>JAWNPU010000073.1:10827500-13327500 GCA_035047325.1 Drosophila vallismaia
AGCGGGTAACAAAGGAGGCGACACTCAAGTTCCCACACATGCAGTTACACAAGTAAAAATAGAATTGAATAAATTTGTATACATTTACGAATTATAAAATTTAGTTTTTAATTGTTCCCAAATAATGTTAATTTAATAGAAAACGTGAACGTCATGATCAAATATCATAAAACACTGGTAAACTCTTAAAGTTATCTTTCGGTGAAATAATAAAAAAAGAGCGCCCTCCCCCTCGATTCTCAAAAGTTGCACCTAAACAGTGTTGGATTAAGGTTTTTTTTTATAAAAAAAATACTAACAATTCAAATTATTAATTCCAAAAATATTTGAATACCATAACAAAAGAGAGCCCTCCTCCTCGATTCTCATAGGCTGCACTTAAACAGGGTTGGATCAAGGTTTTTTTTTTAAATACTAACAATTCCGAATATTAATACAAAAAATATTGTCATACCATAACAAAAGAGCGCCCTCCTCCTCGATTCTCATAAGCTGCACCTAGACAGTTTCGGATTAAGTTATTAATTTTGACTTAGAATTTCAAAACCCAAAGTAGACTTTGGAAAGCCATAACTTTTCTTAGTGCATATTTACGTTATATACGGATGGAATTTATGACCGCCCAGCACCTTGAGGACTCCCCCTAACTCCCGGCTGTTTCTGAAATCTTTCGCAGCTCGAGAATAAATAATAATAATTCTTTGCTCTTTTTGCCAGTCCGTTGTTGTTCACATTTCTTTGCTATTCTTATGACAATGTCAACATTTCTTTTGCTTTCTAATGGCATGACAAAGGCACCACGAAGGACGCCAAAAATGTTTGGGGGAACCCGCACACACACATGCGTTACTTACAAAATATATAGATACGATATATGTATATGTTTTTTCAATCGGTTGTGGTGGTCCTGCCTGGGCAACTATGCATAGCCATAAATTTTGGTAGAAGCTTCTCTAGGTCGAAGGCTACGGGCAGTCCGAAAATAAAGCGGATAATTTCTGATGCTGACACGTAGACGACTCCCACACACAAAGACGGTTGCCAATTGTTGTTTTCGCCTTTTTTGTTTGTCATTTAACAGATTTTTTTGCCCTTGCTTTGCTATTGATTTCTAATTTTTCCTGTGGACTCCACCGCGGAGCTCCGTAGGCTTAATAAAAAATCTTTGCTCCACATGAATGTATATATATATATATATATATGTCTATATGTCTATAAAGTCCTTTGTGAGAGAGTCTGGGTGTTTTTTATGATGTGAGCGTGTGTGTCACATTGATTTCGTAATTTATGAGCGTTTTGATGGATTGCGCAAATAATTTTTTATGTTTATTTTTGAGTTTTTATTGTTCAACCGCTTGTGGCTGCCTTTAGGTTGTCACATGGAAGTGTTGCGGTTTTTGAGGGTTCCCTTGGCTTTGTCTTTTGGTGGCCATTATGGCCAACATTCCATGCGACTGAATCATGTTACTCACGGTTTATGGGAACATTACAAAAACAGAGTTTTTAGCAGAGATTAAAATGGTTTTTGTCTGTTTATTAATGAATGCAAATGAATGCAAGCATTAATTACATCACATTCAATTAATATGCCAAACTGGATTTACAACAATTAAATATTATTTAAATTGAGTGCCACTGCTCTTTTAATGTTTGTTTAATATATAATGGTTACATACGACGTCCGCGGTTAGCTAATTGAGCCAAACGCATCTGCGTAATTAAATTTGCAGCCAGCAACCCATAAAAATAAATCTACAAAAAATGCTGGAAAAGGTAAAATACTCGTACAATACCATATCATGCGGGAACTTGGTTAGCATGGATGAGTTCGGGCCAATTAAACGTTGAATCAATATTGTTAAATCCCCTTGTATACACAAAAACCCACACAGCCCCACAGAAAGATGGCTGGCTGGAACATTCCCCTATTAATTGATGTTCGTGTGTTGTCGGCATTTAAATAATCCATGAGGAACACGTATGCGAGTCTTTACCCATATATATGCATGTACCATACATCATATTGCCTACAGGATATGGTACATGTACCGGCGTTTAAAGTCATTTGAGAACTGTTAAACTAACTAGCTAACCGGCTAGATGGCTAGGTGGTTACTCCTGGCAACTGCGATCCTGGGAAATCCTGTTCACATGCCACATTCACATTCACATTTAAATTTACATTTACGAACATTGTAATCGTATTGGTAGGAGCTTTGTGAACCTGGCACGTTGACTACATTTTAATGTTGGTAAAAACTCACTTTGAATGGACTTCAATGGCTGTGGGGCCATAGTTGTTTTGCGGTTTCTATTTTCCCCTACTATGTACCAGTATGTGTACTATTTAGGCCACAAAATAAGGGGTGTTATAAATTGAGATAGCCAGAGGGGTGAGCCGGACAAAGGCTTTTATTAAAACACAAACGCCAGAGACCGAACCTAAATGCTTAGACTATTTTGGGGCTAATTTGTAATTATTTGCAATTAAACATTTCTAAAATTAATAGTGTCAGGTATTTCAAAATGTCTGGGGGAAAGTACAAAAATATATTCAAGTAGTTATGTTTTTAATTAACTTAAAACCCCAAGGCTCTTTAAAAATGTAGGTCTAGATTATATGGTATTAAAGCTCTAAAAGTGGAGGTTTATTTAGAACTTTACTTCACTTTTATTAACCTTTTAACATTTCTTAATAGGCTTGTTGTTCTAAAAAGATATTAAATTATAAGAGTACATGTTGTGCTTATTAGTGCCTAATAAAAAGACATTTGGATTAAAGGCTACTTGCGTCAAAACAATATTTTAAATCTGTAGTTCCATTGCAATTTGAGAATCATTCCCATTTTGCGAGAGTACATCCTGTTCGATTTCAGGACACTTGAACTGAGAGTGAAAAATGAACACAGTCCCACTATCCATCAGTCCAGGCACCCAAATTTCCATGCAAATGTTTATTCGTACATATAAAGTATATATATGTGTTATTTTTTTTGGGTCAGCGATTGGAAAAGGCTCTGTGGCAACATTTGGGTGCAAAATGCCCTTGCCTTTGCCTCACTGCGGCACTTAAGGCCAACAAATACAAACAGGCATAATAAAATAATCGATGCTTTTAAAATTTGCATAAGTTCGGATACCACAGATGCTACACAAGAGGGGCCACAAGGAGCTGGGCTGCCCTGGCCCTTGAATTTCCATATCCCATTTCCCACATTGCGCATACGCCGTGTCGACAGACACGTCGTAAACCTGAAGACGGCGACCTGTGGTTGGTAAGTTCGTGGGCGTTCGATTTAATTGTGGGAATTCCGCGTCTGCCACGCACCCATCACATGGTCGGATGTGGCTCAAAAGTTGAATTTTTAAGCAAGCCAAGGATTGTATATGGTCGAAGCCCTATATATTTTCATTACCATGTGTGGGATACCAGGGTTCGAGCGAAAGTTTCAGGGGCTTTGATGAAAAGAATGGCCTTGTCCGGCCGTGGGAATTTTTGCCCTCAAAGTACACGTCCTTATGTACAGCCTAATGACTGTCCAGCCTGGTGAATGGGAATCCGATTCTCTGACAGAACTTGTTAACCTTCCAGATTTCAAATTTCATTAACGTCCACAACGCCCTGCTGGCAGGTTATATTTGTTCTCGTTTTTAAACCTTATAATGTCGATTAACTATTTGGCAAAGCCCTTGTGATAAAAATGTTTGATTAAAGGTGTAAAAAGTTGCAGTTTAATCTAAATCTAAAATAAATAAATAAGAAAAAAAAACTTTTTGTGTTTTTAGTGAAATCCAATCGCCAGGTAAACGAGTTTTATTGATTAAACCAAATCTAAAGACTTAAAAACTTATAACTTCCATCTTATTTAAAAGAGTTTCTGTTTGATTTCGGTTATAATTGAGCCCCACTATTTAATTCCTCCTCTTAAAAGAAGAAAAATCTTGATGTTTGTGCTTTAAGCTAAATAAACATTAATCATTGCCTCTTTCACGAAAGTATGAATAAAACATACGAAATCAATTAATTTTGGGGGACAGGATTTGTTCTTTGAGCTACGCCAAATGCACATGGCAATTCCTGTATCGTTTAATATATTTGATTTAATTGCTAATTAAATTGCAGAAAATCTCATTAATTTGCAAACGATTCGAAAACTTTGTGACACTTCACAGAATGACAACGCCGATGCAGCCGAGCAAGTACACGGGCCTGGTGGCCGATTTGATGCCCAACATAAAGGCCATGAAATATTCGGGCCTGTTCATGCACAACTTTACCGGAGGCAGTGCCTTTGTCAAGAAGGTGTACTCCTCAGTGCACCTCGTCCTGCTCCTCTTGCAGTTCGTCTTCATCCTTGTCAACATGGCCCTCAATGCCGAGGAGGTGAACGAGCTGTCGGGTAACACGATAACCACCTTGTTCTTCACCCACTGCATCACCAAGTTCATCTACCTGGCTGTCAATCAGAAGAACTTTTACAGGTAAGCCAGAAACTTGTTAATTGATTCCCAAGCCCTTTCATCAACGAAATTGAAGCTTAACCCAGCTTTTTGATGATTAAGATCCTTTTAGGTACTTTTAATCACTGTTTAATTTTGTTTTTTCTCCCAACAGGACCCTCAATATATGGAACCAGGTGAACACGCATCCCTTGTTTGCCGAATCGGATGCCCGATATCATTCCATCGCTCTGGCCAAGATGCGAAAGTTGTTTTTTTTGGTGATGCTGACCACTATTGCATCGGCCACCGCCTGGACCACGATCACCTTCTTCGGGGACAGTGTCAAGATGGTGGTGGATCATGAGACGAACTCCAGCGTCCCCGTCGAGATACCACGGCTGCCCATTAAGTCGTTCTACCCTTGGAATGCCGGCCATGGCATATTCTATATGATCAGCTTCGCCTTTCAGGTCTACTACATCCTCTTCTCGATGATCCACTCGAATCTGTGCGATGTCATGTTCTGTTCCTGGCTGATCTTTGCCTGCGAACAGCTGCAGCATCTCAAGGGTATCATGAAGCCACTGATGGAGCTATCCGCCTCTCTGGATACCTACAGACCCAATTCAGCGGCACTTTTTAGGTCACTTTCGGCCAACTCTAAGTCGGAACTTATACATAATGAAGGTAAGCACATTTCTTCTAGATCTTTTCCAGATCTTTACCCCTAAATATGTTACTGATACTACTACTAATGAGTTTATAAGGTTTGGATATCCAAAAAAACTCCAATATAACCTCTTGATTTAGTTTGTTGTGAAGGATGAGGGAAATAACGAGCTAGGTTTTAATTGCAGAAAAGGATCCAGGTACCGACATGGACATGTCGGGGGTCTACAGCTCTAAAGCGGATTGGGGCGCCCAGTTTCGAGCACCCTCAACGCTGCAGTCCTTTGGCGGGAAAGGGGGCGTGGTAAACGGGGCTAATCCCAACGGGCTGACCAAAAAACAGGAGATGATGGTGCGCAGCGCCATCAAGTACTGGGTGGAGCGGCACAAGCACGTCGTGCGGTGAGTAGATTTCCAGCAAAATTCCAAAGCCACAATGTAAGAGGGCTCTGGCTACTTTGAGGACGTCCATGCGGATGCAGAGTGCGGAAAGCCATTTGCCGGGATTGCATCTCTGGGTGCTCTAATGGGTTGTGCGGTGTGGCTTATACCTGTTCTGGTAAAGTCCTTAAATCGTATTGCAATTAAATGGACAGATGCCCTTTTTTAATGAAAGACTGTTAAATCCTTTCCACATAGATCAAGTTATTTGTCCCATTAATTAATAAGTTATTTCTATTTGAAAATTGACACCCAATCAATAGTTTAGAGTATTCTGTTGGGCTTCTAATAGGTATTCGAAAGTTGGCAGCAGATTGTTTGATTTACTTGATTATTTCCTCAAATGCAATCATTGTTGAGGACTCTGGAAGTGAGAATGCTGGGTTACGGGGGACCCAAGGGAAATGCCCTTATTTATTCTGCCGACAGCAGTTGGCTTAGTTATTTGTGTGGGATTGTGGGTACGGGTAGTTGTTGACCAACTTATTGACTCGAGACCCCTCTGTTTTGCTTTTGCATCAAGCCTGGTTGCTGCCATTGGCGATACCTACGGAGCTGCTCTGCTGCTGCACATGTTGACCTCAACCATCAAGCTGACCCTGTTGGCCTACCAAGCTACCAAAATCACTGGAGTGAATGTCTACGCCTTCACGGTTATTGGATACCTGGGCTATGCCCTGGCTCAGGTGTTTCACTTTTGTATTTTCGGCAATCGTCTGATTGAAGAGGTGAGTTTCTATAGTTTCTTTAGTGAGTACAAATTAAAAGGAATCGAATATAATAAAGTAAAGTTATTTTAACTGATTAAGGTAACTACAGCTTCCACATCTTATTTCCAATCCATGTTTCCATATTTTACAGAGCTCATCCGTCATGGAGGCTGCCTACTCCTGCCATTGGTACGATGGCTCCGAGGAGGCCAAAACCTTCGTTCAGATCGTTTGCCAGCAGTGCCAGAAGGCTATGAGCATATCGGGTGCAAAGTTCTTCACCGTCTCCCTGGATTTGTTTGCCTCGGTATGCTGTATAAAATCATCGGGCGATTGATATATAAATCAAAATTTGCTGAAACTTTTCGACTTTCTCAGGTTCTCGGTGCAGTTGTCACCTACTTCATGGTGCTGGTGCAGCTCAAGTAAGCTGTTGGCTTAATTGAAAAATTGTGTGTGCCAGGAGAAAAGCGATTGCCAAGGACCCAGAGTGCTAAACCAACCAATCAAATCCAGTCACAGTGCCCATTACCCCTCACACTCTCCTCTGCATGAGCAATATTATAGAGCAATTATAACGCAATATATATATTTTATACCAGCGCTGAGTGAACCTTGTGGGACATCATGGAAACATTCTGGGGCGAATAGAAGCCAGCAAATATTTATCGATTTTGTACACGTGTAGAGCTTTCAATGTTAACTCAAAATGCTAACGAAATAAAATTGTGTAGTGCAAATTCTAGGATGCGGATATAAATGGGATGGTAATTGAATAAAAACAATTTAATAGGTTTTTTACGCTGTATAATTTATTATTTTTGAGAGCTTTGGACTTAAGAAAAGGTTCTTTTAACATATATTTATATTTATGTGCTTTCTGTTGGTTAAGCTGCATCTAAACTGCATTATAATCCTACTATTATATTATAATCCAATAACGAATAGCAGTCATTAATGAGACACGTGCGGTATGGATTTAATGGCCCAGACGGAGATACCACGGCTCACTGACTTGCATGCCAGCAGCTTTTCTCGGTAGATGTGCAAAACGAATTTAATTGAATTTAAATTATAAATTCAAATAACTCTAAGGAGCTGCTTTTTGGCAGCTCCAACCGTTGCCAAAATAATGAGTTAACAAAGTAAGAAAAAAGCAACCAGAAAACAATCATCCACAATTGCAGGCAACAATTAAACGAAATGTGGCAAAAGTGTAATTCGGAATCACACTCATGTGTATGAATCTCCACATAGCCATATCCATTTACAGCTCTTATGTCTTATGTACTTATAAACGCATATACATATTTTTTTTGGCGTTTTGAAAGCGCACTTTATAGTTTTTCAAATTGCCCAACTGGGCTGAGTTGAAACTGAACGAACACAACAAGAAAACGCTACACAACGCGAACTTTTAATGCGGCCACGCTCTGTACATTTGGCCAAAGTTTTTATTTCTTGCAGCTTTCATAAAACAAAAACGAAAAGCGAACAGAAAAGTGACTATAACTAAAACTGCGCCGAGAGTGTGAGTCAGGTGAGGTAAGATGAGGTGGAGCGTAGAAGTATCCGCCAGATACTGCCACCACACTTGCCCCACCAACCAGCCGTCACCCCCCGAACACACCCTGCAACACCATCTTTGCCCCAACCGCTTCTTACTGTTAATTTCTTTATTGCGCAGACTTTCGTCTGCCAATGAAAGTTTCTTGACTTTGGAAATGCAACAACAATAATAAAACTACTTAATTTATAAGTCTATGGTTTAATTAGTTTTCTTTCCTCCTCATGTCTTGAGTTGGGCGTGCGGGCCAAGGAGGGCATCAACATCTTCCTGTTCTTGTCTGAAGTTTTAAATATCTATGCGAATTTTCAGCCCCATTTGTCAATGGGCAGCGCGATTTCTTTTCAAGTTTTCAATTGTGGTGTTTAGCGAACAAAGTAATTAACATACCAGCATTCCATTCCGCTGAGCTTAATGTCATTTTTATAGAGCCCTAAGTACATTACCACTTTGTTTTACATAATTCTCCTTGTTGAAAGCAATTGTTATTTCTTGGTGACTGTTTCAGGGCAATGGTGAAATTAAGCAATAATTGCATCGTAAAGGATACAAAATGAGGAGGCTTTTGAGGAAAATGTCATGTTCTAATTGGTAATGTCCTTTGTTTTACTTTCTTCTTAACCTTACCGTTAACTTTAAATATGTTAGTAACAAAAAAAATATTCCGCTATATAGTTGGTAACAGTTTTTTTGCATTCGGCTCAATTTTTATTGCCACATTGGCCGCGTCTCGCATTGTTTGCTTTAGAAAAAGGGCAGACCAAGTTCAATGCATGCAAAGTCAAAGTCGGAACCCTCCGCCTTCTTCGCTGGGACCCCTTCACGCCCCCTCTTTGGGCGATAATAATTACTAGCAATCAGCTAGTGGAACAAAAAAAAGCAAAAAAAAGCTAAAAACAAGAAAATGTAAAGACGGAAAATAAAAGCAATTGCGAGCCAAACGCAATGCAGCCAAGACAAAGTTATGGAAAATGTTCATTTTCATTTAAATGAAAATGAGGAAACGGCCGACAAGTTCAACGACTCACCACTGCTTAGTAAGAGGTAAAACTCTCAATCCAAATCCAAATCCAACCCCAGTTCCATGTGCGCTAAATTGCTTAATTGTGAAACGCTGGAAAAAATATAAAGAAACAATTATGACAGAAATCATTTTGGCAAACCAGCGAATAATGCAATTCCAAGCCGATAGATTGGCCCACACACATCTAAACGAAATTTTATAATTTACTTTCCTCACGCACTTCGATCTATGTTAGTTTTTTAGGGGGCGTGGCCACTGCCTGGCTTAATCAGCTTTTTCCGAAGCCACCGAAGAACAAAAGACTGAAGACACGAACTTGGGTTTGCAACTCCGCTAATGATTTATGTGCAAAAAAAATGACTGCGTTAATTCGCAATATAGTTTCAAAAGGTTTGGAAAATTTGCGAAATTTAGAAATATATTTGATTGCTACAGATTTTATAAAATATGTATTAGTTTATTTTGATTCTACAAATAAGGAATCTATGATAGTTATGAACATTTTTTTCACAGAATTTCCCGAGAGTCCAAATTCTTTAGGGTTATTATACATATTTGAATACCTTTTGAGTTTGATTTTTCGATTGATGGGATGGGGATAATGGACATTGTCTGGTGTTGGATACTGATTGGCGTGGCTGGATGATCAGCAGCGGAGCGTGGCCAGTCTGCGCCGCTCATTGAACTTCTCTTGCGCAAATGGCGAGCCGGCGGTTGCCTTTCTCCCTCCTCCTTCTCCGGCATCTCCTCCTCGGAGGAGCCAGCGTGTGCATTTTTCTCTTTGACCGATTTTCATGGCATGATCTGTTTTACGGCTTTCGGTTTTCTTTAGCCTTTTGTTGTTGTCGCAATCGTATGGCCCGAACCGCAATCGGACATATTCGTAGATGATCGCGATCGGAGTCGGCAACCGTTCGTGAGTATTTAAGTGGCTCGAAACGTGTTTGCAGACATTCAGTTTCAGTTAACGTTTTGAGCGCTTCGGTTTCCCAGTATTGCTCATACGCCGCGTTACCCACTGGATATATCAAATAAAGGATTACCTCTGACCACCAACTAACCAACACTCATTCTAACCAAGGTGAGCCAACCCCACTTCCCAGACAATTAAAATATACCCGAACACATGTACAAGATGTCCCGCCCCCCCAATTTTGGGGGTTCCATTGACTTGTGAAGCGTAGTAGGATAATGCGTGGAATTTAAATGAGAGTGCCGAACAATATTCGCGTTAAAGTGTGCAAATCATGTGCCGAAACTCAAAAGTACAAAAGAAGTTGAGGACTTTTTGTGAGTTCATCCATTGCAGCGTAATAAATTCGCCAAGGGAACAATAACCTGCATCGGAATTGTGCGAATAACTCAATTTGATTGCCAGAGAATAATAAGGAAGGCGATTTATGTAGTCCAACAATGGCTGTTGACATTCTTTAAAAATTCAAAATATCCAACAATATGCAGAATTTGTTCTTCGGAAACAAGTATTCAATGAGTGGGAGTGTCTCAAGCTTATTATTTAGCGGAGCAATAAGATATCGACTTTTCCCTTTTATTTCAATAAAAGATAAAAAATTCGCAATGTTTTTAAGGAGGTTCCTGCTTTCGCATGATAACCATTGCTTAAAAATACATAATTGTTAAGAATACTCGATATTTTTTGTATTTATCTATTCGAAGTGATATAATATTAATAGCTTTAAAACCGTACAAAAAACCCTTACCGAAACCAATGGAAAAGGTTCAACATCTAAAAAATATCTTCACATTAATTGACATTCCCGCTTGTTTACAAGCCATTTCCTAAACCTCTTAAATGCTAACCGCGACTGATGCCTGAATTCCTCAAAAAGAATAACTATTACAAAATAAGTAGGTAAACAGAACTATTGTAATGACAGAAAATGCCACATAGATAGAGACAGGTTAAGAGGCAGATGATAAAACCTGAAAAAAACAGAAACCGAAAGCACTTTAACTGGAGCCGAAAGATTAAAAAAAAAAGAATAAGTTAATAAAACCCGTTTGTGTCCATTTTTGTTAAGTCTTGGCCGCTTGATTTTCGTTTCTTTGTATTTTGAGCCGTTTTGTTTTGCTGAAGATTTTCGCAATATTTGCAATTGAGTTTCCAGGCAAGAAGGTAAAATTCGCAATAGACCATTAGCGCAACAAAAAGACAACAAGAGCTGCTGTGGCAACAACACAAACCACACATGAGTGTGTGCACACCAAGCAATTTGAGTGTGGCCGTGCCTCCTCCAGTAATTGCAATTCTAACAGGTTGCAACTGCAACTGAAGTTGCATTTACAGCCGGTTGTTGCCACCACTCGCAGCATGTGCAGCACCCATATTCCGTATATAACGCAGCTAGACTCACACAAACTCTCGATCTCTGGCTCATTTCGCGAGCTTTTCCTCTTACCAATACCATCGATTCCAGCTGCTGCAACTGACCTCAATGAGCTCGATGTCTGTGGTGTTGCAAATTTGATAAATATACCCATAGCCGCAAAAATATGCCTTTCTGCGTTTTTACAAATCCCTCATCAATTATGCCAAATGGTAAGAAGTAATCGGCCATTCACTAATGCCTTTGTCATGGGAAAATATAATCCCTTGAATGGTTTGCTTACTTTTGTCATTAACCAATGAGCCAAATTAAACTTTGACCGATCAGAAGAGATTTGTAATCTTGGAACCTCTTGGGAATGCCAATTAACTCATGACAATGAAATAAAAATTTACGCATCACTTCAGGGAAGCGACAATAACAAAAGCAAATATTATTAAAAGTACGCCTCGATGATTGCAAACAAAGCAGCAAAACGTTTAAGCCAAAAAATAATACATTACCAAAATTACTATCTTGAAGTCACTTTTCTTTATTGCTCATATTATAATTAAATATTCCTGAGTTATATTTTCTTACTTATATGGCACAAATAGCGTTTGTGCTCTCACAACAAAAGTTTCTGAACCAAACCAAAAGCCAATAAAACAAAGGGGCCATGAAGTGTTTTTGGGTCGATGTCAGCTGCTTTCGTTTTGGCCCCTTACGCAAATTTTGTACCTCTGCTCTTTGCACTAAGTACACCTGTCCGCCGTAGAAGTGGGTTGTGGTAAGGGGCGTGGCCGGAATAATGCATATTTGGCCACAGCCTAAGTTAATGAATCGAGTCAGTGACGTGTGACCGACCGCAAGCCTTAAAAGTACTAAAGACGAACATTTTGAAAGCGCGCAATTAAAATGTCAAAAATAATCAGATATTTTGAATTGCACATTAAAATGTGTGGGGAAATATATTGTTTGTGATTATATTTTTACCACAGACCCTAGCTGTGTAATTTCATAGTAGTTTCTCAATATATGTCTTATTATTTATTCATTCTTTGCTAAGATGATGATGCTACACCCCACACCCGACCAGCGCGTGAGCATCCGCGAGGAGCTCCGCGAACCGGAGGATCCCGCAGACATTGAGAGGGACATCAAGCTGATCCGCGAGTGGCTGGAGACGCAGCCCCATCTTCCCAAGGACATGGACGACATGCGCCTGACAACCTTCCTGCGCGGCTGCAAGTTCAGCCTGGAGAAGGTCAAGAAGAAGCTGGACATGTACTACACCATGAGGAATGCTGTGCCGGAGTTCTTCTCCAACCGGGATATCAATCGCGAGGAGCTTAACATTGTTTTGGATTATGTGTAAGTGAAATTATAATTTTATAAGATCATGAGAATTGAATAACTTTGGACTCGAAATTACTTTATCCTTTAGGCACTGCCCCACCTTGCCGGGCATCACCCCCAACGGACGGCGCATCACTTTTATCCGTGGCATCGACTGTGACTTCCAGCCTCACCATATTCTGGACGCCATGAAGGTTGCCCTCATGATTGGTGATGTGCGTCTTGCGGAGGAGAGCGTTGGCATTGCCGGTGATATTTTCATCCTGGATGCGGCTGTGGCCAGTGCCTCGCACTTTGCCAAGTTCTCGCCAACGGTGGTGAAGAAATTCCTGATCGCCGTACAGGAGGCTTACCCTGTGAAGGTGAAGGAAGTGCATGTGATCAACATCTCGCCCCTGGTCGACACCATCTTCAACTTTGTTAAGCCCTTCGTGAAGGAGAAGATCCGCAGCCGTATCACCTTCCACAACGACGTGGAGAGCCTCTACAAGGTGGTGCCTCGCGACCTCCTACCCAACGAGTACGGCGGCAAGGCCGGAGCCATCGTGGAACTTAACCAGTGGTGGAAGCAGAAGCTGGCCGACAACACCAAGTGGTTCAAGGAGCAGGAGGACAAAAAGGCGAATGAGTCACTGCGCCCTGGAGCACCCAAGACCAGCGACGATCTGTTTGGAATGGAGGGAACCTTCCGCCAGCTAAACATCGACTAGGATCGTTGTCCCTTCCCCAAATCCCAGCCAGCTTGTCTAACCGTGTATATTAGCCGCTCATTGTTTAGTCCAAGCTCATGTGCATAACTCTTGCTTAAATGCTTCATTTTCTCGCCAGAATCCATTGTTAATCTAACTTTATGTTTCTCATCAGTACATTTCAGTAATTACAATAAAGAATCAACAGCATATTAAGGAATGAATAAATAAAATTATTTGTATTTTCATTATAATTGATATCTCTCCTGTTTGTTGTTCTTAAGTTTTACCATCATTTAAAAGAATAGTTATCAATTTCATTTCATTTACTTGTCATTTAAAATAAGCTTTTGAGGCAAATTTACAAGTCATTAAATAGGGGTATCAAACAAATATTGTTTGGAATCGTAAAAATTTCAGGCTCTGTTACAGGTAAGAAATTTGTTTTTTATTTTTAATATAAAATATAATGATACTAATATGATATTTAGGGCCGTGTACTTCGTCCTTTATTTATTCTAAGCCTTTAAAACTGCGAATCAAGATGTCCCTGTCAGCCGAACGGCCGGTTCGTGGAAAAAGAATTATTCCTTTGACGTTGTCCAAAATATATCCAGAAAGGCCGGATTTGGGAATACCAAACCTAAATACCTCAGAAAAACTAAAGGAGCGCCTTTTAAGTCTTCAGACACGTGTCAACGATTGGAAAGCCTTTCACAAACAGGAGGCGGAAACGACCATAAATTTATGGAAACACCAAATTTCAGAATTTTAGCTAAATTATGTAAAAACGATTTAATTAACTAAAATGGTGTCCCCTCAAATGAAGCGTTTTTAATTTCTTCTTTTAATTTAAAGAACATACATGGTTAGGCAAAATGAGAAATAAATTATTAAAACGAATGTGGAAAGTACTCTTCTCGGCATGAAGTGAAGTAGGTGAAGGACGGCTGCCAAAGGCAAAGGAAGCATTTCTCCACGAACGACCCATTAAAATAATGGCCAGCGGAAAGGGACTGAGGCAGTGACTGGCCGATGCTTGATTGCAACTGCCACAATGCCACCCAACCACAGCCACATAGTCTTACACACAAGCACACGCAACGGAATGCATGAGCATATTTCACTCGTCGCATGTCGCCACTTTGTGCAACATGCACATTGATGGAGGAAACGGAAACTTGTCGCATTTCAATGGGCGGTGGGTGGACCTGAAATGGAATGGAGTAAGTGAAGCAGGAAGGGCAGGAGCTGGATGCGAAGCTAAAGCTGGAGCAGATTCCACCCGGCTGACTTATTCCTCTGACATATTGGTTCCGTTGCCATTGTTGTGAGCGCATTTCGGCGTACGAAATCAAGTGTTGCCAACATATCGCAGTCACGACTCTACTCGGACATGGTCAACTGGCTTTCAATGTAAAGCGCTTTTGCCCCTCACTCTGTGGCAGGGTTTATTTGGAATTGATGGTCCGGGCGGACAGAGGAATTTAAAGGAATTTGTTTGAATGGCTGGATGGCCAAGTGGCGTTATGATTGCCAAAGCCCTCTTACCAAACTTCTTGAAACCAGTATTGACCAACTCCAAAGTAACATATATTTTTAAAATCTATTTCAAACCATATTTGCCATTTCCCCAAGCTATCTACCGAAAAGTCTGGAACAAATCAAACTTGTTTATAATTCATTTATTAAGTTATTTTCATGTACAAAACAATAGGCTACCTGAAAAGTTGTAAACTTGATACATTATTCTCCTAACTTATCAATAACTAATGTGAATAATTTATTAATTGTATACTAATTCAAATAAGTAGTCTGAAATGGTATGTAATTTAAGTTTTATTTAGTTTTATACATATAATTTAAAAGTTTATTTCAATTAATAAATGATATCTTGCCTATAAAAGAGTCAAACCGAAAGATTTTAGTGTTAAGTTTTTACTGAACAGCCATGAAGGAAAAAAAAGAGAGTGATCCTTTGAAACGGCAGGATCTGTTTGTTTTTGTGCGCCTTACAATGTGCATCGCGTCAATGTATCCGTTTAGGTATTACTTCAAAGTTTCTGGAATATTTTTTAATATTATTAGAGCCCTGGATGTGATTTATGAGCTTTTCAACTACTTTGTGGCAGTGCATATAGCGGCTTTATTTATGTGCACCATTTATTTGAACTACGGAAAGGGAGATCTGGACTTCTTTGTAAACTGTTTGATTCAGACCATTATTTATTCGTGGATGATTGCCATGAAACTCTATTTTCGACGGTTTAGACCAGCATTAATAGACGATATATTGAAATACATCAATGAAAGGTATGAACCAAGATCTGCTCTGGGTTTTAGCTACGTAACCATGGACGGATCTTACCGGATGTCTAGGCTGTGGATCAAAACCTACGTTTATTGCTGCTACATTGGTACCATCTTTTGGTTGGCTCTTCCAATAGTTTACAGGGATAAGAGCCTGCCCCTGACTTGTTGGTATCCTTTCGATTATACTGTAAGTTTTATTCAATTACATCGAACTAAATAATAAGGGAAATCACTTTTTCCAGCAACCAATGGTCTATGAGATTGTATTCTTTCTTCAGGCTGTGGGACAAATTCAGGTGGCGGCCACATTTGCATCATCGAGTGGCTTGCACATGGTATTTTGTATCCTAATATCAGGACAATACGATGTCCTCTTCTGCAGCTTGAAGAATGTTTTGGCCTCTAGTTATGTAAGAATGGGAGCTACTTTGTCTGAAATGAGGTTGGTTTTAATACAACTAAAGTAAAATATTAATAATAAGCATAATAATCATCAACAGGCAATTGGAAGCTGAGCAATCGGTTTCTGATGCCGAGCCATGTCAGTACGCCTACTCCATGGAACTACAGACACCTCTGGATCAACTTATTCAAGAGTATCCAAAATCTGAAACCTATCCGGATTTTACCCGCGCATTTAAAGATAGTTTTATACGATGCATTTACCACCATCGGTATATTGTATCCGTACTCAAGAAAATGGAACAGTTCTACAGTCCGATTTGGTTTTTAAAAATCGGCGAGGTGACTTTCCTCATGTGTCTGGTGGCATTTGTTTCCACAAAGAGTACCGCTGCCAACTCCTTCATGCGAATGGTTTCCCTGGGCCAGTATTTAATCCTGGTGCTTTACGAGCTTTTTATCATCTGCTACTTTGCGGATATCGTCTACCATAATAGCCAGCGATGTGGCGAGGCCCTTTGGAGGAGTCCCTGGCAGAGGCACGCCCGAGAAGTCCGAAGTGATTACCTGTTCTTCATGCTGAACTCTCGTAGGCAGTTCCAGTTGACGGCAGGAAAAATAACCAATCTCAATGTGGAACGTTTTCGAGGGGTGAGAACAAATGCAATGTTTTTTTTAATTTAAAAACTCATCTTATTTATTTCCAGACCATCACTACTGCGTTCTCTTTTCTTACATTACTCCAAAAGATGGACGCACGGGACTAAAACAATGTCAGTTTTTATTTATTTTTACTTTTATTTGTATAGGTATTAGAGAAAAAATCATCGTCTTAATAATGGAATAAAAATATTTAAAGAAGGCAGCTAGTTTCATTTTATACTTTGGAAATAACACTCTCGTATAGAGCGCTACGAAACTATGAGGCATTTGTTAAAAAATCGCAATAAAAAAGGTTGAATAAGAGTAGGTTTTATCCAAAAGAATCTTCTTCGAATAGAACATTTATTTAAATTCAATTAAAGAGTGTGTGAAAACAGTAAGTTAGAATCAAAATAATAAATATATGGTAATATATGGTAATGATTCAATGCCAAATGGGGTAGGCAAGCGAATCGACTGATAACGTTTGATAACGCGGAAATGACGTAGGCAAAAAGCTTTCCACAGGGACAGCCGTATCACAAGGACACTATTGCATGCAACAAGGGTGGTGGTGGAAAGGTCAGCACTGCACTGGCGAAAGTCCGTCGTCCGGATTGTCAGTCAAAAATCGATGTCTAATATAAACTTGAGCTCGGTAATGGGTGTGAATGTGGTTCGACAGCAGAAATACCCTACATAGAAGTTGTAAACTAATTTACCATTAACCGATTGTGGGTAAATAAATGGGGGAGTACAAACAACAAAAAGCCTTAGTCTGGAAGGAAAACTAAGGAGGGTAAACATGTTCACTAATGTGGTATCAATTTGTCTTTAGTTGAAAGAATTCTAAATATATATTCAAGTTTTTGTACGGAATAAAATAATATAAGTTTCCCTACCTAAATATTTATTAAAAAAAACCTTAAAAGTGGAAAAATGTGACTGACCATAACAAAAAAATCATTATATTGTAAATGCCAAACCACAGATGTGGTTTCAGGCTCCCCATCACAAATTTATACATTACCCCCTCTAAGTCCGCGTCCGCGTCCGGCAAAAGACACCAGAAAATCGCTGTCATGCTTACGGAGTTATGGCAATATAAAGCCCCCGTATACATTATTGATTTAGGAAATATCAAGCCTATAAAAGAGGCAAACCGAAAGATTTTAGGGTTAAGTTTTTACTGAACAGCCATGAAGCAAAAAAAAGAGAGTGATACTTTGAAACGGCAGGATCTGTTTGTTTTTGTGCGCCTTACAATGTGCATCGCGTCAATGTATCCGTTTAGGTATTACTTCAAACTTTCTGGAATATTTGTTAATATTATTAGAGCCCTGGATGTGATTTATGAGCTTTTCAACTACTTTGTGGCAGTGCATATAGCGGCTTTATTTATGTGCACCATTTATTTGAACTACGGAAAGGGAGATCTGGACTTCTTTGTAAACTGTTTGATTCAGACCATTATTTATTCGTGGATGATTGCCATGAAACTCTATTTTCGACGGTTTAAACCAGCATTAATAGACGATATATTGAAATACATCAATGAAAGGTATGAACCAAGATCTGCTCTGGGTTTTAGCTACGTAACCATGGACGGATCTTACCGGATGTCTAGGCTGTGGATCAAAACCTTCGTTTATTGCTGCTACATTGGTACCATCTTTTGGTTGGCTCTTCCAATAGTTTACAGGGATAAGAGCCTGCCCCTGACTTGTTGGTATCCTTTCGATTATACTGTAAGTTTTATTCAATTACATCGAACTAAATAATAAGGGAAATCACTTTTTCCAGCAACCAATGGTCTATGAGATTGTATTCTTTCTTCAGGCTGTGGGACAAATTCAGGTGGCGGCCACATTTGCATCATCGAGTGGCTTGCACATGGTATTTTGTATCCTAATATCAGGACAATACGATGTCCTCTTCTGCAGCTTGAAGAATGTTTTGGCCTCTAGTTATGTAAGAATGGGAGCTACTTTGTCTGAAATGAGGTTGGTTTTAATACAACTAAAGTAAAATATTAATAATAAGCATAATAATCATCAACAGGCAATTGGAAGCTGAGCAATCGGTTTCTGATGCCGAGCCATGTCAGTACGCCTACTCCATGGAACTACAGACACCTCTGGATCAACTTATTCAAGAGTATCCAAAATCTGAAACCTATCCGGATTTTACCCGCGCATTTAAAGATAGTTTTATACGATGCATTTACCACCATCGGTATATTGTATCCGTACTCAAGAAAATGGAACAGTTCTACAGCCCGATTTGGATCTTAAAAATCGGCGAGCACACTTTCCTCATGTGTCTGGTGGCATTTGTTTCCACAAAGAGTACCGCAGCCAACTCCTTCATGCGAATGGTTTCCTTGGGCCAGTATATAATCCTGCTGTTTTACGAGCTTTTCATCATCTGCTACTTTGCGGATATCATCTACCATAATAGCCAGCGATGTGGCGAGGCCCTTTGGAGGAGTCCCTGGCAGAGGCACGCCCGAGAAGTCCGAAGTGATTACCTGTTCTTCATGCTGAACTCTCGTAGGCAGTTCCAGTTGACGGCAGGAAAAATAACCAATCTCAATGTGGAACGTTTTCGAGGGGTGAGAACAAATGCAATGTTTTTTTTAATTTAAAAACTCATCTTATTTATTTCCAGACCATCAAAACTGCCTTCTCTTTTCTTACATTACTCAAAAAGATGGACGCCCGGGGCTAAAACAATGTCAGTTTTTATTTATTTTTACTTTTATTTGTATAGGTATTATAGAAAAAATCATCGTCTTAATAATGGAATAAAAATATTTAAAGGCGGCAGCTAGTTTCATTTTATACTTTGGCAATAACACTCTCGTATAGAGCGCTACGAAACTATGAGGCATTTGTTAAAAAATCGCAATAAAAAAGGTTGAATAAGAGAAGTGGGTTTTATCCAATAGAATCTTCTTCGAATAGAACATTTATTTAAATTCAATTAAAGAGTGTATGAAAACAGTAAGTTAGAATCAAAATAATAAATATAATTCAGAAGTTTATAGTCTGTAATCGCTCTATAACTTACACAAGATACGAGTATAATATGACACACTAGCCATTTCATAAATCTTATCAAATGCAAAATTTATGCAAATTAAAAAGTTTGTAGCGGCACAAATGTTTTACTGATTTATATATAAATTCGCTGTACGAGCGCAATTTAAGATTTAAACAAAAAGGTAAATTCTAGTTTGATCTATTCTTTGAGTTTTTGAACTTCATTTTGCTAATCTCGTTATAAAAATGTATCCAGAACATTTTATTCTTTATTTGAACAGATACAAAAAACTCTTTTGCTTGATATATAAATAAATATTCAATTGCATTATTGCATTTTTAAGACTAAAAGCAAATTAAATCATATATATTTATAAGGTACTTGGGTTAACTCTTCAACGCCCTACCTCGCATACGCCTCAATCTCTCCGTTCGCGATGTTCCCCACACTCGTGTTAACTACATTTGAGCAAGTAAGATGCTTAACAATTTGTTGTTTCCTTTTTTGTTTACTCACAATATTGTGCTTGGCATTTTGTACAGTATCAAAAATTGTTTTGTTATATGCTCTCCGTTGTGGCCAAATACTACATGTTTTTGTTTCTTTTTTATATGTTAAATATACATTAGGCAAATGCTCACACACTTGCTTACAATTAGTTAATAGTTTAGCCCTTCATTTTGATTTTATAAAAATGTACAATGGGTGTTTGTTTTTTGTTCTCTATCGAGCATTTCATTGGCAGATATTCATTATTATTTATGTATACATATCTGCTTGCATATACATTTGAAGTACATGCTCTTTTGATAACTTAAATATGTTGTATTACCGGTAATTATTATCAAAAAAATATATATAAGTTTATGCATCATATCATTATTTCCCATTCCTATATCCCTTTTAGCGACTTTGTTACGATCTTCTGTTTAATTTTGTTGTTTATATTGTATATTACACAAAGCATAACAAGGCGAGCAGCCAAGACAACAGCAACACCAACACCAACAACAAGGCAGGCAGGGCAATAATTTGCAATTGTTGCCGATTTTTATAAATGCAATGAGTGAATTGTTGCTGTTGATGTTGAAGTTGTTGCTCCCGTTTGTGCTGTACATTCCACTTATGGTTGCTTGTGCTATGGACTGAGTATATGACATTCCTGTTGCTGCTCATTTTGGCCATTATTTGTTGCTGTTGTCGGTGTTTTAGCTGTTGCTGCTGCTGCTTCTGCTGCCGTGGCTTCTTGCTGTTGACTAGTTGGAGTCGCTTGCATCGCTAGCTTGCGAGCGAGTGCGCCGTACTCGTGCTGTTATCGTGATTGTAGTGCTCGATATTGACGATCACCTGCACCACATACCCCTGATGTATGCTGCACTCGTCGATGGGCACCTTATCGCCCAGCAGCTTACCGCTGTAGAACCAGCGTTGGCAGCAGGCGTCGACTCCCTCGGCGGCCTACACAGGGTAACAAAAGCAGTTTAAGTTAAAACAACGAATAAGATTTAAACAGATTAATAACTCACCTGCAATTTCTTTTTGCACTGACCGACTGTATCCTTCGAATACACCGGCAGTTTAACGTCAGTCATGTTTGATGATATGCGCAGCTTCAAAAAGATCTCGGTTCCACCATCCACTGGCTCTGAGTATTCGGCAGGGGAGTCGCGCCCATTCTCCTCTTTCACAATATTAATGGGATGTGACAGACAGTAAATGGGCACTTTGTATTGGGTGCCCAGCTCATCGTAGCACTCTGTGAGGTAGCTGCGAAAATAGTAATGAACTCGCTAAGTAACCAGGTGGGCCTTCCTCTATTTACTATCTTATCACAAATCCAAGCCACCCCGAAAAAACCATTAGTCAACCGCAGCAATTGAGCCTAATGCTAATGATTCAATGCCAAATGGGGTAGGCAAGCGATTCGTCTGATAACGTTTGATAACGCGGAAATGACGTAGGCAAAAAGCTGTCCACAGGGACAGCCGTATCACAAGGACACTACTGCATGCAACACGGATGGTGGTGGAAAGGTCAGCACTGCATTAAAATAAATATGGTTTACAGTCGGCGGCGGAAGTCCATCGTTCGGATTGTCAGTCAAAAATCGATGTCTAATAAAAACTTGAGCTCGGTAATGGATGTGAATGTGGTTCGACAGCAGAAATACCCTACATAGAAGTTGTCTACTAATTTACCATTAACCGATTGTGGGTAAATAAATGGGGGAGTACAAACAACAAAAAGCCTTAGTCTGGAAGGAAAACTAAGGAGGGTAAACATGTTCACTAATGTGGTATCAATTTGTCTTTAGTTGAAAGAATTCTAAATATATATTCAAGTTTTTGTACGGAATAAAATAATATAAGTTTCCCTACCTAAATATTTATTAAAAAAAACCTTAAAAGTGGAAAAATGTGACTGACCATAACAAAAAAATCATTATAAATGCCCAACCACACCTTTATTTCAGGCTCCCCATCACAAATTTATACATTAACCCCCTCGAAGTACGCGCGTCCGCGTCCGGCAAAGGACACCAGCAAATCGCTGTCATGCATACGGAGTTATGGCAATACAAAGCCCCCGTATACATTATTGATTTTCCTGGCCGAGCGCGGACTCCGGCAGACGAAGGCAATTAGCATGCCGCGTCATTAGTACCGGAGCAATACCGGACTGGGTCAACTCACCCATTGGGTACCGAGACATTGGCTCCGTCCAGGATTGCCTGGGCCATTTGAAAGTCCAGGCCCTCGGCGGCGTTGGTGGCAGCCCGCAAGGCGTCCCAGATCTCCTTGCGACCGTCGAAAGCCGGCGCAGTGTCCCAGAACTCGTCCCGCTTTGAACGCAGCTGGCCCTCGGTCAGCGGGACGTCAGAGCGCCAGCGTATGGTCTCGTGGCAGAGCGGGCGGTTTTTGCGCGCCGCGCCCAAGGCAATGCCTGCGATTAACGGGGCAAATTCAATACAGATATAGCAGAGATATAGGTGCCAAGGCCACTCACCTGCACTGGCCGGACGCGAGATGCTCGCGGATGAGACGCTCATCGTCTCGTTGTCGGGGTTCATACGACACACACAGGCGCCCATTGTCGCGGATCGGCTTCTGAGAGCACTCGCACTCCGGTAAAAAGGATCTACAGGCGATAAATATGGTTGTGGCTATATACATATATACAGATATTCGTACGTGCACCGATGTGTGCAAGTTCCGGAAAGTCGGAAACTCACCTCCGCTCCACCCCGCACAGCCGCCTTGTATGCCTTGTATTCTGTCTGCTGTTGTGTTGTGCTGTTCTCGTGTGCGTTGACTTGTGCTTGAATCTGTGTATATTATGTATGCTTAGTTATCGAGTCGGGTGTTCTTTATTTTTATTATTGTTGCGCTGGGCTGCCTTTTATTTGTGCGACACTCTGCCAGTGTGACCGTCGGTCGCGCGCTAAAATATACAGTTAAAGGGAACTACATGAAAGAAAATACCACCAGCCTTTCATTTAAGTTTTAATAAATTATTATATTAAAGTTTCTCTTAAAGAAAGGAAAGCCTAACTCTACTGCTTTACATTTATTAAATAGGAAAACTTATCAAGCCTCTCTTAACTCTTAAGATTTAATATAATATTCTAATCGAGTTAATATGAGTTGAAAAACGTAGCAATGTTATGAGTGTAAATACTACTGTAATTTTAAAATAAAAAACATATAGGATGGCCTTTCTTATACACAAATTTTTATATGAGGCTCTTGAACAATTCATAAGTTCGGTTTGAAACAAAATTCAGTATGAACTGGTTCAAGGAACTGATTTGACTCATTCAATAGTGTCATCACACTCAAGAATAATTTAAACTTTGGCGCAACAACTTAAATTATCTATAACTTAAATTAAATGTAAAGAAACATGCAGTTTTCATATAAATTTTGCAACAAATTTGTCAATAAACGCCAATCGGTTAAGTAAATGTTACTTTTCTTTCCAGTATACCCTAATATTTATCCAGGAACTTCTAAAATGTCGCCCTTTGATTCTAAAAAGAGGCATTGCTTATTTTTCTTATGCTGCTAAAGGTACAAAGGATGCTCATGTAACTGTCGACGATTTCCAGTTGTACCGCTGAATTCTCTCTTACTCTCCGATCGTAATACTGGAATATTGGAGCAGCAGCAGTAAAAGACGCCAACAGAAAGCAGCAGAAAAGTAAAAAAGTAAAAAAGTAACCAGAAACCAGACGACCTCGACCAAAGTTGTCGCAAAAAAAACAAAAGAAATAAAGGCATGCAAATTAATATCAAATAGATATGCAGTTTCATAAGGAGTTGCTAAAAATATGTGGATAGAAAAGATTAAATTTGTTCATTTTAACTATTACAACTATAAAGTTTTAATGGGCAAATAGTTGTATTCAAAAAGAAAATTTTAATAAAGATGAATGACAAATAAAATGTTCATTTACTCTTGTTCATTCTTGTTCATGTTCATTATTCTGAAAATGCATACATATTAAATTTAAGGACTCCCTCTTAGCTTGGTTAACCGTTACCAGTCTCTCTACCAATCTAAAAACAAGTACAAAACAGGCAGCAAACCAAGTTAAAAACAAACAACAACAAGAGACCGCACTGCGCTCATAAAAATTCATTTCCAGTGACAGTGGCAGCGACGCCAGCAGCGGCCACTTCCAATGGGCAAAAACGAAAGACTTCAATTCAGTTTGGCGAAGACAACGAACTCGAAAAGAGCTTGCGCGGACAACGGTGAAAAGTGAAGAGAAACGCTCACGTCTGCGTCTTACAAAACGGTACGTGCGCGCATGCGTATCTGTGTATCTGTTAGTGAGTGTATCTGTATCTGTATCTGTGTCTGTATGGCCAAAAGTTTAATGCA
The DNA here is from genome assembly GCA_035047325.1 of Drosophila vallismaia. Taxonomy (NCBI): domain Eukaryota; kingdom Metazoa; phylum Arthropoda; class Insecta; order Diptera; family Drosophilidae; genus Drosophila; species Drosophila vallismaia. The sequence goes on from JAWNPU010000073.1 coordinate 10,852,019, forward strand.
ACAGCAATAACAACAACGGCCCCAATCCTACCAATACAGAGGCCAGCCAAAAAGAAAAAAAAATTAATGAAAAGAAATCAAATACGAAATTAAAATTGAAAATTAGTGGGCCACGCAGGCAAATCACGAGTGAAACGCAAAAGAAGTTGATAATTATGTCAAAAAGCTGGCCATAAGCTGTGCAACGAAAAGTGTGTCTTCATTTGGAATTCCTCTGTTCTTTTTATATCCAAAGAAAGGCAAAACCACATTCACCTGGCCAACTCTTCTCTCACTCTCGCTATCTGTGAGAGACAATCATCTGATTTGTTGGCCTTTTCTTTTGTGCCATTTCATCGCCGTCATCCGATCGTCAGCGGCCGCCACAGAAACGCCAGCAGCCGATCTAACAAACGGTACAATTTTCTTATACATGTGAAAGTTACGGGTCTCTTTCTATTTCGATGCTGCGATGCGATGCTTTTCTTTTCTTCTTTTCTACCACTTCTTTGGCTGCTAACGGGTTTTCGCACGGCCCGGACTGTGACAAAACTTTTGCTTTCCTATAAGCTGCATGCTGGGCCAATCCGGCTAACATATTTAGCATTTGGAGGCTGAAAACAATTTGCGTTGTTTCGAAGCGAAACCCGTTCGCCGAAATATATCAACACACCCAAAAAGCCAGCAACTTGTTCTATAAATTTTAAAATTAAATTAGCTAAGCAAGGCGAGCCAAGTCGCAGCATTCTCTTGGCATTTAACGGATATCATTTGTTAACACATCTAGGGGAGGTACATTTCTTGGTGGATGCTTTCACATTGAATTGCCACAGCAAAATGTCACCTGCCGTAGCTTTCCACCTGGATCATCGTCCAATTGCCGGATGATCATCATCCACTCATCCGCTTGGCATTTCCAATCGCATTTTGCTCACCGCCAACCGCCAACCGCCTCCACTTTGGTTTTAGCCTCAGTCCGAGTTGTTTAACCAAACCTCTCTGTCTCGAGGTCTGGCTCTTCGCATCTCTGGCTGCTTCTTCTCGAATTCTGCGCCTCTCATTTAAATTTTACTCACAAATCTTGTGTGGCTCGAAGCCAAACAGAAACCCCAGCACAGAGTCAATGTTTATAGGTTTACTGTCAATATGGCAAGTAACTGTTGTTTCAAGCATTAAATAAAAGACATAAACATATAGTTGAAATTTAAAGTCAATGCCAAAGTAGAAATACTCAATATATCATTTAATATCCACGAAACTTCATTCACAACTTCGAAAAAGCCATGAATATGGAAAGTGTTTTAATAATATCTTTGAAAATATGTCATTCCACTAAGCTTGTTTTATCCCATACATCTGATTCATTATCATTTGTTATATCATTAAATAAGTCAACTCAATGGAGACTTAATTGGTCCTTCAAGCCCCAAAATACAGTCATCAACGGAAACCCCAATCGAAGCTACCCAAAAAGACCAATCATTCTCAGATCTCAGAAAAAACAAAACTGAAAAGACAGTTCCGACTTACCCCACGCATTACGTAAAAACCAAACTTGAAACTTTTTAGTGACTCATTTCGTATAATAAAAACGATTCGATTTAAACTAAAATCATTTCGACTGATCTTCAGATATGTTTTGCCTTTATACAAATTTTATCAAACCAAAGTAGACAATCATATTTTTGCAGTTTAATGTAATTTAATTGGTTTAGTCGACGATCAACCCAAACGTCAAATATATTCCAAAAAGTCTCTGACTCATGCAATTTTGTTGCATTTTTAAGACAAAATGGTTTTATATATTTGCGAGGATATAACGGTAAAGCGGTTTACAGACAAAAGACAAACAACAAATTAAAGGTGAAAGAACTGAAATATAAGAATGAGCTGTCAAGATTTTAATGAGGACTTGCGCTAAATGGCAAGAAAGATACAAAGACGTTTATTTGTATTTAATAATAATAATATAGTGCATTATTTCCAATCACTTCTCAATGTTTTTTGGGTAAAGGTAAAGTTGTCTTTTCTCACAATAGTTGAGATATCAGTTTTAAATTCATAAAAATCAAATTATCAACTCCCTGTTAATTAAATCTTTTGTTTATTCATCAAGTTAATCAAATATGTACATTATAGAAAACCCGTCAATCTCAATACTTGGTGGAAAAGATTCGAATTTGATTCAATTTTTAGTTTAACTTGGGTGCAGCTTCCTCACATGTTCTATCCACAACAGTGAGTCATCCAAATCATACTGGTATTCCGGCAATCAGATCCCATGCAACCTTCAACTAAACATAAATCAATAGCTTAGATAGCCAATCTGGTGTACCGACCCTGCACATTGACTCCACACCCATGCCATTGGCTCCGAGCTCCCACTCCCCCAGAGCTTGCCCCATCTTGACCATTGTAGCTCGTTCCGGCTTAACTTGCCTGCAATTTTTCACTTAATACTTACAATTTTACTCTTATTTATTTGCGCATATTTCTTGGTTTTCCTGTTGTCCACCAAAAACTGGTTGTCCGGCAATCAGCAGCTGGCTGGCGTGGCCGGTTCGATTGCCGTGTTCCCGTTTCGACTAGTTGGCTTAAATGTAGCAATCAATTTATGCGCCAGCCCAAGTAGCAACAACGGTTGCAGCCCCAACTTGTATATTATATTTGTATCGGTATCTGTGAGCCAGTATCGCATAGATTGTGTTCGTTTATTTCTATAACATTCATTTTACAAGTATCTGACTTTCACTTTTTTCTGCTTTTCTGGCTGTCAGTTGGTTGAGCGGAGCTTTTAATTGTTTACCTTCTTTGGCGGCAGTAGACTTAGCCTCAAAACCTAAACATTCAGTGGGATACGTATGTTTATAAAGAAATATACACAGTTGAAAATTATGCCAAATTTATTTCAAGTTTGCGTATTTAAATCTCAAAATCTTTCTTTTATATGGTAAAACATGGCTAATTTTCTTTGTGTGTAGATTTTGGTATGTGCACTGCTTTTGACCATTATATCAAGCCCCGGTCCACTAGCCATTCACTTCTCTTCTCTCCAGCCCCATACACACCCCAACCTCTTGCCGCTAATGTGATTATTACAACAGACAAAAAATTATTAAATCGCCCAACGCCTGCAGCTTTGCCCCATTGTCTGTTTGTGGGCAGTGGACATAAAAGAGTCGAGCCACTCCATGCTCCGTACCCCATTCCGAGACCTGCCCATGGCCCGCTCCAGTTTGCCTTCCTGTCCAACCGGTTGGCTATCGCAGATCAGTTGAGGAATATAAAAATATATGCGATCGTAGGAATATGCTCGTTTCTTCGACTCTTTTTCTGAATTGTAATCCTTTTTGGGCTCGATCTTTCTGGCCCCTCGACGGTGATTGAACGCCTCGACATGAATTCTTAATTCGTTTTGTAGTTTTTTTTCGGAGACTCGAATTTTCTTCTACTTAGGTCATATTTGGTATGCCTGACACGTTTACTGCGTGGGTAAAAGTACTTAATGTTGAGGCTGGCAAGGGTTAACTGAGTTCATTTATGCCATGGGGGATTTACAATTTTCATCAAACATCTAGATATTTAGGCTGGTCTTTTTACTTACTTACTTAAATCTTCTTAACCAAACAAATTCATTAACAAATTGTTTTGGGCTAAAATTTAACCAAAACAAAGCTACTGCTTGTATTCATTTAAAGATCATACAAGACATAAACATCTGAGAGCTTATTTATTATTATTCCAAGTTCAACTTCTAAGATCTATTCCAATGTACATTTGACATTTATAAGAATCGATAGAAGTCAAGATTTCTGTTGGATACCCAATGGCAGTGGCCAAGTTATGTCCGCTGGTTGCTCAATTGCATATATTTTTCCCATATCAAATTAACTTCGGATTTTGCGTTGCCAAAGAGTCGGCGAGCAAACTGGTTTTTTATTAGGAAAGAGAGGGAGATGACTTAACGATGAAATAAAATATGGCACAGTAATTATCGAATTCAATTTAACGAGCTTATCAAATCAGTCAATCTGAGATTTTAAATCGGAACCAAAAAAATATAAAAAAGGCGTAAATGACGACCGTGACAGGACTCGAACCTGCAATCTTCGGATTCGAAGTCCGACGCCTTATCCTTTAGGCCACACGGTCCCGTTGAAACGTCACGTTTGTTCCAGCCTTATTAAGCTCCAAACAGGCGCAGTCCAAGGATACACTTTCACCACGAAAGCATCCCGCCACCCCCAGCATATGTGTGTGTTGAAAAGCCACCCTTACCCCATCTAAATTGTGTAAAATTGTGCGTTTTAGTTTGGAGAAACTTTGAGGCGTGGGAGGTTGTTGGTCATCCTGCGACCGCATAGTCGTATGTCTCTTGTGCGCAGAATCCTCCACACCAGGACCAAATTCCAATTCACAGCATCTTCTGTACCGCCAGCTCTATCAACTAAGCTCCAGCTGATTAAAAAGCTTAAAATTCAAAATATTTTTTACAAATGCTTAAAGTCTTTATAAAAAAACAATATTTAGTTTTCCTATACATATGTTTAGAGATTTCCATTCCTCTGGACTTTGCATTTAATCAAAGGACACAAAACGATGCTCAACTGAGATACATTGAAATATTTGACATTATAATTGTTCAAATTCCTTCTACAGTTCCCCTGCAATAGGCATAAATTCACATAAAAGGGTTCAAAATTCCTGTTTTGTTAGTGCAACTAAATTTTGTTCACACCGAGAATAAATCATGCAAGACTCCGCGATGAACCGATCAGTGCCCAAGGACGAGAAGATGAAGATCCCTGCGACACTAGACCCTCACGTGACTCCAGTCACCTTCGATGTGATGCAGTTGAACAGTCATGCCCTGACCAGCAGTCGAGGCGTCGAACTGCCGCCGCTGATGACCCAGGGGCAGATCCGGCCGGAGCAAGTGGTCAGCGCCCAGTTCCGGCTTGTGGAACCGCATCCCAGGTCCCTCAGCGATCAGCAGTTCAACGCACTGATCAAGCGTCTGGTCAAGTGTTTCATGTCGGAGGTGGCCATCACAAAGAGGCTGCGCAAGCTGACCTCACATAAAACCCCGCTTCGACCCACCGACGTGGACATCATCCATCACCTTGAATACCTCCGAAGAAACTACGAGGCCGAGCGCTCCGATCTGGTCGTAAAACTCAGCCTGGACAATCGGTTTAGTAGTGCTGGGAAGGGATACGCTTGCCCATACAAAAAGACCAAATCCCTTAATTTATATCCAAAGCGCAAGGAAGTCCCAATTCTAACTACTCCCAATGAGCCGCACTCCCCCGATATTCGACCTTCCTGCTCTAAGAAACGTCAATCAGGAGGATCTTTGGTCCCTGTTGCAGTTCCAGGCAACGTCCCCATCTTCCGTAATAATATCGTGACGCCCTTGGATCTATCTCAGAAGATCGCGGAAAAGCTAGCCCGATTGCAAAGGTTCCCCAAACCGAGCCATAGACACGCTAAATCCCTTGATATAGAATTTCCCAGTACTTCGGAGAGTTCCATGGTTACGGCAAACGGGGTGGCACAAACTTTTGCTGTGAATTCCACCAGCGATTCAGATATATTCTACGATATGTCCACAGTCGTTATGGATGGTTTTTGAATACACCGACGGTTCCTTTTCCTTATTTGATCAAAATGTGATATCAAAAATAAATTAAAAGGAGGGAAAATTGTATTCATTTTTCATTATTACTCGTAGGTACTCGTCGTTATACAGAGGTTTCATATTGTTTTGAGGCGCGGTATTAGGCATGAAAAAAACAAGTCAATTTATATTGCGATTGGTATACCATCTTCGGTTTGGCACATAATCATAAATATTGCGCTCGGACCAGAATCTGGCACAAGGCCTGACTTGGAAGAACAATACGATCAGCCCTGGTAACTGCAACAACTCCAATTGCGAGTCAAACGAGTAATCGTACTTAATTACCATAAAACAAGAAGAAAAAAAAACGAAGAGCCGGCGGCTACATTGGCTTCAGTTCCGTGCCACATGTGGAACAACCGAGGCGTGTCCCGACTCCGGAGTCCGGACCGAATTGAAGCCCTGGGTTGCGCATGCGACTTCCAAAAAATGTTTAAACCCACTCTGGCCGAAATTTAAGCAAAGTGAAAGTGAAAAGCTGATGAGAAAACTCTGAATAAGTCAGAAAGATGTAAAATAAAACGCAAAGATGCCACAGCACTGAGTCACTGATTTATAAAAGGGGCTACTCGAGGTTCATTTGGGGGCTCTTAAAGAAACGCAACGAAGCCTGAACACAAACCGGTCCGAGGGCGGAGTCAAAGGACGTCTGTCCTTGGAAGCCCGTTTTCCACAGCCATAAATTGCATATCCATTAAAACCGGCTTATCGAACATGGACTCAATTATTTCCCATTCTCCTCTGACTCGTTACAGCCGAATATTTGCCACTCGGCTCCAAGATTGGGGGCTAGCACCGACCGTGGGAGATGTCTGCGATGCGGCATCGCCCGATGGCCCCTCCGGGAAACGGAGCCGGAGCAGGGGCTGCCGGGGAGCACGGCGATAGCGATGACAACAACTTCACCGACGACGAGAGCTCGCCACTGACTCACGATATCTATGGGGGCAGGTAGGTCTCTAATTTCTAGTCGGGTCTTTGGCCGAACGGTACGAGTATCTTCAAAATATGGTATTATGCAAATCGCTAGATGGCTAGATGATGGTGATGATGATGGCTGGGTGCCACGGAAAGGTAACCGGAACCAAACTGTCTCACCCAGACAACAGTAATTAGCCCTGACTCCGAGTGAGATCGTTTCGCAATCACTTTCGGAACAGGGCGGGTCCCCGGCCAATGAAATGCCGGAAGTCAAGATCATCTTGTCCAGCTCAGTGGTCTGTGAGGCGATCTAGATTGGATTACTTCACTTTTAAAACTTACAAATGCAATGAATACAATAATTTGAGGTATGAGGTATGAGATATCCACAAGGCCACTGATCTGTGTTTAAGCAAATCTTTAAAATATTAAATTTAATTTAAACAATATCCTTAGTCAACGCACCATACAGGAGACAAAGGGATGGGATGTTTTCAGAGATCCCCCAATCAAGATTGAGACTGGATCGACGGCCAACCAGGAGTGCCTAGAATTAACCATCAAGATCTTGAAGATCTTCGCCTATGTGATTACCTTTATAATAGTTTTAACCGGTGGCGTCATCGCCAAGGGCACTATGCTCTTCATGACCTCGCAAATCCGCAAGGACAAAAAGATGGAGTACTGTAACAAAGACTTGGTAAGTCATGTTTTTTAGATCCTATATATTCAAATAATTTCTATCCTGTGTTCCTTACAGGGTCGCGACAAAAACTTCGTGGTGCGGCTGCCGGAAGAGGAGCGTGTGGCCTGGATCTGGGCCCTGCTGATAGCCTACGCACTGCCCGAGATCGGAGCCTTGATCCGGTCCGCCCGTATTTGTTTCTTCAAGACCTTCAAGGTGCCAAAAACGGGCCATTTCCTCTTCGCCTGGCTGATGGAGAGTATGAGTGCCGTGGGCACGGCGTTGCTGATGTTCGTGGTCCTCCCGCAGATCGATGCGATTCAGGGCGCCATGTTGACAAACTGCCTGTGCGTGATACCAGGAATATTTGGCCTGCTTTCCCGCACCTCCAAGGAGGGCAAGCGATTCGTGAAAGTAATTATCGATTTGGCTGCTGTGGCGGCTCAGGTGACGGGCCTGGTCATCTGGCCACTGCTCGAGAATCGCCGGGAGTTGTGGGTCATCCCTGTGGCCTGTGTAATGATCTCATGTGGCTGGTGGGAGAATTACGTTTCTCCGCAATCGCCCCTGGGACTGGTAAGAGCCCTTGGAAGGATCAAGGATGAGATGCGATACACTCGTTACTTCTGCCACATGTTCTTCTCCATTTGGAAGATCCTCCTCTTCTTCACTTTCACGCTATTGATTTACTGGGCCCAGGGTGATGAGCCTGGAAACTTGTTCTCCATGTACGGCGATGCTTTTGGACCACATAAGATCATCGTTTACGAACTGCCAGCCGGACTTGGTGGTGTCCTGCCTGATACCTTGGAATCAGCCAATATTGACACTGTGGATGTGGATGCCGCCTACAATACCGTCGTCTATGTCCTGCTTCTGCAGATTTTCGGCGCTTATCTGTGCTACATATTCGGCAAGTTTGCCTGCAAGATTCTCATCCAGGGCTTCAGTTATGCCTTCCCCGTGAGCTTGACCGTGCCCCTGTCCGTGTCGTTCCTGATCGCCGCATGTGGCATAAGAATTGATGATCCCTGTTTTTTCCACGACACCATACCGGACTACCTGTTTTTCACAAGCCCCTCAAACTTCCGCTTTAACAACTTTGTAACCGAGCAAATGGCCTGGGCCTGGATCCTGTGGCTCTTGAGTCAGACTTGGATTGCTTTGCACATCTGGACACCAAAATGCGAACGTCTGGCCACAACCGAGAAGTTGTTTGTGAGGCCCATGTACTCCTCGCTTCTGATTGATCAGTCCATGGCGCTAAACAGGAGGAGGGATGATCAGGCCGATGTCAAAACTGAGGTGGGTAATCGTAAAACGTTAATTATTTCATAATTCTAATCCTTTACTTTATATTTTCCGTTTCCATCCCACAGGATCTCTCGGAAATCGAAAAAGAAAAAGGTGATGAATACTATGAGACCATCTCTGTACACACGGATCGCTCTTCAGCGCCCAACAAACCCTCCATCAAGTCGTCGGACAACATCACTCGCATCTACTCCTGCGCCACTATGTGGCATGAAACCAAGGACGAGATGATAGAGTTCTTGAAAAGTATTATGCGGATGGACGAGGATCAGTGTGCCCGTCGCGTGGCTCAAAAGTATTTGCGTGTCCTCGACCCGGATTACTATGAGTTTGAAAGTGAGTATTTAAAGATTCAAATTACTTCTGATTTGTATTGTAACTTTTATCCTTCGCAGCCCACATCTTCTTTGATGATGCTTTTGAAATCTCCGATCACAGCGACGATGACATCCAGTGCAATCGGTTTGTTAAGCTGCTGATTGGAACCATGGATGAGGCAGCCTCTGAGATCCACCAGACCACAATCAGGCTAAGGCCACCCAAGAAATACCCAACTCCGTACGGAGGTCGTCTAGTTTGGACACTGCCCGGAAAGACCAAGTTCATCACTCATCTCAAGGACAAGGATCGCATTCGTCACAGGAAGCGCTGGTCACAGGTGATGTACATGTACTACCTTCTGGGTCATCGCCTCATGGAGCTGCCCATTTCGGTGGATCGCAAAGATGCAATTGCTGAGAACACCTACCTGTTGACCCTTGATGGAGACATTGATTTCAAGCCAAATGCCGTGACTTTGTTGGTCGATTTGATGAAGAAGAACAAGAACCTGGGAGCCGCCTGTGGACGTATTCATCCTGTAGGATCAGGGCCGATGGTGTGGTATCAACTCTTCGAGTACGCCATTGGTCATTGGCTGCAAAAGGCCACGGAACATATGATCGGCTGTGTGCTCTGTTCCCCGGGATGCTTCTCCCTGTTCAGAGGCAAGGCTCTCATGGATGACAACGTGATGAAGAAGTACACCACCAGATCGGATGAAGCTCGGCATTACGTGCAGTACGATCAGGGCGAGGATCGTTGGCTATGTACCCTGCTCCTGCAGCGAGGATATCGTGTGGAGTACTCAGCTGCCAGTGATGCGTACACCCACTGCCCCGAGGGTTTCAATGAGTTCTACAACCAGCGCCGCCGATGGGTGCCATCGACCATTGCCAACATCATGGATCTTCTAGCAGACGCCAAGCGTACCATCAAAATCAATGACAACATCTCGCTGCTCTATATCTTCTATCAAATGATGTTGATGGGTGGCACTATCCTGGGCCCTGGTACGATTTTCCTTATGTTGGTGGGTGCCTTTGTGGCTGCCTTCCGAATCGACAACTGGACCTCCTTCCACTATAACATCGTTCCTATTCTGGCCTTTATGTTCATCTGTTTCACCTGCAAGTCAAACATTCAGCTGTTTGTAGCTCAGGTTCTGTCCACAGCCTATGCTTTGATTATGATGGCCGTGATTGTGGGTACGGCCCTGCAGTTGGGAGAGGACGGCATCGGTTCCCCTTCGGCCATTTTCTTGATTTCTATGGTGGGCTCATTCTTCATAGCCGCATGTTTGCATCCGCAGGAGTTCTGGTGCATAACATGCGGCTTGATCTATCTCTTGTCCATCCCGTCTATGTACTTGCTGCTTATTCTCTACTCTATCATTAACCTGAACGTTGTGTCCTGGGGCACCCGAGAGGTGGTCGCCAAAAAGACCAAGAAGGAGCTGGAGGCGGAAAAGAAGGCGGCCGAGGAAGCCAAGAAGCGGGTAAAACAGAAGAGCATGCTCAGCTTTTTACAGAGCGGAATTGGAGACAATGGCGATGAGGAGGGTTCCGTGGAATTCTCCCTGGCCGGGCTTTTCCGTTGTATCTTCTGCACTCACGGCAAGACCTCCGACGAAAAGCAGCAGCTAACCACCATTGCTGAATCCCTGGATACCATTAAGCAGCGAATGGACACTATCGAAAGTGCCGTGGATCCACACGGACATCATTCCTCGCGACATGGCAGAAGGCGAACCACCTCGAGTGGATCAAAGGATCATCACTTGCTCACTTCGGTGGCTGAGAAATCCGGCGATGAGTCAGACGAATCGGATTCGGACACCTCTGCGGAACCTAAACAGGAGCGAGACTTCCTGACCAACCCCTACTGGATCGAAGATCCCGATGTGCGCAAGGGCGAAGTGGATTTCCTGTCTAGCTCGGAGATACAGTTCTGGAAGGACCTCATCGATCAGTATCTCTACCCCATTGACAATGATCCCGTGGAACAGGTTAGAAGATTCATTTAATGTTTAAGTATTTTCATATTCGGTCTTTCGAAGCTAGCTTTCAATATTTATTACAATTTACAACCCAAAAAATCAAAGAACTTTACTAAAACCCGATTATAACGAAAAACCGCCGAATCAAATAAATTTTAGGCCCGTATAGCTAAAGATCTCAAGGAGCTTCGCGACTCTTCGGTATTTGCATTCTTTATGATCAATGCACTTTTTGTGCTGATCGTGTTCCTGCTGCAGCTGAACAAGGACAACATCCACGTTAAGTGGCCGTTTGGAGTGAGGACTAATATCACGTACGACGAGAGCACCCAGGAGGTAATTAATCAAGTGACCAACCGAACTAACACCATTTTTTTTGTTTGTTTTATTTCTTTTATTTGGCAACAACGATTTAAAGGCCCGCATAGCCTCCGATCTGATTGAGCTGCGGAACAAGTCGGTCTTTGCGTTTTTCATGGCCAACGCCTTGTTCGTGCTGATTGTGTTCTTGTTGCAACTGAACAAGGACAAATTGCACATCGTTTGGCCGTTGGGCGTTAAAACGAACATTACCTATATCGAAGAAACGTCTGAGGTTTATAAAACAATCTTTATTCGATGTTCTACTTACCACTACTCAGTGCTCTCAGTGTTTTTGTTTTTTATCCCTTAAAACTCTGGAAGGGTCCTCTAACTTCCTGCCTGCCCACTCTGTTTCACTCTAAATGTTTACTACCCGTTCAACAACATGCCACCAAATCACTCATCAGCTAATGATGTTCTATTGTTTCTTTGTTACTCTTCCCGTTTATTGAACCCCATCCTAATGGTTCAGGCATAAATATATCATACAAACAAATATATCAAATAAATCATGTAAAAACAACAGAAAAACATACAACATTTAAGCGGTTCTAACAGTTGTCCCCAAAAGATGAAAACACGGTAAACTGTAAGCCATTTTTATATATTCCCGTCCTGAATAATCACCGTTCCGTACACATGCCCCCAGATTCATGGCAAGCATGTTCATTATTTTTCCCGCATCACTAGAGTGTGTATAAATAAATAAAAGTATAATTTAAAACCCGACATATAACCAATCTCCCAAATGGTATCACACCTCAACATGCCACAATCACCGACAAACTGGTATCGAGATCAGCCATTTATCCGTGCCCAATACTCTCTACAAAAAAAAAATCGTTTAATGTCACTAACCTGAAGTTGATTTCTTGGCACCTTTCACTAATCTATCTACTTCCCATAAAGGTTCACATCTCCAAGGAATATCTGCAACTGGAACCCATTGGTCTGGTCTTTGTGTTTTTCTTCGCTCTGATTTTGGTCATTCAGTTTACGGCCATGTTGTTCCATCGATTTGGTACCATATCCCACATCCTGGCATCCACGGAACTGAACTTCTGCAAGAAAAAATCGGAGGATTTAACACAGGATCAACTAATAGATAAGGTATGGCATGGATTTTAATCAAATGAAGGATAATATTATATTTCTCCTTGCTTACATCGCTTCCTTAGCATGCTGTTGAGATAGTCAAGAATCTTCAGCGACTCCAAGGTATCGATGGAGACTACGATAATGACTCCGGTTCCGGGCCAGATCGCATAGCCCGCCGTAAGACGATTCAAAACCTTGAAAAGGCTCGGCAGCCACGTCGTCAGATCGGCACCCTGGATGTGGCTTTCAAGAAACGATTCCTGAAACTCACTGCCGATGCTGAGAATAATCCTGCCACACCCATACTCACACGCCGCCTTACAATGAGGGCGGAAACGATCCGGGCACTGGAAGTGCGAAAGAATTCCGTAATGGCTGAACGTCGAAAGTCCGCCATGCAAACCCTGGGGGCCAAAAATGAATACGGAATTACCACTGGGGCACCGGTAGGGAGTTGACATAATTTCGTAGAATAAAACTAAAATTAATAAATATTTTCTTCAGATAAATAACAACGGAAACCTGCCTAACCAGAGAAGTGGACGCATTTCAAATGCTGGCATAAGCATTAAGGATGTATTCAATGTAAACGGAGTCCCTGGAGAGGTAAAGACTGCTTAGTAGCTTAAATAATTGTAACACTTTTGTATTAAATAAATATTTTCTTTGTTCCTGCAGCAAATTTATGGTTCGAATGGCGGCGGCACCATTAACCAGGGCTACGAGCACGTCATCGACGAGGACGGTGACGGCAACTCTCTGCGACTGACCACACGGAATCCGCATCCCCACCCGCAGGTATCGTGGGGCCAGAACACCAATCCCGGAAACAGCTCCGGCCGCCTGTGAATACACCAGCACCACATCCTAGATTTATGCTAAGCTAAAGCTAGACATCTTGTTAACGAATTCCGCCTCTTTCCATAAACTGCCTAATATAAGACTAAGCCGAACCTAGAGTTGTAGTCAGGATAGATTGAGCTGTACAATGTACATACATACGAGTATATGAGTAGAAGGACATGACGAAAGATTTTCAGGACCTGCCGACTCCTGGTCGACACAACGAATATTATGCTTAGCTAATCACACTGCCAGTGACAATGTGTGCGTGTGCGCAGGTGACAAACCCGCGGTGGCAACAACATTCATACTATGTACTATACTATATCATTTGTTAGGTTACCTTTAAGTCAATCCCAGGCTGGATCCATCCGGAAACGCCACGACCAGTGCATGCTGACACAAAATACTCAATGCGTAGCTGATTCGGAAGTGCAGCACAGAAATTGCCTATTTATATAATACAAATAATGAAAATAGTTCTTTTATAATGATCGATTATTGAGGATTTAAAAAATTTTAAACTTTTGATACGGCAAATAAATGAAAATATCAAATACTTTGTTTTCAAGAGCAAAAGCATGAAAGGAAAGCTTACTTCTATCGGTTAAAATTAAGATTTTGTTGTAATATTCATTGGGAATGATAGTACTTGAAGAGGTAAGATTAGGGAGGTATAACATTCGCTGATTGGAGCAGTATGAGCCGAGTTACATCCTGAAAGGTACCCAGGCGAATACATTATAAATATCACGTATACGTACCAGTGTCCTTTTTTGTTCGATTGATTGTAATTCCCCAGAATAGTACAAAAAGATAAAAGTCTTTTGACTGCTTAATTTAAAACAATCTTCGTATGAGGCTTAGAGCCCTTGTTAAATATGAATAACTTTATTTTGGGGAATGGGAAGAAACATCTCTAGACTTTAGTTGCGGAACAACAATGATATACATCTATAATAGGTATTTTTAATAGTAGACACCAATAAATAATACGATGTTTGTTGGTCGTATGTGCTCGAGGATTACCCGGCTTAGTGGAAGAGAAGGTTACCCTTTTTAGCGGCTATGGGCAGACGGTCGCCCTGGAGGAATGGATTCAGGACAGCGGGCTCTATGCGAGGATCGACCATAGTTGGATACCCGGCCTTCTTTACCAAGCCGTTCACATTGAGACTGTTCTCCTGCCCCATTTGAAGAATGTACTGCTCCACGGCGGAATTTAAATCGCCCTTATCTGATCCAGCATCACCACTCTCCTGCTCTGAGCAGTCAAACATATGCTCACTGTCACAAGTGCAATCCTGGGCAGCCTGGAACTCTCGACTGAAGATGGCCGTGTTCTCAAAGTCAGCGATACAGCTCCCACCTTGAGTCTCTACGTCGTACCCCTCTGGGCAGGGGTTGGGTGGGTTGCAGTACGCAGGCAATCCGGCGTCGTTTTTTACAATGGGGGGATACCTATTCGGACCCTCACCCATGCCTCCGGAGATGAACTGGTGACCCCATAGCGAGCTATGCTGAAGGAATTCATGGTCCCGCAAAGAAGGGCTTGAGGAAGCACCGGATTGCAGGACACAATCGCTGCCACTATCGCACAATCTGGCGTACTCCGATCTGGATACCAGGTCTACATTATCCTTGGGAACGGCGGCTGCCATATCGCCATCGTTGTCCACATCGTAATAGCCCACTTGCATGTCGTTGTCCATGCGATTGAGCAAATCCGTCAGCAGCACATCTGCGAAAATGTTATCCTTAGAGCCATAAGACTCAACTCGGCTGCCGCCTGAAAGCAGCAGGATAACCCCGATCGCTAACTGTACACCTGCAAAACCGAGAATTAACCAAAGTTTACCATAATTTTTCAAGACTTACTTGTTATCTGGGACAACATATTGCGGATTTTCAACAACCGCCCACGAAGAAGTTTAGATATTTATTGATTTTTCGGCAGCAGCTGCTTCAAATGTCGGGTGTGTATAATAATGTGACGTATTTTCGATGTGAAGGCTACCAGTTGAATACCAAGAAAAGCATTTAGAGCCTGATATATAAACTAGCTAAAGTTAATAAGGCGCATGCGCCAATTTCAAAAGCTTTTTTGTTTGGCCTGTTAAGTAGTCATTAAAAAATATTAACTAATTTCATTTACTCTTTAGCCCACGCATTTCCCTTAAATCAGGTTTTACGGTGAAGTTATTTAATATATTCTTATAAATTGTTAAAAGTTAATTGTAAGAACAATTATATTAATTAAGTAATATTAATGGTGAAACCCACTCCTTATTGGTTACATTTGCATTGAGTTTTGAATGTATACGTACTCGACTTTATTAACCACTATTTCTGAGCCATTATAGATCCATTAATTCTCAGCATGAACCTGGAAGGGTGTTATGTTTGGTCTATATTGGACTCCATAAAATCTGTTACTCTATTCTATCTCTAGACTGTCTAATACTACAAAATTCGAAATCCTTTCCTTTTGTTTTTTCGATGTTTCTATACTCTTTCCTGTATTCCCGCGATTCGAGCCATACAACACACGGCAGCGCCCCTCGGTCGGTTGGGCGGGAGGTGGGCTGTACGTTTAACAGTGGGATCCGCGCGAAAAAAAACAATTTCTTTGTTTGATTCAAAAAACTCTTGGTGGCTATAAATTGTCCTTTATTGAATAAATTCACACATTAAATTTATTATTCACTCAGTTTTATCGCTTTATTCCCGTTCATCTAAGTTTTATAAATACACAGTATTATAAATATTGTTTTGAGTTCCTAAACGAGTAACTTCTTTGAAATGCATTAGGTTCTTGCTTGATGTTTAATAAAAAACGTTCCTATACCTCTGAACTTATTTATATATATCTATCACATACATATTAAAATGTTTTTCTCAATGCTTCTGCTCAAACGCTTGTGAAGATTTCGAAATTCTCACTTAATAATTTCGTTCAGTAATGTCATTACAATATTTTAATCGTTACAAATTAATGAATGATTTAAGTTAAAGACCTTAAATGATATCAACATATTTTTACTAAAGAATTGTTTGTTTTAGCTATCATAAAAAAATTCAGTTTCTTCCTCCAAGCTCCTGACCATTCGCTTGTGCAGTTGAGTCCTCGAGTGTGTCATCAGATTTTTTTCTGCAGGGAAGTCCTTACGACAAGGTTCACATCTGGCGACGAAAATATTTTAATTACCATGAATAAACTATTAAATGATCTTACCTGTATTTACGCTTAAGAGGAGGGTGGGTGGTACTATGCTCCTGAAGTTCCGCGAGGCTACGACAAATTTTACCACATTCCAAACAGGGGTATGGTCGTTCATTTTCATGGGCCCTGAAAAATAATGGACAATATTTGTTGAAATGCAAGAGCAGTTGATAGTAACGACTTGATTATTTCTTACTTTTGGTGTCGCAACTTATCTCCCCTAGAAGAAAATACCTCGCCACATGTAAAACACTTAAACGTGGCGTTATTAGTATGGAATTGAGATGTGTGCTGCCTTAAAAGCGACTTCTTCTTAAAATTAAGTGGACACACGGTGCATGGAAAGAAGTCCTTCATCTCCTTGCGACATTCGTGCGCTTCTTGGTGGCTATTGTACAGGTCTTCCTCATCAAAGAACTGGCCGCAAATGTCGCATATGAAGAAGTTTCTGTTTCTTTTAGCGGCCCGTTCCAATTGTTGCTCCCGGACCTCCGCCTGGTGGGCCTCCTCTGCTGCAGCCAATACATAAGCTTCTGGATCATCATCGGACGACATTTTTTCATCATCCTCTTCATAATTATCCTGAGATCCAATTATCAGATCTGCATCTATAAGCTGCTCTTTCAGCTCAACTGGGATGCTACCTTTAGGAGTCCTTGACTCCTTCTGCTTCATGTCCAGGAGATACTTCTGGGAAAAAATGCACCGCTCACGAAACTTCATTGCCAAGTCCAACTCCGACTGGCAGCGGTCACAGATACACTCCGGCAATCCTTGATCGGAAGTCAACTATAAGAAATTCAGGATTAAAGGGTTTCAAAGAATATGGAAATAATGCAGTTACCTCAACGCCAGTAATTGTCTTTAGTTGGGTAAGTAGCTTTCCGCGCAGGTACTTAAATATGTTGCACTCGCGCTTGCAGTCATTGATTTTATTCGCACAGATTCGGCACACTCCTTTAACGTCCATTTTCCTCAAAAATATATATTTATTTTGCTTTAAAGTCTTGTTGCCGATTTG
This sequence comes from Drosophila vallismaia, assembly GCA_035047325.1. Classification (NCBI taxonomy): domain Eukaryota; kingdom Metazoa; phylum Arthropoda; class Insecta; order Diptera; family Drosophilidae; genus Drosophila; species Drosophila vallismaia. Next base: position 10,869,466 of record JAWNPU010000073.1, read on the forward strand.
GGCTGCCAGCCTGTTTAGAAAATAGGGATGGGATATTGGAGGACAACGTTAAGGGTATTAATTTTTTAATAGTAATTAAAGATGTTATTGAAAATTGTTGAGTTGCTGGAATAAACTTTAATTTCAATTTCATTAAATATAAGTAGACATTATCGCAATATTTATCATATTTAATTCATAATTAAAAATGAATTTTTTGTATTTTTATGATAACATTTTATCGATAGGTCGATGGACAGCATTCAATTTTAGAAAGTATACATTTGGTGATCTCTAAATTGCGCGCCCTTAACATTTGTGCCTCTGATAGATGATCCTAACTTTTTAGATGATTTCCAAGGGGAATATCACTCCTGGTACTTATTCACTTACTGGCTAATCAAATATCTAACATGTCCGGCGAAGCGGAGTTGTCCTCTAAATGGACACGACCGGACGACGTAAGTAGGAAAAGTTATAAGACGACCATCGTTTGTTTCGTTGTTTGAGAATCACATTTTTTGTTTCAGTTCATACGGCTCCAGCTGCTCAAGCAAAAGAAAAAGCGTCTGGCCGCCCGTGTAAGCAACAACAATAACAATAAGCGCCCGGACCTGCAGTTGGATGAGACGGACAAAAGCAAATTGTTGGAAGCTAAACTGGCACAGAAAAGAAAGAATCCTTTTGCCAGGTATGAGGACTTCGTAAAGTACTAGGAGTTTTCTAATTTAACACATTACAATAGGTCCACAGATGATGCTAAGAAGCAAAGAATCGAACCAGATTTGCCTAACCAAGAGCCTGTCACCGCATCGTCTTGTTTTATCCGAGAGACACCAACTCGGCCGCCGCCCGCAAAGTTCCTACTGCAGAAATTCGATCCTCAGGCTTTTCAGAAGTTGCTCCACCAACCGCAGATCAATGCCGATGAGGAGGATGATGCGGATCTGGCGGCCCGGCAAAAACATACCGCCCACCTGCCTATAGACTGGTGTTTGAAGTCACGTGCTCGATTTTTCTGTCCAACAGAGCTTCCAGCCATCCAGCTGAAAACATCGCAGCTGGCCAGCGGGCTTACAAGTTTTGTGCGCTGCATGGATCCCCAAAGGACTGAGAGCACACTGGATATATCGGACGCCACCCGCTTTAACCAGTGCACCTACTATTGGCAGCATCCCCATCTGCCATGGCTGACCCTATTCCCCCGCAATTCCAAGGAGAATACTGGTGTGGTTGTTGGAGAAAGGGAACGGAAAGCCTTGGCCGAGGAGTGGGACTACAGCTTCCGGGGATTGTTTCAGCTTCTGCGCGCCCGCCAGTGTCCGTACTTTTATCTGTGCGCCAATAGTTTTACGGTTCTCTTTCGAGCAGCTGGAGTAGGTGGCCGGGCAGAGAGCCATGCTCTGGTTACTCCCTCCACTCGGGGCATGCGGCAAGCATTGCGCCAAGAGGGAATTGAGTTCAGCATGCCCTTAAAAAATGAAACAGCTGGAGGTAATGGAAACAACGGCAGCTTCACTGAGGATACCAATAGCACAAGTTCCTCGGTCCAAGAACCCAATGAAGAAGCAACTGCCCCAGTCCAAGAAGAAGAGGAGGACGACGATGACTGGCTTGAGAGTTTGGGTGTGGATGAGCGGGAACTTCGGCGTATTCAATCCTCCCATGCACGCAAACAGCAAGCAGCCGAAATGCGGGAAGATTTCAGCGACAACTCGCTTCTTCTCATCGATGGTGTGGAGTGTCAGGGATTCTTTAGTTACCTCCTAAATGCTAAGAGTGCAATTAGTACTGTGGGACGTTTGGCAGGAGTGCCACCCACCCTTCTATCCCCAGTAGCGTTTCCCAAAGCCACAATGCAGCATTTGGTACCCCGTTCAAAGAAAGTGCGCCTGGATGCTGTGGACTACTTTAGCGTGGACATTAAGGGTGTTATAATGCCTACTTTCCTGCCCAGCGTTGTTGAATTGCTTTGCGAAACTCGTCAGATGTTCAGTTCCACGTTAGCTAGTAGTATCAATACTCTAGCTTTTAGCAAAGCCACCCAGAAACTTCTCGAAAGCCCAGAGGCACCTCAATCAGAAGGGGACAAAGAAGACGCTGCCGGACAGGTCTTTGGAGAGCAAAATCTTTCTGAATGCGGATTGCTGCCCGGCGTAGTGGGTTCCATATGCAGAACTGGCCAGCATGCCGTGGGTCTCCTGGAACGTGTTTGCTACCAAAAGGGCGAAGGCTTTGCCTGGAGCTAGAACAGATTTGATGAAATACTCCATCGCCGTTTTTTTGTATATTGTTAAGAGTGTAATAAAGTTATATTAGCTAAACTCTTGTTTTTTCTATATTCAATAATTAGATTGAAAGTTTTTTTGTCCTATCTTTAATATGTATGTTATTTCCATTAATGCAATTAAGTAAACTACTAGCTAGTTGTCCACCATAATCAGTTCGTCGATGCTCCAGTCCTCGTACGAGTGGTCCGGCAGGTAGCGGCGAATAATAATGGGGATCTTTTTCTGCTTTAGCTCCTTCATGGCGATCTGCAGTGGGTCCGTTTCACCGTCCAATTCTACCATGATAGGTGCACACATGGCAATTTGAAGGGCGCGAGTGCCGAGAACTCTCGCCCTCTCGTATTTCGTCATGTACTTAGTGGTGATGCGTTTGGACTTGGGAACACCACCGCCCGCCGCTCCTCCCGGGGCAATTATTTCAATGTTGTCTACCTCCTCCTCTGGGTTAATATCCTCGTCTACGTCCTCGTCGACATCATCAAAATCGTCTCCGCCAACACTGTTATAAAAATAGTAAATATCCAGCGATCCTACAAGGTTTCCGGGTTTTCTTTTTATACTTACTCGTCGTTGTCGTATTCTCCATCATCCATGTCTGAGTAAGGTTTGATATTACTAAGTTATTTGTAAGAAAAACAAAATTAACAAATTCCGGCGTGTTTTGCTCTTCTTCTTCAACAGTATTATCAAACTAGGGATGTGGAAATTATATATTTCTATCGATATTTTTCCTTTTTTAGGGTTGGAAAACGCCGAAGTGCGCGTAAATTACGAAAATTTGAAACAGGTCGAGCGAGTGTTTTAGAAAAATTGGCGCATTTTTTTCATAATTTTTCCAATTCCTTCAAAAACACAATATCAAAATCTGCAAAAATTTAATTTAAAAACGATATAAAAGCATATTAAAATAGACAGTATAAGCAAATCGCAATTTTTAAATTCGTTTTTAAAGAGTCCTGTACTCACTTTTTGTTATCCACGATAGGGGCACTTTATATACTCCATATCCTGAGCACCTGCATTATGAATGGGCGGGTATCGAGGTCCTCTAGCATAGGGAGGTGGTGGTGGATATGACCTCGTTTGTGGTGGAAGCGGACGAGATCGCGGGGGATATCCCTGACCACCGCTTGTGTGTCGGCAACATCCTCCGCAATCGTTGCTCGGTTCATAATCATAATCGATACAAGTCCGAATTGACACATTTCTCCTTCTGCCTCCACCTCTCTGAGCATCCCTATCGAAACGATCCAAATCAAAGTTGGCTAACGGACCCACTGAGCGAGCACATCTTGGAGGTGGTGGACAATAACGATCAACAGGTTCTTGGCACGATTCAAGTAGTTGGACAGGAGGCGCCATTTCGCAGCAATTACTGACAGGGCAAGCGGGTTCACTTAGTATTCGAGCTCCCTCTCCATCAAAGTCGCATCTGGGCCCCATTGGATTGAAATTTAATTTTTGTTTACGATTGCAAGCGGGGGCAGCATTTCCGGAGCATTTGTTATAGCAGCCTCCGGGTGGCTTTTTTCCAGTAGGACAGGGCGGACCGGGTGCAAGCGCTGGGCACGCGACAGGACCACAAACGCGCACTGGAGCTGGAGGTTGACAATAACAGCGCATGTCATCGTCGCAAGGTCTTTGGGAGCGTACCAGGAAACAGTTCCGAGTTCGATTCCGTCCAGTATTCCCCGTGCTGCATGACCTTCCAGAGCCTACTTGGCCACAGCTTGGGACGTTCCCTAGATTTCCGAGGGTATAATATTTAGTACAACTGGTTATATAAAGGCAAAGAATGCGGCTGGCAATGCCAGATTTACTTGCCCATTAGCAATTACATTGGTTTTATTGTCGAGAAATGGAATTGAGTCGATTCAAAATGATTACTGAAAATTTTGACGAACCAAAATTTTGGAGAACTGTCAGGGTGTGTCTGTGAGCCAGTGAGCCAGTGTGTGGGTTTTTCTGCTCGGTAGCGCCTGCTAGGATTTGACCAGATTTTTAACTGTGCGAGGACCTCACTGGATGACGCACTTCTTCTTCTGTTTATTACCGCGACAGTGTGAGCAACTGGCCGTCGTTTGTTGTTGGCGATATGGCTGGGGACCGTTACGGCCGCCGGTAGGACCTTGGCCGCATGGAACGTGGGCATAGGTTGGAGCGGCATATCCCTGACCAGGGGCCGGACCAGGAGGTGCCTGTGGCGGTGCCACTGGTGGTGCACAGTGGCATTCAATTTGGGGTGGCTTCTCATGACAGTTGCAGCGTGTTTCCGGCATGTACGCCGCCTGCTGGGCGGGTGGCCGGCTGCAGGTCACATAGTCAGCCTGGGGTCCCGTCGGAGCTGCAGCACCGAAGCGCGCCCTATTGCTGGTACATGTACATTCCACATGCTGCTTCTGTTGGGGCTGGGAGGCATTGACTTGGCAAGATGGTACGGCCGTGGCGCCTTGAGGACCCATCTGCTGCTGCTGCTGCTGATACTGAGGCTGAGGATGAGGCTGAGCCTGGGGTTGCTGCGGGGTCGCCTGCTGGTAGGGGCATTGGTCATTGGTGCAATCCTGCTGCTGCGCTTGGGCATAGGCTGGAGGTGGACGATGTGGCGGCTGTTGGGACGGCTGTTGGGGCGGAGGAGCACCGCCGCTGGTGCCGCATGGACATGTGTTGCACTTGCCACAAGGAGACGCTGGCGGCGGTAGGGTTAGCGATCACATATCGCGGGCAAAACCCCATTGAATACTCACACATTTTCCAAATTGATTAGCCTGAAATTTTAGGGTTCCCCACAGGTTGGCTACCGGCAGTCAAAGCTACACTAAAATCCGGACAGCTATTCCAAAGCGACAATGGATCCTACATTAGCACACACTTTTTCTTTCCACTTTTCTTCTTTTTATCTTTAGTCTTCTTTTTTTTCTTCTCATCCTTTTCATCGAGGGAACCTTGGTCCTCAGACTTCCGTTCCTCTTCGGTTCGATGGCAAACTAGGCGTTGTTGTTGAGAAGATAGTTGGGGCCCAGGGCAAGTGCAAATGTTTGCTTTAGGGCCACATTGGCAGGGCCTAGTTTCGCCTCCCATTTAGACGCTTCCTTGTCCCCCAAATTGTTGTCTGCTCAATCCGTTTGAATGCACATTTTAATTTTAAGTTAACGTCTAAGTTCAACCATGTTTTTTCATATAAAAAAGAATACAAAATATTGATAAGCTTCTCTTATATATGAAAGAACATGGGTGTCCACAGTATTTGATACTTGATATAGGGTAGGTTAGTTTCAAAATGAATTAAATAATTTCATGTAATTTCTACATTACACCACCCTGTACAAAAAATCTTGACAATACAAATTATAAATTACCAACACTATAGTTTAAAATGCTAAAATATAACTTAAATATTATGAGTGAAAGACAAACATTAAAAAAACAATTTTGATCGAGTGACATTTTAAAGATTTTCTTCCATTCTTTGCTAAATGATATGATATTTACTGACAATTTCCTTCAAAGATGAATGTTGAAATTTGAAACTGATGAAATGTTAATATATTTCTACAAATTTAAAGATATATGAAATTCGAAAGTTTAAATAAGCGTATGAATTGTATTTATTTCTATTGATGAAGTATACAATTACGTTGACATTATAAACTGTGGAAAGATTTTTCGGGTCGACGAATGGCCTTAAAACTGCTTAGTTTTTGCACCCAATATTTAAACAAAATAAATTTCGGATTTAAAAAAAAGCTTTTAAAAAACGTATTTCTATTATTTGAAATATAGTGTTGAGAACGAGTGAGTGCACACAGGGTGGCTACGAATTTACAGTGTGGTCTACAGGGAGTCTTTGGGGGCTCCATCCACCTTACAACACTGAACGCTCTATTGGATCTCCAATCAGACATCGCGTATGCGCTGCTCCGCTTTAAAAAAACAAAGGTTCCAACTGCCAGAGTGTCGTTAAGCCTCGATTATTCGTCGATTTAAAAACTATATCTGGCCGGCAGCAGAAAGTTTTAAGAAGTATGTACTTTATAAAATATATTGTGTCGGGGAATTAACGGTATATATATTTCCTGTTTTTAACGTTTGAATTTGTGTGTATTATTGTCTGTGTAAGTGCAAGTGTTCAGAACTGCAATGCGTATCCGTATCGAATTTTCTTGATTTCCCAACGAACTAATTAACGAGCAAAACTGCAGCCACAAGCCACCAGTTCTTGTATGGATAAACGAACATACCAGTCGAGTAGGTAAGTTTACTGCAACTGCAATTGGAAAACCGGCATTCCAATTGGAATGTCTAACAGTGCATTTCAACATGTTTGAATTATTGAAATTAAAGCAGAAATTCAATCCATCCCACACATACCAGTAGAGAAATAGCCCCCCCACTCACACATACTCGTATGCGGGCACAGCTGAGCTGTTTTGCCCCCACAGCTGTGTTCTGATAACGGTGCTTGGCGTAGTATTTCTGTCCTCTCCCCCCCAAGTGCGGATGAACTGATTTTTGGGGGTGCATTCCATATATTTGTTGTTGTGTTTGGGGGTGGAACCTAGGGGTCGACACCTTTTTGGCCTTTGGCCAGGCCAGGGTTTTTTTTTTTTTGTATTTTTGTAACATACAGGTGGAGGTAGGAATTATTTCTCGTCTAAACATTTCACTTTTCTAGTCAAGTATTGAGTCCTATTTTTCTTTAATTTTATTTACAGAATGTTTTGAACTGTGTTTATTTTTCACATTGTTTGCTGTTGCTTCATGCTGCAATTTATGCTGCAATTGCAACCACAGCGATTTTCTCCAGCTGGAAAATATATAATTTTCCCCACTTATTTTTCAAGAGTTTCTTTGTTTATTATTTTGTGGCGTAGCTGCTTTATAGCACTGATTAATGCCCTCACACTTTTTAGTGGGAGCTCTTAATTATTTTGTTTATGATTGTGTGGTTTAGCTGTGGATTGCGTGTATCATCACAAAAGGTCAGTTGTGGGTTGATCTACGGCTGCGATAAAAGGGTCAAAAGTCAAGCTTATATAACCTCGGAAAGGGTAAATGCTAAGGGTTGAAACCTCAGGCAGGTGCTTTAGCAAGTTTTACTTTAGTTATTGATATTTTAATATTTATTCTTTTCTCTCAAGGCGCAAGGCATCTTATCTTGTTATTTGTCGATAATGGGCTCTTCATTTCCGTTCTACGACCGGTTTTTGTTTTCCTTAAATTAAAAATTGATTCATAATATATCGGTTAACAGATACCAGCTGCATGTACCTGATTTTTGTTGGCTTGTTAAGCGAGTCTAATTAACTGCTTATGGCTGTCATGCGCTCTGATATTGGAATGAGTCAGTCTGAGTATAGACTGTTCCGTGAACTTTATCTAGAAGTTGGTAATACTAGGGCATTATAACGATTTATATATGTGCCAATAAATGTATTACTTTGGTATCGATTACCAGAGACACCACAACGTTTGAGTTATGGAAGTTTTTTAAATTGTATTTGAGGAGATCTTGTTTCTTAGATTTTATTTCATGAATTCATTCATGTTGTCTGGTAACTTCCCACGTTGCTTTTGAACTCTATTTTACAGAAATGTATCTTATCGCTCTCGACATTTGCTCATATATAGTGTGAATAGGTATATATAGAGTAAACGTGTCATTCTGCCCGCAACATATTTTCGAGATAACCTATTCCTGTACATAGGGTACTAAAGAACTCGATTGTTATTGTTTGAGTTTTGATAAGCGAGTGCCGATTAAATGGCAAATAGAATGAATGTTGATGAAATAAATACAAGGGTGTTCGCTTAACAGAAAATACGAATGTTTATCACATGTTTCCGATATTATTCAAACAAAATGCGCCCTTGCATGTTTGCTAATTTGGATTTAAAAAGTTTGATTAGGTTGAATGCGAAACAAAACAATCATTTTGTCGTACAATTACGGGTATTACCAATTACCAATAAAAATTTTAGGTAGGTAGAGCTCCTTAATCCACTTGGGAAATCGGCTTCTGGCTCTGTTATTTATACAAAATTTCCCTTTTCCGTTTCCCATCACACAATCAACTCGATTTGTATCAGTAATATGCATATTTTATTTAATTTACTTTTGGGTGAGTGTATTTACATATTTCCTGGGGGGACACCTCTTGTTTTTGCTGTTTGTTTTTTTGCCTTCAATTTCATTTTTCCGATGAGTGGCATTTCTGTTCATTTCTTTCCGTATTTGATTGATTTTTTTCTTCCTTTGTCTGTCCAATAAAGAGATGTAATTAAATAATTATATTTATCGAATACCTTTATTGTTTATTTTTTACAATGAGAATTTTTTCTTAAAAGTTAATTGCTTTTTGGCATCGAATTGTTTTCTGGCATACCTCAAACATGATAATGAGCATAAAGTGTTCAAAATTATTTATTGGGTCGTGCCTTTAGCTTATTTCAAGTCGTGAGAAGAATTCTTTATTAATTAGATGAGCCAAAGCTAAATTTATGACCACCAGAAGGTGTATTAGTGTTTTTTTTATCTTGAGATATATTAAAGATCTTTTTAGATAAGGAAAATGGATCAAGTTTTGTTTTCAAGATTCTAGAAAGAGGATTATTTTAATTAATGTTTACTATATAAATTATTATAGAAATAATCACAGTTTATTTAAATAAAAATCCACATTTAAAAGGAATATTTAATTGTTTATTGCAATAATTCTCAATGCCAAAAGTTCGTTTTGATTTTAATGAATGCACACGGATTGCTTACCAACAATCGCATTAAACTTGTACCTCAGGTTGGCAATTAAAAAGAAACACTAACCACATGCCAAGTTCTAGAATTGCATTTTTCTATAAACGTTTTAATTATATTTCCTCTCAAGCAGTGTAGACAATAAATATTGTATAGTAAAAAGCCAGAAATAAAGAGAATGTTTGCTTTCTTAAGTGTTTGAATGATATTTGTTTACAAATAAAAAACGGCTCATTGTCAAGATCAAAGGCTGTAGTATAGGCAGGAAATGCGACTCAAAAACAACGACTTGCAGTTAAAAAGAAACAAGGTGGACAAGGTCCGAGGTAGTATTAATAAGTTGAAGCCACCACCAGCTGGTTTGGTGCAGTCCGGCCAAGATTACTCGACCGATTCAAGGCGAAGGTCGTCGGCGGCTGCACGCAAAACTCGAATTCCAAGCGGGCAGAACTTGTTTTCCCGCAGCTCTTTGAATACAGCTTCTCCGATCCACTTGAATCGCTTGTCTCTAAGGTCTGAGGTGATTCTAAAACAGAGTTTTTTGCGGTACGGGTTTTTGGTGCTGTCGTTCGTCGTTTAGCGTTGACGGTAACCTTGAACGTTGCTCATACGCCGAGTGTGACTAGCTAAGGCGAGTTCTGTCTGAGTTCAGGCATTCAAATGTATTCCACCGCGAGTGCGAGTCTCCAATTAGCAATAGCAAAGTCTGTTTTTGCTATTGACTAAACATTGAATACCTTTCGATTTGTTTGCATATTTTTTCCTGACACATAGAGAGCTGGGATTGTTCTCCGTTCAAAGATCTTGGCGAGATTTTTGTTCCAGATCTCATATGCTCTCGCTCTTTGGCACATTTCAAAGCGATTGTTTATTGTTAGTAAATGCGAAATCATAAAATTTATGGCCTAAACGTGAAGTGAATAGAGAACCTGTTTGGTTCTGCTCAACTGACTTGGCTTCCACCTCGATTACCGACTGCAATTGTGAATTATTTTGACACTTTAACATTTCTCTTTTTTTGCTTTTTTCATTTGGAAACTTTAATTTTCCAAAACTAGTTGGCTGATTAAAAGCTGAATGCAATAAAGAGTTCAATAAACTCTTTTCGGTTGCCTTTCTGCAATGTTTTTTTATTTCTCTTGCAATTACTTGGCCTACAAACCAGTTCTTTCTTTGCACATTTGCGCCGTACCATTCGAGTGAGTTCAGTGTGCTTTCAGTACGATAATTTATATATACATCGGAGTCTATAAGCTATGTATAACTTGTAGCAAAAACCTTCCGAGAATCTGCAGTTTACTGTTTCCGATAAGCAGGGAATAATTTCTGGTGGAACTATAAAAAAATTGAAAATAAATTGGCATAGAAGACGCGTGACACCTATAAAGCTTGGTTTTATGGTGAAACCAAACCTTAAAATAGCTGTTGGCTTCTAAAACATAAAAACATTATTCAAAAAGTTATTTTTAAATTAACCTTTTTGTAAATTCGTTCCCAAGAAACCCGCTCAGATTTATCAATGGATCATAAAGATTTATTGTTTTAGATATATCTTTATTGATAATATAGAAAATATTGCCTAAAAAAATGTTGGGATTGTCAAATACTTGACTATGAGTCAAAGTTGTTGCAATCTGATCAGTTTCGAACGAAATGGAACGTAATTCTGCAGCCCAAAGTCCTTTTCGGCCACAGATAGATTATCATAATTTGCTTATTTTTGTATTCCGTCATTAACCATTATCAGCAGAAATTAATCTACGAAATACAATAATATTCGTAGTTCCATTACTTGGTTTGTTTATTACGACTCGAATGATTTTACGATCAATGAACCATAGACCCGCATGAACACCATTAGGAACAAATTATACTTTTTCGCCGGTGGAATTTTCATTGAAAAATTAACGTGTAGATGTTAATGACAAAGCCAATCAGGTCAGGACTGTCTTTCCAGCTTCAATAGGGCCACTGAGCAGATAATTGAGTCACCTTCCCGGTTTCCATTCCCCATCGCAAGTGTCGAATCTTTCATTACAACAATTAAGCGTCGAAAAGCTTACATCACAAAGGTGGAACATTAAACGGAAAGAGAATGGAGATGGAGAGTCGTAACTCAGATTTCTGGCGAGGAATAACTTCAGTTTTCCCCTTCACCCCAGATGTCAGCGATTACACACACAGTACAACTTCATTAACATAAACTTTTGTTTAGTTTTTTAAATTTTATTTTATTTAGTTTCGAAAACTAGACTATCTCTCTGGCTCAAAAAATATATTCAAATGTTTTGTATTTAGTTCAATTGGTCTGTAATAACAGCGCACTTAACAGAATTTGACTTTAATTCTAATGTTAAATAACAGTGCCCTCCTCCTCGATTCTCATTAGTTGCACTTAACAAAACTTGAAATTTAAATCTAAAATGTTAAATAACAGCGCACTTAACAGAATTTAACTTTAATTCTAATATTAACTTTAATTCTAATGTTATAGACTTTCTGTCTGGCTTAAAAGATATGGTACATAGCTAATATTTTGCCAGTTATTTTTAACGATGTTTGACTGTATTACTAAAAGAAACCTGTTTTCTTCTCCCAGTGCCGACAAAGCCGACGACGTTGCCGGGGAAGACGACGGCCAGTCGAGATGACGCAGACCAAGCAGCCAGCAGGAGGGTCGTCCACCTCCGCCGCCAACTTTAACTCCAACTCCCCCGCAACCGCCTCTAAGCCGGTGCCCTGCCCCTCCTCCGCCCACGACGTTTTGCTGAACAACTTTCAGCTGAAGAAGAAAAGCTACCGGGTGCTGCTCCACGGACAGCAGTTGGTGTGGGAACGGCTCCATAAGATCAAGCAGTCGAGCAACGAAATTAAAGTTCCCCTGCCGCCGGATGCAGCGTCTCTAGCATCGCCAGGCACCTCTACCTATGGACCCCAGAGCCATGTGCTTCATCTGGACGATGTAGTCAGTGTGAAAAGTGGAGAGACGAAGTTGGCTTCGCTGCAACCTCCTCCGCCACCGAGTTCCGAGACCAGTTCCCGGTCCAGCAGCTGCAGTGGAGGAGCAACAAAGCCAACATGCCAGTACCTGACCGTCAACTATGCCTTAAGATTGAGCAAATCTCAGACGGATTGCAATCGCTGGGAACTGCGTCGATTGACTTTCTTTAATTCGGATCCTTATATTGTGCGTCAATGGGATGAGGAGCTGCAGGCCAGACTGTACACTAGTTCACCCACCAAGATGCGAGTGCGTCGCCTCTTGGTGTTCATCAATCCATACGGAGGACGCAAGGCGGGAGCCCAGACCTACGAACGCCACGTAAGGCCCATATTCCAACTGGCAGGTGTGGATGCAACCTGCATCACCACCCAAAGGGCAAACCAAGTGAGGGATATCCTCCTCAGCCACGATCTGGGAGTCTACGATGCGGTTTGCTGTGTGGGCGGAGATGGCACCGTTGCAGAGGTTATCAATGGGCTGTTGTTTCGGAGGATGCGAGAACTGGGTCTGGACGAACAGTCTCCCCCTTACATTCCAAGGCCGGCGCTGCCAGTGGGTGTAATACCTGCCGGCAGCACCGACACCATAGCCTACAGCATGCACGGCACGGCGGATGTCCGTACGGCGGCCATCCATGTGATTCTGGGCCAGCATCGGGGATTGGATGTATGCAGCGTCAGCAACGGGCAGTCCCTTCTGCGGTTCTGCGCCAGTGTTCTGAGCTACGGCTACCTGGGCGATGTGGCTGCCCAAAGTGAAAACTATCGCTGGATGGGACCCAGGCGGTACGAGTACAGCGGGGTCAAGGCTTTTATCAGCAATCGGGGATACGAAGCGGAGCTGCGGATGCTGGAGGAGCCGGATCTCCTACTGACTACCCCGATGCAGGAGGATGTGCCACAGAGTCCGGAGAGTGTGTGCTCTCTGGGCGAGTCGCTACCTTCCGTTTGCTATGCCAATTGCCAGCGCTGCAGTTTCGCCAGCAGTATCCAGGAACAGAGATCCTCGCTGTTCATTCAAGAGGAGTCTAGGCACACCGATCATGTCGAGCGCGAGGAGCTAGAGCCCGAAGATCCCTATCTAACCCCCGGCGAAGAAGCCGTATTGAAGCCTCGTATTCGCCCGGGAAATCTCCAACTGCCCACAGGCTCGATTTCATCGATGAGAAATTTCGGCAACGAGCAATGGAAAGTGGTTCGAGGCAACTTCTTCATGATTTGCGGTGCAAACATTACCTGCGCGTGCGCTAGGAGTCCCAATGGCATCTCAAGGTACAGCCACTTGGGTGATGGATGTCTCGATTTGATTTTGGTGAAGAAGACCAATCTGCTCAATAATATACGCTTTCTACTCAACACGGCGGGTAGAAGCGGTGATATAGTAAGTATTTTCGAAGGATCATTTTCATTTTGTATTTAATCAACTATTGTATATTTTTGTATTTGCAGCGCAATTTACCTTTCGTGGAGGTCTATCGGACTCGGAAATTCCAGTTCAGAACCTTGGCTGCGGCAGGAGAAGAGGACTACAGCCTGGCAGGCTCTTGCCAACCTATTTCGCCGCCTGGTGAATTGGGAAATCCGTCTTCGTCGGCGGAGTTTTCTAGCTGGAACTGTGATGGCGAAGTGGTCACCGATCTAGATATAACAATGAGGTAGAGTTTCTTTGTTTCATTTGAGAAAGCCATGTTTCTAACTTCGTTTCTTTGTAGATCACATTGTCAGCTTATTGAAGTCTTCATGAGGGGACCTCATTCTTATAGTAAGCCGATGAAGGGCGGATCTGCACCAACAACACCAGCCAGTTCCAGCGACAATGTTTACTGCTGCTGCAAGGATTAGAAGCTTTAACCATTTAGAATTAGCATCAACTGTTGGCCGTGACAAGTATCTTGTAGTTTTGTGTAGGAATTGTATATCGTGTTTAAGGCGGGTTACCCCGACATTGTTTTTAGAATAGCTCAACCAAGTAACTGATATTATCGACTGTATTATGGCATCTGAAAGATGCGCAAGGCAAAACGAAACATTCCCTCTAGGAATTCGCATAAATTTACATACCGCATTATATATATATTGTACTGGTAAACCACAAATAAAAAGTATGTCTATATGTTTTCGAATCATGTCAATTTTTTTGAATTTTTAATGCGGGTTTTTATTATTCTTCTTTTATTCTAAAAGATGTCTTGTATCATTTGATATAAAGTGATAGAGTGAAAGTAACACCTTTTTTTTTAAACTGAGAATGTGTTTCTACTAATTCATGTCAAGTCCAATTTTAATTTATGTTTTTAAGATTTGTGTAAAGTTTAATATAAATTTCTTTCAAGAACTGTGAAAAATCGATTGGTTTTAGCCATATACTTAAGCAATTTATTGTTCTTGGTCACATTTTTTAATATATAATTTAATAAAATTAGTTTAAAGGAATACATTTTTTGATACTTGGCACTTACGATTCTAGCGCCAAATTTAAAATCGGAACTGGTTCTCTGAAAGCTTTTTTGAAACGACGCTTTACCACACTGCTCCGCTAGTTGGTATTTTTGTTTCCTTATTTGTTTTTATACACGGTTATTTTATTATATCATTATTATCAGTATAAGTACATATTATTACTGCATTATTAATTTTTTCATTTGTGATTTATAAATGTTTTCGCCCCAAAAACAAAATACTGCTTCCTTTGGTTTTCCTACAAACGGTCATACTTGTGGCAGCGTTTATTTATAATTTCTTTGTTCGCGCGACATTTTAAAGTAAATAAAATTGCAAAATGAGCTTTCTGAGCAGCAGCAGCACTGTCCATGTTGAAGTTCGTCTCAAACGCAGCGATCAGTAAGTTCAATCAATTTCAGTTGAGGAATTCACTCAAAATTGTGGACTTTCAGACGTCTGCAAACATTGAAGGCGGCTTTGGAGCCGGCTCTCCATTCGTATGTGCAGTCGTCCAATAATCTGCCTCTGAATGTAGCATTTGCCCCAAATCTTAACGCGGAGGATCGCCAGGGTGTGGAGACTATTCTCCTGGAACGGGACAACGGAGGCGGAAAGCTATCTGAGGCGACAGTCAACAAGTTTAGCTATCATTTCTACATGCCGCAGCGTGCGGAAGCCAATTCGGGAACTGGACTCTTCGATGGTGGTGTAAACGGCGATGGGGACAGCCTCGAAAGCGTTGTTGCAGCCAACCATGTGTTGCTTCCGGCCAGTCAGTTTGTGGGCTTATGGGAAAACCTCATCTACGAGAACGGACTGAAGGAGAAGGTAGGTCAAGAAACAAGAATTGCAGGATTTTGACCCCAAAAAACGAAAGTCAATATTCCAAAAATAGATGGTACAAATTGTCTCACCAATACGCCACCATATGTAGCTATAAATTGCAAAAAATCTTTTGTTTGCATATGTGAATATTCCACAGAATATTCCTTGTTTCTCAAAAGACTTTTTGTTATTTAGAATGTATAAAAAACAATTTTTCTAACATATTTTTATTTCTTATCTTCAGCTTTTAAAGTTTGCATTGTCGGCCCTTAGTTTCTCGCAACATCGTGTGGACACCAATGTTATAGCCTGCAACCGGCTCCTCCTGCTTCATGGACCACCGGGAACAGGAAAAACGAGTCTTTGCAAGGCATTGGCCCAGAAGCTGGCCATCCGGACACAGGGCAGTTATGCGTACACCCACTTGGTCGAGATCAACAGTCACAGCCTGTTTTCCAAGTGGTTCTCGGAAAGCGGCAAGCTGGTGGCGCGCTTGTTCTCCCGGATAGGGGAATTGGTTGCGGACCGAAACAATCTGGTGTGCCTGCTTATCGACGAAGTGGAATCATTGGCATATGCCAGAAGTTCCATGTCCAGCAATGAGCCAAGGGATGCTATGCGGGTGGTAAATGCTGTGCTAACCCAGCTGGATGACATAAAGGCATGCCCGAATGTGCTTATTTTAGCCACTTCCAATCTGGCGCAAAGTATAGATTTGGCTTTCCTGGATCGTGCCGATATCCGGCAATATATTGGATATCCATCCATGCCAGCTGTTCGGGCCATTTACAAGACCATGCTATCGGAGCTCATGACGGCAGGCATAGTACAACGCGAGGCGCTGGAAGCAGAGGACTCGGAGGAGGGATTACTGACCAATTTGTCTGAACGGAGTATTGGATTGAGTGGACGCACCCTGAGAAAACTGCCACTTTTGGCCCACGCCCAGTTCACCAGCAGCGATCTTTTCGAACTGAACCAGAAGATAAGCTTGTCTGACTTTCTAGACGCCATGATGCAAGCCCTCGAACAGCACTTGGGAGAACAGCGTCTCCTTAAATTGGAATCCCTTGAAGAGCTCTGAGCTCTAAATCAACATACAACCAATTTCTCATAAGCACAAACGAAAAAAATAGATATACACCATACCCCACACTCAAGACTTTGTAAACTTCAATTTTTTCCATGAAAAACAATCCATGGGCGGAGATGGTAAAGATGGTGGTCCAGTCCCAACGCTCTGTTTGCTGCTTCGTTTCATTTGCACACGACAGAGATTTTCCCATTTCTTTATCCGGCTTTTGATGTGAAAATCAAGCGTGAAATCTTGTTATTTGCTTGCAAGCTCCTACATCGACTGCCCATTCATCCCGCATCCCATTCCCACGCATCTCTTACTCCCTATCCGTTGGATCCCGTGCACCCTCCAACTCGAAATGCACAGACATTGGACCCTACGCAATCTCAGCACTTTTACCTTTCTTTCCCTTCTCATTCGACTGCAGGAGCACTCTCAAGTCCGGCACATATCGAATCTATTGGATGATGGTCAATGCTGTCAATCTAGCCTTTTTTTAAAGCGGATGTAGCTTATATTTTAGACTTTAGTGAGTCTTAAAATTACTTATAAATGTGAACAAAACAGTTTCTTGGTTAAAATATTTATTTTATTTAAACGGTTCCATTAAATATTCCCAGTATTATCTTATGTCGGGTTTTAAATATAGTTTTCTCAACACTTGTGGCAAGTTTTTCACAGTAAAGGGTAAAGGACATGGCGGACGTGGAAACTTATGCAAGTACAAGTGGCGACTAATCAAATTTGGCTGACAATTTGATTCTCTGTTGATGCTGCCTGTTGATCCAGATCATTCATTTTAAAGCCACTCACAGCCGTTGATACTAGGATTTATCAATATATAGGGATTCTAAGCTGTAAATCTTAGTTGTATTATTTAAAGGGTAATCCAATACCCTAATTGCTAAAAGAATTTAATGGAATTAAATAGGTGGATTCGTATCCTCAAATAATTCTTTGTTCCTGGCTGGCTCTCATTAAATGTGGAAAAATCTGGACCAAAAGTCGTTCATTGATTGGCAGAAAAGAGGAGGGCCGAGACAGGTGAGGACAGGTGGCAATAAAATGGCTGGCTGACAGTAAAATAGACTAATAGGGGCGCCATCGAATTATATGAACGGATAGCTGCAAGGCTAATAAAATGTATATGTGTGCACTGGAATGGGGGGAGTGCGATAAAATAGATTCCTGTTGATGAAAATGTGATGCGATGCTCATGTGTGATTCCACCCATTGTCCTCCTGCTGGGTCGTATAAAATATACGGTGGTTTATTAGCCATACGGCAACAGAATCGCATCAGTATCTAAATGGGCCTCAGGCATGGCAATGGGAACTGAATCTTATGGCTTTGCTTAGTTGATGTGGCTTGCTGATCCGAATGGATGTATCCAAAACTAAATACCTTTGCCGGGAATCTCCTTACATACGTTTGAATCTGTAAAAATGTGGAGTACCTACCGAGTTTCCAGCTCATCTGCTATCGATTGTTGATTTTTACATTTTATGGCTCAACGCGTTGTTTGTTTGCTGCAGTCGTGTGTTACAACTATTATTTATCTGCTTGTTTACGTTTTATTTCAACAGAATCGTCTACAATTCCAGCTATCAATGGTGTTTGTTTGCAGCATCCAGTGGGATTTGCAAGGCTCCATTCTTAGCTCCTCCCCTTCATTTGTCTTGGTCGCCTGCTGCTTTTGCCAAAACAATTGATTTTACATATTCATAAACCCCAGACTAACATACGAAATATTCGAAATAACTCTCACTCTATTGTAGTCTTATCTAATTTATTAGATTTATTAGATTCTACTAAATTTTTAAACCAATAAATCTCTTATATGTATATATTAATCATCAAGGAATAGTCGAACCAGTAGCAAACTGTTCTGTTTTTTTTTTTGAATAAAGGTAGGTTATATTAATATAAACTGTTTCAAGCTTTTAAAGTAACATAGGATATAACATAGGATTTATGTAGCTAATGTACTCCTTAGACGAACCTACTGGTTATCGTCCCGTGCCTTCCTTTATGAATGGTGTGAGAGTTTCCCCCAGGCATAAATTGCGAAATAAATAAATGTGCAATGTATTTCGAGTCTGGTGCAGACCACGTCCCGCCATTTTTCCGACAACCCCAAAGCACACCCGATCCCTTTTTATTCCCAGTTCGGAGTTCCTCCCTCGCACAATCATGCAGAAGTACAGAGAATTGAACCATTGATGGCTACGTTTATTTATGTTTTCCCTGCTCGGCGTGTGCTCGAAGCCTGTAAGCAGCATTTTGCAATTGCATTTCAGCAATATGGAAAATTTTGCTTCCCAGTACGAATTCGCATTGTTATCCAATGCGACTGCTGCTTTTGTCGATGTTATTGTTGCAGCTCATGTTTTTACCAAGACTGCCTGCAATTGTTTCTTGTTTATTGTTTGGATTTGTAAGCTTACCGTTTTGTGGCATTAAGAAATTTAAATTTACATTCCAGGCACAGTCGATGCTTTAAAACTGACACAATGAAAAGATGAAAATTTGCCATTAAAACATTGTAAGGTTTTTGGAAATTGATAGCATCCTAATTGATCCCATTAAAGATTGATTGAAGTGCAGTAGATTAAACGTTGGTCGTATTAGATGGTTAAAGGCAAAATGTAATATGTAAAACATAAAATTTATTTTTTCTTTAAAATATATTCAAATGTAGACAATGAAAGCTTGCGACTCCACTTATTTAAGATAGGCTTTTAATTGTTAAGCAACGCAAAGGATTATATTATTTTTACATCTTAAATTAAGAAAGTCAAAGAACTTCTGCCTTTTTCCTTCCTATCATGACCATAACAGTTTCAAACCACTGAGATCGAGGCAATTTTGGTTTAATTTAAACTGTTGTGGTGAGTCCTGGAGGCCAGACGTCGATGATGAAACCGCGGCGCCTTTGTTGCCACAGCTTATCCCTTCGACCCTACCCCGTTGGCCACTCCACTTTCCACATGGCCACAATGTGCAGCCGTTGCAAAAATATTCGCGGAACCGGGAAGCTTGAAATTGTTTAGTTATTGAAAAAGGGTCGTTAATTATGTATAGATATTTTTTGGCCAAGAATTTCTTCTGGCAACTTTCGGCCAAAATAAATATGAAAATGTGGCGAAAAAGGCCCGCAGCAGCTGCAAAATATCCCATAAACCAAAATTTAATTTCAGTTTCCATTGACTGGCAGTCTTCCTGTATGAAAAGCTACATTTTTGTGAAAAAAAGGGGAAGCGAAAAATTTATATTTAGCCCGATGGGTCTAACTAACTCCTGACTCTGCTCACACGACAAGTACATAAAACCAGTATTAGATTCTTAGTTCCCCATCTAAGCCATGACAACCATCGTCAAATCAACTTAGTCAAACCAAGCAAAATGCACTTAAACTTTCATATCTGCATAGGTGTTCTCAAATTGATTTTATAAAGTTTTAGCTAGAACGGTTTCTCTTAGGAGGTGTTGGAAAAAACCTTTGCATTGTCAAACCGTTTTGACAACAATGCGTATGCGTAATGTATTATTTTTGTTTTCTAATCATTTCATCTTATTTCAGAGAGATAAAATAAAGTAAACCTATTTAGAAACTACTTCATGTTTGCGTTTTTCAATATTCCTTTCACTTTATACATTTTTTTAGAGAGTTTTGTGAAAATAGAATTGAGAACCAGGCTACTATCCACACTCATATGTGCCGCTGTGCTCGGGTGTGTTATTTATGCTTGAAACGTGACTGGAAATATGAAATGCAGCAAATGTGTTTACTTAAATGAAGTGAGTGAAAATTGACAAATACACAGACATACCCACGCTCAACCAAAAGATGACTAAAATGCATTGGAAGGGCGGCTGGAATAGGAGGCGTGGCCCAGTCACATCCGACTAGCGAGCTTAGGGCACATGAGAAATACGCCAAAAATGGCAACGACGCTAATCCCTTGGACGGAGCAGCTCTCACACAAACGCCTGCACGAGTACAGTGATCCCTCGAAAAGCCTAAGGAATTCATTTAAAAGTTAAAGGTTTTAAAACATACATACGATGAATGATGTTTCTGTTGGTTTATCAATCAAAATTCGACAGGTAAAGGGAATCATTTAAGAATAATTATAGTTCAATAAGATTTTGATAGGTTTTCCTGTAACTAACACATACTCTGCGGAAATATGTCAAATTCAATAACAGCCAAAGTGACGTGCTTCCTGACCTAACCCCTCGAATGACCCCCTCGTTGAGAAAAATCTGAAAAAGAAGTTGAAGCAGAAAAAGCAACTGCGGCGCCAAACCCTGGACAATGGTAGCCAAAGCCAACTGCTCTTTCCACATCTCCAGGACTGCCATCGTCCTGGCTTTATAAAAATGTACGATTTTTCTTCATTTGATGAAACGAAATACAATTTCTCAACGAGCAACGAAACGCAACGCAAAAAAGTTGGTTGCAATTGCAATTTTCTTGCCAAATCAGTGCACGCTGCTCGCTATATTGACATTTTTAAAAGCCAATATTTCTCAAAGACTCCCGGACCCATTTTCCTTAGCCAATTGCGCCAAAAGAAAGAGAGACATACACAAAGTACGTCCAAAGTTGGATCCACGAATTAATTTATTTGACTTTTGCAATGAGTATAAATATAAATTGAATTGAGTCCCACGTACACTAGGAAATGAATTGCGTGGGCCGTCATTTCCGCTACTTCCGGAAACTTCCACACAACGCATGAAGCCAAATTTAACAAAGTTACATAACATAAACAAAACAAGTAAACCAAGTAGGTCAAAGCGATACTTTAAAAATCACAATTGCAAGTTCTTGATCCACAGGGCGTATACGTAATGAATTTTAAAACATACATTTGATATGCATTTAAACATCTGTTTAGGCCCTTGGAAAGCATTACCTGCATTGCCTGCTAATTAGCCAACAATAAATAAATGGTCAGAGGCATTTCGGCCACCTTTCTTTCCTTCGCCTTGCCATTTGTGTCGCTGCAATTACTTTGATTAATGGCGGTGGGCCCGGTGGCCACTGAGAATGCCTGCGGTTTACCAAACCACCAGCCGGCACCTTCATTCTTCACTCTTTTCGGATTGCCGGAAAGGACAAATGAGGATTCGGGGAACTGGGAATGACAGCCGAACGGACACATTTTACCCGTCCAACTTTGGCAAGCAGAAACTGCAAACGCAAATGAAATTAGTCAAAACTATTTGGGCAATTCCATGGCAATGAGGCGGTTTCCTACTCGAAAGCAAATTTCAATAGGCGTCGATAATCCAACACTGAGAGAACTAGAAGAAGGATAATTTAAAATGCAGGTGATTATATATTATAATTTGGTTCTTTCTCCTTGATAATGAATCTTGTTATATTAATTGTAAAATCTTTTTTTCTCTATGCTGTTCTTTTTGTGCTTTGAAATTCGCATTCAGATTTTTCAATGCCAAATCAAGTTCGTGACGCGCGTTATTTCTAATTAGATTAGGGTGTGTCCAAGAGCCCTGACCACGCCCTAAGCTGATGGGCCGCCCCCTTAGGACTGGGCCGATTTGATTGCCATTTGGTCGCCGGCCGACTTATTCGTCTGGTTCGTATTGCAGTAATTTTAATTGAAAAAATTCTTCAATTTTGCCATCCATCTGACGGTCAGGTTGGCCATGGCCCGTTCTCATCTCTCATCCGACAGCCGTAGAAATGTAATTAGCCCCACCCCTTCCAATTCGCCGCCTGTTGTCTGTTTGTGTCAACTTTTCAATTAAATATTCATAAAAAATGCAATTTGCCAGTCACTTCGCCGGAAAGATATTTTGCAATTACTTTTAAGTGCCTGCATAAGGTCAGGCGTGGTGCCTAAATGGTTATTATACGATTGATTTGCCTCAGGGACGGGGCTTTTCTTTTAAATTGAGAAAGTTTTAAATGTAATTGAATTTTTTAATAGCTGAATAAATGAGATGTTGATTTAGTAATGTATTAAATAGTTTAATAAGTTAATTAATATAATTAGAAGGATCATTAGTTTGTATTCTACATATCGTTTATTGTCTAAAAGTCTATCAACTATATGCTAGCTTGCTAGTTACAATATATTGTTTTTGCTGTACTTAATCCAACTGGTTTCGTGGTCTACAGGATAATGTATAGCTTGGTGTGAGCAATCTTTAATTAAATTGGTCAGGTGAATTGGTCAAAATCAGAAGAGAAAGGTGGCACTAATTTTAGCAGCGCCAATTCTTTGTCTTGCAGTTAAAGTGCCCTTTGTGCAAGTGAAATGGCGGTAATTAATCATTTCTACTGCGGTTAGTCGACCGCCATTCGATTTCAGCTCCCTATTTGGCGTGACGTGCGAATCGCGGTAGTTAGTTGAACTACTCCAGCTACTCTAGCTAGTTTAATTAAAAGCCACAGCATTCCCTCTGCGGCAATTGGTGTAAGTTATTGGTCGGCGATGATTTGCTACTTTCGTGCTGACATTGTCACTGGCACATGTTGTGGGGGTCGTTGGAATGTGGCCATAATCACAGAAGGCTTCTACTTCACGTACATTGTGCGCAGGAGAGCAAAGAATTTGTAGGACAACTGCAGCAGCTGTACAAGTTGTTGTGTTGAAAGGTAAGGGAGTATCAGATGAAAGTTTAGGTATTTTTAATTTCAACTCACATCCGTTACGGTGACCAGCGACACATTAAGGAATATCGTGGCCTTCAGTCGACTGGGTTGCTGGGATCTTTTGATAACCAGGACGAGCATCTTTCGGTAGCGAAGATCTGCATCGAACCAGTCTTGGTTATACACTGCCTGGCCTATGTTTTCGCTCTGACATGGAAGTTATAGTTGAGAATTTTTCACATAAAATAAAGGATATCCTTACCGCTTCAAGCAACCGCTGTGCATAGGTGGTGATCATGAAGACCTGAACCATGGCGCAAAAGAGAAATAGGACCAACATTACCAGATTGTCGATCTTCCCGCCAATAGTCATCTGGAAACCCACAAAGCAAATAACGAAAGATGAGGAGACAAAATTGATCAGTAATGAAACGCCGAATATCTCATTAATATCCTGACAGAGATTGAGCAACCGTTGATGATAGACCACCATAGCCTGGATGAATTGCAGATCCTTCTGTGCCGAAGCCACTCCCGCAACGTGATCCTCAATGTTCCGTCCCAAGCGGATGAAGTGCATCACCAGAATGGTCACCAGGGCACACATTAGCATATCAGCGGCGAGTTGGCCGGACAAACACGCCTGTCCGCCGATATTCTGGGAAATGTACAAGAAGTAATAACTATATCCGGTGCTCCAGTCCCACGGTATCCAACTATAATAGGGTAACATCCGCTCGAAACGCCGAATTCCCAGCCAGAATTCGGTCACAAGCCAGTAGACAGCCCAGTAAAGGTTATATGTCCAGATCAGCACCATGTGCATACTGAAGTAGAAGATGCTGTACCTGCTGTAGCCACCCAAATGATCCTTAATGGCATATCCTTCCTGTTGATCCAGTCGCTTTGGATGCAGTTTCTCCATTTCCCGTATCACGTGTGTGGTTTTGGTTCTTTGTCGCCAAATGTGCCATATCTTCAGGTCTCCAACCACCACGAAACCGATGAAGGACAAGTTCATGGTGGCCTCTAGGAAATTGGTGCCCTTACTGATCGCCAGAAATACGTATATGAGTTCAGTGAGGAGCACCACATTCAGGTTAACCATTTGAGCGATGAAAATCCACTGGAGTAGCTGCTCCTTTTTCTTGCTACTATTCTTGTGGTCGTAGGCCAGCATGCCAATTGAAAGGTAAAACACATTAGCATACTTGAGAAAATCCTCCAGAAGAATTGGCTTGGATTCCTCTGCCTTATTGGCTGGTTGACTTCGCGTCGGAGTTTTCATTTTTGATTGCCTACTTTTCCGCGCCACTGGATTCTTATATGGGATTCCAAATTAGGGCTGAAGCGAGACCGTCATGGTCGATGATTTAATAATTTACGGTTGCCACACACTCTGCCCAATTGTCACGCCCACTTGATTAGCATGTACACGGCTAGCATCTCTCAATTAGGGCGTTATGAACCC
The DNA here is from genome assembly GCA_035047325.1 of Drosophila vallismaia. Classification (NCBI taxonomy): domain Eukaryota; kingdom Metazoa; phylum Arthropoda; class Insecta; order Diptera; family Drosophilidae; genus Drosophila; species Drosophila vallismaia. The sequence goes on from JAWNPU010000073.1 coordinate 10,893,940, forward strand.
GTGCACTTGGTCGTGGATGGGCGTGGCTAATTGAGCCTAAGTCGAAATCGATGACTCCCCCAATTAAGTGACTCCTAGTTGCTCACAAATGTCAGCGATTAGTTCCACCTCCGGCGAGCATTCGAATGGTAATGTAATTTCGTAATGTTTATTGCGGTGGTTAAGAATAAAGATACTGAGTTTTGAACATTCTGATATTTTTAAAAACATAAATCAAACGAGTCCTTTGTTGAGGCTGTGCAAGGATATGAAACAAAAACTGTACACATAAAGGAATGATTCTGATTTACTTCAAAGTCAACAATAAAATAAAGTATAATTCGTGACTCTTATGCGTTTTTATGAAAATATTGGAATTTCCACAAAATTTATTTTTATTTAGTGGTTCTTTTAATATTTTAAGAATATTTAGAGCGACTTTTATGTCCTTCCTTTATGGCTTGTTTTGTCTTGGCTTTGGCCATCACGATACACAATGTCCCCTTGTTTTTGTCTTTTGACCCACTTGTCTCGCTGTGTGAGGGAATCTCCATGACATCGGGCCTTGGTTTTTGCCTATTTCCTGTTTACACACATCAAGATGGAAATGCATTTGGATAGCAGTTTCTTCTGGATAACTGAGACCCAGTTTATGTCTCTGGGATCAAATGTTTTTCTGTCTTCGAATAATGCGAAAGTTTCCTTCATTCTTTACTGGGCTTGTTTATTTGCTCGTTTGTTTTTCTTCCCGAGGCGGAGATGGAAGATGCTCGGTATGTTGCAATTAAATTCGATTTGAATCACTCTGATCCTGTCCCTGCCCCGTTGTTGGATGCTGGTTGCTGTCTCTGTGCCACAATAGGACTCTGACTAACTGACCTCATTTGCGTATCGCATTCCTAATGAAATTTACATGACTATTCCGCCGCAGCAATGTTAATGAAGAGCATTTATACTCTGCTGGCTGTGTGTGAGTGTGACTATGTTGATGTATGAGTCCAAACACACAGACATAAATGTGTGTGGGTGAGTCCTGCTGCGTGCAGGATAATAATATATATAGCCATATGAGATTTATCCTTAAATGCAATTAGCATTTTAAATATATCTCACGCAAAGCACAATTTTTCACTTCTTAATGGCATTTGTAATGTTAAACCAAAATTAATTTAATAAATTGTTGCTGCCACATGGCCATGCCACTCCGATAGGGTTATGTAATTTTAATGCATTTCTATTTCACTTTAATTTTTTTCTGCCTCTCCTTGCTTTTATTGAAAAATGTAAACAGCGTAAAATAATAATCATAGACAAAAATACATTTGCAAAAACGTTTATTGATTTTAATTCATACTTTTTTTGTTACTTTCGATAATTACAAGTTATAAAAAAGAGGCGGTTGTTGACTGCAATTTCAACATTAAAATATTATTACTTTTCTGTCATTTTCGTGGTTATTATTTGAAACTGAGAATAATTTTATAGTTTTGATCTATTTTTTGTTGATTAGCTAATGTTGGTTTTGGTTTTGTGTTAAATTTTATTGAATTCTGGGAAGTAGGAAAGAAATTCATTTCAAGAGACTTTGAAAAACTCATGTTTTTTGTGTAATATGCAAACGTTTCCAGGAATCTGTTTTATGAAAATAACTTTTATTAGGGTTCGCCCCAAACAAATATGAAATATATTTGTTGTTTCTATTTGAAAACCATATTTAAGCAAATGAATACAAATAAAAACTGAATGTTTAGTTGGATTTACGCTTCGAGGGGGAAATTCTTTCGCTTTCGCTTTTCGGAAAAACAGTTTTTGCAGCTAATACTTATGCAGATTAATCTGCATGCATATGGTATACGTATGAGTGCCCCTTGGGGTGTGGGGCAAGGTCCTTGAGTTTCCGTTTTTGCATTTTTGGTGGCGACCCCATTACAGGGGGGTTTATCTATGCTGAAACCGAGAGACAAAAAGGAGGTCGGTGCGCCAATTTCCTGCCCCTTTACTTTTTGGCCCACACCACAGTAAACAAAGCAATTATGTGTGTGTCTGTCGGTGTGTACTTGCAACAAATATATACACATTTTTGTACATACAACAGGAGGATATTCTTACAAATGTATTCGTGTAGATTTGCTTGTGTGTATTTGTTGAAATACTTCGTTGTTGGTTAGTTTGTTGCACTGTTGCATATTATCAAAAAATTTGTAGCAGGAAAACAGAGCTTCGGACGAGTTTCAGTTTGGTCGAAGGGCTGTTTTTGCAACGGGGCGAGGTTGGGCGTCCATGTGTACATTTTGGCCGCTGGCATTTTTGAATGTTTGCCAAATGTTGTTGGCTTTGGCGTAATTGTTACACCAACAGTGAAATGTGCAATGATAAGGCCGCGATGTGTTTTTTCCCATCGCCATTCTGTTTTTTTTCCATGCCCCCGTCCTCCAAACATTTCTATTATTTTTTCGACGAGCTGCCATTGCCCTCTGCTGGCAGTGTGCCACATTCGGTGGCACAGCACACATGTTCGGTTGTCCTTTTCCCCTCATCTAATGTGGCTAACATAATAAACTTAATTTGAGTTGAGATGTTGGGTAATAGAAGTCGATGTACAATTTAAAATATGTCGCTGACCTATGATTATTTGACATCCGCTTAATTTATTAAAAAAATTGGCCAAATAAACAATCTTTTGTCTATGTATCTTGATTGTGTTATCTTTAGATATGTATATTTTGGATTGCTTATATTTCAATATAAAAATCTTTTAGTTGAGTTTCCAACTAATAATGAATATTTTATGCATTTTCTTTTCTATTATTAGTTTATTATTCTTTTGCAACACCTGCAACCAGTATGATTTAAAAATCCTCACATGAGCACGCTCAAAATAAGTTGAAAACATATTTCAACCCATTTGGCTGACTTCAGTTCTACAAACTTTTTTTCAGAGACGGGAAAAAGTTTTCTGGCTGCCAGTTTATTGGGCTTTTACGTGGACCAGAGAGTTTCCACGTCTGAGGGTAAAAACTCGATTTTAAATGCGTTTTTCCGGTATTTAACTAATTTGGTTAATATTTCGCGAGCTCTCGCCAAATTTGACTGCGCGTGAAAATTTCCAAGTGGAAAATAAATGAGGAGGTGTCTGGGATTCCCCTTCGGCTGCCAGCTGCTGGATCCTTACAATATTTATCCTTGTCACCCACCACCCACACATATGCGAATCGTCTGGACTGACTTTGACGCTCGTTGAAGTGTCTGCGTGGGCATGGGTGTATTTTGAGCTTTGTTATGTTTTGATTACGGCAAATCAAATCATACGAGATAATGACTCGGAATGGAATTAGTTATTTGTGCACTCAATGGACAATGCAGTGGAGCAGAGGAAAAATTAATACTTCAATGGCTTTAAAGGTTTTGCAACAGCTTCATCAATATTGCTCATACGCCCTGTGACATCGTATATCATTCATAGCATCTGGGAATTGTCCAGTTTTTGTTTAATTTCTTCCTCAAACGCACTGAGTAATTTCAGTGTGAAGTTGTCTAATATCCAAGCTGGCAGCGTGGCCAAAAACAAGAACAACATCATTGGTGTTAATAATAATTATAACAAATGCTCACCATGACCCACATTCTGCACGGACATGCTCTCCAGTGCAGGCTCTCACTAGAGAGATGAACGGCAAATTATTGTTTAAATATTAAACAAAAACACCACAGATATATGCAGTTTGAGAAACAATGAGTTTTGTGGGGCAAATACAATGGGGAGATAAACAAAGCCCGGCGACGGACTAAGGGCTATATTTGCATAAATTAAAGGACTCCATCCCCTGCCAAATACATTCGATGCGACTCATAATGGAGTTTTTAGATTGTTGAACGATTCAAACGATCGATAGGATTTGTTTTAAATTAACTTTGTTCAGGAAAAAGTGTGGGGAAAGTAAGTACTCTTTCAATCCCCAATTTTTAGCATTCTGATTGGGAAGTTCCAAAAAGAAATGAAATTACATTTTGGTTTTTACTTTCTAAATAATATTTGGTACATCATGAACAATAAAATGGAAAGAGAATTTACCTAAAAGTAGGATGTTAGACCTTTGATTTGGATTTATACTCTTCTGTAAGAACGCAAATCTCTTAAACAATGGTGCTATTTCAAATTAAAGTGAATTTATGTTTTCCAAATTCCTGAGGAAATTCTAATATTTAACAAAAGTATTTACCAAAAGAATCCACACGTATGTATAGATGGTCGGACAATAATTATTCCATGGTATGGCTATAATCATCATTATTGTCTGGCTCATTTGACAGAAATGTCATTTCCAGTTTCGCTTGAAATCCCTTCTATGGTTTCCGCCAAGACCCCAAAAGTCTTAACACACTTTCATATATACAATCGCACAAATTGATGCACAAATGCACATATGTAAGTATATATTGGCTCAGATAGACTTATATTCACATTTATTCGTCACAGCTTGACTTCAATTGCAAAATTGGCTGCTACTACGACCAGAGTTGGCCTTTTTGTAAATATTTCATTCTGGTTTCGTTGGTCTGTGGTCAACTCGTTTGTGAGGTTATAAAGTTAATGAATTGCATTTTGATATGTAGTTTGGACTCACCTTCCATTTCCCCTTTGTGGAAGCCTTGGGTTATCTCTTCAACTTAATAATTTTTAAAACGGATGCCTTAATGGAAATGCGAAGGTAGATTAAGTTCGGTTCATAGATGACTGCCAGCTTTTCCGTTCGATATTTCGGGGTGGATTTTCACAACCTACACACGTTCGGGCACACCTGCACATTGCGATAAGGCAAGAGGAAATTCGTATTCAACTGGCGACTGGCGACTGGCGACTAGCGTCCCCTTTGAGTCGATGAGGATATTCAGGAGGAACTCGATTCTATGCATTTGTCATAATTGGCAACGAAGTGTGCTTTCCACCCCCACTACCCAAAACCCACAACCCAATCCCCTCCATTCGAGCCAACTTGACGGCACACTTGCACTAATCGCATCAGGAGCTCCTTGGCTGAGTTGCATTAAAGTTACATTCCACCTAGCCAAAGTAGCAGCCACCCATTTTTGGGGCACTATTTCATTCCACTCACTGTACACACAAAATATTTCTTTACTTTCTAATTGAATTCTCACTAAGACTATGGATAAAGTATGTTTCATTTAACATTATTTGTGAATCATTGATAAAGAAGTTTTAATTTCCTTGACTATTTAGTGATCATTTAATTCTTTTATTTTCAGTCGAGCTCTCAATTTTTCTTCGCCTTCACCTTCAGGCTTCCTCGTGCACTTCTGCCTTTGTCACGTTTGCGAGTTGTTCCTCAATTTTGCGCATCGTCATATGTTTGCCATTGTGCGCGCCACGTGCGTCCTGGCTGGGTCCTTGCCCGTATCCTTCGACTTCTACGTTCGCCATATTCCCCAGAATTTTCATTTTCGTCGTCGTCCTTGTGTGTTTGTCATCGGCAGACCGCATTTTTAATATGCGCATAAATTGGCTGACATTGATGGATCCTAATAGAGTTGCAGTTGCCTCGGTGTCCCCAGCAGCGGTGAGGCACAAGCGCTGGGAATGCAGACTAAAGAAGGACAGTGGTCTCGTTAGGGTTTCTTTTTCAAGATCATAATTTACCTCTATCTTTATTTAGCTTGAAATTATAGCTGGAAATTAATAATATACCTAGATCTACCAATCACACACATATCTTCGCAGAGAGTATTTGTATGCCACAGTTTATGCCACAGTGCGTTGGAAAGGAATATCATCCTGCACGCCAAGAAGGCGTGTCTGCCACTTGGCTTTGTTGTTGCAGCTGTCGTGTGCAATGAATGCATAAGTGAGCTGTGCATATCGACCGGATCGGAGGTCTTCAGTTGAACCCGGCCGGATTGGATTGTACGACGCAAGACCCTGATTACCATTCGATTGTGCCCATCTTCGGTTTCAGTCGCCGCCTTTATGCAGGTTCTGTGATGAAAGTAATTAATTATGGTTCGGCATAACCCCTGCTGACCCTTCTGCTCAATGTACTAGCTGCAATCGGAGGAGTCCGGGCCAAATGTCGAGTTTCCCTTTGATTTCTCCAACCTCCCATTACCCGAATTTCAAACATTTGCATATTAAAACTGCTGCTGAAAGATGCCAGTAAAGTAAATTGTAATTGAGTGTAAAAACATGTGTATATTCGCGACGACAGATAAATACTTATACTTTTAAAGTACAAATGTGGGTGCTTCGGAGGCGTGGCCACTTACCTTAAATCATAATCATCATTGGAGCTGAAATGAAGACGAATAAGCTGCAGCAGAGTGTGTGAGTTGTTCTTAAATTTTTATAATACGAGTATGCCAGACGTTGGGGCTTCTTTTCCCATTCTTGGTTTTTCCGCCATGACACTTCTAAGCGGATTTTCTGCCTTTTCAGGTATATTAGGATGAACCTTAGTAGGAGTTGCTTCTTACTTTTTATACATATTTGAAGTTTAAGAACTGCACAATACCATAAATAAGATATACTTATTTAAACCGCCTTGTTTGTTGTATGAGAAAATTCCTTCGTATTTTCTTTTTTCCTCATAATGTTTGATTTAATTAATTCATATTTGAAAATACTTTCTAATTTAAACGTTATTTTTTTTTTAATTGAAACTAATACCTATTTTAGGCGTTTACGTATCCACCCTGCAGGGACACTGACGCCTTGGGACTGTAGGCTTTGAAGTGAAACTTTGTCCTGCTCACATTTAAAGCGATGAATACAATTTTTACTCAGCCTGGGAGGAGTAGGAGCAGATTGTCTGTATGTGGGTGGAGGCTGACGATGCCTATCAATGTGGGCCTCGTCCCGGGCGCACCATTTCGAGCGTAAATTGTAAACTTTTGATTGGATTGTGCAGCAAGTGGCATGTGCGGTTGCGTTTTCGGGCGACGTTCATGCGGCGTATACGCAACGTGCGTTAAATTATTGGAAAATAAAAATCATGAGGCAACCCACCAAGTACCCAGTAGTAAATGGCTCCCGGCTACCCATATCCCCGACGGCAGTGCCCTGACGCAACTCATTAAAAACTTTTCTAAACTGTGTTTTGATTTGATTCAGCTCGGCGATCTTGGTTTCAGGCTCGATTCGCTCGCTTACCTGAGCGCCGCCTCGCTTCCAACAAAGTTAAATGCTAATGAGAAAAATTTAAAATAATATTTGCATAAAGTAAAGCCAAGCTCTGCGGTGATTGATATTCGGCAGTTATTTAATATTAAAAATTTGTAATAATATTAAAAGAATAACTAAAGGCATAGTGTCCTAGAACGAATAAAGAATGTGAATTCCTTATTGAATACTTTTTCTCTTAAACAGGGATAATTAAAAAATTATAGACAAATTGTATCCTTAATTTTTATAATTTATTTCACACCTAATACATTTATCATCCTGAGTAGAGTCTAGTCCAATCCTTGTAATCCATCATTAATTAAGAAATCGTCAAACCAGAAACAAACCGCCAAGCAAACAGTGCATAAGTGATTGGTGAACTCTGCCCTCAGTGTTCTGTCCCTGCTTTCTAACTGACAGCTGTCTGTCATCTGAGCCAAAACACAAAATCAATCAACGTTTGCCATACGCTGCTTCCGGCGCAAAAGTTGTCTATGAAAACGCATTTTCATTATGGACTTGCCACCGCGCTTCTCCGTACCAATGCCACCGCAAACGCCCCCGTTTTCCAGTCCAGATAGCGCCATGTTGCTTATGAAACTTTGCCAACATTATCTTTTTGCGGCTGTCATATATTTTGCCAGGCACCCAGCTACTACTTTGACTTGGTTGTTTGGCCTTGTTTTGGCTTTGTTTCTCTGTTTATTGGGATTTAATCTTCCACCCTCAACTTTGGGCGTCTTCGTTCGTCGGCTTGGCTGCCTCGCTGCCTCGCTTCCTGGCTGCCTAGCTGCCTTGCTGCCTTATCAAAAATCAATTTGTTCAACATTCACTCGAACTAGTGGGGCAAGAAAAAAATTTGTGTGTGATTTAATGGAGGGTCCCCGGCAGGACAAAGTACGACTGAATGCGTTGAGCGACAAATTTATGCATTAAAATAAATGCGAAGTGTACACATTTGTGTAAACTTTTCCATTTGGCCAGCCGGAAGTTTAAGCGTGATGCTTTCGAAACTATTTATGGAAACTTCTGCAACGAAAGTAGTCACAAAAAGCTGAAAGCCACACAAAATGATTTTCTAATTTCCACATGCCATAAAAAACAGTTGCAGAATGCAGAACAAACACAAAAAGAGATGCGAGAGAGAGAGAGTGAATATCGTCATTGCAATTTACAAGCAAAACAGAACAAAATGCAGAAAAAATTAATGCCAAAAAGGATACAGCTTTATGTCCTACAAAACAGAGATGGGGCTTAAAAAAAACTGTATCAAAATGTCATCTGGCCCCTGTGGCAAGAAACAAGTGAAATTTAAGCTTTTCAAGTACATAAGCTGTGAAACTTGAATCGTATTATGGTTGTGGTTGACAAAAATTATAAAAATAACTTATTTACACATTTTGTGTACTAAAAAAAAAGTTTTAAAGCGAAACAAGCAAAACAATTGACCTCACTTTTCAATGGAAGTGGAATTTACTTTTTGAATTGTCGCCATTGACATTAGTGTCGGTGAGCAGCTGCAGCTTTGGTGCAGAGTCAGGATAACGATTGAACGGAGTCCTTCGGCTGAGCACGCGAGCATAATTCCGCCGGAAACGGATGTTGGTTGCTGTTGACAAGAAGCCATGTGTCGCTGGTGAGCGAACGTATGTAAGTGCCTTATTGAAAGGCCATGACACAATTTGAGGAGTTGAAGCTGCTAATCAGATTGCACCAGCGAACGAATCGGACGAATTGCGGCAACGATTGACAGTCTGTCAGGGACACTGGTGTACACAGTGACGAATGGGCCCGAAATTAGTATCCAGAAGCTTTGACGGATTTCCTCAAAGCAAAAGCAATATTTTATTTATAATTCAATCATAAAATAAACGAAATCTCTGATAAATCCTTCTATATTTTTCATAATTACCAGTTCTTCTAGAGTTTTGAGCCGTTAGTTATGTGTAAAACGAGAGCGGGGAAAATGGTGTACGTTCATCCTTTTCCCAGGATAATTTGAGTGCAGAGATGAGCACTTTAAAACGGCCCACAAATTATTAACAGACAGCAGAAGCAGCTACAGCAGTAACCGAGAAAGGAGTCTGAAAGTCTGCAGCAAATGTTTTTTGGGGCTTACTTGAATGCACAATCATACACACACTCAAACACTCACTCGCACACCCTGGCATGCCACATACACACACACCGACATTGTCCTGCCACGAAACAACAATATTGACAGAGACAATGGCATAATGCATGCAGATGCATACGAGTCCTGCTCGTGTGGGAGTGTGTGTGTGTGTGAGGATGTGTATTTGTGCAAACAATTGCAACAACAGCCGTAACAAGCAGAAAAGTGTCACTGTTTCCTTGGCCGGCAGAGAAGTGGGTGGCAAGAGTTTTTTGGTGGATGTAGGCACACACAGTCAGCCATCGAGGACAGTTGCATAAACACTTATAGAGCCATTTCGGTATAGTCATCTAAAAGTGCTGCCATTCACACACCCACATCCACAGGCATCCACAGGCTCTCACAGATGCTCCATTGCATGTATGCTTTTGGTCGCTAATATATCTGTTTTCTTTGTTCTGCCGGAAGAGCAAGAGGCACAGGACGAACTGGATGCGAAGGACGAGTTGAGGTATGGGTCCCATGGTATTGGGTGATGTGGACCAATTTCCAACGATTGCCAGCCCTTTTCAGATTTTGCTAACTTCCATAGCATGCAAAGGTTGAGTTCTCAACTGATTAATTTGGTAAGCCATTTCCCCCTTAAAAAATTAAATATACATTCGAATAAATGACAAAATTTGAAATAAAATATGGTTTTAGGGTTCTCAAGAATCGGATGTATATTGAGAAAGATATATTTATCGCTTGGGACCAGATTTCTCTTCATCCTTGGGACTGTTTTGAAAGTCTAAGAGAGAAAAAGGTAATTATTTTTTTGGAGTGTTTTGTTTGGGTTCATGGACCCATTTCTTAAAGCATGTTTCAATAAAATCCACTAAAGTTTTGATATTTTTTTCCAAAAAAGAGCATTTAGGAAAAAGTCTCTGCTTTGCGGTTTTTTGAGTTGGTTATTTAATTGCTGTCATTCAGGAGGGCATAGCTGAGGCCACAGCCGAGGACAAATTCTCGCTGGGTGGCTAAAAGCATTTCCAACTCCCATCACCTGTTGTTCGGTTGGAGCAATTATTTTTGAAATATTTGGCCATGTTAGCCATGTTGGCCATGTTACTGGGATACAATATGATCATCAAGCTGTGAGCTGCCAAGACACAGGAACACCCGAGGAGTGCAAATAGTGGGCATAACTTATTCGGTTGGTGGTGGTGCCGTTGCTGCTACTGTGTTATCATTTAATTAAGTTTTCTTTAATTAAGTCGGCATGCAGAGTAGAGACAGCAGTGATGGCAGCGGCGATGTTGCTGCAACACGCAGTGCCAGCAGCAACAGCAAAAGCAACAATATCTGAGTGGCATCTCTGCTTAATTAATGCACGTAAGAGGGGGCAAAAAGGGGAATTTGCAATGGGTGTGCAAATGTTGTGTGTGAGCTGAATTTTCGCGAATTTTCACACACTAGCTTCATTGCAGTCGACTAAACACTTCGAAAATGATTTTCTGCCACTGCCACTGCCACACGACGACGGTACGTATGTGCTAAAGTGGATTTTTGCATTTGAGCTGAAGTTGAGCACTTTAAATTGTGCATTAGCCGTGGGCCGCTAGGACGTCCCTCCGATCCGCCGAGTCTGTGACCCAAAAAATTTTCATGTCACAGTTGCCACAGCAATGGCTCCCAAGGTGAATGTTTCATTTTCGTTTTGTCAATGTGTTGACAGACCCCCACCCTCCCACACTCCCACACGCCCACGTTCCCACGCACACTGGCCTATTTACATATTGATCTTTCGCGGTACATATGCACACAGACGGAAAGCCCGGCGGATAAACTGACAGACAATCATAATCAGAGATGCTAAATACTCAGTTTTATGTGCATATATATATTCATAATCCCTATATATAGTAGAAATATTTATGGAATTTAATCAAACTTTTTCAGAAAATCTTGGCTTATGTCGATAACCTTAAAGTCATCATTTAACCACTTTCACTTTTATTCCTTTGGCATCACTGGTCATAATGACACGTCATGTGGCATACGGCATGCCTGCATGGTAATTGCAACATTTCGCTTGACTTTGTCCTTGCCAACTGTCTCAGCTGTGTCAGCTGCAACAACGGCATTGGATGCGATGCATCTGCAACTGCAGCTGCTGCTCAATGGGCCCAAGCGCCTCCCCAAGGATGTGTTGTCACAATTGCATCCCCAACCCCGGCTCCGCCCTCGCCCTTACCCCCAGCCGCTCCGACTCCTGAGGGGACAGAGGAGTTCAATGTTCTGCAGCTCTCTGGGTCACCTTGTTGATGGGTCAATCGATGCTTAAACGCCGGATGGGTAGATGATTGTGTTGGGGCGATTGTTTGCAACTCTATCGGAGAAACACAGTTAAGACCCGAAGGAGTGGACTTGGCCTAAACTCCCATCCCTTCTTTGTCCTTGCCAATTGGACCCTCTTTTGTGGATTATCTCCTCGTGTTGGCCATTGCATTGCGCTTGATTACTTTAATGTCCTTTGTTTAATGGGCAACCAGAAAAGAAAACCTAGAAAAACGTGGGTCAAGACCTCTGATAGTGTACCCTATGCCACAATTTTATAAAATTAGAAGTTTTCAGTAACTACTGACTAGTATTTGGTTGAGAAAACTATGAAATGAAATGTTCTTTTTAGTATATTTATGCTTCTAGTTTTCTGTTGCAAGAGTATCCAAAAGTGGAGTGTAATACGAAAAAAAACAGGTTGAAAAACTAGAAAGAGCTCTTATCTCCTTCCAACTGGCTCGGATTAAGGTCCCGATGGTGGCTTGTACAGGGGCTAATTATACTGGCCACAGCACTCACTCTAATTAAAGCCGAATAGAAAAGAATTTGAATAATTTGTATTTAACTTTTTTCGCGGAAAGCGCTAAACGAAAGCATTTAATGGAGGGAGCGAGCGTGGAATCAAATAAAGGAAGCCACAACATAAAATATTTATGATTCTGCGGTTTTTAGCCGTAACAGCGCATTTTTCGGCGATTGGTCAAAGGCAGTGCCAGTAATGGCAGTGGCTTCCAAAACAAAGCAGTAGAAAAGGAAACTATTTGGTGCTGCAAAATGTTGTTTTGGCTTTCTGCAGCCACAAATGCTGTTAAACATAATGTAAACGTTTGTCGATGCCACAGCTAGAAAAAAACCAAAGCACTAGTACCAAAAAATACTTTTTAGGGCACCCAAAACCCATCCGCCCAACACCCACTCAACTTTTTATCACCTGCGGCTGACCGACAAAAGCTTTCTGCTGCCCACTTGACTCCCAGAGCCTTGGAGGACAGCCAAGTTGTTTGTGCTTACATTCGTGCTGGCGGTATCTTTGAGGTCCTTAAGTAGGAGAAAAGGGTATATGCATGATAGATCTCAGATACGTTTGAAATTGAATTCAAAAGAAAGTCATGTTCGAAAGCTTATACTAGAATACGATGATCTTAACAAATATTTTTTAAACCACAATTATTTATAAGAATTACATCATAAATTTTCGGTACTTTACTAGTCGCTTCCTGTTTCTAAAATCTAGCTGTTTTATTTGGTTTTGGTAGATTTCATTTGGCAGCGATATGAGAACAGCAACTGAAATGAAACTAGAAGATGCCAAAGTTTGCTGGTGTAACTTTTGCCAGATATTTGGCTTGTTTGATTATCTGTTTACCCTGCTACCTTACTTTGTTCGCAGGCTTGTGTGTGACTGACAAACGTTTATTTGACATGAATTCAAAACAATATTTTGCAACAAAGTTGTCCATAAAACGTGTACTTCTAACCATTTTTGGGCTGCAGCTTAAAACCAAAATTTAGCAATTTGCACTGAAATGTTAAATATTTATATTTGCAGTCGGGTAACTTAATATGTATATATCTACGAGCAGAGGCACAAACATATCATCCTCAAACATATCATCGTCGAAATGGGAAAACAAAGTGCGTTGGGTGTAAAATGGAAATGGGATTTGGATGCTAGAGACTAGCAAGTTTCATGGGGCCAAAATTCCAGATGAGGTCAGCAGAGGTAAGTTGAGGTTGCTACTTTCCCAGGAAGCAGAGTTTGGTGCTGGACTCAACTTGTAATTTGATGCAAACAGGTGCAGGTTTTGTCAGGAGCCTTTCTCCTTGCATGTGTGTGTACTAAGTGTGAGTGTGTGTGGTCTGCTAACTTTTGTATTTGCAGAAATGGGCGGACCGGGTGGCAGGAGTCAAAAGCTTAAATGCACTTCACAGCCCAGCAGAGGTAAAAGTTATTTTAAATAAATTTATTTATAACGTCAGAGGAATGCACAGGGCAAGTGAATGTGGCCTGGGTCAACTTTAAGACAACTGCCGAGCTTAAGTCCATTTCCATATTCGTTGCCCCGGTCTCTGTTGTTGCTAATAGCACCAAAGTGCGTTGGTTTGGGTGAGCTAAGCGGCTTTTGCTTACCCAACCGCACACGAATATGGGGAAATACTCGAATAGGTTTTACTTCTCGTTGTACCTAGCTCGAAATTGTTCAGGGGATCAAAATAATCATATACTTGGATTTCACAGCAAATACTCTGGCTCTATGTTAAAGGGGAACATATTTATAGGAAGAGAATGAAAGATCCCCCTTAAATTACAATTATACAATATATCTATTCATTAACTTGAAAATGATTAGATATTATTAAAGAAACAAAGCAAACCTCACCTATGTCAAACTTCAGGGTACTTTTAGTCCCTGAAAGTGTTAATTGTATTTTCGAATATTTTAAAAACTTGCCAAATTGGCGAGTACTTCTCTCTGGATTAAACTAACAACCAAACTAATAGTTAACCCCAAAAAGGGAGCCCGAATCGAACTTGAAAATCTGCATGGAGAGTGCTTGATACGAGCGACGAGAACTTTAAGCCGGAACACCCAAACACCCGCACACCCACACATCCCTGTCTCCTTTTTTACCACATTCAGTTCCGGCTGACAGCTGAGACACAAAGCTATAAGGCTGAGCCAGAAGCAAGAGCAGAAAAGCAGCGGGATGAGACAATAAACCATTTCGGCTGCAGTTTCTTGCTTTTTACCCGCCCCGCCGGAGAACACCAAAACACCAAAGCAAGAAACGCTCTAAAAACAAGAAAACAGCAAGAGCGACAACGACAGCGACAAGTGGCCTGACAGTTGGCAACAATTGCAAATGTCTGACATTGTTTTCTTTTGGCCAGGCGGTGTTCTCCTTTCGTTTGATTCCCCCGAAGTTGTGGGCTACCGAACTCCCCGACTCCTTTGGGCATCGTAATGCATTTGCATGTCCAGCAAGACGAACCTTTTAGGAAGAATTCGGCTTATATTATTCATTATATAGTCGGCAATAATTAATAGAGTAATGTAAACTTTCCAACATGGCGTATGATTTATATTAATCATACGCCATGTGGGATATTTTCAGTTCTACTTCTTTGACAAGTAAGGCTCACCCTAAAAGTCTAAATTTGAGAGTGCGGGGCGGCGGACATCCGGTGTTTCAGTCGACTTTCCCTCCCACTCAGTATAGTTGCACTAATCAAGCAGCACTTGGCAATCAGTGGCCTCATTCAGGCGATGGGTACAGAGCGGGACGGCTCTAGTCACGCTCCATCAAAGATCGCCATCCCCTTCTCTTGCCCCAGCCTGATTACACATTGTTCTCCAAATGTCCCCGTCAGGTGGCGGCACCACATACTTAATTTCCTGAACACGAACACGCGAATTTTTTTGCGTTTAAATTAAATTTGATTGCTTTGTATTTGTTATTTGTGCAACAGTATTTAATTTAGCTCGTGAAATGTTTACGCGCTTAATGTATGTGTGGATGTGTGGGGCGGCAACTGGCAGCTGGCAGCTGCGGGTGTCGGTGGGGGTGTGGAAAATAAACGCTTAACTGCAGCCACAGCCGCTGGCATGCGTTGTGTAATTACTGGATGTAAATTTATTATGCTCTAGTCCTGGTTATACGAGGAGCATAAAACACCCAGGGACTGGCACCATTGTTGGTTCCTGATTAAGGATAACCAAATCTCACGCTTCTGGCGCCGAATTTCAAATTATGACAACTCAATTTGTCTTGACAAACAGCGAGAATCCCAAATTTCGAATCCAACAGCCAACAGTACTCCAACAGCCGCCGCCATCAATCAATCTTTATCAACTCGACGAAATTTTCCACTTACCAGGCGTTAATAAAAAAGGAAGTCCAGGAGAATCGCACTTGCAGCATCGCCTTCCATCGGAACCATTACTCATTTTGGCACTCCCCTGCCTGATAATCACAATAAACGCTTTTAATGACGGCGCTCCACTAACAGACTCACTGCCGAGGTGGCATCGCGATAAAATTCATATTAGAATTTAATCGGGTGTTCAGTCATAACTGTAAAACTGTTTGGCTTTGCCAGTCGTATCAATAAACTTCAATGACTCTGTCAGGATAATGCTGATGGGAGATGGAGATGAAGATGGAAATGGAAATGGAGAGGGAAATGCTTCGTTCCGCTTTCATCGTTGCCTACTCTCTGGGTATTATTACAATTGCATTGTAAAGGAGCAAATACACTTCAGAAACCCTTGTGAGGAGTCCCAACGAGGAGTCCCTCTTTATAGACCTCCTGCTGATAAATTGATTTAAAACATTGTGTAAATACTCGTTCTGCTTTCCTATGCACACACACAACAATTTATTTATTGGCATTGCCAAAGGACAACAGGCTCTGGGACAACGATGTCCTAGCTGGTCTCATGCGATAAGGAGGCGGCCTTTGTCGTTCAATCTGAGCCTCTTTACCTGACCGCCTCCGCCTTCCGGACAGGTTCTCTCTATAAATGGGCATTTTGGGCTATTATTGTAGTTGCCCGGAGGCAGACATTCTCGAAGCCCTCCCGCTGACAGCAATTGATTAATAGCCCTGGAAAGATCGAACCCACGGCGTATACTTAATTTATTTCATATACCATTTGTAAAGATTCTTTAATAATTGAAGCTCAACAAGTGGACGGTAAAGACTTCTAAAGGTCTTGCAAAAATAAAAAAAAACATCGCATTTATTTAATGAAATAATTTTTCAGACTTAAAATGAATAAACTTTAGAACCTTTAAAAACAAAACTTTAACCGATTTGAGAACGGAAGGTTTTCCGATGAAATCATTTAGAGGAAGCTGTTCCTTTTGGCAGGACGTGACTCCTGGATTCTCATAATTGCCAGCTGGCAGCCACAATGTGCCAATGGAGTCCATCATAGAGTGTTGATGGTCTCAAGGCGGCCACATGCTGGGCCAAGGAGAAGCTAAGTTCGCCACATGGTGGCCCAAAGTCAAGCGATATGAAGTCATAACTTTGTTTTTGCCATGTTAGTCCATCCCTTTGTGCTATTAAGTCCTGTGACGAATGAATGGCGATGCCTCTTGACATGGTCTTTTATCCGGGCTGTTGGAATAATTAAATAATTTCCTGTAACTGCTACAAATGAAGTCAACACAGACACTTCCGCCGGCCGAATGTCCTTGGGCCGGGTGAAAAGTTTTCCGAGAACAATCTTAGTGCAGAGCTTGAATATACAAATTAAATCGCATCCGCCCCCTAACATCCTGTCAACAATTTCCTGCACTCTCATCTAGCTCCCCTAAAATTTGGCCCTTCAACCATCAAGTTTTTAGTTTAGTAGGCAAAAAGTTTTGAGGTTTTTATTGCTTCACAGGCATTTAAGCAGCAGAAAGTGCAGTTGCACTCTCCCGACTCACAGATCCCACCGGATGAAGGACCGTCCATGCCACCCAACTGCACCATCCGACTGCCTTCACCACCCATGCAGGCCACACAGATTTGATTGCTGAATGAGGCTCATCACGATATAATGCCATACCTTGGCTTAAGAAAATTACCAAGCTTTTTCCTTCGCCTCATCAATCCTGATTGATCTCGGTTGAGGGCAGTAGAAAGTCTGCGCAGTGGCTACAAAATAAGGACGGGATGGTGGCTGCCATCCAAGTAATTGCCTTCCGAACCATTTTATAGCATATGGAGAGGTCTCGGCTTGAACAAAACTCCATGGAATACCAACAAACGATAGTCAGGACTTGGATAGTCTGTTAAAGAAAATGTAGGATTATACTAAACAATTATTTATATCTAGTTTCTTGTAAAATAATAAAATGTATGATATAAAACAGAATAATGTTACAACTTTAAAGTCTTAATTTAAATTTTAACTTGAAAGAGTACTTGGTATTCGAGCTCTCATGCTTTTGGCTTTCATCTGGCACAAGTAAATTTTTGTGGGTCTCGAGCGGCCAGTGGTTATGGTCAGAAGTGGTTAGAGCTGGCAAATAGAGTCCAATCTGTGCGGAAACAATTAGAAGACAATTGATTCTTGTCTCAGCTTTAATGTATCTGAAACTGAGACAGGTCTTTTCCCACCTAAATCTACCCAATTTTGGCTTTAAAGACAAAGCAGATTGTCTGTGGGCCATCCAATCATCCAGACCCCATCCGGCAAACGATTTCAATTAAAACGCGAAATCCACTTAATTTTGAATGACAATTAGTGATGGCTAGCAATGTAAACCATCACCCCCAACGACCCCCTTTTTGAGCCCTTTTGAACTGTGAGAGTAGAAAAACTGTATAATGACTAAATGACTGACAAAATCAGCAACAAATCACGACACGCCAGTGAGCAACAGCAACGTCAACAACAAATCAGACAAATTGCATTAAAAATTCCATGCCACTCGAACTGCAGACCCAACCCTGACCGCCCTGGAACCCCACAGTTCTATGCATCCCTCTGTGTTGACAGACAGCTGCATGAGTGGCTAGAAGTGTGTTAGGGGTGGCGGACCACCCTGGTTGGTGGGTGGCAAGTGGGGGGTAAGTGAGCGATTAGTGTCGCATCGGTCTGGCCAAATGTCCATTAACGATAGCCATGACGTCGACAACAAATCAAATCAAATCAAATGTACTTTAACACGCTCTAGTCCAAGTATTTAAGCGATGGCTTAAAAAAGCGACCAGATAACAGAGCAAAAGTGGAAGGTTGTTGGTGGACAGGGCAAAAAACCAAAACAGTAGAAGTGGTAAATGGCAACTGGAACACGGCCGAGTCCGAGTTTGAGTCTGAGCTTGACAATGAGTGTTCGCTTGGTTCGCCGTCCCACTTCCGTTTCCATTTTAAGTGCTGGAAAATTGAGGTGTTGGCGGGATAAGGGATGTAAAGTGGAACCTTCTGCTGTTGGATATTTTGATGGTCAAGCAAAATCAATACATTCTACAATATTGTTAAATAAAAAGTGTTTTCTTACATTATCAATAAATACTTAATTATTGTTCATTTGTATATATATCCGTTTCTACAAAAATATTGATTTTTTTCTCTATGAGTGATTTTAGAGCCGATTTTTAGAGCTGATTCCTTGAATATACTTGCAGATCACATACATCCAGTCACTACTGTTGATGGTGGAACAGTCCATCAAGTGGCAGCAGAATCGTCTCAAACTCGTTAGTTACAAATTGCGATGACTACCACGATGACTCGAGCCATTGATAAGAGCTGGACAAATGTTTGGCCAAGTGGGCGACAATTTTAATTTGCTGTGTTCCCAACCGTTTTGTATTTGCCTTATTTTTTTTTTATTTTTGGTTTTTGTATTTACCAGCTTAGTTCCGGTTGCCGGGCCACAGCGATTGTCGCTGCTACAACACTTAGCCGTAAATCGTCGCCTCCGCTTCCGGAATCGACGGAAGTGCAACATTTAATTACGCCCAGCATGGCAAACGATTCCGTTTCATTTGTTTTAGAATGTGAATGGTTTCTTCTAACTCCCCACTTGACAGCAAGGATTGAACCGGAATATCGTGTATACGCCATGAGGTACTACTGCGAAATGAACTGAACTGAAAGGACAGCGCGAACAGATTGATGCAAATGCCCAATGCAGATGTCGATGTCGATGAGAAGTCAGCCAGAAACTGGGTTAATTTCGGTCCGCGACTTTATTGCATTCAAAATGGAACTCAACTATAATCACCAGAGCGGAAATGCCAGGGAAGGGTTAGAGGGAAAGGCAGACTCACATAAATGAACTCACATATCATGAGCAGCTATGGGAACAGCATCGGAATTCAGGGGATCAATCGTGCGTGGAGTTTTAGCCTGGCCAAGGCGCAAAAGTTGCCATCGGTCGTCGTTGGCGACAGCTGCCTGCTCAATGGCCGCAACCTAATCTAATGGCCATGTGCAGAATTTTGGTCTCTGGCTCCTGACCCCTTTGCTTCTGTTCCGATTCGGCCTGACTCTTACCCGATCCCCGTCCACCCGTCATCCTGCAGCTAATGCATCTGTTAGTGCCGCTGTTTTTACCACAGCCATTTCGTTCCATGCCGCATAAGCCGCGAGCATTATTTTTGACCGCACGACCAGTGGTCCCGGAGTGTGTTTTCGCCCCATGGCGGCACAAGAATCGTCCAGGAAGGAGCGAAGCGGAGCGGCCATTAAAATATTCTTGAATGACGCTCTTTTAAAAGTTTAGTTTGTACTTAAACAAAGTGAAAAGTTTTCCGTGTACTTACGCAAAAAAGTGTTGTTAAAAATATAAATTTTCGCTCTAGGTTAGGATTTTTATAGGAGGCAATCATTTTTAGAATTGTTGCGTTTAAATCGTCTTTATTGTTTAATTATAATTTAAACTGATTGTCGATTTAAATTTAGTCAAATGAAATGTGAATTGTGTTTCTTGAACTCATTACAGATACATAAGCTATTAAATATGAAATATAAAGGTACTTTGGAATCAAAAGTTTTTTTTTTCGTATTCGGTATATTATTTTCACCAATCATTTGAAGACAAATAAATTATAATGCAATTCTTGAATACCTTCGTTTATATATTGCTATTTAAATATATTTTTTTTTCATTTCGTAATTGATACCGATACAGATCACGAAAGGCCGGTTGTCGAAAAGGTCTACAGCCTTTTCTGGGTGGTTGGATGGTTGGATGGCTGGAGTGGATTTATGAGGCTTCCCTGAGCGACGAATTGCAGCAAAGTTTGTCAATGTTGCGTATACGCCGGATGGGCTGGGCTGGGCTGTGCTGAACTAAACTGGACTGGCCAGGGCTTGGCTCAGTTGGCTTAGCCGGAGTTTGAAGGAAAAATTAGTCAACATTTTCATGTCCTGCCGGCATTTGTCGTACCTGACTCTGTTGTTTATGGTTGCCTCGGTGGCAATTTATGGCCGCCCATCTGGACCTTGTCTAATGACATAATTGGAGGCCGTCCGAAGTGCAGCTTTAAGTGCAACCAACGCAACAAAGAAGCGGGGAAAGTGGATTTGGTGGTGGAGCTGTAGTGGCGGGGTTGGTGGCGCCTCCCCTTAGCTTTGGTGCTGCAATTAATTTACGATTTTTTGTGCGGGCTGCACTCTTTGCAGCCAATTGGGCGTGCGGAGTGGCAGTTGCCAGCTGCCACAAGCTTGGGCATATGTTGCCACAAATTATAGCCAAATTTTCTGGCAGCCGCAGTCGGGTTGAAAGTTGTTAAAGCGCCAGCCCTGCAAATTTCCTTGAGCTGCTTCATTTACTTCGAATTGAATTTAAAGGCAGTCTTGGCCAGGATCGGCCCCAGCATCTATTTCACTTTGTGCGGTCGTGGCTCATTGCCAAGATGTGTGTGGTCCACCCTCTTTCCAAGGGTTTTCTCCCTCATTCTCTCTGTCTCTTTCTTTGTCTATGCTCTTCTCACTCTTTTTGGTCATCTGCGCTTTTGGTCCGTCCCTGGATCAACATTTCGCTTTTGTCTGCCTGCCAGACTTCGCAAGGCTTGCAAGGCTTGAACCTTTCTACCGCAGCTGCTGATGTTGCTGCTACTACTTGCTGCAGCGCCCTTTGTGCTGCACTTGCCTAATCCGCTGGCTGGCTCTCATTTCCCATTTTCCATGCTGCATATCGGTCTGGTGGCAGCCATGTGTTTTAGGATGTTTGATATGCGGCACGTAGATTAATTATACTCTTCCAAGAGATGAGCTATTGAAGGTATATTCGGCAAATTTCCACTGTTTTAATTTCATCTTTACTCGAGCAGGAACTTAACTCATTAAACTTAAAGTCGCTTTTGTATTTCCTAACTAAGAAACAAAATCTGGGCTATCTACTATTTTCTCTAATGCCAATTGGCATTTCCGCTGCTAATGCCAAAACAGACCAGCTATTTCCTACGGAATGCCAAAATGAATCTAGAGCAATTTTCAATTATTGCACAATCGAAGCGTAAATAAGTTGTAAATCATCAATTACCCCACAAAGAGAAGCCAACTCCCACACAAGTACTCGCAAATATTACACAGTTACAACAACTGCAATTGCCAAGAAATCGCCAAAAGCGGATACGTGTCCTATCGCTTTCCAAAAAAAAGCACGAAAAAAACGAGCAGGGGTATGGGCTTTAAAAGGAAGAAAGCTGGCCGGCCAGACAATGGGAAATCGTAAAAATAGCAACTAACAATCCAAAAAGCACTCGGCCACACAGCGACAGGACAAAGCCGAGAACAGGAGATAAGCAGCTTCACCCGAAGAGAAAAGGAGCACAAACAGTGCAC
Organism: Drosophila vallismaia; assembly: GCA_035047325.1. Classification (NCBI taxonomy): domain Eukaryota; kingdom Metazoa; phylum Arthropoda; class Insecta; order Diptera; family Drosophilidae; genus Drosophila; species Drosophila vallismaia. Next base: position 10,915,829 of record JAWNPU010000073.1, read on the forward strand.
TGAGGGAGAAAATACCGGAGAAAGCAGGACGACAAAGGAACTACATATATCCAAAAGGTAATGGCAGCATTACGCTTGAATTTTATGGTGTTCTGAAAAAAAAACCCGGCAGGGTAAAAAACTGGTTTTAAAATCTTAAAACCTTAATCCTTAAATTCTTAAAAAATTCGTGAATATCCCTTATTTTTCATCAAGTAAGAAAAACCAGAAACCTCTTGCTTTTAACAAAATTAAACGAAGTATAATTCGTTTATAACTCCACTAAAGTTAGATATATTGTAAGCCTCTATTTATCGAGTATTTTCAGGGCTTATCGACCTTTACGAAATTTCTAGCAGTGCTGGTAAAGGAAGTACTCCTGGCCGAGCAGTGAAAACCCTAAGTAGATAGATAGAGAAATGTCCCTCCGACTTTGCCGGCATGTGATTTATGTGGTAAATAAAAGAAGGACAAGAACAAGAACTAGAACAAGCTTGCGAATCAAAGCACGGCGATAGGGGCTCTGAACAGAAACAGGAGGAGCCGTTGGTGGTTCAGTGGCTGCAACATGCGATTCCGATTGCAATTGCAACAAGCAGTAGGCAGCCGACAGGAGGAGGCGTGCGGCATAGGCGAATTCAAAGACAAAGGAATGGTTCCCTTGGAAGAAGGGAGTGTGGCAAAGACAGAGACAGGCAGACGGAAGACTGGCTAAGAGGCAGGCAGGCGGCGAGACGGAGTAAAAGTTTTTAATATTATTTCAAGTCTGAAATGAGGGCAATCAGCAAGTGCAATTGTCGTCGAGCGGCTGGCATAACAAAAGAGCCGTTTTTTGGCCAGGCCAGGACGCAGGCGGTTGGGGGAACAGAACAAAGGCGTCTCCGAGATGAATCCCGGGAAAGAGACTCCGCCAATAAGCGATGGGAGTGCCCGCTGTCAACGCTGTCAAATGAAGCGCAGGACTTATCCAAGGAAAAGAGGTGAATCGGCGGATAGAGGTGGGTATGTACATAGATATTGCCGCTAAGGGAAAACAAACAAAGGCTCCAAAAGGCGACGACAAAGCCCAGGATGCGGGTGGAAGAACCGTTGAAGCAGATGTAGATGGGATGGCTTACAAGTAGGTAAACGATGTCGTTTCAATTAAGGATGTAACAAGGATGAAAATGCCGGCAGGAGCGCGAAAGGGAGATGACTGTAAAGGATAAGGTTAAGCAGTTGCTGTGCTGATGAAGTCGTTTTCTCAAAAATGCCTTGGCCGGAGCCACGTATCCTGCAACCATGATGCACGCGTATCCTTCGTCCTTTGAGCGATGACAGCGGAACGTTTGGAAGGCGAAACAGGTGGCGAATGCGTCAAACTGAACTTGTACCACTAACCCAGTTAACCACACAACAGAACGAGTGGCAAGGAACAGCCGTGTGTCCTGGCACAATGCGCATCCTGTTGCAACACAGGCGAACGTTACAGTTAGCCGAAGCAAGTGGAACGAACATGAAAAGAGCCGCGGCAGAGGTTTGACGGCGCACTTTCACTCAATGCCAGGCAATAATGTTGCGAAACAGGAAAATGTTGAGATACAAAAGTATCTCAGCTATGCCTTATCACCTTCAGCCTTTACCATTGAAGTCCCTTATCAGTCAACAGAAACCGACACGTTTTTAGGAGTGAGATGGGGTGGCACAGTGACTTCGTGCTCGTGGCTGATCCCGCGCTACATTGGGTCTCCAACTTCGTAAACAGAATGTCGTCTCCGCCAGACGGTTTGACTTGTTTCTTTTTTTCGCTAATTTGGCTGCCAGTGAGCCTGCTCAACGCCGCCCTGGACTTCCTGCAGGTGGCCGTGCCTCTGCCCTTGGTCCGTCAACGGCAGCTGGAGGAGGAGGAGCGGACCATGGAGGGCGAGTGCACTTTGGGTGCAATGAGCATACGAATGGTCGCTTTTTGAGAGAGGAAACACGGTTTCTCAGCCTAAAATTGAACTAAAGATAAGAAAAAAACACACCTTTAGTACTAAGTGCACATTTATTCACTCGCCGTTAATCAAAAAAGTGAATTCTACGTCTTAAATTGTTTATTATTGTGTAAAAAATAATAAAATAACAATATTAAAATTAGTAAGCATTGTAAATATGAATCTACGGTACGTTTTCAATGGGTATTTTAAGTTTGAATTTATAAAGTTTGCAAAAGTATAGATGCATTACCCTAACAAATATTAGATTTTACTTTGCTACAATAAAATATTTATGCTTATAAGACCATATAAACCTAAGAAAAAAAACAAATGGACTCCACCTTGTGAAAAAAGTACAAAATGCAACTTTAAACCACGTAAATATTCCAAACAAAAGTATATTCTAGATATACAAAACCCTGGTGACCACAAATCTATATGTAAATGGATTTTTGTTTACCTTAACGTGTTCCAAGCCCGACAAAGTTACATGCATTTAATATGCATCTCCAGTTGCATAATTTCATTTCCCATTCAATCTTCGCTCACAACATACCTGCAAATTTTAATTAAAAATTCATCTCACCCGAAAACGGACAAAAAAGTATAATTTATATATGAAACAGTATTCCGGACATTTTGGGGCTGCTTATCTTGCGTTGACATAGCTTGTCAGTTTGCAGAAATATCAAATGAAATTTATGGCAACACCAAAAGGTCCTTGCTGAGAAGTGAAAAGTTTCTCCTTTTTCCGTTCTTTCCGTTCTTGGCTGGCTGCTGCTTTTCTTACGTTTTTTGGCAGTTGAAAGTTCATTTTCTGTTCGATTTGCTCAAAATGGGTATCAGGCGAGGGGCTTTGATAATATTTCATTATGTCGCCTTTGGGGCGGTAACTTATTCATTTGCATAATTCTCTTGTTTACAATTTGCGTGCAACTAAAAAGAAAAAGCCATAGTAAAAAGAAAGTAGAGAAAAAAGCGCCAAACGATTGACTTAAATGAAGTTACAACTTGGCAGCAGCTAAGTGAAAGCAGCAGTTGCAAAATAAGAAAATTTATAATATTCAATTTATATGCACTTTTTGCAGCTCCATCTTGTTGAGGCGGAGGAGAACAACAAGTAGCCGGAAACAACAAAATCAGGGGAAACAACTGCAGCTGCTAAGCTGATAATCCCAGATTTCAAGGCGCCAACAGCTGCACCCACTCAGCCACTAGCCCCGCCTTCTAATCCTTCGCCTCCGGCTCCTTTTCTTGCGCTGTGATTAATGAGATTTGTCACTGGCTTCATTTGTATTTTCCATGCTGTTGACTTGGTCGAAGCAGGAGCATGAGGAGCTCTTCCCATTCCCTCCAAGAAGCCAACTGACATGCATATAAATTTCATAAATGCCAGGAGCCTGCAATTGCAGGGCCTCGACCAGAACAGAGTGTCCGACATAAGCAACAGCAGCTGGCCCAGCGAATTTGCATTTTCATTATTTCAACTCAATTTAAAACTAAAAATAAACAAAGACAAACAGCGGCGGGTCAAGCCCTCCGAAGCGGAAGGAAGTCGCTTAGCAGGCGTGGCCTATTATAATTCGCATAAAAATAAAAGCCCCAATCCCCTCGGCCCCTACTTTCCCCGATAACTAAGTGGCACATTAAATTTACCCGAGCCTATAATTCATTTGTTAAGCCTGCCTCAGTTTCAGTTCCACGGCCTGCTTGCGTTTTACTTCCATCCTTGGCCAAGATGATCATTAGGACAGAGGAGCCAGAATCCAGGGACATATAGTGCTTATTATACCCTTAAATGGGATATTTTACATTTTTTGGGAGGACCTTTGATTTCATGGAGAGAAGATTATAATAAAAAAGTTGCGATGATGAAATTTTGATAATTTCACTTTTCTATCCTTTTTTTAAGTCATTTTTAAGACATATTTTAAATTAAGAATCAAAATTTAGATCATATAACGAAAGGAAAAAACGAAATAAATTGTTTTACTCTGTCCAATCTTTCTTATTAAATTTATTCACTTCCCAACATTCGTCAAAGTGAATTTGGCTTGTCGGTCTTCTTGAGCCTCGTAAATACTTGCCCTTCAGTTTTATTATTATTTTTTACTTTTAGTTGAATTTGTAGCTGCATTTCGGGTATCTCCACTTGGTCTCAGCTCAACTTAACTCCGGCGAGTCCCTCTCGGCCCGACCCGTCTCCGGAACGGCACGGACCCGGTTGAATTATGGTGGGCAATAAATTTATATGACATATAAATGTAAATAATTGAGCGGCGCGGAGCCGCCGTCTAGAGTTGTCACAGCGGTGAGGCTTCTGGCTTTTGGGGCTTGGGGGATTCGTGAGGGTTACAGTGCCTGGATGGGTAGGTAAGGGGTGCTAGCGGCTTGTTGACTCTGTGATTGATGCCGGCCCCACTCTGCGGCTCCTCACATAAAAGTCCTTAATGGCCATTCTGGGTCGGCCATTTAATTTAAAGTTTTGTTGCATCTTTTTGAAAAATATTTATTGTATTTGGTTTGCGTAAAACAAAAACAAAGGCTAACAAGATAGGGCAAAGGAGGGTAGGGCTGAGGACATATCGATGCGCAGCTTCTTGATCATAGAGTTGATCTGATCCTGGCTCTTCAGGCCATAAACCTCGAAGGGATTCACATTGAAGCGTGCAACACGAGTACCGGAAATGGACATGAGAAACTTATAGTAGCTGGGCCGCAGGGCTGTAGCCTCCAGGATGCAGGCATGGAAGAGGATCGCCGTAAAGAAGCTGTACATGAACATCGTGAAGTGAGGCACTTCAGGCAGCTTTCCCTCGGAGATTCCCCAGTTATAAAGCAACTGCAGGGCCTTCCACAGAACGTATAGGGATACGGTAGTGTTGGGGAATCGGAAGAAGCCAATCGAACCGATCAATCCTGCTGGAATGGCGAAGAGAGCATTGTCAAAGCCAAAACCGTGCCTCAAGCCACAGGAGGTGGTCTGAAATGTAAAGATAGTGATTATAATCATAATAATTAAGTGGAAAGAATGAGAATTTAACGTTTATACCTTGAACAAAAACGAAAAGACTCCCAGAGCCAGTCCGAGTTGTAGGGAATCCTTGTTTAAGATCTGCTTGCGCCACTGCATCTTAAAGCTGATGATCTTAGAAATGTTGAGTAGAACTTTAAGACCCACTGACAATCCCACGCCTCCAAGGAACGGTCTTAAAAAGCCAAGGCTGGCGTATTGGACACATCCCGTCTTATGTGGGCAACTGGGATGCTTGGAAGATCGAATTTGATCATAGAGTTGGAGGTAAGACGTAATGCTCCGGAAGTCTAGGGGCCTCTGTCGGGAGCTCTGCGATGTTGTAACTGCCGGAGTCTTCAATGGACCCGCCTCCTCCTTGCCCAGAATTAAGTCGAGGCCCTTGAATGTGGCGTCCTTGGCCACTGTCTTGTGCAGTCCAGCACGGTAAAGGTACATCAAGGCGGTGACACCAAGGCCCATGATGAGTACTTGGCCATTGGGAATGGATTTCACCAGGCCTCGTACCTCAAGCATATTCCACAGAGTCTCACTGCCCACGTTTGCTACATACAAAGCTAGAGGTATTCGGCGTTCTGGCCGCTCGAAGGCCAAGGAAGCCCAACTGGCCAGGAAGGTTGGTATAAAGCCCACTGTGCTGAAGTAGAAACCACCAAGTAGCCTACGTAGCTGACAAACGGCGAAGACATAAAGACTGGCGTTGAGGGATAGGAACGAGGTGGACTGCAGGATACCGGATACAGTGCGTCCAAGGTCCTTCAATGAGGGGATGCGACCTCGCATTACCAAAGCTAACTGGATGATGAAACAGATATTAGTTATCTAGGAATTATTGAATTTATTAATTAAAGATTAAAATAAAATCCCTTTTTAACACGTTTAGACTTTTAAATGGCAACCTGAACTTCGTACTTCGGTCAAAGAATTCATATCAACGGCAATGCCATTGATATGCCGCACCTGGAAATTCGAACTATGTTGTTTATTTCCTGTTTTTAACTCACCAGGTAGACCGTAACATAGGTGCGCAGGGACGGCGGAATGGCGGACAACAACATGCCCGCCGACCCGGCGGCACAGCTGCTCGTCCAAGGATGATTGTGCTCATAGCAGGTGCAGCTAAAGGCTATTTCCGCAAGCTTACTCTGGGCCGCCATGATCCACTTTGAATACTGACTTACGGACTATGATTACCAAATTGGCTTTAGCCGAGTGATAAAGCTTATCGGGGAGGGCTGTTTCGTCGCCAAAGTGAAGGCCTCGACAAATTCAATCCAAATACTGCTACTTAATCTCAACGGTCTACTTTTAATCGAATCCACGAGTTTTCTAATAACCGGCTGTGTGCTTACAAGTACAATGGTTCTCAGGTATCATTCGGAGGTTCCAGTACTATCTTTTTTTCTATAAAAATTCGTGGGTTTTATTCGCTCTATTATTAGGCAATATTGATCTACAATTACTTAATTATCCCAATTATGCGGGGCTCAACTGCTAACTTTTTCGTTATATTTTAGGGGAAAATATATATTATATTCCGATCCCTGATCACGTTTGGGCCCCATCGGCCATCAAATGCAACTGATACCAATGGTCTAGCCACGATTTGGACAAGTGGGGTTGGCATGGAGAAGCACGCCTTGGGAGTACCACTCCGCCGTAATCAGGAGACCTCTCCCCCGGAGTCGGTGGTGCTTATCTGAACCACGCGAGCCGAAAGTTTCCCATAAATTCAAATATATACATATGTGCATATATACACTTTTCTCAATAGCCGATCGGTTTGTTGACGCTGCGTCATAGCCGGTATAACTTCTTATCTATGACCCAGAGAAATATTGGGGAATTATTGGGAGGCCCTACCAGGCCTCTTAAATCTTTCTCTTAGGGAATTTTTGTCCGAATTTCTAAATGAAACACCTTTCCAACACTGTTTCTTGAAAGATTAATTTTAATAAATAAATTCGAATGAAAATATCTATTTTTAATTACTTTTTACATTATTATGCATTATGTACTACAAGAAAAAATTAAATATATTATAAATATACTTCTAAGAATATGAGACCATTGAATAAACTCGAAGAACCTCCCATGAATTTTATGGATAAAAACTTTCACAAATGCAAAAGACCGCTGATTTTCCATCGTGTCCATTCCAATTATTGTGTCTGGTCAAGATTAAAATACTATGTAACCCCTTAGCAACAAATTAATCAACAAACTATAACATAAAAGTTTGTTTACGCATATTTTGTTATCAAATTAAAAAAAAAGCTCTTACCGGCACGTGGGGGTTTTTGTTGATAAGAAATAAAATTTTGCCCAACTGGCGATTCCCCAAATTCTTTCACACGGCCATGTTCCCAATCTTGATTTCTCCCTTTTTGTATCCTAACAAAAAGATGATCAATTGTATTTTCTTCTCATAGTTTTATTGATTAAAAAAATGATATCATGAAATAAAAACAATCAACATAACTTACATTCCACCCACACTTGCTTAGCTTAGTAATCGTTGGACGCTCTCTAAGAGCGGGAGACTCTTGATATAGTACTATTACATATATGTACAACTAGCTCTAAATTGCGATAATATGGAGACATTGTTTGGCCTTCGATCCATTCAACTTGATCCCGATCACCTTCAGGAGGATAAAGAGTAGGCCGGCAGGGCAGACCTTTCGACAATCTTTAGCGATTTAATGGTATCCAGCGCCTGTTGCTGTGTGTCCAATCCGAATACATCGAAGGCTTTCAGATTAAACCTACTCAGTCTGCAAGAGATTAAGAAATCTTAGTTAAAGACCAATATATCGTAGGCGGAACCGAACTAACCTTTCGCCTGAGATGGCCTGCAGAAACTTGTAGTAACTAGGACGCAGATTTTTTGGTTCCAGGATGCCTGCATGGAAAAGAACGGCAGTGAAGAAAGAGTACAGAAACAGCATAAAGTTGGGAATTTTCGGCAAAATTCCTCTTTCTTGGCCTTTGGCACATAGGATCTATAAGAAAACATTATATTCATCAAATCCCTTTCATGATAATTGATTCTAGATTTCTTAAACTTGCCTGTAACGCTTTCCACATGACATACAAGGCAACTGTGTTATCGGGATATTGAGTAAACGCCAGAGAAGCAATCAATCCAGCGGGAATTGCAAACCTGGCATCATCCCTGTTGAAACTGTGCCGCAACAAGCAAGAAATCGACTAAAAAAATTGGGATTAGTCACAGTCATTAATATAGTTATTTTAAAATTACCTTGTAGAGGAATGAGAAGCTGCCCATGAACATGCCCAATTTCAGGGTGTTGTGATTGAAAACCTGATTTTTCCATTGCATACTTCCAGCCACGATTCGCTTGGCATTCATAACCAACTTGAGGGCTACTTGGAGAGCTACACCGCCCACAAATGGCTTAATCCCGCCAAACAGGGCAAAACCGACGCAGCTTTGCTGGTGTCGACAACTGGCATGCTTGGCGCGTATCAGGTTGCTGTAGACGCGTACCCAGTCCGAGATGGTCGAGAAACTGACGGCAGGACGGCTGAGGGAGGGGGCTGGCTGCTCATCGGGCGCCGATGATTCCATATCGGCTACGGGTCCCGCCTCTTCTTTGCCCACAAAGATTCCCAGGATATTGAAAATGGAGTCCTTGGTGCCACCCAGGCGGTACATATAAAGAAGTGTCGCTATGCTTAGGCCAAAGATTATGGTCTGTCCATGTGGCAGGGAACGCACCCAACCTCGTGACTCCGCCATGTTCCAAAGCGTCTCCGTTGCGACATTGGCCACGTAAAGTGTCAGCAGTGGCCTGCGAGCGGGACGCTCCACCAGGATTGCCGTGTACGAGGCAAGAAAACATGGCACAAACGCCACCGTGGTAAAGTGGTATCGACCCAGTGTTTGTCGCAGCAGGCAGTTGTACAGGATGAAAGTGTAGGCATTTGTTACCAGGAAAGCTGTCGACTGTATGATACCTAAAATGGCCCGTTTCAGGTCCTCCCTAGTAGGCACTCGGTGGCGCATCAGCAGCGAAAGGGCGTACACTATTGTATAGACCCGCAGGCAATAAGGCGTGGCGGAGAGCAGAATCCCGGCAGTTGCATTGGCGCAGTGATCCGTCCACGGGTGCTGGAACTCCTGGCAAGTAATGCGCAATGGCGAAACGAACTTGCTCTGGCCCGTCATAGTGGAAAGTCGACAACTGCAAAGCAGAAAATGTTCTTTATAGATTGTTGCTCCCCGAATTTATACAAAAATTTTGATATGAATAATCAAAGAGCACTGAATCTATCAAAAGTACTCGTATATAAATAAATATCTTATTGAACAAGCTCGAGTTTCTTTGTTTCAGGATCACTTATTCTGCTAGAAACTTATAAAAAAATACACGTACTTGGGTAAAGGTAATTAGCCTGATTCTCTGTTTTCAAAAACAACTGTTTACTTGATATTTTACTATGAAACCAATACTATAGATTACTCTGAACTAATATAATCTCAAGTGGTTTAACAAATGTTTAGCGTAGGTGGAATGATTAGTCACCTAGCGTGGGGTGTCCGAGTGCGATGTTCAACCTTTAATCTTATCTTGTGGTCACAAAAGTGCACGGGTGGTTATACTGCTACTTACGACGCTATCGGTTGTTCCACTGAACTTGAAAATATATATTCTTAAATTAGCTGGGGATTTTTAGTTTACTTCGCAGGAGAAGGCTCTGCGGCTGCTGCTGGTCAGGTCAGAACTGAATCGCCCCCATGGAATATAGCCTGGAAAGTTAGTTTGGCGGATTACAGTTGGTATGTGACAATATATGGCTTGTCTGTTGATAAGATACATGATAGATTAGCCGGTCTAGGAGATTTTCCAATACCAAGGGTACCAAGGTTGTACAGGGTACAACGTATGTGGTTTTTTTTTGTCTCTAAGAGTGTAGGTGTAGAGTTTAATCTACGGATCCTAGTTGGTCAGTCTGCCGACCAATGATGATAAGGTATTTTTTCGTCTACGGTTTAATATAGTTTTATGAGCACTAAAAAAAACAAGTGTAGATACTTAATAAGCACACATTGACTCAGGTTTACTTTAAATGGGATAGGTCAAACTTTATTATGGGTAATAAGCTTTAGCTACCTTGGAAATATGACAAAGCTAAGAGGCACCTTTTATTTCATGTAAATAAAGACATTAAAACTATTTCGGGAGAAATGTTAGCTTTTTATATTGTTGAAAAATAATTCATATCTTTGTTGCTTTATTAGTATTACCCAGAAAAGCTTTCACCAGACCAAATCACCTCACTGAGCATTTAAAAAGCGATGAACCTGTGCCCCTGATTTGCATAAAAATGATAAATAGGAACAAAGAGAATGCAAGAACTTCATGTAATCGTTACGTTTCAGAGACACGGACCCAGTGGGGCTCCCCCTAGATATTCTAATAGCTAATCAATCCCCTTTCCCACCTTATCGAATGGCACTTACGCTCAACTACTGTACACTTGACTGGGCAATAAAGCGATCGTTGGCTAATCGCCGATTTGCTGCCAATAGCAACTTGATTCGAGATACGGCAGCTGCTTCTCTTGGACGCTGATCAATCTTTTTGCTGTGCTGTAGGCTTCTGATATGCTGTCTCCAGATGGTTTCGGATGAGTGACTTTTGTTTTGATAATCTGAAGCGAAAATTTGACAAGCAAGTTTCCAGCGACGCACTGCTCCTTTGTTGCTGTGTTTGGGGCTATCTGCTCCGCTCTGATTCCGATTCCGGATCTTGCCCTTAGCATCGGTGGCAGTTGAATGCATATATTATATGGTTGTTGGATGGAAGTCGTAATTATCTCCGGGGCCACAAAGTCCAACAACAACAAGTGGTCGGGTGGCGGTGGAATCTCTTGGTTCTCGTTTTTATTATTTAAAACACTGCTGCATCAAATGGGCAGCTTGGCTGCACTTGCTAGCTGGAGGGCTGCATGTCCAGCTGTCCCTATTGTCTGAATTATAATTATTTTATTTTCTTTGGCTTCCTGAGTTGTTAATTGCGCGATTTGTAAACAATAATACGCGAACTGCTGGTCGGCAGCGCCCGTCTGGCTATCGGTCTATCGATAAGTTGGTGCGATGTGTTAGGGGTGGAACTCTGTCATCACCATGTGGCGGGTATTTTAAATTTAAAAGTTTATAAGTGAATGGTAAAAGATACTGCATTTATAAATTTACATATTAAAACCTTGAAAAATGTTGTGTATAATCTGTTTTTGGAAACAGTGGTTTTGAAATAATTAAAGTCATAAGTCAACTATTTTAAACTTTTTAATTGACTTTTAGGTAAGAATATACTCTAAATGGACAATATTAGAATTATTCTATTAATGTTATACTATAGCAAATATGTGGTAATAAATAAATATAATGAAATTGAAACCGCATATGTTTGCTTGCTCTTTAATGTACGTTTAAATTTATTTTAAAGTCACTTTATTTAAATGAAAAACAATGGTTAACATGGTTAACAGATAACATTCTATTCCAATTTAAAAGTATTTCCTTCTAAGGAATTAAAATTTAATTGGCTACAATTATCCGGCAAATTTGTTGAAGCCAATTTAGCCATCTTGCACGTTCACCTTGCGGTCTGGAGCCAACGCGTTATTGAAATTTTCATTTACGAATCCTGCGGTGACCTCGGAGGCCACAATGGGAGCCGCAATCGAACCGGGCTCAGGATGAAAGTCTTGCAGAGCACTTGGCCTGCGAAATTGTTTGCATTTCGAATAGGTTTCGTGATAGTCTCCCACGCCTAGAATCGTGCAATCAATTGGATTTTGGTTGTAGTTCATAAGTGTATCTCTGCCTGTCTCAGGCTTAGGCATTTCATTTCCACTTTGCCTCCATTTAAACCATTTGGGGTCTTTTTCTACTCCTCCACCTCTTTTCATTTACCAATACACTGAAGCAAACTGAAGGACAGATATTGGCAAAAGACCCAATAAATAACATTCATCTTTAAATTAAGTATCTTCTGCAATCTCTAACTCTGTGGGAGCAACACCCTCTTCTGATTTTTATTTACATATTTTAAATACGTTGCATATGGTACTTGAGATGTTATTTTTCTCGGTTTCGGACCTGGAGGATATACAAAATATTCTGTTATTGTTTTGCGGCTGTTGCCGTTTCCATTACCTGGGGCATGATGGCTTACTTTGAAAGCCAAAGCGCTTAAGTAGTTCATTCAACAAAGGCCACAAAATGGGGGGATGTATTCCGCACCTTTCCAATGCTCCTTGCGGTCCTTTGCTAAGTCTCATTTCTGGTGTTTCCCGCTCAAATGCTTAGCGAAATTGCGGCTGCTTTGTGGGATGCCCTGCCCCACCTCCACCATTTTGCCGCGGCTTAGCCAAGAGTGTCGGTGTTTTGGAGGTGGATGTCGTGTATATCAAACATACTTGACTCTGTCAGGTCCTGGCACTTACTTAATTTACTTGAGGTGATTCGGTGTTTCGTTGATTCGGGGCTTCGGGACCTGAGAGCTCCCTGGTATTTGGAATCCCCGCATAAATCTTTGTTTCTGACGTGTCGCCGGGCGCTAAGCAAGCACTTAAAAAGATTGGGCCAACGGAGGCGGGGGTGAGAGTCACCTTATTGTTGCTGCTAATCTAAGTATGCCCCCCAGCTTTCGGGGCTCAATTGGCAATTAGCCCAGAACTTGACCGGGTTGTGTAGGTCGTGCAGCAGTGCAGCATAATCCTTGTAATTGGTGGCGGAGAAGAGGGCACACAGGGGTCCTGTGAGCTGTCAATCCGGCAGCCACTTAGGAATCAATTTGGCTAGCGAGGCGTGCGTTTAATATGCAGCCAAGGTGGAACGGAGAGAGTCTATGGTGCAGAGTCTTAGAACGGAGTCCTTGTGATCGGATTTCGGGCAGGTTGTGAAAAGGGCCTGGACCTGGGGTTCATTGAGCTGCTTGACCACCGAACTGCACCTCCAGCCTCTGCTCCGGCATTTATAGACTTGTCTTGGGCTCATTTATCCTGAACTACACATCCCCTTCGGCATTGCTTAATGCGAAGGTCCTGTTCAGAATTCTGCCTGCATGCGGCCATTTGTTTAGCCTAGTGTCCTGTGGGCGTCTGTGCGCCTTTGAGCCTGTGTGTGTGTGTGTGGTTGGGTCCAAATGTGTTCAATTAAGCGGTAATAAATTGTTCATTTGCTCATTGGTGCGCAAGGCCATTACAACAACAGCAGGATCTATGGCCATAGAAGACTTTGTCGTCACTGTAATATATTATGGGAGCCAGATTATAGCCAGGTCTAATACCGTAGCCACCAGCAGCAGCCTACATTGATGCATATCCTGCCATTAGCAAGCCTTTTGCATAATACACAATTAATTTTGCACATAGTTGTTATTTTATTAATTGCTTCCATTCGTTTTTTTTTCTCAATCAGAAAGTCGGTAAACCGGCATGGCCTGTTTGCCTGGCCAAACAACAAATGCCCAAACTCATCAGTGGTTTCGAAGGACTTCATTCCATTTCCATTCGCCGCAGTCAGGCCACCCAGGAATGTGGAATAGACTTCACAACAAAAAAGATATTTTGCAGCTGGCGTTGGTGCCGGACGAATTCGCATCTTCTGGTAAAAACTCCTTTGTTTTCTTTGGAGAGAGTTACATATGTTCAGATGTTTGGCGAGGGAGTAAATGTGTCAAATGTCACACAGCAATTGCCACAATTCTGGCCAAGGTACGAGTCGTTGTCGGGCCGAAGTTGTTACTAAATGTAAAATTAACAATGGATTATGTGCCATTTATGCCATTCCTCTTTTCCCTTTTACTCTTTTGACTCTTTTCCTATCAGAGTTCACATATATGAGACCTCCTTTGTGTTCCTCCTTTATGACCTCCTTGTTGTCCTTGGAAATTGGAGGCAAACAAAAGTCAACTTTTTTCGTTATTGTCAGATTGCTGAAATATTAGTACTTAATATCTTAAATTTTTGTCTGTTTGTATAATCGATGTACCTCTCATAATATAATCCAAAGTCTAAGCAACAACTTAATCTTTAATCCAAATAGCGCATCAAAAAGAGTAATTTAGAAATCAAGAAATATTTGTTACGACTTTACAAAGGTATTATTAATATATTTTTTGCCAATCGAAACCATACAATTTGGATTACCAGACATTAGTAAGCTATGCAATAGATTAAGATGAAATCTGCACAACTGAATCCCAACGATCGAAAGTTAATCCCGGAGTAGGTGGACTGTCATATGCAAATGTGACTGTTCTGGGGGAGGAACAGCAGCATCGTCAACAAGAGGAACTGCGACCAAAATCAATTCCCGGCATCCCACCCAAGGTGCAATATCCCCGAAGTAAAGTCAAACGAAATTAGTTTGGTGCTCATAAAACTTTTCCACGAAGTTTTCACTGGCCACACACCCAAGCTACGCCCCCTCCCGAGGGATCAGGTGAGTGGGTGGATGTGTGTGTGCATACAATAACTTTGGCTTGCCGCTGATGGAGGGACGGGGAGTACCAGAAGAAGTACGGGGGATTTGAAGAGCGGAGGAGGCAACCGGAAACCCGGCAACCCCACATGGCTCTTCACCTGAGATTGGAGACTTGAGACATGAAAAGTTTTTGCGTCCGGCTGGCCAGTGGGTCCCAAGGCTTTAATTGTATTTCAAGTTCCAGGTTGTATTCGTCCACCTCAATTTTCCACCGCCGTTTAGCCTTTTTCGTCCATGGTCCTCCCTTGCACACACACTCTTCCATTTCCATGCGTGATAAATGGCCAAAATGGAAAAAAAACCGTTGAATGCCTTTGGCTGGCATTGTTCGCTTTCCTCGCTGGAAGCAACATTTCGGGGCTTTTGTCTTTCAATTTGGCCCAAAAATCTCTTTCGGTCGGTTTTGGTAGCTTTGCCAGAACCTTGCACCACCTTCCTTTCTTCTCCGCTTGTAATCGCTCTGTTTGCATTTGCGTTGCATAGTTTGTGGGGCAACGCACATACCTGGATTTTGTATCGAATCCGGTAAGCTCGCAGGATACAGTCAAGCCAGGCGAAAACTATTTCTTGCTTAAATTACTTTACAACTTTTACTTAACTAGTTTTATTTCATACGTTATAAATGAAAAATAATAGAATTTAGATTAATAATCCTGATATTCATATATAATATATATTAAAAAGGTTAATTTCACTAAAGATTTAAAAGTATTCTTCAGCATCACAATAACACTCATACGCACTGTTGGCCGTCTAACTTGGTACGCATATCGTATGGGAATTTTTTGTGTTTTCTGTCAAATATCTGAATCATTCTTCTAGTAATAAATAATTTAAAGAACTTAAGCTTTATCATTATGAAAAAGAAAAGTAAAAAGGACTAAAATTTACGTATTGCTTTCACAACCAAATTGATTTATAAATTCTATCAAATTTTTGTCGACTTGAGGAACCCAACAAAGGACACGAACTAGCTTAGTTCCACTGTACAATTTGTGGCCAAACTCTGCCGTATAATTGGCGTAACGTGTTTCGCAAGAGTAATTCATTCTGTTTATATGCTCTTCGGCTTCGGCTTAGCTGGATTGTTGAAATGTGAAAAGATTTAATTTATTTGAAGTGCGAGCGAAAAAAGAATTCCCATCGCTTTACCTTACCTCACTGTCGAGGATTAGACTGGGTCCGGGTCTTCGAGTTGGATGCGCTGGTTTCGCCAAATCGCCAGTTCGACGATTCAAGGATTCGCTTTCCAATTGCATTTATTCAAACGTTTCAATTGCTTTCCGTCGGATTCAATCTCCGAGTGATTTATTGTGTGGCTGGCCCAGACAAGCGATAAACTAAGGAGTAAGTGGTTGCCTGGGATAGGAATCGTGATTGCGTTTGCTTAGGCACAACAATTATCCGCAGTTAATGTAAACCAAATCAATAATTAAGTTGCGAACGAAGCCCTGAATTAGTCGCATTATAAATCGGAATGTATGCATTTACGATAATCAGATATATAATTAAATTATTAGATGGTATAATAGCAGTGACTGGCTCCTAAAAAAAAGGTTATAAAGGCCACAAGAGTTGCCAGGAGCCGCATTATTAAGTCGTGACATAAAATGAAGTTCATGAAGTACGCCGTTTTCTTTTACGCGTCCGTTGGCATAGAGCCGTATACGAAATCTACGCGTTCGCAACGGGGGAGCCTTTGGGCCAACCTTCTCTTCTGGGCCAATGTGATCAATCTAAGCGTGATTGTGTCAGGAGAGATCATGTACCTTGGCGTGTCCCTTGCCAACGGCCAGCTGATTGAAGCTGTCACCGTGATGTCTTACATAGGCTTCGTAATTGTCGGCATGAGCAAGATGTTCTTCATTTGGTGGCGGAAGCCTGCCCTCAGCAATGTGGTTCAGGAACTGGAATTAATTTACCCCCAGAACAAAATGCAGGAGGAGGACTACCGCCTGGACAACTACCTACGTTCTAGCTCGAGAATCAGCATCACCTATGCGCTCCTTTACTCAGTGCTGATTTGGACTTTTAATCTTTTTAGTATGATGCAGTACCTAGTTTACGAAAAAATACTGCAAACTCGTGAGGTTGGACAGACGTTGCCATATCCCCAGTACTATCCTTGGATATGGGAGGGCGACTTGTCCTACTATTTGCAGTTCTTTTGCCAAAACTTTGCGGGACACACCTCTGCCTCTGGTCAGATCTCCACGGACCTTTTGCTCTGCGCCGTGGCCACCCAGCTGGTTATGCATTTCGACTATCTGGCCCGTTTTTTTGAGAGCCACGAACTGACGGGTAATTGGAAAAAGGACTCCAGATTTCTGGTTAAAACTGTCCGCTATCACCAGCGAATTCTACGTCTGACTGAAGTGCTGAATGAAATCTTTGGAGTACCCCTGTTGCTAAACTTTATGGTCTCAACCTTTGTCATTTGCTTTGTGGGCTTTCAAATGACCGTCGGGGTTCCGCCGGATCTTTTGCTGAAGCTATTTCTTTTCCTGTTTTCTTCAATGTGTCAGGTTTACTTGATCTGTCATTACGGCCAGTTGATTGCCGATGCGGTAGGATATAAATTATTTATTAATAAAAAAAAGCACAAAACTAAAAGAAACAAGTGAGAAAAGTTATCTTCGGCTTGCCGAAGATGGTATACCCTTGGAAACAAAAAATACAAAGACTTGTTTTCATATCGGTCGTTTGTATGGCAGCTATATGATATAGTGGTCCGGACCAAACTTTCACAAATCGTGTATGGCTTGGTCAAATGAATAAATGTTTAATTCGGTTGTGATAGCTTAGAGAACAAAAATCGACTCGGCTGTTGATGCTGATCAAGAATATATATACTTTGTGGGGTCGGAGATGCTTCCTTTAATGCGTTACACATTTCTAGACAAAATTATAATACCCTTTTCAAGGGTATAAAAATGAATATAAGTCGGGAGTAAGTCGGGGGCTCCACCAAAAAATGATTGTAATATTATTTTCATTTTCATTTCTATCTTGTAGAGTTCTGGACTATCAATTGCAGCCTATAAACAGAATTGGAACTACACCGATATCCGCTACCGTCGAGCTCTTATATTCATTATAGCCCGATCCCAAAAAGTAACCTATTTAAAAGCTACTGTATTTATGAACATCACCAGGGCCACCATGACGGACGTACGTGTTCCAATTTCGTTTTTAAAAATAAAATTAAAATAGAGTTTGTTTTTTCAGATACTTCAAACTTCCTACAAATTCTTTGCTCTACTTCGCACCATGTACATAAAATAAATGGGTTTTCATATATTTGTTTTTAATGTTTTACATTGAAAAAAATGAATAAAGTACAAATAATGTCCAAGTGATCGAATAATGACCATTACAAAGTATTTGATGAAAAATAAGTTGGTAGAACAGGTATTAACAATAATCCAAGGATGACGTGGCTTTGAATTATCCATTTGACTAAACAGCTGAAGGGATTCAAGGACTTGGGTGGGCTGTAACTATTCGCAAAAGCTAATTATTTGAATTAATGATTTCTAGAATTTCCCAATATCCGATGGTCAACGAAACATGTAATCAAATCTATTGACCTTCTAAGAAATTAGCAACAATTGGTATAAATTCATAGGAATCCGAACCGATTGGCCATTCAGTTTCGATTAACCTGTGAAAAGGATGGAAAAGTTTATGAAATACTCCATATTTTTTTACAACTGCTTGGGCATTGAGCCGTATAACAAGGACCAGCTACATCAGAAACAAAGTCGTTTACCCCGGATCCTATTTTTGGCCAATGTATTTAACTTGACCCTAGTGACGTTGGGAGAGAGTATTTATTTTCGAATGACCTACAAAGAAGGGAACATTCTGGAGGCTGTGACTCTGTCATCCTACATTGGCTTCATTATTGTGGGTGCCAGCAAGATATCCTTCATTCTTTGGAAAAAGCCAAAACTAAGTGAACTAATTAGAAAGTTGGAGAGCATGCATCCTCATGGAAAAGTTCAGGAGGAAGCGTTTAGGGAAAAGGATTTTCTTGGATCCCTGTCCAGGATTAGCTTAGGATTCTCAATGCTATATTCGCTGCTTATCTGGATTTTTAACTTGTACTGTGTAATAGAGTATCTGGTCTACGACAAGTGGCTAAATATAAGAGAAGTGGGCAAGACATTGCCCTATTTAATGTACATTCCCTGGGAATGGCAGGACAATTGGTCCTATTACCTCTTGCTTTTCTCACAGAATTTAGCAGGATACACCTCGGCGGCTGGACAAATATCCACGGATCTCCTGTTTTGCGCCACGGCAACGTTGATTGTGATGCAT
Organism: Drosophila vallismaia; assembly: GCA_035047325.1. NCBI lineage: Eukaryota > Metazoa > Arthropoda > Insecta > Diptera > Drosophilidae > Drosophila > Drosophila vallismaia. Next base: position 10,934,652 of record JAWNPU010000073.1, read on the forward strand.
TTGGAACATCTTTCGGAGACTCTGAAAAACCACAAGTTAAGTGGTGACTGGAAGAAGGATTCCCGGTTCTTGGCCAATACAGTTCGCTACCACGAGAGTCTTCTCCGCCTTTTGGCTGTTGTAAATGATCTGTTTGGGATTCCCTTATTATTCAATTTCATGGTCTCTTCGGGTGTGATTTGCTTTGTGGGATTCCAGATGACAGTTGGAGTGCCTCCCGACATGATTTTCAAACTCTTACTGTTCCTATTTTCTTCGATTAGCCAAGTCTATCTGATTTGCCACTACGGACAGTTGATAGCCGATGCGGTAGGAAATTTAAACAAAAGAGAATGTTTATAAAAAGTATTCTATATATTTTCAGGGTTTTGACTTATCTTTAGCTGCCTACAGTCAAGAATGGTATAACGCCGATATTCGATATAAAAGAGGCTTGGTTTTAATAATCTGTCGTGCTCAACAGATCACCTATTTAAAGGCCACTATTTTCTTAACAATCACCAGATCCACGATGACCGAGGTAGGTATTGCTTGTAAATATATTTGTTTTATATTTGATGTCTTCTGTCGTTTCTTCAGCTTCTGCAGGTATCATACAAGTTCTTTGCTCTGCTCCGCACTATCTATGCCAACTAAAAGGGAAATTTAAGAAGTTTTCAAATCACCGAGACTTTAATAGATTGCTTCACAATAAATATTTTTTGTTATAACTATGTAGAACAAGCTTACTCAAAATAAAAGTGTCCTGTTTATGGCTTTTTAACAGTAGTTTTACTGGTAGTTTAAGAAGAGTAGGTTACTGGTAGCTTGGTACAAACTTAAGAACTTAAGAAGCGTAGGAAACATTTAAAGTACACTTTAAAAAAGGTCGTCGTTTTTTTCTTGCTTCTAAGCATGTGCACATTAGGAAAAGAGCTGACCATGGAAGATCCTCAAGCCCTAAGCCTTACATCAAGTACTCCATACAATGCTTTCAAAGGCTCAACTCGAACGTAATTATGCGGCGGCACGAGTTCCACGCATGTCCATTGCCATCGCAGCTTTGAGTTGAAAGGAGAGGAAAAAAATAGTAGCAATCTTTTTAGCGCTCGTAGCTGCCACTGAAAAGGCAATTCTACGGCTTCACTGAAGGGAGGAAATATGTTGCTACAAAAGAAAATTGCAGAGTAAATTTTACGCTTCACTGCATACAAGTTGTGCTTATGAGTTTTTGCAGTTTGTTAAAGAAAAGTCAAGAGGTATTTTCGACTTGATTGGGACTTGACTCTGTTGGCTTCTTTATGAGAAAATATTTGCGAAATTAGTTTTATCGACTTGGACTATGTTAATTTAAAATATATTTAAAAAAATCTAGTTAAAAATTAAGAAGGGAAATCTTTGGGGTGTTGGGTAGTTGATTTCGCTGCCTAAAACTTGTTTGTTGGCTGAATTTTTTTTAACAATTTCAAGTTTGGCGCATGAAGCGATGGGAAGCCGGGGCTAAGGACAGGGCTGATAAAAGGAGGGATCGCTCCATCTCCAGGCAATGGACAACTAACCGGTTTGATGGCATCTAATGCAGTTTTTCTATGATGTGTGGGCGTGTGTACGCACTCAACAATATTAGCAATTTATGCGCTGAAGCGTGTCGATGGGCGTTGGAAGTGGGAGGCAGAGTCGAGGAAGGATGTGGGAGTTACTCGTATAATATTTTCATTTTTGACGAATTCCGACATCACCTGCCATAGTTATTGTTTGAGAAATCCACGTGCATAAAATATATTAAAATCTATTTTTTGCCCAATACCCAAACTCAAACACCAGCCGCGGGGCTTATAAATTTTCCATTTTCCTTGCTCTGTCCATGGCTTGACATATTTTTTCGTGGGCTAAAAATTTTACTTACTTATTTATTTTCGGTTTGTGCCTGTGTATATAGTATACATATATATACGAATGTATACGAGATATATAGACCAACGCTTTTTCGTTGTGTGCGCTGTGGTTTTTTTTTAGGGATTTGTTTTTCATTTTTGTGAAATTTTTATAAAGCTCAAAATGTGATACAATTTAATTTCTGGTCACGTTTTGTGTGATTTCCAAATGGCAACAGTTACAACAACAACAGAAATAACAGGAAGAGGAGGTTGAAAAAGTCTTTCAATATATCTCTCTGTCATATTGCATAATTTAAGGTGCTCTAAACATGGAACACGTTTATTACCCCATATATGTACATATTTATGGATTTAAGCGTCCATCTGTCTGGTCGAAAACCCCAAACATCCAATCGCTACTGGCCAGTACAAAGATCATATCTGGCGAAGTCAATTACTGATACTGTCATGGTTTACCTGGACCGCCATGGCGCCACGATTTTTATCCTCGGCATATTAGTATTCAACTGCGGCTTACCAAAAAATAATTAAATTGTATATTTGTATAAATCAATAATAAATTAGCTAATTGCCAGACATGATAAATATATTTGGAATACATGATTAAAGTTTTGTATGCTTTTGGGGTGACTATAATGCATTTTGCGGTCAATAAATGACGACATCTAAATATTTGCAAACCGTTGTTTGATTTTCGTAACTAAATTGAGAAATAATAAAATAAATTTAAATAACTGTGCCTATTTAAAACTATTAAATGTTGGATTCTTCTATTTTTCTCTATATGCAAATGCTTCTGATTTTGATTTGAATAAAATAAAGTTTTTATATCACCCTCTGACATGTCTCACTTTGTCGAGTTTCGAGGCCATTTCTGATTCATTACCCCGATATCGAATTGTAGGTGAAGTACATATAGGCCAAAGGCTATCAACATAAACATTTCTGCCATTTATGGGTAAATGTGAATTTGCATTTTTCATGCAAAATGTAAAATGCAACGAAACCAGCAGAGCGAAAAGTAAAACTGCAAAAAGCTGCCCGTTTTTCTCCCACTTTTGGTCCTTTTTTTTTGCAACCTTTCAATGGATTTCTCCCACCAGCGGTTGTTAAGTCCACTTATCAAAACGTGCAAATAACTCAGTTCCTAGGATAGGGACAAACACGTGATGGCAACTGGTGCCGTGATGACCCAGTGGGGCGTGTTCAATGGCCAATTGGCAAAAAACCGATGGCATTGTTGCCGGCGAAAAGCAGAGCAAGAAAAAAGAAAAAATATATATAAGCCAAAAGCCCGGACAAAGCCCGGACAGTGCATTATTGTTGCCACACTTTTGGCCGAGGCGATAGGGGGTGCTCTGTTTTTTCAATTAGCTGCCATTAAATTGAATTCAAATATTGAAACAATATGTTTCCCAGCAGGCTCAGGGCAGGGTCCTGCTACGAAAGCCCGCAGCTGGGAGATTTTAGTTTCAGCTTAGCACCAGAATACACCCCTCCATGATCGGGTGTGATTTATTGATTTTGAGTGCAGTTTTTCTTGTCAAAAGTTGACTGCGACTCATACGCTCTGGTGTCCACACAAAAATGTTAAAATACTAAAAAAATTGGTCGCGCGAAAATCGCTTAAAAATTGTTTCGATTTTCATTCAGTTTTTGGCTCAAAGGATACACTCTCGACCCCCGAATCCTGGTGAATGTGTGAAAATCCACACATATCGATATAGAGAATCCTTTTCACTGGCTGATCCTATACATTTGAGTGCAGTATGGAAAGCCAGCATAGAAATGGATACTAAAAGCCTCTAAATTAGCTTTCTAGTGTTATTACTCATACGCACTGTATGCGGAAATGATTTTTTATGGCCTTGCATTAGGGAAATGGTGTGGCGTTCTATGAATATGGCCTCAATTGAAAGACATACATATCGAAAATGACTCGATGTTTCTGGGTGGTATTTTTTTTTTGACTTGGCACTGCCTCTGCTATTTCCAGCGATGATTGTCGATGATTTAATGATGGCTTATTGATTTCTTATAGGCCCATTAATAGTGGCTTCGCCCCCTGGTCCAACTAATAGCATTCATATTCGAAGCGATTTGTCAAGGAGACATAGGAAATGTGCCTTTATCAGGATAATTGGGGCAGTAATGTGAGCGATACCGGGACGGAATCTATATATATTTCACTGCCGGAATATAGCAAAGGCGAAAAATGCGAGTCTAGATGGCGGGAAGGGGACACTGGTGGGCCGTAAGCGGGGCTTAGGCCCAAAGTAGGCTGCTGAGCCACACAAAGCGGCCACAAAGACGCGCGGCTTGTATGCGCAAAGATAAGCGTGGGATTTCATTTGCTCATTACTCAACAGCTTAAACGGAAGCGGAGGAGAAGTACAAGAGTAGAGGAGCTGAAGGATGATGGGGCGCAAAGGAAAGGAAACGCAAAGGAAGTAATAAGAGCGCGGCTGCGAGCACATAAGAAATGCATGTGCACATAATTCATTTTTTATGCTGGATTACAGCAGCAACAAAAATGATGGCGGCTAAGTACAGTTACAAGTCGCCTACCTACAACTACAACTACAGCTATAACAACAACTAAAGCACCCACACTAGTGCACAAAAACTTGCGACAAGAACATTTAGAGAGAGAGTGAAGACGGAGATGAAGAACCGCCGTAAGAGAGAGGGACGACAGTAGCGCCTGTCATCGTCTCTAGCTCCAGCGCCGGAAACGGAAGCGACATCCAAGTTTATGTTAAAGTTTGATGCAAAACTCCCGAAAACTCACACATGCATGCATACACTTTCGATATTACTTAAAAAAAACCCAAAACTAATCGACTACATTCGATATATCATTATGACTTTTATTATTTAAATTTATCTTTTTATTAATATTAATCCAAATATTAAAAATATTTTTAAAAATTATTATCTGAAGGATTTTGGTTTGAGTGTAAGTAGCCTGGGTATATGAGCTCGGAAAAGTTTCGCTCCGTGTTGACTTTTGTGGCTCCTGTAAGTGTTGAGACTTGCGGTGGTGTCCGTTGCAAGAGTGTGCGTGCATGTGTGGTGCAGGTGGAAAGGAAATTAAATCAGCCTCGTGTGGCGTGCACATCATTAGTATGTATAGAGGCTTCTTGGGCCAGGACGGATGATTATGAAGGCTGTAGATGGCGGTGCGGTGCGGTGCGGTGCGGTACTGTGGTGGCATGGTTCTTATAGGGCTGCGGCACTTTTATTATTGCCACTGCAAATTGAGTTTGCATTAAAGTGCCAACGGTTTGATTAGTCGTTGCATACCAAATTGACTTGTTCTGGATGAGTCCATATATGGAATATACCGGGATACCGCCCTCTTGGCCAGCTGACCAAATAGCAAATGTCAAACGAAAGCTCCTTTTGCTCTCCATTGGCAGGACGTTGTCTGCCTGTTTGTTTGCCAGCTCAAAGCGTTGAACGTTGAACGTTGATAGTTGAAAGGACTTCTGTTCTTGGTCAGATCCTGCAGCTGGGCTATTTGCACACTGATGCATTTGTCGCCTAAGCTGCTCCTTATGACATTTATTTTTATTGACTGCACTGCAGGCACAGACGAAATGCTTTGGTATTGGCTTTGCGTTTGTCCCAACTCCAAACTGTTTGTCTGAGGCTTTGGTAAGAGGATTGTCAGTAGACTTTAAAGCAGAACTTGCTGCCAATGACCAAGTTATTGTATCAGGTTTAATGTCTAGCCAATACACAGTAAGTTGTGTTTCTAAAAAAATGAGGTAATTTTACGGATCAGAAATTGTAATAGGCATTAATAAAGAACGAATTACCGGTTATATCAGTATATTTGACTTAGGATTGGGATGTCCTGGAGCAGAGAAAAGTTCCTTATTTGGAGTAGAAGCCCCCATTTTCCCGCATTCTCATTTTGAAAAAGGGTTCCATTCAGGAAAAATGATGATATAGCATATCCTCTAACATTAAAGTAGTTTTAAATGTTTTTTGTACCCTATTTTTGTTAGTGTTCAGCAGGTTACCCCTATCAGTGCTTCTGATTTGAGAAATGTTCGTATTTGCTCTGCAAAATATCATAATGCAGTGGCAGGAGACACAGGAGTGCGTGTGCCGGTCTTCATTACCTCTTCTCATACTTTGCCATCCTTTTTTCTACCCTCGACTCCGTCTTTCCTTTGGCTCCTTCCTCCTGATTCTTCCCTTGTTCCTGGTTATTTATGCATTTAACGAGCCAAAGGAGCCCGGCCAACGGAAATGAGTTGAACTTATTGCTTCGTGTATGGGGACCGCTGCGTTTGCCTCCTCAGTGTTGGTCGATGCTGTCAAGCTCTCTCCATCTGCATACCTTTTGTTGTTTAATTAGAAAAGTGTTTCATGTAAACTCTTCACTGGCAGTATGACAGCTCCAATAGATTGCAAAAGCAGGAAACTCTACAACAACAGCATTGAGTAATTTCATTTTTGTTGACAATCTCGAGGCTTTTGTGGCCTGCCACCAAGACGACCGACCGTTCCCCTTGGACACGCCCACTATGGCTATCAATGGCAGTGCAGGCGGATAGGCGTGCCTTTTGTTGTTGTTGTCGATGTCCCTTTACTGCCTTTGTTGTTTTTTGTTATTGTTATTGTTAGTGTTACTGACTGCGTTGGTTCAGTTTTAATATCATTTTCGTTCCACTCCAGTTGGTATTTTAATTTAAGTTTCATTTTCAATTTAAGACTTTGACTTGGCAGGCGACTTGCATTGCGGCTGCATCATGGTCATAGTATCCCTGCCACAGCCCCTGCCATATCCCTTTTGGTTTTCCTTCTCCAGCGAAAAGACCCCTCTCCATTTTTGTCCCAGTTGTTTTGTATTTTCGCGCTTTCACGCTTGCCTTTGTCTGCATCTGTGTTTCCCGCTTTGCAGCCATTTGGCGGCCATTTTAAATTTATTATTTGTATTTGCCGTTGTGGCCATGCCCTGCGCTTTGTTGTGGTCCACGCCCATAATCCCCGCCTGCCCCTCAGCCACTCAGCCACCCATTTCCTTGGGCTTCTTGAGCTTGCATTTTCAATTAGAAAAACTTTGCATAGCAAATGCCTGACAATAATTGCGCTTGTCGTGGCAACCGGGATGGGGCGGAGCTGAACGAAGCGAGGCGTGGCTCTTGTGTTGTGCATAATCAGTTAACGAGGCAACGATTTTTGTTGTAATTTCTTTTGAAATAATTTATTGGCAGCTTTTTAATTAAAACTTGGGATAGTCACAAAGACAACGCCAGCCACCGGACGAGTGTCATAAATTTGCATTATTGATAAACTGACGTTGTCTTATCCTACGGTATGGACCCACTTCCCTCCATCAATTGATTAATGTAGGGATAGTGGTGGGATCCATGTGTCAACTGCTTACCTTAAATAATGGCTATCCTTGGCCCAGGACATGGCAGCAGGTGTGCGTGAAATTCGTTACAGTCCAGACGGACCTTTTTGAAACATTTGTAGCTGAAGTTGAAATCAAGATTAGGTAATTTAAATTGATTTTGGCCTCGGGTATTTATGCAAATAGGTGATGTTTTAACGGCTTACTTTCCAATCAAAAATCCCACAAAGGGCAATCTTAAGGCTTTTCCGGGGATTCTTCTTTTGATTTTTGGCCCCGTTGCTCTTTATTTCAGGTGACATATCCTTGGTCCTTTCGCCGCAATTCCCTTTGGCCGAATCCATCTTTCTCCTTGTGTGTGTTTCCGTGAGTAAGTGAAGCATAAGAAATAAATGCCACAAATCATTACCAGCTGAGCTCAAGCTCTTGCCTCGCCCCGAAGAGGTTAAGAGATAACTCTTCTGATGTGCTTGAGTTTTTTTTTCTATTCGAAGGGGGCAATTTGCATTGGATTTTATGCTAAAGTTGCGCCAAATTTTCGGACCATCAACAACGCATCAGTGGCTGCTGTTTCTTGGCAGAATGCATCAAAAACTCGGCGACAGCCATTGCCAGTGCAATAGGAACAACAGCAGCCAGAGCAGCAACCACCAGAAATGGCAACAATAACGACCACAAGGCATTTGGCGCAAAAATGCAACTGCTACAAATTATGTGAATTATGCGTTCGGCTGCCGCATGCGTTTGCATAAATTTCCCAACTGCCAGACGGCAATGCCCGAGGCGCTGCAGCAGCGGAAAAGCGTTGAGGGATTGGGGGACAGGCGGACTGGAGGCATTGCCGGGATGTTGGATGCAACCAACATTCGTGGCGCGCTTGCCACATATCTTGTCTAACAAATTGCATTCGAGTGTTTAACATGCGCCCAACAGGCGTTGATGTTGATGTACGAAGGATGCGAAGGACTTTTCCATGTTTTCGCCCGTTGACGTCGTCCTCGTCCTCCATCTCGTCCTCGTCATCTTGCTGGCGGTGTGGTGGTAAGTGTTACAGTGTTATAGTGTTACCGCAGCTGCCGCTACAAGAACCACGAGCATTCTGTTAGCGTATGTGTCTTCGCGCTTATGTGTATGCGTCATAATTTACTTTGAAGTGGCATTTATGGTCGCCCTGTGAATGGATGCTCGATGGCAAAAGTAGCTGCGGAAAAAGTGCTGTGCAAAAATTTAAATTGCCACAAACAAAATCAAATCAATTGCGGCAAATGTGAACGTATACATACGTATATGTACATATTACCAAAACAGGCAAGCAAACAAACACACCACAATTGCATGCATAATTGCATTAAATGGCCAAAAATTTGATTTCAAATTGTTGCTGCATACTTTCGAACGAGTCGCTCTGGTTCGTTCGCTTCTCACAGCTTCTGTGGCCAGTCGAAAGTCACACGCAAACATCAAACGCTCCGAAATTGTGCAAATTTAATATGCAATAACAGACACACACAGACATACACAGCCACTCATGCACACACACAAAAACAGAGCCAGACAGGATCAAATACAAACACATTTGCACGCATCTGAATTTAATTAAAATTCGCAGTTATTGGCCAAAAGTATCGAAGCACCATTTTTTGCGTCCCTTGCTTTGTAATTAAATTTGGCTAACAGGAACGGCCACGAGATGTCCCACATTCACACTGGGACATAGATACTGCATTGGCAATATATGTATATCCACCGACAGCAATTGCACTACTGATTACACAAACAAAACAGACGATTTAATTACAAATTGAAATTAGATGGTAAACCGAGTTCATGAGTCTATATTGAGGAATCGAATAGAAATTCTATTTGCGGAAATTCAAAGATCGTCATCGTGTGAAAGATCCTTCAAACGGACTATAGAATCAATAAAATATATAAAATTTTAATATTAATATGCAGCTTTATATAAATCCCTGTTCCAAGGTAATAATACTTCTTCATTAAAGTCACTTGTCATATAAAAAGAATTTAAAAAAATATATAAATTAAGCCTTGAAGAAAATAATTAACAGAAACACAGTACTAGCATCCCAGTACATAGTTACAATGTTTTGGAATCTGGTTTAGGTGCTTAGTGCATCACGTGTAAATAATTATAATCCGAAAATCAGCCACCAACTGTCAACAGCATTTGATGAGTTTGCAATTGCATTCCAATTTAGCTCACCACTGAATAAACTATCAAATATATATACATACACATATTTAGAACCATTTATTTGTAATCTATATGTATTGTTAAAACGGATAAACATAATATTGTGTGTGTCGCTTAAGCCAGGAAAGGTTTATTAAACTGTTCAACCGAAATGGAATCATTTTGACAAAATTCAGCTTTGGTAAATGTTTACATTTTTAACAGAATATTATTTAACATTTGACACACGTTTGCTTTTTATCATGTTTTTATGTGATTCAGGATTCAGGATGTGCTTATTTTGCGGCACATTGAGGTCTTTGAGGGGCGTCTAATTTGGTGCAGAGCACACTTGAAACGAATCTAGGCCTAGCCGACAAAGTGTCTGCTGCAAAATTTTGACAAATTTTAATTACTTTTTAGCAGATGGTACCGCTCGGTTGGCGTTGCAATTACGAGAGGAATTCTTTTTCATTATTGCTGCAAAAACAGGCAAATATTAATAAAACACAACCCACACGCATCCCCCATCCACCCCCACTTCGGTCCTTGCAAGTTGGCAGCCGGCAACACGCATACGCCATGTTGGCTGTCAGTTTGTGCCATGTAAGTGGGTTACTTGGCGCTTCTCATTCGCCAACTTTTCTGCTAGCCCGTTGTTGCTTTTTGACCTAAAACAGGCCATTTTGTGTGGGCGGGACATTATTTGAAGACCCGATCTAAAAGGTTGTTTAAAATTCCTGAAAGTAATCCATTGAAACAAAAATTTTACATAAGAGTCCATCTCTTAATCTTCACAGTGGAGTTAGGTTTACTGAATAAGCCTCACAGGTTAAAGATACGAATTGGAAAGATCAAAGTTCTTGTTTCCTTAAAATTATGTCCATATTGAAATGTTTATTTATTCCTTTCCAAAATAAATATAAGGGCAGTCATAAGTAGTCCACATTCCCTGCAGTTGTTTATTTATTTTCAATGTAAACACCAAGTTTTTATCCTTTTTTGTGCAACGCCAAGTGTGGGTCATTACTCACGCTTGACAAATCGGCTCTCGAGCCTTATTTCTCTGCCATGCATTTATTATTGTGGAGAATGCTGTTGGCCTTGTTCCTAGCCTCAAGTACGGCTTGTGTGGCAATTGTCATCCTGTCACTTGAGCCCCACTACAGACCTAAGACGGGGCATTCAGTACGCAATGCAGCGCAAAAAAAATACCGAAATGAGCAACGAAATAGAAGCCAGCCAAGTTGTGGACAATTTTTAATTAAAAAATTGCAAAAGACATTATGCACAATGGCGCTTGTGGTGGTGGGCTGAGTGCCTCAATGGCTCTTGTCCTCTCCGCTCCTTTTGCGGCTGTGCCTGAGCTCCTGCTGCTGCTGTTTCCCTCCTGCCAGGGCGAATCACAGTCAATGCCATTTGAGAGACATAGGAAACAAAGCACACTTGACAAGCTTGACTTCGAAAGGGGAGGCATATTTGGCATCGGAGAAAATGCAGTGGCTCCGGGTAATGAAAATGTCAGCGCAGCTTAGTGGAAGTGCTAAAGATTTTTTGCAGTGAATTTATTAAAATTGACATATTTAATGGGGGGACCATCATCATTATTATCAGCACAACAATTATGAGAGCCGGGCCATTGGGAGTCCTTCATTAGGGGGTTTTCTGTGCTATATGCGGCGTGCGGGTGCAATGCCAACAGAGATGCGATAATTATATATTTAATTATTAAATTATGTACATTTTTTCAATCCAATTTGCATTTGACGCAGGTGATCAAATCGATTTATCAAAATATTTTCATATCTGGAATTCAGAAATATGTATCTATATTCGAGCCATCGCTATCAACCTGCCCAGAAGCTTGAGTGGCATTTTCTGGCGATGCCATGGAGGACACGTCGCGGTCACTGACAGTGTCAAAGGCAAAGCGGCCGCCGACGCTTTAAGAGGACGTGGCATCGGCCCAAAACAATGACATTGAGGTGTCGAAGTGGCGATGCGAGATGTGAGGCAAATACATCCCAGTTAAGGATGCAGGTGACAGAGGCCCCATGGACAGCCTGAGACGGCTGGATAGTTAGATGGTTAGACGGTTATCGCTGGGCCAAGCCGGAATAAAGCCTCAAATTAGCGTGAGCGCTTTGCAGAATTTACTGCCACAGGCAGGGGCAGTTGTTCCCATGGCAGCAACAGCAACATCATCAGCAACAGTGGCAAAGGCAATGGCTGTGGCTATGGCAGTGGCAGTGGCAATGGCAGTGGCAGTAGCAGAGGCACCAGTTTTGCCGCTGGCCTGCGGTCGCTGTAACGGGCCAACAAACCGCAACAAAAGCCACGCAACATGGCCAATCTGTGGAGTTCATAAAAGTGTCAACAACTTGCCCTGGCCAAGAAGAGAGAAATAGAGAGAAAAAAGAAAAGTGAATCCCGGACGTGGCGAAGGTCCTGCATTGTGCAGGCCACGTTGCGTTGACCGCTGATAAGGCAAAACGTTCGTCCTTACACACATACACAGCCACCCACTCACATAGTCCTGTTGGCTAACTAACGCGCATTCGTTAGGCAAGACAAAGTTAACTGGCAGTCACGGATCCGGGACAAGAAGCAAGTCCCACCACACTGTTTGCGGTGCTCCGTGCCGTACTGTTCCGCCGTGTTTTGTTTTGGCCAGCAAGGCAATCAACGTGCCAGCTCCCTCTCGGGGGACTGGTGGCAATGCCACCAACGCTTTTACGTCTTATCAGCCACGTTAGCTACATATACCGCCACTTTTCTATGGGCCTTTGGGTCATGTGGCCAGTGGCCAGTGGCCACCTTTGGTGGCAGCCTACCATTGTTGCAACTGAAGTTGGCAAGACGAGCTGAGTGCATTGTATATCTACATTTCAATTATTTTATGATACCTGGAAGGCCATTTACTCGATCTGTAATTTAATAATTTTCCGATGGCTTAACTGAGAGCTTTTATTAAGTTTACCCGCCCGTTAAGCCATAATTTAATTATCGTGGAAATCAGTTTTTGAGGTATTTTCTTCCATTTATGGTTGTGGCTTAAAGAGTAATATTTTAAGCTCTTGTAAATTTTAAAATTTTTTAAAATGTCACAAAATTGTCACAAAATACCCGGGACTACTTTCAGCCGTATTTTGATGGATTTTTACAAATTCTACAAACCCTCACATCCAGTGATAGGCCACAAAAATGGCTTATCGTCCTGCAAAAGTGACAAGCGTTGTATTTTGTGAATGCACCTGAACAGAGATAGTGGCTCTATCATTGGAATCCATCAGGGATTTTCCTAGTAGTAGTTGAAATAACCTTCAGGTGAGATAGTTGCTGGCCGCATTGGGAAAATTCAAAGGCAAAGCCAAAGTCAGTAATGGTCAACTGCTCGTGGCACTTCGTTAGCCGCTTTTGTGCTCAACTTCCAAAAGGAAGAAAACGCGCTGAAGGAATACAATTTTTTCCTTTTTTTTTAATGAATTGCAAGAGTAGCGTTGGAGGCATCTGCAGCGTCGGTAGCCAATTAAATTTTCAGAGCATCAAAGGGCAAAACGAATGTTGAGTGGTAAAGCAACGTACCTGGAAATTATGATGGTGCAGAATAAGATACCATAAACTAATTGAATGTTCAGAGCAGCAAAATATTTATTTACGATGGACTTTAATAATTTAAGGGTGGTCGGCGAGGACGCATCTGGAATTGTTTACCTCATTCCTATGACAAGCTAAAGCGAAAATTGTCATATGTAGATTTATAGTGAATGATAAGAATAATATTTACAATGCCCTGAAGGTTATATACACAGCTGTACCCACACTAGAACAAAGTCAACTTTATGGGATACTTAATGTCCAGCCATAGAAAGGGGAATATTCAGCCTGATGGCACATTATGCCACACGACGCCCCTCAAATTACGTATACGCAACGTTGGCTTTACGGAACATAGACGGACATGGCATGGTACTTAATGGCCGTCGATTCAATGTGCTTGGCCGCCTTGGAGGCGCTTGTCAGGCTCAAAGTCTAAGGCAGAACCTAATATCACAAACGGACACTTTGATCGCCGTCAGCGATTAGATTTCCGACTGACATCAACTTTCCCAGTGGTTCCTGGCTGTAATGAGTAGAGGATAGAAATTGAACAAAATTAAAGGAAAGGACTACGTTTATGATTGAATTTTTCTTATAAAATTTAAAGCTAATGGTTTTTTAGTTGCTTTTTCTAAATAAAAAATGTCCTATATGACGGAGACCGTTTTTAATATAAAACGTATAAATGCATAATTTCTGTGACAATATATTTTAACTTTGAAGTGTATTAAAGTGGAAGTTTTTTAAACTTTGGTTACCCATATTTGCCATACGCTGAGGCAAAAGTTATATATGCGTCATAAGGATATTATCATATCGCACACACAAGTCCTGGCCCACTCACATACACATAAACACACACACAAACCAATAAGGACATTGAGTCTCACGTAATATCTGGTTATCCGTTATCTAGTTCCAATTCCAGCTGCTGCTCCTCCGTCCAGGGTAATAAAGTGTTGCGGAAGTTGGACATATTGGTTTTTAATATTGAGTTACTTGTTTGTCTGGACAACTTTTGAGTGGAGCTAAGCAAGCAGGCCAGGCCGGCCAGCAAGCAAGCTAGCGAGCTAGCCAGACTGAAGCTCGTTAGAGAGGAGATCAGATGACCCAGTGAAACCACTGGGACCCAGGGACCCGGGGACCAGTTTGTACGCCCATCGCTTTAAGCTGGACCGACACAGAGTGGCCACCAATCATACGCGAAAATGGATTCTGTTTACTCTCGTTATAATCGCTTTGCCTGAGTCAGCTCAGCTTACCGAATAAATTTCCACATTCCCTGACCAATTTTAAAACAACAAACGACCCAGAACCCAGATCCCGGAACCCCTTGGCGGACGCCTCTGCCCCTCCAAGGCTGTCGCCAGGGCCGCCCCAAATTGGCGCCATTTATTTACTTGTTTGTTTCAACTTCCGTTCATTGCCACGCCGCAAAAAGTGTAAGCTATGGCGCATACCTCAAACGGTCCGGCTGCTCTGGACCACAGTCCATAGCCCACTGCCCCCTTTTCCTGGTCAGCCCTCCTTACTCCCCTTCGCGCATTTCCGCTGCCATTAGCCGACAAACTTCATTTGTCATCTCATTTTTCTGCACGCTCGACAGTTTTCTTCCCTTTTTGCGCAGTGAAAATTTATGTAAACGGACATTCCCATTCTCGTTCGCCAGGCACAGAATCCGGCGGAGAGTCGGCGGAGAGGCCAGGACTCAGCCCAGTAGGACGGATTCCGATTCTGATTCTGATTCCGATGCGAAGTAGACGCACCCATTGCGGTTATGATGACATAAAAGGCCCTGCTGATAAAACGCCCACGCGGCAAACAGGCAAACAAGGCAACCGGAGCAACACAAAAACACTTTTCTCTAGCGATTGTGATCTGAGGAGGCATGCGGCATGAGGTATGAGGGGACAGCCGGAAAGGGACTGCAGCGGAAATAACATGCTGTGATTTAAGACTTCATTTTGTCGCTACGGGAACGAGACCCCTGAACCCTTAAACCTTTCTTTAATAATTACAAAACCGAAGATGGCCATTTGGAATCTGCTCTCCATTGTCGCTGTTCGTTTCGAAGCGCGCTACTATGATTAATTGAATTATTTAATTCGAAGCGATTGTAATTGTAATTGTTGTAGCAGAAGCAGCAGTATTAACTCACACAGAAACGTAACGGAAGCGGATATGGAAGCTGGCTGGATGACTGGATGGTTGGATGGTTGCTGTTGCCGCCGTCACTGCCACTGTTCCTGTTGCCACTAAAGTTGTTTGTGTTGTCATCCCCGGGTCCTGACATTGTGCGAATTCATTTAATTAGCGGAGCAGCTCAATTCTGGGTGTTAAATTTCGCGCTTCTGTAAATTTTGGCCCCCTCCTCGGAACTGTGATATTGACTGGCAGCAGCGGGAAGCTTTCGCTGTTTGCCAGTGGGTTTAGCGACCTCTCTTCGCCTTTTGGTAGAGCCATATGAATGTGCTGCAAGCTAGTGCTTTTAACTCAAATCTCGCCGGGGCATCAAAAATCACGTGCGCCATTCACAGTTGCAGTGGCAGCTTCATCGGAGCAGGAAACTAAATTAAACCGTTTTGTTGCCGGCCAGCAATGAATGAGGCAAGAGGCAATAAAAGGCGTCAGTTAGCTAAGTGCTAGCTGCATTGTGCCAAAGTGCGTTCACAGATGAGTGGCCAGATGGGCAAAGCAGCTTTTATCCATTGAGGGCGATTTCTACTTTGCAAGTACACCAAAAAAAATTGGACTAAAAAGTTTATTTTAAACCATTGAAGACTGAACCTTTAACTGACTGAATGTTGAGATAAATATATTTGAGGGAACACTATTTTTCAAATGATTAAGAACCAAAGTCCTATGTTAAATTCCTAAATTTAAATAACATTTTGGAACGTGTACTTCCGCAACACCTCCCAGGAGGCAATCAATTCATACGGCTGTTCCAGGCAAAAAACCAATTAAATTTTATAAGCCGTACAACTTGCATAGAACGATTTGCGCCGTTTTCTGCTGGCCGGACAAGTTCAAGCACTGCCTCAGGGGTGTAGTTGAAAGTTTATCCCTACACCCATACACCCACACATCCGCACACCCGCTCACACACTAACAGAGACACACCCCTACACACATTCTTTAATGCCAAGTGGCTTCTTAGACGTCTGCAATTCTTTAACTACTTTTTGGCTGTGAATTTCAAAGTCATTTCGTAGGCAAAACCGCAGCCCATCGAAGAACAACAACAACGCCGTTAATTATTCATGAATAGAAAGAATAAAAGTAGAGGAGCAGCAGAGCAGCAGAGCAGGGGTTCCTGGTTCCTGGTTCCTGGCGGATTTTCATTGCAGAAACCAGAAAATCCAAGTTCAAAACTTTGGCTCCCCGCAACAGAGCCAAGCCAAGAAATAAAGTTTTGCCCCTTGCCAAAAGTTGATCCCTTGGATTTATTCAACTAGACAATTTGCCAAAGCTTTGTGGCGTGTGTTGGCCATGTGTAATAATGAAATGCTCCCTGGTCCCTGGTCCTCGATTTGTTCTGGGTGGTCTTCTGTATTCACCATACACCCCCCGGAACCGGGCCTCATCATTATGGCCGGTAGAACAAGTTGCATATGTTGTAAATACTTTCGGGATACTGATGGCCTCAGCTGGGGCAGGTCTCAGAAATTCGGGGCTGTTGATTGATTGATGTTTAGGCCTTGAGGCCGCCGGACCGAAAGGATCAGAAAGTTGCAATATGTTTTAAAAAGTTTTCGTTTCTGCTGATGCTGATGCCCAATGCTCGGCCTTTTGGGGCTATTTGATCGGAAACAATTTAATACGCTTTCAATGGAATTTCAAATTAAATTCCCTTTAATTGGCATTATAAATTCACCATTTTCGAATTATTGATGCCAGAAACGTGGAAAGAGTGGGATGATGAAATCAATTTCGGTATTCGCCATGGTTTTTGCAGCTTTGGTAGCTTGCGTTTGATATTGTGTGTTGTTTTTAGGCACACAAATCAATGCAATTTAGAAAATTGCATTTATAGACGAAATGAATTTGAAATTAAAATCGAGAAAATAACAACAAAAAAAAACGAACAATGAATTTTCTACAGAAGACGAACGTTATTTGATGCGACTGATTGCATTCGTTCAAAAAACATTCTGAAACAGGCCGCATAATAAGGCATAAATTAGAGCAATTTTAGTGGCCAGTTGGCATTGCGAACAAACAATGTTTATATATCATTTCGGTATTTTCGGCAAAAACATTCTCATTTGCATATTTGACAATTTATTATTGTGTTTAAGGCTTGGTCAATGGAAGTGTGGCAATTTAAAGCAAACAATGCAACTAATTTAGTTGTTTGAAGCCCGAGTCCTGACCGAAGTGTTTGCCTAGAAACTATAAAATCTCACCGCGAGCATAGCCCTAACAACTCACTCAACTCCAAGGGGTCGCAAACAAATAAACAACCACATCGAGCCCATAAACAGAAGACCAAAACACCGACGAGTGTCTAAAAGAAGTGGCCCCAGAAGCATACCCGTTTCCGCATCTTCTATATAATTTATTCATGTCAAAGAATTTTCATCGCCTTGAGGCTACCAACTTGTTTGTTCTACTTGTTGTAGTTTTGCCGCTTGGCCAGGTGCCTTTTTTTTAGTACTTCATCCTGGAAAGGATGCAAGGTCGAAGGAAGAGGAAGGTCGGGTCATGGCCCCGAGCTCAGGTCCTCCAGCGGTTTACTAACGAAATGTCCCTTTGAAACATTTAACATAAATTATTCATAATATTTGGGTTTGTTGAGTTGTTTTTGTTTTTTTAGCATAATTTGCCAATATTTTATTTACTTAACGGAAGGATTTTCATATCAATATATAGTAGCCAGAATAAAATTGATTTGGCTTTCATTTATATTATTATTATACTCGTACATATAGAACACTAATGGATTTAGCCGGGAGGTGTGTTTTATCCGGTACATAATTTCGAAATAAATTTATAATTGGACTTTGACTTTGACTACAAAGGTATATTTAGCTGCAATGCAACAAAACTTAAAATTTTTAATTTAAAATCCCTTGAATTGTTTTTATGAATTCATTTTTAAATTGTTGTATTGTTAATCCCCTTCTAAAGTTGAAGAAATTTAAAGGCAATTACACGTTGTCATAGCTTTCTTTACTCTCTGATTAAGCTGGATTAAGCTGGTGAAAATTCTTGGCAGTGGCGGCATATGCGGTTTCAATCCGTAGGGGGGCATGGGTCTTTTGGGACAATAGGAATTGCGATGCCACGTGGTATGGCAGTTGCATGCGGCAACCAAACTCATTAAACTGTGTGCACTGCTGTTGCGGCAGCTTGCGGTCATCATTTTGGGGTTTAATTTTACTAATTCACATGATGGCTCACACATTCACACACAGCAGGTCCCTATTATATATATGTACATATATATAAATGCATCACAATATACAACAGAAAATATACATACAGGGTAAAGCCTGGGACCACGCACATTCTGGGTGACCAAATGTTAATTTTAATTTATGCAGACGCCTCGCACATTTGTCGCATTAGTTGTGGCTCTCTTTAATGACTGATTTATTGGTCAGGAGACGGGAAAAGTGCTGGAAAATGGGCGGGTGTGGACAACTGGGGCAGTGAGAAGTGATATTTCGAAATGAATTGGAATATTTATTCACGCTCATTTGGTAACATTCAATAAAAAGGCAACGCGGGCAAAAATCGCCATGGGCTGGCAAGTGCGGTGGTCGATCGTGGGAAAGCGGCTTTTTAAAGTAATTAGGACATTTAACCAATAAAGCGTGTGTGGTGTGTATTTGTTGGCTTTGCACTGATTGATTAGAGGCCCGCATATCGGATCCGGTTTTTCTTTGAGCCGCAACTTTCCCGGGGCCTTAAAAAGGGCACCGATTGCCAGACCGGCAAAAGTTTTCCCGCCCGTAGTTAGCACATAATGCCACAAGCACACACATTGCAACTAGGATCCTACACACCCTCACATATAACTTTTTAGGAATGCAGAAACGAATTTTAAACACTTTCGACATTCAAACCACTTTAAAATTTTGTTTGCGTATTTCAATTTCGGATTTTGATTTCACATTCGATTGCCAAAAGCGATTTTTACAGCTACACTTTTAAGTACACGCAAAGAAATGAGTTAATAAAATGGTAATCTTATTTTTGGGATCATTCTTTTTATAGAAATATATTTCATAGTCGTTAAATTAATTTTTGGCTAGTTTCTTTTTAAAGTCAATATTTATCTCTATGCTCACACGCAAAGGAGTTTCTGATGCTTGACCTGGGCTCTGGCCCAGAATACTATTATTTTGATTAAATGTCTGCACTTTTATTTGCCATCAGCACATGCGGAAAACTTTACAGTTTTCGCACCAGAACTGCCGGCCACGCCCCCTCTTCACCAACCCGACCGGAAGTGGAGTATTCGTGGAGCTGAGAGGGGGCATGTTGTTTTCCTGTTTGTGTTTTCCACGCACATTAAAATGTCGTTAAAGCTGGTGAAAATCAAATGTACGAAATTTTCCATGGAAAATTTATTGCGCCCTGCCAGAAGCAGCAGCGGTAGTGCCAGCATCGAGAGCTTCTCTGTAAATGCCATTTTAACGCCTGGTTGGGACCACAGCTCCCCAGCTCCACGGCTTTCAACCTCCCATCCCCATACTTTTCATCCCTTGCACACACCTCTGATTGTTGTTCTTGCTGCATGTTCGCTGGTTGACTTGTGGTCTTGTTTTGTGGGCTGAATGCCACGCCCCACCTTCACTATCCACCCTCACCGCCCCCCATTCTTGCACCTCATTTGCATGCAATTCATTTTCTTAAGTGCAATTTCCATTGTTTTTCCCGAGTTTATTTGGCTGTTTCACTTAGCTCAGCGCGCTCAGCTCTTTCGTTGTTGTGTGCAACCTTTTGTTGCAAATTACATTATTATTATGGCCGAATTAGACAGGAGCACTGGCAGTGGCAGTAACAGCAGCATCAGGAGCGGTATTTCTCAGGGAATGTAATTCCAGCACTGATCCTGCCATAAATATATTCTAGCCAGAGGGATTCAAGCTTGGTTTATATATAATGGAACCAATACAAATTTTGCAGAATAAAACAGTCTTGTTTATGGCACTAGAGAAACAGGATTTGATCTTATTTTTTAAATACTATTATGAATCACTAATTCTTTTAATACACCTTCTTGTAAATAAACATAAAGTTAAAAATAAATATTTGTAATAGTGCTATATTTTCGACATAATCTGTAAACATAAATATTTTTTCAACCTTTTCTTGTCTCTTTCTCCGCATTTTTTCTTTATCATTTTGCAGTCGCCAAAATTTCATTTAAGTTGGACTTTTCGAGGGCGGAAAATTGTTCCCTCTTTTGACGCTGACTTTCAAGTACGAGCGCCGGAAAATTATTTGTACTTTTCTTACATTTTTGTTTAATTAATTTTACAAAACAGCGTGCTGCTGTCAGAGTTTATGACACTCTTGCTTCGGGATTTTATGTTGACAACATTGACAAAATGTCAATGCTGTTGAATGAATTCGGGGAAAGGGAAAGGGCTTGCTGCTTTGAGAGCGGAATGGTGGGGGCTACAAAATGCTCCGCATAATTAGCCTCAAACTCTTGACAGTTGTTTTGCAAGGGGGAAAAGGGCAAAGGGGCGGGGCATTAGGGACATTTGCATGAATTAATTAGCAAAAGTTTCGTCCTCGAAGTCTCAGTTGAAAGTTGGAATGAAAATCCATTGGACTAGTGACGGAAATTAGCTGACCAAGATGCCACGCCCCCCTTGCACTCAATGTAATTGAAAATAGGTATGACGGGGAAAGCGAAAAACAAAAACCCTGACTAAAAACGGGTGGCCAGCTCAAGGAATTCAATCAATTCCGAGGCAAACTTGAAATATGTGTACGCAAGCTGAATGGTGTCCCCCTTTTGTTTTGGTTTTTTTAGTGGGTGTTTTGGTGTTGCTGCGTTGCACTTTAATTAAAGGCAAAAACTGCCGCATGCCGCATGCATATTTATGAAAGTAATGCAACCAAAGGCAACAACAACAGTGGTAGTGGCACACCCGCACCTTCCACTACACCATGCACCTTGCTGGACGCACGCCTAGTCAAATTATATATGCGCATATTTTATGCATTTTTCCCAACGTTGTTCACTTCGCCTACCTCCAGGTTGTTTTTTTTTTTTTGTATTTTTTACACCTCTTCTCCTGACTCCCACTATGGCGGGCACACACACATGGAGTGTCCTATGCCAAAAACGCAAAATTGCTTTGCGCCTGAAAGTATGCAGCAAAGCGTGAAGCATGCAAAAGGGCGGCATACCGATTGGTGTTTCAATCCAAAGTAACCCCTGCCCTCACCACCCACCACCCCCCAACTTCACAAACAAACACACAAACACACACACACCCGAAACATTCACGCACACAGTGACGAGCGCTCGAGATGAAAAAGTTAAATTTGTTTCGTGTCAAAGCGTCGCCGCTGGCCGCCCAAGCACAAGTCTAAGCGCGTTCGACATTTTTGCACAGAATTGAAAAAAATAGAAAGGCAGCTAGGACGTCGACGGGACAACAGCAGAAGCAGCAGGATAGATGCCATCATGCTGCGTGTCCTGGCATTTTCCCCGCACAACCTCCTGGGCTCTGCGAATGTATGTGTGTGTGTGTGTGTGTGACAGCCTGCATGGCAGACATTGCTTATACGCCATGTTGACCAACAGCGGCAACAGTTTTGTGTTTTACTTTAAATTGCATAAATATGAGCACATCATTGTGTGTGCGCTGGAGTGCACTGTAAAAATGTATGTGCTTGTTCTTTTAAAAGCTTCAAATGCTTTTTGAAACATCAAGATTTCTATTGAGGAATAAGATAAGAGAAGGTTTTACCATACTTGCTTGACTCAATTGGAACCCAAATAAAATCATTTCTTTAAGGCAAGAAAATGAAAACTTAATAAAGTACAATAAATTATTTCCTCTTTTGTATTTACCACATGTTAAATAAAAGTAAATATTTTAAGAAATATGTATTTTTTCTCAGTAGACGTGGACGAACACCATGCAACATACTTTTGGCCGCAAAGTGTGGCCTTTGGAACGTTTGGAAGTCGGTGTTGTTGCAACTGTGCTGCTGCAAGTTGACAGTTGGCCCGTCGGTTTGGGTTGACACCTGCAATGCTCGCATTTTATTACATTTTATGCGCCTGTTCATGTGAGCGCGTGTTTGGGTGACCATGTCAGTTGACAAACGCATTGGACCGAATAAACAAATGATATTCAATTTATTGTTCTCTGTATATCCAGCTCGCGGAATGTGCTCGAGTTTCCTATTTGAATTTATTCTTTTTGGCCAGAGCGGCCGAAATTATGAAATTTATTCGTTGAAATGTGACGAAGGTCAGGCAGAGTGAAATGAGGACCAGCATATCATGCTGGAATTTCATTTAAAGGGATTAATTTGTTTGAGCCCTAAGATGCTTTAACGCTCCACAGTCACAGAAACGAAGCCTTTTCCCCTTACCCCCGAACACCGAACCCCCAAATAATTAGCCGGCGTCGGAGTGGCTAGGTAGAGCTGTAAGGTGTGATCTATTTTTGGGAAAAAAATTCGGAATGCAGTTCCAAACAGCAATGTGCTGACTACAAAAAGGACAACGAACGAGAACTAAGTTTCTGCTTTGTTCGAAACTTTTAGCACCACAAGTTTTGCCAACGCTGGCAGCCCTACCCTTCGCAATCTACTTTGGAAACTTTGCTTTGTCGCGCATATGATATTCCCTCTGACATTCAATCTGTGCGTGTTCCTCTCCTTCTCCTTGAGAGTGCTCTTGGCAGGACTCCATTGACCGAAGCGAAGGATTCGAACCAAACTGAACCGAGCCAACAGCAATTTACCCGAGTACAGCTTGCCGTCTAGCTGCTTGAGTGGATTTAAATTTACTCAGCCAGTGTTTTTTTCCCTTCAATAGCAATGCAATGAGCTGTAGAAATTTCCTCAGCTCGCATCGGGCCCCGAACCAATTGGGAGAGACACAAAATCCGATGAGTAGGCGACGATAAATCAATAGACCAAATACCATGATGAAGGCAAATGCAGGTCGGCAGTACAGGCAGTTGAATTCTTAAATCTGCTCCTACATCAGCAGCATCAACAGCCGGCAGGCAGCAGCAGACACGCAATATAACACAACACACAACACAAACCCAAAACATACCGGGAGTCGCCGGATGTGGCCGCTGTGTTCGGGTACTTAGTAAGCATATCCGTTTTGGTTTTATTTCCGCTCTGTTCCAACATACACAGATACAGAATACAAGCACCTGGAGCGTAGCTTATATATGCACACAAAGCAATTGCAATTGCAATTTGATGCGCAAACAAAAGCCAAACTGCGCTCCAGGTGCAATTTGCACTGCCCTGTACTGGCTAGCCAACACCATTTTTGGACTTGGTCGATTAGAACTCTTTTTTAACCATTTTTTTAGAGCGAGAGCAACTTAACTAAAGCTAATTTCCGATCCGATGGCGCCAGACTGCAAGCTAAATATTTTATACTCGCAATTTCTTTTCTTATGCTTGGATACACCCTGAAAGAACACAAAACCATACAAAATATGACGCTAAAGCTTAAACTTGAAAAAAATCACTTTAAATTTATGTTTCATTACTAGAAACATATTATACTTGCAATATGTCTATGTAATTAAAGACAAATCGGGACAAACTGCTAAAGCTTAATTTTTTTCGTTAATTGGAACGAATCCTTCAAGAAAATTTCCATGGCTCTTAAGCGTAAAAAGCGAAAGCAAATAGCGACTTGCGGTTGGGGAAGTGGCAGCTTGAAACTTAAATAAGAGAATAAAGAAAATTTTAATTCTGATGATGCTGAAGCTTCTATACCCTTCCAGTTAAAGGTTTCTATTATCAAGGTATTTAGTATATTTTATAGGCCCTTGTGATTTTTTATGGAAATTCCTGTAGCGAGACAATTCTTCGGCCTATGCGAAGTTAATAGCTTTGCCAGCAATGTTAAAAATGAATCTTTTCGAATACATTTTATCCAATATATAGGGAACGACTAAACTGATTTGAAAACGGAATACCATTTTTAAAAAATGATTTCAAGCTTCTTCGACATACATCAAAATATGGTAAAAATTAAAATATGAAATTTTTTCGTTTTTGGCAAAAATACAGATCAAATTCAAAAATCGGATCAGATTTTAGTTTTTGAGATTTTGATTAGGAATAAAAGTACTCGAAGATCTAAGATAGGGAAGCTATAACATTTTTCGATGAGCCAAATATTAGCCAAGTTATGGAAAATAACGTAATATTAATCGATTGAAAAAGCATAAAATACCACTTAAATAAAGCACACAATTTCTCCATAAAAATACATTATTTAATATACATTTGATACATACATTTATTTATTAAATTTAAAGGATGAAACAGTATATTTTGATTATGTGGAGCTTTCATCCCATAAGTGTCGTGCCAAGAAATCAATAACTTAAAAATTGTCATACCAAACGGGGAAAGAAAGCTTGTAATAGCCTTTGCAAGGGTAAAAGATGCTGCCACCGCCTTGTAGTGTACACATCAGACCCTCGACGACCCCAGTGCATTTGCTGAGATGCAATTTTAATTTAGCCACCGAAATGAGCAGCAGGCCAAAATGAGGCAGTTGCAGCATAAGCAGGGCGTGGAGGCGCAGAAGGAGCTGAAAGCCGCAGTTCAAGTCAAGTTGAGTCCTCGGCCGAGCAAACAAAGAACCCGCCGAATTGTTTCGCGCATTCATTTTAAGTCATTTTGGAGGCGAGTTTGCCTAATGCACAGCTGCGGCCAGGATTCCGCTGGATGCGGTCTGGTGGGAGTACGGGGCGTATGCGCAACTTATGAAGATTGCCGCTGCGGCTGTGGCTGTTGTTGTTCGTCTTGTTGTTGCCGATTTTGCTGCAGCGTTTCGCCTAAAAATGTCAAGTCACAAGTGTTGAATTCACACTTGACAAAGCAGCTGCCTGAGGGTGTTGGGGCGTGGCGAGAAGTTGTGGGGAAACGAGCTAGAGCAGGGCAAGAACGTTGCCAACTCACACTGGCGCAATGGAACTGACAGTTTTCATTAAAATGTTATCAAAAACGCAGTTTCCGCTCTCGGTAACCGCAATGTTCCAGCCGAAATAAGGGGAAGGAACCCAACAACAAATGACAGAACCATAGGAGTTTTGGTGAAGTATCTGGAATAACGATGGATTACAACTATAGAATACTTAAGGTTTTAAAATACTAGTCCTAGGTTAGTTGATAACTAACAAGCTAAACAAAATCACGACAACCTCAATTGAGTAACAAAATTGAATTTTTGAAGTTATGTTTGGTTTTTATGAACCTATGGAACTTTTTTAAACAATATTATTTTTCTGTATGATTCATTCCTATTAAATTTCCATATCTAGAGTACCTTAAATGCCTGAGCGTTGCACTTATAACAGCAGCGAAGCATGCAGCATCCAACAACCAACAACATGTGTCCTTCCCCGTTGCTCCACAGGACTAATCGCAGCCATTCAAAGTGGAACGCGAGCTTGCCAGCTGCTCCACTCCTAATTCATCTGGCACAGCCCCAACCCCGCAAATGTGGCCTATTAATTGCACTTTCTTTTGCTAAAATGTGCTCATGTCACTGCCAGGAATATGGCTAGAAATGGATTGGTTTCGAAACTTAACCATGAATCAATCAATTAGCGGCGTAAAACTTTCTTTAAGCTCTGTTTGGCAGCGGTTTCCAAAGAGAGAAACATTTCATTTAGATTCGTATAGAACCTTAATCCATACAAATAATGTATTCTATTTCATAATTCATTTTTGGTTTCAAATACACTTGTAAGCTTATCTTATTTCATATATTTTTGTAAGGTATTTTGAGTCTACGCAAAAAGAAAAGGTTTCTGCCAGACTTATCAACTTACACATTTTGCTTAACTTCCTTCCCAGCTAAATACTATCCAAAAAACACTCTCCAGCACACACATTTGCAGTGCTCCCTGCTTAGATAATAATTTATTTAGCGTAAAAAGAAAATGAATGCAAATTTTGGTGGCGTAGCAAAAAGTTTTTGATTAAAGTGAAAACGAAACTCAGCAAAGTTTCAGTCAGATGCGGTGGGAAAGGTGAAGTCGAGTCTGGCTATATCCTCAGCCAGGTGAGGGTTTGGTATGTTCATGTTATTCCAGGTGCTGTGTTGGATAGTTTTAGTTACCTTTCAACCTCCGCTCACCTCCTGGCAGCTTTTCTGCTGTCAATTTTCATAGTTGCTCCTGCCGCTCACAACCTGAAATTTATTATGCTTAAAATTCTTCCGAAAATGTGTGTGCATGTGTTTTGTGTTTTAGCATTGCTACTTGTATTTATCAAAATATTTTTGTGTTATTATTTTTATAGACATTGCACGCAGGTTTCAAGCCACAAGGATACTGTTTAACCAAGGAGCCAAACTTATTCCTCTGTTTATAAATTAGGGAATAGTTTATTTTTCAATCCACCCACAGGTAAAAAGCCAAACAACAATTATATTTCATTTTAAGTGGAACAGCTTTATATTCGTGTTTCATCTACTATGTAAACATTAAATAAAAAATTTGGTGGAAAAGATGAAACTTTGGAACATTAGGAGAGTTTAATTTTGATTGTGTTGGGGAATGTCGTTTTTGTGTTACGCTGCCTGGATATTATACGGGCAAAGTTTCGTTGAATCTCTCATTACTTTAAGTTGAAACATGAAAATGGAAAATCAGAATCCAGGATCTACAAACACGCCAAATTGACAGACAGACAGGACGCACTGACACAGCGAAAAATAGGACAAATTCTAGGAGGAGCTGTAACTTTTCTAATTGGCATTTTTCCGCAATGATTGCAGTTGAACACGCTGCGATAAAAGCTAATCGAATTATGCTTTTGGCAAATGCCGCAACAGCTGCACGAAAACAGCAAAAACTAACAAACAATTACGGATTGGCGGTGGCCCTGCCCGTGGGTGCTTTGGATGGTTGGGCGATCGGGCTGTGGCCTGTTATGTGCAATGTCATGTCAACGCCCAGGCAAGCAGAAGGAGCGGGTCCTGGCGGGATGGGGTGCAGGACAACGGTCTCCGGGCAGAGTTTCCGGCAAAAAGTTACTGAGCAAAGGAAAGAGCCAGAAAGGATTTGTGTATGCGAAAAAATTTTACAAGCCATTAACAAAAATGTTGCGCCTCGGCATATGCCACATAAAATTCTCTGAGCTGCAACAAAAGCGGGGCTCTGGTGGCAACAATAGAGAAGTCATGGAACTAAATCCTGGAAAGTGAGCCAAGGGAATCTTTAATACCCTAAATTCAAGATTTTGCTTATGTTTTGTCTTTTTAAGCATTGAATAGTACGTCTTCTAGAGTTGAGTTTAATAGTTTAGGATAGATAGAAATGAATTTGGAGTAACCCACAAAAGGGTATGGGAAAATTCTTATAAAAAATAGTCTTATAGAAAGAGAGTCATTGTTATGTGAAAAAAGAGAGGAAACGAGAAAGAGTCGAATGCCAAAATGTGCAATACTGGCGATCTTGGCGCCGCTCCATCCATTGTGGGTGAAGGTCCCTGGGATTGGAAGGGAAAGGCGACGGCATTCAGCAGCGAGGGGAAGTCAGGGAAAGGAAGGAAACGCCTGCCGGAAGCAGGAAAAACAAACAAGGAAAAGCTGTGGAAGTAAGGCACCCCCCAACAAAAAACACACACAAAAATAAAGCAGCGATACGAAAAGGCATGTAGGAAACAACAGTGAAAAATAAAAAAGGCAACAGAAACAATCACACCAGAAACAACAACAGTGGTCGGAAAAACTCGCGCCTGTCGTGGAAAATGATAAATTTAAACGCAGTGACATGACAAATCGCCGCTCATTTGTATTAATCAGAGAAAACGGAGAAAAAAGGAGCCGAATCGGGGGAATTGTAAGCAGGACTAACCCTTTCGCCTGCCCCAAACTGATGTTGCAATTATTGTTTTATGGCTGGCTTGGCTTAGACTTCCTTTCTGTGTTAGTGGCAGCTAAACTTCCTTTGGTCCTTGGGCCCTTAAATGAATTTTCGGGCGAGCAAAAGGCGGATGAAGAAAATGGGCAAGCGGCGCGTTGTGCCCCAGTTGCTGGCATTTGCATTGCACAACGTAATAATTTGAGCAGAAGTTAATTTTGCGAGAAATTAAAATTCCTCGTTGCAATTGCACTTGCAACTTGGCTCGTTAGGTATGGTGGCGGATGGTGGCGGGTGCTAGCGGGCATTTGAGTGGGCCAAGTTCATTATGTGGGCCAACAGCATTTACTTCCAAGTGATTTATGCCCGACTCCAGCCAGTAGGAGCTGCCACAATGTCCGATTCCTTTGCAGTTTCCTCATGTTCTGCCTCTGATGTTGCTGCTGTTGCTGCTGCTGTTGCTGATTCCATTTGCTGTTATCTGGTTGCTGTCAGCATGTGTCAATTTAATAAATAAACAAACAAGAACAATGATAAAGTGACTGGGCAGGATAAGGAAGAGGGTCGAGAGCAGAGGCGCTCACAGACATGTGATGGAGTCTTCTGAGTGACTTCAAAAAATGAAATGAAATAATTCCAAAAACATGAACTGAAAACGTAAACGGAAACGGAAACAGGCAAGTGTCAAATGAAGAAACATGCCCCACACAAAAGGACTTACCCACACGAAAAAACACAAAAGAATAAGGAGGGGAATAAAAAATACAGATAATCCTACACTTAAAACGGAGCACTTCACATGAAAAGTTTTTTCAACAATGTTTTTAGCGTCAATGAAAATAAAGGCAAGAAATTTGTTTTTATAACTTTTACTTTATTTATAACTGAGTTTTTTAAATTAAATTGATCTCAAGAATTTTGTTGGAGTGCATAAAGTAAGTAATATTTGTGATTAATTTGGTTTGCTTTCTTCTTGGTTTATTTCTTCTCATTTTTTTGGTCGGCTGGTCAGCGCGTGCAGCAAAATATTACACAAACGAATGCTGCAGGACGAGTATGGATGGAACAGCATCAGGATTGTTTGGGGCAACGTGAACGTCATCAACATCGTCTATCGAACGTGAGCTGTCAACAACTTCTGTGGGCACTTTTATTGTTGTTGTGAGCCTCAGGAAGTCATCAGCCGTAGTACCATGCCCCATGCCCCAATCCATAAGCCCCAACCCTCCATTATCCCTGTTCCCGTTCCCGTTCCCGTTCTTTGCCGAGTGATGAAATTAAATCGATGCAGCTGGACGGAGTGGCTTTAAAGCCTGAAACTCCAGCCGCAAGCCCGAAAATTAAATCCCAGCCAAGTTTGTGATAAATTTGCTTACGCTGGCAACTTAATGGAGAGTTTGCCAGAGGAGTTTGCGTTTTTTTCTTGCCGACCGCAGACGGCAGAAGGCAGCCCGAAACCAGAAAACTAAAAGTCAACAGAAAGCCATAAGTAGCCAGCACACAGCGCCAAGAAGTGCACAACGCAGGGCTTAACAGCAAATCAGTGAACAGTGTGAAAAGTGTGAAAAGTGTGGGGGCGGGCGGACGAGATCTAAGAAAAGGATTCCACAGCAACAACTACCAGCTCGCCGAACGGGCCAAGACAAGATTTTGCAGTTGTCTAATAAAGCTTAGTGCCAAATCCTGGTATTCAAATAAAACCAAGCCGAAGACTGGCGCCTTAATTGTTGCCTTTGTTGTTGGTTTCCGGAGAAAGGATACCAGAATAATTTAAAGAAATCAAAATTTAAGGCAAACGAATCTGAATTACATGCTTCATTTGTGCAGCAAGTCACCCGCATTTCCATTCACATTAAACATAGAACATTGACTGTCGAGTCTGGGTCGGTAAAAAAAATCCTTGCCAGCTGCTGGCATCTGATGGGATGCCATAAATAAATATTTGCTCTCAACGGACTAGCCCGATAATAATACCCACTGTAAACCCTCTATATTCAGTCATTGACAAGCCCCATCTCCATTAATGGAAGCATTTGGGCAAAAACAAACTTTATATTAAATAAAGTCATAAACAATTCTTATTTTCACTGCATTTATGGGCAGATAATAATGGAAATGAGAACTCAATATCCTTTGTTTAAAAAGAGTAAGAGAGGCTTAGAGATTTAATTATTTAAAGAATATAAAAATAATATGATAGTACTCGAAGATATTAGTCCGAAATGGTATAACATTTGACAATCGAAGCTGTATCAACCAAGTTATGGCTAATTCCCTAAAATTTATTGAAATAAAATAGTTTCATAAATCATTATTACTCCGAATGTCCTTTTTTCGACCTTTTCCTCAGGTTTTTAGGAAATATTTAAGCCATTTCACATCCGATTTTAAAACATAATACCATATATGAATAAGAACTTCATTGGCTTTTAATTTTTATCGAAGATTAAAATTTAATCGCAGCGTAAACTTAATAAAATCTGTTCAAATGTCACATTTTAACCTAAACAATCATTTCTCGCCCTATAACTTTGGTTTTTAAGAAATGGTTTATAAAAACATATAATAATAGGATAGTACTCGAAGATATTAGTTCAAAATGGTATAACATTTGACAATCGTAGCTGTATTAACCAAGTTATGGCTAATTCCCTAAAATTTATTGAAATAAAATGGTTTCATAAATCATTATTACTCCGAATGTCCTTTTTTCGACCTTTTCCTCAGGTTTTTAGGAAATACTTAAGCCATTTCAAATCCGATTTTGAAACGGAATACCATTTATAAATAAGAATTTCATTTCCCTTCAATCTGCATCAAAAGTTTGAAAAATTGGAACAAAAGGAATTTTACTCTATTTTTCAGCAAAAAATCATGATGGTACCCCTTTCAAAAATTGCGAAAATCGGGTCAGATTTTAGTTTGCCAGATTTTGATTGAGAATGATAGTACTCGAAGATCTAAGATCGGGAAGGTATAACATTCGCCGATTGGAAGAGTATTAGTCGAGTTATGACTATTTCTCTGAAATTTATCGAGGTCTACACTATTAAAAAATTACATCCACACTGGTGCCCTATTTCGTCCTTTTCCTTAGCTTTTAATGGAATATTTACTCCATTTCACATCCGATTTCGAAACGGAACAGCATTAATGAATCAGGACTTCATTCGCTTTTAATTTTTATCGAAGATTAATATTTTAAAGTGTAAACTTAATAAAATCTGTTCAAATGTCACATTTTAACATAAACAATTATTTCTCGACCTATAACTTTGGTTTTTAAGAAATGGTTTATAAAAACATATAATAATATGATAGTACTCGAAGATATTAGTTCAAAATGGTATAACATTTGACAATCGAAGCTGTATTAACCAAGTTATGGCTAATTCCCTAAAATTTATTGAAATAAAATCGTTTCATAAATCATTATTACTCCGAATGTCCTTTTTTTGACCTTTTCCTCAGGTTTTTAGGAAATTCTTAAGCCATTTCACATCCGCTTTTAAAACGGAATACCATTTATGAGTAAGAACTTTATTGGCTTTTAATTTTTATAGAGGATTAATATTCAAACAAAGCGTAAACTTAATAAAATCTGTTCAAATGTCACATCTTAACCTAAACAATCATTTCTCGCCCTATAACTTTGGTTTTTAAGAAATGGTTTATAAAAACATATAATAATATGATAGTACTCCAAGATATTAGTTCAAAATGGTATAACATTTGACAATCGAAGCTGTATTAACCAAGTTATTGCTAATTCCCTAAAATTAATTGAAATAAAATCGTTTCATAAATCATTATTACTCCGAATGTCCTTTTTTCGACCATTTCCTCAGTTTTTTAGGAAATATTTAAGCCATTTCACATCCGATTTAAAACGGAATATCATTTATGAATAAGAACTTTATTGGCTTTTAATTTTTATAGAAGATTAATATTCAAACAAATCGTAAACTTAATAAAATCTGTTTAAATGTTACATTTTAACCTAAACAATCATTTCTCGCCCTATAACTTTGGTTTTTAAGAAATGGTTTATAAAAACATATAATAATATGATAGTACTCGAAGATATTAGTTCTAAATGGTATAATATTTGACAAACGAAGCTGTATTAACCAAGTTATGGCTAATTCCCTAAAATTTATTGAAATAAAATCGTTTCATAAATCATTATTACTCCGAATGTCCTTTTTTCGACCTTTTCCTCAGGTTTTTAGGAAATTCTTAAGCCATTTCACATCCGATTTTAAAACGGAATACCATTTATGAGTAAGAATTATATTGGCTTTTAATTTTTATAGAAGATTAATATTCAAACAAAGCGTAAACTTAATAAAATCTGTTCAAATGTTACATTTTAACCTAAACAATCATTTCTCGCCCTATAACTTTGGTTTTTAAGAAATGGTTTATAAAAACATATAATAATATGATAGTACTCCAAGATATTAGTTCAAAATGGTATAACATTTGACAATCGAAGCTGTATGAACCAAGTTATGGCTAATTCCCTAAAATTTATTGAAATAAAATCGTTTCATAAATCATTATTACTCCGAATGTCCTTTTTTCGATCTTTTTCTCAGGTTTTTAGGAAATACTTAAGCCATTTCACATCCAATTTTGAACCGGAATACCATTTATAAATAAGAATTTCATTTCCCTTCAATCTGCATCAAAAGTTTGAAAAATTGGAACAAAAAGAATTTGACTCTATTTTTCAGCAAAAAATCATGATGGTACCCCTTTCAAAAATTGCGAAAATCGGGTCAGATTTTAGTTTGCCAGATTTTGATTGAGAATGATAGTACTCGAAGATCTAAGATCGGGAAGGTATATCATTCGCCGATTGGAAGAGTATTAGTCGAGTTATGACTATTTCTCTGAAATTTATCGAGGTCTACACTATTAAAAAATTACATCCACACTGGTGCCCTATTTCGTCCTTTTCCTTAGCTTTTAATGGAATATTTACTCCATTTCACATCCGATTTCGAAACGGAACAGCATTAATGAATCAGGACTTCATTCGCTTTTAATTTTTATCGAAGATTAATATTTAATCAAAGCGTAAACTTAATAACATCTGTTCAAATGTCACATTTTAACCTAAACAATCATTTCTCGCCCTATAACTTTGGTTTTTAAGAAATGGTTTATAAAAACATATAATAATATGATAGTACTCCAAGATATTAGTTCAAAATGGTATAACAATCGAAGCTGTATTAACCAAGTTATTGCTAATTCCCTAAAATTAATTGAAATAAAATCGTTTCATAAATCATTATTACTCCGAATGTCCTTTTTTCGACCATTTCCTCAGTTTTTTAGGAAATATTTAAGCCATTTCACATCCGATTTTAAAACGGAATATCATTTATGAATAAGAACTTTATTGGCTTTTAATTTTTATAGAAGATTAATATTCAAACAAAGCGTAAACTTAATAAAATCTGTTCAAATGTTACATTTTAACCTAAACAATCATTTCTCGCCCTATAACTTTGGTTTTTAAGAAATGGTTTATAAAAACATATAATAATATGATAGTACTCGAAGATATTAGTTCTAAATGGTATAATATTTGACAAACGAAGCTGTATTAACCAAGTTATGGCTAATTCCCTAAAATTTATTGAAATAAAATCGTTTCATAAATCATTATTACTCCGAATGTCCTTTTTTCGACCTTTTCCTCAGGTTTTTAGGAAATTCTTAAGCCATTTCACATCCGATTTTAAAACGGAATACCATTTATGAGTAAGAACTTTATTGGCTTTTAATTTTTATAGAAGATTAATATTCAAACAAAGCGTAAACTTAATAAAATCTGTTCAAATGTCACATCTTAACCTAAACAATCATTTCTCGCCCTATAACTTTGGTTTTTAAGAAATGGTTTATAAAAACATATAATAATATGATAGTACTCCAAGATATTAGTTCAAAATGGTATAACATTTGACAATCGAAGCTGTATTAACCAAATTATTGCTAATTCCCTAAAATTAATTGAAATAAAATCGTTTCATAAATCATTATTACTCCGAATGTCCTTTTTTCGACCATTTCCTCAGTTTTTTAGGAAATATTTAAGCCATTTCACATCCGATTTTAAAACGGAATATCATTTATGAATAAGAACTTTATTGGCTTTTAATTTTTATAGAAGATTAATATTCAAACAAAGCGTAAACTTAATAAAATCTGTTCAAATGTTACATTTTAACCTAAACAATCATTTCTCGCCCTATAACTTTGGTTTTTAAGAAATGGTTTATAAAAACATATAATAATATGATAGTACTCGAAGATATTAGTTCAAAATGGTATAACATTTGACAATCGAAGCTGTATTAACCAAGTTATGGCTAATTCCCTAAAATTTATTGAAATAAAATCGTTTCATAAATCATTATTACTCCGAATGTCCTTTTTTCGACCTTTTCCTCGGGTTTTTAGGAAATACTTAAGCCATTTCACATCCGATTTTGAAACGGAATAACATTTATGAATAAGAACTTCATTTCCCTTCAATCTGCATCAAAAGTTTGAAAAATTGGAACAAAAAAAATTTTGACTCCATTTTTCAGCAAAAAATCATGATGGTACCCCTTTCAAAAATTGCGAAAATCGGGTCAGATTTTAGTTTGCCAGATTTTGATTGAGAATGATAGTACTCGAAGATCTAAGATCGGGAAGGTATAACATTCGCCGATTGGAAGAGTATTAGTCGAGTTATGACTATTTCTCTGAAATTTATCGAGGTCTACACTATTAAAAAATTACATCCACACTGGTGCCCTATTTCGTCCTTTTCCTTAGCTTTTAATGGAATATTTACTCCATTTCACATCCGATTTCGAAACGGAACAGCATTAATGAATCAGGACTTCATTCGCTTTTAATTTTTATCGAAGATTAATATTTAATCAAAGCGTAAACTTAATAACATCTGTTCAAATGTCACATT
Source organism: Drosophila vallismaia (assembly GCA_035047325.1). Classification (NCBI taxonomy): domain Eukaryota; kingdom Metazoa; phylum Arthropoda; class Insecta; order Diptera; family Drosophilidae; genus Drosophila; species Drosophila vallismaia. The sequence goes on from JAWNPU010000073.1 coordinate 10,969,756, forward strand.
TTAACCTAAACAATCATTTCTCGCCCTATAACTTTGGTTTTTAAGAAATGGTTTATAAAAACATATAATAATATGATAGTACTCCAAGATATTAGTTCAAAATGGTATAACAATCGAAGCTGTATTAACCAAGTTATTGCTAATTCCCTAAAATTAATTGAAATAAAATCGTTTCATAAATCATTATTACTCCGAATGTCCTTTTTTCGACCATTTCCTCAGTTTTTTAGGAAATATTTAAGCCATTTCACATCCGATTTTAAAACGGAATATCATTTATGAATAAGAACTTTATTGGCTTTTAATTTTTATAGAAGATTAATATTCAAACAAAGCGTAAACTTAATAAAATCTGTTCAAATGTCACATCTTAACCTAAACAATCATTTCTCGCCCTATAACTTTGGTTTTTAAGAAATGGTTTATAAAAACATATAATAATATGATAGTACTCCAAGATATTAGTTCAAAATGGTATAACATTTGACAATCGAAGCTGTATTAACCAAATTATTGCTAATTCCCTAAAATTAATTGAAATAAAATCGTTTCATAAATCATTATTACTCCGAATGTCCTTTTTTCGACCATTTCCTCAGTTTTTTAGGAAATATTTAAGCCATTTCACATCCGATTTTAAAACGGAATATCATTTATGAATAAGAACTTTATTGGCTTTTAATTTTTATAGAAGATTAATATTCAAACAAAGCGTAAACTTAATAAAATCTGTTCAAATGTTACATTTTAACCTAAACAATCATTTCTCGCCCTATAACTTTGGTTTTTAAGAAATGGTTTATAAAAACATATAATAATATGATAGTACTCGAAGATATTAGTTCAAAATGGTATAACATTTGACAATCGAAGCTGTATTAACCAAGTTATGGCTAATTCCCTAAAATTTATTGAAATAAAATCGTTTCATAAATCATTATTACTCCGAATGTCCTTTTTTCGACCTTTTCCTCGGGTTTTTAGGAAATACTTAAGCCATTTCACATCCGATTTTGAAACGGAATAACATTTATGAATAAGAACTTCATTTCCCTTCAATCTGCATCAAAAGTTTGAAAAATTGGAACAAAAAAAATTTTGACTCCATTTTTCAGCAAAAAATCATGATGGTACCCCTTTCAAAAATTGCGAAAATCGGGTCAGATTTTAGTTTGCCAGATTTTGATTGAGAATGATAGTACTCGAAGATCTAAGATCGGGAAGGTATAACATTCGCCGATTGGAAGAGTATTAGTCGAGTTATGACTATTTCTCTGAAATTTATCGAGGTCTACACTATTAAAAAATTACATCCACACTGGTGCCCTATTTCGTCCTTTTCCTTAGCTTTTAATGGAATATTTACTCCATTTCACATCCGATTTCGAAACGGAACAGCATTAATGAATCAGGACTTCATTCGCTTTTAATTTTTATCGAAGATTAATATTTAATCAAAGCGTAAACTTAATAACATCTGTTCAAATGTCACATTTTAACCTAAACAATCATTTCTTGCCCTATAACTTTGGTTTTTAAGAAATGGTTTATAAAAACATATAAAACGGAATACCATTTAGAATCAGGACTTCATTCGCTTTTAATTTTTATCGAAGATTAATATTCAATCAAAGCGTAAACTTAATAACATCTGTTCAAATGTCACATTTTAACCTAAACAATCATTTCTCGCCCTATAACTTTGGTTTTTAAGAAATGGTTTATAAAAACATATAATAATATGATAGTACTCCAAGATATTAGTTCAAAATGGTATAACAATCGAAGCTGTATTAACCAAGTTATTGCTAATTCCCTAAAATTAATTGAAATAAAATCGTTTCATAAATCATTATTACTCCGAATGTCCTTTTTTCGACCATTTCCTCAGTTTTTTAGGAAATATTTAAGCCATTTCACATCCGATTTTAAAACGGAATATCATTTATGAATAAGAACTTTATTGGCTTTTAATTTTTATAGAAGATTAATATTCAAACAAAGCGTAAACTTAATAAAATCTGTTCAAATGTCACATCTTAACCTAAACAATCATTTCTCGCCCTATAACTTTGGTTTTTAAGAAATGGTTTATAAAAACATATAATAATATGATAGTACTCCAAGATATAAGTTCAAAATGGTATAACATTTGACAATCGAAGCTGTATTAACCAAATTATTGCTAATTCCCTAAAATTAATTGAAATAAAATCGTTTCATAAATCATTATTACTCCGAATGTCCTTTTTTCGACCATTTCCTCAGTTTTTTAGGAAATATTTAAGCCATTTCACATCCGATTTTAAAACGGAATATCATTTATGAATAAGAACTTTATTGGCTTTTAATTTTTATAGAAGATTAATATTCAAACAAAGCGTAAACTTAATAAAATCTGTTCAAATGTTACATTTTAACCTAAACAATCATTTCTCGCCCTATAACTTTGGTTTTTAAGAAATGGTTTATAAAAACATATAATAATATGATAGTACTCGAAGATATTAGTTCAAAATGGTATAACATTTGACAATCGAAGCTGTATTAACCAAGTTATGGCTAATTCCCTAAAATTTATTGAAATAAAATCGTTTCATAAATCATTATTACTCCGAATGTCCTTTTTTCGACCTTTTCCTCGGGTTTTTAGGAAATACTTAAGCCATTTCACATCCGATTTTGAAACGGAATAACATTTATGAATAAGAACTTCATTTCCCTTCAATCTGCATCAAAAGTTTGAAAAATTGGAACAAAAAAAATTTTGACTCCATTTTTCAGCAAAAAATCATGATGGTACCCCTTTCAAAAATTGCGAAAATCGGGTCAGATTTTAGTTTGCCAGATTTTGATTGAGAATGATAGTACTCGAAGATCTAAGATCGGGAAGGTATAACATTCGCCGATTGGAAGAGTATTAGTCGAGTTATGACTATTTCTCTGAAATTTATCGAGGTCTACACTATTAAAAAATTACATCCACACTGGTGCCCTATTTCGTCCTTTTCCTTAGCTTTTAATGGAATATTTACTCCATTTCACATCCGATTTCGAAACGGAACAGCATTAATGAATCAGGACTTCATTCGCTTTTAATTTTTATCGAAGATTAATATTTAATCAAAGCGTAAACTTAATAACATCTGTTCAAATGTCACATTTTAACCTAAACAATCATTTCTTGCCCTATAACTTTGGTTTTTAAGAAATGGTTTATAAAAACATATAAAACGGAATACCATTTAGAATCAGGACTTCATTCGCTTTTAATTTTTATCGAAGATTAATATTCAATCAAAGCGTAAACTTAATAACATCTGTTCAAATGTCACATTTTAACCTAAACAATCATTTCTCGCCCTATAACTTTGGTTTTTAAGAAATGGTTTATAAAAACATATAATAATATGATAGTACTCCAAGATATTAGTTCAAAATGGTATAACAATCGAAGCTGTATTAACCAAGTTATTGCTAATTCCCTAAAATTAATTGAAATAAAATCGTTTCATAAATCATTATTACTCCGAATGTCCTTTTTTCGACCATTTCCTCAGTTTTTTAGGAAATATTTAAGCCATTTCACATCCGATTTTAAAACGGAATATCATTTATGAATAAGAACTTTATTGGCTTTTAATTTTTATAGAAGATTAATATTCAAACAAAGCGTAAACTTAATAAAATCTGTTCAAATGTTACATTTTAACCTAAACAATCATTTCTCGCCCTATAACTTTGGTTTTTAAGAAATGGTTTATAAAAACATATAATAATATGATAGTACTCGAAGATATTAGTTCTAAATGGTATAATATTTGACAAACGAAGCTGTATTAACCAAGTTATGGCTAATTCCCTAAAATTTATTGAAATAAAATCGTTTCATAAATCATTATTACTCCGAATGTCCTTTTTTCGACCTTTTCCTCAGGTTTTTAGGAAATTCTTAAGCCATTTCACATCCGATTTTAAAACGGAATACCATTTATGAGTAAGAACTTTATTGGCTTTTAATTTTTATAGAAGATTAATATTCAAACAAAGCGTAAACTTAATAAAATCTGTTCAAATGTCACATCTTAACCTAAACAATCATTTCTCGCCCTATAACTTTGGTTTTTAAGAAATGGTTTATAAAAACATATAATAATATGATAGTACTCCAAGATATTAGTTCAAAATGGTATAACATTTGACAATCGAAGCTGTATTAACCAAATTATTGCTAATTCCCTAAAATTAATTGAAATAAAATCGTTTCATAAATCATTATTACTCCGAATGTCCTTTTTTCGACCATTTCCTCAGTTTTTTAGGAAATATTTAAGCCATTTCACATCCGATTTTGAAACGGAATAACATTTATGAATAAGAACTTCATTTCCCTTCAATCTGCATCAAAAGTTTGAAAAATTGGAACAAAAAAAATTTTGACTCCATTTTTCAGCAAAAAATCATGATGGTACCCCTTTCAAAAATTGCGAAAATCGGGTCAGATTTTAGTTTCCCAGATTTTGATTGAGAATGATAGTTCTCGAAGATCTAAGATCGGGAAGGTATAACATTCGCCGATTGGAAGAGTATTAGTCGAGTTATGACTATTTCTCTGAAATTTATCGAGGTCTACACTATTAAAAAATTACATCCACACTGGTGCCCTATTTCGTCCTTTTCCTTAGCTTTTAATGGAATATTTACTCCATTTCACATCCGATTTCGAAACGGAACAGCATTAATGAATCAGGACTTCATTCGCTTTTAATTTTTATCGAAGATTAATATTTAATCAAAGCGTAAACTTAATAACATCTGTTCAAATGTCACATTTTAACCTAAACAATCATTTCTTGCCCTATAACTTTGGTTTTTAAGAAATGGTTTATAAAAACATATAAAACGGAATACCATTTAGAATCAGGACTTCATTCGCTTTTAATTTTTATCGAAGATTAATATTCAATCAAAGCGTAAACTTAATAAAATTTGTTCAAATGTTACGTTTGAACCTAAACAATCATTTCTCGCCCTATAACTTCGGTTTTTAAGAAATGGTTTATAAAAACGTATAATATAAATAGACATTCAACTTAGATCCATGGTCTTCTTGATAATTAATAATGGAATGCTTTTTATGTTATTGAATATTTTTTCTGCATTATTGCTTTTATTATTAAATGTATCGATTCACAAGCTTTTTACAACCATTTTAATTGATACCGGTTTTAATTTCAAAGTCTCTAATTTGGCGCTTTTGGCTGCAGTCCGATTGTCCTGTTAAATTGTTAAGTTAAGGCACAGAGGCGCAAAATGGCAGTCATCTTCCCACCATCCCTTTCGTTGCGTCTCTCTTTCTCTTTCTCTGTGCCCCATGTGACCACTTGTGAGCGCACCTGAGCGGCAGGCCAGCCGTCAAGCGCCGACTGCCATTTAAATTGTGCACCTCGCAGAATGAGAAAAAGTTTCAAATACTTTTTGCCACATGTAGACACTTCTGCGGGATGCAAAGAGTGGCAGAGGGGGAAGGGGTTCTACCAACACGAGTGTCGGTGCGGAGTGCAACGACTTCTGCCGCTGTGACAGTCCAAAACAATTTGGGGATGAATTAATTTCACCGAGCCTCGCTCTGTATGCAACACTTTTTCGCGTTTTTTAAGTACTTTTGAGTGAGCGCATACTAGTGTGTGTGAGTGTGTGGGAGTGTGTGTGTGTGTGAGGTAAAGTGAATTTACCATCAGCCTAATCTCAGACGGGACTAAAACCCCCTGCCACTGCCTCGCGGGGCCAACGAACGACTCCATCGCACTTAGTTAAATGAGAAAGGGCAACAAATGAGCAAAAATGTAGGCGCTTCCTGTTGTGTGGCACGTGTTTTTATCTGTGTGTGTGTGTTGGTGTGCGGGCTTGTCTGCCCTTCAGGTGGAAAGCACTTAACAGCCTGCATCTCTCTACAAAAGGCACGATGCAACACGGGGCGGGTTAAACACCCGCGACCCTTCTGGCGGGTCCTGTCGGGCTGGTTGCTTCATTATGCCGCATAATAAAAAGGGAAATGCCACCAGGCCACTTCGCGTCGCGTCGCGTCCGTCGTTCCGCAATTATTTTCAGTTTTTTATTTTCGTTACTAAATTTCGGGTTTCATCGGTTTCTATCGCTTAAAACGCAAAAAAAAAACATTCCCAAGCCGGCTTCCGGTTCTGTTCACGTTTCCCTAGTCACCCTCAGGTTTGGTTTTGCGGTCGCCGTGTGCCTTATGCACTGGGGAAAATGGAAACGCGAAACTGGGAAAAGCTAAAACTCAAAACAGAAAATTGAAAACCGAAAGCCGAAGACCCAAAACCGAAAAACGCTAACGAAATACGTTCAACGGCTGGAGGTTCAGTCGAGCGAACCGGCGAGTCAAAAATTCTGGCCAACAGCGGTCCCGACCGCCTCAAAGCAACCCCCTTACAAAATTTACCTCCCTCGTCTTTCAGCACTGAAAACAATAAGCTTGTGGGGTAGGTTAATCTTGGAAATACCAAGTTAATGTTAAAGTATATGGTTTTTCTGTGTACCTTCCCATTTTACTGGTGACGTAGTCAGCGGCGCGCAAAGGCAAGAACCGCTGAGGCGTAAATTTTTGGCGACAACCGCGACCCCTTGCCGCCTACCGCCGCCCCACGCCCACTGACCCTCGTCCGCCCCTAAAGGCTTGGCGGGCTGTTTACACTGGCGAGCCTTGTCTAGCATAAAGTTACCTTCTTGGCTGCCATTTGGAGATTCATTTCGCCGACTCTTAGGTACATATTCAATTTTATGCTTGGCATGTGCCGCCAAGGTAAACTTTGCCCCAGCGCCGTCTGCGGCGGATTCTGTTTCTGATTCTGATTCTGAATCAGATTCAAATACCGCCTTTGAAGCCCAAAGCAGTTGCAGACTGGGATGCGAATGCTGAGTTTCGCTGCTCGCTGATTACTTGACATATGTTGAAACTGTTTGCTTTGTTCGGCGGCGTGTAAAACTGTTTTGGTTACTCTTTAGCTGCCACTTCCTCTCGATTTGACTTCTTGGGGCTCGTCGAAGGTTAATTTCAACCAATCTCTGGTCGTAAAGTTTTCGGTGCTGCCGTTTTGCGCCCCATTCACCTTCGAGGAGTCACGGTTCTGGGTCTGTGGAAACTTGACAGCTGTGTGATAAATGAAGCGCATAAACGACACAAAATGCAGCAGCACCGGCAGCAACATCAGAAGCTGCAGCAGAAAATGGCAACAAGACGGCAAGGAAACTACGTTGACCCAGGCCAAGACCCCTTAAGCTGGCCAAAAAGTACCTGCCCACTCTTCAGACCCTTCAACCCTTCACAGTGTCATCTTCCTGCCAGCAAGTTTGTAACAAAATTTACTAATTTAATTTTACCAATTTGGTTGAGTTTTTACTTTCTCTTTTTATCCACCCGCCAGGTTCCTTTTGCATATAGGGCAACCACCCCACTTGTCCCATCCTCGGTTGTTTCACTCTACCCTCCTCCATAGACGGGATGTTTGCAACGTGCTGCCAGTGGCACTTGCAACGTTTCGCGACTGTTGCAAGTGGCACGTTTCACGTTCTGAATACCGAGGCCACCAACAAAAACTACACGGCACGAAAGATATTTCAGTAATATATTTACTATTTTAAATGGGTTTTTATAAGATAAATTTGGAAATCAATAAAAAAATGAAAGCTTTATCGTAACTGAATGCAATGAATATGGATGGCACTGCCTCCAGCACCTATTGATTTCTTGCCATTTTAAAGAAAATAGCCTCATGTACAATACTATTGAACTAAATTAGTTATTGATCTAGTAAAGACTTTTAAGACAATCGAACTTTTTTTGCTGTGTCTCCGAGCGTTGTCATCGCGCAACTAATGTTGCATTATTAAGTTTTGAACTTTGTTGTGAAGCGACATCGTGCATCCGGCAAACAACAACAAGCACTATGGAAACAGCAGCAGGAGCGACAACATCCTTTTGCTTCATTGCTCGGAAGATGCAGCTCAAGGTGTCAATGGCAGTGTGTGTGCCTGTGTCTTGTTAGATCATTAAGAGTCCATTAGTCATTAAGTACGCCGGCGAATGTCGTTGCAGCTGTTGCCACCAAAACACCCAACCACCCAGCACACAAAATCGCGTGTTTTGAGCCGCCCGCGCCATTCGGGATATATGAAATTCCATTTGATTTTAATGGAAAATTTGTTGGGTTAGCTTGACACCCAAGATGCTGGCGTTTTTTGGGTCTCCTCCCATCAAGCTTTACCAGTTAATAGACACCTGACTGCCTCCGCTCATGTGGAAGGCCAGATAGCGACACGGTGGCGGTGGAGCATGTGAGCTGGCTGGCCTATCTCCTCCGGGAAATGGGTTAACAGGCTATTCACCGGACTGAAAATTAGTTGAAGATAGAAAAAAACAAACAACGAGATCATAAAAATCCCGGTTACTTTCAGTTACTTTAACGGTTTTACGACCATCGAAATGCGTGGGGGTCCCCAAACGGTTAATTAAACGTTGTCTCCTTAACAACAGGGTGTGTACGACCTATCCGAGGCTGAGTGGGGATGAAAGCGGCACGGAAGTCACTTGAGCGTGAAAACTAATTGTAGACCAGAATCAGCCAAGATGAGAGAACATTTTTGTATTACCCCCTCGAAAGAAGGTTGAACTCGAAGCCAGCCAAGCGTTTGATGCGAAATAATCACAACAGGCTGGACAAATCGGATAGAGTAGGAGGAGTGGGGCAACATATGGCATCTAAAATAAGCAAGAAAATTCTCCATGGCGATTAAATTCGGAAATATATTTTAAAAATTATTTCTTTTCTTTTTTTGTTTAACAAAATTTCAAATGACACTTCACTGGAATGACCAAAATAAATATACATGGAAAAAATTCAGATAAATGGGAAAAGACGTTGAATACTGAAATATCTCAAAAGGTAGCAGAACTTGGCCAGCAACATGCTCAAACCGGCTTAAACCACTCAAACTGAGTTTGGCTTAAAAAAAACGTAAACACAACATGTTTGAAGGCCCATCTGGCTTAAACACGTTGGCCTAGGTCGCTCGGCACCCACGCAACAACACGAATCCGAACCCGAGCTCAGTTTCATTTTCAGATTCCGTTCCAGCCGCGGCTATTCCGTTCTCAAGCTCAATTTGGAAAGTATCTCAACATTACCAACATACCAGGTTGTAGAAAAGTGTTGAGATACTTTCCGAATTGGCTAAATGTGGCTTTAAGTTAGCAGCACGTTTAAGCCGACAAAACACTTAATTTCGCAGCTGATTTGGAGAAAAAGGTATGAACCATATAGGTGAAGTATTCCTACCAAGAGAGTTTCAAGAGGAATAAGAAATCTCCTAATCTTAAACGTTTTATGGAAAGAAACAAGAAGGCAATGCGTCTGATTTTTTATAAAAATATTTTAAAATTTAAGGAGAATGTTGACGTTTCAAAATTAGAATAATCTCAAGATATATTAGAAAGATTTTAGTTACTTTTTAGGTGATGATGTTCATGTTGCTGCTATTCATGTTGCTGCTGTATATGTTGCTGCTGTACATGTTGCTGCTATTCATGTTGCTGCTACGGCCCAATTCCAGCTTGAGGCACGAAGTGTTTCCGAAGTATCTTTCGGATACATTTTGTATCTGACGGATACCAGTGGCACAGTCTTTTCCAACCGCTGAGCTCGGAACATCGCGAATCGGATGAAATGTCTGTAAAGGACATTGTGAACAGTGACTTGTGACTCGGTGACTTCGTGTATCTGTATCTGTATCGGCGACAGGCAACGATTTTTGGCAACTGTGACTGTTGCACTCGGAACCGCATAATATTTATAAAGGTATGGCCTAAGGCCCGAGTAAACAAAGTGTCTAATTGTGGATTCGTTCAAATTTTGAAGTCACACGCCTGGCGGAATTTAGATCCGGAGTGTGTGCTGACAAGTGCTATATGTACATATAATATATCCCCATACCTCGGATGCTTGTGTGTGTTTGTGAAGGTGCCGGGAAATACTTTGACACACTTTTACTTCGTGCAAAACTCCCGGCCATCGGTTATGGCGTGTCCTCGAAAAAGTTACAACTACAGTAAAAAAAAGTAAAGGCAGTAAGGACCCAAGGACCCAATGACGGGGGAAATCTCGACCGGGAGAACAAGAAACTGTTGTTGTCATTGTCGTCGTCTTGGTCGTCGTTTGCCTTTGGCTCATCAATAAAAGTTTCCTTGACATTTTATGAGCCAGAGGATTTTGAGCTCGCTTTACTTACTCCTTTCGCAGGATGGCCAATATATTAAATGCGACAACGGATTAAACGCTCGGTTGCCCTTTTTATGCCCGCTTATATTTATGGACAATTATTTAAAAAATTGTCATTCCTCCGTGGGCCCCGTGGCTGAAAGTTCACACACATTTATGGTCTGTGAATGTTTTATGGGATCGCCCAAGGAGTTCTTGAAGCATCCTTCAAGAAACCATCCCTTTGGAAGTGTCAAATTTAATTAAGCCTCTCCGCGATTGTTTATAAATTCATGTTAATGATATTTGGACAGCCGGAGGAAAGTGTTTCTCGCCCTCATCGACGCCCAGCTGAAAAGTATCTTCAATTACGTGGAATCGTTGGGCGCGAATTCCGTTGCCAAACTTGTGAGAATTTTCCGCTAATTGTTTTCTGTCGAGGAGCAGTTCTCAATCGTCGCCAGCTGCGCGGCAAAGGACCTTCATTGAGGCAGCTCGGCAGGCTGTTCCCCCTCGGTTTTGATATGCAAATGGCCTTAAATTCCACACTCGAATTCAAATGGAATTGCCTCAAAGTTTTTGTTTGGCCCCCCACATCCTGCAAAAAACAGTTTTTGGGGCGGCACGTGCGCCCCAGTCGTTTAATTTTAAATGCCAAACATTTTTATTAATGGTTATTGCCGTGAGTGGCAAAAGTGGAGTTCAGTCGGTGTAATAATCGAAAATTGTTTAGGCATTAGGAAGTAAAAACGAGTGTTTCAAAACTTAAAGTCTAAAACAAGTGCCCGAGTGTGGGAATTTGTTTCGTGGCTGAGATTGAAAAGATTGAGGCATCAGGCCGTGCATCAAGCAGACATTCATTTAAATATTTTGACAAACTTTGACGACATTTCGCGCAATTTCGACGCAATGTGTGTGATCCATCCTTGTGACCCCATCCTGTTCTCGTTTCGCTTCCACATCCCCAGCTATCCTCATGGATGTTGAAGCTTGTGAGTTTTCCCCCGCATTTATATCAATTTCTTTATTCCTCACGGCTTTCCACAGCCGCCTGCATTTTGGCATTTTGGCAGTGCGAAAATCTCCTCTTTTTAGGGAGGTCGGTCGGTGCTGGTCTAGGAAATTTATGTACGCGTTTTATGGCTATGTGGCTCGTAAATAAGAAAAATGTTGCAGCCCCTCCAGAATATCGAGGTTTTATCTTTCGCACATGTGGTGGCAAGTTAGGGGATGCCATCAGGACCCTTAGGATGCCTACAGGAGCTGCCTTAGTTTTCTCCGCTTCGGCGACCCGATCAGCTTTTGATTTGGAAATGGAAAAACGAAAATTATTTCATATTTTGCATGACTCTCGCCTCAAATAACTGTCTCAATGGCACATTTTATATTTGATTTGTTTATTTGATTTCATTGCTACAGCTTTTCTTGACAGCCGAGTTCCGAGGCCGGAAGGCAATGGCAAGCTTGGTAAAAAGGTTTATAGAAAATGAAATTAAATATTTTTGGAAATGAAATTGGTTTTACCATTTACGTTTCTAAAAAGTAAAATTGCATAAGAATTAGTTTAAAAAATTCGTTTGGATGGGGAGGGAGGCGAAGCGAAACACACGCACACTCTTAATACAAGTGTGTGTGTGCAGAAGACCATGCAGTACAAAAAAAGAGAGTAATGGAAGGTAAACTGAAAAAAAATACTTAGTTAGTTGCGCATGATTTTGACTTAAAGTGTAAGGAAATAACAATGGGGAACGACGCCAATAAAGTATTTCACAAAACCCACATCTATAAACTTTTATTAACCAAACAGAGGTTTGTTAGTACAAACTTTATGGATTTATTTGTATTTTTTTTGGTGTAGGGTGGACCTAAACAAAGCCTAGTTCGTTAAACTCGTCCGTTTATATCGTCAGACGCACACACATGCAGATTTCGCCTTTTGTTGTTGCCGTGACTAGCCAAGCAGAACGCCTCAGTCGAAGTCGACGTCGAAGCCGTTTCGTTGGATTTTATTTAGTTTTCGGTACAGTTTCATTGTGTAGGTGCATGTGGGTGTATGGCGCAAGTTTGGAAAGCCACCCCACCTGGTGGCGGTGGAGGCAGTGGTGGTGGTGCTGCTGCAATGGCCTGATGTTGCATCAACAAATGGACCTGCAGCAGAACAAACCTGCACTCCGAGCCTCAACCCCTCATGGCCTTTTCTTGTTTTGTGAACCAAATTTGAATATTAAAACGGAATTAGCCAAGTGCAGCAAGTGGCAAGTGGCTGCCCTCCCACTAGGTCTTTCTAAAGTTCACCGGAAACGGATATGAGCCAGCGAGCGGGCGGGGATCGCAGTGGCAACAACAGTTGCATGTAAAACAGGGGCAATTAGAAGGAATTATTGATATACTCAGAGGTACGGACCCCGGAACAGGGTCGTTGCAACAGAAACTGTCCTAGTCGTAGTCCTGGTCGGGTTGGGAGGTTTCCTTCAATAACATTCGCACTTTTGATTTTCTTTGAATGCGGTCACAAGGCTTTTCCTCGAAACCAATTGCATTGACTTGTTTTCGTGGAAAAATATTGCAATTAAATGGGAATTAGTTGGCTCCAGAGCAACCCTCAATTTGCATATTAAACAAGGGCATCATGGGAAACATTGGCAACATGGGCAATATGGGTAATATGGCCAATCGGAAATCGTTTTCTGATCCACTTGGTCTAATGAGCCACTCCACCGCCCTAGTGGTGTTGAAATCCAATAATTGGAAATCCGAACTAGCCACCGTGAAGAGATTGCAAAAACAAACAAGCCAACAGGCGTACAGGCGTACAGAAAAACCAAGCAGCAAAACGGCAAAAAAATGGCTAAAAAGACCAAGGAATCGAGACAAATAGAAACGAAAAACAAAAAGTGAGCATTGCTGCCTCCCGTAACCGTTAGAATGGCACCTGCCACAGCGTCTGTGGCTAAAATTTCAAATTTCCATTTAGAAAAACACCACAGCCAGATGCAAATAAAAACAAATTTGTGTGTGTGGCCGTGCGGCAGCTGCATGCGCAACTTTTCCATTGTACTCTCAGTTTATTTTGTATATTGCTCATATTTTTGTCGAATTTTCTGTACCACCGCCGCACCACCTCCTAGCCACTGCGAATCCCAATTCCGCCTCGCATTCCACAACTTTTCATTTTGAATATTTGTTTTTATTTGCATGGTTTTTTTTCCACTAGGCACAAATTAATTAAATGCACTCGACCGTGATTTATGCGTTCCTAAGAGCCAAGGGAACTTCGGAAGGGAGCTGAAGGTTGCATCTCCAATCTCATTCCCAAGCCAGATAATCCTGCCCCTCTAGCTGTTGCAATTAGGCAGAATATCGAGTAGGGGCGACGGAGTTTCCACTTGAAGCTAATGTAAAAACCATTACAGCTCACCGCGGGCGGGCAATGATCTTTCTTCATGGGTCTGCTGTTTAAAAGCCAAATCCACTTAAGATTAACTTATCACAAAGCTGCTTCTGTGTGGGTCTTGATGGTGATTTTATACCCTGACTTTGGTTTAGCTTGGGGGAAATCAAATCCCACAATAATTTTATATTATTGCACATTTCAAAACAACGTAATATATATGTATATTAATGTGAGTATTAGTTTTTTATATTGTCTTGGGAATGCCTGGAAGAAATTCAAATGATTAAAAAAGTGAAAAACTAACTCGATTAATTTGTTTAATGGAATTCGACATCTGCCATTATTTAAAACTGATTGACGGGTATACTTTAAGTCGAGCTTTTAGCCTTTATTGTCATGGCTTTTGTTAAAGGCAATCAAATTCGAGTTGGAGTCAAATGTCTAATAATTTTCAGCTTAAAAATTCATTAGATACAAATCGCCGAACCCATATCAAAAGCCCCAAAGCCACAATGGGCCACTGAAAGAGTCCGAAATGATTTACTCGCCCAGTTGAGACGGAGGGCCTTGTCCGACCCTGACTCGAATCTCCTGGCTAATTTCGCACTAATTGATTTATTTTTGGGCCAAGATGAGAAGTCGAAAGAAGCTTTAATTGAGCGACTCCGCCTCCCTCTTTGGACGGATTAAACGGCTGGGACGGGCTAGACGGCTGTCAAATGTTTTCTTCCGAGCTTGACACGCGTTGACAGTTGGGCAAGGCATAGTTTTTGTTTCTGGGTGTCTCGGCTTTGGCTTCGGTTTCAGCTTTGGTCTCTGTTTCGGTCTCTGGAAAATCGAAAACTAAGCGCAGTCAAAGTCTCATTAGCTGATGACTTGGATGGTCGCGCCACGCCTCATGCCCCATTCCCTTGCCACCTTGTTTTATGTTGTTCCGCCTCTGATTGGGTTTTAATGCGTTTTGGCTGCCAAACATTGTCCACGATTCGTTTACAGAAGTTTCATAATTTGTCGCTGCCTCTGATTGATGGGCCGCGGCGATCCCCCTTCCAACTAGTTGTATGTCTGCTTATGGTTTGTCATCTTTGGGCCATTATCCAAAATGATGCGGCCAAAGCTGCCAGAGATTCCGATCTTCAGCTAGACGCTTTCACATTTACCACGCGCAATTTGCCACGCACTGCGAATGCGGAGGCACGTGTTGCAGAAACGCCTCCAGTTCGACCCTTGAACTATGAAGATTGCTAAAAGGTTCACTTGGAGAAATTTTGTGCTTCTTATAAAGATCGCCCGATAAAGATTCATGGGGTTTCCTATGTATAATTCCCATTGGGAATTCCCAAGTGATCTTTTTCCCCAGTGCAGGCAATTCGAGAGGCGTCTTAATGGTCCTTTTGGACAGCATATACATATCATTTGGTTAAAGGAAGAAACGAACAGATAAATTTTTCGCTTTGTTTGCTTGCCCCGCCCACCTTAATTAGAGGGGCTGTGAGGGGCCGACGACGGCAATGAAGATGGCTGAGGGCCTGCTAAAGTCTACCAATGGATTTCGGATTGCAATTTGCAGCGACGACGTGACTTTGAGAGGCCATCAGAATGGTCTAAAGTGGCGGGTCACGCTGTCGTAGCCGTAACTCGTACCCGGAGATCTCGGAGCTTGCCGCTCTGCTGCATGCACCTGTAGTACCTACCTGTACAGGTACACACATGTGGCCAATTTAATGCCTCACGCCTCCACTGCTTTGCTTAAATCAGAGGCAAATACAAAAGAGTGGCAGACAGACGTACAGACAGACAAACTGCTTTCAGTTGGCTCCATTTCAGGGCCTTCTTTTTTCTTACCAGTAAATTATATGAAAATGCAGCCAGAGCGAGTCGAAATTGGCGTTTCAACGCTCCAGTTCCAGTTCACAGACATTGACACACTTTTGCCCAGCTAGGCAGCTGCCTGGCTTGCTTTCCGTGGATTCCGTTGATAGATCACTGTACAGTGATCACGTCTCGGATGTGTAGGAGTCATCATCGCAGAAGAACCTCCGCTCACATTTCTGCTGCTGCAATCTAATTAGCAGAGTGCAACGTGCAGCATGCAGCATGCAGCGTGCAACAAGCAACGTGCAACGTGCAACTTGTAATGATCCGACAACTTCGTGCGGCTGCTGAATGCTAAAAGGCCTCATCAGAACTGGTTTTTTATCCCAAAAAAAAAAAGACAGAAACAAAATGAGAAAACGGCGTTGTTGGTTTTGCTCGTTTTCGGGGCTTCATAAATCTTCAATTGTCATTATTGTTTGTCCGTTTATTTAACTTTATTATTATGGTACCCCTTCCGTGACTCTTGCCCCATGCCCCCTGACAAAATAAGCAGCTTACGAGATTCCTGGGAATGCAGCAGAAAATATACCCAAGAATGGATCTTCTTTTCGAGTTGAAGGCAGACAAAACTGCTAATGAGCCCGGACAGCTGAAGAGAGCAGCTTGGTCATCATTTCCCATGCAGGTCCAACCACCTACTCCGTCCCCCATTGGTGCTCCATCAAAAAATACCTACTCGGAGAAGTCACAAATCTGTGGCAATTATGTTAATTTGATTTGATGCCATTTACATTGCTTTTTCGGGCATTTCATGGTCAAATAAAATTTGTTGCCGCAATTGCATTAGCACAAGAACGGAATAAAAAAGCGAGCCAGCAGGATGGCGGATGGCCATGCCGGAAAATGTGTTAAGGTCAGGATGGGGCAGGACGATGATGCCCTGACTGGAGCATCAGAAATGAGCAGAATAAAAAGATTGTTATGACAAAGAAAATGAAAATAAATGAGGCCGCAAATGCCGAGGACGGGGGAGCACCAAGTGGCCCACAGATAAGCGAATCGTATACAAATGGTCAACTTAACTAAAACAATAACTACCCCCCGATTTTCCTCCACAAAAGCGGGAAAGCAGAAGAATAACACTAAAATGAGCAAAAGAAAACCCCCATAAAGGAAAAGCGAAAACAAAAGCCGACAAAAGCGGGCGCCAGTTGTAGAGAAAACAATACAATAGGGGGGCTTGTCGGTGGATTGTGGGTGGCTGGCGGAAAGTCCCAAGGAAAGCCAGCGAACTGCAAATGTAAAATTAACAAGAAATCAATGCGAAAAGCCAAAACAAACAAAATCTGGGTAAATCGGAGAACTAATTTATAAGAGACCGTTGCCAGAGATACCCTCTAATAAAGGATTGTATTGGGTTTCTATAAACAATCAAAGTCTTTTTGTTTCCATTTTTTTCTATTTATATTGTTAGTTTTGGGATATGGCTTAGCTCCTAATTAATAAATACAGCTAGCCTTAATTATAAATAAACTTAAATATGCAGTTTCATAACATATCAAGTAAAAGCTTTAGTAATTTTTCCATTTGATTAAAACGTAAAAATAAAATCCCTAAAAGGTTCATTATATAATTGCGACTAGAAACAATTTTTATTTACTGATCAACTGTGTTGAATCGATATACCTTTGTTTCCTAGCAAAGCCAATCTGAAACTTGGTTGAAATGAAAACCGAAAGAAGTCATAAATAAAAATTGAATGAAACGAATTTCAGTTGGTAGATGCTTTTGTTATTTCGCGGTTATCAATACCAACGCACAGCTGGCCGAAGGCAGCCATCGACTTGGATGGCATTAGCCAACAAGGTCCCCTCTTCCACCAGCACCACCACCCCCAACACCCACAAACCACTTCCCTGGATAGTTTCCACATTCGAAGCGCTCCCACGCTCCACTGAACAGCTCCGTGAGGGGCAGCTGCGGAGACGAAGGCTGCGACGAAGATGTTGCTTGGCTGGCACATCAATTTGCGATTATGAAAGGCTGCCTGGCCAGCAGCACCAGCAGCAGCATCAGAAGCAAAAGCAGCAGCTTCAGCATCGGAAGAATAGGCTACTCTTTATTCAATCCGAAGAAATCTGAGCATTTAATGCGCAGCCAGAACACTAGAGTTAGCATCGTTAGCGTCGTTCATCGCCAGGTCGAGGGTGCTAGTACAGAAAAAAATTACTTTTTACTTTAAAAAATTCTTTTTAATTATGAATTTTTAAAATACATTGATGGGTAAGAAGATTTTGATAGATACATTAATAAATTGGGTAGGTTCTCAACGAATAGAGAAAAGATATTGTAGTTTGATGAGATCTTGTTAGATTGTTGGTATTAGAAAAGACTCATTTAAATAACTATATATTTTTTACTCTGCACCATTGCACAGCTGCATTTGGCTATTGAGAAGCATCTCCTAACGTCTGGGCATCGTTTGGCATTTCTCTGGCTCAGGCATGTGGCCTTCGCATTTAACAATCCATTCATGTTGCTGCTTTAGCTGTTGCTGCTTTAGATGTTGCTGTTGCTGTCGTGATTGTTGTTGCAGTTGCGACTGCGCATTTATGAGTCTCCGTTTGGCCAGTTGTCTGTGGAGAGTCACTGTCATGCGACTCTTCTGCTCGATCTGTGACAAACTGGTTATAAGCGAGGTAGATCAGGCTCGAGGGTAACATCGTGACCTTTTCGTGCCACACAGGGTAAATGGCATTCGATTCTCCACAACTACTTACAAGAGGCAAATGTTGGGGCAAGGAAGTCTCAACTTACATTAAGGTTGATTGATAATTAACAAAAAAAAATAAATATATAATAATAATAATATAATATAATAATAAAATAAAAAATATATAAGCATAATATTATAAAACGGAATACAAACTCTTTCAATAACTAAGCTCCTTTTCATTAATTCTTTGATGGTTAAAAAAAAAGCGAGAGTATCCAAAACTTTGGTTTAAAAACTTAGCAAGTATTTATTGTTTTTGTTATTAAGTTCTTCATTTGTTTTTTTGCTTTTATGGTCGGCTAGTACAACATGGCACAAAGCAATGCCTCTGATGTTGCTGCTGCATTTGTTGCTGTCGTTCCGCTGCAGTGAAGCGCATCACCGCTGGCTGCCTCTTCTTTTTCTTGTTACTGAGCCGCTGCAGCCGCTACAGCCGCGTGCTGATTCTTATTTATGCTGCCACACGCCCCGCTTTCCCCACTCCACTCCAAAGTACGGCTTGTCCATCCCTCCCACTCCCAGTCTTCCCCAGATTAGTTGCAATCGGATCCGACTTTGCTGAGTTATGATTAAATGGCATTTCGTGCGGGACTCCTCCGGTGTCTCAAGCTCCCTCGCCTGACTTTATGGTTATTTCGTGCCCTAAACGAAAAGAAGTCTACGTCGCGGATCGAGAAAGAACGAATGTTTGTGGCTGTTAATTTAACGCTAAATGAAGTGCGAAATTACAAAATCAAGCCTCCCTCGGAATCCCTCCTCACCGTTTCAGTGAGGTTCGTTTGTTTTGGCTATGAAAAATGAAATCGGTTCTTGTTTCTCCTCACAGCTTGACTCACATCCCGCCAACACCATAGCCCCATATCCCCCGCCCCAATCCATAAAAACTCAATAAACAAAACAAAGACTTCGGAGCGCTGGATGATGAGTAGGCTGTTGTGTTGCGAAGCGAAAATTAGTTATTTTTTGTTGAATACTTTTAATTGTTTGTTCGGCGGGAATGTCATGGAAAGAGAGTCCCATCACAGATCCAGATTTAGGGGGACTCTTTACGCCTCCCTGGCTGCACACACGTGCGCCGGAAATAACAGCTCGACAATCTGAGGAAATTCGAGCCTGATAAGCCGGCCATTGACTCAGGATCGGTCATCATATACACAGAGGGAAAAACGCATAATTATAGGAATCAAACCTACAAGTCATTAATAGGTAATGGAGTAAACAAAGCGGTTGCCTGTTTAAAAGAATATATATTACCTTTATTAAAAATCAAAAGGCAGGTCGTGAGATCTTAGACAATCTAATACCCATTTTAGGGACATCACTAAATTGTCTGTCCTGTTCCAAAACAACCCCTAGATGGCTTGTCGTTTAAGTGACATTTTCTGACTGTGCAGGTTCAGGAAACATAAACATCAGACAGAGACTAATGCACATTTAATGCACTGCCTCTGATAACAACAGAAACACAGGTAGACTGCGACCGATACACCGGTAATGACCAGAAATTGCCCAACAAAACGCAGGCAGTCATACCAAGTACTTCTCAAACAATTTGCTGTGTCTATAAATAATTAATGCCCTCTGGGCAGACGGAAAAACAAAGAAGGAGGCTGGCTGGACGAGCGCCTGCCAATTATCAATTCAGCGAACTCAGCCGGGGACGCTCCTTTGCATTCCACGAGAGCCTCGGATCGGTCAGTGCGGGTTAAAATGTTAACCCGTTCGGGGCATGAATATCGATGATGACTCCCACTCCTCGCATGATGAATCAATGAATCTGCTACACTAAGAAAAAACAGCTTATTTGACTTTAGCTTAATATTATTATACTGAAAGATATTGATGGGATTGCGAAGATGCTACGATTTGTTTTTGGTTAAATTCATCATTTGTTCTCAGTGGGGCGGGTGGCTTGATTGCCTCTTGTGTCTGTTCGTTTTGTGTGTGCCGGAATAATAAGCAGAAAATAATGCACTCCCTCCGGGGACTGCTCCCACTCCAAGGGCAATCAAAGTGATTTACTCGCATCCCAAACTCGGGGATCTGCTCGGATCGGCTCATCTGTGTGACCTGTGGCAGCTGCAGTTGGGAGGTCGGCTGTAGTTTCAAACATTTTTGCATAATTTATGCAATTTTAATTTCCAAAAGCTCGACCAGAGTCATCATTATCGCAGTGCTGGCCAGTGCTAGTGTTGGGGATGCGTGGGTGGGATGGGTGGACAGAATTTGCACTTTTGCCTTTTATATTACTTTCCCAAAATTATATCTGAGGTCGCCCAAAACTTTGCCCTCCGTTCTGTGGCTTTCTCGACCCCTCTATCATTCTGCTTCTGTTGCCAGTTTGCATTCAATTTTGCGCCAACGTCCGTCCAACTGGCCGACTGTCGTTGTCATCGTCATGGCTGGCTAACAGTTTTCGCCATTGTTAGTCTCTGTCTGTGCCCTCCATCTCCCGGTCCCGTCTCTTTCCAGCTCCATTGGCCCATAGTACACCTTTCTCTGTTTGCGGGTTTATGGTCTATGGCCACGTAATTTACCAGTTTCTTCTTTTTTTCTAGTTTTTTCGCCCTACCACATTCGTATTCGCATTCAGATTCAGATTTTAAGCAGAATTTTATTTTGAAAAGTTCATTAGAAAGTGTTTTGTCTGATGCGGGGCCATGCTCTGTCGAAGACTATTGCCATGGTCATGGATAGGCTGCACTGGAAGAAAGTATTTTTAATTGAGTAATAGCTCTGGGAAAGCTTTGACGTTTGGGCGATCTATCAAATGATTAATTATTTTGAAAGAACCATTTTCCCAAGTGCACGACCTCGGGAAAATTCCTTTCCTTGCCCTAGGTCCTGTCCAGACTATCTTTCTTTTCACATTGTTGCTAAGTCAACTCTTCGATTTGCTTATGGCTTGCGGCTAGTGGATCCTGACTCCTGTGGGGACCTCTCAGGTGCTAATTACACCGCACACCCCCAGCAGCTATGGGAACTTGGTTTCTTGATTCAAGCGATTGCCCAAAGTGTTTTTGCATTTAAGTGTTTGCGTTGCTCACATTTGGCTGTTGTCATTGTCAATGGTCGCTTAATTAGCTTTTGAATGTCGTGGATCGGGATTGGGGGCTGGTGGTTGGGGAATAGCCTGCGAGTGGTGCCTGGGGCAGGTGTAATTAATATTCAATATGTGAGACCCACCCACTGCCAACTATACGCGACTCAGCTAATTAATAGTGTTTGGCTTGACTGCTCGACCACTTGCGAGTATCGATATATATACAGTTGGATATGGGTGGTTATTTGGGTGGGGCGGAGCACGCTGGAAGAAGAACCACAGCGACCACAACAATGCCGTGGTAAGCGAAACACACACGAATGCGTCCCAAACCCCAAGCTCAACCGAGAACGACCGGGAGCGTACCTAACATCATTATCAAAGTCACGCAAATATTTACCCAAATAATTTGTCAAGTTGACACGAGAACTTAAACTTTAAGCGGCCGGGAATATGATATTCTTGAAGCGATACGAACAATGGCCAGAAGGCCTTTTTTGTTTGGTTAAGGATATACAATCTCCAACCGCCACGACCACCATCTGACATAAAAATCCAGTGAGGCGAGCATAATCCTTTATGAAATTTGTTTTCACCTTTCTGGGTCTTGGCCCGTTCTGAGCAGCGCCTTTGGCTGTTGGCCATAAAATTAAAATTTTCTTTACAAGCATTAAACGCTAAATGAACCTGAAAATTACGCAAATCGGCAGCCCGAACAGTCCGACACACACAAAATCAGGAAAAGCCAGGAAAACCAGGAAACTGAGAAACTCGGAAACGAAAAACAACAACAGCGACAACAAAGCGGCGATAAAAGAGCGCCAACACCTTGACAGCAGGTGGAAATGAGGAGTCCTGGCGAATGAGTTGACATTGACATTGCTGGGTCGAAGGGACGGTGAGTGAAGGCTCAGAGCGGATTGAGCCAACGAATAAATCTGGCAACAAAATTTTACGCCTCACTGTACCAAGGCACACCCGCACCCACGCAACCAACCACTCACACACATCCTGTTGCCGAATATTCGTGCGCACGTCAAATTATGACAGTCGCTAGATTAAGCGCTACCTGCCACAACCAAAAAATGCCACTGCCACCAATACCACCCCCTACTTACCGGTGGTGCAAAGGGCAACCTTTTTTTAGACGCGTTCACAAATTTGGTTTACACTAAATGCAAATGCCTTCGTCGGCGGAAGAGGGCAAAGGGTTCAAACCAGCAGGTTGAACTTACACGGATGACTTGTTTCTGCCGCAACGGAACTCAGGGCCTAAAAATATTACCACATGGGCAAATGTGCCCTCCCAAAAAGGGGTTTAACCCTGTTAAGGTTTATGATGAAAGATGTTTTATAAGGATATTGGATTTTTGTAAATAAAATTTGTATCAGCAATCTTAGAAGTATAGAATTTTGGAAACGAATTTAGGAAATTAAAGAAATATAAAAATATTAACAAAAAAGTTCTAGAAAAAGTATGTTTGTCATTTCTATGGATTAAAATAATTTGCCAAATATTGGAAGCAATACAAAGATTACATTTGTTGTATCTTTTTGCGAAGGATATCGGAAAGTTTGCGAATCTAACCCAACCTAACTCGTTCCCCCTTGGTTTGCTCAACTGGGGAACAATGTCTCATAATTTGCTTATGCGTACATGTGTTTGTCGCCGTGTGTTTGCCTCCATGAATATAGATTTTCCTTTCCACTCACTGTGCTGGCACAAATATGCGTCCTGAGCCATCGGAAAACATGTTGTCCCTAAAAGCAAGACACGCAACATCAACAAGAACAAGGACAACAGCAAGGGGGTTAGGCGGTTAGGTGGAAAATCGAAGGATAAGAAAAACAGAGCCACAGAGGGACACCGTTTTTGGAACTGGGTTTTTTTTCCTTTTGGGTGTGGCAACATAAAGGTGTTGACACATTTTGTGTTGATTCTTATTGGGACTCTAAGCCGATTTTATTCCAGGCGGAGACGCACACACACATACACCTCGATTCAAGTCTAAAGGGAGTGTCCTTAAAAAGAAAAAGGGAGAGAATGCCTTGATGTCCTTTGGCTCTTTTCGGGCCTGCAATCAATTCTCATTTGGCTGCCTCTTTTGTGTTTGGGCAAATCCTAACATACATCCCATATTTTTCACCACTAACCCAAGTGCATTTTTCTCTGTTTTCTTACAGGTAAGCCAAGTGCCATCCGAAGAGTGAAACAATCAAATCGGCTAGATCTGGGAGACTGAGGCGGAATAAGCTTCTGGTAAGTTGCCTCCAAGGCTCCAGCTGACAATTCCACCTGGGGAAGGTGCGCATTCTAACGTAAAGTCTGCCTGAAAAGTCGTTGCACCTGTTGACGAGGAACCAAAGCGGGGCTTTCGGGTGGCAAGTTGCAAAAAGCATAAAAATAATATGTATAAAAATCATTTTCGCCATGCTACAGCTAGCTGGGACATATTTGTCTGGAAATTTTTGCGACCGTCGCTCAGAACTTAACAGTTCTGCTGACACGATACTCGCTCTGATAAATCATAAATGAGGGGAAAGCATAAATATATGTGTATTTTATACGAGTATGTATGTATTAATATGGCAAAATGAAAATCTAATTTAAAGCAAGGCAACCCAGCCGGGCGTCAATAATTGCCCTGAACAGAAATTATGCTGAAAGATTAAAGTCATTTATTATAATTTATTTATTCTTGTTTTGTGCTTCGCTGTTGCCATGCGCTCGTATGGATCCCGGACCGGATGAGGGGCAAATAACGGTGGAGAATGTATAGAGGGTGGATGTGGTGGGGGTACAGGGGAGGCGGTAGTCCTTGGCAATTACTTTGAAGTGGCGCACTAGCCCAACTATGTACTCGCAGGGCCGTGGCGCCCCATTAAATTTGCCACACTTCATTGGCTCGCACAGAAATAATAATTTATTATTTAATTTCGCTTGGACAGCGGCACGGGCGGCTGCTGCGTCCGGGGGCGTGGCACTTGGGGGAAGTTGGTTTAAAGTAATTAATTCGGGAAGTGTCAAAGTTGCTGCATGGCCACGCCAAACTTTTCGTCTGGCCAGGCACGAGGATACGCCAAATAGGAGTGCGCCATAGAGCCGGATGTGGCCGGGGGCAAACCGGGAGTGAAAGTTGGATTGCAAAAACCAATCGGGGTCTTTAAAAAGTATAAAAAGTATTTATATTCATTTGTTTACCTATCGAAAATATAAAGAAATATTTGATTAGGCTTACAAAAACTTATTTGCAAGGAAATACAGCTTCCTTAACTACCAAACATATATCCCGATTTAAGCTATGAGACAAGAAACAATTAATTCGTAATATTTGAAATTCCTATCAAGAAAACAGTACCAGAATCGTATATCCACATTTTCCTCTTATATCCTTTGCAATTTACGCTGACCTCGCCTCGGGCCACAGTGGCAGCAGCAAGTTAATTTCCACTCGCGACTGCCCCGTGGACAGTGTCCGTAAAGAGAGGAAATAAATAAATTAAAAAATGTAAATTAATTTTTAATATGCCCGGGTCCCGCCGGCTCTGAAATTCATCATCTTCAAAGCTGCAATTAGCCTTTAATTTACGATGTGCCACGTCCCCGAATATGTTTTGAATGTATTTAGGTAGCTGGAAATGCCCAGACATAAATTAAAGGGTCCCTTTTTGCTTTCTTTTATCTTAATGCTCCGCTTTCTTGCACAATCATTTAAATGCGTAAATTCCCATAAGGTATTTTGTGTAGCGTTTTATTGCATACTTAGGGCCTCAGCCAGGAATCTTCTCTGCGGGATCCGAGGGTTCAGAACTGATGGCCATTACTCAAGGTAATTTAATTTGAAGCGAATTGTGGACTCCTTCACCATCCAAATCGATGGCTCCTTTCGACTGTCAGCTTTCGACAGGCCAAACAGGGAAAGGCTCTGGTGGGAAACCGCAGAAGGAATGGCATGGAATGGCCATAGCTGGCAACCGCAGCTAAGCCACAGTCAAATCCAAACAAATAAACGCTTGACCCACTCTGGCCAACAATGAGCAATGTGCCAAATGAACGGCCAAAGTTCAGACCGAGAATTGTGAGCCGGGAGCAGAAAACTGAGCAGGCGAAAACATTTTAAATGCAAATGAAGTGCCGCACTTAGGAAGCCGTCAGCTGGGAAGCAAAAAAAAGAGTATGGCGGGAGGAACGTTGAGAATGACTGATAAATTAGAGAAGCCTGGCTCGATTTTAATAAACTTGAAGCTGGAAAGCAGCAATGGCAGCAGCAGCCGGACCACCACCAGCAGCAGCAGCAGCGGCTCAAAGTATGTCAAAACTGGCTAAAAGCACAAACAGCCTCATCGTCTCGCCACTCAATCAACCCTCGAGCAACCCAGATTGAAATTGCAAAGTTTGGCGGCGGGATTCAAAATGTGTTTTTATGATAAAATATTTTAAAAACAATTTTTTGTTTTTCGCAATCTCGGCACCACCTAAAAAAAAGAGCAGCAAAATCCCTAAACGAAGTGCTTATGGCTTTTGTCTGCCCTCGAACAATCTAGCAAATTGAAATACTCGTAAATAATAATCAGTGACCACCGGACAGGAATCTTATAGCTTCGGGTTGGGTCAAGTTGTCCAAAACTTTAGCATACATTGGGAGGGAAAAGCTTAGCTCATTTCGGGGAGTTCGCGTGATTTATTTGTTGCATAACTCGGCCAGGACGAGATGGGGCGAAAAACTTGCAAAATAAATTGAAAGCAACAAAAGTTTGTCAGTCGCAGCGACTTCTGGAGCGGAAAAGTTTTGCCTTGCAAGTAATGTACTGGGAGAGGCGCTTGTAAAAAATTGCTAGCATACTTTTTGGCGCGCTTATAATTGTTTTCCATTCCCAGGACCCCACTCTCGATTCTCCCTTTCTCCGCTTTCCATATAACTCATTAGGCAAAAGTTTAATGCGAATCCCCACCATCACCACCACCACCGCCCCTTTTCGATCCCAGCTGCGGGAGTTTATGTTGAGATTTACTTTAACTACTCTTG
Source organism: Drosophila vallismaia (assembly GCA_035047325.1). Taxonomy (NCBI): domain Eukaryota; kingdom Metazoa; phylum Arthropoda; class Insecta; order Diptera; family Drosophilidae; genus Drosophila; species Drosophila vallismaia. Next base: position 10,996,088 of record JAWNPU010000073.1, read on the forward strand.
CGCCTGCAACTATCCAATAAATCCTGCAAAATTTGTGTCCTCCTCTTCGTTCTGCCAGCCGCATAGCCATGACCCACATAAGGATACCAAAGGAGGAGCAAGCCGGGAGGAGCCACAAGGACGGAGAACGAGGAAGGAGAGCGCTGCTCAACGGAGTGGCTTAAGGAGAGGCGGCGGACGAAAGTTATATAATAAGCAGCATTAGCTACACATGTTCGTGGTAAATCGCTCGGGGCCATTGGGACGGTGGTTCAGTTGGTATCCCGGCCAGCTGGTGGACATTATTCAGTGGGTTCCGTTGCTGCTTAAGTGCAAGTGCCCCAAAGTCAGATACTCTACTCCGTGGAGCCCCTCGGCTATCCTCCTCCTTGCCACCCAACTGGACTGTCGAAACTTTTCCAATCTAAGCTAAATAAAAGGAAAAGTCTTTCGTGTCTATCATGTCAGTAGGTATTTTATTATTTTTAACCTCGACGCACTACCATCCAACCACCACCTCCTTCTCCTTCCACCACCCGCACAGCTGTCGCTCTGTTAACCCACCGCCTGCCCTAACTCCCCGCACAATATTGTGGGAGTGCTCGTGTTGTCTTCTGCAACTAATTTGTCAATGTCAAGTGTTATTTCTTATATTTCGCTCGGTATTTTTTTCGGCTTGAATTTTATACTGTTGGTGGCTGGCTGATGCTTGCAAAACTTTTGCTCACGCACACCCACAACCAGATACATCACTCCAGGCCCACCCGGTTTCTTGCCACCCACAGACCATCGGTGTTGCACGTAATATAGTACGCCGGGTTGGTGTGTACTCTAGGCGGTCGTGCATGGGGATCTCTCGAAAGGCTAGACAAATAGGGATATGTCGCTCTATAGGAGCGGATTATGTTTTCTTTTTTTCTAGATCCAAACGGAATATTCTAATAAAATAATATATTCTCTTTTCTCATTTTACAAAATAATCTCTTTGATGAAAACCTTTCCTTCCATGTGTAATAGACCTAAAAGTGGAGATCCAATTGACTAAGTCTACAGTTTGGACCTTGTTTCTTGTTTTTATTTATTTTCTTGAAGTATAAAGTAAGCTTTTAATTGGGCAACAGCCGCTTTAAAATTGTCTTGAAGAGGTGTCACCGGAGGGGGCGTTGTAAAACTTTTTTGAAAGCTTATAAAAATTGTTGAGCCGAGGAGATGTTAAGAAGAGAATGGTGCTCGAGAATAAAAGGTTTTGTGTCTGCTTGCAATAGTTTTTGGGGACCTGCCAACTTTGCTTAACAATCAGCGTCAGGCGGCAGCCAAGTGACAGTTCCCCACCTAGAGCTTCACCTGTCCTCCTGTCCAATCCGACCGAGCTGCTTGCCTAATTGCCGACTCCGCTCCTTCGTTGAATTTCGCTAAGTAGATTTTCTTGTACGGAATTTTAGCGAGAGTGGCAGGCCCAAATCGGAGCAGCAGAGCAGCGGAGCATCACGGCATCCGAGCAGTACAGTTGACACTTTGTGTCAAAGTTCATTGCAGCGGCAGTCGGTCAGGAGCCGTCAGATGTCCTTGCTGCTGTTGTCAGTGCTCTTGCTGTTACTGCGGTTGTTGTTCTTGTTGTTGCGTGCCCTCGAAGAATTTTTCGCTACTCTCCTTCTTCATATTTTTTTCTTTTTCCCGTTTAATGCTAATTAATTGGATGGGGTTTGGTTCTAAGGGGTGAGGTCGTTGCTTGTTTGCCAAATTAATGACCAACTTCTCAAGTGCTCAAGAGCAGCTCAAGCAAAATACTTTTTAGCGGATTTCAATGGAAAACGCCATAATTGTATGGCACTGGAGTGACGTTCGCATAACAATTGGAAAGGATTTGGCAGGATGCAGGAGGGCGAGGGCGAGGCAGAGGCCGTGGCATGACGCGGCATGTGAGCGAAGGCACATGTAAGGTGCCCCAGCGTAATCACATGGCCCAGTGAATTTATTGAATGCCTCGGCAAAGACATAATACAAAATAATACAAGTACGAATATGTAGGTTTTTGTCATGCCAAGGCTTCTGAGCACAAATCCCCCTAAAGTATAAGGACGAGGGTGGCACCAAGGCCGAGGTAGGGGCATTGGGAGTGCCTCCAGCTCTATTAGGCGCAACAATTGCTTTTAACGCTCATCAACAGCACCCGAAATAATGCCTCTCAGCCTCATCACGATTCCCAACTCACAGATTTCTATATAGGGTCTGGGGATGGGCGATATTATGGCGGTGATGACGATAATGCGGATGCCGAACAGCTGCCAGCTCTTTTACAACAAAAATTATCCCAGGCACCCAAAGTAGAGGCACATATGCTACCAAAAAGCTGTAAAAAATGTTGCGACAAAAATTGCCTTGCAAAGTTTATAAAAATTAAGCGTCAAATATATATTTACCAAATTACTGTGACAGGCAAAGCACGTAGCTTAAATGCACTTGGGGAAAATGACAGTAATTTAGATTGAATCAGACTTCAAGGAATGTTACAAAAAAAGTTTATGTGATTATTTTGAGCGAATAATTCAATTGGATAGAAAAAACTGAAAAGCATACATAAAATTAAACTTATTTAAAAACAGAAGTTTCTTTTAAGCCCTTAAAAGTAAAGGAAAATAGTCATGCATTTAATTTTCAAGTATATCTTTCGAAAATGGGAAATTTTGTTGATTTTAAAAATTTAAAGAGAAATTTTTTCGTGTGCAGAGGCCCAGTATACCTGCCGTTGTCCTTGTCACGACCCCACCCACCCATTTGGCCTGACCTGACTACTGCCATCACTTGCGCTAAATTAGATTTCGCCCGTTCCAGACTCGTTCGGCGCTGTCGCTTCATTTTGTCAATTGTTTGGACCTGTTATACTCTGTCAGATAGACGGACGAGTAAATGGCCAGAAGCCAGGAGCCGGGCAGGCTAAGAGGGCCCTGTGAAAGGCGGAAGGACACAATGGCCACCGCTCGGCAGACGGCAGAGTCTCATTGTAAAGCGTGCGTCCAGGCCTGGCATTGTGTTTGGGAACTAAGTAGATTAGGGCCAATTACACTGGCATCAGCATCACCGCCACCATTGGCGGTCTAGTGGAAATCACCACAGTTGCTCCTGCCATCGTTGTTCGTAAATGAAACTTGAAGTCTTGGTCCTTTGACAGCAAGGAATTTAGATGTTTGAAAAGGAGCTCGCTACAGGCCTTACTCCGGCTTACTAACCGCCTAATGTGCCAAAAAGCCAAATGAGTTTGCCTGCACAAACACAGTTCCAAATGCGAATGCAAATGGGACTGCGGATGCGGATGGAAATGCGGATACCTCTGAAATGCAATCGTCAACCACACCACGGAGCACGTGCAATGTGTGGCTTTTCTGTCATCCGAAAGCCAAGGCAAACACAAGCTCCAGCGCAATCGCAAACGCCCTCATGCTCACGGGGACGGGTGCCGTCATGCATACGAAATATTAAAGTTTCACGTCCCAGCCAGGGTTCATTGGAAAAACCCTTTGGATACCCTTTCCAGAGGATTAGTTTTTATTTATTTTAAGGTAGTGCTTCCTTCAAGCTTGAAGTTTTTGTCAGGGGTTGTCGGTGTGGTGTTCTCCGAATTTAATTCAAAAAACAGTTGAAGTATTTAAATTTTGAGTCCTATTCTTTAGACTTCCCCAGCTATATATTATATATGTCTCTGTTTAAAAGAAATTTTATTTATTTTGTCACACAAAAAAGGGAATTTTCCTAAACAGGATTAATTATATCAAATCCAACCGCTTTGAGTAGTTTTATGCTTTTTATGCTAGAAACCTAATTTAATGATTTTGAATTACTTGATAGGGTATTCGAAGCATTTGAACAGAGCCCGCCTTCTTGCATGTGTACATCGCGAGGCGCAACAAAAACAAATGCAAGGTCGTAATTATTCATAATTCAATTTTCTATCGGTAGGACGTAGGCACTCTGGGTAGGTGTACGGCAACAATTTCACGGCAACCGTCAACGACACATTCTCCGTCTGTGGGTGGGGCAACCGTATTTGTGTGCAGTTAATGTGAATTTGGAATGCATACGGGGTTATGCAATATTAAGCACACGCATTCGACATGTTTGCACTATGGCAGGAGTAGGAACAGCGGGCAGACTGTTGGTTTTGCCGGGCGGGCGGTGGGCAGGTAAACTGGGCTTGGGTTGGGCTAGGAAGGACAATGAGAAGCAACCAAAAGCGGCAGCAGCAGCAACAGCAGCAGGTTAAACAAATGTCAAAGCAAACCGAAATTCACATCTCGTCCTCGACATTATATTGCCGTGTGTTTATTTAGTCGAGGATGCGGCAGGCAATGCGATTCCGGGACAGGCCAAAACCAGGCTGGCATTCTGCATTCGGAGCTCGGCTCCGTGTGTGATGCGGCTCAACTAATTGTGTTTTGTGCTCCGTGCTGGCAAACAAATCTAAGCCCAGCACGTTTGCCGCACGGCCATAAATTGCCATCAATTTATGCATTTATTTCGTTAGTTTCCGGCTCAGATGCAGCTGCGTTTTGTGGATTCAATGCAATTAGGCCGGCGAAGATGCATGTACACAAATTCTTACCATAAATATTTCCACATCATAATTAAAACGAATCCTGCCACTGGGTGGCCCACTTTCCATCCAGCGGCATGGAACTTAACGCGACACATCCGCTTGCCGGGCATTTAGGTTTCGTTCAGCCACTGCAGCTGTCGTTGCAAGTGAAACTGCTATGGAGACTGCAACTGAAACGGCAACTGCAACTGCAGGTCTCACCTTTCGGCTCTCTGCAAGCGGATATCCGGAAAGCGCAGAACGCGACTCACGTTCCAGCTGAATTTTTCTTCAGATTGAGCCAAAGGAACAGGCCTTTGTTCGCCGCTCAGACATTGTAAAACAGAAGGAGCGACAACAAGGACGAAATGGAGAAATGGAAATGGCCATTAAAAGGAAACACTTTGCGCACTTTAATTTATTTTTAGCGCCCTGGAAAAATGGCAGAGAGGCGAGAAAGAGATCCGAAATACACAAAAAAAAATGTGAATTTGAAACATAAAGGTTAATCTTATTAAAACTTGGGATTTATCATATTAAAAAAATAATTCGGGATTTAAATTCTCTATACAAATCATTTGTTTTAAAAAATATTAAAAGAAAAGAAATTTTGAAAATGTTTTCCGTATAAAGAACTCTAGATCTTAGAACTCAAAACGCTGAGTGGTAGCAAATTTGCGAAAAACAATTAAACAAGTTGCATTTATAACAAAGTGTCCTTTTGATTAACGCAAAACAGTGGAGTTTATAGTTTTTAGAGTTGCTGAGCAAATATTGACTCAAAGGAACTGCACTTCTACTTGGTAGTTGCCTTTGGGGATATTGCTTGCATGTCTGGCTGCTATCCTACCATCGCTCAGGCTTAATTTAAATAAATGTCACACCATGTGGCCAGGGGCGATGGATCCAACCCCTTGATCACCCGCTGGCATCACCCGTTCAAAGGTTGCCCGCTGGGTGAATCGCGACATTTTTGTGTTGCGACGCTGTTCAAGTAAGGCAATTTGTTGTTATTATTTTGGTAACACTTTAATTTCTCTCCCTGCCACACGGTCCTGCCGCACGACACGCAGCCCACAACATCACAGCGTGAGCTAGTTAGTTGGCAATAAGGATATGGCGTTATCCTTTTACCAGCTATTTAGCATTTAAATGCTTAGCGCTTTGGCCTCATTCTTTTTTGTGCTTTCCCTTGGTTTAGTTTTGCATTGAGGGTATATTAGGCTTAAGAAGCTTGAAAGTAGGCTGGTTATTTTAAAGTATTTTTTTTAGTTATGTAAAACATAAGCATGCAGTTACATTTTTATTACCAATCAAATATTTGGCTTAGAAGCGTTGACTATATAAAATACTATACGACTTTAAAAAATATGTTTTTATTATATGGAAATATTTCTTTTATTGCTAGTTATTATTTTACAACTTGTTATTCAGTGAAGTCATGAAAAATACAAAGTACTCGTAAGTTTTCATTCGAAACTATTCTAAAAAAGAGTGCTATTTGTTTTATTTTCGCCTTTTTGTGGCAGTCTTAGCCACGCAGGGTGTGGTCTTGACTACGTGATGCCAATTTCCAACAATGTTATCATGGTCTTATCTAGATTTTGTCGCAACTCTCTGTAGCTGCTGCTCATTCTTATGGCTAATGAGAGCCAAACTCAGAAACGCGACTCGGATTGTTGCAAATTTTTGTGAATCTTTATTACGTATACGCAATGGATACTTCCCTTCCACCATTATTCCAGGCACTTAATCAAGCTGGCCAAGAGTTTATTACACACATGAACTGCGCAGAATTGAGTTACATAAGTTGGGCGAGCGAGTTCTCCGGCTAAATCAACTCGGGGGTGTAAAATTTTTGCGCCATTTATTTAAATTCCCCGCGAGTGTGCGGGTAAGTTGTACACACTTCTAAGCGCATGTAAGCCGTCACTCCACCCAATCCTGGCAACCAACTCAAGTCAGAGACATTAAAAGCATTTCTTTTGTGGTTCTCAAAAGGAATCGAGGTTGGGGCTGATGGAAGGGCGAGAATGGGGTCTGATGCCACTGACAAGCGTTCACAATTTACTCACCGCACAACTAACCACCCGCCCCAATGTAATAAGCAATAACAGTTACCCGATCAAGGAGCAGGATACGCGGAGGAGTCGGGGAATGGTTTTGCCAAGGCGCGAAACTGAAATGGCGCAACTTTATTTAATATCCGTAAGCAATGTCAGCCAAACAAAGATAGCGAACTGAGCGCAGAACTGAAACTGACACACAACAAGACGCCCAACCGGGCGTATGCGCAATATTTGGTCGCTTAGGCAGCATAGGAAAATGTTTGCATTCGCCAAATTGCCTTGCGTGTCAACACTAAATAGCAGACAAGTCTAAATACTTGTACCCAGCCCTCAAGCCATCCACCCTAGCCACCCTGGCCACCAGCCTGGAAAACTTTTGAATGTCGCGCAGTTGTTTTGCGGTTCGTTCCTTCAAAAATATTTTCGAGCTAAATTTACGCGTTCTTGGCACACACTTCGAACATCCTTTTCAACTGTTTGTCCACACAAATACACACTCACTTTTTCATATGCGTTGTGAGCCAATATTTGTTGTTGTTGATTTTAGCCGAAAAGCAAAGGAAAAGCAGCTTAACTTATGTCAACCCGATAGCATCGTGGGACCATAAATGTCTCCCCAGACAACTTTGGCCGCCTCCGCCTCCGCCACCGAGACAGAAGAAATCGCTGGGACGTTGCGAAATCAGTGGAAAGCTTTTCAGAAAGTTTTTGTCAAACATTTGTGTGGCACTTGTAAATTTGTTGTGATTTCTTGATAGCTCCTTATGTTCGGGTGTGTGCGTGTGAGTCTGTGTGAGTTGCGCTCCACCCACTGAAGGAAATACCCAATCCTCACACCCTGTAGGCTGTGAGTTTTATGAATTTTCATGTGCTCTCAAGCGTGTCTGAAGAGAAAGCCGAGAAAATGCCAACATGTGAAAGAATTCGCTCACTAACCCCGACTTTTTTCACCACCCACACTGTGTGTGTGTGAAAAAGTTTTTCTTTTTCAGACTTGAGTAACTTCATTAGAAAGAATTTAAAGCAGCCGCTGGCGTTGATTTATGGCAGATATATATCCGCAAGCGGAAATGATTATGATAGAGCCAGATGAAGGAAATGAGAAAAGAGAGCTTAACATCCCGAGAAGCCAATAAAGCCGTATTCTTTTTTTTCTCTGCGCCATTCTGTGGCAAATTATGAACGAGAGCTCTTGATTGAGTGCAGCGGAATGCCGGAGGGGGAGGCAGCTCCTTATCGCAACCAAAACAGTTGGAGGACAAAATCAATTTCCCCGCCCAATGCAGAGCACAACCCACCACCAGTTAGCCAACTTTGCACAGCTTGCGGTCAGCTTGACATTTTTTGGTTGCAATCTGCTTCGCAGGAGGAGAAGCAAATTCCTGTGCAGCTTTTGGCACTCAATAAAAGCGATAAAAATAGAGCGAGAGGCCACGTCCTGGGGTCGTCGGGGCACGCCCTTTCCTAGCTGGCACTTCATCATCATTTGGCCCACCCACCCCCTCCATCAAAATGAAATGTCAAACTAAATGGCAACAATTTTGATTGAATTTTTTACAAAGTGCCACGCCACTAGGATGCCAATTTTGGTTGACCAAAAATGTGCTGGAAATAGCACCACGTTTCGCCAAGGAAATCCAACTGAATCTGAGGTTTTCGCACTTGATTTTAACTCGGAACTCAGGACTCGGGCCTTTAAAAATCCAGGACGTGACGAGGAGGCTTGCGAAATGCCAACAATAAAGTGCAATTCATTCTCTAAACAGGCTGCATGTCCTCTATCCTTGCAAGTGGCACATGGAATGAGAGAATCACAGTACTCCGGCAGTAGGAGAACGTGGTGGGTATGGTTGGGGGTGACACGGCATTTTATGACAATACCAATCTAAGCGAAAGCGAGAAAGACGTTGACATATTTTTCTTGACAACGTGCAGTGCATTTCTTTCCAGGCCGCTGACAAAATGTGCCCGTTACCGCAATGCAATGATCCAGTGGCGTAGTCGAATCACAGGGGGATCTTGAGGTTGCAAAATCCTGGCCAGACTCAAAATTCCTGCCGCCCATTGGCAACCTGTATCGAGAGTTGTCAAAATATTGGCTTGAATTGGGATATCAAACCCTCTGCCTCTGAACTGTTTTCAAGTCTAGGGGGAATCCCCGGCCATATATCCTGACTCACTGCCTAACTGACTGGGGCTTTGACTCTGGTGGTTCCAAAGGCTCCTGCATCAGCCGCCGCTGCATCAGACACAAATACTACATTAACCCAAATGCAAAGCCGTGCCAAGAGCCCGGCAAGTAAATGCCCACGGGACGTGTGCATGTGTGAGCAGCTATTGCAGTGCATCTATCTATGTGTGGGTATAAGGGTGAATCCGGGCATCAGTGTGTGTGTGTCACCCGCAGTTGAATTGATGAGAGAGGAGGCCAGAACACAGCCAGTTACCAGTTGCCAGTTAGCCGAGTTTTCAGCCCAGTTTCGTGGGGCTTAAAGCGCCGCTTACGGACCCATTTACCCAAGAATACGACTGCAGGGTTTTATTACCAATGATCGCATTTGGCAAGACCAGTCTTATTGACCCAGATTGATGTTCGAAACTATTAAACGGAAGTCTGTACCTTATAGGAACTTTAAATAAAAACTTTAAAGCCAAGCCGTGTTTTTATCACTGTTTTAAGCAGTGCTTTTAATGAGAAACCAGGAATCCCTTGTATTACTTTTTTAACGAAGGCCAAACCATCTATAAGACCCTTAAGCATTCTTAAACTTTCGAAACGCTCTGTAAATGCTACTTGACTTGGGTCCCGCCATAGCCCTGTAATGTTGTGCAAACAATGAGACGAGTTTAGGCACCGCATAGTTAGCATTAATGCTAATGCCTTGAACTTGAACCCAATTTGAAAAAGGGCTCAACATTCTGGCCATTTCATTTGCATTCAGTTTTAAATAATTTGAAGACGGGAAAGGACAAGCAACGAAAGGATGTGTCACCCAAAAAATATGAAATGAACCGACTTGGCTGAGCCAGAAAAAGCCGTCCAAAAGAAAGGGAAAAAGGTCAAAAACACTTGGCAGTACATTATCTGGGCCACTGGCTGAATCGGAGCAGCCAACCGATCCAAGGCAACTGACAACTGACGGCGGACAAACTGATGACAGACGCTTGGGCTGACATTTTCGTTATTATTCTTATTGCTGCTGTTTCTGGTGCGGCTTCTGGGCAGCATCGGTTCCATCTATTGCTGATGCCACACCCATGCCATTCCATTTCGCTGGGATGCTCCTGCTCGAGCTCCTGGTACTGCTGTTATTGTTGGCTCAATTTCCTAGCCATTTCCGGCTGTTCTTCTTCTACCCTACAAAATTACGTAAAACATACAAAAACAGAAGTTACTCTGTACAACAACAAAGTGGGTTTTGGGGCTTCGAGGAGGGGCAGAGAAAAAACACACAGACCGTGCGGGTCATTCCACTTGATTTCCGAAAAGGATACTGGCCACACAAGGGAAAAAAATGCCCAACATCGTAGGAGGTTTGGTGCGGGGGCAAAGACAGGCAACCGCAAGTACAAAAGAAATGAACTGCTCGGGAGGACCATCCCACTTCCACTTCCAGTCCCACTCCCACTCCTTCTTCCGCCTTCAGTCATCGGCGTTCACTGTGCTGCTCACTCAATGGTCCATAAATCGGTTGTCAACTATTCAAATGCAGACAATTGATTACAGCGATAAAGCTGAAGAGCCTTTTGTGAGCGATTCATCCTGCTCCTGCTTCTGGGCCCCTCTGGCTCCTTCTTCTTTGCCAGGCTCTAATGAAAGCAGCTGTGCCATTCACAGAGACCTGAAGAAATAGATGGTTCGGGATACTGACTGTGGATTGCGATATCTAGGTGGTTCCCTATTTTTCCAATTTTTGCTCCTCCTTTGATGTGTCGAAGCCATAATGAGATGAGTTGGCTTTGGGGCCGAAAATGAGGAGGCGCAAAAAGTCAATAGACGGTAAGAACATTTAAGCCAGCCACCGAATTAGGTTACAGCTGCAGACACACAAGTCTTACCACAGTAAATACTCTTTGCTGCAAACTGCAAAATCAACACGCACTCGACGGTGTCTATCGATTGAATGGGTTGCGGATGATCGCCGTTCCTTAGGAGCTAAGCTCCAATACTCCAACTTAGCCCGCAAAATATTTATTCACAGTTCAATAAATAAAACTCCATGTAGTAGAAGTGGAGGAGCCAAGTCATGGATCTAATGGCCTCGTATCCATCCACCCTTCCATCTAACCATCTACCCATCCATCCAGCCAGCCAGAAAGCAGTAGTTTTAAATAAGAAATGAATACAACGCCTTTTGTTCGGGCGCGCCGACTTGGACTTAACTTCAAGTTGGATTGCAAAAGGGAATGCGATTGCTATTGGAATGGCAACCAACGGGGAGGAGCTGCAGTTGCAGTTTGAATTTGAGTTTTAATATGGGGTATATATGTACAGGGTATACTACTCGTATTTGCTTAGCTTATGCCCGCACTAAGCCCCGGGCATTTAACACTTTGTATTTACTGCCGTAGCTAGAGCAATTGAAGTGCTCGTTTGTAGGAGCAATGGAAACGGCAGAACGACTTAAACACATTTGCCCCTGCAAGCCATAAGAAACGTAAAGAAACGCTGTACACGGAGGAAAAACGAAAATCCATTTAGAGTAAATGAGTTTTCACCACAAAACTTAAATTTTAAGGAGCGAAAGTTACGGGCAGTATGTACTCGTAGATGCCTTGGCTGAGAAAAAGCCAAGAGACCAAACAGTTTATTAAAGTTTCCTGAAAATTTATGCTCCTGAGTAATGATTTTGATATTATTTTTCCAGAATCACCTCACTTTTCTACTTTTCAATTTGTACTTTATGGAGAGACGTTTAATTTAAGACCCTGTTTTCTTCTTCTGTAAGAGAAGGAAGTAGAACGTCTCCAGCTTTTAACAATAATGTTGCTGCAACGTTGATGGGCCTGCATCAAAACGTTGCAGCTCACAAGCGGCATTAGGAAGTGCGGCCACGTCTGGCTTGGATCCAGTTCTGGATCCGAGTCCAAAGAAATTGTTATGGCCAAGTGCAAGTGAATTTCCAACTGCCCTGTCGTTTCTCTATTTATCTATCAACCGAGCTCAGTGTGTGCCTGGTTTATAGATTTTTCAATGGCTGTGCGTCTGATAATTCAAGTTTCCCCTTTTACTGGAAGAAAACAACATTCTGGTAAGGAATAGGAGTAAACAAATTGCCCAACGTGATATGCACCCCAAGAGCACAAGGAACGGGGCTCAGGAGGGGCTAATTGGTAGAACTTCCGAGCGCCATCGAACTGTCAATTGTCAAAAGGCAGCAGGTCGAACCTGGCCGCAAACTAAGTTAACGAACTTGCCAAAACATAATTCGCCAGGCCTCTGGGACAGGGGCTATTGCCGAAAGCGAAGTTTGTGGGTGGAAGTAGTGGATCCGGGCCGCAGTTTGTATGAAAGCCAGGCCAATAATTTAAGAAGTTCACGCTACACAAAGTTCAAGTGAAGTATGCCAGGTCTGGCTGCCTCGTCCTGAAAGATGGCAAACGGAAATTTACTGCAAGCACGAACAGTAAATGGTGCGAGGAACTGGGTGGGTGGTGCTACTCGGAAGGGGTAAATACAAGGAAGTCCAAGGACTCCGTCAAGGGGTTCGGTTTGTCGGAGCGAAATATGCACATTTCCACACTTAATAACAAAATATGTTAAACAAAATCATTTGATGTTGGGTGTAATTTTTTCAACGCTGCATGGTTCAGTATGTGTGTATAAGTGCGGGTTTTTTTTACTTGTATATCGCTGCCAGGAGGCCTCTTTGGCTCACACACACAAAAACACACCGAGACACACTCGGGTAAACAAAACACATGTTTACATGCAAATTACATAAAGCAAGCGGCAGCAGTGGCAAACAAACGCAAATTATATGCTGCACACTCTTAGGCCTGCGACTCAGACTTTATATATCGAGTTACCAAAGTAAATTGTATGGGGATTTTTGCCCCTACATCCATTCATTTCCGCAGAAAAACGGCGTCCAGACAATGTCGCGCCGCTTCCTGGGTCCTTTATAGACGTCCGCCTTGGTCCCTTGCCTGCAGCCGCTTCGCTTTGCTTACTTTTCGAGTTCGTTTTGTAAGCTATTTCGGAAATCTTCAAAGTAGATTCATTTTTCTGTATTTAATTAAAGAAAGAATTTACAATAAATGGTTTATGAAGCTCAGAAAATATCTGGATTTCGGCTTTCAACCATTTTTAAGAGTATTTTTAAATTCGCTCTAAGATTTCAAACTTTTATTATTTCGTTTCACCACCCTTAGTTGAAAGTCGTTGGAGGAAAAAAACGCCACAGCGGCGTAACATGTAAACAAACTCATTTAACTGATTTTCAGAAAGGAAAGTGTGGCTCCTGGGCATGGTGGCTGGTAATGGGAGGTGGGCCTGGTGGGGGATGTATGGGCAATGGGAATGGGGGATTGAGAGTGGCGCTGGAACGACCGCATTATCATCATCATCTCGACGCTTTTTGCCCGCAACTCTTTCAGAGGAACAGCAGCAGCTGCCGTGGCCGCAACCTGAGGCTAGATTTACATGTCACTCGACTTAAGTTGGGCCTTGTCCCGAGATCTAGGGTCTGGTCCAGGAGCTCATCCACCTCACCATGGCGACAAGTTAAGTTGCCCAGTCTATTTGGATTCAGTATCCAGGATCCTCCAACCCCTCAAGCTGTGCACATAATCTTTGCATAATTTCCAACTCAGCTTTTCTTTGTGCCAGCGCCTTTTTTCACTGGCTGAACTACAAAAAACGGCAACTGTCAGCAGAAACAGGAGAATAAACTAAATACAATTTCATCCAATTCTTTTTTGGTGCGCCATTCGTTGGTCAGAAAAAGCTGGACAAGAGCTGTAGCCATTTGTTTTCCCAGGGAAGCTCCCGCATTATCCTGCTTGGATAAATTTAAATTATTCATTTTTTATTGCCTACTTTTGAGAGCGCGCCATATCGAATGACGGCAAACGAGATATGAAGGATCAGTTAGTTTCCGTTTAAAGCATTTCAATGAAAACTTGCCCGAAAAGCAATAAGTCGGAGCTTCTCCTACTCTCCTGGCCAAGTTTCCACTTTGAAATTGGACCGACAAAAGCGCAAAACTTCGTCGGGAAGAAGTGGAGTTCTTTCATGTGTACAAAATCAAAAGGATAATTGAGACATGTGAACAATATTCCTAAGTGCGAGACCCCAAAGCAGCAAAAACAAAAACTCAATGAAAGGTCGCACATCAAAGGTGGCCCCCAGACATTTTCTCAGCTTACCCCAGATAAAAAGCAATTAACAAAAGTAAAAGCAAGAGAATCCTGACTGGGGATGGCTGCAAAACACAAAAAACAAACAGAAAAAAAATGGGAAAAGAGCGTGGAGTAAAGAAAAATATTAAATGCTTCAAAATGGGCCGGGGTTGGGGCTGGGCCACCTCAAAAAAGTGCCTGGCACTCACAAAACGACAAGAAACGGGTGGTAAAGCCGGAAGGTGGTAGCTGGTAGGGGCTCCACACACACACGCACGACAAAGCAGAATAATAAATTTCAATTCAGACGACGACATGACGTCTCTGCCTCACGTCGACGTCGACGTGCATGTTGATAAGAAAGTGTACAACCCTTCCAGCATCATCCATCCACTGCCCCCACTGGCTTTTTGCTTATTTTATCTACACGCAAAAAATTATATTAAAGTTATCCCAAACTCGGCTACCAAATGTGGCTTAAATTGCTGAAGGTGCTTTAGGGGATGAGCAGGTCAGATTTTAAGCAGCCAGCTAGGACAACCAGAAGGGAGAACATTCCTCCACAAATTTTTATATTAAAACTGTGCCAAAATAAGTGTCTTGAAAAGTTAAGTAAAGCTACTGAGGTTCTAAAACTAGAAACAGATATAGAAAAATAAACCATCCATTGTTTTTCCAATAGAATTTTTATCAGTGCACCGTTTGCCGGGGGCAGTCACTTTAGCCTTGGCTTAGCGCGTTGAGAGCCTCCTGGCCAGGTCGGGATATGTGGGCGTAAAATGAAGCCAGGAGAACTCTGCATGCGAATGGGAAAAAGTCGCGGATAAATGCCACGTGGATGAGCACTTATACAGGGACTGCGGAAAGGAAATGCGCAACGCAGCCCAAAGGTGTCAAGCGGAAAATAAAGCATAATAATAGCTGCAGTCCAGGAACAAAGGCCTCGATGGTGTGGGGACATAGCCTAGACACACGTCAGTCAACCCCAGAGCGTTGGGTCAGAAGGCACATTATCCACCTGACAATGCCTTCCTGAAAAGCTCCATATAATGGAGCTAAGGACCTCCTAACGTGCTAATAAAATACACAGGTCTTCCGACCGGCATCAAACAAAATTCGTAATGAAGACCTCTAATAACTTGGGCGAAAAAATCAAAGAAAAATGTTATGCTCTTAGAAATGTCATTAATAAATCGGCTAAATGTGGTTTTTGTGGAATAACGAGTTCTGAATTATTAAAAATATAAGCTTTCTAAATATATTGCTCAGTCATTCTGATTATTTCTTGTCCTTTTCAGATTCATGTGGAAAAGACGCAAAGGCTCTACTCTAGACAGAGCCCAGACCTTGATCCTGTGACCGGACCGATGTCCTTTGGAACAGCCAGAGCCACTTGATGGGCAACTGAAAAGCTCCGATCTGATTTGAAGGAACGAGAGGCACTAGCAATAACGGGAATAGCAACAAACGTAATTTGAATTTGTACAGTCGCCGAAGGATACGGGAGTGAGAAGAGCGAATCGTGTACATATTTCGGCTCTGTCTGTTCCTGTTTCGTGTAAATAAATGCAATGGAAAAGGCGAAGCCGCAACCGAAACAGCAACGGAACAAGGAACAGGAATAAAAGGAGAAATGGCAGAAAGTGCAGTTAAGCGTGGAAATTGCATTAAAAATTGAGCAAAAAACTGAGAAAACAAAAAGCAGTAAAAGGCCAACAAAAAAACGTCGAAACAAACAAAGACACAAAACGAAAAAGCTGAAGTTAACGAGCGCTAAAAAGCAACAAAAAACAAAAAAAACAAAGAAGCCGGGCTTACAGACACAGAGCGACAGGGAGGGAAGGAAAATCGAGTGAGATAGAGAGAGAGACAGAGTGCCGTGGAAAAGGGGAAAAAATAGTAAAGTTTTGATTGAAAATTTTCACTGTGCTTTCATTTGACGGCGCGCCGCATCCTTTCTTGATTGTGTAAATTTTTGATTAAGAAACAAAAAAACCATCACTAATCCGCGGGGCGTGAAACGAAAAAAATTATCCGCAAAAAAGACTTGAAATTAGAGTTAAAATTTAATTTGATACGAGCCAAATATCGAATTTCGAATAACCGAAACAAAGACAAAAATATCAAATATTGAAAATCAAAAAACTTTGCAGTTCGTCTTTCAGTTTTGTCATGACAGTTCGGGCTTACGTTATGCTATATTTTTTATTGTTTATGCACAAAAAGATCGCCGGAATCGAGTTCGGATTTGGAATCGGAGTCGGGTGCAGTTGCAGCAGCGGGTGTCCTTGCCATAAACATATCTGACTGATATACAAAATTGAGCGGTGAACACTGAAAGTGAGTCGTGCAGTAAAAGTCAAACTCTGCCCCACCTAACGTCCAAAACACAACAACAACAAAAAAAATCAAAATAAATAAATAAAGAAAAGCAGCAAACCCCACCCGAGCCACTCGGGTCGTTGACAAAGTAACGCATTTAGTGATAAGCGCCAAACGACTTTGGCAAAATGAGCAGCCAAAACAGGAGCACCAGCAGCACCAGGAGCAGCAGGAGCAGGCGGAGCAGAAAAAGCCGGAGCAGCAGGGACACAAGGATGGGAATTGGCAGCATGGAGATAACAGCCCAACTATTGCTCCTTATCGGCATCGCAGTCGCATCATGTTTGCCGGGTAAGTGTCAACAGCAGTTCCCTTCCCATTCCGACCCGTTTCGCCCTGTCTCCGGTTTCCTGTTCCAGGACAGGACGGACTTATCGGGCGGTGCCACCTCCCGGAATTAATGCAAATATTTAACGTGCTTTTTTATGGATTTGTCGTCGTCATGCTGGGTCCTTTCCCTATTCTACTCCCCTCCCTATTCGTGGCAGCCTACTTTAGGGCCCTGTCATAATGCCAAGGAGACGGAAAAAGTGGATGGGGATCTGGCACAGGCTCAGGCTTAAGCTTCGGCTCCCTCTCCTGCTCCAATCGCCACTTGACATGACTTGTAAATGGCTTTCGATTAAGTTGTCACATTAGCATTAATCTTGAGCTACGAAGGAGAAAGCATCTTCGAGCTCATTGAAGTTCAATCAAGTTGTCTGGCAGGACTCCCCGCTCCTTGAAACGTGCTAATGAGCCGTGAGCTGATGAGTCCGTTCACTTTTACAAATGTCTCTCCAGAGTCCTCAATATCCATCCTTTGAGAAGATCTAGGTCAGCCAAAGATCTCTACAGTCGGCCGCCATATAATTGAAATATAATTACCTGGGCGAAAAGCGCTTTAAGCGTTCTGCACGTAAATTCATGCATTTATTAATTCATTATCAATTCAAGCATTTTACAACATTGATGCTGAATTTTTAATGGGCGGAAAAAGCAGCAGCAAACGGTTCAATAAATATTACTGCTTATTATGTATATGCATTCGACATTATCCCGCATGTTGTTTTCTCACAAGTGTAATCTGTTTAATCGAATGGGATCGGAATCGGAGTTTAAGGCAATTATTGGAACAAATTGATTTCAAATTTAAAAGGTTAATGTGGGCTTTTTTCAGATTTATTCAAAATATTTCGCAATTTATTTATTTAAAAAAAACGATGAGAGAAAACAATGCTGCTAATTGGCATCTGTTTAGACATTATTTAAATTGTTGTTTACCTTTCTAATCAAAATGACGAATTTAATTCAAAGTTCCCATAACATTACGTATACGCAGTGTTGACACACCCATTGACAGACATTCTCGCATGCAAAACAATGAGGCAACGTCAATGTTAGTTTCCGATGTACTATGTGTTTTTTTCGGGGGCATTTCTTTTATTTATCCATCACAGATCACCAGCTGGGCCCAGCATTTGTCATTTAATTTTGGTCGCACGGTCCAAAGTCCTTTCCTATTCGCATTGTTTCATTTCGGTTCGTTTGATTTGCAATATTTTCATTTACAGCAACAAATTCCGGGCTCTGTTTGTGCTTTGTCTTTGCTCTCTATTTGCTCAACATTTTGTGTGTGTTATTTTGCTAATTCAAACCATTTTGAAATGTTTTTAGGCTGTTTTGGGGGCCACCCTGCCCATTCACAATATTTGTTATTTATTTTGGGCGCATTTCCTATTTGTCGTTTTGTGTTGTGAATGGCATCGCATTCCTAATTTCGGAACCGAAAATAGTTAATACGAAATTAATTTCGAAATTGAAACGGACCTATAAATAAAACATTCGCCTTTGATTGGAACGAGCATTTCTTTTTATGTTCGGCGCTTTTATGGCGGCGACAAAAATTGGTCTCAATAAAAATTTACGTTTCATAAAATTTATTATGTATGCAATACAATGGCCTCAACACGGCCAGAGCAGGGGTGAAATCAAAGCTGGATTGACCAAAAAACAACAAGGAAATGAACAACTTTATATGCAGGATAATGTCCAGGACATCATGGTGGCAAGAGTTCCTTTGCGCTTATGTGGAAGAGGAGTGTGTGTTTGAGCTTCATGTGTGGCATTCAAGCAGTTTGAAATTTATTACGTCCCTGGGTGTGAGTGCGAGATAGCATCGGGCCATCCTTGCTAGGTTCTCACACTTGAACTTTGCACAACTATTTGGCTTTATTCGAAATCATTGACCAAATTCTTAAGTAATCAAACTGAAAGTTTTCTCTTCTCTCGACTCAGACTGATAAGAGCTTTTCACTTGCCCAGATAAATACAAATCATGCAAACTGTCCAAAAACAGAGCAGAATCGAGAAAGAACTTCCAACATGACTTTTCAATTTTGGAATGTGTTTAATGGCTTTGGTTTGAGTATCAGTAGCGTTTATATCCTATAGGTGTGTGTTCGAGTTTGTGAATGTGGCTGTTAATGGAAATAGGAACCATTCGCCGGCTGGCTTGGGAAAAATCGCACGGAAAAGCCCGGAAAAGTTGAACGTAGCAGCAAGTTGGGTGGCAACTTTTAATGGCTCACTAAAATAATGAAAGCCAAAACTTAATCAAACTGGGTCCAGGTTACAGGTTCAGGTAACAGATTCGCTCCAATCGATATTGCGCCAAGGCACGCCCAAACTGTAATTAAAGGAAAATAGCGACCCGCGGAATTGCGCGGAAAAGTGCGGGAAATATGGAAAAATTGTCGCTTCCTCCGGTGCGGTTGCCATGCTGCTGCGGAGAGTGTGGAGCACATAGCACAGAGCACGTATTGAAAATATTGCTCACATGTAAACATACTGCTGAGCTGGGTTCGGCCCCGAACCCAATCCCAGGACACAAAGGTGTTTGTATGCGACGCCTGATTGCAAACAGCTTCCCGCGGTGGCACGCGCCTAATTAAATTAGAGAACGCAGCATTTCGGGCTCAATTGAAGATGCAGATGAGAATGGGGAATAGCAGCTTCCCGTGTGCCCTATCCGCAAACAAAGCTATTTTAAAGCACACAGTAGAAGGGGTCCTGCCATGTGTCCTGTCATCGATTTCCATGTTCCCCAGTTCGTCAGTTCCTCAAGGACCAAAGCATATTTTCCCCTAGCAAAATTATGCACAAATTGTTCAACCGTAGTAGATCTCTGTGTGTGTACCAGCAAGCAAAGTCGGGCAAATATGTGCACAAACATTCGGAGGACGTAGCCATGGTTGTGGGCCATCTGTCCCGGGCTGGATGGTCCTTTTCTAATGCAAAATAAGCCAAAAAAGCACACTGAAAAACAAAGCTAAGCACACGTCAAAGTCTGCCTCCAGCCAGGGTCATATTGGGGCACTCTTTCAATGATTTTCACTTTTAAAAGGTCGTTCTTACAGAAAAAAATCGGGATTAGATTGAAAGAATTATTAGAAAAAATGTTCATTAAAGAATACTAAACTATGTAGTGGAAAGTGAGTCAATTTTCTCATACATATATTTCTCATAAATCTTTTCTAAGCCCTTTAAGCTTTTTTCAAATTAAGTTTGCCACAAAATACCTTCGTTTTACAAGTGTAGTTTAGTGTCTCTCCTTCGTGTATGAACTTTGGCTCAGATTAAATATTTTCCCAGTAGCAGTTGAAGTCGTGTTGCCCAGAGATGAGTTGTTGTCTACGTAATTTTTCGTTTCGCCTCTTCCATGGCCCGAGGAGCAGCCACAAGCTATGGGTGTAAAAGGAGGAAGCCATGGGGCACTCCTGGAGGCATGCGGCGAGGTCATGGTCGGGCTGCAAGACTTTTGCCTGCTAACAGCATTCATTATGCATGCACTTTAAATTGTAAATTTTACTACCTTGCATTCACCAAACAATCCGCCGGATTTCTGCACCCACCACAGCTTCTGTTTTGGCTAGAGTTGTTTCGAATCCTTCTCCAGGAGAAGATGCTGTCGGCTCAGGGCCAGGCTAAGACCAGCTGATGCGCTTGATGAGCTTTGGCCGTATTGTTTGAATATTTAGCAAGCCAAGGATCAGAGCGGCGGACTGTAAGTCCATTATTCTCGCTGGAATTCCTGAGCCTTTGTTTGCGAAACTCTATCAAAAGTTTTGAGCAGAAACTTTCAAATGTATTTCGTTAAAGAGCTCAAAACAAATTGGCTAATGAGTTGATAATTTTTATGTCGTAAGCCGTTCAGTTAATTTAATCAAATTAGTTGCAACTTCGGCATCCCGGCAACAATTTGTGGCCATTTAAAGTGGCCCAAAAACTTCAAAATGTTTAGCAAGTATTATTACGAGACGAAGAGCCAACCAAATTGAATATCTCCTTTCAGGATTGCCATGACAACTGTACACCTCCCCACAGGACGGCGATTTCTAAAAGCAGAGCCACCGAAAAGTTTGTGGCGCCTGGAAACTTTTGTGTCAGTGTGAGTTACTGGTCGTGTGGCATAGATCAAAAACATAGAAAGGGGTAAGGGTTAAGGGCTTAGACCGGAGCTCAAGCCGGGTCTGGCTATGATGGAGATGACGATAATGGCCATTCAAGCAAATAGGCAAATCCGATGGCAGGGACACGGACTCCGTCCCGGGGTCTCTGAGACAGGTTGCCATTGTTGGCAAGTGGCAACAAAGTCAGCCAAACAAAATCCGACCAAAGATATATCTCTGTCTATGGACAGCAAGCCATAGACTTCTTTTTCCCCCTAAAATACACACATGCCAAAGCCTTTTGGGTCAAAAACTTTTCAAATACCTAATCCCCATACTACTGGCAAAGAGGGTGAAGAAAAGGAGAAGGATTAGGGCAGTTCTCCATTTCAGCATGATTATAAATAGAAAATTGTTCGTTTTCTTAGGGTCAAGCATGTGTGAGGACGAGCCCTGAACGCTTTGGCCATAAGTCTGCCGTCTAAGCTGATTCTCAGCTCTATTAATAGCTGATTGGCTCGGGTGAGATCCAGCTGCACCTGACGACTCCGGGCAGTCATATTGATTCGGTTATGACGGCCGGCGTATGCCGCAACCTGATCCTGCCAAAACCCTAAGTGGAAAACCCTGTCGTGGCCGCCTTATGTTTTCACTCCGCCCCCAAGGCGAACTGGGATGGGCGTTTCGGTAGGAGCTTAAAGAGTTTTTTTACGGCCAGGTTGGTGGACTTACCTTTTGGCACAGGCAAAACTTTCCCGACCCAAATGAGCTAACTCGCATTCGTCTTTCGGCCACGACAGAGGAAATCAATTTGGGGGAATTCCAACTATTTGGCCCACCCAAAAGCCAGTGTAAATTGTTGACGGCAGCCACATGAAAGAGCGGACTTAGATAATTAAAACTGCGAGCGGTTGCCTCAGCAATGTCCGGCGGAACCGCAACGCCCGCCTCCATCATACCCAGCTGCCTCTCCCAGTGCCTTTTTCCACAAAAGCTGCAGTAAAAATTAACGACGCCTTTCTCGATTCTCGTTTGCGTTGGCTTTTGCGTTACGCCAAAAGTTTGCGCAGATAAGGCCAGAACAACAAAGTGGCAACTGGAAATTGGCTGGCGAGTTGAATGAAATATGCACAGAAAGAAATGATAGCTTATCCACACTAAACGGAAATAAATGACTGAAAAGCTTGCTCTGCTCTTCATGATTGTGATTCAGATCATAATCAAGCCCTAAACTATCTTAATCTATTAGAAAACTTCAATTTCTTCGACTGCGAATGTCCTGTTTTTTGTGTAAGTCGTAAAGTTGGATTCAATCGATTTTGCCTTACTTCGCGTCACGTCACTGCCAAGCGAAAGCAAATAAATCACAATATCTTGTAGCGGTGGACAAGTCGCCAGTCGCTTGAGGTGAGGCCTTGACCACAGCGCCGCAGGACCACAGGACACGAGATATACGGTACGGTATAGGGGATTCAGGATACGCAAGTATTTTGGATGTGGGGCCGAGTATCGCAAGCGGAAGGCAGCGCGTCAAGTTATCAAATGATTTATTTACGAGCCCGTCAGGCAAACAAACAAGTCCGGGCGGAGCCTGTGTGGTTTTTAGGTGGGGTCCACGACAATTTGCCGAAACGACAAACGCGTGTCAAGCGTGGTAAAAATGTCACAGACTCCTTCCCAAGTTCAAATTTGTTGAACCCGGGCACTCGCAAGAGTTATAGCCAAAAACAGATCGAAGCTGGCCCTTAAGGAGGTCACTTAAAGTGTATTCTTTTAACAAAATTGAACTGATACCGATGGCCAAAATCAGAAAATGTTTAAACATCTGCTGCCTGCCGTCTGTTGGGATTTTGTCCATTTGTCCGCCTGTCACAAGAGCAGATATACTCCCCAAATGAAATTTAATCATTTTAAAAGCCATTCAAAATTGACAAAAAAAGACAACTGGTGTCCACTTGGCTTTTTGGTTTATCTTCCCATGGTGGACGGCTTTTAAATCTCAGTCCCGATGCCGGCCTCTTCATGTTTATGAATATAAATTAAGATCTTCTTCGCCCGTTCAGCACATTAATTCATTTACCTGCTGCTGTGCTAGTAGAGTGGGTCTCAAATTGAAAAGGTAATTCAGCCCGTGCCACCCAAGAAAGTCACGGAGTACTGGCAACGCAATTTGCTGCAGAAACCACAGAAATTTATGTTTAAGCCAGGTGAACGCTCGAGGAGCTGCGATTCGAGGATTCAGGGATTTGAGTGCGAGTCGAGCGCGCGCACATACAATAATTTTCAATTTAAAGGTAATTTTAACCCCGACAAAAACACAGGGACCCACACATGAGTAGGACTCTCGCCAGGACTAAAACAGCAGCAGCAACAGCGAACAGCATTTCGGCCATAATTTAACTTACAACAAGTTTCAATAAGCCAGAGGACACGAAGGGGTGTTTGGGAGACCACCTTTGCCACCTGGCTGTGTCCTGCTTCCTTCCTTCCACTTCCTCTTTTTTTAGTCGTGTATGTGGGTGTGTGTGTACAGATTCGAGGGTGTGTGTGTGTGTGGGTTGGCAAAGTGGATTTAGCCATAAAATGGCAATGTGCCGCAGCAGCGACTACGTCTACGAAAAGCACAACAAAGTTAAATGCAGTTGATTTTTGTTGCCGGCCAGGCAAGCGAGGGAGATTTTTGAAGTAACCGCAATTCATATTTCATACTGCCAGTGGCCATAAAAAGGCTGAAAAGAGTAAAAGGCAGGAATAGCGTGAAGAAAATGAAAATGACGCAAGGCGAAGACGACCGACCAGGGCCTTAACCCGCCGCTGACTTCGCTTGACTCCTGCAACACGGCAGGTCCTTGCCGCTCAGTTTTTAGAGGGGTTAAGCTACAGGGGGTGAAGTTGGTGCAAAGTGTTTGCAAAGTAATTTCCGTTTCCTGCTCGCCTCGAGTGGCAGGACTTGAGCGCTTGGCCAGAAACCGGGTTTGATCTGCAAGGACACAGAAGGAAAGGCTACAGGGAACCGGGTGAGTAAGGAGGATTATACCTGGCATGCTCATTAAATTGCCGTTTCAGCACATGCATAAACAGACCGAACAGCTTCATGTACTTGTCAACCAGACGCAACCGCACTGCTTAGTGCACCCGGACAAACCCGACCAACTAAACCACCGACTAGCGGGGCATCAGACTTGGACACTTTAATCCCGAATGGCACCCAGACACCGACGTACGGCGTACGGCGTACGGCGAACGGCAGACGGCGACGTCAGTCCGTAAAATCCAGAAACGGAAGAGAAGCGTTGCATGTGAAGTGCATTCGAAACGTGCTTCTCGACAGGATTTCGGATTCGAAATCCATTTAAATTCCAGTTAAAATGCAGACACAACAATCCAGCTCCGCCCACTTGCAGAAGCGAAAATCAATACCCCAAAAAAGACCGAAGAAAGTTCAAAAAAGTACCAACTAACTGGGGCAGCGAATGAGTACCTAGACAATTATTTTCAACTAACGAGAAAAAAAGTAGAGGACCGTCCAACTATGAAAGGATACTTCGGACAAATCGCCGTAAATGTTTTTGGTTTCTTTTTCTTTAAAATTATAAAAAAAACTTTAAAATTTATCAATAGTAATAGACAAAGTTTACTTTGATTCGACCCCGTTAAGGTTTTTGGTTTTTAAATCTTCTTATTGCAAAAAGCTGAAGGTTGAAATTCATATTGATTACATAAAAGGAAATATTATTTTGCGTTTCGCTAGTTTGAATTTTTGAGGTAAAAAATACAAATCATTAATCAATACTTTGGAGTATTCATACTCGGTCCAATCAAATCAAAATCAGGAACATCAAAAAGTCATTTGTGAAAAGCTGTTCCTTTTACATAGAAAAGCACCGAGAAATATTGATGGCATGATTATGCAATTATTGGGGTGTTTACAGGTCCGGAAAAACAGGATAAGGAGTCCGAGTAAAAAATGTACTTGTTTGCCAACAAACAACACCGGCAGAGGAAGTGGCTGGCTCCGCATTCAGTTAATTTGATTATGCGGCCAAACAAAAGTAATCATAATAATCCCAAAATAATAATGGAAATGGAAAGCAACCATCGGTGGCAGTTACAGGGGCAGGAACAGCAACATTCAACAAAAACTCCATTAACTCATAACTATTAAGAACTACAGAAACCAACAACTCGTAAACAACGGCGAAACTTATAATGGACACATGTACGGGGCATTGGCACTCACACACACATCGGGCACTACAAAACCGCATTACATACTTGCACAGGGATACTCACACACACAGCGCGCAAGCTTACAACCACAGGCTCATTATCCTTTTTAATAAAGCTTATCAATGCCAGGACATGCGAGCTGCCAGCAGCAGCAGGAACATCAGCAGCTGGAGCAGTGGGAGCAGCGGGAGGAGAGGGGCTACCAATTATCCCGACTCGCACACACATTCCCTCACACCCAAGCACTTACACTATCCTGGCCAAAGGATCCGTTGACAAGACTGCTCCGGTGACAAGAACAACGAACAACCGACCAACTGCTAACAACAATAACAACAACACGCACATTACCAACGACAACAACGGACAGTGAACAACGAACAACGATGAGAACGACAAACAGTAAATTCAAAGATAATTTATTATAGCGACACCTGTAATTACCATGAACCATAAAATAATATCCTTACACACACACACAGAGACACATAGATCTCCCAGTGGCACGATGTGCTTGTGCGAGTGTCACTGATGTTGCCACTGCCACCTACCCCCACCTATCCCGGCAGAGATTAATTGTGGACTCGGAAGTGGGCCAAGACTTTTGGACAGGCAGGTAAAGCCCTCCCAACAATATGCAGGGTTTCTTTTTATTTCCGTTCCTGGGCTTCCCATCTTAATCAGGACACACACGGAAAACTAAATATGAAATTGCCACATATAATATAATTGTGCTGCGGCAACAATGTTTTGGGGCAGCCAGCCACAGCCACAACCATTTTGTACTATTTGTACGTACAACCTTTAAAAGTGGTTTCTATCTTGTGGGTTTTATTTTAATCATACCCTAAAAAAACAAAGGACAAAGGGTGATCTGACTGCGCGTCGAATCAGACTCGAAAATATTTCATAAAATTTTAGTCAGGGTACAATAAGGTAGAAAACGTTCAGTATTTGGCAAATATTTTTATGATATTCACTTTTTATAGATAATAGATGTGTAAAAATATATATATATATATAGGCTTAAAGGAATTATATTCTAGGGAAGGCAAATATTTACTCTGTTACATTTTTTGTTAGAGTATTCCTGACGCTGCTCATCCAATATGAGGAGGATGGGTTTTGTTTTTTATTATTTTAGCCCCGAGCTGGTAACACTTTAATCTTGTTCAGACCACCGCAACACACGCACGTACGTATTTTATATTTATGCTCCTGTTTGTCTGTCCGTCCATGATTCACTGACTGACGGGCTGACGGGCTGACGAACCGACTGGCTGCCAGCTAGCACCGCCCCCTTTCGTGATATCCTGACTCCCGTGACTTGTAGGTATTTTGCGGTCGTCGGTGTGGCACGAAACTAACAACAAATAGCACCGGGGATAGAGCGGAGCACTCAGGCTAGCGCTTTACTTGGTACAATACGCTTATCCTTGCGCATCCTGCCAGTGGCACCCATTCCGAATCCACCTCTGCGCGCTTCTCCCCGTTGATTGATGTGCTTTTGGCCCGCATTTGGTGTTTCTGTGGCGCGGTTTCTCATTTTATTGCTTGTCGCTTTTTGTTTCGCTTTGTCCTTTGTCTCCGTTTTAGTAATAGTCGTCTTGTGCGTCCGTTTGCAGTGCAAGTCCCGTAATCGCATACGTCAGAAATTATGTTCCTTTGCCATACGAAATGACAACGATTGCGTCCTGCATTCCTGTCACGTCACAGTGTGAGGAATCTTTTCAGCGGCCGGGCGTTAAAGGTGTCCCCGAATGAGTCCCGGGAACCACTATCGTCCTACTGTCTGGCAGGATATCTTTTTAATTACACTAAAACGTGCCGACTCCCGAATGGAGGTCACTTGGGCTAACGAGCAAGCGAGTGAAAGTCGCTCTCTCCAAATATCCTTTGCCTCCACGAACCAGAATCCATTCGTCACACCCAAACACACGTGCAAAATACAAAAAAATACAAAAAAAAAATGGGGAGTAGGACACACTAATCCGATTAGTTTGGCTGACATTCTGCGCCGGGAAAGTGCAGTCCAGGTTCCTGGCCAAAAGGATCTCCGGCTCATTCATTCATTTCATTCAAATGTGACAAGCCGACAAAATCCACAAAATAGAAGCAAAAGAAACCATCCCAGGCCAGACAACAAAAGTGGAATAATTAAAAACAACGAAAAAGCGTGAAAGCGGGGAAATAAATTTATCCTGGCAACATGGCCCAAAACTGGGTCAACATGGAAACTAGATTTGTTGGCCTGGCGGAATAGGAGGCAGACGTTGCAATTTGGCGGCAATTTCTGTGCAATCTGCGCCCCATTTGAGGAACTGTACAATGCATCCGACTATATAACACATGTACCCCATTGAATGCCTCCTTTTACGACTTGGGCACTTAAGCGACAACCTTTTGCTTGCCCGGCCCAAGGACTTTCATTTTTATCACATAATATTTTATTTTAACGGCAATAAAGCGTAATTTAATGAGCCTATAAAATGAAAATACATTAGACGCCAGACCCGCTGGCGCAGGATGTCTCAGTCTCGCCGCCAGCATCCTGGATGGTTTCATTTTGCTGTGGGAGGGACTACCTGCGTGGCCGCCCCCATCATCTTGGCCATCTGTCATCGCGGCTCATTTTTATGCCAAATTAAATGTCTTCAAGCCCGGTCGAGATTTCCTGCTGGTTAGAAAAACAGAAGGGGAAGGGGTCTGCACGAAGAAAAAAATTTATGGGAAAGTTACGATTTATTATATAGAAGAAGAAAAAAAACAATTTTTTATTAGATTCAACAATAAAAATCAGTTATCTTAATTCAATGATTTGGTTTCTATACATAAAAGATTGCTATAAAGAAATAGTTTCCATTTTAATAACAATAAAGTACACCCATAATTTAAAAATTAAGTAAAGCGCAGCAGAATGCAAGCTTCACATTTTCTCTGTATTAAAAGACATTTATTTAGCCGCGTCCCCTCAGTCTTGGGCTTGCTATTCCATTTCTTATATAATTTTCACTGTCGAGCATATTACACATACGCCCCATATTTCTCGTGTTTACCAAGTCTCTTGGCCCGGTCTGGTGGTTCTGCTCTTGGTATTCTTGGCTCGTGCCAGCCACTTGCCTAACAACCACCCACCGCCCAGTTGCCACCACCCACAACCCGACACCCTCTTGCATGTCTGGGAACAGTTCAGTGCCTGACTCTGACTGCGACTATTTATTCGCTGTCTTCGTTACATGGCATGACATTGACTTTTATTTAAATGATTTCTCTTCACTGCCGGCGGCCCGCCTGGTATCGAAACGGTTTCGCTTTAGGGTTTGGGCCTGGGCCGGTTTGGACAGGGTTCAACTTGGTATCCTTGGCGTATCCTTGAAAGGCAATAGACTCCACTGCTGCTTTCAGCTGTTTGTTTTCGCTTGGCAGCCATCGTGCTTGTTGACTGAATGCAACTTGTAATAAATATTGCAGGCTTTCCACTTCCACTGCCACTGCCACTTTCCATTGCCCCTTCCCCGTTGACCCTATTGGTCCCACCATTTCCTCTTGCTATAAATATTTGTTAGTCGTTTACTTTGCCATTGCTGATTTGTGATATTTGCCGGAAAATGTATCCAGCTGCAATGCAGCCCCGTGGCGTTCCAAAGCAAATTGATCGCATGAATATGGACATGTCCTGGACCAATAACTAGCAAGCTCTTAAGTATGCAACACATTTGCAATGAATTCATATTAATTACCCCGATAAGAGCAGCTTTGCCGCTACAACCCGCACCCTCCCTGCCCATTTCAATATGAAAGCGACATAAATTGCCCAAATGTGAAATCGATTGCATTCCGCAAAATTTGCACACAGCAGCCCAGGGACCGAATTGGCATTGCAATAGGGATAAAGCAGGCAGGACATTAGATGTGCGCATGTGTGTGAAACTGGGGCGGGGAACAATACGTTCGGAATAAATTTTTAATTAACCCAAATTTCGAAAACTAATAAAATGGCACAATGTGGATGCAACTGGACAGTTGTGACATTGGGCAATGAGGCTTTAATAATTTACCGGAACACACAAGCAAATACCGTCAGAATACAACCTTCTTTACAGCCCAGACCCGAATAGTTTCCATATTTGTTCAGCGTATGCGGATTTTGGAATTGATTTGACGCCGGCGGGCAAACAAGGAACCAAACAATGCTATTATGCAATTACGGCGTTACCGAGTTAATGTACTGCATGATTATTAAAATATTTCCCAGCCACTCGGCAAACATTGCGGGCAAAAGGCAGGACAACGAGCCCCCCGCCGCCACCAGTGAGTGTGTACACTTTGTATAACAAATCATGTACAAACAGTGTCACAACAACACCTACTGGAGAGCCACCCCCGTCCATCCAGTTTTGCAAACAAATATTTGCACATGGGCTATGGCTCACGGAAGTTGAGGGTGGATGATAGGGTGGATGATAGGGTGGATGATGGGGTGGACGATGGGATGGGATGGGGCGGGCTCTGTAAGACCGGAAACCGCTGCTAAATGCAAGCGGATGTGGGACGCAACAAGCGGGACATTGCGAGGATGATGGTCAAAAACTTTAGCAATTAAACCAGAACCACTTAACCCAAAGTGATAACCCAAATGCCCCAAGCAAATCATGACAGCGGCAGGAAGCGTGGCCAATTCTCTCAACAATTAACTGGGCGGTATGCCGAAGTCTCTCGGCTTCATTCTATTAACGTATAACTGGCAAGCAAGGCCTTGAACTGACAGCTGGGCGGTGTGTAAGCACCCCGGGGTAGCTCATAAACAATTTAAAATGTCATACATGGCGTATACGCAACGCCGTCGTTTACTTCTGCCAATTAAATAGTAGACAAGGAATTATTTAAGCCAGAGTCTAAAAGTCAACCGCTTCTTGGCAAGCGGCTAAGAAAACAAGCCGTAAACAAGGCCAGTACATACACTCTCGCCTGAGTTTACGATCTTGGGCGAAATTCTCATACGTAATGTTGTTTTTACGGCACCCACGACTACGTTTGAATGACATATGTATATGTGTTTCGGTGCTTGTATGGGTGCGTGTGTGTGCGCTTTGCTGTTTGCCTTCGCATATGTGTTTGTGCTTTCCGCACGGGTGTGCTGGCGATGTTGCTGTGTGTTTGTGGTATCAGTGGCCGAGTAATTAAGCAAAGTACAATTTCGTACCATTAAGTAATTTCACTCCATTCATTGACTCACCGCCTCCGCCGCCTGCCCCTCTGGCCAGCTCTGCTCATGCGCCAGTTGTTGTTGTTAATTTATCGCCAAGCCAAATGGACTTTCCCCTGCGAGAGCAAAGGCAAGAGCAAAAGCAGCGATGGGTGAGTGCATTATGGCCAGGCCCACGCTGCGTATGTGTAATGTGTTGGCTCATTTACGTGTTCGTTTCGCTTGCTATTAAAAAGGATTTCCGGCCAAAGCAAGCTTATGCTCTAACGCGGACTCTATTTAACATGTGGTCCACCTGTCCCTCTTAGACGTACAGCCTCTCTTTCAACCACCCACAATCCCTTTGCAAATGTGGGCCGTAAAGTACGCTACAGTAGGTCAGATGGTATCCTTTTTGTTTGGCTCGTCTTGGGATGAGTTCTGTTTATGGTCGGTTAAGTCAGTAAGTAAATTTTAATGCTCTTTTCGTTTAGTTTATCTTTGCCTTATTAATGTCTTCGGGAAGCGGAAAGGGCAACAGCCCCAGGACGACCCTTCGATATGCATTTCGATGAGCATTCCATTGCTCGGACAGCAACAAGGAATAACAATAAAGGCAATGGGAGCCCTAAAGAAGAGCTCACGTCCGGGGCCGACTGTTTGTCTGCCTGCTGTTGTTTGGCCTCACTCAGCAGGTTCGGATGCCACACAATTGGCCAAATGCCATGCCAACATGGCAGGGGCCAAGGAAAACACACAAAAATTGAAACCAGTGCCGCAACCGCCAGTTGGTAACTGCCAGCCGAAAAAGTATCAACCGCAGGCAGACAGACAGAAACACTGGGACAGCCAGAGTCGGAAAAGACACAATGCAAATGTGGCCAGGAGCAGAGCAGGAGACAGACGGAGTTGGTTGTCGGATTAGCCAAGTGTCCTGCATGTAAATCGAAAAGTAGTCCTTGTTGATCGGTGTTTGATTCGGCCTACAAATTGCCGACAACCGAAGGCAAAGGCCCCAGGCTGCAGATGAAAATCTCCATATACGAGTACATAAGCCAACTGATACTTTTCAACTTAGACAGACGACAGGCATTTGTTCGAATAATATGCTGCAGATGTTAAAATGGAAAAATTTATGAGCATCCCAAAATAACTGAAATTGTCCGCTCTCATAAATTATATTCTCTGGCAGACAGCTGAGACAAAA
Organism: Drosophila vallismaia; assembly: GCA_035047325.1. Lineage (NCBI taxonomy): Eukaryota > Metazoa > Arthropoda > Insecta > Diptera > Drosophilidae > Drosophila > Drosophila vallismaia. The sequence continues at coordinate 11,027,484 of JAWNPU010000073.1, forward strand.
GTGCTCGAAATGCACAAATTAATTTAGTCAAAATTACGCTAGAGTCGGCAAATGTTAAAAGTCAGCAAAAATAAAGAAACGGAATGAAAATCAAATGAAATTAAATTGCAAGCCAAAGATACCAAAATTTGAATTGAAATGACCATGGCAACGGAAATAGAAACACATAGATTTTCTCTGGCCAATGAACTGAACTCTGTAGCATTCAGTTGGGCATCCATCCAATCAACGGACACAGACTCCGGTCCCGACTGCGACTCCGGCGGAGTGCTGAAGCATGTGTGTGACAAGCTGATGAATAATGTCGCCCTGAATCTAGCTGGAAACTTTCTCTGCCTTCTGCCAAAAGGGTCAGGGCTGCTGGAACAAGGGCCAAACAAACTTCAATACATTTAAAATGTTTTTCAATAAAAGTTTATCGTACTGCAATTGTTTTCCGTCTCCTACTGATTCTCCCCTGCCGTTTTTATCTCATCGCGGCTCTGGTGGCACCTTCAACAAGATGTCGCTGCTACGGTTTCGCTTTCCGAGCTCCCGGCTGTCGGTTCAATTGTTTTGCACTTGAGGGGCAATTTATCTTAGCAGCTAAGCAAGAAGAGCACTCAGCTTGCCATGCATTTCCGGCAGCCACCCTGAGCCCGTCTGAGTGCCACACACGAGTGCATAATCCTTTTAAATACAACTTGACTGCAGCTACGACATGTCCTTGCCGAGAACTAGAATACAACGAGCACTCTGAAGGACTTGACACACAGAACCCAGTACGGCTTGTTTGTTGGCCGACTGCCCTCCCACCCAGAAACTGGCTAAATCAGGACAATCAATGGAAATTAACATTTAATTAGGCGAAGGAATGCCAGCCGTAATCGCGAACAGTCCACCAGAGCCAGGGCATAAATAATTTTATGACGGAGCAGGCACCAGGGCGTAACGCAACGGGCCGGACTATAAAACATAAAACGAGACAAACAATGCGAGCCAAATGTCCATCCAATAAAAAGCAGTTGGCTGTGAAAAGCGGACATTTAAAGCTTGATAAGTAATTAAAAACCGGGCGAGGACTTGCAAAAACACCCAACCCAGCCAAGTCCCTTCCAGAGATATAGGGATATTACCAGTCAGCAGAGGCCATAAAAAATATGAGTTAGGTGCGTTACCACAAAGTTGTAAAGGATGAAGTTGCCACTGGGGGCAGCCAGTAAAGTACGGAGCTAAAAGTGTCGCCCTGGATGGTGCAGAGGACATCGGCTCGTGCGGCAAGCGACTTGTCAGACAAGGCTAAATAAAACATGAAAACTATGTGACAAAATGACACAAACGCACTCGCATGCCGTTTCCCCAGGAATGTCAACAACATAAAAATAATAAAAATAATGGCAACAACAAAATGCGGCACACAAATATAAAAAATAACCATCCACCCGAAGAGTGAGATAGATAGATTTTGGAAGAGCTAGAGAGGGCTATGGCTTTGTAAAAGCGACAGCAAAGGAACTAGAAATGCCAAGGAAAGAAGCTCGCGAACGAATTTCCCTATAAAAAGTGGACGGAACGGAGCTTTTCCTGCTTCATCTCTGGGAGGCGAAACTATTAACGGAATTCCAAACCATGGGGAAGTGGTAAACGGGGGAAAAGAGGACTTAAACTAGGTGAAAGCCACACAAAACGACATCGTTGACAAAGGCAACTGGCGGGATGGGCGAAAAGGTAACGCTAAAAATGCCAAAAAGTGAGGATGTGAACGAGTATATTCAGTATATCCTTGTGAACGCACACTCCTACATGCCAGGATGCCTTTTATGTGCCGGGCAGCCATTTGTAGTTTATTGTTAAATATGTGTGCGTGTGGGTGTGCGGCGAGTGTATACCGTTATCACTTTACCCTATGTCTATGAGCAGCAGCCGTCGAGATGGCCATAAAATAATATTTTATGATCTGCGGTCGTTGCTCCCTCAAGGAGATTTTCGTTTCCGAATTTGTTGCAATAAGTTGTAAGCTAAAAAAAGAATACAAATCTGACCCACATCCACCACACACATAACCCCCTCATCCGAATTCCTAGATATAAAGATCCTGGCTTAAGTCGACTGAGCTTACACGTAAATTTCCCATGGCTTCTGCCTTTTCTTCTGCTGGAGTTTATTTTAACATTCGCACACAAGACGTGAGCGCATTTTGGAACTGGGTGTTAAAAGCGAGTGCATTCGAAACCCCCAGCCAAAGCGCGCACATACCCACATTTTGTTTGCCATTTCCATTGGGGTTTTCTTGTTCCTATCCTGGCAAATATTTGCACGAGCCGCGCTTAGTCAGTGCACTCGTGCACCTGAAGCTCTTGCATCTATAAACCTTTTAAATCTTAAGGGTCATGCCAAGGTTATCTTTCTGACACATTCGTTTCAAAACATTCTTTTTCAATGGCGTCAACCGGGCGTATGCGTAATATATAATTGCCTGGCATCCCTCCAGCCTCCCAATTACAGCCCAACTCTATCCACAATGCCAATCAAAAGTCAATACTATAAGCATTCAATTGTTTGCCGCCACATTTACACAAACTGGCAAACTCCCGCACAGACCCGGGTATTCACGCGCCAGGATTTACGAGCACATGATTCATCTGTATGAATTTTTGCCACGCTTCCACGTACCAGTTTGATACCCTTAATTTGTTGAGGACTTGAGTTTCTTTGTAAAAATAAATTATTGGATTTTTCTTAACGTTTTTTGATACGTCATGGCTAATCATTTAAACTTTTTACGTACTAAGCTGTTTAAAAAATAATGAAAAAACAATAAGTTTAAAATCATTTGTTGTAAGCTTAAAGTGTATGTGGAACTTTCATAGCTTCACACATTTATTTGCTACATTTTAGTCCTTTTTCACTTTACTGATTTTACCAATCATTTTCGCGAATGCGCTACCGAGAACAAAGCCATCCACTGGCAGCTCCCCGCCACTTCCGTCGCCGACATCGTGCAAACAAATGCGCATAAAAATCCATTATTTTAGCAAACACAACACGCACACACACCCACACTTCACCTCCACCACCCCAATCCCCCTTCACGGTATCCGGCACCCTTTACAATGCAATGCAATGTCTACAGAGCTACAAACAATTTTTTTCCGTGAAAAAAATAAATATAAAAGCGTTGAAACGAAAACATTTTGGAACAATATAAAAATTGCAAAAACGAAAACTGGGGGGGTGTAAAAGTGGAAGGACGTGCCTGTTGATAGTGGGCGAGAAGGGTGAAGGCGTCTGGGTGAGGGTAGTGGAAAAGGTACCAGTTCTCGGCCCGAGAAGAGGGTCAGCAGAGGGGCAAAGGTCGGGGAGATGGACAAAACTCGGGGCCAGCGTTTATTGGCAACAGTGTTGCTATTTGTGTAAACGACTCGTAAAATTTTATGTTGAAGCTGCTCCATAGTAGTGGCAGTGGCTTTTTTCCAGCGTTATTTCCGACTCTTGCAGCACCCACGCTCCCCCTCTCAATTTTCCTTTCACAGGGACCACAAAGGACCAAGAGTCCTTTTTCACATATAGGCTGGATTGAGTTGAGCTTCGTAACTTCGCGGGTGTTGCAAATTTTCGGCTGCATTTTTGGTTGGCAAATGATGCAAATGATTGCAAACACTGATTACAATTATACGGGACACCGGGTGGGGCATGGGCTGGTGGAGAGTGAACCTTTATCTCAATCCAAGCCCCTACGCTCCTGGGCTGGTGCGTTTTCTTTTCAATTTGTTTTGTTGTCAGTCCGGACAAAATTGACATCTATTTTATGTTGCAGCTGCATTTCAATTTCCCCCAGTCACATGGGTGCTTCATGGAATGGAATACATGTAAATATTGGATATTGATTGCATTTCGCTCCGCCTGCCAACTTGTCAATGTCAACAAAGAGGGGGACGGAAGCGGCCAAGGGGATCACCGGGAGCAGGGATATCAATCGGCAATGTACGCCGTACGGGTCCGGGAAATGCGTGATAGATCGCTCAACAATGGAGCCACCGGAAAAGTGGAAAACTTTTATTGAAATTCATTCATTAGTCGTGTGCTGAAAAAGTTTTGCATATTTTACTTCCGACCTGTCATATAATTTCCCCCATTTTTTCGGACCTAATGAACTGCAACTGACATTTGTGCTGGTGTCTCCTTTTTTCCGTAATTATGTATGACTGGCAGGCACGGGAAAAGTGTATCTGTCGTCGGTTAAATGCAAATAAAAATTTGCCTCTTTTATGGTTCTATTAGATTACTTTTTAATTTTTTGTTTACAATATAGGGTTTGAAGTTGATATATTAAAAAAGAGACATTCTTCTAGACTAAAATCATTACCTTATTTTTTCCAAGTGTTTCGAACCCTTCGATGCTCAGATTAGAGTTCCAGGACCCTTTCTGCAGTTCGCTTTGGAGAGACTGAAGAGCAAAGATTTAATTTGCTGATGAAGTTCGTTTGTCTGTCCCTGCAGTTGCTGTTTGCTCCCAGTACCGTCGCATGCAAATAGCCGAATGTTGACCCACTCACTGCTGGCAAATATGATCCCCTGCCGGAGTAGTCAAGCTCAGGGACCTGCATTGAGCCAGCGATGTGTGTGCACTGGACTCTGTGTCCCAAATTAGAAACAAATTTGTTTTAATTCAATAAAAAAGTTGATTAAAAGCAATGCAGGCTAATGAGACTGTACAGACAAGGACTGATGTGCCCTCTCTGGAATGGGATGGCAATTAATTTTGCAGTAAAAACGCTACCAATATCTGACGTTTTTCCGGCTGCCAAATGGAATTATTTTAATTTCAAAGTTCCTGAAGGGCGGTGGTGCACAATCTTCTAGCTCTCATGCAGCCAAAACATCTGGAAAAACTTTCCATAGCTTTTGGGATTGTGTTTTGTTGCTTTTTCCTGTGGCTTACTCATCATTGAGGTCACACAGATGGGGAGGGCAGCGGGTAATATGGTTATTTTTTAGCTGGAAACCTACTTGCTGGTTTTGGTTGCCAATGAAAGTACAGCTTTTCCGCTGCATACATTTGTAATTTATCCCGGATATTGGGGGGCGCCCCAAAGTCTGCGTTCCAGGAGGAAATGGCTTAATCTCGTTACCCACGAGTGAAAATATGGCCAGGGCAAGGGTTAAAAATTAATGATGCGTCCCGGGACCCAAGGAGAATGTTGTCAAAGGCATCAAAGTGCCTGCCCACACACCCACGCCCAGCTCGTACACACACTGTCAGAGAGAGCGTTTCCAATTAAGCCAATCGAGCTGCAAAAAGCAAACCAAGAACCGAACGGTACGGAACGGGACGAGGGAGTGGCAAAGACGCGTAATTAAATTTTAATTTGCGCCCAAAATTAGACTATGAAATTTCAATAAGGCCCGTTTCCCGGGTGGAAGGATCAAAATGTACAAGCAAGGCAAATATGGCATGAAAAAAAAGTCCAAATAAAAACAGACTAAATTAGTTAAATTTTGTAAAGAAAATTCCTTTGATTAAGCGCACTGAAGTGTATGACCTGGATGGGTGCTCTGTTCTGTAGGGTGGGTGTAGGGTTGTCCCTCTACTCCTGCCTTAAATAAATAACCAAGTCTCCGCCAAGCAGCCCAGAAACAAGACAAACACCAATTCACATACATCCCTTGGCAATCTACACGCATAAATTGTCAAAAAGAAGCGCTTGGATTAAGCTGGGAGTTGTTGTGGTTGGCTTTGGTGGTGCGGAGCAGACCGTGACCTCTGCTAGCCAAAGTGCACCACCGACCACCATCGGCCACCCACCTGCTGGCCAATTTATTTATACGCATTTAAAACTGATTTATGTGCGGAGCAAACGCGACAGTTCCCCGTCCCTGCTGCCCGGCAACCACGTGAGTTGCGTCTTTAATTTAGCTGCCAACCGAAAACGCTTGAGCCAAAACCAAAGCCCTCCTTCCCAGCTATGGTTCTGAAACCACTTTTAGCCAACCACGACGCTCGCCGCAAATGCATTTTCAATGGAATTTCTCACTTGCTAACGTGCGCTCAGACCCCAGAGCTTCTCCACTTGGCTGCCAGGGAGCTGCCAAGAATTTATGTGCCTCGTCCTGGCATCCAGCGCCCGCCGCTTTAAGTTGGACTTACCTTAAATCTGTTTTGGCACAATAAACGAATACCCACACTCCACCAGGCAGTGATTCCCTTTTTTTTTTATCAAGCATGGCTACTAGGCAACGAAGCCGAAAGAAGCTTTACATGGCACACACTCCCTGGGAAAATCTGTTATCGCATTAACAATTTCCTACTAATTTCGACGCACAGACTCAGATCCTGTCGCCAGGGAACAGCACGGGGATGTGGGGAGATCCAGTAAATATAATTAAATTGCGTGCAAAACTAACCAGCACTTTGGGGGAGAAATGTGGCTCAACCGACCATAAGGAATACGATATACTCTTCAATAACATTAAGGTCCAACCCAGCCAATATTTTAAGGAAAGTAAATAATCATTCACAACAAAATTTGTGTTCCAAAACAATATTTCAATCAAAAACTAACATGAAAAAGTACAATATTTTAATTGCATTTAATATTTATGAAATTTATTAATTATTCACCACAGATGCCACCGAATAAATTGGTTTAATATTGCTCCGTGAAATATGTGCCTATTAGCCATTAGAATCAGTCATGAAATAAATATTGAAACAGGTTGACAATGAGAGAGTATAGCAAATGGGAATAATAATTTCATTAGACGGTACGCTGCCTTGTCGGGTAACAAAAACCAGGAACAGAGACCTTAATATTTCCCCCTTGCATTCGAGTAATTATGCCGGAAAAAGTCCCCTAGCGTCCGATGAGAAACACGTTTGTCTGTGCCTAAATACTTGTGATGTTATTTATTCATAAACAAAAAAAAATACCTTAATATATAGAAACATGTTATTTATACGCCAGAAGGCGATTCGTTAACCGATTGCCAGACAGGACTTGACAAGGACATCGGGACACGCAACTATGCAAGGGATGGGGATCGAAGCGGATTTGCGCCATGGCCTCGACTTGAGGTCCTGCACATCGAGTCAATTGATGACCCTTTGGCAGTTAAACTGCCTCAACGTCGCTTAATGTGCACTCCATCAACATAAATCACTCATACGTCACGTTAAACACGCTCAAACTTCAAATGACGCGTATTTAACCGGGCGATAAAGGGTGGAGAGAGGTGGTTGTGGGCGGTGAGGATCGAAGCGGGGCCATGACCATGGCCATAAATTAATTAAAGCTGTCCGCTCGGCTCCGTCCGCACCCTGGGTCTACACTGGCGACTACCGTTCACCACCCCCAGCGACGCTTCCCCCTTAAGCTGCAATTAAACTGTAAAAGCGAAAAGCGAACCGACCTGCGAACAGCGGCGATGGCGGCAACAGCAAATTACAACCATTTACAATTAATTTGAACAACACGCCGCCATGCAAATGGCGTGCCATGGCTCATAACTTCCAATGGCTACCGAAACTCACAACACACTCTTTTTATACACAGACCATTAAAAAAGGACCTTGGCGGCTAAGACGTGCAAATACTCAATTAGCATATCAATAAATCAAGAAAAGAGTGTCGGCAGGCCACGCCCCCTGTCCGCCGCCACCTTTGCTTGGGTAATCAAAATTTAGTTAACAACGCCAAACAATTTATTAACTCGCTGCGATCCACGGGATACGACCTTGAGGCTGCCAACGTGACGTATACGTAATCTGATGGCGTGCCAAGGCAATTAATCAAGACGTCCTGCGGCTGGGGCATATTGGATTGCACTTTTGTCAGCATAAACATAAATATATTATAAGGTCGTCGAGGTACGACCTTCCGCTTATACATGCCCCCACAGGGCGTTAAAAATAATGCTTAATAATTAATGCCGCCCCGGTCAATTAGGCTTATTTTAATTGTAAAATGTTGCGAAATTCAGGAAACAGTCTCATTTGTGTGGTTTACTTGATTCCGAGATGTTGCCGCGGTGGCTGATTCTTTTTGTGAGTGAAATTTGGGACCACTATCTGCAAATATTATACACTTTTTTATCATGTAGGCTTGTTCATGGTTCTTTAAGCTGATTAACTCGGAATTAAACTGCAAATCGGAAATGCAAAAGGCTGCAGTATGTAGGCGGCCCAATTTATGGACTATTTAAATATCTTATCTATGTATCCTTTAAGGCTTTATCAATCAAGTGCTGTAAGCTAACGCGTCCCAGCTTAGACAAAGGAAATGCCGACTGTAAAGCATCTCTGGACTTGCCCAGTGGGCGGAAATTTAATTTTGTAGAACTCTATACGATTAATATGGTAAGAAAATGGATTGCATTTGGATAAAACATTAAAAAATTGAATGTAATCAGTGCATTGAAGAGTGTAACTACATCAGTTCCGGCTACATCGAAGTCGATCCTCCATTCCGGTTGGACCTGGACAATATCCGTTCTAATATAAAGACATTTATGCCGCAGCCACAAGTAGAATCAATTCCCTTTATGCTGGAAGCCTACAATAAGTGTGAAGTATTCCGATCGGTGCATGGATCTCGGTACATACTTCACCTGCCGGAAGTGGATTTTATCGAAGAACCGTGCAATCCCTTTTCTCAACAAATCACTATATGTATGCGGATCCTGGCCATGCAAAAGTGTCCTGTCATTTTCCAAGTGCCCAGCGACGAATGCCAGAAAGCCAGGGACTACTTCACCCAGTGTGTCGGGGACATTGAATCGAATCTCTTCTAGAAACAAATTTCACACAATGAAGGAAAAATTAGAAAACTTCGATCCAGACCTGCTTAAAACTATAGAGGAAAAATAAAGGGAAAAGTCATAAAAGTCGTCCTACATGAAATATGGCAATTTGACTCAACGCTCTAAATTTTGGGTCCTGGTGCGGGTGATTCTGCTCCTGGCTGCAGTGTCACAACTGCAAATTGAATCACACACATACGTACACATAGCCCTGCTCGCATGTCAATGTCCTTTGCTGACTTTGCATAACTTCGTCTGCTCCTGCAGGATTCCTCCCCGGGCCTCTAAGCTTGTTAGTTTTTTGGCACTTTTTTTCAACACATGCATGTTACTTGTAATGTGCAAAGAATGGGTATGCTCTGTTTTGAAAAAAAATATTTAATTGGTAAATTTAACGATATGGAACTTTTTAATAATAATGATTGGGAACTCCTATTGTGAATTAACTGTTTGGGACATTCTTAGTCGGTATTAGTACTATTTTTAATGGGTAATTCCGGTTTCATCATTATTTTGACAATGCATCTACTTCTTTTGTAGAGTCAGCAGCAAAAGTTGCCGTTATATATAACACGTCTGTCGGTCTGTCTTCGTTTGGTTTCACTGTGTTTTTTTTTTTTTTTTTGTCGGTGTCGCAGGACATGTTATGCAACTGGAAGAAGAAAGCACAATTTATGTGCTTGCTGGAGGACTGTGCCAGTGATTCAACCCGAACTTCGCCCTTCGCCAGGCTCTGCTGTGTCAGGTTAAACTGGATTTATGTCCTCCAAGACATGCAGTCTCAGCCTGTTTTCTTAAAACAATTAACGTATTACGGAGCATCTCTTTTGGCCTGCTTGCTGCCAAATCCATCTGTGCTTCGTGTTCGTCTCTCACCCCAGGCCAGTCCTGATTTGCATTTCCTGCCGACACTAACTGCCAAGAAGGCGGCTTAAAGGACCCCAGGCCCCGTACCCCCAGAGCCTAACAGTCAAAGGACTTTGGCTTTGCTTGGCATTTTTCTTTAATTACGCCCTCGAGTCGAATTAAAAGCAAATGATAGTTGTCTTCACTTCATCGCCCCTTCTCCAGTATCCCTTTCTCGGCTCTGCTCCTTTATTTCTTGCGGCTCTCCGAGATTTTCCAGTTTACTTAGTCAAATCAAAGCTTTCAAGAAAATTGTTTTTCTTTCTTTCCAATGGTCAATCTGCTGACCAAGGACCAAGACGTCCAGTGGAAGCTCGCCCACACACTCCTTATAGATTCTCATTACATCTGGACTGCTTTGTTAGCTGCATGTCCTTGAGTGCACTTGAGTCGTCGGAGCTCGTGAGTTTGAGGTTTTTGTGGCAAATAATTTGTGTAATTAAGCGACCGCCACCCCTGCACACTCTTCCACAGCCAGTTAATTGCTTATTTGTGTAGCTAATTAGTTGGGTATTGCAAACAAACATGATGCTGTCGAGTGCAGTTCAACTCACCTTGCAGCTTCTTGTAATTCCCTTCATCCTTGCAGCATGCTTGTTAATTAAATGATTATATTGTATGTTATTACAACAAACACTTGGCTTGAAATGGCAGTCACAAGGTCTTCCAATCGAAGCCAGTTACCTGAAGTAGAATATGAGTAGCAGGACTTTCATGTTCCAACCATAAAAGACTTCGCTGCTTCGTCCCCATTCTTTGGAGTGTCTGTCTGGCACTCGTAATTAAAAAAGATGCATAAAAGCGACGAGCTAACACAAAAAGTGAAGCACATGAGTGGGGGCTGCATAATTCAGAGAGTCATTGCACCACCGAACCACCAGACATAACAAGCTGGTGGGGCTGGCGGCGTGCAATCAAAATTATTATAATTGCGACGCGTTCGCCATTGTGCGACAACAATGACTTCCGCTTCCGTGCTGAAATTCGCCAGTGTCTGTGTGGGTCTACTTGTAGTTCCATCCATGTGCCATGTACACGTCGTCCTCAACCCTCCAACCACTCTTTGCATTGTTTTCGGAAAGAGAGTGGGTTGTGCGAGGTGGTGGTGCAGCGCATTAAGTGCCTGCAAAAGACGCGCTACAAAGTGAACAGCCCCGGGGAGGAGCCAAAGGATGGGGACAACGTGCTTAAGTCCTGACAAAACTCAAACAGAAGGGAGTTCCGGCACAGGGGCATGAAAAACATTTTATGCAACCAGTTAGCATAATAGAGTGCAGCCAGCAAGGCAGCAAGACAGGAAGACTGCAAGTCGGGCTTATCTCAAACGCTAACCCACCAAATGACCTGGCTAAATGACGGCTTCCACCTTGTACAGCCCCAATCAATTAATCAAACAATCCGCCAATCCATCAGCAATTCAAGCAAATTAACCATCAGATTCACAAAACCCACACACATTCACTGTTCACTGTTCACTGTTTGATGAAATAATTCAATTTGCGCTTGCCTTTGGTATGATTATGATTATTATTATTATTACAACACTGGCAGGGCGTATTAATTTTGGTGAAAGTGTTGGTCCTTTTGGGCAATGGCAAAGGAAAATCTATGCCTCGTTGTGATTGAAAGCCAATCAATGAAAGTGCCAGCCACACGCAACGTGCAATTTAATCACTTTAATTAATAGGCAAACATCGTTTGTCCGACATTGTTTGTCAGGGCCATAATCGGAGTTCTGAATGGCAGCTCTGATTGCGGCTGCAACAAAGTCTAAGTCGTGGCCAAGGCCTTTTTTAATTGACTTATTTATGGCCCCAAATGTCTTCGTTTGTCTGATTCTGGCTGATTTATCAAAACGAAACGTTATTGCCGCGCATTTGTCACAATTTTGAATGGGAAGACTTTATGGGTTGGTTTCAATCCCACAGTGGCCCACCCAGTTTCGCTTTTAGTTCCCAGCCAGTTGGCTTTTCAGTCCTAATTGCCTTGCATGCGACAGGTGAAGCCGACCCTTTTTGAATATTTTGTGTGCCATACCAGGGGCTTATTGCCTCCGGCGGCCAATTTCGCAAGGATTTAGCGCTGTATTCGAAACGCAACTTTTAGTCCCGTGATCGATAACCGTGGACATTAATGGTGCTAAGTGGGCCATAAAACCAAATTAAACTCTGCTACGACTGCAGTTGAAGGCGGTTACGGTCCTTCCATATTATATAAAAATTACATACATAAACTCGAGTGGCTACTCGACTGCCATATGAATTCGCAGAGCTCAAGTGGGGCTCTCAGACACAAATATTACAATAGGAGCGAGTACAATACAATAAATCAACGAGCTTGCCTCCGGACCGACTGCCTGCTACAAATAAATGCATAAACTTCGAGTGTCAAGCAACAAGGAAAAGTGGGTAAAGCTCAAGTAGGAAAGGCGAGAAAATGTGGGGAAAAGTGTGGAACAGTGTGACTTGACTAGGACAAGGCCAGGGGCAAGCAGGTTGAATCGTTCCAGGCCATTTCGTGTGTCATTCAATGAGCTATGAAAATATGAAAAATGTAAACGACAAAACGTGTCATCCATTGTCTAACTATAATGGGAAGTGTGACATTTGAAGGGGTCTTCGGGCTGTCGGTTTCCAAACCCAAATCATTTTCCAAATCATTTTCCTTGTGCAATAAGAGTGCCTGGTCAGCCTGTGTTACGCATACGCAACGTTGCCTCAGAAAGAAAACAAAAATAGCTTCCAACAGTCACTCCCTATATGTACTGCTTTTTGTTAACTTATGAAATAGTACAAGCACGCATCGATTTAACCTTTACAAAGGCGTGGCCTGGGCCAAATGGGGAGACACAAAGTCTGGCAAAGAGCAGAAATCTGTTGAATATCAAATAACAATCACTTGGCAAGCTAAATATATCATTATGCTTAAGTAGGAGGTCGGTCGGTGGAAAAGGCAGCCCACCCAGCCTTTTCGAGTGAGGCAGCAACAAAAAGCTTAGCACATGCGAACATGCGAGCCAAAGAAACAGAATCTGACGTGGGACTGGGGATTTTGTTGCTTTATGGGATGTGGCTGTTTGTTGGGGTCGTCCCTTTTTTTTGCCATCCTTCTTTCTTCGCAACGTTTTTATAATCCTCACAGCTTGCATGTTTGCTTAGCACCTCCCAAGGAATCGAGGATGGCCCGATGATGCGGAACAGGTTTAAAAAGTTTAAGCCGAAGAATCCTGTTGTTGCGGCTGATGCGGGGCCGTCTCCCTTTTTTTTATTTTCTTCGGTTTTGTATATAATACATTTGGAAAAATTTACAAATCATCTTGCATATTTGATTTGCATACAAGATTTTTCATCCTAACTGCCAATACCTTTCCGAGAACATCCTCCCGGGTGTTTGTGTGTGTCTGGATGTTCTTGAGCTCGTTTGTATGTCGCCGAATTGCACAAGAGATTCGCAAATTGCTTTCATTGATTGCCGACAAAGCCAAAGCGGTGGAAGGTGGTGGGGGATAAAACAGAACAGGGAATTCGAGTTCCCAGTTCCATGTATGTCAGTGTGTTCTTCTTTTTTTTTTGACGGGAAATGAACGCCTTCTTAAATTTTTTGCCAACAGAGGAGTTTAGCTGCAACGAAGAAAAATTGTTGGGCCACGTTGCGTATGAGTAATGTCTTTGTGGGCCGGCACAGTTGAGAAGCCCAAAGAGCATTTTATAACTGACCAGATGCTAAGAGCCAGTCCGCGACCAGTTGACCTACTTGACCCCCTCGAAGCCCCTCGACCTCCTACACGCCTGTTTCTTCCTCTCCTGGCCATTTGTCGTTTGTTGCGTGCCGTGGACGTCTACGTGAAATTATTACGCTGCAATGCATCATCAAAAGTAAACAGCAGCAGCCCGCACTAGACAGGATGAGGAATGTAGGATGGGAGGGAGGTTGGAAGCGGCATTCCGAAATGTGCGTCTGACATATTGGAGAGCGTCGAGTGCCGGAAGAGTGGGAGAGTGCCAGAGAACGGGGCGAAAACTATAAATCCGGTCAGGCACACGCTTTTCGAAGTGAACTTTGCGGGAAATACACCAAATATGTTTAAACGGGCAGTCAAAACATTTAGCGCAAAACAATTGGAAAAATAACTTTAATAAAAATAAATACATTTGTATTTTTTCATACCCAGCTGTATGGAAAGAAACAAACATGGAAAGCTATTTCTATGGCATAAATTACTCATATTATAAATACTTCATCACAAATTCAGCAGCTATTTCTGGTAAAAAGTTTTATGCCATGAATTAACAATGAGTTTCATGTTTTCCCTGATTGGTAGAAATAAAAAAAAATTATTGGCTGGGCTTTCGAGGTGTAGGGAATCAGCGCTATAAAGTATTAAATGAGACAGCTAACAGCTAGCGAAAAACAGGATGGCGGATAGCCACTAGAGTAATTGTTATCCTTGAAGGCTGTGCACAGGCACGTAAAGCCCTCAAAAAAAGTGGAAAAGCAGGAGAGGAGCAGGACCAGGCTAAACAACAACGCCACTTCACGGCACGAGCCGAGCCAGCAGCAGCCACCACAGGCAGGAGCAGAAACAATCCTGTAAGCAGCACTCAGCGGCACGCACTTGAGCTGGATGCTTCGAGGAGCTTTCCAGGGGGGTATTACCAGATACAAGAACCCGGAAACCAGGACACCACCGGACTGGAAGGACTGGCAGGACAAACAGGCAGCTAAAACTGCAATCGCAGCTGGATCTCCGGTTCTTGTCTGTTTGCCTTTTCCAAAATGGTGCCAGGACAACGGGAGGACCAAGGCAGCGCAGCTGGGGCGGCAGTTTCATTTCACGGCCCTGGCAAGGCTCAAATTTCTCATAGCCCCTGCTTATTTATTTTTAATATTTTTATTTACCATGCAAATAGGCAGCAGCGGTTTCTCTCTGTTGTATTTACTTTCGCTTTATTTCGGCATTGCTTTATTTTTATTTGCCTGCGGTTTTGGCCGGGCAAATCTTTACATTTCAATGCGTTTCAATTAAGTGGAGCGGCTCTTGTTTGGTCACGCAAAAATTAAGCAGCTCTCGGTGAAATTCCGCCAAAGACCGCGGCTCAGGCACTCAAGTTTAGGCCGCATAAATCAACGAATTAAACTGCAATGGTGAAGCTTTCGTCGACATCATGCAACCGGGTCCTGGCACCAGGATTGGGTCTCTGAATGCGGCACGCTTTCGCTTCCGTAATTGAAATACAAAGCCAATTTATACAAAAGCCCGATAAAGGGCACACAAGTTCCCAGAGAGCTGCACAGGCGACACCGCTGTCGAGGGGAAGTTGAAATAAAGCAGCAAAGTGGCAATCACGCCAATCACGCGTAATAAATCATTGCGTGAGCGATTGTACCCCCGCCCACACAAGCCTACCCACACATCCTCAGATTCAAGCACGTGTGTTGGGCGTTTTGGTCCGGTAAAAATAGCAAGAGGACGAAAAGGACGAAAGCTCAGCGGGACTAACGGCAGTCACGTGTGCCCGCCACACGCAATCATCTGAATGCGATTTTTTTATGGACACAGAAAGGAAAACGGTTCTAAAAATGTATTAAGTTTTTTCTTCTTAGTTTTAGCTCCTCCATATGAGTTGTATATTAAAGAAACATTTTAAATCTTTCTTATTACCCATTTATGAATTTTCTCAAGTCCGGACCTATAGTTTTTTTCGAGTGCACATTTATGCGGTAGGAAGTATCCGCAAGCACGCATGAAAATCGCAAGTTGACAGCCAAACAAAAGCCCAAAAGCTACCGAAAGTTGGCCCATTGTGAGCGATGACAAGTGCGGACTGGCTCCGGCAAACAGCAATTAAAAAGCCAAAGGTCCCCAATTAATCCCTGACCCCTTGATACCGACCTTCTGACCAAGTTGGCTGACCTTCTAGACCTTCTAGAGTTGTCAAGGAATAGTAGGTAGGTATCTAGAAAGTTCCTTGCCTTCTGTGTCCTTATCATTAGGGGACGAGCCAACAAAGTGGCAGTCACGCCTCTTTCAGCAAGAGCGCCATCCCATAGGGCCCACATCCATTATCTTGAGCAAGCAGCGCGTGTAATTTTCCACCTGTAATTGGTGTAATTGAGTGCAAGTGCGGAGAAAATATTCAACATGCCAGCAATTAACATAAATTCTCCGCTACGCGTACCAAAAATAATATAAAAAGCTGAAAGGAAGAGGATGAGGGAGTCCTGGCCAAATGATAATGAAAGAAACGCACACACACACATACATGTGATAAAGGCGTTGGCGGAGGGGTATGAAGATAAGCAAATGGCCGCCATGCTGTGGAGCGTTCATAATTGCCCGCTTTTCCGTGCAAAAGTGTGTGTGTGTGTGAGGGTGTGTGTGGGTGGGTGTGTGGAAAGATAGGGGTAAGGAGGGAGTGACAAATGCAGCAAATGATTTTGAAAAAGGCGAAAGAAGGGTTACGGCATACTTACATGCACAGCGAACTGAACCGGAACTCTTCTTCCTCAACGGAAGTAGTTTATGTTAATGACCGACCCGGCACTTGCCGCGATTTTCCACGATTTTCTCAATTTACTCTCTTTTTTCCCATTTCCCAGCCATAGAGTTCTATAGTGTCTCACATTCTTCTATTTGTCTCGTTGCAGGAATTGTCGAGGGCTTCCAGCGATTCTCGGAGCAGCCCAAATACACAGAGGTGAACCCGGCGGAGGACACTCTGCTAACATGCAAAGTTATCGACAAGCGCGGCACGTGCTCCTGGCAAAAGGATAACAAGGTAATTATATCAGCCTAGCGAGCCCATCTATCGATGGCCTAGTTTATAAACATTTTGATTAAACTCATAACTTGGCCAAAACTCCCTGCTACACAAACACACGCACTAACACACGCAATCGAACTTCAAACAAATAAACGTGTCCTGGCCAAAGGAGCCTCATATCATATGCGTGGCGCGTCCTGCGGTTCAATTAAGTGTTGTTCTTTTGGCCTTCACATGTGGCGAATGTAATTTACACCCTGGACAGGACGAGTCAATAATGAAAGTTGCCCATGGACGCGATAGGCGAAGAGGGTGGAGGCATTGGGGGACTTGGAGCAGGACAACAGGAATCCAGACAGAGTTTCTTTGTTCGCCGTTGATTAGAACGCTGGACGGCGTAACTTTTAATCGAATGTGCGTGACAGTAGTGGGTCGAGGGCGGAAGGACCCGATTGGCTCCCATACTGTTCGTCCTTTGCCGGCATAATGGTGTTTGGCAGCAAAAAAAAATCCTTTGTTTTAATTAATTTGGTTTGTCCCGTCAAAAAAATTGATTCACAAAAAAATATTCTGAATAAAATAGAAACAATATTCGACTCCAAGCCATCAAGAACGTGTTCTACCTTATAAAGACCTATAAGTTTCTTAAAGTCAACCTTAAAATCGTAATAAAAACAAGGTCAAGCTCATTTTAATGATTTTCCAATTTTCCAAAGCCTAGCCTAACTTAAAGCTTATAAAAATGCCAATTTTTGCACAGTTTTGTGTTTGTATAATATATATTTTATTTTATGAATACAAAATAGAGCAGGCACCTTGAATGGGAATCCCGTCTAGGCCATTTGTTGTGGCGGGGAGCCGAGCAGGAACCTTGGCCGCCTTCGTTTGCATACCAATCCAAAGTGGCCTCATTACGGATCAGGAGGAAAAAGCCGCTACTGCCGGAGCTGGAACTGAAGCTGGAGCTGATGCTGATGCTGTTGCCGTTTGTTATTCATTCATGGCAATTGTGTGCGTTTGGAGCACAACTTTTATTCGCCAATCCCCTGCTGGGCGCGTCCCCAGCCTCCGGTGGTTGTGGTAGTTGCTTATGCAAATGCACGGGTCCGACGCCATTGTATGACAAAAATCAGAAAGCATTTCAAATGTCCCTTTTCATATGCTGCGCATCGCAAACTCCGTAGCTCCTCTCGTCCTGCACTCGCATACTTGGAGGTTTGGATGTTTACATCCTTTGTGTCGGCACTCGATTCGACCAAGTAGAAAGATCTGGGCGACGAGAAGGACACGGGATCGAGGGACATGCGAAGAAAGGGACATTTGCATGCATCGGACGTTCCCAGCACAAACACAAAATCCAATGCTGATGTTGCTGTTTGGGGCTTCATTTAAAATTCTTCTTATTTCTGCATACTTATTTTTCCACCCGCATTCCTCTCTCGTTTCCTATGTGTGTTTAACGTTTCCCAATTTCCTCCATTCGGAGTGTGTATAGTTTTGTCCATATATTCAACGTGTAGTTATCATAAGGGGAGACATTTGGTTTTTGGGCGGGGTGTTCATATTCCCGAGCTGCATTCTAATTTCAGGGAAACATTTCGGATAAAAAATCTTAAATTCTCTCCAGGCCTCGTCTATGTTTTCTTTGCACTACACTTTGCCTTCCCTGATAATTTCAAAGCTCAAATGGAGTATGATATCAACAACTACCATGCCTACCAAACATGCGAGTATATGCAAACATACTTTTATATCCAAGCTCAGCCATTTGAATAAATGTAATTTTTTCTTTTCGGTACTGCACATTTTTCCTCCCCAAAAAAAGTGGCAAACAAAACGAGGCAGAGGGTTTTCCGGTAGAGTCCTTCGATTTTGTTGCCTGCAGAGGAAGCCCTTGCATTCTGGAGTTGGGAAATGCGGAGAATTATGCCGATACGAATATCGATTGGAGAATGTTTTGGCAGCAACATCAGCTCCAACGAGCCAAAGCCAAATATTTGTTCGATTTCGGTTTTTTATCTCTTGGCAAAAAATTGTTTTCCTGGCAACTTGGCATTTCGGCAGCTTGGTCTTCCATTGTGGCTCCGGCTATTGTTGCCGCAAAACCTCAAACTTAACCCTCGATGACCAACTTCTGATCCTGGGGTCAATGGAGCCAAATGGAATCAAACTTCAGAGTCTGACGTGTCGGCCGCAAGCGCTTTAATAATAAAACCGACGTTTCCTAGAGTCTGTCTGGGAGAAGGGGTGCTCCAGAGTCGTCCATGTCACATTTGATTTTATCAATTTGCGACAAACAAAATGCATTTGTGGGCATTTCCGCATATTTAAACATCAAATATCAACTGTCGAGCCGGCAACTATTAGATTATGCACTTGCAATTCCTTCCATTTTCTTTCAATAAATTTGAATGCTCGTTGCGAGAGTTGCTATGGAACCAGTGGCAGGAAACGAATCCAATGTTGCAATTAATTTAACCCATTACGCCACGAACAAAACGGACAAGAGTGGATGCGCAAATGCAATTAGGCGGCTCTATTTCGGAAACGGAGTGGGTTTGTACCCATAAATACTTAAATACGAACGATGCGACGCTCAGAGATCACTAATTGTAATTTAATTTGCAATTAGCAAACAAACTAATGCCAATTTACGGACAGAAGCGACTGTCGAGTCGACTGAAAACGAAGCCAAATGACACGACGGTGGTGGCAAATGGTTCTGTAAAAGGGAAACGGGCGATTTCTGGGTGGAAATGGGCAGGGATTGCGCCCATTTGTCCGTGTATGTTTGTGCAAATCGGAGCCCAAATTAGACGCCTGACTGCATCGAAAAGTTAAACATGCTAAACATGTAGCAGACAACGCCCAGTTTATTTCATCGCCATCATCCATGATGTCCTTTCTCCCCTTCCTGGCTCCTCCCGCCACAATATTTGTCCAGACACTAAACGAATCAATTTTTCCCCCGTCCAGCCCGTTGGAATCTACACGAAGAAATACGAATGGGCCTCACGTCTACCAACGAGCGATGGGAATGTCCTGCATCTGGACCTCCATCCGCCGCCGGTGCAAATTGGCGGCGACTGCTCCTTGTGGATTCGCTCGGCTACCCTGGACTTTGACGACGGTCTGTGGGAGTGCCAGGTGACGGCCAGTGACTTCACCACCCAGGACGCTCTGACCAGCCAGCCAGTGCGTCTAGTTGTTCGTGGTAAGTACCCAGACTCCTGCCCAGAGCTGCCTTGTATGTGCATAAAGGGGTCTGTCCAACATCTGCCAATCTCCGATTCCTCTAATTATTTTCCTTGTTTTTTCAGTGGCGCCACAACGCCCAAGGCTTGAGTATGAGGCGGTCCACGTGCCACCGGGACACAATATCACCGCAGATGCCGGCGCCACGGCGACGGTCAAATGCGTCTCCCACTACGGCAATCCCCCAGCCACCCTGAAATGGTATTTGGGTAAGTGTTGCATTCCAGCATTCCAAACATGTTCAAGCACTCAAAAAAAAAAATACACAAATCTTGCAAGTATATTTTGGATAGCTTTTATATTTATATTCTGGATTGTTCTAAGCTTGGGAAAGCCATTAAAAGGACATGGACTTAAAAGTATTTAAATCACTGTTTGTTTAAACTATTAATAACTCGTCGTATCATTTTTATATTTGATGACTTTTTTGACTGCAGGATTAACAGAAATTCCCTGATTCCAGTTGTCATCCACCGGTCATTGTTATGTTAATTATTTTGCATTCCATTCTCCACCAAACAGGCGACCAGGAAATCTCACCCATCCACCCACAGACGAATGCCACGGAGCCGGATAATCCCCGCACCTGGTCGGCCACCTCAGTGGTACAGATTTCGGCAATGCGGGAGCGGCACGGGGATATTCTGAGGTGCGCCGCCTTCCACGAGTCCTACTCGGCCAAGTCGGTGGCTGTGGAGGCCCGGCTGGATGTGAAATGTGAGTGTTGCGATAACGATAAGTAAACTGCCGGGCAGCCGACTATCCTCGACATCATTTGATTTGGCTTAAAGTCAAGGCAGCCCGGTGTAGGGACAGCAACACCGAATCAACAGCGGAGACAAAGACATGGTCAACACAGTTTGTAACAATTAAATTAACAACAATTTGCTGCAATTTCCTGTTTTTGCTGAGCAATTCAAGAGTTTACTTGTCCTCCCAGGAGCAGGAATACGGCTTGTTGACTTGGCTTGTTGCTGTTTCTGTTTCTGGTGCCTGATTTCTATAGTTGTTTTTGTTTTGAACGTCTACATTTTGCCATTTCTTCGTGTTCTTCATTTTGCAGACGCGCCGAGCATTCGTCTAATTGGCTCGCCGGAAATCGACTTGGAGGAGGACAAGGATGCGCTCATCCTGCGCTGTGTGGCCGATGCCAATCCGCCGGCCAGCATCGTCTGGCGTCGAGCAGGTCGCTCCGAGATAGCCAGCCTGCAGGTGAGTTTTTGTCCTGGTCTCCAAGCAGCTGCTCCTCCTTGTTGTTTATGTTGATTCCAAATTGCCCCCCGTACTCTGTCCGTGGTCTCCTTTTTCCAGGGAGCCTGCCCCGCTCCGTGCTGGGTATTTATCTGGAGTGCAGCAGAAATTTGTAATTGTATTAAATTCCACTCCTTCTGCCTTCATCCACAGGAAACGCTGCAATTGCGTCCCGTCGGACGTCGAGACGCTGGACTGTACACCTGCCAGGCCCAGAACTCGGTGGGCACCTCCGAGCAACTGTCGGTACAGTTGGATGTTAAGTGTACGTATCCCGAATGCTCTGTTTACCTTGGACAAAGTTTTTACTTAGCTCTGGTCCTCGTTGTCCCTTGCACTTCCAGATCCACCCAAAATTGTTTCAGCTGGCCCAGACCGCCTTACCACCGCTCCACTCTTCAGTCCTGCCGCCTTCGAGTGCCTGGCCGACGGTAATCCCATGCCATCCTTCAAATGGGTACAGAGGTAAGTTAGATATCCGGATTTATTTGAACTTATTTGATTAACTTGCCTTCTCCAACATATAGTATTTTTAAATCTTTTACGAGCTGGTTACTGCATTAGGTATAATAGTTAGTTTTAAGGGTTTACTTTAAGATGAGTTCCTAATTATGTCTGCACTTTGTGCAATAATTACGTGAACCAACTAACAAGGTTCTTTTGATGGAGGTTTCATTGGAAAAACAACATTTTCCTCTTACGTGAACACGTTTCCTGTTGCACATTTCCTTTTAAGGCGCCTCCAAAAGCCCTCCACAGGGGTTGATGATATTTTGCGTAATTTTAATTAGCTTCTCTGCGGAAATTGTATGTAACAAGGGGAGAACCACAGAGTAGGACCAGGTTTTATAAAGGATTTCAAGAATACCCCTGCCAGTTAGTCGATTAATTCAAAAAACCTTGAATTTTAATTTTGGTAATATTAATTTAAAAGATACGTGGTCAAAAAATACTTTTAAGAAACACACTTAGGCTTAAGGAGTCGATCATGCCGCTCGTTTGCCAGGGTAGCACTAAGCCATCCATAATACATGCCGGATTAGGCTTCTTCCGTTTCGACTTTGGCCCTTGATGTCGTTTTGCATTAATATGCAAAGCAGGCAAACTCTGCGGAAAAATCCAAACACTCCCCGTGCATATGACTGTCTATACCCGTCTCTTTACTCCTGGCACTTCCCGTCTCTTTCTGTGCGTCTCACTCCCCAAAGCTCTTTTCCGCTTCCACGTAAATACGTGATTTTTGTGATTCCATTTGTTTGCACTTGCCCCCAGACAATCGAGGAAACATAAAACATATACGGCTCTGTCAGATCGTGTTCGGGTTTGCGGTAGTGGTGTGGGCTCCGGTGAAGAGCTCTGGATGTTGTTATGCGAAGGTGTCGCCATCTAATAACGAATGCCACATGCAACACATTGACGTGTTGACTTAATGAAGCAAGCGAGCGCGCGTGTTTATCAGAAATTAAATGTCAATTGTTGCAAACTAATTTCCACGCATGTTCTCCAAGCGGAGCACCTCTCGAGCCGCCCTCTTAAACCACCCACAGAGCTCCCGCTAGACCACCCCTGGAAATTAAATGGCGCGTGCCGTGCTGAGTAAACAGCGGTAAACGCCCGCGGGGCGTCTGGTAATAAATCAATGCCACGAAGTGAGCCGCTGACAGGACGACGTATGCTCGAGGCTCCTTAATCTCCTCCCAAGCGTCCTTGCAATGTTCAAGACTGCAACCGGTGGACGGACGATCGTCCGGCAAAATGAGACACTCAAGGACATGGCACCGGACACGGAGTTCTGTCACTTTGATTTACGTGATTTTCCTGTTCCTGTCCCTCCAGGAGCCTGGCAAATAAACGAAGCCCAAATAAAGAGCTGTGCCAAACTTTTCCGACTTTGGCGATTTGCATTTCAATGGCTTTCTAATTTATTGCTTTTAATTGCTGGCTGCCAAAGGACCTCTTACTTTAAGATCATGGTCGCTGCTTTAAACACCTACCAGAAAAAATGTATCAGATGGCAGTCTATTTTTCTGGCTTCCTCAAAAAGGAATCTCTGTCGGATCCGGAGGAGAAAGGCCTTTTCGCAGCTTGAAAGGCATTTCTCATATTAAAAATGTATCAAATATTTCTGTGCAGCAGCTCTTTGGCCAACCAGCCTGGCAGCCGGGCAGCCTGCACCGAAAAATAACTCATACGCATACGCAATTTTCAATATTGCCAAGCCAGGATTGCACCAGTTCCATGGGACACATGGTAGAAGTGGGTGGAGTAGAATGAAAGGAACCGGTGGGTGGTGACTGATAGGGCTGCATAGTGGGAATGTGGGCTGCTTACATGCATCAGTTTCATTTTGTCCGACCCGAAGAGTTCAAAGAGCGGGCAGAAATGTTCCATAAATGTTCCTACAACCAAAAGGAATGCTTGCTATAGCAACGCACAATTAATAGCTGAAGCGGAGTTTCAATAGAATGTAGTAGTTACCCTAAAGAAGAAAAAAACGTTCTGCACCCCGTTGAGGAGTACAAATATTTACAGACTTTTTCCAAATCCTTAACATTTGTTTTGTTCATCCATTCCAGAATCGCCCATGGCTCAAAATATGTAGAACGTGGCTCAGAGTCCCGATTGGTCATGGACAACGTCACCTACGAGTTCCAGGGCGACTACGAGTGCCGGGCTACCAGTTATATCAATGGACAGGAGCGGGTGGCCATATCCGATCCGGTGTCGCTGCAAGTTGTGGGTAAGTCCATAACATATCTGCGGAGCTTGTGTGGTGTGGCCATAAAAACCGCAACGCCACAAAATATGACGACAACGGCCAGTTACAAAACATGCTAGTAACCCGGATGATGCTGCACGAACTCCCGATGCTCTCCTATCTGAAGAAGTGCCACCGGGAAAGGGTTGCCAATCAACCCGGAGGACAGGGTATCTGAGGTTAAGGAACGGACTATGTTTGCGGTCATAAATCTCCATGTTCCCCCTTCGCTACCCCTCTTTTTTCGTAGTTTTTCGATGTCAATTTTTACGCAGACTGGAATGGAAAACAGTGTCATGGAGATGACCAGCATAGCCACAGAGAAGGTGACAACGCAACCGGAAAAAAACAAACGTATTCCTCCTCGGGCTACTCATTTAAGTCCGCCCCTCATGCAGCTCCCGTGCAACTAATGCACACTTAAAACAACTAACAAAACTCCATTAAAAGCTGCAACCGGAAAGCGCCTGCAAAACATTTTAAGCGCTTGCGTTGCCACCTCCTAGTTTTCCCGCTTTTCCGCTTTTCCGCTAGTCTCTGGCCGCTGTCCGCTGCCACACAATTTCGTGGTGGCTGGCAAGTTGCAACTGGGCAACGGACTAAACCAAAACGTAACACAAAATCAAAATGAACTTATGACCGCAGCGCCAGCGGAAAAAAGAGGACCATCTACTGCCTCGGGCTAAAAACTGGACAACGAACTAAAAAAAAAAAATAAAGTATAAAAGAAGAACTCTAAAAAAAGAGAAGCAAGAAATATTTAAATTTAGTGCTGAATACCACAGCACGTACATAATTTATGACCAACCAAGGACACGAGCAATTTAGCAGAGTCGGCGACGAAAAAATCCACAAAATATACAAGCACACGAACAATATATACATATATATCATGTATAAAAAAAACTTTACTATTTGAACATATATATAGACTTTCTGAGTATACAAGGATGTGATTGTGTGTCAAGCACTAACAAACCAACTAACTATCGTGGCGTGAATGTCAGCAAAAAATTATATAACCCAGGATCCTCATTATTTGACGAATATATCTCAACGTTATAAATGGAACAAGATAAAAAGTAGCCTGTTTTGGTTATTTTTCCATTTCAAATAGGCAACCATGTGGCGAATTATTTTTTCCATTATTTGTTTAATTAAATGGATAGCTGGCTGGCATGCTCGTACCTTTAAAAATACCACGGAAATTGTATGCCAAAGTAGTGGTTAATATTAATGGAAATATGAAATATGCGTACTTTTAGCAAATGCAAAAATAAGAATTCAACTTCCACAAATGTCTCTGAACTTCCTTCGCTGCCATGACGATTATGCAGAAAGAATGGAAGCCGTAAACCAATTAAAACGTAAAAGGATGGAACAATGAACCCTTTAAGGATCTAATAAAATTATCTCCGGCAGTCCGGCTCGTCGATTGCGTTGTGCCACACCACCGTCACCTGCACCACCGCCACCACCAACTCAATTAAAATGTCATCTGGCCGGGCTAAACCCGGCTCCTCCGTGCATTTTTCACCTTGTTTCCGTTGTCTTTGCAGGTGCCCCCCAGGTGCTGCGCCTGCATCCCTCCCCACAGACCGTCGCCGTGAAGAAGGGGGAGTCGGCCATCCTCACCATGGTCGTCTGTGCGGATCCACGGCCCCTCCGCGTCGCCTGGGAGTGGGGCTCTTTGCGTCTGGAGGCCGGCTCGGGCATCGGTGCGTATACTTATTTTATTTGATAGGCTGTTACCGTTCGGGGTTAAGCATCCGCCCCGTTGACCGGCAAATTGCTAATGCAATTAGGCCCGCAACCTTAGTTTTTTTTCTATTCGGAATTCAATTAGCTCGGCTTTACAGCGAAGGCTCGAGGGCTCATTAGATTAACCGTTTCGGAAAACTGTTTGGCGTACTCGCGATTCAGGAGTTCCGCAAATCAAGACAAATTACATGAGTCGGAGATTGGAGAAGCTGCCAGTGTCATGTCCGTGTTTCAGTTCCATTGGGGTCGGCAACACGTTTTGGGCGAAGTGGAAAAAGTGGGATAGCCCCGAGCAGATTTCCCACGCCTGTCAGCCGCCGGTAATCCGAACTGCAACAGACAGGCAACACATACCACTGGCTCGTTTCGTAGTAGAAAATCTTTTTGGAGGAGCATTTTCCACCAGCTGCAACTGCAGCTGCAACAATCAGATTCTTCTCCATTCCGATTTCACGTCCTCGACCTCTGAACTTGAACTGCAGTGTTGCCTTTCTTTGGTTATTAAAATCTACCCATGCTCTTTGGTAAAATTTTTTAAAATCTTCAATATAAACTTACTAGAAAAGAAAATTTTGACTAGAATTAGTTAAAATTCATTTTTAAAGAGAGTGTTAATTAAAATTAAAACTATTTAATATATAATACCACTTTTATTATGCCTTCAGAAAAAAGTAAAGCTCAACATAATTTTTAAGAGACTCTAGACACTTTCAACTTCGATATAAAGCCACTATTTTTGGCACCACTGGTGCCTGGATGGCTCTCTGGTTCGCATTATTCTTCATTTTCAGCTTGTCTGCCTCTGTCCATCCTTGGATGCCCTTCGTGCGTGTAATCCTGCGTGTTCTCCTGCCACTGACACCAATCAAGCGAATCACATTGCCAACCATCCGTCGGCCCTCACTTCTTGGGATTCCACTACTATCCACTACTCGGTTCCCTTGCTAGTTAGCCCATCGAGTCGAATGATTAATGTCGGACGCCGACAAATTGTGTGCAATTCTAGTGCAATTACTTAGCCAGCCGCGTAAGCCATTCGCAGAGTAAGAACAATCCGTTTGTTTCCCTCCCCGCAGATCGCTTCCGGGCCGACGACATCCAACAGGACAGCCGCGAGGACTGCTACCAGTCTACCCTGAATATCCTCCACACGAACGAGCACGACTCAAGGCTCTACTATCTAGAGGTGGAGAACGAGCGGGGCACCGATCGCCACGCCATTCACCTGATTGTGGAGGGTACGTTTGCAGGTGCATAGAACTTTTTATTTATTTTCTTCACCCCATCATTATAAAAAACTCAAGCACTCAGAAGCAATTTACAATTAAAATCTTTTAATTGATTAATTTTACGGGAAATAAAATAAATCCGTCCTTTCAAAATTAATTAAATAAAATTAAATCCTTAAGCTTTAGTCTTATGCCTTTCAACCCTAACATTTTATTATTATTTGATACATTTGTAAATACACTTTTCTGATATTGCTTCTGAGTGTATTCAAGCTCATTAAATATTTCCATATCCATTGCATCGATTTCCATTCGTTTTAATTAAAAACATTTACATTTACAATACATAAACATATCGTTACTTATACGTATAAAAATGAAAATTCCCTTTAATGCATGCAAAATCAACACGATGCCGCCACAACGACAAAATTTCAACCACATCGAATGCGAAATCATCCGCTAAATCTGCCGGACGGACAGAACCTTACGAGATGAGCTATTTGATGGGCGTGGCCGGGGGCTGCATGGCCGCCATTCTCCTCCTGGTATGCCTCTGCATTTATGCCATAAAGAGCAAGAGATGCTGCTTCAAGGGTAAGTTTTCTGGTTAAATGGGAGAAGTGGGGACGAATGCCCAGCTCGAATGAAGCTGAACAATCATCGGGCCTGTATTAATTGCACCGCCCGGCTGTCAAGGCCGCGACAATTAAAACTTCACTCTTCATTACGACGCCTGCTTTTTGCCGCCCCCTGGGCACCCTTTGCGATCCTACGCCCCCCCTGACCGCTGTCACACTAATTGCAAAAACACAAAAACTTGCCAGAACACAAAGAAGTGAAATGCGAGAAGGCAGCCGGGGAAATGGCGGAAAAAATGGCTGCCAGGATGGAAGCGGCTCCCTCTCTTTCTGTGTGTGTGTATTCCTTTTTTATTTTACTTTTCTAGCAGAAACTCGAAACTCAAATAAATCTCATAAAATATTCATTAGCGTCCAACGCCTGCGGTCAGTCTCCGTTTCCTGGTCTTCCTTTGCCTCCCTTAGCCTTAACAAAAGGGTTAAGGGCTACGAGCAGACTTTTTGTTTGCTGCCTCAACATTTTTAGCTCTTCCAGCGGTGTCTGTGGAGAACTTTAAGCTTGGGCACAGCCTAATTAGAAATCAAAACGCAGACAGAACTTTTTACAATTGTAAAACAATTTGCACAAGGAGTCGGGAGCGGTGAGCAAAGATAGGAGGAAGGAGGAATCTTTGCCATTGCCCAAGGACATTTGAGAAGCCCCAGCACACACATCCCTCTCATCGAGATCTGTAAACACTTCTAGAGCTGAGCCCTGGCACCTAATCGAAATTTTTCAGTTGTCAATCAAGCTGTCAATTTGACTGGCTGTCTGACTGGTGCAGCTGCCTTCTAGTTGTCAAATGGCGCTTGACAGATCTCTCAAGTGCGACCTGATACTCCCAGATACTATATGTGTGCTTGGGATGCCGATACCACCCCTTCGAGATCCATCAAAATTTGCAACCGCCTCGGCGGGAATTTGCACGTTTCTGACAATCAATAAGCCACTGGCTCATTTATCACAATGTTGGGGTAAAATTTTGCAAATACGAGTATCTGTCTGTCTATCTGTCCGATTGTAAATTGCCAGCGGTATTTTCACAGCTAATTTCTACTATTTTGTAACCAGACAGAGCCAACCACTCCCTTCACACCATACCCTTCAAATAATGGACGGAATTTATATTCCTGAATATTCCAGAATGTGAACTCTAATATGAAATTCTCCTCCTTTTCTTTCACGCTTCTCGCATGGCGCTTGGCGCAGGTTCCACGGGCTATAAATCATCGGATAAAGACAGGTAAGTTGAAGTGTAATACGTACAAACCCCTTTCACACACGCCCACACATGCTCGCACACCCGTTGGCTTGCTCTTACCAAACTAGAACCATAGATAAATGACCATTTTGATATATTTTTATGCAGCGACTCCACAGCCAACAGGTGGCGCTGGCGTGCCAATTTATGCGCCCCTACTGGCCGCATCCGGCAGCTCAGTAACCCATGCAGGACACTGGAACAATGAAAAATGCTTTCCCCAACTACCAGTGTGTGTGTGTGTGTGTTTGGGACATAAAATATACATTTTTCATATATTCAATATATGCAGTGGGTGGCAGAGTGGAAGTGGGTTTGCCTTTTTGGCCAGGGAACTTTTGTTTGGTCAAAAAAGCCAACAAAAATACTCTAAAGTTAGATTAAAGGGTGTCTAGGATAATGTTCTCCTTACTCTATTTGACTCACTAGACCTTGCTTTTATTGGGAAATTACTAATAATTCTTAGCCTTTTCCAAAATTCATGCTTTTAAAGAGATTCTGTATTCAATTCCGACACAATATTTAGAGTATTTGAATATTTCTTTGTTTTCGCAAAATAAACGAAAATAAAACTAAAAGAGGGGGCAGCCCATCGCTCATTGTTGTTGCTGTTGGTGGTAACACCTCCCCCGTAACATGAGTTATGAGTGGTTGTTTAGCCATTCGCCTCTCGTGGCCTCCACTGCGGGTCTTGTTTAGCAGTTTTAAATTACTAGTATTCCATCTATGTAACTATAAACCCGCTATACCACATGGATCAATATGGAAAAGAGACCGGAAATGTATTTTGAATTTCCGTTTCAAGTCCATCGGCTATAGAATGTCGACCACATTTTGCCAAAAATTCGTTTTGTATGGCAGCAATGTCGGTAGGCTCATTTAGGCTGAATTTCTGCTCCAATCTCGGGAGGGAGCTCTGGGAGGGGAATATCTAATTTCCTAAACCCCAAGTAAACAATTGCCTGAGGCAAAACTAAATAGATATTCAGATATGCGTGAGGGATACAATTTGCCAATCAGCGATAGCAAAGCCGCCCAACCACTTAGGCGCCACCCACACAATTGTCACTTGGGCAAACAATTTTCGATAACGATTTCATCTGCTCTGTCTCTTTATTTTTCCCGTTTTCGCCCGCAGCGAGAAAGCTGATTTGAAATCCCGCTCGGATAGCACGAGTGGCCCTCAAGGAGATTCGATTTACACCACGCCCGCCGGCTTCCATCACCACCAGCAGCAGCAGCAGCAACAGCAACAACAGGCGCAGCAGCAACACCAGGCGGCTGCTGCGGCAGCGGCAGCCCTACACGCCGCGTCCCAGCATCCGCAGCAGCAGTATCCGGGCCACGGATCACCGGAGGCAATGAAGGTACGCATGGCTGCAATGATATTACAACCGCCCACTAGAGTCTAGCAGGCAATTGATAGTGATACCAACGAACAGCAAACGCAACACAAACACGAACATGAACAACAGAACACACAGAACGAACAGGACTTGGACGAACAGGACGAACATGACGAGCAACAACTACTGGATGACAGTAATGTTATCCTGAACAACAACAACAAAAGTTCCACAGCCACAAAGGTACTGACCAATAGCGATACCCAGACTAATCCCTTAGAGGTAGCCAAAAGTAGCAGCAGCAGCAATAACAGTGAGGGCAGCAGTTCTTTGAGTAGTAGGAAAGACCTGGAGAACAACATGAATAGGGAGATAAAGCCCCAGGCGGCAGCCAAGCTGCTCCATCTGAACGTTACCAGTGGGGGTGATCCGGTGGTCGGGGAGACGGCAGGACCTCTCACGCCCGAAGAGACGCAGGTGTTGCTCCAGAAGCTGAGTATTAACAATCCGTTCTACCGCTTCCGCAAGCAGAGCAATTCTCTTAAGGAGCTCCACCGCCAGCTAAGACCGGCACACCACCAGTCCCGTTCCCGTTCCGAAACGGACCTAGGCCAGGTGGCCGGGCGTCTTGAGGCCATGCCGCACCTGAACCAACACAGTGAAGCCAAAGTTGTAGTTGTACTAGAAAGTAAGCAGCACGAAGGTTTAGCCATAAGTAGGCCTAGGAGTAGCGTTAACCTTAAGACTAGATCCGTAAGCAGTCTCACGCCCTCAGCCCATCAGGCGGCGGCAGCCGACAGCTCCACGGTGATCACGAATCCCTTCTCTATCTTCCACGACGACGAGATCCTCACCCTCAGCGTAAACACCCGATTACGATGTGCAGCCAATGCACGCAGTGGGCGACCCCAGCGACAGGGGGGACGAGGCCTCCGCCGGCTATTCGAGTCCTCCAGGCAGCCAAATCCCCCACCAGAGAATCATTACCTGCACGGAGTGCCAGTGCGCCGCTTTCAACGGCAGGACTTTGTCAGCGAAGCGGACACTGCCGGAAGCGGAAAGCCCAAGCGGCCAAGGGCCATATTCAAGCAACTGTCATTGCGCAAACTGCACCAAAGGGCCGCCGAGGAACCGCCTTCGCTGCCCAAACTTAAGCTGAGCTACCCAAACCGGACGCAAAGTATTCAGAGCATGCGGGCCTCGGGCGGCGGAGCTTACGACATTCAGCACACCGCCTACCACCCGCGAATTAACCACCATACCAGCACTTCACCAGCAACCAAAGCGAATTACTTTGAACGGCTACAGGCAAAGACGCGACAGGGAATCCAAAAAATACGCGACAAGTGCCGGAACTTCAAGGCCGGCCATGGCGATGGCGGATCGATTGGTGGGTCGGAGTTCAGCGGCTTCCATACGCTGGCCAAAGACGAAAGCTTCCGCTTCATCAGCGACCGGGCCCACATCTCCAGCTACGAGTCCCGCTGCAAGCAGGCCACCATCTACAAGAGCTACAAGTCGGAGATCGATCTCAGCAAGAACCTACACTACCTAGATGCATACCTGGAGCAGAATTTCGACCATCAGCTGAGCACCACCAAGCAGACGGCCCATTCGGTGGGTCGGGTAAGTGGCTCCCAGAGAAGAGCTCTGGCCAAGCAGGCCAACCCAGATACAGATACGGACGTGGCGCCTGAAAAGCAGACCGCATCGCCCAGAAGGGTACGCCATAAGAGAAGTCAATCTCAGACAGCCAATTACGGAGCCAATTACGAAAATCTGGGAACCCTGCCCATTGCGTCCAAGTCGAAGGTCAGAAGCTCAGCCCTAAACTCGGACTCGATGAGCAGTTCCGACTACGCCTCGGTTTTTAGTGGACCGACAATCAATACTTCCACCACAACTGCCAGAAGGGAAAAGGAGGAGGAGGATCTCCGCTACGAGCACCCGGACAAAATGTGCGAATACTACTTCGACAACCTAACAAGCTATGCCTTGGCTTTGGAGGAAAGCGAGGACCTTCTGCTGGCGGAAAGCGCCAAATCAGCGAGATACTTTTACGATGACGATGATGAGGACGAGGACGCAGAGGAGGAGCAGGATGAGGTGAACGGCAGGACTGTGGAGGCAGCTGGGGGAAAGCCCGATTACATGGCCCGCGACGTACGCATCCGAGTCAGCGTAAACGAGTGCGAGGATGCTGATTGGCATCAGCCGAATAGTGTGGCATCCTATAATGAGAATCTGGCCGAGAGCACTTTCTACCAATCCCTCAATCAGCACTTGCAACACCAACAGGCCGAGGAATCGCTGGAGGACCAGAGTCTTCTGGAAGGTGGCGGTGGCGTGGGCGGTGGTGAAAGCTACCTGGACCACTTTCAGCGGCAGCGAGGCAGTCGCAGGGAGTACCAGCGTTCCACGTCTTCCCTCTACCAGCGGGGAGATTTTTACGGCTTTGGCAGGTCCGGAGAAGGCGACGAGCCAGAGGGGGGTGCCTACTCGTCGCGTCAGCGGCGGGCGGACCTCATGGAGGCTCACTACGCTCGCAGCTACCAGTCGGGTGGGCGGGAAAAGATTCGAGAAAGGGCAGCCAGGGGTGTTAAAATCTCCTCCCGCTATGGAAATGGCCTTGAATTGGAGCAGCAGCAGGCACCGACGACTACGTCAAGAGCATCCGGAGCAACAGCAACCGCAATCCAGCTACCATCTGCAACAGGCAGTGTCATCAATTTGGCTCTGCCAGGACAGAGCACGGATGCCCTTTATGCCACCAGCAGCAAGCAGCAGATAGCGATGCCGCTGCCGTCCACCGCAGCATCTGTACAGTCGAGATTAGGAGCAGAAACAGTAGCGGCAGTAGCAGCCGCAACAGCAGCAGCTACATCGGTTCCCGGCAGCAGCGGCAGCAGCTCAACCGGAAATGCAAACAATCGCTACATGCTGGAGAATTTGCGCAAATACTATGCAAATCAGCAACAGCATCCGCCAGCGCATTCCGTTAACTCCTCTTCGCTGTCAAATTCCTCCTCATCAAACTCGTCAATGTCACAGCATCAGCACCAGCATCAGCAGCAACAACACCACCAACTAAAGCTCAATCTGCAACTGCAACCCACCGGCCCCAAGCAGCATCATCATCATTTGGGAAGCAATCGGCGCAATTCCAGTACTTCGAATGCCTCCTCCACTGCGGACAACTTTGACACCTTCATCGCTTTGCGAAATTCTACAGCAACTACAAGCACAGATTACATGGCCAAGCAGCAGCAGCAGCAGCAGCAGCAGCAGCAGCAGCAGCAGCAGCAGCTCCGTCGTGGCCAGCAGCCACAATCCGTACCGCTCACTTCCGCTCTCAACTATTACGGCCACGGCGCGGTCACTCCCACTCCCACTGCCACACCCACCATGACGCCCGCCGTCGCTTACAACGGCAAATTAACGGCAACCGCAATGTTGTCGCAAGTAAATTTGAGCAGAGCTGCGGCATCTACGAGCGGAACGGCGTCAGCCCACCAGCAACACACGAGGTCCTCGTCCAAGGGAGGGGAGGGTTTCATCCTGGAGTATGAGTGTTAGCGGCCAATCGATAGGTGAGGATACGTTCTCACAGGATATACAGACATAGAGTTGGGGAAAGGAAAGGAGCAGGTCCAGAATCATGAACAGGGAATCAACGAATTCAAAGTTGTTTCTTTCTCGTTCGCTTTTTGTTTGCCTTGCCAAAAATTACAATTACAAATTGGCACATTTGCTTCTACGCTGATTAGGACTCGTGTGTACAGCTACAGATACTAACTTATAGATACAGAATAGTTCGATGTGTAATATATGTGAAATGGAAACAGGCGGAGGCAGCCGAGAAGCCAATTATTCGTATCATATCAGATAACATATAAAAAAAACAATTGTATAAGGGGGAGAAAGTGAAATCGTTTGCATAGACCGATGCTTATCCAGTTTATTTTGTTAGGAGATAAATTAACGTAAACTACGACAATAATGCAACAATTCAATTAAAGCCGAAAAAGATTTAATGATTGCGGTAAAGATGAACATGCGATTCGTATTTAGCATAGAGCATAGCCTAAATTTATTAGTCACAATCTTAGCGAAGCAGCATAAATCAAATTTATAGTTAAATCAATAACACGCATCCATGTTACGCGTTCTCCTCTCTAGTGTATGTGTATGTATGTATGTATATCCGTAAAGTGTACAATATCCTCCGAGAATAAGAGCATTTTTCAAACTCAACTTCAATTAGCCACCCCACAATCGATGTTATGTTTCTCATATTGTAAATCAAGTTGAGCAAAGTTACTACAAGTACCATAAAGTACATAACTACAACTACATACCTTTATCAAGTATCTACATAAATATGTATTCGTATTTATATAAAGTTTTGCAAAAGAAAACTCAACTCTTAACGGAGTTTGTTGAATTTTTTAG
This sequence comes from Drosophila vallismaia, assembly GCA_035047325.1. Classification (NCBI taxonomy): domain Eukaryota; kingdom Metazoa; phylum Arthropoda; class Insecta; order Diptera; family Drosophilidae; genus Drosophila; species Drosophila vallismaia. Next base: position 11,061,866 of record JAWNPU010000073.1, read on the forward strand.
AGGAAAATCAAGAGCACTAGAGCTTCCACTCGATAAAACGAAACGAATCGAAACGAAACGAAAAATTCAGTTGCTATGAAAACCCGTAATTACGTTTAACAAAATTGATTTGCTAAGGAAACTTTTTAAAATTTCCAATTGTAAATACAACTACAACTGTTAGCCGACAACAGTTTTTTCCGGAGCATGACAAGCGAGCGCTATCAGCGATCGACTTTAATGAGCCTACATTGCGTATGCGCAATATTTTCTCATTACACATCCGTCCCTTCGTCCGTTTGTATTTTTGTGTTTCGCAACCACATAAATATTTTCACAGAGGCCAAAAAAAAAAATACACACTCTCGCACACTCTTTAGACTAACAAACACGCTGAATGCTTTGCGGAAAGCGAAATACACTCGCATAAAAATTGCAAAGAGCTGCGAGACGACGGGATACCAGGATACAGGACTGCGAAAAAAAGGAAACCATCGCATCGTTTGTGCAATGTATTTCATTTCCATGCCACAACACCGTCTAGGGGCCTCCATGCAATTATCTGTGTGCGCGCAATTTATCTCATTTGCGGTTGAGTTATTTCCGACTGCAGCAAATAATACTGCCAGCGACCAGGCATCGTCCAGATCGTGTTGCCTTATTTTTTGTTGTGCTCCGCCTCGCTTTATCCCCGATACCCAATCCCCTACCAATCCGAGGCCCAAACCTCCCGTTGCCGCAACACACTTTTCCGCTTAATTTACTGGCAGGCGGCAGCTGCCTTCACTGCATTCGCAGCACTGTCAGTTGACAACAGCAATTGCTGCATAATGCATGCCCAGAACTCTGTGCAAGTTCTCGTCCTGTCAACGTTCCTGTCCACTCTCCATTCTCCACGGTGTGGCCCCTTGCTTCTCCGATTGTGTATATATATGGGCTTAATGCCCGGTGCCGCCTCAATGGCTGTTTGCTCGCAGGCAACAATAATAATTCATTGGCTGCTTTATGGCTCACCATCAACTTATCGGCAACGCAGAGTCGTCTCGCATCTGCACCGACATGATGCAACATATAAATTAATAAAAGTCAAATTAAAATTACATACTTTGACGACAACGACGAGTTGCGATTGCAACGGACCAACTCCAATGATGTGCAGTTAAAGTTGATAGAGAAACAGGTATCTTATCATTAATTTCAACCGTTGATATGACCAACTCATTTGTCTTGCCCGGCAATAAATTTCTTGAAAGCAGGATGTCAACTATCCCAATAGGCCCTATTCAAGTAGGTGTATAAAAATGTCCAATAGTTTTTACCTTAAGTAGGTGTGTATTCCAATCAAAATTTTTTGCAGACGATTTCATTGCATTTAGCTTTTCTGTCATAAGTATAAAATGGTCACTAAGGAAATAGCTTACATCGAAGTTTTAATTGAGTCTGATTACCAGAAAAACATTTTTTACTTCAGTGATAAAGTTAGAAGATATAAAAGTAATGTCAATTTGTAAAAAGAACAGCTGTTAGTTGAGCTCTCTATTTATTAGATTTCCGACTACAAATGGACAAGACAGATACCGATACCGATACAGATACAGATACAGACACACCTGCACACTTGATTTGAATATACCTGTGCCCAGGACAAGAACTGCCGCCAAGCGTGCATTTTGTACAACTTGAATTTTTTCCACTTTTCTATATATATTTCTATATACTTTTACACATATATATTTATAATGCCTAAGTCCTATGTTCGTGTGTTTACGTTTGTTTACGTTTAAGTAATGCAAGATGAAGGAAAACCAAAAATGACAAAAAATCAGCGGCCAATGGCCGAATTTATATAAGTACGATATATAAATATATAGCATTTTCTACACTAAACACCAGTATATATATATCTATATATATTTATATATTATTTATATAATATATATAAATATATGTGCTACCTATTGATACATACAGCGTATGTATGTATGTGTAGGTGATCTTGAACGCATTCATTATGTTTTACGTTAACATGCTAATGCTCATTTAGTTTATATTATGTATATGTATGTATAACTTATGTTAATGATGTTACTACTACTACTACTATTACTACAAAATACTACTACCGACATTTATTCGATTCGATTAGTATTCCTTTTCGATATGAGATTGAGATTCCCGAAGGTGCAACAACTAAATATATTGTAATACTCGAACAAAATCAAAAACATAAAAAAAAACAACCAAAAGTACTCTTTTCACACCAAGCGGAATGTTTTTTACCTTGCCCGCCCCTCAATGAACCATGTAAAGCATTAAATCAAAGCAAATAATCCAGTAATCAGTAATCCAGTAATGCTGTAATGCTGTAATCCAGTAACCAACTGTCTGTGCTCGATGCATTTTGTGCAACTCAAAACAATTCCAGTTATGTTCCCGAAACGTTTTTGATTCGTTCCAAATTTTGCGTTCTGCCTTTTAAGTATTTCTATTATCCTTTATGCTTACGTTAGTATTCTCTTCCATTTGTATATGTATGTGTACTTCACAACTTCAGTTACCATTTCCGTTTCCGTCCAGAAAACACTTTTATATGTGACAGTCTGTAGCAACAAACGTAAACATCAACAACTAAAACAAAAGCAAGAGTCATGCGAGCCAGCAATGCGAATTCCATAATCAAGTTTTTATTGCCTGCTTTTGGGCGCGCGCGTGTCGAAAATATTTACACTTTCGTTTTGTCCAACATGCAACGTTAGCTTGTCGTGTGTGTTTGTCTGCTTGCTTGTTTGATTAACAACCTGCAACATGTTTTGGCCTTATCTTTTCCTTTAACCCTCTTCCCACCGACCGCCCATCATCCTAATTTTTGTGTTTTATTTCTTGTCCTTAGCTGAATCGCAGCCAAACTGAGAATGTAAACGTCTATAACCAGATTTTTGTGTGCTTTTCCACATATCTATCTATCTCTTCCTGTGTTTACTTACCTGTCTCTTTCTCTCTCTCTCTCTCTCTCTCGCTCATCGCTCACACCTTTATTCGTGTTGTTATTATTGTTATGATTTTGCCATGCTTCCTGCCTCCCTTTTACGATTCTTGTGATTATTTTTATTGCCGCAAGTACATACATCAGATTTTACTACTTGTTTACTACTTACAATATCCTTGGATTTCTGCGTGTGTATGCATATGTGTGCATACACATGTGTGTGTGTGTAATTTCGTTTCTTTGCATTTTGAATCCTTGCTCGTGCGGCATGCGTATGCGTGTGTGTGTTCTGTGTACTGTGTACTGTATCCTGTGTCCTGAGTAACAATTTGATCCGAAAGTTTTCCTGCATTTTAATTAACCGCAGAGGAAAGAAGGCAGACGGATTGAAGAACCCAGAGTAAATACCATTATATTTTGCATACTTTAACATTTGTTTGCGATCCAAGGCGAAACAAAAACAAAACTCATAAATAAAAGGCCCAGGCACGCACCACAAACTGTCAGTGCATAAATCACAACCAACTTGCAACTTCTGTCCGACAAATGGCCCCCAGAACAAGAACCAGAATCGAGATCAGGACGAGGACCAGGGCCAGGACCAAGACCATAGCAAAGACTAGCCAGGCTTAAGTTTTCCAAAAGTTTTGGCCCATCCGTCTGCTGGCGCAGACATTTCCATGCAATTTGTTAAGCGCAGCGTAATTTTCCCGAGTCAACAAAACGTTTGCATTGCATCATTTAGCAATTTTGCGCGCCTTATGCCTTTAACTGAAAACAAACAGATCGGTAGATGCATGCAAAGTTGAAAAATGTTTCCTGCTAATCACATAATCCAATAAGCTTGTGATATATAAAGAAGTCGTTTGCCAAGTTTCAAAAAGGTCCTGTTTTCTTTGATTATGCAATGCCGAAAGGCCGAAACGAGTTGGTCGAATCCAAATCCAGTTAAGCTTTCACCTTGGCAGGTATTTGTTGCAAGCCTCTGGCCTGGCCACACCCACACACACCATTTCAACGCCACAACCCCTCAACCCCACACCCACACAAGCAATGGCACACGCATGCTCACCCCCACACAAACAAAGCACTTTTACACACACAAGGAAATGGCTTAGATACTCGGAAGAAACTAATCCATTTTAAAAATGCAGCAATAAATTGGGCTTTAAAATTCTGAAGCTTATATAGTATAAATTTACCAATCACAAAAGGATAAAGCTGACTTGTATCATTCGTATCCTAAGTAAATAAATAGCAAACAGCTCTTGAAGATTAACAGTGTATCGAGTATATCTGCTAGCATTTCACGCTCCGCCAGTTGAAACAATTTTTCTGCGACAATTATGGCAGTTAATTACAAGCAATTAAGGACCGAGCTGAGCTCTTGCGTCCACTCGAATCCCACTCCCACTCGATCGGCCGAATAATTCGCATCAGAGCGCAAACAAATCAAAAAGCAGTGCAAATAATAACAATAATAACACCATCGCCACAACAGCAATCATCATAATTCGCAATTATAATAATTTCATTCCGCTGTCAGTCACAAAATTGGTTTGCATTCATGTCCGAGCCATAAATAAATGCGTATACGAGTATTGTCTAGCGAATTTCTCTTTAAATTGTATCCGCACAGAAATTAATTAAAGTCCGAAATAAAAAAAACGGCAAAAAAAGTTTTTTATTTAATTAACAAAATTAATAATCACAAGAGGAGTCCGGGAATCGAAAAAAGAGAATCATGCACCTTGTGCATAATTGAACTTTTCAATATTTTCACGGCACGTTATTCGAATGCGATATTCGATTTTTTCCCTCGGATTTCAGTTCCATTCAAAATCACGTTAATTATTTTGTTTGCGTGCAAAGCAAGGAGTCAAGTTGTATCAACGAATATTTAATACATTTATTTGTCCACCTCATTTGTGTTTTTGGTATGATAAGCTCCGTCAAGTGTGTGTAACCAATTTTCGATTTAGTGGTTCTGAGCTTGATTATTTGTTTTGATTTGTATGTTAAATGTCCTTTTTGTACTGCCACACCTTTTGTATTTCGTATTTTGTAATTTGTATTTTGTGTGTGTTATTTTTATACCAAATTAATAATTAAGCAAGCCTACATTTATCCTCCTTACATTTAGTTAAAGGTAAAAATATACGAAACCGAGCGTCTGCAGACGCCAATTAGAATTCAAATACCGAGGTCGGCCCAAGATCTGAGCGAGGCCGAAGACGAATCCGATACTTGATCCAAGTCGAAAGTCGAAACGATTTTAGTTGAATTCATTCAGAGCAATGTATAAATGTATGCACCTTGTATTAATTTATGTTTATGTATAATAAAATTATTAATATTAATCTTAATATTTATTTTAGCAAAAGCAATTTATTTTCAATAAAATGAATCTGATTTTTGTAATTGTTTCGTTTTTGCGTTTATTTTTACTAACTTCTGCAAGTGCTGATGTTTTTACTCACCATCCTTCGAGTTTTTTCTCCTGCACCAAGCTTTTATTTTTAGTTTTAAAACCCCTTTTTCAGATGGTGTGTCCTATAGAATAGACAAGCCCGCAGTTACCCATGGAGTTTATTAATGCAATGGATTCTTAGGCAAATAACAATGACCCAGTAACCGGAAGTAATTTATTGAATTTTTGCATTCGAAATTAGTTAAAGAGTATTTTCCGCAATAATTACAAAACCATTTGAATATTAAAAATCTGCATTTCCTTGATCAATAAGTTGCTAAAAGACTTTGATTACCGTCCTTGCAGACAAAATTAGTCAAACTAGCCAATAGAATACCTATTATTCCCATTCGTACACCAGCAACATATATAATCGTACTAGTATTAATCAATTTAGTTTTTAATAATCATTATATTTCCCATTTTCGCTCTAGCTCTGTCTCGTGTTTGTGGCATTTTGTTTAATTTTTTCGTACTTTGTTTATAGCAATCTTTATGGAATTGTTTAAGCAAGAAACTGAAAACAAAAACCCAGCAAACAAATAAGTTATTTAAATATTTATACAATAATTATTAATAATGCAGAGCAAGTAATTTATAGAAAAGAAAGATGAAAAAAAACGAAAAACAAATACAAAAAAACCAAGGAGGGGAAAAAAGCATAAGTAACACATTATGAATGAAATTTATAACGAATAAAAACAATTTAATTGCGAATGCGTGTGTGCGTGTTAATATTAATTCATACTCGTATTCACATGTATTCAGTTTTGTGTGCCTTAATACTTTTGCAGTTGAGTTTCCCATTAATATTGCATTGGGCATTATTATTAATATTGATTTCGTTTATTGTATTTCCACTATGTCGCTGTCTGTGTGCGTGCGCTCGAATCCTTGCGCGTGTGTGTATGTGCCATGTGCCATGCCTTGTGCAAATGTTTGGATAATTTTCTCTTTGTATGTACGGATGGATATGGAACAATAAAACATGTTTTTCGTTTTCTTTTTTTTCATTTTTTCATTTTTTTGGTTGTGATTTATTCATGAGAACTCTGCGCTCCCAGTTACCCCGCCACCCTCGTTTTCCCGCCCACACGTTATGAATTTTTTAAAACTCTGCGCCGATTTTTTTTCACCCACCTACCAGCTACCACCCTCCTGGCATCCATGACGAGACATCCTCCCGTCCATTACTGTTAGTTGATTGAAAACGATATTTTTAACACCAGACATCGGCAGTAGGACTACTGCTGAGTTTAGTAGACAACCCCACTATTCGATTTTGGATATCATGAGTTGACCACGCCCACCTAGAAACACACACTCACACACACACAAAAACACACCCAAACCCACCAAATAAAAAAAACACTTACCACTTTGGCATATGCTTCAATATGAATTTGAATATGACTTTGAATGCGAAACCTTTTTAAGTAATGTCTGTGATTTGTGTTTACCAAACTTAGTTACTAATTATTCACCAATTTCCACGTATGAGATTCTTTTAAGCGATTCCGACCAACAACTGAGCATCAACCGCAAGCAGGCAACCGGATTCAGCTAGAATCGTATTATATATTATTATAAAAGATCATTCAAGAAATGATGCAGTGATATGCAAATAAAATAAAAATAAAAATCAGAGCAAACGAAAATTTTAATTTGATACCGAGCGACCCCCGCCCCATTCGAAAAATTTTTGTTTCAATTTATTTTGATTTCGATTACGTGGACTTGGTGAGCAAAAACCCCACCCAGCCCAGAACCCCGTCTTGTTCCTCTCTCTCACTCTCTCTGTCTCTTGTCTCTCTCTATATATATATATACGCATACATGTAAATTGTTTAATTATGGATTGATTGATTGACGACTGACCTTGAATATATATACATATATATATAAAATCCACACACATACGATATCTTTACGATATGTACATCTTATATTAATGAATATTTATGTAAACGATTACATTTTACTTTCTCTTTTGATGAACTTTCCATGATGTAATAATAAGCGAATGAACTGAATTGAATTTTTACTTTGATATCTATATATCCAAGCATACACTCCGTCACAGTCACACCCGCAACACTCATATACATATATATATATATATATATCTATATAATAATATGTATTTATCCTGCCGGAAGTTGCTGCCGTTCGTTCCTCGTTCGTTCGCTCGTTCGCTCGCTGATTGATGATTGATGATCGTGGTTTGCCAATTAAAATACTACCTACCTATATTAAACCTATATACTCTATATTCCTCAAAACACACTACAAATTTCGATGAGCTGAGTCATGATTTGTTATGTGGTGCAAGCGAAATGCGAACGTTTTATTGGAGTTTTACTTTCGTCTCATTTCGTTTCGATACTTGTGTCCAATAATCTAAATAAACACAATACTATATATCAATAAATATTTACCTATACGATGAATTATACTACAATCTAGCCACTAGCGTACGCATCATCCAGTGCATAATGTAATTTTAACTGAATGTCTTTCTTGTGATAATCAAAGAAACTCCTCCCCAAAGACACTAAAACTATAAACTCACCTCTACACAAATCCTAAACATGATACGAATACCATACCAGCGCACATATGACATGTTTTTCTCCCATTTTCAAACATTCCCTGGTCATGGCACACATGGCGTATACTTGATACTGACAATTTTCTTAGCTGCACCACCAACCTCTTTTTTAACACCAATATTTCTCTCTCTTTTACTATTTTGCACTGACACGGCACAGATGCCACTGAAAAACTCATTATAAATTAATTAAGCAAGCAATTAATAATTTCACGTTCAATTTAAGTTTGTAAATGAATTAATGTTTCCCCAGCACCATCGCCATCATCATCATCATCACTGTTACCACCAGAGACAAGAGAAAAAAAATAGCCAAAACTACTGACACGCCTACCCAACTACCCAAAGCCACGCCCCCAATCCAACCAGCTACCCAAAAACCATTCCACACAAAAGCCATACATTTTTTTAAGCTTTTGTTGTCGTGTAGCCTCTAAGCCAAGCATAATTACCCGTGCATTTTAACACCCTTAGCCCTTAGAGCTTCAGATGTGCACCACCTCGTCCTGACACCTCAAAAAATAATTTATATTGTATATGGCAAGAACCAACTTCGATTTAGTTTTTTTGCGAGTTGTTGCTAACTAGTTGTTGGAGAGAGAAAAAGTTTTTTAATTGCAAATACTCATTTTTTGTTTTGGTTAATTGCAATTTGAAATGTTTTAGCTAGCAAAAAATAATAACATAAATTGACTGAAATTGAATTAAGCATTTCACCTGCAGCCACAAATAAAAATTATAATTTATATTATTCTCTTTCTGTGTCTCTGTCTGCCTTGTTTCTGTCGCCTGTTCGTTGTTGTGCTCCACATTATTTTATTATAATTTTTTTTATAATTAACCTGTTTTCTGCATTGGCAAAGTTAATTTTGCTTTAATATCAGTTTCCGTACGCAAATGCACTAATTATAAGTTTTCCAATTGAATTATAGTTTCACCAGACCGTCTCTCGCACAGCACTAATATTGCACAAAGAATATAAATCTAAATACAAAGCTCGCTGCACCGGCACAACTTTGATTGAATCTGTTTATGGTATTAAGCATTGGTATATATTCATAAGAAATTTCGCAGCGGTAAAGCGCCTTGTGAGCTCTTAAAATTGTCTGAGAGCCGTATGACAATAAATAAATAAAATAGCGTAAGTACTGCTGTAATCTTCCCAACAGAAACCCCCGCATATGGTATTCTCTTTAGCAAGCTCCTTAAAATATGGCTAAAAGTAACTGACCTGCATATGGGCCAGATATGACTTATTTCACTCGACAGTTGACTTCCGTGTCATTGCTTTCTTAAGACCTCGTTATTTGTGTGCCTTCTTTCAACGACGCTTTAATGGCTCATTGCATTCGCAAACACAAGTCGCCAGACTCGACAACTGACAAACAGGACGACTCGGTTCGGAAAAGAACATATAATGCCTTGGCATTAATTTTATTACATCTCTGGTCGGACTTCTTCTCCTCCTTTTTCTCTTCGGCTGCTCGTGGGTGGGAAAGTGTGTGGGAAAATACTGGGAAAAGCTCGGAATAATTTCCAATGAGGCGAGGCCATCAATGCGCTATAAAAATAGCAAGTATTTGTTTATTGACGTTCGTTGCTAAATAAATTCTTTCAATCCTTCTCTTTTCATCTGGGACCAAACAAAATTAATAAGCTAGACGGCCAATTTATGTATAAAATTTGGAAATATTTATATACAATTGCAAAAGAAAGTTCTATATCAAAGAAACGACACTCCTTTAGGTCTATTTACATTTCTACATTTATAAAAGACTTTGAAGAAAAATTATTTAATCTACTTTTTTTCCCAAAGGACTTTCTAAAATGTTAACTACTTTACTATAGCGAGGGTATGCAACGCCAACATTAATAAATTTTATTATTTTTATGCTTCTTTGTTTCCGTCTCAGTGGTGCTGAACGTTCTTCGCATCGGACGAGCGGCATGCAGAAGATTTTATTGTATTTCGTTTTAAGTTCAATGCACCATAAATTTCCAAAATGGATTTATGTTGCACCACCGAGCCACTACTCCCACATTTCCCTTTGCCCCGCCAGTTGGGGTTGCTTTATTCGATTCTATCCCATTCCATTTCTTCCAGCCATAATTTATTGCGTGTGCATTTCCGCTCCGAGTTCATCGAGCCAGTCGATCCGATGCTCGACGTCTTAAAGAATTTAATTTGGCCATTCGGCAAATAACGCTTTCTGAAAATCAGAAAACAATTTGAATACTCGCAAAGTTTGCTCGGCGGCGGCAGGAAAGTTTACTTTTGGGCCACAGGCCACGTGAACTGTGAGAGCTGCAAAACAACTGTAAGCCCATAAATTCCTGCAGCTGCTGCAACCACTCCTGAGCTGCTGCCACCAACTACCCCTTTGCCAAGAAACTAATGACAAGTCCCGCAAAATGAAGAAACAATGCGCGCATAAATTACGCTCAAGGCGGTGCCCGAAATGGCATAGCAATGGCTTGGAAGCGAAAACTAAACGCAGAGACAGGGCCATAGAAGAGTGGGTAAAAAAAGGATTCCCGACTGTCGCTGCAAAAGCAAGCTGAGTTGGCGGGGGCGAAGTCCTGCAGTGGGATTAAGGAAAACAATGGCGCATCAAATTACAGCAAACAACAAACAGCGAGTCGAACTCGACTTGGCAGACAACTGCCACGCCCATCGACCGAACTTTGCATTGTCGTGGTTCGGTTTTTGTTTCAAAGTGCCACACGCCGTATACGCAATTTGCTCCTTCCATGTGTGTTGGTGTTTGTGTCTATTGTAATTTGGCGCTATTATTAAAAATCCTTTATGATGCCTGGCAACGTGGCAGTAGCAGCCGCTCGGATTTCAGTAAACGCATTCTGTGCGCTCTAATTGCGCCATTAAAAGATGACAAACAAAAAGCCCCGGACTTCACACTCCTAACTTAGGGCTCGGGACTCGGGGCTCGGGACTTGGGACTTCGGTTCCAGATTCTAGCTGCTTGGAAGACTAAGGCACCGAAGACAATAGCGACAGGCGAAAGGCATTTAATATGCTTTTTATGCGCTACCATTCCCTAGCACTCTTCAGCCTTCCTTTCTCCTTTCCCTGTTTTTTTTGTGTACTTTTGGTACGCGGATGTCATAAATGGCATGCTTCATGGGAAAATGGGCAAGTGTATAGGTGTAGGTGTGAGTGTATTCTTGGCAAAGTTTCCGCCAACAGGACCACTATAAATATAATTTATGTGTGCGTGTGTGTGTGTTTGCAGGTGCATTTTATTTTTTAATATGCCCCAGGCAAACACAACACATGAAATTTGCATTTTACGAGCTCCTCTTTCAATTTTTTTCGGCCAGCCAAGTAAAATAGCAAATATACACACAACTAGTGACCGTAAAACTAATTCAAACACGCACAGGAATCCCCCTTCCAAAGTCCTATTTACCTTTTCAGCATCAACGCACCTGCTCATCAGTGCTTCGCAGCTTTGTGCGCTTCAATGGCTTGCATATTTGCCATTTTTAACCGAATCGCTAAGAAGGATTTAAATAATTAACTCTGTCTGACATATGGGAACTTTCAAATAAGCAGCTTCAATACCTTTCTTTTATCACAATTCGATTCGCTCGTAACATAAATCCCAATTTAAGGAACTAGCATCTTTAATGCCGATATAAACATAAACCAAACTAAATCATGAACCCAATTACCCCAAAATGGCTCATCAGTTCAATCTATCCTTTTTAAAGCTAAATTGCCTTGTCTTAGATCCTGCGATGGGGTTTCCCATCCCAGTTTATATACAGCCTTATTGAAAAATTAAACTTGTAATAAAATTTAATGACTTGGCGGTTTTTAATAAAAATGCCCCAACGCCTTAACCAACAAAACCAAAAGGAAGCGCCCGCAATTTAAGCGCAAATTTGTGTTCATAATCACAATTTCGGTACCTTTTTCCCGTTTTTCTCCGTTGGTTATGCGGTAATGACCACACAAAAATTTTGGCTTACCCTCGACCTCTAACTCTGCGCCAGTGCCAGCGCCAGTGCGTGCAATAAAAAGTAACGAGGCTGTTAACATTAAGGCAAACGTTTGCCTTTCACTTTGGTCAAGAAGTCAGACGGAGGCTGAACCAAAAATACCTACAGACACTGGACGAGAGCGACGGTGACGGTGACGGTAACTGGGAGTGGGGCGGGCAATGGCTATGGCGACTCATCGACGTTAAGTCGGGGCGTTAATATTTAAATTTATATTGCGGCCGGACTCTGGTCACGACAGTCACGGGCGCTGGCACCGGCAATGCCAGTCGTACGGTCTCTTTTGGCCATCAATTCTGCGTTTAATGCCTGCGCAAATATTTGCGCAATCAGCAAACAAAACAAGCGCCGGCCAACCGCCGACTGTCGACTGTTTAAGCAAAGCAATTGACCGTTGCCCAGGACAGGCAGTAGGGACCAGGACATGGGGGCCAGGTGGCGGGGTTCGATGAAAGCGACACGGCCACAACTTGTATTTCCTGTTGACCCGTGTCCGTGTGCAGGCTGGAACAGCGGAAATGCTCGCAGGTGCCGTGTCCCACCTTTTTATTTATTTTTTTTTATCTGACCTGGCTGCTGTCTCGTGCTGTAAATATCAGTGTTAATCATTTAATTAAACTGCTCTCGCTGCACATATTTTTCGGGCATACATTTGGGTAATTTATGGTGCGATTTGGGTTTCAACAATTACTACTTCAATATGCTATCTTTAATGGGCCATTACTGCATATTTACAACGGGGCGTATACGAAATAATTTCGCACGTTTTTTCACCACAAAACTCCCTAGTTGCATTAAAAAATCTGCAATGACGGTGACATGAAAAGAAGAGAAACCGTGAATAGTTACAATTAAAATGACAGCAATATCTTTTCGTTTAAGGTTCATTACAGCATGCTGCGAACATGGCGTATGCGCGATATTATTTTCTTGGCGGCGAAAAAATCGTAGCATACTTTTTGGGGCTTCCTTTATGCACTATACAATTCCTAAGTTCTTTTTTTATTTAAATCTGAAATAAGAAAGTGACTTCCCCTCCCTCTTCTTGGGCACAAGAATGCCAAAGGAAAAGAAAGAAAACCGTAAACATTCTTGCACTCTTGCAGCGCCAGAGCCGTAAAAAGTTTTTGGTAAACGCATTTCAAACACTCGCCGAGATAGTTATTACAATTGTACACAAAGCAGCAACAAAACAAGCATGCGTGAGGACACTTGCGGGGAGGCGGGCTTGGTAGAAGCGGGTCCTGTGGAAAGCGGCAGCTGCGGGAAAAACTTGTAGCATTTTCCTCAAATGAAATGCAAAACGAGCAGAGCCATCTTCCAATTCTTTTCCTTATTCGACAGCAGCAAAGTAATATTTACAAAAGAATTTTTTGTACATTTTTTTACGTTGTCTGTGCTTTGTAGTATTGTAGTTGTATGGCAGATAGAAGCCATTTCTGAAGTGCAGTTAGCTTTGATCAGTGTGTGAGTGGAACGGCTGCACTGAAGGAATTTCTGAGGGATTACTTATATTAATAGATTTATTTCAACAAAGTGTCATCTTCCAACGAATTAAATTTAATTTTATATTTCTAAAGTTAATCAAGCTTGTAGGTTTTTTTTTTTTATATTATTGTTGGTCCAGTTGGCTGGGGAAACCCTTAAAGGTATCAGCTAGGAAGAACGGTGATTTGGGTGGCGGATGTAGCCGAGCTTAGCGGAAGCCTGGTTGCAACTGTCGTTGGCGTTGTCACTGTCGCTGTCACTGCTCACTCTATATCTCCATCTCTATCATCCCATTGCCATTGCATTGCCCCGTCCTGCTTTAACTGAACTTAACATCCGCTGGACAATTGATGAACGCCTTTGTTGTTGTATGCAGAGTGGATTCCAGTTCAACTCCAGTGCCTGTCCTCGTCCAAGTTTCGGCCAAGTTCAGTTACCATTTTCCGTGTGCAAAACTTTGTGCAGTTGACAGGCGAGGCAAGGGGATGGGCGGATGGAGAGTGGGGGAATCGCGAGGGAGTGAAGAGGGTTCAGTCATTTTTATCCTAAAGGTCCTGCGGATCGTCGCCTGATGTTTTTCGTTTCGTTTCGCGCCAGCAGCAAAAGTGCCAAGCTCAAAGTTTTGTTTACAAAGTTTTCAAATTTTTGTGGCACTGAGTTGAACTTCCGCCGAGTGCACCCCATTCTTGATTCCCTTCCCGTTGCTGTTGGCATTCCCTTTCCTATTTCCCATTTCCGGCTGTTGTTGATGATGTTGCTCCTGCGCTGGTCCTTGCTTTGAGAGGGATTGTGGTGCTGCTGGCAGCAGATGGCCTGCTCTTCGATTCACAGTCATCCATCATTAGCCGACAAATGTTCGCCCGCAATTATATGGCTAGTATATTAAATTTCCATCCATTTTCCCTTGTAACTAAATGATGCTGAAAATGCAGTGCAATGCCACTACCACTTTCACCCATCGTCTAAGAGAATGGAGATGCTTCTGGTACTGTGACACTTACTTACGCGCTTATTTGCCTGCACTTGAGGGTCCGTAAAGACACATCCTGCGGCTCCTTCAAGTTGTCATTGCGCGTAAAATTATGTCAATGCTTGTCAACTTTTCCGTTGAGCCAAGTTGCTCGACAAGTGCGCCCTGTAGTGTCTTGGAGAGTGCATTGAGTGAGCGCCTGAAAGTTTTCCCTGCCACCCCCCTGGCCCTGGCCGTGCCCCCCTAATCCCCTAGCCCCCATTTCCCCTATTCCCCGACTCAGCCAAGAATGGCTCCTGGCAATGCGTGTGTGTATGTGGGGGCGAGTGAGTGCGTTATTGACTATGCATGAAGTGCATTTACAGAGTCTCCCCAGACAGTGAAAAACGACAAAGATAGAAAAAACAGTTGCTCTTACTACCGGAAACTTTTTTAATTTAATGTAAAAATTATCTACCTCAGACTCGAAAATATGCTACACGAATTGGAGGTCCTTAAAAGCGACAACTTCGTTTAACTTAACTTAATGCCAACTTGATGTTCACTTTTCTCAAATTACACCGGTTAATTAGCTGAATGCGCCGGGGGTGTGTAGCGGTAAATTTCTACAGAATTTAATAAGTTTCGCCAGCCAATTAGCCTGCTTGCCCAACACCTCTCCGCCTGCAAATGAATCCATGCATGAAGTTCCCACCAACTTCCCACCAAACTGCACCCGAAGCTATTCTAGATATAAGTAAAAAGTTTGCCCAAATTATTGTCTTGAAGCTCACAAGGCGCTAGTCATTTAGATTATTCACTCTACTAACTGTGTAAATAACTAAGTAGTGCTACTGCATTTTGATTTTACTTTGTGTATGCAAACTGATTCCATTTGAGCACTTGTACCTCGTGAATCGAAGCGTAGCTGTATTTATATGTAAAATATAACTTTATATATGGACTTCCGTAACGGGAGACGACAAGTGTCGCAAAATCCAACGAAATCCCACAACGGACGCACTTTCCCAATCCCTTCAGTAAACGAAACAATATACACCACATTATAAACACGCAGAACACAGAACGACACCTACGTATACTCTCTATAGCAAAAAATATTTATATACTTATGTCATACACAATTTATATGATAAGTGTCTACTCTTTTCCTTTTTCGTCTCTTTTTACGCTCTGACATTTCATTTTCCGATAACAACCAACCCACCAAATGCGCATTTAACCAACACCAAAACCAACTCCACACCGCACACCACAATTGTAATGTGAACTCCACTCCACCACACCGCCACCGCCAACCGACCTCCAACCACTCAACCACCCACAACAATCCTCCAACACCCACAACAAACACCACAAACCAGAGCGTGCCGGTACTTCGCACATTTGGCGGTCATCACATCGCGTAGCGCGAGCGGGAGCGGGAACTCGCAGCAGTCCCCCTTGCAGCAGCGGCAACCACTTCCAGCTCACCGGCGACCACGGTGGCTACGCCCACCGGCACTCCGCCCCTGCTACCGCCGCTGCCGAATGCGTTCGTGGCCATCAAGACCAAGTCAGAGTGTAGTAACAGCAACAGCAACCACAGCAACAGTAACAACAGCCTGATTCTGCACAGCGGCAACAGCAGCTTCAAGTCGAGCGGCAACGGAAGGAAGTCATCGCCTCAACCGCCGCCACTGCCTATGAAGAATGGTGCCAAGCAGCAGCAGCAACAGCAGCAGGAGTCGCACTACCAGCACTTGACCTACCAGCCACATCCCGGAGCCACTCGCAATACACTGGATCGCAAGAAACAGCAGACAAGTGGCGATTACTGCACCCAGATTAATCCGCATTACCTTCAGACATTTGACAGCTTGGACCACTACAGTGTGGCCACGTTGCAGCAGCAACAGCAGCAACGCAGCCACTCCAAGTCGCAGATCTATAGCTACGGCAGCAGCAGCACCGCCAGCGACAATTCGAACCACCAACAGCACCAGCAACACTATCACAGCAGCAACAATTTGGCCATTGAGCACCACTACCATCCGCAGCAAGGTGGTGAGCGGTACAGCCACCCACATGTGCAGCAGCAACAGCAATCACAGCTGCCACACCAACAGCACCACAGTCTGAAGCACACCAAACACGGAAAGGGTCACAAGAATGGCAAGCACGGCTCCAAGGGCAGTAGCAGCAAGTCCCAGGACGATTTTAAGGCCATGCACAAACAGCAGCAGCAACACCAACAGCAACAGCAACAGAAGTGCAACAACAGCAGCAGCAACAACAAGCAGCTGAAGCGCAATGGATGCAGCAACCAGCAACTCCATCAGCAGCAGGCGCAGCAACCACACTACTCCAGCTCCAGTGATAGCCTACCATTTGATAATAACTACTATTAGATGCACGCGCCCTAACATTGCAACACTACACTAACACAAGGAAGACATTTTAAAGGGTATTCCAAATTCTAAGAAAGGACAGTTGTTGGTGCAGTAATTTCCATATAATAAATTACACTTATTGCAAAAGTTGCAATATTCACTTAAAAACATTTTTATTAACAATTAAATGTTAAACATTCAAAATAACTTTGTTGATTATTTTTGTGACATAAAAACAAAACAATGTCCTGTGAAGTTTTTGGAACACCTTTTAAGTATTAAACCATAATCGAAGCACTAGACACCACACATTTGTGTTCACCAATTGATTTACTTTTCGATTGAAACATTCTTGATGCTGTATCCAGGATACATATGTACTTGATGGCAAAGTGAAATTGATTTTGCGGCTGCATGACATACAATTTCGAGCATTTTTTGGAATGCAGCTGCAATACAATAGAAGTTTAAAAATACATACATATACAAGGCTTCTGTGGGAGTTAAATGTTTTAGATCAAATAACACGTTAGGCGCTTGTTGTTTCCGAATGATATAGCCTCTAAATGAATTGAATATTTACTTAGTCTATAAACTAAATTAGTTCTTAGGCATTGTCGAAGGCAAGTGCAATTGAAAGCCATTGAAATTGCAAACAGCTTATTGTTTATTGTGTATATAGAATGGTTAAGCCAACAAAACTAGTTATATCTATTGTAGACCTAAGCCAGGCCCACCAGCCCCTGACCCCATGGCTCCTTGGCCCCAATGAAAAACCAACCCAGAAAGCTCACCAACCACCCGAAACTTCAGCACCGAAAGCAGATCGTGTTTCTTGGCCATCCAAAAACTCGGCTAATCTCATTTTGTTTATTTGTTTCATTAATGAATTGCTTGAAATATCTGCCAAACCACACAACAACAACATCAACTCCAACATCGGCAACAACTACCACACCACAAACAACTTTACACGCTTACACCTCCAGTCGAGTACCCAGGCCAGAAGTGTTGGCCACGACGAACTGGGAAACCTCCTCTGGCAGCAGGACTCCTGCGAATTCCTTGAACAGTTTCCAGATTCCCGCTGTCCCGTGCCGCCCCTACGGCACTGCCACGCTCCCGGACATGGACATGGCCATGCCCCCAACTCGCTGGCCAGGAGGAATGCTGATCTGTTTAGCGGTGACCTGGGCATACCCGAGATCAGCACCCATGTGGGGAGTGTGGTGCACACGTTCGAGACCCTGGCACTGCAACGCCGCCTGGCGGAGGCAGAGGAGCAGGAGAGACAGGACCGCGACCGGGAGCTGAGTAAGTATGAAGCCAGCAGCACCCAGAGCAAGTACAGCCAGCTGAAGCGCCGCTCCCAGGAGATGCGCCAGCGGTTGGTGCAACAGATGCACCGCCAGCGATTGCAGCAACATCAGCACCAGCAACTGCAATTGCAGCAAAAGCAATTGCCACTAGCACGCTCACGAACACAGTCGCAGCCACAGCAGCAATCCATGCACGAGGGCACCCTACTGACCAATAGCTGCAGCACCCAGACCTTGGCGTCCCACTTCTGGCAGCCACCCCACCGCCACTCCACCGAACAATTGCCGCAGTCCACCTTCGAGGACTATCGCAAGAATCTGTTTGGCACTTTGGGTCGTCGTGGAAGCGTTGAAGAGCCCGAGGAGCTGCAAGACGAATCCTTCATAGTGAACGCAGCCTTCGACGAGATATTCTCTCGGTATGATGACGACGGAAGCGACGTGGGCAGGGGTCAGGACCGGAGTCGCACCCACACCCACACTCACACCCAGACCAACACCGACGATTTATTCGAGGACGAGCACATGCTGGTGAGCCTCAGCGAATTGGACGACGAGGTTTTCGCCAGCCGGGCGGCCACGGCGGCGACCACGCCCACAAATAGCAGGGCAGGGCGAACGCCCAAGCACAGCACTCCTGCCCTGAATGTAAATAAGTATCCGGCTCCGGCACCGCCTCGCTCTCGAACCCTTACAAACATCTTCGAGCGTCTCAAGCCGCAGGATCACAAACTGCAAAAGTATGCAGCAGAGTCAGCCCTCAATGATTCCGGTGACTTTAATCGTGGATCCACTGTAAGCAAGTCCTTTGTCCAGCAGCTAAGGAAGCCCTCGCAAAAGCAGAAGAGAGCGCCCCGGCCGCCTCCCAAGCCCCAGTCCAGATCCCAGGTGGCCATCGCCCATGTGACCCCGCTGCGCAAGGCCCTGATCTTTCCCAAGCGGTCCAAGTCGTCCAGCGAGCTGCTTCTGGACGATTTGGGCATCCAGGCTCGTAAGTATCGCAGTCGCAAGGATCAGGGGTCGGCGCTCTAAGAATGAAAACAGAATAAAAAAGCACCCTATTTTGCACCTGTTTTCTCACATGTTGACCCTCTCACTTCCATTACCCAGATGGCTATTAAATAGCTTTTTCATAATTTCTGTTTACCCAGAGGCGACGCTTTTGTAGGCTAAGTGACCAAAATCAAAATGACCCCAAAACCCTGATCTAGACCCTGACCCCAACCCGAACCTGAACCTGAACCCGAAAACCAAAACGAATCAAAAACCGAATCCGATGTAGATGTGGAAGGAGTGCAGCTATCCCGCCGCCATAATGGAAGACAAAGATACGACCCGGAGCGAATCCCAAAGAGAATTGAGCCATACGTGGAAAATACCCGAAGAACTAAACTAATTTCGTAAATTACCATTAATTAAATTCTAAGCCAAGTATATTATTCGAAAAAAATGCATGAAAATCAAATCTGATGACTAACAATATTTATATATACACCCGTATATAGATATACTTAAACATTACTGTACAAATAGGATTGGTAACGCCCCACGAGAGGGTTAGATATAAAAATGAAAATCAAACGACTAATCTTGCTCTTAGCCCCGTGCAAGTTACGAGTACAAGTTTGTCTCTACAATTATAATTTAACTTCATCAAAGAATATACCATACAATCCCTATATACATCTTTATATTATACGGATATATATATATATATATATATTTATATATATATGTGTATACATATATATAGCAAGCATGTAACTGCGTCATTTGTTGTAACTTGTAGGATAATTGCGAATCAAACAAAATGTAAACCAATTACAAAATGAAACATTACTAACTCTTACCTGCATGCAATAAAAGATTTGAAAAATTAAAAACAGCATTACTTTCTTTAATATGAATAGCAAAACAGTTAAAATAAAAATCAATTATGGTGCAATTTATTTTCAATTAAAGATTTTGCATAGCCCTAATCCTTTTTTGATGACCAGTAAGCATTGGTTGGGCGCAGGAGGAGCTTGAAGAGTCGAATAGGCGGGCGTCCCATTATAGGACTTTGATTCGACTGGGGGAAGGTCCACTTGAGAAGAAAGACAATGCTAAAAAACAAGGAGATTACGATACAAATTAAGCATATATTAAAAGAGATACAAACTTACAAGCGTTCGGGACCACAAATAGAGTGGCTGCAGGTTTCAAACAATTCCCATGAACTGCCGACTGGCAAGCGAGCGATTTCCTGCTCCCACTTCTGCCAAGTGTAGCTAGCAGTTTCCCGTTCTTGGGACCAAATAAAGTGCGCCTGGGGGCTTTTAAGTACAAACTTCTGGGCCTGGTAAGTGCGGGTGGTGCGGTCAATGAATTCCATTACGAAGAGCAGCTCATGATCGCGCGAATGCGTCAGTGCGTACAATTTATCGGTACCCAGGAAGTATTCTCCTGCCTGGATGCTATTGTACCCTTCACGGAACTCCTTGGTGGTGCGCTTGGTGCCGTTGAAGCGTTGCAACACCAACGTCCAGCCACCCTCGTTCAGAGCCTGTTCGCAAAACACGTCAAATGGTTGGCTACGCTTCTCCAGCTGAATGCGGGTGTACCCGTACTTGTCGGTAAAAGCACAATTTCGAGGAATATCATCATTTTTGGAGGATAATTGCTCCGTAGCATTTGCCAGACGATGTAAGACTTTTGTTTGCTCGTCAATCTTATCCTTGAGAGTGCGTACGGCGGAAGTCAGCGCCACATTATTGCTAAATATAAATATTTTGTTACTATAGTTCCTGAATGTTTATGATTACCTACCTGCCGGGTAGCTTCACGTGAACTCCACGCGACTTACGCCTTAAGGACAGGGTGCCCTCAACCAGCAGAACTAACAATATTATTCCAAACAAAAATCGACTGAGGTACATCTTTTAGCTTGGGGCTCTTGATCTGTTCTAAGCTTAAAACATCACCTTCGCTTTGCAATAAGAATGAAGTGCCGCTGATAACGCCGCTGATAGTCGAAACCTTGACCGCTGCAGAGTGACAGTGCCTCAAATATCCGTCTTCAGCTAATCACTCCCGGCATTATGACGCATCCCGTGCTTTCAAAGCTGGACTGCCGTGCTAAAAGTTTTCTGGCCGGCCAAGCATCGATGCAACCGTTCGACGGAGTGAATCCGCTCCTGGGTTCGTCGAACTTCAAGCCGGGAAAACGGTTCATCCCAATTCTAAACGTTTGGTCGCTCCAAGCAGTTTCTTGATTCACTCCTGACAGAGGTCTTCGGATTTCATATTGGGGGTCCACCTGAATACGCGAAAAGTTTAAAGCTTTTCCTTCTAGTTTTTAGAAAACTCACTCACCATGAGGTTCGCAAATATGTCCACCAAAAGCTTGTTCTTCTGCAAATAATCCCGGCAAAGCATCTTCTTGAAAATTAACGTTTATTTCAAAATAATATTAATATTGAGAAAGGTAAACACAAAGCAAGTTATGGTTGCCAGGGCGCTGATGATAGTCGGGCTGCCAGACATCGATAAAAATTCGATACATCGAATTTCGATAGGCCGCCAAGTTCGAGTCCATTTAACATTCTACACCAGCTGGTTCTTTAATTTCGCGGAAAATTAAGGAAAACTCGGGTAAATTCAGAAAAACTCGGAAAATTCAGGAAAACTCGTGAAAATTCGGGAAAATTCAGGAAAACTCAGGGAAATTCGGAAAATTGGAAAAAGTCTGAAAATCATGGAAAATTGAGGGAAATTCGGGAAATTTAAAAATTTTAAAAATCCAAAAATCGACCTCCGCCACTTCTGAAGTACCAGGCGAACAGAAATCAGCAGAAGGTGGATGCCAAAATTTTAATTTTTGGCGGGAATCCGTTAATATTTGAATTTGAAATTTTGGAATCTAATATTTGGTTTTTGAATTTTCCCGCCATCTGAAGCTCAGGAAAAATCCGGAAAAATCCAGGAAATTCGAGAAAACTCAGGGAAATTCGGAAAATTGGAAAAACTCTGAAAATCGTGGAGATTTGGGGGAAAGTCGGGAAATTTAAGTATTTTAAAAATCCAAAAATCGACCTCCGCCACTTCTGAAGTACCAGGCGAACAGAAATCAGCAGAAGGTGGATGCCAAAATTTTAATTTTTGGCGGGAGTCCGTTAAAATTTGAATTTGAAATTTGGCATTTGGTTTTTTTTTTAATTTAACCACCACATAAATTTGGAAAAAATTCAGGAATAATCCGGAAAATTCAGGAAAATCCCTTTGCAAAACTTTCGCCTTACTAGGCTTATTATCCCTAATATAGGATATGCCAATTGCCAAATAGAAAAAATAAAACACAAAAGGCGTATGTATTTATATACTTTCAAAAGTCGTTTCGAATGTTTTATTATATTAGGGAAAATCATAAATTAATACAAATTTAAAATTAAACTATTTGATGGGACAGAATAGAGCACAGTGAAAGGAAAATATATTACCAGGGCAGGGATCGTAGGTCTTGCAGCACTTTTAGCCAAAAAATTCTTCTTTTCTAAGGACAGGTATAATCGGAAAGTAACTAGCAAGGATATCAGGAGCATCATCCGCTGCTTCCATTTAGAGAATATCATTTTTGGTTTTAGTTGAAGAGCCACTGCTCTTCTCGCCCGATTTCCAGGCTACTTAAATGCGCAGGTTGGGATTTGTGTAGCGAACGTACTTCAGGAGGGCGTCGTTCTCCTCACAGACGAAGGACTTCTTGTGGTGGCAGGCCACGTCGTGCCAGTTGACACCGTCGTTGTAGAACTGGTTGAGCAGAGCCAGGCAGTTCTCAGGGGCGCCGTTCTGCTTGAATTCACGGTTGTCAGGCTGGGGGAGACCGATTCCGCCGGTGGGAGACCAGTCACCCTGGGAGCGCTCCGTGGTCGGGGCCAGTTTCTGCAGGGTAGCGGTCCAGAACCATCCGTTGATGTTTGTGGGCTGCAGGTCTGGGCGGTCGCAGCCCTTGAAGTCGCACAAGCGGCCACTGGTCCAGATGTATTTAACCTAGAAAACAAAGACAAAATTTATGGTCATTACTTTGAAACATTTGCAATAGGTAAGACAGAGTCAGGAAATATAACTAAGATTTAGGATAAATTTTTTTCCAAAGTTCATTGTCCGGTTTAAGATCCGAAATCAGAAATACATTGCCACAAAAAGTTGCGCCTACGCAAGAAAATGCAGCGTGGTCGATGGCTAACATCGAATTCATGCAGCATAGTCATAGTAGAAATTTCTGGTGGCAACATTTTTGGGCCTGTCACGCCCAAACAACCATTATTATCGCCGAAAACGAACCCATTTCATTCCCGTTCCAAGTCCGCGCCCTTTTGTAGCCGCCGCACCCGAAACTGTCAACAATTTGAGGCGAGCAACCAGCAGACGCAACCGCGCAGCCACAGCTTTGCGTCCATCAGTCACTTTCACCCGATGGGCCATAAAAATTTTTTTGTTAAAAAGGCATAAGCCATACAACAAGGTAGTCTAACAAAGAGCCAGCCGGCTTGGATGGACTGTCTGCCCTTTTGGAAAACTCCAATGAGCGTGGAGCTGAAACAAATTTATGGACATTGATTTCGGTTTTGTCGGTTGCGGGCTGCGAGTTCAGCGCATTTTTCCGGGCCAAGAGGGCCTTGTAATTGTTAAAATCGAACAATAAATGCATTTGCCCCCATGGCGGAAGCTTAAATGAATTGTGCTTTGTGCACCTGTCCAAGCAAAAGGGAACTTAACTAGTTGATAAGGAAGGGGAACTCATTAGGAAAGTAGTTTTGATGACGGAAAAGTGTCAAAAAGAAAGTTCAAAAGTACATATTTCATTGATAAAATGTTTACTGTTAAAGTTAATTCAAACGTTTAAAAACATTTCCCATTGAATAATACTTCCACTCACCACTCACCTAAGACTTCCTATTCACTATTTATATCAATAATATTTCATGCATTTCTAATTTATATCAAAACTACAATCCCAAACTTCTCTTTTTTCGTTTTCATTTAATTTCCTTTTTGATTAGACGCAAATTTAGTTGGCAATAGATCCGTTTGCGTGTTCAGAGTTTGCTAATTTGTTAAGTAATTTGGTAGCTTTTCCGGCGAGTCTTTCCCACCGCATACAAATACGAACTTTCGTTTTCAATTTACCACTTAATGCTTTCCCATGCGAGATAGACATGAGCTGAGCAATGAGTTGAAAGATGAGAGATGAGCCGGCCTGACCACAACTGTAAACTTGACACTTGTCCATCTCAAAAACGTTACATAACATCTGACATCTTCATTCGTGTGCGAAATTGGAGAGACAACAAGTGGGAAAGTTTCTGTATTTTTATGATTCGAATTTTTTTAGCTCGTTGTTTTTATGCGTAATTTCACATTGAACTTTGCAGTGCGGTGTTAATGTCGAATTTCGCAATAATGTTTGCGTTTCCTCTGCATCCTCAAAATTAAGGTCAACTTTAATTTTTAAGATGTCAGAGCTGGCACAGAAAACGCGATAAATAGTTCATATTCGACTAAACGGACGTTATTTAACATGTCAAACAAATCGATAGGTGACATAATAGCATGCAAAACGCGTAGAAAATAGTTGAGATAAAAAATTTTTAAGCGCAGATATAATAAATTATTGGCAATTTCGTTGGGCTTGCTCCGACGTCGTCTAAAAGGTGTAAAAAATTCACTTTGATGCCATCTATTTGTGTTTATTAGGTGTGTGCGGTCTAAATAAAAGTGTCTGATACCTTTCGCTTGAAAAAGTTATACTTAAATAGCCAATGAGTTGCATATTTTTGTATATCATTGGGACCTTTTGTTTGTATGATCAAACAGGTGCAGATAAAGCTAGGGCAATGGAATGGATTACATAAAGGTCTTGGCCTGTCTATCAACGATTTATTGACTTTAAATTTTAGTGCAAAATAAATTATCTAATATTAGCTTTAATTGTTTGATTTGGTGTGCAAGTTATTTACATGTTTACATAAAACAAAAACTTCGATTGCATTTCCATCACAGATAAAGTTCGTCGCCTAAGTCTTTTGAATTTCGTGACTTTTTTGTCAGAAGAAAGTTGTATTGGATTTTATATCTATAGAAATATCTATAAGATTCTTAAATAGACATATCCCCAAAGATAATTTAATTTATAATAATATGGTAATTAGGATTAATTAATTAATTAATTTCAAATAACTTCGAACCACATTTTTTGGGAAACTAATCACTTACATTTTCGCCCACAACGCGCTGCTTGATCCATTCATTCTCGAGACTGGTCTCCAAGGAAACGGAGTCCATGCACCGCCTACGGCAGTAGTTCCTAGCGGTCAGCCAATCCTCCTCCACGCCCTTCAGTTGAGGATCGCGCCACGAAAAGAAGTATCTAAGGAGATGTAAAAAAATAGGGATTATTGGTATGATTCCCACGGATCGCCAGAGATCAGCCAACTCACCCCTTGCCGTCAGGGGTCTTCTCGTGAATGATGCGCTGGGCGCATAGCTGTGGATTTGGTGGCTCCAAGCGTCCATTCTGGAACTGGGCCGAGCCGATGCTCAGCAGGCCCAAAACACACACACCGGCGACAAAGAAAGCTTTCATTTTTATATATTTTTAAGTCTATGCAGGACACGCACACACACTCGCACTTTCAGTGGCTTCAATTTCTCTGGGATCGCGTCGCGCTTCTTTCCACCGACCGTTCGGCTGGCACTGATCAACTGGAATGTCAAAAACATTTGGGCACCCCAGCTTATATATGGACGAGCCGAGAGCCATGCAGATACGCTCGACCTGTAGAGAGGGATTTACCCGAAAGAGAGACTTTTGGATAAGTGAATATTTCCTTTTATCTTTGGTTGTGGTTAGTGTAAGTACAACATAAATAATTTCAAGAAAAAAGTCAAAGTAATAGTAATATTTTCCAAATAAAATGTAATCAGTGGCATTAGGAATTTAGGGTTTTCGAGACTTTATAATTTGACTAAATTTTACAATAGCCTGTTCATTTTTTTGAGTGTGTGTGGAAAAATTGTTGGCCGCTGCGCCTGGGCTAGTTAAACATGCAATCTTGAATGTTAAGTGGCCAAAAGCGATGCACGGAAAAGGGAGCTGGTCGGGTGGGTGAGGGCTGTTTGGTAGTGGGTCTTGCTCATCTTTTTTTTGCACCACTTAGGTTTGAATGGTCGTCAAATGGACTGGCCTAACTCCCATCTAATTAGCTACACAAACACGCCACAAGTGGAACCCAAATCTTTTTTGGCACAGAAATTTCGATTTTCTGTTGAGCGACTCCCGATACTTTGCATAAATAAATGCATTTTAAACTATTGTTCGTTATGTGTATGTATTTGTTTTGTTTCAGAAATATGTATTTGCCATTGATTTTTTGCTTTGGCGAATTGCATAATCGAATGTGAATTGTTGATTGAAGACTGACTTCGATTGGATTCCGAGAGTGATACAGGGAATGTTTTGAAAGATTAAAGATTATTGATTGAATCAAAGTTGAAAATGGATTTATTGTATCAACTACAACTTTTATATTTTTGATAAGCATTTAGTTTAATAAATTTGAGATTAACATTATGCAAGAAATATTTACACTCACTGGCCATTGCGTAAGCATAAGAAACGATGCGAGCCCATGTGCAGTATTTTCTCCGCAGCTTCGGACTCAGATCAAGGTCAGACGAGACGAGTACGAAAATTTCACCCGTTGAAAGTGGAAGAGTGAGTCCGAAACCCTAAAGCCCAATTCACGCATTTCAACATGATCGCCCGGATAAGTGAGTCTCCTCCTCGTTTTTACATCTTCACCTCACGTGCAGCTGAGCATGTCGACCCTACACAAATAAAACCACACAAAATCAGGCGGAAAAAAACAAAGATTTGTGGCTCAGTTCCTTGCCGGTGTTAAATTGTACTTTATGGCGATCGGTAAACGGCAAAAGTTACTCGAAGGCAGGTGCTGCTCATTACCTGACATAAGTATCTCGTGGGACACTTGATGCGGATTATGCCGAGAGCTAAGTCATGCCACGCCTATGTTTGTGCATGGTTTTGGATGAATTCCATTTCACTGTTTAAAAATATGCGGTTTTAAAGATGTGAAAAGTGGCTGACACTTCAAACTACCCATATAATAATTCTAAAAATACTCGAAGAAAAATAAATAAATAAAAGACGTCTCAAGCCCCCTTGCCATTAAATTTCCTAACATCAAAGTGCAAACAAAATCTGGGTAAATCCAAATAAGTTGCATTGAGAAATTTGTGATATTAAATTTTATATTCAAATTACTCTACGTGCAATTGTTTAAAATATAAAAATTAGGCAATCCATTTAAATGGCAAACACGTATTTAATAGGGTTGCGATTTAGGTAAGCATAATTTATTTAATCTTTGTGAACTCTTTGAATTACATGACTTCCCCGGGCCCTCCCTGTAAACCGTCAATGGTTAACGATAATTTTTGTGGCACTATTTATGTGATAAGGAACCGGGAACTGGGTCCAACTGTCAATATATCAAGAGTCTCGGGGCCTATTCAAAAATTACCGCATCGCATACCCACATATTTACGCAATGAGTTCCCAAGACAGGGATGGGGGCTGGGGGATACGGGAGGCCCAATGGAGATGGGTCTGGGTCTGGGGATGGGTCCGAGATGGGATCCAAGTCTGTGGACTGGGCCTGGCCAATTTGTCGATGAGTTGGGTAAATATTAACGGAGAAAGTGCCGCTGTCAGTTGGACCAAAAGTTTTTGTGCTGGCGTTGTTTTTCTTTTCGGAAATATTTTTGCACAAGTTACATATTGTTTAATTATTTGCACAGAAAGAGAGTGCAGTCGTCCCAATTTCCACAAGTGTCGATAATTTATGCAAATATGTTCACTAATAGTTATGCAAACGACGATTTAGCTCTGTTTGCTCATTTGGATTTCCCTTCGAACAATTCGGTCTCAATGTCAATTTTGGGCTGTATGAAATTAAAAATAAATTATTATTTATGTCAGATGCATATGACTGTTAAAACATTTTATAATTAAAGTTTGCTTTATACTTCAACCGTGATTTGGTTTCAAATATTTTCATTACGCCTTTGAATCGGCCCAATATTATATTTGTTTGATATTGAATTCATGCAAATGTTTTGGATTTTCTAGAGGAAGCACTCTCGAGATCTAGGTGAACAAGTGACCTTATGCGTTTTACAAATATTAATGTCAACAATTTAAAAGAAAATGGAAATATATTTCAAAATATGTTAAGGAATTCGTAACATATATATCCACGTGTCTGAATTCGAAGGCCAAGGCTCAGGAGTTCGATTCAAAACTATTTTACAATTAATTTTGGCACCTAAACAGTAGCCGTCAATGCGAGGCGCCACTGAGTCAACATTGTTTGCTGTTTCTTGAATGCTAATCACCAGGAGATATATTTTAATTACAAAAACCCACAAGTGAATATTTCAGCAACAAAAAAAAGAGACTACACCTCCTATATTTTGAAAATCAGTGTTGCAATGCAGAGTACCAGAAGCGATTTCGCATATTTTTTCTACTTTTGGTAAACTTTTGCAAGGTGTCCGTCTTATGGCGGACGTGGCGACGTATTCAACCCATAGTTGTACATTAATTGCATTTCAAATAGCTTTTCGATTGGGATGGCCTTGGGGCACGTGATATCCTATGCTCCGGACATATTTATGGGACAATCACTTGCCTGAAGTGCATTATTGCATCGATTCATTGAAAATTGCAAAGTTAAAAGGGAACTATCCCCAAATGTATATACAAGTTATTTTCTGCTTTAAATTGACATTATTATATGCATTTTTTTTTTTAATTCTCATTAATATCACATGAAGCTTAAAAAGCTGAGCATTTCTAATCAATAGGATTTTGATTTATTCGACATCGTATTTCGAAAAAATAATATTTGAATTCAAAAACTAAAGTTGCCACGTTATCCAATTTTCCGATTAGAAATATCGATAGCTATCGATTATCAAGATTTTATGTCGACTGGTCACACTCTTCGCTCATGTTTTTGCTGAAAAATTTCGCTTCGCTTTTATTTCGTCATAAAAACAAAGTGTGCCTGGAAAACAAAAACCGCTAAACGCTTTTAACAAGTGTCCTCGACGGATAAGAAGAACTTTACAAGATGGGACGCCGTTGCTGCGTAGCCGACTGTCCGTCGACGTCACGTCTCGTGGAGCACCACGGCGTCACTTACCACTCGTTCCCCCTCGACGCCGTCATCCGTACCATTTGGATCAAGAACTCGCGCATAAGC
This sequence comes from Drosophila vallismaia, assembly GCA_035047325.1. Taxonomy (NCBI): domain Eukaryota; kingdom Metazoa; phylum Arthropoda; class Insecta; order Diptera; family Drosophilidae; genus Drosophila; species Drosophila vallismaia. Next base: position 11,091,411 of record JAWNPU010000073.1, read on the forward strand.
CTGGACCGCCAAATAACCAAGAGCGTACTCGTCTGCTCTAGGCACTTCCGCCGCCTGGACTTTAACACCATCCGCAACGGAAAGTATCTTCTGAAGCCGCGTGTCTTTCCCACGGTGTTTCCCTGGGGGAAGATGGACGCCGCCGAGATTGAAGCTGACCACCGGGCGCTGCAGCAGGCCAATGTTGAGGGTGCGGTAAACCAGGGTGCAGCCCACAGTTCAGCGAACGAGGAAGTTATCAAAGCCACTGTAGACCAGATCGTAGCTCAGATTCTGTCAGAATCAGCCGAACGTACTGCTGCGGAGGCCTCGAAATCGGAAAAAGAGAAGGATACACCGGCCGCTGAGGCCGCACCTCCAGTACCCAGCGACACACCCAAACATTCATCAATCGAAGAGTCCGGCCCCGTTGCCCCATCTACCCCTGTTAGCGGTTCAACCGCTTTAACCAATACTGGTGGCTCCAGCTCAAACTCACCATTGCCAGCTTCGCCGGTCAAGTATAGCAATCCCACCAACCTGACCATAGGAGCTCGCCTGGAAGCTTTGAATGCCGAAGGAAACTGGATGCCTGCTCGGATCGTTGAAGTAAACGAAACAGAACAGACACTGCTGGTTCGCTTCGAACGCAACCACAAGCAAAAGCCTTCGCCGTCAACGAGCGGCGGCTCCCAGGAGTGGATGGCCATTAAGTCGGAGCGACTGCGCCAGCGGCTCAGCACTCGGGTACTGCCCGTTTTTGCAATAGACGAGAAGTGCATGGCCCGCTGGTCGGGGCCGCGCAAGTTCCCCGGCACCGTCCGTAAGCTCCTTGGCAATGATACGTACGAAGTGCTCTTCGACGATGGATACATCAAGAATGTCCGGGCGGTGCATATGAACAAACTGCCTAGGCAACAATTACCGCCCGATGAAACAGCCGAAAACGTGACTGCAAAAACAGCTGTGGCTGCTCCTGGAGCTGGAGCTGGAGCTGGAGCAGGGTCCGTACCTGTGCTTGGAACATCAGAAACGGTCCCTTCTGTGGCTACCAAAAGGGCAAGCACTGGGAGCGTTGCCAGCGCCTCCTCCAGCAGCAAAAAAAGCAAATCAACACCCCAGCGCAAGGATTGGCCCCTATTGGATATGTCTAGTCTCGACAAAGGCAAGTATTAGTTTATACATGGATTTTCCGATATTTATTAACCGATAATATTTGTCAAATAGTTGCGCTGGGACTGCCAGAGATACCACACGACGGCGAATGGACGTGTCATTGGGTGAATGACCAGCCGATTGGGACAGAAGGTTTTCTGATCGTTGGCGAGCACCAAAAGCCCACGGTTATTGTGGAGGATTGGCGACTGCCTCCTGGCTGGATCAAGCACATGTACCAACGCTCCAATGTGCTCGGAAAGTGGGATGTTATTCTGGTTTCGCCCAGCGGCAAACGGTTTCGCTCCAAGTCAGACCTAAAGATGTTCCTCGAGTCACAGGGCCAGGTCTACAATCCAGACGTCTACGATTTCAGCATTCATCGTAGAAGGGCCAAGGACATAAATGCCTATGTCTATACCCATGATTACAATCCACAGCCGGTGTCAAAACCAAAGCCAATGAATGTGTCTTTAGACTCCACTTTGGATCAAAGCAACACTACATTATCGTCGCTTCCCTCGACCCCATTGCCGGTGAAGGACAGCCAGTACATGGAGGCGCCAGTGGCTACGCTTATGCCGCCAGCTGAACTTATGTCACCGCCGGCTCAAATCGGGGATGACAGCAAATCCAAAACGACATCCGAACTGCCGGAGTCTATTGAGGGAAGTGCCGGTTTAAGCTTGGCAGGTGATCCGGCCTTAATAGGAAATGGATTTGGTAAGTGGGGAACCTTATCCATGGCAAGTCTTTATTAATTTATATTTATTGTAGCTTTTATTGGTGGCCTAAAAGTTCAAATACAGGACAATCTGTATGTGTGTCCCCGGGAGGACTGTGGAAAAACCTACCGAAAAGAAGATTTTCTGCTTATTCATATTAGACACTACCACAAGGAGTTTGCTGAGTAAGTTCTTCAGATAACGTGTTTCTTTTTCATAAACTTACTATTTGATATATCTCAGGTATGTTAGCCATTGTCCAAAGATGCAGGAATTGGCGGTGAAACGCACACATCCCTCGTCCATTGAGCAAGGAGATGGTGCACCCAAAAATCAAATACCCAATCAGCAGTTCTTCGCCAAGATGCATCAACAGGATGTGCAGCAGTCGCGCTCGGTCAAACGCCAATCCCTTCCCGTTACAGCCACGTCCCCTAAAACATCTGGAACTCCACCTTTAGCATCGCCTACCAAGCCATTAGTTTCCCCTAAGCAAGAGCCTTTGGCTCCTGTGACTCCTGCTGCTGAGGGAATTAATACAATCGAAAATCCTCCCCTCGAGTCTGCTTCTAGTCTGTCGCTAAGCTCCGCCGCTCGGTCCAGCAAGCGAGCTCGCTATTCACCCACCAAGCGCCCATCTGGGTCGCGGAAAAGTAACCGACAACGCTCCCAGCGTCGCAATAATCTGACGGACAGTCCACGCCAAAATCCAAGCGAACATGACACTGACGATACTAGGTTGTCCTTTAACACGCCTACGTCGGACCTTCGCACAGATTCAAAGAAAAGACGCATTGGTCCTGGTGGTACTCCGATTAGTTCCATTGATTCTCCTGCTACAGCGGACTCGGGATCCACTCCTTCGTCTAATGATCAGATTGATATTAATGCCGCTTTGGCGCCTCCGCCACCAGATACGCTTGGAAAAATGCCACAATACATCAAGGAGAATGGCGAACTTATACGGATTGTCCGCATGCGTCAGGAGGAGATCATTAACTGCATCTGCGAATATGGCGAAGAGGATGGGCTGATGATCCAGTGCGAGCTGTGTCTCTGCTGGCAGCACGGCGCCTGCAACGGAATTGTAAAGGAGGCCGACGTTCCTGAAAAGTACGTTTGCTATATTTGCCGAAATCCGCAGCGCGGACGGGACTCTATGCGCTTTAGGCACGATCAGGATTGGCTGTTTGAGGGAAAGCTACCTACGGCCTCGTATCACACATCAAATCCGCAGTCCTATAAACAGGCTGAAATGTTGAAGCGCTCGCACACTCTTACTGGCAATCTTTTGGATGCCAAGCGCTCAATGCACTCACTACAGGTCAAGATCAATATTGCCCGCAACCGGTGTCATCCAAAACTTTATTTGTGGGCCAAGAAGTGGGACGAGGATAATGTGGATGGCACTGCTCTGACACCAATTAAACGCCCAAAGACTGAGAATCCACTGGATTTTCCGCATATCCCCCAACCTGAGGCAGCTATAGACCCCGAGGAATGCCAATACCGTTTGATAGAGCACGTCAAGGTTCAACAGGCTTTAGTTTTGAACAGGCTTAATGACATCGAGGCAGAAATGGATGGTGAGTTAATGGTAGAAATGCGAATTATCAGAAATTGATTTATATTACCTTCTGCAGAGCTTGAAAAAGAGGACAGCTTTGAAGATCTGAAAAATAGCGACGATATCTCCACAACCAAAGAAGCAATGGCGACATTTATCAAAGAGCTGGAAACTTTAAAGCGCCTAGCACGTCTTAACAAAGTGGCCAATTTGAAGGCGAACCTTAAAGATCCCGCTACCAATGCTCCGGCTTGATTCAAAACGAATATTTGAAACTAAATATAATTCAACATGTCGAAAGGAAAGGATCTTCTTTAGCAAGGAGTTTTGAAAGTCCAAGATGGAATTAGAGAATGAATGTCATTTATTCATTTAAAATACACTTTAATGAAAAACTCTAATTCCCTGTTATGCTACATAAACTGTTAAATGTTCTTTGGTTTTATTTAATGTATAAAACACCTTTTTACATGAATATAATATATTAAGAAACCCATTCGAAATGTTATAAATATGCATACTGACTTAAAAGCTTAAAGTTTCTTAATTGTCCTAGATTACACCATCTCCAAAAATATTACTCTCAGATTAGTGCGTCTGTGAAGCAAGTAATTATAATTTCAAGGTTTACTTAGCAAATTTATTCCAAACCACCGCAACCCCACAATGGCATATAGTCAACGAATCTTCTGCGGATATGTTATCGCTGGTTTGTCTAGGCGGGATGGCTCTATTCCTTATGGCGATGGCAGAAAATGAACCTCTAACAAATGTGTCAACTGCTGCCACAGAAACAGTAGAGATTAGCGAAAGTTCAACTCAACCGATTACAATCCAAGACACCAAACCGTACAAAAGAAGGCCCCAATATCCGTATGTTGTATCAATAGGGGTGAATGAGAATGGTTACTATAAACACCTCTGCGTGGGAATAATCATTGCCAAGGAATTCGTCCTGACCGCGGCACATTGTATTAAGTCGCCGAGTGTAACGAAATATAAGAAGTATTATGTGGCAGGTGGAGCAGATCGTTTAAACAGCTATTTACAAAGCCGATTCTTTGCGGTTGCTATAATGGGGCATCCCCACTTCAAACCACTTCGTGGCCACGACATAGCCATAGTCCGTGTCTTCCCACATTTTCCCCTGGACAACGTCCGATTCCGTGCTATTAATTTTCAAAACAGGGCGATAGAGGCTGCCGGTCAAAGGGCTAAAGTTCTGGGTTGGGGACGGGTAAAGCCAAAAATAGTAAAGTCTTTACAGCAACTTAACTTCAAAACTATAGACAACGATGCTTGCCTCCATAAGTTCAGATTTAAATTCCTTACCAGCTCTGAAATCTGTGCCATTCATCTCAACGGACCTAGAGGTGCATGCGATGTGAGCTCGTCTACTTAAACTTGTACTTCTTTTCAATATTCTTTTATTATATATTTTTTAGGGCGACTCCGGAGGTCCTTTACTAAATCTTAAAACTGAAACTGTTTACGGATTACTTTCCTACGCCAGAAAAGCCTGCCAGCCAAAGATGCCCTATGCCTTCACAAGGATCAGCACACACGTGAATTGGATTGAGACTACCATGGTCGATATGTTAAAAAAAAAAGTTAATCCTGTAAACGAAACGAAATGGAAGGATAGGGCGAGTTCTGAAACAGATGACGTCGAATATGAATATGACACCTGACTTAAATGAAATGGTTAGGTTTTTAAATAAATGTTAACTTTCTAAAAAGTGTTTAAATATAAATTCTGTGTTTATAGCTATAGTTGATAATAAGTGAGAATAAGTCTTTATCCCTAGAATCCTTACTAGCGCCATTTTGTAGACACCGTTTTTGGCTTTTTGTCGCTGATTTTGGTATTAAGCTTTTAGAGATGGAACTTTTCTATGGAAACCCCTCGCCATCTGGCAACACCATCTGCCGGCTCTTATCGTGGAATAAAAAACAAAAGCTAACACCAAAACAAAGTAGGATTTTTATCAATATTTGCGCATAAATAAACCCATTGGCCACGAGTTGCTATTCAGTAAGTGCCAGCCGCCGTACCCAAAATGTGGTCAAAGATTTTTAAGTATTTACGCTCCCCTAGGTACTACGACATGCCAGAAACCAAATCACTTGAGGCCGATTGCCAGCAGGCCATTACCCAGCTTAAGAATTTTGGATACGCATTCGATGGGGGTATGTAGAATTGAAGATTGTGGCAGTGGCAGTAATAACTACATCCCCATCTCTTTTTGCAGATGGAGTACTCCGCAAAATTGATCCCGCCACGGGCGAACCTGGAAAGGAACCGTTCTCCTACAACATTAGCGATGATGTCTCGGAGAACGAAAGGCATTACCAGAAATTAGCAGATGTATTTAACTAGTAGTATAGTTTATTATTTTTAGTGTATAATTTAGGAAGATTCATTGTTTATTTCCGAATTTTTGATACTCAAACTTCAAATAATATTAATACATTTTGGTTTTCACAGCAAATTCCGGATATCGTGTACGCATTACTGGAAAAGGAAGGTTTAAGGCGCACCTATATTCCATTTGGAAATCCTCCGGACCAATCTTCCTTCGTATATTCCCTGCCTGCAAAGCTGTCTCAGTCTAAAAAGCTCCTGATCCTTATCCATGGAAGTGGACAAGTCAAGGCAGGACAGTGGGCAAGAAGGTATGCTTCTCCTTTAGAATTTAGATGGCAGCTCTATGTAAATGTTTTCTAGAGTTAGCGTCACTTAGCCTTGGTTTGTTGTTTCCGATAAGTTAAATAGGTCTCTTGGGATTCTGTCATATTTGGTCTTATACGACCACTGGGACAGAAAATATTTATATCGCCGCAACATTTAATAAAATTATGTTTATTATTGTCGTAGTTTAATCATCAACAACTCCTTGGACCATGGAACTCAACTTCCATATGTGCGACAGGCTCAAAAACTAGGCTATGATATTCTTATAACCAACACAAACGATACAAAACGGTTCTACGATGGTAAAAACAATCCCATAAAGGGTGTAGATTCAGCAACTCTACACACTAAGTATGTTTTGAAGAATATTGTGATACCCTCCAATCCAGAAAGCGTAGCGATTGTGGCACACAGCTATGGAGGTTTTCTTGCAATGGATTTGGTAGGATTTGCTTATAACAAAATATACCATTATATTAATTGATCATTATTTTTATAGGCAGAGAAATTCGCGGACTTTTTTAAGGAGAAAGTATTTGCGATTGCACTGACCGATGCTGCTATGGGAACTGTCCAGAGTAATGGCGATTACATCTCTAAGGTGACGTGTGACTGGGTTGCCAGCAAGACTCCGCTGGACACAACCGTGTTAACCTCCAAGGGCAGCATCCGAAAAGTTTCAGCTGGACACACAAAGCACGAGTGGACTTCTTACACGGCGATGGATTCCATATTCAAGTACATGGAGGAAAAATATGAGAAGCGCTTAAACAGGAACTGACAACCTAATGTCAATAATGTATTGAAGAATTTTTTGTAAACCCTTAAGTGTATCCTAAAAATGTGAATATAAATTATATTTTTACCGCCTTCGCACTTTTGACACTGATCCCTTCTCCCCAAGGACAAACACAAACTATCGATTTGCTATGCATAAATCAAGCGAACGGACACTGTCCGGATGTGTCACAAGCACTTACATCAGGGCAATTTAATTTGATTTTCGGCACTTTGGCACATTCCGTTCGAGTTAATCATATTGATGGCTGATGTATTGCCCTCGATAAAACAAAAGTCTCCCACTTGGCCCATCGACAGCGGTAAAAAATCAACCAACGTCCGAAACTCAGCAGAAATTCCCCAATCGAGGCGACTGACGGATAAGCAGGGGATGTCATCTCCGGCAGCTGCATAGAATTCCTTGGGGTTGCCCCTGAAGAGCCCTTCGCTCGTGGTGGTTACTCCTGTCTTTGTTTTTTGTCTATGGTACATATCGTTTAACTAAGTGCGTCATAAAAAATGACTGGACTTTCTCGTTGTTTTCAATGAATAAGAGTAAAAATGGAAATATAAATGGAGTTCTTTTTATATTGGCAACAATCACTGTTGGGTCCTAGGTTTGTGTGAAATTTCTAATTTAATACCTGAATTTTTATTTATTTCCCATATGTTTATTACGTCGCCAAATGCAGGATAAAAATTGTTTTACATTGATACTTAAATACTGTATATTATTTTATTAAAAATGTAAGATTTTAATGCCCACAATATACGTACCATCTCACTAATAATGTAAGAGAACAATCATAATCCCATTGTGAAACTTTAAAGACTGCCTCACCTTTTTCATAGAGATTTCTTTTGGCAAAGGCACAAAAAGTGCAACCAGTGCATTGGGAAGAGAAAGAAACGTTTGTCTTTAGCCTTAAAACGAACTTAATACCCACAAAGTGAACCGGGACTCAAACTCAAACAACCATCAAGGGGCGGAGAGTGGGAGCGAGTGGGTCCTGGCAACCCTACAACTACAGCTGCCCCAACCTCCGGATCTGGGTTCCCGCCCTGCTGGCACAGCCCCATACGTATACATTATCGCTGTCATGGCCGCAGTCATGGCTTCTGCTCCACCTTAGACATTTTTATATGTATTCAACATCGTTGTCGTCGTCCTATGGCAGCTTGCTATCTACACTTTGACTCCTTGCGCCCTACGCCGGCACAGATGGCGACTCAGGATCCAGGATTCACACACACAAGCGAACACACGGCTGAAAAGGATGGCATCATACTGCTTAGAGGGAGAAAGCAGAGAGCTCGGTCGCCTTCGCCAGCTAAAAGCTGTGCACGAGTTCAGGAATGGGTCATGCGCCTGGAGCCCGAGTCTAACATATATAGAACTCGGATATATATACGTCTGATAATACATACGGAAGGGCAGTAAATAAGCTGAGGTTGTCCATGTAATCGCATTGGTTGAGTAAATAAAAACAAATGCTTCGCCTTTTGTGATATTTCACTTTAAAGTCGGACCCAATTTACACTGCAGTAGTCGTCGTGTCCTTAACATACCACAAAACAATGTCTAGCAATTACTTACAATAATCCTTTTTCTTAGGGTTATTTGATCAAATCTTAACGCAATGCATCCCTCACATGCTTTCGAGGATTTCCAAGGACTATCACACCCAAATACCAAACCCTTTAACTCTTGGGTTTTCTGTCTAAGAGTATTGATTGCTTGGGATAATGCTGCTTAAGATTTTCATTTTAGATTGCATAGAAATTTATACAGCAATTTGTTTCATTCGGTGTCTTAGAAAAATAAAGTTTATGAAACAATTTCAAAATCTTTTAGAACACAGTCTCTATTTAATGCAGAATTACTTCAACTTCCGACCAACTGATTTAATGAATATCTTTATAAATCAAAATATCTTTTTTGCGATTTTTTTAGAGAAAAAATTGTGCGCCTGCAATTTCCGGTGTAAGGAAATATTATTGTGCGTTACTTTATTGCTTGAAAAGTTCAAGCGATGTCATTCAAAAAGTCATAAATAATAATGTTTTCCAATAAATGTTCACATGTGAGTGGGCATTTGAGGGGGAGTGAGTGAATGGGTGGGCGAAGCACTCAGGACTCCGAGCCATACACCCAGACGCATACGTTGCGCTCGAGTAAAGCAGCAAGGCCAGGACCAGGACAGGACCACGTTAAATCCCGATCCCAATTCGATGGCTTGTTGGAATGTCCGTTCATCGTTGAACCTTGCCCAGTTTGACTTTTCTCCCAATGAAAATTTTTTACTTCGGCGGCTAAAGGACGCCCAAACTGTGTGGACTCCAGACCCCTGTAGATCTCATAACTTACAAGGTCGTTTCATTGCACGAAACCATTAAGGATTTTTCTTTTTTTCCAGCAGATATATTCCGGCTTTTTTTGTTGTATAATTTAATTCTCATGTGTGACGAATTTTTATGGCTGACAAATGATTGATGCGATTCTGCCACTTCCTGTAAATATCATTAAAACTGCCCCTCAAGGATGCCCACTTTCTCTATGAGACTTTAAAGTTTAGTCTTGTTGTTAAAAAAAACGAATGTCTTGAATTGTATAAGTGTTGAAATGGGAAAGAGGTTAACGCAAGCTTAACGCAGAAATAATAACAAATAAGATTAGATAGCATTGTGTCTTGGAGCTATGTCCTTTCGAAAATGAAACAGGATGGAGGTGGCTCAAAAAGAAAACAAATAATGTTACAAATTGCAGCATTTGCACCCCTTTTAGCAGAAATCGTACTAACAGACACTGTGGGGTTGAGATGGGTCCTTCCCTGTTATTTTAGAGCTTAAAAAATTAATTTTTAAAATACTTGTAGGCTTTTCATACTCTTTAATACATATAACATTATTTTTTAACCATGTTGGTTTACAATTTTTAATAGAAATCCCATTTGAGTCAGAAATTTTATGGCTTACAGTATTTTCATTTCAATTTCAATTACAAATTATAGTATAGTATAGTATAGTAATTATAGTATTTATTACAATATTAACACAATATATACTTAAGAATTTTGTATATTTTCCCACTGTACAAAAGAGGCAGCGGCAAAAAATTGTAAATATCAAAACTCTTCCGCTGCCTCGAGAAAACACAAATCACGGGGAAATGCAATAACAAAAGGAACCCTCTGGCCGCTGAATGTTCAACTTATTTGCGGTTTATGTCCTTGTTGCTGTTCCTTTATTCATGTCGCTGAGGCGACAAAAAGGACCTTAAAGCCAATAAAACGATTTTTTCGTCTCTATCTATGAATTGTAAATGCTTAGCCCAAAAAGGACAATTGAAGTGGCCGCGTCCGTTGACAGCTTCGCATAGGTCTCAGTTTCCCCTCCCTTCGCGATTTAAGATAATAGTATCATCAACGCCACTTCAGGACACCCTCACCCTATCCATACGGCCTTTCTAGTGGGGGGAGCACGCACTGCAGGATTTGTCTGGGTCTCAGGGTCTCAGGACACACTTTGGAGTAGGCGTTGTTTGGGTCCTGCTCAATGGCTTCAGGATTTGTTTTCGGGCTTCGATGATAACAACTTTTGCGGCTAATTTGCATGGAATTGGTGGGTGGAGAGTTTCGGCAAAAAAACTTAAAGCGTTTTGTGGTTTCTTTTGCCAAAAAGAGACAGATTTTTCACGCATATTTAAGAAACATTTAAAAAACCATTAAATGTATTTTTTCCTTCTTTTTTTTATTGTATCACACCCCACATTTCATGAATTCGTCCTTTTTTGGTTTTTACATTGGTTCATTGTTGTTGTGGTTCCAGTTGCGGATGCCTTGGCGGTGCTCTCTAATCTTTGCGCCATTTATTTACACTTGATTAACACGCGACTGACATTTGTTTGACTTTTTCTTTTCTCTGTTAAAATTAAAATGCGAAACTGGCTTTGCACAACAATTTTTAAATAATTTGTGATATCGCAACAGCAAATACCCTACATAAAACAATATACAGTAATATGTATATAAAAGTAGTAAACTTTTTTATTGAATTTGATTTTTTAACCCTCTTCAATACTGTGAATTTTAAAAAATCATACACTACGGCTTTATGTTTTGCTTAGGGCGGTATTAGTTGAGGTGGAACGCCTTTGCCATGTGCATTGGTAAATTAGATTGCCCTAAAAATTGTTTTAATATCAGGGTTGAATGCCTCTCGTAGACATCATAATACCCAGTTGAGTTCACATAAAAAATATATATAAATGCGCGGTGGCGAACCTCAGTGTGACACATTTGTTGAGGGTCTGGCACTTTGCCTTTTTGGCTTTGGTCTCATATTTTTTTGTGGCACAAAAATTATTCATTTGTGGAAAATTGTGTCCATGGCCGCAGGCCAAACTGATTAATAAAGCAAACGTCAAATGCGCACAATGGCCACGCATCACCGAAGTCAAAGTTTGAGCCGGATCCGGAGCAAGAGCCACCACCCGTGGCATCCGGCAAAGGACCACAGCTGTCAACTGTGTGTCACCCACAAATGCGACCGACCAAGAAACAGGACGAGCCGAAACATCCTTGCAAGTGCAAGGAGGCCTCCAGACGCATTGTTCTCTACTTGACTTTTTGCAAGTCCCGGAGATTCATATTCCTTGTGGGTTCATCTAGGTTTGAGGGCGTTGCCATTGTCATCTGGTGGGTCACAGTTGGTTGCCATTTGGCCACCAAATTATTTGCATATTACAACAAAAAAATGCTAACAATAAACGCTTGATTTTCTTTATTCAAAATTTTTTGTTGGAAAAGGAAAAATATGGTTTATGGTTCAAGGTCATCACAGGATCTTAAAGACATATTTTGTAAAATATTTAGGAGTCTTAAATCTTTTTTTATGATAAACATTAAAATTATTTTTAAGCACATCCATGGGCTTCTAATTCAGCCGTTAAATTTGGTTTTTCTATATACTTTTGCTTGCCCCAAGGTTATCGTTCAACTCCCTGGACACGAATTCTGGCTTTGATTTATAAAGATTTATACGATTACTACGTCAGACGCACGCCCACATACTCAGAACAGTAATAAAATTGATAAAAAAATGAAACATACTACATACGTATATACTTAGCAGTTTTTTGTTCTGATTTGGCTTTATTAATGGGGCACGTTTAATGGTCTTCTTTATGGAGTGTTTAGTGTTTTCTGATCCTGAAGCTGTACTGGTCCCACTAGAAATTCTTTTAATAGCCGAATATCCTGCAGGCAACTATACTGGTACTGGTCAAGCTTTTGGAAGCCATGACAAATTGAGAAATCCGCTGTGATATGATGAGGCAGAACGATTTGAGGACCATTAATCATTTTTATAGCTTCTTCTACATTTTCTGTTAGCATAGGAAATAGTTCTTAAAGAGTAAAGCTGGAATATCTAAATAAAATATTTCGATAGCTCTCCTGCCTTGATACAATAATGTTTCTCAATTTTCAAATTCAATTTGTCAATCATAAATTTCACGGTCTCTTAAAATAAATTTGCTGCCAATTGAAAAATTCAAGTGGCTGTGTCAAACAGGACTTTCCTATCAATGTGTTGAAACATTTCGACTTTTTTCGAAAAGAATTTATGGGAAAACTTTTCGGGGTTTTAGTCTGTCACAGTTAAGCATCGGCCTCTGCTCTGACACATGACTTGAATGTCAATGGGCAGAGACCACACACCCCCAATAAGCAAAAAATTAGGGGAGGGACCCAACAGAGAGTCCTTCGGCTCAGACAATGTCGCGTTAAATTTGCACAACTTGGCGGAAATTTTGCTACTCTGTCTATTGCAAATTGTAAACTTCTGTTTCGTTTATTTAAGTTTTCTTGGGGGGTTACGCCTTCCAGTCCTCACCCTCGTCACCACATAAATAACAAAATTTAAGGACAAAATATCAATATCCACTTTACGAGACGCCAACTGCATGCGAATGAGTTTATTTTTTGCTAGCTCCAAATTGGACACCGCCTGAGCCAAAATTTCGCATTGTAAATGAAATTCTGTTTCTTACTTTTGTTTTTCCTTTTTTTTTTTCTTATTTTTTGCATAATTTCGATTCGCTGGCGACAACATATTGCAACGAAGTTGGAAAGTTTCAGATTTTCACGCTTTTAAGTTAGTCAGAATGCAGAAACTTCTCACTGAATATTTAAAAGAAATTCAGGGCTTAGAGGTAGTAAAATTTCATAAAAAATATAATAGAAACCTCGAAATATGTACTAAATTTTATTGTGCAGCTTATACAGGGTATTTTGCTTATTTTAATTTTTAATTTAGCAAATTATCCGTCGTAAAAATTCCCTTGATGTCTCTATAAAAGGATAATCCCTCTTGATTTTATATCCTGAGATACTTGAAGCGTTTTTACATTCAAGCTTCAGGGTATTTTTTAAATACCATATATCTACACAAAAACAGAGCCATAAAATTAAAGTAGATTGTTTCCCTTTTAAGCTTTCCTTTTGACCAGCCTGGTCCATAAGCCAAATTTAATTTGCTCATATATGACATTTACGGTCGTATTCAAATAACTCCGTTTGTCATACTCCAGTGGCTTTGATGTTCCCCGGGAACAGGGGTTGAAGTTTGTCGCACAATGGAAGAGGTTTCGCTAGATTAATTTAGGGTCATGCATAAAATATAATTTTTTATTCAAGGAGAGTGAGCGGAAAAGGTGGTTTTCTCTTCAAGCCACAATCAAGTGGCATAAAGAAGCTTTCTCATATGAGGAATATTTATGGGGAAAAAATGCTGCGAGTATGTCTCGATGTTTTCAATCCTTTGCTGCGACAGCGGAAATATGATTTAATTTATTGCCTTCTTACTGGGAACATCTGTTTTTACAAAGTTTGCTTAATTGGGGTTAATATATCTTAAAAACTAAATGAATTTTGATGAGGGTGAATTACATGTAACTGTATGGTAAAGGATCTCTTTTTACAATGTGATGTTTTGTTTCATGGGGGTCCTTTCTCAAAATTAAAATAATTTTCCGCTCATTACCGACATTTTCGAAGTTTTCATTTTTAGGCCTTAAATGTAGAATACTAAACAATCTATGCAGTAATCCATTCACACGATGTTCCTCTAATCCTTGAGAATCGTCGGATTTGAGCTTCTCTGGAATGGTTCTTATCTTAACAATTCGCATTAACCAATTATCCGACCATTTATCCTTTAATGTTTTGCTAGGCTGTGCTTTGATTGGGGAATTTTGAACGTTATAAAAATGTTTTTGCTGTTCATTTAAAGGCAGCTCCTCAACTTGTGGGTCCTTTATCGGAACTGGACATGATTTTAGATAAATGGGACCTCCTATAAGCCGAAAGGCAAAGCTAAAATTCAAGCTGGACACTAGGAGAAATATCCAAAAATTAAAACGCGTTGACATATTCAGAGTCATTATCGAACTGAGTAAGTGACTGGAGTCCATGCAAATATTTATATCTGTTTCTAAAGCCTTGAACTCTCGAAGGTTAAGTAAATAAGAATTCAACAGCTGCCCATGAAGATTGCTGATATATTTCGAAAAGTATTTACCTTTGATAATATATCAATAATAAAATAAAATAAATAACATATATATATATATATGTATGATGAAATATTCCTTTTCTGGTTGTCTGGATATATTTTTTCTTCATCAGTTTGTGCCCAGACCACGTAGCTGCTATTTGTGGCAAAGAGGCTGGATGCCCCAAAACCTTTCCCCCGGGGTTCCCAAGCCCACTGAATCACTGTAAGTGACACGCGTGCCCCTCTCTTTTCCCAACCACTTGGGACACCCACGCACCACCGCGAATTTGTGAATTTTCGTTACCTCATGAAACTGAAACTGACACGAATTCGAAAAGCGTTTCGGGGCGAACATTAACACATTTATTTCTCCATTCCGTAGGTCTGTCCCTTGTCGCCTTCGCGTCAAGTGTGGGTTGAATAATTTTTTAAGTGACTTCTTTTATTTGCATTTAGAAGCGTTTAAAAAAACGTCTACTGGGAGTTGCGGGTGTGTTTATATGAATACATTAAACGAACCACACCGGGAAATTGTTAGAAAAGGAATGTGTGATGAAAGTTCCTTCTTTTCCCTAAACAGATTATTAGTTTTTATTATACATATTTTATTAATTCAAGGATTTAGTTTTACCATTGAAGAAACCCAACCACCCATTTGTGGTCCTTGGGGCATTTAATCAGTGGTTACATAAAAACTACTCATTTCAGGGATATGAAGGAACGAAGTGACTACAGTAGACTTTCCATTATCCACTTAGGTGAAATTGTTTCGTTTGCATTGAACATGATTTATTATGACACATAAACAACAGCTTAACTTCCGGGTAGCTCACAGACATATCGGTGTGTGGTAAAAAAATGAAGAAAAATTGCGAAATGCCTGAGATATTGACTAAAAGCCCTAGCAGCAGTGGTCGCATCAATGGCACTTACCTTTTCCGCTTAAACACCCTCAACTTGATGGCATAATGGTTACCTCCACCTCCTTATTCAACCACATGCTTCTATGCATTGGAATCAGGTTTGTTTCTGGTTTGGCCGCTCCTTCCAATTTTTTATTAGCCGGCAAGTTGTTCCTTAGCAGCAAACGCTGTTTTTTATGCAATAGAACGTCCCTGCTCACCCGTGCGTCCGGAGTGGTCATCATTTTTCTTGTCCCTCCTCCTCCGGTGGAACCCCCTTCTATGTCCTTACAATGAGTAGTTCCATGTTCGGGTCCTCCTTTTTTGAGGGCGCCCATGGCTGGAAAAGGGAAATTTATTGTTTTCGCCAGCAGTTTGAGTCAAATGTTCCGAGTGTTTCAGGTGCACTGGACAAAGGCCAAAAAGCTGGGATAAGAATCAGGGTGAGAGTGTCACTTTTGACATTTAAGATGCCACACAATGGCCACTTGGCAGCCCCTCAATTGTGGCTCTAATTTATACGCATTGCCTGCATGTGACACCGCCAACAAGTTTGAGGGCGCATTTGTCGTTCCCAAAAAGTTCGCCCATTTTTTTGCTCTTCATGTCCATCCATTTGCAATTCCAATGATTTTTATGGCCATGTGTTGGTGTCGCCTTTCCCTTGGTTGCTAAAAAAACAACAACAACTGTTGCACTGACAAATCTAATAAACAAATGACAGCCAGACAAACGGACCATTTATATGCAATTGATCGGCGAAACGTGGAATGACGAAAAGGAGGCTCACTTTCCTTGATTTGTTTTCAGAATAACTAGATTTTGTTGAACAACTTTTAGTAAATTAACTCTTAAGCCAAATTAAGATTAATTTTAATGGAAAAAACTTGTCTTCATCCCTAAGGTTAGTTAGATTTTATATAGAATTTTATAGAAATCAATGTCGCTTAAAGAGATAGCTGTGATACGTCTTTTTGAGTACATAAATGCTTATGGTGTCAATTATGTCGTCGGGTGCTTGTTTTCAGCACGTCGTGGTATCACACTTGAATGCGAAAAAACAACATAAAAGCCTTGATGCCGTGGCTGGTTTCTTGGCTAAGTACTCGCCGTACATTGTTCAATTGTTTTATGGTTCATATGCATCTCTCTTACCGCCACTCACTTTGCCTAATTGGGTCGCTCATTATAAAGAAAAAAGGCAAGGAACTGACAGTCGAGTTCAGTCTTTATATCCTTCGTGCAACGTTCCACATTCTGTACATTGTATCTTTTTATCTCACTTTTTTTACCCTTCAAGTTTTTTTTAAATAACAATAAATGTAGAAATATCTCTAAGAAAATTACCTTAATGATAAATGTTGTACCCGTATTATTAATTTAATTTTATGCCTTTAATTTTAGTTATTAAATTAAAGTTTAGGGTATTCCATAGAACCAAACCTCAGTTTGGTTTTCCTTAGAGTGTGGCTTGACAAGAAAAGACAACCATTTGACAGCTCCATCTATGGGGCTTAACTGCTTGAGGTTTTTCGGTTAAATGCACTGCCCCGCCCCTTTACCGCCCACCGTAAGCCATTAGGGCTAAGTGATTTGTTGTTGTTCTCAAGCAACGCTTAGCACCTTGCAAATTGCCAAACCAAGAGTGGAGGGAGAACGGGAAGCCAACTAATTGTGCGGAAGCGCAGGACATTTTCCTCCTAGTCTGTTCCAGTTTCAGTCCTTTTTGTACTTTATATGCACATATATATGCATCTTATACACATTGTTCGATGGCTCTGAATCATCCGAGTTTGAGTCTGGCGATGGCAAAGTGTCAAAGTTTATGGAAACTCTGTTCATTCTGCATTGTTGTCGTGGTCGAAGTTTGCACAAAGTGAGCAAACTTTGCCAACTAAGATACCAAGTTTCCATTGCAAAGTGTCGTTCCTGCCAAGGATGGATATTGAACATGGTCAGGATGTACAAGTATATAGTCACATATCTGGTCATTGTTGGCATTCTGACATGCGTGACATTTGCCTGATGGGTTGTGGTTGGCAAAGGAAAGTAGAAAGTGTCACTAAAGTGTTGAAGCCAGACCCCGGTTTTCATGGTTTATAATCGAATGGTTGATAAAAGTCTATAGGAAAATGCTTACTTATTAATCTACGAGATGTCCTCTTTTTAACCACCAAAAAAGGTCGAGGTCTTTCCACCCGCCACAAGCCCAATTTTCTAGTATTACCGCAACTATCGTTTCTTCCACAACCACCATAGGCAACATGCAAATTGAAAAATCTTTGCCAGTTATTCCCCATACAACTTTCTCTAATGTTATGCAAAAGTAAGAATTAATCAATGCTTTACAAGAACAATACGTGTGCACATGTCGCAGAGGCTGCGGAGCCCACCGCAGGGCAGGGCGTTGCGGAGTCCGAACCCAATCTTGGCCCTACCCAGACCAATCTGAATGTGGCTAACACCCGCTTGTTAGAAGTTACCAAAGCCGGCCCACCCACTGCCCTAGGCAAACGACAGTCGAACAAGGCGTCAGAGGGATCACAACTTTTTGAATATTATTTAAAATAGTACGAGTACAAAAACGGCCATGTGGTTTGAAATATAATAATTAAGTGGGAGTGCTTACTATATTCTTGGTCGTTAATTTTAGAAAGTAACCACTGTGCACCACTTTTTGAACAGAGACAGGTCAAGGGGCTGGCAAAACGGGGGCAGGGCAATGAACAAAAACACAAATAAGGCGTCGGCACTGATCCTTGTCAACCGCCGACCAACAATAATTTCAGAGAACAAAAAGGATGAGTTCCAGGTCTGGGTACAGCCCAATAACCTGAGCCGCTAATAATTCAATTAGTTGCCACAGAAGGATGCAAACTTTCGTGGTTGCATAGAAGTTTCCCTGCAGCTTGTAGCAAAATAGGGTTTGCGTTTCGTTATTAAATTCTCACTCGGATTTGGGTTTGGCTTCAATTCAATGATCATAATGCCGCTGGCAAAGTTTCGCAGCATTGTATAAATTGGAAGCAGTGCAGAAATGTGTTGGAACTGGTCGGATTGAGAATTAGGACCTGAGGATGTTGAAGGAGAGGGAGTTAGCCATCCGCTTATCAGAAACTTAAACCATATATAATATATAGACAGGTTAGTAATAATATAGCAGAAACATCTAGTACATGAATTTGAAGGAAACACTTAGATGTTTTTTAAATACTCACTATAATTTGAAAGTTTAATATTTACGCACCAACCGGTCTGAATAGAGAAAGCGTTTACGATACTAATTCTTTAAAATTGATCAAAAGGTGCTTTTTATCGCGCTAACGACCGGAATATCTGGTTATTCAATTTAGAATCATTTCAAATCACCATATTTTTATTTCGTTTTGTCTTTTTTGGCGATAAATTGTGTTGATTTTTTGCTTTCTCCCAAGTGCGTAAATAAATAAGGGGAGGTTCTTGTTATAAAATACTTAGAAATATAAAATATTTGGTTGGTGAGATGTTCCGCTGTTGCTTTTTAATTATACATGTAAGCTATATTTATTTATATTCACTTTAAAATTTAACTTTAATCATATAAAATATTGACAAATTGAACCTCCCTGTTAGAGATAAAGGTTCATTATGAAATTTCCTGATTATAGGATAAGATACAGTAAGAATTCAAAATCTAATATATGATATGTTTTTTTTGCCATAAACTGGATTTAAATAATTTTATAAAACCCAGCGTTAACCTTAGAGCCAAGTTAGTGAATCAATGGTCTCCAACGTGTTCGTGTCGCGAAATCACGATAATCATGATAACGTTTTATATTTTGATTATTGCTGCAGTTTTGCTTTATATATACTTTTTATGGAGTCGGCGGAGGATTTACAAGCTAATGCTTAAGGTGCCTGGACCCAGGAAGGAAGGAATTCCTCTTCTTGGAGTAGTGCCGGAATACGTAATCAATAAACGTAATCGTGAAGAGTGTTTACATTTTTTATAAAGACTAATCAAGACATATTGGTCAATGCAGTTAATATGAACCAACGTACCAAGTATTTGGACACCTACGGATCAACTATATTAACCTGGCTTGGCTTGATGCCAGCTATATTGTCTAGGGATCCGAAAATCGTCGAAGATGTTTTCACATCACCCCTTGCGTCAATAAGAATCCGGGGACAACAAAGCCTTTGATTAATATTCTGGGCAAAGGATTACTGACAATGAAAGGTATGAACAAGTACCATGTCTACCAAAGATAAATATTCATATTAAATCGAATTTTAGAACCTGCATGGAGTGAACGCCGCAAGCAAATGAATCCTTGTTTTAAGCACAATGTCCTGCTCAATTTTTTTCCGACGTTCAATTCCGAGACTTCAAATCTTGTCAATGTGTTTGACACTTTTGTGGGTCAGGGCGGAAAGGATGTGATGCCCCACTTATTTAGATGGTCCTTTAGAACAGCGCTTCGTAAGTGTTTTAATGGCAACAGTATCACTCTTGGTTCCAGCATACTTTGACCGTAGAAACCACGATGGGTCCTGATGTGAAGCACGATGCTAGTTTTAAAAACGACTCTATTGTGGAACCTTTTCATTCGTAAGAGCAACAAGAATAACACGTTGATGGAAATAAATTTTGTTAATTATAATATAATTTCAGCCTCTTGGTTTTAACCGTTCTCAATGTTCTGATCCCATTACGACAGAATAAAATTATTTCCAAAATTTGGGGCTTGGAGAAACAAAAAACGCAGGCTCTTTCAAAAATTCACATTCTCGTGGATAATGTATGTAGAAAGATTCGAATTAAAGTAGAGATTTATAAGATTCCTTCTTTTCAGATAATTGGCTCCAAAATGAACCCAAAGCTGGAAAGTGAATCAGATTCTGCTAAAAACTTAGTAGTCGATCAATTAATTGACCTTCATCGAAAAGGACAAATTGATTTTAGTGACGTAAAAGGCGAGTGCTTCAATATGATCCTGGCCGCATTCGAAACAACAGCTCTTACAGTCAACCATGCCCTTATTTTATTGGCCATGTATCCAGAATACCAGGACACTGTATTTGAGGAACTGCAGGAAGTGTTTCCTATTACTGGGGACTTTGAAGTTGGCTATGAAGATCTTCAGAAATTGATTTATTTGGATCGTGTTTTAAATGAAACATTGCGTTTGATTCCACCCATACCGATAGTTCCTCGGCAGGTGAAGGAAGACATTCTTTTGTCAAATGGAGTCCTCGTTCCCAAAGGATTTGTATTGGCCATAGATACATTTAACGTGCACCGAAACAAGGATTACTGGGGCCCAGATGCCGACCGTTTCAATCCTGATCACTTCCTGCCCGATAATGTTCGAGAAAGACATCCTTATGCCTTCATACCATTTTCAAAGGGCAAGAGAAATTGCATAGGTTGGTTGATTTGGTTTATTGTTTAGAAATATTTATTGTTTTTAACATTCGTCCTAGGCTGGAGATATGCCTTGATGTCAGCAAAAATCGCATTGGCCAAAACCCTCAGAAACTACAAGGTCAGCACAAGTTTTCACTATGGAGATCTGGTCTTTGTGGATAATATAGGTATGAAGTTGAGAAAAAGTCCACTATTAGACTTTCAGCGAAGGAACTTGTGAATATTTTAAGATAAAATAAATTAAAAATAATAAAATTAATTAAAATGATGTTATATTCATTTTAGTAAGCATACAAGAGCGATTTTCTCATTTAACCTATAATCACGCACATTAAACTTGAAAAGAAATGTACCCCCATATCTTTGGCTAGATAAACAGTTTACTTGCCACTAAACCACAGCAGAAAATCCCCAAGTAAAAGCCAAGTAATTTTGAGATAAATAAAAAGAAGAATCAACATATCAAGATACAAGGCGAAG
The DNA here is from genome assembly GCA_035047325.1 of Drosophila vallismaia. Taxonomy (NCBI): domain Eukaryota; kingdom Metazoa; phylum Arthropoda; class Insecta; order Diptera; family Drosophilidae; genus Drosophila; species Drosophila vallismaia. The sequence continues at coordinate 11,112,667 of JAWNPU010000073.1, forward strand.
GATGTTGCTGGTTGTAAGATTCAAGGAGGAATCGAGGGGAAGTGCGAGTTGGCACATGTAAATTGTAAAATTGTAAATAATCGTAAATAACGCAAATATCGCCTCAGACCATTTTGGCCAGAACCGCGACAAAAGGTAAGCCAAGCCAAGACTTCAGTGGCTGGGGATCCGGGATGCCGGGGAACAGTGTGAGTTATTTATCCACTCACACTTGCTGTAATCCTATAAGTCGGCGATGGATTCACTCGAAGCCGGCAAATCAGTAGCTGGGAAATGACTGAGCTGCTGCGGGCTGTATTTCTAAGGCCCCCGTCCCTTCAGAAGCTTGTAGTCGTTAGCCTCTAACAGATTTATAGAGCACAACTCCGCCGCCTTGCCAGCCAGCCGACGTGCTCCACTCGACTCCGCCGAATGCAAAGTGAATTTATTGAGTTAAAATGCAAATTTCTGGCAAGCATCGGTCCACAAGGTAGTGGAAGTAATCGGGGGAGTGTGAGCAAGGGATATAAAAAACGATTTTAAAAAAATTTCCAACATAACACGATGCGTATTTCAGCTTCTTTTCCTTTGACAGATTGCCTGAAGTAGCTAGAGTGGGGCCCAGAGGGGCGGAGTCCAGTGATGAAGGCGCGTACCATTTATTCAAGCTGTCTGTACAAGTGTCTTGCCAATTTGTTGAAGATTAAAAGGCATCTCATGTGTTGACAATTTGTTATTCTTGTGTGAGTTTCCCACAATATGTCTAGGTATTATTTGGGCACTAAAATGTCTTGTAGAGAACGACAATATGATGTCCAGTATTGATTTTATTAAAGGCATTTACTACTAATGCCCTTTTCAACCAAATTTCGAAATGTAAAAACTTTAACTTGTAGACAAGAGCGGAAGTTTTAAATACCTTGGCGTCTGCGTTAGTTTAAAGAAGTCAACACCGGTAACCTAACTCCATCTTTAGCTGACCCCAGTATATACTCATATGCATAATATGTATATCCCTAGCGAACAGGAAAACCAACGAAATAATTCAAAGCGAGACGCGCTTATCTCACGCTTTATCCTTGAACAAGTGGGAAAGTTTATGCTTTCGTGGGGCAACAACGAACAAAATAAACATCGGGCGAAGAGCAGAATGCGAGTTGTTTAGTGGCAAGTAACCTTTATTTGTTTTGTGGCAAGCAAACTCCCAAGGATATCCGCCGCTGATAAGCCATGCCAAAGTGCCGAAAAAGCCATTAAAAATCCCTTTTGTCTTTGGTCGGATTGTGATACACTGGCAACACGGTGTAAACAAATGCCATGAATGCGGCCAAGAAATTAAGCGTGTCAACATTGTGGTCGCGGCTTGTTGGCTGCCAAAAATGCCAACCTTGTGTGGATGGTAATAAAGTAGCGAGCAGAAGCCGCAAATTATAATTTTAACCTTTTCGGGCGTTCTGGGAGGGCTGGCTAACACCCACACATGTGGTGTGTGTGCAACTGCCACGATAAGCGGTCTAGTTCCACGTCCTACCAGAGTCTAATAGAATTAAAATCCGGGGACGGAAGTGCTCCCAGGCAAAGGTCGTGCTGGCTTTTTAATGGTTACGGCTCAAACTTCAACCTCCGCCCCTTCCGGCAACCTCTTCACCCCTTGGGGCATCTGCGGCATATGAGTGAAAATAATAATAACAGTAATTTGAATGCTTAACTAGAGGCGTAAAGGTTGAAAATTCATATGCAAATGATTCGGAAGCCTGGGTGGAAAACCTCCGAAGCCCTTTTAATTGTTCATGTGCCGAGTTTTTGGCCTCAAATTGAAAACAAACCATTAAGCATCTTTACTACTGCCAAAAATAATATTTCAGGATTAGTCTCAGCCCGTTCAACGTTCCCCAATCCTTTTCCTACATCCCAGATATTTGTGGCCAAGGTTAATTGCGACATTTGGTCAGGTCGTTGTGGATGGCCGTGGCCAAAAGATAAGGTAATCGTTTTTACAAGACTATCTCAGATTAGTTTGAAAGAGTTTCTAGTTGGGAGTTTCAATGTTCTATAAAAACATTACTTCTATCAAGAGTATACTACTTGCCAGCGTCGGAGATATCTTTTTCAATAATTTATACTTTGAATGGTTATAAGAAGAGATAACATTTAATGGTATTAGTTTTTAGTAGTTTAAAAATGCAAACAGAGAACGTTCTTTGACACAATTTAATGTATGTTAAAAGACATTGAAAGTAAAAACATGCATTTCTTTAGCTTAATTTAAATTCGCGCCTATCTGTTGTTCGCTCATTAGCACTTTTTCGAGATGTAAGCATTTTGGAGCAAGCTCAATCAAATTAAATGCAAATTTTGCGACATCCGACTTGTACGCAATCAGCTCTAACTCACAGAGCACACCCACGCAAGCAAAATGAGACACGGTTGCAACTGCAACAACCACTGCCTTGGTGGTTTCAATCAGCAACAACATTTTCACCAGGCCAATAATAAAAATTGTCTACGGAGCCTAGTCGCTTTCCTATATCACAATTTCGATCCGGAGCACCCCGTAATCGTTTTTGCTGGCATTGCAAATTGTTGTCAGACACATTCAGTGAATGAAACCGACAATTCAACAAACAAACAAACAACATAAAGACAGACCACAAATGCAAATAAAAGAGTTCGAGCACAGAAGCTGGAAAAAAAAAGACTTAAAATGTTTGCACGACATAGGTAACAACTTTTTGCAGTTATGTGGTTGCAGCCACTATTGTTGCCACTGGAAATGAAATGGAGCAACTGGCGCCAAACTAGCTGAAAAGAATCTTGGCTTTGGACTTCTTACTTTGTGGCTAATAGAGTTAGGAGAGAAAATAGTTAAGCTAAAAATGCGATCAAGGAAAGCCCTTAAACCAACGAATGTACACATTTCCTGGGTTGCTTTATTAATTCTATTTGAGACGTTTTAATTGCAGCAACACAAACAAAATATTCAGTAATTAATGCCATAAGACCCTCAAAGCCCCGGGAAGGACTTTTACATAATATCAATGATTTGTGAATTGAAACCTCACAAAGAGCCAAAATTATTCACGCTACATAATTAAGACAAGACGCGGCCAGGACTGAAACGGGGTAAAGGGTTGAGTCCGAAGTCCTGGCAACCTCAAAGTAACAGCCCCAACACCCACTGCTCCGTCTCCAGCTGTCTTACCACAAAGTGTTGTCATTTGTTTTACCGAACTGGATTTAATTACACAAAATTACTGGATTTCATAGGGCGATCCACTTACACAGAAGCTACACTCCACAGCGGAGTCGAAGTGGTAAGGCCCGGCAACAGGTAAGGCCCACCTTCCCCCAAAAATTGGACTCCCGCTTATTAACGCCATCAGCTGCGTGGACTTTGGAAACAAATTTTATGCAAATTGTAAGCGGAAACTCCTTCAAAGGCAGTTGGTTGGTGGAAAGTGGGTAAAGTGGCAGTGAGTGGTGCAATCGTAAACCGAAGCTGCTCCCCTGGGTGTCAGTCCGTGGATTTGGCAACTCTTTCCGGCTGCTCCGTATTAGTTGAGTTATTTTGATTTTAAATTAATTTCTGTTCATTAGATTTTATAATGTCACAAACTTTTTGCCGCGCAGCTGAGGCGAAGTGTTTGCTTTCCATCCGGGGGGTAAACATGAAGTGGCTAAGACTTCCGATATCAAACCACATATATTTTTATAAAATTTTGTATCATATTTTTAGAACATTTCTAAGGCCACGAATCCTTTGAAGCCTACACCAATGCATCACACAGATATGTTCACATACCATATGCGCACTCAGGAAACCGGTAAATAATCCTTTTAGAAATGGAGCACAAAACCAAATTAATTAATGTGCCACACAGCCGGAATTTATGGCCTGAATAGACACCGATCCACGGCGCAGGGTGCACAGATGTTACAGGTGATGTTGGGTCATGGAAGGGGGCTGGAGAAATTGTAGGGGTTGGATTCGTTGAGCTCATTATTACATCCAACATGGCCGGGATAGACCACATCCACCCGGGCACGAATCGATGCGATTGAAAACTTCAGTACGGGAACATTGTTTTTGCATATTTTAGTTGGAAAGTTATGGCCTGAAGTTGGCTAGTAATTGAAAGTACACAGAGGTAGTGGCAAAGGGGACGAGGCTTGGGGATCGGGGAATTGGCCATTATAAACTCGAACTCATTGATTCCGCCAGCGATAAAAGAGTAGAAATTATGAAAATGAAATGTTTATTATTATCGTTGGCGCACACAGGCTCTCCTGTCGACCGAGATGACAAAGCATAATAAATTGCTGGATTCTTCACCGGTCTGGCCTGGCTTTTGCTCTTTTTCAGTGTTTGGTTCTCCGGTCCTGGCCCACGGTCGCAGTGCAGTGTTTTAATGAATTTTTAATTAGTGGCAATTAATATGGTAATTTGTTTGAGTTTCAATCGCCGAGTATCATGAATCCAGTAACATCATTTCGTTTTCTCTTTGGGGTTTATGCCAAAACCTGAACAGAGAGCACAGAACTATTTAAATAAGTTGGTAATTTTTTCAATTAATAAATAATAAATGGAATAAATGGAAGGACTAAAATAAAGGGACTATAAAAAATTAACGAAAAATACCACTCCTTTACGGGCAATACTGTGCCTCCAGCTTGTATGTATGCCTTTGTTTATAGGCTTAATGAATTTCTTGATTAGTAATAATCTCAACTTAATCTTAACCATTTATTTACACTCATTCCCTGAACAGGGAATACAAGTGCGCCCCCAAACAACTCCATCAACTGCAGCCAAAGGAATCAACTGAGTTCTGATCTGAGTCGGGAAATTCAGCCAGCAGATTAATTGCATTAATTAATCGCCTAAAAAGGAGCACAAAAAATGAATGGCTGGCAAGTACTAAAGCAAACAGATCTCCAGACAGACCGGTTCGTACAGATGTAATAGCACGCAATAATTTTTTGGGCAAAGGCGGAGGACGCAGACCCAGGAGGCGATGGGAAGCAAGTGGATTTCCGGTTTTCATTAAGCTCCGGCCGAGTCCGAATGCAAAACATTCTTTGATATTCCTGGCTTCTGAATGATTTGTTTTCCCAGCTACCCGGAGTCCAAGGCGAAGCGCAATTTCATAATTAACATGGGGTTTCCACGATTATAATGGAACTACAAAAACTGACCGAGCTCAGTCATCCGAAATGGCATGACTTGATTGATCATTCCCGGCGGGTGGGCCACCCGTCGAACTTGTAATGTATCCTGTAATCGAGTGTAATCCTGTAAGACCTGCACAAAAGTTACTCAGCTGGAGGCCGAGTCCTTTGTTCGCGTATTCTTGCTGCCTAACTATCCCACAAATGTTTCCCCGTCATCGGTTTATGTTGGGCAGATGGATTAGCTTTTTACGGTTTTATTGGTCAATTGAAAATGCTTCCCTTATTAATTTTGCTTTGTCTGAGAAATTATTTGAGCAATTATAGTATTTTTTAATGCCATTTCTTGTTTAAAAATGATCAAATCATTGACTAAAAGGCTCTCTAGATCAAGTTTTCCAGATTTTCTTTATTGGTTGCTTACCTGGAAAGGTAAAAAAGACTTAAAAATATGTCTAATCAATATCGAAACTAATAAATATTGGTAATTATAGTGATACTAATCCTTTAGAAAATCCTCTAGTGATGACTGTAATGTGTTTTCCAGTGTATATAGATTTTGGTACTTATCCGTTGACATCAAAAGTCATCAAGCCCTGTACCATTCAACTTTATCTGGCAGGACTCTCATAGGAACTAGGAATAGTCTGTCCCATGAGGGGAAAAAATCAAAATCAAATGCCATAGCAAAGTGGATTTTCCACCCTTTTTATTAGCAATCCTCGTCGGTGGTTCGGCTTCGCGTTCGGATGGTGGGTGGTTCTTGCCTGGATGGTGGAATTGTGGGGTGGTTAAGGTTGGTCTTTGCAGTAATCCCACAATGAGCTGCCATAATAGATGGCAAGCAAATTGAAGAGCTTTGTGGCCTGGTTGCGGTTGTCGCCGTGGTTTTTTGGCTTTTGGGTGGGTTTTGAAACGGAATTGACTTGTGTGTTGCGTTTAACATTTGCGGTTTCGCACTTTTGCAACAATCCGAACGCGACGACGGCGTCCCCGTGCCATGGACATGGGCTGATGGGGCGGGGGAAGGGTCGGCCAGCACCATCCGCCCGGACTTTTGTGACCATGTCCTGCCATTGATTGTACGCAACAGGGTGGAAAGTTGAAGTGCATCCGGGAGTGGTCAGCTGGGGTCCTTGTTTGCTTGCCGGCCAAATTACCGGGCCTGCTTGGAAACTGGATGTTCTGTCATTATGCGAATTATGAGTGGGATAAAAGGCATTAAACAGTTCATTCTTTTTTCAGCTTTTAGACACCGGGTTTTAGGCTAATTGAAAATGGCCAGTGGACAGGTGCGGGACGCAGGTGCGCAATTTGTAAATGATGCGTTTTTCTTTCATCGGAAAGGGTTTCTGCTGGATCCATAGTTGAGTGCTTTTCATCATCCCAAAAGTATGCCACATGAATTTTCGACTGTTTTTTTGATTTGCTTGAAACTGTTGTCCTTTCCCGAAAAATGTTACCTTATCAGTTTTTCATGCTTGACATATTTCAACATGCATGCATATATAAATTATCGGGAATTCTTTTCTGTCCATGTCAAATTTTGTGACATTTTTTGGAATTTGAATTCTGACAGTTGATGAGGTGACACCAACACATGTGGGGGATATCCTTCGGAGGAAGGACCTGGGGAGTCACCTGAATTTATGACCAGCTTTAAAGCTCCGGACCTGGATGCTGGGGTGGAGGGGCAGATGATGTAATTAAATTTGCAACAGTGACAATTTCATCTGCCCCTCGGCTTATCCTAAAGTCACGACCAACCCTTTTGCTGTTTGGAAAACCCCCACTCCTACCTTCATATAGCCCCTGTTTTTTTACTGGGCTTGCCAAGAGGTTGAGTGTTGTTACATTATCATCGACATCGGAAGGGGCGGGCCCAGCTGCCGAGAGTGTGTGTCCTGCGAATTTCCCATCTCCTGCGGAGATCTGGCGCAACTGTTTTGTAGTCGTATTATGTGTCATTTGCTCTGAAGTGGTTTCAAATGTGCTCTTCTCCTCTCTTTTTAAGTGATTTAATGGATTTTGCATACATGAGTCGCTCTGGTAAGTTGTTAATTGCTTCAGGCGACTTCAATTAATGGAAACGCGATGATACGGAGGATTGTCGCCTGACGTTTTGAATGTCCTTCAAAAAGCAATCATCCGGAAATGACTTTCTGGCAAAAATTCGACATACGTAAATTAGAGAACATCTTTCAAGTTAAAGGGCGTAAAAGTTGTCCACAGTTCTTCAAAGATTGAGATATTTTAATGATTGGACATCGAAAAAAAGGTTTTGGATTTCACCATTTCTTTGTAGCACCAAAAAGATAGCTACACAAATTATATTTCAAATGATTCCTACCAAAATGGATGTCATTGGAAAATAGCATAAATATATGTAGCTGATTCCACCACAAAATTAATCCTTTCCTGTTGTGCATTTTCCCTTACAGCTAAGCGTTTAATTAAAGAATAACAAAAGTCTAGCAACTCTATAGCCAGGGAATCATTCCATCAAACTGTCAATAAGCAATTCATTTGCAAATGCGAGTCAGTACAAAAGCGAGCTGGGATGAAGTGAAAAAAAGAAAACCCTAAGAAAATGTCTCTGCAATCGTAGGTGAGTTACTCCATGTCATTGTTTGTCAAAAAGCCATTTGCGAGTATATCGAATTTCATGAGGTAAAAGTTGATTCGAATGGCTAAGACTTTAATACAAAAACGAATTGGAAATACGCTGATAATCTTTTCAACATTAAGAATTGATACTTTGTCTTCTACCCCTTTAAATATATTTCCAATTTCAAACTAGCTTATATATTTACCGAAGCTGTATTCAAACAATGTCTAGCGCATCTAGAATTCTACTTTGCCATAACTAGTTACTGTGGGAGACCAATGGGTCCAATGGCAGCCAGCTCACTCTGCTCGAAGGTGGCGCTTCTTCCCCTCCAAGCCCCACAACTCCAGGACTTTGGCAACCTATCGGGGTATCGAAGCGCCCATCTAACCGAAGCCCTGACATTTGTGCCTCCTCACTTCATGCACAATCAGCGGCTCGATTTAATGGAAAAAATGAATTTCACTCTTCTGCGCCGGCTCTCTGCGGTTCCGCCATTGTTCCCGGAACAAAGAAACTCCGGCGGACGAGTGTATGTTTGGATGCAGGCCAAAAAAAAGTGGCAAAAATATTGGTTGGTTTGGCCATAAGAAGAGCGTTTAATGAACGTGTTTTCCTCGTCGTTTTGTTACACTGCCTTCTATTGGCAGTGGGAATCCTCAATTTCGCACAACAAATCGAAAAGTTGTAATTGAAGCTTTTCCACTGGCAATGTGACTTTTTGTTAAATCGACTAGGAAAAAAAAGTGTCAATGAATTTTTCCCAATTGTTGTGGTTCTCAAGAGCGTTCGGTTTAATTAATTGTGGTTTGGGGTTTTTGAGACCAACATATGCAGTGGGGTACATTGGCAAAATAAAAAGTTGAGATATCCGTTGTGCCAAACCTTGATTTAAATTTAAAATACTTGTGACAGAAGAGATGTGCAAAAAACGATCGATTTTTTTACCGTATTTGGAGCACAATGCAACCGCGATAAGCAGTGTGAAACGTATAGGAAATTAAATTTTTTCCAATCAAAAACATTTCAATGGCAGTTCACACTCGCAATTTTCGGGGGACGGGAGAAAATCGGGGAAAAGCGAAGGGTGTTGGGATGGGAAACAGAGATATGCAATCAGGATTCATAGTAGCCTGGTGCTGGAAATGTATTTGTTTGCTATTGTGTCAATAACCTGGTAAAAATATAAATATATCAAGATTCATTATTTTTATGTATTTTCAAGTTAAATCGGGGTTGACTAATAATAGATGATAAAGACAATTTCATGGTATTTAATATTTGGCTTCAATATTCAAAAAAGAATCCTTTGGACTGCCTCCTGTGAGGATTGAACTCACGACCCCTGGTTTACAAGACCAATGCTCTGCCACTGAGCTAAAGAGGCTATCTTAGAGGTGGTCCAATTCTTTCCAAGATATTTTTGCCCAGCATCGATATCATCAACTTATAGGCCATTATGAAGATAAAATATAATATCTTATCAAGCTATGAAATTACATGTATTTTTGTGCTCCACCGGAACATTTAATTAAATGAAGTATAGGTTATGATTGAAAAGAAATAATAATAATTTTCATGGTCCAGGTCGCATTTAATCTACTTACTTTGGCTTCCCAATCCTGGAGAAGACTTTGGGCTGATGGGGAGGCAGAACGAAAGGCGAGGGGTGCGAAAACAATAACATTAAATCACTTAAAGTGTCAACATAGCCCTGGTCAATGTACCAAGTGCAAGTCCAGATGGCATCATTCATTATCATAATCTGCAACATCATAAAGCAATTTGGATCCGTTGGAATGAGTTTGTTTTGTGTCTCGACCACGGATGTGTGTGCTGGTGGCTCTTGGAAATCTTAATTACTTGCCCTCGCTATTTGGAGCAGAACTTGACCCAGGACGAGTGTGGAAAGCTGTCCCTCAGCTGACCATAATGGGGGTTAATTGGTCTGTGGTGCACGACACGCATACATCTTGGTAATTAAGCTGAGGAGCAGCGAAAGAGCGCCCATAGCGGGCCATATGGAATGGCTTTCCAGGGGGACACTCACTTTCACTCTAGAAACTCGAAGTGCACTTCAAAATTAATTTATGAGCCATGGCGTTAATATTAATTTCGCATGCTTTCTCCCCTACAGCTACTATATTGCCTAGTGTCATTGTACTATTTAAAATTTTTCGTTTCATTATGTTAATTATTGGCAATTGCCAGGAATTTTGCCCTTTAACGAATGCAGCGATAACCCCGATGCACTTTTTTTAATTCTGGAAAGTTTCTATTACTGCGAAATTTTCCATTTCCCCAACCAAGTCCGACCAACAATAGGGGCCGGACCATTAGCCATTTTCCTATGCACCTGCTGGCGGACTCATCTTTCATATCCAAAATTAAAACTCATTGTTGTCCCCGCCAAAAAGAAAAACAGCTGAAATCCGCGCTGGACAATGCAAACAAAGTGCATGGAGAATAATGGAAAGGCAATGCATATATAATGAATGGATTTTGGGGTTCCACAAAGGTCCAACCACGGGGGAATTAAAGAGAAATTTAAAGTATAGTAGAACATAACTTTAAATCAGAAGACTCATTAATCAACTTACATCACCTCCACGGACACTTTCACTCCTCTGGATTTTCATTAGCCAACTGTCAACTGTCAAATGCTGTTAACGATTTCACTGACTGAATCCTGATTTCGCATCGTCCTCCCGCTGTTGGTGGGCGTTCGAGTGTCCTGTCCTGAGGGTGCTTTACTTGTTTGCTCTTGGGTTGCCCTTAATTGTTATTTGGACAAATTGTTTTTCGTTAACCAGCCAACGATTAATTATGTGGTCAGTTCTCTCCCTTTTTTCGGAGGGATAAACCATAAACCGCATCGGTTGGCTTCAGAATTTCTAAGGGTTTCCGCAATTAAACCTGCACTAATTACCAACAATAAGACAATTATAAAAATATGCTGTGAATTTAACTGGAGATAAAGATATAAAATTGTAAAAGGAACGCAAAAATTACATGCCCTCGTTGGAAAAGGGTAAATGTAAATTTAAGGAAAGGTTCTATGAAGATTACTAGGACCTAAAGCAATTATAATATTGCTATTTGTGGGAAAGTTACCAGCAGAGTTATTTAGGGAACTTTTTGGTAAACAAGTCCAAGGTTTTTTCTAGGAGTGGGGCCACAATAATTGAAAACGTTACAACGCATTCGCATTTATTAAGTTTGAAGGGTTTGCAAACAATAAAGAGAGCAAAACTTTACCCTTTTTGAACCTGCCTGGTGTAGAAATCGTCATCTGTTTCATATATTATATAGCTTAGTCGGGGCTGATCGGTCTTGACAGGAGGCGGAAGTTTTTCGAGGGCGGCCACCATGTACTCGTTGGCATTCAGTTCGCCCAGCAACTCAGCCATCATGGAATAGGACACGCGTAGCAAGCGGGAGCCCTCTTCGCGCCACTGGATGAAGACCTCGTGGTTCTCGGAAAGCTCTTGATCACAACCGGAGAACAGGTATTTGAGGCGGCAACCACGGTAGCCACGCATCCCCACATACCTCACCTCCTTTGAGGGAAGCTCCTTGATTAGATTCTTCGCCAATCTTTGACCTCCGCCATCAGGGTCACCGTCTGTGGGGCTAAAAACGGCACTGCTGTTGTCAGAGCTCGTTCCGTCGTAATCGCTTTCGCTGCTGGACTCTCTGACTGGACGATTCCTTTTGCCCGATTGGGTTTCTTTTTCGGTCGCCAACCTGGATCGCAGGACCTGGATTTGCCGTGTGTCCACCAGAAGCTGTAAGTAATGCAACTGCCCATCAGGGCGCAAGGCCTTCAGAAAGAGACGTGTTTTCTCAAGATTAATTGGTTCGGCATCATGTAGAAGCCATAGCATTATTTGGGTGGGGGTCAAGTGGCCAAATACCTCCCCAAACTCTGTTGGGGATTCCTGATCCCATCGCAGTACACGTAGGGCATCCGCATAAAGGTGGATGGCCACGTCGAGGCCCAAAACCTCACCTAGGCACTGCAGGCATCGGGAGCACTGCAATCGCCGATGGCCCCGCGTATAGGTGACACCCGATCCGATTACCTGAGGATTCACCACCAGGTAGTTGAGCCCGTAGAACAGGTGCTCCTCCCTAGGATAAATTGGAACCTTTCCACGCCCGCAGAAGTAGTTCTGGGGCTTCATCGTGGTTACCGGCACCGGCTTGATCTGGACAAACTGCCTCGGGGAGATCACCTCATTCGCACAATTGCTGCAGTGAAGAGAAGAGTTAACAGTGTTCTTAATGTTGATTCGCAGGTCACCCAGTTGGACTTCGGGGGCCATCATCCGGTGATTGATACGGCGAAGTGCCAGGCCGAAAATCACATTGTTTGCCTGCATCTCGCCAAGTGCAAAAATGGGTTCACCCTCGTCATTCTTGACAGCGAGGTCGAAGAACTTGTCCACCTCGATGCGGTACTCCAGGTGCTGTTCGTTCCAGCAGATTCCGTTGGGACTAACCTCAATCATCTCGGAGGGATTGCGGTCAGCCGTGTTCGCCTGGTATAGATTTACCGAGCGAACAAAAAGCACATTGATCCAGTTGCGATTACGCAAAATAGACATGAAAACCTGATCCAGTGGCATGATTTTCAATTCTTACAAGTTCGCACAAAATCAAAAATTATTATTAGATCCTATGAAATATTTTCTTGAAAGGAAAGCATGGAAAGAGACGCTTGCTTCGTTTAGGTTTTCGGAGAAAATTAAAAAAATCGAATATTTTAATCGATTATTTCCTAGGGCTGTCAAACGAGTAAAAAGACACGATTTTTTCATTTCATTTAAATTTGAATTAAGCTGGGTTTGACCTTTTTCGATTAAGTCCTGGGTAATCATTTTATTCGATTGTGCCACATGAACAAATTTGGGTCCTTTGAGGTAGCAATCCTGTTACTGCTGGTGCCACAATACACCTTTTAAAGCCCTTCACCTAGGGCTTAACTGGGCAACTTTTTTGTTTTTCCGACATTTCCGGCGCGTTGGTGTTTTTGGCTTTTGGGGTCTTTTGGTTTTAGCGGACCCTTTGGCTCTTTTGGACAGGAGATAACGCGATGCGCTGCGGCCGGAAAAAAGTTTTGCGTCATAATAAATAATTTCAGCGCATTCGTCTGGAAGGATTAAGTCCGCCAAAAACCAGTTTCGGTTTACCTAGACACTTTACACCAGAACTGTGACAGGGTGATGTTGTTTTAAATTTAATAAACCATTTTCTTGAATTTTTCTAGTATTGTTAAAACATTGTTAAAATAAGAGAATAAGTATGTGTTTCTTTTTAATTGGATGCTTTCAACAAGAACATACTTTCATCTTCATAAGTGATATCCTTGATAACTTCTACCTGACTTCTATTAGCTACTACAATAACTAAAGTTTATTAAAAAAGTTTCGACCCGCAGAGTGGCCTCTATAGCTCAGTGGTAGAGCATTGGTCTTGTAAACCAGGGGTCGTGAGTTCAATCCTCACAGGAGGCAACAGAAATCCGGAAGGTTTTCGTATTTCAACTATTTTGGTTACTCCCTATCCCTACAACTTTCTACCCTTTAAAACTTCACCCTCTAAAAGCACAAAACACAAAGCCAATAGGAAAATGTCACCCACAAATGTGTATTCAATTTTCATATTACCGACCCGTTAACAAAGCCAAATGTTTTACATTTTTAATTAGAAACTCACACTGGCGGCGGCAAAAATCCACCCAGGCGCAATCATGTGTGACATTATCTTTGACAGGACATCAGCAGAACTGGCTTCTTTGGCACCACCACCAAAAAAAAGCTCTCCGTGTTTCAAGCAAACACTGTTAACAAGAGTGGTGCTATGCGTACAAGGACTTCGTGAAGGATACAGCAGCTCAGACTATTAGTTGACATCCTTGAGTCATGGTAAATATTTATACAACTGTTTTTGAAGAAAAATTCGACCGCACATTGCGTGTTTTTAATTATTTGTTTATGCTAGCTACGACTCCATTGCTATATTATTTGTTTATAATTAAAGAAATGACAATTTTCTTCACGCATTTATCGGGGGCATAAATAGCTTTAATTTTGATTTTTGTTCAACTTCTTAATTAAAAATCAACAGTGAGGGTTCTGTCTGTCTGGTTAATTAATTTGGCCCCAATATTTGTGAGGGTGATTTTATAAAATAGTAAATTATATAACTTGTTGACCTTATTTGACTTTTTATAGAGGATTTTTTTAATCGATATTTCGAGGATCTTTGAGAGTTGCATACAAATATAGAAAAGTATCTTTATACATAGATATTTTTTCACTTCATTTTTTTAAGGTAAAGAATTAAGATGTTGCTTTATAAATTGTTTCGGCAATCCAATGTTTTGAGTATCAAAGTGAATTGTGAACGTGGCGCCTCAAAGTATGCAGCGACATTTTTTGTTGAGTCAGCCAAAGTTTAAATTTTATCTTTAAAATTTATGCTATTATGGGGGGAGAGATGGCAATTTATCATTTTAGATTGTTAAGCAAGTGTTGACTGATGAGCCCCAGAGAGCGGGGTGGTGATTGGTGGGTGGCAAAGGGGATGGCTAAGTCGCCGGCGCCCCCTTTTAACTTTTGAGCTCGCCGCAACTGACAATTGGCCTTAGTGCTCGACTGCCTCGCTCCTTTGGTAATTAATTTTGATGGAGGACACATTGCGCTTAGTTGAGCCAGTTCACCCACAGATGCGACCAGGTAAGGACAACTTTTTTGGAGCTCTTTGTGCGGGGCCGGGAATTAATCTGCATCTGGCCAGCAGCTGGGGCGGATGACAGGATTTTTGGTGTTTTTGAGTTTCGGTGTTTTAATTTCACCCACTAGCTACTGCTGCTGCTGGTCCATCAATGTCTGGCTGGGTCTAGCTAGAGACAAAAGCTATTAAGGGAATTAAAAATGCATGATGCTAAAAATGGGTTTTTGCTCTCGGCCCTCTCAGCTGAGACTTGAAGGTGCGTGGCACTTAGTTAATTAGAGGGATGCGAACTCTGAAAGAAAGGCAGGGAAGCCCTCAAAGTCTGTGGCATTTTGCTTGAGTTAAAACATTTCATAATTCATAGATTCAATTGTTTTCAGCTGAGATAAATTGCATGTTTCTTTGACTGCAATTACGCGGAGCAGAAGATCGCATTTAACTGTTTGTGCACTTTGGCTGCCACGGCAGTAGGCGTGTCCTTCACCGTCCACGCCCCCCTGTTCAATCTTACTTGTGCGATCTGCACTTGCACCACCCGCACCCTTTTCTAATTTCTTGGGAATTAGAGTTGAGAAATTATAAGCTGGCAACTTATGCACTCACCCATTCACTCATTTTATCCAGCCGCCCGCTGGCCCATTCGTTCATTTATTTATTCATCTGGCTTAATTGCCAAAGACAATAATGATCATGAAGATTATGCTGATGATGAAGACGGTCGAACAAAACTCTTTTATTTAGTTTCTTTGAAAGCCAGTTCCGCATGCGCCTGTAATGCCCTTTCGAAAAGGGTATCTATCAATCACATAAATGTTTTTGGGTTTAGAAAATTCAACTTATAGGGAAAATGTTTAATATTTCTAATTCTTATGATGATTCTTTTCAATTTGCCAAATTTAAGGCCATTTTTTGTAATGTTTTGAGCGTAAAAAGATCATTTGATGTTCGTTTTCTCCAGATCTTGTTACAATAAACTTCGACATCTTTTTGTTGTCTCCTTCTAAGTTCTCACTTTGTGGTTGCACTTTGCGGTTTGTGTTCATTAATTGTTCTATTAGTTTTAATTGATGGTGGCACTTGCAAATGTACAAAGTTGAATTGCTGTGGGATAGATGCGAGATGGTCTCCAAACCAAATCACAGAATGCGAGGCGGGGGCGATGGCAACGTTTTTTGTAGCCGTCGCCTTGCGGTCTACCTTAGCATATTGGTCACCTAAAGGTACAACTTATTGATGCTGCCGTCGAGATAAGTTTGTGGCACAGTTGCCGGGTGCTCGGGACGTGATTATCGCATTTACCTTTTGCATGTTGGGTCAGCTGCCGATGCCGAGATGCTCAGATGCATCTGGAATGGCTCGCGACACAACGGCAATACCAGCCGAAACGACAGCGACAGCAACAACGATGACGTTGCATGCTGCATGTGTGACACAAAAAGTGCTTCCTCATCCTTTGA
The DNA here is from genome assembly GCA_035047325.1 of Drosophila vallismaia. NCBI lineage: Eukaryota > Metazoa > Arthropoda > Insecta > Diptera > Drosophilidae > Drosophila > Drosophila vallismaia. The sequence continues at coordinate 11,128,621 of JAWNPU010000073.1, forward strand.
ATTCCTTGAACTTTCCAAAGTGTTGAGAGGGAATTATGGCGATAAGCGATAAACGATATGCGATAAGCCACCCGCTGGCAGTTGACATTGTTGGAGACGTAAGAATTTTTAATTCACACTAAAAAAAATGAAAATTTTAACAATTTCGAATAAGATTTTGTGCACTTTATTGGCAGCTGTGTTGGGCCTCTCAAATTTAGCCTAAAAACCCACAAATTACGTTTTGACCAGTCTGGAAAATGCCATTATCCGCTCAGTTGGCGGTAGAGAAATCTGAATCCACCCTCATGGCCTGCAAAACTGTCTGTTAATGTCGCAATGTCGCACGCCCCTCAAACATCTTTTGTCCTGCGTCGTTCATTGTTTTTCTAACAAATTGATTCAGCAAAAACTGGACAAAACGGAACATCTTGCAGCTTCTTACAGGCTGTGATCTTGGCTCATAGATTAGCCAGAGTCCGGTTGGTTATTGTCATGGAAATTGCGTATTGCTATCCAGCAACTGGCACTGTTACTGCAATTGCAACTGCAAGCGATATTGCAACTGCAATCGGCAGCATCGGAGGCATTTTTCGGAAGCCGGGCGGCCTGGGCTAGTCCGAGTTGGGTAGGAAACAAACGCATTGTCCTGTACCTTGTGTTTGTCTTGAATTTGTATCGCCTTTTCGAAATCTACTTAGCACACAATGGCGTTGAAATAGCCTTATTGCTTTTTGAGTGCTATTTGCGTACGATTTATGGTTTGATTTTGATTTTCTACTCAGCAATATGTGAATGTGATTCACATATTTTTTTGGTATGAAACTTTTAGCTCATTATGCTAAAATTTTCGCCGTTTGACTTTAGGCTCAATTACCAACTCCCTGACAGATGGGTTCAACTTCGTGATTTTGCAGAATTTCGAAACTCAATTTAGGCAGACCGACCAAACGATATTCAAATGTTGTCAAAGTCGTCGAATATTCCAGGCAGGGTCTAACTACCGTTCCGGGAATGAAGCCGCACAAACAAACACCCACCTACAAAGCCACCTCGACACCTTGAGCCCAATACCATTCGGCATCCACCATCCATCGCACCCACTCATCCACCCAACTGGCCCGATAAATTTCACAAATCTCTCAAATCGCGAGCCGCAAGTCGCGACTCTTCAAAGATGTTTCGCTGGAAAAGCAGAAAGCTGAAAGCAAAAATTTAAGAGGAAAAATAGAAAAGAGGCGAAGATGCAGCCACTGCCACTACCACTGCCACTGCGGCAGTGACGCTGCCGTATTTATGGCATTTGCATATATTTTGCATAACGCAATCGATGGCATCGACATGGAAAATATGTTTGCCTCGGCATTGGCCTGGCTACCTAGTACGTACTTACTAAGTATTCCCCTATTCTTAATTCGGCTTGGATACAGCGCACATTTGCATAGAGATGCGCATAGATTTGCTGGGAAATGATTGTGTTTTTTTTTGGCCAGAGTTTCTGTTTCGGTTAAGGCCCATGATTGTAGTTGCATAGCTGCCAGCATTTCCCACTGGCGAAAGTTGGCCAAAATGAGCAGAAAAGAAACAACAGCGGCGACATCGGGCCGCCCTCAATAATCTCGATCCCGAGCTAATGTATTTATGTATTCGCGAAAAATGATAATTAAGTCTACTTGTCGTCTATCTACAAAATAAAATCTAAACAACATATTTTCATGTTCAAAGAAAAACTTTTCCGCAACAACCAAAACGTGCGCGCCCCCAAAACCAAAAATCTAAAGTAAATCCAAAGTAAAGCTCGCAATGGCGGGGCGGGGCCCTGTCGCTAAACTCGATTCCGAGATATTAATATTAAAAATTCAGTAGCAAACTTTTGGCACGTTATTGTTTGACTTTGGAGCATTTTCTGAGACTGAGATTGTTATCAAAACAATTTCTGTTTGTTGCTCTAACTTTGGATGCAGATACGGATCCAAAGAGTAAAATAAAAGATTTTGTTTTGGGACTCGGGCTTTTTTCGGTTAAATTCAGTAGCCGGCAGTTGCTTGACCCGGCAACTGAACTCAAATTTATTTTTTTCTCCTGCAAATTGCACTGCAGCCCGACTGATTGTCTTCGGCGGCAGCAAGAGGCAATAATCAACGACAAGCTGCAACGCCGTAGCAGCAACAAGAGCAAATAAAATAAAGTCATGTTGCGGCCGCAATTGCAAAGTTTGTTCAATTTGTTAGCCAAACAAAGTAGACATTAATTGAACCCGGAATCTTGTGGCCCACAACTAAATGAAGTAATAAATGCTACGTTTTAAGTGGAGCCTTAAAAAGTCTCGTCAGTTCAGTGCACTGAAACAACCTGCAACTTGCAACCTGCAGTCTGGTCTCACCCAGAACCCCTTACTTTTGCCGGTGTCGCTTCTTGAACCTCCCATTTTCATCACGTAGCAAATACCATAATTTGCAACACGTTCACCTGACCATCCCGGCGCGGCGCGGCACGGCATCATCATATTCTCGGATATCAACCTGATGGCATTTTCCAGCGGCAACATGCAAAGGAGCCACTCTCAGGTGGGGCAATCAACACCTGTCGGCGGTGCTGCGAAACCTTTCGAACGCATAATTTAAACTGGGCTCTATTGCACGTTGATAATCCGTGACGATCGATTGCCTGGTGATATCCTCCGCCGTGCAATTAAGTAATGCACCACAACAGTGCTCAACCCTGCAACATGCAACACCTTAGTCCACATCGGCGAAGCGGGGGAAATTCAAATTACATTTATTACGATCTGCTTTAATCTGGTTATTTAGTTCACTTATCGAAATCTGCTGTGAGCAGTCGGGCAAATTTGCTAAAAAGATATTGGCATTTATGTTGTTATTAGGTTTTATTAATGGTTGCGGTTGTGGCGGAGCAGTCCGCCTTTTTGATAAGCATTGACACCGCGCATCCAGGCTCTGGCCAGGGTCATTTTCACATTGCGCAATCCCAGAATCCCATTTCCAGGTAACTGAAACCCAAAGCTGGACTTGGTTTTTGGTTTAAATCGGTGTTAGTGATGCTGTCGTGTTTCGGTCTTTAGGGATATTTGGTAAGAAGAGATTTTTTGCGCCAAGGAAAGACATATTTCCATTACTCGTGTCACGACACATGATCATTTTCGATCACTGGTTTGGATCATTGGTTTCATTGGGTATCGGTTTTGCTGATTTTGTGGGTTCTTGGTTTTTCAGTTTTTAAGCTATCCAGCTTTCCCCCACCAAAGCCAGCGGTCTCACACAGCGCGCACAATTGACGCGTGTTGGTGATTGCCATTGCTCGTACCTTTCCATTTAATGGTGTCCATATGATTCACGGCACTCCACTCCGGGACTGGGCCCAGTGCATCCATCGCAGCAGAGCCACAACGACGACGAAAAATTCGTTAAATACAATTGGATTTTTCAGCTTTTTCTGCTGCACTGACGACGTGGCTGGGGACGTTGATGATGTGCCTCTTCCACCACCTCCTTGGGATCCCTATGTGCCAGTGAATCGTGCAATCGCTGGGTACTCGGTACCGGGTACTGGTATTGGCACTGGCACTCCCCCGCGGTGTGCCCTCCTTCCGCCCGCTCCCAGTGCCCCCTCATCGCCCTTCACAAAAACAATTGCAATTTTCAACTAATGCTTATTGCTGAAAATCAGTTTAGGAAAAGACAAAGGAGTCTGCCTCGCCGAATATGTGTGTGCACTTGAAGAAAGTGGATAGCCATTTAAAATATTCTTATATTTATAAAGTATGTTTATTCCGGGGGATATATTAAAAACTAAAAACATTCTTTCCGTGTAAGATCAAGTAACCATCGGAGGATGGAGTAGGAGGTTTTGCCAGAGCTGGAGCTGGGGCTTCGAAGTCATAGACAAAGTCACCGTCACAGTCACCTGGGCTGAACTCTGGGCGAACTCGCCGGCTGCTCGCAGAGCACAGAGCACTGTGAAAAGGTGAGTCCAGTCTACTAACAGTCGCCCCTTTGATGAAAACTGTAAATTTACGAACTTTACTTTAATCACCGAACATGAATCGCGCACAGCATGAAGCTGCCGAGGCCCGATTCTGATACCAATCCTGCATCCCGCCCGATATTCCTACAGCTTAACCCATTCCCGATCTCCTTCCCGGCCCCATTCCCTTTCCCTTCTGCCTCATAATCATCATCTTCATCTTGGTCTTGGCTTTAGTTTTGGTTTTGGTCTGGGTCTTCTGCCGCAAAGATGCTATTTCTTAACTTACTTGGTTACTTGGTTTTGGGTGCCGAAATCTTTCCTCAGACCACATCACACACAGACCAAATCTTTTACTTTTGTTGGTTTATGTAATTTAATAATTTCTACAATATAATAATTGGTTTTAATTAAGTTGTAACTACAAAGTCTCAGGGCTTTAGATTTTTGGTAAATAATTGAAGAAAATTAAAGCAACAATGCAAATGAATCACAAAATAGTTTAATAACAAACCAGGAAATAATTTTGGATTATTACTATCTAAAAATGGAATTAGATTGGAAGACTTTTAATTTGTAAAATATGTTCTTCCCCAATCTGCTTATGAAATCCCTTACATCAACCACTAGCAGCTCCATAAAGTAAGTTGAACAACTTTTAGCTGTTTGCATGTTTTTGAGTTTGGCCGAGTGAAAATATTTCTTAGCATTGCGACGCATGTTCAGTGTTTTGTTTTCTGTCGTTGTTTTCATGTTTTGATTTGCAACACACCGGGATCCCTTTGTCCTCTGGCTAGTAAGAGTGGCGAAGGACGATGAGGAGGACACTCTGTGATGGCAGCAGGAGCAGAAGCAGGAGCAGCAGGCGATAACAGGGAGCAGGAAGGCGCTCATTGACTTTGCCCTCGAAGTTGTCATTTGGTGCGTCTGCCGTTGCTTCCGATAGCCAGGCTGCGGACACTCAGAGAAATCTATTGTATTCCATTTTAATATATTGAAATGAGAATTGCTCTTGGCCTTTTTTTGTTGTTCCATTCTAGCATGAGACCCCTGAATTTCCAAATATTTGTACAGAACCAAACTCTAAATTTCCTTCTGTGTATACTCCATGGAACTGGGACTTTTCGGAGTGCGCACCCAAGTCATTCCATGTCGCAGCATGTTGTCAGTGTTTATGTGCTACTCTTGTCCATGCTTTTTGGCCATATACTCCTGTTCATTCTGCATTCTGGCTGCCCTTCGATTTGTTTTGTTTGGTTTTGTTTTGGGCCGGCTTGTGATACCGATTTCGATTCTGATTCCGATTCTGGTTTTGTTTTGGCCTTTTGTGTCGTCAATTGGTTGAGTGCGTGCTTTGTTGCCATCTCAGTCGGCCGCCTCATGTCCATCGAGTGTTTATGCCTTTGTTTTGACTTCGTCCCCGACTCGATTTTGTATCTGATAATTTATTGCCCGGCTTGTGCCAAAAAAAAAAGAAGGGAAAGATTTGGCCTAAAGGGAAAGGTTCTGCCTGTCGTGTGCCCGGAGAGATACTTTTCAGCCCAAAGAGATATGCGGGACTCCCGATGATAGCGGGTCGTTCAGAGGCCAATGGCAACACCTTCGCATCAAGCATCTGTTACTACTTTAGTAGCCCCTGATTTTGGTCACTTTTCAGACGTTCCTGTTGTTCCTACAACTTTGTTGTGTCCTCTGTTTATGGGTTGCTCCTTAACCACTGTCCCTGCCCCTGCTCCTGCCTCTGGCCACCCCGATCCCCCAAAACAATGGCCAAATGAAAAATCCACTTCGGCTCATTGTGTCGCCTGTCACCTGGAATTAGTAACTACAAGTATGTTAAAAGGTTCATTCATGTTGCGCTTGTTTTGACTTTTCTTTCGCGCCATTTGTAGTTCTCGTTCTCTGGGACCTCAGGAGTCGGGCCAGAGTCCGGAATCTGGAGATATCAGTTTCGCTCAGCGGCTTCACGGTGTTCCCTTGTCTGTAAATTGATAGCCAGGCAAAATAGTCCGCATATTTGCCATGCTAAATTTGTTCCTGACAACTGCGAAACCGAAACTACAAATACATTGCCCAAGTATAGTGTTTTAAAGAATTATTTATTTGTAGTCAGTAGTAAGTATGATGAAAGATTGGATATTAAATTAATTTTCTATTCTTTGCAAAGCTCCATAATATGAGTCGTATTCCGATACTTTCTGAAAATCACGTGGAGGATTATAGATTTTCTTGTTATGCTTTTCGTCGCAGACAGCAATTGCCAAGTCCGTCCTCTTTTGGGAAATGATTAAAGTGTGAAGAAGATCTTCAATCAAATCCAGATCAGTGGGAATCCATTCCTGAACAGCATTCGAAAGAATATGCATATTTTTCTCTTGAGTTTGATTAAAACTGGCCACTTGGTCATTCAGTACAGTCAGTTTTATAATTGATTCTTTAGTGAGACCTTGAATCAATGGACGATTTTTCATCTCAACCAAGGAATTGACTTGTGATACATTCAGTCGACCAAAGGACTCCTTTAGCTCAGACACCTTTGGCTTGATATATTTCTGAAGTATTCGTCTCACCAAACTCAACTTCCCATCCAATCCTCTTGAGCTGCGTAAGATAGTTTCCTGCATCTGGGAAACCTTATCCGCGAAGTTTGTTACAATTATTTTAGTATGTTTCTGGATTGAAAGAATATTTGATAGGTGATCATAAGTCCGGATGGCAACGTAGTCAATACTTTTAAGTGCACTAACGAATCCATCAAGCACTTCGGCTTGGGTGAGGTAGACACCTCGGCTTTGGTTCTGAAGGGCCTTTTCCAGGGGCTCTATAAGTCTAAGGGACAGAGCCTGCAGATCCAGATTTACATCGATGTTCGAGTATGATGCGGATATGGAGTTTGAGAGGCCTGTTCCTTCAGTAAATAAATCGGCATTCGACATCAGTAGAGCCAATATCTGCTCTTCTTCTGATAATGGTTGAGAGGTTGTGGTTGGAGCCAGAGAATTAGAATCAGGAGATGTTGTCGAAGAAGTTTTAGAAGCAGGGGATGTGATTGGCGAATTGGTAAAGTCAGTAGCTGTAGAAGTGATGGAAGTAGAATTAGAATTAGTTAGTGTTGAATCACTTAAAGACCAATTTTCAGTGGTAGTGCCTGTAGTTATGGAGCCGGAAGTCGGAGTGAACCCTTCGATATCTTCAAAGTCGGGAAAGACCTCTCCCGATCTAGCTGGATTTGCGGGTATTTCTTGAGCACATATCCCCATTAGAGAGGCCCATAGAAGAAAAACTATAGAAAAATGCATCTTATGCGGTTGACGACAACTTAAACTGACTTCTTGTGGCCTTTACACCTGACTTAAATACGATTTACGTAGCTACCCACATACACGTTCCGGTCTCAGAAGCAGGTGTGCTATCATCAAAAGTTTTTTTTACTAACTTCTGATTCTGTGAACTTTTTCCCGAGCTCTGCATTTTATCGACTGCATGTCGAGCTTGTGGGGCACCATATTCAGCACGAGTTTGTTGTTTGAAGAAGCCACCGATTCTGGTTCATTGTACTGAGAAGTGTTGGGAGACAAAGAAAAAGTGCCAGGGAGCACATGGCTAGATTGCCCTGCGCGACAACCGGCAAGAATCTATCGGCAGAATGAAACTATTAACCACACAAAAGTCAACGCCAGCCAACATGAGGGTCACACTCAAAGTCAAATTTTAATGAAAAAGTGATTCATCATTTAAGGGGCTGCATCAATTAATGGCCAGGCTCAATAAGCGGGTCAAATTAGAATAAATAGTTACACAAACAAGCAGACCCCTTTGCTCTTTCTCGTGGTATGGGGGAAATATTGCAACAAATCAAAAAATTAAAAATAAATAAAAATGAATTGAATAATTTAGGTTACCAATGTTCCGTTCGTTCCTGAAATGCACAAGACCCACGAATGATTCAAGATGATGGTGGCTATTCGAAGTGGTTGAACTGGGATTGGGTTAGTTTGGGGTTTTGGGTGGATTCGAGTATTCTTCTTTAATTAATTGCCGCATAATTCATAAATACTATGATGGAAACCAGATATATAATAATCGTTAAGTGCATGGCGGAGTTTTAGAAAAAATGTAGTGTGTTTATAGTGATATTTGAATTTAGTGAGTTTCTAAATGACTCCAATAACTCATAAAATTATTGTAATTATTTCCGGGTTCTGGTCTGTGTTTTTCAGTGTAGATGAAAAACTTTTCTTGCATAATCTATTATTCTATTGGAAAAGAGGAAAATATTTTGAAAATTGGCTTTCTTTCGAGGGCCCTTTTATGCTGGTTGACATTTAAACCCGTTTCAATGAAGATCAGGGGAGTGGGTTAGTGCTTTGGAGGCTTGGTGGTTGGGTGGGTGAATGGAGGAGCGTTGCATGGCATGCAATTATGCATTCATCAAGATTATGACACGACATGCGAGTTCCTCTTGTGTCTTTAGCAGCAAATGAATTTGTACTTTGGCTGATTCTTGGTGATGGTGTTGCTGCTGTTGATGTTGCTGTTGCTTCTGATGTTGCTCCTGCTGCTGCTGTGTTTTGATAGAACAATTTTGCTGGGTACTGTGGCAGCACACGCGATTTGGAAGCGGCGCGTAATTAATCGTCAAATGAGTTTAATTGTTTATGTCTCCCGCTCGCGCCTGTGAACCAAACGCGGTGTCTTTAGATGCCTTCGGATAGGAAAACAGAATCAGCAGACACATAAAAATTCGGATCACAAGCATTTTAACTAAGAGTTTAACTAATGGCCGTGGCTCTAAACAAACTATAAAGAAAATAAACCTTAATTTTTATTTAATTTATTTATAGTTGCAAGGCATTTCGGTATTTCTTGTGGTATTCCTTAATGATAGGTAGCTTTCTCATTACAAGTTCATAAGTCACTCCATTAGCAAGGAAATTACAAATTTTAGTCCAGCCTGAAAAAATTGGAAAAATATTTCGAAAAACAATTTGTAGCCTGGGGCCAGGAACCCCGCCATACTGGTCATAGGACATACGCCGAGGTATACCATTCATCATCAACCAAATGCAACCAGGAAATGGGAAATTGTGCTTGTGGTCGACCGCTGATTAAAACAAAAACAACAAAATTAACCAAAAAAATTAGCATTTTAATTCAAAATTTGTTGAGCACGAACCACGCAATATAAAAAAATGAGCATATCCTCCCCCTTCTTCTCAGTGTCTGATTTTCACAAGGGGGCTTGGAACAAAAGAGGGCTAATAATTTTATCAGCGACAAACAGTTGACAAAATCAGCAGATTTTTTTCAGCCAGGTCCTGCAGCCGTTTTGCCTGGAAACTTAAATTAACTGTGAAAGAGACCACGCAGCTAAGACATTTGTCTTTTCCCACTCCTGGCAAGCGAAATTTGGTCCTGTCTGGAGGGGGAACCGGCGCGGTATTTGGGGGTCTCAGCCTGTCCTGGAGATTATTAATCATCTTTTGTGCGCATCTTTCAGTTTTTCGTATGCCTCATTGCAGGCAGTCCCTGACTTTTCCTCCTTTGAACTTTCTGACTGAGCTAAGTCTCTGTGGCAAAGGAAATCCTTTTTCAAGGAAATTATATTGTCTTTGCGTTTTTTTCAGCGATACTTTGTATACTTGTTTCAGATTCTGCCTAATGAATTTCTGTTGATAAAGAACTTCATAAATTTTCAACTTAATTAAGTTGCTCCGATTCAGTCAGTTGGCAGCTTAGAACGTGAGAAAGACTTGACAGCAAGTGTGTTTGTAAGTCTGAAAATACTGGAGAAGATGATAATTTCAGAAAGATTGATTTACGGGTGTAGCAGGTAATTAAGACTGTTCAAATGTCAGTTATCAGAAGCTTTGGGCTTGTTTAGTATTAGATAATTAGATAAAAGAAAATCTTTATGAGAAAATTTTTGTTTTGCGACAAGGAAACTCAGTTTTCCTGTAGTTTCGTTCATTTTAAGCTCAAGGAAGTGTGCCAGCCCGAAACTTGATCGAAGAGAAGACACTCTCCCTCCAGCTTCAACTTTTCGGGGCTTAAAGCGTTAATTCGTTATTTATGTGTCACACAAATCGAAATTGAATGCCAAGCGAAATTATGGAATATTTATCATTTCACACGACTCCAACTTGCCGTCCAGGTAGGCTAAAGGCTATGGCGGATATACCATATGCAAAAATTGTATATATTTTGCAGGGAACTCCGAGGCGACTGGGGCCATGGAACGTTTGTCAATTCGAATTACGAATTACGACAAAGTGCGCTTAAATTATGTGCGTGTTCCGCCAGCCAGGATGGAGAAAGGGATCGAAACGCAATGGAACGGAGTGGATCGGATCGGAGTCCGAGCTGGCCATAAAGTGGGTTTCCCTTGGGTTACCAGGCTCGGGGATCGGGCCAGTTGTTGTGTCTGCTAACCGTAAAACGCGGACAAAGAGTGAAATATTTATAACGTTTACATTTATTCGACCACTCAGCCGAGAAGAAAGGAATGCAACCGCCGGCGGCCCCTGACCAATGTCCAGCGTCTGGGCAATCCTGCAAGCGGTGGCAAGTGTTAATTGGAATCAATTTGATAATCTTCTCACCCAGGGACACGAGACACGGAACACGGGCACGGGATTCGGGCTATGCTCTGCTGAGTTCATGATAATTTCGCGGATGTGCGATTTTGATTGAAAATTGCGCTGTGGGGGGTTCCTTTTATCGCACAAAGCACATAATTCAAAGTGTATTAATTTAAATGCCAATTTATTGCCAAAACATTCCCTTTCCCTCTCGGAGTGGTTTTGTTAAACGGAGCAGCCAAGATCCAGGTATCCAGAATAACTGTAACTCGTAGCGTCGTATTGATCATAAATAATACATTGTATCTTAAGAATATGTTGTGAAATGATTTAACTATATGATTTTGGCCATAACTTGAAATTGGTTTATAGTGACCAATATGAAAAAAAATATTGGATTGTATCTTTTGAATTCTTACCCCTTCCTGATAAGTTTCTAATTAACCCAGAGGTAAATATGCACCCATGCCATTTAAACCGGAATCCCACCCATATCGCTGACCAAAAACCACCCGCAGCAGCAACAAGCCTGACATGTGGCTGATTAACATATTATGCGACAAAATGCCACTGGACACACCACACTCCAAATACACCCACACAGATGGGAGGGAACTGTGACAATTCAACGCCTGTCACTGGCTGTTTGTGCAGATAATTCACGCCAACGCCAAAACAGAGCCATTCCGAGGGGCGATTCGAGCTCGAAGCCAGATTCTGATTCAGATTTTAATCGGAGAGACCACAGACAGAGTGTGTCTCGGGTTTTTCGGGTAATTGAAAAAGTTACTCGGCCTGTTCGGTGTATCTGGGCCTTGGGATCTGGCAATGACGATGACTATCGATGTCGGGCTGCAAGAGGTGAGTGCGGAAGTTGGCCTGCAACCACTAAATATCGCCCGCCTTATGGGCCAATTAAGGGTTCAACATTTTGCATATGCAGTCGGACTCTGAGGCTCTTTGTCTTTGATTTGCATAATTTCGGGTTGCTGTATCTCTATCTGTATCTACATATATACATATATACAAGACTGCTGCGGCCCTGCGATGATGGTGTCCAATTTCATTAGCAACGTCCAATCCCCAACAAACCTTTTAAAGCTTCAGATCCTTGTTTTGAAATGGAACTTTCAGCATACATATCTGTCGCCGAAACGAGCGTGTGTGCATGTCCTTTGCCTTTTTGTCACATTACGAGCATTTACATAAAATGAAATTGAATACGCTGAACATTTTTGGACATGTGGCCAGGACATCCACCCTTTCTCTTGTCTGCCTTTGTCATAATTTAATTAGTAAAGGTAACAAATGAATTGTGACCCCCATCTTCTTTGCCATAGAGCTGGATCTGGCCAAAGGACATTGTTTGACCCCCCTCCTTGAGGGACATAATAAATTTGTGGCAATTTCGCACAAGTCATAAATTAGGCAATCGGAATTTGTTTTCCAATTACACATATTTCACACCGCATGCCAAATAATTTAGCCTCACTGTCAGACACTCGCGGAAAAATAGCCGAGGGAGAATCGAAGGCTATTTCTATTTGATAATTTATAACGCACAGCAGCCGGGCCAACAAGTACAAATTGTCAAAAGTATTTTGCATCTTGAGAGGCGACCAAGAGACCACCCAAGGTGCACCACCCCCTCCAGCACCAGCACCAGCACCGGCACCGACACCGCCACCAGTACCACTCCCCTGACCACCAGCCCCAAGATGCCACGCGTTCGTAACGAGTCACAAATTCGCATTGCAATTGACCAGACTCGGCGCAGTCTCCCATCATAATTTCTCAGCCAACAACACCTTCCTGGCCAGGTCCGGTTTTGGCTGCAATCTGCCTTGGTTTCTGGGTAAGGGGCCGGGCCGGGGCAGTGCCACCCGCTTGGCCAGACCTTGGCATTTTGTGCCACCCAACTGGTCGCTTATATTTGCGTATTAACGCGCGAAATAATATTTTATTTTGACCATCGTCAAAGGATTGAAAAATGCCCCCTAATATCTTAGGCTCTTTGTGACGGCTTTGTGTGTTCAGCAAATGGAGGAGAATGGGCCATGGACGATGAAGACTGGTGGATGCCACATATAAGCCTTCTCCGGACTGCTTAAATAATTATTCTTTCTTTTCAGGTGACTTATGGTCGAGGAAACTCTGATTGTACCTGGTAAATGTACGACTTCCAGGAACTATTTGTGAGGCTTTTGTTTTGGAGGTTTATTTGGAATTAAGTTGAATTAAAAACTTTATAAAAAGCATAAGACTATTTCGCAAGCTCAATTTGTCCTCTTTAAGATTGATTAAATTAGTCTCAGCTGTGCAATGGCTTGTCTAAATAATTTAAACGCTTTAAGTTTTATGCAATTTTCTGCACAATTTTGCATAGTTCATTTATGGCATGGTAAAGACAACAATTTTGCTGTACGAAATATAGTTCACGGACACACCTCCTTCCTCGGAAAATTGCAATTCTTCAAGCCAAATTCCCACGCTCCACCACCGCAAGACATGGCAAACAAACGCGAGTGCGAATTCGAATGCAAATGCGGTGGATCGATCGATCACTTGCCTAGAGGCGATAATCCACTCGAGAAATAGTGGAAGCAACCGTTACCTCCTGGCCAATTGGTCACAAAATCTTAACACCTTCGCCAAGGTTGCGGGATGATCGAATGATGATGATCGCAGTCCGTTGATCAGTCAGTGGCGGCCATTAAAGTCAAATCATTTTTCACATTTAGATGCCAACGAGAAGGTACAGTGCGGCTTCAATTGATGCCCAAATCCGAGGCTGAGTCTGAGTCCGACTCCAGGTCCAAGTCCAAGTCCGAATCCGATCCATCCATCTGAAATTGCATCGATCACGATTCGTTGCGGGGGGGAGCAGCAAAAATATATTCACTGGCAATTGCAATCTTCGACATTGTCTGGCACTGGTATTGGGTAGTAGGTACTGGCTGGGCCTTACATAAAAGTAATCAAATCAACACCTTCATCAACTCCTTTGGCCATGCTCCAACCGCAAAATGCCTTCCTTATTTCGGAACCCAGACCGAACCGGGCCAATTTGAGTCTGGTAATTTTTCTCTCGTTCTCTCGAGGAGTCTCGGATCGTTTCTCAATTCGGCACCTGGGATCCTATGCGATCCAATCCGAATTGCTAAAGCCGGGGATTGGACTGAGCGGTGGCGATCGGCTGTCGATCAAATTGTTATTTTCGATATCTAATTTGTCATTTGGCAGCGGCAATTTAGTCGTTGCCCTGGGTCTTTCTGGCCTTAACTGGAGCTGAAGCTGGCTACACGCTGTCTGCGGTGCACGATCCTTATGGATGAAGCAAACCACTAAGCTCTGGGCAAACTAGGGAATCCCGGCGATTATCTTGTCGGCGCGTGAAATTCCCCGACCAGAGAGCAACGGAGGAATTGACCTGCAATTGATACCAATCCACAGCAATCCATTACAGAGGCTAAGCGCACAAGTTGCATGTCTCATTATTGGCAATTTCGGAGCAGCCTGGGTAATTGCCCCCACCACGATCGGTGGGTGCTTTGGCATGACTGGGGCATTTATTCCGGCTACACATGATATTTTGTTGCATCACGTCCCTCTTAATTTTCAGATATACATATATGCATGTTCGGTTTTGAGGAAGTTACGAACGATTCGCTAGTTCAGTGGTCATCAGATGGGTGTTTTGGGATTAGAGATCGAAGTGGGTGAAGCTTAAATGCCTAAAGCGGAATTTTTATGGAAAGTGCTCCACTTTTCAAAGCATACCCACTCCAAATTGAGATTCTTTTTGATAAAATTTGGTTGTAATAAATGAGATTTTTATTTAACGGACACACCATTTGAATAGCGAAATCATCCAAAAAGGTAAAACAAACATTTTTATGCTAATTAATGACTTAAGTACACATTTCAATGAACGCAATAAACATTTCATGTGCTCTGTTATCGATGCCATTTTTCTACTAAAATGGGTCTACAATCGGTGATACGGATATATAATATATATATATTTATAATATATACAAATTCCAACACTCCCGCGCAATCACACAAGGGCTGACACTTGCATTTTAATTACATCTGCGTCCATTATTAATTATTATCAGTAGATTTACATTATTAAATACCTCGGAATCACACTTAAAATTGTATTTACACGCGTTTACGTGATGCATTCAATGAGCGATATTTATTTAGACTTAATTTGTATTTTATATTATTTACACGAGTTTTTCAATTGATACTCAGCTGGCTGTCAATGATTCTTAATACGCAAATTTGATTGAAGCAAAGTCGAAATGCATTAAAGTAATTTTCCTATATACAAGGTTCGGCTGCACTGGCTTAGAAAAGTGTAGTTCTCTTACCTATTGGATTATGGAATTCAAAAACAAAAATCAAACACAAAAGAGGAATTCATTATAAACGCAAATTTTATTATTACAAAATATAGAAAACTTTTCATACTCTATACACATAAATAAGATAATGCTTAAATTTACGAAAAACTTGTTTAAAAACTGAAACTTGCACTGAACATTTTGTATATTATGCGTTTTGATTACTAAATAAAAAATTCGCTAAATTTTGGATTAATTTGTAAATGAAAAACATTACCTTCTTGGACGGCATCTTTGAGATGCACTCTGAGAGGAAACCAATGTCGAGAATTAAGATTTTGTTTTTTAAATTTTACTTAAAGTAAAAATAAAATTGCTAAAGCACACAAAACATTGCCACACATCAAGTAAACATAGCTTTAAATTTTTGGTATATTTCTGCAAACCACTGGGAGTAGAGTTTCATCCATATATGTATATATTCTTATATGCCAAATATTCGCATATGCTACATTACATATATAAATATTTTAACTAACTTTATTTTTGTCTTTTTTAGAGGGAGTTTGAATAGAGATTGTTTCTTTTTTCTTATTAATTTTTCTTAAACATTTTCCTGTTTTTCTTTTTAAATTAAGTAGAACTCAGTGCCATATAATTACTATACACATTTATATATATATAGACATGAACGGCCGCCGCTTCGGGATTAAACTTTAAAAGTTCTCTGGGATATGTCAGCCAAGATTTAAACAGCTGCAGCGGCCTAGAGAAAGTTGAAAACTGCAGGGGAAAGTTATGTACAAAATTACAGCGAGAACAATATAGTAGAAATATTAGGAAATTAAGCTACGGGGCTCTTCGATTTTTTTCTCTTGTTTTACATTTTTATATATATACTTTTTTTTGGGTTTTTTATGTGGTGTTTAAGGGGTGGCGGGGTATCTACAAGGTTGATTTTTTAGCCCCATTTCTAGATGCATAAATAATTACACTACTTGACATCCACAATGAGAGGAACTTCGCTGATATCGATTAAATTTGGCGGCGATTGTTGTTGCTGATGTTGCTGCTGCTGCTGATGTTGCTGGGAGGCTATTGCAGTTGCTGGTGCATTTGTTATGGCCGTTGCCGATGCTGTTGGCGTCGATGAGGCAGATGACAGCGATCCAGCCGAAGACGAGGAGGGTATTGCAGCCGTACTCAGATGATGATCGTTGTTGCCGTTGCTGCCGCTGTTGCTGCTAGCCAGCAACATGCGCTGGTGGTGTTGCTGCAGGCACTGATTTGCATTGACTGCTGCAGCGGCCATCATCATGGTCGCGGCATCGCAGTAATTAGACAGCATCGTGGTAGTGTTCACCGAGGATGTGGCTGCTGTCGCCGGTGTTGCATATGTGGCCATATAGTCCGTATTGCTGTTGCTGTTGCTAGTGGAGCTGCTGCTGCCGCCAAAGAAACTGCCTGCACTCATATGATTTCCACTGCCACTGCTGTTGCTGCTATTGCTGATGTTATTGTTGTTATTGTTATTGCTATAGTTGCTGATTTGCTGATTGCAATTGCTGTTGTGGCTGCTGCTGCTACTGCTGTTGTTGTTGATGCTATTGCTGTTGTTATTGTTGTGGCAATTGCCGTATGTTGGCTGCATGACAGCGACATTGGCGAGCTGATCATGACTGCTGGCGACAATGTTGTGACTGCCACAGCCAGCGACACCGCCGCTGCCACTTCCACTGCCTTCGGTACCGCCTCCTCCGCCTCCTCCTCCCGCACCCCCTACACCCGTAACTACGCCGGGATTGATGGTGAGCGTTGCAGCCGCCACAGCTGCGGCCGATGATCAAGTCGTTGTCAATTGGCGCCACATCGTGTGTCACATCGAAGGCAGATAGGGCCAAGAGAAACTGTTGCCACTGAGCAGCATGTCGCGTATCAGCGTTTCGATGGGTGTTTTTCCGACTAGACGCACAAAAAATAGTTGCTCGATAACCTGTCAGGGAAAACACAAAAAATAAATAAAATAAAAATTAAATAGGGCTATAAGTGTTAGGATCTTTATAATTTTGTGGATCATAAAATAGTTATATACGGCTTTTAATAGCTTATACTAAAATCGTGTTTTTATGACCTTTTATTTAATTGGAAAATTCATCAAAAGATTACAAGACAAGGAAAACTACTTTTGGAAGGCAATTCGTTTGGTTTGAAATCGTATAAAAAGTTAAATGTTGTTGCAAATATATTTTTTAAATCACAATGACATTCAAATTATAATACTGCTTATCAAGCGTTTAATTCATTTGGTTTTCTTGTTTATTTGTGATAATAATAAAAAAAAATAGACTTACTTGTGAGGAAACAGTTCGCAGCGATGGCAATCTCAGGAGCAGCTTGCCAAATCTGGTGGGCTGATTGGGATACTGGGTCCGGCAGTACTCCTCCAGGGCGCACTGCGACTTCTCTTGCAGGGATTCAATGTGCGTCACATCGGACAGGCCGCAGGCATCTGCAACACAAGTTGAAAGACGAAAAAACAATGAGTACTCTGCAGATTGGCAAAAGATTCAATGCAAATACATGGTAGATACTCTTTTAGGCAGTTCACCTGACGCCGACAGAAATTTTCCGACTCTTCGAGTGCCTGTCCCGTCAAACAAATAACCGAACATGAGCCACGACCACGCCCACTGGCAGCTCAGTTCATTGCGGTTCAATTCACTTGAACACACTCAAAAAACACACACAGCACAGCGGCAGCGTATCGATGACGAAACTGGGGGATTACGTCATTTTTTCTTGATTTATGTCCAATTGAAGTGGACGTAGTCTGCTACAGTGACTACAACAACATGGGTTAATTAAATTCGGGAAAATTAAGCCACAAGACAACGCCCGAATAGCTCGAATAGTCGGAATAGCCCGAATAGGTTTTCCATCATGTTAGCCATGGCATTTAATTACGGCAATGCTATATTGCGCATACGCAGCGTGTGCCGCAGAGTGTTAATTGCCAGCCACCAAAAGTTTGCTTATCAATTGCTGTAAAAACATCAGAAATGAGCGGTTCTTCTATTTTTTACACCAGCATATATATATTTTTTTGTGTTTGACTGTTTGAAATTCAAATTAGACATCAGCACTTGTAAATTTGCATAGCTTTAAAGCATTTTAAACGGCAATTGCCGTTAAGAATGGCGTTTCGAAATTGCATATGAAATTTTGTTTGCTTAATTAGTCACTGCACACACGAGGACTCCATTACGCAAGGCGAAGCTAAAATCGAAAACGTAAAATGCGAAACTACGAAGCTCAAGTCTGCAGCTGATATATCATTTACCGTCGAGTTAATGATTGGGCCATTTGCAAGCGATATCATCATGATTCGTTCTCATATATCCGCTTGCGATTGCCTGGCCAGCTGTCTTTGACTGCATGTCGTTAATGGCTCTCTGGCGGCGATATTTTTTTTCAAACCTTTTCTGCACGCAACTCCGACCATAAAAGACAAGTGTCAATTGAAAGCCAATACTAGGCGGTAAACGAAGCTTGTTTTGTGCCGAGATTTGTCTGGACCTAGAGATAGTCCAGCTGCCAAATGGCCAAATACATTTGACTGTAGCTATCGTATAAATTTCCTTGGCTAAACCGAAAACCCCACACAAAGCGCGTAAATCAAGTTAACTGATTTGTCGCCGGAGGCAACAGAAATTCAATTAGCCATTATTAACCATTCGACTTCATAAACAACAACAACCAACAACGAACAACCAACAACTAACAACCAACAACAACTATAATAATAATCGTGAAGCTCAGGCTTAACGAATTAGACATGGTCAGTTCGGCTAGCTCGGCGAATCACTTCATTGGCCATGGCCATAATTGTCAATTGACTTTCCATTAACTCGGACGATCCTGGGACCCCGAATGGAAAATCATATCCGCGGAGGCGAGGGACGGGACCTAGCGGGTGGAAATTGTGTCAGGCACAAGATTTTTGTTTCATTGAAATGCAGCCAAGATGACGAGGAGCTGGGATTTCTTCTCAGCGAAGGAGCTGCATGCTCCAAGTGAAAGACATTCCAC
Organism: Drosophila vallismaia; assembly: GCA_035047325.1. Lineage (NCBI taxonomy): Eukaryota > Metazoa > Arthropoda > Insecta > Diptera > Drosophilidae > Drosophila > Drosophila vallismaia. Next base: position 11,147,609 of record JAWNPU010000073.1, read on the forward strand.
TTCCAGGTCGGGCACTGGAGAAATGCAGTGCTTTCTCGAGGGGTTTGCCTTTGATTTTTGTTCAGTTTGAACGTTTTTTTCCATTTTGTCTTCTTTGGGGATTTTTTTGTTAACCGTTTTCGGCTTAAAGTTATGTACCCTACAAACCAGGCTTCGATTTGTATTTGGTTTTTCGGTTTTCAGTTTTCAGATTTTGGTTTTGGGTCGTCGCAGTTACTAACTCAGCGGAGAGATCGTGACCGCGTGTTTTAAATGCATAATGACCGTAAAGTAGTTGCTTGGATAACCACCAGATTCAGACATATCGGAAAAAGAGCACAAGCTCCGTGTCGGGCGCCAGGTGGGGAGGCTAGGGTTAACCCCTGTTTAACAAAATTATGAATTGATGCATTATATTTTATTAGATCGGAGTTCTTTATGGATCCAGTTCCTATTCACGATCGCCAGAAACAGTTATAACTTTATTTAGTTTTAATAAGGACCGTCATCGTACGGGATAGAAAGGGTCGTGCGGGGTTAACTGTTAAGCTAAGGAGCACAAAATCTTGGGCAAACAGAGACGACTGTCTGAATCTGGAACCTAATATCGAAACGCGCCCTTAATGATTCTAATCAACGATCCAGAGTTACTGTTAATTGTCCAACTCTCAGGCACGTCGCTGGCAATTTTCCGGGGAAAAGCAGAAAGGCAGAAAATCGGAAAAGCAGCACCAGTCTCAGGCGATCAATGAGCGCCATAAAACGATTTGAGCGGCTTCGGAGGAGGCTCTATAGCTGCTCCCAGCTCCGAGGAGCTAGCGAAAAACACATACACAAAATGTTGGTCAAAAAGTGTGGCCAAGACATGAAAGCTACAACTCTTAACAACTGAAGCCAACAACAGGAATCAGGGGGCCCATGAGGTAGGTGGAGATGGAGGTGGAGGATGCAACTCAGCCAGAGGAGCAGACATGTCGTCAGTGCCCCGCAGAAGATCTGGTGAGCCCGAACCCGGTACTTTACTGCCGCGATCGTGTCTGTCTCCCACAATCTAAAAGGTGGCCAAGAGAGACCAGAAGACGAGCGGGACAGCAGCGAGGAGGAAAGCAGCGATTGATCGGCTGCAGTTTATGGACTCATGCAGCCAATTCAAATGCAATTGCCAGCGAGCCGAGATCGGACCACGAACTCCGCGCAACACACACGCCCCCTCGCTGGTTTCGGCTCCGGCTTAGGCCATCTCGCACACAGCGTTTTAAAAATTGTATGGCTATTCCGACCAAGGCCTGGACGTGGTCCACTGCTTGTAGGCAAGCGACATAAACGAGTGTTGTATTAATGTTCATAATGTGGTATCGCGACGTCAATAAACGTCGCCACAAAATCCACCAAGCGGGGCGGTAATATCTTTAAGCCGAGTTGGAAAAACAATTGCGACGTGAAGTTTGCGCATGATCGAAGATCAGGGGGAAATACCAAAACTAGTACTAAATCAAGGCTTAACTTTTCCCCAATCACCAAAAAGTAAGCTAAGCTACACTTAATTGCAAACTTAACTTATCCTAAAGTCGAAATAAAGAAAATAGTTGTTCACTCTATTTGCATACAAAATTTCTGTGATTTATTTCGCTTGGAACCGAATTGTCTAAAAATATTTATATATAAGACGTCTAAAAAATATTTAAATTATTCGAATATACTCGTAAGCTGCCGTGATTTATTTGAGTGTTTGTGTGCATTTGTGCATGTGTTAGATGTATGAGTGTGTGAGTGTAAGTAATCCCAAAGTCCAGAGTTTCGTTGCCACGTGCGGATGAGATTAAATTTTGTGTTTTTGTTTTGTATGTGCAAAGCTTTGGTTAAGAAATGAAATAAAAATGTGAAAAGATTAGTTTTGAATAAATAAGATTGTTGGAGCAGTGAAAACCATAAGTTTTTGTTAAATTGTACGAATTTAAAAGCATGAAAAATTCAACAAAAATTAAAGTTTTCCAATGAGCTGAAACAAAAATTTGATTAAATATGTTTACCTTTACCTGGGGTGAATATTTAGCCCTAATATCTTAATCAGAGCGAGCTCATCATTTTAAGAATTTTGGGTTTTATATTATTAGTTGTATTAAAGTTTTTTGCAAATATTCTTGCGGAATTTAAAGTTTTCATTGACTTTTACTTGGTTTCAAATAAACAGAACAAATAGCTTTGAATTCATATTACTCTAAAGAAAACAAAACCATTTGATCTCAGTTGCAGTAAAATTGAAATATTCAAACTAATTTATTTTACAATCCATCTACTATTTTTAAATACATTAAATAATTAAATTATTTTGATAAGTTCATAAAAATCAAAACAATTTAATCATTGCTTCGACTTCTGGTTTACAAATTATTTTCAAATTTCAATCTTCTTTTTTCCACTTTATAATGGGTATTGATTGAAAGTATCAAATAATTTGAATAAGCTGAAAATTGTAATATTTTTAATAAACGCAAAATATTAATAATAAAAGCAAAATTAAACAACTGAAACATTGTTCGTTTACGACAAGTACGTCAAATACAAAGTAGGATCCCACTCGGTATTATTAGATGATGATATCTAATTTGTTAGTAAAACAAAACTAAAATTAAAACAAAGGTTAAAATTAGTCAACAAGCGGTGTAAGCAAATTAGTAATAAATAACAAGTAAAAACACAAGCCAGGATTAGATTTTTTGTTTAACAGCAACAGCTTTTGTATATTCATAAATTCTTTCTTTCCCTCCTCATCGATTTTTCTTTTTTTGGCAAAGTTCACTAGACGATTCTAAGCTATGGATTACCACTAAAATAAATTAACTTAGCATAAGGCAATAAATAGACTGATACTAGCAATAGGCACTAACGTAAGTACATGTACAAAGGATTGACCTAGCAGGTTTATAAATACAGATTACGGATTTACAGGTAAGTAAGGGGTGAGATCCTACAACTGCCATCTACTGCCGGCGAGGCTATAGGGCGAGTACCTGTAGCTGGGGCTCCCAAAGGACCCCTGGCCCACGCCCACACCCACGCCCACCCCGAAGGGCGTACTGTGGTGGAACATATCGAAGGCCGATCCGAAGGGGGCGCGCGGTGGCGTTTGGTAATGGAACAGCGTCTGATAGGCTCCACCGCCCAGCGCCGAAGACGAGGATGCAGTGGAGGAAGCGGTGGTGGTGGTCACTGCGGGGGCGGCTGTGGAGGCAGGAGGGGCCAGCGAAGTACTCAGAGGCGAGGCGGTTAGGTTGAGGGAGGACGAACCGCTTTGCGATTGAGTAGGAAGCGAGGCGCCCAGCCCGCTGCTATTATTGTGCCCGGAGGCATCGCCCCCCGAATTGGGGGGTGTGGCCTGAGCCTGGGCGTACAGGCTGGCCAAAAGATCCACCTCGGAGCCGGCGTTCTTGGCCTGGCAGCTGCTGAAGGCACTGCCGGCAGAGGGAAGTAGGGGAGCAGTAGGAACGGCTGCAGCAGAAGCAGTAGCAGAAGTGACCACAGCGGAGGAGGAAGCGGAGGAGATTGTAGCCAGTTCCTGCTGCTGATGCTGCTGCTGATTCTCGGCCTGCTGCACTGCAGCCTCGACGCCGGCCACGCTCTTTATGAAAGTAGCCAGGTGGATTGGAGCCTGTGTGGGCGCCTGGGACTCCTGCTCCAGGCGATTCAACTCATCGAGGTGTTCGCGCACCACATTCAAAATATCATCGTTTGACGCCGCGAGTCCCTTGACCAGCAGCCCTGAAACCTTGGCGAGCAGCGCCGGCACATCTTTGTAAAGGATGTCCAGCAACTTACCGGTGGTAAACAGCACAATAGCCTTGAGGCAGGAGTACTCCGCCGAATCCACGTGCAGCGCCTTCAGCTTCTCGACCTGTTCCTGGAAGATGCGGATGTGGTCCATGAAGGCGACCACTCGGTCGGCGGCCATTGGGGAGGCGTGCAGTCCAGCGGCGGCCAAAAGAGGCGCCACATGCAGTGGCATGGAGCACTGGCTGGCGTTCAGGACGAACAGTTCCGACCAGACCAGTCGCAGGAGCGCCACCTGGTCGGTCACCTGCAGCTCCGGGAAGAAGGGTATGTTCTTGGCCCACTCTACGGCCGAGAAGAGGAGTCGGGCGGCAAGTTCGCAGATATTGTCGATGCCCATGATGTTATTTGGTTGCATGCACTGGCCGTATCGGGAGGTGGGATACGGCTCCGCCCGCAAGAGAAGAGAGATGTAGGAACTGAGGTACGAGTGCCCATTGAAACCGGCGATTCCCATGGGGTCTCCGTTGGCGATCTGGTACTGTCCGTGCATGCCGGCCAGTCCGGGCTGGGTGGGCGGAACGCGGCCACGTTGAACAGCTGAAACGATAAGATTGCACATATTTTATTAGTTTTATAAATATTAATATTTCTTAATACAGTTTTTGAGTAATTTAATAAGAACAGAAGAAGTACAGAATAAAATCTTTGAATCCCTGTGGCTGTTTGACATCCTAGCTCAGGTACAGGCATCACTCTCGCTATTGTTGGGACTATTTTGACCGTCACGTCACACGCGGCACAATGAGGGGCATTCAGCTCTGTTGGCAAAGCTGCCACAGCACACAATGCTACTATCCGGCTATCGGCACTCGATCTCTGACGCATCTCCGGCCCAGAACTGCGTTGTTTTTCCAATTCCGAGCCTTTGTCAAGTCCGAGACAACGTCATAAGATACTTTTACCCCTTGGGCTTACAGCCGAGGCACTTTCAACCCTTTGGATTGGACTTTGTGTGTGTTGTCTCAACTGCTTAGATATGCAAATTGAACTAAATACTTTCAACGCATCTTTGGGATACATACTGTACACTGGGGAAAATGTAAGGGAGAGTTTTGTGCAGATTTTAAGCAAGTAACGGACAGGTTTTTGCACACTGCCCAGACAAATATATAAACATTATAATTAACAAAGTAAATGCTCTGGCTAAATGGAAAGTGAAAGGCCGGAAACGGAATTTCCCCCTCGACATTGACATGGACACGGACATGGATATGGATATGGATGTTCCTGCTTAACATTTACCGAAAGTTAAGATGCAGCTTAAGCGCTACTAAGGCCACTTGGACACGCTCTCGAGAGCTGACATGTGAGCGGGAACTTGAGCACGTGCTGTCGGCAGATTCATTCATTAAGCAATCAGCTAAAAGGGCAAGTCGGGCCAAGTCGAAACTCAAGGCAGTACCACTTTTCTGCTGCTGTAATCTGCGCTCGATCTCGCCAGAAAAAAACCGCAGACTTGGGCATCTTTCTTTCTTGCTTTCTGCTTTTGGCTTTCTTGCGGTCAGACAATATTTTCCCAGGCGCATAAATAAGGCACTGGACAGAGTGACCGCTCAACCGGTTTCCGCTCATAGAACACCAAGTGCAGGACTCAGCTTAGGAGGTGAAGTGGGAAATGGGCTGATAGGGTCCTGCCACCCCATGGCACAATTACGCAAATGTATTGTATAAATAAGCGTCGCTGTCCTGCTTTCTCTTCCTTGGATGGACAGTGGTCATCTGGATGGAATAGCCGGAGCGGTGCAACCCCTGGCTTAATTGCTCCGGTGAGGCAATAAACAAACACCTTCGGACCGGGCACTGAAAGGGATTTCTGATTTGGAATGCGGATTTCGGATTTCGGGATATGTGACCATTGTCTGAACTGACCAAAAACGCTTTCGTTTCCACTACAAAAGACGTTACGTTTGCCCGGTTCTCGAGATCCAGGTAGAGATCTGTGAATCCAGTTTCGGTTTTATTTCCACTTCCAGCTGCAGTACAAAGAGCTTCGTCGATCAATAATAATAATAATACATAGTAATGCCTGTGCAGTTTGACCATTGCTTTGTTTTAGTTTGAGCCTCGAATTGGCCTGGCCCAAGGCTGTGATTGCGTTTTCCAGATTGCGGCTCCAAGCGCTAGGTGTGCCTAGGATGTGTGAAAAAGGTGTGGAGTCGAGGTGTAAAACCTTAGCTGACCCACTTTCCTAACCAGCTCCGAGTATCTCTGACTATTGTCTGCCCAGAAATGCGTTCGACCAAGCCCCAAAAAAAATGGGCGAATGCAGGTGTTGTTGTTGTTTCGCTGCACCAGAGGAATTTCAACGGGGTCAGGGTTCACGAGCAAGAGTTCAGCCAGTTGCAGCAACCCCTCGAAAATCCCTTTATAAATTATAATAAATTCAAAATAATTTAACCAAATTTCACTACCCTTAAAATATTTTAGAAAAAAACAAGTTTTTCTGCGGAAAATCTTCTGACAAAACGTTGACCAGTCCATCCACCAACTTCCCTTGACCAATTGACACTGCAATTTAATTAGAGCGACCCGGAACACTGATTTGATGTTGTTTTTTTCAGGTTTTGTGAGGCTTTTTGTGCGCCAAGCCCGTACAATTTCTTGACCCAGGGTCGTTCCAGGCACAACCTTTGTCCCGCTTTACAATTAAGAACTCCAAGCACCTTCCTTCCTACCCGGGCGCACAAAAAGAGGGTAAAAGCAAAGGAAACCTTCTATGCAGAACTAAGATTTTCTCACGATTTTTCAGTTTTGATAGCGAGGGACTAGTTTTACGCAGAACTTGTCATTAAAGAAATGTGACTCAAGTCCAGAATGTGGCAAAAGGTGTTGAACTCTTTTGCGTTTTATGAATGCCACGCCGAGAGCAGAGCTTTGGGGCAGGCTTCCATGGCTGGGTTGGGGTGGGGTAAAAGAGCCGGATTTAATGGGCCCAACAGGTAGATCGGTAGACCTGGGTTCGGACTGTGTCATTAGCCAAAAACTTGTCTGGCTTAGGTAAATTTGAAATGCTTTTTTCACAATCCGTCGGCGACTAAATAAATGTTTATATTCATTTAATTACAAGTGCATTGAGAGGAGGCTGGCGTAGCTGCATTTTAATTGCCCGTAGTCGCCATAAATTAACGTTTTCGTTCTTAACCCAAATCGATGTGTGTACAGACATTTGTAGTCTGTCGCCGACTATAGGTTTAGCTATTGGGCTTAGGCTATAGCTTTAACTTTGGCTTTGACAGTTGTTGCTGTTGCTATTATAGCTGTTGCTGCTTTTGCCTTTGTTGCTGCTGGCTATTAGCATTTTGCGAAAAACCTGTCAATATTAGTGCAAATAATAACAGCTTAGCGTCCGCTAACTGCAGTCAGTCTCTATCTTTGTATCTGCGACTCCCTGACAGACGCTAATTGTTAATGCTGACAAGTGTAACTGGCTATTGGCCATTGTCAATCCGCCAGTCACTCAGTCAGCCCGGCAGTCAATCAGTCAGTTGGCCAGTGAGTCGATGCAGGAAAACGAGTCTCACCCAAGTATGCCAAATATTTGGCTTGGCTTGCTTACAAATTAGTTACACATTGGGCAGCATTTGATTAACTGATAAATTGCCCCTGCCTCTCCCGTCCACTAGCTAGTAGTTTCTCTCAGTGCACAAACGAGCGAACAAGTTTGCATTTCATCTGGCGGGGTCAAAAAGCCTCATAATTGATTTTTAGCTAAGCGAATTTGTGCGTGGAAATAAGAAATATCGCCAGATACTTGACCCGATCCGAGATGATCCGAGCTGATCTGCTCTGGTCTGTGGCCACATTCTTTGGCACAGTTCCTGCCACCCAAATATCTCAACTGATCCGCACCGAACCGAACCCAATTGCTCGCCTCTGATCACATTCCTATATGCTATATAGCATGTGACATTTAGTCATCGCAGGCTGCTCTACTTCCGTTCTTCTGTCGTTGATTTAATTTATTTCTTTGCCTTTGGGTTTGACTTTTAATTGACCCACAGCCCAATACAACCCAACCCAAAACAACACATCGATGCGTTGTCAGTGTCTAAATTTCTGTTTTTGAATTACTCAATTCTTAATAACAAATTTTGTTTTCGTTTTTGTAGGGCATAAAATGAGGTCTTACCTTCGCGTCGCATGCCCATTTTGAGGCACTTCTTCAAGCGGCAATATTGACATTGATTCCGATGGTGCTGGTCGATGGGGCAATTTCGGCTGCCGCGGCACGAATAAGTGAGATTGCGTCGCACGGAGCGCTTGAAGAAGGACTTGCAGCCTGAAAGTAAAAGAAACGGGAAGTTTAAATTTAATGTTGGATATTCAAAGTATAGAGGTTAAATACAAAGCCCCAAAAACATTGTTTCGGTTGGCCTGGCAGCGCTACAAATTCCTTGGCACCCGAAAACTTCTCGAGAACAAAAAGAATTGTTACCACTTGTACGAACATTGAAGAGTTCCAGCTGCACTCCATGACATCGAGTTCCTGATGCCCATGTCAATGGTCATGTTACACGTTTCATGGTTTAACGCCTCCCATAAAATTACCTTTAATGGCTTTCAATTAACAAAGTGTATCTTGGCCACGAAGATACTGAGCGGAGCGAGAAACCTCAGCTAGACTAAGCTAAGGGAAAACTGGCAGCAAGTTCAAGTTCGGCTCGAATGCCACGAATTTACTGTTAAGCCAGACGGCCGGATTAGGCACGGATCGTTGTTTGGCAAGCTGCAGCCTTAGGCTCAACTTTGGCTAAGTGCTTTGGGCCACAGTTGGGTGTTTCGGTGGTAGGACAAGCCACCAAGTTAATGTCGCCGACGCGTATCTGAACATGTGTATCACTTTGGCTTTTTCTGCATAAAGAGCTGCCAGTGGATGGGGTTTAGCTTTGGGGCAACAGCAGGTATTGTCTGGCCTCTACGCCTCTTCTTTGGCTTAGGCAGGAGAGAAAAATTTCTCACAATAACTCAAAACAATGGCATATGCTCATAAAATTCGTTTTAAGCTGTAAAATCATCATCAAACAAAATATGTAAGCACTGAGCGTTTATGCAGACCCAATCCCTCTATATAGCATGCGATCACAGGCTATAAAAGATCTTTCAATGCTTTTTGCCATTGCGATCGTGTGGCTTTAGCCTCCCACCGAAATGGAAACAAAACGTGGCCAGCAAATTGAAACTGATTGAAAGCTTAAGTCGATGGCTAAATGCGCTTAAGAGGATTTATTATGGGTGAATGAACGTTGAGATAGCAATTTGTTTAAACAGTTCACATAATAAATAGCTTATTTCAACTAAAAAATATATTACTAAAGATTCAATCATCTTACTATTTACTGAATGTATCTATTTAACTTCCTGGTACATCATAGGGCATTTGGAATTCTTCACATTCGACCAAGTTGATTCGAAGACCAACCCAAACATCTAGGAAATACCTGCACACAGATACGAATAACCACTCACACACTGAGAGCTTTTACACCATATGATCTACGAATAACGATATTGTACCAAGTCACGATTTCTGCCAAAACGTACCGTTGCCTTCTGTCCCCGTACCGCTCTCCGCTGCTCATCTCCTCTGGTATCGGCCACGGAAACGCGGTTGTGGGAGAGGGACAGGCGATCAACGGACAGACAGGCGGACAGACGGGCGGACAGACGGACAACTTGGCCCGAACGAGGAGAGGTAAATAAAAGAACTTGCAACAGAGGCAACTGCCCATATGCGCCTATCGCAACTCTATCTAGAGCTGCAGCTTCGAGCCGAGTATCCAAGTATCCAAGTATCTGTATCTGAGGAGTATCTGTATCTGCGGCAAGGCGATCCCAGTGGACGAAAGATGCGCGTCGTTATTGATGAAGATACGAGTACAAGCCGCAGATACCGTAAACAAAATCCGCGACGGGGTGGAGTGGATATCGTGTTATATCAATAACCGAAAAAGGGTGGATCGCCCAGCGCCAAGAGTCCCAGATCCCGAATGCCCGCGAGTGTGGGAAGTCCGGCGAAGCCCTAGAGTCTAAAATCCTTTTACCCCACTATGGTTTCGGCTTAAATGGTCGGTTTTGGCTGAGCCCACAACCGAAAGCTAAGACTGACTTGCGGTAGTTTCAATTACCGCTTTCCCTAATTGCGGCGGGTGGAGGTAGGCAGGCAGTGGTTGCAAGTTCGCGTGTGCTACGCGCCATAAAGCGTTCAATACAGTTAGAAGAGGTTCCGAGAACCCTGGCTTAGCTAACCTAAGCCCAGCTAAGCGTTTTATTAATTGAACTTCCTCAAAAGTGAGCAAAATTATCTGGCTGGCGCAGTGCAGCACACGAGATCTCGCATTGCCGCTTGGCTGCGCAATTTAAAGCGTTAAATTAGCTGGCCCCGAGAGTATCTGTATCTTTCGGATGGCAGATGGCCCAATCACTTTTCCCGTTCACTGTTTCGCTGTTTGCTGCTTGCTGTTTGCGATTTGCCGTTTGCCATTTTTCATTTTCCAGCCGCGGTCAATGATCGCTTGGCCCAGTGGAAGCAAAGTCAATAGCCAAAGCCACAGACCTCGCCTTGACTTTGGCTCATTTTCTAATTATTAATGCACACAAAGAGCGGGCGGTGGCTGGGGCGGGTGGAGTGGCCCATCATTAAGGTGCAATAATTAAATGTTAAGCTTACATGGCGCAAGCTAGTCCAAGTAATTAGCACAGCCACCACAGCCAGCGCAGTCACTCCAGAGCGGGCCAGACAAAATATCTGGAGTACAACCAAAACATAATTACAGCCCCCGTCGACAGACACGAAACTAACTGAGCTCATGCACTTCGAGTATCTACAAAATGCACTGATTATGACGGAGCCTCTACTGGTTGAAGATACTAAAAAGCTGGAAACGGAACAGGTACACCGCTGGGTGACTGCCACAAGAAACGGATGTCTATTTTTTATTGGCATGTATATGGGTCAACTGTGAACCAAGAATCAAGTACTTCAGCTAGGGCTGCTGAAATTGTCTGGAATGATTTCTGGGGCAGTTCTAACAAGTGTCACATCCAGAACCATCCGCACGTTGCAGCCAAGTAGAAGGTAGAAATGCCGCCTCAGATAAGCGATTTAGCTTTGATTTAACTGATGCTATGTGGAGTTATGCAGTTCCAAGTCTGGTCATGTACTCCAAAACACACGGCGATAAGCGGGGCTAGAGACTGTTTAGGTTGTCGCGGTTCTAGAGACCCGCAAGTGCAGTCTGCTGTCTGCAGTCTTCTCCTCCGAAGATGCACACAAAAATACAGAAAGCCCAAAAAAATTAAAAGGAAAAAAGCACAAAACGTGCCGGGCAGCAAAAGTTGCAGAATGCATTTCGCTGGGCCTGATCGATTAGACGAACTTAGTTGAAAACGAAAATTGCGCATGAAGTGGCAACAGCCAGCAGTGGAACAGTGGAGCAACTGCAGCCCCTTCTGGCCCAAAGCCAGTTGGAGAGCCAAAGCTTAACATAATTAATTAAACCGTTACATTATAAAGCGGATCAAGTCGGTAGTTCACGATTTCTGCCTCTGAGACTCTCTTTTATTTCGGGGGCCTTTTTCGAAATCGCATCGTGTCAGGATGAATTTTTTGCGCCTCATTTTCGGAGACCTCAGCTGGAAGACTTTAACTGGAACTGAAACTGCAGCAGTTTCGAATTGGTATTGGGATTGGGACTGGGCTTGGGCTTGGGCTTGGGCTTGGAACTTGGTCTGAACTGGCTGCTCTATTGGCTTGAACATTTCTTCTAAGTACAGCGATTTGTACTACAAGCCAGCTTTTAATGATTACAATGTCTGCTTGGCTGGCTGGCTGGCCGGCTTTTGTTTTTTAGTTGTTTTTGCAACTGACTTGGCTGTCTGTTTGTCTGTTTCTTGTGTCCCAACAATATCGCTACAATTAAGTTTTGTTTTTGGGGGATTTTCCTTTAGACGATTTTAATGAAGGGTTCAGCTCAGGGCTCATTAATGTTGACACAGACTTGAGCAATCGTATAAGTTCTCCTGCAAGTATGATTGCTGCGACAGTCGTTAACCCGGGCGATACTTTTACGAATTTGCCAGAGAAAACATAAAAATTTGTCAAAATAAATATTGGGGCCATAAGTTATAAGTTATAAGAGAGAAAAAGGGGAGAGCTACCGAGTTGTAAATCAAGACTGCAGACACCAAATCGCACGGAAGTTATAAATGTTTATCAAAAGGCGATTTATGTGATAAATGGTATGGGCAAGAAATTTACTCGATTCGGCCCATTTTGGCTGGTTAAATGCAAATTTTAATACAAGCCTCGAATTTATTTGGCCTCTTGCTAATTAATAAATAAGAAATCCTTTAGCTGCGGGCGTTTTGACCACGCCCACATCTCCCCAAAAAAAACTGCAGCGTCATAAATTGCAATGCTCGGTGGGCGTTGTTAATTTTCTGCATTCGTATTTACTTTGTTGCTTTTACTTTGTTATTTAAACGTGTAGAAGATGGGGTGGTGGGATGGTGGAATAGTGGGGAGGAGGCCGTATCACAGACAGCAAATTGATTTATGTTTGGCTTTTGTTAAATGCTCAGAGTGGAATGAATTTTCACTGCGAAAACACGAATTTCAGCCGAGCGCCATTTAACAGATTGTCAAGAGGTGCAGAGTTAAAAGCGAAATTGTGGCCATATCAATAAAACCAAGCATTTAAAATGGGATTTTTCCACAAAGAAATTATATGCAAAATTGAAATTGTTATTGTGTAGAGAATGCGCATTTAAATTATACTTTTATGAATCTTCTTGGGCTTTGATCTAAGCTATATTTTGGCAACAATAAATATTTATTGCATTATGCATTTCCCTTCATGATTTTTTTATTCATCTCTTTCAGTTACGAGTATTTATTTGCCCACATCATAATGAAGTTAATTAAAAAGCCACACATGTTGAATACAATTCCGCACAAAGGAAGAAGACGGAGGAAACAAGATTCTTCCTCTGCAGAAGATACACAGATACACAGATACAAGATACAGCCGCTGACCAAGCGACATGCGAGTTTTTTGGACATTTTAAACCCAAAATCTTTCACAGAGTTTCGGGACTTGCTCCCTAATTGCCGAACGTGGGAATCTATTTAAATGGATTTGATGTAAGCTCGTTCGCGGAAATTGTAGCAAATGGAACGCAGCTCGGCCCGGTCTGGGCCTCGGATTATTTATGCCACTCCAAGTTGACAATCTGTGGCTGGCGGGTGCACTTCACACACATTATTTGTGGCAGCTAATGGGCTTGGCTGGCGCTTAACAATTAGTTGTGATGGCAATTTTTTACAGCTTTTTATGTTCTCCCCACTTCTGGGCCAAGCTTAATTCTGTCCTGCTCTGCTCAGCTGATGTTTGTTTTAATTAATTGCATGCCAGGTACTTAGTAGTTGCCGTAATTTTTCGCAAAATTTATTTATCATTGTCATGTGCGGAGTAAATAGATAAATTATGCTAATACACTTTTGACATGGGTGCTGAGATAGTTTTCTTGTTGCAATTTGAAATTCAATAGTTTCTCAGAAACTCTGGCCAAGAGTTTAATATATGTTTTTGATATTTGCCACGCTGATGGATGACTGTTTGAGGGAAAACTCTTTGGATACCCTAATAGCCATGACAAATAGCCGAATTAATAGGCGATACGGCAAGCTTGCCACATTAGAGCCGTGCACTCATCATTAATATTATCGAGACGCTTTTATCAGCGCACATTTTTCAGTGAAGCCATGACTTTTTGCGCTGGCTAAAGGTTACAAACTCTGGCTCTGATCTGCTGCTGCCTTCGAATTTCACCAATCCTCGCCAGCTGTGCGCGAAATCAAACAAGTTGCCACCACCACCAGAAGCAAGGAGCAAGAAGCCAGCAGTACGGAACAGGAACCGAAACCGAAACAGCCAAAGAAACAGCAACAGACAACACGCATAAGCTACAATTAATCTTGCAGCTACGAGCTCTAGGATGGCGGGGTGCCGTGGCATAAATTTCACATACTCGGTCGGTCGACCAGCCCTGGACCCTGGACCCTGGACCCTGGAAACTGGACATTCCGACACACAGACATGGATGGATGGACAAAAGGGACGGCAGACAGACGGACAAGTGAGCCTAACACAAGCACACACGAACAGGGAACGAGTTGTGAGTTTCTTTATAAAGTATCTGCACCTCGGAGTGAATCAGCTGAAAGGACGCAAGGACCGGGCCGGGCAAACTACAAAAAAAAGTCGGAGAAAAAAAGAAACCCTGAAAACGTTTTGGCAATGATATGGGCTCTATGGGCTCTTTATTATGATTTTCCTACGTTTTATTTCGCTTGCATTTGAGTGAAGCTCAAGCTGTAGCTGAATGTGAAGCTGAAGCTGAAGATGAAGCTAAAGCTGAAGCGTCTGGCGATTGCATAGAACAAAATAGATTGCTATCGTGGCAACATCATCAGGCCAACAGGCAGAACTGCCAGAGATACCCATGCACCACATACTATGCATGTTGCAGAAGAGTCCAGAGCGGGCTGGTGGGGAAACACCTTCAGAATGCAACGAGGCGGTCACAGAGCCGCATATCTCCTGATTGTTGCTCCGTCTGTTGTCTGATGTCTGTTGTGGGTTGCGCATGCGTACAAAATGCTCGGTGATTAATAATAATAGCAGCGCCTACAAAGCCGCAAACACCCGCCGCCGCTGCCAAACAGTGGGAATGTATCTGAGAGATACCGGCCCGATACACCTATCTGGGAATCTGCCCGGAAACTATCCAGCCCCACTGTGCCTGCCCAGTCATTCTTCTGCTATGCTCCAGTGCCAGAACGTTTGAAGAGATACGAATATGACAAGTTCAACTTGAAGCTGCACTAAATGCCAGAGCGCTATCTCTCCGGCTCCTTCCCGCTGTATCTTTTGAATGCAGTTCTATCTTGTATCTTCCCCATTGAGAGGAGGCGAGCGAGAGAGAGTCGAGCGAGAAAGACAATAAAAAGGTGGGCGCTTCATTTAGCAGCCGCCGCACAATTTGCATGTTTGCACAACAATTGTTTGGCTTAGGACAAAGCACAGCCCGTATTTTATTTAGATAATAATTTTTTATCTGACGATAAGCGAGATGTGGAGTTGGTTCAAGGGATAGCAGGGACAGCGGTGGGCCGAGGGGGCCTGTGCGTGCTGGGGTCGCTGGAGGGGCCACATCGTTGTATATATTTCAAGAGCTCTCGTGCAGCGACTTGGAGTGTAACGGTATGCTGACCAGCTGGGAAAGTGACTTAGGAAAATCAAAAAAGTCTGCATATTTTTACTACCACTTAGGCCTCTATAACTAAATAAACTTTTAACGCAAATTCACAAAAAAATAGACGCTAGCATAAAAGCACAAAAAAAAAATGCCACAAAACAGAAGTATCTTGGTAACCATAAATGGGTTTTTCGCTCGTAAAGGTATCTTGGTCTTGATTTGAGGCCAGGGTTTGTGCAATCTTTCCATGCAATCTTCTCTTCCAGATTTGCATAGATCTGTGAAAAGAATTCATACACAATAAATACACCCACAATACACACCTGGCCGCCTTTTATTGCCAACTCATCAAACTGCCATAATTCACCGAAACTGTCAAAAATCAGCGGCTGGCAGGCACGCTTTTGTGTCTCAGTCTCCTCTGTCTCTGCTTTCTATTACGAAAACTGCGCATTTATGGCTGGTCATCCCCGTGTAAGAAATCAATTGGGGGTCACCCAACTGCAACCCGAACATCCCAAGTAAAAAACTTAATTTTGACTCACCTTCGCAGGTAAACTGGCCGTAGTGCTTGCCGGAGCTCTTGTCGCCGCACACCACGCACTCGATGTTCTGCTTGCTGTCGATCTGGGATCCGCTATTGCTGCTCTGGGAGTGTGAGCTGTTCGCCTGGGAGCTGGGTGTGGTGCTGCCGCAGCCCACCGGCTGGCCCTTGATGGTGGTGAGCATTTCCTGGCCGCCATGGCCCTTGATCAGAGGCAGCATGTCGGAGCCGTGTCCCTGAACCCCGGCATTGCCGCCACTTCCCGAGTGGTGGCCACCCGCGGATCCACCGTTGGCGCTGGGCAGACTGGAGAGATCCTCCTTAATATTGTGGTGGCCGCTGGAGCTCTGATTCAGGGACGAGAGATCCTGCTTGATCACGGCCGACTGTTGGCTGGCCACGCTGCTGGGCGTGGTGCCACCGCCGGCAGTGGCCACACCGGCACTAGGGGCACCACCAGCTACCGTGGCTCCTGTGCCGGCCAGCGATCCGCCCGGACCGGCGGAGGCCGCGTGGAGGTGGCTGCCCAGATTGGGCGGCTCATGCCAGGCTGTGTGCGGCGGGACGCCCAGGCCCATCGAACGGGAAAGACCCAGGTCGAAGGCCGAAAGCTCCGCGCCGGACTGGGTGCGGGGGTTGAAGAATCCGGGAGCCGTGGACGGGGAGGCGCACATGACGCCGCCACCGTACACGCTCAAAGAGTTGTGCGTAATAATTTTGGCGGCCGGGTCGGAACACGTGGAAAAATTGCTGGAATACACTTTGTACGCACTCGTACCGCCCGCGACTTATTCACTGGGATATATTTCTTCTCTTTATACTGAGTCCTTGGCTCAGACTTGATTAGCTCGATAGCGATAGCGTTTCGAATTCTTTAATTTATTTTGGTGTATTTTTTTTGGAAAATATATATTCGTATTTTTATTTATTTGCTAACATATTAGCACGCTTCACTAAAAATCACTTGGCGTTTATTTTGTGTTTGCGTTTTGCTTTGGATTTAGAATTAGATATTTTCCCGCTCGGCACTCACGAAGAACACGAAAAGGCGTTTGGACTTGAAAAAATTTCAAACTCAAGCGCAAGTATCTTAGCTATTTGTATCTTTGTATCTTTGCGCGTCATGCGGAGCGGTGAAATCTCAGCTGTTCTCGTAAGGCTCGTAAGCCTGAATGGCAAAACATTCGTGGCAAAAGGTACACGACCCGACCCGACTCGACCGTTTCGACCTAACGACACATCACACAAATCTCTCTCAGCGGAGTGAGATACAGACACCCCGGTGGTGTCCTGGTGCTGCTCCGCTCGCACTTGGGGCTTCCAACTTGGCCAGCCAGTTGAGTGAAAGTCGCCGCTCCCACTCGCACTCTATGCTCTCTCGGCAGCGGGGCAAGACCTTCGACGCGTTTGGCTGATTTGCTTTGCTCAGTCACCACCACTCGGGCCAGCACCACCACCACCACCACTCCGGCACTCTTGGCACCACCACCACCACCACCAGGCTACCACAACTATTCTCTTGGCTGCTTCGTTCAGTTCAAACCGCTCAGAGATCTACTCACTCCGCCACAGCCGCAGATACTCTTCTCATTGGACTTGCCCGTCCAGCTAGAACCCGTTTGCACTCGGCTTATTAGCTCGCATCTGCCAGATACTTTACCGTTAAGGTTCTTATCGCCGCTTTTATTTTTGGCTCATGTCTTGTCTTCTACCAACTTAGAATGAGTCTCCACCCCAAAAGCACTGCGGTTGCTGTTTACCTTCGCTTTGGCGTCCAGAGAACTTCCACGCTGGTTGGTTGGCGGCTTTAAAGTGCGTTCTAATTTGCCTTTCGGCGGGCTTTTCACCAATTTGGTCTTTAAACAGCTCCTCTTATCTCGCAGGGACGAGTTATGCGGCAATAATGGCCGTTCTTGGTCAAATGTTTGCTTTAAAGCTGACTTTCCATTGGTTGGTGATCCAAGAAGTGAAAGATAAGTTGATGGTTACCAGGATTTGGTCTAGGCCTATAAAATTAAATAAATTTTCTAGAAAAATTAAGCCCACTTTTATGACAGTTTTTATGTTAGCTTAATGATTGGTAAACTAGTTTGGCTAAGAATTTAATATCGTTAAGTTTGATTTACTTGAATTTTGATGATTTTCAATTAAAAAAAAGTCATTAAAAGTGGTTGACAAGTCCATTCAATGAATATTCAATAAATAAAGTTGAAAAGATTAAGCTTTTTATATATATGTTTATAAATATATGTTCCTGCAACCTTGGTTTGACCTGAATCGGACGTAACAGAGACCAGAAACCCATCATACACACGTATTATTAACGCTCAATATACGCGGCCTGCCCCTAAATAAAACTTTACAAGCCACCAGCGACTGAAGCCCACTGACTGTCGTAATATAATTATAATATTATTTCTTGGCTAATTGGATCAGGCACTGGCTCTTACTTTGTTAACTTGGCCCGTCCATATCGGGGATGGAGGGGAAGTTCTCTGGAAGTGCCAAAACATGAAATCATAACCATAATTGAATTCATTCTTAACGAGGACACCTCGCGCGACTCGAAATGTCCATTTGCTGACTGTTATTTCTCGGCTGAGCATTCAATTAGTATTTGCATTTTATGACCAGGCTATTTGCACGCAACACTGGCAAACTAGCAAACTGGCTAAGAGTGAAAATTTAAAAAGGAAACAAAAGAGATGTAAGAGCTTAAAGCCACGCAACGGTGTCGACACTTCATTTTTCAGGGCACCAGAGTCGAGTGTGGGTGGGAAAAATTGGAAAATATTGGAAAAGTGTCGCAGGCTGCGATGGAGTAGCAAAAGTTGCAGGTCCAGTCCAAAGGGCCAAATTGTAGCCAACCTCCTTTGACCCCTTCCCTGCAGTAGCTGCTGCGAGTGGCGCCCTCTGTGGACGTTCCGAAGGGGTGGGAAGGTGGCGAAGGCCAGAGCGAAGTGCAAACGTACAATTGGATGATGAACGATATGCGCTAGGGTGGCTTTCAATTCCTATTCCGATTCCGATTCCACTTCCACTCACTTATTCACTCCAATTGGACTGGGTCGACTCACTCGCCGAGTTTCGTTAAGTTTTTCTCTCTCGTTTAGAGGCTTTGGTTACGCCCCCATTAGCCTTCTCTTTCAGGCCAACTAGCTGCCTCTCTTTCACCTCCATGCCTTATCATTAACTGTATCGGAATTTTGCTGGCGTATTTTTTTGTCTTTTCATTTTTTCGCAGCTCCCCATACCCCATAAAAACAAAAAAAGGAGAAAAAGCGTGTGTTTGCTTTTTATTAACACTGCTAGATGTCTCTCTCTGGCAGCCCCCTTTCGGGTCTAATTCAATTGGAAGCTCCTCTCTTTCATTCCGCATAAGTTAAATGGGGTACTGGGGCGGGGGTCTCCGGCGATGATCTGCCCAGCATCCTGACAACGTCGCTGGCTTTTCTCCTTTGCTCTGCCTGTGAACCTAATCCCGAGGTTCTCGGCACCTCTTGTTAAGGCCTCGTATGTTAGGGGAGTACCTCATCCCACCCCCCATCTTTACGGGGGCTCCCCCCGGCACTCGTTACATTGCGGAGTTCGCGCAGTCGGCCAGCACCTCCAACCCCGGTGGGTTAAATACTGACAACCCCATTTGAGCGCCTTTTTGCACTCGCTGCCACAAAGGCCCCCACATTCCCCCTCCTACATTTTGGCCTTTTTTTCAGCTGTGCTCTTTTTCTGCTTTGGACAGTTCATTGAAAATGGGTGGTCCTGGGCTACCATAAATGGTAAAAGGGAAATGGGATTTGAAAAACTGGGAAGTGTATAGGCACTGGCTGAACTGGCAAAGATAGTCACAAAAGTTGGATATTTCATTCTAGAATATTTTAGCCCTAAGGCTGATAAATTGTTTTAATAAACATATATTTGAAAATAGTAAACTAAGTTTATAAATATCTGCTTTAAGACTTAAGAATTATAAATAAGCTTACATATAATCGTATTTGAAACATAAATCAATGAGTTTAGGTTCCAAATGTAGTCAGAAGCTTATGGATTTTAAGGAAGATGTTGTAACTAAAAACTTACTCACATAAACTTAAAACCTTGCATAATGTTTAGTCAAACATAATACAATTTTGTGCTATATCTTGGTTTGCTACATGTGGATGAACAGATGCACTCGAATGCAAACTGCACCCGATTCCAAGGACTTTTTTATGCTTTCCAAAGATATATGTTTCTGTAAATGTATCTGCATCTGCGATGCTCCTATTCCCCCAGACAAAGGGAAAGCTGTTTGGCAGCCACTCGCAGATGGCACCCCTTCGGGTCCCCTCTAAAATGGCAAACCAACTGGCATATAATTTACATTGTTGCTTGTTTCCTGCCACCGAACTCCTATCCCCATCTCCTCCCTGTATTACTTCCCTCCGCCACCCACACCCGGTAAACTTTTACATTGATAAATTTTTAGTAATTCTTCTTCTCTCGTGTTTTTTTGCCTTTTGTCTTCCGCTGCTCGCAAGGACTTTATGAATAAGTGCTAAAATGCCAGAGACCAGGACCGCAATGGACCGGGCCATGTCATGCTGGTTAAACTGACGAACACGCGCCCTCCTTTTGCTCCCACCACCCACTCTTAGCCATTTCCCAACCCACCCCACTCCAGCCCATTCGCCGCCATCCTTTTAGATGGTGTGCAGAAAAAGTTCACTCTGGTTGTTGTTCTTAGTCGGATGATTCATTGTGAAAGTGGAGCTCCATGGTAGTGGCTGGAAAGTGCTGAAAATGTATGCTCTAGCCCAGAGTAGCGTACACAAATATCAAATGTCCCAGACATAGGGACAAGACAAAAACAAAATACGTAAAAAAGTTCCGCTGTTAACAACTTTGTCAACCCAATATGCTTGATGAAAACTCATCACTGGTTGACGAATGGATTGAAAAAAAAATTGTAGAGAAAATGTGGATACTTTAAAAGAGAAAAGCTTTTGGTTGTTTACAAATAATAAATTGGTCTTTCTTGTTTATTAGTTAATTAAATATAAAAATAAATATAGCTTGTTCAATAAATATATCTTAAAGCAAACAGGACTTCCAGTGCAAGTTTTTAAAGTAAAATATAAAGGATTAAATTAAAATCTTTGCCCCTTGGTTACTTGACCATCGGACTCCAAAATACATATTGCTGCAAATGGCTTTCATTGAACCAATTATTTTATCTTCTATTTGTTCATTTAGAATGGCATTTGAGCCAAACCCGATTCAAAGACTACTCTATGACATGCGAGCCACAAATAAGTTAAGGGTTCGTTGGGCCCCTGAAAGAAGTATTAAATATATACGATTCTTATGTACTTGGTAAAGTAGTATGCTTTACACAATCAAATGGAGCGGTGGGGAAAGTGGCAGGGCCCATATGCTTGTGCTCCCCCCGAAATGTATTTCGAGAGCGCATGTCAAAAGGTCAGCCACTGCTCACATGTGTACGTTTACACAAGTATATATGTATGTGTGTGTAATTACGAGTGGGCCTCCCCTTTTAATTCTTAGTACGAGCTACTATACTGTGGGCAGTCGGGAGACCGCCTTATTTATGTGTCCGTTGAAACTCAAGGCATGAATTAAACATTCGCCATGAGAGCCTTGGGCAGGGGCTTCGAGTGAACTGAACATGTCACAAATCATTAGCACTTATTCAAATCAGTCCAGGGGCGGACCTGGCAAAAGACAACAACAAAGTCGGCCAACTGTATGCAAAGATTAATGCAAAATATTCAAATAGGAAATGTACATATATTTGACCCCAGAAAGTTTCCCTAATTGCGTGAGACAGCCAAAGGTCAGAGGCACGGCGCTAACAACAATGCAGATCACTGTACCAGATGCCAGAGATGTCCTCCAGGACGAAGCAGCGGCGGCAGCATCCCAGGTAGTAGTTTGAACTCGAGTTCGAGTGTCCAGCAGGCGCTGACCTTTTCCGATCGCTGCAGAGCCAGCTACTGCAACCCCCAAAGAATAAAATCTCTGGACATTGTCCAGTTATTGTTCCTTGAAAATTTTCAGCTTGATTTTCTTAAAATTTTACACAATTTTATGGCATCGCCCAAAGGGTTCCGCTTGTCCACTCCGATTACCTGGATTCCTTCCAGATATCACCGTGGTTTTGGGGTTGCTTTTGGGTCGATTTTATAACCATTTCCATTTTAATTCCATCTCTGGCGTCTTTGGTTTTTGCATACGCATAGCTTGAGGATTTTCGGATGTCCTTTCAGCGTGGGAATCGGACACTGGTCAGTTGGGTGTCCTTTAGCTGGACTCCTGATAGCTGCACATTAATCCGATTTTAATGAAGCGCAACATTTTGCGGTCGTGATCGCATTTCCTCTGTCCTGGTCAGTCGGAAGCAAAACCCAATTTTGGCTTAGGTCAGCCAAGACAATAACAGAAATATAGGACTTAAAAAAACTAGAAATATCAAAAATTACAACCGGTAAAGCTGAAAATGGAAAGGGGAATTTTTCCTAAATGGTTTTAATATTTTTCAAGCAACCAAAAGAAAAAAATAATTTTTTTGTGCAATAAAAAAAAGTTTTTCAAATTTTTCATCCCCCTTAATAAATATTATATATTAGTTCTGTTTTTAAATAATATTTTTAATATATCAAAGCTTACATGTTTACTGGAAACTGGAACAAGCGGTAGAGAATTTCCTTAACATTTCCTTCCTTTCATAATACTCAAGTTAACACATTTTCATGTGGCACCCCAGGATATGTCTGCTTTTGCCGACCTCATCAAAATCATAATTGAGCAGTCAACACCAGTGAACTTCTGCAACAGCACCTCAGAAAAAAAGGAGCCTATTCAACAACTCGAAAATGTTTTTTGTACGAGCTGCAACGCGCAACAATAGCAACTCATTTTACTCAGTTTAAGTTTTTGATGAATGATCTCATCAGCGAGGTGTCGACCAGAGGTACGATGATTTGGTATCGGATCTGAAGCTAACAGCTAACATAACAGCTCCCAAAATTGCCCCCGATGAAATGGGCATCATTTGCGGCCAAGTGTAAAAATTTAAAATTTAATAATTAACAATTGTTTTTTAATTTCCCAAAAGCCAATCAGCCAAGTCGGCTGACCAAATTACTTTCCCCCTTTGGTCGCTGTCAGCCCCGCGATCTGGTCCAAGAGAGATCTCTTTGTTAGGGCGTGATTAATGGTGCAAAATTATGAACTCGCTTGTTCTGACCATCTGACTGACGGACTGAGCTAAAGTCCAATCCTCTGCCCCTGTCCCAGACCAGAAGTTGTAAGTAGTTTTGTAAATCGGTTAAAGAAAAATGACTTCATTAAATTCATTAGCGCCCATGTGTGAAATTCGTTCAATTGGTTTTCGATGGGTGCCTTTGGGATAACTCCATTTAAAGAACCCGCTTAATGACACCTTGTTACAATCGGATTGGATCGGATCCGATCGGATCGTTTACCCATTGATTTTTGGCGACCTAGGGCTATTTGTTGCGGCCTGGGAAAATCAATAGCCAAACCAGAGACCAGCAATTGCACAGGGTAATGGAACCGAGGGAAGCCAGTCAGATAATCAAAGTAAGCTGCAGTCAAATGTGCCGCATAGATGGATGGATTTGCCAGGTCCACCGGGCCTGTCTGGGTCTGAGACTCTGGCCATAAGTCATCGGCATTGATAGCCATCAATCGCGACCGCTTTTCACGTTGCCAAGACCACAAAGCTTTCTTGAGTGGCGCGAAATCCAAGTACAATTAGTCGGGGGCCCAGAGCCTGTGGTTGAATCCGAATCTAGCCTCTGGGACTGGGCTATGGAAATCCATGCCTGTTCGTCGTTACCGGCTATTACTCCAACGCATTTTCCAAACTTGGCCATTTTTCTTGGAGGCGGCTTCCCCGGCAACCGCTGCCAGAAGGGCGGGGGAGCAGAGTACCTCCAATCCATTCCAGCTTGTGGTCAGTCAGTCAGCCAGTTAGTCAGTTTGTCAGTTGGCTCGACTGGGCTCTTTGGTTTGCCGGGCGATGGCTCGTTGAACCTTTTTAACCGTTGCTTGGTCAAGAGTTGTTAACCATATTAAAGTGTTCAATGATTAATTACACGCGTCCAAGATTAATTGAAATCAATCAAAGCTGAAGTTAACTAATGGCAA
Source organism: Drosophila vallismaia (assembly GCA_035047325.1). Lineage (NCBI taxonomy): Eukaryota > Metazoa > Arthropoda > Insecta > Diptera > Drosophilidae > Drosophila > Drosophila vallismaia. The sequence goes on from JAWNPU010000073.1 coordinate 11,171,397, forward strand.
CACGTTTGTAATCCCCCAGTGCCAGCCATTCTCATCTGTGGCTCTGTCTGTTTCTGGTATCTCTGGTATATGGAATGTCTGTGCCCTGGACTCTTACTCCTACTCCTTTTCCTATTACTGAACTGGGTCCCTCTTACACTCCTTCATCTCGAATTGGGCTCTACAGAAGGCATTCGAGGCCCACTGTAATTTTATTGGCCACATTATTTGGGCTATTCGTATCTTCTCGTACTGTTGCGCATCTTTTGTGGATTCCCATGCTTAATTACAATTAGGAAATTTGTGGGCCATACGCATTAGTTGATGGATGTGTAGTTGGGGAAAAGTAAGAGTTTGTCTGGGCCTGGGAATGAAATGGAGGTTAAGTAGCTACACTGATTTTCTCACACCAAGAAGCTGCGAAATGTTTTCAATAAAGTAACAAGTTCAAGTTAAATTTCCAGGTATATTTTAGTTTATCATTTATTTGCAGTCGTAACTTTTGTCAATCATTAACCGATTTCTTAACCGTAGAATCCACCATAGCCTCCGTAGTGAGGTCGTCTGAATCCGCCATAGCCGCCATATCCGCCGTAACCTCCATAGCCACCGTAGGGACGTCCGAAACCACCGCCGTAGTGGGGTCGGCCTCCATAGAAGGGTGCACGGTATCCAAAGCCAATCTGGCGCTTAGCTCGCACCTGAGTATCCACCACCTGACCGATTTCCTGCTCAAGAGAGGAGAGATCACTGGACTGACGGGGGGAATCCTCTAGAGCCATAACCAGGCTAAAAGCCAGACAGGCCATTAAAGCAAAAAGAATCGCGAATCTCATTTTTAATTAGTTAACGAACGATGACTCTGAACTTGGAGTTCGAACTGATACTAAGCTAGTTCTTGGGAAGCGCTTTTATACAAAATCGAGACCAAGCGTTTAACATTTCGATTATAATTTGATTCAAGATCGATTTAAACACAATGCGTTGCCAAAATGGAAAACCAGTTCCAAAAAAATGACTAAGACCAACACCACTAGCCCATAATTTCTATTTGTTTGACTTTGTTCTTAAAACCTTCTCTAATCTTTTGTGACGTGAAGTAAGAAAAACCCAGAAGGTGTGTTTAGAAATCTTAATTTCATAAATATTTATAAGGTAGCATAATATTTAAGGCCTTAGCTTCTGATATTACTATTGTACATACAACGGCCCAATATACTAAATATAGTGTAAATTTTTGTATCAATCGTATACCCAATTTCTGGATATCCTGGTTTTTTGTTTAATTAAATAAGCCTCAGAGATGTCCAGCCTTAATTAAAATTTTCCTTTTTTACTGACCAAGTGACTTGGCTTGAATGTTGTATCAATTGTCGGCTAAGTTATGGATTATGCCCCAGGGGCTGGGACCCCGACACCGACACAGACCCGGACTGGGATCGTTTACAGAATTACACACGTGACACAAACGGGAGGAAGTAACCTTAACCGACGAACGGAAGCAGTCAAAGGACATGCTAAACCGCTTCCCCCACATACACAAGCACACTCACTCACACACACATGTGGTTAATTATAATTACGCAATTTTAATATCAAAACATGCCAGCCATCTGGAAGGGGAAGCATGTCCAAGTCCTGCTCGGATCCGTGGAGGGTTGCTTGCGTTGAAAAGGCGAAAAGTGATGAATGAAATGCGATGATTTCCAGCGGGCGAGCAACCCCCGCTAGGACAGGTTGAGGTTGGACCCTCACACCTCCCACAACTCCACACCCCAGCCCCTCTCCGGTACGCACACTTTGAGCTTTGATTGAGCATATCCGGTGGGATTAGAACCAGGGGATGGCCGTCGAGGTTTTGTTGTCAGTTACTCGGCTCGTCCAGCCAACCGAGAGTTATTAGCTTTTGTGATATTGATAGAAGCCGATGTCTATTGACAATTAAACAATGACAGCACCACCCCCAACTTACCAATTGAGGGCATGCCATGTTTGGCGTAAGCCACAGAGATGGGCGTTGCCCGCAGTGAACCCCTCGAACCCGCTATAACCCTCGATATCGGTGGTCCTTACCGCAAATTAATATGCATTTCCGAGGGTTTTTGGGTTGATTAGGATGGGATTAGGCCTTCATTGCGGCAAGCAAATACGACTGTGGCGTCTTTGACGCATATGCTGCAAATTTGATTAGCCTGCGGCTAAATGGTTAATTGTTAACTTGATTTATGATCGCTTTTTCGCAGGGCTAAGAGTGCCAAAATCTTAACACGCGCCATTTTTTGACCAATAGTTAAATTTTTTGCCAACTTCGAAATTACTGATAATTTGAAAGCCTAAAGCATTGAATTAAAATCTTAATGTATCAGCACAAAATTATCTTAATTGCCAACGTTTATATAATGATGTTTTAATGTATTAAGTAGCAAAAGATTACGAAATAGAATTGCAAAAAATCTGCAGATCAAGAATATATATAAAGAGCATGCCATTGCCATTTTCGGATGTACAACTTTCTGCCATTTTACCAGAACACAGTATCTGAAATGACGGCTAATTTATGCCAATCTTGGCCGTTTGTTCGGCCCGACAGCATTTAAATATTAGCTTATTTATTTTTCTTGAAGAACTCACAGTTGCTGCAGAAGAGCCAAATAGCAGAAGCCCGCCCCGAGTCAGGGGTCCATCTAATAAAATCTAAATGATAATTATGACATTCGTACGTGATAATTGCCGCAAACCTGGGCAAACTCCCACACATGCCCCGCCGGAGCTGCAAAGCAAAGTGCCCGAAAAGACAGCAAACAGATCGTGACAGCTCCGGGAACATAAACAAACACACCCTCCTGGACTTATAATTAGCATGGCTCTGGCTCAGGAGCGGGACCTGGCGAACACACTAATAAATAAATGGAGATTTTCTGTTATTTATTTTTAAAATATTCCCCCACGTCACAAATATTTCCAAAGACGAGGTCAAGTGGGTAGATAATTTGGGACACCTTTCCGAATGGAAAGGAAAGAAAACGCAAACTATCACATATTCAGTCTTCATTTATTGGTAGATGTAAGTATTTAGCCGTAGAACCCGAAGGGGCTTCCGAATCCGCCGAAAGGACCTCCGAAACCTCCGTAGGGACCCCTGAAGCCTCCATAAGGTCCACCGAATCCACCGTAACCGCCATAGAAGGGCCTGTATCCAAATCCACCGCCATAGAAGGGTCTGCGGTATCCAAAGCCGTACTGCCTCTTGGCTCGCACCTCGGACTCTACTGCCTGGCCGATGTCCTTCTCCACGGAGGACAGATCGTTAGACTGGTTAGGGGTGTCCTCCGCAGCCAGGACATGACTAAAAGCCAGGCAGACAATTAGGCCCAACAAGATAACTGCACGCATTTTTATTATTTTGAACAATAATGACTTCCGATAATGTAGAACTTTCGGTTTTAACTGATTCTCAGCCGGCTTTGGAAATCTGCTTTTATACCAGGCCGGGATCGGTGATGCGATCTGGCATTTAACGTCTCGATATTAATGGGATTCAAGAACAATCTAAACAAAATGCGTTGCCCAAATGGGGAACCTGTTTTAGAATGATGACTAAAAACAACCAACAGCACAGAATCCCCATCTATTTTTGAGGTTTCTCTTATTTTGAATTTTTATTACAAATATTCCCAAAACCCGGTGACGAAATAAACAAATCAATAAACTGGTTAGGTCCAACGTCTCGTGAAGTCTAATGAATGCAAATTTATTTTCGCATTATTTGTTGACATAATTCCGATGTTCCAGAGGGGATTCCTTTCCATGATTAGAAAGTAATAATTTAAAGCACTTTGTTGAAAAGGTGTATAAATTGGATGAAGGGGAATAGTCTGAGCTATTATATCTTAGTTCTGGCTCAATTAGATGCCAGATTTAAGCTGTTAGTGAGCATCATTCAGAAAACAAGTTTAGCCAAAGGAGAGGTGTGAACTGCGGGTTTCATTCTTTTTGATTTTGTAAACAAAAATTGTTTTGGGCGAAACCAGTGAGGCGGAAGACTGACTGATGGAATCGTTTCGATTCTTAAGTAGCAAAAAACGTCGATATTTTTTTGTTTATTGACTGGAAATACCCCAGTGTGGTCGCACGTTCGGTGATCGATGATTGGTGCTTAGCACAAGCATATAGTATTACCAGGGCATAAAGCTTTTTAGACACCCTGATTTGCTTTGATCTGCTTCTGATCTGTCTCGATTCCAGGGCCATAAATCAGTTTGTCTGATCGCTTTGGTAACAGTATCGTTGTCAGCCTCCCTGTGGCAGCCCCATTTCCATTTTCATTTGGGTTTCCATTCCATTCCCACTCGCAGTTTATGGGATGGGAGCTCACATATGCTGCCCAGACATTGTCATCGCATTTGCTGTTCGATTCTCGATCCGTTTCGATCCGATCGGCGGTGTTGTCATGTGATTTAAGGGTTCCGTAAATCACGCTTCTTGTCTAATTTTGTCTCGCTCGAGATTCCCGACATACTTGCCAACTCAATGGAATTATTTCTTCGTGTCAAGTGCTTCCAAAAAACAAAGCAGACACAGAAACATTTGCACATGATCGCGCCACTTCGATTGCTGCAGCTGCACATTGGCAACTGTATCTGCAACTGCATCTTCTACCGAATCTGTATCTGAATCTGCCTTTCATGGCTGCTCCATGTGCATATCTGGGGATCCTCGGTAGAGCGTTGCCTTTACAGACATCATTGAGTTGTCTCTGCCACTTACAAAGAAGGCTCTGCCACATCGCATCTGGAGTTGTCTGGACCTGTCAATTTGCATGCCTAGTGCCAAAACTAGTTTGCCATTTGGGAATGAGGCACTGGGTGCAGTGCTTCTTGCGTTCACTATTAAGCCATACACTGGCGCAATTGAACCTGTAATTAATTTACATATAATTGCGGCAATCAGAAACACACATCTAGTGACATGCCGCTGTCGCCATTTACCCAAACCGATGACGAGTTGTAAATTTGTGATTATTGCCCCACGTACCGCAGAATGGCTAGCGCCACCGGTCACGCCTCCCTAGTACGGCAGGGGCATGTAATTGGGTGGCAGATAGATGGCTGTCCATTTGGCTGACAGGTGAAATGGACTTGGAAACAGAAACCATTTGGCGTGTCATCCAAACAATGGCCGAGGCAAGCGTCACGCAATGGCGAGTTGCCGCCCCACAACTTTCCCAATTCGGTAATGTCGCCGATTTGAGTGACGTGCAATATGATTTAACTAACTTTTATGACACCAATTATTGTGTTTGGACTGGATTTGGACAGGTGGGGCTGGTAATTTGGAGCGGAGATAGTTTTTTCTGTCCAATACTTCCGCTTTGCAGTCCTCGCAGAACTATCCGAAAAGTCCGAAATTTAAATTTAGATAGAAGTCTACCCAAATCAGTTTTTTGATTTATTCAAAGTAACCAAATTTGCACATTTCGGTACGCAAATAAATATACGAATTTCCCTATTCATTTCCCCATTGTTTGTTGTAGCTTAATTTCGGGTTTTTCTTTGGGATTATGGGGTAGATTTTCGCACTCGCATTTGTATGCTCTAGTTTGCACAAAAGATCTGTCCCGATCGAGATCGTGACGTGGGTCTCCCAAGCAGCTGGATGTATTCTTGGGCTCGTGATCGGTGGTAGCACTCCGAATCTTTCCCGGCTTTGTCTTTTGGGTTAAAATTTACCTAAGAATTGCGTTCTTTTCCCAGCGCAATCGACCCCGACTGCATGCGAGTATTTGAAGATCGGTTTTGCTTTATGCAAAACATGTTTGCAAATTTTTTAAGTGTTATTTTTTCTCGACAGCCCGCTGGGGTGGTAAAAATTTGTTCTATTTTTTAAATTTCTTTGTTCGCATGGTCATAATAAGGCGGAACGTGTTGTAAGAATGTTTATATGGGAAGAAATTGATGGTCCAGGGAGCTGGGATGAAAGTGACCTTAATTAGAAGATGTTGACCTCTTTTTTTTTAATTCTAGAATTTTGAGAGATTCTTTGGAATTTACATAAGTGTTTGATTTGTGGATTCATGGATATTTCAAGTTACATCTACGTTTTCTTTAAGTAAGTATCCCAAAAAATTATTTATATTGGGAAAGGTTATTTTATTTTAATAGAAGATTTAAAAGTCACCAGTAATAACCATTACAGTAATACATAATTAAAGTAAAAATTTTATAGATATTCGTCAGACTTTTCCCAAAAACTTAATGTTCCGTCTCCTTGATTTACTTTCCAAAATTTTATTTCCCGCCAAAACTGGAAATGTTACTGCATTCTGTGCATATTGTCAACCAAAGGTAAAAACTCTTATTCAAATCCCAAACTTCACGCCTAATCAGCGAACTGGACAATGGACAAATGCAAATGCTGCATAAATTTTTCAAAAACGAAATCAGAGCATTAACGCCGGCTAAACTATAGAAATTCTTTTGAAAATGTCCAACCCCTCTGACCAACCGGGCCTGGCCGTTTGCTTTTCCCCCGGCAGCTCTGTCAACATTGATCTTTTGACCTTTACGCTTGAGTTGCTCAAATCGCCAGACATGCAAAATAATGCATATGAGATTGCATTCTTTTAGGGGTGGCGATTGCTTGAAAGGCGCGCACAGCCCAAGAAAACTGAAAAGGAGGCAAATGAGAAACTGCCAAGCACTGACCGTTAATCCTGAAGGGAAATTCCGATGGCTCAAGTCGAAGTTTTCCAGCTGTTGGAGTCGTAAATGTCATATTAATTACGTTTTTCCATCAAACGGTCATAAAATTCCAGTTATCAAGTTTTCGTAATTTCGAAAACCATTCGAAATGAATTGGGGATCCCAATCTCAGGTGCCAGTTGGCCACTTGAGGTCTATCAAATTTACGAGCTGGAGGCATGAACCCTTTTAGGGCAATTCATTGAAGGAGCGAACCTCTCTTTAGGGTGGAATTGTCAGCGCCAACTCAAGTGGCAATTTCTTTCCGGCTAGATGAAGATCATCTCATCTCATTCCATTGTTGGCGCGATGACAGAATCGTTTTTGGGAGATGTGGGTGCAGAGCACGCGCCAAGTTGGAGCTGCATGCCGGGCCATAACTTCTCCGGTTGTCAGACTTTTAGCTACTTAAACACTTAAGACTCGATGCGGGCTGGTTCGCTGGATGATTTGGCTGCTTTAATTGCATTTCTTCGATTCCACGCATGCCACTCAGTCAACTGCTTGGCGCTCCATTTCCCTTCATGTTTCGAGTGTGTTAATTTTGGTATTAGTAAATTTATTTGGTTTTTGGCGGAGATTTCTTCTCCGGGAAATTTATTAGCACATTAAGATAAAATGAAGTCGTTTGTGCCTCTCGATCCCGCGGCTCCCTCGTCTGCATTAAGTTTTATTGCCTTTTTTGCCCATCATCCTCCAGATTGAGCTCCTCCTCCGTTTGTCTCCGCTGCCTGGCATTTGGGGAATCTGTAGTTTTGGTATTTTGAATAATGTCAGGCATCTTTATGGTAGATTTATTCCAGCAATGCATCGCCTAGAGCCGCGGATTGGTGGTCTCAGGGTGTGGCAGCAGGTGTGGTCTGGTTTTTTGGGGCATTAAACATGATTAACAAGTGATGGGCATCTACGAATTGGTGTCTCGTAATAGCTAAAAAAAAAACAGATAGATTACACGCCAATAGATTGGCCTTACGCAGTCCGTGAGGAATTGAGTGGGTGTGCATAAAATGGGAACATAAACTTTAATTGATAAGATTTTGTTTTTCTTTTTAAAGGTTTTTGGCAATCTTTAAGTTTGACAATTCCTTATATTCATATCCTTCCTCAGAACTATTTCTCACTAAAGTTATTTCCCACTGAACACTTTCCTAAACAAAGTGTTTATCTCTCCAGCAATCTACCCAAAACTAGAGCAGCAATTAAAGGGTTCCAGCCACAGCCATCTACTAACTGCATCAATTAGGAGCTGCCAACATAAACCACAAAGGACCACAGCCACAATCGCTGATTACAAACTTTGGTGCTGGTCCTGGTGCAGTTGCCACCCCCTAGTCCTGGCATTCCCATGGAAGGATAATGTAAAGGGTTCCGCTTAGGAAGTCCAACTTCCTGAAGGGAACCGCGAAAAGTGCACTTCATCAGGGCGACTAAGAGTCGCAGGGGGTGAGCTGCACCAGAAGCAGTGTTCCGGCCACGACGAAGTGTCCTGCCACTGATTGAGTGCATGACTGACCAAGTTGACGGACCGCCTTGTTGGGTGACTGACTTACTGACAATTAAGTGACACACAGCGGAAAATGCGTTGCATGCAACTTCAAAGCGGCTGCAGTTGTCAAAACAGCGACGGGCAGCGTGTGAAGCGGTGACTGGGAGATTTCCATGCCAAACAGGAAGTGGATGTGGCCACAGGAAATGTGATTTGTAGTTTTTGCTCTGTTTTGTTCCTTTTTATTCTGATTAAAATTTGTTTGTGCTGCGACAGGTGAGGCAAAATTCAGGCAGCTGACTTTCCACATCGATTTCAGAGCAGCTTGTTAAAGTCCTTGCCAGGCCAGACGCCATTTTAATGGCTGCCAGCCAAGTCAACGATCCTGTACTTTCAGCTCCTGCCTCTTTTGCTCCTTTTTTGCCGGCTGCTCGGGCTTTTATTTGACAACTCGTTCCGAATGCCACAAAAGCCATGCTGACATGGATACACATGAAAGTTGCGAGTCGCGAATGGATTTTTATTTCATTTTTCTCGCTCCTCTCATTTCCTCAGATGCTTTCATTTCGCTTTTTTTATCATTTTAAATTTTTTTGGCGCATGTCCTTTTGCGGGCTTGTGTGACTCAAAGGCGGAAGCAGCGGTCTCATGTGTCGCCGTGTGGCGTTATGGTTTGGGAACTTTAAAAAAAGTTCCAGTCTCCTTCATTTACTTATTATTTATATGATATCTTATTATAAATAAACACATACGATTTTAAAACAATTAAAAAGGATATTAGTGCTTATAGATTTTTAACATTTGAACAATTTTCTTTTAGTGTCCTGTTTATGTTTCTGTCTTTTCTTCGCTGACTGTAATCAACATTTTCGCCAGGCTTCTGTCTGCTGTCTGTTTGTTTATCAAAAGAGTCAACTGTGGCAACCTGGTGGCAGTCATCCAGCTACGCCCCCTCCTCTTTACCCAACCCCAGTCTGTGTTGAAATTTTCAATTTAATTTTTCCCGCTGCCATTTCATTCTGTTTGCTTTGACTTCTTTCCTTTTTTCATTTCTATATTTTTTTGCTTCCTTTTTTTTTGATGCATGACAAGACGGTTTTGACAGACGACGGCTGCACCTACACACAAGCACACACACACCAAAGCACCCATCCCACATATGGATAGACTCCTGTAACTCCTGGCAGGATATTCGCAAGTAATGCAATGAGGAAACACACGCGCTGCTCATTTGTCTCGTGTTATGCGAGCACTAGAAATTGAAGTGTCAAAATTTTTGACAACTCCGATTGTGCCCAATGACAGATCGGGGCGAGGATGAAATGCATTAGCAGCCACACATATGCTTGGGATTAGATTGGCCAGGATGCCCCATCAATGGGACACGTTCGCAGATCAATTGTAAGCCAATATAAGGAAATAGAAGGAGCCAATACAAGGAATAAAGGAATTATTCAAAGAACATTAACTGTTAGTCAAGAATGTAAAAACCAACATCGTACATTAAAGAATCAAATATGTAAAAGGTTGAATCTCATTACTTGCTATCGAGGGAAAGTCGATTCGTAGGACGCATTCGCCCATATCCCTAAATCGGGCAAGGGTTGTCACCGAGGGGTTGGACCGAAGAAAAATTATGATTTTATGCAGATTCCTCGGCTTGCGAGTGCTCTGTTGTGTAAGGGAGCGACAAAGATTCATTCCGTGTCATCAGTCAACTTGATGGTGTAATTATATAGCATTACAGGAACACAATGAGAGGACCAGCCCGGACCAAGTTCAAGTGGCGAGCCCTAGCCCGTGAAAAGTGTTAATAATAATAATGATGATGCTGCCGAAACGGGATGCTGGAAACTGGATATTTTTGGCCGAATAATTGACTGCAGTTACGCGCCTGTTACGGCCCAAAAACTCGCTGGCAGTTTATTAATTTAAATGTCACCGTGGCCGCATCGCCCCGTTCTCCTTACACCGGGAAGTACATCCTGCGTCGATGTCAAAAGGTGAAATTTCAAACCCAAACAGTATCCCGTTCCGAAATGGTTTCTTTGGATAACGAATATCAACCTACGATTTATCTTCATTATATCAAGGATTTTAATGAGCTCGAAATCTCCGGAAGTGATTTGGATTTCAGTAGTTACAGTAGCTACAAAAAAAAGAGCTAAGTTCAAAGTTTAAGACCAAAGAATCCAAAGAACTGACAACTTCGGCAAGATCTTGAGATCTGGTTTCATGACATTAAGAAATCCAAAATTGAGCTGCAGGTGTCAACAAACTAACCAAGGTGATTCGGTCAATTGGAGGTCGTAAAAAGAGCGTTGGGGCAGCAGTTAAAGTGCCATAAAAAGTGTTAAAAAATCTTATGTTTAAAGTGGAAAATGCCCAAAAGAAAAACTGGCCAAATACCGTTTAAATAAAATTATAAAACGTTGTTAATGGGCCACACGAGTCAACGACAAAGTTCACTTGAAGAATATATTTCTTTTGGGGGAAAATACTTCCACACCGGAAAAGGCAATTACTTTTGGTGCCTTCCACAAAATAGTAAGTTACTGATAAAAATTTACTACAATTCTGTTGTTTTCTTCCATCTGCCTAAAATTCATGGCGCCAAATATAAACCTCAAAGAGCTTAGGAGCCACATAACTTTTAAAGAAAATCATTTCCATTGATTCATTTCAGTCGCTTGGTCCTTGCTACAAAATGGCCACTCGTTTCAGGACTCAACACATGCGCCCTGAACATCAACTATTGCCCTTTCGGATTGACCCCTTTGATCCAACACAAAAAGTAAAAAAGAGTTGGCAGCAGGCAAAGTCCGAACATGGGACATTGGCCATTTTGGATGGGAATCATCGAGCCAATCCGGCCCGTCAGCAGGATACTTGTCCTTCCGCTAAAAGACACTCCCCTGGGTGCTGGAGGAACTGACCAAACGAGTTGGGGCAAGCCTCATTTGAATACAAAAATCATTAAAATTCGTTGTGAAAACGTCTTAAGTTTCCCGCTGCTCGAGACTGTGAGAAGAAATGGGCAAAAGTACGGTGATGACCTCTGAACTCTGCCTATCCGAAAGCGCCTGGCCGTCCCGAAGGGGTTATATACGAATTACGTGCGTGACTGACCAATGCGCTGACCACTGTCCAGTTTGTAAGCCCTGACCGCATCCTTTCCGGACATCGCCTGTCACCCCGTTGAGCCAAACGCACCCGTTGTCCTTCAACTGTATTTTTGCTGTCCCGTCTTGGAAGTTTCAACCGCCGCCTTGCTGGCTTCCTGTCTCCTTAATGATTAATAAAGTCTAATTTATGAAAATAATCTGTTTGCTCTGCTCAGTCTTCGGCCTGGTTCCAGGTCCAGATCCAAGCCCAGGTGTAATCCGAGTCCATTCCGGGCACCCAGACAATCGTTTTTGCTTGGTTCCGTCTCCATCTCCGGCCAACTGACAAATCCGAACAATGCGGCCATCAATCAACGGATTTTTCGTGTTCAACAAGAGGTTGCGTTTCAGTAAAAATTCACAAATGTTTGCATAATTAGCCTAATGGGCAAACTGCGTAGCAGCAAAGTTTGAATATATGCTTTCAGATTAGTAGGCCCTCAATAAACATTATTTGAATTGTGCCAAAAATTGTTTGATGAACACAGAGCTGATAACTGGAGGTTTATAAATAGCATTAAATTGGAAATGCCACTTCTGATATTTTTATTAAATAAAAATTTTTAAAGCGCAAATTCGCACCGCTGTTGGGGTTTATTTGTTTTGAAATGATAAAGGTAAACCATCTCCATCTGAACACGTATTTTTTGTCCCAAGCCTTTCTCTAATTTTTATTCAATGTTAATTAGCTAATTCCATGACCAACGTTGCATCGTTTTTCCTTTCTCTGCAAGATATCAATCCGATCTTTCATCCAGATCACAACGGCACGTGCAACTAACCAAAGATGAGAGTGCAAAAGTCAAGCCGAATGAGGAGCAGTCCTCAAAACAACATTCGCCTGGCCCAGATCGGAATAGTCGATAAACAAATATATAAATCACATCAAAGGTAAAGGGATCTCTGCAAAAAAGTAAACAGAAAAAAACAAGATCAACAAGATCAACCCTTCGACGCAAACATTTTGATCTTGGGCATTAAGAATAAAAAATAGGGCAGACAAAAGATCCTCAGGCTAACAAAGGCCAATGGAAGCTGAGTGTCCTAATTTGTCGGAGTTTCAGTTGCGAGTTTGAGTTTTGTGAGTTGTGTGAATTAGAAACCTCGACACAAATGGGTTAAACACCCGACGAACCGCACTACTAAATGGTCCACAATGGAATGCCCTCGGAGTCTGCACGCTTCTGAAGGTTAAAGATACATCTATGGGACCCTATTCACAGGCAAGGGTTTCTTCCTGATCGGCTTAAGTGGCGCATTGAAAGGATTAGAAATCCGCGATCTCAGCATTTGTATCTGTATCCGGACTCTGGATTTTAGCCTCCTTTGCCATTGTCTGCTGTTTATGGCACTTGAGTGCTCATTGAGTTTCATGCATTTGACGATTAGAATGGGCAATCCGCTTTCGAGAGATGAGAGGATCTCCTCGATCTGCAACAGTTTCCCTTGTCCGGATCCTTTGTGATTCAACACTTTTATCACACCAGAGGGTTGCTCGAGGGTGTTTCCAAGGTGGGCGTGTGGTGACAAGTGACGACGATTTTCCCACATTAAGAGCTCTGCCCGAAAAACAGCTCAGCGGGACTCCCCTTTTCGCACTATTGCACAAGTGCCATTCAAAAGGCGTTCAGCCGGGCAATTTCGCATGTTATTTTCGCTAAATTGCGCTAATCGCTTAAACTTTTGAGCGCCCACTCATAGGGACTGGGGGGTGTTTTGTAAATTGCTTGCAAACCACATTGTCTGCGGCTTAAGACTCATTTAATATGTTGTCATGGCGCAAAAGGTTTATAGCGCATTTGAATTTGGCTTTTCTTTTCTTGCACAAGTCACTGGCGAACTGGGAAATTTTCCACTTAATTTTGATTCCTTTCATATTTATGCTACATTTCCCATCTCAAAAAAGAAAAAAAAATGTGCTCAATGGCCACTCGACGCTTTTTGTTACATCCTTTTATTCATGCTCGGACAAAATTACATATTCATGTGTAGAGAGGCTCTTTCAGATGGGTTTGAAGAGCCCATTTGCATTATCCTGGCAGTCAGTGTTGTCGAAGGAGCTGAAATGTTTTTAGCAAAAACGAAAAGAATTGAAGCAAGAAGCTGACATCAACTTTTGGTCTATAAACTTTCTATCCAATAGTTAAAATTTACAGCGTTTCTAATCAAGAGTTTTATGGGTATATGCAGTCGAAATACATCCTTTCCACCAGTTGACGCTGCACATTTGAAGCCCTACAAACCAGAGTTTAGGGCCTATGAAAAAGGGCGGAAGGAAGCGGGTAATTCAATCGATTTTAGCCACTTGGTCAGCGTCGATGGTCAAACAATAAAGTTACAAGAGTTATGGGCCAAAAGACCCGAAAAAGCCGAAAGAATAGAATGGATTTCAATGAGAATAGGCAGCCGGCTAATATCCTTTGAGTGACTCCTTCCCCCGTCCCCTTCATTTGAAGACGAGGATAGTCAAGCTGTGTGCGTCTCATTAAACGGTATTTTTGTGGCCATTCGTATCTCTCGGATGCATCTTGTTATCTCGTCAAGAGATGCCAGCTTGTGTGTGAGTGTGCGTGGGTAAACTCTCCGAGTCTATGCTTGGCGACAATTTTGCGTCATTTGCGGTTGTGGATATGGTGAAGGAAATGAAGATGGAGGTGGAGAAGTAGATGTGAACCCATCCATCCATCCGAGCAGCCAACAAAAGGCGCCTTTGTTTGGATCCTAAGCAGCAGCCGTCGCCGGTTGAAGTATCTTGAAGTACGCTGCGTGTGTATATGTAATCTGTATATTTCAGCTTGCAGCTTGCATGTGTCGCTGCTCCTGTGAGTGGGCACCCTAATGCGATTCTAATGCCAGAGGCAAACCGCATGAACATCCATCTATTGTCCATCGCCAATGGGCGTCCTTTGTCTTTAGCAGCGTGGGATTCCGATAGCCCATAGTTCTTGGAGCTGATTAGCCGCAGTGTGCGAATTGAATGCAAATCGATGAGTTTATAGCCGCCGATTGCACAACAATTGCTGCATTATCACAAACTACTGGAAGTGTTAATCTCAATCGCGGTTCAACGTGAACCTAATTGAAATTGTTCACCCCAAAAATTGATGTCGCCAGAGATCAGGGAATGTGGCTGCCGCAGGACAAGAGTTCAGTGGAAAGAGGAAACTTAATCGTGAAACTCTCTCCAATTAAAGGCCTTATGCGAAAAAAACGAATCGCATCCTCTACGGTCCGATAACGAGACCGGAGATTGCCCAGCCGTATATTTTCTGTCAACACCAAGTAAGTATGCACATATTCACTAAAAGCTATTTATTTGTTAATTATAAGCGTGTGGAAGTTTTATATTCTATGAGCGGTTTGTTTACATTTTTTGTCTGAAAATTGACAGCCCGACAGAGCAAAAAAATAAAAACGGACCCTCGACAAGCGGATAAGAGGGGCTGGAGGATGCCCGTGGAGGGTGCCGGGTGGAGGACGGAGGGTGGCAATCTCAAAAGCACTTTTTGATGAACGGACGTGCACAAGTCGCTGCTTAAAAGCAGGTCAGTTGACCTCGCCTCCGCTGCCGTCCCACTGGCTCTTTGAAATGGCGCTTATCAGCCATTCGAAGAAACAAAATGCTTCTTATCAACGGCTGTCTTGAAAAATACAGACTCTGAGTGGAGCGGTAACAAAAAAACATCTACTGATCGGTTCTGGAAAAGATGGAAGATTCTCCTCCTGTATTCACAAAAACTCATCGATTTTTCTGACTGAAAATAATCATTTTTTTTGTGCCGACGATCAATGATTTTTTTTATTTTCTTTCTTCAATGCAAGAAAACCCGATGTCTGGTGATATCTAAGCTTAAAATAAATCTTTTGATGTAGTCAATATTGATTGTATAAATAAATAATAATGATTTACATGCAACTAGCTAAGTCTGGCTTGCTGGACACAGAATCAGTTCCAAATAACTTTCGCTGGATTGAATGGAACTACCCTTTTGTTGACCATCGTTTTTCTGGTCAGTTTAGTTATTTTTCCAAACCAGATACGGTTACAGAACCTGGTATAAACCATTAATTATCGACCTAATCCATCAGCATCCGTCAGCAACTTGGCCCTCTTACCTTCAGACGTCCCACCTTTGGCCTTCCTGCCTTCGGGGGGAGTGGCACTTTCTCACACTCGGAGGGAGCTGGATATTAATTAACCATGGAAAAATAGCGAAACTGACCATTAACAGCAGAGAAGCAACCGAGGAATGACGGAAACTATTATCTTTCTAATAGGCGAAAACACACGCGCTGTGTCCAGAGTCTTGTGTCCTGTAAGGGGATACTTTCCCGGCACATTAGATTCCGGCACAGACTTTTCGTCATTTCCACTGACCGCTGTCCTTTCGAGCAACCCTTTCGTGCAGCCTGAGACTCCTTCGGAATCCTTCCGCTCTCTTAGCTTAAGCTTTTGTTTTTCTCGGCATTGTCCTGGGCAGCGGGCACTTTGCATAATCAATAATCCTTGACGCTGGACAGCCATTGTCGCGCTGACCAACACGTCTGAAAAGATAAATTATGGTTTGTAGTCAAATTGAAGGCAAACAATCCGGACAAAAGACCTTCCAAGGGAATGCAATGGCTTGGAATCGCACATCGAGTGGAGTAGGGTGGTCATCGGATAGTTCTGAAGACAGCTGCCCTATGCTAGAAACAGGATGTTAAAAAGGGTAATGGGTTAAGGGAATCCTGCATGAAAACAGTTTGTTTTTGTTTTTGGAATTTATGTATTAATTTGATTGCCATTCAGGTAAGATAAAATTAAAGAATAGAATATGAAATGTAAATGCGATTTTCTCAAATAATACCTGTAATCTTAATCTAGAACAAAAAAATTCATAACTCCGAATCCTATTCAAATATTTCATTTCTTGATTGAATCTGTAAATCATTACATTCAATCAATCGCCTTTCAATTTTCTCGCAAACCAAATATTTTCATGTTCTATTTAAATGGAAGGATAATAGATTGGAATGATAGTTTAAAAGGTCACTCGCAACGATGGCCAAAAGTCCCAAGACAAACGGCCAGCTGTGCAAATGTCAAGACGTAAGTGTCAAAATGCTCATTAATAACGTCATCCTTTTCAGTCGCGGGAAGTGCAGGACGACGGCTTCGAGGTGGGAAGAGGTCCCTTGCCTGGGCAAAGCAAACACACACGGATAAGGAATCGATGAGAATGCAAAAATGAAAGTACAGCTAAGCCGATAAAGCAAAGTCTGGACAATGGGCAAAGTTCGTCAAAGGATGTTTGCGCAAGTAAACACTGGAAACTATCCTGCAGGAAGAACCATGTGAGGTGTACCTTGGAGGAAAGAACAGTGTTAAATTGAAAAATTATGATAAACAGCATGAATGGTATGGATGATAGGGGACTGTGGATTGATGGCTGAGGAAGTTGCCCAACAACCCAACCCACATCCCACTGAGAGAACGTCTTCTGGCACAGTGTGAGTGATATGCAAAAGGATATTAATACCCGCTCAGGACTTGCAAGACGTAAGGGTTGGACTCAGGACAAGTCATTCCCTGAGTGAGTGTTGCCAAAGTGTGCATCGGGCTATAAAGGAAACCCATTCGCTACGGGATATCATTTACGAGGACGTGTCGTTTGACCGCCCAACGGGAATCCGGACCGCCTTAACCCCTTCGCAACCAGCCTCGCCTCTGCCGGGTCCATTGTCCTTTTACTTTGTTTATCTGCCCGGCAATAGTTCACATGAGCTTATCATCCTCCCAGCGAATGTTTGCTAAAAAAACAAAAAGTTTGCCAATTTCCACGGGGGTGAGCGAAGGGGTTAGTCCTGGTCGTAACTTTTGCTTTGGTCTTGTGGGATATTCTCGGCTTAGTGGTGTAATGCCCTAATACTTTGTCTTTGGCGGTTGATTACAGGATACCAGGATTTGGTCTATATAACTGGGTAATTTATTCGCCAGCAAAAGGAGCAAGAGGTTTTGCCAAGCAATTTACGCGTATGGGTTCGTTTCCGTGGAGCTGCCCTTATAGCCGCACTTTACACGCCATTCGGCCAACTCGGTCTCCTCGATCATTGCCTTCGTAGTGACCGAATCGATGGTGCAGACAGTGCCCTCCAACTCATCGCCGACCTGGTCCAATTGGTTCAGCCGGTCATAGATAATGCCCACCACTCCGTGTCGTTTTAATTTGGTTCGTATTTCCAGATCCGTGGTCGGCTTGCCCCAGACCAGGGCATTCAAGTGATATTGGTGAAGATAGGCCACCGTAGATGGAAACCTTAGCAAGGTGCTCGCATGCAGGCTCATGCCAAAGAACTCCATGGCGTAAGAAAGCTGCACGGCCGTGTCTAGATCTCGGACCCTTTCGTCGGCGAACTGGTTCTCCGAATCCGGGCCTCTGATGAGTAGGGCCACCGGATAGATGTTCTGCTTGTAGCGAATCATAGTACAGATATCGGCATCAAATGAAGAGAACATAATGCGCCTCTTTCCTGCATGCTGGAGTACAATCTTCAGAATGGTATCCACGTAGAAGTTCCGATCAAAGGTGGGCTTGAAGCTGCCATCTTCCCAGCGCCGTGAGTCTTCCAGTTGCGGCCACTTAATCTCGATATTGAAGCCCAATGTAGTAGGCAGGAGCTCCTCTTGCTCAAAGAGCTCCAATAGCAGGGGAAAAGGACGCTGCTCGAGCAGCATCTGGGCGCAGGAAAGATCGCACCCTTTTCCGCCCGCAAAACGCAAGACCTTCGCACCCCGCAACTGTTCATGTGTAAAAGCCTCCAAAGGAACGGCTATGTGATCCTTGCGTTTCGTGCCACCCATTGATAGAAGCATGAGCCGGTTCAGCCTCTCATGAGCGAACACGATCAGATCCTGATTCTCCAGCAGTTCCTCGTAGCTGGGAGTGCGCTGCAGCAGGAAGCGCAGCACAAAGTCATGGAACACCACTACCTGGGCATCCTGGGTAAGCTGCACATCGAACTCCACCATGTCGGCACTGGCATTAGCTACTTGCTTGAATCCATACAGGGTGTTCTCCCTCACCACATCGCTACCTATGCGGTAGGTGTTCCCGGAGCCCCTGTGGCCAATGTTCATGCACATGCGACTCCGCCGCCAGTACCGCTCGTAGGTGCGGCTTAAGTCGCACTTGAAGTTCTCCAGCGGCCGAATCATTAGATATTTAATATTCATCTCAATCAGCGGTTGGTGGGTGGAGGCGCACGTGATCTTCACCCTGGCATTACCCTCGGAACCCTCTAACTGATCTGGCATCAGGGTCCCATAGCCGTAGTGGTAGGGCGGCTCATCCGGTCCGGCTTTGTGAGCATAGGTGTATAAGTCGAGGGCGTACTGGGTCTCTGCCGGCAGGGCTATGGAGCAGTGGAAGAGCTGCATATCGTCGGGTCCACAACAAACGCCGAATTTTGGCTGGAAGCTAAGCGAGCGAGTTCCCTTTAAGTTAACCGTCTCGACATAGGCCAGTTTTAACTCCAAATCGTCTGGCGTCACTTCACGGGACGCCATGTAGTGGGAGAGCCGTACCAACGGGGTGGTATTCCTCTTGGGCTTATCCCCCACACATTCCGGCACATCGATTTCGTACATGGGTCGGATCCGAACGTAGAGAAGTCGCTGACGTTGTCCTTGCCATATAAACGGAGCATTAAAGATTCGCAGGTGGACAATCGTCTCAGTTGTGGCCCAACCGCGGTCCACCCGGTCTCCATCATCCTCGTGGGGATGCCCAAAGCAGTCGCACCGTTTTAGCATATTCTGGCAGGTTCGGATAATACGCGGACGGAGTTGTGCCTCCCAAAACCGGATGTAGACCTCGTCCAGCTGTGGGTCGTAGGCCACCACGCAGAAGCGGTATTCGATGTCAATGTTTCGCGGTATGGTGACCATAGCCTCGTAACGATAGCACTTGCATATGCAATCGTAGCACTCGGGACCCTTGGCCATAATGTACACCTCCTTGGGATTCCAGTCCCCCAAACTATGGCAGTTCCCTGAAATGGCAATGTATTCATTGCCCGCCAGTTTGCGGTGATAGGTCACACAAAAGGGCCATTCGGTAGTGGGAACATCGGCAGGGGGAGGAGCCTCAATGATGTCATCATCCGCGGAATCCCGTTCAGCGTCCTCGACTTTCGGCACGCACTCTTCCCGCTCGTTAGCGAAAAACCAGCGATGCATCGCATCTGATTTGCAACGGAAATTTAAAAAAATGCAATTTGAATAAAAAATATATATAAATTCGGCAGGCTTGTTATTTGCTTGACAGTTCTTTGCACGAATGATTTGATCTATTTTTTTACCATTAAAAAATTAGGAAACTACTCTTCAGTATCTGGTAATTTTTCAATGTCGCAGCTTCCTATCAAAGTATATCATTAGCTTGCAAACAAATATCAAGGACCTAATATTAGAAGAGGGGAGTTCAAATAAAAACTTTCCCACCGAAGCCAGCCGAGCATCCTGTCATATTCCTGGCAGGAAATGATCTTTTGATCCGGAAACTATAAAATTGGTACACCAAGCCAGGAAAAATCTCTGTGTCGCTACAAAGGCACGCAAAGCAAGCCTTCGTACCCTCGAAAATAAAAAAAGGAACACTGAAACGAGCCACCTGCGACAGGATCAAGGGGGAAAACAAGGATCGCGGACGGGACACGCT
Source organism: Drosophila vallismaia (assembly GCA_035047325.1). Lineage (NCBI taxonomy): Eukaryota > Metazoa > Arthropoda > Insecta > Diptera > Drosophilidae > Drosophila > Drosophila vallismaia. Next base: position 11,191,468 of record JAWNPU010000073.1, read on the forward strand.
AGAATTTTGACAGGGGGTTGTACTCTCGACTAGGGAAATTAGGCGTAGTTAGTGTCAGGGGATAATATAATTGGTGTTGGCTTTAAAATTTAATTTTAATTGTGGTCTCTGAAACTTCTGTTGGGGTAGCGACTGTGAGAAATTCTGAGAGTCCAAATATAGAAACGTCGCTCGAAATATTTGTGTCCGAAGTTGACAGTTGTCAGTGAAACCATTTCGAGCACTTCCCAATTTGAGATCTCACCTTACCGAAATCATGGCAACACTTCGCTGGCTTCCAACTTTTGGGGCGATCTCGAATTTCCCTGGTGCCTAATCCGCTTGTTTACCCAACAAATCAGCTGCAAAAGGGTAACAAGAAATCAATGGGGATTCCGAGGCCTCTTAGGAGGGGATCTTAAATTTATGCGCGTCAACAGCGATTAAACAGCAAACGAGGCCATCAAATACCAACCAAACACATGCCAAGAAATTCAAAAAAAAACACAGATGCTGCAACATGTTAAGAATTAATTCTTCAGTTTCACTTATACTCTTGATTTTAAACTTACAATTAAACTCCAATTAATCATACTCTGCTACCAAGTTAATATCCCTAACTGGTAACAGTTTCAAGTGGCTGACCTCCTCCAACCCTTTTTATAGGCACAACCACTTCACGCCTGTCGCAAGTGTGCCCTTTTTCCGGGTTGGTCATCCTCCAGTGACGCAGCACAAAATCCGGACCCATGTTCGCTAAACCACAGAACGAGTGCCAAAAGTGCTGTCCACCGACCATGTCCCTGACCTGACCATGTCCTGCGACAGCTGGAAATGAAATCGAAACCGAGACCATAACGCTGCGCCTGCGTACTCGACAGCAGGTAGAAGTCCTGCAACTTCTTCCGTTTTGCGGGCTTGTGACTTCCACTTGACTCTGTTTGCTGAGATTTGTATGAGCGAGGCAACGTTCTGTTGCAAGTGCAATTAAATGGCAAACAAAGGGAAACCAGGAGAAACCGCAGCATGTGCCAGGTAGAGCAGAGATCTACTGTCAGCCTGGGGCGCAATTGCTTCCTGCTGTCTTTTAAAATAGGAAATTTAACACAAAATCCTAATTAAGCATAAAGAGACTAATTTTCCCGCTGCCCCAAGAATCTGTGGGAAAATCGAATTGGAATCGGTAAGCCAGCTCCCCGGTGGATAATCCACTCGTTTTTCTCGCGGTCTTCAAATTACTTTCATTGCAATGAGGCCTGTGCACAGGCGCAGTGGAAAATCCGAAGAGAAAACAAAGCTGGGGGAGTACTGTGGAAAATTCAGTTTTCCTGCCTTTGTTTTCTTGTAGTTAAATATCCTTGGGAATCCAGATTTTACTTTCCTTGGAGTTTTCCTTTGTGTGGTATGTAAATAATATTTTGTATAATGTTTACGTGATTTTGGAGCCGTCCGATTTCCTGGTTGATGTCCTGGCACATATACGGATGCAGGATGTCCACAGGATATCCCATGGATAAACAGGTGTACGCCGATACCTTTCCCATGGACGAGCTGGGAACCGGTAACCCCAATAGGAACTAATCCCCCTTTTTCGTAACAGTAAACATGTCAATAAATCATCCCAGCACTTTCATGTCATCCATCCAATCCATGGAAATCAATAGCCGGAAAATAGTTTTCTAAGGCAACCATAAAACAAATCCAATACCGAAAACACCAAAAATCACAAATTAGCTACACGAAAACTATAGTGTGAGAACAAAACCAAACGACAGCCGCGACATTTAAATACCAAAAAGAAAACTCCATTGACACATGGAATCGAACTCTAGACCACAACCTTATAGCAACATCTGGACAAGTATTAAAAAAACAATAACAGACCGTAAGTGCCATCCAGTGCGCCAGGATCTTTAGCTACAACTCGCCCGTGGAAGATTACAATTTATGACTGGGGCTAGGGCTGGGGCGGGAGTTGATTCTACAAATATTTAGCCAGAAGTTGGGGATTCGACGTGCATATCTCAAACTCAATGGAATTTGTTACACACCAGGCAGTAGGGATGAAAAAACGACCACAAAAAAGTTGAAGAAATTTGAAAGATTTCCGTGAGAAACGATACAGGATGTGGGTCCGTGTAAATACAAGAATATTTTAATTGGACTAAGGGGGACATATTTTTTAGTTACAAGTTTCATTGCCTTTGAATCTTGACAAATCCGTTTACTATCGCTATTCCTCTGTGCTGATTTATTTACGAGTTTTACGAGCCGTGATCTGAAATCCGATGCTGGTATATCTTCCGTTTGCCTGTTCCATGGCTAGTTCTCATACCCGATAAGCCTTTATCGCCACCAAGTATAAAACTGAAAATTGAGCGGTTCGAATGTAATTTACGAGTCAAGATAAGCCAGTGGAGATTACATGGAATGAAAACTGTCTCAAACAACTCAAATTTCACGTCCAGCCAAAGGGGACAAGAAGTCCAAATTATGACTCAATAATACTTTCAATATTTATATCAATAGACATTAAATATTATTGGTTACCAGAACAACCCTTCCCTCGAACCCTTTCGCTCCTGGAAATTGGAAACCGCAGGCAGCAATCAAAGTCGGTGGCGAATGTGAGAATTATACAGTTTCAGCAATTACGATCCTGGACGAAAACGAGGGTGGGTATTGGGTGTCTCTGTTCCGGTGGATATTACCGGTGTCGCAAATCTGACCAAGTGGTCGCTCGGTGTTTAAATTAGCTCCGATTTGCTGGCTGTAGAGGAAGTAATTAACCGGCTGGACAGAACGAAATCCTATATCAACCGATCCCGGATGTGCCCTGGAGGACAGTTACATTTGCATAGGTTGGGGAGTTGGGAATCATTTCGGACGAAGCCCCAGATGTTTCCACATCGGAACCACTTTTATCTAGCCCCCGACTTCCGCTTTCAGCCCACGAAACTTCGAGATCTTCTCCGGGAAAAGGTCTTGGTTCCCACCATATAGCTCACCTGTGGAAAAACCATCTCAAGACTGAGACCGCGACAGAGACCCGACCCAGATGCAATGCAATCACCACTATTATCACGGCAAATATTTGCCTGCAGATAAAACTGGTATTCTATTCATTAGTCTGAGTTTAGTTGCTTGTTGACTTGTTACTGCATTACGCACCCTCGCACTTCATCCTGTAACAATGAGTCTTCTGAGTTGGTTCATTCATAAAATTAGATTTCGCCGTGGGCTGCTGCAATACGAATGGCATCCCACGTATCTATGAGATATTCCAACAGAAAATGCCAACAAAAATGCTGCCGCTAAGAGTAAATAAGTTTCGGGCAAATTCGTTTGTTTGCCCGCGGTTATCTCGGCGTGGTTTTTTCTGATAAAAGTTCGTCTCAAAAAATGCGGTAAGCAGCTGGCCATATCCAAAACTGTTTCCCACACGGCACTATTTTCTGGCAGGGACTGGAAATATTGACCCGTACTGGATTTTTTGGGCTAAGTTCAGAGGTCACGATCAAATATTGCGTACCAGAAATGGAACAGAATTTGGTAGTTAAACTTGTTTTTCTATGTCCCAAATCGAGTTGGTTCCCGATTTATTTTCAAGCACCCAGCTGACCCATGAGAAGTTTTCGTCCATTTTGACCTTTGACACTGACCGACCCGGAAACCACTCACCCCTAAGTAAGTACTTTCGAGCTGGATAGTCGGAAACTAGCGCCGAAAGTAAGTTTCCAAGGGGGGATTAGTGTTGCGTTCGCACAATTTGATTACGAATTAAAGAGACTGCGATCAGAGTTCAATTGCTCAATTAACGGATTGGAACTCCTGGGCTGGTTGCTATGAAGTTATGAATGAAGCCATGGACTGAGATATTCATGCCGAGAGCCCCATGGTTCCAGAGCCCCGAAGCTGGCCCCACACTGGCTCTTAATCATGTTAATGGCATTAAGCAGCTCAATCGACGGCAAAGATCTAAGCTCGGCGTCGATAATCAGCCCAGACCACCCAGGATCGGAGTACAACTTCAACTGGAGTCGGGTTCCAGTCGTCTAATTAAAAACAAAAGTCCGCCGCCTTGTAAATGTCAAGCGATTGCCACAGATCACGAACTTCTGCCTCGTTGCAAAATCAAAATGCATTAACAGCAGCGGTAGTAGCAGCAAAAAAAGAGGCAGCCACAATTAGCAAGCAGTTCGGAGTCGGCAAATGACAAACAAATGAGCTGGGCAAAAAACAAAATAAAACAGTGGAGAATCATAATAAAATAATTGACGGGAACTAGGGAGCTGGAACCCTTGTATTGACATTTGCCACCGGAGGTTGACACGTTTGTCTGCCTGACATTTTAATACGAATGATTTCCAAGCGAGAGAGTTTTTTTGCCAGATATTTCATAAAGGTGTACGACTTGAAAGGGGTTAAGCGTCTGAACCCACATAACCCTCGAGCCAACTTTGGACTTCGTCTCTTGTAAATATTTATGTAAAATTGTTCCCAACTATGTGGTTGTCTTTTTCCCGGCTAACTACAAGCAAATGAGTCGTAAATCTCCCCCTCCCAAGTGGCCCAAACCATCGACACCTTTTTGCGGCAAATTCTCACACTCCGGGAAGACATTTGTCAGGCCGCATCTGGTCGGATCGAAGACAATGGGCCAAGTTAAAACGCCCACAAAATGACCATGAAATTGCTTACGGAAGGAAGTTCGGGTGCCACAAAAACACGGCCTAAAACAATTGCTTAGACATTTAGCACACGGCTGGGCACGGCACGGGGCGACGAAGGACCCAGGACGATGGTCGAAAAACTAAAATAGTTGTTCGGTATGAGAGTTGAATGAATGAGCAAAGGAAGGCATGCCGACATCAAGACATAAAAGGCTAAAATGTCCATAAATATGGTCAATTATTTTGGTAGCCGGCCAAACACGGCGTAGGAGGTGGCCTCAGGTCCTTTCATCAGGCCGTAAATCATGGCCGGGAAACAAAGAAGCTCGGTAGGTGTGTCACCTTGCAAAAAAATGGTCCGACACCTTCTGCCCAAGACAAAGACATCAGAAGCGGACTGACTGACTGACTGGCTGACTGTTTGACCAGGGCTTAAACTATTTCCAATGTGGTCCACACCCACGGCAGCTGAGGATGCTGATGCGGCTAATGCGGTAATTAGATAATGCCCCTGGCCGATCTGAGCACGCGTCCCAGCCCCTTCCTTTTCAAACATTTTTTATGTTTGGATCTGCCTCTGGGCCGACAAATACGGGTTAAAAGATTGCAATCAGCCAGGTAATGTGATACTCGGCCTCAAAAAAAGAAACAAACAGAGAAACAATCGTCGTGGCCACAGTTGCAACCCCTTCGAGCTGCAGGATCTGTATTAATTTCGGTGACTCTGGGCATCCCTCACCGAGCATCCTTTGAAATGAAAACCGCAACCCATTTTTAGATCCGTTGTTCGACGGCCGCAATTGTAATTTTATAACCCAATTTGTGATGATTTTTTTCCGGCCAGAGGCAATTAAAAAATGCTACTGGATTGCTCAACTCAATTGAACTGTAGATATTTGATACTTCGAGATGGATGTTTTGATTAGCGGGAAATCCACTGCAGTTTCTGTTACATTTTCCAGCCTTATTGTGGCTGAACCCTTTGGCATTTCGCTTTGGGGCTGAACTTTGGGCTGGTCAACCCTTTGACCGCTGGTCAAATGTCACAGTTTCGAGAGCAGCTGCTGTCAGAGATCGCAATCGACAAGATCTTTTCTCAAGATGCTGCTGCATCCCTAACTCCAACGGCAAGTCAACCCTCGGGGTTAACATCTTGTTATGCAACTTTGTCAGACATAATTAAAAAACACACACGAAACAATAATGAAATTTTGATTGAAAAGCCAGCGAAGTGTCAATCAAAGAATAAAGAGGATATTTTTCAAGGATCAGAATTCGCAAAATGGTATTGTAGTATTAATTAAATGACGTTGGGAAGACAGTCAAACGGAAAAAATACAAATAAAATGGTTCACTGAGCATTTGGTAGTTTTAACTTATGTATTTTTGTTTCTTTATTTCGAATGCCCCTGAGAATGCAAGAAATTTCATTAAAAATACCCTTGATTTTATCCCAAAAAATTCAAGTTTTTCTTTTGAGGAAAATTATACAAATCATGCACCCAAAAATACGGAACAAAACTCCTCAAAAATCATGATGTATGCAAATGCAGAAACCGTTGCGGGGTCATCGGGGTCAGTCTTGTCCAACCGAAGGGTTGCTCTTCTGTTTGTCCAGGTGCGTCCCAAGAAGCTCGAAGATCTCACCGCGCTGATGTGATTTTTCATTAGAAATCCATGAAACTGAAATCGCAAATTTCGCTGCCGGACGGCTTATTATGCGTGACAGCATTTACGGGCATGACAATCGTATCTTTCGGATCCGAGGCAGATGTCCTGCCGAAGTGCCTTTACATCGGATACTTGCCGAATTCAATTAGCTCTAAATGTAAGAGTGTAAGAGGGAGGAAATCCTATACTTGGACTCATCTTGGACTCACTTTTATGATTATATGGTGCTTATCAAATAGACTTCGGACAAGCGATCTTTCAATCGAATAGCCCTCAATTAGTTTGTTATTTTCTTCCAACGCTACGACTTTATTGAAGTGCTATAATTTCGTAAACGGCTGTAAGAAAATTCTTCGAGGTTTTGGCGGGATTTTACTAATACTTATACATCAAAAATAAATCCAATTTCTGTTGCTTTTCCTTGACGCGAATCTTTTTAAAGGTGCCAAAAATCGATCATAATCTTAATGAAAATTTTACAAAAATCCTGCTGGCCTGAATATCAAGCAAACAAATCCAAAACACTCCATTGTATTTCTGAGCTGTCAATAAATATTTATGAATATAATAAAGTCAACTTTGAGCCAAGAACAAAAAAGGAAATGATGCCACGCGGCTTTTCTTGTACCCTCCGCGAATGAAAATGAATTTGTTTGCTTTGAATGCCTCTGAAATATTCAAAAGAATCAAGACGGCGGTGTATGAATATGCAAGAGGATAGCGAAAATATTTGCAGAGCCGAAGGAAATGGGTCAAAGGTTACTTTACACACACATGTAAATACATTCAATTCTCAATCCAGGAGATTTAGTCCAGGGTGAAGCGGCAATTCGCACATCCGCAGCAATTTTCCATGCCATCGCATATATGCAAAATTGCAATAGTCTCCCCTCGATTTTCCCTTCAGTCACCACGTTACGCTTTGTAATTATTTTTGGGCTATTTTCAAAAGATTTTTCGTTGATTTCCGTTTGATTCTTGCATTTTGTGCGCTACTATTTTTTCTCCCATCTCTTTTTTTGGTGCCCGAGATAAGGGATTCGATCTAATGGCAGTGCAAAAGTGTGAAAAATTTTATAGTTTCCAGCATCATTAATTATATTTTCAATTTGATGTGTTGCCGTGACAAATTCCGATTTTATATTCTGTTTGTGAAATTCCGCAAAAAGTCGGTTACATTTTTTGAATATAGACCAGTGGCTATTATCATATATAAAAGATAAACTTTTGGGAAAGAATTTCCACCTTTTTTTATTAAAATTTTATTGAAAGTTTTTCCTGAGAATATTTACTATATTGCCAAAGTTTCCCATGGAAATCCGGACTGTGATCTAGTTTTAACGGTCAAATGTCCATCAGATGGTAAAAGTTCAGTTGTTTAACTGGACCAAAAGCATCTTGTCACCTATGAACCCCGCCCCATGTCAGCAGCAATTAATGAGAGGAGTTCAAAGACTTTACCCTAAAAAATGAGAGAGGTGAAGGCCTTTTTTCATTTTTGTCACTAAATGGTCGAGCATCTTTGATCTGAACCCCTCCTCAGCATCATCCCTTTACCCACTCTTTGCCCTTTGTTCCCTTTTTTTGCCTTTGATGAACTCTTTAACAGAATTTAAGATTTTTTGGTTTTTCACACAAAAAAGGTGAAAAATATATTGTAAAGAAAAGGGGAAACTACCATAAGCATCTTTGGATGAGGCAGCATCTTGGTTCAAGGGTTCAAGGGTCTTTGGATTTTGGTTTTTGAAAGAAAGAAGAGTAAAGATTCGGTTGTTATTTTATTGGCAAAACAGCAATTTATTAATTGTCGCAAACGGTGCCACTTAGGGTCAAGCCAAAAATAGGAAAAAAAATTTTGTTGAATCGAAACTAGGCTCCACTTGAAATTATCTCTCTAAGGTTTCGTCACTTCTTGGGTTTCGCTCTCAACTATGTACATAATGCTTTGTAGGCGCTTTAAAAAATATAATCAATTATTTCTATTTTTTAACGCTTCGCTGATAAGGATTCATGTTTTACTCCCGGAAAATATACAATTTTATAGCCTTCGAAAACTGATTTGAGGAGCACTAAAGAAATTAAAAATCCAAGCAGTGATAAGCGGACAAGAAGTCGGCCAGATAAGCCGCACTATATATTTTGGTCGGGCAGAATATGAAAGCGAATAATTCATCCGTATCCGTTGGATGCCCTCGATGCCTTTTTGGATGCCGCGTGCGCTCCACTTTACCGCTGCCTTTGTGGTCTCCAACTGGGAAAGTCTCTTGTTCCCGGGTTTCCTTTACAAATTTCTATTTTCCCCCATCATCCCCAGTCCCCCATTTCCCCCGTTTTCCGTCTCGCTCACTCATTCGATGGCCAATTGGCGGGGGAAAGGCCGGAGGAGCTGGGTGTTTGATTAACAAATAAAACAGAGCCCTGCTCTGCTCTCAATCCCACGGATACAAGAGCTCACACACACTCAGATACTGTAGCGACAAGATAGAAGTCCAAAAAGGGGCGTGGCCTCTGGCTGAGTGAGTTCGCTTTGAGTGGAATCGAGTTTCGTTAAGAATATTTCTTATTGAGCCTCATAAGCGTGATGTGTCCAGTTGGACTGCTTAACAGTTTCAGTGTTCTGTTAGTTAACAGACTTTAAAATTTATAGTAAATCATGGTGTGAGTTTATGGTTCCGTATAAGCCAGGATATTTCTGCGGGGTTTTTATTTTAGATACACATAAATAGAAAAAACAATAAAAATAATAAAAATAATGAGCATTTTATTTTGTTTTTTTGAACTTGAAATCAATAAAATGGAATGTCAGGCGTTTCGGATTCAAGGGTTTATTATAAATTAAAGGGTTTCATCATATTATTTAATTATTATCACCAACAAGTTCATAATCTCAAATATATATTCATAAATAGCTCTATTATCGGCTCTTTCATTAGCAATTCATCGTCACTTAAAAAGAGTCTTTAACTTTTTACGTTCATCAATCAATAAGAAGTGCTACGACTTTTCCGTTACCCTAATATTCATATCGGCGGGCAGTCGAGAATGTAAAATTGCAAAATTCCTCTGCGAAAATTTCTATTAATTAAGAACCTTTTCAAGGCAGTTCAATTCTCGGTTCGAGCTTCATCCACTCACAAGACAGCTCGCAGCTTGGGTCTCGAATAATTAATGATGTGGCGGACTGCGGCAGCGGATTCTCATCTTAACGCTGTAGCTGTGCAAATATTAGCAAATTATTTTAGTTTTAGAAAATCTTGCCTGGCTTGGCTCTTGGTTGTTTGCATTGCGCCAGCCGTTTGCCAGAAATGTCAATTTCCTTAAATACAACGCCCAGGCCCGACTTCTTCTTTGACTTTGTCTTTGAAGGATGAAAATTCGGGCAGCGAGCATCCCCTTTCCCTAAGCCTTCGTCCATGGGGGCACTAATGATGTCCTGGTCCTGTGTGGGTTACATTCACTCTCTCACAGTCACCCTTCCCATCGTCTTGCTTTCGCTCTGACAATATTTGCACTTTTCCATTTGGTTAAATGCTGTCCTGAGCTGTCCCAGTTGAACCTTAATTGTTCCTTTGTCAACTACTCGGAGTAATTAAAAACACCTTTCAACTGTCGAACCGGAGAAACTCCAAGTGAAAGATGTCCTTACAGAAATCTGTTTGATTAGCGAATTTGTCAAATTTGTGGCAAAAATTCATTTATCAATCTGCTAATGATTTTCTCTACAAGCTGACTGAATTCTTCGGCACTGTCGACTTCAATAGCAAGAATCTCTCAAGGCATTCCAGGCATTCTCCATAATTTACATACATATGTGGGTAATTTCAGAAAAACAAAAAATTAATTAAAACCGCGGAGAGAGGAGCAACAATGGCAGCCATTAATTTTCAATTTAAGCCGCATAAACATTTTAATTGTTTGTCTGTAATTTAGCAGTCGCAGCGGGGCTGAACAAGCAAACATATGTTCCAGGATGGGGTATATCCCTTAACCATATAAGCCCATATGTACTACGATTCAGATTAACGCTTCGGGCACGCTCCAAGCTCTCAGATTGGGGGTCTGCTCCATGAATTTAAATGCGCCTTGCCTCTCCGCCAGTGCCTCAAAATGTATCTGTATCTGGGCGGTGGGCTCATTTATGCCACAAAGCGTAAGCAAACTTTCAAGACGGCAATAAAATCACAGGACGCCATGTTTAACTGCCGCACAGTTTCCGTATCCACTAAATTCACATGGCGCACATCCTGCGCGTACATTTAGAATTATATTTGCATACATGCCTGAAGGATGTGGAGTGCGGTTTCCTTGTCATATTTCCATTAGCATTTGCCATTTAACTCATCATATGTACATATCCACATAGATAAGTGTATCATCTTGCCGTGGCGCATTTATTACCCATATTCCAGCATCCGGCTTTTATCCTTTCGCTCCACGCGAGTCCCGACACTCGCAATAATTGCTGCCTCTGGCGCTTCCTCCATTGTCACGGATGGCGAAACTTTATTATTGCCTTTGTTCGGCGGAGCTGCTGGATGTCCTGGCGTATGTGTGATGCCTGGCAAATGGCAAATGTAGTTGGAATGAAAATGTTGAAAGGAAAGCATTTCTTTCGAAATATACTCGTATATTTTAGGCATACAAAGAACTTGGAAGATCTTAAGTGGGGAAATTATACGTTCTCTAATTTGTTACAAACACTTTTTAAATTATTAAAATTAATTTTAAATCTAAACTTCAGTTACTAAGAAGCAATAAATAAAAGTTTCGCTAAGCTGATGAAAATTTTATTCTATTTAACGATGAAAAGATGTTGACCTCGAAACCAAGCCACATAATCGATGCCAACTGGAGAGGCTACTGATTGTTGAACTCTTGAACTGTATCGGGACTTAATAGAAACGCAATCAAATAATTGCGCAAAGTGTGCCACAATCAAATATAGCAACAAATTAACCAAACGCCAACACCACCAGCAATTTTCCTACTGCAAATCGATAAAGCCGGTCAGGCCCGACGATCTGCCAATATGGAAGATGTAATGATCGGGATGGGGAGGGCTCTGGAGAGGGAAACCACAGAGAGAACATTATGGTATTATCCAGCTAGTGGATGGATCGGGTAGACCGAAAAGCGATAAGTTTACAATTGCTTATGACTTCAATTAATCTGTGAAAGCGCCTACGCAGGCAGAAGAATCCCAACATCGGGCTGGGAGGGAAAAGGCTGTCTGCATGTCGGAGAATTCGCCAGCACGAAAATACGAAAATAGAAATTGCAATTGAACTGGGCAAGAACTGGCTGCGGTTCAAGTCTGGTTCTGGCTTCGGGCTTGGAGTTTGGATCCCAGACCGCAAAAAAACGAAAACGCAAACGCAGCCGCCGCAAGACAATTGACCTGAAATTTCATTGAAGATGTGCCCGGGGTCTGGCCCCAAAAATCTACGCCTAGCAAAGAAACGGTAAATTGCTAAGTCACTAGCCAGGTCCGAGCTCCCATCGACCAAGGCCCATCTCCCATCTGAGCTTGATCGTGGGGATCACGATCATTATAATTATTTTGCTGTGCCATTATTATCAAAATGGAATCGCTTGCATGTCCATGACCACGTATCTTCCTGGGTGGGTAACTTAGCACGCATCCTTCCACAAAACTGAATTGTACATTATGCACATACGTGGGTGTGTGAAAATGGGGTATTTCACTTCCGTCAAACCTCTTTTTCTGTCTTAATTTTTGCAGGTGTTTGCATCCTTTTTTCCGCTTCATTTTCAATTCACGCAAATGGAATTCAATTCGCGGCGCAGTAGAAAATGGAAAATGATCTCCACAAGTGGCACTCACATGTATTTCGCCAGGTGCTCAAATTGCCGCAAGCACAAACCGAATTTAAAAAAAAATAATATCAGGAAGGGGTTAGGCGAGCAGAGTTCACAGCCAGCGGACGTGTGTATATTTCCATCGAGGCATCTCCATCTTAATCTGCGCGATTGGAGCTGGACATGCAGTTGCAGTTGCAGCTGTGCGGTAGCTATTTGGTTTTGGCCAGGCTCGCGGAGAGGTACGGATGTCATTTGGGCCACCTTTGAACTACTCACGCGCCCACTGGAAATGATGAAAGCGCCGCAACAAATGGGAAAATGGGAAGGCTCTTGCTTACTTTTCCTTCCAGATTTTAGATTTTGTTTTCTTAAGAAAAATGAGAAACTTAATTGAATATACGAGTATGCTGGAAAGTTATCATTGACCACGAATTTGAAAGCAATAATTTGTTTATCTTAAGAATAGGCAATAGGTTTCAAAGTAACACACCAGCAGCAAAACAGATGTGAAATGTGTAAATGAAAATGCAACTAATTAAATATTAAGTAGCCATATTTAGTAGTTTCCCACTTTATTTACTAATGATTTTACAAGCTTTATTTTATGTAATATGAATAATGAATAATTCAGAATAATGAAATCGCTCAAGCCACCATAAAAGAGCCAGGGAATGTTTTAGCAAAAATGAAAACATGTCATTTTGAGTCAAGACGTAAAATTGAAGATTTGTGCCTTTTGGAGAGGCTTCCATAAGGCGAGGAGACTCGTGTCTATGGACCATGGTACAGAAGCAGTCATAAAGAAGCTTTTACGGCCACTGGACTGAACTGGAGGCGAAAACGAAGTCCAGTCTAAATGATAAATAGCCTACACAGGCAGTTGGCTTGTCGGACGTTTGTCGATATTTCCCCAGCCTGGTGTGCTTTTTTGTGAATATTTTTCCTGAACAGGTCGCCAACTTTTCACTGCCGACGACACTAACGGCCACCATAGATCAGATCCAACCCGGGCGAGGACTCACTGGTCTCCTCCAGATGCCAGAGGCCGGAGGCTCTCTTCCCGAGCATTAGATTAGACAATTTGTTGAGGCTCTGGCCAACAGTTTGTGACCGCAAGCGCCAGGCTCCCTGGAATTTATCAGAGAATCCCAGTCCTCAATTCCACTCTCCCCCACAGATTTTCTCTTCGTGTTAATTGAAAATTGTACGGTAATGTTGCTTATCGCGGTGCTATCAAGCCCCAGACATAGAGCCTTCCATGGTCCCCTCCAATGGCATTTCTTCGGACGGGGGGATTGCGTGTGCCGTGGCCATGTTCGTGGGCACACCTTGGAACACCTTGAGACACATCGATTTTTAGCCTTTTTGTCTGTGGCTGCGGTTGTGGCGGTGAAAATTTCTAACACTTTTTGACAACTTTCCGGGGGAACGCACTTAAAGGCAATTTATCGCCGCTGACATTTTTTGTGGCTTTAATTGCCCCACACACGCTCCCATCAGTGGTACCTGTTGGGGTTCAGCTTCTTGTCTGAAGCTCTCGGGTTTTAGCCTGGTAAGCAGCGCCTTAGACTGTTAAGCTTAATTGCTTTTTGTCCCAGTTCGGATGATGGATAATCCGATATTGAGAAGAGTTACCAAATGGGAAATAAAAATGCAAGCTTACATTTCGGAAGTAAACAAGCCTTAAACGGTCTAAGCCTATTTTATAGTTAACTGATCGTTGTACACTTTGTTAGCCAACTACGACACATTTCACAGGTGAGGGTGAAATTGCATTTTAACTAAATATTAGTTATTAACAAAACATCCCTGTTCTATAAAAGTCAAAGCCGTAACCCCAGCGCCAACTTAGTAAGAAAAACTACTTTAAGGTGATAGGTTCCCGAGAGCAAACTCCATGGTCACGTTTTACTTTTTGTTTGCTACTGGAATATTTTTATTGATTTACTTTCTATGGAGTCGGCGAAGGTTCTACAAGCTTATGCTGGAGATACCAGGGCCCAAGGGACTTCCTTTCCTCGGCACGACCCCTGAATATGTTCTCAATAAACGTAAGCTCCATTTTGATAGCATACATCAAAAATTAAGCCCTCACCCTATTTTATTCAGTTCAAATTTTCCTAAGAACTCAACATATGGACAAATACGGATCTACCATTTTAATTTGGATGGGTATTCAACCCGTCTTACTGACTCGGGATCCTAAGATCGCAGAGGATATTCTTTTGTCATCAGATTGCCTAAACAGAACCTCACAAGTAACGGAGGCAATTGCTGATGTGTTTGAAATTGGCTTGCTGACCCTGAGAGGTACTGAAATAACACACCGCATTTAGTTATTGAAAATTAATTACAACCAAAATTCTAGAGCCGAAATGGCAGGAGCGTCGAAGGCATTTGAACTCCTCTTTCAAACAAAATGTTCTACTGAGCTTTTTCAGGATTTTCAATTCCGAGGCAACAATTTTGGTTGACATACTGGATGCTTTTGTGGGTCAAAAAGGAACGGATGTATTGCCCCACTTGCTCAGATGGTCATTCAGAATTGGTCATCGTAAGTCTATCAATTCCTAAATATTTAAGTTCCATGTTCTGAGCATTTACTGTAGAAACCACACTGGGCACTGAAGTCAAAGAAGATGTCAACTTCGAAAACAACAAACTCATAGAATCTTGGCAATCGTAAGAAAAATACAGCACAATTGTTTAGGAAACATTTTAATATGGCAAGGATTTATTTAGGCTTTTGATGCTGACCATGCTGAATGTAGCTCTTCCATTCCGACGAAACAAAATAATTTCAAGTATATTCCGCTTTGGAAGTCGTAGATCAGCGCACTTTGACAGGCTTAATGCCTTTATGGACAAGGTAAGAAGAAATGAAAACTAAAGTAAAGAGCTTTTGAAAATTTGTATTTCCAGGTAATTCATCAAAAACTTAAATCACAAACAGAGAGCGGTTCAAATTCCTTCATAGTAATTAACAGATTAATTGACCTTTATCGAAGTGGCGAACTGGGCTATGATGACATGAAAGGAGAGTGCAATAGTATAGTAATTGCATCATTCGAAACCACAGCTCTAACAGTCACACATGTCCTTATTCTCCTGGCCATGTTCCCCGAGTACCAGGAAATCCTCTTCGAGGAACTGAAACACGTCTTTCCCTCATCTGGGGATTTCGATGTTACCAACGAAGATCTTCAGAAACTGGCATACATGGATCCGATTTTGAATGAAACTTTCCGTTTAATACCACCTGTTCCGGTCATTATGCGAGAGGCAAAGAAAGACGTTCGGCTGTCGAACGGTGTCCTAGTTCCAAGAGGAGTAGCCACGGTTATCGATGTGTTTAACCTTCACCGCAACAAGGATCTGTGGGGACCAAGTGCAGACACCTTTAATCCCGAACACTTCCTTCCCGATAACATGCGTGATCGTCATCCATACGCCTTTTTACCCTTTTCGAAAGGAAGAAGAAATTGCATAGGTCAGATACATCGATAATACCTATTAAATTCATTAATTTATTCCTTTACTTTTCAGGGTGGAGGTACGCCTTACTATCCTCAAAGATCGTCTTGGCCAGGATACTTCGAAATTACAAGTTGAGCACTAACTTTAGGTATGAAGATCTTGTTTTCATCGATAATTTAGGAATGAAGCTGGGCGAATCCCCTCCATTGAACTTTCACCGAAGGACCTGTTAGTCGACTTGCAATTTTTATAAAAATATGTCAAATTATTGATCATAAACTTATCTACAATAATAAATGTTTGACTTAAATTTTTTAATAACGGTGTAAAGTGCACAAACTTATGTTTAAGTAGCGTTGTGATGATGAAAGCAAGTCACAAATTTTGTTGAATTACTCTATGACTAACGGATGTAAACATATAATTTAGTAACAATGTGCAGGTAATTATTTTTGAATAAAATGTAGTGACCGAAGTGAAGTGCCTTTTCTATAAAAGCTCCAACGAAAAGTTGGCATAAGTTTAGTTTACAAAACAAACCTGACGTGTTTAATTCCCAAAACCTTAAAATAATTAAATCAAATCATCATGGTGGTCGCTTATATTACGGCTTTCGCTGGACTATTACTGATAATACACTTTTTATGGAGTCGGTGGAGGTTTTATAAGCTAATGCTTCAACTACCAGGACCTATGGGACTGCCCCTCCTCGGCATGGTACCAGAATATGCCATTAATAAACGTAAACTTAAAATTCGCTTATGAATTGTACGGGTGAGTCCAATTACCACTTAATTAACCTTTCTTACATACAGTAAAAATGGGGCAGAGAACCAAGTTTATGGACAAGTATGCAGCAACAGTTTTAGCTTGGGCCGGCACTCAACCAATTATACTTTCCCGAGATCCTAAGATTGCCGAAGATATTTTAGCTTCACCACAATGTCTTAATAGATGTTCAAGGGTAACAAAAGCCATGTCAAGTATTTTTGGACGGGGAATATTGACACTACAAGGTTTGACCCATTAGATTTGTATTCAAAATTACATATATTAAACTGAAATTTTAGACAATGAATGGTCTGAACGCCGAAGACACCTGAACGTCAGTTTCAAGCACAATGTCTTGCTCAGTTTCCTCCCCATTTTTAATTCTGAGACGAAAACTCTGCTGACCGAAATTGGCAGTTTGGTGGGTCAAGATGGAACTGATTTGTTGCCATATTTACACAGATGGTCTTTCAGAATAGCTCATCGTAAGCCTTTCAAGAGAATTATAAAGTTCCTGGTTTAATGTTTTATTAATTGTAGAAACAACGCTAGACACCGATGTTAAGGATGAACCGAATTTTAAAAATAATAGCCTCATAGAGTCTTGGAATGCGTAAGACACCCATTTTAATATTATATACCATAGTTTAATCATATTATTATATAATTTTTAGGCTAGCGTTTTTCATCCTATTTAAAGTGTTTATGCCACTTTGCCGAAATAAAACAATTAGCAGCATTTTTGGCTTGGAAAAAAAAATAATTCAGATTTTTTCGAAGATTAATGTCCTTATGGACAAAGTAAGTTAACAAATATAAGTTCTGTAACACAACACTATTTATATCTCACCCAGATAATGGACTCAAAATTAAATTCGAAACCCGAAAGCAGTTCGGATTTATCTTCGAACATTATAATCAACAGAGTCATGAAACTTTATCGAAAAGGCGAAATCACTCTAGAGGAAATAAAAGGAGAGTGCTGTAATATGGTTTTGGCCGCCTTTGAGACCACAGCTCTTACAGTCAATCACACTCTTATTCTTCTTGCCATGTTTCCCCAGTACCAGGAGATTGTCTTTGAAGAGCTCAAAGAAGTCTTCCCCACTGGGGGAGACTTTGAAGTGGAATACGAAGACCTCAAGAAATTGGTATACCTTGATCGCGTTTTGAATGAATCCTTGCGTCTTTTTCCGGCCATTCCAATTACCATTAGAGATGCATCGGAGGAGTTTCGCCTCTCAAATGGGGTCCTTGTACCCAAGGGGGTCATATTAGGAATAGACATCTTTAACATACACCGAAACAAAGATCTATGGGGCCCGGACGCTGATGCCTTTAACCCTGATAATTTTTTGCCAGATAATGTTCGCGAACGAAATCCTTATGCGTTTTTACCCTTTTCAAAAGGAAGGAGAAACTGCATAGGTTTGTATATTGATATATATCTATTTCTAAGTTAGCATAAATTTATTATTTACAGGATGGAAATATGCTTTACTATCTTTGAAGATCGCCTTGGCTAGAATTCTCAGGAATTACAAGCTTGGCACAAAGTTTCGCTATGAAGATTTAGTTTGTATTGATAATATAGTGATGAAGCTGGAAAAGCCACCCCTTCTGAACTTTGAAGGAAGGACCTCTTAGCTTAAATAAAGATCCATTATAAAACAAACTCACGTATCCAAAAACTGTTAAAAATAAAAAATGTTTTTGATCTGTTTAACAAAAATATGTTAGAATTTGTTAATTATATTCATTTTTATTTGCTCATATTTCCGAACATTAAAACTGGTTGAAGTCCAGAGTTTTATCTTAATTTTAATAAGGTCGTCTTTTAATTACAGTATAATAATAATATTATCAACAATTATTTTTTAAGATACACTGTGTTTTTTGGTATTTTAAGCTTTGGTTCTAAGCTTTGTATAAAAACGAACATTCACTATTACCAAAAGTTCAGTACGGAAACGGATGTAAGGTGTCTGTCTGCCAAATCTCATCAATATTTAAATTGGAAGTAATGCTCATCTTGCCTTATTTACTTATCGCTGGATTATATCTATGGCTATATTTTTTATGGAGTCGTCGAAGATTTTACAAGCTTATGCTTGAGATACCAGGACCTGTGGGCCTTCCTCTTCTCGGCTCAGCACCTGAATATGTTATAAACAAATGTAAGTGCGATTTTTTTTTAAAGAAATCTATCCATTTAATACCAAAGAAATTGTTTTACACACAGTAAAAATTATCCAAAGAACCAAATACATGGACAAATATGGCTCAACCATCTTAATATGGTTGGGCTTGGAACCATTTATATTCACACGCGATCCGAAGATCGCCGAAGATATCGTAACATCATCTCAATGCCTTAACAGGACCGAAAAGGCGACTATGGAGATAGCTGATGTTTACGAAATTGGTCTCTTGACGCTTAAAGGTACCATGGAAATACCCATATAACTTCCTTTGGCTTCATCCACTTATAATGAAACATTTCAGAGCCTAAATGGAGTGAACGTCGCAAACTGCTAAGCCCATCCTTTAAAAAAGGAGTTCTATTGAACTTTTTTCCCATTTTCAATTCTGAGACAAAAGCTCTGGTTAACCTGATGGACACCTTTGTCGGTAAGGAAGGACTGGATATCTTGCCACATCTACTTAGATGGTCTCTCAGAATAAGTCACCGTAAGTCAGTCAATTTAACAATGTAAGGTCCCTAATCGAGTCTATTTGACATCAATATATCTCTAGAAACTACACTGGGTACTGATATCAACGTAGAGATGGAGTTCCAAAACAATAAGCTAATAGAATATTGGCAATCGTAAGAATGTCACTGCAACTCTATAAAATATATGAATTAATTATTTAATTTCATTACAAACCTTTTCAGACTCTTAAGGGTTATCATACTCAATATGGCACTACCCTGTCGCAAGAATAAAATTATTTCTACGGTTTTCGGGTTTGGAAAGCAAAAGGCAGAGCCCGTAAACCAAATAAATAACTTTATGGATAAAGTAAGTTCAAATATATCAGCGAAAACTGCTACAAAGACTTTATCTTAGGTTATCGGAAACAAAATTGCATCGAAGTTGAAACAGGATTCCAGTCAGAACACTGTGATAAATCACTTAATTGGCCTTTACCGAAATGGCCAAATGAACTATACTGATGTTAAGGGAGAATGCTGTAGCATGGTAATCGCATCCTTTGAAACCACAGCGCTTACCGTGACACACGCTCTCATTCTCCTGGCCATGTTCCCGGAGCACCAGGATATGATATATGAGGAACTGATGGACGTCTTTCCGACTGGAGAATCCGATGTGACTTATGAAGACCTGCAGAGATTGGAATATTTGGATCGAGTTCTGAATGAAACCTTACGACTAATTCCGTCTGTTCCTATTATTGGGAGAGATACCAGGGAGAGTTTCCGGCTTTCGAATGGAGTTATAGTTCCCAAAGGAGTCGGGATAATCGTTGATATTTTCAACATTCACCGAAATAAGGATCTATGGGGCCCAAATGCAGACACCTTCAATCCCGATCACTTCCTTCCCGATAACGTCCGGGATCGTCATCCTTATGCTTTTATTCCCTTTTCGAAGGGCAAAAGGAATTGCATAGGTTCGATAAATCAATTAATATTAAATTTAAACAGCATTAATTATTTTGTTTTTCAGGCTGGAGATATGCCTTAATAGCTTCAAAGTCCGCCTTAGCTAGGATTCTCAGGAATTTCAAGCTAAGTACTAGTTTCCGATATGAAGATCTTGTATTCATAGACAATTTAGGAATGAAGCTTAACGAGTTACCACTACTAAACTTTCATAGAAGAATTTCTAAGTAAATAGGTAAAAGCGGAGTTAAAAAGTTATAAGGCAGCAAGGATAGAGCTAGCGGAGGATCAGCCCGTTTTTTACAGTAGTTTACAATATATATTTTATTTTAAAAGCTATGGAACACTGAATTGAAATATAATTGATAAATAAATGAACAATAATAAGTAAATACCATTTAAGCTAAAATTTTTAATGTGCTCGCACATTTACCTACTGTTTTGACCAGGCAGCTTAGGGAATCAATTTAAATATAAAATTAAACTAATTAAAACATACACTTTTTTCAAGTGTTGTTACACCTTACAGAACTAATAAAAAAAGTATATAAAACAAAAGATTTTAAAAATGTATATATAAAATATTGTATAGTAAGTAAAAAAATACATTTGGGAATTCTATATTTAATATGAAATTTACATTTTTAAATTGATTTACATATTTTGTGACAACAAACCTGTCTATAAAGTTTTTATTGTATTTGATAAACAGCTGGGATCACTGTAAAAAATGCAAAGAATGACTTTCGCCTTCAAAACAAAATACTCCTTCCCAAAGGTGTTGCCATTATCGTTGACATATTTAACATTTACCGCAATATGGATTATTGGGGTCCCGAAGATATCACCTTCAATCCTGACAATTTTTTACCCGAAAATATTCGCAGACGGCATCCTTATGTCTTCATACCTTTTTAAAATATAGGAGAAATTGGATAGGTTCGATAAACATCAAAAATCTTTTTTTATTTTCTATCACAAATTAATGTCTTTCAGGATGGAAGTATGGCCTTATTTAGTTAAAGATCGCCTTAGCTAGGATTCTCAGAAATTACAAAGTAAGCACTAGTTTTCGGTATGAGGATTTAGTTTTAATACAGTAATAATACATATAACTTTGAACAAAGGTGAAAAAAAATATCAAACAAAATCTTCATTTATTTTTAACACTATAATACAAAATGTATTCCACAAATATGACGTTCATTAGTATTGGGTACTTTCCAATAAAAATGTTTTTTAATGCAACTGCATTGTTTTATTAGTGTGTTTACTTACACAAAGAAATGTTTTACAGGTTTGTATTTTGAAAACCTTGTTCAAGTTTTTTATCCAGATTATGAATGGATCGAAGCCTAAAAACAAGGTTAATATTTACATACGAGTCTTCTTATATATAGCATTCACAAAGGGTCCCATTGCCCTGGCTATTTATCATTCATAATTTTAAGTGGGTAACCTTAAGAAAAATGAAAAAGAAATCAAAATAAAAATTTCCTGCTTTATTTTTATGCAGATTGATAGAGATTTGCTAATCGTGTAAGGTATTACACAATTCAATCAGGTAAATATTGATCATAGTATAAATTTCTCTGGGTTTTATATTTAAAATTCTATTATTTTTATTATAACTTTTAAATTTTGCAGCTGTTTTCTTTTAAACAGCTTGCAAAATTAATTAGAATTTGAAATAAAACTGGTAATTCAAGTTTTATTGCTTACACTTTACAGACAGTTTTACACTTTACAGTTTTCGTGGACCAACCTATATAACCTATTTATATTGTACCATAAAAATAGCTAATTTGCACAACTTGTCCTATAATGAATCCCAGTTTGGAAATCTACTGATTTTCTATAAATACCGCAGCCTTTAGACCGCGTTAAAATAGAAAGCAAAACGACTTCAAATCGGTCGGGTCTAAATTAAAAAAATACCAATCGTTATGCTAATCTCGCCTGTTGTGGCGATTAGTGGATTTTTAGTACTAATATACTTTTTATGGAGTCGACGAAGGCTCTACAAGCTAATACTTGAGCTGCCAGGACCTTTGGGTCTGCCCTTTCTCGGCTCAGCCCCTGAATACATTTTAAATAAATGTAAGTAAATGTTTGTTAGCACTCCCTTACTTATTAATAATTTCTTAAATACAGTAAGAATGATTCAGAGAACAAAGTATTTGGACAACTATGGTGAAACAGTTTTAATCTGGATCGGCATTCAACCAGTTATACTTTCTAGAGACCCTAAAATCGCAGAGGATATCTTAACATCGCAAAATTGCCTAGTTAGAAATTTACGAGTGACAAAAGCTATGGGAAATATAGTTGGACTCGGATTATTGACTCTTCAAGGTATGGGTTTATTGTAAAATGTAATTTGTTATACATATAAACGAGTATATTTTTTAGGGACTGCATGGAATACACGTCGGAAGCGACTAAATGCCAGCTTTAAGCAGAAAGTCCTGCTCAGTTTTTTTCCCATTTTTAATAGAGAAACGAATTCTCTGGTCACCCAAATGAATACGATGGTGGGTCAAGATGGAACAGATTTTCTCCCCATTTTTATAAGGTGGTCTTTCAGTATAGCTTTTCGTAAGTCAATTTAAAACGACTTTCTTTTCTGGCTTTATAATTAACTTATATTAGAAACAACTCTGGGAACTGATATTAAAGATGAAACAAATTTCAGGACCAATGCTTGTTTCAAGTCTTGGAAAACGTAAGCAGCTATTATCATAATATTTTCAATGGTTTTTCATTAAAACATATTTCAGACTCCTAAAGTTGATTATTCTCGGAATTTTCATACCTTTTTCTCAAAATAAAACAATTTCCCAAATGTTTGGATTGGAAAAGAAAAAAACTCAGGAACTTTCAAAAATTAATATTATTATGGATAAAGTAAGTAGTTAGAATTTAATTAAAAAGCGAGATGGAAACCGTTTTCCTTCAGATCATTGAGTCCAAATTGAATTCTCAACCGGTAAACAATACGGATTTGTCCAAAAACTCTGTCATAAATCGAGTAATCGAATTTTATCGGAATGGTGAAATTAGTTTAGAGGAAATTAAAGGAGAATGCTATAATATGGTCCTGGCTGGAATCGATACTACAGCTGTCACCGTCAATCATGCTCTCATTCTGCTGGCAATGTTTCCCCAGTTCCAGGACATTGTCTTCGAAGAGCTCAAAGAAGTGTTCCCTGCTGGAGGAGACTTCGAAGTGGAGTACGATGACCTCCAGAAATTGGTCTATCTAGATCGTGTTTTAAATGAAACTTTGCGTTTAATCCCGGCCGCTGGGATCACTGTTAGAAATGCAAAAGATGACTTTCGCCTTTCAAATGACGTCCTTGTCCCTAAAGGTGTTGCCATTATCGTCGACATATTTAACATTCACCGCAATAAGGATTATTGGGGTCCCGAAGCTAACACCTTCAATCCCGATAATTTCTTACCCGAGAATGTTCACCAACGACATCCTTTTGCCTTTATACCCTTTTCTAAAGGAAGGAGAAATTGCATAGGTTTGTGTACCATACACATAATATCTTTTTTAATTTTTTAATATTTTAATTTACTTTTAGGCTCGAAGTATGGTCTTAATTTATCGAAGATCGCCTTAGCTAGAGTTCTCAGAAATTACAAATTAAGCACTAGTTTTCGGTATGAGGATTTAGTTTTTGTTGATAATATAGTAATGAAGCTGGATAAATCACCTCTTCTTAACTTGCAACGAAGGTGAAGTAATTATTAGTACATTACTTCATCTAAAGTTAAAAAAATATTTAATATAAATAAATATCATTATTTATTAAATGAAACTGCACTATTTTTATTTAAAACTATTTTTGTGTTTGGAGTTCACTGACGCTTTACAAGTTTGTGAGACTGAAACATCTTAAATTGAATGTATAATATACTAATATTTTTTGAAGCGAACAATAAAATTTTTTGTCTAATTTAATGGGTAATACACATTATAAGTACTCATTTTGGTAACCTGGGATGGCAGGTGAAGAAAATAATGCATATATTAGGTCAAATCTAGGGAACTGAAATTCTATAAAAAGCGCAGCCGCATCCGAAGCTTTATTTTAGAAAGCGAAACAGTTCCAAATTCTTCGTTTCTAAATAGCGCAACGTTCTATATAAAAATCGACATGTCAATATATACCATATTGGTTATCGCAGGGTCGATAGTGTGGATATACTTTTTATGGAGTCGGCGCAAGTTCTACAAGCTAATTCTTAATTTTCCAGGACCTTTGGGACTTCCTTTTCTCGGCTCAGCACTAGACCAACTTGGAAATGAGAGTAAGATTGAAACTGCAGACGCAGTATGAGGATTTCAAGTCTAACATAATTTATTTATATGCAGTGACAACTCTCCAAAGGATACAATTATATCATATTCATGGCTCAACTATCTTAGTATGGTTGGGTTTACAGCCATTTATATTTACCCGGGATTCGAAGGTTGCTAAAGACATTCTCTTATCCTCACAGTGCCTTAATAGATCTGGAAGCGTAACTAAGGAGATTGCAGCGTTTTGTGAAATGGGGCTGTTGACAGTAAAAGGTAAAAGAAGTTAAAATAAGCATTTGGTTTTTAAAAAAATATGTTCAATTATTTTCTTAGAACCAGTCTGGAATGAGCGTCGCAAGCATATAAACCCCACCTTCAAAAATAATATCCTTCTTAGTTTCTATTCTGTTTTTAATGCTGAAACCAAATCTCTTGTTACTCTGATGGACACTTTTGTGGATCAAGGAGAAAAGAATGTGCTACCGCATTTACTCAGATGGGCGTTTAAAATATCATTTCGTAAGTATACATAAATCCCGAAACTTAATCATTTCGCTCCAACTTCAATATTTTAGAAACTATGTTAGCCACTGACATTGAGGAATTTCCCGGATTCAAAATCAATGAGTTCATAGATATTTGGCAATCGTAAGAAACCTTATTTTTGAAAGGCGCATACATAAAATGATAAATCGTTTCAGGTGCACGTCGTTAAATAATCTTAATATAAAACAACCTTTTCGTACGAACATAATTATTTCAAAAGTATTTGGTTTTGCAAAGCAAAAAACAGCAGTGTTTCAAAAGATTGATGCATTTATTCAAAAAGTAAGTGGAACATCAACATAATATGTTGATCCAAGAATTATTCATCTTTTATGAACGTTTTATGTTAAGGTAATTGGCGCCAAATTGATTTTGAAGACAGAACAGGTTTCAGAGTTATCCATGGATAAAGTAATAACCATACTGATTGACCTTTATAAAAAGGGCCAATTGGATTATGATGACATGAAAGGCGAGTGTCTTGGTATAATTACCGCTTCTTACGAAACCACAGCTTTTACTCTGACACACGCTCTTGTTCTCATGGCCATGTTCCCGAAGTATCAGGACCTTGTCTTCCAGGAATTAAACGGTATCTTCCCTACATCTGGACCATTTGATGTAACTTATGAAGATCTCGAGAAACTGGAATATCTAGATAGAGTTTTAAATGAAACCTTACGTCTTATGCCAACTGTTCCGTTCATTCCAAGAGAGATAAAGCAGGACATACGTCTGTCGAATGGTGTCCACCTTCCCAGGGGTGTCAATGTATTTTTAGATCTTTTCAGCCTCCACCGAAGCGAGGAATTGTGGGGTCCAAATGCCGATATCTTTGATCCCGATAATTTCCTGGCAGATAAAGTTCGCGGCCGCAATCCGTACGCCTTTATACCCTTTTCCAAGGGCAGAAGAAATTGCATTGGTATTTTTAAATTGAGTACTTTATTCAATGGTACATCAAGCTTATAAATTTATTTTTCAGGCTCTAGGTATGCCTCGTCACCCCTTAAAATCGCCTTGGCCATGATTCTAAGGAATTATAAACTAACCACAAATTATCGGTTTGAAGATCTCGATTTTATAGATGGAGTCCCATTAAAACTTAAGGAACTACCGTTGCTAAGTTTTAAAAAAAGGGATTCGAATTAAAATAAATATATATCTTAATTTTATTGCCTTTGCTATTTTAGCGCATTTTTTCCTATTATCGATGAATCCGTAAGTAGAAACACCGCAGTACATTGCAAAAATCCGGGGGTAGTTTCAAGAGAAATGTACTATACTATAGAGTACTATAGATTGATTTATTATTTTCTAAGCAACAAACTCAACAATCGAGCAAGATTGCATCCCCAATAGAATGCGACTTTGATTATAAACTAGAGTCTAGTCGTTTTCCAATTTCCACAAATTGGTCTATATAGATCGTGTTTTAGACGAAACCTTGCGACTGATCACGTCCCTTCCCCGAAATTTCTAAGACCTCTTTAGATTTCCGAAAGATGGCACATTTCTAGATCTTAGTTACTCAGAGTTGATTGTCATCGCCACCCACTTTGTTCGATTAAATCTGAACAAATACTCATAAAATACGAGTATGTAGCTTTGGTGTAACATCTTTCCAAATTAAACGTGTTCCATAATGTTGACTCTGGCCAGAAACTGTGGGCTCGGCCAGTGTCTGTGCCGCCTGTCAGCCGCCAAAGCTCGCCGCCATTATTCGAAGGGATCCTGTAAGGCTTCCGAGAAGAAAGGAAAGTATCAAATCGTGATGGTACGACACGGAGAGTCCGAATGGAACAAATTAAATCTGTTTTCGGGCTGGTTCGATGCCAAGCTGAGCGAGAAAGGCGAGCAGGAGGCCTGTGCCGCGGGCCTGGCCCTCAAAAAAGCAAATTTCCAGTTCGATATAGCTCACACCTCATTGTTGACCCGAGCCCGCGAAACACTAAAGATCCTCTTAAAGTCCAGCGAGCACAAAAAAATACCAGTTTGCAAAACATGGCGACTAAATGAACGACACTACGGCGGACTGACAGGACTTAACAAGGCGGAGACCGCCAAGAAATTTGGCGAGGAGAAAGTTAAGATCTGGCGCCGCAGTTTCGACACCCCGCCCCCACCCATGGAGAAGGACCACAAGTACTATGACGGGATCGTCAAGGACCCACGCTATGTCGATCAATTGAAGGAGGAGGAGTTCCCCAAGTCAGAGTCCTTGAAGCTCACCATCGAACGGACGCTGCCATACTGGAACGAAGTGATCGAGCCCCAGATCAAGGAGGGAAAGTTAATCCTCGTGGCTGCCCATGGCAACAGCCTGCGAGGCATAGTGAAACATCTGGAGTGCATTTCTGATGAGGGAATCATGGGTCTCAATCTGCCAACTGGAATACCCTTCGTGTACCAACTGGATGAGAACCTACAGCCCATCGGTACGCTCAAGTTTCTCGGCGATCCAGAAACCGTAAGGAAGGCCATGGAAAAGGTGATGAAGCAGGGCAAGGCCAAGTAGTCAACAATCAACTTAATGCACTTGCATGCCAACGCCAAGACCGCGTATCAAAAACTGCCGGAATCTGGAAAGATTGCGCGAGTGGCCAGGCGAATGTCAAGCTGCAAATAAATTTATTTGTTTTTAATTGACAATGAAAAGTCAACAGCAGATCTGCTGCTTTTGGGTCCCATGGTCTGGTGTCCGGGTCCCTGGTCTCTGCTCTGGGGTCTGTGGTCTGGATATGGCTCCGGGTCTGGGTCTGGGTCTGAGCCAAAGTCCAGCCATATTTATATGTGTTTCCATTGGGCTCGTTTAAAAAATCAGGGAGTCCAGTATGTCGCGTCAATTTTAATTGCCGGGGGATGAGTCTGGCATTCCGAATGGGTCGAATTTTAATTTGTTTAAATGAAATACTCATTTAGGCCTTATTGACAAACAAATTGAATTGATTGATCTAAATGAATTTATATGGTGAGCACTGACCAACTCGCAGTCGTCGCTCTTACATATTGATTTGTCTGACTTGGATTTGGATGGGTTTTTGGTATCTTAGGCTGGGCGGCTAAGACTTACCATAAATGCATTTGACCCGCTGTCGAGGCCAGATTTAGCATGTTTGCATGTTATGCCCTAAAAGCGTGGCGAGCTTTGATCTAGTAAATTGGGAGCGTGAAACGAGCTGGAAGACTTGACATGTCTTCGGTTCTCCTCGAAGAAGAAGCGCGGCCAGCGTGTGTCTGGCAAAAGGCATGAGCTCCACATTATTTGAACTTAATTACACAGCCGCAGTGTGAGGCGACCGGAGACTGGAGTTAAAGCCAAAGTCAGAGTTGGAGTCAAAGTCGGCGCCCCGTTAAATCGTTTTCACTACACATACCAAACGCAGCATAGAAACTTCAGGAACATAAAAATGTTTGCACTTCGTATTTGTCGCGCATAAAGTCTAATATCGAATTACAGGCCCGGACCAAGACTTTCAAGTTTTTGGCGAGGAGCCTCCTCCAAGTGTGCGTGTCAGCTGGCGAAACTTTGTGGCAGCCGTCCCACCTCCTGCTCCTCCTCCACTTCCATAGAATCCAACGGCCATAAAGAAACTGAATTGAGTTAAATGCGCGATAAATTGCTTTTTGCATTTATCATGGTCGCCCTGGCAGGCGGCAGCCGTAGTTTCTGCTGGATTCTGGCCAAGCCTAGGCCATGAAGTTGGAGAGGCGACTCCGACCGCCCCACCCGACACCTCTGCCCCTTCTCTTCTACCTCGATTGTGGGGAGTATTGAACAAGATTTTTAATTAGTCGCCTAAATGCAACAGAAAGAATGGCAGAGCTTGGATTCTGGACCCAGGGAAGAATTCAGTCAAGTTGCTTTATTTGTGCACAGTACGAGGTTATTATTGGGAGAGATCCTGGTTGATCACCTGGCTGATATAGGGCAAAAAACTGGAGACTCGGGTATAAACATCAGGCCTACCCTGGGCGCAGGTGGACGAGCCGTACGACACAATCCCCACCAGATGCGGCATACCAGGCCCGGCCTTGATCAAAGGTCCTCCAGAGTCACCCTATATAAGTTTTTCTTTTTAATTATCTTATTTATAATAAATTAAAAGAACTTACCACACATGCGCCTTGGCCATGAACAGCTAGAGCACAAATCTCGTTACGGCTTACTCGGAATCCCTTCTGGTTACATTCCTCATTCGAAATGGTACGGTAGTGCAGAGCCTGCAGCTGATCAGGCAGCTTAGCGGAGGAGGTGGCCGAGGTGGTGGATCCCCAACCAGTAAGGCGGACTGGCACCTTCTCACCAACGCGATCAGAGCCACCTAGGTGAATGGTTCCAATGTCGGCTCGCTCCAAGCGGAATGGAGGCGTTACCCGGACTAAAGCGATGTCGTTGATGATCTTCGGGCTCATGGAGTACTGAGGATGCACGTGCTTAGCAAGCACTCGGTGCCGGAGACCACCCGCCTTCCAGTTCAGAGTACCACCCACCACACTCACGTCCTCCAGCTTCATCTTCTCCATGCAGTGGGCGGCGGTCAGGACATGCTGGGCACTGATGATAGAACCGCCACAAAAATGTTGCCAGCGCCCTCGCCTCTGGAGCTGCAGAGAGACCTGGAAAGGCACCGTTTCATTCACCAGTTGGCCCCCATTGATTCGGATGGGGGGTTCAGTGAAGTCTGTGGGAGTCACCACCTCGACCAAAGAACTGTGAAGGATTAACAAACAACTGAGAAGTTTTAAGACTTCCATTTCCGTCACAGGTGTAGTACTATAAATGATTGTTATGCAGTTGCCTGCAATGGCTTTTATACCACTTAATTGGTGGCTTATCATTTGTTTGGCAGTGCAAATGTTTGTGATCTTGAAAACAAAGGTAATGTGGGTTGAGTTTTTATAAACAAACATATAAACATTTAAATTTTGGAAAAATTAAATAAGTTCATCTTACAATTAAAGAGTTATTAAAACTTATCTAAAAGTTGAATGTGCTACCATAAGCTTTTCATTCTACAACTTAACTTATTTCATAATTGCGTGTTTGTTTCGTATAAGAAGAGAAACGAATGAACTTTTTTTGGTGTGACAGAAGCGCCTACCTGTTGTCATCAATTAGGTAACAAGCTCACGCGACCGATAAATATTAAGCCAGCTCTAGCCTCGGCTATATTTGTATCTGCCTCTGAATCTGAATCTGCGTCCGTGTATCTGTATCTGGGCTCTGCTCTGTGGAATGATCTCTTATCTGATTTGCAAATAAACTCTGTTTAATTTGCCCAATGCTCGGGCCAGAGCCATTGCCAGATCGCTGCATGTGTTGGGATTCGAGAGTCATAATTTACAAGACCCGTACGGTGGGGGGACCATATAGGATCGGTTGGAGTACGTTGTGGTGCGAGACTGAGCAAATTAAGTATTAAAATAAACGACCCATTTGCTGATTATGCAAAACACGCAATTAATTTTCCACCTGGAAACGAGTGCTAAAATTAATTGCTAAAGAGAGTGGAAAACTTATTCGCCTTTCCGAGCTAAGTTCGTTAATTCACAACAGTCCCCAGGAGAAATATATTTTGCACTTCCAGAGGATTCATTTTGAGTGGATGCCACACCTGATCCCACACTTTTGACCTCCAATCAAGACGTTCACTATAAATCCCTCTCGGCTGGCTACTGGATTTCGGAGCAGACATAAAAATGCCACTACTTCCACTTCAGACAGATCATAAAACCAGCGGCTCTGCTTTATGAAGTCGGTCAATAAATCACAGTGAAGACGGCGGCGGCAATACGACAAACAGGAAAACAAACCCCGAAAACAAAACCCATAAAAATTGCACCGAACCCGAATGCGTTTCTCTTATCCAGTGGCCACACGCACAATTCTCCAGAAGTTGGCTGGCTAACATGGCCATGAATGGAGCAGGCAATCAGGCGAAATGTCATAATAATGATGGCGTTCAGCTGGCCAGACAGGTAGAATGAATGC
Organism: Drosophila vallismaia; assembly: GCA_035047325.1. Taxonomy (NCBI): domain Eukaryota; kingdom Metazoa; phylum Arthropoda; class Insecta; order Diptera; family Drosophilidae; genus Drosophila; species Drosophila vallismaia. The sequence goes on from JAWNPU010000073.1 coordinate 11,222,349, forward strand.
TTATCTTGTTAACACCGAACCCTCGACCATATCCTCTGGTTAGTAGCACTCCTGATGAAATGATTAAAGTGCATTTTATTAGTGAGAATTTTTAGCATCCACAAAGGAATCGCAAGTTGTTTAAAATTTTCTGGAAACAAGGGAATTCATTATCTCTTTTCCCGGTTTCAAAGTCATATTTTTCTTTTTCCAAACTAAAGAAAACACCAAACCCTTTGGAATAAACTTTTTCAAATAGATAGAACATATCCTAACGAGTTTATATAGGGATTAACCCGTCAACCTGGCTCAAGGCACCGAAAGCTCATATGCAAATTAGATGCAGGAATTAAGCATAAAAATCCACAGATAAGTCATGGCTTGACAGGGTGGTCCAATTAACAAAAACCAAGCAAAGACGCAACACGACAGGCGCCAGAGCCAGAGCCAGAGACGGAGTCAGACTCAGATTCAGATTCAGATGCAAATCCCCAGACACTTCCTGTGGGTGGGGCTCAGGGCCCGATATAATATAGCCATTTCGGGTTCAAAACGGTTCGCTGGCTCAGTGCTTGGAGCCATTGCATCGCGGCTCAGGACAATTAACACAGTAGTCCAAAGATCAAGACCTCAACAGCGTCCACAACGCAACGGAGTCGCCACGAAACCAAGAGGTGTGCATAATTAATTTGCGCCAGTGCGCCACACACAGTCCATTTGTAGAAAGAGTCCTATGCACTGTAAACAGAATGAGAGAATTATATTGAAATTGAATTAAAATAAATCCTAATGAAAGTATTAATAAAATTATTTTTACACTGCTTACTTTATCAATGATTTTAAAAAGCATAGAAAAAGATTTGTTACACATACTTTTTCTCACTGCATCACTCTAAAGCCAGCTCCGCCCAAAAGGAGCAACAGAATGATTCATTAGCGGTATGCAATCAGGCCCGGAACTGACACATGCAACTGACTGACTCCGATTCCGAATGTGGACCAGATAGCGCTTCTGCCAGCCCGCCCAGGGATCCTAGCTGGAGTAAGTCTCAAATTGAGCCAGAAAGCGAAGCTGCAGCCGAGCCTGATTTGCATCGAACATGTGAGATAGCTGCTCCTTCCTGGGGCTCTGCCTCCGAGGTGTCCAAGGTGTTGATTGCCAGCGGCAGGTCTCCTTATCCCCCGACCAGCACATTGAATTAAAAGAAATGTCCGCTGCCCTCGGAGACGTGCTTGTTTCATCGGAATATTTAAATTACTCGCTGATTAAAACTCTGAGAGAGATCCAGTCGAAAGAAGTTGGTTGTTTGAAGCGTCTAGTCTTCCCACTTTTGTTTTGACTTGATGATGTTCCCTGGAATTGAGGAACGGGAGAATATAATAGGCGATTGGTTCACTTTTAAGGGAATATACCACACGTTAAGTGTCTTATTCCCAACTGAAATTTTCTATCCCACAAACCATGATATCAGTGCCAGTGCCCTTGTAACCCATTGTCATTACATTGGGCGAAACGACCACCTACAGCTCCAACAGATAAAATTCAAATGAATTGAATAGAACAAAAAAAAAACCCAATTAATTTGGGCTTAGGAAAATGTATAAAAACCTCGGATGCACCGCCAGTTTCAAGCAAAGTGTCACCATGACAAGAGGGACAACTATTCTGCTGCTACTGGCATCCTTGTTCGTAGTGTCGCAATGTAAGCCCATGGGTGATGTGATCGACTGTAAGTGAAAACTTTGAAACTTAAGTAAAGATAACTAAATATGAATCTTACTCAGTGGAAAAATTTTTTGAGGAGGCAGACACGAGTTCCCAGGAACGTGTCGTGGGCGGTTATGACGTCCCTGAAGATGAGTATGTGCCCTACCAGATTTCCATGCAGTTCCTTACTCGCAGTGGCAAGCAACGACACTTCTGTGGTGGCTCCTTAATTGCCCCGAATCGTGTACTTACCGCCGCCCATTGTGTTAATGGCCAGAATGCCAGTCGCATTAGCGTGGTGGCTGGAATCCGGGACCTGAACGACAGCTCTGGGTACCGTTCCCAAGTGCAATCATACGAGATGAACGAGAAGTACCAGGAGCTGGTGACCAGCGACATCGCCATTCTTAAGATTGATCCGCCTTTCGAGCTAGACGAGAAGTGAGTATCCACCATTGACGTGAGTGGTTCGGATATGGTTGGTGCTGGGCAGGAGGTCCTCCTTACAGGTTGGGGATCAGTGTTTCACTTTGGCACTGGGCCTTTTGCAAAATACCCCACGGTGCTGCAAAAATTGGAGTATAAAACCCTCAGTAATCAAATATGCAAGCAGACCATGACCCAACTGACAGACACCGAGATCTGTGCCCTCGAAAGATTCGGCAAAGGGGCCTGCAATGTAAGAAATATTTATATTTAGATATTTTATATTTATACAGATACTACCAATATTATATTTTCACTAAACTAATTTCAGGGTGATTCTGGAGGACCTTTGGTAATGCGTAGTGGAGGGAGTATTAAACAAGTTGGCGTTGTCTCCTATGGAACTGCCTTTTGTGCTTCGAATAATCCAGACGTCTATACCCGAGTTTCCATGTTCGATGGTTGGATAAAAGAGAGAATGACTTAAAAACAACGTTAAAATACATTTCATTGGACTAATAAAGATTTCTTAAGAAGCAAACTAATCCGATACAACTTTTACTGAAAACAGAAAGTACACTCGCAAATAGATATTCGCAAAAAGCTAACTGGGTTACGTTACCAGCAGAATAGTTCATTATAATTTCAATTTCAAGATCAAATTTAATGGCATAACCAAGTGTCCCAACTGGGCCAGATATTCGCGATATCTATGCTAATTTCTCTTCATAATGGGGGCCAAGTTTTTATTTAAGTAGCAAGACTGATGCGAAGCCCTCGACATTAACCAAGCGACAATGTCTCCCATAGAGTTGATGTTGATTGGTGTATTTGCCATTGAAGGTGTCTTAGGGCGGCTGAATTGTAAGATCCTAACGTAAAAAAAAGGTTCATAGCCTTAACAATTTTATTGTAGCCCGGCAGCCCAGTGGATACACACCTCACAGGATTGTGGGAGGAGCGGATGTTCCAGCGGGAGAACATGTTCCCTATCAAGTATCCCTCCAGTACAAAACACGCGACGGCCAGATGCACTTCTGCGGGGGATCTATCATTGCCCCCAATCGCGTCCTTACAGCTGCCCACTGTTGCCAGGGCTTAAATGCAAGTCGCATGTCGGTGGTGGCAGGAATTCGAAGTCTGGAAGAAAAGGGATCCCGGTCCAGGGTTTTATCCTTCGCCATTCATCCGGATTACAAGGAACTAGTTACCAGCGACCTTTCCGTTTTGTACATAGATCCTCCACTGGAATTTGACAACAAGAGTATCAGTGCCATTGGCATGCAGTCGAGTTACGTGGGTGGAGGAGTCCCGGTGACCCTCACTGGTTGGGGTTTGCGTCTTCCCGTTCCTTTTCCTTTCCTGGACAACGTCAACTATCCAAATGTCTTGCAACGTATGAGTTACCTTACGATTACGAACACGGAGTGCAAGAATGCGGGCATGGATAGTGACACGGATACAGAAGTCTGTGCCAGAGGACCTTTCAGGGGTGCCTGTTCGGTAGGTTTATACATTTTCTCATCTAAGAAGAGCCTGCTTAACCTGTCTCTTTTCTTTTAGGGTGATTCTGGCGGGCCTTTGGTAATGAAAACAGACGGGGGCCTTAAACAAGTGGGAATAGTTTCCTATGGCTTGGTTGTTTGTGGTCTCTTCATTTCCCCGGATGTCTACACCCGAGTGTCAACATTTACTGAATGGATAGACGGTCATCTGGAATCTTAGACCGTCAAAGTCTTTTGATGAATTCGCTTTATTCACATGCCAGAAACAATAATTTAGCGAAAAAGCGAAGAGAAACAAATAAATCAGTGTTATGCATTCCTACTCGGCTGGCGGTTCTGCGGGCGCGGCTTCTTCGGCCGGTGCTGGAGCCTCCTCTGCGGTCGGCGGTGGTGCCTCTGCCTCCGCGGCGGGTGGCGCTTCTTCGGCGGGAGGAGCAGCCTCCGCTGGAGCCTCATCGGCCGGCGGTGCCTCGGCAGGCGGTGCCTCTGCAGCAGCTTCTGGTGCTGCTTCTTGGGCTTCTGGCGCAGCCGCAGGTTCCGCCGGTGCAGGACCTTCGGAGGCAGCATCAGCTTGTGGAGCTTCTCCCCCTTCCGATGCTGCTCCTTCTATGGCAACGTTCATATCGGAACCGCGTGCCGTGGCTGGAACAGATCCCGGTGCAGTTCCAGGTGCAGTTCCAGGTGCAGTTTCGGGTGCAGTTGCGGGTGCCGTTGCAGGTGCAGAAGCCGCCGTGGTACTTTCTGCGTCCTTGGTGACCTCTGGTGAAGAGCTTTCCTCTTTTGTGGTAGTTGGAGATGGTTCTGCACAAGGGTCCTGCACCGGCTTAATGGCAACGAGCTGTAAGGGGGTAAAAATTAAATTGCTTTCGTTAACGAAAGATCAAAACATCTCACCATCATAACCTTGCGGAAGAATCGTTGAAGGACCATGGCCGCGTGATTCCTGCGCCTTTCTTCCTCATCATCCTCTTTCTCCTGCGGTAAAAATTAGAAATAACTTTTTGTAAAGAATGGAAATCCACTCAACTAACCGCCGCACAGGTGCAGACACAGATATGTTTCGGGAACTGGGTGCGAACCCAGTAGCCACGCCACGCCGACTGGATTGTGATAGCCGCTTGTTCGCGCATCGACTCCTGAATTCGCTTCATTTCCCGGTCGCGGAAGTACTGGTAGAGTAGCTCCGTGCCGTCGGTGCCTCTTTGGGCTGCCATGTAAGCCTCCACGAAGCGCTTGTAAGCGCTGTCTATGGCAGGCCGTGATATGGCCAGCTCCTCCTCGGAGAACCTACACTTTAGAAGCAGCTCTTCCAAGATATCCACGTCCTCAAAGTTTATTGTCTGCTTACCACGCCGCATCTCGCAGCGGCGCTTCTCTAGGAAATTTCGGAAGCAGTCTTCTAGCACTTGGCCCATCATCTCAGACTTTTCCTTGGACAGATCGCAGACGCAAAGGTCCGAAATGATACTATCAACCTGCCGCAAAGCCCTATCCAAAATAGTTTTAGCCACTGGGGAAAACGATGGAAATTTTATGGTTAAAATATACATTTCAAAAATTAATATAAGCCATATTTACCTAAAGCCTTCTCCCTGGTCACGATAACGGAGTGTAGGTAGTCGATGATGAACTGGCAGAGGCACTCCTTGGTCGGCTGGCACCTCAATACCTCCCGGGTTATGTCTGAGAGCAGCTCAGGCAAACCTTCCGGCACATTGATAGCCTGCTGGCGAACTTTTCCTCGTTGGATCAAATAGTTCATGTCGTATTTCTAAAGAAAAGGACTTCTGGAAAATAAGTAAATTCAATAATTTGGAACAGTCTATGATATGGGGGGGATTATATGAGAATGTCACATTTGGAAAAGTGAATTCTTTTAAAGAAATATTGTTTTTATTGGCCAACTAAGTTTATAGGAAGAAGGGTTCTAATATTCACTAAACTTCAATTAACATCATGCGCCATCTACACAGCACAGAAATGCACTACAAGTACACCGTATAGCGAAATATAATTCCAGGGATGCAGGAAAAACCTTTTCTGGAGGGAAATTAAATTAAGTTCCCTTTAAAATAAATTGATATATTAGAATTGTTAAAGTTGAAAAAAAAAAACTAGAAAAACATGGTCTTTAAATGGAGTATAAATTTAATTAAAAAGCATTTTCATTTACTTTGTAATCAATTTAGCAATTCTGCGAATTAATCACTTTGGACTTTCCCTCAAAAAGTGGGTGTGTACCAGAGATTAGCAACGCAAATTAACTTCGAGTACCATATAAACAAACTGTTTTATTGATTCGAATTTTCAAAAGCGTTGAACCTTTTTCCATTTCCTTCCGCACCTCCTCCCCTTTATTTCATCAGCGTGTGGTTTTCGAAAAAAGCTACTCATAAAAATTTTTTGATTATAAAATTGAGCTGCATTTTAATTTGCACATGGTTGTCGGTTTTCCTAACTAAAAATATATATATATTATAGAAAAAATATACAAATATCAAAGTTTAATGATAAAACTACATTTCATTGTAGTATTTATTTGAAAATTGATCGAATGTTTATGCGAATATCTTTTCACCAACATTTTTGCCGCCTCTGGCCTTGCCAGAAAAGCTGCATATAAAAGCTATTTTCTGGGGTCCATCGGTGTTTCTGTCATTTGGTGGCGATCGCTTCCGCGAGACAGAAGAAAGCGAAAACAGAGAAAAGCTTATTTGATACCAGCTGGAGCCGAGGGCTTTTTGGATCTGTTTTGGTTCTCCGAGAATTTTGGCGTCCACTCTTCCAATCGGAAACGGTTACGAAGCGCTACCTTTGGAACCTTCGGCGGATAAATAACCGACCAAATTGGCCGTAGCGGTTCGATTTTCGATTTAAAATTGGGATTTAGACGTAATGCAGCAGTTGTTAAAAGTTGTGCGATCGTTGGGTGAGGGGAACTGCTGATTCACAAGCACAACCAGAGTAAGCCGGGTGCTCACCAAATTTCCATTTTTGCAGGTCAATGCTCTCCGTCGTGCTTCGGAGGAGCGGGTGGCCGGAGGAACATTGCTTGCCTGGCGGCGCTCTCTGAGACCCATCAGATTCTGCAAAGGACTTGCCGGGAGTTCGCCAATGCGGAACTGGCACCCAAGGCCCGACTCCATGATCGCGAGGAGCTCTACCCGGCGGAGCAGGTTCGACGTCTGGGAGAGCTCGGTCTGCTTTCGGTGGCTGTGCGTGAGGAGTACGGTAGGTTAAGGAGGATTAAGGATCATCTTAACTATTTACTAAATAGGTTAAGATTCATCATTTAAAATACAAAATATTTATTTTTCATTCAGGTGGATCCGGTTTGGACTACCAGGCGTACGCCATCGGCATGGAGGAAGTGGCGCGGGGTGATGCCGCCGTAGCCATCGTGATGGGTGTAAATAACCTGTTCCTAGGTGCAGTGCAGCAACACGGAAGCGAAGAGCAGAAGCGTGATTTCCTGATTCCATACACGCAGGGCTCAAACATAGCCTTCTATGCGCTCTCGGAGCCTGGGAATGGATCGGATGCAGGCGCTGCCAGTACCACAGCCAAATTAGAGGGAGAAAATTACCGACTAAACGGCACCAAAGCCTGGATCTCGAACTCCAAAGAGGCCAGCGGAGGACTGGTATTCGCAACTGTGAATAAAATCCTTAAGCACAAAGGTATCACTGCCTTTCTAACGAAAAAGGATGTACCGGGACTGTCCATAGCCAAGAAGGAAAGCAAGATGGGCATGAGGGCCACCTCCACTTGCCAGCTGGTCCTAGAGGACGTTCAAATTCCGCGTTCTCGTGTCTTAGGCAATCCCGGAGATGGCTTCAAAATTGCAATGGAATCTCTGGATTGTGGTAGGATTGGCATTGCCGCTCAGGCCACAGGCATCGCTCAAGCTGCTCTGGAGTTGGCTGTGGACTACTCCCAGAAGCGGATTGCCTTCGGAAAGCAGTTGGCTCGAATGCAGCTCATTCAACAGAAGCTGGCCGACATGGCTAGCCGGGTGGAGGCGTCCAGACTTCTCACCTGGCGCGCTGCCTGGCTAAAGGATAACAGACTTCCGTTCACTAAGGAGGCGGCCATGGCCAAGCTTCACGCCTCTGAGGCAGCCACCTATTGTAGTCACCAGTGCATCCAAGTGCTGGGAGGCATGGGCTATACCACCGATCTTCCCGCCGAGCTCTACTATCGGAATTCCCGGGTAACAGAGATCTACGAGGGAACTTCTGAGATCCAGCGTATAGTGATTGCGAATGCAGTGCTCCGGGAGCTTGGTAGTGAGTGAAATATTGTCAGGTACACGTTAGTAAATAATAAGAGTTTTTTTTTAAGTTTGAACAAAGATATTGCATTTAATGTAGATAAATTGTAGAAGTTGTTACTGTATAATTTGTTATGACATTTTAATTAATAAAAACCATTTAGCGAAAACTTTTGGGAGTCGAATGAGAGAAGTATGTCGTTTTTTAAAGAGCTTTGTATACATTTAAATGTTTCTCTTTTCGCGCACTTTGACGTTTTCGAGCCCTACAAACAGGGCGTAAAGGCGTTGCCGGAGTTTTCGATTGCAAAACAGCTGTTAACGTTGTAGTGTTGAACAGTGCTAAAAAAGGCCTAAGTCCCTGGACCTAAGTTTGTTTTCAAAATTAAAGTTTTATTTAAATGACGAATAATTTGTTGAACCTAAATGTGGACACGCTGTTTGAGCAGCACAGCGTGTCCGAGATCGATGCGGTGCACAAACGAATACAGTCGCTCGTAGAGAACAAGCGGGAGGAGCTTCGCACTCATGTGGGGTAAAAAAAATGATGTGGCATTTGGCGATTCGAAGTTTGTTTAAATAAAACCATTTTATCGACCAGGGAGCGATACAGGGACCTTCTGCAAGCGGCAGACACCATTGCCGCCATGCAAACGTCGGCGGGGACTCTTATTGAACAGGTTCAGCGGGTGCAGGCGAACTGCCGAAGTCTAAACGAGCAACAGCTTTTGGGATTCCGGAGCTCCGTAGGTCACGACGCAGGATTGGCCGCATCAGAGGCGGCTCTGCAGCAACGGAGTGTGAACCGCAAGCTACAAACTTACTATGGAACGTTGGCGCAAATTAAACTACTCACAGCCCTGCCGGAGCTAATCTGGACGCATTTGGACAATGAGCGCTTCTATGCCGCCGCCGAGTTGTTTGTGTTTAGTCGTCACATCAGCACTGGTCTGCAGCTGGACGGTCACAGCGCCTTGATGCAGAAATTGCCAGTGGCCCGCAAGCAATGGGAGATCCTGCGGCCCTTTCATGTAACGATCAAGCAGGCAGTACTGGCTGCCCTTGAACGAGAGCAACTCCCTCCCGAATTGGCGGTCGATTGCCTGCAAAGCCTGCTTCTGCTGGAAAAGAGCGACCTGGCAGCTGTGCTGCAGACATTCCTTGGCCTTCGTTCTACCGCGTTCTTAAGCTGCCTGGAAAGCAGGCCCTCGGAACCGCGGCGTGTTAAGGAGCGCATCCTGGCCAGTTTGTACGTGCTAAACGGGACAGTGGAGCTCCTCGATAAGTGTCTACTCGGTAAGTGATCATTTATTTAAGCAATCGATTAAGCAAGAAAATGATAATTGATCCGATAAGAATAACTAAAAGAAATTCCCAACAAAAATGGCTCTGAGCTGCAGACTTAGCCATATTACGAAAGTTGTCATTGGGTTCGCTGTAGTGTAGCACCGTAATTACGGGCTGGGGACTCCATTGAACACCGCAAGACGCTAAAAGATCATCGGTGTACGACAACTGATGCGGCACGCATGTGATGTGGTTAGTTTCTCCCAAAGAGACCAAATCAGGGTCCCAATTGATTCCGTCATAACAACGAAAGTCTTTACCATCTGTAGGTTGCAGTGACCGGCAGTGCTTCGTGTCGTAATTATTAAATAGCACAAAGTACACGCTTGGGTGCCTGTCCAGGTTATAGATTCCATAGCTGTCGCCTGGCTGCATACGACTGTCCTGAAACTGTGCCATAAGCTTGCCTGTGAATTCCCCTGAACATAGCTGTCGCAGAACATTGCCCACGTTCAGATCAATGCCGCACTTTTTAGCAAACTTTAAGGCTGAGTCTGTCATGTTTGAATAGCTGATATTAGAGGCACTGATTGCTATATTTCAATTTAAGTTCAAAAGCTTGCTTATAGTATTTTGTTCTCGATTTTGCTGCAGACGATGGTCTTCTATACTGCCGTTTGGATGAGTGCGCCGCCACCACCTACCCTGCCACCATAAGTCGTATGGAAAGCAGTGAACGTCAACTCGCTCATCTTTTGCCCGATATCATCTCTGGTTTTAGGCCACAGTTCCAAGTGGCTCATTTACCCCCAGACCAACTTGGCGTAGCTCTGCAGCAATGGCTGGACAAAATGAACGCCCTAGCTGCTGCGAATCTTCAGCAGGTATTTGCATTGGTTAGCAGCATGCAGATCATTCAGGACATTAAGGGGGAGGCCAGGGAGAACGGGCGACCAGACTTTGGGCGTCTGGAGCAGCAGCTGCAATTGAAGCACAGTCAGTTGGACTTTTATGCACGAAAATACATGCCGCTGATCAATGAAAGGGTTCGTGAGATAATCCGAAGTAGTTGGGCGGCTGCCATGAAGCAGACATATGAGCAGGTACTCACGCTTATCGAGGAAGGAAAGGTCCAGCCACCGCACCAGATATGGCGTGAGCAAAGCGATGACCTGCCTCTTAGCCTGGCAGCGGCTCTCAGTGATCAACCCAAGCGATTGGCCAATCGCACAAAGGGTTACGATAGTGGCACTATTGAGCTGTGTCGTAAATTTGATGCTCATCTGGCGGACATCGTACAAGAGCTTAACGTTATGCTGCAGGAGCAAACAACTCGGGCCGAAGATAAGCTGGCGCTGATCAAGTTTTTGAGGGAGACAGCTAAGGAGCAGATCACGGAGTATTTAACCAATCTAAAAAGTCTGCGGTTGCGTGAACGTCCTGCCCTTCTTCTTGCTTTGCGCAACACTCTGGCCATGGTGGAATTATGCCCAAACTTAAAGCTGTGCTTTTGCCAGCCCCCTAGCTGGCGTCAATGGACTGGCAACCTTACCGGCGTGGGCATCGAACACTGGCAACGCATTTGCGGATTGATCGAGGAGGAGGTGTTTGGCTTTTGGCTTCTCATTGTAGAGGATGTCTTAGCCGGTCACAGTTGCGACGACAAACTGCCAAAAATTATCAACAACGAGGTGGTTCTCAGCGATTTCGCGGTAAATTTTTAATCTGCATACTTCTTTACTATCTTTGAAACTATGATTAAATCTTTCTATGCAGCTTTGGCAAACTTTGACTCTAGAGCAGCGAGACGAGGAGCAGGAAGAAAGTGTTCAGTCAACTATTCGCATTCCCAGCCAGCCACGTTTCTCGCTGCAAAAGTATCTCCATCAGTTGATCCAAGCTCTTAATGAAGCTGTTCCTCAAACCCTGCCGCCAAAAGTGCTTCAAGCCTTCAATCACCGCCTTCTGGGACAACTTCTTAAGCACTATGAAGGATTGACAAAGGCAGATTGTACAAAATCAAGCCAGAATATTGCCCTGCAGTTGTTTTTCGATCTGAAGTTTGTGGAACGTGTGTTCGCCATCACCCGTGAAGAGCGGGCCCTTTACGATCGAATTCACGAACAGCAGAATCAATTGCGTGAATGCATTGATCCCTTTGACTTCGAACTGTTTGCCGAGCACATTACTTCGCATGTAGCCCGGGCTACATCTCGGCTCCAGGGCGAGCTAGGAGTGCTAACACCTCCAATAACTGCTGCCAGTCAGGGATCATCTGGAAACAGTTCCTTGGCCCACGAATCAGATCCAAATGTTTTGTGTCTAAGTTCTTCAGGGGCCACTTCGCTCTGGTTCCCATTGTTGCCAATTGTGATGCCACAAGCAAGTGGAGAAAACAAATCCCTGGTCCCAGAACCAGCAGAGAAGGTAAGTAAAAATTTAGCATTTATTGAGATCTGCTTCGGAATTCTTTTCTGATAATATTATGAATAATATTATTGAAATAATATATTCATTAGCTTAAAAAACGAAAAATAGAAATCCGAAGCATTATTTTTTAATATTATATTATTTATATTGAATATTTGTAATTGTCTGTTAATGTTTCATTCCTAGGAGTTCTTTTCATTGCAATCCTAAGTCTATAGTTTCATCATTTGATCAGTTCGGTAGGAATTCAATTTAAAAGTTTATATATTCTGTTTTCGTTTCTCGTTTGCATGTTGCATGAACTACTAATAAGTGTTATTATTTTCGAAAAGTCCGCATTGCCACTTCTGCTGTATTTTGGAATTTTTTTTTGAAAGCCTCTCCAACCTGAAGCAGCAGTTAATTTAACTAATTTGGTTGGGCCAGCAATAAATAAACCAGGATGCCGCAAGACAAATTTTAATTAGGTGCAACTTTTCGTTACTGCTCCTTCCGTCTGCTCTTCGGATGCTGAAGCTTCTCCACTTTTCCCGCAAGTGCTTGGCCAAAGTTTTGCTTGAAACCGAACCGAAAATTTCCAAGTGGATGGCCAGGACATCGACAGGATGATTATATGTTTACGTGTATGAGTTTGTGAGTTTGTTTGGTGTAGCTGAGTGGGCATTAGATGCTAATTAATGAATCGCTGCAATTATTGAAATCAAATCGCAGGGCAAATGTTAATTTATGGCCAAGAGCACATGGCTGTTACTCGCATGTTTTGTAATTAGCTGCGATCTCCGCCGGTATAAATCGTTCCCTAATTATGCCCTAAATGTCCGCACTCAGCTTTCTGTTCGCTGCTCGCCATAAATCCTCTAGTTCAACCGCAAATTAACAGATTAATCACACAAACTACCAATTAATAGTACTAATTAATTAATAACCTATCTCTTTATCCCTCCATTCCTATTTTACTCCATCCTCAGATAGCGAAAACGACCCCGACGAAAAAACCCGGGAGCAGTGGGTCCCGCAAAGGGGACTCTGGAAAATCGAAATCGGGTGCCACTTCCTTTTTCGGGATGTCCCAGGAGTGGTTTCGCTAAAGGACTCAAACCAAGTGGCCTGTAAAGTGCATTCGAGTGGAATCTGGACGAAACGTTTCCTTGTTTAAATGAACATTTAAATTGTTTAACCTGTATCTAAAAACAAAAAATTGTACATTTTAACCGCGAAAGAGTCACATACATATATTATAGATATATATTTATTCCCTGATACCACATTTAATTTCAACTTAATTCTAAATTTGTAATTTTTAATGCGCTTTGATGTTGCCACCGTTGCTATTTCTTTCCGCCTTTCTTGCCACCGCCTGCGGCTGACTTTTGCTCTTGTCCTTTCTTGGGTCCGCCTTTGTCACCACCTCCTCCGCCGCCTTTGTTTTTATTTCCACCACCACCAGCACTGCCACCGCCTCCACCGGCTCCGCCGCCTCCTTTTTTCTGTTGACAAAGGAGCATGGAAAGATTTTACTTTGAGCTGTGACCGAGCAAATAATGAGCTTCGGATGTTTAAAGTTGCAGTGCAAAGTCAGGTAATGAGAAAAAGGTAAGAGTGCTAAGGTAAGAGTGCTACTAACAGCGGTATAATGGAGAGACCCTCAAATGGTTAAAAAAGGTAATTAATTTGAATAAATCAGAAAGATTAATAAAGTTTGTACTGCCTTTTCACTTGTTACTTGATTTTAAATAAGAGGGATTTAATGATTTTTAGCAATTATCATCAGAATTGGGAAAGTAAGATTTGTTTTTGTTGCAAGTCTTTGCTATACTTTTTCGAAAGATATGTAAAAATGTATTTTTAGCAAATTTCTCTTCTCGAAAAAGATCATTATCCTTGAGAACTAGTTCGATTATGTTAAAATTAATGAAAATTAAGACTATAATTATCAGTAGTTAAACTCACGATTATTAGAATGTTAGTTGCATAACACAAATATTGCTTACATTGCCGCCGCCACCACCGCCTCCTCCACCAGCTCCTCCTCCCCCACCACCACCCCCACCGCCGCCTTTATTTTTGCCCATCCTCTTAACTTTTTAGCCTAGCAGCTATTTGATTATTTAATTTATTTGCGTTAATTTTCGGCAAGCGCAAACTTTGGCCACAGCTGGCAAATTGCAACTAATAAGCATCGCCATTGCCGCAAAGCGAAATGCATGAAATTAAATCATTTGGCCAGGAAAGAAGGCCAAAATAAACGTTGAGAGCAAAACACAAAATGCACAACACCCAACACCCAAAGGCGGAAAGCGGAAGGGTAAATGTTTTTTATTTCTGGGTGATACTGGGAGTGCGAAAGGGGCGGCGAGGACTGGGTGCTATGGCCAATGGCTCTTAGCTGATTTAATCATCGCCCCGACACCTCCCCGTTGGCCAGAAGGAATGCGAAAGGGAAGTGGCTCTCTCGCGGCGTCAGTTGGATTATTTTGTAGTGGTTTCTTTCCTCTTTTTGGCACTTTCATTCCCATTTTGTTTATGCTTCTGTTTCGGTTTTGGTTTCTACATTTGCATTTGGCCATGTCTGCTCTGTCACTCCTACCCCAATCCCCACCTGCTTGCCAAGGCCGTGGCATTGACATTGGTCACCTCTCGCGTTTCTGGTCTGGCCAAGCTTCGAGGTCTGTATTCGTCGCCTAGGGAAAGCAAGGCGCTGATAATCCCACAGCTCAATGACGTATCCAACAGATACGACCTGTGCAACGCGGCGGTATTTATAGATGCAATGAGAATCAAGGCAGATCTTATATGACCAAGAGAGATTAGAGGATTTGAGTGGGAAAAGATATGATCGGTTCGGCAGCAGAAGCTTACATGCTAATATATTCGGATAAAGGCGACATAGCATAATGGCTTAAGCAATGTAGCGATTAGATGGTAACTACAATACATTTAAAAATTATACGATCCAAGCTACACTAATTCTTTATGAAGTGGTGATGTGGCTACGCCGTATTTTCCAGAAAAGCTTTAGTCTGTTACCAAGGCTTAAAGATCAGTTTATTAAGAGACTTCATTCACGAAATCTTTAAAACCCAAAAGATTTGCCCAAATAGCTATAAACATTTAATTCTGAAATCGATAAACCATTCAATTAACTCCAGTCATTTGGTAAGTAAATAAAGAGTTCATGTTTGTATCTTAATCTGCTAATAAAGTTGGTAAATTCAGCTGAAATAATTAAAGATAAATATTTGAAACTACAAATCTCGTAAATAGTTTAGAAACAAAGTTTGGAGGTGATAAAAATACTAATTAAAAGTCCATTTAACATAATTCTAGTCGAGCTTCCTCTTAGGCCTCAAAGTTGCCCATCCATAACCACGGAGAGAACCTACAAGATGGACTTTTAATCAGAACCGAATACATTAAACGAAATGGTGCTTTCCACCTGCCTGCGTTGCAAAGAAAAGTGTAGGAGTCTGATTTCTCCATATGCTAATTACAGTTATCAAAAAGTTTTATTCCACTGACACTGGGCACTGGAAACTCAATGCATACATAACGAGGCTTGTCCTGCTTTTCCTCGTTGTCCGTTTTCCCATTTTATCCGACATCTGATGTGGAATGAAAGCTGGACAAGATAGAATATATGCCGCTGAAGCCGGTGTCGTCTAATTAAATTAGATGGCATAAGTGAAACCGATATCAGATGTAGTCGGAAAGCTGCAAAACGAAAGTGAAACCATAGTTGGCTCATTCAACAAGTCGAAATCTGCACATGGCATTGGACATGAGTATGTTGCCAAATTAGAAGAGAAAAAATGAAATAATCTCATAAAATTACGCTCCTGGAGCTGAGGACTCCGGAGTTTGCAGGGGCAACGGTTTACCCCTCGCAAGGTGAGGCCAACAAAGTCACAAGTCCGGCCATTTCCTTCAGGGGCGGACGGTGAAACTTGCACCTGAAAGATAAACCCAAAGGACACCAGAACAGTTGGACAGACACTTTGAATTTAAACGAAATGGGACTGGCTTAATACATATATACACAAGATATATATATATATATATAAGTTAGCTAAATAAAAGAGAAGGATATGCCGAAGGAGAGCCGAGATCGGGAGCTGGTTTTGTAAAAGTGCTGAACTTTAATTAAGTTTTGGTTCTCCCAGCTGACTGACATCTTGAATTACAAATGAAAAACTTGGGTGCAGCAGCAGCAGCAGTGGTAGTAGCAGTAGCAGAAGGAAAAGCAGCCAAAGGAAACTGGCCAAAAAGAAAAACGTCAGAGGAAAAAAGCAGTGCATAATAACACACTGAACTGCAAGAGGTGGAGCTGCAGCAAAAAGCAGTTTCTGCACCAGAATGCGAATAAGTTGCACAGCCAGCAGTTGGACTAGGTCTTTTCATATAAAAAGCAAGAAGGAACAAAAAAAATTAAAGGAAAGCTAGCAAGGATGTACGGGCAGGCGGACAAACGGACAGTCGGAAGGACAGCGTCAAATCACTGACAAGGAAACCCAAACAACTACCTTAGCCAGCTAGTTAGCCGCCTTAAGAATACCCGGTCTCAACTAACAACTAACTGTTACCGCGAATATCTTTCAACTGGCGGCACGAGTATCTCAAAAATTGAAAAGAGCCGCAGCGACACAAAAGTTTTCCTCATGCCATGCCAAAAAAAAAGTCCCTTCTAGAAGTCCAAACTCTAAGATACTCTTGGATAGGACCAAGCCTTTATCAATTTTTATTTCCTTAGATTTCTTGTGATACCCAATTATTGGTAACTTCTTACGTAGACGGAAGTTACCATCGTTTAGCAAAGAAACTATATTATTTTTTTTTGTCAAAAAACTAGCACACAAACTGTATTTTAGGATAAGATAGTTAGATATTTTCTACATTGAAATCAAATTACAATGTCTGGACTAAAGCGGTAAGGGATAATTTGATTAAATTGTAACCATTTACAGGTTATCAATAACACAAAATTGTATTGATTGTATCCATTGTTTTTCAATAGTTTAAATAAAATGTTATTTAAAATACTGTTCTTAATAACTATCTTTATTGTAATTGAATAAAATGCAAAAACTTATCTTGAAATATTCTTATATGCAAAGAGCAACCGATTGACTCCATAGACTTACTGTAAAAAAAGGCAAGTTCATCATCGGCAACCCTGCCACCGAATTGGGTTTTAGTTCACGTACCACCGGGAACGGAAAGTTGATTTTCTCTGCCGGCTGCTGGGGCTGTTGGAAAATCAGGAAACAGATGTTTGCAAATATCTTGTGAGCGAACTTTTTCGCCAAGGTATTTAAATAACGTTTTCGCTGCAGTAACTTTTTGTCAGCCGCAGACCAGAATAAAAAGAGAAATATGTATAAGATTAAATCGCAAAGAAAGCGGTGAAAGAGAAGAAAGTAGGATAAGTCCAAGCGCATTCAATTCCAATGAATTGGTTAGAATTCGTTTGGGGAATAGCCGGAATTATTGTGACTATGCTCAATGGGATATCATGGTGAAAGCTAAATATAAATTTTAATACGTATCTCCAGGTAAACAATTTTAGAGCTCGTTTGATAATCCGCGTGTGTCTAATTAAAATGTTGGGGAAAATTTGCAAACTTTCCGTTGGCTCTCTGGTATCGCGCATATACTGGACTAGTCTGGGTGCAAAGTCCATGTTGGTATTAACCCATTAACGAATTAGTTATCTATTTAATATTTAAAATAGCGTCACATTCGTAGCGATTATACAGGCATATCATTAATTTCTTGCACCATGCACTTTTGCCAAATATATATAATCCTACCAATACTGTAGGGTGAAACGAGAAAACCAGTTACACCCCAGATCTTTGACCCATATATAAGAGATATTTTAAAAGGAGCAATTTGTAACAGGAAATCTCTTTCATAACAGGTATCTATATATATAAGATATAGAAGAATATAACTATAGTTTATCTTTTGAACTGAACAAATCGTTTTTTTATCAATTCAAGAGTCCACTAAGTCACCTCATGTCTAATTTTTTACGTATTGTAAAGGGTGTGGCTTTGATCTTATAAATGAAATTTTCCCGGATTAGATTATTTGGAAATACCCTTACGGAAGAGATTTCAAAAGTTACAATAACTACAAGTACCCAAGGACTAAAATAGAATGATTCGGATCCCGAAACATGGAACGAAGATAAGAAACCAAAGCAATTGGGAAAAACCGTTGCCAGTCAATGGGCAAAAATTTAATAATTCTTATCAGCACCTTCATTAATAAAGCCAGAATAATAATTTTGGGCACGCGCACAGTAGCTAGTCAATGTCACATATATCTTTTATTCATACCTTGCACTTAACCTAGAAGATAGGTCGGTCTTATCGCCCTGAAGATAAACCCTTTGAAATTGAGCCTTATAAGTAGCCCCGGCGAGCGGTCAAATCCACAGATAGTTGGCAATATTTCGGGTGCGCATCTAAATCTACAAGAGCAACCAATATGGCGAAGTTACCCTGCAGCTACGATGCGGAGAACAAGATCTGGAGGGGAATCCCGCAGAACCCCGCGTTCAGGGAGGATGTCTCTATTGGCCGGATCATCTTCAGAACTATGAGAAACTGGTCCAGCAATGTCTGCCAGGTGAGTCAAAGTTGTGGAGATTTCCCGTCGAGATTTTGGGATATCTATTGCGGTTTTCTCTCTGGCAGATTTCCGACACGGAAGGCGTGCAAGTGACTTTCCAGCAGGCTTTCACCTGGGCCGTTCGCATTGCCCAGAACCTCAAGAGCCGTGGTTTAACCGAAAAGGATGTCATCGGTATCTCTGCCAAGAACACTACCTACATCATGCCTGTTGCCGTGGCCTGTTTCTTCAACGGAACTCCCTTCCAGTCGGCCAATCCGATTCTCGAAGAATGTATGTATTAAAAGCGGAAAATTGTTAAGTTATTTAAATGATCTATCTTAATTTTTAAAATGAACTTCCAATAATTGAGCATTACCTGTAAATAATCATTTAATTTGTATTTCAGCTACTTTAAAGCACTTGTATAGTATTTCAAAGCCGAAAGTAATCTTCACCGATGCTGAACACTATGATAAGCTATTTTCAGCAACCAGCGACTTCAAGCCCGAGATTATCCTTACCACCGGCACAAAAGAAGGTGTTCTCAGCGTCCTTGATCTGCTGGAACCCACCAAAACGGAGCTCTTCTATCAGTAAGGACCAAGTGGAGTTCAATTCTTAAGTCCTTTTATTCCTATATTACGCTTACTTTAGGCCAACTCCTTTGAAGGAAGGACCAAAACAAACCGTGGCTATCCTCACATCGTCCGGTACCACAGGATTGCCCAAAGCTGTGTGCATCTCCAACGATATTCTATGCCAAGAGACTTCGTAAGTTTAATTTAAAATAGAGTTAATCTGCGGAAAATAATACGAATTAATTTCTGGCCAGCTTTGTCACCTCAATGGACGTCTCATTCGTGTCAGCCAGCTTGGACTGGATTACTGGTCTGTGGGCTATGCTCTTTAGTACTGTGAACGGTTGCTGCCGCATCATCACCAATAAGCCCTTCACTCCTGAATACTTCACCGAGCTGGTGACCAAGTACAAGATTACGTACGTCCTTATCCCGCCCGAGCACTGTTGTGCTCTGCTTGAGTGTCCAGCGGCCACCGAGGAAGCCTTGTCCAGTATCATAAAGTTCACCTTCGGAGGCGGCCGGATGACCGCCCCTACCGTGGAGCGCCTTAAGAAACGGCTGGTAAACGCGGTGCTCAACTCCTCTTATGGAATGACCGAGGTGGGCTTCATCACCTTCAATTATGGGCATCAAAAGCTAACAGCTGCTGGCAACCCACTCCCTGGTACTCAAATTAAAATTGTAGACGACGACGGCAACAAATTAGGCACGAATCAGACCGGTGAGATTGTGGTGAGTAACGGCTTCAACTGGAATGGCTACTATGCGGATCCCGAGTCCACCAAGAATGCTCTGGACGAGGACGGCTGGTTCCGCACTGGTGACATGGGATCTTTTGACGATGACGAGTATCTGTACATGACGGACCGCAAGAAGGAGGTTCTCAAGTGGAAGGGATTGCAGATGTGGCCCGCCGAGGTGGAGGCAATTATCGACGAGATGCCCGAAGTGAGGCGCGTCTGCGTCATTGGAGTCTACGAGGAGACCCAGGGTGATATGCCAGGAGCTCTGGTCGTGCGGGAGGAGAACAGCAACCTCACTGCACAACAGGTTATCGACTATGTGGCCAAGCGCCTACCCGATGTCCAGAAGCAGCTCCGCGCCGGAGTTCAGTTCGCCGATGAGATCCCCCAAAATGCCAATGGAAAGCCAGTACGTCGGTACGCTCGGGATCTCTTCGTGGCCCTCTCCAAAAAGTAAGAACCATCGGCTGCAATTGCCTTTTCCATAATTTAATCCTTTTTTACTCGGTTAGGTTAGACAAACTTGTTGATTTGTATTTACATACACGCCTATATGCTTTTTTGCTACAAAAAATAAAAAAAAAAAATGTATTTTAGTATTTGATTTTTTAAGTCGTAGTTTGTTATAAAAATATTGGATGTATTATAAAATGAGTCTTAAATTACTCGTAAATAAGAACAGGTGTTATTTTCTTAGAATTGAACTGTTAAAATTTCATTGTCAACAGTATCATTACATAATTGGAATTAACTGATGGACTTATATCTGATACCACTTCACAGCCTGAACACGAAATACTTTAAGTATTTACACCTATAATAGCACTCGAAAAACAATTGCCGCCAACATTTGATTAACATTGGTACCATCAATTCGCTTATAAAAAATTGTACGAGCTTGGGGGGGATTGGGACCATAACGCAAAGGGAATTGTGTCACTGTTGGTTTATGGCTAAACACTTTCATTGAGTAAACAAAGAATTGCCATTTTTCGTCAAGGCTGCGACTGCTCCTCTCATATAAAAAATCATTTTATTTAGTCATAAAAATCGCACGCATAGAATTGGCATGGGGCAGCCGTAGAGGAGTAGGGAGCAGGACGGTGCGATGGAGTGTCAGGGGTTACGGTTGGGCGGCAAATCACGGGAGCCGCACAAAAAGAAGCTTTTCACGAAATTAAAGGTAAATAAAATGTTTATGAGTGGAGAGTAAGCGCTCATATGATTTCACATTCGATTGAATAACATTTACACACGCAACCGAGCACCGCGCAGGATTCGCAATCTGCGCCCGGATCAGGTCCTTTGGCACCCCATCCGTTCGATTCTTCGATGGGATACCCGGGTACCCAAAGACGGGCAATAAATTCAAACATGTGCACATAAATTTTTATTTCGATTTGCTGAGCCGCTGTCAGTCCTGTCCCCCAATCCCAGTTCCTGTCTCTCCACCAACCCGCTACCCACTCGGTTTTATGAACTGTGAATATGCGCATGATGAAGTTGCCAAAGGATCTCGTCGGAAGTGAATCGTTCGGCATGCGGTTCAGGCTCTGTGCGTGAGTTTGTGCGGGGTGGATGCCACAGTGTGTCCGGTGGCATGAGGGGGCCAACGTCAACGGCATCACAAATTATTGCATCTCGGTGTGCTGGCATACGGACAATGGTGGAAAAACGTTCAATTGTTGGGTAAAAAGTTATATGAGGTCGGAAATTTATTGACTTCATAAAATAGGATAAAATATTTAGAAAAGTATAGAAAGATATTCTGAAATCCCTGTAGATGGAATTAAATATGCTGAAAATATAAAAATAAATATATATGATCCTTTTTAGGTTCCTATGACTTCAAAATTATTAGTAAGATTAAGGGTAAGTGTACTTTCAATCACAGTACAAATTTTAGGTAAATTACCACTGTAGAACGCAGAATGCCAAGGGAAGAAATTGTTGCCGTCAGTCAATTGACTTGTCTAAGCGAGGAAAGGGAATTCGGGGTTCCGACGACGAAGGATCCTTTGCCTGCATAAGTCAAATATCAAAAATGTCAACTCCTGATTGAAGACCCGGCAAAGCCACGCAGCAGTTCAATCAAGCTTGAAATATGCGGCAATCAGCAAATAGTTTAAGGGTATAAAAAACCTCAAAAAATCTGGGGGGACGGCTAGAGTCCGCCCTATTGCCTCTTGTGAGAATTGAACTCACGGCCCCTGGTTTACAAGACCAGTGCTCTGCCACTGAGCTAAAGAGGCTCTCATATCAGTGACAGCCTATAAGTTAATTTAAACGTCTCTGTACTGCTCTTAGAACTGAATCTATTTGGGAAATACAAAACATAAGAGTGAGTAGTGTTTAAACAGTTGTCAACTGATAACTGCTTGATGCTATAACAATTCCGAAAGATTGTGAACATCTGAAAATATACATTCATTTGAGGAAGTCACCCAATGGCGTTGTCTAATTAAAACTGTACAGATGGACCCCAATTAGCAGCTGCCTCAGATACGAGTTCACTTTTCATTTTCCAGGCTGTCTGTCGTTCGTCTCGTTTTTAGTTTCAGTAATTGATTGACTGGTGCACTGAGCCAAATATTCGTGTGCAACTCTCACTCTCAAGTCTGTTTATTTGGCAAATTGGCAAATCAATTGCCTGAACTGAATAAGCTGCCACAGCATCACCGAACAGATGCTTCTGCTCAGCATCCGTATCTCGTAGATCTCTCACTGGCTTTCGTCTCGGTCCAACCGCAAAAGTAATTGGCGCAATGAATGAAAATTAATGAAACGCACCAGAATTTTGTGTGATCTTTGGCAAACACATTTGCGGTAAAACCTGGAAAGGAGAATGAAAATGAAAATCTTAACCGCAAGCTTCACAAAATTTCATCAAACGTTTCTCATATTTGTCGTTAAGAAGCTTTATTATTGTTAATATTTCCTGAAACCTGTAATAGTTTGATTGTTTATTTTTTATTTGGAAACAAAATCATAACATTAAAAAGTTAATTTCGATTTCTGAGAAACTTGTAACTAAGTAAAAGCTTAAAATCATTATGATTAAATATTAAGCTCTAACCAATTTCTGGAAACTTTAATTTCAGGCTACCATTAAATTTTCTTTATTTTAGTACTAAAAGAAAACATAATCTAGCTAAAGAGAAACTGAAACAGGCCGAAGCACTGTTTCGCTGCAGGTTGAAGCTACTTATAAAGTGCCAGAACACGTATACGCCCCGTGGTACCAGAATCCATCCCCTGAGCGATTATCTGGCAGCAACAGCAGCGTACTTAACAAGTATTTATCGAGTTTTTCAATATTTTTTAATGCCACTTTAAATACTTGAAACGATTATTTTCCGCCGATTTTGCTTTGCATACATCTACAAATATACAAATATTTTTATGTATATATGTGAATATATATGTATATATATTAAACCTGACTCTCCTTCAGGCCTTCGCTCTTTGGTTCCCGCGAAAGCAAAGTTTCAAGTGCCAAACACACGCAAACTTTTTGCTCCGTTGCAGAGGCAGCATGCAAGTTTGCTGCCACCGAGAGACAAAAGTTTTGTTGAAGTTTAATAACTGTGCGACGAACCCTAGTAGGTAGCACGACAAAAGAGGGAGAAGTTGGTGGCAGGTTTCAGTGCCGAAGAGTTGGAAGAAGCGAAAAATGATTCATTTGCCGTTCAATAAATCTCTGGACTATACTCTAGATGGTCAACAGCCGTTACTTGATACCATTTAAAGGAAAACTATTAAAGGTAAAACGCTTTTTGGTGGTTAAAATCCAATGCTTTAATAATTTAAAATCCAAATATAGTAAATTAACTTTCCTGCGTTTGAAAAATTTCTGTAAGCAATATTTAAGAATATACCTAAAAATTTACGTGAGTTAATTATTATTTTTTGAAGTTGTAAGAGTATGTAAGAGTATGTAAGAGTATGTAAGAGTATGAAATAAGAGTAATAAAAAATAATGCTTCTGATTTCCTTGAAGTTTATTTGGAACTCTCAGCATTCACGTTGCTGCATTGGACAGACGCTTTAAGTAATGACCATCAACGGCTGGGTGCCGACGGCGCCAGTTTGTACATTGTTATCTGCTAAGGACTGTGGGATTATACGCCGAATCCAAGGTGCAAGGATCTACCCCACATCGTGCCCCTTTACCCGTTTACCCGCAGCCATTCATTATTCAAACGCATTAACAGAAGTTGTCCGGCTTGGCCGGGTTGGAACAGGACAATTTTGTGATATCCTTGACTTGGCATAACTTTGCCCAAAGTGGCCCAGGGCTGGGAGGCCAGGAGGGCATTGCTTCTGTTCCTGTTCCTGTTAGCCTTTCCCTCATCCCACTTGCGTTTGAGCGAAAAGTTTTCTTGCTGCACTCGAACAATAACAGAGCCAAGTATTTAAATGCAAATTAGCCCCAAATGATGCAATCATAATGCAAGTGGCTCCGGGCTCCAGGCTCCAGGCTCCTGGCTTCCAAATCTAGACCAGAAGCCTTCAGAGGAAAAGGGAAAACTGTTCCTGTACTGGGCTCGCTTTTAATTTCCACTTGCCTGGGCTCATTTAGCACAATTTGGCAGCCACTCATAATTTCCACTTCTCCCTTTTTTTTTGGCTTTCAAATTAATTTCCACCTCTATTTTATTTTATCCTCCCTTGTGTTTTTTGTATCCCGGTCGGTTACGAACTGAGTTTGCTGTTGTAAGGCGGAAGATAAATGCGTTTCAACACATGTTGTTGAAAGTTAATTTCCGAAAACGTTGCTCATTTATTGTTAAATGCGCATTTGGTTTTCTTTTTTATTTTCATCCTTTTTTTTTCTTGTTGGTAATGCATATTTGATAGTGGAAGTCGAGCATTGCTTGCCTGATGGAGTTTAAACGAGCTAAGCTCTTCACTTGGTCAAGAGCCTTTGAAGTGGGACTGCCACTCAAAATTATTCAAATGTCTTCTAGCATTCCCATGAAATTATCAGAGTTCAGATGCCGAAGTTGAACTCACAGCAAACTATGGTCGATGCTGCAAAAAGGCCAAAAACTTGGCAATCGAATGGCCAACTCAGCCGCAAACACAATCAGCTAGCTCCCAAAATGAGCAACTTGAGGATTGAACAAAGAACACACTCAGACTGGAAGCAGGGTGAACTTTTGGCGTTATAATCTGTACCAAATTTAAGTGCTCTTGATATTGCTAATTAACACACAGCCACTCACACATGCATGAAAGCCATTTGCGAAATTGGAAAAACAAAGACAACGGGCCACCAAAGACCAAATACTTTTTGTGCTCCGGTCAGAGAGTGTAATTGTGATTGGGTTGGTGTTGGCTGGCAGTTTATTATTTTGCCAGCAGCTTGGGGATCACTTCTTTTATGAAACTTCTCGGACTGCAGTTGGATTTGGATTTGTTCCAACGGGTTCGTTTTCAGCCCAGTGAGCCACTGCAACGGGGCGTATGCGTGATATGTGCGACAACAATGAAAGGAGAGTCATTTCGTGCTTACTCTCCTGATATCCACTGACTGTGTTTGAGACGGAATCTGGCTGTGAACGCTTGAGAACACACTTTAAAGTCCATTAGCGTTGAGTGGCCACAATAGTCAGCGGCAGCCAGAATTTTTTCAACAAATAGCATGTCTAAATCAAACAATTGCAAGACGCATTGCATATTTATTTATGGATATTTGAATGTGTTACAAATGTCTGTATATTTACTGCAATTTATTCAATTGACAAATTTTCAGTCTTTGACATTTTTGCAAAATCTAAAATACGACCACAGAGAGAATGAAAATTTGTCCATTATTTGTGTTACTTTGCGGTTGTCAAAATATTGAACCCGCCATAAAGCAAAGTCGAAAAATCTTTTTCGCTTTTTATTGCTGATGCTTTATTGAAGTTTTGCGGCGAAGAAAAAGCCAAGAGATATTCCATGAAATATTGTAACTGCTGCAAATTATCGTTCTTCGTTGCTAACATAAAACTTTTGCCACCACCATGCCGTCGCCTTCTCCTTATAGAATTCTGCGAAAACTCTATGCAAATGGCTCAGACATTTGCAATTGATGCTGCTCTGGGGAAAGGAAATGCAAGAGTAGAAAGGGACTTTAAAACGGTTTAAAATACGAGAAAATTTAACGATGTCTTACTAAATTGTTCTGCATCTAAAGTTGCCAATTAATTGCGGCCATGTGGCGAGGACATGTAATGAAAATGCTTTTTGCTAATTCAATCGATTTAGTTTTGGCAAATCATTGCTCGCAACCGAAACGATGTGAAACGGGTCATTATCCCGGATATCTTAGATAATTTCATATAATTCTTAGGATCCACACAAAATGGTTAGGGTTGTACAGTAGACACTCAAAAACACAAACCGCTACAGGAAAAATGACACCGACAATCAACTCTGCAGACAGTGCCTTACAGATTCTTTTTTTGCAACATTTAATGATCTTATCTTACAAAAATCCTTCTTTTTTATCCACTGTACTCCTTTTCGTAGTTGGTGGATCTAGAATCTAGAACAATGACTCACTAACTCACTGACTCACTGGGCAAATGAGTGGGAACCTATCTAAGATCTGGTAATGGAGTTCGGGGTCAGGGAAAGGGTTTTGTGACGAGACATTGGCATTGGCCGACAGTTGGCTGGCTACAAAGTATGAAACACAGAAAACAGAAACTTTTGCCATTCCTACCACCCCGAAACAAACATGACGGGAGGAACTTTCAACATTTACTACTCCGTGGCTCTTGTAACAAAGTTACAAGTAGCATTTGAAACTTGTTCTGCCAGCACCCAGTTTCATACTGCTGTTGTCCTTCATTGCGTATGAGTGATTTTTATGAGCAGTTCCCCAAGTCATGCGTGTTTGTTGTCTGCTTCCCCAGTGCCCCATATTCCTATTCTAGTTCGATTCTATGCGCCCTAGGTAAATCGGCATTATTCGAATATGACAAGCACATTGTGCCGAAGGCTCCTTTTGTGGCCAGGATTGGGCTGCTAATTCTCGGTTTTCGGTGACTGCCTTTTGTGTTATGTTCGACCTAATCAAATTAACTCGGCTAATTTCGTAAATTAGGCCGAAGTATCTCCGAGAAAGAATTTAAAAAGAAAAATTGAGAACTTTTCACTTGTTAATACTCGTGCACAATAACTTGTATCTTCGAGCTAATCGTGTTAATCGACCTTCTCAATTACTCCAAGTTTTGCGGCGCACTCATGTTGAAATTGAACTTCAAGTTCTAAAAGCCAATCAATAAATTAGGCTGATAATACGACTCATGCAACAATTTTAATAAAATTCAGAGTCAGTTAATTAAAAACCAGCTCGGGGCTAACTCCCCAAATCTCCAATTCCTGGCTGTGATAATTAAGCTGTCAGCTTGGTTTTCCACTCTAGGGGGAAGATTTTACCTAACTCTGACTTCGTCATAACTCATAACTCATGTGGCCCTCGGCTTGGGGAGCCATGTGTCAGGATATTAGCTCTGAGATGTGCATATGACAAATCTGAAAACTTTCTAGCCAAGGCGAGAATTTACTTCTTTCGTTTACACCGAGAAAAATATAGTAGTATATTAGTATAGTATCTCTTTCTACATGAATAAAAATATTTGTTTAAGTCGGAGTATTTCCTATTTTTGGCAAACGAATATTACTTTTAGATTTCATTTAAAACTATCTACGAAATACGTATTTTTTCGAGTTCAATCCCAGTTTCCCATTACCAACTACAAAAGCTTTTCATTTCAGAATGTAAAGTAAGCGAGCTCTCAAAGAGAGGTTTGTTTAAAGCTGTTTGACTTTGGGTTTTCCTTTGGAAAAAGGAAGTCTTCTGATCCAGTTTCTGATCTACGAGTGCTGCTCATTTTTCCCACAGCTAATTGCGCGGTGTCCCAGACCAGAGACCCGACTAAGAAGGACTGAGCCACTGAGCACACAGTTTGCTGGGGTGGGGGGCGTCGGATGTCATAAATCACCATGGATATATGCATAAATTATCGCTTGAGCTCTGCGAACGGCCACTGGCCGAAGTGGATTGCACAGGGAAGGCGAACGGGCGTTGTGAAGTTAAAAAACAAAGCTCACGATAAACGAAACGACATTTAAGGATTTAACGAGAAAAAATCGCTGTCACGAGGACGCATCGTTTTAATCAGCGGAGGACAGTCAGGATACGTACAGTGGTCAAATTAATTTATTTCTGTGGCTGATTCAATAGTCTATACCTGTTTATAAGACCTTGAAGTAATATTAAAATGCGGTTTATCTGGTGAATTGTGTTTTTTCATTGATTTATAGAAATTTATGTACAACTGAAAACATTGTATGATTCAGTAGTCTGTTTTTTGTCTTAAAAGAATATTTAATTATCGCCAAATGAAGGCAAGGAACGTCTGTGCCTCGGCACGTGCTTATGTCCAGTTCCCTCAGCTTCTCCGACGGCGTTGTCTGCGTCTTCAGCGCTGAAATGGTAGCAATATTTTGTCAGGCCAAAGTCAACAGCCGGCAAGCAGCAGGACACACGGGCGGCGGACAGAATGATACTGAACACGGGCTACAGACGCCAGGACCAGAAGACAAAGACCGTACGGGGTGGGCGGAAATTTACATTGGCGCTGCAAAGTATGCAACGCATATTTTTACATCCTTTCTGTTTGTCTTTCTCCCAGCAGCTTTCTCCCGCAGCTGGAAAGAAAGGAGAAATACGCCCAAAGAGTGAAGGGTTTTTTATACATTTAAATGTATTTATTTTTCCTGGAGCCAAAGGCAGAGCGACAGCCACAGGACTCGGCATGAATATGCCGGCTAGGTGCTGGGCAAGGATGTGCCGGAGGACATTCGCTTCGATGGTTGGGCTGGGCCTTAAATTATTATATTGACCGCTTAAGGAGGGTATGGGTTAATCTGGTAATCAACTTAAGAATTTATTTGGTTTGATGCAGTTTTGGTATTTTTGGAAATTATTTTAAAAATTAAAGCTTAAACCTTTTGGAAGAACTGTTCCAATGAGAGAATTTGCAGTTACAAGTTCTCAGGCCTTGGCTTATTTAATATTTTTAAAGTAAGTAAAATTTTTTCTTAAATAATGCCAGAAGGGATCGAATAATACAAGTTTAAGGTTGGGAAACAAAGATTAAAAAAATAATAAACATTGATTCGTTTAAGGTGGAATAAACACTGATAATTTATTGATAGGTCTGAGCTAGATGCACTTTTCACTAAATTTGGGTAATTGCTCTACCTGGACCCCAACTATGTTCAAAACCTGTTGGGAAGCAAATATGCCAGTACGGATGCAGTAATCAAGGGGCATGTGCTGAACAAACATGGCTAAAAAGCCTCCGACAAATGCGTCGCCGCAACCATTAGTGTCAAAAACCTTGCCCTTCACCACCTTCGGCACTGGGTACTCCAACACCCGATCGTTTTCCTGGAAGCACAGTACCGGACACACCGCATCGGTGATCATGACAATTCTGGGTCGGATGTTTTGCTTCGATAGGGACTGAAGTCGCGGGCCGATCTCAAAGACGTTCTTCGTTTTCCAGTCGTAGGCATCAGCAAAAGCAATCGCCTCCTCCTTGTTGCAGATTATGATGTCTACGTACTGAATGATTTCGTCCAGAGCGTCCCGCTGCATCGCCAGCACAAAGACAGCGCTAAAGTTAAGGATCATCAGACGATTCGATTCGGAGCACATTTTGGCCACTAATTGGACAACCGTTGGACAAACGGCAAGGAAGAACCCGGTGAAGTAAAAATATTGCGCGCGCTCTACGGCGCAAATGTTCTCCTCGTCATCCATCCAGTCTTCTGTGAAAAGAGAGGCGGCCCCCAGATTGGCTACCAAGGAACGGTTTGATCCACTTATAAGGACAGCACAGGAACCTGGAAAATCGTCAAAAATCACCCAGTCCGGCAATAACCCAAAATACTGACCCGTTGGCAACTCATCTTTAAGCTGATATAGAGTTTGCAGGCCATCAGCTCTGGCTCTTTTGGCGATTCGATCGCCCAACTTATCCTTGCCTACGGCACCCGTAAAAACAGCCCGAAAAGGGGTCTGCACAATCCACTGAAAGATCCGCATCGTGTTCTGACAAGCTCCTCCAGCCGAGTAGATCACGTTCTCCATATTCATGAGCTCATCAAATAGGGCATCGTGCTTCTCATCAGCAATGATTGCTGCATTCGCTTCCAGTCCGTATTTCTCTAAAAGAGTGTTGTCCTCGATGTTACAGGTAATGTCGAGCAGAGGATTACCAAATCCCATAAGAATTCCCTCGGGTAGCTCCATGGTTGGACAATCGGTAATGCGCTTGTTAATTCTTCGTATACAAAGCTTCCAGTGGAGTGTGCGACAGATGGAGACTCTTTGAAGAAAAGGATAATATATTATCCTTAAGTCAAGTATCAATTTTGTTCGATAGTACATTCCCAGAAATGGTATAAACTCATTGAAAAGATAGGCTCAGATTCTACAATTTTACACCTTTTTTTACATGGTTTCAAAAATGATTTCGATTTTTTCAGAGTTATGTGTCATGTGTGTGTCTTGAAACTGAGGCGGAAAGCAAAGCCAATTGTGCTGGAGGCGAAAATTTATTCCCTCACAGTTGCTTAAAATGTTAATTACCTGCATAAATCAATCAGGACAATTAATATTGTTGTGGCCCAATTTAATGTGCTATTAATTACGTATCCATCTTTCCGTTGGAAGAATGTATAATTGCTCTGCAATTACGATGGTCGGGCACCA
The DNA here is from genome assembly GCA_035047325.1 of Drosophila vallismaia. Lineage (NCBI taxonomy): Eukaryota > Metazoa > Arthropoda > Insecta > Diptera > Drosophilidae > Drosophila > Drosophila vallismaia. The sequence goes on from JAWNPU010000073.1 coordinate 11,252,682, forward strand.
TCAAGGGGGTGAGTTGGGGACTTTTAATTTTATTTTTCAGCCGGAGATGAATGAATTGAATGTAAGTGGGCTTGACAAGCAAAGGGAGTGAACGGGAGGGGAACTAGTGAAAGGGAGTGGGCGAGTGCAGCCACCCAGAACGTGAATGTCCTTCCTGCGCCAAAAAAACATCATCAGCAGCATAAGAGGGCGGTTTTGGGGGCTGGAAAACAAAAGCATTTGCAGTGCTTTGCACAAGTTGGCTGGCATAAATTTTAATTTTTATGCAACACAAAAGCTGTACCAACAGCCCAACCTTCCGCCGGGCCTTGGAGATGTACGAAATTGAAACGGTGAATATTATGGAACTACAGAGAGATACCCTGTGAAAAATCATTGAAAACTTTAAGCTAAAAAAATAATATATGAAGTCTCTGAGAAGACACACATTCATGGGACTAAGAGTATCTTAAAGTTTTTCCAAAGTCTGTTCCTGTTTTCATTAGTAGGGATGTAATTTTTTATGAAGACCGTCGTTTCAAATTGAATAATTAATTTGATTTGCCTTCTTGTTTGATTAATGAGTAAGTGCCAGATTGGATTATGTTTTACGAATGTGTTTTTAATTTCGCTTTCATTGCGACACCAAATACTACATATATTGTACCCATCTGGGCAGGGGTTTTGAAATAAGGGTTTTTTGGGGGATGTCGACTGGTTTCTGGCGTCGTTTATCGCTCGCGAACACCGCAAAGTATGCAGCGGTTTTTCACTCTGCTTGGGCTGTTGTTAGTTTTGTTGGCAGCATCAGTTGTTTTTGCTTTTGTTAGCCGGGTAAGTACTTACTTATGTGCCGGGGCATTATTCTTGGCTATATTCCTTTGCTAAACCGCTGCTGCTTTACCCGACAAGCGCAGCAGCAGCTTCAGAAGCAGGAGCAGCAGCAGGAGAAGCAATGCCAGATGAGATGAATATGAGTGGGTGAAAGGGGAAACGGCGGTGAAAGGGCGGCGCTAGAACCGCAGCGGTGACGTGGCAATGCAGCTGCATAATGTGGCATGCGGTTTGCATTAAAAATGATATTGCAACACGAGCCGCACATCTGCAGCTGTGTGCAGTAGTTAGGTGCCGCCTGCAGTCACTGACAGCCGCATGGCAATTATAATCCACACACACACTAGTCCACATCCAACACACACCCGGCCGCACGCACTCGTCCTGGCTTAAGTCTGCACTGGTAAAAGCTAAGATCCCAATTGATTAAATCGAAATATAGCTTTCTTAAATATGTCAAAAAATATCCATGCTTGGTTTTCCATGCAAAACATTTAGTTTTGAAAAATGAAAAAAATGCTCACCTGCGACTAAAGAATCTTGTTGCAATTTGATATGCTTTTAATCACAATACTATGTTTTCGTTCTGTGTGTTAAAATACAACTGCCGGGGAATCTGGAGCCCTGGAGCCGGGCCATGTAAGCAGCAGCTGCCAGTGACAGACACATCAACATGACACCCTGTCGCCCTGACAAAGCTTAGCTCAAAAGTGAGGAGGTGTAGTAGGGAAAAGAGGCGAGGGGTTGTACCACAAAAACCTCCCAGCCCCCATATCATTTTCCACACATTCAGGCACATTCACAAGCTCGAGGTGTTGCTTTTTGAGATGAGGCGGGGCGTATGGCTAGTGGAAGACAGGATGTCCGCTTCCTTTTCGCTGCTTCTCACGTTGTTATCTAACAAGCTTTTTATGTGATTACCTTTTGCCTTCTGTTAGTTTTACTATAATTTGGCCTTTACGCTTAACGAGATTGTTGTGAGGTACTTCCCCGAGTCTACGGAAACCTCTGACCTGACCAGGCCCATTGTAGAACCGACCCAATGCATTGTGGTGCTGTTTCTTTTCTTTCCTGATACTTAGCCCCGAACAATGGCCCTAAGCTGGAATAATGTGCGTGTCGTCACGTCGATGTTGGACTGGGTGCGTTGTCAAGGGATAATCCGGTCCCAGTTGCCCTTCTTTCGGTTACAAATGTTCACTGCTCAACCAACATTTATTCGTCTGTTGCCGAAAAAATTTTTTACAAAAGATAATAGGGATCACCGCCCACCGCCGAACGCATCTGACCATTTTCGTCGATCCTCGATCAGCTTAACATGCGCAGAATGAGGGTAACTATGCCAACCACGAAAAGTATGATATTGAGGGTATACCGGAAGACGGTTAGGCGATTCCACATCGCGACATTGCGGCTGTCTGACGAGGAGCCTCATCGGTACCCGTGGATATGGGGGCGGTGCGTCCTCTTGCAACTGGCGACTTGAGCGACATATTCGGTAGATAAATTCCGATCCTGTGATTAGAAATCCGGAAACACCCGTGTTGCCGCTGTCGATTTAGTTGGAACTGTGAAAAAGGTCCCTGGTTCATAAAGAAAACACGATTAGTGATTAAATCGATAAGTCAATTAACTAAAAACTTTTTGTTATCATACTCGAAAAGCATTTCTTGTGGCTAAATCGAAAAGAAGATTCTAATAAAATGATTATGCTAAAATAAAAATAATTATTTACGCCTATTCAGTTATCTTATTTAGTTTCCACTCATTTAAATTTCTTTTCATCTGGTTGCCTTTTCCCAAATTGACATTCAACACCTTGGCCTTTCAATGTTAACTTAAATTTAAATCATTAAATGGTGAGCATTCCGACGAGTTTCACCAATTTTTTTCATACAAATACTTTTCTGATATTTTGCCTTAAAGATGGCTAGCTACGCTCCGTTTATTAAACCGTACGTGCAGTACAACGAACATGGATGGGGACCATGCGAGATTCCCGATATGGACGTACCTTATCAGCCGTTCTGTAAAAGTGACCGCCTAGGGAAGATCTGCGACTGGACGGTGGCGATGCAGGAGAAAAAGTTCTCTAACAAGTACGCTTCCTCATTTGGAAACAACAGCCAATACGCGTACTTCCATGAAGATGACGACTCCACCTTCCATTTGGTGGATAGCTCCGGATCGCGAGCCCTAAAGCCCTACCAAAGGGGTCGCTTCCGCCCGAATGTACGCAACAATGCTCGGGTTAAAGGTCGCGCCGGGCGTGGTACCGGCATGCTGGGATTGGGAAGCTCGGTGGCAGGCGGCGGAACAACGAGTGGGAGCACCAAGTACGGGAAAGGACGAGATTCTCGTCGCAACCAAGGACGTCGTTTTGCTCGGAATGCACCTTCCCGTCTTCGGGAGAGCTCCGTCCTGGTGCGTCCCAATTGGGTGTCGCTCGAGGAAATCGAGTTCCCACGCTTGCTTAAGCTTGCACTTCCTAACATCAAAGATGGCCAGGATATAGTCACCTGCGGTTCTTTGGAGTATTACGATAAGCTCTACGATCGCATCAATTTGCGCAATGAGCGACCGCTCTTGAAGATGGATCGCATTGTCCACACGGTAACCACCACCGATGATCCTGTAATCCGTCGACTTTCCAAGACGATGGGAAATGTCTTTGCCACCGACGAGATTCTGGCCACGATTATGTGCTGCACTCGCTCCAATTACTCCTGGGACGTAGTCATCGAAAAGCTGGGGACCAAGGTATTCCTCGATAAGCGCGATAATGCACAGTTTGATTTGTTAACCGTTAATGAGACTTCTCTCGAGCCACCCATGGACGAAGAGGGATCAATTAACTCGGCCCACAGCCTGGCCATGGAGGCTACTCTGATCAACCATAATTTTGGGCAACAGGTATTTATAAAATAGTAATTATTTGAATTTATTATTAAATTGATTCCCTATAGGTGCTTCGTATGGGAGGGCAAGAGCCACGTTTCAAGTTCGATGAGCCGAATCCTTTCGAAGAACCAGGCGTGGAGCTGGCTTCTCTGGGCTACCGCTACCGCCAATGGCAGCTGGGCAATGACTTGGTTTTGGTTGCCAGATGCAAGCACAACGGGGTAATCCAGGGACCCAGTGGGGAAGTTCAGTTCCTTTCTATCAGGGCTCTTAACGAATGGGATTCAAAGGCGGCCAACAGCGTGGAGTGGCGCCAAAAGCTGGACACCCAGCGTGGCGCGGTCTTGGCCTCGGAGCTGCGAAACAACGCCTGCAAGTTGGCTCGTTGGACAGTGGAAGCGGTGTTGGCTGGGTCTGACCAACTTAAGCTGGGGTACGTTTCACGGGTGAGCCCGAGGGACCACCTGCGCCATGTCATCCTCGGGACCCAACAGTTTAAGCCGCAGGAATTCGCCACTCAGATCAACCTGAACATGGACAATGCATGGGGCATATTGCGTTGTCTGGTGGACATTGTGATGAAGCAACCGGACGGAAAATACCTGATCATGAAGGATCCCAACAAGCCGATGGTTCGCCTGTACGATATTCCGGAGAATTCGTTCGACTCGGACGCGGAGGACGACGAGAGCTCAAGCGAGCCCTTTGCCAACTCTGTTGACAACTGAAAATTCTGCAAAATTATTTAACTAATAGTTGGTGTTCGAATAAAAGATCCGTTGACAGGCATCTGACAGATGCGATGTGTGAACACAAACGCAATTTAAATTGAGTTTTTGACCAAACACATACACATGTCCTCCGACCGCCATGGCGTGCCATCTCCGGGTGGCTGCAGTCACAGTTATTTGGGGATGACTTGGGCCACATCAATCACAGCGGTTCAATGAAATACAAAATGAAAGTCGGCTAAATAAATATGCATTGTACAAAACACCCCGTTGCCATTACCGACTGACAATCACAATAATTGAACGGGCGGCCAACTGGAGAATTGGAGGTTTCGGGGATTGAAGGATTGACGGGCCAGGCGACAAAAGATATTGTTGTTTGGGTGACAAACCTCAGGTTCAATAAATCACCCAATACAACATCAATCAATGCAAATACTGTTGCATGAGAAACGATTTGTATGTAAAAATGTTTTCGTATTCAACAGAATTTAATTAAATTCATATGGATGTGCTTGAATTTTATGTGCATTCGCCTTTTTTGTTATTTAGAAATTCAATTTTGGCAGCCAGTGGGCGCAAAAGTGCAGAAATTATTCCCCAACGCAAATGCAAATCGTTCAACTAAATTACCAAAATATTCTGCATATTTTTGTTTTTGCGTTCAACCGCTATTCGTTCTTTTTATTCCACGCCAAATTAAATTTAGTCCTATTCAATTTGCATGGATGAGTTCACATGCGAGGGCTGAGCGGCCGAATGTGAATAAAGTGTGTGAAAATATTTTGGAAATTATTCGCCACTCTTAAATGTCGGAGTTTAGCCACTTTCTTTTATTTCTAATCCGTGGGGCTAATTTGTTTTACACAAATCGGATTGACGACCTTAGTAATCACTTATTCAAAAAATATCAAGTATACGCCCACATGTACGCCCAGAAAGTGCCGTACTTGAACTTGCCAGTGAGTTGCAGTGAAACACCGAAGTGTTATTCAATTAAAACATTTTGTTTGCCAAATCAACATGTAAGTGAAATGTGTGTGTTCAAGTGCAGGACCAACTTACGGAATGACTTTTGCGGAATGGTTTTTTAAAGCGTTCGCCGCAGAAAAGTTTACTCTGGCCGGTTAGCTGCTCGAGTGGCTTCAGCTTTCAGCTACTAGCTACCAACTACAGTTGCTAGCTTTAGCTTCTGGCCAGGAATGGAAACTGGGTACCCGGCTAGCTGGTAGCTGGCATTTCAAGGTCTGCGCTTGGCTAACCACGCCGTTGAAAGGCGTTTAACTAACTGGCAGGGCACTTGCCAGCGGCAACAACTCCGAGCCCAGCTCAAGTGGGGCCTTAACGCAAAACTTTGTACATTTTATCGCATATGCAGGGCTACGGGCTATGTTAGATGGGAGACGAAAAAGGAGACGAGACTTGGGGAACCAGGGGCAAGTGAAGGCATTTGCATATGCAACCACAAACACCGCTCGAGTGAAAAGTTAAGCGTTGAATGAGGGCGACAAATTGCAAATTAAACTCTTTTGCATTTTCCCAGCACACACATGAGAAATAGTTGTAAATAAAACTGCCACACCCGCGTCAACTTTTTTTACTCCATCTCTACCCCGTTGCCCTGTCACTCCAGCGACCTCTGACTAAAATTCAATTTCATTTCAATTTGGCCAACGCGTTCAGCGGGGGAATGGGAAGCCGTCTGAGCCGCATTAGGAAACCAAATGCGACTTAAAGTTGCTGCCATAGCGTTCAAGGCCCGAGGCTCCCTAACCGTTTAAGTAGCGAATTTGCCATTTTTGGACATTAGTTTCGATTGAGGATTTTCTTGAAGGGTGGGGTGTTGGAGGTTTAGGACACTGGACGGTTGGGTAAAGAGTTTTGGAATGTTTGTAAGCCAAAAGTTTTGTGTTCTTTTGGCCGGCTCGGATTTCGCCTTTGCCTTTTGGCATATTTAATTTGCCGACTTGCGTCAGCTTTTCTTTTTATTTCGGGTATCCTGTCAATTTTGTGACATTTGCTTTGGGCACCGTTCACCGTTAACTTTTCAAATGCAGCTCATTTAAATATCATTTGTCAAGGAAAAGTTTGCCACGAGTAAGTTAATCGAGGATAAAGCTTGGGGCCAGCTAAGGGTTGCAGCACTTCTTTTGGGAAAACTGGGAAATATATTTTAAACGAGAGCCCCCAAGCAAACTACATTGTATTTTGTTTAAATAAAGACTGTGATTAGGATTTTTTTCAAGGATTTATGAAATTTGGTATAAATTTGGTATATTCTAGTTGAACAAATTACTTTTTAGCCATATTGTGCACCTCACGACCTTGCTCTACTTTCTCGATTGCAAATCTGTTCAGTTTCTACTCCAGAGTTTTTTCAAATTTAATATATACTATTTAAATTACCCTCTTTGCATTTTATATGCACGACTAGACAGCGACACGCCGACATTGTTGATGGCAACGAAATGAGACTTGTTATCAAAACCAACGTCACCTCCATCAAAAACAAGAAGAAAACAAATTTCACTGGCACCCAACAAATCTGAACAATAGTGATAATTTTTTCCACTTCTTCAGCTCGTTTTCCAACGCTCTCTGTTCAAACATTTTGACAAAGTTATTTTTTCTCAGTATTTGAGCTTGAACTTTTTCGATGGTTGTGGCGGCAAAAGAAGAATAATGTCCAAAATGATGTAAATGCAATGTGGGAGAACAAGGAGTCTGGGCCAGGTTTGGGGCCATAATTCGATGAAATGAATTGGTTGCAGCTGCAGTCGCAGCTGTTCCTAGACCAAGTTAACTGACAATTCGCCCAATGATTGCATTAAAGTTCTCGAATCCCGCAGAATTATCGCCCCACCCGGACCTCGGTGGAAATAATTTTTTCCCCTTCCGGTCAGGCTCACAGTTTCAGTTCTCGACTCCTGTTCCTTCCTGTGCAACCGCAGAAAAGGGGAATATTTTTCACGTCTCACTTGCCACTCCTTTCCCATGCTCTAAACCTCATGGCCTATGTTCCGGAGGCTGTGGGGCAACTTCTGTTTAACACATTTCTAATTCGTTTCCGGCCAGCAGACGTCTGTCTGGCTGCTTGGAGTTTTGCCGCCCGGAGTATTCAGTAACAAATCTCAAATGAAATTCATTGAATACTTGTCAAATAAAAATATTTTACCAGCCACCGTAATTGGAATCTTTCTCGTTCTTGTCATCCCTGTTGGGCACATGTGCTTGTTTCGAGCTTTTGAATATTTTTTCGGAGATTCTTATGTGCGATTGAGGCCAATGCAGTGAATTGCAAGGCTTAGAAATGGTGTAAACATATTTAAATTCTCTTTACGACGATGGTTACATTCTTATATTGGTTTGATTTAGAAGAAAAATAAAAGTTTTCATTCAGCTTGATTTGTGTATTATGTCAATATGGCCTAAAGTTTAATCACGCAAGTTCAGCAGAGTCGCATATACATTAATGGATTTCTTTCAACCTGAAGTTGTATCATTTTGTAGTGGATTTTATTTTTATTTTATGTAAATCACTAAGAAGATCAAAAGCAAAACACGATCTCTGGCAGTGATTATTCCAGGCATGTTTCATTTTAAATGGGGAACCCAAAAACCGAAGAAAGTGAGGGCAACTGAAACACTGATGTGGTTTAACTTTGACTCCAGGATGTGGGGTAAAAAGTAAATCAACAAGTTGGATAAACTTCGCTGTCAGACACCGATGGAATATTTTAAGCAGGGAGAGCTCTTAACTGCTTTAAGTTTTCAACATAAATATCAAGTATACGCACACGATACCCACATCTCGCACTCACAAGAGGGTATAGGAATATAGGATGATGAGCTGGAGCACGAGCAGCAGCTGGAGCTCGAAGTGAAGGTGGAAGTGGAGGTGAAACCGAAATCCAAGACCCAAGGAAAAAACATAAGAATGAAAACAAACGAAACAGACAACAAAGTTGGTTTACTTTTGGGTTCCTTTCTATTCTTTTGTACATTTCGCCACAAGCATGAAAATCGATTACCTGTTTGAAATGGAAAATATTTATATATATAGAATTGTCTTTGAGTGGGTAAGCTGATTGTGAGGTTCCCTTTTTATGTGGAAAGGACAGACTTTGCATAACCGAATCGTAAATACTGCAAAAGGGGCGGAAACCTGTGAAATTAAGTCAAATGTGTTTTTCGGTTCCTAATCTCAACTTCAATCCTCAATGCCAAAGTGAATTGCAAACTACAGCAGATGTCGAGTGGCAATTTGCAATGAATTTGCTCGATTGGTTCAGCTTTGACTTCTGCTGCACCTGCTGATGGTGCAACAAGGAGGCGCCCCTCAAAACTTGTCTTTCTTGCCTGCAATGTTTTTTATTTTATTTGCAACAAAGTCGGTCCGGGATGTCCTGTGTGTCTGGAGGGTGTCGATGTAGAGGGACATCTGATGCAGCACTGATGACAACTATGTCCTTGTGTGTGAGCAGCTGAAGTTTCGCACAAAATTAAATTCCTTTTGCCTTTCCCCAATAAACTGGCATTGTTGAATGGGAATCATCGAAATTTTCATCACTCACCCTACCAAGAAGTGTCCAAACAAAGGCACCCAGACATTGGCCAGCATATGCCCTGAGGTCTCCTGGCCCTTGGCTCGGTTGCACATACTCAATCACAATCCGAGTGCGGTGGCAAGTGGCAAGAAAAGATCAAGTACCGCACTTGTGGGTGTCACAGGAAAAGAGAAAGATTACTCGTTTGGAGTTGGTATAGTTTCAAGAGAAAGCAATCAAAATTTTAAGGAAACATTTTTTATATTTTTTTATTGAACTGCCAAATGAACAGGGAACTTTTGGATTGAGCTTAAGCTTTTGCCTTATACCATATCTTTTTCATCTGTACATTCATAAATCGCGATACTTTTATGATGCATGAAAACACAACATTCTGATAATAATCTTGTACTGAATAAGTGACCTTCAGAGGCCGGAATAAAAAATTAGCTTTCGTAAAATGTAATCCAAATTTTTGATTATCAAAGAAAATGTCAAGAATAAAAAATATTATAATAAACGGAAGGAAAAGACCTATTGACCGTTGTTTAGTTTCTATGGGACCCTCATATCGTATCCTTAAAGCTATAAAATATATCTCATGTCCTGACTGCCATCTCACTAATATATCATATTTAATGTGTCTGACTTTCACGTTGTTTGTTCCTTGTGGTTTTTTCTTTTGTGTTTTTTGCTGCATTTTTAGTTTCATTTTCTGGGTACTTTTTTTCCGGGTCGCCGTCCTTTATGCGCCACTTACTTCCGCTCTTTAATGTGGCTCCATAAACTCACTCTTTATGACGGGCTCTCCTCTCGAAAACAAAATGTTTTTCGTGTCCTGGCTCCGATTTTTCTCTGCCCATCGGTAATAGCTGCCAGTATTTCGTTTGTAAGAAAGCTTTGGGTGTCGAGTATGGTAGGCCTTTAATGAGCTGATTTGAGTTAAACTTTATGTGGTTAAGCGCATTATGAGTGCACGAACTCATTTCCAGAGCCCACAAAAATTGGGGTCAACTCCCTCTCGGCAGTCTTCAGGTTACCCATGAACCACCGTGTACCTCACTTGACATACATTTATTTCAAGATGTTCAGGAATAGCACATTTAGAGAATTTCGTGCTAATCAGAGGGGGAAATTTGATTCTATTGTAGTTATGCCTCTTTGGGACTTCCATGGAATTTGCGCTGTACATGGATATTTGTCACCATAAATAAACATGACATTTGGGTAATTTGAATTTAAATACAACGAAAACCCTGACAGCAAAAAGAATCTTGCATTAGTTATGCGATTTTTAAATACTCTTTTGTTTTTAGTTTAGTTTCTTTTAGTTTGGATTTAATTGCAGGAATGTCCTATATCTATCAAGGAATTTTTAAATTGGTTTTTAGAGTACCTAAAGTATCTCCAAAATTCATTATATATGTGATATACAGATGAGGTCACAAACAGGGCATGGCATCTGGATTACAAACATGAGGTCAAGAAAAAAGCTAAAAAAAGATACCTGCCAGAACAACAAGATACTGGGGCGGTGTTCCGTTGTGGCGCCTATCACCTGCTGGCTCACTAAATAAGAAATTATTATGAGCATTCAGCTTCGTGGTCAGTTGCCGCAGCAGCCGTTGTCGTAATCACACACGACTTACCTCTCTTCTCATGCCCCGAAATAGCCGCCGGCTCCCGTATCCCTCAACCTTGTTTAACTTCCGCTGAAATTCATATACACAAACAAACACTAGGACACAGATGTTGGTCAACTTTCATAAACAGCCAAAAACATGTGGACTTTTGTAGGGGTAGGCTTTCAAATTGCTATTCCTAGTGCTACGAAAGACGAAGTTAAACTTCAGATGAAAGAAACTGTATAAAATAATTACTTATCCCGAAATACAATATTTAAATGTTTCCTTTCTTCACTGCAGTATAGTCGCTTATTCCCCTTTCGTACCCTCTAAATCACTCATCCCAAAAAAAACTTTAGCGTGCCAAAACACGAAAAGGGAAGTTGACCGCTTGCTCCATATGCCCGCCTGTCTGTTTCTACTAGCCAGCGACCACGCCCCCTAGAGGCACCTCCCCAATCCACCCACCTTCACCTCCACCTGGTTTCCCGCTCCATTCCAGCGCCGCCATGTTTGTGTTATTTAATGTATCCTGGATTTATTGTGCTGTTTCCTTGTAGCCTGCTGGCGTGCATTAAATGTACATAAACTTTTTTTCTGTCCAGGCCTGTTTTTCTATACATTTTTTGCGAAGTTGCCGCTTTTGCTATTTTGGTTGTTGCAGCTTGTCAGAGTCTGAGTTGGCTTCCGTTTGGTCTTGAAACCTGCAACAAAAAGAGAGGAAGGCAAAATGCGCACACATGTGAACATGTGCATATCCTCTGGCTGCATTTTTGCAATTTACAGCAGGAAAAAGACGTCGCCCATCGCTGACATTATTATGCGGCGACGACGAGCAGCGGCGACTTTTGCCCCTTGGCCATCGTGTCGCATGCGTTTCCGGACAGGGCCAAGAGCCCCGTCGTTTTTCCCGTCTTCTGGCCCTCCTCAGACTTTGCAGTGTAGCGCCTGCAGCCACCAATGGCACTTGGCTACAGTAAACAGTATACAAAGGAACTCAACTCTGTTTGGCTGAAACGGCATGGCTCTTTTACATTTTTGTATTGGTTTAATTTAAAATATTTTAATTATATAATGCTATATTGGCAGAATATCATTTGAACTATGTTTAAAAATTACAAAAGTGTTAATCGTAGACTGTTTTAATTCGAATCCTTGAATGATTGTGTATACTATTTTTTTCTGTCCTCAAACTACAGAGTGCATCTGTGTTTGATTGTGTTTTTTAGTACAAAAGTTTTTACGCAACCGAACAAGCAAACAAGGTCTGGCTACCCTTTTGGGATTTTGGTTTGTAGAGGATGGACTGGGAAGGGAGTGGAAGCTTGGTGGCCGCGGCAACGGTTCTGTCACACGGGGCGTATGATTGCTGATGTACCCCAACATGTTCTCCAATGCTTGTGTCGCATTTACAAAGTAATATACAAGTCGGAAAAGCCATTGGAAATGTGTTCGCTCTGTTTATGAATTCTATTTGGAGAGGAGGCCGAGGAAGGTTCATTTAGCTCGCCTGAAAATTTCGCAATCAATGCGAACTATTCGCGTATTTTTATTGCAATTTCGCTTCCAACGTCAGCTTTCGCCGGGCCACCGGCCAGAAGGAAAGGAAGGGGTTGGGTCTCGGGTTAAGGGGATTATTCTATCGCATAAGCGACCGCATTACACGCTGCATTGAGGACCAGCTAAATGACCGCAATGGAACCCACACCTACCCGAGACGGGTCGGCGGAGGGGCCATCCACCATCCTCCCGGCATTGGCAGGAATGTCATTTCCCCTCCTTCCCGGCCTGTGCCGGGATCCTGTGCTTGGCAACATTCACATCAATTTGTGTGTACCAGCATGTGTTAGTGTGTGTGCGTTGAAGTCTGCTCGAAAGCAAAGTTTACTTTCGCTTTAAGTAGTCAGGGGCAGCTGAGACGCAACTTGAGCGACCAGGGGGCTGAGTGTAGGCGGCGGAGGGGTAGCTGCTAGGCCAGCAATGAGCAGCATGCCATGGCATGTCGGCAAAGGCATCCCAAAAGCACACACTGGCATCCAAGTGCAAGTGCACACACCCACATTTCCTCCTGCGAACATTGGATCTGGGATTGAGGAAACTCTAAAAGAGTTGTCCTTCAAGTAAATGTTATAAATTAAATTATGTACTTTTAAGTAATAAATTCATAAATTAATAATATATAATATATTTAGTTTGAACAGTACTCTTCAGTCGTTTCAGGTCTAAAAATGCACAGAAAATGTCTTCTTTTCTTTGCTTAAATAAGAATTAGAATATATTACTTTAGTTTCTCCTATTTATTTCCATATAAATTAGTGTCTAATGGTATCCTTGAACCACTGTGCACTGGCCGGATACAGCTCGCTTGATGGGCACTCCAACTGTTTGCATTATGAGGCAGTGAGCTTCCCGTTCAGCCTCGGCATCGTCATCGGAATCAGCCGTGGCAGAAGCTTCATCCGCAGCCGTCTCAGCAGTGGCTCGATCATCAGTTTCCCCCTTTGGTCAATGCAAGCAAATTGAGCTGCCCACCCTGCCACGCCCATTGGCAGGCATCCGCCTCCATCTCCTCCTGGTCCTCTTTGTGTGTGCAACTGTTAATATTGGCAATGACTGAAATGGAATTTGTCTTTCTTGCTGGTGACGGTTCGAGTGGCGTTCGGCAATTTGTTGCATTCGACCCCTGACCCTGATCCCGATTTTCCTCTCCAATTCCTACCAGCACTCCACTGCTTTGGTTTGGGTAATAGTTTCAAATCACTTTCCCATCTTCTCAAATTTCGCATTTTGCTTTGAGAGCCAGGGATTATGTATTTTTTGTGACTTACTTTTTGTCCTTTGTTTTGCGGTGGATTATTATATCGCTCACTGTAATTGAAGGAAAGTTTCCGAACCCCATTTTTATTACGATTTGCAAACCCACTCTGCAAATATCACTACCCATTACCGAGTTTTATAATTTTAGGTAGCTATTTATACCTCTCATTTTTATATATTTTCAACTTTTTATTCCGGTTACAGGTTTTTGCGGTTTCCCACGAACAATGTTTCAACTATTAATATGCAAACTAAATTTGAACCCTTTTCCAGTTAGCTGAGTGTGAGTAATTAAGTTTATTTTGTTGATACCTACGCGTATGTAATTCTGGGTGAATTTTAATTTTACCAGTTTAATTAGTTTAGCCGAAAATGTAGGGTGGCTGGGTAGACAGGATCCATCAAAGTGATGATTATTTCGGAAGGTTTCGGCAACGGTTTCATTCATATAAATATTTTCATTTCCTGCAAAACGCAGACCGAACTTTATGCAGCATTAATGAAAATATCATATCGCTCTCGGCATTCTATTTGTCCAGTTGGGGACCCCGTCGGAACTTGACATTGATGCGCATATCAAATCAGGGGAGTATAAACAAAGAGCCAAATGCACGACTTTCGCCAATTCATTTGCATTTATTACAGCTTCGGTTTACCATCATCAGAGGGACAGGAGTGGCAGAAAATGGAAGATGCCAAATGTGTGTGGCCCTGGTCAGGCAGGAAAAAGGTGAACAAAAAAAGATGACAGCCCGAGACCAAACCGAAATCGTACGCTGAATTATTCATATTTTTGCAATGGCCAAAGTTTCCAGAAGAGCCCAGAGTGGGTCGGGTAGCAGTGTGAGGGTTCGGGAAATCAGCTTAGCAAATGAAAAATCGAAATTGGGCAAAGGCAGAAGGAGCAGCAGCAGTACCGGCTGGAAAGCAAAAGTTGCACTCATTTGTAACAATTTATTTGATTTCTAGCAAAGGAATTTCCTCAGTCGGTCTCCCATTTGTTGGTCCTTTTCCACTTCCTTTGCCGTTCAGGAGCTCAATGCAAAAGCGTTTTTTATTCAATTTTCTGCTCACGTAATATTGACAAATTATTAGCGGGGATTTTTGATAGCTGTGGGTGGGCAGTCAGTAGGAGTGAGATGGAAACAGCTGGCGGAGGGATAGCAAAATTTTTTATTGTTCCCACGGACGAAAGGTGCAGCTGGCAGAGGATTTTCGAGAGGCCAGAATGACTTTGTTTTGCATTTTTTATTGGGACCCGAAAAGGAAAAAAAGCCGAACAAGAGGCATTTTTAAATTGATTATTCCCCCTGATTCCTATGCCCCCTACGAAATGAGATTTTCCTAGCTTGGACTCCTCATCTGTGCGAATTTCATGGCCCCAAGCAAACAAATTGTTGCACAAATATTTGCTATTAATTTCTATAGACAACATTTTGTACCGCCAAATGAGCAGGCAAATTTCCAATGGCAGCAGAAGGTTGAAAGGGGGTCATGCCACGCCCATTAATGAAAATCCAATCAAATTTTAATACATTAATTGGCCATCCAGCATTTAGCCAGGCCATTTGACAAGTTTTTCATTTCAAATCTCGTTACAATGACTTCTTTAGTTAACAGAAAGGCCAACAGAACTCTAACAGCTAGCGAGAGAACTTAGTCCTTCTCTCACGCCTGCGTTATGAGTCCTGTTGTCGCCAGGACTCTCATTTTTCTTTTGCTCTTTATGATTTATGAAATTTCTGGCTTCCTCTCTTTACCTTACGCGTAGAAGGATGCGAGGATATGGGTTGAGTTCCATCAAAAGTTCCATCTGATATTGGCCTGTTGACAAATATTTTCTAATTGGCATTTCCGCTGCATTCGATTGGAGTTTACATATCGATGGTAAACTTTTGGCTAACAAAATATTGGTCAAAATTACCGATTGTGAACATGTTCATTGGTCTAACTTCAATGAAAAACATAACATATCCCAGGCTTAATTTAGGGCATTACTATGAGATGCTTCCAATTAGCTTTAAGAGCCCTTAACCAATAAGCTGAAAGAACATCCTAAATACCAATAATTTGGATAAGCCTCAATATAAGAAACCCTTGGCCTTTCGTTCATCAGAAGCCACAAGCTGTGCAATTTGATGGAAATCCTTTTTCGAACTATCAACCGAATAAAGCGGAATAAAGCGGAAATGAAGGAAATTAGCGAGTCAAGTATTCGAATCAGGACACGTGCCAAGCTTGGGGCCAAGTGTTTTGGCTTTTGAGTTACGATTGAATGCACACGGACTCCTCGGCATATGGCCTAATGCTGCAACATATACTGCCACACCCACCACTAGCACACATCGTAAATCTTTGTGCATTTATACAAAAGGGTCGCAAAAGTTTGGGGCAAGGATGGAGCCAATATTCTAATTAACTCATGCATAAACGAATAATAACAAACAAAAGTGCTATAAATTTCCACTTGACTTGATTGATGGCCTCTAAATTGTATTTACATGTTCACCCTAACGAATATGTTGAACCTTTGCCAGTGTTTGACCTTTGAACATTTGACAATTCTGCGACCTTGCAACATATATTTACACAATGTGGTTTATGAAACAACTTTAATATGAATTAATATTCGGTTGAAGGGGTTTCAGAAGTTTTTATTCGTAAAATTAATCAAATATATGTTTATTTTCTTTTGATTCGAAAATGTAATTAAAACGGATAGTGAAATATGTTAATAAGCTAGTATATTATGTTATCAAAAATAATACGTATTTTATTAAAAATAATATACGCTCGAAGAGCTCGAAATATTACTAAAAAGAAATTTGATGGTTTTTTTTTTTTAATTTGAACGCTCCAATAAATAAATATACTTCTATCTGAAAGTATTCTGAAAGTATTCGAAAGCATTTGAATTAAGTGCAGAGCAATTTTCAAACAGGTAAGAAAAGTCTTTCTGCTTTCGGTCAACACGTTCTCCGTTGTCTGGGCACTAAATCACAATTTATGCTGTTCTCACGTAAAGTCCATTAGGGGGACATCAAAAAATTATTACTATAGCGTTTTATTTACGATTATTTGATCAAATATGGGCCAACGACAATGACGGCCATGTCTGTATGCCATTTGTGGGATGCCAACTGGGCGTATAATGTTCTGTGTGTTAAGGGTCATAAAGTTAATGCAATCCAAACACTAGCAAATAAAACAACAAAAAGGACGAGGGACACGGACTGTCTGGGCTGCTTGGCACGTCCCAAAGGTAGCCGACAGTAAATGCAAAATTTTAAAAAATCTAAATGGGACATGCAATCATGTTTTAAAGCTGCTAGTTTTAATTGGATCTTTAGTAGGATTTTTGATATATGTTTCTCAAATGTTAATCAATTTTATTATATTTTAATTTTAATATGTATTAACCATTATTTTATGAGGAATCTAGTCGTAACTTTTTAAACTAAACATAATGCCTTTTATGTCTCTAAACAAAAGGCATCAGGTGTGTGTGCTTTCGGGCTCCTGGAAAATGTAAACACGTTTTAATTAAAATACTAAGAAAACAATAATAGCTGAGGCTCACATGGGCTATCCCGGAAGGATGTCAAAGTCAGCAGCTGGCCAGGAGCACCATTCCGGAGCCCGTTTAAATGAATTTGTGGTGCGCCCACTGGGCAGGCGGAACAGCTTGGTACAAGAACAAATCTAATCGCATTCACCGAATGCCTTTCCTAAGGATTTTGTTTGCATGCAAAGGACATAAACAACCAAAAGCTGTTTGTGATGCAAACAGTGATAAAACACCTTTTGAATTGTTATATAAATAAATTTATTTACGCTTATGAGTCAGTATTTGTATAAATTTTGAAACCAGCCACCTGTTATTTTTATGAAATATGAATATATTAGTATTCGGCATAAAGGTATTTTTGTTTCCGAGCATTTCTCTCAGTGTATGCACGTGTGCCCAAAGTTTGGGGGTCAGGAAGTAAGCCATGTAAGAGTGTTGGGGACTTAAAACAGAGTTCCTAGCAGACAAGTGCCTAATGGCTGCGGCTAATGAATGATGACAGCATTTAATGTCGCCCGTTCCACTGCCTTGACCAGCATCATTAATAACCCGGCCGACCAATAATGCCAGATGTCAGAGTATCAGGAGTAGCAGCAACACCTTGACCAATAAAATCAAATAAAACAACAAAAACAGGCCGTTGGCCCAAGCCGGTAAATTATAATTGCCAAAAGTTTGAGCCAAATACCAAAATTTTGACCACAGCCCGTTAAAAGCTAAAACCAGAGGCTAACAATGAACTCGTCAACGATTCTTGTTAGTATTAAATTCACGGAAGTGCGATTGGACCCTGGGAGTGCAGGCTTAGCCGAGAATGTACACTTAATTACTCCTGACTTGCAGGGAGCCAAATTAATGATGCTGATGAAAGTGAGAGAGGCGCAAAAGGCGTGGCACGCTTTGTGCGGTGATGTGTGACCGCAGCTGACTGCATTGCTCATACGCCCCGTTGCACAATTAACTGAGTTATGGCAAAACAGGCGAGTAAACGGTTAAGAGAATTTTAAGAGTTATTGAAGGTGAAAGGTAATCATTATGGGATAACGATGTTGTCCTTCAGGCTAGACTTTCTTTAAAAAATATTAACAAAGGAAGTGGTTTCTCCTTCGGCCTGATAACTTCTGTTTGGATTTTTTTTTTAAAAAACTTCTTTCTGTCGCTTCTGTCTGATAGTTTTATGGAGCTTAAACTCAAATTTTAATTAAATTTGGTCTGTTTGATCTAATTACACACAGCTTTAATGGCGCTTGAAAAAATGAACAAATGTTTAATTTTGATATTTTATAATTTGCCCTTTTAACGAAAACTAAAATTGTTTGTCTGACTCTGACCCAGAACATTTCTGCCGACATTAGACGGGTGTTTGGCTTATATTGTTGCCATTATAGCATTACAGGTTCGATGAGGCCCTGGTGTGTTGGCTTAGTAACGAAGTTGCGGAGCCAAAGCCAAATGGCAAACATCGGATGCATTGGGCTGGCCAAACCTCGGACCGGGCAAACAAAACCGTCCGTATGCAGTCCACCCAGAGGGCCACTATTTGCCGTATACGAGTAAATGGCTTAACCGAAATAGGGGCTCTACGCCGAATATAATTGTTACATTGAAGTGGCAAATCGCTGGCTGTTCCACGATTACAATTATTATTATTATTATTATTTGTAGCAGCCGCATTAGAACTTTTGCAAATTGGTTTTATTTCAGCAAGCCACTCACATGGCACATGGCAAGTATCGTGTTTTCACAGACTGCCAAACACAGGCGTACACATTCGCAGCTTGTGCAGGAATCCCCCAGGATATGCCAAATAATTATGCAGGAGCCGGGCCAAACCCCAAAAAATGTTTCGCATATTTAAGTTATGCATGGGCATACATAAATACTAAAAGTGAGTCCAAGCCCCCAGAAAAACTGAGCATATGTGGAGGTCGTGCATTCGTCGATTTGCATTTGTTATTTTCATTCCAAAGGTGATTATTGCCATTACATGGAATTATATTTGTTGGACAGGGTTGTGAAAATATTTGCAAAATAGTTTATTTTATTTAAATGTTTTGCCAAAGAAAACTCTTTGTACTTATTGCCTTTTTCTTTGTATTTTCTTATTTTCTATGTGCTTAACATACAGAATTATTATAAAAGTTAACAAATACAAACTGAATAGCTATCCAACTCAGGGCTGAATAAATAAAACTGGTTTATTTTTCAATGGCTCCTGGAAATTGCCAAGAACAAGTAACAGGTAAAAGTATATACATCACAAGAGCAAAAACCAATTGACCGAGGAATCAGTATCCACTGACCCCGAATATCTTAAGTCCTGCGGGAGCCTCACATTGCCAGATTAAGCGAATTTTTACCAGCTTTAAGTTACCTCCGGCAATCTGGGAGGCACTTCCTGATGTTGATGTCAATGTCGGCATCGACTTGGGCAATGTTCGAGAGCCCGAACATGTGCAATAAAATTGCGAATCTCTCGACTCGACAATTTTCCATTTTATGGCACACTTCGCTGACAACGGTCTCGATTTTCTCGATTCTCTCGCTTTATCGAGTTTATTGCGGGTAAAAGCGCTGCAAAAAAATCAACAATAAATGCACACAGATGCAATGTATTTAAAATTCGCATATATATATTCCCTATATGTATTCCCTCAACTGAGTTTATACGTAGCACACAATTTTGATTGTTTGGTAAACATGCTGGATTTACGTATCCAAGACAACTGTAATATGGCCAAGGGAACAAAATGTAAAAGGATATTGGAAATGAAAAATACTCGAATATGTGGTTGAGATGCAGCAGGGATTTTCTTCAAAGAGTCGATTTGTATAATCTTAATTGGTTATTGCAAGGATACAATTTAAAAAAATACCAGAATGAGCAAAGAAGCTTATTGCAAAGTTTATTAATTTATTTTCAACAATTATGAATTCTAATTGATTTTTTTCTTAATCCTCAAAGAAGGGTATAAACTTTTTCACGTACGTATTTACAGTCGGCATTTATGAAAATTCGCAATCATGAAATTTCGAGGCAAACGGTCGACCTCGATTTCGCACATGTATAAAAATGTCTTTTTGATCGGTATTTATTATGCATTCCTATTTTAATAGGTCCGACGAAAGCATATTACGATTTTTTTTGTAACATATGATATCCAATTGGCACTTTATTTATAAAAGAAATGCTAATCAAACATTCAAAGTTTTCATAATGGAAAATAACATTTTAAAAATGTTTTTAAAAGATTAAGTTATTGCAGTTCTTTTATAATTAAAAAATATTGATCGCCGAAAGACGTCGCGAAGAAAACTAATTGGTCCGTTAAAATTTATTAAAAACTGGTTTTAAATAGTTAAATAAAACAAAATACCTCTTGAAAGTGGTATCTCTTTTGAAATCTTTTTCTGTAATTTTCAGATGGCATTTTGGCCCTTATAAGGCATTCTTATTTAAGCTCCAACAGCTGTTGCCAACATTTTTTGGCTATGAAAATAATGGTAGCAATGAACGAAACGGGCTAAGCTTTGGATAAAAACTCTTTAGCTGTGAGCCAAAACTTTCATATAAATATTTTAGAAATGAAATATGCACCACTGCAACCATTTTGGACATTTACTATGCACACAAAAAGTATCACAAATAACTAAAATTGTACACATTTCAGTTTATTTATAGTCCTAAAAAAACAATGGGCTAGTACATAATTATTAATAAAGTCAGGTGTCAAAGGGAGTAAAGGAAATGGGAGTCCAAAGTGGATGCGATTTAAACGTTATGTCTTTAGTATCCTTTAGATAACAACCATTTAGGAAGACGTGAAACATTTTGTATATCTACCTC
This sequence comes from Drosophila vallismaia, assembly GCA_035047325.1. Taxonomy (NCBI): domain Eukaryota; kingdom Metazoa; phylum Arthropoda; class Insecta; order Diptera; family Drosophilidae; genus Drosophila; species Drosophila vallismaia. The sequence continues at coordinate 11,273,531 of JAWNPU010000073.1, forward strand.
AGGAAATGTACTTGAAATTGGGCGTTCTGATTTTTTATTTCGAGAGCGAATTGTTTTGGCCAGGAAATTGTCCATAACTTGACTAATCTTTGGCAGATCGTCGAACGGTATACCTTCCCGATCTTGTATCTTCGAGAACTATCATTCCCAATCAATATCTGGCAACCTAAAATCTGACACGATTTTTTCAATTTTTAAAAGGGGTACCATCACGTTTTTTTGAAAAATCGAAAAAATTGTATTTTTCCATTTTAAGAAAGTTTTAATGCAGATCGAAGCAGATTGAAGGTCTGGTTCATAATTGGTATTTCATTTTTAAATCGGATGAGAAATGGCTGATATATTCAAAGAAACTTAAATAAAGGACCAGAAAAGGACATTCGTACGTATATGTGATACTTATGAAGGATATTTGACTATTTATTACAGGAAATTGTCCATAACTTGACTAATCTTTGGGAGATCGTTGAATGGTATACCTTCCCGATCTTGTATCTTCGAGTACTATCATTTCCAATCAAAATCTGGCAAACTAAAATCTGACACGATTTTTGCAATTTTTAAAAGGGGTACCATCACGTTTTTTTGAAAATCGAAAAAATTGTATTTTTCCATTTTAAGAAAGTTTTAATGCAGATCGAAGCAGATTGAAGGTCTGGTTCATAATTGGTATTTCATTTTTAAATCGGATGAGAAATGGCTGAAATATTCAAAGAAACTTAAGAAAAGACCAGAAAAGGACATTCGTACGTAATCACGGTGTTTCCAAGAATTCGAGCTGGGCATCGTCCTTCTTGATTCAATGGCAGCGCATTCCTTGGACGGCAATTGTAGCTTAACTACTAGTTATCCTGTAAAAAGAATACAATTAATAAATGTTATTTTAAATTAAATATATACTGCTTGTTTTAAATTGGGGGTATTTTATTGGACAATATGTTTAGGTATCAAAATGAGCACATACATTTCCATATATTACATTGTAGTTTTTCGTTTTTAACAAAGTTTTAATGCAGATCGAAACATATTGAAGGTCTGGTTCATAATTGGTATTTCATTCTTAAATCCGATGAGAAATGGCTAAAATATTCAAAGAAACTTAAATAAAGGACCAGAAAAGGACATTCGTACGTATATGTGATACTTATGAAGGATATTTGACTATTTATTACAGGAAATTGTCCATAACTTGACGAATCTTTGGCAGATCGTCGAATGGTATACCTTCCCGATCTTGTATCTTCGAGTACTATCATTCCCAATCAAAATCTGGCAAACTAAAATCTGACCCGATTTTCGCAATTTTTAAAAGGGGTACCATCACGTTTTTTTTTAAAATCGAAAAAATTTTATTTTTCCATTTTAAGAAAGTTTAATAGCAGATCGAAGCAGATTGAAGGTCTGGTGCATAATTGGTATTTCATTTTTAAATCGGATGAGAAATGGCTGATATATTCAAAGAAACTTAAAAAAAGGACCAGAAAAGGACATTCGTACGTATACGTGATCTAACCCAAATTCCCAAATCACCAAAGCAGTTTTAGCCACTTCATACACAAACGATCGCCCGTAAAATCGCCACGGAGAAAGTAGCGGGAGAGCTTCGGGGTTTGATAATGGCTTCTAACAAATAGGTTTTAACGGTGGTTGTGGGTGGGTTGGGTGGTATGGTGACAAAGCTCACAATCTAAGGCTTCACCTCAGAGCCGTGCCAAAAAAAAAATTTCTCAGCAACCGTAATCAGTGCAGCCAATGCAAAAATTGTTCACAAAATGAAAACTAATCGATGGCTGTGGGAAGGGAGAATAGAGCTGGGCAAACCCGCCACAAAGGGTTGTGGGAATGGGTGGGAACGGGTTGTTAGCCAAAGTGGGCGTGCCCGGTTTGATGGCGTTCCTTTGGGTGTTTTACACGCTGGACGTGCATAAAATTGCTCACAGCCGGCGTACGTGGCGTGGGAAAAGTGAAAAAGGGGATCCGGAAAGTGGGGGTCTGCGTCGGATTCCCATCACGTATCGCAATTTAAATTAACACTTTGATATTTTTAGCTAAACGTGTCGCGGTTTTTTGCCCCGTTCCAAAAGGGAGTTCAACATCAGGACTCTGGATCCTTGGCGCCACATAATAGACCATTTATTATTTTAATTAAGCGTTTAGTGAGTATCGGAATAGGGCAAGTGAAATATATACTGACCCAGACAAAATTTTGTTCATATAAATCATAGTTAGTCAAGCGAATTACCCGAGCTATTCATTCTACACCCGCACCCTGAATTCATCACTCGTTTCTGATTTTGAAATTCCGCGTATTGTTTTCTGGAAAGTTTTAATGAAAAACCAGGAATCAGGATACACAAAAAATGGCGGGGAAATCCCTTTCGCATAATGGCCCAGCAAATTAGTTGCTTGTTGACGGGTAAGGAAAAGGTGCATCGTGCAACAAGCTGTGCGAAAGCAATGGGGCAAAGGAATGCATAATTATGGACAAAGTTCTCATTTATTTTCGCGCTGAATTAATTAAAAGTTCACTTATGCGCGAAATTTGCATAAAAATTACATTTTAATTGCGCTTCATTTGCGAGGAGGACGGCGACTTGTCTTCGTGAGATCTTTGTCCTTGGCTTGGTTATGAGAGAATCCCTTCTGTTTGTAAAGGCATTGGCGTCAAAAGGGGATTTCGTTCTGGTAGAAAAGTGACGGCGGAGTGCACTTGAGACAGACAAGAACACTTGGAGATCCACTACAAAGCGCACTTGCCAGTCGTAATGAAAAAACACATTTTCTCGCAGAGCCTTCGCCTTGTCCTTACATGGATGGATGAAGGGGGTTAAAAGGGAGCAAAGGGAGCTGCTATATATTCTAGGTATTATAACACCATTGAAATAAAAGTTAGAATTAATTAATACGTATGGAAATTCATGATTCTCTGAAGACCATTAAAATGAAGTTTGTTAAAAATTAAAAAATTATTAATTTAAAGATTGTTAAAAATTAATTCCTATTTATAAAATTTGTAACCAAACCTTGATTATATTTTATTCATAATGTCGTGAATAATTTTCATTCCTCCCATTAATATTTTATGATTAATATTTGCTACGATGTAAATCTTTTTAATCACTAGAACAGTTGGGTGAATTTCAAATCCCTGGAGACACTGCGACAGCAATTTTCAGTTCATCGCATTAAATGCGCCCCTATTAGCTTAACAAGTACCTGACAAATAAGTTAATTCCCATACGCAAACATCAGAGAACATTAACGCCTTTGCCAGGACCTCTGAGATAATAGGGGCGTACGCAAAACCATCGACCAGAATTTATCCTTGAGGGATGAAAAACTGGTAGACAACACCCCACGGCATTTCATCAACTTGGTCCAATGCAAAGAGCCAACTCAACGAAGGAGGGCGATAGAGCTGGGAGCGGGAAAGCGAGTTTGGCAAAATGTTCTCAAGTTTCGGCAGGATTTAGCCTGTTCTTGTAGCTGTTGATGATTTTTTCCGTTTGCTTTTTTCGTATTTTTGATTTTTTTTGCTCATTTCCGAAATACGGGCAACCTGAGGTTTGTTTTAATTTGCCGCCTCTCTATGAGGCATCCTTTAGCCAGAGCCATTGTCTTACCGAGCGAAGCAAAACTTTTGCATTTTCTCATTTTCGGAAAATGTGCAAAGGGATTTGTTTTCATGTCTGCTCCTTGTGGTCCTGCTGTTCCTGTTTCGGGTCCTGTTCCACGCATTCGTGGGTTTATGTTGTTGCATGATATGATTTCTGCCTTTGTCCCCATCTGGGAGGAGAGGAGGTTGGTTGGTCGTGCTTCTTTGAGATTATTTTTGTGATGCGGCGGCACAAAAGACAACAAACGAGGCACAGGCCCAGGCTGGTGCTCGGATCCGACTCTGACTCTGCCTCGACTTCCCTAACCCAACACTGCAAATAAATAAAGCCAAATACATCTGTTTTCCCATAAATTGTATGAGTATGAGCATCTGTGGATACGAGTGTACTTTTATGAACAAGTACGAGGACCACCACCGAAATGATATCTTGCTTTCGGTTTGTTTTGCTGGAAAGTTTTCGGCATGCTGCTGCGGTTTCTTTGGCGATAATCTCAAATTATCTTTTGTGTACTCGATTCGGGGACCCGGCTTGGGGATTACAATAATGCTGAACTGTTTGCTGGAAAAATACAACGCACATCCGGATAATTATACGCAGTTTGGACCTAAATAAGCTGTTTTTGTTTTCAACCGTTCTGCTTGTTTCTATTGCTAGTTCGTGAACTTTACGAGTCTGATTTCATAGATAAATTTGGGCACCAGGATCCGTCCTGAATGTCGTGTGTGTACGAGGATAGCTTCCTTTGTTATCGAATATTTCCTTTCGTGCCAGCTGGCGGGGGGCATTTGCCTATTAGGCCACGTTTGCCGGCATCCTGTGGTAAATTACATTGTTTTATTTGAATTACGATTTGTCCTGGGCAAGACATCTCTGGAGAATCTCTGCATCTCTCTATCTCTATGCCACCACGTGTCCCAGACATGAAAGCTGCTTTGGTGTAATTTAATTTGTCCCACTTTGGGGGAAATGCGTGTTTATGTGATTGTCGGAAAGGGAATGTCCTGCAGTAATGGAAGACAGAATCGTTAGGGAGCCACTTGGAGTGCGCGATAAGAGATTACGCCTAATACGCTTCCATCGCAATTGCATTATTCACGCGTGTCAAAAGTCCTGGCATGTCAGGATCCTAATTTTAATTGAATAAATCAGAAAAGCTGACAAAAAAATCCATCGTACGTGGGCTGCTCGCGAAACAATTAACCCTCAGATGCCGGGAAACTTTGCAATCCCTCCGCTCAAATGGACTTCAGACTGCAGCCCCCTGGACTTTACTTCACTCTATTGCGACTGGTTCGTCGTGGCTCGTTTATTTTACCAGCGGACATGCTAAAAAGGATCCGCCGAAAAGAAGAAAATCTTCTCCAGATAACTCGGCTCGTCTCGTGGCACGTGGCACGCTGCGCAACTTCCGTGGCGTGAAACAAGTGCAAATACCGGAATGATGGCTCACTCGCATTTTTCGTGGCCAGGGTAATAAATGGACAAGGGTTGTCATTGTACTCCTGGTCGAGCATGGCTGCCCGCAAACCGTGTCCCAACTCCGGATGTTTTTCATTTTGCCTCTCATCCCCTTATGCACTCTGGGGAAATTAAATTGAGGAGTTTTTTTTAGTTTAAAAAAGTATTCTGGCAAGATGAGTACTTCTTGTTTTATTGTTCAACTTGCTAAAGAATATGTTTTTTATTGTTTTTGATTCCACTTCTAGAGAATTTATAATTATTTGATAGTTTAGTTAAAAAAGTTCAACATAGTTATATTTGAACTATATTTGCCCTACTTTCGTCGTTATATTTCGTAAAAATATAAGCAAAAAATCTGATATTTCCATGGAAATCCACAAAGTGGCGAGGACCACTCATAAGGTACAATGTGTGTAAATAGAAAAAAACTTATCTCAACTGATATGGCAAAAAACTTCAACATATTATTGATCTACTAACTAAAGCAAAAATATCTAACAAATTCAACAAAGTTTCGTAGCCAAAGACTACAAAGTAAAAATTCGTAAAATAATAAACCAAAAAAGTGGAGAAGACAGACGATGTCAGTGGCTGGTGGGCGAGGGGATTAAATGGAAAGAACTGGACGCTGGAAAGACATTAGCACTGCAGGAAAAATCCCTTGCCGGGTGCAAAAAAAAAAACACAAAAACTTGCGAAATCGGGAAAAGAAGCGACATCCACGTGTGTGTTCGTCGTTCACGTCTATCTGCTTTGTTGGAAGACATATGCTTGGCACTTAGGTGCCCTGCTCTGCTCCCAATTCCATTCTGTTCAGGTGAGTCTGCTTACCTGGCAGGGTTTTTCCAGCTCTTGGGCAAACGCAAACGCTTTTCATGCATTAGTTTTTGCCCAACTGGCGGCGTTTTTGCAGTTTTCAGCTTTCAGCTTTCTTCTTTCGTTGTCCTTATGGCATTTTACACCACCCGGCCCACGGCATCCGGCTTACGTGTGTGAATGCTTTTTTTGGTAAATGTTTTTAGATTCGTTTTTCCGAACAAAAATTCTCAGTCAACGCATGGCTGTTCGCACCGCCGAAAAGTACACAAATTTAGAGTTTTATTTGCACCTGCTCCGGCCGCCTCTCAATTCGCATTCGAAGGTGTGCGGCTGTAAGTGGTTTCGAAGGGCGGAAATGGAGCTTATTATGGCAGACCACTCACTACCTACTCACTCGATTTTGGCCAAGTCAAAGGCGCCGTCCAAGCCATTCAGCCAGCCGCTCGATTCGCTCATTTTGCGGTTCTCAGCTTGCAGCTGGCTTTGAATCGACTCTGAATGGAATCGTAGCAAGTGCCATAGAAATCGCATAGAATTTCCTGTGAATGAAAACCTCGTTTACCACACATTCTCAAGAGTCATTTGTTACTGAACCAAAACATTTTAGCCCATTTTTGCCTTCTATTTATGAGTGGCTGGTTTGGCAGATCTGTCCCGATAAAGGAATATTTCAAGTTTAGTTCCCTATTTATTGTTGTACTTCATGGGGTATGTGATGTATTTTATTAAGTAACTCTTTATCATTTTTTTGGATATAAAAAATAGAAAAATTTATTTAATGAAGGTGATTTAGCAGTTGTTAAGTAACTAAAAATAATTTCCTAATGACAAGCAAATGGGAAACAGAAAGAAGTATCACAATACCAGTAAGAGAGGCAAATAAATCTGGTAATTGGTAAATAAGAGGAGTGCACATCAATGCATTCAATAGGAAATCAATTGGTTTTCAGTTAAGACTTCAGAAATGGAATCGTAAATGCAAAAAGTGAACTGCACTAGCTGTGGAGTGTGAAAAATTGAATTATTTCTATTTAAAGATGATGGGAAAGTTGAAATTAGATTTCAATACCTGGAAATATATTAAGGTGAATTTCTGTGCTTATGGTTTGGAAATTATATTGATAGAAAACGTAAAGATAAAAAACTTCAAATATTTGAAAGGCAATAACTTGGCACAGGTTTGTTTTAGACAAAAAATTATAACCATCATAATCATAAGAATGAAGCATCCCATCGTTTCCAACAAGAATGGAAATTCTCCCTTAGCAAAAGGTTTTCTGAGCAATTCAAATTATGATGCCAGCAATGCGGAAAGGCGGCAATAAAACTGTTTGTAGTACACAATTGTGGGCCGACCAAACGAGCATTTGTGTTAAATTAAAACCTTAGCCTCAAAAATACAGAGATGACCTCCAAAAAAAAACATGGGAGTCCGACTGAGTGAAAAGTTCATAAATTGTATGCGTGCGTGCTGCTAAAATTGTCAGAACTTTTGTGAGGACCCAAAGTAGAATGTTTCGGAAGGTTCAGGCGGGTAAGGATATATTCTTGCTTCGAGGACAACATGTGCTGAGTGCCTACAGCCGGGCTGAGTTGTGGCTTGCTCTGCTCAACAAATGTCACTCGGCGTAGATACAAATGGAACCCGAAATGCCACTGGGATAGCCTTAAAATGATATTTGCGAGAGTCTACATCGACAAATGTAATTGACATTTCTTTAAGCGTTCATGTGTTCGCAACTTGAAATATCCAAAAACCAGTGCCAAGACAGGAACTTTTGGTTTATCCTTGTCTTGACCACATGCTGTATTGCCAAGTTCTGCTATTCGATCCGAAACGTGTCTTCATTTAAGATGTGGTTTTGGTTTCCACTTAAGCCAGTTGAACTATCCCCCCTTTTTAGAAGAAAACAAGGCATTTGTGGCATTCTAATTTACTTATTAAAGATTTTTTTTAATATTAACATAGAGGAAATGCTTAACCAGTGCTTCTTTATCTGAACCGGCATTTAAGGTGTCTTGTAGTTTAGACAGCCGTCTATAGTACCATGAAACGTGGCCATAATAAGTGACCTCTTGTTTTCCTTATGGCGCAGTATACCGCCAAGGGTTTCGTTCTTTTGCCCCAAAATATCAGGCCATAAAATCATAAGAATGAAGCCAAGCAACCGGAAGAAAAGTAGTAGGGACACAGAGCCCCAAACCTGAACCTGAACCAGGACCCAACCAAATCGAAAAAGTTTTCGCTTAGGCCTGGCATTAAAAACTTGGCAGCTTGTTAAGCTCGGGTGAAGAGCAGATGTAGTTTACAGGACCGGGGGCCAAATTAAATCTACAAACTGTAGACAAAATGCAATAAAATAAATTGCAGCGATATCCGCAAAAACCAAAGCAGGGAACAAAGCTTAACAAAATAAAAGTTCCTTATAAATGATGCTGCTAACCTTAGTTTCGTTTTTGCCAGCTCGTGTACTTGGAGTCAGTGTAATATAAATTTTCAACCAAGTCGAGCCAGGAGCCAAATGAAAGGTGACAGCTGGGATGGGGTGAAGCCAGGAAGTGGTGGATAGGGGCGTGGGAAGGTGTTGGAGGGGGATATGGCTAAACAATAGTTCTGGCAAAAAAATAAGTTGAAAACGAGTGAGAAAAACTTAAGTGCCCGTTAAATTTCCCAGCGGACTAATGATAAAAGTTACGCGACTCCATTGCTACGCCCCTCATAGCCCCGCCCCTTTTTTACCACCTTTGCTGCATCATTCCTCTTGGCTTGTCGGATTTGTTTGCTCTTTAACCCTTTCCATTTGGAGCTTGTTCATTGTTTTTACCCTTAGCCAGTTTTTCTGTTGTTTTTCCACCTTCTTGCCTGGAGTAGCGGCAAATACATTGCGGCATTCAAGTTAATTTACCACAAGAAAGGAGCCAGAAAGGAGTCGCAGCGGAAAAAGGAGCAGAAGAAAGGGAGCACGAGCAAAATAAAAGGCTGAAAAAAATGCAATGAAAATTATGTTGAACCAGGCCAAGGGATCGTAATTAGTTTACTGCCATTTAACTCGCTACATTAGTTGCAATTACGCCGTAAATATTGTTCATTTAATTTTTAATTCATTTGAATTTCTCAAACTGTTTTCTCCCAGCAATGAAAACTGGAGCTGGTTTTCTAAGCGGCCCTTCGACCACTCAAAGCCTGATTGCTTGGTGAAGAATTATACAAACAAAATCAAATAAAATCATTTTCCTTTTACATCAAATGCTAATAGTCTAAAGTTATTTATTTGTCTTGACACTTAATGGCGTCGAACAATCATCGAACAACCACTTTAAATATTTGAAGCATTTTTCGAAAATTTAATTGATGAAAATTGTTGTTCGGCTTTCCATTTAAATATGTATTTTACTTTCCGTTGTTGTTGATACAGTGTTCGGCCGTGCGTGCTTTTCGATTTGTGTTTGTTATGTGCTTTGCATAATTTAACACTCTGCCTTAAAAACAATCAAATTGTCAAGTGTCAAAGGGTTCTTGTCAGGTCCTGGCTTACCCCGCTCCTCTCCGCACCGTTTGGGTAGTCATGTAAATGTAAATAAAAATGCATTAAAAATGTAGCTGTAATTTACACACTCACACCTGCATAAGTTGTGGGTGAAATGTGGGCTGTGTAACCATAAGTGGGTGCTTGTGTGCAATATTTTGCATTTGCCTGCCAGTTTTTTCCGGTTTACTCTGACCACAAAGTGTTGGCCATTAACCGAGCGCATTCTGACCCAGTGGCAGATGCAATGCCCAAGCCCCCACCCACACACAGAGGCGCGTGTTAATTTGAATAAATTATTAAAGCACGTGATGAGCGCGACCTTTCAACCAATTGGGACAGCCACCACCATCCCGACCGAGCCCAATCTGGATGACGGCGCCCGTCCAAACCCACCACTCCCACTCCCTCCCACATGCCAAGTGCAATTAAGCACGAAAAAACCAATCAAACTGAAAATAAATTGCGCCATAGTTGCAACAGTCTCACAGAGCGACCAGCGCTGCCATACGGCGCCGATTTTTTTATCGCCAAGCCAGCAGAAATGCTCGCCCCACCCGGGTGTTTTGGGTTTTTGCACTCCAAGGGGGTATCCCTTTTTATTGTGGCCGCTGGGCGAAAATTGTTTGCATTGCATTCTCTGCTGATGCATGCGATTCGAGAAATATTTGCAATTTAGCAAAATACACCCGGAAGCGGTCCCGGATTGAAGCTTCAGATCTCGCCACCTCACCCGACGCAATTCGCGATTTCGATTTTTGCATTCATATTTGTATTTGGTTTTTGCCAATCGGTTTCGGACCCTCGACTTTCAACAAGCCCGAAGTGCGTGCAAAATGACGGCAATTAAGTTTATGTGTTGCTCTGATTTGAGTACGTTTTTTTGTGGTTGTTCATCGTTGTACCTGGAAACGAGCATAGAAGCTATGTTTGTATTAGCTTATTCGTTTTATTGTAAAGCTACAGTACTTTTAAAATACTTCAATTTGGCAATAGTTTCAAATCGATTTAACTTTTCCGAATGAAAAATATTGTTCCGAACATTTCTAATAATATTTTTACAGCATAAAACTGCTATGGTCATTCCATGTCCTTAATTCAGTTCAATAAAAATTTTGTTGCCTACTTTTATGAGTCATTTGCTCTGAGTTTTCCCGATTACAATCGATTGATTAGAATAGGATTATAATTTTCAGACAGTTATGTAAATAAATTTTTCACGATTTTTGAAGGGGATCCTCCAGAAAAAATTAAAAATAACCAAAGTATTAATTCGACGGAGAGATAGCCTTGCAGACTATGTTTTGGACTATAAAAAAGTGGATAATTATAAAAATGAATAACATTCTTATAGGTACATTCTATAGGTAGAACCAAATAAATAGCATTCATATGCATCCTGGTGTATAAGCTCCACTTTTCCGGGAAACAGACCGAATCAATTTTCGAGTCCAGTGATGCATCAGGGTATACAATAAAATATAAATACAATTTGTACGCTTGATGTAATTTCATTTCCACTTATCTTGGTATTTTCTCTGCATTTTGCTTCATGCGATTGATTTATCGCACAAAAAATAATAGGCAGCCAATGTCTGGGCAACCTATGGAAGGACTAGCTCCTGCTTTCGGTCCTTTTTTCCTTCGGTTCAAGATCCAATCCCTGAGCCGAGTTCAGTTTATATTCAAATGCTTACGCTTAAATGTCAATAATACGTGAAATTGAACTGCCAATTCAATCTTCCCAACTACTCCGTTCGGTCTTCGCATCCACTTCTCCAGTGAAATCATTTCCATATAAGCGATTTCCCATCTCCTCTATTTATATATGTGTGTTTCTTTTCTCCTCGCTGCAAATCTTTTTATTTTGCGAAGCAAATTCTTTCTGTTCATATGTGGAAAAACTATTTGCAAAAGTCTCAAGTGTGCTCGGTCCTCCGAATGGAAATTGGGCTGTGTGCGGATGCAGCGGGGTATAAAGGAGGTGTTGGACTTTTTTAAACGACGCCTGCAAATTGTACGCAGATCACATTACACTTGCAACGGCGGACGGCATGGCATGTGCAACTCCTTTGCTGCCTCTGTGGATTGCTTTACATTCGGATGCACTTCCTCCCTTTCGCATTCAAAAAATTGAAAGATTTATTTCTTAGTTCTTTGCGATTACATTTCCACGGAGCTAATGTGTTCCGATCCAACGGCTATGTCGTGGCAGTTTGTCAACTGTCATTGCATCAGACATTGAATGGCCACCAGCGCTGCAGCCATGGGGGATTTTTTATATCCGTCCCACCAGAGAGTGGGTGTGCCAGACTTGTCGCATTTCGTTGACAACTACATTGCAAATACGGCAAAGTAATCAGTATTGTGTAAATAACAAGTTATGTGTCTGCGAGTGCAGCTGACAATGCGAGTGGTAAGCGATATGCAATCAAGCGGAAATAAATCTTGAAAGGGAATTCAATGCAGTTGAGACTATCGAAATTTGCTGCACATTTTCAGCTGACTTCCCTAGCTTGAAGTTTTGAACCACTTGAAAATAATTCAATAGTGGGTAAGGTCAGCTGCTAAGCACCTTAAATTTAATGTGAAACAGCGCAAAAGCAGTTCAAGCGGTGCGTATTGTATGCATTCTCAATGGGCAGTTGTCAGACTTCCTCCGAATATAGGCGAGCCAACGAGAAGAGGTGAAAATATCCAAGAAAACTTGGTCTACGGGCCAGTTAGTCGCAGGTTTTCTCATCGAATGGTCGGTATTTGTCAACAATAATTTAATACTTCGCTTGGCATTATTAAAAAAAGAAAGAAAGAAGCAAACAAAATAAATGGTTCGATTGACTGTTTGGAACTAAGTCCTTATAAAGTCAGAAGGATCTTTTAATATTCCTTAATCTTGGTGACTTTTTGGCTTAAACTAATTAACAGGGATTGGTAGAAACCTCTTAAAAAAGAAGTATGTTTTAGCGTTAAATATATTCAAAAGTGACATGAATACATATTGTTTAACATCTACCTGGATGTAAGCAAATTAGTGTCGACTATACTGGCCCGTCTCAACGGCACCAGCGAAAATATTCGATCAATTATTTGATCGATAGCTTTAAAAAGAAACTATGGGAAAAAAGAAAATGAGACATGTTGTTCTTTAGCCACAAAAACGTTTATATTTTTGTTTTTAATCAGGCAACGACTTCATTCAAGGTCCCTTATTGTGGCTTCTCATGTCGTATGGCTTTCACTTTTTATTCTTACTTTTTTACAGCAAACCAAGGACTGACCATGAAAGGCTGGTCATGAAAGTATATTCTGACTAAACACTGGACAAGTTAAAGCAAACGGGCTAACTTTAAGAAGGATTTTTGACAGCCCTGAAAATGAATCAAGAAGGGCCAGCACCAGCACCAGCTCCAGCGCCCGTGTCATCACCTGTTGCCACCTGCACAGCACCTGCCGCGGTGGCTCCAGCTGCAGTATCTCCGAGTGTAGTTGCTCCGACTCCTGTCACGGCTCCAGCGCCCTCAGCAGCCCCTGCATCAGCCGCTGTATCAGCCCCTGTATCAGCCCCTGTATCAGCCCCTGCATCAGCCCCTGCATTAGCTCCTGCAGCAGCCCCTCCAGCTGCCCCTGCATCTGTGGCAGCCGCTTCTGCTGTGGCAGCTGTATCTCCTGTGACAGCCTATGCTCCGACGGCGGTCCCTGCTCCTGTGGTAGCACCTGCCCTTGTCGAAGCCCCTCATCCTGTCGTAGCTCAAGCCCCTCTTCCAGTAGCAGATCTAGCTGCAGCTTCTGTTGCAGCTTCGGTAGCAACTCCTCCTTTCCCAACAGTAGCTCCAATAGTATCTCTAGTTCCATCTCCAGCTGTGACACCTGTTCCTGTTCCAGCCAGTGCTCCCGCAGTTCCACCTAAGCCTGCTTCTACTTCAGTGCCGGTTGCTGTAGAACCTGCTGCGGCTCCCACTACACAATCTACAGCTCTACCGGTTCCAACTCAAAATCCAGAGCCAACACCAGCAGCAGTTCTTGCCACAGCTCCTTCTTCGGTAGCCCCGGTACCGGCGCCGACAGCAACTCCAGCTCCAGCTATGACCACGGCATCTGACATAACTGCTCCTGTGGCTGCACCAGTAGCTGCCCCTGAAGCTGCTCCTGTAGCTGCTCTTGCGGCTGCTCCAGTAGCTGCTCCTGCGGCTGCTCCAGTAACTGCTCCTGTAGCTGCTCCAGTAGCTACTCCTGTAGCTGCTCCTGTAGCTGCTCCTGCGGCTGCTTCAGTAGCCGCTCCTGAAACTACTCCAGTAACTGCACCTGTGGCTGCGGCTGTTGCTATTTCAGTAGCTATTCCAGTCGCTGCATCTGTAGCAGTTTCTGTAGCTGCTTCTGTAGCTACTCCCTTGGCTACTCCAGTCGCTGCTTCTGGTGCTACTCTTGTAGAAACTCCAGTAGCTTCTCCGGTGGCTGCTCCTGTGGCTGTCCTTGTAGCTGCTCCGGTACCTACTTCCCTCGCCTCACCTGTGGCTGAACATGTACCTCCTCCTGTGTCTTGTGTAGCTGAACCAGTAGAAGCTCCAGTAGCGGCCCCTGTGGCTACGCTTGTGGGTGCATCTGTGGCTGCTCCTGTGGCTGTCTCTGAAGATGCTCCTGAAGCTGCTGGTGTTTCTTCTCCCGTGGATGCTCCTGTAGCTGTTCCTGAAGATGTTCCTGAAGCTGCTGATGGGGCTTCTCCAGTAGCTGCCCCTGTACCTGTTAATATGGTTGCTCCTGTTGCTGCTCCTGTAGCTGCTCCTGTGCATATTCCTGTGGCTGCTCCCGTGGCTGTGGCTGCTCCTGTGGCTGTTCCTGTGGCTGCTCCTGTGGCTGCTCCTGTGGCTGCTCCAGTTCCTGCTCCTGTGGTTGCTCCTGTGGCTGCTCCTGTCGCTGCTCCTGTGGCTCCTCCTGTGGCTCCTCCTGTGGCTCCTCCTGTGGCTGCTCCTGTGGCTATGGCTGCCCCTATGGCTACTCCTGCGGCTGCTCCTGTGGCTGCTCCTGTGGCTGCTCCTGTGGCTGCTCCTGTGGCTGCTCCTGTGGCTGCTCCTGTGGCTGCTCCTGTGGCTGCTCCTGTGGCTGCTCCTGTGGCTGCTCCTGTGGCTGCTCCTGTGGCTGCTCCTGTGGCTGCTCCTGTGGCTGCTCCTGTGGCTGCTCCTGTGGCTGCTCCTTTGGCTGCTCCTGTGGCTGCTCCAGTGGCTGCTCCTATGGCTACTCCTGTGGCTGCTCCTGTGGCTGCTCCAGTGGCTGCTCCAATGGCTACTCCTGTGGCTGCTCCTGTGGCTGCTCCTGTGGCTGCTCCTGTGGCTGTGGCTGCTCCTGTGGCTTCTCCTGTGGCAGCTCCTGTGGCTGCTCCTGTGGCTGCTCCTGTGGCTGTTCCTGTAGCTGCTCTTGTGGCTGCTCCTGAGGATGCTCCTGCAGATGCTCCTGCAGATGCTCCTGTGGCAGCTCCTGTGGCTGCTCCAGTGGCTGTTCCTGTGGCTGCTCCTGTGGCTGCTCCTGTGGCTGCTCCTGTGGCTGCTCCTGTGGCTGCTCCTGTGGCTGCTCCTGTGGCTGCTCCTGTAGCTGCTCCTGTGGATGCTCCTGCAGATGCTCCTGTGACTGGTCTAATACCAGTCCCTGAAGCTGCTTCGATTATTACTTCTGTATCTGTTCCTGTAGCCACCGAACCAGTGTCGACCGTAGAAGTTGCTGCGGCTGCCACTTTAGTGCCTGTTTCCCCATCTGTTGTGGAACCTAAACCAGTAGAAGTGACAATGCCTGCAGCCGTAACTGCCATAGGAAATGCTTCTTTATCTTCTCCAGAAATTACTGAATCAGAAGCACCGGCTATTGCTGCAGATGTTGTTGACCCCGCGGATCTTTTCGGAACTGCGTCGGATACCGCGCCAGAACCTGTCCCGCTGGAAGCCGCTTTCATTGAGCCAATAGCTACTTCGGCAGTAATTTTAGATGTTGCATTAGTTAATACTTCTTCAGTCGCTCCAGTTTCCGCGGCTGTGTCCGAAATCAAAACAGAGCCTCCGGCGCCTATCACTTCTTTAGAAGAACGCCCTTCTGTAGTGGAAATAGCACCCACCGCTGAAGTCAAAGATTCATCATCTACGCCAGAAGATATCCCGGAACCAACAGTCTCACCTGAAGCAGTTACCAGTTCAGAAGCGACCGAAATTGTTGCAGAACGTGTGATTGAGATTCCTGTGACCGTCCCAGCGCCAGAGCTTCCAGCTTCTGGCGAAGAAAACATATTACCCGCTCAAGAACCTGGACCTGCAGCTACTTCAGTTCCTGAACCTTTGGAAGAATCTCAAGCAGAACCTGTACCGCCTCAAGGGCCAGCAGCTCAACTACCAGAAGCTATAGCAGAGGTGCCTGAAGCTGTAGGACCTTTGGAAAAAACTAAAGCACAACCTGTGCTTCCTCAAGACCCGGCAGCAGAACTACCCGAAGCTATAGCAGACGTGCCTGAATCTGTAGCCTCTGAACCAGTAGTGGAGGCCCCACCAACTGCTCCTGACCCAGTATCTGCTGTTTCGGAACCTGTCTCTAATGAGACCCAATCTGTCGCACCCGCCGTTGTGGAAATTGCCTTACCACTTGCTCCAGCTGCTACTCCCGAACTCATAAAACAGGAGGAAACATCTGTCGAACCCGCTGTCCCGATTCAAGAACCAGTAAGTGTTTCGTCTGAGGAAGCCACAACACCAATACCTGAGCTGAATGCTCCTGCACCTGTGTCGGAAGCAACAGAGCCTGCCCTTGAAACTCAACCGCGCATTTTTAATCCCAGTCCAGAGCCCGCTGAACCTACTGCAGAATTACCTTTAGTGGCGTCAGCGCCGATCACAGCAGTGATTATTGCAGGCACCACGCCGGAGGCAGTACAGGCAGAAGCTGCAATTGTTGCACCTGAAGAAACACCAGTCGCTCCTGTAGAAATACCAGACGTTGCCGAAGAAGTAGACCCAGTCGTTGCGGAAATTACTCCTTTAATAGTTGAAGCTATAGAAACAACTGCCGTTGAAACCACAACTGACAAAGTAGAAGAATCTGCCTCGGAACCAATAGCTGAAGCAATGGATGCACCCGTCGGAGAGGCTTCTTCCCCGGATCCAAACACTGTTCCCGTTGCCAAAATAACACCCCTATTGAGGGATCTTCAAACCACCGATGTATCTCTTTTGGCCATTGCTGCCACTCTGGACGCCATTGGGGAGAAGCTAAAGGACCAAAAAGCTCGCAATCAGCAGGTGATGGACAGGCTTTGTGAAATCGAGAAAATATTGGGGCCTCCGAAACAAAATTAGATTAAAAAAGGTTTTTAGCTGAATAAAGCAATTGCTAAAAATATAATTATGTTTGAAAATAAAATAGTCCTTTAAGGAAGTATGAAGTTTGTTATTGCAAAATGGTAACCCTCGGATGAAATTAAATTATTTAATATTCATGAAACCAAAACAAGTGTTCGCTTTTCCCTTTTTGGACAAGTTAAGGTGCCGTGGTAAATAACCGCACAAGCTAATTTGCCAGCGTGGCGAAAATTTGCATTACAAAATGGGTGGGATCCATAAAGTACTTCGTAGAATAATGGTAATAGGTGTGTAAATTTTTTTCCCAAGTCAGCGAAACAAAAACAATAAATCTGTCTTAAAAATTGCAATCAACTGCTTGCGTATTGTAATTGATAATTGAAAATTTATCATCGATTACTCTGATTAGGAGAGAATGACAGTAACTGTTAAGGGGTCTCGGAACATACATTTTTATTTATAAATGTTCTTGCCAAATCAATTTAAAACGAAGCTTGGAAATAAAGGATTTTTTAGACCCAATTGAGAATAATAAAATCGTTCGCCTGCTGAAAATGGAAACTTTTATGGGCCAAGCTAAAATTGGAGTTTATGGCCTTGTAAGTTCGTTTAAGTCAAACACCTACGGCGATTATTCTAATCATTTGCATTGTTTAGACTGCCCAAAAGGCCTACTGGTTGGTCATCCCCCAAAGTTACCCTCGAATGGGTGGGGTAACGGGTGGGATGAATCCAAAAGATTCCAGTAACATGTTCGACAGTTCAATCTAAATCTATAGGCTGCTCACAAATACAATGCCAAAAAAGCTAAGCTCAAAACCAAATTCCCATTTGACCATTTTGTCTGGAAACAATAAAATGACCTCTCGCACACACACGGAATCCCATAAATGTTGCAAATGGAGCAACAGAGTGAAGTTGTCATGCAGAGGATGCGATGCCTGTATGTGGTACAGCACCAAAACAACATCTACCCAAAACTGGAAAAAACGAATTTCCTTTTTTAGACTTTTTGGCACTTTTCGGCTAGGTCCGGCAGCAGGAGGACTATTCTCATGCGACTGAGATGAAGGTTACACAATCTAACCGCATTAATGCCAACCCAGAGCAGAGCAGAGCAGAACAGAACAGAACAGAACAGAACAGAATAGTACGGAAGAAGGCATTCCGTTCGGATCCAAATGTGTAATTGTTGCCTAGAGGATTTGCAAAAAGATTTTCACTGTCATTTAAACTGTGTTTAAGGCTTCATTTACTGTCCCTTTCCGGCTTTGTTTACCGCCATAAATGCTATGAACTCTGCTTAAATGTACCAAATTGAAATGATCTTTGCATTGGATACGATGTAAGATAGCTTACTGCAAAATGTGGCATAATCGGCATAGTACTTGTGGTCCAGGATTAACTGGAGGACATCAGATCCTAGGTAGCATAACACCTTAAGGATTTTCCTTGCAACTTTTAGTAATTACAAAATTAAAATAAAAACTTACATTTAAATTTAAAACGTTTGTTAGCACATCTAAAATAATCTGAAATATAATTTATGTATTTAAATTTATTAATTAAAGTATTATCCCTTTTTTTTACTGCACTGACCAGGACTTTCTGTTAGCCACAGAAACATTCGTTTAACATTAACTCGACTCGGCTCCCAGAGCCAAAGGGCTATAGAGTGTGTCAAATCAATCAGTCGGCAATGCAAAAATGACACAGTCAGGTCAGGACAGGCACACACCTCGCACTCAAACATACAGCATCGTCCAGCTGTCACACACCGGCGTTGCGTCTAATGTGGTCCCTTGTTGCAGTCCCCGAACCACTCCACTCCACTCCACTCCTTATCCACTCCAGACCCATCAGTAGCAGCTACATGGGAATTGTACTGCCCCACCACCAGCCACCTCCTTTCAATACCCGCCCATGGAGTCACATTAGCCATGCACGATGAATGTGCCGGGCACTGTACAGTAATGATGCCTTAGTGCTTGACTGGCTATAAATTTTGAATTAATTGGTGGCTGCTGAACATCCAGCCCTGAAATTTATGTTTTTCCTGCCAGCCAGTGCCAGTGGAAATTCCAGGCTGTGATTTTCAACTGTTTTTAGATGGCTAAAAGGGCTCCCATCGGTAGAACAATTGTTTTAATTTTTTACAATTTTTGTTGGCAATGGCCACTTTGTGTGCAGACCTAGGGATACAACAAAAAAAGAATGGGCGTTAATTAAAAAATCTATATTTTCAACACAATACATATTATACAAGTACAATAGTTGGTTTAGAAATAAATTTACATAAGCTACAAATTAACTGTTTAATAAAATGTTCAATACAATAACTTTTAATGAACAAAATTCGAATGGAGTTTTGAATTAGATTTTCGAAAAAGAAAAGGGAAAACATTGGCCATCAAAAAAAGGCTGGTAAAAGAGCATCCTGTTAATGAAAAACTCGTCCGATATAAACATAACGGAACATTCGTTTATGAAAATCTGTTTTCAATTTTAATTTGATGGTCTTTTGTAGTCGACCCACGAATCTGTCTGATTTAGTCGCATTAATTTCACCAACCCATTTAAGCTGGCACATTACTTTTTTCCCTGGCTCTTTGAATAATTTTTTAATTTTTTCCTTACCCTTAACCAACTGTGATTAATGACTTGTAAGAAAAAAGTGAAAGGTGCGCAAAAGCTGTGAAAGGACAAACGGTCGATGGGAAGGAATTCATTTCCAAGGGTCTTGCATGATTGAGTTCTATTGAGAAAAGTGCACAGTTAAGCAGAATTTTTTGCTTAACTCAAACTGGCAGGGGTAATTTGTGCGATTGTTTTTATCTGATAGTGAAACGGAATGAAATTGGAAGGAGGTCTTGTTTTCACCTGGTTAGTTAAAAAGCTAGTTGTTTTGAGTGGTTTTAGCGTATTTGTTTAAATTGATATGGTCTAATTGTATCTAAACTCTTTGTTCTCTGTTCAATGAACAGTAAATTGAACAAAACACAAAGAATATGGATACAATTGGACTTCGCAAGGTTTAAAATTCATTGCAACCAAATCCTGCGAGCCCATATAAAATCTTGGTAAAAACTTTAAATATTTTGGAATTATTGACAAAATATTTTGAACTCGTACCTTTGCTTTCAGTTTGTAAAACCCAATTAGCTGCGGGCCGTCGAATAAAACTGTATTAAGCAAAACAAAGAAATATGTGCAAAAATCGTTTTAATTCACCAATCATTGTGTGTGCCCATGGGTGCTTCAATTATTTTACTACATAAACAGTAAAAATAGTCGCAGTTGTGTGCGTATGTGGGGTGTTTTTAAAAAGTGAATGTGTCTGGTGCATGTGCAGCCATTGTTTAACAAGCTTTTGTGGGTTCCGGGTAAGAGGATGGCATTGGGAGTAGTCCGGAATGAAGAGTGGATAGGGCCAGACCCAGCCAGAAACTGTCACTGACAGCGCAACGTAAGTAATTTCGCGCATATGTTACGCTGTAGGGGGAGGTATGTGCGAAAGGGAGTGCACTGTTGGACAAAACGTCAAAAGCTATTGAATTGCAAAAATTAATCTTTTTGTTTTGATAAAAACAAAACTTGATTGTGTTTTTTATCGCACAATAAAATTTACATAAAAAGTAAAAAGCGTTTTGCTTAGTTTGTCCATGAAAAAATGTTATCAATCAACAATTGAAATATTTAGTGAGTGGATTATTTGTAACCGCAGTTAAAAAGTCAACCTAAAACAGAAACATTTTGTAACAAATACTTATAAGTAGGGAAATACTACACATGTAATTCATAAAAAATGTGTGTAAAGCTGAAACCGAAGTTTTTAAAATAAGACATCAATAAAATTATCTTTTATTCTCTGTGTAGATCCCAAGCCCCGTCATCAGGTTCGGCTTAAAGCCGGAGTTCGGCATATTCATGGCTGCTGCACACGACAAATTGAATTTTATGCAAAAGCTTCCGTTTTTTGTGACCCTTCCCTCTAATGCACAATTGCGAAAACCCCCTCGCGAGCATCTTCGCAGTTCCAGCTACGTCTATGGCATGTTCGTCTGCATTATAATTTGGTCTTTTGTTTTCTTTGCTGCTTCTTTGCTCTTTGCCAGTCCCCAATATACTTAGTTATCCCAGTGTTTTGCACTTTGCCATGGCATATCCGGGCAAGACGCGTTCTCAATGCGGTTTCCTCTGCTGGCTGCCGCTGTCCCACTTTCATTCGTATCCTTTTTATCCGCTTTGTTTTCCCCTCTCTCTTGCTTTTTTTTTTTGGCCAGCACTTTTCTGAGTATTGTGAAACGCGCCTTTGGTCCGCCATTAATGAAGAATTATGTTATCGTGCTGTTAAAATGGCATAATCGTAGGTTTTACGGCGTCCAAACCCTTTGATATTTCATTGACCAGGCTTAAACGATAATGTGGGCCCGGAGGTCTCCAGGATCGTTCTGATTTTATACAGGAATTTGCATGAAAATCCAAATGAGTAATTTTCCTAACTACTTAATGCATAAAACATGCCAAATAACAATGGAACAGCTTACGCGTGTAATTGCATTTGTTTCGTTAGCATAAATGGCAGTGTTAACATTGTCAGCATGAATATAACAGAATAAAGCTAACAGGCTTTTTCTCTCTTGCTGTTAGCACTTTACAGATGTTGGCTAGAATTTACGAATATTGCGTATACGCCACCGAAACGCACCACTCGGCTCGCTTCGGACCCGATTGGTTTCGCCTGTTAAGGTGTCGCTGTTTGGCTTAGTTTCCTTTTGGCCGGTGTCAAGCGTAGTCGCTTCCCGCTTTCAAGTCGCTAAACTTAAATGAATTAGTCTAACAGTGAGATTTATAAATGGTGTACAAAAGCAGAAACAATAACGATCGTTACTAAATATTAAATTTAGTGATCAGACTCTATGCTTATGATGTAAATCAAATTGCTAAAATCAAAAATACAAGTAACACAGAAAAAATGTTAATAAATATAATAAATTAAAAATAGAAAAAATCATAGGTGACTAAAATGGTGACAAAAAAACAACTGATTAAACAAATTTCAGCTAAAATTAAAGTAAACAACAAAACAATAATTAAATTTATTCTTGCTGTAATTATTTTAAAAATTAACTTAAAACTGGAATTATAATACATACAAAGTTTTGGGTCAATACACAACCTACCGCAATAATAATATCAAATCAAAAATAAAAAAAATTGATGGTACACTTTCGAAATTGAACGGCAATTATAATAAACTAAATTACAAGACACAAGTATTTCCCGCTTTCCACGCTATCGAGCAAGGTCCTAATGTTTAAGAGTGCCGGGCAGCAGATGGTTATAACGGCAAGAAGGACAACAGTCAGAAGTCGAGGATGCGGAATGCGAATCGAAATAGGAATTGTGTTAAATCATTTACACTTCCGCTTCTGTTTGTTTGTGCAATCAATTTAATATTATTTGTGTTATCCATGGCTCCCGCTTAAGCTCCAACTCCTTCTCGGTCCTAATGCATATGAGCCAGTCGTCCGGAACATTACATTTGTTTAACATTTGAGTTAACGCTTCATTGGGCTACCTACTCCGCCGCCATTACTTATGTATGACTGGTATTTCTCAAACTCAGACTCAAGCTGCCATTCGAATTCGCATTCCCACTCACAGACAGAGATAGACTCAAAGCCCATCTGTTGGTAAAGACAAAACAGCATTTAAATCATTATTCGCAACCAGACTCGTTGGGCTACGATCTGCCTCCACCTGGGCTGGCCATCGAGAATCCTTTCAATTCTTCCTGCGCGTGTCCTGCATTTGTAAGTTGGGATGGTGGGCGTGTTCGCCGGCTTCCTAGATGGCAGCTGGATGGCTGGCCATCCATATGTACTCCTTTTACGCCCCACTAAACACCCGCATAAATAAATTTCGTTAATGCCAAATAGTCTGGGGCGTAAAAGAAAGATGAGGTAACACAAGCAGGGAGCAGTGGTTTGCCAAATGGAATGCCCTTGCCAAGGCTTACCCAACATGTGGCTTGATTCCGGAAATCTAAATCTCCTTCATAACGTTAATCAATTTTATTTTATTATTTTACTATGATATAGTTTGTTTTTAAATGTACTTAGCAAATTATTTAAATATTATTTAGAATTCGTATTTTAATTTTGTTTTAAATTAAAGTTTTTACATTTAGTTCCTTAGTTTAAGTAGGAAAACATTATTTTTATTGATGTTTTTGTTCTATTTACTAAAGTTCTATAGGAATGTCCTTAGTTCTTACTTTCAAAATGAATATATTAGTTTAAATTGTGTTTTGAGAATATGAAACTGGAAACATCTCGGTTGGATAACTAACGTCAAGAGCACCCACATTACTAAAACCAACCAAAAACTTACACAAACATATCAAAAACAGGACTCGGCAGAAAATGCCGGCCATAAACTGGGGCACGGACCGGAGGAGAAAGAGAATTTACGATGGCTGTTTTGGAATACCAGGGAGTGGGGGACCTAAACACAGAACCTTGCTCGACCGGGGATAGGTATTGTGGGAATATTTAAAATTGCCCACGTGTTGTTCTTGCTGCCCAGCTTACCATACGACATTTTTCGCTTTTAGTTATTTTAGATTGCCGCGACAAGCTTACCGTGCAGTGCAATTTGAAAATATGTTAACCCTGCGATTTTGTGCGCCAAAGAACAGCCAACAACCCAAAAGAAAAGAACATATCGCTGCAGTTCGTGTCAAGGCGTATAAGCGACATTAACAAGAGCAACGAGCACAGCTCCTTACGGGGGCCGCGGCAAGGATAAATTTTCAGAGGCTCCAGCGGCACAACGCCGCCAGACGACAGCCAATGTGACCCAGTTAAAGCCAAAGGATTTAGCCGCCCCAGGATCGCGAACCAAGGAAGCGAATCGCGAAACGCGACACGGGATACGCGAACGTGAAGCATACAATTTCTGAACCGACAGGCAGCAAGGATTATCAATTTGCTTGGCTTTTTAATGGAGTTGGCCAGGATGCTGGGAAGCCTGATGCTTCTGGCCCTGCTCATCTGCTTGCCGGGTAAGCTGCGTCAAATATGAAATTATTATTACGATACATTTGTCGCATATGAAATGACCCGCCAACTCCTGCCAGAATCTTTTTCCGTGTTTTTTTGATAAACAATTTGATATGCGTAGCCTAAAAGTATTTTGTGGGTGATTTCTGGGTATTTTCTGCGTGTGTTCTTGGCCTTTCTGAATATTTTAAAGCAGGCTGTCTGAGATGAAGTAAAATATGACAGTGCTAGAGGACACGCGGAAGGGACGGGACTTGTACTTTTTTCCTTGCTTTGTCAGGGTCAAGTTAAATTATCCTGGAATTTTGGCAGATTAGTTTATATAGGTATACAATTTAAATACATTAACATCAAAATCGGTTCATTTTTGAGACAAATATTTAATTGTACAAAAAATCTAGAACTTGTAGTTGCGCCTAAATCTCTCTTTTAATGTTGATCATAAATTGTTCTTGTTTCCTTGAAAAGCAAATTGAAAAAGTCGTTTGAAGAGGTCCTTGAATTGCAGTTTCTGTTTGAATAAAATGAAAAAATAAAGCAGAAAAACAAGGGGAGAAAAGAATGGTAATTAAAATCAAAATGGCTACATGAAAGGGCACAAATTGCTAAACTAAAAGTTAAGACCAAAGCATAACGAAAGTGACTCTCGACATTTTCATCAATGAACCAAACTCGATCAAACGCTGCATACCTCCCGACCTGCCTTTATAGGTTGTTCTGTTTGTTTTTTTTTTTAATGAAAAAGTTGCAAAAGCAATGGAAAAACTGCAGCAAGGTCGTGCAGTAGGGGCAAATTCTATACGAAGGGGAACTCAGCTTTGATGGGTGTGGCTCTGGATGCTTTAAATTGTGTTAAAAGCTTGAAACTTTGATGAACCTCGGATATTCCACTACCGCTAACCCCATTTTCGGAAGCTGTTCGATTTGTTTGGCCATGAAAGTGATGAACGAAACGCTTGAGGAGATTCAGCCAATTGAACGAGAAATAACAACAATCAAAGTAACAAGTGTGGGAGCATGGTGGGGTAGGGTGAAAAATGGACGAGAGAATAAAAAAAGTTTGAAAACTTTTACTTTTGTTTAATCAAATTCAGCTGCCCGCTGGAGCACCATTGAATGCTTGTAGCAAAAAGTGAAGTAACCGAGAAGAACCAGTCCCGAAAAAGAACCCAACTCAACCACAGATTCCGTCCGACCTTCGGTCCATTGTTGGCTTTTTGGCTGGCTGGCTGACTGCCTTGCGGTAGCGATAAGTTGTTCAAGTCCTGGGTTATTCTCCCACGAGATGCCACTCGGTTAGCCGCTAAAGTGGCACGCCCGACTTAAACGCTTAACAACAATTATTACACAAAGTTACGCCCAGCTTTCGGCCGCCCTTCCTCCTACATCTTCCACACTTTGCGGCCTTCATTATTATGGGCGAAAACTAGGCTGGCATTTTGATGAGAGTGTCCGACCGAGAGTCCTTAGTCGTGTCTTTCCCTATTGCGGAGATTACGCCGCTCCATAACAGCGGCCGAGCGCCCTGGGGTTAAGCCAATTTCCATCATCATCATCATAATAGTCAGCACCAGAATTAGGCTCATCATGCCGGCAACATGCCCATCATAATTAGGAAAAGTGTCGAAATGTTGTCAGCCGAAGACGGACACACCGAACATCAGTCAGTCGTCCTGCCAAGGGAGTACACTGAAATTTTTTACCTTTCTTAGATAACACAAAAAGTAATTCAGAAGAAAATATATAAAATTCTCAGGAGCATTAAGTGGCTTTTTCTTTCTTCTTCTTTTCACAAAATTAGCATAAAACTTTATCCCCGAAATCTTGAAACATTAGATAAGTTTGTGAGAATTCAAACTTTAAGTCTTACCAAACTTACCAGCTTCATTAAAAATATAAAACAAAGTTGTATGAGATTGTTAAATTTTTGAAGTTGATACAGTTTTTGAAAATTTAATACTCACACAATTAAAAGAAATCCGTTTCTCAGCTGCGTTTTTTCGCATAGTAATCCCCTTCCGTCTTGGTTGTTATTATTGTTTCCATAACAATAATATAGTCAGACAAACAACAACAAGCAACTACACAAGAACAGCAAAAACAGAGTAAGAAGCAACTTTGACCCCAAACTTGCTTCCGGCTGGGGCAAGTGTAGAGAGGCGTTTGATTAAAACACTTTCGACTAAAAATGCCCGCGGGACTTGGGAGTTCGCCTGCTCGGTTAATTTTTAGTGTAAGGATGCCGCCCAAGTTTCCTTGCAGTCCCAGAAGCATTTTTCCCATAATCGTCCTCGTCGTGGAGAGTCAATGAAATTCTGCATGATGAGGCTCATTTTATGTGTGAGTTTCCCCAACCCCATCCGCTTTCGCTGCCCCATCAGCCTCATTACGCAAGTTTTTCGCCATTCTCCGTCGAGAGCTCGTCTTGATTTCCTCCATCCCCATTCTCCCCACGTCGAAACTGTTTGTGTCTCCGGTTTTTTATATACATATTTTTCTTATTTTTTAGCTTTGCGCACAATTTGTTTTTCCAGTACCGTCAGCGGGGGAAAGAGGTCTGTGTTCGTGCCTGCTTTTACAACTTTTTAGTTTGCGACTTTTCTCTCTGTTTTGGCGCGGAAAGATTAAGCAAATTTTTTAAGGCTTCGCCAGTTGCCACAATTTCCCGTCGCCCAACCTCTGTGCTTCCTTTTTTTTAGACACTGAGTTCCCTTAACAGTCCCATCATGCAGCTTTGGCCTAAATGATAATTTTTTTCTTAATAATTTGAGTTTATTATTTTGTTTTCATTTTTCTTAGCTCCGGACTCCCAAGTAATTCGCCTGTTTTATTGCACTTTTTTACGCTGTTTTGATTTGTTTCATCGCTGGTCGACACGCCCTCCTTCTGTTTTCCCACTTTGTGCCACACCCAACACCCACCTTCCGGTCTGCCGCCGAGTTCCTTGGCTTGTCTGTCAGCAGCTGTTGGGTTTTATATGTTTTGCGGGCAAATGAGTTGAAGTCCCTGACAGTGGGTTGAGAATGACACTACCACGGGATAAATTATGCAGATTGTAATGACGGTGTTTAATAAAGATAGGATTTTTTCTTATTTTTTTCGATTTACAAGTAATAACATTGTTTCTTAGGTCGATGTGAAAAATTTACGTATACGTAGCGTTAAACACGGATTGTTTTCAGTTCAGTTGTGACATTAAGAAAAGCTTCATTATTGCTTTTTTTAATAAGGTATCTCATTAATATTGTGTATTACAAATTCCCTAAGGTAAAAAGCTTCGTTAAATATTTGAAATATGCGAAGGCTAGGCTATTCCTTTACCCACTGTGCGGGGATGCGTTGAGGGGAAATGGAATTTTTGTAACTTTATTATAATCAAGTTGGCTGCAGTGCATCATTAGTGCAGGCAATTAAAAAGTTTTTTATATGCAATCGCTTTATCTTTATTGCACGTACACGAAGCATAAACATAAAACATGATAACGCACACACAAACACTCACAGACACCCGCCGCGGCGGGCTCTTTCACTCATACACGCACAGCCAGGCCACATAGACACACGCACGACTTGGCCGGGACCGTTAAAAGAGGCTTCCAGAGTTTTGCATTTACTTTCAGCAGAACAAAATACGCAGAACTCGATTAGAAAATGGCGGAGCCTCCAGTTCCCGCCCGTTTTCATGGCGAACTTTCTTCTTTCCACTCGAGATTCAATGGGTAATGAAGAGCTCTTGATGATTGGCATGCATGGTATTTGCGGGATCACTGTTCATTAGTTAATTAAGGCAGGGTGTAGAGTTTCTCTAGGTACTTATTGCTTTGCATTGCCAATAAAAATATCCTTCAATTTTAATTAAAATAATGATAAAACGCAACGCTATCCTTGGCTTTACTTTTCTTTCTTATCATCAGACGGAAAACTATTTTCCGACTCTCGCACTTTCACTTTTACTTTCTCCTTGGCTGCTTCTATCTTTGACTTTTCCAAAAGTTTCTGGATAAATTTATGGCGCCAATTTGGCAACATTACTCGCTGCCCGAATGTGTGAGGACCAAACTCAAATATACTTGTATAGATGCAAAAAGTTTATAACTCAAGAAAAAGCTTACAATGCTAACAAAATACTATTAAATATGGTTTTAATCATTATTTTCTTGAGTTTTGAATACATTTCTAATGTATTGAAATTTTGTCACCAGATTTAAGCGAAATTTTTCGCTGTGTAGCAATCTACATCCAAGGAAGCTCCAGAACTACTCGATTCGTATGTCAAAGGCGCAAAAGTTATTACCCATTTTCGTGTATATTTTATTGCGTTTCCAGGTGGCCAAGGAGTGCCAGGAGTTTTCCCTCATGACCAAAGCTTCGGTTTCTAAGACGACCCTCTACGAATTGTATTCCAATTATCAGCTTTTCGCCTCAAACTTCGCTCTTTGTTTAAGTTAGACACCCTCTTAACTTCAAGTACATGCAAATCAATTCAAGTTGGTAATTAGCTAATTAATTTCACTTTCCGTCGAAACTCAAGCTAAGCCCTGGCCATTGAGAAGTAGTTGTCGAAAAATAAAGATTAATTTGTTGAACCAAAATGTGGAGACCGTAAATCGTTTTAATTGTCGTAATGAGTATTTCAGATAAATGGGGATCAGGGCATCTGAAGTATAAGTAAACCGTTTTGGAAGGCGAACAAGGGGCAGCGGACATTGAACAAAACTCTAAGTCATTAATTTCCACTCACAACCTATTCATTCTACGTTTTGTATCTTTTTTTTTCTTGCAGAAACAAGAGCCAGCCAGCCGGAAGAGACATCAATATTAAACGGCAACGAAACAAATGGGCGACCCCTTCAAAGAACTCAATCAAGGCGCGAGGCATTAATTCCGGCGACAACGCAAATGGCCCGGACAGCGGACAAAGCAGCCGCATTTGGGCCAACAATGGCGGCTGCAGCTTTGGCTTTGGGCTTGGATGCAGCCCAGAATCGTTCCGAGCACAATGTCGCCATTAATAACATCAGCAACAATAGCGATCTGACCGCTGCCCTCGAGGCGAATCTGATTATGAGCAGTCGAAATGTCCAGGAGCAGCAAAGCTACAGAATCACGCACGACGACAATGCCACATTGTCAGTGCCGCTCGTGGCTGCAACCACTCCCACCACCACCACCACTGAGCCAGCTCCGACAACAACAACCACGAGGCGCACTACTCGCCGACCTGTGCCAACCACCACCCTAAAGCCACCGCCGACAATAGATGATTACCAAACAATAATTAGCCAGGCCGGCACTCACGCCTATCTGCCATGCAACGTAAGTTGAACACACAAAGTAGAAATGCGAATCAATATCTGCCACATCCCGGGGGAAGCTCTTTGGCTTGGCAGAGTGCTTGGAAAATTCCATGAAAATTCAATCAGTCAGGCAAACTCTTTCGGGCTCTACTGTTTACCCAACAATCCATCCATCTGGGAGAAGAAGTTTCTCGGCAATTTGTTGGCTGTGCAAATATTTACAAAGGAATTTTTATTAATCATTGATAATTTATAATAAGCAGCTGATTATACAATTCCGGCTCGGTCCAATCAGTTTTTCGCACAGGAGTATTGGAATAAGGGAACTCAGGATGTTGAGCCCAGGGGATGTGGCATCGATTGGCACGACTTCCGTTCTCGTTTTTTTTTACCATTTTAGAGCTTTGAACTAATTTACGCTGGCCGCTGTCGGAACTGAACGAAAACAAAACCGGAAATTGCCAATGCTGATGGCGATGCCACGCCCAGGCCAAAGGGCATACATAAGCAGCTGAGATTGCACTTTAAAAAATTTAGTTTTGTTGAGCAAATATGTTTTTAAAGAAATGGAAAAGTTCCCAAAGAGTTGGTTTATCAAAATTACTCATACGCCCCATATACAATCTAGAACTTGTTATCGTTACAAAAGAGTTCTTAAATTCCATCCAATTTCTTTTTTTCTTTATGTCCTTTTTAAACATATAAACATATTTATTATTTTCGGTGTAAAAATGAAAAAAAAAAGGCAAGAGGAAGCTGAAGAAGCCAAGGGAGACACATTTTTGTTTGAAGCTGCTCAAAAACGATGACCCAAATAGTTGACTATATACATTTATATATCCCTTTTGCACACAAGTACGAATTTATGTACGCATAAATTGAAAGGAGTGAAAGAGTGAGCAATAAACTGATAGAAAGAGAGGGCGCTAGCAGTGCTCCGCTAATAACTCAGTTGCTCGCCCGCTGCTCCTTGGCGTTGTGCCTGCTGCATCCGCATCCGCATCCGTACTCCCTTCCCGATCCGCACATTCGCAGGTCTTGCATATCCGCGATTCGCATTGAAAATTATAATTGGCGCTGCTGGATGGTAACACTGCCAGTGCCAGAGCTGCTGGTAACTGTTTGGACAGGAAATTACGGGTGGGCCATGCAGTGGAACGTAGAACGTCGAGCTTCAGAAATAAATATTCCCACTAACTGACGGCTGCAGATACTTTCCCTTGAGACTCTCATTCAAAGGAACTCAGCTGTGAGAAAAAGTCAGCGGGGGTCTTGGTGCCGAGTTAATTAAAAGATGCAACTGAGCAGCGGGGGCGAAAAAGGTTTTATTTACTTACCTTTTACTTGCCACATTCTTCCAAAGCGCTTTTCCGATTTTCCAATTCATTTCAATTCTTATTTGTTTGGGTTTGGGCAAATAAACAAGAAGAATAAATTTCACCAAAATTGACTAAATTCTTTAATTGCTTTTCATTAATTTAAGTCCATTTTCTTGCTTTCTTTTTTCCTTCAAAATCTTTTAGAGGTAACTATCGCCTAAATACAAAGTCCTTATCTATCTTTAGCCTCAATTCTACCATAAATAAGTATGCAAATTTAACCAAATATCGAATATATGCTGGAGAAGCAGAGACGCAGAGTTCCCAGGCGGCAAAATGCTTCCTCAACCATGAACTTCCCCAGAGCGAAAGCGAAAAACAATCTACTATAAAATATTTATCAGATAATTTGAATACATACTCACATATACCACATTCTCTTTTAGCTGATAGCTTTTGCCTGTTGGCATAGCGAATCGCGTGTATATTTATATGCCCGAAACAATCTTCAAATCTGCTTAAACCTAATCAATTAATAATACATTTTGCGACCGTGGGCGTTACAAAGAAGAGCAGCTGAAGGATAACGAATCGAGACGCTACAAAAGAAATCGGAAGTGTGGGGGAATCCCGCAAAAATGCTTTGCCTGCAAGCACTTGAATATTTTTGAACCCAAATCGACAGACTCCCATCCTCACCCTCTCGCAGTTATTCTTTTCTTCTGGTTTTTTTCGGCGAAGTCAGCGAAAAGTTTTTCCCATTTTTGTACTTTTTCGTTGTAGCGTTGTGTTATTTTGAAGCAGATATGAAGGCAGGCACTTTGAGGTGTATTGTTGTGTGAAAAGAATGAGGAAGACGGAGCACAGAAGACAGAAGAGAATCAACAAAATAAAAGAAATTATTTGCAAACAAGTTTAGACGAAAATTCGCAATGTTATGAGCAAACTTTGTTGTCTGCTCGACTGTGATGGAAAACGATGCTCACCCGGAGCCCTAATCTGTAGCTGATGTTGACGACAGCGGTGGTGGTACAAAGAGCCATAGGGGACTGGGCTGGAGTCGCGTCAGGGGCCACCCGGCAGTGTGACACACTTTCAGGAGCTTGAACTGCAGCTAAAACTAATTAACAATATTTAAATGGTAAACATTCGGGCATCTGATAGCGGGCGACGGCCCATCACTTTATGGCGGAATTAAACGCAATCTACACGGGAGGCGAGAAATTTAAATTAGCTAATGCCAAGCAGGTTCCGCGCCAAGACAGGCCACCAAGGGATATTTGTCAGCCGCAAGGACAAAAGGCAGAAAGAAGCAGCCGACTTACTTACACTTGCCACGTACTCGAGGTCCTGACTTGGCTCCCTGCCCGGGTGGATAAGCATCTTTACTTAATATCCAGTATAATGTCGATGCTCAGCCCGATAATAATGTCCTTAGAGCCAGCAGAGTCCTAGTACATACCGGCCTCGCTGTGACGTTGGCTTTGGTGAAATTTAATAAACTCTCATACCGCACATAGTCTTCGCTCAATGACTTTTCGATTCGTAGATAGTGAAGGGAAGCTTTTTATATGGAAATTTTGTCAGCTCATGAATCTACTGAGAAATGATTAATTAAATGAGCATTAGGGTCTCTAATCGGATGTGTTTTCTTGTAAAATAAACATTAAAAAACAATGGGAAATAAAAGAAACAGAAAATTGTAAAAAAAATTAAAAGTTTAGCTGTGTGCTGTTGAGTTGAATGCAAAGGAAAAGGTTCAAAATTATATATAAATGCAAACAATTTTGTGTTTCCTCATAGTAGACCTCTTTAAGCACTAACCTTTGAGTTAAATACAACATGACAACTCAAAGCTACTGCCTGTAATTAAATTTATTGTCAAAAGTCCTTGGTGTAGTGACTTGATTTGTCTCCTAAGAGCGTAGATGTTCATATTCATTTAAAATAGATAGTTTCTGACAGCACGTGCTCAACCAGCAATAACAGAGTAAATGGAGGTGGGTGGAGTCGGGGAGGCATTCGTGCTCCAGTGTCTGGCACTTCCTCTTCCTTGGCGACATCCACAACAAAAAAAATAAGAGCAGCAACAACAAAGACAATAATAAGAGTGGCGCGGCAACAACAAGCCCATAAAACGCAAATGATTATAGTATCTAATCATGACGTTGTCGTCATCGTCGTCGGAGATCTGTGGTTCTCGTTGTCTGGGCCCTGACACCGACAATGTATTTGATGACAGTGGTTCAAAAGACTGTCATTTGCCTCCTGTCATGACGCCTCCGTTTCGGCCAGTTGCTATAATAACCCGCGCTTCAAGGGTGACTAAACACCGGAAGAAATGCGAGCCATTAAACTCTCTTGCATTTACATCAAAAATTCATATCTAATAAATAGTTCCACCGTTTGACAAATTTATAAAATATAAAACAAATCAATAATAAATATAGTTTTTGAGAAAATGATTACAATTTCAGTATAATGCGATTAGTTAATTAATTTCTCCAGTTTTTGTATGAATGCCTGTTCATTTTGGCGAACTAAATAGAATATATTATTATAATAATTGAAAAGAGCACATCACTTATGGAAGGATGAACTTCCGTTTCTATGGCCAGCCATTTAATGGGTTTTATTTTGTTTTCGTTTTTCCAAAGCTGCCTCAGCCAATTGCCACTAAATTATTATTGCCATTATTGACATAAATGAATCGACGTTTTGTTATTGTGATTGTTTACCGCCTTCCGCCTTCGGTAAAACTCATTCCCCCATGAACCCAAAACTCAACCGTAGACCACAGAGCTAAGGTAGAGAAACGTAAACAAGCTAAAGTCCTGCTGACATCATCATCATCATTGTTATAACCATCATGACTCTGACCATTCCCCGAGGTCGGGCAGCTGGGATTTACTGTTTGCACAGCTTTCTGGGCGAAGGATAATTGAATAAATTTTAAAAATTGAAAGCCACAATTCGAATGACTTTTCGATAATTGAAGTAAAACTTGCTGTCTCATTTATGCCAGGTAAAGCAGCTGGTGAAAAAGCCCATCTCATGGCTGCGGATGCGAGACGGCCACATCCTCACCGTGGACCAAACCACCTTTATAGCGGATCAGCGTTTCCAGTCGGTCTTCTCACCAAATCCCGAGCGTTGGTCGCTTCAGATTAAGTATGTCCAGGTGAAGGACGAGGGCACCTACGAATGTCAGGTATCCACGGAGCCCAAAGCCAGTGCCATTGTTCACTTAAGGATTGTTGGTAAGCGAAGGGTAGATTATAAAAAAGATGTAGCATACTTATCAGAGCACAATAAGTTACTCTAGTTACAATCGTCTTTTCATTAATTTCTAGTTTTTTGTAACAAAGTTCGGTACAAAAAACGTTTTTAAAAAATATAAATAGTACAAATTTATAGTTACATAACTAAAAATATTTATATTTTTAACAAAAAATGCACACAAAAGTGGAATATCCCAGGCAGGGACATGGGTGTGTTCAGAGTAAATGCACTACCTTGTGCTCTGGTTCAGTGTCCAAACATTACAATGACCTATTGGCCTTCATCCGCCAAAATCAAAATCGAACCCGAACCCAAATCTCTGACCACACCTATAAATCTGCAATGACAGAGACAATAAATCAATGACCGGTGCACTTTCGCATCGAGCAAACTCTGCATTCGAAATCTGTGTTTGAGTTCTGGCCCCACAAACCCCACTCACTTGCCCCATCTCGCTCTCTTTGTTTCTATCTCTGTCTCGCCATAGAACCGAAAACCGAATTAATTGGTGAGTCAACCCGACATGTGAAGGCCGGAAGTCAAGTGAAATTGCGTTGCATAATTAGCCAGGCTCTGGAGCCGCCGCTTTTCATTAATTGGTTTTACAATCAGAAGCAAATCTATTTGCATAATCATCGCGGTTGGCGTACGGAAATTGAACGCATCGAATTGCCAGCGGAAGTGCCAACCACCAGCACCACCACCCCTAGCACCACTAGCACCACTACTGCCACAACATCAACACCAGCAGCATCCACCACATCCAGCGGTGGATCGACAGCAGCTTCGACATCAAAATCGGCATTGGAGTCACTTAATGGCTTAGCTGCTATAACACGTTCGTACATTTTAGATGCCATATCACCGAATGATGTGGCAAGTGGAGCTGTTTCCGAGACGACAACCGCCCAGATGGCTGTGGATTTGGATGCAACACCTCCGACTTTGGCCAACTCACCGCCCTTCGTGGCATCCACGGCAGCTGCCAATGCAGGGGCATCCGCTGAGGGTGCAACAACAATAACTACAGCCTCGATAGCGGCGACAGGTGACTCGGCAACGACAACAAATACCTGGGTAACGAGCACCGCAGCAACAACAATAACAACAGACTCCGCAGAAATAACAACAACGACTGTCGCAGCAACAACGACAACCCTACTACCAAGCAGCAGTTTCATTAAACAGATAACAGTAAGTGGCTTGCCGCATCACATCCGTTCACCTGCCCCCACGCCCACATCCAGACACTCTCCTGCCGCCTATAAGGCCATGCCTGTTGAGTAAATTTCCCATTAAACGCCTTTTCATTACACAAATTGGCATGAATGCGTGGCAGGTAAAATAATTTTTATTAAATTTTTATTGTCAACGTTTGTCAAATTATAATATTTAATACCTCACTTGATCTTGTCTGATGACTGTCTCGACATCTGAATAATACAAGCGCTTATGCATGCACTGAAAAATATATTAAGGGAAGGCAAATTACGGAATTAAATATTAAGTAAAAACAAATCCAAAGCTTTCAGAAATCCCCCCCAAATATATACATTTAGTTGGTAATTCAATTTCATTAATTAAATGAATCGCTCTTTTTTTAAGTGAGTCTTTGATGATTTTATTATATAATTTCAGGCGGCTTCGCTCATCATTCCGGCCGTAGTAAAGCTGGATTCCGGCAACTATACATGTAGCCCCTCCAACAGTGCGCCTCGTACCATTGTGCTCCACGTCCTAAATGGTAAGGGGTGTTGGGAATGACGGTATAACGGTATAACAGGATGAATAGGGTGGTGGTGGAGGCGGATGAAATGAGGGTGGGAGGGTTAACTGTTTGTGTGGATGGCCCGGCAATTGAATTAAGTTTTCATTTAGCTTAATTGAATTTTATTCGGATGCGTTTGTGTTTGTTTTGACTTTTGATTTTCGCGAAATTTGCGCACAGTGGATACTAAAGCTGTGAAACTAAAAAATGAAAAGGGTAATTTAATTCGTAAATGTTTTTAAAGTGGAAAATAGCTTTGAATTTGAATAATTTTTTGTTAACACGTTTAATTTGTAGAAAACCACTGTTCCGACAATTTGAGAGGTTTTTATTTTGTTTACACAATTTCCTACAATGGCAAACACAATGGCACAATCCTGAAATGAAATGAAAACCGAAACCAGACCAAAGCAAACCCAACCGAACCAAGCCGAAAGTGCGGGGACGAGGCAAGAAACGGTTGTAGTTTTATTGTTATCTCGAAATGGCCACAATTGCGTTATTTGCTCAATGTCCGCCAGGCAACTTGGACAACCAGGACCAAGGACGCTAACAACAATGACAGTGATGCCGAGGTAAATGTCCATGACGATGGAGACTGTGACGACGATGACTGACCTATAAATGTCGCAACGTAATGGTTAGCTATCTGTCTGAATATCCATTTCTTGTTCCTATTTGTCTATCCGTTGGTTTACAGATAAATCAAAAATTTATTTTTGGTATCTTATGTTGCAATATAATTCCATAACAAGTATTTTAAAATCAAATAAGGGAATCAACTGATAATCATCTGAAGTATATTTTTATATTGTTAAGATATGTACTTTCCTTTTCTTATATAACTCCGGCACCTCTAGATTTTTCTTTAAGTGAACTTGTCACAAATTTCCGTTTGTATTTAAATCGTTTGGCCAACAACCCCGTTGCTTCTTGCTTTTTCTGTTATTTCTATTCCTGATCCAGTTCCTGGTCCTAGCTGTCAACTCCAACATGTGCTCGCCTGTGTTTGCCAGCTATTTGTAGCCTGTCGTTTCCCGTTTGAAGCACGCTACTTAAAGCCACTTCACCGCCACTGACAATATGATTCGACTCTGTCGGGTGCAACCTCACACTCAGTTGCGACAGGCGACACAACAAATGCCGGGCAATTGTGACTGATGACACCTGACGAAGGACAAGGACTCTCAGCAGGACTTCCTGCAGGGGTAGACAGGTACAGATTCGGTAGGCCGGGCGATGTCTGTCAAGCTACAAATAATGGCCATAAAAATGCCACCCGGACATAGGCAGGAGTATTACTGATGAGAGGTGCTTATGCAGGTCAAAAAGGGCAAAAAATCACAAAGATTTTAAATTAAATTTACAATTTAATTTTCTGTGAAATGGCTGCAATGTTTTCCGAAGAGCAAGCCGAAAGCAAACATCATTTATAACAAGGAATTAATGTATTTTTAATATTCGACTAATTGACGTAGATAAAAGAAAGGCTCACAGCCACTCGCTTTTTGTTGGCGTTAAGCCGGGCAAATGAGTGAAAACATGTTAAAGCCGAGGATAATGAAAAACAATACTCTAGAGGCATGTGTGTAGGTGTGGGAGTGTTCCTGTGTGTGTGGGTGTTGTTTGTGTCTGTGTTATGGATGAGAATCGACTGTGGCAGAGTGCCACACAATAATGAAATTTCAGCATGAAGAGAGCCATGTCCCTCCCTTTACTTTCTGTTTTTTACATAATTTTAATAACATTTTCCACGAATCGTATGAAAGTGCGAAAAGGTTAATAAACTTAATGTCATTTCTGGTTCGCAATTGTTGTGGCTCGTTACAATTTTTCGTTGCACTGCATGGCGTTGCATTGGACTGCCCTGCGTTGCATAATGACAAATGATTATTAATAACTTAATGATATTATCATTTATTTATTCAGGGTTTTTTATTATAATTGCACTTTCCTCCGTGATTTATTAAATCAGCAAGAGCCCTAGCCGTGGTCCAGTTCCACTCTGTTGGCATAATTAATTTGCGTACTCACTTGCCCCCGCGTCCTTTCCTTTTGTGAAGTGGTAATGCCAGTGTGCGGTTGGTGCTTAAATTTATTCAAGTTTAATTATTTTAAATAAATAATTTCATGCATATTCGAAAAGCTTTCTAGATATGGCACAACTGATTCCACAGACCACAGCTCATTTTAGACTCATATTGCGATGACTCGTATTATTTTGTTACCGTTGCCGGAGGATACACATGTGTGGTGGTTATGGTAATTGATACTTGGGGTAATGGAAAAGCTGGCACTGCGAAACTGATAATTAATTTGGCCTAATTGTGGTTAACTTGTCGGCTCTGCATGTTTGGGGAAGTGTATTACGGTTGCTATATAGGCATAAGTACTAAATTAGTATTGATTAAGCCAAAATAACTTAACTCGGAACAAAAAATGTACACTTGAACAGAATGTGATTATAATTTAAGACTTCATATTTCATAAAAACTGCTAGGGGTGAAATTTTAGACATTTAATTAAATTTTTAAATTTGCATAACCTTTTTTAGCATTGTTTGCCCCAGAATACACAACATTTAGACTCTAATGAGCTGCCTGGATAACATCAGGGCTTATTTGCCAGAATACTATCAGTTAATTTGAAGCCAGTGTCGATACTTTTTCAATATTTGCAATGTGGGCATTTCATGCGAATGCCACAAAAATCCATCAGCCATATTAGCCGTATACCAAATTCACGACACGCCCACATAAACCCAAATATCCACATGTTCGAAAACCGTACACATATAGCCACTCATATTTGCTGTTCAATTTTGCAATAGAAATATTTAATTACAATGGGCACTTTATTTATCCAATCGAGTTCAGACGAGTTGAGCTGCATTGGATTCGCATCGGTGTAGATTTAATTTGAAGCAAAAATAAAATTGATTGCGAAGGCTAGGGATTGGGTGGATATAGGGTTTTCGTTCACATGGGCGGGATTTATGCTGGAAAGCTAAAACCTGTAAATTCAGAACCTACGGCTAAACTGTATAATTTTTTACCGATCGGCAGGTGAATACTCCGCCTCGGCCATTAAGTCGGGCAGTGTCAGCTGGAGCACGCTAATTGGATGTCACGGCTATTTACATTGGCGGAATGTTTCAACACTTCTGACACTTCTGTGGATTATTAAATGCGCCGTGGCCAAGGACATCTGCCAGCCAAACGGTGGCAATACCACCACCGCAAGGATATTCCGGACAGCATTGGGAGAAGGAGCAGTGGTTGTAGAATCGGAAGAAGCATCCAACGGGCCAAAATCAAGTAGTGGCTTCATCAGAGTCAGCAGCTCAATTAGTGCCACCAAAGTGGCCGAGGACAAGACTTGAGTTGTTCAGGAGCTAGGACAGGAAAACATGAATTTTATGCCATAAGGAGGCGATGAATAAGGATTTTACTCGACCTAAACATATTACTACAAAAAGGATACACACTCATCATCAAGGCAATACATAGGCAACAACATCCATAATAATATTATTCGAAATAATTGCGATTAACAATGGTTTTCCATCTGAGTGTAAACTAATAATTAAAGTAAACCTTAAGTTCGAGCATATCGCATTTGCAAAAATTGTGTAAATAGATTGCACAGTATTCTCCTTTTAAGGAAAAACTACTTCCCTATTTTAAAGAACTAGAATTGGCCATGGTTGTATCAAGTAAGTTAATTTAACACCTTCTACAAGGTATTGATAGAAATTTTTTAATTAAATTTAATAGTTCCATAAGGACAGATTAAAGTAAATGATATATTCTTTGAAATTTTAATTTATTTCAGGTCTGAAGCCATTTCTTTTAGTTCCCTTAAGATATAAATTGTAAATATGTATGTATACCTTCAGAAATATGAATAATCCTGATTTCTTAAGACTAACAGATAATCTTTATGCATAAATAATAAATGATAAATGGAAAACAAGCAACTGTGTAAATAAGCGAGTGTTACTGCGTTCTATTCCACTAAATAATCCACGCAAGCCAAAAGAAAATGTAAACATTAGTTAGTATATAAAAGACTTACTAAAATTTAGACGCAGCTACACCAGAAAAAAAAAGAAAACAACCCCAAATTTAATCAACTAAATAAACAAAAATGTACGGAGTTGCTCCAACGTTGCGTATACTTG
The DNA here is from genome assembly GCA_035047325.1 of Drosophila vallismaia. Lineage (NCBI taxonomy): Eukaryota > Metazoa > Arthropoda > Insecta > Diptera > Drosophilidae > Drosophila > Drosophila vallismaia. The sequence goes on from JAWNPU010000073.1 coordinate 11,313,202, forward strand.
ATTTGCAACTACATTCTAAGGAAAATGCAATTAAAATTTAAATAAATGGAAAATCAATTGGAATGATTTGAAGTGTTTGGAATAATTCTTAAGCCATTACAAATAAGAGTAATACGAATAAATAAATACAAAATTTCTTCAAAGGAATCAAATTAATTTCCGTTTCGTTTCATGTAAAGTTAACCGATTTTTAGTTCCAATCTTTTTGAAAAAGCGACAAACTCAGTGTGAATAGTTGAGGGGCAAAGCCCTTATTCCACCATTGCCCACATTCCGGTTTTTTGTCGAAAATATTCATACTCTACACATGGTACTGCGTTGTGGTCAGTCAACTCAAATATTCAAGCACCGCCTCAGAACTGTGGACAAGTTGGTTAAATATTCATTTCTGGCTTCACCGCTTGGCACACCCAGAGATCGCAGCAGAAACTACCACACAAAAAATAACGAAGGACACAAATTATTCTCACTAACAACGTATTAAGTTGATGCATATGAAAGTAGGATTCCGGGGCAACCGACTGGATGTCAAAATATTTCCACCCATGGTGCTGAGAACTTTTGCAATGGTTATTTTCTGGCGGAGGGGCATGTCTCTGCATAAAGCGTATAAAAGAGCCATAAATTGGCATACAGATAAATGAATTTCGGATTTGGCATCGGACTGATAGTTTTGTGAATTTTCAAATGTATTTTTGGGTATTTCACTTCAAATAATTCCATTAAATGAAATCCATAAAAGCACAAAACTGTGTGTGACAGCAAAAGACGTAATGGAGTTAAACACAAATGAATGACTATTTATTTGGCGATTTTTTGCTTTATGATATACTTTATCTATTCCAAATTAATTTTTCGTTTAAAATATAGCTATAATTATTTTCTATGATTTACCAACTTTAACTAAATTCAGTATAGCGCTGGGGTTTTAGTGTTTGCTCATTAAATATGACCAATAGCTGACCCAGATTTTGAAGGCTTAAAGCATTAGCCATCTTCAAAGCTATGCTTCGGCTTTTTACTGCTCAATGGGATAGTTTCGTGTATTAGCGGTATTTAAGGAAATGAAAACAGTAAAGAGGGGAAAAATCAAAATGGAAATGAAAATCGTTCATGGCATTGTTTCAACAAGCACACGCAAAGTGGTTGACGAGTTGAGGAGTGAGTGATGAGGAAAGGGATTTGCAGCAGGAGGTGGGCGGGTGACGACCCCTGAGCGGTGAGATGAGCAAGAATATGGCATAAATCAGACTACACATAGAGCTCCCGGCCACCCTCTCGGGCCAGCCCGCCCTTGTCAGCCAATCATAGTTTTCACACTCTAGTTAACATCATTGTCACCGGGGCTTCACTCACTCTCCGTTTCTGTACAGACAAGTGTGGGTACAAAAAAAAATTGGTTGACGTTTGCAGTTTGTCACCAGCCTTTCCGCACCGCATGCCACACGCCGCACCTCCCCCCACGACCCCTCTGTCCTTCTGTTTGGTGCACAATTTTTCAACGAATTTCCATTGCCGGCCACGTTTGCCACCAGTTTTCGGATGGAATTCTGCTTTTGTCGTTTTTAAAATTTCACCAACTTTGACATTTAAGTTAATTTGCATACTGCCGCACAAAATTCTCCTCCTGGCTGGCTGCCAGGGTTGCCTATGGTGATGATTATGACAATGATGGGAACGAAATGGAGTAGCGCCGGAAACTTCGGGTATTGCCAGAAACTCACCTATTCCTTTATTTTATTACTTTCCCTTCCCAACGCCCTTTTATTTGCATTCAACTTTCCCTATCTTTCCCGCTTCTGTCCTGTCGAGTCAGTATTAAAAACAAAATGTTGGCCAATTACACAAAAAATTAACATACAATTCTCATTTAAAGAATTGGCAAAATTTGTTTAAATCTGCATATACAGTGGGGGAAAAGAGTTTAAGTTTACAGAGTAACTTTCCATGCCTTTCTTAAAATTTGTTTTGCGTCGTTACTAGGCGCTTTTTAAGGTTAAAGTAAGGCATAAGCCATAAGTGTTGTGTTGAATAAAAACGGATAACAACTATTGTGCACTTACAGTCATATGAAGCGCTGTATTAGGCCTGACATCTTTTGGTGCTTCCGGCGCTAAATTTCTATTTCTAGTTTTGTGACCCTTTCGTTGTATTTCTGCCCTAGACAGCACGTTTGTTTTACTTTTTACTTGTGGCAAGTCATGCAAATGAATTAGAAAATAAAGTTATCTAAAAACATGTGGCTGTGTGGCACAAACATAAATGCTTAAATTCTCTGTACACTTTAAAACCAGTTCGTTGAAAGTCTCTCTCATTTTGGGTACAATCTACGTCCGCGTAAACCTCTACTTGCCGAACTACGTGTACGTTGCATATTAATCAAATCCGCACCGCAGGAGCGAGTTGTTGCAATTTAGCTGGATTCAGAACACCATAAAATATGCCAGCAGAAACCAAAGAGTGCCCGCATCCGCATCCTCATCCACATCCGCACCCCCGCGACTAACGTCCTCGTCCATATCCCAACGGCATCCGCAAGGATCACACTTGTCTATGCGCGTTTAGCACGATGGTTGCCACAAGGCTTTATGGTTGCGTTGCCACCCAGCTCGTGGCACCCAATTTCCGGTGCTTGCGTAAATACATTATGCAGCTTACAACTACTTAACTGGTGGCAAAGTGGGCGAAAAGTACGGCAACGGGGGCAGGTGGCATGAAATGGTGAATCCAAGGTGCAACTTTTCCCGATACAAGCTCCGGTGGGTGGACTCCTTCTAGCAAGAAGGATGCAATAAAAGTGCATGGCAAAACTGTGAAAAAGGTGAAGATTACGCACTGAATAAGAATACGAGGCTTTCCGCCAAGGTGTGAATGCACTGGAAGAAACAAACGGATTTCACTTACATTTAAGAAGTTCATTTTCTATGAAAACATTGCCAATATTAACGTGGAGAAACCATTGACACTAGAAAGTGCCTTTGAAACATATTTTAGATATTTGATAATTTGCTAATACCTATTTCCAGTTGAGTCAAAAAGACCACATGAAGTAAAAAGTATTTTTTTGTTTAGAATTGATTTTCCTATTTCAGATATTCCTCTATTTCTTTTCCTGTGTTTAGGTAATTGCATCATTTATTGTACAACCTATTTAGAGACTTTTGGATCCCCATGCAATGGCATTTATTTTGTGTTTTTGTCTCTGCAAATGTGGTGTAAAGTTTTGTGAGCGAACTGGCACTCAACCTGAATCCAGACTTCAAGACAGACACCACTTTGAGAAGGCACCATTCATATGACAAACATGTGTGATACGCCACTTGCACCCAGTTGCAGTTAGCTCCATCTGCATTCGCACAACTGTTTTGCTTTGCCGGCACAAAGCCCACCCTTTCATCCTATCCCTCGTGGACCTTCGTCAACACACAGTCCCTCTCCGTCGTCTCAGCCGACAAAATGCTTGTCTGTCAGCGTGGCATACTCATGAAAGTTAAGGACTTGCATAACTTCTGGCATTTATGTGCGCTTTTTACCTGGTTGCCAACAGCATCACCCACTTTCACTCCGCTTCTCGTGCTTTTCCATGCTTCATTACGCTAATGCCGTGTTTTCAAATTATTTTACATGCGGCTCCCTCCCCGTCCAGCCTCCTGCCAACGTGGTCTTAAGTGGAATTCTTTCCGCCATTTGTTGGGGAGCGGAATGATTAGTATCCGATAAACTAGTTTTTTAGCAGTGACATAGCTTCTGCTTCGGGCCATAACCACAGAATGCGGATATACATTAAAAATTGCATCCTTCAAGCGAAAGTTGTTTGGCAAAATATGAAAATAAGTATAAGTTTAAATAAGCCGAAGCACAGAAATCATTCATCTTACTTTAAGGTTCCTTTCGAGTTCCTTGAAGTTCTGCGAGTCTGTAAAGTAAAGAAAAGTTAAATGTTAATCAATGTTCCCTCAAAAGTTATGGGTAGACTTTTAAAAAGTTTTCGCCACTATCGTTGTTTTGCCAGGCCAACAAGCACCGACCCCAGCACATAAAAGCCATATAATTAAACGAATAATAATAAAGATTGGATATCATCAAATTAATGAATGTCGAAAGCAAGACTCTGCGGCAAAGGTGATGGCCAAGCCGGGCATATAACGGCAGGTTGTTTGCTTTACATAATTATTTCATTAAGTGTTTGGTGTGTGCGGCGACTCTGTCAGGAGCTTCCAGTAGCCCCAAGGACGAGATGGTCCTATTGAGGGACCTTTTCACTTTTCCACTTTGGTAATTCCAGTATTTAACAAGTCGGAAAGCTGCAGACATCCAGCAACAGAAGCAACGCATTGACCCCGGGCACTGCCAAAAGTGATGGAGTGCGGGGATGCTGGGATGCGGCGAAGCTCATTAACAAACATTAGTTGCAAATGTTGTGAATTACTTAAGGAATTAATATTCCATGCTTCACACACACACAGACTTTTAGTCCCAAATGAGACTGAGGCTTGGAGGGAAGGAAGTTGGAGGGCTAGAACTTAATCCCCCGAAGGGCCTCTGGCACTCTACGTCGGCAGCCAAATGAACAGGAGTCATAAGTCCTGCGCACACACATACTGTCTGACACATTTACTTCTTAAATCCTGCTCTGCGTCTGCTGGATCCACTGTGGCGTATACTTAATGCAAACTAATTCATTTCCCCCAAATACACACAAACGCGCACTCAGTCATTTATCCGCTCACACTCCCAATCGGTTATCGTCGTCTCCATCACTAGAACGATGCTTGTCTGCAGCACTAGTTAATGATAGTTGACCTTCTCCGTAAGCATATTGAATTAATGAAAGCTTCTTGTCTGTTGACCAAAATATATTCACTATCTTTCCTCGCTTCTCTCTGGCCTGCTTTTATCTGCCCTCATAAATTGACTCGAAGCCATCTAATCACCAACCCTATTGTTGTTCTTACGCTGCCTAAGGGTGCTAAGTGATTAATAATTTACAACGACTTCCTTTCATCGATTTGCGGTCGGATTCATCGAATACTTTAATCACGATGGTGGATTCTGGTCTTCTAATCCAGAACTTGTTTCGATTTCTATTAATGCATAGGGTTATATTTAACTCGCAAAAGCCTATTACAAGCATTAGAATTTCACAAAGACCCCAGAAAAGGGGCCACCACAAGGCCCTTTTAACCCCAATCTCCAGGTAAAAGGATATTCTTTCTTCGTGCTACCTTTTACTAGCTTTCTCCTAATTTCTCCGTCTTTCTCTGGCTAGAGAGACTGGCTGTCGAAAACTTTCAATTTCCCAGAAAGAATGCAATTCGTTTTAAGCGGCTTTCATTCTCACTGTGGCACTCTCGTTCATACTTTCCGATTTATTTTGCTTTGTTTAGGTTTTTTTTGGATTTTTTGAAAACACACAAAAATTCAGATTTCGCATAAACAAAGCACGCACAACAAATTAAAACAAGTCATAAATGTGTGTGGCCGAAAACGAAAGAAAAAAAATTTTTGCCGAACATAAACGGGAAACTCTGCACGAAAACTGGAACATTCCGCGCGTGTCCTGAATACTCTATGGCTGTTAATTATGCCGTTGTTTGGCGATATCTTTTTCTATGGGGTAAACATTGGAAATTTTCAAGATTTATTTGCCTTTGGCGGAAAGGGAAATTAGCTAAAGAGAATGGAAAAGAGGTGTGGCAACGGACGAGTATGAAAAATATCTTGCGCCTTTTTATGTGCAAAATATTGAAATATTATAGAGGAGACGGGCCAAGGGGAGGACCTGCGACAGTGGAAAAGGATACCCTTGGCTGGATGGCTGGCTGGTCGGACCCAAAGGATTCATCAGCGGCAACAGCTGCTGACTGCCGAAAATGTTAGCATTTTGCGATGATGTATCGTTGGCATCATTATAACAGCTGCCAGTATGGAGCCTCAGCTATCCACCCAGTGCCGCCTCCTAAAAAACAGGGCATGAAATTTGGATGCGTTTTCACCCGAGCCCTGATGGGCCCTGAGCCCCATTTGTGCGTGCCTGGGGTACTTGTTGTTATATTTATCACAGAAATGTACTTTATCTTTGCCGGTGCCCAATGCGCGAAGTGCAGAGCTGGAGCTGGAGTACTGTAGCCGGATAGCCGGGTAGCTGGTTACCCGGATTGCTGGCAGTGTAGGATCGGGCGGACCTGTAACCCTATACCCTTGGGCCGGGGCATTCGTCAACAGCTGCTGCAGAGGAGCAGTCCCCAGGCCCCACCAGAAATTTTGCCTTTTCCCATCTGGATACCAGCGGGTTTACATGCAAACTAAATTATATAAAAATACACACTTATTCGTATATATTGTTTTAAGATTAAACTTGCATTATATACCCGCGGCCAGCGAAAGTTGTGTCGTAAAAATAAGTAAAGCAGATGTTTGATTTTTACTTTTATATGGAGAAAGAATGTTGCCAACATGTATTTTTAATGTTCAAATCACATTTGATGGATGGCTATAAAAAATTGTTTTGAGATTACAAAGGCCCAGTATTGCTTCAATTTGATTATGATTGCCACAGAAATTTGCAGTTTTCTTAAGGAGTTATTTACTTTATGGAAATCTTTGAAATTTTAAACTATACATGGACTCTACTTGCAATTGCCAGATTAAACGCCTTCCAATTCTTCATACCTTCCTGTATCCGATGGTCATATAAATTCCCAGTCACATATGCAAATTCCTGTCCGACCCCGGAATATTGATTGAAATGCAATATTCTGCGCGTGGTGTAACTCACTAATTAGCATAAGTCCATTACTGCCTAAAATGACAAACCATGAGCTTGGACCAACCTAGTTGACCTGCATTTGACCTGATGTGAATATGTGGCTAGCACTAATTCCATGGCATTCATCGTGACATATGCCAAAATGTGCGCCCATTTGGTCAGCTATTGTGTTGGTTAAACACAGACTTAAATTTCACCCATTAGGCATTTAAATGATTCAGGATTTTAAGGAGTCCTCGGGCGACTTATTTCAAGCGCTTCGACCAAGAACGAATGGAAGGACTTCTTTTTCATTCTAAATCACAAATAATCTCGTTACTCCCTGTTCTATGAATAAACTTATATTTCGTTCACAGTTTTCGTTGCCATGACAAAACACATTTCCTGGCAACTGAATCACTTGCAACTGGCTGCTGCTTTATTGTTTAAGAACTACAACTTCTGCAATATATGTTTATTTAATATGAGACATGACAATATTGTCTTGGCCTTTGCCCGCAATGTTCTGTTCAGTTCGCTTCAATTTCGTTGTTACCCGAGTCTGATGGCAGACATCATTATTTCTGGAGTGGTTGTTGCGCCGATAAACTCGCAGAGCAAGGCTCTGATGTTCCCGCTCTCCTGTATCCCGATTCCAGATTCCTAAGTCCTGATTCCTTATTCCGCATACCCATTCCTGAGTCCCCGTGCCCGGTTAGAGGACAGCATCGTCATCGTCTTGGGCGTCTTTATCCTTTATGCAAAAAGTAAGGCAAAAATAAACCAGACAAGCAGAAGCAATGTAGCTTCTTCCTGGGCCGCAATGGCAATAAAAAAATTGCTTACAATTTATTGATTTCATATTAGTAGACTCGCACACACATCATGATCGGAGAAAGTCCCGACAAGCTCTTCGCATAAATTTTCCGCAGCCCCAAAGTACGCCACAAAATCTTCGAATTTCTTTTCCACGCAATTTAGATGTTGGCGCTCAACTTTTTCCGCTACTGTCGGTTGATTCTTGTATTTTTTGTTAATGCCTTGATTTCAATTTGTCTACTGCCGCCCAAATGTGGGTCAGTGTTTTTTCTTGCCTTTTTCATTTTGGGTTGGCTTGCTAATTTGAAGACAGAATTTTTGGGCCAAAGAACTTGCTAATTGAATCAAATTGTCTCCTAATTGTTGTCGAGTTTCGATTTCTTTAAACAGAATTTTAAAAGAATAATTTGACGGAAATAAATGTGGGAAAACTTTCCACTTCTTTGTGTTTCATTTTCTTGCATAGTATAATCAAATGTTCCTATAAATACTAAATGCATGACCTTTTTCATTTTTTAAATTCCTTTATAACAACATGGTGTAAAATAAGTAATTTTGTCTGAATTTTTATGACCGTATTATATGAAGTTCAAACCAAATATCTGTTTCAGGATATTACTCCATTAGGAATTATCTAATAATACCACAACGCGGAATTTTTGGTATGGCCAGTGCAATGTTCCGCAAACAATTCATCATTTATGCCAAATATTGTGTACGCAGTAGAAATTATAAACCGAACTACTGAATGACGATTTGATAAGCTGATTTATGCTTTATGTTTAGTCTGCGGCCAACCACCCATCACCCTATTCAGATGACAGAGAAATCATTAGGCTAATGCGATTGAGGGTGGTGGGCGGTGTTTTCGGGGGAGTGGCATGGATTGGAGCGAAGTGGATTGGAATGCCAAATGCAAACACAAATATTGGAATTGGCAAACAAAAACGAGCTGTACACATAAATTATAAGGGGAAATCAGTAATCCTGCTGATTCCGGGATATGGCTGAAATGGCCCGATATGCAAACTCAGTTGCCCCGGCGATAACAAATGTGGAACAATTATGGCCGCATTAAGCATATGCTCAACTGTCCATCGCTTTCATTCATGGGGCATTCTAATGCCAAGTGCATCGTTAGTTGCTCTTTGGTCGGTTTTGGCAGCTGGGGATTTGCATAAATCCCACAGTATTTATTCAATAAGCACCCACCACGTACTCGGCCACATACGGGCAGTTAGGGAATCACTTGACTCAGCTTTAAGACCACTTAATAAACCACTTGGATGGGTTAAAGGCGGTTCCACGTTCGTCGGACCCACTTGCTGATTGCCCGCACAGTTGGCATTGATTTACGGGTAGACTAACCCCAGATACAGCCACCCACCACCAATACCAATGGCAGTCCCAATCCCAATCCCAATCCCCACCCCAAGCCAAGACCCGTTGCCATTCGCAATCCCAATCCCAGCTTCAATCCGGTATGCAAATCGAATACAACTAAATGTAAACACATACAAATGCAGCCGAATATGGCAACCCTGTTGTCCGACCATTTCTATTTTTCCGATTTGATTTCGCAAGGGTTCTAATGCCCTCGAATCTGATGCGGATGGAATGGCCAGGGGTGTGCAGGAGTATTGGGCGACTGGATGTCTGGCAGACATCCTAGGCAAACTTTTCCCTCAACGGCTTAACTTTTTTGCACGTGTAGTTCGCCAGCAGGAGCTGATGGTGGCAAGAGCCCTACTTTTAGTTAAATTCAAAAAAACCGAGACCTCTTTTGTTTCTTGGCAATCCCTTAAAATGTTTTCACAGCCACCTTTGCAGCCGGGCCAGAACTTTTAGATTGCAAGGGGAAGTTTCAACATCAATTCGAGAATAATGAATTACATTGTAGTTAAACTACGAACAAAAATCGTTTAACTGATGAACTGTTCCAGTGGAGGTCCGTCGGGAACGGTTTCTCTGCTCCCACAACAAGGGAAACTACCGGGCATCTTGCCGCATGCAAATGAGCTGAAAACCTTGACGAAAGAAAGATTAACCAGGTAGATCAGACACCCGGCGTTTACACCCTCTTTCCCGGGGCAGACAACAATGGGCCATAAACGCATTAACAGTAATGGTAAATAAAGTTAAAGCCAATATCAGGTAAGAAAGATGGATCTGCGATGCCGCACCTGCGCACTAGCAGCACGCAACTTGTTTGATGCCGCGTATCATGATCGAACGCGGCTTGATGTCGGCTGCTATATCAGTGCAGCCATTTCAGATGTTTTCCAACTAAATATATGAAGTATATAGTTTTTTGATACTAAAATAAATATGGAACAATGCTTTCAGTCGTACTATCCTTTTTATTGTAGAAATATTTGCTGCTTGTGTGGTCTAAACATGTTTCTTTGTAAAACAAATCATTGATTCTAAATTGGTTTCTATTTACTCATATATTTTAGTTCTTCCAAGATTCCTGGCACTTTAAGGAGCTTTCATAAATATAAAAAACCAAATATTATGAAGGACAAGATCATTTAAAAACAGATTAAGCCTAATCTCTAAGAGGCTCCTCAACTGTTAACAAACACGTTTGGTATTTAATTTGAATTGAAAAATGTAAGCAGGCTATATTTCCTTCTGGAAAACACTGGAATTGAAACTTACGTTTCAAGATTATCCTTTAGAAAAGAGACCATATTTTTTTTTATAAATATTTAAAATTACCTGAGATATGCGTCTTTCTTCCGTTTCGAGGCCTGAAGTCTCTGCTGTTGCAGTTCTTCGGGTGGCTTCGTGGCCCGTCGCGAAGTCCAAGAAATGGGTCAGGCTATAAAAGCACAAGTTCAAGGCGATCGCCGTTTCAGATTACAGACAACTTCTGCAGCAGCAACATCGAAATACCAGCTAAGAAACCAGCCTGAGTGCCAAGTGAAATCCGAAGACTCTCGAATTCCGATCCAAGTAAACGAAAGTTGCCATCGATCGATCATCAAAAGTAGAGAGCAATTTTCCGGTGCAATTTTTGGGTGAATTTTTAAGTGATTTGTGTGCTTGACAATCGCGTGCTGAAATTTGCAGTTTTTTCTAGTGCGACGAGCCAAACTAACTGAACTGAGGGTGTAATTAAACTTCAGCATAATTGCTTCGAACTCACCGAACTGAAAGACTGCGGATAAATAGACAGGTGAGAGAAATTACTAAATTTAAAATGTCCAACTGAGACTTGAATTGCTCTGAAATAGGATTAAAAGACTGGGTAAAGCGTTTTAGATACGATAAAGTTTTATTTAAATAAGTAGATTCACTCATTGAATCATGACTACATGACTTAACTTTGTTAGTGTCTAAACAGGGGTATCGTAATCTTTTCTCACATCTCTTTATTAAGTTTAATATATAATCAGTATTAGTCGAAAAGGTATTAAAAAATATAATAGCTATGCTCTTCCCAATATTGACACAAATCCGCAACTACAACTTTAGTCAACAAGTGCACCTAGAATCGACAATGAGAAAGTTATTGACAGTTGATCGAATGCCACTATATGGCCCCAGCCACACGTTTGTTTGTCCATCAAATTGGGGCTATATGGCAACAGCCAAATATTTGGGTCAGGCCAAAAGAAATAACAGAACTCGAGGCATAAATCCAGCAATAAAAACAACAAGCATAACAGCAGCAGCAAAGCAAGCAACGGAAGAGAGGAGAATTTCTGTTAAACGAGTTAACAACTTTGCATGAAAAAGCAAACAGAAACCCATCGACTGGACGTGAAGAGTGGAACATGTCAAAGCACCTGGAGCGGGCAGGGAAAAGGAGTGGGGGTAGGCAGGCAGGAAGGCGTGGCTGACAAGGTGCGATGAGGCGTAAGGTGTGGCGGGACGACAACCACGCACACATGGAAATGTGCATTGAACCAAGTTCTTTTGGAACCGAATGTGCAGCGATGATGGCTGCCCACTGACCCAAATGGGCGCCAAAGAATTTCGTTTTCAAGTGGCCACGACTCTTTCAGGCCCCCCACGACCACCTCCTCGCTGACGGAGGCCTTGTGGCTGTTTTGTCTGTGGCCTTGATTCGAATTGGGTCTCTTTCTCTTCCTGCGTCTCAGAATCTCATACGCTTGGCCAATTAACGCCTGCCTTTTTGGCCAGATTTGTTGGCCAAATTTCCAAAGAGAGTTTACTTATTTGATTGCCTACTCAAAGGTCAGATATTTGCCAGCTATTTGTTTACCTAGTTCAGTCGCAGTCTTTTGCCCGCCTCGAAGCAAGTAGTTTTTTTAACTTTCATTCATCGGTTGCTTTTGGCATTTCGCGGTTGACGTTGTCGCCGCCAGTGTAAGCAAGGTGAAAGTTTTTCTGTGAAGCTGTTAAGTCGTGTTTAATACATTTTATGTTTTGAGTCGAGTTGCTCTGAATTTGTTTTTCTCGATTGCAGCTAAGAGAATGTAAATCTTTTCACAAAACAACCAGCAGGCACTTGTGAATTAACCAAAGCGAATCGTGGCCTTCTCCGACTGCAGTGACAGTTGCAATTTGGCCAATAACAATAATCGCTCTAGCAATTGCAAGTGCAATTTGTTCTGCTTTCTAAGAGTTGCTTTTTGGCGACGGCATTTCGGGGTCAGTAAAAGTTTTCGGTAGGCTTTGTTTATTCAAATTACTAAAGTGGATCACAAATCTCTGGTTGCATCACGGGCCATGTTGTTACCAAATAATCGATAAAGCCACTATTCACACTTTGTTGAAAGACATTAAAATGCAACTCGTTCCACGGTCGTTTTGGCCAAGTGATAGTAAGCTAGCGGTTTTTCTGCAGGGGTTGGTGACCACATACCCAAACGAAAGACTTAAGACACGAACTCGTTGGGTAGCTAGAAAGCAGCTGTGCATTTCAATTAAGGTTAAACACTTACCTAAACAATTATATTAATTACCTTTTTATTAAATTTTTCTCAACTCGAGTCAATAAACCTTGACTTGATTCTGGCCAAAAAGAAAGTGAAACGTAAGTTTCTCTCAGCTCGAGCCCGGAAACCAGTCCGTGACTGTCCAGAAACCCGGCTGAAGCTCTGACTCACGCCCTCGAAAATATTCCGCTCCCAGAAACCCAAAACGAAGAAGTAAAGAAGTGGAGGAGCATCAGCACCAACAGGCCTGCTCATTTACCGCAAATCACGAACCTTTTACAGCTTTCCCATCTTTGACTTTGACCAGGGAGAATCAGTGGAGCGTGCTGCGGCACGAGACCGCAAACGAAACTGAAAATAAATATCATGAGGGACCATCGCATAAATTACTGAAATGATATTTCTCGTTTGCTGCCAAAGAACTCGGTTATTGTTACACCCCCGTCTTCGCGGCTCTCAAAATGTTTATATTTTGTTTCTCTTTCGAGGCTGTGCGGTTTCTACACTTTCTAATTTGCGACTTTTGACCAACGCCAAGTGTAATTGCTGCTCTCTTTATTGAAATTGTTATACGGCCCGTTGTTTGTTCGGAGATTTTCTTAATTGCCACGAAAGTAAGAGTTGCGTGCAAAGTTTCCAACTTGAATTGCGTGTTTTCAAGAAAACACATAAACGGGGAGCTTTTCAATGGCGCCAAAGGAGAACATAACGAGCATCATTAACCAGCATGCCAAGGGAATTATGTCATTTTGATCAAAGCCAATATAGAAGATGGCTTTTGCATCGCAAGCAATTTTCCACTTCATTGGCGAGAAATCAATAAAGTTTCTCTGCCACACATTCCAGCTATTAGTTACCATTATCTTAACCACTAATAGCTGGATCACGCTTAACACGACGCTTTCTAAATTTACATGCCAGCCGTAATTTCCCCCGGGGATGTGGGTCAAATTGTGTCACAAACAATCAAATCCAAACTCCATTGGCATAACCAGGAGACGGGGCCGGTGTTAATGATTAATGACCCCACGATTTACACATCAATGCGTTGACCCATTCTGGGGAGCCAGTTCTGGAGCCGGCAATTATATGGGGATCGATGCAATCTCAGCCATTGGCATTCCACGATCGCCGCTCGACTCGTTGGCTTTATTAATTGTAACGGGAACCTGTTGCATGACATCTGAGCGAAAGAACCGCTAGCCACGGGAACTGGTTCTGGGGCAGAATGATATTGTGGAACATAAAAAGAGAGAAATAAAATTCATATGAAGAGCCTCACCCAGAACATTCACATTCACATTCCCATTCTAATTTGACTCAATTGGGAATGGTTGCCGATGCTTCGATGCTAATATCGCAAATCCAGCAAAGCTTCGATGATCGCCGGGAGGAAGTTAGCGGCTAACAGCCGTACTTGCCACCTAACCTGCGGCGGCTTTCTAACAATCACGTAAATACCATACATATGTGTGTGTTTCCCAACCTGCCACTCGGTTAATTTCCCTGCTGCAAGTGCTCCTCTTCACCCAGGAACTGGTTATCGCTGACCGACACCTTAATTGGGAGCAGTTAGACTAGTTTCTGGATGTTTCGGAAGCGACAGCGCCTCGAATTTAATTACAAGCCGCAACAACTTTCTTATCTGGTTTCCGTGGAAATTGTAACATATTTAAAGCATGAGCAATGGGAAAAAATTTGACAATTGTATTTTGGGAAATTCCTTTCCTAAGAGTCATTAAAGGTATGCAAAATCTTTGGACAAGTTAGCATAAAAAAGGAAGTACCTGGGGAGATAGAATTCTGTTTTCTTTAAAATAAAATAAGATTGTTTATACGAAATGAAATTAGCTTATCACGAGCCGGTACGAATTTCAAAAGCGTAACAAATATTGCCTTAATGGGTCTCAGCGTGTGCCACTCAAATGGGTCAAAGCTGATTTCAATTCCCCACCTGTGTTGCAGTACAGGAGACCCACTCGAACACTATTGGGCAATGTGAAAGCGTTGTTATGCGGATGGCAATGTCCGAATAGTTCGCCTCTTGTTGAATTACAAACAGCTCAACCACTGCCATTTTCGTCTTCGTTTTTCAGAAATCATGTGGAATCAACGGAAAGTTCATGCCTGCTTGCTGCTCTCCATCGTGGCGAGCAACTGCCTCCTGATGACCTTCGCCTTTCCTCAGCAGGAGGTCTACCAGCGCACGCACCAGGTGACCCAGTCACCTGTCTACCGGGACGAGAGCAGCGCCAGGAAGTTCGCTGTGAAGCCGAATGCCTCGAAGAAGGTGGCTTTGGACGACATCGAAGATGATCTGGAGACCAACCAGATCCAGGAGACAGTGGGCGGCCCCGGTGGATTCACCTGGTCGAACATGCTGGGCACCGTTATGACCATGTTGTTTAACGGAGCCGTTAATGCACCCACCAAATCCGACGATGTGGACAACTCCATCGGCCTGGGCGGCAGCCCCTGGGCTAATGTCATCTCCATGGGTGAGTGCCGTCTCTGATCTTCAGACACGGTTTTTTCCGTAAAGTTAATTTCCCAGAATCCAAGCCGTATCATCTCCTTCTCCACAGGTCTTCGCATCATCAACACCTTGCTGGGCGGCGGAGCTCCAAGCGATGGCATCGATAAGGTCGACAACGGCGGATCTCCCATGCAGGTAATCGATCGATCCATTAGCCCATAACATGGTGTACACTCACTGATTGCTTTTGTGCCACTTTTGTTTTGCTTTATCGTAATTCGCTGTTTGATTGTTACCGTTTTCGTTTTGTTTTATATCTACATGTCTATATCTTATATCCTATACTCGTACTGATACTTTGATACTGATACCGATTACTGAATACTGAAAACCGATTACTGATTCTGGTGCCTGGCTCTTCTTATTCTTATTCTCTTGATTATGTTTGTTTCCCGCCTACCTCCTCTACCTCTACCTCGCTAATAATCGCACAGGGCATATTGGTGGCTGTGATGTCTGCCGTTTTAGGCACCAGAGACCCCGATCAAGTCAACTCGATGGCCAAGCAAGCTGGCGAGGTAAACATCTTTATTGCTTTCACAACATTAAGATATAGAAAAAGATTACAAGTACACGAGACAGCAGCAGGCAACAAGATGTGGAACTAGATTGGAAGGGTTTTTAAAAGAAAGTTTAAAGTTTCATTAAGTTTTGCAAAGCTAAACTAAAGCATTTATCTCCTATTAATATTAGTCCTAAATATTTTATCAATAAGGGACCCCATCTTGTTGTCCTTTGCTGGCAATGTAATTAGAAAAACACACACACACACACGCCGAAAACACACAGATACACACACGGACAAACACCTTAGAATTGGCACAAGCAAATGCAACTAATTGACTAATGCTTCCTCTACCTTGCACCCACACTCTCGCGCACACACACACACTCTCCACTGAACAACGCTACCCCTTCCGCATCCACAGTTCATACAGATCGTGATGAACCTCCTTGACGCCCTGAAGACCTCCTTCTCCCATCGCTCCCTGACGGCCCGCTCCCTGGGCAAGCGCGACTCCGTAAGCGACGCCGTCGTGGCGGGCATCTCTCTGATGAAGGGCTACGTCCGCACCTACCGCAACTCGGAGGACCGCTGCTCCCAGAAGTACATGTGCGACGCCAACACGGAGTGCGTTCGCGAGATCGGCGGCAGCAGCATCTTCTGCCAACTGGGATCGTAAGTTAAATTATGGTTAATCCCTGCCGAGTGGTTTTTATAGCTAATCATTTTACTTTTCCCTTTCCAGTTATGCCACCAGCTATGTCCTTGGACGCACCAGCGGCAGCAGCTTCGAGGATCTCTATGATGCTGGACGCAGGGGGCGATCGGGCTTCGACTGTCGCCAGATGTATCTGGAGTGCAACGAGGTCTAGAACCTCCTTACACCCACGACTGGACACTTTCTCCTTAAACTAATTTAAATTAATTTATGTACTTCCACCTAGACATTAGCTATTTATATTATTTATTTAAAACTGCTGTATTTATGTAGACGATTTGCTTCTTTTAAGCTTACAAACAAATGAAACCCTTTAAAAA
The DNA here is from genome assembly GCA_035047325.1 of Drosophila vallismaia. Taxonomy (NCBI): domain Eukaryota; kingdom Metazoa; phylum Arthropoda; class Insecta; order Diptera; family Drosophilidae; genus Drosophila; species Drosophila vallismaia. The sequence goes on from JAWNPU010000073.1 coordinate 11,329,761, forward strand.
TAAAATGCATTCAATGAAACTAAGAAAGTTATTAAATATAATGGAGGATAATATGGTACCTTTTTAAGCGTAACAGTCAGCTTCTGTCAGCCCATGACATCTACATGCCAGGTATGCACTGGCGCCATCTATCGGCGCTCACACCAACCTCACCACTAGATGCAGCCATGTAAAAACATGGCTTCCAGCCATGTAAAAACATGGCTTCCAGCCATGTAAAAACATGGCTTCCAGCCATGTAAAAACATGGCTTCCTGCCATGTAAAAACATGGCTTCCTGCCATGTAAAAACATGGTTTCCGCCATGTAGAAATATGGCTTCTTGCCATGTAAAAACATGGCTTCCTGTTATGTAAAAACATGGCTTCCTGCCATGTAAAAGCATGGCCTCCACACTTATATACACGAACCGTAAAAAAGACCACCAACGGCCATTTTGGAATGTCTTAAACAAAATGGTAAGCGATTTAAAAAAAAAAAACAGGAATCCGGAAATCTTCTTTTATTTCAGAGTAACTCGCAAATACTGAAATTCAACCAGATTAAAATACAAATAAAAAACAAACCTGAGATGAGTGCGGTTTTGGTAGAATAAAATTATTTATTAAATTTGTATTTACTAGTGGCCCAGGTATTTATTGTTCAATTCTCCAGCCACCGAGTTTTTTGTTTAAGGACAAACTTTAAAGGCATTGTCCCATAAACAAAATTATTCCATGACCAGTCAAAAACATTTTCCCCATACTTTGTCCTAGATTCTAAACTAATCCAAAAACTAAGACAATACTGAAAGGTGTGTCCACCCAACTGTGCCTGTGCAGCCCCCGGAGCCACCGCTCCCTGGTGAATGCCTGTCAGCCGCCTGCCAAAAAAGTTGCCGCCTCTTCAGAGTCGCTTTGATTTTGATGCAACTACAGCCACCTCGGTCGTTGTCTCCCCGATTCCAATTGCTTATCAACATTCAGCAGCAGGCTTGAGAGGACTTTGAATGCCAACCACGAGGGATGGCCACGTGAGGAAGTCGTGAGCTTGTATATACTCGAGAACACGCCAAGGGTCTTGGGTTGCACGGCACGTTCTCATGACTGAGGCTGCAAAACTTTCTGGCAGCCAATTTGGGCGAAAACAAACAGGAAAACTTGGCAGGACGATGCCAGAGGCAGGGACTTGTCTCTTGTCTGCTCGTGCCACTGCGCAGCTGCAGCCGTTCGCAAAGTTTTTGCCATTTTGATAAATGCCACGACACAGCTGAAATTTATTGGACAGCCGGCAACGCCGACGCAAAGAAAATTGCAGCATGCAAATGCAATGCTGCAGGGGGAAACTTGACTCAACTTGGAGTGCATATCTGGGCAAGTGTGTGTGCGGGCACCTAACCCACATTTAATGGGCGGAGATGGCAACATTTTGTCCAAGATGAAGGCAATGCTCCTGCTACTGCTGTTCTGCTACAACTACTACTGCTGCAGTGGATGCCTCCAAAGTTATGATTAATTTGTGCGGCCAAGTTTTTGCAACCGACCCCCCGAAAAAGTTGCTCTATCCACTGCCACATCCACTGAGCTGTTTGTTTCCACTATCTGTAGGAGCCTTCTGCCAGTAATTAAAGGAGCTTTGGACCAACTGGCAGCCAGCAACTGGCGATGCATCGCTTAAAATTCCATTTAATTACGTTGAGTGTTGAATATCTTTAGTGCGCTAATTAGAACTGTGCGCAAAACTTTTCTCGGACACCGAATGCACTCGCCGCGGGACTCTGCAGAAGCGGCGGACAGGGAGGAAGAAGGCGAGAATTTCATCCCCAAATGAAACAATCGAATTTGGACAACGATCTAATTTGCACCAGAAGTTCCGCCCAGCAGATGCTGCCGTCTGTCTGAGCCTGACATTTTTGTCAGACAGCTTAAATTGTTTTACGCAGATTATAATTTACTTCTAGTTTGTACGCAGGAATTAAATCCGCTTGTTGAAATATTGAATAATTTTGACGAAAGTTTGAATTGGCTTATTAATTGTTTTTTCAATTAAAATAAAACTTCCTGGCCAGTTTTAAGTGAATTTAATATATCTATTAAACTCATAATTCTTTTCCGTAGAACCAATAAATGTTAGCATTTAATTAGTGCCATAGGCTATTTATATTTGAATATCATATTTCACCCTTAATTGCTAATTTTCTCAAAACTACACATGTGGTGAAACAATAAATAGGAAATTCCTATTAAAAAGCATTTTATCCTTTGAACTTGTGAATATCTGTTTTTATTAAATTCAATTTCTATCAGACTAGCGTGTTGAGATTTGAATTTAACAAGCATAGAAATAGAGCGAGGGGAAAATATCTTTAATTTGAATGAATATAATGACTTTTGGTCAACATTTTTTCCCTGAAGTAAGCCGAAAACTATTTACGATAAATCCCAAAGGAAAACAAACCACAAATAAACACACACAAATTCTTTTTGTGCCAGACTTACGTAGGAACAGGTAAATAAATGTCCATCAAAGTCAGAGGCAATTATTTGGATATTTTCACAAGTATTTTTTGATTTGATTTCCTTGACGGCTTTGCACGAATCAATTTATTCGAATGGACAAAAGTGCGAAAATCTGTTTGATGACCTCAATTTAAGCAGAGAATAAAAAGAACAAAGCGACAGACTGTAAAATGACTAACGAAAAAATGAAAAAGACAAATATTGAATATGTTTTGGAAAAATATTTTTGCTATGGGCGCTGAACCAAAATTGACCTATTGAAAATTTAATGTTTGCATACAACAATTTCCTGCACAACAGAAATAACAACAATACCAAGAACGACAACGTCAACAAGAAAGGGTACGTGAATGTTCTGCTGATGCTGACAACTACAACGAGCTGCGGGCTGAAAATAAAAATACAAAAAAGTAAAAAAAAATGAGGGAGAACTGGAAAATGAAACCCAAAACAAACCACAGCGCCAGGACGACCGGAGGATCCGCCGGAGGACGTCGCTCGACGGGAAGCCGCGCGGGCAGTAAAATCGATACACTGAGCGTATAAACGAAACAAAACCAATACCAAGAGGCGACACACTGCCGGAATTTGCATTTGGCTTTTACCTTGCCCCTGCCATTGCACCCGCTATATTCTCCACCCATGCCAACCCACATTCGCCGACCCGATCCCTTGCCGCCCCGCGGATGTCCTGTGGCAATGTGTGGGGCATGTCAGTGGTTGTCACCATCAGCATCACCATCAGAATCACCAAGCGCCGTTAGCCTCGCGATATTGGCTTTTTTTTTGTTTGTCGGACGAGTGGGAGGAGGTCTTGGATGGGTGGAGGCGTCACTGTGGAAAACCAGAAGGCGCCGTGGCATCCAGTGAACGCATCCTGGCCCGGAGAAGGGCACCCCCCGCCGACCTATTCCAATTTTTGAGTTGGCCCGGCAGCTTTTCAAAGCTGGTTGGTGGCACTGTGTCTTGTATTCTACGAAAAATTGGTTTTCCCAAAGCATATTTATGGTTTGTTTTATTGTTTTATACGGCTTTAATGGACAAGCAGTTGTAAAAGACATTAAAATAAAAATACCGGCGAGCATTTCAATACCTTTTTCACTGAAAAGTGCACGCTAAAGCTAAGAAACGCTAAGAAATTTGCAATTTTGCTAAACAAGTTTATTGTATATTTTTATACGTATAGTGGGATTTTTTTATCTGTAGAATCGCTTGAAATTGTTTTTCGATAGTTTGTTTCACTGTTAGTGTCGGATTTTTGTCCATCAATTGACAAGCGATTTTCCGTTCAGTTTCAGACAAGTTGGAATTGCTAAAATTTGTAGGACATTTTTCAAAAAAATCGAACAAACCACCATGAAGGGAATTCGTTCACTTTAGTTCTGACCATTTTCAGCCAACTTTGCGCATTCATTATTGAGGTTTTGAGGGCGTTTGAACTATACTAAATTATTAACACTGTAAAATAGTTGAAATATTAAATTGGTGAAATACGCCTACACCTATTTCTGCCAGGTTTCCATAGTATTTCGTTGGCTTCCTGTTTAAGTTTTGGACCGGAAAACATTCAAAACATCATTTGGCGATGGGCTACTTACAGTCCGACCGTTGGGGGAATATTCAAGTATCATTAGATTGATAGAAAGTGTAGGGAATAGGGTTTCTTAGTCTTATCGAGTTTTATAATTTCCGTTGGCTCTTCAATTTTAGGGCAATACTCTAGCAAAATACTCTATGAACTCAAAACTTAAGATTTATGTCATTACTAAGCTAGTTTATTCATTGGAAACAAAAGAAGCTTATGAGTTTTCCAAAACCTTAGATCAATTACGGTGAAACACAAACAATATAATGGCAGCAGTTATAGTTTTAACCCGCTTTTAGTTTTAGGTGAAGTGAGTTTAAAGTTGGCCAACGGAATTGGCTTAACACGGGTTTCGCGCCCAGCTCGAGTGAAATTCGATTGGACCAATTTAATTACGACCTCGGAGGGCGTATAGAAACTTCCACTGGTCAGAGCCACATCCGCCGAGTAGCGATAAGTGTTTGGGTTGTTCCATCTCCATTTCCGAATCGCACATCCCCTGGCCCTTTCGTTTTCTGTTTTTCGCAGCAAAACAGTTGGAAATTTGGTAGTGATATACAATATATAGTATACATATTTGTATATATTTTGCTCTTGTATTTCGGTTCCGCAAACAAATTGCTTAAAGTGGAAAATTGCTGGCGCTGCATTTGTGTGTTCCCCACAGGATGGGGATAAAATGGGACGGAGTGTATGTGTGTGGTCCTGGGCTCACGATTTCTCTCAGGCTGTGCCTGCATTTATCTTTTATTGGCTTCTTCTATCTCTTCCGCACTTTCAGTCTGCTCCGTGACTTCCTTCCCAATCAAATCAATATTCGATTGATGCGAGCACCATTATCTTTTTATTATGAACATTTATTTGCCGTCGCCGGCTCAATTTGCCAGCTAATTTTCATGTAGCGTCAGGACGGCAAATTAGTGCGGCTCGGCTTGATTAATTGATGAGGCAGCTTTGAGTCCTTGTCACCACAGAGATTTGCTATAATCTATCACACATTCCTGCCCATCCCATCCGGGGGCCGGAGGTCAACCCTTTTTTGGGCTTTTCTTCGTTCTCGTCTTTTTTAGCCATCAACCGATTTCTTTATCGCCATCGATATAAGCCAGAGATGTTTTATGCGAAATAAATGCTCGGCGTCCTGCCTGACAGCCGGTCTGCATCATCAGCAGTTGCTACAAAGTACGGATCGCAATCTCATAAAGCCAATTCGAATATTTGCTTAAGAATGTCATAAAAAAGGGAAACAGGGATAAGCCGTAAAACCAAGTCTAGAGCGAAGAACCTACTAAACGATAACCCCCGACATCCTCGACCGAAATAATAAATATGTTCGGGCCGTAAAAAAGTTGGCTCAAGTTCGTTAAGCCAATGCCCCAAGACGGATAGAAATGGCCTGGCCTGTTCGACATTTTTAATTGTGCTCTTGGCCAATAATTTTTTATTGCCTTCTAAACGCCACTCGACGTGAACCAAATTAAACAATTGTCGGGGTCACCAGGATTCCCCCATGGGACTCTTCAATAAGTTTGTAAAATAAAACGCGAAAGCGTACCACAAAATTGTAAACAACATATAATTTAATTGTTTCTTTGTCGGGCGAGTTGGACGAAGATTTCGTAATTAAAATTTGTACAGCAATTGCTTTAATTAAGGCCGCAAGGTGAGTGCCAAAGTTTACGACCAATACAAATTGATGTGGAATGGTATGAGATGGTGTCGGTATAATTTGAAGTAACTTTCCAGCAGACAAAGTTTCCCCTCAAATTTATAGAGTTTTTTGTTTGAAAATACAAAAATACAAAATGCCAATGGGTGGGGAGTTTACAGCCCTCCTCGAACCTTTAAATGTCAAATCAGAGCCACAAACATGCATACAATTTTGTTCAACAATAGGTTGAACGACACCTTGTTATGTGAAAAATCTATTTATATTTATATTTTGAGAACAGGTGGATAAAAAAATGACTAGACTTTAAAGGAATGCAAAATTGATGATAACTAACGCATGCTCTCCTTTTTAGATATCAATCATTTTCGTTAAATTTGTATTTAGACAACAGAGCGTATGAGTGATATTTTAAAGTCGTAAACTATTGGTTCTGAAAATCAATTGAGTGAGTAATTTTAACAGAAAGCAGCTATATCGTTGAAGAGCATGTTACCAACGGCTTCGAAATGTTCTCCAATTCTTTTCTCCCACTTTGACATGACGAAAAAAATCTGCTGTGAAGACAAACTTGTTGTTTGCTCCTTAACTTGGTGGGTTATCTCAAGTCGAACATCATCATCAGCAGCCCATCAGCAGCATAGCAGCGTCATCAACATCATTGGTATCCCCCAACATCGCCGCCATCATCATAATTTTCTGGCTTCGCTTATCGAACTCAAAAAAGTTAAGAATAATGTACACTTCAACATTTGCGCCATAGTTTGAAAAGAAAAAAATCTGCAAGAGATTGCGGAAGGCAATGGTCTGATGGCAGTGACAGTGGCTGGGTAAACAAAGGCTCCTTCGAAAATAGGGAACATAACATAACTTGTCCCCAACAATTTCCTCTTAAGTAAAATTCCCAAGCCTCTTTGTTTGGCTTGAAACTAAGGAAGTTATAAGAATAGCCCCGTTGCATGGCATTATTATTTAATATATTGAGGAACTTTCCTTAAAGTTTCTACTCTAGTTACTGAAGCGAATTACACAGAAATACAAATGAGTTTCCATGAATAGTTAAAGCTGACATAATTAACCAAAACGATTATCGTTGAACCTAACAATAAATAATATTGCATTTGCGTGCTCTTTTATAAGGGCTTAGATAGATTACTTGACTTATTCCCAAGTCAATATACAACCTGGTAAATCAAATTAAGTACTCATCCGCCTTGTTAGTTTGAATTTTTAATTTGCTTCTTGTCCATAAGCAATTAGCCATAGTTTGAATTCGACCACTGTATTGCGGAGAGCGGGATAAAATGCGTAGCCTGTGTACTGGCGAGTGCTTTCGTAATGCAAATGAAATCCGTTTTTGTTGGCCAACGAGGTATTCATTAAATACCACCGATTCGGAGGGCCGCAAATTGCACTCGCCGATAGGCAGCCTGCGAAATGTGCAAATATTTATAACTGCAAACTGTGCGCCGAATTCATCAGGCCTAATAGCCTGCCTGATGGCGAGATGGCCAGTTGGTTGGTTGGCCAAAAGCGGAAACAATGGGTGTGTGCCACCCACCGATAGACCCATTCAGAAGCCATCCAAATATTCTCGTACCCTAACAGCGCTACAGAGCTCCTGCTCTATGGAAATGTTGTTGATAATGATTTGCATTAACGCGCATTACAGCAAACCCATTTCAGGAATGAATGGCTAAGAGTGGAAGTAGATACGCTAATGCGAAATGATTGGAATTCTTTGGACAGATATTGCTGGCGCAAACGCAATTTATCTTCCTCAAATTGAACTGTTCCAGAGATGCATGTCCGATAAAGGCCTGACGTCTGTCAGCGGGTGAAAGTTTCACAAAAAATATTCTGATCACCCCTTACTTTTGCCAAAGTGCCGCGAAGGCAACACCATACTTTTCCAGCAATTTGTTGACTCCTACAATTGCTTGTCTATTTGGCTGATTCAATACAATTATCTAAAGATTTTTCCTGATTTATTTACTTAGGATTTATTTATTTTTTGGACACGATTTAGGGACTTGGGCTCTCTACATTTCCCTTTGACTTGTTTACTGTTTACAGAAATATGATGCTCATCTCAAACAGAAAACGGAAAATAACGTAAGCCAACAAAAAATATTAAACCGAAGAAATTTAAGAGCTTCGAGAAACAGGAATAGCATCAAAAAATATGTTAAAAGACGGGCAAAGAAGTTAAATGAAACTCGAACTGATGCAGGACAAAGTAGAAGGCCAACTTCGGACATCAAAGGATCGTAAAACGCACTCGCACTTCCCCAGTGGAGAGTGGAGCAAAAAAGGGGTCCTGTCTCGGTGCTAATACAATTATCTGGGCGAGGACCCGAAAATTGTTACACAACAAATGGTCAAGTCTGGACCTGATGTCATTTGCTGCATTTGCCTCTGTTTTTCATGTAGTCCTCTGGTCATTACAGCTCAAAGCGAAAAAAAGTCAAAATTGAGTTTTTCAAGAAAAAACACAAACATGAAGGAAGTCGAAAATTTAAAAAAATACATGACGGCTAATGATCTTTAACACTATGCTTTATACTTCATATTACAACTATTGGTCGGCTAACTTTTATTATGTAGTTCCTTAAATGGGGCCTAAATTTGCGTTGTAGATTATTAGAGAATTGAAGGGTATTCCTATCTTAAATTGGATGCGTTTTGGCAAAGATATAGAATGCTTTGCTCAAGAATAGGATGGATATTGGAAAAGATACAGCAACCGCCTTAGGCTATAGAGTTCTCAATGGATTTCCAGCCAAGAATAATTTCCTTTCGGAACCCCTGGAAAGTTTTAATTTAGTAAGTTAACTTTAATTCAATCATTCTAAAAAGATTAAAAAAGAAGCACCATTTTCGCAAATTTTTTTTTCTTACATTAATCATGTTTATGCCATTTCAAGTGTGAGATGGCGTCTTCATTGAATAATGGAACTTTCAGAGTCAAGAGGAAATGGCTTATCGAATATTGAATATGTATATATATTGATCAAAGAGAATGTATATGTATAATAGCTGCTGGAAGAAACTGTCACTGGGAAAGTGTTCATTTTACTTTCGCTTTCCTTTATTTTTTTTAGCTTATCTTAAAGTTTTATTATTCGTTTTGGCTTGTTGTTGCTTTTCCGATTTTATTTTTCCTGGCTAGCTGGCGTCGTCGAGCAAGGACATTTCCAACTGGCTTCATCTTGTTTGACTTTTCCTGCCTTGACGCGGGTCCTGCTGAGTTGTTGGACTTAAGCCAGCGGGTATTGCCTCCGGTTCCCGCCAACCTCTTCCCAAGTTCCCGGCTGTCGTCAGGCGACTCAGTCATCAGCATCAGCAGCAACATAGTGAAAAATATTTACTGCCGTTCGTCCTTTCGCCCCTGTCATCCTTGCCCCGTTTTGCTGCTTTGTGTTTCTTGTAAATTGCTTCGCTTACGTCCATCCCAGTTGCTACGGCTTTTCCTACTTGACAGGACAACGACAAATTTTACGTGTTGTTTCTTATTTTTCCTCTCTTTCTTTTTACTCAGATTCCTCTCTGTTTGTTTTATCCCATCCCTTTTTTTAATCGCCCGTTCTCTCGGAAGACGGAGATGTGATTTCCGCTTGCAATAAAATAGACTGGCTACCTTAAAGGCTTTATGACCCTTGGAATTCGCCAGTTTATGGCTTGTGTTATTTTTATGCACTCTACTTGGCTGCCTCCTCTCGGGCAGGTCATAAGTGTTGAACCAATTTTTGTTTTCCTTTCGTCACTTTGATGTCCTCAAATGGGGTTGGGGTCAGTTGAAGCCGTAGTCGAAGCTGGAGCCAAATTACCATAAAATATTAAATTATTTATGCATATCCCCATCAAGAAAATTTCTTTGCTGGTCCCCCTTTTTTTTATTGACCAAACCAGTGGAGGGTCAGCCAAAATGTGGGTCTCAATTTGGCTTACTTGGGGATAAAGTAGTCAAAAGATTTCATTCAGTGTAGGGTCCATTACTGCTTAAGCCAATTTAGGGATTTTAAAAGAAAAAGGGTAATGCAAAAAAGGTGACAATATATTACCTTCAAATCCTTTTGGGAGACCACATTTGGTGACTCGCATAAGTAGTCCCATATTTTATCAATTAAAACAACTTTATTTGTGAGAATTATTCAAATATGATTTATGTTTTCCCCGAATGATTATTAATAAATTTTGTTTCTGTTTTTTTTGAAAATTTTAATCAACGATACGCTGGAGAATACTAATTCATGCAAACCAATTTGTTAAGCATGATAACATTCATAAATGATTTACCATTCTGATGAGCCAGACCAAAAATACAGAAAGCACAGACAAATTTCCATAAATTTTCACATGATTTATTGAATGCCTTTTATTTATGATGAATTTTCAATGGCTGTATATTTTTTTATTTATTTCATAACTTCCTTGCGACAATAATCTAATTATTGATTCGATTTCACAACTTGAAATGGAGTCTGTGTGTCAAATTGAATGTACATTAGATTGAATCAAGTATGGGGAGTATGTGAGACACGCAGACATGAGAGAGTTATGGTAATATTTAACCTAATTACGGAACCGTCAATCCGGTCTCCTGCCGCTATTTACAAGGCCGTCTTTAATTAATCTCTAACCTAAGTTACGTAACTGCAGATGGCGCGAAAGCTTACAAATAATTGGAAGTCGGACGCGCGACCCAGGTCAGCGTTCAATAGGCCAGTCACGTCTGGGGCTGCATTGCCCGCAGGACTCCGAGGACACCCAGGAGTGCGAGCATCGCTTGGAACGTGCTCCTTTCGCCAGTCCTTGTCCGAGTCCTTGCCGCCGCCGACATGATGGCCGATGCGGAGTATTCACCTGTTGGCCATAGTAATTCGTCGACCGACGACAGTTTCGATTAATACGAATCATTCATTTCACCTCACATAGAAATAGAAATGGGATGCGACAGCCCGGAGGCCTCTCTCCCCAACTTACCGCTTAACACGTGCAGGTCCACGGATACGGAAACGCTGTTCGATGGCTGGCACGTATAATTGCCGGAGTCCTCTTTCCGCACGAGCGGTATTATCAACGAGCCGATCTGCAATAACCGTTAACCGGTAACCGTTAACCATTTATCGAGTGTACAATCCCCCAAGGTCGTAAACACTTCACTTACCGTATTTTGATTATCGCCCACAGTTCCAAATATATTTCGATCCAGTTGGGTGTACCATCCGGTCCTCTCGTCGCTCTCGCTGATCTTCTTCTGGCCACGGAACCAGATGATGTACTTGGGCGGGTCCAGAGTGCCCCGGACGATGCAGTGAAGCGCAACCTTGCTGCCCGCCTTGACGAAGCGGCTCTGATCCCCAATCAGTTCAGTCTTGGGTGCTGTAAAATAGTTTATTTCCAATACTTAGTTTTATTTGGTAAATCATTAAACACTCACTGACTATTTGCAAGTGCACTTTGGCACTTAGCTTGGGCTCCGTGGCCATTTGGCACTCGTACCAGCCGGCATCGCTCGGCTGGACATATTTGATTTGCAGGGACCAGGTGTAGTCGTGGTCCTCCTGGAAAATCGACTGAAACCGTTCATCGGCAATGAAAGTCGTTTCGTCCACACTAATGATGTGATTATCCCTGATTCGTACCCAAGACACGGGCTTGTCGGACAAGCGATGGATCTAAAAATGTACCAAAGAAAACTGTTAGCTAAGAACTTAAATTTAAAGACAGAGTACTTTATATTGTTCTCTTAGTTCACTATGGAACTATGAAAACATGAAGCTTCAACAACCAGCATTTACATAACTATTATTATGCAAATCTTTGGCAATCTGCTGCTAATGAGCTTTCACATTACACAGATTGCATTCGATGTTGGGCTAATCCATACATGAATAATTACCCCGGAGCCCGCGAACTAAAATAATCCAGCCACGTTCTGCCTGTCGTTTCGGTGTTAAGTTGCAAAAAAAAGAAATCTGATGGCTCAAACGAATCCACGAGCGTAAAATCTTAGATTCCGACCAGAAAATGGAAATGAGGAAGCAGACGATGGCCGATTCTGGGCCAACTTAAAGCTAAGATATTCTCACAGCTTTGTCCGTTTTGCTTTGGCCCTATTTTCGTGTCCTGCCGGCTTCTGGTTTGGCCCTGTTGTGGTCCAGGCACAGATCAGCATAATTTCATTTGCATATCAACAATTCATTCTGTTTACGTTTATTTTTTATGACGTAAACAACCGCCCATGCTCCTATTCGCAGTTTACAATTCCACACAATTTATACATATACCATATATATATATGATATTTATACATATGTATTTGTTTGTATTTTATATATGTATTTATTTTTTATCCGGCCCTTTCACGGTCTGCTCTTCTTTCGCTTTTGTTTAAGTCTATTTTCCAGATATGGCCAAGAACACCTACGTAGAATGAACGCATGTAAATTTGGTGTCTGTTGTAGCTGTTGTTGTAGATGTAAAGTACATTTTGCAATATGTATGCATGCAAATAAGTGTTTCGCTTCCTTCTTCCATCTTCCTGCTTCCGATTCCATCTGTATCTATATGTCTATGTGTATCTGTATCTATATCTGTTACTGTATCTGTATCTGTTTCTGTTTCTGTATCTCTATTCTAAACCGTCTGTGAATGTGTGAACGCGTGGCTGTGTGCAATATGATAATGCTAGTTTTATCTCCGGTCCGTTGAAATTAAAAAGGAATTCGGAAGCATAAGTAGCACAAATGGGCACTGTATCAGTCAGTTTGTCGCTGGTTTGTCTTCAGTTGTCTCAAGATATCAGGTTTCTGATGGTCTTTAAAATTTATATAATCCCTTTAAGTTTATTATTTTCCAACTCTGCTTATTTTTGGCCACAGTTTTGGTTGAGTTTGTGGGACAGAAGATTTAGCTAGTTCTCTTAATGACCATTACAAAATATTTATTCAGTTTAATTATAATACATTCCTACTAAGACACCCAAATAAAAGCTTCACAATCCGCTTGCATTTTTTTGTTAAGCAGCTTAACCCGTTGGCAGCTATTTTTGACACGTGACATTTAATTCAAATTTAATATTCGCAATTAAACGTAATCCCATATTAAAAACCCTTTGCAACAATCCTTAAAGGCTTACCCCACTTACGACGCCCAATTTGCGCGACCCCAAGCCAACCCAATCGGAATACATGAAAGCAGACAAACAATTACACTCAAAAAAAACCATACTAGGAAACTTAGCTATTATGAAACATTTAGAATATATTCTTCTTTTATAAATTGAAGAGTACATTATTCATAAAATGTATGCCAATTTATATAGTTCATAATCAGATATAATATATTTTCGAGACAATATTTTTTTCCGTGCACTCTGCACTCACCTGACATGGCATGTAGGCATGGTTTCCCATCTGGGCGGTGATGTTTAGCACGGGCATTGTCAGGTTGCGACGCAATCCCGCCCCCTCAGTCCCAATCCCGCGGTTGGCCTCCAAGTAGGATTGCTGCTCTTTATACGTTTGCCGGCGCTGTTCCTCCGGCGATATTGTAACCGCTTCGGAGGATGCGGCTGCTGCTTTGGCGGCCTCTGCCTCTGCCTTGGCTGCTGCCTTAGCTGCCTCGGCTGCTGCATCGGCGGCGGCGCGGTAGGCGGGCAGATCCGCCGCCGCAAAAACGGGAAACGGCGGCAGGAAAGTGGGAATGGAGAAGCCCTTGGTCAGTGAATCGGCGACACCCGGATGCGCCTCTACCTCAACCGGCAGCCTTTCAATGGAGTTGCGAACATCCGTTTCCGCAGATGCAGGATAAATTGTTGATATGAGCATCTCCGATGTTGCTGCCGCCGCCTGTGCTGCTGATGCTGTTGGCTGAGCTTCTGTTTGCTTTCCTGTGGACTGAGTAGTTAGCCCAATTTGTGCTGACTGGGTCGTTGGTATCGTTGTTCCAGCCATATCTGCTGATGACATGCCTCGGGCTTCGGCCGTGCTCCACAAACTCGATGTTGCTGCTGTCTTTGCTGCCACTGCCACTGGTGGTGCCTCAGTTGTTTCTGGTTGCTGTGGCGGCTTTTTTGCTGTCGTCAAGCTGCCGGCTGTCGTAATTAGATCGTTTTGTGTTGTCATTGGCCTATCTAGCAAAGTGGATCTTGTGGCTGTCGTAGGCCTGCTTGCCTCAGTCGACTCTGGCTCAGGATGTCCTCGTATAAGTTCCGCTGGCAATGGGTTTCCTGTCTCCTGGGAACTGCAGGTGACAAGTTCTGTGGGCGTACACAAAAAAGTAGATTGCGGTTGTTTACAGACAATTTTCTGTGGTCACTAATTAAAGGTTGGTATTCAGGTTTTGGGGAAGGTAAAAAAAAAACACTTAATACTATAAATATGTCATTTTTAAATATTTGTTCTACATTAAATCTTCAATATGCATCTTAATTTTTAGCAACAAGATCCGAAATCATCAACTGATTCCAAAAGAAGCCTTTATAATACATTTCTCTACTAATGCAATTTGCGGCTTAATTTAAAGCAAAGAATCCTAAATAAATAAATTTTATTAATGTTTGTGGCGCACATCAAAGCGTTTGGAAATTACGAAAAATTATTGCAATCGGCTTATGCAAGGAGAATGAATTAAAATACCAGGAAAACAAATGGAATTTCCCCAACATTCATGTGGGAGTGTGTGACTGTTCGAGTGTGGGAGTATTTAAGTGTGTGTGTGTAAGGATGTCACACACACAAGCCCACTCAGGGGCGGATGTATTTCGTTTCAGTTAATTTTCAATTACGCTTTTATGCTAATTAAAATCATAAAAATTTGCCGCTTAATGTCACTGCCTGTGGTGGCTTTCAGTGCGTTTTGTTCGCTCTTTACTTCTCAGTTTTAATTTTTTTCTGCTTTCTGCGGGTACGCTTTCTAGTGCTAAAAGTTGTTTGTTTTTTTGTAGCTGTGGCTGCCTTTTCCTCTTCTACCATTGCCGGTTTGTGTTTCCCTTTTAAACTTTTCCTTTTTATGTTTTCGACTTTGTGCCCTAGAGGAAAACTCAACATAAAAATAAATGGTAACTTCGGCCTCATAATCATTTCATATACACGTGTACCCTGCATCCTCGGACGAGGGAAATCAAATCAAGAGCCCACTCTCCCTCTCCCAATCGTGCTCGCACCTCGTCCTAATTAATCAAATGAAACGCATCCAGGCTAAATAAATATATTTTTATTTACATTCGAGATTTTTCCGTGGCCTGCAATCGTATTTTATTTATTTGCTGAACACAAATGTGTCATATATCACGAATATCGCATAAATATAATATTTTCCCAGTTGATAGCCAAATAAAAAGTATTTATTTATCCTGAACAAATAAAGTTCCATCAATTTGTGCAAAACTTTATTAAAAGATTACAAAGCTAATAACTTTAGGCAATAAATTTATAAAAAAAAATAAAATGAAAGGCCATCTGAACGACTAGGCAAAATGCCGCAACATTGATTAGCTCAACACCCCAACCAAAAGGAAACTTATTTTAAACAACTTTCTGCCCCCTAACACGCTGAAAAGGACATGCCGGCCTCGGGGCTAAGCACCAACTAAATTGAGAGGGCGGAGAAGAACAAGGCGGAGGCGTGAACTTGGCAGTCGAAGTCATTCAAGGGAAAAGTTTTGAGCAAACCGCAAAAACGGGCAAGAAGAAATTGAACATGGTGTGCACTTGAAATTGTTTGATTTCAATATTTCTGGGAAATTTAAGTTTTCACCTTAATAAAATATTGAAAAAGTTTATCAATGTTTTTTTTCCATTTCTGATACTTTTCCACGAAATCCACACAATTTTCTCTGCGATTATCGGACTAAGAAGCTGATCCTATGACCTTTCTTGCCGGAAATACTTCATTATATGTTCATGTGAGTTGGAAGTCAAGTATATATATTTATTCTTGTTAGAAAATTTATAAAATAACTCAAAATAAAGTCACTTTGATCTGCATTATTGATCTGTTTAAAAATAGGATATTTAAATGGAATTCGTGTGAGCAAAACTAACTCATTTGAGGCTTTCTTTCTACCAATACCCAGTGAGTTCAATGCTCAGAAAAAATGGGCCAAATCTGGGACCTGGGATTGAGCACTGATTTTCAGGGCCAAGATCTCACTGAGCTGATAACCAAAAAATTTGCATTTTTAAATTATTTCATTTCACGTGCTTGTCAGGGCCTTGATTTAGGTAGAGCAAGAAATTTCAGCCGTTCTCTTTACCTTTCAGCTGCCCAAAAAGTCTACGTGTCTCGAGGCTGGGACAAAAAAAGAATTGGCCAAAAAAAAGTACGAGCAAGTGCAAAAAAAATAGAGAATCCACAGGGCAACCGCATAAATTTCCCCACGAAATCATTTCGAACGAATGCGTGTGATTTGGCTGTGTTGATAAGGTCCACCCCAAAGGTCGAACCCAGGCCAAGCAAAAAGGTTGCAAGCCGTTTTTTTTGTTAAAATGCAAATTGAAAATTTCACTCACAGAAAAATAGTAAAGTTAAACCGCACTGCAGAGTAGAATATTTTTTATCCTCCGATTCGTTTTCGCTTTGTTTGGTATGTCAAGATGGAATGTCCCAAGGGGAGGTTTGGTTTTCGGAACGAGAAAAGCAAATCCAGAATCGGTTGCTTAAGGCCGAGTTTGCATTTTCAATTAAAAGCAATTTAGCCGGCAATCAAATCGATTTTGATTTCCCCACAAAGGAAAATGCTTGCTCAAACAAAAACTTGGAAAAAACCAAATTTAGTTTTGTGCAACATTCAGTATTTGTAATTGGAACAGGCTTTTAGCTGGAAAGAAAGCGAATTGTCAGAGGCCCCAAAAACTATTCCCCCAAAAGCCGATTAGTTTTCAGTATTTTTGCCCTGTTCCTTGGCCTTTTTATTTTGGGTTAGCCAGGAAGAGGTGTGATCCGGCCATTAAGAGCACTTGACGACAGTCAGACCCACACAACTCGCACACCCATCATTCACCCACAGTCACACACTCGAGTGGCAGAAGAGTGAAACGTGCAATAAGACTCAAATTGTTTTCTTGTTTTCCTTCACCAGAATTGGCCGCAGTCATGGCAATGGCACACATTTTCCCATCTACACCCCAGATCCGGGTCCCAGATCCGGACTGATTCCGCACTGAAGTTCATATTTTAAGCCGGCTCTAGCCGGAATGCCTGCGGAATAGTAATGCTCACAAATTAGGCAAACGGCTGACGCAAAAATTACTTAAATTGGCATTGGCCGGTGCCAGACAGAAACAACCAAACAAACTAACCTAATCAAAATTTGGGAAAATGAGACATCTCTTCAGGGTCAGAAGCTTAGCTTCATTGAAACATTAATTGGATCTGTGTAGGTTAATTTGACATTTGTTTAAAGGGGAGTACCCTAATATTAACGTAGTATTTATCTTAGTAGGTTTTTTAAGCATCGTGAAATCTCCAAATAAAACTTGTTCACTGCATTGGACAACTGAATGCATCCAGGAGAATGTGAAAGAGATACCTTTGACCGTTGAGTAATTAAAAGAATGCCATGGACAACCTGAAATACCTATCGTGAAGCAATTTTAACTATCACAGATGGCCAGGATGAAGCCTAGAAATCTGTTTCGAAAACTATTCTAATTTAATGCTCTCAAAACTGGCTAAGCCCGCCCATTGCGGAGGTGCCTGCCATGTGGCATGCTTTATTTTGTATGCTGAAGCCTTGGATACCAGTGACGCAGTCACCTGAATAGGGGCTAAAGTAGGGATTGGGACGGTGGATCGTGTCCAGACCGGCCCATATGGTGTACTTGTCCTGGCACTTTGACCCCTTAGTTAATATTTCATGAAGTTTGCCTTTTATGAAGCTGCACAGAATCGTGAGGTAAAGTGATAGGAGAGACACAGAGATGACAAGCACGAAGAGAAATGGGATTCGATTTAGTAAAAGCAAACACATAAAATTGAAATTTACTTAAAGTCGACCGTGTTTGTCTAAAAAAATAATTTCACAAGCCATATTTAATTCAATTTAATAAATATTAAGACATTTTTAGTAAAATAATCATTTTTATAATAATAACTTGAACTTATTTATAAATAAATAATGAATCTAATTTCTTGCTTAACCTCTGAGGACTTTAGTAAACAAATAATCAAGTTTACTTCCCACCAAAGTTGAAGAGGTCATAATTCGAGCAATCTTCGTGGCACGTGCATCATTAGCGTGGCATCGAAGCCCCCGCATCAGCTTTGGCCAAATGCGCCAACTTTCTGCTCTTTATTTTTCATATAATTATACAAAAAATATGCGTGGGCCCAAAAGCCTAAAAAAAAAACGCGATAATTACATGTCCAATAAAAAGTCATGGCTGTTTCGCAAGGACAAAATGACGGCGATGGCATCCTGGCCATAATTAAAACGTCGAGTGCTTGTGGCCAAAAGAAGACAGAGGGCCACTTGACTCGTGGCCATCCGCAGTTCCATCCGCACCTGTAACCTAAGCCGAAGCCCTACCCAAATCCGACCCGCATCCGCCAGTTGGTGTTTATGAGGAAAGCATGCAAAGGAGCAGACGACACATATACTCACTCGCATAAAACCAGAAAACTTTTCACCGGGGAGCACTTTGGATTATAGTCGCCTCGAGTGCACATAAAACACGAGTCCGAGGACTCGGATTGCTGCATCTATCTAGCTGGCCTAGGGAGGCGGTAGGGGCTGCCGGAGAGCGGGTCCAAAGGCTGATAGTTGTGTCGCCGGATTTGAGTTCCTCTGGCTGCTGGTTGGCAATCTTAATGAGTCCCCTTTGGGAACCGCCGAAGCAATTAAAGTTCAAATGGGCTAAATTACTTGTTGGGAATCCCATCAAGTGCAGAGTCTTGGGGCCAAATATAAGCAGAAATTAGATGTAGAGCGATCTCTTAGCAGCGATATTACTCGTACTTAGAATAGAAAAGAAATTATAAAAAGAAATATATGTGCAGAATTAAAGTCATCTATGTCTGGAAAACTCTAGAACTGCTTTTTGAAAAAGCATAAAAACCTAATATATAAACGCATATTCAACCTCCACAATATTTTTGTTAAAGGACCCTTTTCAATTCTACTTTAGGAATCAAAATTTGCCAATACGTATGTTTGAAAAACCAAAAAAGCAGTTGCCTCAACATGCCCATTAACAAGTTTACTTTTGCTCAAGGTTCGAAGCACGCACCGCACAACAGACAACTGGGTAGCAACTATACAACATTGCGTATACGCAACGCTGGGCAATGCTCCAATTTCAATTTACTGCGAAACTGAAACTGAAATAAACCTCAAAGGGGGTCCTGCAAAGGACAGAAAGAAAGAGTGGAGCTGCTGTTTCACTTTTGCCGCCTGTTTGTTGGGAACACGTAGACCGGAGAACACGATGCCATAAAAATAAATTGAGCCCGTGCACAGTCACCGACAAAAGTGGGTGTACCGACAAAGAGACCAGTGAGCAGAACGAAGGCTCTAGGGCAGCAGAGTAACCCACATTGAATACCCATGCCCGTCGCATTCAGCCCGAACATGGCGTGTATAATTTTCACAGTGACACCCAACATATGTTTCAGTTTTTGAATGAATCCTTGGATAATGGCAGCAGAAAGCAATTTCGCACTAAACACAAACATCTCCGTTCGGCGGCAGCTACTCGTATGAGTGGGAACCGGGAGCACCCATCACCCACTCAACACCCCACATTCTACTGGCAGACACATGCAAATGTGTCTTTAATGCGTAGACATCGGTGCGTGTTCCCCCCCGAAAACACACAAAGATGCTAGGATACTTGGGTACATATTGGTACAATTTCTATAAGACGCCATTGCTATACTCTGAGCGAGAGCTATTTATTTATTTATTTTGGGAGAATTCTCTTTCGGTAATTGTTTATTGATCGATTTGATAAATGCCACTTTAAATACGATTTTCCCCCTCCTTTGTTTGATTTTTCACTCAAACATTTATGGGAATGCCAAGCACTTGTGATCAAATGTCATCACAATGTGCATAAACATAAATAATTTATGATACGAAAGGTTCAAGTTGATATAGATGAATCTGTTTCCTGGGGAAAGGGGTGATAAGTGAACTGTGGTCCAACCAAAATCTTGAGGGAAATTAAATGCCAAAAGATGGTAGGTTTAAATTTAAATGGATTTTAGATGGATGGCCTTTGGCCTCATTTTCGATATAAAAAGTTGTTTATAAATGGAAAAGTCAAGATTTTTGGCAGAAAAACTTAAAAGGTAAAAAGTCTTCTTGTCCTTATTTAAGAATAAATTTAGACGGAATAATTTTATGACTTCTGATTCTTAGAATTTAATTTAATTTTAACTTATGTAAAGTTTGTTTTGGTTTTGAGGTATCCTGGCATTGCTGCAGGCTGTTATTTTAAAAAAGGAACACATTTAAAGTCAAGATGTATTTTTTTATACAAAAAGTATCTAAGTGGCTTATATTATGCCGCAAATACATTCTTTTTTGTTTGAAGATTTGGGGACAAATTCATAAAATTATCTTAAATGAAAATATATTAGGTCGCCTGCGTTCTATATATTTTGCTTTCATTAAAGCCTTGCTCTTTTTCCGCCTCCTCAAAATATAAATCAACCGAAATAATTATGCGAAATCTCAACGTTATAGGAATATCTCTCATGACTCCTCTGTTATCTTCTTGATTTTTATGGCTTCCAGGAAAAATATTTAGCTAGCCAACTTGAGGAGGTGGCTAGGAAAGTTGAGGAGAAGAAGGCTTGCCGGCAGCCATAAATAAGTAGGCAAACGTTGACCAGAAATAAAACAATTTTTCATGGGGTCTCCTGCCTGGAATGAGTGTGTTCGGCATTCAACTTTTCTCCTCCCCAGACCCCCTGCGGCGATTCATAAATTTCCCCATTTTTGGCCAAGAGGCGCTTTCCTTTGTATCTTTGTTTTTCTTGATTTTTTTTCGGGCTGTTTGTCTTGTTCTTTTCACACTTCGGCAAGAAATGAAGACAAGGCTCGTTGACTGTCGCTGCACTTTGTCATTTGTGGGTCATTTCTGGCTCTGTCTTTTGTCTCCTACCCCACCTTTCGTGTCCTTTCCGGGTGTTTCCCCTCCATTCGAGGTCCTGTGTCCTGTGGGCCGCTCTCTGAGCAATTAAATGCCTCATACACTTACTCACTTGTTGTCGTCTTTGATTGCCCAAAGCGTCGAGGCAGCTGCACTCGCCTCTGACCCTCTGAATAATTTAAGCCACATTTTGCGAGCCAAAAGCGCATCAAGGCCATTCCGCTTACATTGTCAGCGTGATTGTGTGTATGGTAACAGGAAATTGTTAGTTGCATGGGAAATGTGCGACAGTGGACGTGGTACCATTAAGTGGTTATTCGAAACAGGAAAGCACAAAGTAATTCTTTCAAATTTACTATACTTAAATGCTAAAAAATGTTTTCGAGTAGATTTTCTTATAGAGAATGTTCCAACACCTATACCAACTGAAAAATAATTCCGAATTTATTATAAACACTTTGATTTGCCTGAAATTGAAGCACAGGTCTTCTATCAAACATATCCTAGATTTTTTCGGTCCTGTAAAGTGATCAAATTTGTATGCCTGATAGTAAACACATCAGTTACAATTTGTCCCACCGTGAGATACTTTGTTGACCTGTGGCACTGTCATGTGCTGGTCGCCCGGCCCAGGCAGTTGCCAACCCTTCCAACTTTGCTTGTGTTACAATATTTTCCGTCATCACAGGACATGCCAGGCTGGGGTCAACTGACAATGTGTGCTTGTGTGGGTCACACACTGATGCTGCCTAAGGGTCGCTGTTGTTGTCGTGGTTGTGCTGTTGTTTTGGTCTCTCCGCAAACCCATTTATAATTTATGAAGGTAAGCAAACACTTTGGCCCGGGCACACACGACAGGACGTCAGGACATCACGACCCCAGAGCTGGGCCTTAAAGGATTCCGGTCATTTGGTCAGGTGTAATGAGAGGGGGGTGTGAGAGATCAGGCCAAGTCAATCTGTGGGTCGCTTTGATTCGAACACAATAACTTTGTCGACTCACATTCCCGAAATTAGCAGGAATCCGACAGAATACGGCTCCACAAAAACATTTCTTTTGCCAAATCCCCGACAAAATTTTCCAAAATTACAGAATGAGTTTTTTGACCGAACAATAGACGCAACAGCAGTCAAACTTTGGCCGTATTATATATTTTCGACTTCTCTGGGAAGGGGGCCAAAAATAGTTGGAAAGGGCTGGAAAAGTTGGCTTGCATCTGCTTTGTTTGGACCATTCTGTATTTTGGTATAACGAGTTGCACTCAAACTTTTCGAAAGCGCATTTGGCTGAGAAGGGAGAGAAACACGTTCAAGGGATTTGGGTAAATGGGAAGATGCCTTTCGGCCATCACATCCCAAAGCGCCACTGAAAATGTGTTTATTAAACATTTTTTGGCAAGTTTTCAATTTCGTTAATGCTTTCTCCCAGCAATTGTTTAACAGAGAAGGGGTGACTCAAAGGTTTGAACTCGGTTGGCAAAGAAAGGGAAATTTATTGTTTTATTTTCGCCTTGATTATGGGGCAGTTGAATAGCATTGAAGCAGCTGCTACCTCTGGCACAAGGAGCATTCGGGTTAAGGACCTTGCGCAAACTATTTTTCATCCTCATACTTTTTGGAAGCAGCCGAGAGAAGCACGAGAAACTTTTCAGCTTAGTAGTGCGGATAATTGTTCATAAATTGTAAAAAGTTCCTTAACATTCCAATACGCTTTTGTATATGATGAGCCAATTAAAGCATTTTTATATTTAATTTATATTTTAAAATGTTAAATTGAAACACCTTATGGAATGGGTAGTCCTTTCGATTATGTTTTCGATCTTTCAGTTGCCTAATAATAATAAATTACTCTGACAGCTTAGCCGAATTATTCATTTTCAGTATCTAATTTCTTGGTAATTAATACCACTTCATGCCAAAGCATCGAAATTTACCCCAACCAAAAAGCAAAACTGAAGTCAAGGTTTTTAGATAATTATTAAATGAAATTCCGTTTTTTTTTAAAGATTATTTAATTAAAATATAAATAAAATTAAATAAAGACGTTATAAGGTAGAACTGAAGGGCTTAAACTTTTCTCTTTAAGTGACTCATTTTATCAATACCCATAGACCATTATTTTCTTGTTTTACTGACCCCGTGGCTTCTTCTAATCTAATTTCGACAAATCAAATGAAACAAAAGGACCAACACAATTGCCGAAGACAACTTTAGCAAAGACAATTGGCTTTGGACCCTCATTCCCTGCTGATCCAGAATCACTAAAATAATTTGCCAGCAGCCATGTCGCGTCTTTCGGGACAAGCTTCCAAGTGCTATTATCCTGGAGTGTGTGTGCACATAAAAAAAACTCTCTGAGATGGTCTGTGAAGCCATGCTCTTATAGCTTAAATGATTCCTAATCAGATTAATCATTTAAATTAAGAAGTATTTTACTATTTAATTTAAAAACAAAATTCAAAATAAAAACATTGAAATTGTTGAAATCAGTTGAAGTTTCAGTGTGCTTGGGAGTGTTAAATTAAATCAAAAATGTATGAAAGTCACCCAAGGAGAATGGGTGGGAAGCCCCGAGCTGTACTTACGCATCCCAAGGCTGAGAGCTGCCGCCGAGAGAAGAAGGAGCCAGGGTGCTGGTCTGGATGTAAGGAGCAAGTGGCGACACCCACGCTGTCCCACCGCTTCCCTTCTTCCAGCTGCTAATGATTCTCCCGTCATCTCTACAGTTGTCAACGTAGCTGGTCCTGATTCTACAGCTCCTTCCGCGTTGTGGTAGTCCTAGTCCTGCGTGGCAGTCCCAGTGGCCCAGTTCCTGGCTGCAATGACACTTACAGTGCCTTTTGTGCGCTCATTGTCCGCCTGGCTCCAATTGGGACTCGTTTGCGGCATCGAATCTGGCTGCTCTGGCTCCGTCGATTCGGATTGGGAACCTGCTGATTGCACTGCGCCGTCTTGGCTGGCAAACTTTGTCGCATCCTCCGTTCAGACCTGCTCCTTCCGAGAAATCCCAGTCCAAGTCACAGATAAATAGGTTTATTGAATTAATACGCTGGAGGCTGAGTCCTTGGGTTCCTTCGTTTTTGAGATGCTGCTCTTACCTCCCAGATTTTATTTCATTCGATTTGATTTCTATTTTATTTCTATTTTCCACAAAAAGAGATTGCAACTCTACTTTATGGGTTTGCCGCAAGTTTTTTGTTGCGTTTTCGTTTGCTCAACCGATTTTCTTGCAGTTTCATTGTTTAGTCCAAAGCTCTGGTGTCCTCTTGGCTTTCACTATTTTTGCTCTGCTTGATTTATATATTTATTTAAGTGTTTTCGGCTTTGTTGAGTGGTAAACTTTTATTGGCGATGCAGTGGCTTCAAAAATAAACAAATAAACTGGCTTCACAACTATACTTTATTTTCTATGGAAATCCAATTTAAATGTTTGCTTTTTAATTCATTCAGAAACCGAATTCAACTTATTTCGTAACAATCGTTTAGATTAAATTCAAGATATTTATTTCGTATATTCATTAATTTTTCTTAAAAAATGCCATTGAAGAATTTAATTGTTCTAAGAATTTTATAGCCAAGAACTTTCTTGCGAGAAAACTTTGATTTTAAAACCCTAACTTTTTAAGGAATATAAATCAAAACAGGCTACTTCTTCTTTCCACTTACATCGACATAATCGTTTAGCAATTAATAAAAAATATCCTTTTTTCGTTCACTTCTCACTTTCTCACTTTTCCGGCCAAAAGTTAATAAAAAGAGCAGTTACCATGCAAAACTATCACCCGATCACCCAATGTTCTTAATGACTAATGGGCCAAAGTTTCAACATAGCAAGAAAAAACTTGAAGAACTTTCACCACTTATAGTGTTTACGAACTTTTACGTAGCCGTTCGTTAAAATATAACAGCTCTTGGTAATAAGTTGCAATAACCTTATGGCCAAACCTGGAAACAATTGCGGTTTTAAGACTTTCAGCTGGGCCAGCTTATATTTAACGATTTAACACGTGAGAAAACATTTACACTTCAGTAACAATTTATCGCATAATCCGGCTCGAGAATATTTCCTCTTTTGGCTGTATCCCTGTTGTTGTTGTATTCTTATAATATTTTTTTGGTGCCCGAAATGATGCACAATAATCCCTTTTTACGTTACGGCGGATGCTTACGCATCCTTGGAGAAATCCTCTTGGGTTTGTTTCTGTTTGTCCTGTTTTTGGTTCTTGGGCTTCTTACACTTCTTTGTTTTTGCTTCGACGCGGCATTCTAATATCCATTTGAATGCGACGAAAGCAAACAAATTTTAAAAGTGATTTCGGCAAAAGACACTCGACAGGCGGCACTACAGGACAGAGGACACACAACACAGGACACAGCACACCCAAGGGGACATCAAGTGGTTTAACTTTGTCTTAATTTTTCCTTTCGCTCTCTGTTTTTCTCACTTTGCATATTTTTTCGTCTTTATTTTCACTGTTTATCGTTTCGGCATAAAGTCTTGAGCGGACATCGCGAAAAATTGGCTTTTTATCGCATTATTCCTTTTTCCATCCGAGTCACGTCCGCGCGAACAGGATGCAAATTTTCTACTGAAACGCGTGCAGGCAACGTCAGCGACCATCCCACCAAAGTCCTTACAATCCGGAGCACTTCGTTCCCAAACGGCCGAACGTTCTAAGAACACGTTTCCCCCTGTTTCATTCCGTCCGGAATGTTCGGATTACGGTTTGTTCCGACTTTCCCCAGCCGGAATCTGAGTCCTCGGAACACCCAAGCCCCTTACAATTTACCGGCTGTTTGTTTGCGGCTGCGCCTTGGTTCAATTTGCCAAGTCGGGCCAAGCACATTTCAAATTTATTTGTTTATGGCTCGGATGCTATTTGTAGCTGACCAATAATACATATGTTGCCAGGAAACAGTCCTAGGGGTTTTCATCATATGAATATGGGTATTTGGGATTCAAGTAATTTTTATAGCATTTTGTCGACTAATGAAATGGTGGATATTAATAAGCCTCGAAATATTGTGGACATCTTTAAAGGGGTTTTCATGCTGGGACCCTTTCACAGACAACCTAAAAGCGTTGCGCCCCTTAACTTTCAATGTTTATTAACTGTTAAAGCATTCATTATCAAATATCAACAGCAACACAGGATTTCAACACGTTTTAAACCATTTTTCCTTATTTGAAATGCTTTACATTATAATTCCACACATATGAAATATTCATCATGAACTGTGGAATCGAAAAATTCAGAACACGCCAAAGGGTCGTCATTTGGCTCTGCATTAATTATTTTGAAATTGTTCATTTATTTGAAGCGGGTTAAGTTAAGATTAACTTACTTGCGTCTATTCTATTTATTTTCTTTGAGGTTAAAGCCACACAAGGCACTGGCGGATAATTGGCATCCGGCAAATGGTGACCCAGTAAATCACGGTGGTGACCGCGTTGGCATTCGGTCACTAAATTAGCTTTTTGGTGTCTTTTGAAAAATCATCGCCTTTAGTGGCCAAAATTTACTGCCAAACGAAGAGTCTCAGCTATTGTGTGACAATGGCCCATTTGGTAAGAGGTCCTTGGAATTTTTTCTGGGCCCAATATGCGCGGCTTGATAAACGGCGGCCTAGAACTGAGTGTAATCTTGTGTGCTTTGTTGTCAAAGAGCAAGTAACAAATAAATATTATTGAACTTTTAAGTCCCCAGAGGGTGGCCAACATGCAATTGACGCCCCACCGCGATAAGGGCGGGCTTTGGGGTTTCGGGGGATGGTGGGCTTAGTCCGTAGGAGGTTGGGCGGTGGGTAGATAAAGGGCAGGGCTTCTCTCAAAGTGCCAACATAAATTCTTGCACAGTTCAATTTATTGTGTATTGACACAGCTTACAGAGAAACAAATAAAAATGTTTACTAAAGTGCGGGCGCCAGGCGAGAGTCCTGCCTCCTGTCGAACCGCTCTCAAAGGCTCCAGGAATGCGGACGGGTCCTGCCGTTTTGCCTCTCCGCGTTCTTTCTCACGGAGTCAAGGACCTTGTTGGCATCCAGGCAGCCATTGTTATTACCTCTTTGTTGTGTTTACACGCCATTTGTGGTATTTCACTCACTTCCATGTGGCTCACCTCGCCCGCGGATTCGAAGGAAGATCCTGGTGGATGCGGAGAGTGTCGGTCGGCATGCGGGCGGCGGTCGGCGAGGAAAAGACTGTCGTAAAAGTATATTTGAAATGCAAATGCCAGGGGCCTTAAAATGCTCAACTTTGAGCTCACGAAATAATCAAAATATACTTTATGTCGTTTTTTGAGCCTGTAAAAACAGTTAGTCAAGTTATCGCCGCCAAAAGCCAGACTACAAAAGCAGACACAAAACCTAAAGCTGACGAAAGCCATGAATCGGGGGCTGTGAAATAAAACAAAAGATCAACATGTTAATGTGCAGTAAAGTGACTGCAAAACACTTGAATGCCGATGTGGTACTTAAATTTTTACTTGAACAAATAAAAGAAAAGCGGTTAAATTATTTTTTGGTTTCTCTACAACCAACATGACTGTAAATATTATATATTGATCTATTGAATAATCGAAAATGTTCCATATAAGGTAAATAACACACTCCACTCCCTTTTCACCAGTACAAGTCTTTATTTATCTTTCTTAAATTGTAAATTATTTTGTTGGTTTTTGGTACGCACTATTATTTGAGTAGAACTTTAAACAATCGGGACTTTCAAACTGGGACTATAAGTTGAGGGGAGGAATTGGCTGGCACATTTCGACAAGCAAACTCTAAAGTTGGTCCTCGCACAATATTTCAATATTTACTTCATGATTGCTTTTCCAAATTTTACCAGTCTTCCTTAGACTTCTATTTATATAGAAATATTTTCGAGTTCTTCCACCCTTCATGTTCGTTTTTGGCAATGTGCCCTGCACTACGGTCTGAATATGCGAATTTCCATTGACATGCTAGACAAATTTCTGATAGATTTACTTGCAATCACATATGAGAAAATCTGGTTCGATTTTTTCGCAGCGGCTATGGCAACAACAGTTTAAAATGCATCTACGATATTAAATATTTGCCATGGCGTCTGAGAGAGCAAGTGGATGAGCTGAAAAAATGCCAATAATCCTAATGTTGCTACAATTTATGAAACATTTGAACGCTTGGGTTGAATAATAAATAAAAGTCTACAATCTATTGTAGGAAAAAACTCAGAACTATGAATCAAGGATTTTTGATTAAGCGGGTTTTCAAGAGTTATAGTAAACCCTATGTTTTCTAATCTATAAAATAAAGACTGAAAAGTCTGCAAAAAAATGATTTTACTCATTTTATACTCAGAAACTTAAATACCTTATGAGTAATCGTGGGAGAAGAAAAAGATGAAAATATTACCTAAAGCCAACTTTCCTTAAAGCCTCGCCATTTGAAGTCTCTTTCGAGCTAGATTCTTGCTCGATTTGCTTGGTGGCCTACTTTTAGGAGTAGATGGCTAATTCGCTAAGCGCATTTCAGGGAAGGCGCTTTGAGGCTATTCGGTTCTGAGAAAAGTGAGGCTGCGGCAGCCACATTGTTCCCTTTTCTTTGTATTGGCAACTGAAAGCGCGACAGCAATTTATGCAGCTGTGGCACAAGCAGCTTTAGCCGTGTTCATTTGCTCAGCCAACCAGTAAAAGTTCGAAAATCAATTGGTTTCGAGTGCACCAGCACTGGGTGTCTGTGTTCGAGCAATCAAACCCAAACGCACTTTACGCTTCACGCTTTTCATTTCAAATGCCAAAGCTGGGTGGCAAAAGGACTGAGGAGGAGGACTTTGAGGGGGCTCAAAGCGGAGTGGCAGCAGCGATTGCAACAAAATACAAACTGCTAAGTAAAACGGATGAGTGTTGCAATTAAAGACAAACACAACGCGTAATCGAATGCTATGTAAATGCATTCCATGCAGAGGTGGGAAACGAGAGAGCAATCGAGTTAAGGATGGAGATAGGTATAGGAGTGGGCGGTGGATCGGTGGGTTGGGTTTGGGGGGTTTAATGGAAACCGCCGTAACCCCGTAACCGCCGTTTTAACACCAACCACTGCCGATCCACTAACGCTCTTTGTTGCAACTTTTTTTTTGCCCTCTTCTGTTAGTCGCTTCCCTTTTGTGGCGAATCGGGATTAACGGTAAATATAATTACTGCACCCTTGCCAATGGAGGGACAAATGTAGGGTTAACTGCGGAAATGGGGAAGGGTCCAAGGGACAAAGCGACGTGACGTTAATGATATTGTCGGTCGGGGTTGCGGGCGGAACCCTCTGATTGCGACCCCTGGCTAATTTGTTCTATGTTCGACTTGTGTCTAATTAATGAAGATTGTCTCGCATAATCGTAACGGTTAAATTTATATTAATTGTTTGCGGGTTTGTCTTGACCTCTTAAGTGGTAACCCTGTTTTTTCTTCGTGTTTCCTAAGCCTTTTAAATGGGCTTGGCCTGGCTATGTTTCTATGACTTTTTCTAATAGGCTTATGAATAATTATTATTTGGGTCAAACAACAAAAGTACTTGTTTCAAAAGTCAGTGGAATCTTCATAAAATTAAAATCTGCAGACAATGTAAAAAGAAGTATATTTCCGAAGACAATATTTTTTATATAATGGCCAAGAAATCAATTTCTTATACATTCAAATGTGCAAATCGGGTATTTGAAATAAAATAGATGAATAATTGCAATTGAATTAATAATAGAATAACAAAACTACCACATGAAGTTACCATTCATGGGAAATTCCCCATGGGAGCTTCCAAGCTGAGAACCAAATTAAGGTTTACCTGAACCATAGCTCACCTGGGTCTAGGTTTTCCACCTTTAGCTTTTCCCCACGACCCCAAAAGTTGGCAACAATCGTTGGCAACACAACTAACCGCTTATCAGTGGTAACAAGAGCTCCCCGGCTACAAAGCTCCCCGACTAGAGGCGAGCGTAGAACGCAAGACTCGGTTTCTCCCCATTTTGTCCACTACAATTCGATATTCTCAGTTGGTATTACGCCGCCGACATTTCGCCGCATTTGAAATCGAGGCTTTAGACGGAGCGGTAGTGTGCTCGCCGATACAAATAAAAATTATATCAAAAACCTATTAAATCGGTCGAAAACATCACAGTTCCTGGGAATCGAGCGGGTCCAATTCCAGAGATTCGTTTAGTTTTTAGTTTGATTAATTTTTTTCGGTTTGCTCGTCGGCTTGTGTTTCACTAAAATATTTCCGCAATCACGTCGCAGAACTTGCTTCGAGTGCAACAAAGTAAACACAGAGCACATGCAACAGCTGCAGAATTAGTAGTGGCAACAACACCAAAAACAAAAAAAACCGTCAAACAAACGGCGGCAATTCAAAAGCTTAGCCGGATAGCATTAGAGCCCCAAGCTCGGCTCCAACGCCCGCCTTCAACTCCGTACCCGTCTCGACTGCTAAGTACTGTCGGGTGAGTTTCCGTCGATTATTTTGAGTGACTTATAAACAGCTGGCGCAATATGCAAAATCTTCCCCAAACCCCTAATTAATCCCCCCTGTTTCAAGCCAAAAAAAAAAATTAGCCACCTGACAAAGTTCGTTTTCTTGGAAAATTTGCAAACTTGGCTCAGTTACGGGGATCGAGCTAATCGGTTGCAATCTACGTTTCTTTCTATGCTAAGTTCTTGAAGCAAAGCAATCCGGCGGATGAGTTTTTAACGCCGTTTGGGGACTTGGCTTTAGCAAGTCATGCGGCTAGTCGCAGTAGCAGTTCTGACATTATCTCCAGATCTTGGTCATTGACTTTGGCCAGGCGCCGGGCAGAGCTCGGGTTTAGGCAATAGTAAGTCCCAAAACGTTAGAGCTAGAACAAAAATTTACTTCAAAAAGGAAGTATGTACGTATGTAGATAGATATAAGGTTTATTTGCATGCAACATAATCCTCTTAGTTCTCTAAACAAAACATTTCACTTGTTATTTCAAATCCATAAATCTAGACCAAATTAAAACAAATTTTGCTTACCAGCACATAATATTGTATATAGAAAAATCAGAATAAGATGTAAAGCAAGAGTCACGACGTCATTGCCTTGGGATGAGTTCAAAAGTCATTAGGGGAACGGGGGTTCCCTTCCAAGCCAATCTTTGGTTCTGTTTTTAGTTTGATTTTACTTTGGTCGGTTTAAGCAAGTCGGTTAGCTTTAAGCCAAGTTGTGGTGTGGGTAATACATAGAAATGATATATGTAACCAGTCAGAAATAATAGTGGGGAGTGTAAGATAGAAATTCCATGTTGCGAATAGGCAGACACGTGTGTACTGTCTGTTTCCGTCTCTGATCTTTTGGCGGCGTCGTTTTCTGAAGTGATGTCATCCCCATCACTCGAATCAGCACTCGAAATAAGCATTTTGAGTCGAAAGAAGTCGCCAAAAACACAACGAAGCAAAAACTAATTTCAAGCATTTCCCACTATGCTTTTGCCCTTTTCATTAAAAAGCGGTGTTTCTAATTGTTTTTATCAGTTACCTTTTTTTAACTTTGCTTGCCGGCAGTTAACCCCCGACATCTAATAAAAATTACTAAGGAAACTTTTCGTTGCAAAACTGTTTAAATTCTTGACTTCGTTTGGTCCATGAAATTTGTTTTTTTTCTTTGTCAAAGTTCCGATAAGTGGAGCGAAAAAAAACCTTAGAGATAAACAAAATTCTGGGTCCCTGACAGACTCGTAAAACAATATAATTTTAAAATATGCTTAAGTTTACTAAAAAGAAAAGAAAGTTGGCATGACATTTTGATTTTAGTAATCATATCCAAATAGAAGTTACAGTTCGAGATTCCCAACTAAGATGATTAGAGTACGTATTTCTGTATGGGTTTTGTGGGTTGACTCATTCGAACTGCTGAGATACTTATCCGAGACAAAGATAAGCATTGAGAGATACAAATTTGTTGTCTCCACCGGCGAGATAAGTGCAGAGAACAATAAAACAAAGCTGGCCAAGGTAAACATTACATGGACAGCCAAGACGCGTATAGTAACGAAAACAAAAATTCAAACTTAAATCTATCTCAAAAAATTGAAATGTAAATAAATCGAAGGTTTTAAACTCACATGGGAAAGTACTTATAATACTTTAGATAACTATGTGTTCTTATATGGAAACTTCAAATACAAATGTATGCGCTCAAGAAATTGTTGGTTGTGATTTTCTGTTCCACCCACTTACAAGGCAGCAACTCTCCTACGACCTTGTGTGTGGCTCTGCCATTGCTATCTTACCCGATATCGATACACATTGGAGACACTTGTGGCACTTTTGATTGACACACTTGGCACTACAACTCAATTTTTGAGAGAGCTCTGTCGAACAGCAGACCCACGGTTATCTATTTCTCATAGTGGGTACAGCCACGGTCAAAGCGGGGCAGGACCGTGGTTGTTTGTGTCCCGCAGGCCACCAGAGCTCCTGCAGTGCACCCTCCGCTCCACCTCACCTCGCCCGCGGCGGACAATGGACAATCGGTCAGTCAGCCATAAGTGCACGCCACACGCCAACACAATCCTCAGTACAGGCAACCACCGAGGAGGACGACGACCACGACGACGGTCACTGTCAAAGGCAATAGGCGAACACGCGAAAGGACGTGGGCGAGGACGAAGAACAGGTGAAAGTTGGCAGAAAGAGGGAGTTGTGGTGGCTACAAAAAAAACAAAAACAATATAATCGTTGTGGTCGATTTTTTTTTAATCTGCAGATTTTCTGCTACCCTAAGAAGCTAGGGATTTTAGAGAGTGAAAACATTTAAGAACCTTATAAATTCCTTAGGCTTGTATGTAAATTTTAATGGTATTATTGAAGTTATACTAAAGTTAATCAAATTTACAAGAAATTTATTCAACTAAAGAAGAAAATATCTATTTAATGTGATCACCAAAAAAATTTAAAGCATGTAAATCGGGTTGTATAGCCAACAGAGTATGAATACTCCCTTAATGGATAAAGATATGGATATCGTCTTTAAAATTTTTCCACTCATCGGTCCATTTTGGCAGGAACGAATACAAAAATATTTCATACCAGAAATTCTAGCAATTTCGGGACACTGTACAATGTACCATACACTATTAGCCCCACCAAATTATAGTGGCTTTGCGCCGATATATACACAAATACGAAGCAGATTAGTGTGTGTAATGTATATTTCCGAAGCATGTGGCAAATATTGTGGAGGAAATTGTTAAGCATTGAATTGATTTACGTGAACTCTACTCCCCATTGCACTCCCCAAAGGCTCTACTGTATCAGCCAGCTGAAAAAGCAAGAGGGAAAGTTAGAGAGAGTGAAAGTAACAGATAGAAGTTGAGGTATAGTGGTGGAAAGGTAGTACCAATACGCCCTCATGGGCATGCCGTCCCATTAACATTGCGGCAAATTAGCTGGACAAGGTTTCCGTCACGAACTTGTGAGGTGTATTGGGGGGCAGAAAAAAAGATGGTCAGGGAAAAAGTTCCTCCTAACACATTTACAATCACTATTGTCCGACATCACTAATGGATTGTTTTGAGTTATAGTTACAGCAACGTTGATCAGATTATCCCGAATCCACATTTTGATGACACAATCTGTTTTTAAAGTCAATTGTCCCCTAGTAATAACAGTTTAACGAAATTCCTTATAAAACTTCAGGTGCCAAAAATAGACTTTAATTTTTTCTGTACCTCCAATACCCGCATTTTATTTTGCATTTCTAGCAGCAATTTGGCTTTGAGGCATTGCCTTAGATACTTTCTTCCCACCATACTCGTTCGCGATACATAACTCCGATATCTGTCGATGAGAATCATGCGAAGGTAAATTGGGGAAGGTGTTCCCATCACGCAATTGCCCTACACGCACAGAACACCTGGGGTAACCCAAGTTCTCCGTTTGCCACTCCGACGGAGGTGACAACTGGTTCCTAAGACAGGCTAGGTGATCGAGAATCGACAGCCAGATGTTCCCATATGGAGCTTTCAACAAGGTTCGACCCTAGACAAAGGGGGATTTTGAAGAAATGGCCAAGCAAGATGGGGCCATCCACAGTGGGCCACGTGTCACGGGGACCTGGTTTTTCACTAGACTATCAATTTTTAATGCCGCACAGAGAGCACGCACTCCCACGCTTTGTCAGGATTAGTGGCCACTGCATGGTAATTATCTGCGATGAGTCCTTTCTCAGACCCCTCAGGAAGAACGAAAGGTGCAAGGAGGTTGCCGGCAACAACGGCTAAATTATTGATTGTTAATCTAGGGTCGCTGGAATGTGCTAGACATATAGTTCCAAAACTAAAGATGAGGTGCATAGTTTCTTGTTAATGGACTTCATGATTATTTATGGATTATTAAGACCTCAAATCAGTTCCATAAATATAATCACCGTTCATTTCGTTCGAATAAAATAAGGGAACGAAATAATACCGCTTACACTTTTGTGAGAGTAGGGACTATAATGCATTAGTCATCAATGTGATACATTATTTCATTCATACATTCATTTCAAATATTGGCAAACTTTTCATTTGATACCAAACTCTTATCGCAAATTTGGCTAAGCTGAAAGTATTTTTGTTGGAAATGGAAGTAGGGGCTCTCGAAAGAACTAATGGAGAGTGGCGCGTTGGTATTGGGCTCCGGGTTGATAAATA
Organism: Drosophila vallismaia; assembly: GCA_035047325.1. Taxonomy (NCBI): domain Eukaryota; kingdom Metazoa; phylum Arthropoda; class Insecta; order Diptera; family Drosophilidae; genus Drosophila; species Drosophila vallismaia. The sequence continues at coordinate 11,364,303 of JAWNPU010000073.1, forward strand.
CGAGACCTAGAGAGCGGTCCTGGTTGTAAAATGGCGTGCGATGGAGAAAACATTGACCTTGATTGCAGGTTTTCATTCAGAAACGCTGGGCTCCTTAGCGGTCATGGCATTTAGAGAGTATGAATGCAAGTTAAATAATTTATGTATCTTTTATGGAACTGAGCGGGCCAGGCCGAACTGACCGGTCTCTATTTAATTTTCACGTGGGTAAATCGCCGCCTCTGGCGATCCCTTTGGAGCCCAATTTGCTTGTGTTGTAATTGCCCCAAATCAATTGAAATTGATGCTCCTCCATTCAATTGCATTGATTGCCTTTCATTTGCAGTGCCCGAATGAATGGACAAGTATGTAAGCGATTTTTTATTTAGACAATGGCAGGCATTCTATCCCAGAGATATTATGCATTTGTTCACATTCTATGTATATCACATATATATCTATTTGTATGACTGACATGTATTTATCTGGCTCGGCATGCCATATTAATTATTCTCGAATGATGGTTTTGATATTAATTGATCTGAGATAACACAAATTTATTCTGTTATAGCCAACTGTGAAATTTTCAAAGCACATTAAATTATTTAGATATTTAATATCAATGTAGTCAAGTAAAGCTTATTAGGGTAATAATTATGTCACTCATCCTTAATTGATTTTAATAACAGTCTAAGGAATTTTGTGAAGGACCTTGACTGCCTAAATAGCCCAAGGCTTCATGGCTTAAAACTTATAGAAGTGTTACCGATTTTATTTTTGATACGAATAACGTAATGATCCATAAATAGGCAGAAAATAATAGGGGTAATCTATATATTTAGAATATGAGGAATATACAATATATGTAGATGATTATAATTACACATAATTTATGTGTCGTCCATCTATAATGACTTCTGTGAGTACTCGGTCACCGGGGGTTACATATTTAAGGGCGTTTTGGGTTATTTTCACCATTTTTCTTGACTTTCGGGGTTTGAGAGAGTGCCGGCACTCTTTGTGATTATGGTGCCGTGAGCTTGTTGATTATAATCGCATAATGTTTAGGCAATGAAAGTGGTACGTTGGGTCCAAGGTCACCTCCTAAGCGATTTCTTGGGGTCGCTATTGAATGCAACAAATTATCCAAATATGCGACTTTTAACAGATTACTGTCTTGACCAGCTGTATTGGCGTGAATGTACGCATATTTTCAGAAATATTTCTGTTGGGTTTTTGCCACTTAGTCACCTTAAAATTGTCAAGAGGAAAATATGTGAACAGCAAACGATCAGAAACGCTTCCAATTGTTTGACCTATAGAGGCCGGCGATCAACACACAAATCGGTCGTTTGTTTATTATTCATGAATGGACTCCGATTATTTGCAATTAGCATATGGTCAATACTTGCTATATACTTGGTATATTGAAACAGAACTTTTTTGCAACGAAAGTCATTAATATTTCGATGGGACGAGCTACTATAAAACAAAGAAGTTTCAAAATATTTTAAGCCTTCACAAATAAGAGTAAAGTTTTGTTAAGATTTGTTTATTCTTTTTTTAGAATGGCTTTGTCATGATTCTTTTTTTTAAATGTCTTATTTTTCTTTGGTATAAGGCGAACTTTTTCTAGGGCATTGCAGATTCGATTCGATCTCGGTTTGTTTGTCTGGCGGGTACATTCGCACTCGCAATGCTTCCATCTGCCTTTTGTGCTTCATTTTCCGCTTTGTTTACGACCAAGCTCCAAGCTCCCCGATTCTCCCGGTTTCCAAGTGACTCACATTAGCTAAATCGTTTTTTTTATGGTGGTATTTATTTTGGTTCTGTTTTGTTTGTCCAGCGGTGTAATTGCTTTTATTAATTTTCGATCAGTACTTTGTCGTTGTTTTAGTGCATCCGGTTTCGAATGAATTATGAAATAATACTCGAGAACTTAGAGGAAACTCCACCCAAATGCAATTAATTCGGGCAAATTACGTAGCCGCCGTGTTGCAGTCCTTGCAATTCGTTCGACCACTTATTCCCAAGGCTAACATCCTGGGGCGCGGAGGGGCGTATTAAGTTTATAAAACTATTACATCGTGGTGACAGCTGCTAATGGACACATCGCCCAACCCCCCACATCCAAAGCAACCGCAAATCAGCTCCGCCGTGTGACAATTAGCATGTGAACCCATCAAAATTTTAATAGTCCAGCGAAGACCCTGCCCAAGTTCATATGTTTTGAAAACTTTCCTATCAGCTGGGCGCCCGACAATCCTTTCCCACATCCAATGTCCTACTGGTAAAGGCCGACCTTCTGGGGCACCAGCTGACAGCATTTAAAAAAAGCTTTACGAGCCCCATTAAAAATTCAACAGAGAAATCCAGAAAAACGCAAAACTTTCCCTGGTGACGAATCATTTGAATGCTTATTGAGTTCACCTATCCTCTTTTGTCCCTCAGAGCCATCGGCGGCGCGCCAAGGCCGACACATGGCGGGGCTTTGCGTCCGCCCAGCGCCAGCCGAGACGTCAACAGTACCGCCAGTCCTCCAGCCGGAGTCCCAATCACAGTTTCAGTCACAGTCGCATTCACAGACGGGGCCGGATCCGGAACCGCACTCGGAGACAGACTTGAGCAGCCTCGGATGCCGCCATCGGATCGCAGTCACCTGCTAAGGACACAGACGCCCAAGTGGCTCTATCATAATGGGAACAAAAACCCAACCGCAATTGGCCAAAGGTGAGTTGCTCGCTAATATTTACTTTTTACTGCCCATTTATATTAATAAGTAAGTGTTTGTAATAAATGCGTAATTTTAATAATGTGATCAATTGTGATTTAATAAATATTATGCTTACGTTGTATAAAATCAGTGAAAATACGTGAATTTTAGATGAAGAAATTTAAATAAGTTTGCCTCAGTAATAAAATAGGAACTCGATTTACCAATACAAAGTGGTTTGGTATTTCCTATTGGGATATCTAGTGATACAAATTTTTACCGCTTCCTATTGGGGGGAGGGGCAAAAAGTTTAACATTTACTACCGATTTCGGGCAGATAGTGACCCAGTTCTGTGGCGTCGCTGAACCAATTGCAGCGAAAACTAACGCCAAACTTTAACAAAAGCCACTCCACGTTTGTACTCTGGCCGTGACACTATTCCGCCAAGGCACCATTAACCAATTGCAGCTGTGTGCGTGTGCGGGGGAGTCCAAGTCCATTGGTAAATGTCTCAGTGTGCGTGAACGCCTTGAGCTTGGCCAGAGCGCCACTTCGATTTATTACGCGCCTCGTTCGGTCGCTCAATGAATGAAATGAATGAATGCGCATTGTGGACTTGCGAGTTCTATTTTATTTGTAAGGGTGTATAGGCCAGGTCCTTTAACGAAAATTTAAGAAAGTAATTGGGAAATATTCGCCTAAAAAGTTAGCTTTTGTGTTAAAGAAGGTCGAAAACAAAAAATGACCCCAGGTGAATTCCCATGAATTACCATTAGAAGTCATATTTCAAAGATTTTTGCATACAGAGGTCCTTCCGTACTATAGGGTGCTCCCAATTGTAGACGAAATTAAGGAATAATTTTCTTCAAGTACATTGTAATATTTCATAGATATTGCATTCATTTCCTGATTACAATGCTTTTCCGTTAACTGCAGTTTAGTTTTGCCAGATTTATAGGTAAAAATACTAAATGCACACCTGTTGAAATCTTCCAAGGAATTCATAGAATGCCATTATTTCGTATAGCCACAAAAAGCACTAAATAAATCAATTTTCTGTATCTACGAATATGTATCTTTTTTGCCTTAAACTTTTGGCTTTCGTTGTTTCGATGATTGGGTTTTTCTTTTCTTTTCATTAAAGAAGAATCGAAATCAATGTTTTGGGGAGCGATTTCTTCGGCACCGACCTCTCGCACCCCTGGCAAGCAATCATTCATTAACCCATATGCGCCACTTCTTCAAATGCCGACAACAAAAATAATTCTATTCAGTCTGACATTGACATTGCTTATTTGAATTAAAAGAGATGGGGCGAGGGCGAGGGCGAGGGCGATTGAGAAAATAGCACATTCTCACTGGCTCTCGCTTGTTTGTTTGATTCACGTGCACTGGCCCCAGTACAGGAGAGGGAGCAAGAGCGCCTCACATTTGTTTGCCGCTGTTCTCTTTGCTTGTTTTTTGCCTTCTTGGGGTTGCTTACGAAATTTTCTCATTTTTATGCTTGACAAACTAGAGAATTCTGGCCAACTTTTGACCCAGTCGAATTGGGAAATGCACTTCCAAGTGTATTTATACCTTCCCAAGCCATTGGCTGATCTTTCCTACACTTGCCTTACACGGCGTATACTCTATTTCGAATATCATTTTATGGCCTGTCGCTGTAACCTACGTGAAATTATAAAACATAAATCTTTGGATTTTAAAAGTCTAGAGCACAAAGATCCCTATATCATAGTCTGGATCAGCTTATAAGAATTTAAAATTTTTGGTTGCGTATACGTGATTTTTTCATAAATATCACGCATACGCAGTGTTGGCCTTGAAATACTGCATTTGCATATTCGTTTTTTCGTCATTATTTATTGCATTGCTAAGTTTTAATAATAGTAAACTAATATCGGAAAGCGCCTTTTTCGTTCCATCTCCCTCCACTGACCTTTGACCCAGTGATCTTCGTTCTCGGCCAAACAAAATACTCAGAACAACCTACATTTCCATTTGTTATTATAACCGGTTGTATCTCTTCTGATTGCACCCTTTCGGGCCAAGTTCTCGAGTGTTTTCTTTTTGTTGCTTAAGCCAAATAACCGTTTCAGTTTTGTTTAAATTTCGTTGCTAGGCCGTAACCCGGTTGCCTTGGCAGCCGATTTGTTGTTGTCTACGTCGCAGCGCTGCCACAGTTGGTGGATGCTCGCCATGCGCTCATTTTGCGTTACGCTGACGCCGATTCTCTGCCGGTGGCTCTGCCACTGCCGTTGGCGCTCATTTCGGCCGCAGTTCGCTCGGAAGTTGGACGTTTGGCGCTGCCTTTTGGCGCTTTGTTTATCGCGTTGCGCCTCGGAAATTGCCCCAAAAATCGCTGCTCCTCGATAAACTCGGTTTGCTGTTGTGGCGGAAGTGCAAAGTGAATCGTCCTTGCGTCTCCCCGGAAAGTTTCTGTCCGAATACACTTACGCAAATTTGTCAAGAGTCTGGCAAGAACGCAAACCACAACGCAAACGGTGCAAAAACAGTGCAAGAAATGTGCTAAAAATGTACGAAACTGGGCGCGAGAGGGAGCAGAGAAGTGCAGATGATGATGCATTTGGCACCTGGCACTAAAACATTTACCTCCCAGCCACCCCTTTTCGCCATGCAGTTCACTTTGTGTTTTCCGGGGTCTCAGCATAATTATTGAGCCTTCATCGATTCTTTCGCCGTGCCATGGCCTTTTCTTCTAGTTAATTTGTTTCACCGCGCTTTGCCCCTCGCTTAGCCCCTGTGGGGTGACGCATGCGAAGGCACTGGCAAACACAAAAACACAAAAACAGCAATAAAAGCCCAAGAAAACTGAATTAAATTGAGAGCAAGGAGCGTATTTACATTCACATGCATGACTCATATTCGCAGAAGGATATCCTGGGGAGGATACAAGAGAGAGCTTAGCCGGCATTGTTGTTGCGGCAATGGCAACGAGAGCCAATTCGGGAGAGAGCGGGTGTCAGAGAGAAAGCGTGCCAATCAGCTGTGTCTAAGTCCTTGACTCCTAAACAAAAAAAATTGTTTAAGGAGTAAGGTCGTGGGAAATGCAGCTTAACTTTTTGCGCTTCCTTGTGTACCATTACAAACAGACCAACTTTCGTCTGAAGTTCCGGTTACGGTTTACCGTTTACGGTTAAGTCTCTCATATTTTTCGCTGCAGCCATCGTGGCCTTGACAACAGTTTTGACATTGAAGCCTCTCTCTTTTACACACCCACTTACACTTACTGCCAGCGACAGAGACGAAGAGGGAGAGAGGAATTTACTTTGGTGCAGCTTCCTTGCTATTGTTGCTTTCTTCTTCGCCTTTGGCAATAGCTCTGACACCTGTTGAGTGTTGATTGTTTACACTGGACTTTAGTTCTTACAGAGATTTACAAAATTGACCTTAAAGCATTAAGACAAACATGGGCTAGCCACACGTGCACATGGAATGAGGTGTGTCTATTAAAAGCATGAACTCGAATGAAAATTTCTAAATAACTTGTGTATATTTAAAAGAAAAAACAAAGCAATAAAGCAAAAATTCTCGAGAAAACTGTCGATTCCTAAAAAAGATTAACAAAAATACCTGATGCTGATGGAAATATACGAATCTGCATTAACAATTCATCTTCCATATATCATCTTCATCTTGCGTATATTTTGAGTTCTTCTCTGCTCTTTATCTCAAAAATTTCAGACCTTAATCAATTTTACCAAATTAAACCTTAAATACTGCTCTTTAGGGTAACCACTAAACGAAATAAAGTAGTTAATTTAGTAAAGTATAATTTATTTGGTTTTTAAATGTACATACCAATACCGCATTTTTAAATACAGCATGTTTAGTCAGTCGTAAATACTCCCGAGACCCACCTATCCCAACAAAATACCCACAAACACCAACCCACCCACTGGGTGCTCAAAATCAAAGCAGAATTTGTTTATTTATTTATGGCCCAGACGAATGCGTACAAACGCTCGCACTTTGATGAGAATCGTTTCCAGCTGTCAGGGTCTTTTCAACGCGGAAAGGGGTGTGCTGGGGGCCAGGTCTATTAAAATGATGGATGATTCAGTTTCATGAGGCTGGCACCCCCCACAAACTTTTGCCCGGTGCCAATGGGTTTTCAATTGCATTTTAATCTCCCGGGAGTTGGCAACACATTCATATTTTACCTTCCCACCTGCACAGCACAGAATGATGGGTGGTGAAGGACCGGGATAGCTATACCAAAGCTGGTCATGATTGGGGGCAAGAGATGCAGCGAAGCCGCCCGAAGGCTCCGCCAGCGTCCAGACCACCTGGAGTTGGCCGTGATGGACCGCCAGGAGGACGATGAGGTGGAGTATCGGATAGTCACGGAAGAAGCAAAGACAGGAGCTACCACAGCTGCTCCGGCGGCGGCATCCGGTCGGAGAACCCGTTGGTTCCAGTTTGCGAGGAGCTCTAAAAATCGAAGAAAACGACTACACTGCGAGGACGATGGTGAGGGAGACGGTTCAGGGCAGAAGAACTCCGAAGTAGAGTCCGTTGGCAGGGCGCGCCTTGCTCAACCAGAGGGCATGAATATTGGCAGCTCCACACAGACCATTGCCACGCCCCTGATGACGGGGGACAGCTTCTACAGCCTGGCCACAGGGGCAGCGAATCCATCAGTTGCCAAATCCGAGGATCTGGAGCAGTACAAGCAAAGGAACCCCTCCGAGGTCTCGGAAACCAAATCGGCGCGCAGTTTGAGGCGTCTTTCCCAGATGAGGAGGAGACGCAGTTCATACTACTTTTCGGGTAAAAAGGCTATGGTATTGTGGATTTAGATTAAAATAGTAAATTAGTTTATAACAGTGTATAAGTATATTTTAAATAAAAACATTCCTGTATTTATAATTTTCACAATATTTTTCCTCAGACAACGAACGAAGAATCCGCGCCAACGATAAAGAATTCAATTCCCAATTTAAATATCATGTAAGACTAAACTTTCTACTAAAAACTGTCCATATTTTTCTAATAAATTTCAAATTTCAGAACAACTACATAAAAACTTCAAAGTATTCGCTGTTTACCTTTCTGCCCTTCAACCTGCTGGAGCAGTTCCAGCGATTGGCCAACTTCTATTTTCTGTGCCTTCTGGTCCTGCAGCTGATACCGGCAATCTCCTCCCTCACGCCCGTGACCACAGCCATACCCCTGATAGGAGTACTCACACTGACAGCAGTCAAGGATGCCTACGATGACATAGTAAAATACCAAATCGTGATATTCTATTTACTTAAGCTAACATTTCTTTCACTTATTCCAGCAACGCCATCTGTCTGACTCCCAGGTTAATAATCGCAAGTCAAAAACGCTGCGCAATGGCAAACTGGTGGACGCCAAGTGGTCGGAGGTGCAGGTTGGCGATGTCATCCGGCTGGACAACAATCAATTCGTGGCCGCCGATATCCTCCTACTGTCCACCTCAGAGCCAAATGGTCTGTGCTTCATCGAGACCGCCGAGCTGGACGGCGAGACGAATCTCAAGGCAAAGCAGTGCCTCACAGAGACCATTGAGCTGGGCGACCGCAACGATTATCTTTGGAACTTCAATGGGGAGATTATTTGCGAGCGGCCCAATAATTTGCTAAACAAATTTGATGGTACCCTGATGTGGCGAGGGCAGCGCTTCGCTCTGGACAATGAGAAGATCCTGCTGCGAGGATGTGTGCTTCGGAATACGCAGTGGTGCTATGGGGTGGTGGTCTTTGCCGGAGTGGACACCAAGCTGATGCAGAATTCCGGAAAAACACAATTCAAAAGTACTGGCGTGGATCGCCTGCTCAACTTCATAATCATTGGGGTTGGTCCTTTATCTTCCCTGATTTTCTCAAAGAGATACATTTATTTCGTTAACTTCAGATTGTTCTCTTTCTGGTATCCATTTGCGCCTTCTTTGCAATTGGGTGCTCCGTTTGGGAGGGCTTCATTGGCCAGCATTTTCAGGCGTACCTGCCCTGGGAGCACATCATTCCCAAGGATTACATACCCACGGGGGCCACCGTCATTGGCTTGCTGGTGTTCTTCTCGTATGCCATAGTCTTAAACACAGTTGTGCCAATCTCACTCTACGTTTCAGTAGAGGTAGGTGTTAGCCCATGTCAAATTTAATGAATGATATTAATGGATATTATTGCAGGTCATTCGCTTTGTACAATCGTTTCTCATTAATTGGGATGAGGAGATGTACTACGCGACCACCAATACCTATGCCAAAGCCCGCACCACCACGCTGAACGAGGAGCTGGGCCAGATTCAGTACATCTTCTCGGACAAGACGGGCACCCTGACGCAGAACATAATGACGTTCAATAAGTGCAGCATTAATGGGCGCACTTATGGGGATGTAATCGACCTGCGAACTGGCGAGCTCATCGAAATAACCGAGGTAAGTCCTGGGTTTGGAGGGTCTACGGTTTTGGGTCTGCTAGGCTACGTTACTAAAGTTGAACCTCTAACCTGGTTGCGGGAATGTTGTCTTGTGTGTCTCGGTGTCCGTCTTTTTTTTGCACTGTCTGCCAAATCAGATTACCAGCCATCTCAAACTTGAGTGGGACACTATGTGTTTGTTTACCCAATTGTGCCTAGCGTCTAGCAAAAGAAAAAAGAAGAGAAAACAAAAACTCACATTACTCGTTATAGCAGCAAACAATTTTCCAAAATAGCAACACCGGCCCCTCAGTAGGTGGAGCTGCAGCCACAGCTGCATCAGCACAATCCCCACCCATCATTCTTGTGCACAAGGCCGAGGTGCATGCCAAGAAGAGTTCCGTAGTGGTCACGGCCTCGGGTGAATCGCAGCCCATCCCCGCTCGATCGGAGCTGTCGCGCAAACATGTCCGCTATTCCGCGCCCAGTCGAAGCCAAGAGGATGACCCCGGTGGGCTGGCGCCCAACACAAGCGGGGGCCTTTCCCCAGCCAGCTGCCATGAGGATCAGAGAAGGAGCAGCTTGGGAGCAGGATTGGGAGGCTGCTTCAAGCGGAGCGGTCCCGTTCGCCAATTGTCCCGCACAAGCAGCTGCGACAAAGTAAAGATCTTGCATGCCTCCGAATCAGAAACTACAGAAATTGTCACAGAAACACAAGTCACAACCCACCCACAAAAGCACCCAGCACAAGCACACCAACATCGCAAGAGACTGGTCAAGCTCCGGTTCAAGAAAGGCCCGTTGGCAGTCGATGAAGGCGACTGGAGCACCACCCACCACCACAAGCACCACAGCCACCAAAACCTCCACCACCACCAAAATGCATTCGCCACCAATTGGAGTTCGTCGCCTCAAAGAGTGCACGTATGCATGTTGCATGACCTTTCATAACCCAAATTTAATCGTACTGCTATTTGAATTACAAAACATTTTTTTCATGTATATATCTTTGTATATACCCGTCCATCATAACGCTAAATTCTTTTCACAGTAGTTTCATCTGTGGTAAAATATTTCTCAAAGAGATTTTTAGTTCCAAGGCTATTTGTTGAAGATGAGTCTCTTATTCAAATTTGTTTAGGTATTATTATTTTGTTCTTGTTTTCTATATGTTGAATCAGTTACATTAACCTCACCTGTAAAATAATTTATAAAATAATAGAATGGAAATGGAAAGTAGTAATATATTTCGAACCACAATTTATATTTACCACAACTAAGAACCCAGTTTTTACAGACTTAATAGTAAATTAAATTAAAAAAATTAACCTTTTTCAATCGGATTATCAACATGTTTTGAATTAATAAAAGTTGTGAGCACACTAACTAGCAATTGTTACTAACAAATAATATCTTAAAATCAAACGCAAACTATAGCATTAACCTTTGGGACTAATGTTGTTATAATAGACGCATTTCGCTTAATATCGTATACAGCCAACGCTTTGCTTACAGTAAACAAAAGACTTACAGTATTGTTTTCAAATTAACCTTCCCTTTCGTTTCAAATATCTAACTTAAACCTATTTCGCAGGCCGTACAAAGCGTCGATTTTTCGGCGAATCCCCACCATGAAAGTGATTTCCGGTGGTATGATCGAACGCTGCTGGATGCTGTTCGGTCAGACGAAGAGCACTCACATGTGTTCTTCCGTCTACTGGCCCTATGCCATACAGTTATGGCCGAGACGGTGGATGGAAAACTGGAGTACCAGGCGCAAAGTCCCGATGAAGCAGCCCTCGTTTCGGCCGCCCGCAACTTTGGCTTTGTCTTTCGCACACGAACACCGAATAGTATTACCATCGAGGTGATGGGTCGCACGGAGGTCAGTTAATATTATAATAAGACACCGCCATAGGTTAAAATACTAAAACGAAATGTTTCTTTAAATTAAACTTTCTAGGAATATGAACTCCTGAACATTCTTGATTTTAACAACGTTCGCAAGCGTATGTCTGTGATCCTGCGCCGCGGCGATTCTGTGGTCCTTTATTGTAAAGGAGCCGACAATGTGATATACGATCGCCTGCACGGAGGCCAGGAAGACCTAAAAGCGCGAACCCAGGATCACCTTAATGTAAGATATCCTTGAAATTAAATTTTTTTTGTGCTTACGATTCTTCCCCACAGAAATTCGCCGGAGAAGGACTTCGCACTTTGGTTTTGGCCGAAAGGCGCTTGACAGAACAATACTACAATGATTGGCGATCGCGTCAACAGGAAGCTGCCCTATCCTTGGACTCCCGGGAACAGAGACTGAATGCCATATACGAGGAGATCGAGAGCGATATGCAATTGGTAGGCGTGACAGCCATCGAGGATAAATTACAAGATGGTGTTCCCAAATCCATTGCCAACCTACAGAATGCGGGCATCAAAATCTGGGTCTTAACCGGTGACAAGCAGGGTGAGCTCTTAACCTTTTCCTATTATTTGCATATCGTATAACATTTACCAAATCCTTAGAAACTGCCATCAATATTGGGTACTCCTGTCAACTTCTTACGGATGAGCTGGCGGATGTCTTTATAGTGGACGGGAATTCTATCGAAGAGGTGGAGAAGCAACTCAGGCAATTCAAAGAATCAATCAAAATATACAATCGATTTCGACCAGGAGGTAAGAGTCCGTGCAAAAATAGATTCCTTTTATACAATACTTTTTAATATATGTAGGACTTGAGGGTCTAGATCGGTTAAACAGCGACAGTACCATGGATCCATTAAGCGTGACCATGACACAAACTTCGGCCTTCATGCAGGAATCAAATCTCCCGCCCACGCCGCCACCACCGCCTGCCATATCCGTGGTTACGTTTAGGTGGGATGACAAAATTAAGGATAATAAGGGCGGACCGGACAGGTAGAGGGAAATCCGTAAAACTAAACTCAATAGCCTTAGTCTTATAAATTGACAAATTTTCAAAAACTTTCTAGCTTAACTTGAAATGACAATATTTATAACCCTTTTAGAAGAGCTAGAAAATCTTTTCTTAATATAACTGTCCTAAACTTATCTGTTCTCTGTTGTATCTAAAATATGCTATTTTATTTTTAATTTATTAAGCTTAAGAAATTAATTCAATTTTGAAGTAACGTAACTATCTTAGAAAACTATTTTCTATACTTCTAGCTTAGATTTTGTTTTTTTTTGGTTTCGAGAAAAACCATGAGCTTTGAGCATATAGTGAATATAATTTATAGTTTCATTTTTATTGTTGAAATTTGTATGTGAATTTACGGAATAGAAAAAGGTAACCTCTAATTACTACCCACCAAAGGATGAAACCCTCTATTGGTGCTTGTTCCGCCCGTCAAGTAAACTATATACTATATTTTTGTTAAAACAAAACCAAATATTTTTGTTTCTCAATTTAAACACCAAGCATTTGTTTAAGTTCTGTTCTGTTCCTCATGTCCTGAACAAAAACGAAACTAAAGATTCCGCTTCAATACCAAAACAACAATTCAAAACCATAAATAAACAGTCCTCTGGCTCATTTTTAAAAAAGCTTTTCCCGTTCGATATTGCGTTTACCATTAAAAGTAGTGGCTTGTCTAAATCTCTGTACATATAACTCATTAACTTGTATTTACCAATGTTTAACTTTGACTGTCTTCATTTCCATATTTAATGTTTACAATTAACCAATTACTTATTATACTAATGGAATCTTTTGTGTGTTTACACAGTGCTGAGTGCAATGATTTGTTTGGCGACGAAAAGAAAAGTGAGGGTGGAGGCACTGCCTCTATTCTGATCGATGAAAACACTGGCTTTGCTCTGGTGGTTAATGGCCACTCCCTGGTGCATTGCCTTTCACCGGAGCTGGAGAACAAGTTGGTTCAGGACAAGTGGATTTGAAGAGTTCCCATATTAGTTATATTAATTTTCTTCCAGGTTCCTGGATATAGCGTCGCAATGCAAGGCAGTGATTTGCTGCCGGGTAACGCCTTTGCAGAAGGCGCTTGTTGTCGAGCTAATCAAGCGTGCCAAAAATGCTGTTACCTTAGCCATCGGCGATGGAGCCAATGATGTGTCCATGATCAAGGGTATGTATAACATCAATAAACATACGTAGAACTATGGCTTACAAACTTCCATTCCAGCTGCTCACATTGGCGTTGGCATTTCGGGTCAGGAGGGGCTGCAGGCTGTCCTGTCCAGTGACTATGCCATTGCCCAGTTCCGGTATTTGGAACGTCTTCTTCTGGTCCATGGCCGATGGTCCTACTACCGAATGTGCAAGTTCCTGCGATACTTCTTCTACAAGAACTTTGCATTCACTCTGTGCCACTGCTGGTATTCGCTCTTTTGCGGATTTAGTGCCCAGGTTGATTTTTCTACATTTATAAATTGTTTTCATATACTGTAACATTCTTTTACTGCAGACGGTGTTTGATCCGATGTTTATTTCGGTCTATAATCTGTTCTATACATCTCTGCCTGTCTTGGCGCTGGGAGTCTTTGAGCAGGATGTTTCGGACAAGAACAGTCTGGAGTTTCCGAGGCTCTATACACCGGGTCTAAAAAGCGAGTTGTTCAATATACGAGAGTTTATCTACAGTGTACTGCATGGCGCCTTCACATCGCTGATCCTGTTTCTTATTCCTTATGGGGTCTACAAGGACGGGGTCTCACAGCACGGATTTATTGTGAGCGATCATATGACTTTGGGTGCAGTGGTAGCCACAATACTGATAGTGGATAATACGGCACAAGTGAGTGACTACGAAATTTGGCCTTGGCTTCCATTTAAATAACTCCTTTTCCCCACCAGATATCCTTGTATACCTCATATTGGACAGTTGTCAATCATGTGACCATTTGGGGTAGTCTCATTTGGTATTTTGTACTGGATTACTTCTACAACTATGTGATTGGAGGCCCTTATGTGGGCTCCTTGACCCAGGCCATGAAGGACATGACATTCTGGTTTACCATGCTGATTACTGTAATGATGTTGGTCTCTCCAGTTTTGGCCTACAAGTTCTATTTGCTAGATGTGCACCCCAGTCTTTCGGATAAGGTGGGTTTGATTAGTTTTATTAATAAAATATTTAATAATCTAGAATGCATCCTTTCAGATCCGTCAAAAATCCCTGAAGAAGATTCATTCGAGGGCGTCCAGCGATGTAAGACGCACGGCATCTTCCCGGCGAGGTCGCCGATCAGTGCGTTCGGGCTACGCCTTTGCCCATCAGGTTAGAATTACAATCTATTTCATAAACTTATAGTTTACCAATTTAAATGAATTAAATTTCCAGGAGGGCTTTGGTCGTCTGATTACCTCTGGAAAGATAATGCACAAGCTGCCACAGGATTTTGCCTTTCCCCTGGGATTGGGAACCAAGAAAACACAGGCGCTTCACAATAATCTCGGCTCTGCCGAAGGACCTGCTTCAAAGACCAATCACATCTCGGGCCAGCATATGGCCAACAATAACAATACGAATCTGAGACACAACCAGAACCAGAACCAAAATCACTCTTCAATGGCGGATATAACCGGGGATGGGCGTGTCACTACAGGTGAGGGTGGGCGTGGGAGTGGCGGCTCGGACGACATGAGTCCTCGGGCCCCTTGTCAAGACCTGGATACGATTAATCTATAAGCTTTAGACGCGGGTGCTGAGTGGGAAATGGGATCCAAAACAAACACCAAAAACTGTAAAGAATTTAAGTCAACGAAGTTCGGGTAAGGTTAAGACTTTTAGTCTGCAAAGAGTTATAGTATTTAAAAAGTGAAAAAGAGTGAATTTGAATGAATGTGAGTCCCAGAAAGCAAGACACAAGAACAAGTATTAGTCCAAATTCGAATTTTACTAATATAGATATTTTTTCACATTTTAAGCTGAAAGTACTTTTAGATAGCATCTTGTACTTCCCATCTTTCAACGACACCCAAACATTTCTTTGACAAAATATTTATTTCATTCTTGGCTGCATTTAAAGAATCCTCTCCTGAGTGAATGATAGATTTTAGGTTATTGCTAAGAATATATTTAGGCTTAAACTTGGAAAACTGAAAGTGTACTTAATTGCTTAATGTCGTGCTGTGTGCTTAGCCAATAAATTCGTATCTACCTTTAGCATAACGAAATCTCGTCTCAAAGTCCATAGCTATATTCTTGCTCCCTAAACCGATATCCACACACCAATACACACACTTCTGTGTTCCTAACTAGAGTTCTAGAAAAAAAACCTGCGTATGCCTTAGAGAGTCCCCAAAACTAAGTCCTTTTAGTTGGTGGTTCTCAACGGTTTTCTCCGACATTGAGAATCAATCTTCAAGATTGGGAATTAAAATAGAATTAGTGGGCTGTGGGTTGGAACAGTTACAAAAGGTCTAAAGTGATTTATTATTAGCGAGTGTGGGTAGAAAAATAAGTATTTCAAAGTGGCTTTTTATATTTAATCTAGGAAATAGATCTTAATACTTAAACCAAAAATGTTCTGCGTACATTTTTTGGCATGACAAGTAAATTGCAAACTGCAAATTGTTGGCATAAACTTTTACATTAATCTGCAAATTGTTGGTATACAATAGAAAAAATGATAAAACACAATTTAACCAAATAGGAACTAAATAGTTTATTTTTATCTACATATATTTTAGCCAATACAACAAAAGTTCGCAAAAACTACACTTTTGAATGAAAAAATAAATGCGTAATATTTTTAATAAAAATAGAAACTTGTCTTGTTTCAATCGCTCTGCATTTGGCATAAAGCTATTTTGTGTGTGATTTATTTTTTTTTCAGAAGCTGCTTTTCACGTTTAACTCGGACATGTGTTTAAAATGTTTCTTTTCTTAATAAGCCTTTAAAAATTCAATTAGAAATAATCTGATAGGATAATTGATTTCATCTTCATCTCATTGCACACATAAATAAGAATGGAATTGTGCTCAATTTGCGTAACAAATTACATTTAATTTATTAAAAGAAAAGTTGAAAGCACGTCCCAACCCTGAACCGCGACTTTGTTACGCCTCATTAGCTGGACACTAAGATTTTGCATTTTTATGAACTTTTTGGTCGAATTTAACAGGCGACTTGACCGGAACTTTGTAATTAAATCTGTTAAAATCAAATTGCTTGCCCAGCCGCATAAGCTTTTTTGTTTTAAAGATAAATAAAAGGAAGTTCAGGATCTAAGACTTTGGAATTAAGTCAACTTAATGTCGCCTAAATATCCACTTTGGTGAGTGGGATGCGGATAAAAGAGATGAAGCACAACAAAAAAGTCGGAGGGAAAAAAATTTGATGCCATTTATTTTAATTTGCGAGTCAAAATGTCGAGACTAAGAGTGAGACAAGAAAGTGGCCGAATCACACAGAAGCCGAGAAAAGTGGATAAAACTTCCCACAATGACGCAACTGCCTTCCAATTTAAGGGTCAGACAATTTAATTGACTGACTTACGTATAGTAAATAGGAAATGCGCAAAAGAACCATTCTAAAATAGGAAATTTTATTTAGGTAACAACAACTTCGCTTAACTTAATCAAGGAAAATCGCTTTTCAAAGCTGTTCAAAATCTTAACATGCAGATAAATAACTGGAAAAGCCAAAAGGGATCAAGGCGAATGGTTCCCTAGAGGCAAGTAGAGAGCACAAAATATGACCATAAAACTAAATTGATGTGTATTGAAGTATCCAAAGCAAAAGGCCGAAAATATCAACAAATCCAATAATCATACAAGTTATTTACGGAGCCTCGGATTTATTATTCCAATTTTAAAAATATTCGAAAGGTAAATATAAATGTTAATTTTAAGATTGAATATATTTTGAAAGTTCACCAAGCCACATACTTTAAGTCAGGTTGGTTGAAAACTTCAAAAAAATTCCATCTGAAGACTTACTCTCATTGAAAGAAATAAACTCTGCACCCCATTTTGCGGAGTAACCGGGATGTGGGTAGTCATCAGTCTGAAAGTTCTCGTTGGGCTACTTTCTGTATGTTGAGTAATGTGAGTGCTTCCGCTTCCGCCTGTCTGTGTCGGAATGTATGTGTGTGCTTGTGTATATGTGTACCACTTCCGGCTGCCTTCGTTTTCCCTTTTGAGCTGCGTTTTTCTTTTATTTTACAGAAAAATTTCAAAATGCTTAATACTCAATTTGGCCCACAGATCCACAGCGAAATGTTATTGCAGCGAGGGCCAAAACGGTCGAGGTTCGAGGAGTGGGGCGTTTGGGTGGTGTACATGTGTGTTGTGTTAACTGTTCACCACTTGGCCGCATTTCCTTCTTGTAGGAGTAGTCTGTGTGGCAACTGCGAGATAAAAGCGTCTTTAACAAGTTGAATAACTTGTTGGTTCATTGTACCAGCACAGAGCGACTTAAATGAATTTGAACGTTTTTTTTAAACCCATCTCTTTAAAAAATAACTAAATATATTTTTTATCAGCCTCCAGACATCAAAAGCGTCCAATGGAAGGTTAACATTTTAAGGATCGCTTATGTACATATTCCAATTTTTCACTGTGCTCTTCGCCATGCCAGTAGCAAGCACTTGCCGGCCAAATGGTGCTTGAATGTGTTTTACTTTGATTTGCTTTTATTTTTAAAGAAATTCATTCAACTCTCGGTTGGAAGCGGTCTGTGCTTGGCATAAATCTGCAGAAATACAGATGGAGAAAAAGAACTTGAGCTCTTTTATGCGCGGCACTTAACTGCTTAATTACTCATTATGCTCGAGTTTATCCAGCCATTTAATCAGTCACTCAATGCCTGCGAAGGTAAGGTAGTCGCGCAGTTAAATGAATAATTGAGCCAAACGGCAATAAAACATTTAATAACAATCTCGGCTCCCAACAAGCCACTCTCGAGTGTAATTTACGAGCAGCATTGATTCCGGATCCGGAGTCCGGAGTCCGGGCCTGCCCCTCAGACAGCCTCGAGTGCAAATATGTTCCATATTAATGGCAATATATTCCGCGAATAAACACTTTTTCTATCATAAACAGTAAAGTGCATGCGGTTAAAAAAAAGCTGAGGTTGATAATAAAATAATGAAATATTTCCGCAGTTAAACGCTCGAGAGCTAAGTGAAGCGTTTTAATGACCTATATTTTTGAGACATATGCATAAATTTTTAATTGGCACCCTTAAATATTAATTTTCTTTTCGAACCCTTATATTGGTTTAAAAAAAATACTTTATGTGGAGCAATATTTGACACGAACCCAAATCAAGTGTTATAACACGTCTCGTACATCTTTTTCAATATTTTCCTATAACCTGAATACCCTGACCTTTAAGGGGGCCCACGTCCTAGCTGTCGATTTGTCAGAACCAACGACTCACCGTGACCTCAGCACGTTGCAGCCAAAAAAGAAAAATCGAACTGACACTCCTAACAGGTTCAACGTGATGTCAACAAAAGCCAACCAATACCAACCTAAGCGAAAACTACTTGACTTTCACTCGTAAACACACGTATGTGGGTGAACTTTCATTAGTGGAAACGTCAATGTTCGGGAAGATGCATGTTGAGTCCTCCTCATTGACATAGCTTTTCTTCGATTTAACACGGGAAAAATATATTCAGGATAACTATGTTATACAAAAAATATATTAAATTCAATCTTAGCTTCTATATTTGACACTATTTTAACTAGTTAACAAGCTTATCATTTTTAAATAGCTAGTCTTAATATGTAGACATTAAGGATATTGTTTCAGTGGCTAAGAGTAAAAAGACCCCATCTATTGGGTTACTCGCAGCAAATAAGAAATTGATGACAGGGGGAAAAGTATTGTAATTGCATTTGCATATGACATTCCGTTTAACTTCAAGAAATCTTCATAGCACTGACATCTCTTGGTAAAAAATGTGTCCTATAACTTTTACAACATTTATCCAAAGTAAAATGTAAATAACCCTTTGAAAAGGAACCCCAAGCGCGACTACTTTTTAACTTCGAGTTTTCAGAGTTCCGTATTTTGTGTTTTTTAGTAAGAAACCAAGTTAATGAAATGATTTTAAACTTTTGCTGCCATGGATACGACACTTTCTATTATGCATTAGGGCAATAAAATTGTTTCCAACCTTTCGCCCCATCTTTTTTTCCTATGCTTGCAACTTGCCATGGTGCAACTTTGCAGGACATAGAAAAAACAGAGCGAAACCGGTTGGAAGGCCCTCATGGGGCAAAGGATCCAGGGTGGGTCGAGTGAGATAGATACCGTTGCTGACAGCTGCTTAAGTGCGAAATTCGATTTCGTATTCAAGGGCTTTTTCGTTGCCAAGCCAGGACCAAAGGCGAAGAACAAAAAGCGTGCGACGGGATGCAAAAGCAAATTATTTAAACTTGTAATGAAGCAAACACCAAAGCGGCAGCGGAAAAAATCTCAGTCCGTGAAATATACTAGTATAAAATATATAAAAGGCAAGGATTTAAAAAGAACTGAAACGAAAGTGCTGCCACTTAGGAAAAAATATGCTTTTTATTTAATAATTTGGTTAATCATACAAAAAAACCCACAAACAGAAGGCTAAGCCACCCAGAGTTCATAAAAAAAGATGACTAAGCTCTGTTTATAAACTAAATATTTCAAATACACTTCTATTCGTTTAGTGTCTGGTAAAAAAATATTTCAAAGACTCTAAGAGAAACCTCCTAAGCAAAGAGATAAAACTAAAACAGGGGAAAAACGTACTTTATGGAGAAACTTTGCATCGGGCAAAATAGGATTTTATTTTTCTAACTGAATAGGTGGTTTACAAAATGTTTTGAATAGCTTAAAAGCCATTCAAACAGAAATACGGCAGTAGTTTTTGCTAATTGAATGTTAATTAATAAAATACAAAATTAATGCTTGCAAAAACATGGGAATTATGAGTGCCTAAAGTCGAAGTGGAATACTTGTTATCTGAATGGCCATTCAGGCTTGTAGTCTCTGGATAAAGAAGGGTCTTTAATAATAATAAAAAAAAGAAAGCGATAAAGTTTTAAATTCCATTGGATGGCTCTTAGGGAAGCAATGCAAACAATTTTTTATTTATACGCTTTTTACCATCGTTGTGTGAACGTAAAATATGTTTTAATTAAAAGCAAAGTTATATAGTATGTATGCATTTTTTTGTTCGCTGATTGCCCCAAATGGTCAAAATCTGAACGACAAACAAGTTTAAATTTGTTGAGCAGCAGTCATGATGGCAAAAACCAAATAATTCCCCAACGCGCCACCGCATGGGCAATGGTAATGTAAATGAAAAAGGCTGCCAAACTACCAACTCCACTCACTCACTCTTTTTCGAATATTTGAAGTAATGTTTGGATTCCCCATTGAATGAAACAACAAATAGATATTTAATTTTTGCCATTTCACGCAGAGTTGTCCCAGTTGAGAGCGAAAGTGTGGGCTCCACTTTCGTCCCACACAAATGGGACAATAATTTTGTTAAGCGGCCAACAGACACGAATTAATTTTATTTGCCGGATAAAGTTGAACTGTGGGACATGGTTCAACTGATTTGTTTCCAACTTTCATAAAGAAAATCTTTAAGTTTTATCCCATCTTTCCGATTTTTGACTAAAATTGGCATTGATCAGACAAGCAAGCTGAATTAAGATAAAACAGAATCAATTTAGAAGGCGGAGTGGAGCATTTCAGATCTACTTTTCCTTCCAGTGCTAACACACATAAATACATTTCTATCTAAATTCCACTTTCACCTCATATTTCTCTATATATTTTAATATTTTCATCATGAAAAGAAATATAATTCTTCCGTATATTCAAAATTCAAAGGTAATGGTTACTTTAATTTCTGTCTATTAATCGATATGCATAAAATATTTATCTTTAGTTGATTATGACGCGATCATATGCCAGTTGCAAGAAAGGTGACGGGCTTAAGGCCAAACTTGCCAAGAAGATCATAAAAGAGCGAGACTATTTCTTGGGCATCAAATGTTTGCACGGAAAAAAACACATTGGTAAAATCTCAGTTGCAAGTGTAATGGGTGGAATGAGGGGCCTGCCGCTGCTTATTTGTCTAACGTCAAGGTAATATTTCTTTGAAAATTTCGTTACATAATTAAAATGTTTGGAAGTATGTATTTCTTATTGAGTTCCCTTCTTTTTTGCTTAGCTTGCATCCTGTTAAAGGCATCTATTACCGAGGTATGCCAATAAAAAAAGTCTGCGAAAAGCTGCCACGAGTGATGAAAGGAACGAAAGAAGGCACACCCGAGGGCTGCTTCTTTCTTCTAACCACTGGAAAGATCCCAACCAAGAATGAGGCTAAAGCCGTTGCCAAAGAGTGGGTTAAGCGTGGCAAAGTGCCACCCTACTGCCTAAAGCTGCTGGATTCTATGGATAAGAAGATTCATCCGATGGCACAGCTTGCTGCCGCCTCGTCTTGTTTAAATCTAAAGAGCCAGTTCGTTGAGGCATATAGGAAGGGAGCTAAACGGGTCGATTACTGGAAGTATGTGTACGAGGATTCCATGAATTTGTGTGCAATGCTGCCCACAGTGGCAGCGGTCATCTATAACAACGTGTTTAAGGACGGCGGAGGCAGTCGAGAATTGTCTAAGGATCAGGACTGGTCAGGTAATTTCAGTTGCATGCTCGGACTTCCAGACAAGAGGTTCATGGACCTGATGCGACTTTACCTGGTAATACACGCTGATCACGAGAGCGGCAACGTCTCAGCACACGCTGCTCATCTAGTGGGATCTGCTCTGAGCGACCCGTACCTCTGCTACTCAGCCAGCATGTGTGGTCTGGCTGGACCCCTCCATGGTTTAGCCAACCAGGAAGTTCTAATCTGGTTGAGTAAAATGCGAAAAGCCATTGGTGACGAACCATCGGACGATGCTATTAAAAAGTTTATTAATGATACTCTCAAAGGCGGCCAGGTAAGTCCTGAAGCAGTGCTTCCCAAAAATTATACTACAAAATTATTTATAATCTGTATTTCAGGTAGTTCCCGGTTATGGACACGCCGTGTTGCGGGACACCGATCCACGTTTTACTCTGCAAAACGAGTTTGCCATGAGGAACTGCAAAGACGATCCAGGGGTGAAACTGGTGACTCGCCTTTGGAAAATCGTACCCAAAGTTCTCAAAAAACTGGGAAAGGTGTCGAATCCATATCCCAATGTAGACGCCCACTCCGGAGTTCTGCTTCAACATTACTGTATGATGGAGATGAATTATTACACTGTTCTGTTTGGGGTCTCACGGGCTATAGGCGTGCTTTCCCAATTGATTTGGTCCCGTGCTTTGGGATATCCTATTGAGAGGCCAAAGTCTAT
This sequence comes from Drosophila vallismaia, assembly GCA_035047325.1. Lineage (NCBI taxonomy): Eukaryota > Metazoa > Arthropoda > Insecta > Diptera > Drosophilidae > Drosophila > Drosophila vallismaia. Next base: position 11,386,747 of record JAWNPU010000073.1, read on the forward strand.
TTCCTCGTCGGAAATCTGCACTTTCATTCGAAAAGCAGATAAGGGTAAAAAGAAGAAAAAGTGTTAATAAAACCAACACTAAAATATATATTACTAATGGACCAAAACCTAAATAAAATGTTGATGAAAACGATACGAAAATTGTGAAATCTTATGAATAATTTTCATTAGCATATCCGTGTGTTTGGCATTTCGTAATTGGATTTTCTGGCTGTCATTCATTGGCTTATGTATTCCTGAGTCACTTTGATTTCCCTCATTTCCACTTGCCTGTGCTAGTATTAATTATGGTATGGGATAATATAACATAAATCCCATTTCCATGGCTTTGATGTCTGCAGTCTGAGAAAAGCATCCAATTTCCATTTCGCAAAATGCCTCGCAAACCATAAATCAGAAGTGTAATTCAACCTCCAAAAAGGACCTTAATTATAGATTCAGTAATGACCTTAGGATGGATAAAGAGTTAAAGGCATAGATAAACAAAAATAATATTATTTCAAGCAATGAATTTTCCTACTACTACTTTCGTCGAATGTATTGTAATTTTTTTAAAAGCAATCCATCAACTGATTGATTTCTGCCTTTGTTTAGCTTTTTCTCATCTCGTTCCAATTTCAAATTTATTTTCCATTTTTTGTTTCATTGGCATGCAGCGTTATTTCTATAAGTGATATTTTATTGTTATTTTAGCACTTCCATCATTGTGGTCCCATGGTCCCCAGATTCCACTCACTTCAATGTTTTGTTTAGCTTTTTCATGGGAATACCCTTGCTGTGCCACATAGCAAGTGACCCAGTAGAGGAAAATGAACTCCATGATTTCCCGATGGAAAATATGAAAAATTCGAATAATGAGATAGATTTCAATTGTACCCGCAGCCCTATTTTTGATTTTGAAGATATTATATGTATTTTACGAATTTTTTAATACCATCCTAATGTTTCGCATTAATTTTTCACCATCATGAAGCACATTATCTCCAGTTTTTAACTTATTATTAATTGCTCTAAACACGAGAGGTTTTCAGAGGCGGAAAAGGGTGTAAATGATAAAAGTTGAAATATGTTTACACAAGTTGGTGGGAAATATAAGCTGAAAAACGTTTTAATGAAAGTATTTGATATTTTCCTGCGCAGTTATTTTATTGTTGAGGGAAATCACAAAAAGTTTTATATTCCAATCCAGAGCACAGCTTTCTTCTTTCATTTTTTGGCATTTTTTGTGCGAGTGCTGCTTTTTTGTATCATTTTTTTAACATAATTTGAAATTGTTTTGGATGAGTAAAATGCACAGGCACGCTCTGGCATTGCTGCAGCTTCTGTGGCCTTGGATGCCTGAAAAGGGAAAGCGGATTCCCAACTTTCAGCCCAACCCTCTCATCCACACACACCCTCATCCGCCCTCCTATGCATAGGGGTTTATACACGCACAAGTTCACCCACTTGAGCACGCATACATCCGAAGAGGATGGGTAGTTATAAAGCACATCCGCATCAACCATGTCCTGTTCATGTGACCGCTGCTGTCCCGACGCTTGCCCAGACTTAAAAAAAATAAATAAAACAATAGATGACTTTCGTGTGTGTGGCAGTAGTCAAATAAAATGTTCGCACATATGCCAAGCTGCTTTCATCCATTTGCTGCAATATTAAAACAAAAGTAATGCGAAAGTGCTTTCCAACCCATCGCCCAGCGCTGCCACCCCGAGCTCTCCACCATTACCCTAGAATAAAAAAAAAATTGTAGATTAAAACTGTGCAAAGTTCTTACTGACATGCAACTATATACGAATAATTTAAAACTGACCAGAGTAAGGCATAGCTCTACCCTGTTTAAATGGAATGGGGTATTAGGACTTTTAAATAAATGCCAAAACTGTGCTTCTAGTGCAAGGTCATAAAGGGATAGTGTTTGAATACACTTTATAGACTGAAATTAGGTTTATTATTCTTTAATTTAGTATAAGAAAACCCTTTCTAAATGACTCTATGAATATGTTCTTAAAAGGTTGAAAAACTCAGCTTAACAATAGTTTTAAAACAATGCATTTTCAATACTTTTAAGGAAACGGGAAAACCATTATTTAACTTCAGCTTGCAGTGGAGGAATTTTATTATTTTGAATGCAAAGATATATTTTGAAATGTTTTGGTCATGCTGTGGGTTATTCCATTAGCTTCCGGCCAAATTGCAAAAGGACAACTTGAGTGACTTCCCCAAGGACTTCTTTGAGAAGTTCATATGTCCACAAGGACGAAGCTTAAATTTTGGGGTTTTTTGTGTGGGAAATGCGCATTTTTTGTTGGCCGAAAAGGAAGTGGAGGGGGAATGCAATAACTTCCTTATAGACCGAAAACTTTATGGCTCCGACAGCAGCTGCACTCGAGTCGCTATCAAGCCATGTCTTCAACCCCAATCTCAGCCCCAACTTAATCCCCCGGCCCGGGTTTCTTCCCCCGTCCTGGGGTTTCTTCCCCCATCCCAATGTTATTGTATTATAATGGTCTCTGGCGCGAGCTGGGCCCGAGGACGAGGCTGGATGGGCATTTGCGTATGTTCTATTTTTTAAGATATGCAAAATAAGTTGCAGTTGCTTTCGACAAAAGCAACTCGCAGACAAACACATCAGACATTGTGGAATATAACTATGCTCATATACGTAAATATATCTTGGTGTGTTGTGTGTTGAGTGAAAAGTTTGCCGGGTACGCAGGAAAATTATAATTCTTCCTGGCTAAACAAAGACTGGCCCAAGAAGGCCAGGACCAAGTGAAAAGAGCAGTAGAGGCAGCAGTAACCGACTGAGTGGCAGTAACTTTTGGCTCCTATTTGACAGTTTCCCGGAAGTTTTTCCCATCCGCCCGATACTTTCAAATAAATTGTAGCTTTCTCATTTACGTCACACACAAGATTTTTCGCTTTAGTGAAAATATTTGCGGTTCTGTATCTAATGACTTGAATGAGTGATTGTGGTTCTTAAATGCGGATCAATTTAAATGAACATAATCGAAAAGCACATTTAGTTATTTATGAAGTATGTTCCATGCTTCCATGGTTAGTTGTTCGAATTAATTGTTTAATTATTTTCATTTTCCGTTGTGTATTTATTGACCCATTCAATGCAATGAACACGTGTTAAATAAAACCTGTTCAATTATAGGTTAATTAAAAACAATGCATTCTACAACCAGTTGTTCCCATCTCTGGTTTTATTGCTAATGAGAGCCAGGCCATTTGGCAAATTTTTCACTACTTAATGTTTATTTAATTCGAGATGGTTGATTACGCTAGTTTGTTATTTCAACCGTTTTTGTAAATATTCTGTAAAATATAAAACCAAGCGCTAAATATCTAAACTTCCAAATGTATAATGGTCTCTTCGTTCCGCTGTTCAGGATCCCTCTAGTTTTTAGTATTTCATTTTCCAGTCGAAGAAATATTCGCACATAGTTGTGCTTGGTGGAATGTGCTAAAAATGCCGGCAGGTAAAAATAATTGCGATTATAGCCGTTATTTTTCCGCACGAAAAGGGCAAACACTGAAGGGAGTTCTCCCAACTGCGAAGTCCGAACTCCGAACTCCAGACTCCGGGCCAACCAACACGCAGACAGAAGATGGAGTGAATAGTTTCGACAGCGCGCCTCCTGATGCCTTTTCATGGTATTTTCAGAAGAGTTTTCCCACGTTTTGCCTTTTGGGTGTTTTTGTTTTGGTTTATATCCATTTTATTTGTCTACAGTTTTCTCTTTGGCAAACGTGAAACCACTAAAGTTCTTCAACCCTATTTTCATTTACTTTAGTTAGGTTTTTAGTTACTTTTATTGGACTTAAAATTCAGTATCAGTTTAAAAGTTAAATAAAGGCAAATCATAGATGCATTCTTTTTTTCTCTTTTTGAAATACCTTTACAATACATTTAAGGATGTATCGGGAAAGCTCCGATGTTAGTATTATTGGTGTTAGTAGTTTGCGTAGTAGTGATAGTAATAGTAGTGTTAGTAGTATGCGCAATTTCAGCAGAAATGACATCAAAAAGTGTCTCCACTCACAAATCTCTTTACCTTCGATTTGTTCCTTTTTCCGATTAGTCTTGTGCCTTAATTACGGGGGAACAAGTTTGCAGCGTTGTTGGCTTTTTGGAACCATTTTTTCCATCGCCAACATCATCGTCCTCGTGCCCATCTGGCAGAGATCTGTTCATGTTTTCGGCTATTGTTCGCTGAATTAGGTTTTTGGTGAATGGACTGCAGTTGTCGCTTATCCTTATCGCCGTCTGGTCCTTGTAATTATCAAAGGAGGAATAAGGTGTCCTCCCTCTCCACTCCGAGTCTTTGTTTTCGGTGAGTCAAATCGCGAATTATGCTTTCCACTTGGCTTAACGTGGTCAGGTTGCAGATAAGGCAGTCTAGAGAGGGGGAACTTCATCCTGGTTGGATGGACGGCCTTTAAGGATAGGAAATTCCGCACTTACTTTAATTCAGACTTCGCATTCGCATTTGTGGCACGTGCTGTTGGCCCTTTCTTGGCTGCTACTCGAGTTAATTAATTTATTATTGTTCTGGCATTCGTTTAGCAAACAAATTTTGACACAATACAACTGCCGACACACAATAAATTTCTTTCCGCACTGACCTCCTGCTGTTCTTTTTAGGGTTTCATTAATAATTCAGCTCATACAAAACTAAGCCAAACTGCTGAATTGAGTAACCGAAACTGGGTAAATTAAGTTTATCCAACACCATCAGATGTAACATCTGCTCCTGTGGAGCCTTGCTCCTTTTACTCTCTTGCCGAGACGAAAATCAATACATTTGGCATTTGTCTGATATATCTTCAGCTATTTGTTTCAATTTGTCAGTCAAGATGACACACCCGGCCCGAAAAACAAATCGAAAATTGAAATTAAAAACATTTAGACAGTTTTGATCAAGAAAAATGTCCCACCGCTAATCTGAAAAACTTTTACAGACTTTTGATTTTGGACGAAAACATTTTTGAAATAATCCCAGCTTTGTTTTGCGGTTTTTGGAATTTATACAAATGTTTTTTTTGCGGCAAAGTTCGATGAACTATGGTTTGTCAATCTCTGATTTCTTTTACAAGTGCTATATTTCTCTCTTCAATGATAACCATTTAGTTTCCTTTTCTTATTGAATTGGAGTTAACGTTTATGTAAACGTTTTTGTATACATAGAAAAACTCTGCTCATTCCTGAAGACCTTTTTTTTAATAATATTACTCATTAAACAATAACTTTATCCTCGCCCAAATTGAATATTCTACCCTGGGAGAACTTTGAAATATATTCAAATTACATATTATAGTTAAAACTTCAGTCTGACTGTCATGTGCCCGTCAACGTACATGCCCCAATATAGCAGCCAACTATTGCGAGGAGAAAACTGAAATGCTCATAAAAAGTTTCACAATAAATCAGGAAATTTGGAAAACATTACACGCCCTCACACAACACCCACAGTAGGGCACAAATTTGTAAAATTGTTCAACACCAAATGGAAATTTGTTTACCAAGCTGTTGATGCTGCCGGCTGTGCAGTTTTATCTGACGCTGCTGTTGCAACAATTTACTTTATTTTAGTCGTATAATTTCCAAAATTTTAACACTCTCTGGTTCCTGTGACCAAAAGCATATAGTGTAAATGAGGGCTTTGTTTTTTACGAATTATTAAAGGTTAAAGTAGTTAAAGCTCGTTTTTTGTACCCAATTTAATATTAAATAATTTAAGAAGAATTTAACTGCGGAAAGTAGCTTTCTTTTCTAGCTGGTAATAGCAATCAAAGACCGTGACGAATGAACAATTTAACGATTATGGCGACGAAGAGATTTATCGGCGAACAAATCAACGGAAATAATACAAACACGCAACCCCAACCCCGGGTCATCCGTTCCTTATTTGAGGAGGGAGGTGCTGAAGGGACTAGCGTGTGTTTTATTGAGCACTTGATTGCACTCTCTTGTGGGAGTGATTAAAATCGATTCAATCCATACCAGGCATAAATCAGCAAGCCGAAATCTTTGCCCCACCCAGATTCTGTTGGCGAAGGTCAAGACATCATTTTGCCCAGACAAGTGATGGATGGCAAAATATACAAATGTATCTGCATGACTCTATTTATCTACTAGTATGTGAAGCCTTTTTGGTGACAGTTTGCGATTTTATGGATTGCATGGAGCGAAGTAGTTTCATCCATCATTTATCCCAGCGATACCGAAAAATTGTGTTTGCCAACAACTTTCATTCAGATGGGGGTGATGAAGAGCCTTTTAAATGCAAATATTTTATTTATATTGCATTCAAATGAAACGAAGAAAAACGTGTTATACATTTTCCCTATTGTACAAATTGTGAACATTGAAAAGACGAAAAACAAACAGACTGTCAAAAGCAGCAGCGAATGTAAAGTATTATTTTACACCCCATATAAATATTTGAATTGAGGTTTTCACATCGCGCAATTGTTGGCAAAAGTTCAAGGATTGAACTTTTAAATTTTCTCAGAATACTGAAAGTACTTTCAAATTGCTTTGGTTTTATCATAAAATTTATTTAAAATTAAAGGAAAATTTTAACTGATATCAAGTACTACTGAAGTACTGAAGGAGATGACTTAACTTTAGCTTTAAATATAACTTCTTTTCATATTGCAAACTTTAATGTTTTCCTTCGCAAGCTGTTTTCGCTCTATTGCATGCTCTTCAGTCACATAAGAAATATATGATTATTACCCCACTAAGTGGAAAAATCCTTTGCTTGTTGCATTCCATTCAACTCGAGTCGCCTTCTCGGCTATAGCTCCATCTGAGCTCTGCCCTGGTCGCGTTCGTCCATAAATATTCATGGGACCTAATCGGTTTATGACTGGCATAATCGCCTGCACTTTGCACGTCTTTTGGTCATGAGATTGCATTTGCTTTTTTACTATTTATTTTTATTATAGTTTTGCCTTTTCTAAGAATAGAGACTGCTACTTTGGTTATTCTAGCATCAGCTCCGCTCAAAGTTTAAGGTTTTGTAGAGAAAAAAAGATAACTCAAAGAATTCAGTTTCATTGTGTAGGACACACCGAATACTGCATCTTTCTTGACTTCTCCTAGTATCCTTAAAGCCCTCAATGATCAACAGGATCATTGATATGGACAATCGCCGCCTGAAAATCGCCCTAAATTCCTTTCAGCAGCAGGAGAGAACTGGAGAGATGAATTAAACCCAAGGACAAACTTGAATAAAAGAATAATTAGTAAATTATTATGTTTTCAATGGATATATTGTACGTTTTATGAAGCGTATATTTAATTTAAAATATTGCAATATTAGGTTTGAAGGTTTATAATATAATAATATTTTAATCTGTTTAAAATAGTTTATATAAATGCGATTTACTAACATTTATTTAACGTTTTTTGTTGCAAAAAAAAAACCAAGGACGTTTAAATCTTTGAAATGTGGCTCACGCCACCGCGAATCTTGTTTGCAATGAAAAATATTCAATAAAAATGGTATACTTGTGCATTGGGTGGCATCTGTTTGTAGCAAAATGTCAACATACAAAAAAATGCGACATATTTACGGCGTTTTAAATGAAAGCACGTGTTTAGCAAGTCAAACGACGACAAACGACGGCACTGATGCCTCAAATATCGCACCTAAAACTCACTTTCCCAAGCAGGAGCATCAGAATCATGAGTAGTACACCGAAAGAAAAGAGTATTGTTATCAGAATTTTTAGGGAAGCATTAGTGCTTTTATTTACTTACCAATATTTTGCTTCTTGACAAGAACCTCAAGACCTTTTCCATCCCTTTTAAAATATATTCCATGCTTTTCGCTCTGTGCTACCAGGCTAAGCAACCTGAAACGAGACCATAAAATGGCAAACACTGGCAATAAAAACTAGAACAACTGCCAGTGTTCCACCGGCGAAGAGGGCGGATGGTGGCAAGTGGACGTAGAAAGCTGAAGTGGCAAGGTGTGGAGGGCCAGCAGCGAACGCGGGCAGGTGGAGCGCATTACTTTGAAAGTACATTGAGCTTGAAAATGGCTTTGTAAATGGCGCTCGACAAATATTTTATTACTAGGGAACAGCAACAATTTACTTTGTTTCCCCGCGCCCTGTCTGTTTGCGTCAGTGTTGCTGCCACTTCGGCACTCTTCTGCAGCTTATTTTCCTTAAAGTAACACTTTAATTTTAGACACAACTATCTACAACTTGACAACACCCACATCACAAAAAAAAGAAAACAATTACAATTAATTAGAAAATTGAACATTAGGTATCTCATGAATAAAATAAAAAACACAAAGGTATAATCGCTTGTTTTCAAATCCACAAAAATAGAGTGCAGGCTTCTGCTGTTTGTTATTTTATCCATAATATTTCCCCTTTTTATGTATGTAGTTAAATTTAAAATAAACTTTGACACAACAAATTAATGGTATGCATAAATCAAAGCTTAATTGATTCTATTTGCAATCCCGCCGATGCAAATTTTATAATCAATGGCAGTGAAAATCCGGTTTAATTCCTGGTTTATTGCCCAAATTTGCCGTTGAGCGTAGCGCCTGCTGGGAAAATTTAATTAAAAATGATCAAGTTAATTTAACAAATTTTTGCTGCACTAGAATTGCGCAACCCAGGGAGTTGGGGGTGGGGTCCCGGGATTGGAGGACGGAAACACCCACTAGTGGCATCTAGAGTTATGGAATGTTGCCAAAACGCCAGGGGCTTAGACCTGCGGTTGTGGTTTTCCCGCTCCGGTGCTGGAACTAGACTAGGTCCTGCTCTTCTGAGTTCCTGGCTTTGAGTTATCCTTTTCGCGGTTACCTTTTGTCGCCGGCCATTGTTTAGCTGCGCCATTGTTTTGTGTCCCGGGGATAACGGGATCCCTGAGGGGCAGGGCGGAATGTTTTTGCTCGACGGCCATTGTTTTGGTAGCAGCTGAGGTTGAATTTTTTTTCAGGCCCCGCCCTGTTTGCACTTGTTGAAGTGTTGACTTTGACGTGGTCAATGGTTTGGTGCCGAAACAACTTCATTACCACTCCCAGTTTCCCAGTTGATTACAATTCACAAAATTAACGCCCATGTTGAGATTACTCCTAAATGCCTTGCCAAAGGCGATATCCCATAGCCGCTCATCCTTGCCGGAGACTCATCCTTGAGTTGGAACGCGTAGTTTGCATTAATTTCGCGTTAATTTTACGCGATAATCGTATTTCTTGACATAATAGTCTGCGAAAGGACCCTGGACGGAGGCTTCCATATTGCTTTAATGGCGGCTAAAATGCTCTTAATGGCATCTATTTGAGATTTTATTTATGCACTTGAAAATCACATTGAATCCTAGCCCTTCCACTTTTTGTCTTGCTTGCCCGTCTGCTTGGATTGCGGAAACTTGCCTATGATTTCCAGAAAATATGAGCAAAAATTTGCGAAAACGAAGAAAATACAATCAGCCGAGCAACTAAATTTATTTGGGTAATTTCGCTTTTGTAACAATTGAAAGTGAGCAGACCAATATAATCTTATTAAAGTCTTAAATTTGGTTTAATAAAGTGGATCTCTCACCGATTGCTCTAAAACACATTTATTGTTTTGCCACTATATGCCACTATGATTCGGTTAACTGAACACAGACATAGATTATTGGGAATTTTTGTTTGCTGATATCAAACTCTATTTCAGATACACAGTGCATATACATAGTACAGTATGCAGATTCGAAATTTGAAGCGCTTTTTCGTTGTAATACTAAATCGCTTTTGTTTGATTTGCTGTCCATGGCTGGCAGATTAAAAGTCGCATGAATTGGCCCCAGCAAACAGTGGCTGCGTGTTTGAGAGGGGTTTGTTTTATCTATAATACTCTTTTTTTGAAGGGGGTGGCAGGATGGAGCAATGAGCAATGGACCTTCAACAAAATTCTAATTATTCATTGTCGACGCGCCGCTCGCTGACAGCGAAAACAATGAGCGCACTCAACTGTGAAAACTGCAAAAGAGCGCATTCCACAGCAAGACAGAAAAAAGATGGAGCGAGTTGGGTGAAGGAGATGGCAGCAGGGATGCTGAATAGAGACGCATATAAAGATAGATAGAGATAGTTGCTAGGGATAAGGTTGGGGCTCGGGATGGGGATGGAGAGTGACGCATTTACTGTCGCACTAAAAATAAAGCTTCAGGGCAAAGGATTCCGCCAGCAATGAGAAACATTGTCAACATTTTTTACAATTTTCTAGTCGTTATTTACCATTGTTTCAGCTACGGCCATTGTAGCAGATACAGATATAAAGATACGCAACTACAGATACAATCTCCATTCGCATGCATTTGCTGTTGAACAACCGGACTGTTGGTTATGGCAGCAATTTGCAGCATTTAGACCCGACTCCATTTAACTTTAATGCACTGACTCTGACTTGCTCTTGGTCTGCCATTCAAGTTATCACAGCTTCCGTTATGAAAGTTATGGAAGAGGACATCAGGCGATCTTTGATTTATGGCCAGCAATCCTAAATGCATTTAGCTCACCAGTACCGCCTCCTCGGACTCGGTACTCCCTGGTGCCCAATTACAAGTAGTTGGCAAGGCGGCCAAGAGCTCCCCCTGGCCAACTGACCCACGCTCAATTAATGAATTCTCGGCCCAGAGCCAAAATCCGTTTGGACGCAATGCGACACGGCTAAAAACCCGGGAGGAAGTAAGTCGGAATTGGGTAAATATAATAAATAAGACCTATTTATTGTTTGTAAAATTGGGTTTTGTTTCTGGGTCAACTTGAAACTATAAAACTGATAGTAATGGCTTGTCCGAAAGAATGCCAGGACCTTCCAAGGGGAAAATGTCTTCCAATAAACTTCACAGAACTACCCGGAAGTGTATTATCCGTTTAAAAAAAATACAGAAGGTCATGAATAAATTGCAAATGTGAATCGGTTCTTCGAGTAGGCGGCGGGTTTATATTTGTGGAAAATTTCAATGAAAAAATAACAAAATTCTGGTTTCATTTTATGTGTAAGTATTATATATGAATTTTAGCAGATTTGACCATTGAGTCATTAATAAAATCCCGAAATTTTAATGGTAGATGAATAGTTTTGAAGGTACCTCTGTGTAGCAGACGAGTGCACTCAAAATCCCAGTAGTTCCTTAGGGGAGACAGCGCAGGACAGCAGCGGATCCGATGGCCAACGTGGTTGTGAACACAACGTCGCCGATGGCCGGGCGGCGCCTCCACAGGGACGTGAACCGGCTGCTGGCCTCCGGCTACCACACCACCGTGGACGAGGACATGGCCAATCTGGACGTGCGCTTCGAGGGCCCGCTGGGCACCGCCTACGAAGGCGGCGTATGGACTGTAAACGTGGCCATGCCGCAGGAATATCCCTTGAAGGCGCCACGCGTCCGCTTCGTCACCAAGATCCTGCACCCGAATATTGAATTCACTACGGGCCTGGTTTGCATGAATGTGTTCAAGCAGGCCTGGTCCTCTAGCTACGACCTGGTGAATATCTTCGATACCTTCCTGCCGCAGCTGCTGCGCCACCCGAACCCCCACGACCCCCTAAACCATCGCGCCGCCTCCATCATGAAACACTCGGAGCAGCTTTTCCACGAGCATGTCGTTGTCTGCGTAAGGATGTACGCCCTACCCCCCGCCGTCAAGCCCCAATCCCAGGCGGACGATGGCCTGGAGAAGCGCTCCTCGGACCTAAGTCTCTCCGATCTCCTCTCCGACGACGATGAAGACGACGTCGCAGATGCAGATGTAGATGCCGATGCATCTGCAACAGATGCCACAGAAGTTGCAGTTGCCGCAGGTGCTACAGGACCTGGTGCTGGTGCAGATCCTGTTGGTGACGATTAAGTATTTGGCTGGTCTTTTGTTGTGTCTTTGTAGAGAAATCAGTTTGTATATGGACAAATTTAACTAAATTGCAAATATGAGTAATGGTCAAAAGGAAAATTTTGTGTTTACCTAAATCATAAAATCATTGCCTTGTGAATTTTGGACCAAGTTTAATAGTTGCTTGTGCCCTGACATGAACCGAAACAAGTGTATTTCGCAGTTAAATTTGAATAATTTGTATTTTTTCAGAACTACAGTTCAACATATATGTAATTTCATTTACGCTTCTTTAAAACTATTTTGAATTAAAAAAATCTCTTGTATAATGGGAATTGGATATCAATATTTCCAGCAAAAATCAATTTTTTTGTGTGAAAGGTATGAATGAATAACTGATTTAAAAAAAGTTTATGAATGAAGTTATTAAATGAGTGTAAATTCCACAAAACAAAGAAAATTTGAACAAGTAATGGCTTTTAACAATGGTATTCAAATATAATGACTGAAATTCAAAACAATTTTAAATTCATGATTCGTAAACAATTTAACATTTTATTGCATGTCAAATGTTCTGACGGAATGATGGCCATTAAATTGTGGGCCTTAATTGTGCCAAACAAGATGAAGCCATATTGCCGTAATGATCTGATACGAAATTAATTTCGCTCCATTAAGGATAATTACAACATTTACTGTCCATAATTGAAAGAGATGTCAACTCCACTCGACACTTTCAAGCCAGCTTTGAAGCAGGTGATTTCTGATCAATTGCCGGATTAGTCAAGAGCTGGAATCTAGATGGCAGAGAGCCATCCAACTCTGGTTTAAAGTTAAATCGTATTTTCTCAATTTGTCTGGCAAACAATGGAAAATAAGTGCAGCCATGTGCAAACAATGATTTAATTACGAATATAATTCAAACACAATTGTTTTTGATGGCCTCCAAGGGGAATGGATTGTTTTATGGTTGGAGATATGGAAGATTCAACAACCAAAAGACAAATTTCTGATAAATGGTTTTAGATACGTTTGTGGTGGTTGTGGATCTACGGTTTTCCAATTAATTAATTATAATTTGATACCTTAAAAGTGGTTTTCACTTTGAATTTACGCCTTTCCCCAATTATGGTTTTCTATGTATACTAAACGGAGATTGAAATTCGTCTGCAGGCTGACAAATCAATAAGCTCGCAAAAAAGAAATGGAAAAACGATAATTTAGCACCCAGAACGAAATGAAATCGTCTGTCTGTCTCCGAAATTGGTTTAATGCGGTGACACTGAAAATGGTGCCATTTGTACGTGAATTTGGCCTTATTGACGCCTTCTTTTCGGCATAGTCTGAATGACAGACTGACTGACTGGCCACCTTCCTTTTTTTTCTTCCTTTTATCCCACTCTAATGTCAATGCGAGTGCACTGTTCCAGACAGATGCGCAGACAATCCAGGCGAAGACTGCCCTGGCCCAGGTCAGATGACAGGCTGGCTGCGTGTCCTGCTGCCATCGAATTAGAATACCACCTCTCTGGATACAAATTTATGCAATAGTCGTTGCCGTTTTCGACTTCAAACGGCCTCACTTCCACATTTCCACATCGGTTTGGTTCGTTTTGTGAGATATTCCATAAAAAGGGATTGAGCCACTGGTGGTTGGACGCAGCAGATTGTAGAATGCATCAGGTTTTAACCTAATACCACTGCGGAGACTTTATAGCTATCAAAAGTGTGCAATTGATGACATTCAAAGTTTCAAAACGCAGAGAAATAAAAATAAATCGCATTTAAAGTTTACTTTGTAAATAGAATCTTTAACACTTTTACTACTCAAACCTTACTAAAATGAAGATAAAACTAGAAAAGCACTTATTGTTGAAAAACAATCTTTAAGATTGCGACTTTCGTCTAGACAACAATATCAAGGGTCACATTGAATGGCAAATATTTGTGCAAGGTACTTCAAATAATTTTCAATAGGAAGCCCTTCCGGCCGGGTCAATACACGACTAAAGCCAACTGTCCCGACTTTGAGCCTGCATTGCTGGCGTTAATTTATTCAAGTCAATTGACTCCCAGCGAAGTGAGTTTCGCAACGCACCGTAATGCCATGAATACCCAGGAGGCAAAGGAGGCCTCATTAGCATATTCTAATTAATTTATATTATTCCAAAATGCACAAAACTTAATTGGTATGGACCACTTAGTTAATGAAATTGAAGTTCCCACGAAGCTGGGATATCTTTCTTTATTTTTGCTTTCTGTTTTTCATGCGAAAATTTTTAGCTGTTGACAATTTGGCGTGACTCGTAATGAAAGCCAGGCGAAGTACTCGGCGTATACTTGACGGAAAGTTTCAACAGTACAGAGTTGAGAACATTGCGTAACATTTTGTGGATCCTCCAGCAAGAACAAGATGGACCCCATCCTTTCATTAAGAACCAGCTTCTGGGCTCGAGAGTTGCTGTATTGTTGGCAAACAAATTTGAGTCGCCGTCTTGGCCGAGTTAGTTATGACTGGCAACTTTCTGGCACAGAATTTGCATTTGGTTTTCCCCTTATTCCGGCTTGAGTATTATGTTGGTTATTTTTGTTTTTCTTGGCCCTGTTTGACAACCCTAGGACATGTGTTCCTGCTTCTTCGGAGGGATTTCGTTTCCATTTGCCGGCTAATTTATGTTACCACAGGGGTGTGCCAGGGATGCGGATATGATTTCCAGGAGCACACGTTTGTGTGTGTTCCCGCATAAATGCCTTGTTAATTTCAACAGAACCAAGACAGGTCTCATTCCTATTCTGAGAAGGCCTCAGGATGTCGACATTCCTTCAGGCACAACGTCGTACCACCTCGAGACTTGAGAGTTCTTCCTACGACTGCCTGTGCCGACATGATCTTTGTTTGGCCGACACAATTGTAGCCCCACCGCCACTCCCCAATGCCGGGCCAGCTTTCAGGCTCTGCGGCTGGGAATGTGCAATGTCAGGATTGGCGTCGTCTTTGGACATTTGCCCAACAATGCAGCTTCAATTACCAGGCAGCTTACAGCTTGTTTAGTCGGGAACCTTTTTGTTTGGCTGCCGATTGTCAGGTAGGCCCTAAGAAGCTCCTTCCCACTGCCAATTAAGGGCACTGCATTGAAGCTAGATTGTTTGCAAAAGACGCCATTTGTGGATGGCCTACCACAATTCCCCGAAATGATGAAAGCTGGCTGAGGATGATATATCAAGCTAAACAATGAGCTGCTTGTAAAACAGAAACAGTTGAGTTTACACCGCAAATGTTTAGGGCTTTATGTAAAGTCAATTTAAATTATATTTTCTTTTTTCCCTTTACTGGTTAGTTATTTCGGAAAGGACTTGGGTTTCTTCTAACTTGGGTAATCGAAATATGCGTCTTGGCTCCAAAAGTCATCAATCAACTTCAATCTGAGCCTGATCGGAAGTATTACAACCTCTACCAGCCATTGAAAATGTTTTTCAACCTTGAACTGGAATGCGAATGATAAAGTAAGGCACTGAATGCCACACAGGTCTGCCCAATTCAAATTGCTGGACATTAAACGGATGTCGATAAATGAGATTGACAATGACAAACATGAAAGCGAAAAAGTAGCCAGAAAGGAGAGCGTTGAGTCAATAAAATCCCCGAAAAGCAAAATCCCGCCTCTGAGGTCGTAGGGATAAACTAAAAAAGGAAATGCTTAAACCAAAGCTGAGCCCCAACTGAGTGAAAGCTGACCCTCTGTTTTCCCTGGGATCCCCCTTTTTTCTGGCTCTGGCTTAACAGATGGCAGAACATTTACGGTCACAGTGCCACATATGTCAGCCGGAGCGAGCCCGGAAGATTGCAGGGCCAATGACGGTACACACTGCCAAATAAAATGGTTTTATTTTGTAATTTCAGTTTTCAGTATTAGGGTCACGGACCGTGTTAGGCATTTGACCTTTGAAACACCCCTAAAAATTGGTCTATAATAATGCAACAAAAATAAATAAAATGGCACAGATTGATTTTTTGTTGTGTAAAACTAGTGTTCAACTGAAATGAACAAATGTCAAGTACAAGCCAAAGGGTTGAAAGGAAAAACAAACCAAATCCGAATGCAGGGCCGGTATTTGCTATCATTTTGTTTAAATGCGAATTAAAGAATCTTCTCTAGGGAACCAGAACTTGGAATTTGGCAGCAGCCACACCCTCACATGGATTGCTTATTTGGCTGCCGGCTGTTGGCCACTTGGCGAGAATGGCAAGTGCAAACAGCGGTGCCCAGGACCCAAGCGCCACTTGCTGTTCCTTCTGTTGCTGCTACTGCTGCATGTGCCATTTGCATAAATCAAATTTGAATTTGGATTGCTGGCTGCAACGAGCAGTTGCAGTATGTGCGAAAGAGATGGGGCTGCACAAACAACAGCTGCTGAGTCAGAACTCAAAGCTGGATAAACATGTGGAAGAGGGGGAAGCGGCTAAAGGCAATGGCAAAGACAGGTGTGCAGCCAACCTCCACCAACCTCGAAGAGCGTGCTCGAACACGCACAAGGCAATGAGCACGCAGCCAAACTTACGCACGCTCACCCACAGCGCAAACACAAAAACAAACACTGGCAGCGACAAAACAACACTCAGGCCTCGTCCAACCGACAAAAGTCCAGCAAACGATGTGCCATAAACAAAAAGGAGAACATTTTGCTCCTGAAAGTTCGTTTAGGGGATAGAAAATTTCTTTATTTTTCCGTCATTTCGAAAAAAAAAAAATATAGCATACTTTTCAGGGCTTCGAATGGCTACAAAAATTACGTATACGTCATGTTGGTCCAAAATAGAAGTATCACAAATTTTACTTTTAGGAAAGGTACCCATTCATAAAAATTAATTTAAAGCTCATTTTATTTTATATATATATGTAAGTACGTATACGCCTTGTTGACGTTATTGGTAAGTAACTATATTAAAAATGCAACTCCAAAAATATTTCTTTAACAAAATAATTTCTATTTAATTAGTAATAATTTGATTTTCAAGACACATTAGTTGGTGAACGACTTTAGCATTTAGACCTGCTTTTACTTTGATTTCTATGTGCAATTGCTTGCACATTAGCTGAAAAACTTTCGTTGCTAATTTACGGTGAGGACACAAGTATATGAACACGTCCGCACACATACACACTTTCAAAGCCATGCATTAACATCCTGCCACGCCCACATTTCTCCTTTGGGCCAACTTTTTGCCTTGGGCAAATTAAATAATAAATGTGCAAAGTTGATCCAATTTATAATGTTAAACCAAAAATTGTTGAGTGACTTTTGAGTACAATTTTTGCCGTCTGTGTTAATTCCAATTTAATTGTATGCTCTTGGCAATTGTTGATGGGATTTGAAAAATAATTGAATTCATTCTAGCTGATATAAAGATGACATATACATTCTTTCCAAGCTTTAATCCACAATTCATTATTTAAGTTTAGGGTACAAAAGCTTGATGATGGAAAGGCTAAACCATATTTTACACCGTCATTGAAGTATCGACTCGAAAACTTCCAATTTATTAAAGGAGATAAATTGCCACCCGGGGATTCCATTCTTACCGCTAGTGAAAAGTGCCAAATATTCGGCTATTTTTTATCGCGTCAAAAAAGACAAGGAGGCCATTGAATGGCAGTGTCAATGTCGATCCGGTGGTTGAAGAACGAGGACGAGGATAATGCCCTTCAATCAAGTTTGTGGCCCATCGGCTGACGTGACTGTTGCTCATTTCACGCTTGGCCTTCCCATTGTCCTGCTGCCAGGAGGCTGCCAGCCCGCCGGCTGATTACCAACGAGTTCGCAGGAAGTCCCGATAAGATAAGAGGTCCATAAACGCCAGTCGCTGTCCCGAATCTAAAAATTTTTAAAAACGGTTAAAAGAGGAATGACCTTTTTGGGAGAAAAGCCATCACATACTTGGTGGCTGGGAAATACTTCTAGTCTGCCTGTTGGTAGTCTCCGGAGGGTCTGTATAAGGGACACAGTCTGAAAATATATATAAAAATGTTAATAATTTATACAATGATTCTTTTGTCTTTGAACATACTCATTTTAGTGGTTTTAATTTCCACGGAAACATCTATGTTATGGATAGCAGTTAGCTTAAACATTTAGTTTTAGAAAAATTATACATACGATTTGGCTGCTCCCTTGAATCCTTTGCTATGTGCGCTTCATCTACATTTTATTTAATGTTTTTAAAATATATTTAGTTTATTTAAAATTGGCTTAAACTCACTGTTTGTTCCAGGATTGGAAGGACCAGGCATATCGGTCATGGGCTGCGAATCCGTATGAAATTTCGAACCATCAAACAACATATTAGACAGCAGGTTTATTTGTCTAGGGCCACCCATAGCTGAGCGCCAGTCATGACTGGAGTCCATTGGACTGCCCCCTCCACCACCACCACCGCCTGCACCACCGCCAATTTCTTTTGCTCCAACATCAAACGCATCTTTTGCAACCCCTCCAACCGGAGTTTTGAGACCACCGGCTCCATCTTTATCATCGCCCCGTTTTGCATCACCTTTTTCCCCATCCTTCATAAACGGCTCCATAATCTCTAAAGGAATGGGGTAAATAATTCTTACTCGTCGCTCTGTAGCAATCGACGAAAGAATTTGTAGATGCCTCAGCTAAATAAAATACATATGGTACTTCTAAGTATAATATTATTATTTTATAATTACAAACTTACTTGCAATGTAATTTTATTCTCGGACATCACATCGGAAGCCTCCTTTAGGGCCTTGGATGCCTTCAGCTCGCCTTCGGCCAAAATAATCTTGGCCCGTGCCTCTCTAACAGCCTCCGCCTCGCTGGCCAAGGATCGCTCCAGGCTAGGTGGTAAAGTAATGTCCATTCTGAAAAATATTATCTTTGCTATTATTGTACATGTACAAGTGCTATGGAAACAAGAGAAAATTTAATAAATTGATTACTTAATTGAACCATCAATTGCTTATGAATTAAATGGCAATTAATGCAAAAAGGCTATTACATTTTTATTGTCCTGCAATTATGTATAATGGCGTATGAAAAACAATCAATGCAGTTTAAAATTAAATTCATACTTAAATTTAAGTAGAGATATATTTTGGAAATTAAATTAATTAAATACAGATGACTTACACATCCACCCGCTCCACTCGCACCCCCCAACGAGCAGTGATTCCAGCTACAGCCACCTGAATTTCCCGGGAAAGGGCTTGCCGCGATGTGAGCAGAACATTAAGAGTCTTGGAACCGACAACATTACGCAGAGTTACTTGGGCTATCATTTGCGTGGCCTGCAGGACATCATCAACCTGGATAATCGAGTCAATGGGATTGTAAATGCAAAAATAAACAACCGCGTTCACGGTTATCGTCACAGAATCCTTGGTTAGCACATCCTGCGGCCTCACATTGGTCACACCGGTGCGGAGGTCGATGCTGTGCAGGATATCGATGCAGGGCAGGTAAAAAATTAGACCAGGTCCGCGAAGGCCCTTTCTGTTGGGGAATTTAAATCGAAAGTGAGTTAATAGCAAAAGTACTACGCTGAGGACTTAACTTTAGCCGACCCAGGCGGAGAACAACAATTCGACAGTTTTCTGGGACGATTCTCAGGCAAAAGCAAAGGGAAAAAGGAAATGTCACGACCACCAGTATCCAGCATAAAACCACAGCGACCTTTTCAACTTTCGAATCTTTCTCGGCCTCAGCTGAAAAAAAAAGAATTGTATTGAAAGCCAAATACTGGCTAGTTTTTGTGTTACTGGTTTTAATGTATCGGCTTGTTGTCACTCTGCTTGCATCTCCATCGGCAGAAGGCCTTCGAAATGTTTGCTGTTCTGGTTCTACAGGATCTTCGTCTGGCTTGATACCATCCGTCTGTTTTTTCATGACGTAAATTTAAATAAAATTTTAATAAAATATATATAGTTTAAATGTATTTATACTGAAACGATTACTTATTCAAAGTATCCTTTTCTATGGTTCTGTTCGTAGGGCTCGACATTAACATCCATTTGCCAGGACAGATGAGTCTCAAACAAAACTATTTACTCTCATGAATTTTCTCATTTCGTTCCCTCAGAAAGCTACTGAAAATGTGTAAAATAGGACGAGGGGAGCTGAAGTGCATAGTACCCGCAAGTGCTCATAAATTTCCCGGTTCCAGCTAGAAAAGCTCAACTGCATCCTATTCCCTGCCAACCCACAAAAACCACAAAAGTGCACATTACTCTACTTATAAGCAAGCCACTTTTTTCTTTACTTATTTCAAAGGGAGGAATCGTAAGGTGCCAGAAATTACCATTTTGAAGTTCTTAAACATAGCTCGAAAAAGAGAGATAATAAATGTATTTCTGCTGATTATATATTTTGTTTTTGTCGAAATATATACAATATCCATAAACATTATAAAAACCAGTTCTTCAAAGCAATTTAGAAATTACTTGATTACCACTGAACCATGTAATTTATATGCATATAATAAGAAATAATCTTTCGCGATTTCCTAAACAACTTTGCAGGTATTGCAGCCTTCACATCAACCCAGCGTGACCTACATTTTCCATATGCCTTTGAAACGCACTGTACCATAGGCCATGCCTGTCCTCGCTGAAGTGTCAAAATCTGACATGGAAAAATGAACCCGACACGGAGAGCTCCTAATTTTAGTTACAAAAGCCGGTTGGCGGGCTTCTTGCCATCGCGTCGCCTTTGCAAAGGCTTTGCGAGCCTTCAGAAGGAGTCATCCGAAAAAGGGAAAATATCCGGGAAGGGGAGAGCAGGAGGTAAAGGATGCGGTGGCGGATGGGGACAGGAAGTGCTGGCGGGCGCGGAAGGCTTCTTCCGATGATAATACCTGCGGGGCGGGAACGTGACGATGACTGGCACGATAACATTGAAATATTGCCGCGGAGATTCCGGCAACCATAGCTGGCAATTATAATTAGATGTGACTGACGGTTGGGGCTCAATTAAAAGCCACGTGGGTGGGCGAACACCGAAAATTGGGTTAAAACGTGCAACATTGTCGGCTGGCCCGTTTGCGAATGTGCAGCGTCTAAAACCCAAGCCGAAAACCGCTCAAAATTGTTTCTATTTCAATTTGCCAACACGATCCAACGAAAGGGTGCGGAAGCGTGACATTTTGGCTGTATTGAAATGTATGCCTTCCCGACTCAAAACCCACACATTTACACAACTTTTGGTCAGGCAAAGGGCACGGTGCAAAGTTTCCGTTTTCATTTCCATTTTCATGCCAAATTTCGGCTCACACAAATACACACACCCAACAGAACATCCGCGTCTGCGGTCAACCAAAGCCCCGAATACCGCCGGATACATCCACCGGCCGGAGAGTTCCCGGCCGGAAGCCTTCTCCGAATGTGACGTTGGGAAATTGGTTTATTTTATTCACATCGACAGCTTACTGGGTGGCAGTGGGCTGCCCGTTTCGGGAATTTTTAAATTAACATGAAATACGATTTAGCCATTTGGCTCTACAAAAATCGAATTAAGAAAATACAATTTCCGATTTCAATCCGATTTTTTCGCACAATTGCCAAAATAATTAGAGTGGCATTAGTTGCGGGGCTTTTGACGTTTGTTTTAGAGTTTTTTTTTAATTTAGTGAACCACAGCCGCTTTAAGCCTTCAAATTGACTGGTTCAGCCTTTTTTTTTTATTCGACTGCCAGGTCACCCGGAAAGTGGCCTCCGTCTGGGCAACCGCTAATGAAAACGAGCTCCAAATGAAGTTGCAACAGCAATAGCTGATGGCGATAACTAGGCCAGAACAGATGGAAAATGTCGAAAATGGAAGCTTTAATACACTACGAAGAAAATAATTTAAAATGAAATAAATAAAATGGGTAATTTTACAATTAATTAACTATCAAAAAAATCAATCAACGATCCATAGGAATATAAGTTGGAATAGCAATTTTATAAGCAAAGAAATGCCCTTAAAAGTATACAGAATGAATTTGCTTATAAATAAAATCCAAGGGTTTTATTTGGTAATGAAACCGAAACGATTTCACTTCCGGTTAGGGTATGTTAGGGTCATTGGCTTCAAAATTGCGCCCTTTTTAGGAACCCCTCGACTGTGCCACATGCAGCTAGAAATGCATTTGGAGTATGTGACCGCTGAAACACCAAAAACCAAAACCCAAACTCAAAAACGAGTGAAATGGAGCGCCCCCAAAAAACACAAGAATGAATGAAGTGGAAGACATGAATGGGCGCTGGCGAAACAAGAATGTAGGACCACAGGAAAAAAATGGCAAAAAAAAGATATGTAAGCAGAATTGCAGACTAAATGTGCTCGTTAGTGGTTTGCTGGCTGACTTTTCCCCCGACCATTGTCCATGTGTCCCTTTTTGCGAATCCCCCAGATCGTATCCGTATCCGTATCGCATAAATTGCGTCTGCGGCATCCGAGGATTGGGGTTTCTGTTAGCAAAAGTTGGCGATGCTTTCACTTTAAGCAAATTCAACACGCAATTTAAATAACAATTGAACCTTCTTCGTGCCAGTGAGCTTCGGAGGCGGATGAGTGTCATTAGCAAGACATTTATACGCCTCAGTTGAGCACCCAACACATGTTTATGCATATCAGAGACCTTCTGTCGAGCATAAATTAAGTCAAGGCCAGGACTTTGCTGACAAGGCAAAACATTTTGCCAAACATGTGTCGCTCAATGTTCACCAAATTCTGTCTAAGATTTGGGTCTTACGGTGACCGGGGTGGCATTGTTTACATTGTGCGGGAGATGAGATCGCAGCAGGAGAAAGTCTCAATGGCGAGGATTTAAAAAGTAAATGAAAGTATTGGCTTTTCAACATTTCCAGCAGTTGCTAGTAAAAATATTTGAAGGGTTAAGTGGAATTATTTATAGACTTTTTATGGCATAGCAATACCATAATATTCTATCTACTTACATATTTTAACTAAAGTATAAGACTATTAATGCTAATGTATATTTTCTAGTTGAAAACGCTTTACCCATACGTTAAATAAATGTTTTACAAGTCAGACATACGAGTATACAGGAATTGTATGAGCATTATGTGAGCTGTCCCCAGAATCCGCAAAGTCCAGTCACCTGAACGTCTGCCACTACACCTCCATTCACGTTCGCTCTTATCCTCTTTACATTCCAGTTTTATCTAAGCCCAGCTTTGGCATTGTTAATGCCAACACATTTTCGCATTTTTACCCACTTGGCCAATTTACGTATTTTTCGCCCTGCCCCTCTGCTGTCACGACATTTGTACTTTCCTGCACTTTAGTGAGCTCACAAATCCGTTCGAAAGACGTAAAAAAAAGGAGATTTTATCTTTTAGTCGCTTGTTGCTTCTTGAACGATATTTCCGGCTGGAAAAATACGCGTGCTCGCCATGACGTGGACTTATCGCATGTCCAGATTTCGCAAAAACCAAAAAAAAACACAGAAGTTCTGTTTTAGACTCTGGTTGCAGGAATTAACAACTTTGCTTTCAAGTAACAGTAATTTATGGCCCGAATTGCAGGCAAAAACAGTTTCGACATGATTAAATTTATTTGAATTATTCTCTGGACCCTCTGAGCCGACGGGCTATTGAGTATCGAATGTCCTTTTTTCAATGTCAAGTCATCTGTGTTGATTTCCATGGCGCCTTTTCTTTTTGTTTTCGCACCATCCATTGTCGCCAACGAACAATGAATCCAAAAAAAATGAAACCGAAAGTGGGAGGTAGCGTGTGCAAAAAGACAAATTTAATGAAATTTCAAATTGCCATTCGCCTTCTGTTGAGGTCTCAGGATGTCGGGGTCTCCTTTCGGCTTAAGATGTTCTGTATTTTATAAAAGCTTATGTTTGTATTTTGTTTTTCCCAATATTTCTTGTTAGTTTATAAGTTATTATTTATTATTTCATTATATATATACATTATACATTATTTCAGTAACGGATAGTAACAAATATCGTGTTTTTAAAATAATGGAGAGTCTGGCAGTCGGAACAGACTCCGTGAGTCCTTATTCTCCAGTCTCTGTTTCAGTCCTTGGCTTTGCATGTCCGACATGACTCGACTCAAGTCGTTCGTTCAGAGTCTCTTTTGTGCCGGTGTGACAGCTGCTCATTTCACGCTTGGTAATTTCAATGAATTTTTGCGGAGATCCTGGAGAATGGCAGGACATACCACTCCGCCAATGCCACGGCACGCTATCCGCTTATTTGTATGTCGCTCATTAATTGAATTACTCTTTTATAATAAAAAAATATAGTTGGTTCGAATAGTTTCTCGTAAGGTAGATAGTTTCCTCTTTTGGAACTACAATTAATTAGTTTAGAGATTTGAAAGGAATGAAAGAATTTACAGCATTATTTATACTTATAGTTAATAATAACAAAGTTGTATGGTTTACCATTTACACCTTATCAAAGCAATTTAATAAATTTTTCAAATCACTTACATACTTATTTGACTAATGGATAAAAAAAATGTTTTTTTCTTTATATAAACTTTAAAAAGTAACATGAGATTTTTAAACTAAAAATTTTGCTTTAAAAACAAGCAGGCCTCCTGGGTACCCTATGCCAGCATGTCTGCGTATCGGACGGGAAGGTAAGCATAGAAAGTGTTGATCATGGAGGAATCCTTGCACAAATGCGGTACCATGGCCCTCCAGCAAATTTGAGCCTTGTCGAGGATGCCGTTATTGAAATTCATACGGTAGTCAGTCTTAAGCTGGTTAGCCAGTTTGGTTAGGCGCTTCACATCGTCAAAGGTATCATCCGGAGTTAAGCCCTCAAGTTTCGGACTATGTGGGTTGTTCATCTGGGCGGTTACTCGGTGTAAAGTAGGCACCCCTTTTTTAACCAACTTGCCGATCTCCTCGTGAGTGTATTTCTTTCCATATTTTCGCTTTATCCACTCGGACATTACGAAGGACCGGTGGGAGTTTGGAAAGCTGGCGTAAACGCAGCGCGGATCCTTTCGCAGTTCAGAAAATCCATCTTTCAAGAGGCGATCCATCAGTGGCTTGTTGTTGGGATCGAAATTGGTTACATCCTTAGTCCAATCTAGTGAACCTTTCACTTCTCTCGCACAAGGATCTCCCAAAGAGTCCTCATTTAATCCTTCTTGACTTTTTCCATACGCCTCCAGTGATCCGAACCACATTTCGTCAACACATTTCACAATGGCAGCTACTACCTGCGCACGCGGATCGAGTCGAGCGTTGTATAGATTATCGCTTGAGCAGGACATTTCTGACTCTGGATTCCGGAGAACCCGAACGGCCTCATTACAAATCACATCTAAGGGCGGTGGATTGTCTTCCTTTGGAGCAATCTCATGGTAGTTGAACATAAATGGCCCATTCGGACGTGGACTTTCAAAGAACCGTCCTTCCTTTGTATTCTTGTGGCAGGGCACTAAATCCTTGTCCCCTTCAACCATCTGCGTATGCGTCACCACTCGTTTTGAGGCTTTCTTGCGACCTAGGATCTGGGGTGGACATGTGGCCAGCTTCCTCTCTGTAGGCTGCATTGGACAAACGTCTTCGTCCTCCGGATCCGAAACTCGAACTGTGTTCAGAACACTAACAACTCCATGTCCTTTTATCACGTGCACTCCCAAAGTGGGCGTAGGGCTCAGCTTTCCAATATCAGACTCCTGGTAGAGACGTTTTATTCGACTGGACTGCACTGCCGTGGGAACTTTGTCCACGGAACACATTTGATTGTAATCGTCCAGCAACATTACGTCCGTATGATGGCGATGTCGTAACCTTTTCCAGCGCAGAGTGCAATCTTCGATGTCTTTGTCCAGCATGGCTACGATTTGTTTCTGCCGAGCTGCGTTCTTACGCGTATCCAGATCCATCAAAGCCAGACATCTATCCCTGGCCTTGACCGTCGCCTCGTCTTTGATTAGCTGGGACTGCCGGAGCGCCTCCTTATGTAGCGCACACCTGGGCTCCAAATCGGCCCCCCCCAAGCCCGTCCAGTATTTCTCCATGATTTCGCCCACCCAATCCAGGAGCATCCTTCTAATCGGCTCGAAGCGAAAGGTGGCAAACCATCTGGTCTGCTCATTAACCTTGTAGTTCGGATTCTCGCCAGCAGGCCAGAAGGGAAAGGTGACCACGTGACTTGGTGGTTTGCAGGAAAACTTGCTGGAAAAGTTCGACGGAGATTTGGGCCTGGGCAATCGTATAAAATAGGGTGACCGGGTCTGTGGTGGACTTTTCGAATCTTTTTGATCACGAGTTAAGCGCTTTTCCGGTGGTATAGTTTTAATCGGCAGCGGCACTCCCGGAGGCAGAATCTTGTCAAGCTCCCTCATGGTCATCTCCAGGTCCAGGTACATTATGCCGCCCATTAGGATGCGCGCACTGTAGCTGTATTGCGGAGACTTGTAGCAGGCCTCTATCAAAAAGACTAAAAATGCCAGATCGCTGCACCGACTCATAGCAATTAATTGCCGCAGCAACCGGGTCTGCACCATGGGTGTAACTCCCAACCGTGAGAGACAAAATTGAGTTCGGTACACCGTATCTTCGGCGCTGTCGTCCCGGAGCGCCACAAGGAGACCATCGACGGCCTCGACTTGGAAGTCGGACAGACTGGTGTACCACGCGGCCCCCACATGTGCTGGCTGGTCACGCATAGCTTCTGTTCTTCTTTTTTTCTAAATTATGTTTTAACTAAAAGTTTGTATCAAAAAAATGTACTTAGAATTTCGTTTCCATTGGCATAAATGCGTATTTTTAACTAAAATTTATAAAGATTCTATTTTGAAGGTAGGCTCACCTGCCAACTTTTCGAGGTCCATTTCTTTAATTGTACAAAACCAAAGATATGAATCAATTTAATTGTGAACCTCTGAAACCGTAACGTTTCAAGAATTATAAATTTAACTTTAAGACAAACATTTACCTGTGTGGATGGCTGTGACTGTGGATGGCGTAATCCTCTCCCGAATAATCCGAAGCTGTTGTTCTTTAATTTCCTTCACCGTCAAAAAACATTCTCGCTTTGGCCATCTTTCACGCCATCTGCCTGGAATTGACAGACACCGTTCTTATCGCTAGCCAATCACCGATGATTGAGGCAATTCAGCTGAATCGGAGAGTGCATGAAAATGCCATTAATTTGCCACCTTACTGGTGGCAACAGGTTGCGCACTGGGCCGGCCATGTGTCTGTTGCAGTTCTTTGCCTGTTTTTTTTGTGCTAGTTTCTACCATACGAGGATCCCATTTCCCGCACTGACAAGTGACAATGATGGATTAGTTTATCAGGGCGAGCAGGAACATTCATTCGCTCTTTGTTTCGCAGTTCAGCCGGCAGAACCTCACCCTTTGCACACTCCTGTCCCAGCTCCTGTTCCCGTTCCTTGGGGACTAATAACTTTATCCGTCATCAGAGCGAAATATAATAGAGTAATTTTCTATGTGACGCGCCAGGATAATTGGCTCGACTCGGTCTCGAATGCGGACTCTCTGGCAGGACCATATGTCGCTGCACTTGCAATCAGATATATTGTGGCATGAGGTGACCGGCGGGACCGACGGGACCGGCGGGACGGGTTGGAGGCAGGGATCACCAGAAGAATGAGCAAATCACATAAATTACTTTATGATGGCGACCGGGCCATGAATCTGGTGTGGAAGGAAAAGTTTCTTTCAGGCCGGGCACATGTGGTCACGGAGTGGAAAAAAAAGAAGAAATATAATAAAAATAGTAGCAACTTCCACAGTCTGCCGCAAGGAAGCAACAAAAGTCATTTCGAAGTTATTACCCCTCTCCCAATCCCAAAAGTAAACCCAAACTCTGGTCGGTCAGTTGCCATTTGTTTGTCGCTTCATAAAAAAAAAACCAGAAACAAAAAACAAAAAAAAATTCAAGCCAAGAAGGCGAGAAAACAAAAGTTTCCCTTCTTTGGCTCTATGAACTTTTGTCAACTTCGTTCTGTGATAAAGTTTTTCCCTTCTATTTCATTTTCCTCAAATTTTTATGTTTTTGAATGGACTCGCCAGTTGAGCGACACGTTT
Organism: Drosophila vallismaia; assembly: GCA_035047325.1. Classification (NCBI taxonomy): domain Eukaryota; kingdom Metazoa; phylum Arthropoda; class Insecta; order Diptera; family Drosophilidae; genus Drosophila; species Drosophila vallismaia. The sequence continues at coordinate 11,414,675 of JAWNPU010000073.1, forward strand.
TACAATTTTTGACCATTCCGCATATTTTTCTGTATTTTTAGCTTATTTTTCCACCAACCGAACAAAAAGTTTCCCATTCAGCAAAGTTGCATGAAAATGCAATTCGAAATAAAATTTAACTTATGCAGTTACTTTAGCTAGCACAACATGGAAACTATTAAATTTAAAAATCTTTTGCTTCTGTGATATATTGAATAAAGTATGGAACAAGTGTGGATTGTGATGTTTGTCTCCAGTTAAGTGGCTTAAAACAACACGTAAATATTTATGTACATACATATTTGAAATAAACTTCAATTAATCTCCTGATGTTTGGAAAATTTTATGTGATGCGCAAACTAAATGAGAATTTGCTAGAGGAGAAATATTTGGAGGAAACCAAGGATGAAAATAAAAGCAGTAGATCCTTGAATGAATACTCATAAAAATACAGTAGTTTTTATGCAATTTTATTCATAGATGTGAACAATTTTGGTTTTGAGAAAATCGCTGTTTTGCTTTCTTGGGCTTTAGTGGTTATCCTTTTACCATTTTCTCTGCTCCTTATTATTGCTGTGTCCCATGAATTCGAGAGATTTGTAATCTTCCGGCTGGGACGCGTCCGGTAAATTTCACTTTTTGTTCCTTCCTTCTTACATACTGTATTTTCCATTTTAGGCCCCGTTCCTATGGCCCAGGAATAGTGTACAATCTTCCCTGCGTCGATGAGATTATTGCTGTGGATCTCCGGACAGATGTGGTTAATGTACATCCTCAGGACCTGATCACCAAGGACTCGGTTTCTATTAGCGTGAATGCTGTTTTATATTATTGCGTTTTGAATCCCATCCACGCCTTAATCAAGGTCGAAAACTACCGCCAGGCAACGGAGATGATTGCCCAGGTGACCCTGCGCAATGTAGTGGGCTCCAAGCCCCTCCACATTTTACTGACCTCCAGGCAATTGCTCTCCCTGGAGATCCAACAAGCAGTGGCCGAGATCACCGGAAAATGGGGTATCCGTGTGGAGAGGGTAGACGTGTAAGTTTACTTAAAAAAAAAACTAAGCAACTAGTTTCATAGCTCAACGAATTATTCAAGGATGAATATTAAGTTGCCAGAAAACTTAGAAAGATCATTGGCCAGCGAGGCGGAGGCCAGCCGGGACGCTCGAGCCAAAGTTATCCTTGCCGAAGGAGAAGCCAAGGCCTCTGAGGCTCTCAGAGATGCGTCCGAAGTAATGTCGCAAAACCAAATAACCCTGCAGGTTGGTAACATCTAAGCCTTTCCTCTATAAATATTCATACCTATCCTTTTACCATTTGACCTTAGCTGAGGCACTTGCAACTTCTGCCATTAATGGCCAGAGAGCGCCGTTTGAATGTACTCTTCCCCATTCCCCTAGAGCTGATGGCCCCATATATGGAACAATATAAGGAAAAACCTACCAAAGAGAATACAAAAATTGATTTTTTCTTCACGCCAAAAATAATTTTTAGTGGAGAGCCACCGCAAGATTTTCCGGCTCAAGAACCCCAAAGCTTTGTCGAGCGGATGAAAATATTTTTCACACGTGCCCAACAAACTCATCAGTCAAGAAATCAAAAATCGGAAGATGAAATTTATCCTCTTTTATCTACTCCGGCAGCTCCTCCGGCAGCACTTCAGCAAAACCTGCCACCTATTCCTCCAACGCCTCCACGACCACTTCTTCCTCCAATTCCGCCTCATCCGAGAATGCCGCCTCTGCCCGATCGTCCAATTCCTCCTCAAAGATCTTCATCCATGCCAAAGCCGTCTAAAAATTGAGCACTACTCTTATTATTTTCAATAAATAATATTCCTAAATCTCAGTAATGATTTAGTTTTTTAGCCAGTTTTTTATGTCACTTCTATAAATTATTTCAAATATATTTCCCTTACATCACAGCTTTTGAAGTTCTTGGAATATGGATCAGAAAATCTTCTCTGAAATGGCAAACGCTCCAAAAGCGCGTGACTCCGGTCTGGAGACAAAGAAAATGGCAGAGGACATTGCCAAACGGGTTGTAAGCAAAATGATTACTTCCCAGGAATGCATGCAGTTGAAACGCGACCTAGAAGCCGAAAATATCAATGAGTTTGAGGTTAGCCCAGCTATCCTTTGTCTGATTTTGACTTTTGTGGTGTTCGTAATGGCCTTTTGGGTTTGGCTAATTTCTAGAAGTTGCGTCTTCGCCCAGGCGGAGGTTACAAAGCGAAACATGCGCCTTCAAGGAGGCCAAATGTCTGGCTCGGAGTCGGGGTCCGGGTCAGCGACTAGATCAGGATCAGTGACTTTGTCAGGGACACGTTCGGGATCAAGGACAGGATCACCATCAAGATATGACTCGGGCTCCGGGACTACAAAGTGCGAGGGTCACTTCTGGGGCAGACCTGGGCATTGTGCAGCTTGTTCTACTAACAGACTCCAAAAAAGTAGCTCCGATATGTTATCTGGAGTTGCTGTGCCTTCACGTCCTTGGAGAAGCTGCCCAATTACCCTATGCCGCCAGGATCCTTTTCTATCGAATTCCATGCAAGCTTATACAAAAACTTATACACCTGAATTTTCAACACCCACAGAAATGGGATCCCCAACCGTGGCCACGTCGCCATTAAAAACTGAGTCATCAACCAAAGAAGCCACGAAAAGTAGCCTGGAAACTTTTTGGAAATCTGAGGAAAAGGAAACGGAAGTCTCATCGAGTGGGGCGGTGGCTGGGTCACCTTCAGGCTACTATATGGTGTCTCCTTATTCCGCAAAGGAATGCCATTCGCCCACAAAGAAGTACCGTGTGCAGTGGTCCAGGTTTCTAAAAATTGGTCAAAAGGATAAGACACGTAGTCAAGTACTCAATTAAAAAAATTCATCATAATTGAATTAAATTAAAGGTCAATTTTAATCTTATTTTCCTTTCAAAAAGCTGTGCTTTTTTATTTCATGTTTAATAAATAAAAAATAATAATAATTTAAGCAAATAATGTTTTGTCGAACCAAAGCAATCGATTGTATAATGAAACTGCCAAAAAAAAGTTTTAATCCCCACTGGTGAGAATGAATCCTGCCTGCAAGCTGAGTCTCAACAGCCACGAGTGCCAGGAATGGATGAGCGAAGTGTGCGCCCACTGCAGCCACCTACTTCCGGATCCCAGACAAGCTGAACTATGGGACACCTGGTGGCCGGATGAACCACCAGCGCCGTACAAGCCTCGGGTCAATCTGATGTCGGCATACGACTGCCACAAACTGCGCAAGGAGGTGGCCCGCGAGGTGGCCAAGCGAGAAGATCAGGATGAGCACAACCACGGCTTGAGCAAAGGTGACCATACGGTTGAGTGGACAGTCTGCCGCATCATCCTCGTGATCTTGGTGCTGCTCACCGTTCTCATCACCATGATATGTGCTGTACGAATGCTAATTGATGGCTTTCGTCGTTGGAGACAGCCGCCGCAGTGTGCTCCTCCACCGCCATCAAAGACAGACGAAAAGCCTAAGACACCGACTCCAAGACCCGATGTGGAGAGCCCCAAAACTCCGCCGGCGGAACCCTCGAAGCCGTCAAAGCAGTCAAAACACACCAGGTATTGTTGTGGAAAATAAGTCAACTAAAAATACACTTTGTTAGTTCATATTTCTATTTTATTAATGAAATCAATAAGCTAATAAATCTGCTGTATTTAATTTATTGAAAAATGGAAATCAAGGGTGAGATCCTTTTTTATTAGCTAATACTTTTTTTGCAATGTTAAATGTAAATTTGATAAAAAAACTACCATTCTCCCCACAAACTTTAATTCATTTGCGGTTTCTGAATAACTGATGTTATTTGGCATTTAATACATAAATTTAAAATTTAATCATTCAACAAACTCCAATGGTGTCAATAAATATTTCAATCTGACCAAATCCTTAGGTCATTTATATCCTTTGGCCGGAACTCCGATCCACGCACCCATTATGGCCCTTACAATCACCAGAAGCTATTTGTGACCGCCTCAGTGCCGGAACACCAGCCTTCGCCTCTGTCTTCCACTAGGGCGGAGCCAAAAGCACAGGCACGAACAGCTCCAGTAGCCGGGTCCGCCGCACGACAGGAGCACGTCGAACGGCAATCGCCGAGTAACAAATCGGCCACAAAATAACCGTCGAGGGATCCGGAGCCGGCCAAAAATCGACAACAAATTCGAAGGATGTCGGAGCCGCGCGCTCAATCGCGGATAAGATTTATGAAATGTGTTCCGCCCCGATTTTTTCGCTTTTGCCCGGGCAAAAAATCGTTTCTAGTTATTTTGGTTTCCTTTTTTACGCATCGACCGAGTGCAGTAGCGAAACACAAAAACAAATAAATATTCAAACATACGGTGGTTAAAAATTATAAAATTTTGCCCTTTCTGCTTGAACACATTTTGAAAAATAAGAAAACGGGGATAGGAAAGTGTTATAGATCTTTTTTGTAATAGCACCGCTTCGATTATACGAAAACGGGGCCAATAACAGTTTTATGCCCCCAATAAAGGCTATATCTACACTATAGGATAACCCTAAGTGGAATACCTTTATATGATTTGAAAGTTCCTCTATCATTCTAATAAGCGAAGTTTGGATTAATTTTTGGACCTCATTTAGAAAGTTTAAATTATTTTTGTTAAAGCTAATGTCAATTTTAATTCTCGATTTTTTTATGTAAAATATATTCAATTTCAAATTCCCAGTCTTTAACTAAAGAGCTGGATACGGTGCGTATACGCAATTAATTACTTATAAGCTAGATTGGTCCGCAGACGGTCAACACGCGGCCACGGTAACCGAACTTTTGTCCAAAAAACATGCATACACTTGGCCCGCATGACCTCACAGAAGTGGCTGGCCAAGTGTTGTTCCTGGCAGCGTATCAACATTTTGCCTATAAATACGGCGGATGTCGTTAATCTCAAATACAAGCAATTTTTAAAATGGGGTATTGTTTATCGCACATCCTGCCCGGCAGGGGAGGAGGCTGGGGCATGGGGATCGAAGTCGGAAAGGAGTCGGAATCCTGGGATCCCCTAGCAAGAGTGAGTGAGTGCCAGTGTGCATGCGATTGGCAATAAAAGAACAATTGAATTTAATTTCAATTGAATGCACACACTCGAATTGAAATTGTAGCAAACAATTTAGACAAAATGCATTCGTATTTATGTTATGTCTAAATGATTGCTCGAATTATGGCTGCCAGTAGAAATTTATGTGCTCGCACCCGACGCTCCCCGTTTTTTATTCCTTGATATTTTTTGTTCAATGGATTTATTTGCAGATCGAGAGTTGAATATATATTTCGAACTGGGGTGTCGCAGCAGTTGTGGCACTTAAATCACGGCCGCAACTGTAGCGAAATTGAAAACTTTTGCTATATTGTATGTTTGTTTGACGGTCCTCCGGATTGTTTGTTTGTTTGTTTGTTGGTGTGTCGGTACTTTTAATTCATTCCACACTGCAGCTAGGAAGGGAAGGACGATACGAGTTGGAGAGAAAGAAGTGCAGCCTGCGACCCTTGGTTGACTTTGATTTATTTGTTGGTCTCGCTGCCCAAATGGAATTAAAAGTTCAACAGTTTTGCAGTGCGCTTTAGTGCTTTAAAAACGCATTGATTGCCATTGACAAATTGATTTTCTTTTCTGCCATAATGCCAGTTTCAGTTTCGATAGCATTCCGCCTTTTATGGCCTATTGACGGGCTATATTAACAAGTGCCATTGCGACATTATGACAGACTTTCGTCGTAAATCAACGGACGCAGACCACAAATCGATCTGAGCCCTCTTTTCCCGGCAATTCAAACCCTTTTAGCCAGTTATTTTTGTACGCCTGACAGGCGTACATTTAATTACCGCAAACAGTCGAACATATACATAAGTGGGTAAAGGACAAACGTTCGGTCAAGTATTTGCCATAATTAAACTTCAAAACACACCAAATTTCAGTCACACGTTTCAATTTCACTTAAGATTTCCGATTGCTTGCAATATTTGTTTAATTAAAGGCCCAAACCATAATTGATTTTCACCATTCACGAACTTTACACAGAAAAAATAATGTAAACTCATTTTCATTAAGTTTGCAAAAATACATAATGATTTGAAACAATTTATTTATTAATAATATTGTAAAAATATACAAAAATTTTTAATCAAGTTGGTTGTAGCACCTTTCATATCAATAGAAATGCTTTTCCATATAGTTAAACATCGAAACATTTGAATTTCTAACATATTTGCACCGACTCGTGCTAAATTAGTTTTCGATTTGCTTGTGCAACAAATTTATTTATCGTTTCAATCACCGGCCCATTGATTGAGGTTCGTTCACAAATTATTTAGCCACACTGATTTGTCCCTTTGGGCTGCACCGCTGCCCAGCTGCCACATTGTTTTGGTCCTCTCTTTGAAGTGAAATTGATGAAGCAATGTTTTTGAGGCTCTGCTGCATACTTTGCGGCGTCTCTCATTGTGGGTCGCTCAGTCTGTAGACCAAGCCAAAGTCCAGAGTCCGTAGTAAGGAGTCCTGAGCCCGGAGAACGATGTACGGGATACGGGCTATGGGGCAAGGGGTACTTCCTGCACCAAGCGGCATTTGTAAGCAGGAAGGCACACATCCATTCCATAGATCGACGACAGCTGGCGGTTACGAGAATGGAAAGTGGGTGGGTCCACGGTACGGCAGGCATATTAGAATTTGATAAATGTGCAGCATGAAACCCGAGCGAAATGCAGTGGGATATACATTGCACAGGGAAAATTTCTGGGCTTCGAAAAGTTTAAAGAAATACACATTGTTTTCGTAATTAACTTTTGTTTGGTTTTGGTTAAATCCAATTAAAAAATGACTTCAAGCCGATTCACGAAAAATTCAACAAACAAAAAATGGATAAGTTGAAAAATAACATTGTCCAAAATTGAAATTACACTTTAAACATGTTTCAAGCATTTGTTTTTATTAATTTTAAGCTAGTTGTGTTGACTTCTCCACTTTTTTATCTACCACTTCCTTTTTTAACGGTTTTCCAGATTCTAGCTTTTGATACCTTTTGATTTCTTCAGGTGCACTGCAGGCTATTGCCAGGGTTCAGTTTCATTCTTTACACGATTTAACTCGTTGATTTTGTGGCTTACACTCATTAAGCCAGCCAGCCTGGCCTTATTCCCTTTGTTTGTATATGAGAGCTGGCTGGCGAGCTGAGAATGGGGGAAAAATCCGACCCTGGGCAACCGTAGGATTCCTCATACTTGGGGCATATAAGCAAGCCGTTGCCATAGCCAGCTCTTCGTTTGATTGAGACTCCAGCAGGGAGTTGGAACCGCATATGGATGGGTGCACCAGATGGAAGCCCCAACCCTTCATCACTAAAGATGTGGTCTGAATGACCGACGCTGATTTTTATTCTTGGTCTCATTGTGAGGTCTAGGTCCCCTTGGCTTGATTTATTCCACTGCCCGCTGCGGCCTTCTCCGGCTGCAATCCTCAGATGGCCCATTGTGCTGGTTAGCGCTGGGGGAGTCTCACTTTACAAGAAGTCAAACAAAGTATTAAAACGCACAAAAGCGATATGGAAAATATTAATAATCTTTGGCCGCAGTCTCAGAATTTACGATGGGGCCATCGCTGATTTATTCCGCCCACGACCGCGCCCCAACAGTTTGACCTCATTACGTATTCAGGGGTCAGACGATTCGGTTTTAAAGAGTGTTGTACATCAACATTGGCCTTGCGGATTGTTGTACTAATTTTCTTTTGGTTTTATCTTAAGCATCCATAAATACTGCATAATTCAACGGATTTGGTCCATGGGTGAAGTCTTGTTGGCCATTTCGACAGCGGCAAGTATCAATTCGGAGCGCATAATATGGCAATCGAGGGTCGAACAATTGGTAAATATGAATTTTTGATTTGATTGAATTTGAATAACATGATTCTAAAGCTGTATGTGTATATTCTTGCAAACATAAGCTTCCATTTAAAGTGATGAAACAGCGATAACCATGCTTTTGATTTCCATTTATTGGGAGTTAGGGTTTCAATTTTCCATTGTTTTTGAAAAATTGCAAACTACTTTTATACTTTTAAAAATTAGAATTTTTGTTCCAAGGACTCTGAACTAAAAAATCTCCTTTAATCCCTTTAAATTTTTGACTTCATTTTGAGATTTAATTTATTCATGCTAATTTATTTGGCGTGCACTCAAATGCATCAACTGTCATAAGAAAGCAAAGGTGACTTTGTGTACTATTAATTATTTGGATCAGTGATTAAATGTAGCCACCTTTAATTGTTGATAATTAAATGGATTTTACGCAAAGTCACGAAGCTTTTGTAAACGACGTCTGCCACAATTAATCCATGGAAAACAGTAAAGCACAGCAGGGCAAAGAGAATATTTAAACAATTTAATGATAGTTAATAATCAGCCTTTGTGACAACCTTAACCTCAATTATGATGCTCAGGGGGTGGCCACAATACGTATGTGCCCTTTTTGATTATGTGCAAATCAGTTTTCACAGCAAATTAGGCAGCCACACATTAAAACTTTGACAGACAGGTCCGACCCTCATGGGTGTCCTCGACCGCAGACCCCCTTGCTCTATTTCGTTTCGGAAAGCTACCCCTCTAGTCTTTGGCCTAGCAAGCGGGAAAAGTTCACCCGGCGGCTCTTAAAAATACACATGTAGCATATGTATGGAGAGCATCAAAAGTTTTAAAGCAGCTGCCACCGTAGGGCACTGGCACTGGCAATGGCATCGTCAACGAAGCGGGGTAATCTTCACACAAAAACCCATCCAGCAACCCACTCAGAAATACACACAAAAGTCACATACAGACCATTGTAGAAATGGTAAAGTTTCGCGGCCGCGGGACCATGAAAAAGCTAAGAAAAATCAAACAAAAATGCAACAACTTCCATTCTATCTCTTATTTTCTTGCCACCCGTAGAAAAAGTTCGTTCTTTGTCGTAACTTTTTTTCGTCCGAAAGGCATTCAAACACTTGCCGTGTAATTTATCGGATTGCAGTGGAAATACCTATTGTAAAGGAATCAAGGTTTTCATAGATTGCAATTGGAAACGATTAAAACCTAAATGAAAACCTAACCAATATTTAAAAACGCTTTTACCAGCGACCATGGCAAAGGCCAATGTGGTTTTCTATATTATGGATTTCCATAAATACCTTTACGGTGGTCATTTGAATTTCATAACTTTCAATGGTAAAAATATTTTGGTTTTAATGGATGTTTTTTCAAGGGGAAAATCAAAAATCATGACCATAAAAAAACTATGGACTTGGCAAAAAAATTCTTTATCATTATGAGTCTATTGTAGTTTCATGTTTAAAGAAATCCAATAAAAATAATATTTTCCGACTCCCTCTTCTTAATGCATTCATAATTTGATTGAGGTACAAAATTCAAGCAAAAACTTGCAACAATACAATTATTTTCAATTGCTTCTACTGTTTAAAACAAAAAGTAGACCATTATCTGATTATCTCTGTAAAATTTTGGCTAGCCTTTTACAACCCGAAAAAAACCAAGCCAAACCAGCACTTTCGGTTGTCTGTACTAAGCCGGAGGATGTCCTTGGCTTTCTTTTCGCCATCCCACGAAATTCATTCAAATTTTCGATGGGTCATGTCTCCGACAAAAAGCAGACAACGTGCATTCAGAGGACTCCTTGGCCCACCAGCTCCGGTCTTATCCTTACCTCCGGTCACATCTCATTTTAAGGCCTGATGATGTAACCAGCAGCCTTTGGATGGGTATGGTTCGTTTCACGTTTCAAACCTATAACTCAGGGTGTATTCCATTTTCAGTCGTAACTGTTTCCACTTTTAAGGAGTAGAGTCCTTTGCGTGGACTTCACTAACTTGTTGAATGCTCTTCCCAGATAATACTGCGCATGACTATTCCCAATTTCTTCACTGTTAACCGATTGAAGTAGAAAAACTATTCCCAGTTTTTCAAAATTGTTCATATTGACGAGTTTGTCTATCTGAGACAATAATTTTCTTTTCAGTTTTACTTAATTGTAATTTAAATTTAACTTCAAATTAAGTTTTTATTTGTTTTTAAAGAGTCTGACCAGAATTTTATAAGATATTTTCAGATAGACACATAACAGTTCTTAAAATTAAACAACTATTCATCTAAATCATGTACTTTTTGTTATTTTTTAAACACTGTTTCCATAGACTATTAAAGATAACATGATAAGTATGAGAAGTATGATAAGAATGTTTAAAAACCTATAATTTACATACCCAGCGTAAATACCAAAGTCAAATTTCCAATATAGAAAACAAGCTCCACCATGTTTCTCGGTTTTTACTTGCCTTTAAGCTAATTAAATCGTTGTCGAGTAAGTAGGTCAAGTATTTTGATATTTCACCCAATATATAATTGCTCGTGCCACTTTACTAATTGAAATGAAGACAATTTTCTTTGTCCTCACACCTTGAATCACTGTCTTCCCTGTCGTCCACCTGCGTGCATAAATACTCTGACTCACACTATTTTAGGCACTTACCCTCAAACCCATGTGTCGGAGGGTCCTGACCATGAAAACTGGGCTGAGGAGTGACAATGAGACGAGAAGAGCCCCGGGCTGTGTTCACAAGGACTGGGCCAGGAGCGAATGTAACACAAGAGAAGCATCGGGAGATGGGGTCCGGCCTGTTGGAGGCGTCTAATCTCATTCATTTTGAATAAGACCAGCTTCAACGTATTTAGCCCTGAGTACTTGAGTCAACACAAATGAAGTCGGTTTCAAATTAAAATGCCGTGTAATATGCGACTCTCTGAGACTGTTTTTGTTTTGGTTATATCTCCCTACCACCTCCCTCATATCAACGCATCTGTCAATGGTGTCTCGAAGCCAACCATTGGGACAAATTGCCTTGGGCTGACGTCAGCAACTTTTTGGAAAAGTGAAAGTAATTAAAAAAGTTCAGACGAACGGATTCTCAAAAATATCTAATTGCTAAGTCAAGAGACTTACTGTTCTTCCAAGGACACAAACGGACACCAGAAATATTCCTGAACGGTAAGCAAAAATATGCTTTGAATTAAATTTATCTTAAGAAGTTTTAGTTTTCACGGCCATATTCAAATCGAAAGTTTTTAGCTAGAAAAGGATAAGAATTCAATATTCCTTGTGAAGAGAATTTAAAATACTCCAGCTATAGATGCTTTCTGATGAAATGTACTTAAACAAAAATTAATCTCATTTAAATATTGCGATCCCTTTGGCATAATGGGCCATGTCGAAGTTATCTGCGTTTATTATTTGCTCTTCCTTTTTGTTTCTTTAAGAGAAGTTGAAGGCAACTCCGTGATCTGGTTTGGGGCATATTGACTTTACCCTGCCTGAAATTGGCTACGTGACTTGACAATACGAAGGAATGACGATGGCGGAGCGATGGCGAGCTCATGGATGATGATGATGACGCTGACGGGGACGATGAGAAGAGCCGCATGAAATGCAAATTTGGTAACATTAAGAGTGAGCTTGTCGGAATAAAAAGGGACCAATACCGAAGGGGAATATGAGTGGAGCCCGGAGGTTGGGTGGAAAAGAAACAAGTTGTTGGCTTAATTTCGTCACAGGCAGCTTGTTTTCATTAACTGGCCATCCAGGAGCTTTTGACTTGGGGCGCTCCGCTCGTTAGGCGTATGAGCAATCGATTAAGAGTAATGTGGCGTTGGATTTACAGTTGCAGCAGCGAAGCAATCAACATTAAGCGTTTAGGGGGACGCCAGGACTAGGGGAGTTGAGCTGGGATATGGGATACAGAAAGCGGAAAGCCAAAGAACTCAAGGAACGACGCCAGAATTGCCAACGCATTCTGCTTTTACTTGCCGTACACTTCAAGAAATTAAATGCCTGGCTAAGATTTTAAATTATTGGATATCATGGAATTTGCTTTTGCATTTACGTTCGACTATTAAATACTTTCCACGACCAACAAAATCTTTCAATAACCAAGAACGACAGATAACCTCTTTTTTCATAGCATACTTTTCAGAAGCAGGACATTCTGGAATATATTTACAAAGATTTTACTGACTATGCTTTGTTTATCGGATATTTTGAATTGTAAAATTATACTATAACTATATTAACTTAGCTTATTTGTCCTCTAGACACGGAATTGTTTTTAAAACGCAATTTATCAATATTTTTCTCCGTGCTCTGCCGCAAATGGGGAGCCCGTCAAGAGATGGAGTCGCAGTGAAAGCTGCACTTCTTTATCCTTATGCCGCTGGTCCTTCTCGCATACCGCACACATTTGTATGCACACCAGGAAGTTGATTATTAAGTGCGTTCGCGAGCTGGTTCCCTTAATGCCTTTTTGCTGCATTCTCGCACTTCTGCGGCATCCTTGCAGCCCGCCTTGTTGCCGTTGTTGTTGCCATTGAATGTATGTGTTATACACACATACTCGATTTCGTCCCTGTTTCGCAGGCAGGACTGCGACTGTCGGCAAATTTCTTTATTGCACTTTTATTTATCTGTCGGTGCCACTTTCAGTATCGTTTACCGTTTCAATTTATCGAATCCATATTACGGCGCTGCAGTGGCCAGTTTGGGTGGGAGTCGTTGCATCTGCCTCCGTGGTAGTAACAATATCTGGATGGTTGTTAAGAATTTAAAGTAAATTGTATAACCACGAAATATTATCACTGGGTCTCTTTATCCACAATTCCATTAAAATGCAAAAACTTGATTTATTTAAACAAAATTGATGTATACATTAGTTAAATAAAAAAATGCTTTGAAAATTTGTTTAAATTCTAAAAAAAGTACTTAACTAGATGCAATAGATTATGATCTAAATATAAATATAAATATAAATATAATTATAAAAAAATTGTAAAACTCAATTTTAAAACAATAATAAAAACCAGAACTACATTAGATAGCTAGAAAACTCCTTCGGAAATCAATGTCGCAGGAGTTGCGATATCGCCCGATTTTGCGACTGCTCATCTGGCGGAAACGACGCATGGCCTCATGGATTTCCGGGACGCTGATTGGCTTTACAACCTCCATGCCGCGACCCTGGGTAACCTCGGGGCAAACGTGCATCATGGCCGGACTCCCGCCAGCAGATGTGACTCGACTGTACGGTTCCGTTGCACGGTTATCCGAATTGAGCCGGGTCAGGATCGAGTAGTCGACAATGGCGGCAATCGTCTCGTGGGCCAGGTACGCCAGGATGTTCATGGTGGGCGTCGGAATGCGCAGATCGGCCGGCAGGTCCAGAAAACGACGGAACTTGTTCTTGATCTTCTCGCCATGACGGCAATAGAAAGAAGTCTTTCGGGCCTCATTGAACTCCAGGTACTGCTGACCAGTTAGAATCTGGGAAATACGGTCTGCTCGAAACAAACGGCGCATGCGATCTTCGTCATGCAATTCATGCACATCAATAGCTAGTTCTTCGTCCTCGTCCTGCTGCTCCAGGTCATCCATGAAGTCTTGTGGCCTTCCAGTGCGAATGCTCAGAAAACGCTTAAGTATGCGCATATCCTTGAGATGCTTTCGCATACGGGCAATCTTCACCGGATGGTTGCGCATCAGAAACTCAAAATCCGCCTGCGATGGACACGGATTCTGCTTGCGCCGCATGGCCACCAGAGAGGCCTCGTTAAATATCCCACGCAGCTGCTGTTGGAGGATCTGCTCCACCAGCTTAACGCTCGCCATGCGCGGCTGATCACTGTCCCCAAAGCTCCGCATTATGTCTGCTATCTCTGTCAGCAAGGAAACTGGAGCATCATCGGGAATATTGCCGGCAGAGCTGCCTCCTGGATTTTGTGCATTCACGTTCACATTTTGTTGTTGTTGCTGCTGCTGCTGCTGTTGCTGCTGCTGCTGTTGTTGTTGTTGGACAGGACTGGCCTGAGGAATGCCTCCTCCTTGCAAAAGGATTACTTGGCGCTGGACATGAATGGGCTTAACGTCTTCGTTGGTCTGCAACTGCGGAGTTCCAGGCGTCGACGGGGTTGCGGGTCCGATCATTACTGGCGAAGAAGCCAAATCAGTGGCCGCAATGCACACTGAATTTTGTCGCATAACCCGCTTAGCATTGTAATTCATTTCTTATTTATGCAGAAACAAAGCTGATTCTCCTTAATTTAAATTCGCCAAACAGCTGATGAGGAAATATGAAAACTTCGAATGAGCTAGAGATGTACTTTTGGTAAGTTGGCCTCCGATATCCGATAGATTAATTTTTGAAATTGTGATTAATTTATGTTTTTAAGCAGTTATTGGATAAGTACCATATTTAAAAAAATAAGTGAAGATCAAATTTAATGGGAGAAAGCTATTTAAGGGATATTAATCTATATAACACCACTTTATGGTCATTAAACTATCGATTCTGCTGGAACTACTTGGAACCAGTTGGAACCACTCGTTCCAGGTTAATCTTTGCACCACCATTTTTGTTTGTAAAATGGAATAAGTAATCAAGTAGTGGCAAAGGCAACAAATAAAGTCCATCAAATTGCCCCAAGATGTTCAATGGCATGGTGAGAACCATTCGCGACAGCGTCGTGGGCACCTACCCGTCCTGTCACACCAACTCGCGACTGGAAGAGCGCCGGGCGAAACAACGGGCGATGCGCCAGGAGCGCCGACGAAAGCCGGATAAACCAGATGACTTCGTGACCTACGAGGACTCGGGCAGCGACGAGGAAACCCCCCAGCAGCAGGAGGAGGTGCTCAACACGTCCTACAACCTGTGTGACTACCTACGCAGCCGGGAAAGTGGGCTTCGAGATGTGGGTACAGCTGGTTGTCCAGTAAACATTGTCCAGCGTAGTTCGAGTAGTTTTTAGCTTTGCTTATGCTTTCCACAGCGACGCAGTGTTAATGTGGAGTACACCAGTCGTTATGTTCTCACCCACGACATGCTGAGAGAAACACAAATCGGTCTCGGCTACATCAACAAGGTATTTTGTTCCAAGTGGCTCAGCAGTCGGCAGGTTGTGTTCGGGACCAAGTGCAACAAACTGCTTGTCTACGATGTCAATATGCGGCGCGTGGATGCCATTCCTACACTGTCAAATAACCGGGCCAACCATCCTGAAGTGCAAGGCGGACTTCACGCCATCGAGCTGTCCCCCAGTCGGACCTTTCTGGCCACCGGGGCACGGAACTCCTCTGATATCGCTGTGTACCGGCTGCCCACACTCGATCCAGTATGCGTGGGCGAAGGTGGCCACCGTGATCTGATTATGGGCATGTGCTGGCTGGACGATCAGTTCCTAGTTTCCGGTTCAAAGGATTCACGTATGGCGCTGTGGCGCATCAACGAAGATCACATGGAGTTCCCGGACGGCGGGGAGGAGGCGTGTCCCACCTTCGCAACGATACACCCACTTAGCGTCAAAGAAGTTCGCACTGCCCAGAGAGTGAGTATTGTATTTATGAGGATTTTCCTCCTAAGGTTTACCTTCCCCTTTCTTATTTTTAGATACGATCTCTCTGCTTCAATAAAGAGTTCAAAGAAATTGCCGCCCTCTCACTCAACGGATACATTCACATATTCAATGCCGAGACCTTTAAGCAGACGCTCTCCAGGAAGCTGCCAAACTGCCAGGACAATGTGAGCATTGCCTACCACAGCGATGGACTCTATGCCGTTGGATGTCGGTCCTATACCATTCTGCTAGACGCACGCACTCTACAGACCATCAAGAAAATAACCTCCCGGTACAGCGGGTGCGGCATTCGAGCCACCTCCTTTGAGGGAAATCTACTTACTGTGGGAACTGGATTAGGGATGCTTCTTTTCTACGATATCCGAGCTGGTAAATATCTGGAAAGCAGTGTGAATGCCTCACGCACTGTGGCTCTGAAATGCAGTAAAGGAATTGTGGTAAGTTTTTTTACAGATTATTTTGAAAAAATACCAGATTCAAATTTCTTAATTCTTCCCATTTTCAGTACCCAGAGGACGAGATGGACGGCTTCCAGCAAGTTAAGTACGTTCCAGCCATCTACACGCACTGCTACGACAGCACAAGAATGCGCCTCTTTGCAGCGGGAGGACCTCTCCCGGCCACGCTGGTGGGAAACTATGCGGGAGTTTGGCAATAGAAGATCCGCAAGCACTGCGATCCGGGCTC
This sequence comes from Drosophila vallismaia, assembly GCA_035047325.1. NCBI lineage: Eukaryota > Metazoa > Arthropoda > Insecta > Diptera > Drosophilidae > Drosophila > Drosophila vallismaia. The sequence goes on from JAWNPU010000073.1 coordinate 11,430,846, forward strand.
ATACAACTGATTAGGCTTTAAGGGATTTTTAAACTTGTGATCTTTGATTTTTTTGCACATCTTACCAAATTTTTTAACTCATTTTTTACATTTCTGAATCTTTCACCTGCGCATGTGTTTACACTCTTCGGCAACGTCCGGAAATTTTAAATTTTAATTCATTTTTATTTGATTTATCAAATTTGGTTTTAATTTACCTTGTGTTAAGAATAAATTATATATTTTATTGTGTCACATACACACTTAGTAAATGTAAATGTATGCATAATTAACGATCCTAATTATATATAGTTTATATATATATATAGTACATACAATACAATTAATGGAACACTAAGTTATAGACAACGCTAGAATTGATTTATAGTCTGATCTATATGGTAATAGAATTTCCAATTAAACAAACCATTGCTAAACCGATTGTTTTACATATTTAAATAAAAGTGCACATAGCACTGGGTGTATATTGCTGGAAGAGTGCTGTATAGGGCGCTCAAAATAAGGGACGTAAACGTACAAATATGGGAGTGTGTACAAAGTACGATGTGCCAAAACAGCAACCAGTAATTTAAAATACATTATTATAAAAGATAATTGTACAAGATTTACAGAACGTATGGTACCCAACTGGCCAACGGCAGGAATTTCTCCAAATGCACACAGCAATGAATAATACCAGCGATAATATAAATCTACGACTTCTAATTGCTGTTATTGTTATTTCCTCCCCACGCTGTAAGAAATCCCGTCCAGCTGCGACTGCTGCCATCTTGCGATACTAAAATCAGGAAAATGTTAGTTAAATATAGATTTTATGTTAGTTTTGGTTATTATTTACCCTTCTGGCCCTTAGCCACACAGTTCAGCATCTCCATCTCGTTGCGACTTAACCGGAGAATGGTGTTTAGCACAGGAACTAAACGCTGTCGCTCGTCAGCATTGTTTAATGTAAGGAACTAAGGTTTGGCTTTATTATTATCAACGGAATCTAATCGATTATTATACTGTTACCTTTATAAAGACGTTCTTTAAATATTCAGAATTGTGCATATGCTGCTCCCGTTCCTCGGATCGCTCTTGACGACGCAGTTCCTCCTTGAGCATATCATTCATCTGAGTTAGCTTGGCCAAGTCCTGCTCATTTTCCGCCAGTAGAGCAGTCAAGTGCTTTACGCGACTCTCCTGTATGCCCAGACGCTCTTTGGTGGCCTGTAGTTGTACGCTCTGTACAGCATAATCTCCGAGATCGTCTTCCTCCGGCTGGGAAATGCTGCGTCCGAAATTGGAGATGGTGGTTACTGTGTCGCTGGCTATTTGATTCATGGACGTATTCAGCAGTTCATCCAGTGGCATAAAATCGTGGGATCGACGCGAGGCAGTGGAAATTTTGCGCTGAGCCGCCAGTTGCGCGAGAGATACATCGCCGGCCGTGGCATCCAGACTTGTATCATGATCCTGCAGCAGATAGTCGATCTTTGCCTGCTCGGGACTTGGCTCGCCACTCAATCCAGATGCATTGCTGTGATGCGAAGCATTGGCTTGCACCTCTTGGGACTCCTCAATTTGCTGATTTAACTGCTTGACTTTTGTCTGGTATCCGGCTTCCAATTGGTGCACCTGCTGGCGATGCTTTTCCGTCAAATCCTGCTGGAATTGCATTTGGCGTTGATTTTCCAGCGTAAGTAGATCATTTTGTTGACGTAGCTCGTCAACCAATACTAGGAGTTCCTTGCTCCGCTTTTGAAGAGTGGCGTTGTCCTGCTGGAGCGCTTCTAGTTGTCCATCGAGTTGAGCAAGTCGTGCAGCTCTGCCGTCGTTGCTGTCCCTGAGCTGTCGCTCGCTTTCCCGCAAACAACCCAGTTCTTCTTCCAACTCTTGTTCCCGATTTGAGCCCTTGTTCTGGTTTTTTCGCAATACCGCTTGCGCCTTTAGCTTGTATTCGGTGTACTCTACACGCATATCCTCCTGAGCTCTCTCCGCATTTCGTAGAGCAGTTTCCAGTTCGTTGTGGGCCGCTAAATGGGCTTCTAGTTCCGCCGTTCGGGTTTCCAGCAGCTGGGTAGCTTTGTTCAACTTCGATTCATACTGCTGGGCGCTCTCCGCCAGCTGTAATCGAAGTTGTTCCGCTTCCATTTTTGCCTTTTCGACACCCTGTTCCAGTTCCTTGCTTTGATTAAGAGCCTGCTGCTTTCCATGAACAGCATCCTTCACCTGCACTTGCATCCGGTCAATCTGCTCCTTCAGTTGACGGGAATGCTCTGCCTCCCCATTCTTGGCCTCCTCAAGAATGGCGATCTCCTTGCGCAGTTGTGTGACCGTGTTCTCTCTGCTGGTCAGCGATTCTTTGACGGCATCCAGCTCATTGGACTTTGCAGCCAGTCTAGCACTGACATCGGCTAGAGATTTCTCGGCCGCTTCAATTTCGAGATTAAGAACATTGTTTGAATGCGAATGCTTTGCCTTCTCTTTAGAGCGCAGTTTCTGGTTCTCAGCTCGCGCTGCGTTTAGGTCCTGCTGCAACTGAACTTGAGCCATTTTGACGGCTTCTAGTTCCTGCTTGAGAGCTCCTCCTTGGTCCATTTCCTGGAGCTGTTGCGTTTGGTCCTGCAATTTCTTCTTAAGTTTGGCGGCCAGAGCGCGTAGCTTGTGATACTTTTCCTCGTAACCGTCTTCAAGTTCACGCAGGCGACTCAGTTCTTCAGCGCGCGATATCGTGGATGTCGAAAGCACATCACTCTGGGCATCCGCGTTGGCCTGTTCCAGTTCGTCGACTCTGCCTTGAAGCTGATCTATCCTCTGTGACTTTTCCAACGTAGCTTGCTGAGAGTTCGACAGTTGCTCCTCCAGTTCATGGTTACGCTTAGCCTGCGCCTCGTGTTGCTCCTGAAGCCGTGAGATGGCATCCCCTCGTCCTTTCAGGGCTTCGTTCAGTTCGCGCATTTCAGCAAGCAATTCGTCATTTTCTTTTTCTTTAAGCTCAAATCGAATAAGCAAATCTTCATTGTGCTGACGCAACTCTACGCACATGGCGTCTAAATCCTGAATTTTATTCTTTTGGCTATTACACTCCTTTTCAAGGGTTTCAATCAAATCTTGCAATTGTCTATTTTTTTCCTGGAAGAAGCTTAAATCTAATTCGTTAGAATGTTGATCCGAAATTTGGTGGTCCCTTTGCTCTTCATTTTGATTATGCTGATCTTTGACTATTGCTGCCAGTTTTTCAATGGTATCAAGTTTTTTGAGAACACGTTCTACATCCAGTTGACTTTGGGGCAGCTCTTGCTGTTGCTGTTTCACAACCTTGACCAAACGCTCAAGATCGTAAATCCTCAACAGCAAGCGCTTCCTATCAAGTCCATTACTAGACGTGCCCTGCTTCAGTTCCTCGTTTTCTGCCTGCAAGGATGTCATCTTAGTGCAGAGTAACTGGGAAGCTTTGATAATCTCCACTTGCCACTTGGATACAGAAGCAGCATATTCATGCTGCGTCTCTAAAAGCACACATTTGCACTCCTTCAGGCCCTTCAGTTTACGGTGCACGTCGATAAAGCGATCCTTTAGAGAGTTGAACTTTTTGCGCTGTTCGGAGTTGATTTCCTTGAGCCCCTGGTACTTTTCCTGGATCAATGCAGACTCCTCGGAGACCGCAACTAGTTGTTGCCTTAATTGGGTGTTCTCCGCTTCAGCTTCCTTGATTTTAGCAATGTCCGTTTCCAACAGCTCCAAGTTCTTTCGCTGCTCGTTGCCCAGGAGGTTGACCTGGTGCATTGACTGCTCCATGCGTTCCACGTCCGCCAGGAGCTCATCATTTTCATCGCTTAGTCTGCCTATCTGTCGCTTTAGACTCTCGTTCTCAATCTCCAGATGTACCATACGCTCTGAAGCCTCCGTGTTCTTCACTTTTAAAGTGTTAAGCTGTTCCGTAAGGATTAAATTCTTGTCGGTGAAGTCTTGTAGCATCTCTTGCATGGCCGGCAAGCTACTCTGCTTTTCCGCCGCTCGTTTAAGAGCCTCCTTCAACAGGCGATTCTCCTCGGTGAGCTCTGAAATAGGGACATAGTCTACTATTCGTCTTTCCAAAAATTATCTAATTGGCCATCATACCATCCTTGGCCTGCTTAGCCTTTTTGGCAATGCTAAGTAGGCCCTTGTATTTGTTGATGATTTCATCTCTGCTCATAGCATCAATGGGGCTCGGGTTCTTCTGCAAATGCAAATTACCAGTTGAGACGTCATCATCAATTTTAGTGACACTTTTTCCCTGACCTGGCCTTCCCTCGGTGATGTTGTATCCATTTTAGCTGCTTATTGCTTCCTTCACATCTAATCGTGGTCCGATCATCTAAGCCCTGGATAATGCGGATTTTGGTTTCCCCTTCCAGCCAGCAAACGAGATATTTGAGGAATTCTAATGTAAATTAGCCTGGTTGAAGAAAACACTGAGGTGCCACTTTACCAGCTGTTAGGGTTCCCACGTCCGCACAATAGATAAGAGATGTGAAATATGTTTTGAAATTATTAAAAATCTTCGCAGACTTAAAAGACGATCTCCTGAAAACTAAAATAGCTGCAGTTTTTCCAAAATTTCATAATTTATTTGTTAATTTGCGGTTAGAACAAGTTCCATGAAACTCTAACCAGGATAAATAATCGATTTGTATATCGCCCAAATACCATACCTAATAAACCAAATAGCAAACAACACTTGGCATCTCTGATTGCGTCCCTTATCATTTTTCTTCATCCGCGGAAGTGATGGATTTGAGTGATAGCAGCCAGCTAGAGGACCCGTATATCGTCTACAAGCATGAACAGTTGTTTGGCGATAGCTTTCCTCTCTTCAAGGAGATCCGGCGAATGGGCAAACTCTGCGACGTGACCCTGAAGGTTGTTTGCGTGCAGTCACCCCTCTGTTTGAATGCATTATCTGGGATTCTAATTATAAAACACTCTTTATTTGTCTTTTTGTAGGTGGAAGATCAGACTTTCTCCGCCCACCGCGTCGTGCTGGCCGCCACAATTCCATACTTCTATGCCATGTTTACAAACAACATGGCTGAGAGTCGGATCAAAGAGATCACAATGAAGGAGAGTGCCATTGAGCCGAGCGCCTTGGAAAGCCTCATCAATTACGTGTACAGCGGGCAGGTGCGAATTGACAACCAGAATGTGCAGAGCCTGATGGTGGGCGCCTCGTTTCTTCAGCTGTCCAATGTGCGCGATGCTTGTGCCAGTTTCCTCATCTCCCGCTTCCATCCGCACAACGTCCTGGGCATCCGCACCTTTGCCGATTCTATGATTTGCCGCCAGCTAATCGACGCCTCCAACAAGTACATTGATCAAAACTTTGCCAAAGTGGCCCAGTCGGAGGAATTCCTCGCCCTAGACTGTGACCAGCTACTGGAGCTTATGCGACGTGATGAAATTAACGTTTGCACTGAGGAGGTCATTTTCGAGGCCTGTATGAAGTGGGTAAAGTATTCGGACAAGCGCTCTGAGCTCTTCCCCCAGGTACTGGCCGCTGTCCGTCTGCCTCTGCTTTCGCCACAATTCCTTGCAGATCGGGTGGCCCGTGAAGACCTTATCCGATCCTCGCACCAATGCCGAGACCTGCTGGACGAGGCCAAAGACTTTCATTTGATGCCGGAACGTCGCGGGCTACTGCAGAGCTTCCGTACCCGTCAGCGCTGTGGTGAGTTCTTTACCGGACAAATATACGCCGTGGGAGGTTTGGCCAGTACGGGAGAGTCGGTAAGCACCGTGGAGATATACGATCCCCTCACCAAAAAGTGGAAAATGGGAGAGCAAATGTCTATGATGAGGTATTATTTAATAATATATATTGTACTTTATTTATTTAATATTATTTTTCATCAGATCTCGCGTAGGTGTCGCTGTATTAGAGGGCAAGCTATATGCCTTTGGCGGTTTCAATGGAACTGAAAGATTGTCCACTGTTGAAGTCTATGATCCCCGGAAAAACAAGTGGTCACAGGGCTGTGCTATGCTTTGTAAACGCAGTGCTGTAGGAGTAGCTGCTTTGGACGACTGTATCTACGTGTGCGGCGGCTACGATGGCGTCACATCCCTTAATACCGTGGAGGTGTACTATCCTGAGACCAATACCTGGAAGACGGTGAGTCATAGGCTGTCCGGTTTAATGAGAATTTAGCTGATCTGGTAAAGCTTACAGGTGGCTCAAATGATGAAGTATCGCTCGGCTGGAGGTGTAACGCAACTAAACGGCTATGTTTACGCTTTGGGTGGGCATGACGGCTTGTCCATATTTGATTCCGTAGAAAGGTATAATGCCAACGAGGATGTATGGGTCAAGATGGCTCCGATGTTGAACCGCCGCTGTCGACTAGGCGTAGCTACTCTGAATGGAAAGATATACGTATGCGGTGGTTATTGTGGAAACTCCTTCCTCCGATCCGTCGAGTGCTACGATCCGCAGACGGACACCTGGAAACTAGTAACGCCTATGAATTGCAAGCGATCGCGAGTGGCTCTAGCCGCCAATATGGGCAAATTGTGGGCCATTGGCGGCTATGATGGTGAATCAAACTTATCCACCGTTGAGGTGTACGATCCAGAGACGGACAAGTGGACATTTATGCCTCCCATGTGCGCCCACAGCGGTGGCGTCGGAGCAGGGGTCATTCGGATCGAGTAAACAAGCCAAAACCATTTTCTAGCCACATTTTTATAGGTAAATTATGTAAATTGAATCGAAAGCTATATAGTGTAGCAGAGATACGTTTATTTGAGAGTAACCAAGCTTTAGCGGCCCAGGATGCGGTTGTGCGCAACTCAGCTTCTACCACTCTAACAAAATTGTTCTTGTATTACTCACAATTCTTTAGTGTTTATCATTCCAGTTATGTAATTATATAGTTTTTATGCCTAGCCTTAAATACTCACTAAATTTATAATCGTATACTCCTTAATTCAATTGGAAATCTTTAAAAATACATAGATACTTTGTAATGAATGTCTGAATGGGGTTGTTTTCTTTGCTTACGAAACTAGTTTGCGTTTTTATAATCTATTTATATTTTCTATCAAATATAAGAATCTTTTTTAAGTTAAGCTCTATTGCATAAAAATAAAAACGTATTTTTTAGTATGTTCCTTCCTTTTTACAACGAAATTCGCTCATGGCATAAATCAATTGCTTTTGTGCCATCCATATGGGAAAAATACGTTTTATTTGTCAGCAATAAATGATTGATAAACAACAAAGAAATCCAAGCGGCAGTACAAAATGGGAACTTTTGCGAGGGCGGATCAAACCGATTGAAGTATACATAGATTCATACTATAAAAAATTTCTTAGAGTTTAATTAAATTTAAATATTTTCCTGTATTTTTGATATTAATTATGTTTACTAAACAAACAAATCCAGCTCCCCTCGCCTGTAGCCCAACAGGGCGTATCAGAATATCTCCGTCCTTGCAATTTCCCAGATTCGATCCAAGCGGAATGCAATTTTAAATTGGATTTGCACCACCTGCTGCAATCCGAACAAAGCCAGCAAAAAAGTTGGCGAGCAACAGGTGGGAATAGCGCAACCAAAAATAGACACAAACGAGACCGAAACAAAACTATTTCGCTGTCTATCATTGACCCATAAAATGTCATCCGCTGTAAAGGGTCATAATCCAATTAAACGCACACTTACCGTCTATATTCCGTATTTATCAGCTGGTTCCAGCTGGATTGCGGTCGATGGCGCAGTGGAGGACCTTATCTGTCCAAGTCCTGTCCCAGTTTCGCAGTCGCGTCTATTGACACAGGCCGAAGGGCTTTTGCGGCGGCTTTATTTGATTTCGATAATCAAATCACAAATTGCTTGTCTATCGACGGGCAATTTTATTTTAATTAAATGCTAATTATGTTTACTAATGGTTGCTGCAAATATTTGTTTCGTCATCAGAGACAATCGAAACAATGGTGAGACTTTATGGTCGAATTGGTAGATGAATCAGTGGGGTAAAAATCCAACTAATTGCCTCAACAAGCGCCGAAATCTGTTGCAATTTAAATGCAAATTTTCGCATCTGCAGCTTTGGCGAACCGAAGGCGTTAGTCGGAAGGGTATCTTCCGCTGAAGGATGCGAGATATGCTGATGCCGGCAGGAAGCCGCGAGCTTCCATGTTTAATTTTAGCCAAAAAAAAAAACTGGCAACGTGAATGTTGCAAGTTGCAACATGCATCCATAATAGCTATGCAGCCACTGGGCCCCGGATGTGTGTGGCATCCACTTGGCCTTTATGACTGGCGAATGCCAAGCGGATGGTGGGCGGTGGTCGGTTGGTGGCGCGTGGTGGGTGCTAGGAAGTGTCTTATCTTGAATGCCACGCCTCAACCTTGCCTCAAGAGCATTGTTGCTGATGGAGCAGGAGTGAATGTGAAAGAATATATTTCGGCACGGGTTTATTGTCCGTAGTTTGTGCCGCGTTCATTATAATCGATTCGAATGCTTTAAAGTTATTTATTTTAAAGCTATTTGTATACAGATATGGTCAAAATAATAGTTAAATTACTTCACCAATAAAAAAATGTGAGTGCCACAACAAAATCTAAATTCTTATTCAATTCTAAACTATTCGCTTTTATGTTTACATAAATAGTTTAATAGTTTACTAAAAACCAGATGTTTTACCTGACTATTTATTTGTTTGCGATGTAAAATGGGTTTGTTTGCTTAACGGTACGCATCGGAATTAATTTTAATTTCCAAGTTTGTTTTGAAAACAAATATTTTATTTCATGAACATGCGTGCGACAAAGTAAATCATAAATATTAAAATATACGAAAAACAATGAAATATAAATTAATTTACCGTCATACCCCCATGGATTCACAAGTTGGCCAGTTGTTGTACCCCATATCTACTTTTTTGCGATTGCCCATTTTCAGTTTTTGCCTTTCGCATTTTACCTCCTTTTTTTTACATATGTTTTATTCACATATGCAAACAGAATTTCCGTTCAATTCAATTGCCCGGCGAAGAGGCAATTTTTTGTGTGCCGTCATGAAGTGGCGACCGTATAAAAGAGCACACCAATGCCTATGGAGGTGACACGCACACAGCTGTACACCCACACTGAAATTCTATTCGACCAATTGTTGATATCCACGAACGGTGCAGGACATCGGGCTCGGCTCCGCTTCGGTCCTAGTCGGTCGTGTTTCCGGTTTCGGTTCTGGGGCTCTGCTTCCTCCATCAAGGGCTCTGGTTTTATAAAAGTCCGCTGACGTTTCGATCTGTCGTTCAGTTGTTGCATACTTCTCGGCGTGTTCGTTACTCGAATATCTTAAAACCAAAAAGCCATAATAATTCAGTGAAAGTACATTTAACTGCAATATTTGTAAGTGAATTTCAAAAAGACAATCCTTGTGAATATCCTGACATTTTCCATAAGCTGCTTATATGCCTACAAATTGTGAATTTTACTTTAATAAATACTCCAAATCCATTAGAATACATTGATCCTTTTAAATGATTGCCAAAATTGGTCAATTAATTTTTTTGAAAAAGTGTGTTTTTTAGGATTGAGATTAGAAAAAACATATTTAACACTATAATAAAATATTGCCCAGCACCAAGGACCTTTCCATTTCAATTAAAAATTATATGAACATCAATAAGAATTACTTTTATCTCACATCATTAACAAAAACAAAAACAGAAATAAAATCAAAAATTATTCAAAATCTTTTTACAAATTTTATGTGACATTTGATCTCTAGGGTCAGTTTAATATACATTTTTTATGTCAGCAAATTTTACTATTTGACCATAAAAAATTCCCAACAACTTTCTCCCAATTTAAAGAACATAAAAAGGACTTATTTCCTTAAGGCAAGTAAGTTGAAGCATATAATGGGATCTCTGGTTGGATGAAAGGCAAAATATTCGGCACGATAATTGTATTAAGTAAATCCCGGATGACTTTGCCCGACAATGTGTAAATGCCCTTGATTAACTGATGAGATCCTCATTACAATTGGGTGCTAAGAACACATAACAAACTTCTTGTAATCTGAAAAAGGCCAAGTCTCCTTTGTTTTACATCTTTTTGCACAAACAATGTTTATGCGCGGAGATGGCCTCCGTCAATTGACAGCCGGCGGCTAAAGCTAATAAAAAGGAACATCAATGCTGGGGACCAGATTCCGATTCCGTTCCGGATAGGGACTGACATGGCACACATCCGGTGGCGGCACGCAACGTGGGGCCATTAGGGGAGCTCTCTCCCGAAAAGATGCCACCGGTGCGACACGAGGTGACGCTTTAAAACTGCTCCGGGGTCTTAACTTGTTTTATGTCAACTCGGACAACGAGAACACGGCAATTACAGTATGTGAGGCTTGGCAAATACTTGAGTTGCAGCTGCGCCTAAAAGATGCTTTAAAATGTAAGCTCACCTGCACGGGAATGGACACGGGGCGTATGAGTGTCCGCACTAATTAACCCAAGCAGCATCTGTAGCTGCCGGACTCATTACGAAAAGAAGAGATGGCCAAGTGGGGAGTGATTCCAAGTCTCAGAACACTCCGGGTAATGAGAAGGCTAGAAAATAGTTTCATGTTAGCTACATAACTTTTAATAGAATATTTTGTTACGATTTTAGGGCCGGTAAAATGTTTTTTGATAGTCTTTAATAGCGGAAATAAAATTGTAGGCGTTTAAAAGCAAAGAGCAGTATATAAATCTTAAATGATTTATAATGTAAAGCTAAGACATTGCTGTTTGCTGAAATGTACTCTAGAGTAGTGCTAATTCAACCGTAGAAGTTCCTTAAAGTTAAGACCTAAATAAAACAAATGTGTAAAAGCAGCCATAGCTATAAAAAACTTTCGGCTACCTAAAAATCAACGAACCAAGACACGACACTTTCGTAGGCCCTGCTTTTGACTTGGAATTCATCATCAGCGCATTTCAGTGGATTTCAATTTCAATCATTTGGGATTAATTTGGCCAAGGCACAAAGGTCACACATGATGGGCCTGCCACTTCCACCCTCCAGAGCCTCGCCCATCTTTAATGAGTCTTTTACAAAAAAAGGATAACGAGGCAGACAAGACACAAAGTCCTTGCTCCCCAGATCCGCTTTAATGCCTCCACAAAGAACTTAAACCGCATAAATTTACATTTAAATCTACATTAACGAATGATGCATGATGTATGTTGTTGTTTTGAATAGCGAAGGATGCGTGGTACCCTAACCGGTTCTCGCATTCAGGATGGGGGTGTCCCGGAAGTGCAGGTCCAGAGAGCTGGGTGTCTGTTGGTACTCCACCACTACGATGCGGTTGGAGCCAACCTTTAGAAGAGGCGACGGTACGTACAAGGTGATCTGGGGTCCAACCAGGGGCCAGTACCTGCCAATGTTTTCGCCGTTTACGAAGACAATGCCCTTGCCCCATCCTGACATGTCCAGATACGTATCCGCGATGTCTGCCTGGGTCTCAATTTCAAGTTGTCCATAATAAATGGTGGGTCCTGTTCGCAAAATCGATCGCAGTTTCCTAATCTCTGGAACATCCTGACGAGCTGCTCTTTTCGATTGGGAGATCAGCTGCTCCAAGCTATTGTACGATTCCAGTGGGAAACTGGTCATGTTCCAATTGCTCAGAATTTGCTTGTCCAAACGCACATCTCGCAGGATACCCTTAAAATCGTTGATCTGTCGACCATAATTAAGGCGTCCCTGATTCTCCACAAAAATCTGAAGCCTTCGCCCAGCACTAGCACTGATTGGTAGATCAAATACGGGTATTTCCCGAGCCAGCTGGCCCACGTACTCCCCATCCACGTAAACATAGCCACGGTCCGCTAAGCCTGGTACACTTAAGATGCTAGGATCACGCTTGAAACTGGGTAACTGGGTTTCGTATAACACCAGACCGGAGTATTGGTTTAGGGCCTCGAAACTCTGTGGTTTCGCGGACTGGACAAATCCCGTGGACAGGCGCTGTCGTGCCTCCGGAGAAAGTAAATTGCAGCAACTGGTCAGACGCACAGAGCCGTAGTTTTTCTTGGGCACGGGACTGGGCACGGGTATATTTGGCAATGGCAAATAACGTCCAATAATACGCCGCAGGGCTTGGTATTTTGGTGTGGGATCGCCGGCTTCCGTCATTGGAGCATCGTAGTCGTAGGAAGTGATGTCTGCCAAGTACATTCCAGGTCCGTTGTCATTGGCGCCGGCGGTAAAACCGAAATTGGTGCCTCCGTAAAACATGTAGAAGTTGACGCTTGCTCCACTATCCAACATATCTCTGAAATAGAATTTAAAAAAATTTAAAGTTTTTTTATTTTTATACAAATTAAGTTCACTGAAGATGTTTAATTAAAAAGATTTTTTCATGCAACAAAGAAAACGGAGAAGGTTAGTTATAAGGAAATCAGTATGTAAACAATTGTTTACTATATTCAATGCCAATAAGTCGGATTTAACAATGAATTGTAGAGGAAAAAGGGTAGGTCTGTGTTTAATTTAATATAAAAAACAAGTGCTTTGTCTTGATATTATTAAGAATTTCCTGTATATCAAATTCGTAGAAACGTTTAAGATTCTAGAGAAATGTTCTGTATTGTTTATGAAATACTAACACAAAAGTTCCAGTAATGGCATCCGTGCTTACATTAGCCATCGGCTCTGTCCAGTGCGTTAGCCAACCCGGATAATATTCAGCATTGACCAGTGGTCCCTTGGCCTGATAGCGTCTTAGCTTGGCCCAGATGGGTTTCAGATCGGCTGTCGCCCCAAAGTCCATAGTGGCCAGCACATTTTGAATCTTTCCGCAGCGCAGTACGCTGGGTCCATCATTGGTAAAGAGCACTGACTTGCCTTTGACATGGCTGGCAGTTTCATCACGCAACCAGTTTCGGTAGTTGAGATCACAGGCAAAGTAGGATCCGTACTCGTTCTCCACCTGAACCATTATAATAGGACCTCCATTGCCATACAGATAGGGGGTTACCTTTCTGAAGAGTTGGTTGTACCAAATGCGAACCTCGCTGAGGTAGTCTGAAACAATAAATGCAATAAAATCGGCTTCTTCTAACCAAACTAATTCTGTATATATCTACTTACTGACATCAGCTGTGCGAAGTTGGATTCCCGGATATTTGTGAAGCAGCCAATAGGGAAACCCTCCCATATCGCGTTCTGCACAGATGTACGGGCCAGGACGAAGGATAACTAGCAAATCCTCTCCGACGGCTAGTCGTATAAAATGCTCCAGATCGGCTATTTTGTCCCAGACATACACGCCGTCTTTCGGATTATGCAGAGACCATTCCACATAGCTTTTTAAAGAATTAGAAGCTGTTTAAATATGCGATTTCTATTTGCAAACTCATTTGTGAGTCTTACGTGGTCACCGCATTTAAGCCGGCGGCTCTCATGGTGCGGAGATGCCTTTGCCAGGTGTCGGGATGGGCGCGGAAATAGTGGAAGGAGCCCGCAATGAAGCGGAAGGGCTTTCCATCCTTCAGGAACCGATCGTTCTCATAGTCGACTGTAAAAGTGCGATTTGCTGCCACTGTTCCCAGCAGTGATAGCAAACCCACAACGACCAGACACCAAGCACTCATCCTGCACAATTTTAAATCGAATTAGTTGAGTAGTATTAATATTAAAATTAATGACAGGCACATACATACTTAATGCTAAATAATTTCAGAAGATTATCCCAAATGTATTGACATTTACATTTCTGAAATGAAACAAGACAATTTGATTTGGCTTATTACAAAAAATTAGATATTGCCACAGCCAAACTTTTCTATTAAAGAACTAAAAATCAAAGATTTAAACAAGATTTAAATCAAAAACGATGTTTAAAAAAGCAACCGGTTTATCCTAAGTGTGTCATTTTACTTTTAAACCACATTTGTAAGCCACACAATGAACTGAATTTAAATAATTAATTTACATTAAGGCTTGAGATTTATTTTGAAAGATTTTTGCGTAAATTGTTATCATTAAGGTTCAATTTTAGCTGTTTCGAGTTTTGCATTGTGTAATTGTTTACGTAAAGCGAAGAGTCAACTTTCAGATGATTCTCCAGAGAGAAATTAATTTCTAAATTGTATTCCTACACAAAATTTGTCTTCCGGCTAGTCGGGATTCTTAACCCGTTCCGCTTCCTAGTAAATCAAACGAAATTATCTCAATCCAGCTTGGCCGAGTTCAAATCAGTGCACAGACACTGGGAGGCTTCAATTGAAGTTCACGGCTCAATTGCTTAGTGACAACAAAACGATTTAATCTTTTGTTTGTTTTGCTTATGATTTTGTTGAAAATTAATTCCATTTAGTCGAAAAGTTTTTGGGGCGCACATTGTTGAATATTTCATATTTGGAATCAGCAATTAATGCAAACTCAGCCCAAGCTCAATGTTTACAATTCATTTTTGGCTTGGTGTATTATTTCGCTTTGGTTGATTGCAATTCCAGAGCAGCTGCTCTTGTCAATTATGATTGACGTCTTTCTTTTCCCCTAAGTCGGACACTTTTTTATAGATTCTTTCTTATCGCCACAAAGTTTTTTATGTGCTTTGGCTTCTTCATTTTATGTGATGTGGAAAATATATGCTACGTGTGTTTGTGTTGGATTTAATTATTCTCCTAACTGAGGATTTGATACCGATTATATTCGAATAATTGTTCAGGAGTATGATCTTTGCTATAAATTAAGGCACTGATTTCTGATTCAGAAATCCCTGATGCTTAGTTTCACAATTTTTGGCAATTTATCGCTCGAAGAACTTTAACTAATTGTTTATTTTTTAAATGTCTAAACATTTAAAATTTTATTTTCACAATCTGTATGATAAGTCGTTTAATTTAATCACTTCTAATTTTTCATTATTCACCGAGAGCTAAGAAATTGCCAACAGCAATATTAATAGTATATGAATTTTTTACCGCAAACTAATTAATAATTGCTAATCTTCTGATTACAAAATGTAATTCCCTTTCAAAATACACACGTATTTTTGCAAATAAATATAATATTCAGCCTTGATAAGCCAAAATTCAGTGTGAAACCCTGAACTTTGATTTAACCTTTTTTGAAAAAATATTCATGGAAAAAACTCCCCGGAATTGTGAGTCCGATTAACATTTTGGAGCACACTATATTTAATATTACACAAAACCAACTGGGAACAATGAGGGCCCATGTTGGGCCCTGTTTATTTTAAACATTTGACCCAATTCAATTATTTGCATGCCCCAAACACACCGATCTTTCCGATTGCCCCTGCTGTGAGTTCCCTTTAACTATGCTGATTCTGGGGCAAGAAAGCAAGACTTTCGCCCATTGTTTCACAAAGGAGAGTGGTAGCTCAGGTGGGTGGCAGTTTCAGATAAGATTTAGACAATACTCACATCTCGTTTCCAATGACCCGAAACAATCTGCGGAAATGTTGTGTTTATGTAGTACTGATTTAGGGCACAACTCAAAACAATAGACAAATGCGATCGTTAGAGTGTTTTATAATCGGTGGCAGGCGTTCCACCTGATCTGATCGTTACTTCTCGACTTGTTGGGGCTGCAGTTTGGTGGTCTGGTTTATATCCGTGCGCCCACCGCGATCCATTTACCCGGTTCATTCAACGTAACCGGTTCGTACATCAGAGAGCAAAAACACAGAGCACTCAAAATGATCGTATGTTGACCAGAATTCCCGATTAAATGCAGAACCGAAGACGAAAGTGCACACTGGGCTGGATTGCTACATTCTGGAACCTAAAATGGAAGAATACAATGAATATATGTATAATGAATATATTATATTCAAATACTTACCCTAGCTATACTCAGGTCTAAGTCTTAAGGAAAACCTTCTCCTTGATTTTATGGAAAAATTCCAAGGGGCTTCTCCATTACTCATCATTTCAAACAAAACTTCAAGCAGTATAAAAGTAATCCCATTAGGCCATAAATTCCGTGATCAATCCTACTGTCCATTGGGAACATGAGGCCAGAAGAATTGCATTCTCTCGCAGAATTCTCGCAACATGTTGTCTCAAGAATTAGAATATATATTATAAAAGTAGTTAAATTCATAGAATGAAATTCTGATCCTGACTTATTGGTATGTAAAATATATTACAAATGATTCCATTTAACCCAAAAAAACATTTGAATATTGTCGGAAGAGTTCATTTGGGAGTACAGTCACGCTTCATATTTTATGCATTGAGTGTGTTTGTTTTTAGCCTTTGAACTTTGGCCTGTTGGCATGCAAAATGTGTGACATGGAGCCGCAGCCGCAGGCAATTGGCCAGAAAGTGAATTTTCTATGTTGTTTTATTATTAATTTCATACGTTTCTGCCGGGCCTCAGTTTGGCATCCTCGTTTCCTCATCTGTTGCTGGGTCACATACAGTTAGCCTTCCAGCTGGGCTAATATTCGCATATTCCTTTCCACATCCTCCCACTCAAAAACCACACACAAGAAAACAATGAGCAGGAAGGCCTGAACACAATGTGTTGGCCAAAATGTAAATCTGGGCGAAGGAGGCCCTGACACGTCTTTAATCTCACACGCCTGTCGGCAGTTTAAAGTGTCCTTTGGGATGCAACCTCTCGCACACACACGCATACATATCCTGAAACTGTGAAACTAAAACACATCGTCTACACAGACAAGATAGGGGTTTGGGAGAGTCCTACATAGACAATTAGACAACAGACATGGCCAAGTTAACAGCTTAGCCGCATTAAGGCAGTCGTGGGAGTAGGACTATGGCCGGACTGGTTGTCATCCCAGCGGCAGGACGTGGCTTGACGAGCCGGCAGCAGGTAGCTCAAAACCCGGAAGCCTGTCGCATTTTCTGTCTGTTAATTTTGTAGTAGTAGGAAACTTTTATGGCATTAGTTGGACGGCATTAGTTGGAAGCTATACAATGGAACATTCCGGCCAGCAAAGGTTTCAAATGGGGAAAATGTGGTAATGGACCAGTATTGAATGATTCAATGCACCCAAAAAGGTGGAGAAGCCTACACAATTACTAATGATTGATGATTAATTGCGTCAATTGATTACAATTAAAATAGAATCTTGGGATTTTAAGTATATTTAGAGAATAAAGGTATATTTTTGATGTAAACTTTCACAACGTACCCCATAGTTTCCTTGCACTTTGACATTTGGCCTGCTGTCATAATTTTCCCTAAAAAAAGGACACCTTTAGGGGCTTTTGCACCTAAGTACAAAGTTGAACTTTCACTCTAAGCAAACAGAATTTTATGGAGGCGTCACTGATGCGGCTTAAGTGCTCCAGCAACCTGTTGATTCAATTCAAATGCATTTCGTTAAGTTCAATTGAATTGCTCCACTACACTGCACCTCCCGATGGCCCCCATTTCCAACTCTGTGGCAATGTCTGCTTGTTTGCGGTAGACGCCGCCGGTGGCAATCAATTGAATTACATGTTTGTTGTTTCCTGTGCGCGCATCGTTAGACGTTGCCACAGTTTCTACAATCATTGCTCCTGCCGCTGCTGCTGCAGCATCTCCTCCAGTTTTTATGGTTGCTGTTGCGGCTTTGACACCGCTTTTTGCACTCTTATCCAGCCGGGGGAATTTGCATGGCAATTTGACTTAACAAGGCGTGGCTGTGACGACAGCAAGCCAACATAATCATGCGTGGCGCCAACTGGTAAGTTGGGAAGATGCACTCTAAAATATGGGGTAGCACTTGGTCCTTGGGGCAATAAAATAATAATAATTTAGAAGGCCAAGAAGTAAATAGAATATTTTAGGTTTAGATTTAGGATCTCTATAAGAGTAATTTTTATTTTTATTTCTTAAACACTCCCTAAAAAATCCCTTTCGTTTCGTGCATTTTCTCCTTGCAACTATAAATTGCAACAGCAGCAACCGTTACACTTTGCCTCAATTGCATCTCGCCATACAGCGAGCAATGTTTGCATATGCAGGATACAACCATCCGCTTTTTCTGTAATTCGTCCCTAAACCCACTCACCCGCAATCCCGCCCTCGCACCAATCCGCAAAAAGGTCAAGTAGAAGCCGCCGCGGGGCATTTGTAAGTCTAAGTGCACTACAGAAAAATATATGCAAAACGAAAAGGAAATAAAAACAAACAAAATCGGAAATGAAATGAAAAACATTTTCCATTTCTCTGTTTTCTGTTTATTTTAAATAATGAATACAATAATGTAACCTTCGGAAATACACATTTAGGAAGAAATCAAATCATTACATATCTGATTTGGAATCATGTCAATCTTTTATGGTAAATGTGGGAACACTTTTTATATATCTTTGTAATTATAACAAATATTTATACATTAAAAAGAAATTCTTCTTCCCTTCATGTTCCGCTTGAAGGAAACCTTCCCAACCTTCTTTCCAATTTTGACGCCCGCCTAAAAGCTCGCACCGTTAAATGCGCAGTCAGAGCGGAACGATCGCGGTGGCGGTGCTGCTGCTGCTTCTCTTGACGGCTGCGTCGACTGCAGCTGAAGCGGATCCACAGCTGAGTGGGGACTCCGCCGGGGCTAGTACGTTGGCTCCGGAGGCCGAACAGCCTCGCCGGGTGGTTAAGAGAGCGCCAACCTCCAGTTTTATCGGGATGCGGGGAAAGAAGGACGATGAACGGGACGCAGATTCGTCGGATATTTCGGAGGGAAACTGGATGGGAAACGGTCCCGATCCTCTGGACTACGCCGATCTAGACAGCTACTACTCCGAGAACGGGCGGCGGCTGAAGAAGGCGCCGCTGGCCTTCGTGGGCATGCGTGGCAAGAAGTTCATCCCGATGAGTATTCGCCTGTCTGGGGTCCTCCAGCAAATGGAGGAGGAACGGTTGCGGGAGAACCTACTGCAGGATTTCCTTAATCGCCTGACGACAAACGACAACGGAGCCGGGGATGTAGACAAGCGGGCTCCCACCGGATTCAACGGCATGCGGGGCAAGCGCCCGGCCCTTAACGACGACGAAGGCGAGGAAGAGGAGGCCATGGAGCTGCTACAGAAACGGGCCCCTGTCAACTCCTTTGTGGGCGTGCGGGGCAAGAAGGATGTCTCCCACCAGCACTACAAGCGAGCGGCACTTTCCGAGGTAAAGAAAATAAATATAATAACGTGAATTGTTTGCCTCGCTTAAAGGATTAGGATTAAGATTTAAGTTAATGTTACATTTTTATACAAAACTATTTTTTTAATAATATAGAATTAAATATTAAGATATATTAAGTTATTAAGTTGTTAAGTGCAATTAATGAGAATCGTTATTTGAGAGAATGTTAAGGCGATCGATAAAGCTGAAGGAACTTCGATTTAGAGACAAACAGGATCTCAAAGAACAGGATCTTAAAATAGACTTGATATTTTTGTTGGTCAATATCCCGATATCGGTCATTAGGCCAAGCTCAAAGGTGGAGGGGGCTGTAATTTAAAATTAGAATTAAAGTCAAATTCTGTTAAGTGCACTGTTATTTAATATTATAGAATTAAATATAGAGTTTTGTTAAGTGCAATCAATAAGAATCGAGGAGGAGGGCACTGTTATTTAACATTAGCATTCAAGTTAACATTGGAATTAAAGTTAAATTCTGTTAAGTGCGCTTTTATTTAACATTATAGAATTAAATTTTAGGTTTTGTTAAGTACAATTAATGAGAATCGAGGAGGAGGGCACTGTTATTTAACATTAGAATTCAAGTTAACATTGGAATTAAAGTTAAATTCTGTTAAGTGCGCTTTTATTTAACATTATAGAATTAAATTTTAGGTTTTGTTAAGTACAATTAATGAGAATCGAGGAGGAGGGCACTGTTATTTAACATTAGAATTCAAGTTAACATTGGAATTAAAGTTAAATTCTGTTAAGTGCGCTTTTATTTAACATTATAGAATTAAATTTTAGGTTTTGTTAAGTACAATTAATGAGAATCGAGGAGGAGGGCACTGTTATTTAACATTAGCATTCAAGTTAACATTGGAATTTAAGTTAAATTCTGTTAAGTGCGCTTTTATTTAACATTATAGAACTAAATTTTAGGTTTTGTTAAGTACAATTAATGAGAATCGAGGAGGAGGGAACTGTTATTTAACATTAGAATTGAAGTTAACATTAGAATTAAAGTTAAATTCTGTTAAGTGCGTTGTTATTTAAACGAGAATCTAATTGCCACTAGTTCTGGCACACTTTCTTTAAAAAGGCGTACGATGTGAGGGGAAAGAAGCAACGATTCGCGGATTTCAACAGCAAGTTCGTGGCGGTCAGAGGAAAGAAAAGCGAGCAGAACGGAAACGGAAACTGGGAGGCCTTTGGACAGCAGCAATATCTGGTGCATCCCTGGCTCAATGTTTGGGGCGATAAACGAGCACCCAATGGCTTTTTGGGAATGCGCGGCAAGCGTCCAGGTGATGTCCTTAATATTTTTATTATTGTAAAATCGTTTTTTACCCAAATCTTTTTATGCAACAGCACTATTTGAATAAACAGTCTTAAACCAAATGAAATTAATGGTGATGGAAGTTCCTCTTAGAGATACAAAACTAGACAAGCCAAACAAAGATTAGGAATCGGATCGGAAGAACAGAAAGGGATTCAAGACGGACTAAAGAGTGTTTCAAATAATCACAGGGCTGGGGATTATTTAAAACGCGAATACACGAACACACAAAACGCACACAAACAATGCTAAGATTTAATCTGTTAGACGACATTGAATATCAACCTAATGCCAATTACGTAATGTAAATGTAAATGTACTTAAAGTTGAGAGAATTAATTAAACTATTTGCATATCTAAGTGTAAACTCTTAATCAAAATTATTAGAATCTTAAAACTGCACAAGGAAAAGGACAAAAAGGAAGCGGGGAAACATTCATTTACTTTCAAAGCAACTATCATTGTGGTACTCCAGCGTGTACAAGAGACGTATAGAAACTTACACATATAGCACCAATTAATATTGTAAATAATGTATGGTAAATAATAAATAAATATTTATTTCAAAAACTGAAAATCTGTTGGTAATTATTTTTTGTTAGGTAACTTTTTTCCTGAAAAGTCAACACAACAAAGAGTAATTAAACGGAACTCATTCATTTAATAGTCTTCTCACAATTCTCGGAAACACACAATTCAATTTTATCTACACATGTTCCTACAAGGTGGGATCTTGTTTATACAAAATAGCAATAAAAACAACGGAACAGTTCCAAAATATGAGCAGACTCCTAATAAGTTGCTCAGGCCCACAGACGTATAGAAACATCAGTGATTGATGGGTGCCAGAGGTTACGGGAATACCCAAAATTCAGAGTGCGCAATTAAGATGAAAAACAGGTATAAGTAAAATCACAGGTCCTCTTCAACATACCCTTTTTTTTAGCCTTTATGAATATTTCTAGGAATTAAAATAGTTTCCCTGACTCTTGGGAAGATTGAAAAAAATAAAGCATCAACATTTCTTTTTTTTTCTATAACTATTTATTGAGGCATACAGGGTATCTTAAAACCCCTTGGTGTCTTTGGCATCTATTAATTTATCATTTCTCAAACCGAAAGAAACACTAGATATGGGTTCTATTTAATATTGGGTTTTAATTATATTTATATTCCATTATACTTCAATAAACCTTAGTAAGCCTGCAATACCTTAGCAAAATAAAATATTGAAGAAACTATAGGAAATTTTACCCCATAAGGTACCCCATAGCTCTTTTATTTTGTTGTTAAAAAACCATGGCTTGTAGTAAAGTGTAGGACACTTATCATAGCTCACACTTTCACAAATCGTACATGAATTCGGTATTTTCCATTCTCCTGCCACCCGCACATCACACTCGAATCGAAGCTCGTCGACGTCACCGAAAGTTCTCTTTCTCTGGGGGATCTCTAAGCTCCGCTCTGGCAATCGGTGAGCGGCGACGTCGAAGTAGACAGCAGCATCGACAGCGACAGAGGCAGCGGCGGCAGCTTATAAATACCAGCTGCAAGCCGTTCTTGGGCAGATATTTTGAAAAAGCAGCTCAGAGCGGCAACTTCGTCGGATCTGCAAATCGAAGAGATACAAAATTTAGTGCCTACAACCACTTTGTGAGTGCCTGTGTGCAAGTGTTCAACTATTTTAGTGTTTTTTGGGTGGCTGGAGCCAGGAGACTTTTGTTTAATTGATTGTATACATGTGCCAATTTTTACAAGGCAAGACAATTGACAATAATTACATGTGCGACGAGGAGCACTCATCCGCAATTAATGCGTGAAGACAGTGGAAAAGTTTCAATCCATCCAGTCCAGTCCAGTAGTCGGTCGGTCCAATCACCTACATATGCGAGTGCAGCGCGGCGTGGAAAACCTGTATTTTCTGGCTCCAACCAGCTGATTTGCAGCTCAGTGAAATTTCCTCGACCCATCCAACCAACAACCTACAACCAAGCAACTCTTGTGATTACAGCTACTTTCAGCTTGACTCATTTGGTTTCCCCTGTTTTTAGCTCAACATTGTGATACCAAACATGACACGGCTGTGGGCTTGCCTGCTCCTCCTGGGAGTGGGGCTACTGGGAACCAGATCCATCCAGGCGGTGCCCTTCTATGGCGAGTGAGTATTCCCAAAGTCTCGACTTTTAACCGGCAACAAATTGTAGTGTTCGTTTCATGCACATTTCACGTTGTAGTTTGAGTTTGGTTTCTAACAAACAACATCGACATCTTCTGATAAGGCATGAACTTAATGTTTAATGTTATCGGAATGTGACACTAAAATTTAAAAAGCAAACACAGTTCTCATGTCCACACGGGTTCCATTAAAGTACTAAAAAGCAATTAGGAAAATTCTAGAACGGCCAAGCCATTAGCTACAAACTAATCCAATCTGAATTCATTAAAAGCCCTTTATTGGAACTCTAAAGTAATTTAATTGTAGAGGTTGTTGAAGTCTTTTGAAGTGCATTTTAAACACACATGCATTCCTCGATGTAGAATTAATAAATTGATTATATCATTTAATATATAAAGTCACCAAAAATCGGCCCTCTTAAATTAATTTTTATTTGAAAATTTGCCATTATAAAATTTATGTTTTTAAACGATTTTCTAAATTTGATGTTAATCAAATCTTTTCATTGTAAAATCATCATAACAATCAAGTAGTTCAAATAATGAAATTTTCGAGATCCTTCTCCTAACAATAAGAGTATAACATTTCAGTTCGATCATCGAAACCGACTCTGAATCGGAGGATTCACCAGAGTCATCCCCCGAGTCCTCAGATAAATCCAGGTGAACTTTTCTAAGAACCTACACCCCCCAAGCTTATCCAAGCCAATATCCAATACCTCTTCATTCCACAGTAGACTAAAATAGTTGACAACTACTTATCAAAACACACAAAAGAAGTTGACATGGGAAACAACTTAAAAAATCTTTCCAGGTTTCAATATTTATGCGTGTAAGCAAGATTAATGTTCTTCGCGGACACCCCATAAAACCTGGCTAATACCCAGGTTCAGTCTTTTTACGACATTTCCTCATCTCAGCTCAGATAGCCCTGTTTGTTCTGGGAGAAATTTCGCCCGCTAAAAGAAACTGCAAATAAAGTTGACCGAAATGTTTATGGCACTGGTGAAGGGAAGGCGCGAAAGAGGGCTGGAAGAGCTAAAAGTTCCCCGAGAAAGAAAGTCCCAGGCCCGGCGAGAATTGACCCAAATTGATAAACCTTAAACTGAAACTGTTGAGGCCGAGACAGACAATCTCTTGGGCTTTGAAAGCCATCGAATTTGGTTTTGCGAGCACCGCGAGCAGGCTGGCTGCCAATCGAGCTTAACCCTGCAGTTCAAACGGATCTCGGCTGTTGCATTTATCTTATTTTGCAAAAGATATTGCATTGCCGGCAGAAAACAATGTGCAACCAAAGTGGGGCAACACCGCGGGACTTGAGTAACCCAGCTAAAGATGAAGTAGATGCTCCGACAGTGCCACAGATCTCTTCCTCCGATCTCTACCACACTTGGCTGACTTTGCCGAGTTCAACCTTTGGGTTCAGGCCGCCTATGGGCTCATCTTTGACACAATTCTCGAACGGTTTTGGCCCTGAAAGCAATTGACATTTGACACGTCATTAAGTGGCACTTTGTGGCCAGGTAATATAAATAACTATGTACGTCGCCCAGAATAATATCCCCCAAAAGTTTATAATCTGCCCTCGAACTGGGTCACCCACAATTTGTTTTCGTTTTATTTTTCGCGTTTTCTCCTTTTACGCTCTCTAAATGTTTTGATTCTGCCTGCCACGGCTGCGCTTTAATTAAATCAAGCAGCCATTTGGACGGATACGTCCCTGTCCCTCGTCACGACCATTTCGCTGGAAGCCTCTGATTCCGCTGCCCTGTGGCCAATGACTTTCGCTTTGGCTCCAAGCGGACAAAATCTAGTTTGTTTACACATTTCATTTGATTTGTGCATTAGGTATGCTTTCCGTGAAATTTATGTATAATGAATCATTCTTAAATAAATTGGAGGCAATCGAAAAATCCCCTAAAGATGAAGAAGGCTAGGCCACCAAACAGGCTTCAAAATAAATGTGGAGGCGTTAAAAGTGACTTGAAACTAATATATATAATTAAAGATTAACTTCTATAGAAGACAGATGATCTAAAATGATGTGTTATAATCTTGCTGAGCTCAGAAAACTATGCTTGGCTTTTAAAAACACAAACTTCCAAAGCAAAACAATCAAAGAGAGAAAAATATACTAGGCCAATGACCAAGCCTCAATATCGCTTGTCGGCTTACGTCGGAGATCGGCCAAGCCGCTTCGAGCTTCGGGCTTTGAGCCCTACCGACCACGTCCAGTCTGAATGAGTCATATTATAATATATGCCCCGAACTCCGAGCTGAAAAGAATGAAACCCTCTGAAGAGCTCCGAGTCAGAAAGCCAGCAAACGAACAAATTGTTTACGTTTTGCCTTTTCGAGCATTATAGTTTTATTTTTTATTTCCCGACAGTCTTGTTTTGTTTATTTTTGCACTTATTATGAGCTTATTTTTTAATTAGCTTCCGCGAAGCGAATTTTAATGACCCGCAGCCAAAAAGATTTAGAAACAGAAGTCATAGAAAGTGGAGACTGAGTCAATTGGTAATATTCCGTCTACACCCTAGAATGGATTTGGAATGCACTGCGAGATCAAAATTCGTTGACATAAATCTCAGTTGATGGATGACAACTGCAGGAACATTTCTCAAGATTTGTTTGGCTTTTTTTTAGCGATTGTTTCAGTCACTTAAAAAGTTATTTTCATTTGATTCTATATAGAGTTGGATGGGCAGGCACTTAATATGCGGATCAGGCAAATGCTGCGCAAAAAACCTAAACAATGAGCACGATCAGCATATATATGTAGTACAAAAATTCAGCTCTACCTAGTTATATATAGTTTTTTGTGGGGGTAGAGTTGGGCTTCTTTTTATGTGAGGGAACAATGAAAGAATATGAATTATTGGGCCTGGGTTCCGTTTCGTTTCGGTTCGGGTTCCGTTCACCATGGAATTTGCATGAAAAGATACACACAAATACACTAGCATTCAAAACACTAACCACAACACTCTACGCCCCCCACATCCCATCGATTTGCAGCTTTATGCCACACTTAACCCACCCATTGCCGCTGCATCGCACCCTATTTGCACCACTTGCCCCGCTCGAACCGATGGCTCCGCTTGAGCCACTGCATGCCCAGGCCTCGCAGCGTGTGGCAAGTGTCTGGCCCGCCCCCGCATCTGCTCCCGTTCCATTGGCACCCCAGCGCCAATCCTCTCACCTGTTGCCAATCTTCAGCAGCAGCTACGACACCGAGTTCGTGCCACTGGAGCATCAGCAGCCACTGCCGCAAGGACGACAGGATGTGGGCAGCACCCCGCCCGTACAGACCACAAGTGGAGTGAACCAGAAGCCATTCAGTAAGTGCAATTGGGTTTCTTAAATTACCAAGGACAACTAAGAAAGAAGTAAACTTCTAACATATACATTTTTCTTTATTAACCAGATGTGGATGCCATCACCACGGATGTGAATGCCCCAAACCCAGCCATATTTTTCCAGCAATCGTTCCCCTTCTTCGGAAATGAGTTCTTCAATTCCTTCGGTGGATTTGGCTTTGGAGCTGCGCAGGAGCCTTGGTGGAAGGGGTGAGTAACCAGTCGGATCCGGAACAACTCTCCGCCTTCCCTTGATCGCCAAAAAAAGCCAAAGTTATGGCCAGTAAATTCGCTTCTTTCCTAATCGCCGCACACGAGTGATTCTGCGTCTGACTTGGCTGTTCTTGGCACTTGGCCATTAGGAGAGCACAATGTCAAGTTCATTCGGCCTATTAAATACTCGTATGATTGAATTTTTTCCTCAATAACATTCCATAATTGTGTAAAGTTTGTTGGCTTATCGCTCATGTAGCGTCGATCGAGCATATCAATTATAATACATGTACTTAAATAATTTGCAATCTAAGATTAATCCCAACCGAATGGGAATATAACTTGTTGGATTAATTGTAGTCTTATTTAATTGTCCAGACACCTGGGCTTTTGTTTGCCTTATACAGAAAGTTAACGAATATATAGTGCTTACTATATATAATATTGTATATTGGGCAAGTGAACGACGAGCTTGCACTTTTCTAAATTGTGAAATCGACTCGTCAACGTTTTCACTATAGTATGCTATGAACTCGTTGTTGTAGTTTACAAAATGAAAGTCCGAGATGTGGCAAATTGAAAAATTAGCTGCATAAAAGCCTATTTATCTAGATGGATATACGGAGAGATACGAGTATATACGTAAATCTACGGTTCAGTGAGAACTTTTTGAAAACTACACACACAATGAGTTTGCATTCAGAAACAGAAGCACAAACATTTCCATAATTGAATTGATGGGCTGGCAAAGCTGTTAAGCAAACATACTTTATACAGATATATATCTATATATATACAAGATATATATGATATATATATGTGAAGTATATAGAAAATAACTATGCCTTTTATGATATATCATTGTGCAAATCCATTCGGCAAACACTCGTGTAGTGAGTGCTGATGACTTGACTGATAAATGCCATGGTTTAACTTTGATTGGATTTGGAGATAGATATATGTATGTACGATATATACATAGGCGTGGAGCAGAACGATAGCGATTTGCATGTCTAATCTATATGACTAATTTATTAGCGTTCAAAATGTAGGCTTGCCGACAGAATCGAAAAAGAATTTGAAAACCAAATTATTAACCAAGTAAAAATTAGTACTTGGGTACAAATATCACACTTACATCAGGTCGCGTTTTGCTAATTATTCTGTTTTAGTATTATCTGTTTCGAATATAGTTCAGACAGTGAATCATATAGTTCATTATAAGTTACCAAATCGAGCAAAAGCTATATTAACAAATATATTACTCCATTTCCAGCCCCAATGTGTGCACCGAAAAGGAGGAAGACGAGACTGTGGCCACCGAAACCGACGGTGAGGAAACAGTGGACACCTTTGGCCAGGAACGTGACGGTGTGAGCAGCGTGGTGCGATCACCACTCTTTGGCCAATTCCAATTCAGTGTTAACTCCTGTGCCGAGAAACCAAACAAACACGTCTGCACCAAGATGTAAGTAGAAGTGGGGATTGACTGAAAATAAAATATATAAGTAAAATTTTCTTACCATTTCAGCGTGAATCAAAACGGCAAGAAAAAGACTTTGACGCTGACCCGCCAGTGCTGCTATGGATATGGTCGACCCAGAAACGCCGACTTTACCACTCCTTGCGAGAAGATTGACATCAAGGATGTGGAGGTCACCGCCGGCGAAATGGGTGCAAAGCAGTTCTTGGAGAGCGCTCGAAGTTCCGGAGAATTGGCTGAGATGCTGGGAGCTGGTAATGGTAAGAAGGTGACCCTGTTCGTGCCCAACGATGCGGCTTTTGTGGAATACCGAGGACATCAACAGCAGGAGAATGTGAGTAGGATTGCAGATTTAAGATGGCAATGATTGGATTAATGATCCATTATTCACTCTATAGAATGTTGAGGACGCCAAGGCCGAGGCCTCCAAACCAAGCAAGTCCTTGTACAAGCTACACGCGGTGCTGGGAGAAGTGCAACTGGAGGATGTCCCCAATGAGCAGCTGCTCCAGACGGAGCTACCCGATCAGAAGATCCGCATCAATAGCTACCAGTTGCCGGTAGCCCTGGGCCTGGAGCCTTACCGCTTTGCCGCCAATTGTGTGCCTATCGAGAAGCACGACAAGTTGTCCGAGCAGGCACTCGTTCACACCCTGGGCGGAGTACTCAAGCCACTGACCAAGAATGTGATGGACCTCATCAGGGATCGCGCCGACATGTCCATTATGCGGACCGTATTGGAGAAGACCAACCTTAGTGCCATGCTGGAGGGAGACAAGCCTATGACCATCTTCGTGCCCACTGACGCCGCCTTTGAAAAGCTGGAGCCGCATCTGCGACGTGCCCTTAAGGAAGGACGTGGTTGTGCCTCAAGTGAGTTGAAAAATACTTTACAGTTTTCTATAAAATATGTATTAAATATTAAAAAAAAAAACCTTCCCCTACAGACATTCTGAAGAACCACATGCTGGATTTGACCTTCTGTTCCCTGGCCACCGTTCCTGGTGCCAAGACTACAGCCTATAATCTGCTAGGAGAGCCACTGTTGCTGAACCGTACCCAGGGTAACGTAAACCAGACTGAGCCGGCTGCCATTTCCATCAACAATGTGGCCAAGATTGTGGAGGCCGACATTATGGGCACCAATGGAGTTCTGCACGTCATTGATACAATTCTGCCCACGGAATCGGCCCTGCCCATGACCTCGCTGATGGCCCAAAAGAATCTGACCATCTTCCAGCGCCTGCTGGAGGCCTCTGGATACGATGACCAATTCGATGACCTGGACAATGTCACCATCTTTGCGCCAACGGACAAGGCTCTGCAGAACAGCGAGTGGGCCCGTATGCTGAAGGATCAGCCGGAGCTGTTGAACCACAACCTGGATCTGCTAGAGTTCCTTAACTACCACGTGGTCAAGCCAATGATCAAGACCTGTGACCTGTCTGAGAAGTCGCTGCCCACGGTGTCAGGTGCCAGTGTCCGGTTGAACCTCTACTCCACTCACGCGCTCTTCTCCGATGTCATGAACAGAGCCACGGTGAACTGCGCTCGCTTGGTTCACTTTGATGACGAGAGTTGCGGATCCGTGCTCCACCAGGTGGACCGTCCTCTGTCCCCGCCCAAGAATGTGAGTTTCTCTTATAATCTGTCCCGTACTCATTACTTTATTTTTCCTTTTTTACCTTTTAGAACATGCTGAAACTCTTGGAGGCCAACCCTAACTATAGCAAGTTCCTGGAGTTGGTCCGCAAGGCCAATCTTACCCAGCTGTTATCCAATGACTCCCGCAGCTTGACCCTGTTGGTGCCCAAGAACGATGTCTTCGACGAGCTAACGGAGTCCGGCGAAAGCTCGAAGCCCATGGATGCCGCGGCATTGGTCAAGACCCACGTCGTGGAGGATGTGGTGTGCTGTGCCGGCATCATCCCCACTAACTGGCCCTTTGTCCGCTCCATTGAGTCCATTTCGGGCCAGCATCTGCGCATCACCCGTGACCGTCGGCCCAAGATTGAAAATGCCGGCGTCACCAAGTGCGATGTGGTGGCCACCAATGGCATTTTGCACGAGATCAACGACATCATAGTGCCCCGGCCCGCGCGTACCCAACAGCGGCCGCAGCTGATCCCGCCCGGCGCTGGCTATCAGCCCCAGGGCGACTTTGACGTCTTCTTCTGAGGACTGTCGCTATCTCAATCGCATGATATATACAGAATATATTTATACTTAATCTTAATGATTTGTCAATTGATTGGAAGTCCAAACAAGCTATGATTTCTCTCTGATAAATAAAATAATATAAATAGTATTAACTAAAGTTGTGAAATTTCCTCAAGTATTGAAAGCCCATAGCCCTTTGACGTTAACTATTTATGTTTTTGTTGTAAAGATTGAGGTGGCGTTTAAAAGATAGTACAAGTATTTTTCCTTAGGATTTAATACTATTTAATAAGAAAAGAGCGTGCAGTCGTTGTAATTCTTTTTTAAAGAGCAAAACGTACACGCCCAGACCCAGAAAAGA
Organism: Drosophila vallismaia; assembly: GCA_035047325.1. Classification (NCBI taxonomy): domain Eukaryota; kingdom Metazoa; phylum Arthropoda; class Insecta; order Diptera; family Drosophilidae; genus Drosophila; species Drosophila vallismaia. The sequence continues at coordinate 11,461,060 of JAWNPU010000073.1, forward strand.
GAATCTACTCGGGTATTGTTGGAATCTTACCAGATTCTTCCTCATATTCCTTTTTTCCTAAACAAATACAAGCCGACTCGGAGAGGGATTCTTATCGCCGCCGTACTGAGAAAAAACTTGTCAAGCCAGGCCTATAAAAGCACGTTCTGCCAGAGCAGGAGGGTCATTACTGATTTATAATTAAACGAAACAATATGTCTGGATCTCTGCCTGCCACCTTTGTCAAAGGCTTCCATTATGAAGAGCAAGTGCGTCGCATGGAGTACCGCGTGCTGGGCTCCACAGGTCTCAGGGTGTCCACCCTAGCCCTGGGGGGAGCCACTCTGTCCAACCTCTTTGACAATGACTTTGACCGCGACGAGGGCATTCGAACGGTGCACGAGGCTATCAAGAGTGGCATCAATTACATCGACACTGCACCCTTCTACGGTAAGTCAGAGGAGTTGCTGGGTCATGCCCTGAAAGATGTACCCAGGGAGGCCTACTACATTGCCACCAAGGTGGCTCGTTACGAAAGGGATCCGGCCAAGATGTTCAATTACACAGGCGAGAAGGCGAAGGAAAGTGTAAAAAGGAGTTTGAATCTCTTGGGCTTGGACGCTGTGGATGTCCTTCAAGTTCACGATGTTGATGCAGCTCCTAGCTTGGACATGGTGCTCAACGAAACCATTCCGGTACTGGAGGAGTACGTGAAGACTGGAAAGGCCCGTTTCATAGGAGTCACCGGCTACGATGTAGACGTGTTGAAAGAGTGCGCGGAGCGGGGCAAGGGCCGCATCCAACTGGTGCTTAGCTATGCCCGCTACACCCTGGTAGACAACACCCTGTTGCGCCACATGAAAGCTTTCCGAGAGCTGGGCGTGGGCGTGATCTGTGCCGCCGCCCATTCAATGGGCCTGCTGACCAACCGCGGACCGGCTGCCTGGCATCCGGGCAGTCCGGAGCTTCTAGAAGTGGGCAAACGTGGCTCAGAGATCTGCCGTCAACGGGGCGTGGAGCTGGGCAAACTGGCCATGTACTACTCTATGCAACTTGAAGGGGCCAGCACCTTCCTCATCGGCATCCCCAATCGCGAGCTCCTACGAATCAATCTGGACGCCGTTTTAAACGGCCTCACTTCGGAAGAGCAGGAAGTCTTAATGTACCTGCGCGAAAAGTAAGTTGGATTTTGATTTAACATTACATCTCGGGGACGAACTTGTCCCCAAAAAGACAAGACCAGTCTCGTTTATGTCCATTTATGTCTTCTATATTCAATCATCGATAAACATGTTCTTTTTCTGTCTTCATTTCAGTGTTTTCACCAAAACCTACAGCTGGTGCTCTACTCTGGAAACGGTTAACATGTTCAAATGATGGAACACCCAACTGAGGAGCTTCACAATATAAGAGAGGAAGTCGGCTAGAAAATTAGGAATTAATAGATTTTCTCTATAAACAAAAATATGTAGAAAATACAAAGTTACAATTTATTCTTTTCATAAATTAAATTTAAAAAAAAAATTTTAATACAGGGACACTGTGATAAATTACTATTCAAAAATGAAAAATAAATTAAAAGGAACTATTTATAAAATTAAGTTTTGATTATGTTATTTTATGAAAAAATGGTTGGAAATGATAACGTATTTGTACGATTACAGTACATAGAGAAAATTGGTCTGTAAATGAACTCAAAGGTAAACTTATCTTCTCAAGTTTAACCTCACAATCAGATCAATTTTTTTCACCTGCTATCTGTTATAGTATAAAATAAATAGTAAACAAAACAAAACTACAAAGAGGGGCAACATGCAAATTGTCGAAAATCAGTTTTTTAAGATTCTGAAGGCATATTTTCAGAAATAATTATAAATATTTTTCTCCTAGTCCCTAATCTTATAAATAATTCATTGTCATGTTTGTCTGCTTTATAAATTAGTTTATTTTTCTTTAGATCCAAGCCTGTTTTTACATAAAAATTTAAATCGTTTAATTAAATTCTTAAATTCCCAAGAAAAAATAATGAAAAATAAAATATATATATATATACTGTAGGGGCTATTTAAACACAGAAATACGATATTTCGTCGCAGGGCGACATGAAATGTCATAAAATTAAACTTCTAAGTACTAATTATGTTCCAAAAGACCATTTTATGCCGCGTGGATATGTCAGATATAAACCAATTTTTTAAATACGCGGTATATATATGTATTACTATCGATATATTCAAAAGTTAGTTAGCACTGTTGTCGAGTGCCTGAGGGGGGAACTTGAGAAAAAGCTTTTTGGTTGCTGTATAAGCTAAGGTTATATTGAAAATAGACGTAACGAATATTAACTTTTCTATAGCGAATCTACATTTAAAAGGATATATCTTTGGACCGATGTCCCATTCGATTCCATTAAGATCTCGCTTTTCATAATTCTTTAACTTAACCTGTCGAATCTCGTAAGTTACCAAAAAAATGATTTTTTTAAACCGTTGACAGAGTATATTTCACTCATTTTTCAACCGATTTTAAAACGAAACACCATTTCGGAATCAGAGCTTCAGTCTCCCTCAATCTGCATTAGAAGATTAGAGAAAACGGGAAAAAATTTTTTTTCGATTTTTCGAAAATTTTGAAAGGGGTACCATCATGATTTTTTCCAAAATTCGAGGAAAAATTTTTGTTTCTCGTTTCCCGATATTTTAATAAGAATCGAAGGGTGTTGAAACCCTGATTCGTAAATGGTATTCCGATTTAAAATCGGATGCTTGATGGCAAAGATACTCTTACAAATCTGACCAAAAAATTCGCAAAATTGCATAGGGTCGAAGGTGACTAAATTGCAGCCCATCCACAACGTCATCGATTCATAGAAGAGGCGAGCAATCTTTATCGCAAGTGGGATTTGTTTGCCAATTTATGAGGCTGTCTCTATGTAATGAGCTCCATTCCAGACACTCGACGGTGCTTCAGGCTAATTACGCTTCATTGAGCGCCTCTAATCCCTTCTCGAATTTACCTCAACGATTGCTTGCTGTTTTTCTACGGCACTTTCAAGTGATAGGTATCCTTCGCCGCCTTCTCTAGCACCTGTTGTGCAACCTCGTGATGCACCTGAACAGCCTTCAGCATACCATATAACCATATACATCTGACTGTCTTTTCGTCATCAGGATAAGACTCATAGTGTAAGACAAATTTCAAAGAAAACCTCTAAAAGTCAGACCCCTCGTTCTCCGAATTTGCTTGTCCAGTTCAAAATTCCCATTGAAAGCTTGTGCCTCTAACTATCCCAAATATTTATTTGTATTGCTCATATTCGTTAAGGTTTCAGGCAGCCAACAGACCAGCATCGCGCATTAGAGTCTCGATTAACCGTCTGTCCGGGTGTCCGACAGGTGTCCGCTTCGTTGGAGTTTCAGGCTGACTGTGCATTGTGTGCCTATTTCGGTTTACATTTAATGGGTTGTGATTTGGGCAACTCTGCGTCTTGACAGTGTCCCTGTTTTCGCGGCTGTCTCTCCGTTTCATGTTTCTGCTGCCTACCTGGGGCCCTGTCTGATGGTGGCAATGGCCTGTCTCAGGGGCAATCGTGTGGAGCAACAAGTGTTGGGTCAGAACGGAGATCCCTTTTGTGGCAGGTCACGTTGATTTCAGTAACCTAAGTATTGGGATTCAATAGGCCTTGAGACCATGAGGCTTAGATTTCACTCCCCCCGTATTATAAACGCCATTTTATTATTATTTTAAACATAGTAACTATGCAAGTTTTAATAATAATGTATATATATATGTGTATAGAATTAATTACGTATTAAGTTGAGTCAAATATCCAAGAGTTGTACATATGTATGAGTAAGGTTCCTTCTGACCCTGCAGGAAAGTGAAACGGTTTCGAAACTAAAATTCTTCGTCGTCCAGGTGACACGCGGACTTACATAAGTGCAAGGGCCCTACATTCGGTGCTTCCGAAGATATGTTATGTGCTCGCGTAATTAATTCACTGCGTCGTCCTGTCTTCTTTTCTAGCCTAACTTTCCTTTCTAATTCTGATATGGGCCTTCCATCCCAATCGACTTATGCTAATATGCTTAACGGAAACTTCCCCAAAGAGCAGGGACACAAAATGCTCTAAACCATTTAATATGGCACAGTATGAGTATAGGGAAAATAGGAGCAAAGAGAAAATGCTTCGGACGAGGAGCCATTGAAATGCTAGAGGAAATCAATTATTTGGTTACAGTCTAGGGAAGGGTTTAAACCAAGTTACATTACATGCATTCACTAGTCCTAAGTATTCGCCACAGTATACCCCCAAAAATGTGTATGATTTAATATTTGTAGTTTTCTGATTAAATTTTAAACTCCCCAGCAGCGGTCTGCTGGAACCTAACGACTTGTTTTGAGTTCCTAAAACTAAAACATCGAATCGCGACCATGAGAGGGTCTTTGATTATGTCCTGCGTTACCCAGAAGGGGCGCGTGGAAGAGCGGAAAAAGATACGCGTCGATATGCCTAAATCTTTTAAATAAATTCCGTTTTTGTATATTGTCATAAATCTTTTGTGCGATCTCTGCGTTTGCTTGGCTTCTTCTAAGCAGATCCTCCGTAGTATCGATGAGGCAGACTGTAACGACGATATAGGCCATTTAGGACCAGTTGGTTGCCACTGTAGTCACTGTACTCGTCGGTCTCCTCGGTGTCCTCGATAAAGACGCTCTTAAGCGAGCCGGGAAATGGAGTAACCATCTCCGAGGAGTAGGAGTTGTCCACATCCACGTCGGTGACGTCAAACGGATCCACAGACACGTAAGAGGCCGAAAAACCCTTCATCGGCACCGATCCGTCTGTCTTGAAGCGAACCAGCAGAGAGTTAGTCATGGAGATTATGTCTGTCGGGAGCTAAAAAAAACAAAAATATGATTCAATATAAGAAACATGTAAATAAACTGTGATATAGAGTAATTGAGAATCGAATTGAGAATGTTTCCCTCCTGTAGAATCTGAAAGTGGTTACCACGTAATGTAAATATATTTACCAAATTGCCGCAGTACTGCCCATACATGGGTCCGCTGGTATCTTCCATGTTAGATACCACCTGCACGTAGTCGTAAGTGCAGTTCTCGCTGCTCTCAATGTCGAAGGTTAGGAATATGAGCTGGACGTTCCGGTTTGGAGGCGCCTCGATAGTCCACTCGCAGTCCATGTCGTCATCGTAGGGCATGTGCCCAAAGCTGGCATGCGAGTAGAATTGTTGAACTTGATAGGTGGCACGCAGGAAACCTCCGCAGGCTGTAAGAATAATATGAAAAAAACAATTATACCCTGCGGTTGGATTTAATTCCTAGGGCATCTTACAGGTGGAGTGCATGGCCGTAAATCCATTTAGCTGTTTGTTCTTGTCGGTCTTGAGCACCATGTACATTTGATTAGTAGAGGAGGAGATCGGGAAGGGAATCTTGTCGCCACAGAAGCGACCAAGAACCGAACTGGACTCGGATTCACCATCATAGATCGCTACATTATCGTAGGTGCATTCCTGAATGAAATTATAGAAATTTATAAAAAAAACATAAATTATGAGCTTTTCTTTTTCTCACCTGATGCATTTCCACATTGAACTCGTTAAAGATGAGCTTTATGCGATGTCCCGGCGTAGTGATGAAATGCCAAACACAATCCGCATTCGGTGGATACGAGTCTGGATAGTTGGGGCTGTAGATCCTGCCGAAGGCGGCGGAGATCTCATACTTGCACTCCCCCTCCTTGCAGTCATGTCCGTTTTCGTGCAGCGAGTATCCATTGTGGCACAAACAGATGTAGGATCCAATCGTATTACGACATTCGTGCTGGCAGCCACCATTGTTTACGGCACACTCGTCGACATCCGTAAAGAACACGGCCGCGAATCCGGACCGCTGTATGGACTTGTCGGAATGGAACTCCACCCGCAGTGCATTGCCCTCGGAGGTGGCAGTGGGCGGGATAGCACTTCCACAGAAGGTTCCAATCCTTTTAAGCCGATTTTCGGTCAGCTTGGAGTAGATGGTCACCGAATCGTAGCCACAGTCCGACTGTTGATGGGCCGTACCCTCCAGGTCAAAGTGGGTGAAATTAAGCGAAATTTTATGCGTCGGCGGGGCAACAATCTCCCAGATACACTCCTTCAGTACGGGGTACATTTCAGGAAAGGAGGGCGATGTGATTGTCCCATTCGGATACTCGATTACACCGCCACAGGCATCTAAATGGACAAGATAATGCAGAAGAGGACAATTAGGTATTTGTAGTACATTAGAAAAAAAAGGACATTTATCCCTTTACATCAAAAATATCCTTCTCTGCTGATTCATTTTATACAAATTATAAACTTATCTTTTAAAATATAGTATTTAATAAATTAAAAATTTTAACTCATTTATTTAAGTCAAAAACAATTTGCAGACATTTTTTGAAGTGTTAGAGGACAGTAAACCCACCTTCGCAGTGCTTCTTGTCGCTGTGCAACTCGTAGCCGATGTGGCAGCTACACTCATAGCCTCCAAGTGTGTTGATGCACTCGTGCTCGCAGCCATGGTTCTGGGTCTCGCACTCGTCCACCTCCTTCATGAACACGGCGGAGAAGCCCGCCTTCTGCACCGATGTGTCGGACACGAATTTCACGTACATCGAATTGCCACTTGACCTGAAAGGGGCGCCGAACAAAAGGAGGGGGTCGTCGTCAGGCGAGAATGGGAATGGTCGAGGGTTCCACTCTTCAAAGATATACTCACTTCATGTTTGGCGGCGGCTTGTAGCCGCAGAAAACGCCAATTAGTGGCGCATCCTGGGCAGGACCGTCCCGTATCTCAACATAGTCGTACACACAACTGTCGTGGTTCTCCACCTCGAAGGACTGGAATTTGAGCGCCACCTGGTAGCCCTTGGGCACGGTTATTTTCCAAACGCATTCCTTGTTGGGCAGATAGTCCAGCGGGTAGTTGGGCGACTCTAAACGGCCCTCGGCGTCGTCCACTGACATCTCTCCGCCGCAAACAACTGCCGAAATGGAATTCCATGAACTCACAATGATCCCCAGGCATCCCTACCTTGTCACTCACCCTCGAATTCAGCCTTGAATCCCCGGAATCCCTCACTGCGATGGGCATTGACATAGGTGAGCAGCATGCGGCTGGACTCGGTGCGGATAACATCGTTGGCCACCTTACCACAGAAGCGTCCGATTAGAGGCGATTTGACAAAGTATCCGTCTCGGATCTCAAGGTAGTCTGTTTCGCAGTTGTTTGATTTGAAAATGTTCTAAACGATAGCAATGTATTGTAATAATATAAATCATAATAAAAGCAATAAGTATACCATATTTTCCAGCTTCAGAACCACTCGTTCTCCGTGCGTGGCTGTTATCCGCCACTCGCAGAGCTCCGTCTCGTTGGTCAAAGCTCCGGCCGTATAGTAGGACGGGGCGGCGAAGATGCCGGTGCTTTCTTGGAAGGTTCGACCGCATTTGGGGCACTTGTAGAGCCGATTGGCCTGGGCGATATCTCCCTGACTAAGGCGCAACCTCTGACCGATCTCGGGACGTTTGCGGTCCTTCATCTCGATAGGCAGAATGGTGTCCAGGTAGGTGCCCTTGGAGAACGTGTTTCGGGCATAGTGCATGATAGAATCATAGTCATAGGCCATGCCCAGCGAGTCCACCTCGTCTGGGGATAGCATATTAAAATTGTACTCCTGGCCCTTCATTATGTTGTTGTGCTCGATCATGACATGCTTCTCCCGATCCGGGCGGGTATGCTCGTGCCAGAATCCAACCACATGACCCAGCTCATGCACCACAATTCCAAATTTATCGCAGTTGCGACCAATGGAAATGGCCTGGGGTCCATTGCCACGTTTGCCCACAAAGGAGCAGCAACTAAAATAAAATGAAACGATTTAAATATATTTTTTAAACTATTTTAGTCAGCATATTTGTAAGGCGATTATAAAGCATCCTCTTGCAAACTATAGAGGCTTAAAAAGTTGCATTAAAACTAGTTTCCAAGTAACTCACCCGCAGCTGCGCACTGTGAAGACAATATAGTTAGGATGGATCTCCGGATTGCGCTCCACAAACTTGATGCAAGTGGAGTTCTCCCAGTGGCGCATGGCCTGCTTAAAGAGGGCCTTGTGCATGCCACTAAAGTTGCCGTCAATCTCGTAGGGAATCACACCGTAGTCCCAAATACGTTCTTTTTTGGCGGTGACAGCGCGGGCCACCCGATGACGACGCTGCTCCTCCGCCGCCTCATCCTTAGGAGGGCTGTAAAGCAAAAGTGGCAAGTGTTAGGTACAGATGATTCTGTAGCAAGTGTATGTGAGTGGGTTTTGGGCAAAAACTTTCCACGTGGCGTATGCGTAATTTTAATTGCCAACAGTTTTCCATACATTTTTCACTGTTGTTGTTCTGCACAACTTTTGGCACGCGAATTTCTATTAAAATTCATAACTTTTAACATGCACAAGTACCCACACACACTCACAGAGTGGTGGAATGAGTAGTGTTTAAGTGTGGGTGTGTCTGTGGGGCTTGCCAAAATGGCTTCTGTTTGTTTAAAGTTTATGGGAAAAAAACAAAAACAGAAAAACATGAATGAAAATGGCCAGCAATTTACAGCGGACCAGGAAATGGCAACGGAAACGGATGTGGCAGTGGCTTTTCACAGGCAGGGAGCGGGAGGAGGCTGAGGACGTGGCCGAGGCCGAGGTTATGTTCGCTTTGGTTCGGTGGGGACTAACAAACTTACTCCGCTTTTGCCAAATCCATTTCGGGCCCGGAGTGCTGGGCCGATTGATTGAATCCTGACGGGGGGGAATGATTCACATAATGCGTTGTGCCTTGGCCCTTTCGCCGGTGCTGCCGGTGCGAGCGATGCTTCTTGCGTTGTTGGTTCTGTTGGTGATGGTGTTGTTGCAACTGCTGGTTGTAGTGGTACTGGTGCTGGCGGTGGTTCTGGTTCTGGTGACCCTCCCCCACAGGCTGGCTGAGCTCCTCGCGCAACCGTTGCAACTTGGCTTCGTACTCGGCAAGATGGTTGCTGCGTCTGAGATTAGGAATTTCCATTCGATTATTGCCACACCATTTATTGTAATAGAGGGATTATTATTATTATGTCTCACCTCTGCTTGGGACCTCTTCGATGGCGCCTCCTCACTACGCCCCGCGAATGCAAGAAGTCTACCTCCTCGTCGATTTGCATCCCATTTCCCCCCGCATTGCTGAACACATTGGGCAGGGTGGAGCGCTGCTCTGGCAGGGAGGTGGGAACGATGTGCGATGAGCGACGCTCCGACACAAAGTTGTTGCCCGAGTCGTCCTCAATGTCCTTGTTGTCCGATTGAATCTTGCGTAGGTCGACGTTGCGATGGTAGGTCTGGGTCTTGTTACTGGACTTGTCACTAATCTCGGCCAGTGTCAGCCTGGCTGGCTTGGGCGGATTGTGACGCCGCTCCGAAGGGGGGATCACCTCGTTCTTGTAGTTGGCAGGCTGGGCATAATCAGAGGGGGACTGGGATCCGGGCTTCACAGGTTCATTAGCACTCTAGGGATTAAGTAAAGAGTTCTTGAATCACATGTTCAATGCTTGTTCAAATATTTTGTAAAAATATTGCACGTTTAAATTCTAGTGGGTGAAATGAATGCCAATTATTAAATTATTTTTTGTTTTATGTAATTTGCGCATTAAAAAATTTATTTTAATGAAATTTGCATTTCATTTATTCTCTTTACAAAAGTAGTAACAAATTACTTTTCAAATGCCAGCGTATATAGTCTCGAAATGGGAGAATGTCAGGTTTTTGGTTGAAATATTATACAATTCTAGTAATTTTAAAAAGTTTGTAATTTAATCATGGCTTCTTATATGAATTTTAAAAGAAAGAAAACAGAATATTTACTTTTGAGTTCGTTTCATTACAAACCTGACTTTGTGGTTGTCCGGGTCCGGCCGTGAGATTCACTGAACTGGCACTTGGCAGCTTGGTCTTTTTGCGGATAATGTCGGTGAGACCCTCCTCCTCCACTTGCAAGCCCTCGTGGTAAACCTCCTGCTTAAGCTTCTCCAGATCCAGCTGGAAGGTGGCATTGAACTTGACCGGGCCACGGACTGCTGCGGTGGCGAGCCCCGGAACCGGAGTCGGAGCCGGAGCATCTGCCAGCAGCTGCTCGACCTCCTGGCGCTCCTTCTCCTCATCGTCGACGGGTGTGTGGGCTACCACCGGGACGGATTCACCCTCCGGCAGGGCAATGTCACCCATGAAACCGCCTGGAAGCACAAAGATAAAACAGCTTAAATTAGGGGCATTATGGGTAGCAGAAGCCATAACTTACAAATTGTTTTTAATTATAAGAGACAAGGCGAAAAGCGTATAAATTTTTATTTTAATTGAAATTTCATGTGGCTGTGAGCTCAGACAGTTGGTTGGTTGGTTGGTTAGCTGGCAGGCCGTTGTTCCCTGCTGGTAATTTATAATACGCACTGACAACGTCCTCCGGTCATGGACATGGAGATATAAACCCATGCCCGTGGCCTGGTGCCCTGACAGTTATTTCGCCAGGCGGCTGGATAGACACACTCTGCATATCCATTTAATCAGTGCATCAACCGGGGAAAGGACAGCGGACGGCCGGATCGTCGGACTCCCGGACTGCCGAACAGCCGGACATTTGGACAGATGATGCTTTTGTTTTCGCAAGCTCCCAAACTCGCTCCACGCGGCGTAAACGCAATGTAAGAGTGAATATGTTGCATATGGGAGTGTGTGTTCACGGCCCACATGTGGCCACTGGCCACCACTGGCCAGCAGGAGCAACAACGATAAGGGTTAACAAGCAAAATATGAAATTGTTTCCCTGTCTGCCTCAGAAATGTTAAACAAAATTAATTAAGTGCGTTTGCACATTTCAAAAAAAAAGAAACAAAGAGCAAACAAAATAAACATTTAATTCAGAGACCGAAGTCTACAGACTCTCCCAAAACAATATAAAGTTCAGCACATCCTAAACATTGTGAATATTCTAAATGAATCATTTTAGACTATGCCCTGGAAGGATAAACATCAATCTTTATTTTTCATGGCGCAAACTCTGACAGGCAGAACACTGGTAGCCCAGCCATGGCTGGAGCAATTCATTTACCTATAAAAACTGTCTGAGTGCTGGAGCTTGGATGGTCGGAGAGCAGAGCTTAATTCAAACATAAATAAAATAAAATTGCATTCGTGCTATTTACACGGTAGAGGCAAAGTGAAGCCCACTCGAGTGGATCAGACCAGCCAGTCCGTGATAGGGCGGCATTAATGTTAACGCCTTTTGACTTTTCGAGGCCGCTCACGGTGCCCCACATTCCCAACTGTGGATGCTGCTGTTTTCGTCTTTACTTCCTGCAACGAATTATTCCGACTCCGACTCCGACTCCGTTTCAGAATCCCCAATTGCAATCCGAATATGAATCCCAGTTCCGGGTAAGCCAAGGGAAAATGCAGATACGGTAGTTGGCAATTCGATTATAACAACTGCTGGAACGAAACCAATCATCTTTCGATACTGCTTACTTGTTGGCAAGTAGGTCAGAACAAGTGGGAAAAGGCTGTAAAATGCATATACACTTGGCCAGCACAGCCCTTGGGGTAATAATCATGGATATGTGTGACACTTGAAAGAGTAATTAAAAAAATACGTACGTTTAAAGCGTCACACTTTTTTCGAGTCCCTGCGATTTTTCCCGTAAAATATGAAGTCCCTACTGCCATGGCATTCCCAAAAAATAAAGGAAAAATAATTCAGAAACAAAACCACAGTTTTATATTCGGTATATCAATCATTGCCAAAGCCATGAAGTCGCCCAGCCTGTCAATTACCAAAGAAAACAAAAGAAAAACCTAAAATGTCATCTATAGAAATGCAATCGAGTATCCCAAAAATAACAAACTACGGCAGAATGTCAAATGGCTGGAAGTTTCGAATAGAAATGAAAAATCATTGAAGAAGACGTTATCTTCTCAACCACGAAATATTTCTACCAAATCTACGGCAAGGATTCGAATGGTGTAAAATTTGAATTAAATCATACGTCAGGATAAATCTCATTTTTTTAACTGATCCATACATATTCCTCTGCCTTTGGCCCGTCTCCCTTTGTTTTTGCTGCAATTGCTGCATGTTGACTTTGAAAATATATCGTATTTACATTTGATTTAACAGTCAAACAAATTTCTAGAATTGCGCAAATATTTACATACCCAATCTGAAAATCTGCACAGCAGTGCGAACACGTGTGCCCTGTTGTGGATTAAAAATATATACATATGTTCTGTACTTTTGCCTTGCTTGCTCTGCACATATGAAATTTAAATTTAAAACACAGCAGCAGCTCGCGCACGCCCCACATGGCGTATGATTGATTCGAAGGAACACGAACTGCACGTCCTCCAAGGGCGGCATTTAAACTAAAACTGGATGGAAGTAACTCCAGCAATTCACGTAACCCGTTGGCATTTAATTCCGCTAAAACTCACCAGTCTCTTAGAGCAAATACGGACGTGGTGGCAGCCATAAAAAGACGCGCCACTTTCCAAAGCACAGCAGGCGAGAAAACTTGCTGCATAATGCGTCGCAAAGCCGACGCAGGAGGCCAAAGCTGCCATTGGATTGTCCGCCCACACAAGAGAAGTGGCAACGGACGGTTAACAGGTTAAAAGGAGACTGAAACGGAGTGGAAATGCGAATGGGAATGGCAATGGGTATGAGAAAGGAAAAGGAAAGCATTCAATGTGCGTAGAGGTTCGTCTGAAATTTCATTACATTTGCGTTAAATGCCTTTGGCCGGTCGTCCGTTTCATTCAGTCTGACTGGCAGACAAACAGTTGGCACAAGTGAAAGTAATTAAATTTTTGAACGTTGCTAGCTCACAGACGCTGCATCCTCTGTCCACCCACGCCGAGTTTAAGCCCGGCTCGAGATCCACTCACCTCCCTCATCCAAATCCGCATCCCCATCATTCACACTAACGAACTGACAGACGAAACGTGCTGTTTTAGAGGGGATTTCGGGTTTCAAACTCTGCTCCCACTGACCAGTCAGTGGAACCCGTAACCCTTTAATGGCGGCCACAAAAATGTTGGGTTGCACTCCATCCTCTAAATACGGAGCGGCCATGCGGCGTATGCGTAATGTGGCAACAAGGATGCCCACTTTATGAGCTTCGCCAGGATCCGCGCTCGCTCTGTGAATACCAGTTTAATTAAAAATAAAACCCAACTAACTCCAGCTCCACCTCCTTGGGTACATCTGATTATTCGCTCTGGGGGCAGAGCTTTATACGTGCGACACAGAAACAACACAAAAACGACGAAACGGCAATGGCAACAGACCGCAGCAGAAACGGGGAGGCAGCTGACCAACATACTAGTTGCCACACTTAACGCATTCCCAGCAACATGGTGAGGATGGACGATAGAAGCTGGACCATTTTGTGGGTCAAAAGCAAATAATTGAAAAGAGCACGTTGCGCTGCCCGTCAACTGATTGCCATTGTTGGGGTCAGGCGGGTCAGTCGCATTCATTTCACCTTTTTTTTGGTCCGTCCTCCACCCAACTCCTCTGTGTATTTTAGGCTTTTTTTTTTTTGTTATTTATGGTTTCTGTGCTCTTTTGCGGATGTCAATACAGAGCCGGCTGCTGTGTCATAAAATAAAATACGAGTATGTGCGCAAATAAAACACAAGCGATTAAACAACAAAAATGTATGTGAAGCACAAAAATGTTTTTGGCTCGCCGATTAAACAAGAAAAAAGTACTAATTGGTCTACGTGTTTTGGGGCTTTACAAACTGGGCTTTCAACTTGGCAGTTCTTTAAACAATTATTGTTTTCATAGCATGTGAAATTCTGTTTCTTCAATTTTAAATAATATGTAAAGTTTTGTAGGATTTATTGCATAAGTAACTTTATTTGGTGTTCGTTTTATTTACTCGAAATTCTTAAATACACTTCAAATAAAAAAAATAAACTATACTGCCAGGGATTAATATTTTACTCTTTAGAGGTACGAGACTCAATCTGAAATATGAATAATTAATTTGCTTTCAATACATAAAAACAAATGGGCTGCTTTGCTTACTTCATTAAATTTTTACCCTAGTAGAAAAAATAAAGCTTTCATGTGTATTCTATCCGGAGGATAAATGACCCAGCCTCGAACTATTGGCCTTGTCGTACTAACTGGCTAACTGGCTGACTGGCTAACATCTTTGGCTTTTAAATCGCCGCCAGCGTTATGAATATCCCTGCAATTATGCATAATCTGCTATGACTGTGTGTGCATGTTTACAGAACTTATGGAGCATGCAGGAACCGGAAATGCACACATATGCATATCACAGTGGCCCCCATTTGTGTGAGCGGGAGTGTGTGTATGCGGGTGATTCCCCTTCTCGTATAAGGGGTGTGTGCGTATTAATTACCGTAGCCATAACAATGAAATTCAATTTGTTGGCTACGCCCCGCGGCCATGTTAAATGGGCGGACACACAAATTCATCATGCCGGGAATTATGTTTTGATAAGCGGCCGACGAGCAAACAAGCCATAAACAGGCGCTGCCTAAATTAAAGATGAAATCAAGGCAAATAAAGGCACACAAATACGAGCACACACAGACACAAGATGAATCGCATACGGATGCAGAGGAGCAGACAAACAGCCGGACAAACGGAACGGAAGGAAGGATGAGCAAGGATAGGGGTACGGGTGCGGGTACGGGTACGGGTACGGACGGATTGGAATATATGGTTGGACAAACTAATCCGGCGGCAGCAGAGATTGCATGAAGACCTCAGCTATTAGCCCGCCTGGCCAAAAGCAGCATTGCGAATTCTACTACGAATAGTTCCGGCTCTCTTGGCCCAAACTGACTGGCCATGATGGTGACGAGTGACCCGGCAAGCGATTTTGGATTTGTGCACGATTTAGGCTCTAGCTTTGTTTGCTTTTTATGGGAGCGTGTCTCCTGTGAGTGGGATTTTCGTTTGTTTATTTATACGAATGTATATATGTGCTGGCCATGTGCAGGATGGGGTAGCACATTCCGTCCAAACGGTACGCTTCATTGGAGTGGCAAAGCATTTGATAAACGAATCAAACCATCTATGTCAAATGTATCTATGATGAGGGTGTTTATCATCGGGCAGGGGAAAAACAAGCGAATTAAAAATGGAATCTAATGAAATAGAAGTATTTCTGTATTTAATGGGATGTCTATTCGTTATGGGGTTCTCACTTTATTTAAAGGATGTTTAAACTCTTTTAAGTAGACCTTTTGTAATTCAAAAAAAACTTATATTTTTAGTGTATCCTGCATCCGTTTGACGCTCCTTGGCTTATAAAACCACTGACGGTCGTGGGCAGTCATGTTCAAGAACTATAAGTCCTCCGCTCCATCAGAGCTCCGCAATTCCCTCAGATCCTCTTAGCGGCCAAAATCGCAGATAGAACTTGAGGGCAAACAATAGAGGGCCAATGTTTGAGTTCCCGCAACAGATTTATGATGGACAACTGCGTCGAAATATTTATGCAGCTGGATGTGGCGCTCCGGGCTCCGGATTCCGCACTCTCAGCCACGGCCACTTTTCACCTACGGCGGCGATATGTGTGTACGAGTATATATGCATCTATAAAAACTATTTTCCATTGCAGCCGTACAAATAGACGAGAGCAAAAAATGCGGTGAACATGCTCGGACATTGCAGCTCGTTGGCACAAATAATTTTTAGAAAAACTTTTGGCTTGGAGCGCAGGAATGGGAGATAGAAAAATATATATTTTTGGGTGTGCACTTTTTCAATTGGAGATGCAGCTCCATCGCACACACAAAGTGAAAAAACTCAACCCGCGGGCATATTTGTACGATGTGTGAATCCGAGAATTGAATGTGCAGTTCACCTACTCAACTTTTGCCGTCATATATTACTGCTGAAAGTCTGCAGTGTGTGGGTTCAATAAACTCCCAATGCTCCCACACCACAGTCCTTTCACTTAGATGCGTTTTGTTCACCCAGAAGCACCGCCATTCCAAGCGACAGCTTCCGTCCCGGCGTTTGGCAGTTGCATCTGATAATTGTGCCATCAGCAGTGCCACCATAGAAGTTGTGTCGGTGTCGCGTTTATTTTCGTATATTTTCGCACATCCCAAATAAATGATGCCAAATTAAATGCAGGCAGTTTGTTGCAACAGAATTTGTTCCAGATAGCAAGCGGGTTCCTCTACACTACGACTCTACATTCCATTTGAAATGTAAAAAGATTTCATATGTTAAAGTTCCGAGAACCGCAAATTCGATTCAAAACAAACCTACAACAATAATTTCAAATTAATTACATTATTTATATTTTTTTCCACATTCGTATCTCGTTTTTAATGTGGGATTGTCGAACTATCGAATTGGTAACCAATTTTTCAGATATATTTTGTCTGTTCATGTGCATGCACTCATAATACTAATGAAAAAATATTTTTCCAAATACACAGAAAATCGTATAAAGGACTGAACCGCTGCAAATGAAGCTCTGTGCACGCTTGGCTGGATTTTTCCTCAATTGGGTTTTGCTTTGGCATATGAATTGAATATTGGATTCTTGGCATTTGCTTTGTGTGACCCTGCAAAAAAAATTGTCGGAATAAAAAATAAACAAAAAACGGAGCACGGAGAACGCATCCAATTTGTCTTTGGTCTGTCGCTTTGGCTCCAAGCTCACGCTGAGAGGAGCTCAGCCCAGCAAGGAGCTTAAAGAATATGGAAAACTGAAATGCCAATCACAAATTGAACCTAGATCCTGATTGGGGGTCATGTTTTTTGTCCTCCACTTTCCATTGGGATATGCGATAAGCAATTCGCTGGCTAAACAATTAAAATCACATTTACAAAATTTAAAATGCGATTTGCATAAATTACGTCGCTCCCACAGCTGCAGGCGCTCACACGAACACATATGGAACACGTTATATATGGTATATGTGTTTATATATTGTGTCCTATGTACATACTCGTATGTATGAAATTTATGTATGTGGCGAAACATAAGCTTCATTTTGTGGCATTATCTGAGCTGCCTTTGAGCTTGTTGCGTTGCCTGCTTATTTATGCCAATTTGCATAAACAATGATTGCAGCAAACAGCACACACCCAGTCGTCGACGATAACAAATTCTGGCAAACAGGTTACTCAGACACATGGCAATTGTTTGTGTTCTGTTTGTATGACGGCATCCAGAATCTTGCTTTTCTGTTTGTTTAACCCAACAACCGCCCACAGCCCACATCCACCCACACCCATGCAACGCGGAAAGGTATGCTATAAAAAGTTTTGGAATATAGCTAGCTGAACCATTTTGAGCTCGCAATTTTGCAACATATGCTGTTGCATCTACAAGCACATGCGACACTTACATATAATTCCCCTTTTTGGTGCCCTGTCATTCTTGTTGGCATTAATTAATTATGTAAACAGTTTAAATGCAAGTTTATTTTATTTACACGTGTTTCTGGTTGCTGTCAGGGCAGGGCAGACGGGGCATGGAATGTCGTTTCAATAAATGCAATTTAATGCAGCTGGAAATGCAATGGTATCAGTCGCAATTTGTAAATGCCAGTTACAGTGAATGCAATATTACTGTCAGGTGGCTAAAATCCTGGCAGAGCCAGGGAAAGCACAGTCAATAGCTTCGAAAATCCTCCGGGCTGGGTCCGGGATAAATACGAGTCTCAGAATCAGAAGCCTCTTACTGTTGGCACTTCCGATTTTCTAACATTTCCGTAGCTCCCTTTCCTTCCGCTTCTTTCAATATTCCCAGCAAAGGATTTGCCTTTTGAAATCCGCTAACAGTGGAGAGCATTCCGAGTCTGTCATCGCAGCTACAAAACGTTTATAAATCTATTGTCAGCATTCGAATTCCTGGAAAAGTGACAGCTGAAATAAGGTCAATGACTGGGCAAACGATAGTAAATTAATTTACACAAACAGACACTATTCGTTTGGTTTGGGTTGACAGGGAATTAAATTAATTTATGTTCATACATATTTAAACACCAGAGTTTAGAGCAAAGTTAAGCGATAAATAGATGCGGTTTTTAATTAAGGGCATACAAAGCTCCATTCCCGAAAAGTTTGCCATCCCTTGTACTTTGTAAGCTGATCCTGTGGGCTGGGCTGCGGCGAGCATCCCAAAATCCACACCCTCTCCGGCACAGCCCTTCAAAAATAGGAAAGCAAGCGTAGTGCTTCCAGCAGCAACAAACTAACTCAATTCGTCTGCACACAATGCCGCCAAAAGTGCGAATTGTAAATAGTTTCAGGCATCAGGATCTAGCTTAGCTTAGCGATGGACTTTTTAAGAACCCTGCAGGGCCCTAGGAAGGTGTAAGGAAAGTCAGTCGAAGAATTATTTCCGGATATAAAATGCACTGGCAAAAAGAGTAGTCTCTTTACTATTCTTCTAAATATATAGATTCAATTCAGAATTAATACTTTCTACTGTACATCCACTGAAAATATTGAGAGACTTGTCTAGGATTTGTTCTTAGTGCATTTTATATCTTTAGTAGTTATAAAGATAGTTTGAGCTAGCAGCTCGGCTACCGCATCTCTACTTCGCCAGTTTATCATGAACTTGCAACTCCTTGGTTGCATGACCAGAGTTCCATCTCTATTTTGGCCCGGCATCCTGGCGAAATGCATGCAATGCCTTCGGAAAGCCTTTTTATTCCAAAACGGCAGAGTTTTGTTGCCATTTCAGCCTTGCCACCGCAGAATCAATGTGAATGTGTGTGTGTGTTGCAGAAGGTAGCATGGTGGGAAATTATTTGCAGTCACTTGGGCAGGTTGTGTCGGAGTTTGCCAGGATTGTGCCTTCCAGGCCACTTGAAGCTGTCGCGCCTCCAACTACGGATGACATTTTGGTCGCTCCGGCTTTGCGGTTGTTATTGTGATGCTGTTGTCATCATTACTGTCGTCATCTTTGCCTAGTTGGCTGCTTTCCTGCACTCCACTACGGACTTGTCGGGCTTGGTTTGACTCGGTGCACCATTTCCCCCATTTGCAGTGTCATTTGCGGTTTGATTTCTTGTGTTCAGCCGCAGTCACGCCTCGCTGAGCTTGCTCCTTGCCATGGCCCACCATTGTTATCGCTTTGACGAAGCTTTTGTGCATTTTGTCTATGCTAATTAATTAGCGAGACTCAGCACAAAAGCCTCACATTCTGAAGCATTCCCTAGCATGTGAGTGGTAAATTGCCAAAACGCATTATGACACTATCTTGAACTTCCATTCCTAAACGCATTTGTGTTGCATACTTACGGGAGCCGGTCTAGGACCTTAATTAGCATCCGAGCATTTTCCAGATACTCCACTCGTGCTGCTATTTAGGAAATTGTTTCGGTAATGCTAGTGTGTGGTGCTGCATTGCTCAGAACACTTTTGGCTAATTAAATTTTCCCCAGCTTAAAATTGGGGCAACTTCAATAGAAAGTTGATTAACTTCCTCTGTTCATAACGAAAATTATGTCCCTCTGCGATATTCAATTGGTTTCCTCATAGAACTCAGTTTGAAATTGTTTATTTTCCCATCGCCCTATTTCGGGTGATGCGTGCATTTGCATATATTAGGATGCCATTCGTTGCCATACTTCCCAGTCTGTGTCCCTGAAATCCGTTTTGACCCACTTTTTGGCCGGGCCGCGAAATGCAAACAATCCATTAATTGTCGCAGCGTCAAAGAGCACGGGAAGCCCACGAGGCAGTCATGATTGATTGCGAAATTATGGAGGTACTTTCCGCCAGGCACGTATGCTGATTGGTAAAATATGTGGGGTGTGACTTATCTAGCAACTGTTGTGCCAGACGCCGACCACAGGAGTCTATAAAGTTGGGTGGAGTTGGGCCGCCTTATAAAACAATTTCATAGAAATCGAAAAAGAATTACTTAAATGCTATTAACATTTAATTTACGGCTTTAATTCAGCTTAATAGCTGATACCCGCAATATTGAAATCCTTTGAATTGATGAGCCTTTTAACGCAAAGTGGTAAAAATTAAATGCCTTTATGATGGGATGCCTTTTTATGCTCCATGAATATTTATATAAATCCAGAATACCTAAGTTTAAAGAATTTCCCAAAGCATGGGAATCCTTTCCACAGTCAACCACTTGACAACACTTTGGCAATGATAGTTAAGGCGGAAGTTGTTTGCTCCTCAATATTCGCATACTTGCCGGGTGTTTCGCCTGAGGTACGACTACTCGTGTAGTAGATTTGTAGGTCTGTGCCATATTTGAGAAAGTGGGTGGCTGGGGGATGATGTGAACAAATACTTATAGATGGACCCGCAGATAAACTTGCCAGCTCCTACAGCGAGGCAGACAAATTGCAATCGAACTCGTCTCAAGCTCAGACACGGATCCGGATCCGAATCCGCATCCGAATCCGGGCGCTCCTACCAGCCCAGCAGACAGCCATTGATACGTCCTCAGACGCATTGCTCGACAGTCAATTTCCTTACATTTCTTCCCTTGGTTTTGTATTATATTCGCTCTTTCTGTTCGGTTTTTTTTTCGCAAACTAAGGTAAATTCAATTGATTCCAACATGCGGAAGGAGCACGGGGATCTTATCGAAGACGAAGGCGAAGGCGAGGAGGCTAAGCGCCGAGCATGCCACAATAGCGCTTAATTTTCAACGCTGCAACAAGCGGCTGACATGAAGGTGGCGGATTGTAGGTAGTGGCAGGTGGCCATAAATAATGTGGAGTGTGGGGGCAGATGGGTGGTGGCAAGTTGAGCGGCTTTCACGTGTGGCTGTGCCCGTGTGTATGCGAGTCTCGAGTTAACAAGACTTTTCGCTTTTACTCAAACTGGCAGTCTAACACAATTTTCGAAGCTTTTGTCTTCCCGGCACTTGGCAGGGGTATCGCAAAATCTCCCATATAGATATACACTAAGAACTTATCCTTACTCTAAAAATTATACACTTATTTGGTACAAATTTTAGACAAGAGAAGATGGAGGGATGATGTGTTTGTGGGAAATTATAAACTAAAAGCTCTACACCTCTGACTCGAAATAATTGGAAAGGATAAACTAACAAAGTTTTTTCTCAACGTGTAAATATAGAGATTCCTGTCTTTGATATTGGCTTTCAAACGTTAAATCAACGCCGAAGCTCGGCAAAAGGGAACCCATTTCCGTGGCCCGCGAAATGTAGCCATACATCCTTATATCCGTACTCACCGGCCTTGCAGGGATCCATGTCAATGTCTCCGGATACCTTTGGTGACACTTGCAGGCGCATCAGCTCCTCGATGGTGTATTTGCTTCGGTAGGGGCGTCGTAGGCGGCGTATTGTTCCCAGATACTCATCGAACAGTCGCCGACGGTGGTGATGCATGGCCCTCGCCTCCTCATCGCCATCTACGTCCTCCTTTGATTGCCCCGACAGCTGTTGGAGGTCGGAGTGGTCCGGCCTGTGGGCAGATGGAACGGCGGCATCGGCAACAGCCGGTGGCACCACACCCCGGTCGGCACGGGATCCACTTCCCCGGGGGTTCTTGGCATGCACCGAGATGAGCACCAGAAGACCGGTGGCCACCAACAGGGCACAGTTAGTAAAGCTTACGCCAGGGTTCATGCCACGCCTCCTACGCATCGCAGAAGGTTGCAAGTTAAAATTCAACAAATTTATTTCGTTTCAGATGCTTTTTGTGCGTTTTGTGTTTGCTATCAACACGCTCCGTGACCAGCGGCTCTTTGGGTTTGAGTTTCAGTAGTGCCTATCAGTCTGCACTTAATATAATTTCTGCATTTTAGTTTAGCACGTGCCGGCTCTGAAATGGAAATGAGTGGGTTTACAATGGTTAAATGGAGCAAAAACAATGATTAGATTGTGACATTCGCTGAAAACAGCTTCATTCAGGTTTGCACTAGATTAACAGAATGTGGAATTGTTTTTATTTACTCAGTTTGATTCAGCTTTATTTTTTTTTGCATTTGCTATTATGTATTCCCAAGCTCTTTGACCCCTGATAACCCATTGTTCCATTAGCGGAAATTTCGCGCGATAGAACCCTAGCTGACCATGAAAAAGTCTCAATATGCTCCTTCATCAATGATAAAGTTTTGATTTAATCATTTCTGTTAATCTAAAGTAAGGTGAAGCATCTCTATAATACAATTTGTACTTTTATTTATATTTATGATTATGTTCCGAAGCCGACCAGACCATTGATAACCCCGTGTACCCTGGAACTACCTCTTGATTGTGAAAATATTTACTTTTTTCCCTTTTTTCGACTGGAAAAGGCGCCACTTTTACACATATTGATGAGAGCGCACTAAAGCTGACATTGCATCGAGATACGTGAATGCATTGGGGATTTAATCGTAAAAATGCAGATCAAATGGCTTGGCCCATTACCATTCCCGAGTGGCAGCCAATCCACTTATGCATTCCCAGTCAGGAATATCTTGGCTCTTATTTGCAATTGGAATATTGAACGGCTGGGAAATGTCAACGGAACAGATTCATTTGTTAATCCTGAGCTGAGCTGAGCTGAACTGAGACGCAGATGCAATCGATACAGCTGCCCGACAATCGACCAAATCGTAGGCAGATTATGCAGCTCCGACCGTGCTGCAAACATCAAGCTGTGCGGCTCATCGAGATTGAGATGTTTGTACGAAATATCTTTGGAGACGCCCACCCACCGTTCCGAAGCAATCTATGCTCGGAGGCATCTAATTTGCATACATATCCACAGTAGGGGTTGTGGTATCAATGGAACCAAGCATTCCATATGCTCAAAACGTGAAATAAAGTCAGAATTTGACGTCCTATTATTTGAGAGATTCATAAATGGTTTAGGTAAAAGTCAAAGAGTGTAAGGGAATTAATTATTTCAAGCCCCGGCTGCTATTATTTTGACAGCAACTATAGCAACGGGCACCTCACAACACAAATACATCTTAACATATGTCGGCCCATATACATCTTTGGTGCAAAATATGCTCATGTAGCATCTGTGCCCTGAGCAATCATAAAAACTCTGGTAGCTGGCATGCAACATTAAAAACAAAAGAGGTGTAAAATCTAAACGAAGCCCAACAGATGGCAACAGAGTCTGCCACATAGGGAGTAGGTGGTAGCAAGTCGAGAAGAAGGAAGTCGATTTAATGGAAACGGGCAGGCAGTAAACTCGCACTCCCAGGTAAAGGCACCAACTGCACTGTTGGCTGCCATCAACTTAGCACTCAATTAATTTCCAGTCAAAGGAGGCAAGCAGGCAGAAGGACTGGCAGGATGCCTCCTGAAAGGCAGGCATCTCGTGGCCTATGCACAATAACAGGTAATTAAAAATCGCTTAGCTCCGGCACAGAGCCAAGGCGATTCACAAAACCTTTTCAATTAACTTGAATGTTTGGCCAAAGCCATTGTCATCAGGCCATGTTTCTACACTCCTGCTGTTGCTGCTACTGATTTTCTTCCCAGCAATTGTGGCAATTTCATTAAATCATTTCATTTCCGGCTCCACCACCACGCAGCCGTACAAACAAAACAAATCAACGACTCTCCCTGGCTTTTTATGGCAAATTAAGTTGCCTTTGTGTGGTGCGCTGTGGCGATGGTGGTAGTGGTGGTGCCGCAATTCAAGCAAAGCAGCCAACTAACAAATAAAGCCAAACACCACGCAGACAATTCCACCGGCAAACCTCGGACAAAACTTTTTGCAGCCAAACAAAACAGTTGGAGGCGAGGCACAAATGGCAAAAGGAGTGCAACATATTTTCTTAATTTCATTTCATTTAATTTCACCCAAAGCCAAAGCCAAAGCCAAAGCCAATGCCGAAAGCCAAAAGCTGAAACAGGAGCAGGATTCGTTATTAGGGGTAAGGAGCAGCGGCATCAGCAGCCATTTCCATAATCCACGGTCGCATAATTACGTATACGCCACTTGGGACGAACGCGAGGGGCAGGAATGCTGATGCTTAATAACGACAGAGATGATTATGATGATGCTGCGTTCTCATTTAAGCAAAATTAAAAATTCAATTGATAAATTCCAAACTAAATAAGCACAGAAAGCTTAGGGGCGTCGGCGAGGGGAAAAAGTTACTTGAAATGTACGAGAGAATTTTTCAACATCTACCGCACCGCACACCATGCCTATGGTTTTTTTTCTCTTTTGCTGCCACGTCTCTGGCAGCAAATTGAAAATCGTTGAAAAGTATGTTAATTGGCTCAAGCCAAAGTTGCCGACCCACCAACCAACCATCCCACCGGCTCATGATTTTCCTTTTGCTGCCACTTTGCTCATTATGAAATTTATGCACTTCTCAACCGTAGTTCCCCCCTGCTAAGCCCCACACCCAACATATCTCACCCTCCTGCCCTGCTTTCGACGCACTTCATGTGTTTTTGGACCGTTCTTATCGCACCCACATGGAAATACGAGTGCTCCACTTATCAGTGGCATCCCAGAGCTCTGGGATCTGGGATCTGAGTTCTGGGTCTGGGTCAATTCCCGCCACGATCGGCCAGCGTAAACAAAGCCAGATTGGTGGCCCTACTACGTAATAGGGTATCAACAAATCAAGCTGTTTGTCATTCGATTTTTGTCAAAGTGAAAATGCTCTTTGGAGCCATTAAAACGCAGCCAATTTGGATTCGGACAAAACGAACACTTAAAATCTTTAAGTTGCCATTTGCAAATGGCACGCGCCATTTACTTTTAGTTTAATTAGATACGATAAGCGCTCCAAGTGCCAGGCGGCGAGGCTATATCCAGATATCGCATCCAGCTCCTGTTTTTCCCCTGCTCCGATCCATTCAGGGCCATCAATCAGGCTTGTCAAGTGCTCGCAACTTTCCAACTACAGAAGCTGACAATGACAAGCGTCAAGTGACTGGGGAATCGTTGTTCTTAAACGGGGGCGGTTCCGCACTCGCATCCGTATCCGTATCTGTGTGTTCTACTCTCAGTTCTGGTCCTTTGGCAGAGGGTGGAACTAGGACTAGACTGCCCCACTCCCACTTCCAGTCCCACTCCCCCACCAAAAGTCTTTGTCGTTTTTAGTGTTTTACAAGGGCAAATCCTGACAGAATACTCGGCGTACGCAGCCATCCAAAGCTCTTTGTTTGCTTAATTTTGATTTCCTTCGTTTGACAGTTGACATTTGCAGTTGCAAGTTGCCCGGAGTCAAAGATATGAATTGAAATGGCTCTCGAATGTATCGCAAAGACAAGGAGACAGTTCCGCCGCCGTCGTCCAAGTTTTGCTTCCAACGACTTGTTTAGCGCATTTCGGTACCATTTTTCGACATTTCGCATTTTTTTGACAATTTTCTTTCCACTCAAGGACATCGAAATGCAGTGCACAGCATCAGGCCATGACTTGGTTAACAAGTGGAAGCAGGAAGAGCAGATGCCAGACCCAAGGCAGGAGCCAAGGCCGGAGCGGGAGCCGAGAGGCTGTGCCTCAATTTGGAAACAACTTAATTTCAATTACCGACGCAGAGACTGGCAGCCGCCCACCCACAAACGGGACAGCTGAGATGGTATAATGAATCCGGTGAACAGTATTCCAGGACCCGGCAGCCAGACGAGGGTCGAGGGTTGGCTGTGGCCGACTTTTATGCGATTTAAAATGCTTTACAAGCGCAAAATGCAACCAGGCGGCTGAACTAACAGCCAACAAGCAAGCAAACAAACAGAGCGACAGATAGACACACGCCCCCACTGGAAAAGGAGACCAGAGGGCCGGGATTCAAAGGGCAGGACCCACGGACACTAACACAAACTGGGAGGGAGGGGTAGTGAGGATACGGCTGGGCCTGGAGCCCAAACGAATCTAAAGCCAACGGCAAATAATTAAACTTGGCTGCCCGGCACCTGTGGCCCTTGTCCGCACGGGTCAGGCCATGGCCAAAGGCACCCATCCAAGCAACCCTCCCCAGGCCCTCAAACTAACCCCCGATCCGAGCCTGGTGTCTCTGTGCAACTGTGGCAAAAACAAAATGAGTGGGAGCGGGTCCTGATTATTTAGCAGCTCGGCATGTGAATGTAAATAAAGTTCAGCCATAAAACACCACGTAGACAGATAGTCGGGCATCTAGCCAAGCCAGCCCCCGGCCATCCACTGCCGGGGTCGCATCCTCATTGCCATAATCTGCAACAGAAGCCGGGGTACCCGAGGCGATGCAAATAACCACAGGGTCGGATAAGAGCCAAGAGGCTGGACACAACACTGGGAAAAACTTTCTTAATAGTCACAGAATACACAGAGTTTTGGAAATATGTTTATTGATCTTCCTATAAATAAGGCCTTCTTTTTGCTTTTTAAATAAGTTCTACCTCATTGAATTTTTCTCTTAATTAAAATGAAAAAATGGCTTAGGCTTGTAATTATTTTTTTATGTGCAGGATACTGACCAGGTCTCATTCGTTCACTCAGTTCGGTTCATAAAGAAATTG
Organism: Drosophila vallismaia; assembly: GCA_035047325.1. NCBI lineage: Eukaryota > Metazoa > Arthropoda > Insecta > Diptera > Drosophilidae > Drosophila > Drosophila vallismaia. The sequence goes on from JAWNPU010000073.1 coordinate 11,487,590, forward strand.
CGATTTATTTATAAACTTGGCTTGCAGCTACGATTTTGACTACCAGCAGGCCCGTCCCTAAAGTTAAGAAATAATTAATACTAACAACGACGAATGACGAGGGCTCTGTGGTCTGGGAATTGGGGCCGACACGGCCCATTGGAGGTTGCCAGGATGCCAGGTTGCCAGAATGTTGGGTTTCGGGATTCGGGTTGGCCTGGCTGCCAGGCCAGGATGCGCACCTTTGCATCCCGGATGCCACCGTGCTGGCGCCCCTGTTGTTTCGGGTCATGAATAACAATTGCCGGAGAGCCGAGATGGAAGCAACAGAGGACAGAGGCTGGAGCAGCAAAGGCTGGAGAAATATGGCGGCAAAGATTTCTTTTTATGGTGATTGCGTGGGAAAATTGTCGGCACCCGGACGGCAATGCCTGCCAGGCCGGCGATAAAATATGAAAAGAATAAAAAAAAATGAAACAGCCCCAATGCAAATATGAAAGGCGAGTAAAATCCTTTTAATTTGGCAAATAAAAGTGATGGCAGGGCAACCGATGAACAAATTCCTGCCGAGGCCCCCACCCGTGGAGCAGCCTGCTGCTGGAAAATAAACGAGAGGATAAAAAAGGAAAATGTTTTGCGGGGAATTGGCGATTCAACTTTTGGCATGTAAATGCGTGCAAGTGAAAACGATCTCAAAGCTTGTCGGAAAGTGAAAAGTTTACGGACCAACTTAAGCTGGCCAACTACAAAGTGCCAAAACCACGGCAGGCCAATCGAAGCCATCGACTAGATTCCGGACTTAAGGCAATTTGTGGTCTATCCGAAATACTTCTTCTGAGCATGCGATAAGTTTTCTAATGTGCAAACCTATCCAACGAGGCCAATTAAGTCACTTTACTGAAAGTGTAAGGCAGTAAGGATAATAATACCATGAAGAAATATGACAAAAAGCAGAACTTCTCATAAATTAGTCTGGAATCGAGCCAAGTAAGTGAAATATAAAATCTGCTTAGACTATAATTAATTACACATGCTGCCTGCGGAGAGTGGGGAATGGGGTATGGGGACAACAGCAGATGGGGACCTCGGGGCTCGGGCCTGACAGGATCCAACCAAGAGGAAGTGGAAATGAAAGAGCACTTGTTCGCAAACAAGCACTTGCGACATATCATTAACTTTGCTTTATAGCAACGAAAAATTTTGGGGGACCTATGTGAAGGTTTGTGGGGATAAAATTCAAAGCACTGCCTTGCCAAACGATGAAGAAAAGAAGAAAAAGAAATAAGTCGTGGAGTTTGTGATGATGCTGGGGTGGTGATTCCAAAGGAGGAGTATGAGTGGCTCTTTCAAGGGTGTGGAGGATGTGTAACAGACAGTAGAACCAAGGCGTCAGCTGTAACGCCTCCACAAGGCAAACAAAAACACCAACACTCACACGGAACCCTTAATCCTGTTTTCAAACCTGACAGGACACTTTCTAATAACCATAAAATAACTCAAATCTCTTGCCAGATTTATTCCCAGCCGTGTCGTCAGGTAAATTTAGGTTCTAATACCTGCAGTCTATCCAACCTAAAGTGTAGTTACCTACCTCTTTGGTCTGGCGAAACCCACTCCAAAACCCTCCCACCGTCTTAAGCTCGGTCAGAACTTAATTCGCTTTTAATTTTTGGCATGCTACGACAGCAAAAAATTGGGAAAAAAATTCCCCATTTACCATGACGAAAAGTGGAAAACAGAGACGAAAATACAGCAGAAATTTGTTAAGCACGCGCTATCAGACCGGAGTGCGTGTGCCGGGGAAAAAAAGGAATCTGAAGAAGCGAATTGAATGGATCTGAAAGGAGGCAAGGCGCAAAAGGATGGGGCAGGGACATCCAAATGAATTCTATTCAAAGCGTTGCTGTCAGAAAATATGAAATGAAATGTTGTCGCTGGGGAGAATTCGCAGTCCAGAGTCCGGCGACAAGAAATATTGTTAAGAAATGCATACGCGGGCAATTTTTATTCCTTGCTCTCCTCGCTGTCCTCGCAGTCATCGCTGTCCTTGCTGTCCTTTGCTGTCCTTGCCTTTACCCTGCCGAGGAAGCGGCGAGTGAGGAGCACGGGTTGGAGCCACTGTTATGGATGCCATTGGTGCTTAAACACGAAATGCTTAATGGCAAAGTTGCCACAAAATGTTTGCCAGACAAGGGGCAGTCACCGAAGCAAAAATGAAATGCGTTTTGTAGCTGCTAAAGTCCTTTTCCACTGACTGTCGGTGTTTGTGTGTTTCGGTGTGCTTATTGGGGCGTAAGCAACCTGGGCAACAATATCAATATGCGTCTTTTGTGCCACATCGCCTCCCAAGACAGCCGTCCACCCACCTTCCTCAGTCCTCAGTCCCCAGTGCCTCCCCTCTAACAATTGTTCGCCGCCGGAAGTTGATATTCTGGCAAGCGGAAGTGTTGCAGCATCTTGAGACAAGGGGGTAACGTCCCCGAATTTCATATTTTCCATTTCATTTCTGCCCCTTTCTCCCCATGCATAAATTTCCATTTAGCAGACGTTCTCGCAGCCGACAAACAAACCAGACTCAAAGCATATGAAAAAGTTTTGTGGCAATCTGTCCGAGATACTCCACTGGCGCAGAAATCAAAGCCAATTAAGTTGGAGCCTTGGCTTTGGACCCTTTTGGCTTACTCGGACGAGGATCGTTGGCCAAAAAAGAGGCGAACACGTCAGTAAAGGAAGCCATAAATAAATGAAATGCCAGGGGAGGGATGCGATCCCAACGAGTTCGTTGCTACCAAGAGGAATCCGCTTCTATTTCGCGTCTTTATCGTGGGCACCTTGACTCTTGCTGGTTCCGTATTGCAGTAGCTACCCATACCAGGGGGAATCTCAGAGATTACAAGCACGCACACTCTGGCCAGACAAAGCGAAATCTGAAAAATTCTATTTTAATTATACCGGCGGCCTTTAGATTGGCAATTGACGATCTGCGTTCAGTTTTTTCCTTTTCATATTCAGTTTTTTGTGCTTGTTTTTGTTGTGTCAGTGTTTTTGTGTTTTCTGTTTACTGTTTAGTGCTTTTGTTTGTGCCCGTCCACAGATGTGTGAAATGAAAAGCGGAAAAGTGGAAACCGCAAGTCGTCACAGGGGACAGAGATAGTAATACGCAAAACACCCACAACGGGGCTAAACAAAACGCAACGCCATGCGATGCCATGCTGGTGGCGACTCCGACATCGTATCCGGGGGCGGATGCTGTGGGGGAGGTCTGAGTAGGTGGCAGGGGAGGTGATACAAAGCATCATTGATACAGGCACTGCACACACAGTAACAAATTTAGTAGCAGCAGCCGCCGCGTGCCATTTTTTATTTATAGCCATTTAACGCTGCGCTTCTGTATCAGCAACAGTGAGACAACGTCGGCGGCAACATCAACACAACCAGCAACAGCAGCAACATGAGCAGCAGCAACAACAGCAGCAACATTTCCAAGCGAGTGACAATAATAACGCAAAAACAAAGACCAGACCAGCATATAACAGGCACTCACTGATAACACGTTAAATGCACACAAAAGTTTTATAATTCAATCAATTTTTAAGCCAAATCTAGAAAAAAAACAACTATTGTTGCTACCACGCTGGTTGTAATACAGCCATGCACTTGTTGAATAAATGAAATTTCAAATCATCTTAAAACCTTTCAGAGTCTGTATCCTTCTCGGATACACATCTTTTTAAATAAATATACTACATATCTCACTCTCGACACCTTCAAACACTCACTTAGCAGCACAATATTTTATCCTTTCGCCTTTTTGTGCTGATGCTTCCGTTTGGCCATTTGATTAAAACAAGTTTGTTGCCAATATTCTTTCGTTTCGCGTCGCGGTTCAAATGGTCCGTTTTACGTCCGTGATACCATCCGTTCTCGACCGAAGTTGCTCGCGTTTTGAGAATATAAACAGAGCACATAAAGCGAGGGCATGCGCCGAGAACAGCAGCCGACAGCAGTGTTTGAATGGAATCGAAATTCCGTATAAAAAGGCGAATAAGAACCAGACATGGCAGCATGGGGGGCAGTGTCCTTGTCAAGATCAATGGTCAGGACACTGTGGCATCAATTTCATTCATTTAATTTTGTTTAACATTATAGGAATTTGTTTTATTTCCGTTTTATATAAAATATATATAATAGTTTGCATACAAAGATTTTAAACTGTCAAAAACCTCTAACTAATTTTATAAATTTATCTTTATAAAAGTTATTTCAGCTTTTATAGGACTACTTAAGCATTTAAATTTTAATTAAAATTTTCCTTTTAAATTCAAAAATGTTGCTAAATCATTAAGTGTTGGAAAAGGTTGCCAAAAAAACGGTCACTCGGAATATAGTGATGTACCTAAACAATCGATAGTCTCCACATATTTTTTTTAAATATCCTTGGATCGATGATTCCATCAATGTTTTTCCGCCTCTAGGTGGACATACTTCTCTGGCAGTTCCGGGTTTTATTCCTAAAAAAGGCAAAAAAGGAAAATAGGATGGCTCAAATATGCGAAACGACCAACTGCGGCAAGGAGGCCACTCTCCAGTGTCCAACCTGCTTGAAGTTGGGCATAAATAGCTCGTTCTTCTGCTCGCAGGCGTGCTTCAAAGGCTTCTGGAAAGAGCACAAAGTCATTCATGCTTTGGCAGGTACGTTCGAAAGATCAATCTATTTTAGGATATCCTCTTTTGACATGTGGACTTTACTACATATAGGCGGCGTTCAATCATCTACAGCCGCCGATGGGGCCTACAATCCGTGGCCCCAGTTTCGTTTCAGCGGCAAGCTCCGCCCGTTTCCACAGACTCCAAAGCGAGCGGTACCAGAGGCCATCCAACGCCCGGACTACGCCGACCACCCAGGTGGGCGCTCGCTCTCCGAAGAAGCGCTTCGTGGTTCCAGCATCAAGGTTCTGGACGATGACGAGATCGAGGCCATGCGCGTAGCCGGCCGGCTGGGCAGAGAATGTCTGGATGAGGGAGCCAGAGCCGTGGAGGTGGGAATAACCACTGATGAACTGGATCGTCTCGTCCACGAAGCTGCCATCGAGCGGGACTGTTATCCGTCACCGCTCAACTACTACAACTTCCCCAAGTCCTGCTGCACCTCGGTAAACGAGGTTATCTGCCATGGTATTCCCGACCAGAGACCCCTGCAGGATGGCGACATCTGCAACATCGACGTGACTGTGTTCCACCGCGGTTTTCACGGGGATCTCAACGAAACCATGTTTGTGGGCAACGTGTCTGAGAAGCACAAGAAGTTGGTCCAGGTCACCCACGAAGCCCTCAGCAAGGCCATCGAGTTTGTTCGTCCAGGCGAGAAGTACCGCGACATTGGTAACGTTATCCAGAAGTATGTAACTCCGCATGGATTCAGCGTGGTTCGCAGCTACTGCGGCCATGGCATTCACCGTGTCTTCCACACGGCCCCCAATGTGCCTCATTATGCCAGTAAGTTTGATGTCTTCATCTATGAAAGCACGATGAAATAACTATCATTTTTTTGGCAGAAAACTCTGCCGTTGGCGTTATGGCACCGGGCCACTGCTTCACTATTGAGCCCATGATCTCTGTTGGCGTTCAGAAGGCCGAGACCTGGCCGGATGATTGGACTGCAGTCACGGCCGACGGTCTGTTCTCGGCCCAGTTCGAGCAGACTCTCTTGGTGACTAAAAATGGCTGCGAAATTCTCACACGCCGTCGCGAAAAGGATGGCCAGCCGTGGTTTATGGATAAAATGTAAACGATCACTGCCGATTTGGGTTAACTTATAGATTCGAGGGCTTAGAAGTCAGTTATCTGGTTGCATGAAGCTTTAATTTGTAACTTTACAATAAATCTAGAGTTTATTCCCGAGTCCCGTTCCCGAGTTCCGTCTCCCACTTTCCATTTCCAAGTTTATTTCTCGAGAGGAGCATAATTGAGAAGTTTCTCGATAAGGTCCACATGTCCAAGAAGCATACGCCGGCAGCAGTAGCGCTTGAGACCCAGGGCGTCAAGAGCATCTCTATAAACAATAATATTTCACATTATTTACAAACTGAAGCAATCTGACGGCGTGACTTACCCTTCTGTGTATTCCGCCTGCAGCAGTCCCAGATAGGACTCCCACTTATTGCCAATGACTTTGCCGCAGGTGAAACAACGAATTGGAATAATCATCTTGTCTTAAAACCCTTTGCTTTTCCAACAATTCCTTAAAATTATGTAGTTTAATGCAAAATCGCGCACAATGTGTTTTTGGCTTGCTGGAGATGGCAAAAAATCGATAAGCAGGAAGAAACAAAACATGCACTATCGATGTTTCCACCGATAAATTTTATGTAGCGGTATAAATCGATAATTTAAATTTTGAATTAATACATTTAATTCACCTATTAAAGATGTTTATTAATTATTTTTATTTAAATATGATCCACGATTACGATTCGTTGTAAATTTTACTCAAGAAAATGTTTATAACATGCTTTTTTTCCTCCCATATTTAAATATAAAATTTTAGATTTGTAATTTATATACCTTTTCAAAAGAAAATGACCAAATTTTAAATAAATTAAAGATTTATTTTATTAAACTACCGACTGATCGCTATATGAATGCGTTTTTACAAATGAGTGTATAAATAAATATTCATTAACATTGTCGAAGACTAATTATTGCTTCCGGCAACTTCGACGGAGGTGGACACCTCAAACAAATCTTTGGCTGACTCTGCCTCGTTGTCGCCCATGCTGGCCACGTCCTGCACAACGCCCTTCTTCAGGTTATCCGAGCGTTTCTGCAGTCGCTGAGGAAATAAAACGAAAATTAAGTTAAATTTATACTTATTTAAAAAAGCTTACCGATTCGGAAGTTTCCTCGTCGGGTACAAAGATGCGGAGAGGTGTGTTGCTGCCCAGTTGCTGCTGGACAAGTCGCTGATGCTCCTCGAAGGCGGCAGACGCGGGATCCTGTGCCACAGGCGGCGGATGCTGTTGCACGGGCTGCTGCAGGTGTTGCACGGGCTGCTGCAGATGTTGCACGGGCTGCTGAAGCTGTTGTTGCTGCGCCTGCAATTGTAACAATTGCAACTGCTGCTGATGATGTTGCTGCTGTAAATGCTGCTCCTGAGCCTGAGCCTGAAGCTCTTCAAACTGCTGCTGTTGCTGTTGCTGGTATTGCGCCTGAGCACGCAATTCCTCTAGATGTAGCTGATGTTGCTGCTGCTGTTCCTGGGCTTGGGCCTTCAGTTCTTCGAGGTGCAACTGCTGTTGCTTCTGCAACTCGATGGCAGCCTGTTCTGTTTCCAGTTGCTGGCGGCGAGCCTCCTCCTCGGCGTAAGCCTGCAGCAGCTGCGAGGAGTCATGAGCATGCCCGTAATAATTTGACACAACGAAACCACCCTCCGGTGTGGAGGAGGTTACAGCTGATGCCACATTGGGAAGATGGAAGGATGCTGTCTCATAAGCACTCTCGATCGGCTCACCCAAAGCAGGAGCGGCAATCAGAGCAGCGTACTGTGGTGGCGAGTCAAGAACGGGATGGATATTGTGGTGTGGGTCCTTTGCTGCCTGCAGAATCTGTCCATTGCTGGCCACTTCCTGGGTGAGATCCGCGTTCACGTAGCCTGTTTCCACAACGTGCTCTGTGCTGGGCTTAAAGAGCTGCTGTTTGTGCTGGGAGTAAAGTTGGTTGGATTGCGTCACGAGGTACGTAGGATTGTAGATGGGAATGTGAGCCGCCGGAATGGCTGCGGCAATGAAGGGCTGCAGATGCGCCGCTGGCTGGGCGTACTGGATAGGGTAGATTTCTGGCGCAGCTTGAGCCGCCGTCTGAGCACCCACTATCTGAACCAGTGGCTGGGCCGGCAGATGGTTACTCTGAACGTCGGCGGGAAGCGGTTTGTTGTTGCTCGGCGTATTGAAGGACTCAGTGGACGGACGAATCTTGGTGGTGGGCAGCGAGGGATCTGGATCTGGGGCAAAGAGTTTCTGCGAGCCCGAAATGGGATCGCGAATGGTATGGTCATTGGTCTGGGCCTCATGGACACTGTAGTTGGGTGCCAAATATGTTTGGGGGCGGGCGGACGGTGGAGAGGGCGTGTATTGGGGAGGAAGGTAGGCAGTGTCTAAGTGTCCCTCTTCCAAATCCAGGTGGTTTCCGTGCACGGATAGATTCGGTGCGGGGACCGTATAAATGGGTGCAAAGTGCTCAGTGTTGAATTTGTTGTGCGTGTCCAGCTGTTGGGGTTTTGGTCATGTATGGAATCATGTTATAAGTATGTTTTTGGAGCGATGTGTTCTAACTTCCAAATAAAACTAAGATCTCAAGGATTGGAAATAGATTCAATATTTTAAACTTACCGGCAGATTTTGGAGCTCGCTATAACTCACAGCTGTTGGCTTCTCGTATTTGAAGGGCTTATCGTATCCGAAGGTGGGCTTTGCCTTCGGCTTGGAGTTATTAAGCTTGATCTTGAGGGGTTTTCGGATGGCTGCAGCGGGCTTCAAATAGACCGGAGCACTCAGCTTGATGGGTCTCGGGGTGCGCAAATGCAGATGCTGCGGCACATGGATCAAAGGATGGGCATGCAGATGGGCATGTGAATGGTGCGGCAGGACATGGGGATGCACAGTGTGGGGATGAGTCAGATGGGCAGCATGTGAGTGGGCATGGCCCGGGCGTCCCTTGAGAACCAATGGCACGGGCTGATCGCTGCGAATCTGAACGACCAGTGTGCGCTGTTTACCCGGAAGTCCGGCAGCTCCTGGAGCAGGACGGCCCTGCTGTTTGGTGCTCTTCGGTGGCCAATTGGTGAAGACAAGAGGACGCGGTTTGGATGCCGGGGGTTCACAGTTGGCGACCACCAACAGCAGAGCGAAAAGCAGAAAAGGCTGGTTGGGAAAGGGGCGAAGAAAAAGTCATAAGCATTTAATCAAAATAATAATTATTTTACGAGGGAATCGAACAAAAAACTTTCTAAGCCCGCCAAAGGCATCGGCGGGTTGGTGAAAGAGAGGAGGGTCGTGTAATCGCTGGACAGCAACAAAACTGTAATGGCCTTAATTTGAACAAATTGGCGGTTTTCTAAAATTTTATCACGTCGCCTGCCACTGACTACTTAACTAAAGCTGCTTAAACAAACGAGCCAACAAAGTACGTTTGTACACATGTGTCTTCACTTGTCCAAGTGCATATTTATATGAGCTACTGTATGCCATAATACTTTACCCATTTTCCCCGCTCTGTTTGCCTGATTAAACTTTCAGTCCGCAATGCCGTAGAATGAAAGTGAAAAGTCGAATATCGAAGCGTCTTCGTTCTGTAATTGCTATTTTAATGATGTTTACCATTTCTACCGAAGAGTATTATGGTTGGTTGGTTGGTTGTGTTCGTCACACGTTAATTTTCTTATGGCCTTTTTTATGGATTTTTGAAGTAGATTCAGGGATAGGGGATCACATATAGATTTACATAGAAAATAATGAATTTAATGTTTTAGCTTTTGGAAAAGAAACCTTCAGTGATACAATTAAAAACTCTTAGGAATATAACAACTATAACAATGGTTATAGACGACTAAACAATGAGGTACTTGGCGTATTCGTATCTCTACCGATCAAAGTGGAAGCAATTTGATACCAGCAACTGGACACAGCAATTTCACTTGGGCCGCTCCAGCGAATCGGCGGCAATGACAATGACAATGTTGTGTGCCGTTAGCCAGACGTCAATCATGAGGTGAAATGCCTAACCGAATCCAATATGTATAGTTATTGATTACGTGCTGCGTTTGCTTAATCGCAACAAAGACGAATTGTCTAAAGACAGTGACAACTGCAAGCAATTGCAAGCAGGAGCTGCCATTGCAACTGCAAAAGTGCGGACAGACGTATGTAATTGGTGCCAAATTGGTGGCTTATTGTTTATGGAGTGGTTAGTTAGTTTGTCGCCTTTACCATATGCATAATCATATGCAAGTGCCTGTGAATGCCGCCAAGTGGTGAATGAACTCCCAGGAGACGGATGTCAAGACGGCGAGGGAATTGCCCGCGGCAACTCGTCCAACGAAAGTCAAAATATCGGCAACGCCTGGAATGCATTTAATTTCGGGTTTCCTTTAGGCTCGGCCAAGACCAATGAACTTGACAAAGGATTTGCCTAACCGCTAGACGGAACTATTGAATAGCGGCCTGTCGCCGCGACGACAGCCATAAACAACGCTGTGGTTAACCCAAATTGCAACTCGAAATGCAACTTTTATTTTAGCGGTAAACATTTTATTTTCAAGCCGCTGCACATTGAGGCAAATGCAGGCGAGCAGCCAGTGTAATTGGTGCACGTAAAGCTATCCATTGTCTAGAGCTCTTGGATCTCGGGCTGGAGCTGTAAACTACGGCGAAACCTGGTGAATCAAGTGCTCTCATTGCAAATGAAAGTGCTCGCTTTGCCGGCCACATTACAATTTGTCAAATATTCAGAGGAACGGTCTCAGCTATCGCAATTCAATTGAAGATGCGACGGCATTGTCTTCAGATTGCTACAGCGTTATAATTGGATTTGAAGGTGAAGGTGAACAATCTCCGGCGGCAAAATAAATGCCACTGCATATACATACATTCGAATTAAAGCCAATCTATTATTTTACATGTGCCGCTGCGTTGCTCAGTGAGAGATTTCTTTAATAAGCAATAATTGTGGGCAACAAACTCGAGATCGCAGCGTGATTCACTTACCCTCATCTTGTTGGGAATTGAAATGTTTTTCGTTGCTGGTCGGATGGTGATAATGAAGACGCTTTAATTGTTATAGTTGGGTTTTAGAAAGCTCTAGGCAATAGTTGAGCGACTTTTGGCTTCTTCTAAACTGCGACTACTCAAGCAGCAGGTAGATGAAGATCAAAATGGCAATTAAGTAGATAATCACATCAATTAACTTCATGTCAGCGTGCGCCGCGGCGCTTTCTTCAGTTCAGTTAAGTTCGGTTTAATTCAGTTCGCGCACATAAAATTCGAGGCAGCGAAAGGCAACGTCCGCACCTGTTCAAATCGCGTAGACAACTGAGTGCCACTTGGTCGGCGTGCCCGGACAAAAACCAAGTACCGATCCATTCCTCACCGAACGATTCAACCCGATCCCAGCCGATCCGATTCACAGAAGTTCCACTGGAAGTCCACGTAGCGGCGATGCGTCGCATTGGAAATGCCTGCCGCTCTGCAAAGAAAGTGGTCGGATTTTCTTGCGTCTTCGTCGCAACGCCACCGACTAGCTGCCAAGTGGCGCCGCCGCAAACTCGTTTGCAACAGCACGCGACCGTCAGCAGCATGAATTGCCAGCAAGTGCCCACTTAATCGCACATAGCCCCAACAACACACACAAAAAATACACAATGGTAGCATAAACGAAAGTGTTTTGCCATTGACTGTTCTTGGTCAGCGAAAGAAAGAAAAGGCACCACAGTTTGCGGCTCGAAAAGACAAGAAAAACAAAAGACTTAGGCAACGAACTTGTCGTTCACCAGTATGTCGGTCTTTACCTTAAAAAGCAATGTGGACCAGGCGCACATGAACAAGAGATGGCATTTGCGCTTCATTGATTCGATTCCACCTGTTGCTTTAACAAACAGGAGCAAAGCCACCGATTGACATTACGAAACGTGGCACAGTGGAAATTGGGAATTTCAACAGCTGCCAGCCTGAAAGTCATGGCTCTTCTCTGCTTAGTTTCCTAAAAAGTTTCCGAATCGATTAACCCACTTTGCCGGATGCATTTTCCATGCCTAATAGGGAGGCCTTTTTAAAAAGGGCCTATCTTCGGCCTCACTGCCGGTTATACGTGCCAGACCCTTCGATAATATGGAGTTGGACTTATGAAACGCGCCCATGTGTAATTTGTCGCATTTTATGCAGGGCGCGATGCCCAATTTCTAAACGCAATTGGTCATTGGAATTTGATTGTGGTCGGCCTGCCATATGTGGGTCAATATTGCCTTTTGGTCAACCCGAAACTTTTGGGCCATAAATCAAAATTTCACTTTCATAAAGCTGCCAAATTTTTGGTTGGTAATTTCTTTGCGATTTTTTCCGTATTTATATTTTATTTTGAAATATTATTTTTAACAAGGTTTTTTAAACATTAACAACATAATATTATTATTATACCTTTTTATTTCATACATTTATCATTTCATTTTGTGTTACTTTTGCTTGTTTAGACAAATGTTTAAAATATGCATTTTTAGCTTTTTTTTTATTTTTCTTATTTAAAATTTTGTTTATTTTTCGGTTGTTTTGCTTTTGCCTTTATGAAGCTTCTTTAAACTAAACTAATTTGTCATTTTATGCTTTCTGCTCGGATTTTGGTTTATTTTAATCTTCATTGTATTTAATTTTTATCGCTTTTAGATCCTTTTATGTCTACGCTTACGTTTTCCGTTGTGTAAATATACTTCATATAAATACCAAGTAAAAACTAAAAAAATGAAACTACAATAATGTTTTCAATAATATGATTTTCTTTTCTTTTTTTTTTTGGCTTGCATTATTTATACAATTTTTAAGCACACCTTGTATTAATGTGCGTGTGCGGGTATCTTGTGAAAGTGCTGCGAAATTATAAAAAATTTTTTTCGTTCTTCAGTGGATTTGGATTTAGTTACTATTTATTATATTATGATATTATTATTATATTATTCCTTAAAAAAATGAACATTCCTCCTGTTGCTTAATCCTGTAAAATGTTTATTTTCGTTTGTTTTTTTTTTTTGTTATTTTTTGGTTTTTAGCTGCGAACGTTGATTCTATACAAAAAATCTAACTACAGTAAAATGCTGCATAGCTTCACATTTACGAGTATGATAATATATTTTTATATTTTTTTCATTTTTTATTGACGAGTTTTCTACAAAAACGTTGCACTTACATTAGTTTATACGGCATTGAGTAGTTTATGCGACATAATTCATATATGTATATGCATATATGTATATATTTATTTGTATTTTTTTTATTTGGTGAACAAAGCTGCTCTGAAGAGTAAAATAATGTGAAAGATACAAATACTCGAAGTTACTTTAAATTGGGAATGTAATTTAAGCAGCTTTGTCAGCATGTTTTCCTCTCTATATTTTTGGTTTAATTTTTTTTTTGTTTGTTTTAAAGAAGCGTTTACTCGGATAGTTTATGGTTTTTGGTTGAATATGTATTTAATTTGCATTCTTTTTTATTTCTTTTATGTAGATCGGCTATAGCGTAAACATGATTTTATCAAGTTTCACAACATCGAGAGTTCATTATGTTCTTTTTGTTGGGGTCATCGCTGTCGAGTGTGAGTGTGTGTTAGATGTGTGTTAGAGTATGTGAAGGTGACGACTCTATAAATTTATTAACTATTTTAATCGTTTAAAAATTATGTTTAACTTTTGGGATTTTCCTACGTCTTTCCTCGTATTATTTTAGGATTGCAAATGCGTTTTGTTGTCGATTTCTTTACTTTTTTTTTAAGTTTATCATTAACAATATATGAACTGCTTTTTACGCGATACCTAGTCGTCTTATCGTTTATGCTAAGCTATGCTATGCTCTCCTTTCATTAACATTTACACTTGACTATTACTTTTACGTTCTTTACGTTTAGCATTACGTTTAGCTTTGTTTTGTATTTTTTACTTTTAATGGAGTTTAAATGTTTCTCACATTGCACGGCTACATACACGTTTACATAAATTTCGAAGGCGCATAATATTCACATATTTTTGTTTTTAATTTACGTTCTGGGTAAGCCTAGGCTACACAAAATTCCACTACAAATCAAATACAAAAGGAATTGTAACTTGCTCGCTATTTTCGCTTTCTAGCTTTTTCGCTTTTACTTATAAACTGTTAGATTATACTCTTCGTTTCTTATTTAGTTTGTCCTTTTAATTTTAAAAGCTCGAATTCATTTTATTTAAATTTGTTATTTACTAATATTCTGTTAAAAGAAACAAACTCATTTAGTCATCGGTCATCTGTGCCATTTTCTTGTTACGTTTCACTCCATTTTTGGTTATCCATTTATTGAATGAATGCGGTCTGCTTGTGGTTTGGTTTTTGATCTACATTTAATGTGATTTCTATACGCTTTGGCAGTGTTTATCATTTGAACAAATTACAATTGTGTACCGAAAATCGTTTTTAAACCACTAAACGGAACAGCACAAGATACACGAGTTAAACAAGATGAACGTTAACATATTCGAGATAGATTCTAGTTTTTTTTATCGTATTTACATTCTATTTACAAAAGACAGAGCGTCTTCCTTAGCCGGATCGAGCGCAAGTGCGTGAAGAATGTAGAGAATATTTATATAGAATGGATATAGCGTACGACGAGTCGTAGAGGCGTACGTAGAAGGGAAACATAACTTTTTCGCCTTTCGGTTACCGATTGTATCTATCAAAAATTGTTTAGAACACCACAGTTGCTGCTCGTAAATCGCTGGTAAAAAGCGCACACATTCACATACACTAAAAAATATTACTAACTACATTTTCATCAGCTATTCAGCGCACTTTATATTCCGATTTAGGTGTAATTTATATCTATATATTGAATAATGATTCGAATGCGCTACTTATAGTACATATTTTCTTTTTCATTTATTTTTTGTGTGTCATTTTTATCTGAGAGCTACGTGTCTCACTGATTTTTTTTAGGTATGTGTGTAGAGATGTTAATGTAAGAAGTATTTCAATTTAGAATTAGCAAAATTAAAGTCTGTCCAATATGCGAATACTCTCCGACACACGGCTCTGACTTGTGACGATTGAAAAAGCTGAGATTCCTCTAGTTAAGTGTAATTCTTTGCTTAAGATTTGGTTTAGTATTTAGCTCTGAAGTCACCTAGCAGGTGAGCAGGTGATGAGCTGAGCAGATTTGTGTTTAGTTTACTTTATAAGTTTAATGATTACATTATGCTCTGCTCTATATAAATCGTTTTGCGCATGCTCAGAAACTTCTAAATGCAGTTTTTGAAATTTTATGCTGCTGGCACAACATTTGCTTTTAGCCTCTTTGCCTTGTATCTTTATATCTGTATATGCATCTGTATCTGTATCTCATTTCCTCGAAGCTGTATCTACGCCCACACAAAAGCTATCTCCCAAATACCAAATACGTTTAATGGCTTAATGCGTGTGAAAATATCGAGTGTGTTCAATATAAATTGTTGCGTAGTGTTTGCTGTTGTTTGTGCTGCCATTCCGCAGCTTAGAGAAATATTTAGAGACATGAAAGTACATAGTTTCAGTGTACACTGCTTTGGTTAGCACTAGACTTAGTTTTAGTTTCAGTTTTAGTATTTGTTTCTTGTCATTGTTGTTGTTTATGCTTTGTTTGATTTGCCTTTTTCCTTGTTTAATGTGTAGCTTACCTCACTAATGGTTCCCAATTGCTTACGTCACACCATTGAGATGGATTTCATTTAGAATTGTTCAATTTTCTATGCAATATGCAATGATAGCGCCATGAAGTGAACTCAAAATGTAAACAAATATGAATAGATATGAATAGATGAAATTAGTGATAAAATATTCTTAAATATATATGTACATAAATGATCTCTGAACGCAATCATACATAAATACATACCCAAACGTAATAACTAATGATTGTTGCCCGAAAAACTGAAAATCGAAAAATCAGAAATAATAACAAAATATTTTATTGGGACTCGGGAATAAAATACAAACTAAAATATACAAGGGAAGATAAACAAGAGAAGATAAACCAATATACATAGGTCAAGATTAAAATTATAAGTATATAGAATATGATAATTTCAAGGTTCTAAAAAGGCATACGGAATGATGTGGGAAGCAATCAGTTGGCAATTGAACGATGGACTTTGGGGGGACAGATCTTAAATCCCCCGATCTGAATCGGTCTTTTATATATGTAGAGAGAGGCGACGTGGCCCGTGACGTTGCGGTTGCTGTTCTGATCGTCTGTGTTTGTGGCTGTCTCTTGATTGTTGGCTAGGATGGACATAATAAACCAAATTTCGCCTACCTCCACACATATAAAAGGACAGAGCAGCACACTTTCTGGCACGCAGTGTTTGTATCTCTAACTAATTTACTCTTTTGATTTCCATTTTGTACACCTTACAATCGATTATATTGTACATTTAAATATGTCTTTTTTTTACTTGTTTTCTTGCCGATTTGCTAGCGTTAATCTTATTGGTTGCCAATAGGTAGTGGATGCTGTGCCATAAATGCGATGCTCTGCCTCTAATTAACTTCTCCATCGTTCAAATGTACGAATAAGGACCATCAGTTAAGGCGCTACACAGTAACAATCAAGAGTTATCATCCTTGTTGGAGCCGCCCCCACCGACCCCGGAGCCTTGTGTGTTGGTGCCACGTCCGCCGGCGGGTGCTCGTACCGCTGGCGGCTTGTACTCCAGGCCCGGATCGAATTGCATTAAAACGAATACCTACAAATCATAACTTTCAATTAAGCCGTATTACCTTAATACAAAACTTACCTGATCTGTTGGCAGTAGTGAAAAGTCATCGGGTGGGTTGGTTATTACATAACGTTTGCTGCTCGCATCACAGCTGGAGCTGGTGTCCCTGAATCGGTATAAGCCGATGCACAGCATTCCGTAAGATTTCAGGGCAGCCACGAACAAATCTCCGTACTTTCCGCACTCTCCAAACTGAGCCAGGGGTCCGTCGTAGAGTGAAATTTGTCCCACTCGACACCTGGAAATTGGTAAGCCATTAATATTTGTTATAAACTAATCCATAGCTTACCTGTCCCGATTGCTCAGACTCTCTACGGTGCTGTAGCCTCCTCGGAGGCCAGCACCTTCTGCCAGGATCAGTTCCAGTTCGGGCGTGGCCCCGCCCGTTATTAATGAGCGGATCAGCGTTAAGGCGTTTTGATTGAAGTAGGTCTGTGGCGGTTAAAATCGATTAACATAAACAATTATAATATCATTTAGCTGCCAGAAGTAAAAGGAAAACCATTGAAGGTATTGAGGTAAAACTGGACATTACCGTGGACATCAGCGAGTCTAACACACTCACAGCAAAGGCTGTGCCGCAGGCGAATGGCTGCGTCAGATATAGTTCTGTATCTGGATCGTCGTCGTCGTCTTGATCGAGAAACTGCACGTTACTATCATTGACCAGTTCTTTAAACGACAACCAACATTTTAAGTATTAGTACAGCACACACCTCGGAGCGGAGGGGCGGAAATGGATGAGGCTGGCCAGAACATTTCGTGGAATATCAAAGTAACAAAAAAATTAAAAGAAAAGAAGGAATATTTCCACAATGTCCTGGCCAGTCCCACTTCCGTTCGGTCGTTCGCAAACTCAGCCAACTTAGTGCGATGCAGTTTACCTGTTATCATGGGCACATTGGCGCCATAGACTGAGCCACGCCGCTGGAGCACAATGGGGCTACCGGCGGTGGCGCTCAGATTGTCGAACTCCGGGCCGCGCTGGCTAAGCACACCGATTGTGTCGTCGAAGGTCATGGCCTTGATGTTCAGCGAGGCGAGGATCGCCTCCTTGTCGGCCAGCGTCGGGTCGTCGTTGCTAGGAACTTTGGCCGACAATATGCAGCACATATCACACAAGTTGACGTTGACTGCCCGCAGATCGGCGCGACTCAGGGGTGAGCCATTCAGCACCGAGATCTTCGGCAGGTTCTGCAGCATCTTCCACTCGCGCCGAATGTAATCCACCGAGCCCACAATCACCACGTGCTTCAACTCGTGGTAGTGGAAGTTGGATGCCCGCAGCGGCATCACCAGGTTCCGCAGCCCGATAAGCGGTGAGTCGGGATCGGCGAACAGGCAGACGACCACATGGCCGTTCAGTACCGTCATGGCCGCCTGGTTGCGATCCTAGACAGAGATTTTGGATACATTGTTTAAATTTAAATAAAACCAAAAACAAAAAAAAAGTGGTTTCTCTTGGTGGTTTACGTTTATATTACGTTTTTACATCTTATAATTTATTTATAAAAAAAAAAATAAGTATACGCAATATAGGCCGTGGGACTACCTTTTAAGACTTCAAATATGAAGCTACAATTTAGAGGTTCTTACGTCTAGAACGTAATCCCTAAGTTATTAATTGTTAAAAGCAAACTTCTTACCAGTATGCAGTCTTCTAAGCTCTTTGCCGGACTCCAGTGGAACATGCCCGTCGAGTCGTACTTCATTTCGGTCTTCTCGAAATCAAAGTCCTTCGACTGGTCGTCCGCAATGCCGGCGGGCAATGAAACTCCGCCATTTTGATTCTGTGTGCCCGTGCCGGAACTGCGACTCGTCGGCCTAGACACAATTAAAGCGGTAGAAAAGTGTTAGCCATCGGCGGTCTGTGCTGAAGCTTGGTTCTTGATTCGTTCATAATGGGGTTTTATCGATATTCAACTTTTGACTTGCATATGCAGATTATCAACCAATTCAAAAACAAACGCTACATCCAAATGCAAAGTGTTCATCGTAAACGCTACGATTACGTGTCTTATAAAAAACATATGTGAATACTTCAATACGAGTACGTGGAGCATATTGAATTGAAAATGTGTTCTCAATACGATAGATAACAATAGTAAAAAAGAGTTTACGCTTACAAAGATAAATATACGAATAGTAAAATATAGATTTGAAGATAGAGAAGATTATGTGCTAATCAAAAAAAATTTCAAAATGAATGCGAACAAGAGTTTGAGTCAAAACTTAATAGTTTCTTACTACGCAAAATGTTTTGTCTGCCATCGAAAAATGTTAAGGAGTGGAGTTTTTGCATGCGTGAGGAAGTTTCCTCTTTCCATTCCCTCCTTAACTATTGGACGTGGCAGTCCTCTATAATTACTTAATGTTTTTCTTAAGTCGAAAGGAAAAGAGATATGAATGTAATATGATACACAGGTGCTTATTTTGTAACAAAGATGAACACAGAAAACACACACAACAAATAGGTTGCAATTCAAATCCAAATGATCCAGAGAAATAGAGAGAGAGATGCAGGAGAAAAATGGGGAATGTATGCTTTTTCGGATCTAAGACCAACAGTATGAAAATTCTTGAATAAAAAAATATATATTGATTGTTGGACTATTTTATGAGCAGACACTCGATCTGCCCTTAAATGTATGCTATACTTTTTGAAATATCTTTCTATTAAGATTTCAAGTAGAATTGCTAGGATTATCGGAAACTGTTAAATGTAACCAAATAAATGATATAAATCTATTAAAAACCCATAAAAACATGAAAATGGCAAATTAGTCGCAAATGTGGGTTAGAGAAATGCATTAAAAACATAATTACAATTTTACATAGTTATCGTACACGGCTTAAAGTTAGGACTTTGATGAGGGAATATTCAGAAATCGCTGGGTGATGTTAGTGGAAAGTAATTACAGTTAGAGAAAGAAAAGTGATTGCTTTTTCTTCTCTTGGCAAGATGTTAGATGTTAGTAGACAGATGCTCGAAAATGTTAGGCGCTTGTTAAATAAATGCTTTGTTAGTTTATTATTGAAGACGATTTGATGATGGGGCGCTTACGCACACACACGGGCATTTACAAACGCCAGCACACATACACGCACATACCCATACGCACACACAGGCATAGATACAAACACATATACAGATACAAATACAGGTACAGGAACAGGTACAGATACAGAAGACAGCGACATGACAATTAACGCACAGGTTTGGTTAAGTTTCGTTTTAGTTTAGTACGCGTATTTGATGGAATGGAATAGCTTTCGATCAATCAATATCAATATGTGTGTCAAACAAAATGCGCATAAAATGTATTTAGATAAGATAACGAATACTAAGTTATAGTTTAAAAAAGGCTTTTGGCTTTTTGATAGAATTCGTAAGTTAAAAATCTAGGAAATTATGGACGCATACATGAGCTTTTTAACTTCGTAAGCAAGTTGATAGCCCGCATAAGGGTTAGCATCATTCTCTGGTGGCCTGAAACAAAATTTTTTTCGTTTTTATACATTTAGACTGGTTAAGAGTAATTAATTGATTTTTTTGTTTGTTGGTTGGTTGGTTCGTATTTCTTGAGTGGGTGAGTAAGTGAGTGAGTGATTGGGTGAGTTGGCTGAATGAAACGTGGGTGAGACAGTTAGTTGAGGTGTTAGAATTAGTTGGTTAAAGAGCATTTACATATGTACGTGGAACCTATAAGACCTCCTAGTTACTATTCTCTGACGGCCACTCGATGGCTCACTGTTCGCTGTTGGTGTTGTGTAAAATGAAACATAAACACAATATTCATAACGAAGTGTTTAGTGTTTGGTGGTGTTCTTTTGGTTTTGTTTTCTTATGTAACGAAGGCAAAGAAAAAGTGATGCATCTGCAAACAGAGTAGGCCTAAAAAGTGTATTCATTGAGTTTTCAACTTGAGTTTGCTCTTGCTCGATTACCGACTTTGCTTTGCTATTTGTAACTCAACAGAGTGCCATGGTATGTGATTAATATCTATGATAATAGATAGAGCCTCATGTTTAACCCCCCCGTGGCATAGATATACAAATACATACATATTATACACTCCCGGAATGAACATTAAAAAGCACTCACCTGTTGTACTGCGAGGGTGATATCACCTGGCCCTCCACCTGCCGGCTGACATTCACCGTGGGCTTCACCTTGTTCACCTGTTTTCCGGCCGCAGCTGCTGCAGCAGCCGCCGCGGCGGTGTTGTTCATGTGATGCATGGCACCTGTACCGTTGCCAGTGCCATTCGGACGGCGCAGATTGCGATTGAGTACTGAAAGTAGATTCAAAACGGATATATACCGTAAATGCGTTGTCCTGGCTAACACGGCAAAAACTTACGATTCGTATCTTCTCTGTCACGTGTGATATCACCTGTGGCAGATCGAGTGGCAGTTGCATTGGCAGTTGCAGTAGCGATAGCAATATTGGCAGTGACGAGTTCAAAGATCAGAGAACAAGAGCAGAGGTCATTCGATTAGTAAGTTGGCCCAAAACAGGACTCGCTGGTCAGAGTGTTGAAGAGATACTCATTGGCTTTAAGTATTAGTCAAAGTTAGTCAAGAAAGGTATTTTTGAGCCGCGTGTTGCATTTGGTTTAAGAGTTTTTTTTATTAATGGTTTTGTGATTTAGCGAGTGTGTGTGGTTTGCGACAGTAATAAAAAAAGTTGGTAACAAGCAGATCGGTTATGCAATTAAAAACGAAGGTCACACAAGGTGGTGTGTACAAAATAGATAAAGTAAGAATGCTTTTAATAGACATCAATATGGTTTTCGAGTAATTAGGCTTAGTTATGAGATATAGAATATATGTATATAGCAGTTCTTTAGTTTAGTTAGATTATATCAACGAGTTACATTAGCAGAGAAACGAATTCTGTTCAAGAATCAACACAAAAACATATTTATGCAAACGAATATCTAAACAATTATCATGAGTTATTAATTGGATTGGACATATTTTTTTGTTTGTTTGTTTGTTCGACGATATCAACTGAGGCAAAAAGCAAACCAAGGCTTAAGGAAACGAAACACAAACTGATATTGATCGGATAATGTGTGTGAGATTTGAGTGGGCGACAAAATGTGCTATCCACCTATCGACTGGCGGCCTGGCGTTCAAAATAACCTTTCCGGCGCAGTTGCAATTATATTTTTGATTGCAACTGCACCATTCATTTTCTGACTTATACCGCATTGAGTGGTCAAAGGGTCTTGAGTTCTGGAATTCGATTCAGAGACGAGACTTTACCCGATACAGATCCACGCACATGCACCCGCTTGGGTAGCTCTGGTGGCGTAAATGTGGGTGCAGGATGGTGTTCATCTGTAAAATATTTTTGTTTCGTTATCGCACAGCTTCGGTAAATCAGATTCATTGTGTATGCATTTCTTTTATTTATTTTTTAGTTTTTGCTTTTTTTTTTTGTGTATTTATATGGTCAAGCTTTGTATGTGAAGCTTAAATTGGCTTTTTTTGGATATAGTACAAAAAATTTCTTATGTTTTGGTTCTGTTTATTAGGGGGGTTGTGTTTTGGTTTTTGTAAGAACTAAAGCAGTAAGAGTTTTGGCTTGTTTGTAAAATAAACACGAAACTTGAGAGGAAATCATAGAAAATCAGTCTGACTCTTGGGAAAACCCAGAAAAACCGGACCAACTGAAAAGAAAACTAAGAAACCGGCTCTTGCCGAAATTGAACAAAAGGTGTTCAAGATGGTTGGGGGATGGTTTATTGGGATTCATTTTAGGATATTTTTGCTTTACGGAATATCGAACAAAACATGCAAATAAATATGAGTTTGAACAGAACATGTGATAGATATAATACATTTTTACATACTGGAACAAAACATAATATATATATATATTGATATTTATATATTGTATAACAGAAATCAGTTCTAAGCAAGCGTTGGTTTTTTGTTTTGGTTTAAAAGCCAAATTGTTAAAAGCTTTAAGCATTTTTTAAGCAACACGCTAAGTGCGGAATACAAGCTGGGTAGCAAGATTGGTAATTATTTGGCAGACTATCTAGATTTTCGTTGTGGACTTTAGGCTCTGTGGAATTGGAATTTATGAAGCATTGAATACTTAGACTTTTAAAACTGCTAACACCCACTTAAGAACATTTTCAAACGATTTCTCCAACTACTAGTTGCACTATCTAAATAAACCCCTCAGTTTTGGGGCTGTTTTTAGGGATTTCTATTATCGGTTCTTTATAGTAATTAAACTGTATCGAATTTTGAATTTTTCTATATCTAATTCATCCTTTTTTTGCTCTCCTGTTTTCTCCCCGGCAGGGTGATGTAGTGCGCGGCGGGAGGAAGCTGGAAGGCGCTTTATCATTTGAGTTGATTGTGATCAAATTGTGGCTCTAATCATTGGCTTCAGTTGCTTTGCTTTTACATGTCATTTGCATTTAATCATTTTGGTTTATGTATGGTTAAATAATAACTTACATTATACTAAAACTATACTAAAAGAACGGTCTTTTTGAAGAATCCAAAAAGGAAAAAAATCAAAATTTAATACAAGATCACGTGCACTGGCACACCGTAGAAAGAATGTGAGCGAATTTCTCCAAAACTCGAATTAACTAAAATAAATAATACAAACATATATATTCATGTTTAAGACGAGTACAAATGCGATTTGATAATAATAATTTTTTTGTTGTGGTTTTTCATGTATTTTGAGGTTAGTTCGACTTACTTGACAACGAGTATTCATCGTCTTCTACACACACACACAGAGACATATAAATAGGAGTATTGTAGTTGTAGTAGTTGATTCGGAAGACGAGTGTGTGGGTAGGGGGAGGGAGTACAATAGAAAGATGATAGGTTTACATATTTAAATACATTATAGAAAGGATCAATTCCAGACGCAGATTGGGTTTCAATATATTTTACAGAGAATGAGTGTCTGTGAAGGATGCCTGGCGTGTTTTGTGTTCAGAGTTCAGATCCTGATTGGGGTGTATCATGTAGTAGTGTTTATGTCTTAAAAACCACTTAGTATAGCGGAAACAGTTGAGTATTTTTATCCAAAGATACATACGTGAACAGGTGGAAATTGAGAAGTATGTATCACCAATAAACTACACGACATTATGCAATTCGATAGATACGATAGATACGATACATACGATAGATACGATACGGTACAATACACAATATATGAAGTTAACGTTTGTACAATACAGTATAGTTTACGATATACGAATACGAGTATTTATTATGTAGAGTATGAGGCATAAAGTTTTTACTATAAACACACCGACTCGATATGTGGGTGCTTGGTATGGCTTATGGTATTATGGTATGGAGTACATACGAAAACACAACGCCAGAATCGAGTATGAGTATTTATCGGAATATGTAGTATTGCTTTCGAAATTCGAATAATTCAATTGGCTCAGAACGAAGTTCGGTTTTTGTTTCGTTGACTTTACTACACACTCACACGCACACTAAGGTTAAAGTTGATTACGAAAAAAGTACACAATTACTAGGAACGAACGAGTAGAAACGAAACATGTGTGTGTATGTGTGTATATCTGTGTGTGGGTTTGTTATGGGTGTAGCTGTCGGGTGTTGCTTTTGGGTATAGGTTGATATGTATGTATGTGTGCAGTTGGGTGGACGTTATGGAAGAAGTAGGACGGGTCAAGGGCTGCTGTTTGTGTTTCTGTGTGTTGTTTTTTCGAGTTTGAACTGACAAAGATTGATTGATTTTCGATTGTTTGGCTGCCTGATTGATTGGCTGAGTTTTGATTGGTTTGACTGAATTGCATATGCAGCTGAACAATAACAATTAGAGTTGGTTAGTTGGCAATTTTACTTGGTTAGCAAGAGTCTTCGGCAAAAGCAATGTTTAGTTTTGAAATTGCCAATTGAAAATCACGTTTTTGGTTGTCAGGTTCTTGGGTTTTCTTGTCTGGATATGAAATGTATGTTTCGTATGCTTATTTTGATACAGTAGAGTAAGAGTAGGTACAGAGACAGGATATAGAGAGAGATAGATAGAGAGAGAGAGAGAGAGTGAGAGTAGAGTAAGTTATACGTACTTGCACGCCCAACCATTTGTACGGCTCGGACGCCTTTCCGGAAGGTGGCCACTGTTTTTGTTTCATGAAAACAGAATTTTATAGGATTCGTGTGAATAGGTAAATGATGGCAAGGTAATGATTCTTGATATTCAATAATATTTTAAACTTCATCTTCACAATCTTCATCTGCTTAATATTTCGAACATCATTCAACAAATGATGATAAAATATACGAAATCAAATACTCTATTAAAAAAATCATAAGTAAATCTCACACGGCACACCTTTTACTTAAAATCTCATTAAAAATATGTAGATATATTCAAATGCGGTATGTCATTTATGATTATATTTCGATATATGTAATGTATCAAAGAAATATATACTAAATATGCGCACATCGTGGACGAACCAAATCAGAAATCGTCGCAAACTAATTTATTTCTATATAGGATTAATGTTTTATTTATACTGAGTACGATAGAGAGAACGATAGAACGATAGAAGGATCAGATATGTTTCTTATTCCCTACAAATAAATTCTCCTTTTCTTCCCCACCTCAAAATCGATTGATTTTCTCCATTTTCTAATCGTATTATGCAGGTGGGTTTCGGTTCTGGACGGGATTTTTTGGCATTTAGCGGCTAAGAGCTTTCATGGATTTTAGCATTAACTATAGCACAGACGTACATCAATTTAGTATGGTTTTATTTTAGGTTTCCAAATTCAATTAGTTATTAAAAAATCAGTTTTATTTAATACCAATTTGGGTGTCCAAATTTGGGAAGCGCAGATCAAAGGTTTTCAGCCATTTTTACACTTCTGGCAGATAAATGGGCACTTGACTAATGGGGAAAAAATCTGGCTTAAAAATCTTTGAATTTAGGCTTTGTTTTTTTAGGATCGGTTAGATTATAAATAGCAGCAACAAATAATTTCTTTGGCTTCGGTAAAATAGGTATATACGGATATTAATAATGGATAGAGCACCGCAAATTGCAAATTAACGAATTAACTTTTGTTTTTTTTTTTTGGTTTATTTTGTTTTTGTTTTGTTTGTGGAAATGGTTTTGAAAGCGTACCCTCCATTGTATTCATCACCGACGTGATACCTTGGTTGACCATGCCCGTCTGCATCATAATCATGCCCACATCTGCAAGATGGTTACGTTTTGGTATTCAAGTTGACACTCGCACATACACACATATATGGATATATATAGTATTATATATAACAAGTCCGGAGATCTGGGATCGGATCTAGGAGTGGATCACAAACTTAAGCACTAGGCACTACGATTTTTCGAACTGTTTTTCCACATCATATTATACAGCCGCAACATGGAGCCCGTTTCGCTTTTTTTTTTTGTTTTTATATTTAAAGCCATAACACAGGCAACGCAAACTCGACAAACTTACTAACTACTTGAGAACATTTGCAGCTAATTGTAAGATGGGTGTTTACAGATTAGGTTTTAGATTCCGTAAGAGTATAGTAGGTAAAGTTAAATTTAGGTGTTACGCTACATAGAAACCAAATACATAAACGTTAGTTATTCTCTGGTAACTGCTGGTTAAAGTCTGAAAGTAACCTGCTCTAAAGTTATTTACATATTTTGCTTCAGGTAGTCGCTGTAGCTACTCTCGATTATATACAATCGCAATCGCAATTTATAAATAAATTTATATATTAGATTAACATAAATAGAGCTCTGGTGAGTGAGGTGAGTGCCACGCCAAGAACACAAATTAATGAAAAAGTGTTAGAAGGAATTCGTGAAGACGGCGTCGCATTTCAAGAACTTAACTCTACCAATAAGTATTTTAAAAATAATTTAATCGTAAGTATAAATATTAGGAAGAGTATTAAAGTTAGAGCTGGATGCTGTAAAGGTGAGTTATTGAAAATTTATTGAATGTTGAGCTTATTTTTTCATATAATATTAATATTTTGTTTTTCATACTGTGATGGAGTGATAAAATGTAAATTGATTTCTGTGCTCATTTTCATGCACTTATTATTGGGTTCTCGTATTATTCTCAACACATAAGTATAAAGTACAAAGAGTAAGAGGGAGTTACAGAGACAGAAAGAAAGTAATAGAGCGAGGATTAGCGAGATAGACTGTTAAAAAAATTGTGCAGTTTCGGATTTGGAATATAATTCAATTATCAAAAGAATTGGCAAAGGTACAAAATGTATCAAAATACAGATGTTGAATGCTTTCATGCCTTTTCAATGAAATACAAAGCAATAAATTTATTGGCAAAGCAAAGTTTATTTTTAAGAAACGTATAAAAAATAGAGACATATTTTCCATGGCCTATATTTGTAGTTAAATCATCGTTTTGAACACAACTTTATCTCCTTTGTATTTCACTCTGGGCTCACTTTTTGTCAGGCACTTTTAATAGCACTCATTATGAAAAAATTGCGCATACGCCCCATTGAACACAAAAACGACACTCGAAAACTGAAAAGACTATTATGTTTAGACTATTATGGGGTTATGATGGCCAAAACAAAAGCTATGAGTGAGTTGATCATTTCTTGCTGGTTGACTGTTGCTGTATTATTGGTAGAATTAAAGAACTGGGGTTGCATATCGCACAAACATATTTACAACGTCAATGGCGCGGTATGTTTGGATTGGTCTGGTTATCCTTGGAAGCCATCGGACGGGAGGGATATATGCTTATATACGAGTATGTATGGGAATATATATATTCGATCGTTACAAATGTGAGTGTAATTAACTGTTACTGTTACTTGGTGGGTTAGAAAGAGGCGCATGTCAAAACAAACAGTGACCAAAATAGAACTGCACAAGGGCAAGATAAACGGGCAGGACAGTTCATGATGGTTCAGTTTTTCTCAAATATTTATTATATAGGTTGGTATATATTATATGCTAGTGAATGGTTATGATATCGGTAACGGCAACGGTAACGGTAACGAAAACGGGGCTCTGAGCACACTCCAAAATGGCCAATGATTTCGGTTTGCAAAATTGCATTAAAAACTAAAGACAAACAATCAAAATCAAAGGAAAGGTCTTGATTTTGTTGTGCGCTTAATCGATTGGTGGTGAGGTGCTTGGTGGAATTAGATTGGTTGGGTCTGGGAATCGGGTCTGGTGGACCCGTTTGGATCAGTTTGTTGTATTCAATGAATAGTCAAAAGAAAAAGGGGAATATATATGCGTAATGTACTTTATACAGAAGTTGGAATTGTTTTTGGAATCGGATATTGGATAAAACTTCAAAACTGAGAAGTGTTGGTGTGGGGTGGTATCGTGTTCTGCTTTTTTGTGGGAAGTTAGTGTACTTTTTTAATTTATTCAATTGATTATTCGTTTTGTTGCTTGATTTACCTAAGTCATCGAATTTGCTCCTGGGCTGAACAGTCACTGTGGGACAAAGTTATGGCATTGGATTGTATTATTTAGTATTAAATTCGATTCGATTTGGATTTAATTGGTTGCATTTGGTTATGTCGCGTTGCAAGTGTAGGGCACACAGACGCCCACGGACACGCCGAAGGTGAGCATGGGAGTGGGCGTGTGGTGCCGCCGACAGTTGCAGCCGCGTTAATGAATATTGTTGATTCGATTCGGTTATACATAGTTAGTTGTTGTGGTTGTTGCAGTATTTGGTTTAGATTTCATTGAGAGCGAGGGCCACACGCGCCAACACACATACATAATAAATATATAATAAAAACATGGATATTTGGTATAAAAATATTTAGAAATATAGTTTACGAATAGGTATCGAGGTAGAGTGTAAAAAATATGTAAATATTCATAAATATTCATAAAAGTTGAAAAGTTTGCGCCTTAAATCTAGAATCTGCCTGAGCTCTCGCAAGAGATCGCTTACAAACTATAATCGAGTTTTTACAATACGAGTATTTCCTATTATTTCTATTTTGGCTTATTCGACTCTGGCTTTCCTCATACCGTCCTCATACTCGAAACGAAAAATTCAAATCAAATGCATATCGAAATAAAAATGGATAAGTTAAATTAAATCCATACTCTAAGAATTATCTAGGGGGAAGGTGGACTTGGTACAAGGGAATGCTTACAGTTTTTGCATTTGCATTTCTTAATCAGCGTCTCGTCTTTGATGTCCTCGTGGCAGGCTTTGCAATAGAACCAGGCACTGCCGAAAGGATCACAGATTTAGTTTTATTATTTTGCAATAGAATAAATCACTTACCGCTTCACCTCGTCGGCGCTTTGTGCTATAAAGAATCCTTGTGTGTTGGCCTGGATTTTGGCCCCACGCGGGTTAATGGAAATCTTACTGTCCGCCCCCTCCTCGGCCCCCTTGATCTCGATGGCCAACAGCAGGAGCTTCAGCTTGGAGAAACACAGTCTAAACGGCGGGAAGGGGGACTCCAGTTAGTCTCTCATCGGTCAACTTACTTTCCACTTAGTCTAGATTGCTTTACAGGTCATTGAACCTAGTTTAGTATGCTACAAAAGTGTAATTGAACTCTCTCAAAAAACGGGCATGCACATTGAGTGTGTGGGTGTTTGTGAGTTAGTGAGTGTGTGAGTGGGTGTTCTAGGTGTGAGTGGGTTTGTCGATGTGTCCTGGTGTTCTAGAGTGAGTGCCCTCAAAGCGTACACTGTAAAAACAAATCAATCGACGATTAAAAAAGTGGCATGCTAGACAAAATGCTTAGTAGGTAAACTAGAAGGAGAAAAATTGGTTGACAAAAAATTTATAAAAATTGTAAACAAAATCAAACTACAGATTGAAAATATCTGCGGTCTATGGTCGACTAGAATGCACTCTATAAACTTTACATTCTGCACATGCAATGAGTTCGGGGGTTCGGCGGAAGTGGAGTCACAAAAGTGAAGCTGTTCTGGTGAAAGAAAGTCTCTAAGAATTATTTGCAGTGTACGTGTGCGTTCTGACAGGGATACTACGAATTACGTATCGCAGCTTGCTGAGTTCGGTTAGCAGGCGATTGTGGCGATCGGATGCGGTTACGGTTACGGTTACTGATACGGTTAGGGATACTGTTGCTAATACGGTAAGAAATGCAATTTTAGCCAATTGTTATGAGTGTTGGTTGTAATATACAGGTTGCTCAATGCGTTTCGCCCTCGGGTAATTTTATATCTATGGGCTATTTGGTAAGAAGTTGACTTGGAGGGTTCGAGATATATTGTACGAGTATGTTAATGTGGCCAAAAAGGTGGGAGGCTTGGGAGAGGCGACAAACGGTTGTTTAGTTGTTTATTTGTTATTATGAGGAAGGAGATTAAATCAAACAAGAATCGAATTCAAGTTGGTAAATAATAGGAAAAAGAATTGGTAAACAAACTTATTTTGTACAATGCAAAAAGTTGTAGTAGTAGAAGTAGTAGTAGTAGTATTTTTTATACAGTTTGCATATAACGTTTTTTTTATATTTTGGTTTCGCTAATTTCTCATTTTTGAGTCTTACTCGCTGGCTTGTGGGAATGTCATGCCGGTAAATGAAGGTGATAGGGTTTCGGTGTACATCTCACACCCTGTACCTTGAAGATAATCATTTTGCCAGGCCTGTGTGTCTGGTGACTGAAAGTTAGAAAATGGTTTTGTTGTGGTTTGCATTTAGTAAGTTCGCTAAAGTAACTACGTGGCGCATAGTCGGTTTGTTTGTTGGTCTGTCAGTTCTGGTCTGTATTTATTTTAAAAACTTATTTGTTTGTTTAATTTTTTTGTGTGGCAGGTGAAGTTAACTAGCAGAGACTGGAGTGTCGGGAAGCAGATAGAAATATATCATACATATTGGCTCGCTGGGACTGGGACACATCCTACGCATCTCATAGCTGGGTCTTGACTGGTTTCTTGGCTGGATTCTGGATTCTATGGCACACATTTCATTGGCTGGCAAGAGTGCTAAGAGAGTGTTGTGCATGTTTTATGGTTCAGGCATTGCATTGGGCTTTGATTTGGTATTAGCTTTGGCTTTGGCTTTGTCTTTGGTTTTGGCTTTGGCATAGAAATACTGCTTCGATTCTCTGGTTGTTGGTTGGTTTGGCATTCGGTTTGTACACTTTCTGGCGAACTTTACAGCATTGAAGAAGGCACGAGCATTCTGGGTGGCATCAAGACTCAACCGAACCGAACGTGTGTCAAATGAGAAGAAATCAACAAATCCAACTGATATCGTCAAGGAACTCAATATAAAACAAGATTCAAATCAAAACAAAAATGCACGCTGCAAAACTTAGAACTGTTTTTTAGAGAGACATAGAGAGATAGAGATGTTCTGAGCAATCCGCTCACACAGATACCATACAATTAGCGGGTGTGTGGGTGTGTATATGTTCGTTTGAATGTGTTGGTGTTTTTGTGTTTGTGTGTCTGTGTTTGTGGGCATGTGTGGGTGTTCGTTTGTCCTCAAAATAAAGAGTCAAAAGAACTGTCTTGGCAGTTTGAAGTTTGCTTTTTGGATAACGAAAGAATAGAAACCGTATTTTATATTTGCAAACATTGAAGGCATTTTGAACATTTAGAACACTCAATTACACAAAGAATTTGCTTGAAACAACGACTAATTTTCACAGTGTATATGTATTGTCGGTGTATTTGCTGGTGTTGTTGTTTTTTTTTCAAGTGTCTTGATTGGAAAATCAAAAAAACTAGATTCGTTGGCAGGCACATTTACACGTTGCAACATTTAGATCGGTGTAAACGTGCCACGAGTCCTTGTTTGAGAAAAATTCTAACAAATAAAAATTAACTCAAAATGTATTACAACGACGATCAGAACTGAGTGAAACAAATAACGTGTTTTTTTGTGGTGTTTGTGAGGGTTGAGATGTGTTTTCTGGCTTAACAAACAAACTCAAGTGTGATTTAAAATCACATTTAAATTTTTGTTTTTAAGTCAGACTTGGTGTAAGATTTGATTTGTTTTTTTTTTTGTTCAACGCTGCACGATTAACAAGTAGTAGATAGAGTAGGTAGTAGTAGATACGATATAGTATTTTTAATTAATTTTTTTGTTTTTTTGTTTTGTTTTTTTTTTCTGGTACGAGTATTACGATATAGCTTATGGTTGGAAAATTGGAAAACTGCCTGCTGCGTGACTTACTCAGTGGCCTGAGCAAATGGTATTCCAATAAATGTGGGACTCAATGTTTCAGTGTACATTTCCATGCCAGTGCCGCGCAGGTAATCATTTGTCCAAGACTGCATGTCTGGCGACTATGGGTTAAAGACGTAATATAGAGACATTTGATTTTATATATATGGTACACCCCGGAGGATATTGATCGCCCCCGCCGGCGGCGCATCTTAGCAATACAACATATTTGTCTGCGAATCTGTAAATCTGTAAAATATCTAACACTTTTCCGGCCTGCTTTTAAGTAACGCCAGTTGTGTGATCGTGTCTGGTATAACGTTGGTGAGTGGGCCAAGTTCTCTGGGCCGAAAACCGTACTTACCGTCTTGAATGATCTCATGGCAAACAGATTGGCCATCATCGTCGAGAAGCCGGGAGCCAGACAGCTCTGGGCTATGAAGCCCAGCTTCAGCTCGGCCAGGCAGATGACATCGTCGCCCTGTTTCCAGTCCCACGAAGGGATGTTCAGCAAGTAGGCCTTAAAAAAAAAATACAAATCATTAATACAAAATATATTCTATACGAGATTGAGTTCAGTACCCACCTTATTGTGGTATTGCATCAGCTGGATGATGACTCGTATGTCGTCGCTGTAGTTTTTGATCGAGATTACTCTCATGATGTTGGCAGCATCTTCTGCGTCGGGATCTTGGCAATATTTGTTAGCTAGCACCAGGCAGGCGTCGGCTTCATGTACCTTTGGTTGCGAAGCACAGGAGATTGAAAAGTTACCGATTAGAATTGCGATTTGAAAGTTGGGAGTTGGGTTTATGGTCAGACTATGTCTATGGGCATTTGATGTTTGTCTCATGTGAGTTAGTTTTGTTATGTTGAACTGTTCAAAGTAGTTTGTTATGGTTCAGTGATTGTAATTGTTGCTGTAACTGTGAAGATATATTGCAGAGGTGTCACGTTTAGAGCATTGTCCACAATATTAACAATTAGTAAGCGGTTTACACGCACATTGACTGGACAACTATGGTACGAGTATGAGTACTTAAAATGCCACAACTGATGTGTGTTTTGTTCTTTTTTTTGTATGTTTTTAGTGGCCCGATCTGTCTCAGATCGTGGCCAGATATCTTGCATATACATTGCGTACGTAGTAGGTATCTTTAAGGTACGGTTATTTATTAGCATTGCCCATTTGGAGCAGTTAGGGGAGATAGTAAGCGGTTTTTCAGTTGCTGGGTGGGTGGGTTGCTGGACACAGTCTTTTGGTTTCAACTTCAAACTAAGGACACAGTAAGAAATCATAAGGCGAACGCTCGGTGCATGGCTGTGGGTGGCAACTTGTGGCATTATATATATAAACGAGTAAATATTTAAAGTACGAGTGACACAGACGGGTAGGGGTGATCGGTGTACTGAACGAACTTAATCAGATCTCAAAGACCGTACAACTTAAAAGCAAAACCAAGTGGGCATTGGACAATAGATTAGGACTAGCTACAAGCACTTTTAATTCGATTATATTGTATACAGTATGCACATGCATCGGCTTACATGCAGTAGATATGCATTCAAAGGATTTTGGCGAACCCAACCAGGCTTATTTATCTTTATTTCTCAAGGACAATCGCTGTCAGCAGCGAAGGCTTCTCAAGACTCTTCGGCCAAAGAAAATCGATTTATCTGATATATACACGAACTTAATGATGCCATCGAATATACCCACAAAATGAATTATTCCACTGATTGGAAACTGATTGGTAATCCATACTATACAGTAACTTAACAATTACATTAATATACTTAGCACATACGTAAATACGAGATTACATTAACGTTAATGGTTTAAAATAAAGGCTTAAACTGAGGATTAATTAAAATAATTAATACTTTTAAGTTTTTACACAAACGGCAACAGCAATATACGGTATTTGTACTTGTTTACTGTAGGTGTTTTCTCTGTATTCCATTTGATTTATTTATTTTTTAATTGGTTAGTCGTGTGCGGGGCCAAACACAAGGATACAAAGACTAATGGAAACGACGATGCTATTTGTATTGTACACTAAACTAAAATCAGGGAATGCATAATGGGTCTCATACATTACATATGTACAATGTACGATGTACATGTGGTACGTGTGTGTATATAGTACAACACACAAACATAGACATACGAGTACATATACAATATACATTATTTTATTAATAGGCAGGATTTAATTACAGTTGAGCGTTCGTTACATTACATAAATAGGTACAAACTTAACTGGTATATATGGTAAGCTTTGGTTAATTCATAATTATATCAAAGCTCAGCTGAGATTGACACACAAAATGTACACAAAATTGGAGAAAGGAAAGTCGGGTAAATGAACAGAAAGTTAAGCAAACGAACAAACATATAGAACGAATAAAATGAAAATACATTTTCGTTTTACCTTAACCCTTTGCAGATCAATCGGATTCATAATGGTTCCTTGGAAGAATTCCACGGTGGTAAAATGACGTTTGAACAAACCCTCAAGTTCCAAATCGGGTGGTTTACTTTATAATTTTTTTGTTTTGTAAGTTTTTGTTTTGTTTATTTTCAGTTTGATTTTTTGTGGAAAAATAATACAAAGTTTTTAGAGTTTTCAATGATTCCAATGTACACATGGGTTACATGGATTGTATTCAAGGCAACAGAAGAATATCGTTGCAGGTGAGTGCGTTGGTGGGCGTATTCGAAACACAACAAAAAATATACACATTTATGGTTATTGTGCAAATCATTGAGTCCGCAAATATGCAAATGAAAATAGAAAGAAAAACAAACAATGCAGACAATCGTTGAAAATAAGAAAATATTCAAGCCGAAGGTGCAATTAAATTAAGTGTGATTCATTAAAACTAAACTAAACTAAAAGAAAAAAAAGTGAAAAAAACTCTCCTTACTTACAATAAATCGATACTCTAGTCAAAAGTTCTTCTTAGTAAACTATTTAACATTACTTATCTAGGCTCGAAACTCAAGGAATTCTAGGGGTGAATAAAAATTGCACAAATATTTTACAAGAGGTTGGTTTTAATTAAACATTAGATTACTACGATGTCAAATATAAAAAATAGAAAGGTCGTGAAATATTTGTAGCTTATTTGGTTGGCTTTTAGCTCGATTTGAATAGGAAGAAACTTGAAAAAATCAGCTAAGGAGGTCATTCCATTAAGCAGGTTAAATACATTAAGGCAACAAAAACAAATTACCGAAAAAGTACAAAGTGAAAAGATGTTACGGGATTCTTAACTAAAATCTATCCAGAATTTTTTTTATGATTTGTTGTTAGCGCCACAAGGAAATCGTTAAAAAAAATCCATTTGAGTTTCCTCAAAAGCCCCAACAACAGAAACCGGAAACCATTAATAATAATGCTATAATAAAGCTATAAAATTTAAATAAAAATAAACATAATTCAATTGTTCAAGTTCAAAGTGAGAGCGAGCATAGATAGATGGCATATATATTGATAAAAATATATAATATATATACGGAGATCAGGGGAGGTGTGTCATATTCGAATGCTGTTGATAGTTTTCTGAGTTTTGGAGGATTAACAGAGTGAAGTTAGCAATTGGAGATCTAAGTTGTGGCCACAGTCACAAAAACATTCACAAGTATGAGTTGCATGTAAATTCTCGCTTTTCTACTATCACTTTTGCTGTTTTTTTGATGCTGGGATTCCTAACAATCGGGACTCGAGTAGAGATCGTTTCGGTAGATCGGTGTGTCTTCATGTTTGCTCACTGGTTTTGTATTGAGTTGTATGTTTTGTGTTTGGTTTCTTTGTACCGAATGTAGACTGTTGGTTTTCGTGTGTCTGGGGTGTCGGAGTAATGGTTGGCGTGTCAGTGTTGGTATGGCTGTGTTTTTTGGCGACTTGGTGTGTGTTTGTGTACCTTGACTCGCTCCAGGTCGACTGCGTTCATCATAGTGCCCTGAAAAAAGGCCACTGTGGTATAGTGACGCTTCAGCAGTCCCTCTAGCTCCAGATCAGGTTCTTTGCTATTTGATTGTTTGACGTACGGTTTACATTACATTACATGATATGGCATAGAATTATTTAGTTGAGTTAGGGAATTACAAAGAATGAAATTAAATGAAAAACATTAAAATCAAAACTCAATTTTAACTATCAGTGTGTTTACCTACTAATTGTAAGTTCTAAATTAATGCAAATACTTAAAATAGTGCCTTGGACTAACTTAACCGAGTGGGAGCCTTCACTCCGTCTATCGAGGAAACGGCCAGAAGATGGCGGAAAGAGCTATAAAAAATCATGGCCTACTTTCCAGCGCAGCCACTGACCGCCAACTCGTATCTGCGGATCTGCTTAGATACTGCGCTAATTTGTTCTTTTGCTGCTGATTGTAATTAAAAATCAATCGAATATACATTTATGAAATAATAAATCAAAATAACAACGACACAACGAATTGGCAATACGTTTGTAAACAGGTTTTCTTCCGTTTAAAGTTTGAAAAGATGTACGAGATGGACTTACCGATGGAGAAAGACCACTTCGACATCGACATCCTCCCGATCTTCGTGGAGAAAGTCCTTCAGGAAATGCGACACGGACTCGTACGTTATATGACCGCACACCACAATATGTCTGGCGGATGTGGCAGGTTGATGGTTTATTGAAGAAGAGAAGAATACATTAGGTTCGTTGAAATTGTAGGCGGGCAGAGACGCGTAATGCAACAATTTGTCTTAAATCTAGTGTGGAATGCACTGAAGCTCTGTACATGTGTGGCGTATGTAGGTGTATGGAATGAAGTGTGTGTGCTTGTTGCAATGTATCAGTATTAGTGTGCGATTAAAACAGTTGAATAGCATTAGGCCTAAGAAAATGAATCTTATCGAATTTATTGAATTAAATTCACTTTCCCGGCCCTGCTCTGGCTGAATAATTCATCCCAGATTTAATCACAAGGCATGAATCAGTCATGAAGCCAAATCTATTATATATTACATAAGAACTCTGTCAGTGTCTTTTTGTTGGTGTGGGTGTAGGTATGCGTGTGACTGTGTGTGTGTTTGAGTGCTTTGAATGTGTTCGAATGAGTGCATGTTCTGGGTGAGTTTATTTATACGAGTATTTTCATTGTTTTGTATTTCTGTATATTTATTTATATTGATTATGCTTTGATATGTTTATATTATTTATCGACTGGTTGTCGTTGCCATGTTATTGTTATCTTTATAGCTTGTCAGTATTATTTGGTGGTAAAGTATAATTACTTTGCATCTTCTTAGAAAACAAACATTTATCAAAAATTATACAAAATACACGAACTCATAATTGAAACTAAACACTAAAATGATAATTGCAAAATGCATGAATTTAGTCTGCTACCCCAGGGGCGTGTACAAAACTTAATTCAATGGTAAGAAATAATAAAAAGTAATCAAAATGAGCATCTTGTCGCTGCAGCTGCTTCAATCAGTCGCAACTGCAGACCGCCAATCAAAATAAAAATGTATTTTAAAGTACACTGAAAAATCAATACGGTTCTAGGTAAAGGCATATAGCTACGCACACCATTCCTTGGTAGTAATCAACTTACATGCATCAAGTAAAGCATCAAAAGTAGTCAGCAATTCGCCAACGCATTTGTATTCTATATACATATTGTATAATACACTAATAAACTACGCTCATTCAGAATATATAGATATACATATTTATATTGGAACTTCTACGGGTGCTACGTACTAGTTGGTGGTAAATATATTATTTTTGGCTTGGCTTGGAGTATTTACTGTTATCATAGTCATGCAATCGGGCAGTCAGGCAAACCAGGCAGGCATTCTTCCCAAAACCCAATTACTTTTTGGGTGTGTCAGTGCCACAAACTACACATGCATACTGCTACTACTCGGTGTGTATGGATTTGATGTGTGAGATTGTCGGGGGTATTGTAGGAAATCACAAAACTTTACTTTACGTAACGGTCTAAATAGTGTCAAATCAAATGATAAAACTAATAATCCAATTCAGTTCAAAGTCAAGAGCAAAGTCTTTCATTTGGCTCTAATTACGTCGTTTTGTTATTAATTGAAAAGTCATCGTCATGGTTGTGTGTTTTATGAAATCCAAATGCAATTCTATACAAGTGCCAACTGTTTACCTCTGGAGTGGCATTAAAAATGGTGCTTGTCTAGATCGCTAAAACAAAAGAAGAACTTCAATTTGCATTTTGCGAACAAACAAACAAAATAAAATATTCTACAGTCGATTATTTCTCGTGTTGCAGTTTTGTTTTTTAAAATTGTTGCAGCTAAAAATCGAATTTGTGACATTTGAAATTGAATTGATATTTGGTTTTTCTAGAGTTTGTTTTCAAATGATGTAAATATAGTGAAAAGGTATATTATAATTGATGCCTGGCCACGCATTTTCATCGTTTTACTTTCATATTAAATTACTGCTCATTTCTTGAACATGGTCATGAATCAGAAAATATAAAAATACTTTAATGTTGGTTCTTCAGATGCGCCAAATCTCAAATCACTCGGAAATGTGCAATGAATGTGAGTGAGTTTTGAAAGAAATCATAAACTTTGGATAGGAGAGATCTTGAAAGAGAGAGACATAGAGAAAGTGGAGATAGATGTTTGTGTATGTAAAGAGATTGGAAGGACTCGGATTCGGATACGATTGTGGAATCGGGTTAAGTTAAGTTACGATTACGGTTACGGTTACGGTTTTGAAACTGTATTGTCACCATTCTCGAAGGTCGAATGATCTCGATCCCTTAGCTAGACAAAAAAAAAATAGTGTGGTGTGCTCAAGGGGGCCAGTTCAAAGGTAACATCTCAAGTCATACAACGATGCAAGTCACCTCAGGATTTTCTTCCTACCTGGACAAAGGTAAATCAAATGGTAACGCCGAGCTCATCCATACACAACACTGAGTTACGACAAATGGGTGAAGTGGAGCTTTACTTTGATCCGATTATTCATTATCCGATACATTCTTTTCATATTCTATGGGTTTGTGTGTATATTTAATATTATAAATTACGTTTGTTTATATTTTTATTGGTTGATTATACCGTTTATATATTCGAACTGTTGTCAAAACAGAAGCTCACAAAGAAGAGGAAAACATGAAAATTATAAACCATTACCAATATAATAGAAAAGAGTAGGTGTGAGTGTTTTTATGTAAGTAAATATCATAGGGAATATAGTAAAAGTTGTCCAAGAACTACAACACGGATAGTAGCCGATAATTTATTTGAAGGATTTGTAGAGAAAGAGTTAGATATACATGTATAAAGACAGTGAGAGAGAAAGAGAGAGAGAGAAAGCGTAATAGTAAAATATATGTTTGAAGGATATATGAGTTTATTGCTTGATTGATTTATTCATTTGCTTTACACACACATAAATGATTCCGATTCATTTCTCAGATGACAAATGACATATGACAGTTTCCTGTTGTCAAGATGCCACAGTTGGCACCTTAAAGCTGTTTTTTTTTCTAATAAGTATTTTACATTTCTAGCCAAAAATATTCAGCAAATTGAAGTCTTCCGTGAAAAATGCTTATTATATACAAATTGCTGTCTGTACTTGGGGGAGAAAAAGTCTATGGAGAGTTGGCCTCCTTTATTTACCGAGATACTTATGCATGTGTGTGTGTACATTTTGAATTATACAATATATGGATTCTAACATTTACGTATACAATCGAATCAATAATATTATTATTGTACGAGTATTTAGTACGAGTATGCATTATTATCGTTGAATGTTAAATCGTTTAAAATGGATATACATATACGCATGTATATTTATTTATGTATATAGGTAGGTATATATTGTATATACGAGTTACGAGTTACGACTTCGATATCAAGGACTATATAGACAATTACGATAATGTAACACAATAATAAACACCAATCACTGTATTCACTTCAAGGGCTAATACAAATGCAAAGAGAGGCTAGGATGATATGGCATACAGAAAATATACAAACTAAAGAGTGTACGCATAACGCTTATTGAATTTCGGATAATGCCAATCATCAGTTCTGACTTCACACTCGCTTGATCGAAGGATCTACCGATCGACCTGCAAATTATTGCAAATTACACGAATCCAAATTGTTTCTAATTTTAAGAGAATCAAAATGGGAAATCAAATTATAAAAGGAAACCCAAAAGTTCAACGCGATCTAGCGACATCGGTTTCAAAACTCAAATTCAAACAGAAGTCAAACGTGCAAATCAAACGATAAGATAGGATCTAAAGAATTTAGGTTCAAGATCAGGATGTACGAGTACGATAATAGAGAGTAGAAAGTAGCAGAAGAGTAAGTTGATAATTTTGGCGTTCAAATTCAGGATGTAGTATGGAAACTCACAACAAGATAGCATTTGGTAGTTAAGAGTACGCACATGATATAGTAGATACACTCAGAACAGAATTTGTAAGTACGAAAAAATTGATTTTTTATGTGGTACGATTCTCAAATATTGTACGATATCTGCAAAATGCCAATTCAAAGTAAACAAGAATTAAAACTGGCAAATCAAAACTCAAATCGATGGGCGAAACTTAACGTAAACTCAATGAAACTAATGCATAATGCGCCACGCCACGCCCACTTCCGCCTCCATCTCCACCTTTCTTTTTGGGGTAGGAGGGAGGCGGTCGTTCGGTCGATATCTTACTTTCTGTGACGTCTTAAGTTACGTTTAGGTAAGTAATTACGTAATCAACTACGTAGACACGCTTAGGTCGAAACGAAAAATCGAAATCAACTAAAAAGCAACAAACGAAAAATGAGTTGTTCGAGAACTTAATATTTTTGTTGTATTTTTCTTTTCATATAGTAAGCAATATGAGTATTTTAGTTAAATTTTCTTTTTGATTTTGCTTGATTTTCAATTGTAGAGTGTGGGTGTTTCTGGTTCTGGTTCTGGTTTTGTGGCTGTTTTTGTTGCATTTGTTGTTCCTGTTGTTGTGGTAAGAGTTTGATCGATTAAATGTTTTGAAAAAGTCTGTGTGATTGATTGATTGGCTGATTGGCTGATTGGTTGATTGATTGATGGCCTGGATAGTTGAAATGTACAAATGTTATGTTGTGTTTGTCGTTAGCATCAGTAGCCAGAGCATCGTTGGCGCCTGCCAAACGGTCCCACAGGGCGTATGAATTGTATTTTCTGATAATGATTATTGTGACTGGTCGATTGGTCGATTAGTCGATTATTCGATTGGTTATGGCCATGTGTTTGTGGTGGCTTTCGACACTTTGGAATGTACATATGTTTATGACGTGTGTTAGGCTTGTGTGTATCTATAAGGATTTTTGGTAGTAGAATCAAAATCAAATTTCGGCTACTTTACCACACTCGTAAAACGTTTGGCATGAATGAAGCGCAAACTAAAAGTAAACTCTATCAATTATACATATTCGACTGCTTTTGGCAGAAATTTCATTTTGATTTGGTGTTTATTTTGCAAACATAAATACTCTTTGTTGGTTAGTTAAAAAATTTTTTGGTGACTTTAGGTTTGTTGTTGACTTAAATTTATGATTGGTATTTTATTTTTGTGGTAGTAGTCTTATTGTAGTTGTTGTTGTAGTAGTTTATTAATATTTTTTTAATCAGATTGTTGATTAATTTATTTTGAATTGATTGAAAGAAAATTTGGTTTGTCTCACCTTCGCCCTTTTTCATTTTTTAATGTGCCCCCATATTTGGCTCTTGTTCCAATCAAGTCTATAATCTCAGGTATACAACTTGCAAAAATCGCCTGTTTACAGTATGAAAGATAATGATGACAGTGAAGTATTGTTTTTTTTTTCTATTCGTTTTTTGATTTTTGGTTAAACTTAAATAAAAAGCAATATACAAATTTCGTATGACACACGTGGAGACAGAGAGAAAGATCAACAGAGAAGCACACAGATGGGAGGACAGAAAGAGAGCAAGTAGGATGAGGAGTTAAAGGACATCAGATTCGAAAAGGACTCCTAAAGGACCCCTTAAATTAACTCTTATTGTTGTTTTCATTACTGGGGACATTGCCGTTGGTGGTTCTCGATTGTATCCGTTGCAGTTATAGTGGCCTGAGTGTTGATCAGACCCGACGCCATTGTTTGAAAATGTTTCGAACTCATCAATATAAGAAAACAAGAAAATCATAATCTTACTAAATAAGTTCAAATAAACAGAAGGCATAGAATTTATCTTATTATCTTGGTAAATCGATAAACCGCTTCAACAGTTTTGCATCTAATTTCTTATGGCTCTAATGGTTTCTTGGGGTTACGTGTTGTGTGGTTTAAATAACAATACAAATATTAAACACATTTACATTTATAGAATAATATTCCAGGGCTATGTGGGAGAATAACCCGAAGAATATTTTGGTGCCAAGTACACACGCACACACATCGACCGAGAATTATTGACTTTCGACTTCATATTTGGTGATGGGTTTCAGTGCCTAAACTTCAACTTTAACTTCAACTTCAAGTTCAACTACTAATTGTAAGTACTAAGTACTAATTGCAAGATCTGGGTGCGTTTCTCTAAAAGACTAAACCGCGTTCTGCTGAGGAATGTATGTGTGTGTTTCGATTTCGGGTGGGATTTTTGGTTCGGTACGGGAAAGAGTTACAAATAATGTGAAGAAATGATGCTGATACTGAATACGATATTAAAAGATACTGCAACTCTTTACTGATTACAAGAATACAAGAATAATTATAATAATTTTTCCTCTAAACGATGATCGTCGCAAAAATATACGAGTATATTTTTTAGCGCACAATTGTTTTAGCGCTAGTTTTCGTAGTGGTTTTGTTTCGTTTTCAAGTTCAAGTTTTAATATTTTATGCGTGGCTGCGGCATACAAAGTGGGTGCAAGCAAATTAACGACTTTGAAATAGAGATGAGTAGATTGATTGGTTAGGTTTGGTAAATTGGAATTAGTTTCGTATTGGTAAGTATTGGTAAGTAAATTACAAGTAATTTTAATATAGTATGTTGGATAAAATTGAAATTGCAAAAATTGTAACTACTACAACTTTATTTATGTATGTATCGCATATAGAAACAATTGGAAAAATATATGAAAATCGTATCTGAAAATCAAAACTCTATGCAGGAACCAAAGCAGCAACTGGGTGTGTGTGTGTGTGTTCTAACATAAAAAAGTATACAATGAAACCAACACACAAACAAACAACTTAACAAAAATGCATTTTGATTAATTAATCAATTAAAAAGAAGCAATTTCAAACGAATAAGAATGCTTACATATGTATATTGACTCAGCGCTAGTTTTGGGACTTTAACCGTTCAAACTCAAAATCAATGACGCAGCTGAAGTTGCATAAAAACACGAAAAAGTGGCTTTTTTGGTCTATGTAACGTACGGTAACAATCAAAATCCAAAATCAAAACTAATCAGAAACCAAAAAGTGAAATCAAAAAGTACACACTTCAAACATATAGCGAGAATACCTCTTTCCGATATTTCAAGACTTTTTCTGTTCGGGTCACTCCTTCAAATACTTCTGTAACTTATATCGCTATTTAGTTATATAGTTTTCAGACAGGTCGAATGGTGATTGATTGTTTAGCTTTGTTTGGTTGACTACCAAGTTTTTAACGAGCATGCTTCAACTTGAACACAACAAATGCGAAAACCCATCAAGATAGCTCAGTTTAATTAGCAGAAAAAACTTCATGAATAGTTACATTTAATTTTAGTGAGTTTTGGGGGAATAAGTACGGCCCACAAAAAACGTGTCTTATCCCGGGCATCAAAACGAAGAGAAAAATAAAAATATAGAAAATCTTATCTTCTACATATAAGATTTATCTATATTTTGTTGCTTGCTAAAAATGTCTGAAGCAATTTATGAATCTGACACTTATTTATTGATTTAACAAAAAGCCGAATGAAACGCACGCAAAAATGAAGCCATTGAAATCAACAATTTTAAGGTATGTACGAGTATGTGAATATTATAAACGACATCAAGAATTACAGAAGGATTTGACAAGTAAATTACATAAATTATATCTCTCGACTGCAATCCCTTTAATCCGTTAGCTTTTTGTGTAATTTTTGAATGATTTTTGAATGTGTTTCCTTTAAAGTTTTGTTGGTAAACTAAATACAGACACATGCCGCCAAGAAACCAATGCCTTTCAAGTCCTAATTTATTATTTTCTTTTCATTTTTGTTTATAGTGTTGTAGCTTTATGAAAAGAACGAAATAATCAAATGCTTAAATCGATTAAAATACAAACTCTGGCAAGAGTCTTCTCGTGCCCAGTTGCCGGAGAAAGTATGGCATTTTTATGCAATTCCAGGTGACGTCAGACAAAAAAATAAACACAAAGTTAGGAAATCAAAAAAGGAACAAAATAATACTTTAAGCTGTTGTTGGTTCATTGCCTGAAGTTTAGTAAAGAAAATTTTGTAATTCAAATAGAATTCAGATCTTGGATTGCTGCGGTGTTTTGGTATTTGTTTGCATTTATAATCATTTCTTGTTTATCTTATTATTTTTTGTGTTGTATTGTATTGGTTTTTTTTTTCTCTTAGCGGTACAGCCAGCAACGTGTTCGTGTACCTTTTTCTAGGATCCTTGCTATATGTTCCACCATATTTGCTTCTTTGGGCAGCCAGTTCAGTGATTTCTGGTATCCAACTAGCGAAAACGGCCTAAATTCAACAACACACATACACATTTAGATTGATTGAGAAGTGCCAAAAGAGGATTCATAATTGGTTTTAATTTCTATTTTTTTTTTTACATAATTTTTCTGTTTTCGTTGGGTTGGTTCTGTTCTGTTCTGTTGAGCTAACAAAATTTATTGTGTGTTAGTGTTTGCTATGTTTAAAAAGAAATGGACAAAATTATTATTCGACGTTGACGTTGACGCTGACGACGAAGAACAGTGCAGAATGGATACCGCTGTAAGTTCCGGTTCACACTCTTACTCACAATTAGACTCAAAATCAGGCTCACTTGCAATCATTCAGGACATTCACGCATTTTATTTACACTGCCCCAGACACTCGAC
Source organism: Drosophila vallismaia (assembly GCA_035047325.1). NCBI lineage: Eukaryota > Metazoa > Arthropoda > Insecta > Diptera > Drosophilidae > Drosophila > Drosophila vallismaia. Next base: position 11,532,390 of record JAWNPU010000073.1, read on the forward strand.
ATTGCAATTACGCTCGCACAAAATACTTTAAGGTTAATTGTACATTACTTTACACAAATTTCTTTGCCAAGAGTCCGCTTGTTATCAAACGGCAACTATTTATTTACGGTACTTGATTACATCTAATAATTTACATTTGTAGTTTGTACAGTACACGAAAGTGCTGGGGCTGCCTAGACAGGGACACTTTCCAGGACGGAGTCCGAGAGGGAGATCTTTCGTGGCCCTTTTGGGGATTTATGAAGTGTGCTAAATTTTTATTAATACGCTATGAAAAGATACCGTACATTGTACAATCCTAGTTGCAATTTACTAATGGTATTTCAATAAGATACACTTGCTGGTTCCTCGGATACAATACGTTAGTAGGATGATGGAAAAGCAAAACTTCGGTTCACCGAAATTCAAAGGTCACTTTCCATCCGAAGATCTGGGAAATGTCCTTTTCATGAACTTGGTTTTGTTTTCTTTTTGTTTTTTAAATGGATCAGCGAAACTGACGAATATTGACGAATGTATTTTTATTTAAGAGGGGATAATAGGAAATATGAATTGAAAAATACGTATTGCAAAATATACTGCTTGAGTTTGCTGTCTTCAAAAGTTAAAATTATTTGATAAACGTGTTAAAAATTTAGATAATTAATTACTTTTATCAATGCGTGACCGATTCTAATTGAGGGTCGTGTTTTTGTAAATGTATGTTAGTGGGACTCTATAGATCTGTGTGGGATGTGTTACAAATAATGCGCCTAAATAGATTGCACAAATGCTTTAAGATATCGAATTAAATATATATTGTATGAGAACCTTGAACTATTGCAAATTGATAAACGCAATCTCTTAATATATTATAACTCTGGTGTTAATACGAAACGTTTAAAGCATGGCAAAGTATAAAGTGTTAAACGATAATAATATATTTTATAACCGAATGGGTGTTCTGAAAACCAAAATATCGTACAAAAGTAAAATGAGCGAAAATGAACTCACGCTTGGCTACAAAGTGATTTATATGATAGACATTGCCAACGAGTTCAATAAAATTTGTTAACGGAACGGAATAAATCAAAGAAAACACAAATGCCAACAAAAATAAACAAATAAAACTGAAATACAAAACCTAGGTGAATGGAACATTTAAACGGTAAATGACTTGTACAAAAAGATCAACGAATCTTCGAATTTTCGAATATTCTAAATTGTCTCTGAGTCGAGCCAAAAACAAAAGACCATTTAAACTGAATAATTAAAATCAAAAACCAAAATGAAACTAGTAAGTTTGAACAATAAAAATTGTACTTTACTTTTATTACTTCTTTGATGATTTATTAAATGTCATATCTGTTTCGGGCTTTGAAATACTAAATTTTCAAGGAACAAAATATTTAAGAAACGAACGACTCAAGAGTCGGCTGAACTACTTTTTGATGCGGGTAAGTCAACTTTATATGCGAGATATAGATATACAATGAAATTAGGGAAAGAAAGTGAAAGGGTAACAGACTAATTAATGTACCGACTTTAATCAATATTTAGAAACTGTTATTTATCTAATTGGAATTTCACTTTAGCCTATGTGGGCTCAAACAACGTGTGTGTTTTCTTTACAAAAGTATTTATTTGTATATTTAGCGAACCTAATTCTCAAAAACTTTTGAACAGACCAAGAGTTCTTATAGGTCTTGTAGGTCCTAGACAGAAAACAAATCCTCATAAAAAGCTTATTCGTTATTTATTTCTATTTCATAAGTTATTCTTTATACTTTGAAATTTGTTGACGTTTATAACTTTTTGTAGATTATTTTGAAAATGTAGCTTGGTGTTTTTTTGCACATCAAATGCGGTAATTATGTTTTTTTTTTTTAATTTTTAATTAAGGTTTTTATAGACTACCTCTTTCCGTGTTCTCTTTTCAGTTCACCGCCATACTTATTGCCACTACCGACGAGTTCAATTATCTCCGGTATACTGCTGGCAAACATTGCCTAAAATATTCCATTGTACACGAAATTAACAAAAATCAATTGAGCAAAAATATATGTACTGGTTAAGTATATATTGTGATTGTGTCTTATCTTAGTCTAGTTGTTTAAATTATGCTTCAGTTACTTGGAGTTAGGCACAAAAAAATGAGTTAAAGGATTAGAAGTCGGGGCAGGACATTGACACCCACGGGATGACTATAATAACCTAAAAGCGTTTTGGTTTGGAAACTGGAAAAATCTGGAATTGGTCCATTTGTTACACAAATATGCGGCAGCCAGCATTAAAGCATGCAAAAAAACATTGATCTGTTGGATATATTATATATTTAAATGGATGTATTCAACTCCTCAGCTCTAACCAAGAGATCCCTAAATTCTCCTTAACCCTGGGCTGTTGTGTTGTGTTATCAGGTATCAAGTATCAGGTATCTACAAATCGTTCATTACAAAAACGAAAGCAAATTGAAAATTTGAACCGAAAAGTGATAAGGTAACTGCATGCATAAGTATCGATTATGGGACAAAATTATCGAATGGGCTGCGTGAACGAATGAATCGAGTGCCACAGCCGCGTGTGGGCGCTCGTGTTTATCGGGTGTTTTTTCCGGATATCGCTCGGATATAGCCGGGCGGGTGTGGGCGTGTGGTGTTGTCGGTGTGACTAGTTGTCGTATACTGTTACGGTAACGGTAAAGATAAAGGTAAAGAAAAGGTAAAACGCGTTAAGCTTTGGTGATGAGTTAAGCTAACGAAACTTTTGGGAGGATAAACGCAAATACGAAACTCAGCCGCAAGGCCTCAAATAAACTTCCATAATTCAAAACTTGTGCAGCGGTATTATTATGTCGTTCTATGTATTTACATATAGTAAACGTGGCATGTACATACATACAAAATGTTGTATAAATGCATTTAACAAATGTTTTGATTATTAGGTCTATTGTTACGTAGAGAGAGAAAAAGATAGGGCAACGGGTCAACGGGGTCAACGCATGGTTACGCTATGGTTACATCTAAGATATTCGAATTCAGTATCGAGTATTAAGTATCAAGTATCGAGAGTGCTACACTCTGGCTAGTACCTACTGGTACTTGTACTGGTTTGCTTTGGCTACTCAACTATTATTTCTGAGCACAACTGTACTATTTGGTATATATTGTAGATTAGGTAGATTAGGCGGCAACCAAAACTTAAATCATTCACACACTTCAGCTCTTCCAACCCCGCTGAGGCTTGACCTAAACTCAATAGGGCGTCGAGGCAGACAGAGGTTTAATATATGTATATAGAGAGAGAGAAAGGAACGTTTGCTACATCTGTATAATAATCTTTATATTTGGTTAAAACTAAAAGAAAGCTTAGATTTATTGGTATGTCTGTTGTGTGTTCAGACGAGTATTTGTTGAATTTAATCTGTGGTTTGCACTGGTGCACTTGTTTGCGAACTTACCAAGCCGACGAGCAGAAAGAACACGAGAAATGTTCTTCCCAAGACAGTCTCACAGTAAACGTCACCATATCCTACCGTTGACATGGTCACAATTAGGAAATAGACACAGGTCCAATACGATAAACGATGAGCATTATTAAAATCCAGCGGATCGCCAGAGTTCTCCAGCTAAATTTTAAGTAAATGCAAATGGAATCATTTCTCAACTCATCGCTACTATTGGACACGTCAAATACACATCCGTATTCACAATATTCTAAATAAATTAATATAAATATGAAGTGTAGGGTGTCGGGAGTGCCCTGCCTTTGACTTTGTAGCGGTGTGCCACGTGGCGTATACGTAATATTTCTGGACTGGCTCTTGCCGCACACGCGACACACTCTCCCACAAAGCCGCACAGACACGGGCACACCCGATCCCGAGTGTGCGGGTGTAATCGAGTTGAATGTGTGCGTTTTTCTACATACCAGATGTATAATGCCCGCTGCTGTTAACCACACGGATATAAAAATTGATACTAGTTGAGCCAAGCGTATGGAGCTCGATGTTTTTAGTACGTTTAAGTATTGTAAAATATCTGGAACAGTCATGAGACGTAGCGCTCGAAGAAATCGAAGACCTGTTCGCGATAATACATAATGTTTTTACACAACTGCATATACTCGTACTCATACGTTGATATTTCATTTAGAGTAAGACACATTGCATGCATACAAATCGATCGGGACACCTGTTGCTCTGGGTGTGTGAGTGTGGGTGTTGGGTGTGGGTGTGGCTGTTCATTCATTTAATTGTGTTTGCGTGTAGATTTATAAAGTGGGACTTGGGGATTACAAATATGTGATTGCAATTCAATCTTCAATCCAACACCGATTTGTATGCACATAATATTTTTGGAATTTTCATTTTCTTTTTTTAAGGATAAGGATAATTTAATTAGGGAGTTGTTCGCTTACCGATCCATGTTCGATCTAAATATATTGATACGAAGGACGGGGGTATTGTAAAATAATCTACAAAACTGTACATTTCTAACATAAACCAAAGCTTATCGGACGCCGCTATGAACTGTAAGAAGATTGTCAGATTGAAAGAACAAAATAATGTTTAAAAATTTGACATGTAAATCAAAAATGGAAAATCAACATCGCTCCAGACCAATTGATTCAAATTAATTGTTAAATCAACTAAGTGTGTGCGGTGGTGTTGTTAATATGTCAGTGTCACGGTGTTTTTGTGGTTTCTCCTGTCTGTATGTGGCAGTGAAGAACTTACTCGTATAAAAAAGTAAACCATAAAAAATATATTGAATGCGAGATCGATCTGTTGAGTAATGTTATTACTCCATTTTTGGCATCTTTCGACTTCTTCGCTAGATGCATCAACAAAGTATATAATGAGGGATGCAATGCTGAGTATAAATACGAGTACGACCTGAAAAGAAGATTGTAGAAAGGTGTTACATGGGGTTTGGTGATTTAACAATATACCCAAAAGCCACATATAAAGTCTAGTTAATTTAACTCATAAATTTATGGCCTCCTATAAGGCTCGGCCCAGGCAAAAACCCACCAGCTGCTACAATTGAATTCCATAAATCACAACCTTGTCAGATGACAACCACATTCGAACGCTTCATTGACCTCACCAGCTTCCCACTCCCAAGAAAAGAAGGAAAATTTCCGTTGAAACAAAAGAATAATCGATACTCGGTTCCGACCAGAAAAGAAGACCGCAGTAATGTGCATTTTTAATTGCACACTTTGGCCCCGGACTACGGAGTCTGGTTTCGAAATTGGACTCGGATCTGGCTCTCACGGATCATTTGATTCATAGGAGATGGCGACGTCCGGACTGGAAACCTGCGGCTGCTGCGGCAATTAGTCGAGGCACCCCGCTGATAAATCTGCGGCGGTCATGAAAGTTTTACAAGGTAATTTCGGATGCGCCTGGCTACCAAAATGCAATCGGAAAGCGGCGGAGGGTGGCTTAAATGTCAGGGCTGGTTGCCAACAAACGATTTTATAGTGCCAATCGAGGTAGTTCAACTTCAGCCGACTGCACTTTACGGCTTGTTATGTAGGTAAGAGTGTGTTCCTGGCTATGTACTTAATGCCAATGTAATTGTAATTGCTGTCGCTATCGTTTCGTAATTACTCGGATAATCGAAAGTGGAGAACACACAAAAGGAAAAGGAAAGAAGGAAAAACTAAATTTGGCACGGAGCGGGCACGCAAGCTATTTACTTAGGGTCATAAATTGAAATGTCTTGGCCCGGGTTGTTTACTCATTACTCTTCCGCTGCGGCTTATTGTTGGCATGCAAATTACACACACACCTCCCCCACACAACCCACAACCCACACTGGCACACAACTTAAAATCTCCTTAGAAAGTTGTTAGTTGCGCAATAAAGTTTTTGGCAACACACAAAGTTTGCTAATATCAAAAACCAGACAAGAATTTTCAAGTAAATGGCAAAGAGTTCTCGACGTCTCCGGGATTACGTATACGTCATGTGGTGTCAGTCGACTGACATTTTCATTAGCCATCCTGATCCCCACGAACCTGAAACCGAAGTCCTAATGAAACGCCACTTCCCTGCGCTCCTTCCCAGGAATCTGACGTCACAACCAAACCCCGATGACTGCAGTGGGTAATAAATGTTGGGGGCAATATGGCGACAACCTATTCTGATGTCTTCACTTTCGCAACTGTGAAAACTAGGTCAATCACTCAGAATTCAGAGCCGAGCAGACTTTATCCGGCGAAGAGAAAAGCACTTAAGCCCTGCTGCCACCAAATTGCATCAGCGTGAACTTCAAATCTGGGTCACGACGCGAGAAAACACGTGTCCCACTCATAACATTTTCAATTCAATTTGTTTTCCCCTCTTCAGACAGGCCCGATATGATTTGTTCTCGCCACTTTCATGGCCATAATTCCCCGAATACAGTCATCAAATTTAAGAGCAACAACAGCCAGCAGTTTAATGGCCGAAACACTTGAAAAATTAAGACCTGCTCTATTTTTTGCCTTCACTCGCATTTATGGCGTGACCAAGTGCAATCGGATGTGGGCGGAGTGGGCTTAAATGCTGGCTTAAAGCGCTTGCAGTCTACTTCCGCATCGGAGTGACGCTGGGAATAGCAAAGCCAATTAGTGTCAGCAGCAGGGCTTCAATCCGATTAGAGTTTAGAAGATAGTGCAATAAAATCAGTTCAGTTGCTGATTACCAGTAAAGTGAAAAAATTGTTTAATATTTTTATTCTGAAATTCTAAAAGCAAAGCCCTGGTACAGCCTGAAACCCGTGAACCATTCTATGATAAGCTAGGGAAAGTGAAATGCCAGAACAGCAGGCACGAATTGTGTAATATCCAAATGGCAAGCCATTTATTTTGGCAGCCACAATAACAACAGCTAATACAACAGCGCCAACAAGAAGGATAAACAACACAAAAAGAGGCCGAAAGGACTTTCCGAAACAGCTGCAGAACGAAACCGAGTGTCTGCCAAACAGCAAAGCCAATTGGCTGCCAAAGGCTGGCGCACCACTAAGAAAAACTGGAAAAAGGAATACCAATACCAGAAGCCAGCTAGTAGGCCTGGTAATAAACATTCCCAATCTCCTGGCACCACCCATCACCCACCATCCACGCCACCCCCAAGGCCCATTTTGGGGCGAAAGTCAAAATGTGCGCCGCGTTTCATCGATTTTCCTGGCTGGGTGACTGGGTGGCTGGCGGTTTAGTCTTTTAGAGCATTTCCTTTTTAGCGGCTGCTATCCTGGCATTTGCCATATTATTTACTGTTATTTGTTGTGGTTCCTTTCGCACCCCCATCACTTTTCCTCACACAAACATATGCATACATCATTTCTTGGGGCTCGTTTCCCGTTATTAGCTGAAAGCAAGTCGTGGATCGGGGCGGAAGGACGAAACTATCGATAAATGTGCCAGACACAGGGACCCACTCAGCGGGTAGCTATCCCCTTGGATGGTTGGGGAGGGTGTTCCCAGGATACAACGTAGTACATGCGAGCATGGTAATATTCGTTCATCGACTGCTGTGCAATTGTTTCTGCCATTGTTGTCGCTTTTGTTGTCGTCCCTGTCAGGAGGCAGCATTGAACTGCCAAGCGATGATAGTGCGTGGTCTAAGGATATGGATTGCCAACATTTGACCCCATGCACCCGGCCAGGGCTTGTCAGACCGCACTGTGGACAGGCAGTGCCCTTGACAGCGAAAGATTGGTTTTTGCTCTGGCTTACAAGCTGGCATTCAGAGTTTTCATGAAACCAAGATTACCACACAAAAGAAAATTACAGTTTACTGACAAGATAACCCACTCTTTTAGTATGCAAATAAGTCTTGACCCAATTTCATTTTAAATAATTCTAAATTTACATTACTAATTGTTTGCCCAAAAACATTCTTAGACAAATCCCATAGATAAGCATTCAACCGAAATGTCGGTTAGTTCAAATTAAAATTCTTATCGAATACATGAATTCAAATACCCAATAATACCCACTAAATAGCCACTGAGCTCGGTTGAGTAATTAACTAACGCCCCTTAATGGATGGGCGGTACGACATGACAAAACTGATTTCAATCGGACTTAGGCAAGAGGCGTAGGGCCTTGAAAGAGTTCATGTTAATTTCTTCGCAGGAAGTACGGCAATACGGCAGTCTGAAATGGAAAATGCCACCCAATCCTCCCACTTCTCCCACAAGCATGTCAATTTGTGCTCATGTATTTATTGTACATGGAAATGGCACATTTACTTTGCTGCTTCCGCTGTTGACACGAAATGGTTCCTTTCCCACCTCCTACACTCTTCCGCCAAATAAAGCAATGGCAAACAATTTATACACGCAACTCGGAGCAGGCAAATGTTCAGAGAAAACTTTTCCAAATGCACTGCGATGGCACTCTGTTTTCTGGCGAACTTTTGTCAGCTGCAGCCATGGACAAGGACACGTCAACATTGTATCAATATGGCCAACAATAATTATACCAGATCTTTGAATTATTTATGGCAATTGAGAGGCACTGAACACTGGGGGAAAAAGTCATTTAAAAATATACAGCTATTCAGTTGGTCTTCAAGTAAGAAATGCCTCTATTATCCTTGAAGCATAATGTTGCCATATGTTTCATCAAGAAACCCAAAGCCCCACTCAAACAAAGAAATTTCATAAATTATAAATGGTAGGAGGAGACGAATGGCCAAGGCCAGTAAGTACTTACCAAAATTCGACCAGTTGTTGTTTGACCCGAAATAAGCTCTCCAGCCCAGTCTTTTGCTTCTGTCATAAAGGTGCCCTCGAACTCCTGTTTGTTGCGGGAGGCCTTCTGCTCCTTTTGCTTGGGGTCGTTGGGCCCCAGGTCGGGCTCCTTGCGGCAGCAGATGAACGCGAAGGCTCGCCATAGCAGCACCACGAGCAGTCCAGCAAGGAATGTAAAGATGCTGGACAGCAGAAAGCACCAGTACTTGCGCACCTTGAGACAATCATCGGCATCGAATGGTGAATCTGTTGGATCATCGGCCAATGATTCGACAGTGCTTTGATCACACCCCGACATCCCCTGAAAATGTGCAAAATTATGAGACCAATTAGATTCCGTGGCTGCCAATTAGTTAACTAAATTTAGCGTAAATCCATACGATAACTGGCGGAAACATTGTTTACGTCATACACTTGACATTTCAAATCAACGGGAATGTTTTCTATACAAATAGCACTCGAGGTGCAGTACATATAGGATATACGAGTATTCCTCGACTTGGCGACTCTGGCAAATGTAAACAAAATGTGCCTGGCCAAGGGTACGAAAACCTAGCGCGAAATGAGTTCATAAATAATAGTCTTAAGAATATTTAGTCGAATGTTTTTATTTTTGCACAGAAAGAAAATAATACCAAACCAATAAAATTGTGGCAAGTATTTATTCTCTTTCTTAGTAGTGTAGAAATGTCAAATTTTAATGAGCCTATAAATATTTTTAAATATAGAATTTTAAGGATATAATATTGTCCCCTGACACATGCATCCTCCTTACATTTGTCAATGCGCTGGTGAAATTTGTGCCGATCAAATCGCTTGCCATTTTGGCTGTTTACATTGCGACAAGAACAAACACACGCGCACCAATTAATTTTGTTTTGATATTCAGATGGCTTTTTCAAGTGCATACGAGTACTAGCCAACAACGGAATTCGAAAACCAAAATTCGAAAGCTGAACGTTACGCCAAAAGCCTCACAATGCGAAACGGAACGAAAACTTGGCCCGCCTTTTAAAAATAGCATCAAACAAATCTGTTATTTTTAAAGTGATATTCTCCTCCGACACACGCACAGCGACACGAGCGACTCGAGCGACGACAAAAATTCTCATAACGTTTTCCCACCGAGCACTCGACACCGATCCCTGGGCACTGGGCAAAGGCCATCTACTTGGCCATTGATTCCTGCGATCGGTAGCTGTATCTGTAAATGTATCTGTATCTGTATCTGTAACTGAGCCACCCACTTATTAGCTGGTTAACCAAAAATTGCATTCACTTTGAATGTATTGAGACAATAACAGCACTCTTAGCCAAAGGCCAACGCACTCGCTGAATCACTGCACATAGGCATGTGTATTGGCAATTTATATGCTATTTACTATATGTATTCGTATATACTATTATTATTATTATGTGGATGTCACACACGACGCGGCACGCACGACACCCGGATCCGGCTAAATGAAAAGGAGGCACCGAGCTAACCGCACAACTGGCGTCCACCAACTGAACGAGCCGTTTTCCAATTGCCATTGCTCCGCCGGCGGTTCCAACGGTTACGGCGTGGGCCTCTATCTATATCTCCTGGCTCAGGCCCACACTCACTCTCTCTCTATCGCTCTATCTGGCTCACCCACTCTCCGGGGCTCTCGGTGTCCCTCACTCTCCGGCGGATAGCACCTCTCCGGCTGACCGCGAAAAGTGTCAGGGCGGGCGACAAACTTGAATTTAATTAAAAGGCAACGCGACGACAAAGAAAATTGAATTGGGTATTGGGATAAAGAGGATATACCCTAACGGTATAGAAAGAATATTTTGGGTACTATGGATCTATTGTTAAAGGAGTGGTTTTAAGGACATATCTATCTGGTTCAGCTTGAAAAGTATACTTTAAAAATCATTTAATGAAATATTAAGTACTCTTTAAAAGTAATATTTAAGTTTTGTACCCAACACTGAATGTCCTTTAACTTCTCGAAATGTTGGTAGACCCTTGGCTAGGGCAGCGAGCGTTCATATAATAAAAAAAAAAGTATAAATGTGTGCTGCCTAGAATGAATTATTGTTACAACAAGAAAAAACAACGGCAGGCAGAATATAAATAAATAAATTATGAGTTTGCTTCTATACATTTTTGTTTTGTCTCTCGTTTGGTCTTCTGCGCCTATACACACACTTTTTGCATTTCTTTTTGTGACCCCACGGGCCCCGGGCAGCACTTGGCCCCAAATGGGGGAGTAGGGTGTTGGGTGTTGTGTGTTGGGTGTTGGGTGAGAGAAGGTACCGCCAGCACGGACGGTGTGGCAGGTTAACGGGAACGTGAACGTTAACGTTACTGCTACAGTTAACTCGGGCGAGTCACGCCATGCCGCCAGTTAGCTGTCGTTTCATAATTTACGCGCTTTGTTTGCTATTTCCTGCGGGGGCAGCCGTGGTAACAAGTTGGCCCAGTTTGTTTGCACATGCCACTATTTCCACTAGCCATAATTGCTCATCATCCCTTAAAGCTCACACCCCCTGCCTGCCTGCCTGCCGTTTTAAATCTGCAACATCCCTCCGGCATCTCACCGTCATCATCAAAAGCCAACGGCGTGCACTTTATTTATAGTTCTCATATTCAGATTATTATTTTTGTATTATTTTTTTGCAATGCTTGGGCGGTTAGGTTCTCCGCTTCATTGCATTTACGCAATCATAAATAGAGAAGGAGAAAAATTGTTATTCAATTTAATTCGGTCTACTATTTTTGAACACCATTAACCTTGAATCTTGTCGCTCGGTGGCGTATACGCAATATTTTTCTGTCATTCTTCTACGAGATTAAAATTCAAATAAAAGAAACGGTTCAAACCTTCTCTCAATCGAAATTAAATAACTTATGAACTTGTATTAACTAAATTATATTTGCACAATTGAGAATTTATTGCTTTGTAAAGGAATTTGATTGAATTTTTAACTTTTTTCCGGGAAATTCTACTTTGCTTGCCTTTGCGGTTCCTTTACAATGTTTGGATTACTTTCAGAGCTCTTTCATCGATCCGGGCTAGAATGCAGTTCGTCGACGTAGAATGAATTATTTATAACATGGCTAACACTGGCTAGAACTTGGGCCCCAGATGGGGAATATTTTTCGGTTGAGTCGCCTTAACTGGCCCTAAGACACTGTGTGCCAAGTCAGCTGAATCAGGCGCCTACATAGCAGCTGCGACTAATGAATGCGGGTGGAATAGATAGCGAACGATATAAATTATGCCGCCAGAGTGAACCGCAGAGGCGATTTTTCTGTCATTTGACAGGGTCTTGGGGATGGAGGAAGGGTGAAAGGTGCGGCTTAAAGGGGCTCTGAATGCGGACACAAAACCAATCTAGCGAATGAAGTCACACGACTGCCGGTGGATTGATAATAATTTACATCGCGAACTATCGATTTTCGGGGGCGTGGGCGATCCCCTGACCGCCTCTATCTTGACGCATGTCCGTCAAAGCGAATCGCTCGAAAGGTAAAGGCAAGAGGCCCAGAAAAGAGACACTGACAGAGCCAGAGACAAAGACAAACACCAAGACAGACAACTGACGAACCTGACAAATACCCTTCGACTTTTTGAGCAATTTATGGCCAGCACTTGGCCCGCTGATTGGGGCCGTTGATTGCTGGCCACCGTTCGTTGGACATTGTCCAAGGCCAAAGGGCTTAGGCTGCACTTGGTCAGTGAGTGAGTGCTGTGGTGTGCGGCGGGTCTCTGTGTGCCACATTCTCAAAGGTCACGCGAGACCCTGCGTACAAAGGGGGTTTGTGCCACAGGGGGCCGTAGTGATGGAAATCCCATTTATTAAATGAAGCGAAACGAATTCGAAATGGAGAGTGAAACGCTTCTTAAGGCAGTGGGTAATCGTTTGTAAAAGGATCATAAAATACATTATATAATAAAATAAATATACACCTTTTTATTTTTGCTAGTATTCTTTTGAATTATAATAAATGGAAATCAGATAATATAAATGGAAATTCATAACTGATGATTTATTTTAAAAAAACCCCGTTAAGAGGAGTATATTAAATAGCTATAAAATAGCAATGGGTCAATGGGTCATTAAGATAGTGATTATTGATTCTTATCAATGTGACAAGGACAGTTTAAAATTAAGTGCAACTGTGTTCTATATGCAAATCAGCTTGATAAGAACAGTATAAGTATAATAATCGGGTAATACCGCAATGAAAACTATCAGTTTTTCGTGAATTAAATGTCTTTTGAATTTTGACTGATTGATTCGTAGTACTGATAACATGACCTGTGTATTCGATGCGTATAGGTCTCTGGAGGACCGATAAGGTGAGCTCTACGATTTGGATGGTCTTTCGGAAGCGCTGCGATTTTACGGGTATTTTCTGATTCACGTAAGACTTAAAGGGCTTTACCTTTGGCATGATGGGCGGATAGAACGGTGGCAGTTCGTGACAATTTGGACACCAGCTGGCCATTTTTGATGGATCGGTGTGACCACGGCTATTCCAATTAGAGCCCTCAGTGTTGTCGCTGTGGTAGTTTCGATGGATTTCGATGTGGTTTTTGTTGTGGTTGTGGTTGTGATTGGTATTGGTATTCCCTCCTTTTTCATATTCGCTTTCTTTTGGGTAAAGTGTTTTTTTGGTTGGTGTGGTCGTGCGAATCGTAAATGTGTATTGTGGATGGGTGGTGGGTGGTTCTTTTTGGTGGTTTTTGGTGCAATGTGGGCGGAGTACTCACCTAGTACAGGCTAAACCACCGAGGCAGGGCTCCAGGGCTGCCAACATTCACACGCTCAAATCGCACATCAATAGACGATTTGTGTTGTTGCAGCTGCGACTTGGCCTCGCAAATGTTGCACGTGGAAATATTCGAGCTTTTCACGTATTCCGTTTTCGCTATAGACACTTCTTGGCTGGTTATTTCATAGTTGCGTTTTTGAAATTTCTTTACTTCTTCATTATTTAATAGTTATTATTTAGATTGGTGTTATCAGATTTGTTAACATTATCGGGTTCATTGTGCGTTTGTTTGTTTCTTTCTTTATTTTTTGTTTTTTTTTTTGATTGATAGTTTCTTTTATATTTTAATTAGAATTGGAATTGATTACAAATCCGTTTATTCAAACTGCTCATGTTTTCTTTCAACTTTTGTTTGCCTACGAAAATTTCCTTCTCTATTAAGCTGCAAGAGATTCATTAGATTGAGCGATATATGAATATGAAATAATTTTTAAATTGGCATAAAGCCACCGAGCGCGTTAATTAATTATATTTTTTAGTTATGCTGTCATCGTTATATTCTCAGCGATTTCGTTTTAATTTGTTTATCACCGTCAAAATTTGTCAAACTTATATAGTGCCATTTACAATTTCTTAGAATCGTGTTAAAGTTGGACAGCAAATATTAATATGTCACCTTTAATTTTAAGGTAAGGAATGGGCTTTATCTTATTTATGAAAAAAGGAAAAGCGAGGCGGTCAAGTAAATAAATAAATAAAGACGCGAAACAAACTTCAAAGCAAAACCAGCAGCTGAGCGTCGGATTGGGAGAAGCTCCGCCGCTTTCACGCTTTTCCTCAGTTTCCAGCTCTCGATGGCCGCCGAGATTCCGCTCTTTCTCTCGTCTTGGAGGATTGCGGAATGGCGTCTGCGCCTTTAAGCGAATCCGAAAATTCGCTGGGGAAAGCTTTTTCTCGCCTGCCAACGTCGCAAATGAATTTTGATTAAGCATACGCCATGTAGGCGCAAGAAATAATTAAAATAAGTTTACACTTTGTTATAATTAAAAATATGAATCATTTTAATACTACTACATATTATCCTCTTTTTTCGTAACAATTTTGTAGCATAGCAAATCTCTACTTCTACTAAAACTTCGTCCTGTTCGCTGCTACTCCTGCGGGCTGTCGTCGAAACGGAAACACACTGCCCTAGTTTTTAGTTTTCCTTCGTGTCACACTCACACATACACACACGCAAATCACAAACCTCGACGCACACTTACAGACATGCATTTAACAAGCTGCTTAACGTGACTTCTAACAATGGGAGCAGGACAAAAATCGAGTCAAATGAAAGTTGCATTTTCGTAATAAATAAGCAAGCGACACAAATTCCCCAGCACGCAAACGAGCTCTGATTGCAATTCGTGGGTGTGTGTGGCTGTGGGAGGTGAGCGGACCCGAAGGGGAAATGTAAACAGAGCTGAGCTGTCGTCCTGGCCGCGCATTGAACTCACTGGGATTGAGGCGCCAGGCTTCGGTGCCTGGCTTTGTAGGTATCTGTATCTACTCCTTGACACAGACACAGATACAGACACTGTTAAACATACAGATACAGATACGGATGCGGACGCACACAGGCAACGGCTTTCGGCCAGTGACTGACTGACACACATATACCAAGAAACGCGCCCACGAAGGCAACGAACACCAAACGGACAACGAGTAGGAAGCAACAAAAATAACATTGACGATGGCGGCGCCGACGACGACAAGCGGAGGAAAAGGGACTACGAACCAGCGAACGATACAACTGTATCTCCGGACTATATCATCGGGTCCTTTCGTTTTGGGAACTTGTGGTGTGCTCGTTTTGTGCGTTCGCATGTAAAAGAAAAACTGGCTCACTGTGCCGTATCTATGACTGTAAGTATGCGCATGTGTGTGTGCGGTCTATATCTGTGTGTGTGTGTGTGTGTTAAAACCAGTGTATCCTTTTAATGAAAACCAGCAGCAGAGCCCTCGGAAACAAAACCAAACTATCATTTATATTTGATTGTAGCACATTTTTCAGCTAATGGCTTCGTCTTCAAGTTTTTCCTTCTTTTCCTTCATATAATCACAATTTGCATTTAAGGCACACGGCCAAACACGCACACCTCTCGGTCATGCTATTTTAATTGAATTTCCTGTGTGTATGTGGGTCGCACATTTTCACATTCACTGAGCCCGTTTTCAACGGATACCGAATTTTGCAGAATTACAGTTTCCCATAATGGCTTCGATAATTGACAAATTTGGCGTTCTGTCCTTAGTTTTCATTGAATTTTCTCGCAATTAGCAAACGCAGTTTAAAAATTTTTCACATTCTTGTGTGGGTGTGTGTATAAGTCCGTATACATATAGGCGAAAGGCACTTTTCCACACAGTCCCCACTCACACACACACACGAAGCCCAGTCCCGACGCGCTTCGTTCTAAAAACCAACCTTTCTCGTCAGCAGCGTATACAATTCTGCGCGATGTCGACTCCGACGACTTGCAACTCGGTGGCAGGGACCGATGCGGACATGACTACGGACGGCCCAAGCTCAATCCCGAGCTTTTCGGAGTACCGCGGCTGCACGGTAATGGACGCTATGTTCGATTCATCAAAATAGGCGCCAAAACCCATTCACTATGAATGAGCGCGAGCTCTGGGGTGTGTGTGTGTGTGCTTGTATTTGTCCTATTACTTGCGATGCACACGTGGCGTATGTGGAATACTCTCAAGAAACTATTGCATACTTTTAGGTCAAATTATCATAATATATAATATGGTTCATTTCTTTATTTAAATACTGCCACTACTACTAAAAAGTGCCATTATTTTACAATATTTAAAGTAAAGTATACAATAATCTTATGAACTATGTAGCAGCAAAGTTTAAAATTCCTTAGAATTACTAATAGCTTTATAACAAAGCTTTATAAACTAAAAGAAGCTTGTCCAATAGTAAAGTTTTTTTGAAACAAATAAGAATTGGGTTAATAGCTCGCACCAATATAGCGAATCCATAAATCAAATCAAATTATTATCAAATTAACAATTATTTAAGGGATATTTGTAATTTGAACTACGCGCACCAGGTCACACTTTCGATATAATTAATCGGTTTTGGAGATGAGCTTTTAAAGTATCGGTATCCTGAATATATCTTGGTTTAAATAGGATATAAAAAGGATATATTTAACTAGCTGTTCCAGGAAAAGTTTCAAGGATTCTATGGCTACTTATATTTTTATTTATATTTCCCCCAGTCTCATTACAAAATGGTCCCTATATAAATACAGCCATAAAGAGCTGTGAAGGCAACACTGCCCGACGTAACCGGCTTTTAGATATCCGTTCGTATTTGACATTCTGACTCCATATTAGGAAACAAAGAACCATGACGACGGCAGTGCTGGGCGGCGGACTAAGCGGCCTCTCCGCCGGCTACTACCTGTTGCGCCGGTTTGGAAAGCCGCTGACCATCTACGAAGCGGCTCCGCGAGTCGGAGGATGGGTGCGATCCGAGTTCCGTAAGGATCGGGACTTTATCTTTGAGAGCGGTCCGCGCACTATTCGACCGGTTGGTATTCCGGGCGCCAACACATTAGAGCTAGTAGAGGAGCTGCAGTTGGAGGTGAAGCCCATTACCCGTAGCCATGTGGCGGCCCGTAACCGAATGCTGTACGCCAAAGGCAAGCTCTGCCTCTTGCCGAACAGCCCTAAAGGTCTCTTCGGTGTCATGCCGCCCTTCACAAAGCCTCTGTATAAGGCGCTACTTCGGGATCTGGTAACCCGGAGCACACCGGCCAAGTTGGAGGACGAATCCATTTACAGCTTTGCGGAACGTCGATTTGGAAAGGAAATCGCAGACTACGCCATCAGTCCAATGATCTGTGGAATCTGTGCCGGAGATGCTCGCCAGATCAGTGTACGATTTCTAATGGAGGGGCTCTTCGAGAAGGAGCAAAAATATGGCGGTGTTCTAAAGGGATCGGTTATCGCGCGATTCAAGGGCAAGGTGGACGAGGGAAAGGAAGGCCTATTTTCCCAGGGCCAGCCCAAGCTGTACGCGCAGGCACTACAGGAGAAGTGGGCCATGTACGGACTCAATGGCGGTTTGGAAATACTGCCCCGAGCAATGAGAAAGTACCTTGGCGAGCGGGATGTCAACGTACAATTGAGTAACGAGTGCAAAAACTTGACCTTTGGAAGCTCGGGCGTTCGCATGACTGTCAAGGACGCAGATGTTCCTGTAGATCACATCATCAGCTCCTTACCCACCCACAAATTGGCGCCATTGGTCAAGCAGCAACACCCTTCACTTTCCGCGCAACTATTGGATATTCCCTACGTGGATGTGGTGGTGGTGAATATGCAGTTCCAAGGCCAGCACCTCAAACAAGATGGTTTTGGCCTGCTGGTTCCCCCGGTAGAAAAGCTGCCAATCCTCGGAGTGATATTTGACAGCTGCTGCTTTGACATGGGAGGTAATACAGTGCTCACTGTAATGATGGGCGGCCACTGGTTCGATAAGTGGTTTGGGGATAGCCCTAGTCAAAAGCAAATTCTAGACCTGGCCACCCATCATGTACAGAAGATCCTGGGAATCCGGGAGCAGCCAAAGTTCAGTCGGGTGCACACACTCCACAAGTGCATACCACAATACACGGTTGGTCACAAGCGCCGGGTAGACAGCATCCGAAAATATCTAAAGACTTACAAGCTGCCTCTATCCCTCTGCGGTGCCGCCTACGATGGTGTGGGAATCAACGACGTCATTCTGTCTGCCCGGCGTCAGGTGGAGGCACTGCAGCTGGCCTAACTGAAATCCATTCCTCTAAAAACTATGCCCTTTATATTCCATTGGTGATTTTGTTATATTTGTCTAAAGCTTGTGTATAGTAAAGTATTTCCTTTGTACATCGATTGGTTTTTTACTTTCCGTGGCCTCCCATACATGGCGGACTCTTTTCTGGGGCCTGCTCCGGCTCCCACTGCTTCGGTGTCTTGGCCTCGATGGAAAGAGCATGCATAAATTCAAAACCGGCCTCTTTCAAGGCGTTCTTAACCGTATCATTGACCAGACGATGGCGCTAAAATCAATTGAAAATCAGTTATTCATACATCTAAACTTCAAAGTGTTTTACGAACCTTAATCAACGTCAGATCATTAAACTTTTCTGAGACTACGAACACCCGAAAGTGGGACTCCGAGTATTTGGGAACATTGTGCTGAGGCGATTCGTTGATAACTTCTAGGTACACCGGCTTTAGCTCTGAGTTAAGCGCCTTCCGCATCGCCGACTCAATTGGAGGATACTGTGCTGCCTCCTGCGACATGGTTGCTCTAGGGTAAATGTGTCCTATGCCAGTAATTGCGGGCGTCAGTTTATTCAGGTTTCTCAAGGAAACTCCAGCGAAGAGGCGGATAGTTGAATTTAACATGTTTCCAGTCGCACAGCTGTTTACAATTACATAAACATCTGCCTGTCAGGGTTGTCTAATAGTATTAAAACGACAGAGTTGCCCATAAGTTTATTTTTAACGGAAATTTAAAAATGAAGCTCATATATTTCCACAAAATACTTTTTACACCAAATATTTTTTGAAAGCCTAGTTAATTAAACTCGAAAATGTTGCATTTATTACAAATAAAATGTTTGTGTAGAAAATATTAAAAGTGAGGAGTATTTAATACAACTAATTTTCTCAAAAAAGGACTTAATGCAATAGATCTTAGATTACTTTATTGGGTGGCAAAATCAACAGATACGCAGCTCATGCTCCTAATAGATTCCTATGCTTACAAATAATCAAGCAAATATCATGTGTAGAGTCAAATCATAGAAAGGCGTTTCTCATTTACAAATCCAGAATCAGTAGTCGACTAGTTTCTTGAGCTTCGGAGGAGCTGAAATAACCACGCGTCCTCGATTCGATGAACCACTGTTGCCACTGTTGCCTCCATGACTGAATTCTGCCTCCCTGTCACGATCACGTCCCCGCATATGCTGATGCTGATGCTGATGCTGATGCTGATGCTGGTGCTGGTGCTGCTGCTGTCTAAACCGATCGCGATTCCTGTCCATGCTACGGTCCCGTTGCCGTCTGCGTCTTGACTGGCTTCTGCGACTACGGGAATGTCGACGGTCTCGACTTCCGCTGCGCCGACGGCTATGGGATCGTCGCTTACGCTCCACGCGACTCCCACTTCTCGATCGAGACCTTTGTCTTCGATTATATCTGGGACTAGGTGTTCTAGATCGTCGTCTCCGCTCTGTGCGACTGTTGCTGCGTCTGCTAGGCTCATCGGGCAGAGGACTCCTTCGACGACTGTGCGATCGACTGTGACTGCGTCTTGACGACGACTTGATCATCAGGCTTTCCGAGGCCACGGACTCCGCCTCGCTTCCAGAAAGTTTGCCGCTGGAAGGCGTTCCGTACTTATGCCGCAACTCCCGACGCCTGTGAATATGGAGATGTGAGAGACTGGCTATGTTAGAAGCCACCCACATCCACTATACTCACCTTCGACGTAACTTGAGCGCCAATTCGCGCATTTCGTCTTCTCGCTCCTGCTGTTGTTGACGCTCCCGCTCCGACTTTTCAATCTCTGCGCGCTTGTCAGCTTTATCTGCAAGATAGTCGGTTGTTAATAAAAAGTTTTTATGGATTGAGAAGACTATTGGTGAACATCACACTACAATCCAATTGGCTTACATTGCCGGTTTAGTAAATTCTGCATTTTTCGCTTAAGCCGCTCACGCAGATTGGGTCGTCCGGCTCCTGATCCGCCGCCGCCACTGGCATGTCCAACTCCCTGTAATTGTCACAAATCACCTATTTAGAAGGATTCCTATTTTCGAGGGCTTTATAAAGGGAGCAAGGGCGTACGGTCAAAAGTGTCGGGTTAAGGGGTTCCGTCAAGGATTCCCTGGGTTCCCAGGAATCTCAGTCAGTTTACTAATATTTAAAAACAATAGAAAAGCAAGCTTCGGTTCCCGAAGCTGTAAATGCCTATGCAGGGGATATTTGGAGCATAATGTAGGAAAACAATGGTATTTCTAATTGAAGTGCATCAAACAAAAACATTATTCCCATAACATAGCATAGCAACAGTTTTACGGAACAACTGACATACAAAAAGAAAATCAAAAGATGTAAATTATATTAAAAAAAGGGTGACCGCGTTGCAGTCTGGTTTGCAAATGAACGGAAGTTCATATTCACATAATCAAGACCCGCTGCAACGACAATAAAGGACTAGAAATAAACAATGAATCAACAATGGGACGGGGCAGGGATGATCACATGTGGTAGCATGGTTGGGGTTGTGGTTGAATTGAGAACACGATGCTGCCTGCTCGGGTCCGAAAGTTGCTCATTGGTTTGGTTGGGAGGCTGAGACGTGAATTTTGTGGTGTACTCCAGTTTGGTGGGGCATTGGACATGTGGCTTTGCTTACTGACTTTGGTTTCGGTAGCAGAACTATATTTGCCTGTTTGATTACCCGTGCTGCTCGATGACATGGCCGGTGGTAGAGCGTGGGAACGCTCTGACCTGAAAAAGAATCAATTTCAAAATAAGTTAAAGCTCGGTGTTAAGAAATGGGGTTATTCTTTTGGCTGTTTTACATTACCAATCGCTGCAGCATTAACTTACGCAGTATCCACGTCCACATCGTCAGAATCGTCTGCTCGCTTCACGGTCTGCGGCTGCTGCTGATCCTCGTTTTCGCTGGCATCGCTGTTCTCCGCTGCCGATGAGGATGATGACGAGTCGTTGGCCCTTTTCCGGCCGTAATAACGCTTAAGAGGTGGAGGCGGTGGCTCCACCACTTGCGGCTGCGCCACTGCTGCAGCAGATTGGTTTAATAGTCTCGTAGGTAGGGGATAACTGATCATTGGAGGAGCTGGCTTTGCTTGTTGCTGTTGAAGGAGCTTCACCGCAGTCAGAGTGGATGTTGTTGTAGTGGTTGTAGTGCTTAGGCAGTAACTACCGGCTGCCGCTTGTGCTGGAGGCGATTGCTTCTTCTTGGGGCGACTCCGAGAACGGGATCGACTCCTGCGCCTGTAAGAACTCGCACTTGAGCTACGCGAGGAGTATGAGTAGCGTTTCCTTGACCTTTTGTAGCTGGGGCTGCGCGATTTATACCGCTTCCAAGAACCAGAACGCGACCGCGACCTAGAACTGGATCGCCTCCGTGACCTCGACCTTGATCTGGATCTGGAGTAATACCTTCTACGGCGGCGAGAACGCGTCCGGCTTCTGCTTCTTCTGTGATAGCTCCTGCTGCCGCGATTTCTCCTACGGCTTCCACTGCGACTTCTGGACGCCGTGGCACTGCGAGAACGTGAGCGGGATCGGGAATGCCTTCTGCTGCGCTTTGACGATTCATTCATTAGTTTCAGCTTGTCCAGATTGTCCTTGACCTTTTGAGCATAGGTTACCGAAGAAGCACTGGCAGCGGCCACAGCTGCTCCACTACTGGCATTAATACAGGACTCGCCCAGTGTCAGTCCCGGTTTTGAAAGGCTGATGGTGATCTTAGAGTGCGGCTGCATCTCGTCCTCGCCACCGAATGAGGTAATGTAAGTGATCTTCTCGGGACCCGCCTCGGATGGCGATGGCGACCTTGAATCGGTGTCCTCCTCCTTCTCCTTTTCATTGCCCTTTCCGCTATTTTTCTTATCCTTATCCTCTTTGGCAGCGTAACTAGGTGGACTAAATGGGCGATTGGCGATCCTTCGCTCCTTTTGCGCCCTCCGTTCCCGCCGAGACTTGCGTCCACTTAACAGCATCTTCTCCTGTTCTTCTTCGCGGGCGATACGCAAGGCATCTGCCTCGTCTGCATCTTTGGTCAAGTGCGAGAAAAAATCATTGCTCTTCATACCGTAGTTTCGACCACAAGCGTTCAGTTCATGAGCCTGGGCAGTATCCAGTTTTCCGATGTCAATGGACACATCCATATCGATATCGGAATCAGATTCGTCCGAACCCTCGCCCTTTTCGCCACTTTTCGAGGGAACTCCGGCACCAGCTGCAGATGTAGAGCTAATGGCACCAAACGGTTGCGGACCAATAGCGGCTGCATCGCCAGCGTCATCATAGGAATACCCAATTGTCGCTCCTCCCGTTTTCTGTTTCTTCTTGGACAGATTCCTTTCCGCTTCTAGTTGTGCATTTGCGCCAAACTGCTCCTCCAGGTAGAGCTGATGCAGAAACTTATCCTCACTGACGTTAAGGAAGTCATTCTGAGCCAGAATACGATACCGCTCATAGTTCAGCTGCCGCTCCTCGGCGGTTAGGTCAGAGTCAGGATCACCAGACTCCCCGCTTGTCTTTGTCACCGGAGGAATATAGTCAAGATGGGCACGAACATCGAAACGGTCAATCAGATTGTCCTGCTGCCCCTGCCACGGCACACTGTAAGAGAAGCCACTGATTAGGAACACTACCCACGAAATGTACGTCTTAAAAGAGCGCTCAGACTCAAATTCAATATCACTTGCATGATGGCGGCTCCGTCGCCGGCGGCAGCAACAGCGGGGTCCAAATAAATCTTGCTCCGGCGGCCGTGCAGCTGCAAGAACTGGGTGGGATCCGCTTGTATCTTGTCGTAAAAGTACTGTCGCCGCTCCGCCCGCTTGCGGTAGTCGACGATCAGGCCGCGGATCTTTCGCTCCTGCTTGCGGGCCTCGTGCCACATTGTTGTGTGTGTTGTCGCAGCGCTTGCCGGTAGCCAAATGAGCAAGATGCTCCAAAATATCCTGTCACGCCCGGCGTTTTAAGTCGACTCCTGTACTTGTCGTCGCTGCCACTTTCCAACACTTTCAAGATCTTTAGTGTTGGAAAAGTTCAAATAAACAGGGTTTCAAAGCGAAAGAAATGTCGTTAAAAGACCGCCAAAGCTTTCGATTTTAAGATAAATTGTATTGAAATCATGTATTTATTATTATTAATTGTTAATCTAGAATAAAAATACTACAATTTGAAAAAAAAAACATCTAAACAATACTGATTCATCGACACGTAGACCGTTATTTTTTGCCCTTCTGGCAGCACTTTGAAGCCTGCGCCGTTTCGTCCTTTGGTGGTGGAAAGAAAATGAAACAACAAAAGGATAATAAATAACAGGCTAAACTGGAATGGGCCACAACACAAAAATTGACGCTCAGCGCTTTCTGCGGCATCGATTTTAAAGGGGAACAGGATACATCCACAGCTACAGGCATCGAGAAGATACATCCGCAGGATACATCCTCACGACTAGGCTCACACCCACGGGGATTTATAAGCAAAACGAGTCAAGCTCGTTTCCAGATCTAGTTTTGATGTCCTCGAGCCGACGCTACTACTTCACGTCGGAGCTGGAGGACAATGGAGCCATAGAGAAGAACAACAATGAAACAGAGGTGGAAGCCGATAAGGATCCAGACAACGATCCAGAGGATGCGGAATTCCTTCAGGAAGTGCCCTACTCGTCGAGTAGCGTTGACCGGAGCTCGGTGGGGTCCATTCCGTGGGCGGACGATGCCATCAAGAAGAACTTACTGGCCTGGGAGCGGGTGGAACGGTTGCTGAGTGGCGAAGATTCCCTTGAAAACGAAAAGGAACCGGAGCTGCGTAATGAAATAGCAGACTGGCAACGAAAGTTCCCAAGTTTGCTTGGTCGGAAAACGCGTTACATGCGACACCACAGCTTTGATAGTCAGGCGCGCGAGGATATTGACTCTATTTCCAATCTCAGCTTAAACTCCCTAGACGACGACGATGACGATGAGGCAGAGGATGGGTTCCTCACCCCAACCGCCGAGCGTCATCATCAACCTTTAACAAGATCATATCAGCGTTCCGGACAGAAGCTAGTGGATCTGCTAGACAGGGATCTAAGTGTAACCTCAATATCTGTAAAATTGCTAAAGCGCCAGCGCTCGAATCAGACTGAAATGCCCATCTCAGCATCTCATACCCAATCATCGGCTAATCGATTACGGATGCCTCCCATTCTCAACGTGCTGGACACAAATCGTCGCTTCCGGGGATTATTGAATAACCGGAGCTTCGTGCAACTAACCCAGGTCCAGCAGCAGAAGCATCAGCAGCATCAACAGCACCAAGCCAAGTCGGCCGTTTTAACCAACCAGAGCAGTCGATCATCTTGGCACATGCCCATAGCAGCAAATCGATTCTTTAACAATAAGAATTCCATTGTTTTGCCTTCGTTAAAGCTGGGGAGGCACAGGGATTTGGCCACAACAACCGCCACATCTAGTCAGAGTAACTCCAGCGGTGGCGGCGGACACAACAGCAATGGCAACAGTTCCTCCAACCGATCTACACGTCAGTTGCCTCCTTTTGGACTGGGAATGAGCTTAGGCAGTGTTTCTAGCAACACGCCATCCACGGGGCGTTCCATATCCGCGGCTGTTCACCATCCTCGATCGGAATTCGTCCCGAGCAGCGCCTTCTACATACCATATAGTGCCTCGAAATTTAAAGCCTTCAAGTAACCTCAATAAAACTGAACCTAAAGGACCTTAAGTTTCTTTTTTATATATGTTCATTCCGTTTTTCCATTTTTACAAACATCCTGGGGGATAATAATGAGTGCTTACTTACGAAATGTTATAAAAATTTAAATTTTTTAAATAAGTTTTTTAAAAGTACAAACGATTTCTTCAATCAATAGAATTAGTTAAATGTATTATGAACTATTATCTTCTTTATTATTGTCTTATTATATATTTAATTCTTAAACAACGTTTTATTTTTTAAATTATCCCGATAAACCCTATAGCCAGTCAACTCTAAGCACCCGTATTGTCAAGACGTAGACGTCCATCATGCTCTGTGAGGTAAAGGGTGTCCGCCAGACACTGCTCCGTTATTAGCTCCTCCACCCGATCGTGCATCTGAGATTGGTTGATATGAGTCACAATGGAAATGCTTTGTAAAGTAAACTTTATAAATCTCACCCCCTTGGCTTTGTGTTCAGCCAGAAGCTCGGGATATTTAAAGGCGGGTCCGAAGTTTACGCTGACAGTGGCACTTTTGTGGATGGAAATAGCAGGGAAGTAGCTGCCTGCATAAACATCCTCGAAAGCCACTCCCTGCGACTGGCCGTTCTTGAAGAACTCGATGCGACTTCCGCTCAGGATGTGCATATTCTTCAGCGTCTCGCTCACCTTGTCCTTGTCCTCATAGTAGAGATGCGACTTGAACTTGACCAGGGGCTGTGAGAGAATAACAAGATTATCAACTATATTGCCAATTAGGGTGTATAATTTAGAATACATTCAATTGGCGTCTAAGGCCATATCAATGGGGTGGGACTTTTCAAGCTTTCAATTCAAATATGTAGGTTAACAACAGGATAATCTTGATTGTATATTCTTAATTATGGATTCAATTAAGGAAAAAATAACAGAAAGTCCTTGAATTGATAATGTAAACTTACCCGATCCTTGAACGTGTTGGGCAAATAATCATGGCCCTTTTCCTCAGGCAGCTCGATAAGAAAACCAAGAGTGTCTCCCTCCACATAGGCGTCGGTGTAGTGCTTTCCTTGACTTTCGGTAAACTTGGTTCCCTTGCGGGAGCGCCAGGAGTAGCCGAATTTATCATAGCCAAGGGGAGCCTGCAAGTTCCCATACTCCCTGCCCCATCCCAATCGCGTCGCTGCACCCTCGGGCATCTCTTCGATTGTGATCTCGTAGTACCAGCATCCCCGGTTCACAGCTAAAAATTATAAGTTTTAATATAAATCCGAAGGATTTTAGGTACTTTTCTTACAGTGTGTGGCACGGACCATGCAGTATCCTCTTTCTCCAGTGACTGCCAGTCGATCTTCGCTGATTTTTAGTTGCGGCGCCCGATCGTGCAGTGCCAGGAGTACGGAATGCGGCACTAGGGTCCGATACAACCACCCCGGAATGGGTTTGCCGGCCCAGTCGGAGCTCTCGTCAAACTCCTGGCGGAACGGAGCATGCGGATCGGGCTCCGCCAATATATACCTGTAGCCATCCTTGTTGAAGGGGTGCTCCAGGGGATAGCCATGAGGTGGCAACTTCACATTGGCAGTTATATCCGAACTGGGGCGACCTTTCTTTCCCGTGGGACCCGAATCCGTGCCCGGGAACTTGCGCTTTTGCCTGTTGTTCTTGGAAAGGGCTGTTCGAGGAAATATAAAAGAGGAAGTAAGTATTGCCTACGTGACTAAAGTGGTTGCCCCATCCCTATCTTACACTCCTCCTCGGGGAACGATGACGCCATGGCAGGACAGCGGAATACCCGGACTCACTTCCAACTAAAACGTACAAAGCGCTCAAAATCAAAATTCAATAAAATTCAAAATCAATTCACGCACACAATCAAAGGACCGAAAAAAAATATAAACACAAAAGCAACTAAAGCGTAACTATTTATTTATTAATAATGAATGAGAATGAGCCGACTTGTGTTGAGCGCTTCTGCCAGCGCCAGCGCCACCCCACACTACCCCGCCCACAATCTCTGGCTACGTGGGGCTACCAAATGGCTCTCTCGCTCTCCCCCACTCACTGTTTACTAGTGTGTGTGTAAACGTTTTCCGCTCACGCCTACTAGTGTGAGTGTGCAAAAACTATACGACAAACTACGATCTTTTCTTAGCCTTGCAAAACAGTTATGTATTTATAACTAAGAAAACGTATCTGATAGATACCGGCAATTGCTTTGGTTTCGGAAAAGCACAGCTGACTGGGAACAGAGCTACAGAGCTACGGTCTAAGTAACTGATTTCCAATTAAACACGCACTAAACGAATTATGCCCCACTGTGCAGGTATCAGCTGGGAGGCCAGTGTTGCCAATTTGGAGCCTATTTGGAGCAGCTTTTTATACCCTTGCAGGGTATATATATCATACCCTTGCAACTTACTTTGTGTGTAGCCATCGTCAGTGAGTTTTAACGCGCCGCTCTTGCTCATGCTTTCATAGTTCGGTTTAATGACTCGAAGGTCCTGGTGAATCAAGCCATACATGGGGCCATGCTCCGAATGCTCCTCGTAGGTGAACATTGTCTGCACATCCTTGATAAGCGATCGTTGCACGGTGCTATACCATGACTGGGTCAGTCTTCGCGGCATTGTGGTCATGGCTTCCCAGTACTGCTCGATGTACGGGATGATTTCCTTATCCTTGCTAAATTGGATTTGGCGCTTTCCTTCTCTGGCGGCCGCCTGTTGCATATTCGCAATTGCACAATGGCACATCTGCGATATGGCTGTAAATAAATGAAGGTTAATAATACGTAGAGGTTAGCTAGCAACCACTTACTGGCCTGACTTTTACGGAAACTCTCCATGCCGGATGCGGAACAGAGCTTGCATACGAAGACATAGTTGGTGATGAATGGCAGTAACTTTCCCTTCCCCAACTGATAGGATAGACAGGACTCGTGCACCCATCGCGAACAGGTGGCGCAAAGTAGCTCAACGATGTTGAGATTCCGTTCGTTCAGGCTAAAAAATGTCAGTTGTTATTAATTGCACAAACCAAACATGGCACCGGGTTACCAATAACAAGCACCGGCGGGGATACGATTTTCCTGAGGTTTCTCCTCCTCCGGATTGAAGTTGACTTCGGAACTAGACTCCGTGGGTGAGCTGGTGTCCATTGGTACCTCTTCCATAGCAATCAGTCTTACTTTTTAGTCAAAAAATAGGCAAGTAAACAAATTTTGTTGACAGCAGAGTGTGACCGTCCGGTTTTTTCCCAGTTCCCGCTAAAACGCCGGCTCTCCTGTTTGATCAACCGCATATTTTTCCAGAGATACGGGCACGCTAACCGGAACGATAGCGATAGCGATAACGATAGGCGATAGCACACCTGGTCGAAGGCTGACAACTCTGCCACTGCCTCTTGCTCGTTTGTAATTGTATATTGTATATATATACATATATATTCATACATATATATGTCCGAGTCCGAGTGTGGAATTATCATTTTTTTGTTGCCGAAAAACAGTGTTCCGTGGAGAGAGCTCGCGGCATCCTAAATGGCATTGCACCATCGCCGGGAGCGAGCCGAGCGACGAATACCAACGAATATCAGCGTCCCGTATCCAAGATTCTGTGTCTAGCTCTCCGTTTCTCGATTTCCAGCTCGCGACTCCTGAGGCGGCTTTGCAGTTCCGGCCGCCCGATCAGCCAGAGCGGCCAGATCCACCATGTGCGAGGTGTGCGCGGACTTCCAGAATCTCCTCGAACTGTGTAAGCTTTGCTAACTTAAGCCCGCATCCCGCCACCCGCAACCACTTTTTTTCACCCACTTCTTTACCACTTACCACCCCCCCGCGCTTTCCTTGCAGACGAGGTGCGCGTGGCCAGCTCGGAGCTCAAGTTCCAGTTGTTGCTGAAGAGCGAGATCGAGACGAGCTTCAACTACATCCAGTCGTGGCCGCAGCGCCAGTGCATGTGCCTGTATCGGGACACCAAGAACTATGACCGCTTCAACCTGGTGGTGCAGTCACTCATTTGCCTTACGGTACAGCATTTAAAACACATCGACCAGCTCATCGACAACTACAAGCGGCTGACTGCGAGCGCCGCTCAAGTGGTGGCCCAGGCACAGGCCCAGCAAAGGGAGCAGCAGCGTGATCAGCATCGGGAGGACGCTCCAGCGGATAATCCGGCAGACAGCAAAGACTCTGCTCCTTCGAGCGAAGAGGCGAAGAAGGAGGAGCATGGTGACAGCGCTGCCGCTGGCGATGGACCGGCGAAAAAAGTCGGTCCTAGTACTCCACCTCCTCCGCCACCACCGCCACCGGCTCAGCACAAATCCCACCTGCAGTACACCGAGGAGCCCTGGATCCTGCCCGAAGTGGAGAAGCTTTTGGTGCTCGTTTCCAAGGTTTTCCTGCTCAACTTCCCGCTCTATATCGCCCACAAGCATGGGATGCACTCCCGGCTGGATGATTTGCAGGCGGAGGAGGCCCACCATCTGGCCCTCATCTGCGACCTGCACGACAACGACCTGCCCATCTATCTTCTCCGGAACGTCAGCCTCTTCTGCAACTCCGGTGGCTTCGGGGCGATGTCGCTGTGCTTCGAGCATCCCGACCTACCGGTGTCCACAGCCCACTCCATGACAGCTGCTGTCTCGAACGTAAAGCTCTGGCTCAACTATCACTGCAACACGCAGCTGTTTGTGCCGCTGCGCAGCCGCATCTTGCAGTACATGTGCAAGCTCTCCGACCAGAGCCTGCGCTCCGCCGCCACGCGTGCCATGGCCGACTTTGTGTGGTCCTCGATGCGGGATCCCCTGGACGTGGCTGTCAACTTTGACACCGAGGGCCTGGCTCTAGCTTTTAAATACTTTACCTCGACCACTCTGACGATGCGACTGGCAGGTGAGAAATACAATAAGGCTTCCAAATGGTGGAAATTTATACACAAAGTATCCTTGACTTTGCATAAACTTTATTTTAAGAATAAACAGAATATCCAGGAAAGGGAATTAAAGTCGAGAACTTGAATTGAATTGAAAATAGAATATAATTTGTAGCATAATTGTAACGATTTAATCCCGGATCCTGTTTGAATGCAGTTTTTTAAACCTTAAATAGATAAGTAACCCTTTGATCCTCCTACAGGAATGGCTCAAATCAATGCGCACATTAACTTGTTCAACGAAATCTGCACCACGGAGACAGTGAATGAGGTGGAACTATTCGGTCAAAGGATTGCCAACTGGCTGACAGAGAACCACATCGTGCAGCACCTGTTTGGCCCGAACCTGCACGTGGAAATCGTCAAGCAAGCGCACGTGTTGCTAAACTTCCTGGCGGTCGAAAATCAGATATCCGAGGAAGACATTAAGCTCATATGGCAGGCTACTCAGCTCAAGCACTGCTCGAAAACAATCTTTGACATTCTTCCGTCGCTGGTCAAGAATCTGGCGCCGCGCCCTGCCATGCATCTGTACTCGCTTCTCTGCCGCATGGATCCGAAGGAGCACACCGAACAGAGCATTTACATTGCCTCGGCCCTGACCAAGTTGCTTTGGACACGTGATTGCTCGCGCAGCCAAATGAACTTGATACAGGATCACTTGCTGGGCTCGAATGTCACAGCCTCCAGCTCCGATAGTGGCAGCATCGAGGGCAGCAACACGGAGGACGACCATGTGGGTGCCGACGACAGCAGTATCGCCAGCGGAGGAGCCGGCGGAGGAGCAGGCCACAAGAGCCCCATTGACGGAGTCACTCCCTGCAAGCAGGCGAGACACCGGCGTCACATCTGCGACCCAACCACCGAAAAGGGAAAGCAACTTAGCCCAGATGATATGGCAAAAGTTGACATAGTGTAA
Source organism: Drosophila vallismaia (assembly GCA_035047325.1). Lineage (NCBI taxonomy): Eukaryota > Metazoa > Arthropoda > Insecta > Diptera > Drosophilidae > Drosophila > Drosophila vallismaia. The sequence goes on from JAWNPU010000073.1 coordinate 11,563,244, forward strand.
GGACACATGTCTTAAAACCTGCCTGCAAGCATACTAATTCTTTTGTAATAATAATTCCAGGAACAATCGCATCGTTAACATCATTGACAATACGAGCAGCGAAGAGGAGCTGCAATCACGGGCCGCCCTGGAGCTGCAACTCCATCGCAGCCGGAAGAAAACAACGAACAAACGGCGCCGCCAAAAGGCAAGCAAACAGATCCTTCTGGCTCACGAGCTAGTTGAGATCTGGGACGGAGCCGAGGACGTTCCTAGCAGCGACGAGGCCGATGCCGACGGCGATGGTGACGGAGATGCTGAAGGTGAAGGCGAGCTCTTGGCTGATAGCGACGAGTGCAGCGATGGTGCTACCAGCCAACTGGTGCCCGCCGCCGTATTGAAACATCTCCAGGGCGAGGGACCCTACATTCGGGCCATCGAAACCAACATCAGCGAACTGCTCAGTGGAGCCGAAAACGATGGCAGCTACTCTTCGCCGATGAGCAATAAGTCGGAGAAGAACCTGGCCGATTTCGATGATGAGGATGTGTCGCCGTGCGAAGAGGAACTGGCCCAGTTGGTCAGCTCCCGGGCAAACTGTCGGGAAGTTCCGCCTGCCTTCGCCGCCGCTGCCGCAGCCATGATGGTGGCCCAGTCGGCGATGGCCATGCAGAAGTCTGGAGAGACTAATGTGGCCGCAGCAGCAGCTGCTGTGGCTGCCGCAGCGGCTGCCACTGGAAATGCCCAACAGCAGCTGGTGGCCATGAATCGTCAAGCAACTGCAGCCGCGGCTGCTGCCGCAGCAGCCAAAGCCAAGTCGGATTCCGATGTGGATTTACTGGAGGTGGCAACGGCCGGCAAGCAGCATCATTCCCCCAAGGCGAGTCAAAGCAGCTCTGGTGGTGCCGCCTCGATGCAGCCGTCCTTTAAGCTAAACGACGTCTGCCAGCCGGGGAATACATTGCTATGGGATCTGCTTCAGGACGACAAGATTGTAAGTATTAAAGTCCTGGAATACCCTTAAAAGTTTAATATTTAAATACTTATTTATCATTTGTGGTTTTTTACTTTTAGGGCCAACTGGGCGAGTCTCTGGCTTTGGAGGCTGAGAAGGCCTTGGCCACCCTGCTCTGCTTCAGCATGGACCGCCAGTTAAGGACAAAGTTCATCGAAGGTTGCCTGTACAATGTCGCCAACAACCGAAGTGTAATTGTTAGTCTGCGCTTGCTGCCCAAACTGTTCGCATCGTTCCAGCAGTTCCGCCCATCGGATACGCATTCTATGACCCTTTGGGCAGAGCGCAACCACCGGATGATGCACTGCTTCTTCAACAACATTCGCTACTATGCTCGTCGACATACCGAACAGTTGGTTCCCCAAAACGGAGAGCAGCAGCCACAGCAGCAGAATCAACTCTATACGCACAAGACCCAAGTCTCCGTGCGGCTGCAGTTCCTCTCCTCGATCTTTTCAACGGTTGGCTCGCCGAAGAGCTTCCGTCTGACGCTCGAACAATTGGACTCTCTGTGGGAGTGGCTGGCCCACGATCCGGAGTGCGCCGACTGCTATTTCTCATGGCTTCAGGCCCAGGCCAAAGGCGGTGACCAGCACGCTCTCGGCATTGATGCCCTGCAGCATTTGTATCTGAAGAAACTGCCCGAGTTGCGACCAGAGGAGTTCTCTATGGTGGCTCTGGGATTGTTCCAGCAGCTCTGCAGTTTCGCTCGCATTGCCATGGCCGAGTACGATAAGCATAGCGAACAAATCTCGTCCAGTGCCAGCGCCGTGGGCATGTATCACCTTTGGAAGATAGCTCTTCGGGCCCAGAGCAATGAGGTATCGCTGGCGGCTATCCAGTATATCAATATGTACTACATGGGTCAGCAGCTGCGGCTGGAGAAGGAGTTTGTCTCACAGTGCATGGACAACCTGGTCCAGGCAGCCACGGCCTTGGAGAGGTAACTAATTCATGGTTCTTTGTAATAAATATATTTAATCTCTTTTTATTTCCCTTCGTTCCAGCATTGATGATGAGAATGCTCTGATGCGGGTTCAACGCGGACTCTTGCTGCTAAATACCCACCTGGACACGTTTCGACGTCGCTATGCTTTCCACTTGCGCCGTTGGGCCATCGAGGGAAAGGGCATCGGTTCGCATAGTAACCTGAAAAACGAAGGAGCTGGACCTCCGCTGCGGATCGTCCTTCAGCAGGCAGGGCTGTCTGAAAAGAGCCTGCTGCAGATGCATGCCTGTGATCTAATTGCGGACCTTAAGGCGGAAGTGTCAAAGTGGTGGGAAAGCCTACAGACAGCACCGGTGCTGGGCCTGCTCCTTAGCGACGGTCCCTTGCGCATAATTACTCAGGGGCAAGAGTTGACCTCGGACTATGATGAACGGAGTCTGGGTGATGCCGGATTCAAGGATAATCAGATTGTATACGTATCCCTGGGAGGAAGGGGAGCCCGCAGAAAGGAGTCCAATCTGGAACACCCGTCCATGCTGCCACCTCCTCCCAAAGAGTGCCTGCCCACGGTACTTCTGCTGCAGCCCAAGTACTTTGAGAAGCTTTTCTGTCTGATGCAAACCCTGGGAGACATGAAGCCACAATCCTCGGCCACGAATCTGCAGCACCATACCAAGGCGCAGTTGCTGTCGCGTCGCGTATGGGACATCCTGGCTATGCTACCAACCAATCCGCACATCCTGGATGCTTTCAAGAGTCTGGTGGCGGACCTCGCCGAAATGGAGCACCTTGACGGCAGTGGCGAGGAGGAACCGCTCGCAGCTAAGCGAAAGCAGATAAAGCAGAAGTTTCGGGATCTTCTGGACCCTAATAACCTGCAAAAATTCATGTATTCGCTGCACATTGTGGAGAGCTTGGCCCTAAGTTCCAGTTCCAGGCGCATTGAATCCAATGGTAATCCGGAACAGATGCGAATCAAGAAATCCTCCATGGGTCGCAGGCGCAACAGCAATGAACCCCCTGCTCTGGAAGCTAAGCAAGGCAAGGAGCAGTTGTGCGAACTGGAGGCCCCAATGACACCCACACCGAATCCCGGCCAGCACGATGGGGAAACGGAGGCCAGTAGCAGCAGTGGCGGTGACAAGGAGAACCAGCCAAAGCAGCACAGCAAGCGGCAAAAGAAGAGCGATACCCTTGACCATGAAAAGGAGCGTCCAGTAGGTTGTTCCACTCCTCCCTCGCCAGCTCCTCCTCTAGCGGCTTTATCTGGACTGGACAGAGCCGACAATAAATGGAGCGAGGCCTTTGTAAAGTGCGGTGGCCTGCGACATCTCTACGAGATCTTCAGCGGCGGACAGCTGCAACAGAGTGCCCATCCCAAGGAGTTGGCATTGAACGAGTGGCGGCACGATTGCCTTGCCAGTTTGCTCCGAATTCTGTGGCTGCTGGGCTTCGAAGAGCTACAATCGCCAGATGTCCACGTGCTAATGTCGCGGCCACATCCGTTCATGCTGCAACTCATGGAGGTGCCGGAGTGTTTGATTCGTCTCTCCTCGATTCTAAACGATGAGGTGCACCAACAAAAACAGCCAGTGACTTCCACGAGCTCCTTAGTATTCCCCTACCAGTTCCACCAGCTGCGTACGGGTTTCTGGGGACGAGCTCAGCTCATCCAGTTCGCTATGAATATCCTGGTGAGCTTTGTGCACGCCTCGGCGGAAGCCAGGAAACTTCTCTGGGCGCAGTCGGATACGGATCACTGTCGCTGGCTGCAAAAGTTCATCCTTGAGGACCCGGAGCCGGCGGTACGACGAGAGATATGCGCGGGACTATATCGGATATGCCTGGGAAACGCACACAGTTATCGCCTGTTGCTCGCTCCACTGCTGCACAAGCTGATAGCCTTGCTCCCGTTGGCGGAACAGATGAGTTCTGCCACCCAGCACACACAATTTTTGCTTTCCGAAGAGGGTAAGGAGCCCTACGGACCTGCTTGCCGTGATTACTTCTGGCTATTGGCCCGCCTGGTAGATACTCTCTCCCCAGAAATGGTTGCCGAAGAACATATCGACATTGAAGTCCTGTGCGAAAGCATTTCGCAGAGCATCCTTACTCGAGAGTACTTTGAGCTTCGACATGGATTCCAGGACGACGGCTTGGTTGGGTTGCTGAACCTTATGTCTAATCTCATCAAATACGATACCAGCTTCAAGTACACTCCCAAGGCATTGTCCTTTATCGAACAGTTGATTGGCTTCCTGTTCGATATGCCTTCCCCGGCGGATCGCCAGAAGCCCAAGTGCAAGTCGGGCACTTCCAGAGCTGCTGCCTATGATCTCTTGGTAGAGCTATCCCGCGGATGTGCCACAAACTACGGCTATCTTCATGGCAGACTCTTGGCTCAGCACAAATCCGGACCCAAGCAGCCATATCCATGGGACTACTGGCCCAGGGATGAGGGCAGATCGGAATGCGGCTATGTGGGACTCACGAATTTGGGTGCAACCTGCTATATGGCCTCCTGTATTCAGCATTTATACATGATGCCTCAGGCGCGGGCAGCGGTACTCAGAATTCCACCAGCTGGTGCCCAAAAGCATGGACCCACGCTCCTAGAGCTCCAAAGGATGTTCGCCTATCTTCTTGAATCCGAACGAAAAGCTTACAATCCGCGCAGCTTTTGCCGGGTATATCAGATGGATCACCAGCCGCTGAACACTGGCGAGCAAAAGGACATGGCCGAGTTCTTCATTGATCTGGTGTCCAAACTGGAAGAGATGACCCCCGACCTGAAGCATCTAGTAAAAAGGCTATTTTGCGGCACTCTGAGCAACAACGTGGTTTCTTTGGATTGTGGTCACGTCTCTCGCACGGCTGAAGAGTTCTACACGGTTCGTTGCCAGGTCGCGGATATGAGGAACCTTCAGGAGTCTCTGGACGAAGTCACCGTCAAGGATACCCTGGAGGGAGACAACATGTACACCTGCTCGCAATGCGGAAAAAAGGTTCGCGCCGAGAAACGCGCCTGCTTCAAGAAGCTTCCCCAGATTCTATGCTTCAATACGATGCGCTATACCTTTAACATGGTGACAATGCTCAAGGAGAAGGTCAACACCCACTTTTCCTTTCCCCTGCGCCTGAACATGTGCCACTACGTGGAGAAGACTCTCATGCCACAGCAGTATAAAGAGGATCGGGAAAAGCGTCAGCGGGAAAAGGAGAAGGAAAGGGCTGATTCCGGAAGCGATGAAAATGCCAACGAAAAGGCGGAAGCCACTTTGGACGCCGACATCGAGGAGTGCTATGAGTGAGAGACATTCTAAATGACCAAACTTGTATTAATATTAATTGATGTTTATATTCTATCTAATCCAGGTACGAGCTTGTTGGCGTAACCGTGCATACGGGCACTGCCGATGGCGGTCATTACTACAGCTTTATAAAGGAGCGCACGAAAAGCAGCTATCATCCACACGAGCGGTGGTTCCTGTTCAACGATGCTGAGGTGAAACCATTCGATCCTTCCCAGATAGCTGCCGAATGCTTTGGTGGCGAGATGACGGTAAGCACCTAGAACAATAAAATTAAAACAATAACTAATATTTACAATCATCACCCAGAGTAAAACCTATGACTCGGTAACCGAGAAGTATTTGGACTTCAGTTTCGAGAAGACAAACTCTGCATACATGCTTTTCTATGAACGACGTCTACCGGAGCACCTTCAACGTCGCCACTCCGAATTGTTGGTCACGCCAACGCCGAGCCCGACCATAGAAGAGAAGTCTGAGCCGGAGGAACCCACTAAAATGGAAACTAGCACTGAAAGCAAGGTGGATGTGGATGTGGAAGGCGATGGAAATGAAAAGTTAATGGAGAAGGATCAACCAGTGAAGGAGGAAAACCAGCCGACTGATATTGCAGAAGAGAAGGTCACTGAGGCCAAACCGGTAGAGATGGAGGTAGAGCGGAAGGAGGATGCTTTGCCTTCGACTCAAAGCCCAGAAAAATGCGAAGCTGATAATCGAAAAGTTGAGCCAACGAAAGAAAAGTCAAAAGACGAGGTGGAGTCCCCAACAGCCAATTGTGATAACCATAAACCAAGCAACAATAGCCAGATAAAAGGCATCAACGATTCCCAGCCCTCCACATCGAAAGCAGCCCAGAAGTTGCTTCTATTTCGTCCATTGTTAAACAAGGAGCTCGAGGATTGGATCTGGCAGGACAACAGGCAGTTCCTGCAAGATCGCAACATCTTCGAGCATACCTATTTCAAGTACGTATTGAATAATTATAAAATAAAATATATATAATATATTATACTAATATTTGATCGATGCAGCTTCATGTGGCAAATCTGTGGCCACATACCACAGTCCTTGATCTCGGAGACGGATGTTACCTGCATGGCAGCCAAGTTGTCGGTGTCATTTTTTATCGAGACCTTTATTCATGCCAAGGAAAAGGTAAGTGAAAATGTAAAGTAAATGCTAGTAATTATAATTATTGGATTTAGCCTACCATGGTGCCCTGGGTGGAGCTGCTGACGAAGCAGTTTAATGCCAGTCAGGAGGCCTGCGAGTGGTTCTTGTCGCACATGTCCTTGGAGCCCTTCTGGCCGGTCCAGGTTCTGATACAGTGTCCCAATCAAATGGTGAGGCAGATGTTCCAGCGCTTGGTCATTCATGTCATCCAGCGACTTCGGTAATTCCATGAAATATAATATTTAATGATTATTTTAAGTCATATATATTTTTCCTGACAGCGCCTCCCATGCGGATCTGTATTTAGATGTAGAGACGGACGACGATGACAAGGAACTAATTGGCCAAGCGTCATGCGTGACCCGCTTCATCGGGTCTCTTATTTCGCTGTTGGAACATGGGGCACGATCACACCTGCGCCATTTGTCCGAATATTTCAGTCTCCTGTGTGAGTTCTCTCGCATGGGAGACGAAGAGGCCATGTTCCTATTGCGCATTGGAATCCTTAAGAGCTTAGTTGACTTTTATTTGGGTCACAAGCAATCGGACAGCGTTAGTTGATAATAAGTAAAAGATTTAGTTATCAAGAGTTTTAATAGACTACTTTCAACCATCAGATCGATATAAGCTCGGACAACGAAGATAACTCATCGGATGAGGCCCTGTCGGTGGAGAAGATGCGTCCTGCCTCATTGGACAAGATGATAGCGCTGTGCGCCAGCTTGGTGGAACGATCCCGGGGTCCAGACTTCCGGCTAAGGCTGTCACCAAAAGACTTTAACGCAATTGCCGGCGGCAAGGTGATACTCAAAAAGCTGGAAAGCGTTGTCTATTCCATTTAACCAATTCTCCAATCAAGCACCTCACCAATCCACCAGCACTAACCCGAATCCTAAAATAGTCAAGATAAATAAGCCATAACGATTTCATAACCCAATGTGTTTCCTCTGTTTCCTCTTTTTTGCTTGAATTTGTGTTAAATGTTTCGCATATATTTCCTAGGGGTTTCCATTTTTGTACCAACAAATAAAGGACGGCATAAATCCGCACCAGACCAAGCATTTAATCCATGCCCTCTGTCGTTGGGATGAGCGCCTGGCCACTCAGATCATCGGCATGCTCTTCGCCTCGGTGACCAAACACACCGAATTGTGCACCCCTTTCTTCAAACTCCTAACACTGCTCACAGAGACGCAGGGCGGTCCTGTGGGCCTGCCTTGCTTCACCCAGCTTATCCTGCCGCGTATGTGGGATGCCGCCGAGTACTGTCCACAGTCGGTGCTCGACTGGCTCTCGCTGCAGGCTACCAAAAACAAGATCGCCCATGCCTGGATCCTCCAGTCTGCGGAACAGTGGCTCGAGCAGTTCCTGCTTGCTCACGACAACACACGTGTAAGAAATGGTAAGACAATGTCAGATACCATTCAAACTCATGGTTTTAATTAAAACTTATGCTTTTGTATAGCTGCCGCCTTTCTGCTAGTGGCTCTTGTGCCATCCCAGCCGTTCAGGGCCAACTTCCGAGCTCATTCACAGCACAAGCTTCTGGCTCTAAATCCGCACAGTTATCGGTATGCTACTTTTTATTGTTTTATGAATATTAATTTCTATGTACAAGTATTTGAACTATTCCTAAAGTGACATTAACAGTGATGCTCAGACGGTCCTGCACCAGGTTATAAACCTGCTCCTGCGCCTGTTGCGACCTGCAAGGGTCTACGCAGACATTGGAGCTCATGGCACCACCAAGTTAACCGCCTATTTCAACCTGCTCAGCTACTGTATGGTTTCTAAGACTGAAAAACTAATGGCAAGTTTGACAGCATAAAAAATTTATTATCTACCTGAATTAGATATAATGGACATTGCCTGATTATGTATTTGCAGATAGGACCGTTCATGCGCTCCCTGTGGGAGCTGTTCCATCCTCGCCTCTCGGAGCCCAGTGTTCCGGCCCATCACAACAAACATGCACTTCTGACATTCTGGCATCATTCGTTGGTGGACTGTCCGGAGAATGCTGCCCAAGTTGCCAACTGTCCGGAAATTACCCGCAACATTGCATTTAATTATATTCTGTAAGCAGTCTAAACGATTAAGGAAAAATATTATTAATATTAATTAAATGCAAACTCTTCCATTAGGGCTGACCATGACGATGCGGAAATAGTCACCTACAACCGATCTATGCTGCCCGCCTACTACGGGCTACTGCGATTGTGCTGCGAGCAGAGCCGAGCTTTGACCCGTCAGTTATCCCAGCATCAGAACCTTCAGTGGGCCTTCAAAAATATCACTCCACACCCTACCCAATATGCGTCTGCAGTGGACGAGCTCTTCAAGTTGATGGCTCTTTTTGCCACTCGCCATCCGGATGCCAGTGAACAGGAGAAGCTCGATGTTAGCCAGTTCAGAAGGGCAGTAATTGTGGCATACACCAGCAGCCTGGATGCTCGAGTTTCCTGGTCAACCCTGATCAATGCCCTCAAGATACTTGGTAAGGGTCTTGTTTTTTTTAGGTGTTTTTTTTTTTTTGTCATATTTGTGGTGAATTTCCTTTAAAAAGGAAGGGCCAATATGTCCTCCGCCGAAGGCTATATTTTTGCCAATTTTCATTCGATACTTTACTCTTTTATTCCTTCTTATCAATTTGGAGTATATTTTATTCGTTGATTTATATTTTTTCAGTGGACAACGAGGAGGACCGTATGTTGGTGATCTTTAATGGTGGCATAGAAATGTGCTTCGAGGCGCTGCACACTTTGCATTCCATGCACCACGAGGCTACTGCCTGTCATGTGGCCGGTGACTTATTCGACCTGCTAGGCGAAATGCTGCTCCTGCTTGCGACGCTGCGGACGCGCACCGATAGTCCTGCCCAGAAGAAGCAACAGCAACAGCAGCTGGAACATCAGTTGCAGTTGCAACAGCAACAGATGCTGCAGAAACAGCAGCAGCAGGCGCAGTCTCAGTCTCAAACACCACAGACGCCTCAGCAAAAGGAAAAGCAGTTGCAGCAACAGATGCAGCAACACCTGCAACTGCAACAGTTGCAGCAAATGCAGCTCCAGCAGCAGCATTATCTGCGCCAGCAACATCAGCACTCTGCATTGGCCAAGGCGCTACCGGATGCGGTAAAGCGCTTGGCGACACTCTTGAATACGTACAACTCGCCAGAGATCAGCCGCATGGCGCTGGAGGTGCTAAAGGAATTGGTGCGCAACATCAATCTAGAAACCACGGTCATTTTGGCGCCTATCCTGATCAATTGTCATCTTTCTGTGGCGAATGCTCCCAATGCCATAGGGCCCTTGGGACCCTATTTTCCACGTCGCGGGGCAAAGCACTCGCCATGGCCATTGGGCGCAAAGAACTCGCCAAGACCACCCCGACCGATGGTTCAGATGTGTATAGCTTTGGGTGAGCTGACTCCACGTGGCTTGGATGCGGACTACGATGCCCAGGTGGAGGCTTTCTATAGGCCGTACCATGACTTCATCGACGTTATGATGCGAATGTGCGTCAACATGGGAACCCTGAATGATACGCTGGTTAAGCTGCATTGCTTGGTCGCCATCGAGTCGACGCCTCTCCATTTCAACTTCTTTCCGAAGTTTTGGGTGGGCATTCACAACAATGCCATTACGCACAAGTAAGTGATAAATCGTTTTGGATTTCTAGTCACAGTTTTATATCATAACTTTTTTAGATACGTGGATCTGCTGGTAAGGAACCAATTGTTGGTAGAATACTTGCACAACGTGCTGCGGGATGAGCGTAGCATGCTGAAGGATGCATGCGTACGCGAATTCCTTGAACTGTACTACCACAAAGTGGCAAACCAACTCCCAGTGGCACGCATGATTTACACAATCAACTATGGCATGCACTCCAAGGACGAAATTGACGAGCTCTGTGGCGACTTGTTCGCTATTCGTATCATTGCTCAAGCTACTGGAGTGCCGGCGTCAGTGCGAAAAGAACTTCGCGGATCCCTTAGGGCTCTTCAAAATAAGAGCGAGAGATTCAGAAAGGAGGCAGAGCGAGGTAATCTGAACCAAAACAATCAAGTCTAAATAAGCTTTCTAATTTTCAATTCCTTTCGCAGATCCATTTCCCAACAAAAAGCAGAAGCGTGATCCCCTCAAAGACAAAGAAAAGGAGAAAGATCAGGTACAATCTGAAGGTGAAAATTCAGATAAAGCGGCAGACGTATCCATGGAAGAACCCATTGGTAGCAGTAATCAGCCAGATACAGAAGACACTGTCAAGCCACCAACGCCCGCCGGAAGCGAGGATGAGCAGATGGATAAGACTTCCATTCCTTCATCTGATGACGAAACCGAGCTCGAGGATGAGTTGGAACCAACGCCCAAGCGTAATAAGAAGGCGGCAAACAAGAAGACTGCCCAGGATCGCCTGAATGAAGATCGCGAAAAACGGTTGCTGACACTGAACACCATGGAAACTTATATTCAGAGCATTTTTGCTATTCTGAAACGCGATTCAAGTGTGCCCTGTGCCGGGTTGAGTAAAGAAGCCAGCGAGGAGACATCTAGCGAGGCATCAACATCTGCAGCGGCTGCAGCAAAGGCAGTAGTTTGTCCGAAAGGTGCCTCCACTCCGCCGGAGCCCATGCCCGAGGCAAGGATCTCCAACATGGAGACGGAAAATGAGGCGACAGAAAATGGAAGCCAGCCCGACGAGTCCCCGGCATCGAATAGTGAAGATGCATCAGTAACGGCAGCTACTCTGGCATCTTCGTCTGTTGCATCGACATCACAGGCGATGAGTCCGACACAGATTTAGTTGTCATTCAACGATTTGCTCAGCATTTTGTTCTTCGGCAAACCATTGGACTGATAATAGGTTCCTGGGGCTGAGGAAGGCTGAGCTCCTAATCTGTAAGAATTTGTGGCCAAAGGTCAATGTTAGGTACTCTTAGGCAACCCAAGGTTGGTGCTAATGGTTGACTTGGGGGTCAAGTCCAATCCCAAATCCACACAGACAGACTAACGAGCGATACAAGCTATATAGCCTTGATTACGTTTTCCCTTTTGAAATGCAGGGGAAATTGGATCGAGGCTGATAGATACTTAGTTAAGCTTAGCCTAGCAGCATCTTACAAAATAAAAATACAAAAAAATAGCTCTGTACCACAATCCCATACAACATACCCGACCGATACATACATATATTCAATATATAGCGATAAATGTATTTAATGTAAGACTTCAGAGCACGCAACTTCCCCACAGACAAGCTACCGTAAAAGATCCCTTTGAAATGGTTAGTTAAGAAAAAAGTTGAAACAACCCGATGGGAAAAATTTGTTATGCCAAAAAGTTAAAACAACAAACTAAAAACAAAAACCGGTGACCATGTGAGTTAGAGGCAGCATTATAACTACAAATAACGTGTTAAACGTAAACAAGAGCAGTTGAAGAAGATCAATGAAACGGCTTACGAGACGCTAATATCCATATATGTTGTATTAGATTCATTAAGTATCATTTGTAAAACGATGCTAAGAAAACACTTGCTTACTTATTTTTCAAGCCCATTTCCATTTCCACCCCCAACGCACCATAAACGATATGTTAGAAGTGAACAGATATTATTATAATAGAAACTAACAAAACTTTTTAATATTGGATGTGTTATAATATGTCATAATCATTTTCAATGTAAATTGCATAACGCAACCAATTGATCAGTTTTTAGTTCAAGTCCAATAGGGATAAAATGTAATGTTTAGTGCTTAAGGAGTGTAGAGAGTTGTTGTCCCAGGTGAAACACAACAGGACAAAAATGATAAAATTAAATAAAGTAAATGGCCAGAGCCAGTGCCAGTGCCGAGAAGGGTCGCGTATATTGATAGTTATAAGCACACACCCTACAGTAAATATGGAAAACCACGAAAAATGTAATGTTGAAAAACAAAATAAATTTAAACCCCAAAAATAAAATGCAACACACACACAAATCATGAGAATAATAAGTTTAAATGATATGTAATTTAAAATTTGTGTATTTTATTTATACTATGGTGATTCTTTCCCCAACTTGTTGCATCCGAGGAGTGAAGTGTTATACTCCGGATTTTAAAGGACGCATGCGCTGGACTAAATGCCAAATTCCTGGCGAGCGTCAACGCCTGAATATCTGACAGTCTCTAAAATTACGTATACGAAACACATTCGAACGAAAGACTAAACTGAAAAAATGCCGTGTGTAAGTTGTGAAAAAGGTAAGCGATTTAAATTACAATTAATGGTACATATGAATTGCAAAATTGAAATTGCAATGATTTATTGCTAAACAGAAATCACCTAACAACTGTGTACCATTGGTATGTAGTTACAATTGGTTTTTATTGTGTTTTTTCCTAATGGTCTCAAATAGATGCAAAGCCAATTGTGTTAATAAACCAATGACTATGTTTGGATCATTTTCAGAATGCAAATGCACCCCAGAAAAGTGCTGTGAAAACTGCAAATGCAAGACGCCTGGAAAATGTGGTTGCAATCAATCGGAGAAGACCTCCTCAGGCGGATGTTGCAAGTCGGGAGAGTCGGCTGGTGGCGATGCCAAGGGAAAGTGTTGCGACCATAAAAACTAAAATCCCATATTCCACTCATCGTCAAAGAAAAAAAAATGCATTTTCGCACCGTTTATTTATCGATGGCAACAACTGCTAATGAGCTGTTATCATACACAAAGATTTATTGTTTAGTCAAAACAAAACCAAGACTTTACATTTACTGCACAAGATAAACTAATGACCTATACCAGCATTGCGCTTTTGTGTTCAATATTAATGGGTGGCAATGATTTCTTAATTTGGATTTTCGTTCAACTAAATTTAATAACAAAATGTGGCAAAATGAAGCGCTTAGCAAACCAGCCGACAACAATGTGCATTCCGTTTATACATAGATTGCTTATGGAATTCTATACCAAAACGATAATAAGGTGAAAAGGCAAGGGGTTAGAAAAGGAATTAAACAAATTAAATTCGTTAGCGATTTGTTTTATATTACAGCGTTAGTTTCATTATGTGTATGGTAAAAAAAACAATTAAAAATTCACTTCTCAACAGAGCCACTTACTAATGATGCACTTACTCTTAATTATATATGTAATATAGACCAACTGCACTTTAAATAATGCAATATAAAAACAACTCCTTTTAGGGCAATTAATAGCTAGACGTTTGTGATTCTGTTTTTCACACTATAGAAAGTTTTCGGTTTATACAAATAAGAAGGGAAAGTCCTTAAAAAAGTGGACATTATTCTACTGGTCCATGGACGCTTAGTTGCGCTTTGGCTTGCGCTTTTTGCGACTGTTGGGCGTCTGGGAAATGGATGTGGGATTAGCTTTGGCCTTTGCTTCGCTGCTGTTACTGCCGCTGCCGCTGCCACTGCCGCTGACCTTGCGCCAGATGTTTTGGAAGAGACCCGGTGCTTCATTGGTGTTGCCACTTCGGTTTGATTTGTATGCCACATTATTGTTAATATTATAGTTATTGTTGTTGTGAATTGCCGGCGGCGGCACCTGCTGATGTGTCTTGTGCTGCGCTCCTTGGGCGTATTCTCATGAACGTTTCACCTTTCCGTTGGTCGCATTTACCGATGTTTGAGACCGGTAAGCGGCAGCTCCACCGCCGCCCACAGCCATCTCGGCTGCATGAGTGGCCACGTGTTGGATGCCCTTTTCCATGCAGCCCTGATAGATGGGGCGCATAAACTGCAATTTAAATTTAAAATATTAGCCTTGTGAAAATCGAAAGATAAAGACTCCCTCACCTTTTCCCACATCAACGTTGCAAACTCGTCCAATTTACCGCCAAAGTCGCTCAGCTCGCCACTGTATCTGTAATGGATATATAATTAACATTTGATATAGTTCTGCAAAGGTTTATCCCTCAAACATACCGGATGTACGCCCAGAGAACCAGGGTAAGCAACGCCACGCCCATGACAAGGTTGCAGAAATTGGCAAACGTGTAAAGACCCACTAGTCCAAAGATACCACTGAGGATGTACATGACAACCGCGCAGGCGAAATAAACTGCCGGAGTGCGAGCCGCTTTGAAAATGTTTTTGCCTTCGTTGTGCGATCGGTAGTTGTTAAAGACCTCTTCGAGATCATCTTCCAGCTGCTGGCGGAACTTCTCTGTGAACTCTTCGCTGCCCATCTTTCGTTTGGCAGCGAACTGGAAGAGCGCCTTGTCCTTGACTCGCAGGTGCTCCACCTCCAAGTGGGCGGTGCTTAAGTACGGTCGCGTGCCGCCGCATACCTCCTCCATAAGTTGCTGATACAGCTCCTTGGCGGCGGCCACTGCAGTCAGGTGGTTCGCCTCAGCGGTGGCCACCAGCATGCTCTTCGGTTCCGGCAGTTCATCCCCCTTGTAGATGTTCATGTACGACTGGAAGTACTGAATGAGATCCCGGGCACGCACCCGCTGGCCGCTGATCTCCTTGTAAACCAGGTTGTCAGGCGCCAGGAGCATAGGCACCAGGGTGCGCAGGCTGTTTTTGAACTCGGGCGTTATGTCCTTAAGTTTGCCGTCAAACTGTGGATTTGTTGCCACATTTAGGCCCGGGTGGGGCATCAGGAAGCAGGCCACTTCGGTGAAGCACGACAATATGTGGCGGCGCAGCGACTGCAGCTCCGGGTGTTGCTTGTCGGTGACTTCAAGCCGGCGTTTCAGGATCTTATCACCGCCGAGTGCTCCGTATTCGGCCTCATAGGGGAAGCTCCAGTCGCGGACCAGGAACTGAAGGCGTTGGAACGGCTTCTTACCCGTGTCGGCCAGCGCAAGGCGGCCGTACTCCGTGAATAGTTGAAGATGCTGGAGGTCATCCTCCTGAATGTTCTGTGACAGATTGTATATTTGCACCGAAGACAGCATTGTGCTGAGCGCAAACACTGTCGCGCAATCACGGACTGTGCTCTGGCTGTCGAATGCTCCCTGTGTATCGAGCAGTATTATTGCTATCTTATCCCCATTGGGATAGTCGTGCAGGAATATGTCAGACCACATAAGGATGCCAGTGGTGTCGCGTTCCGATCCACCGCGCCACGAAAACCCGGCCAAGGGCTCTGATTCATCGCCCAGCCAATCCGTCGCGTCTTGATGAACATACTAAAAAACCAATGGACACGATTATAGAAAAGGATTTAATAGCCAGTTCATAAGTTACCTTTGAGTACATATAGCGTAGGAAGAAGTCAAGAAGAAAGCTCTTGCCTTTCCGAAAAGCTCCTGCCACGGAGACCACGCAGACGTACCGGTCCTTAACTTCCTCTCGCATCAGCACCTCACTCAGAGCCTCCTCGTTGAGCACGAAGGTGTGCTCGTCGGAGGCATTGATCACTTGCACTGCCGAGCCAACCATTCTGGAATCCTCGCCTGGTCTCCTGATCACCTTTCTGCCTGCCCAGTGTTCTGGTGTCTTTGTTGGGGTTTAGTGCTGGGTTTGGATTGAAATATCTTCCCAATGTGTTACTTTTTTAGGATTTCGGGTTATAAACTGAAAAAAAATGTCAGGAAAAAGGTACAAAATAAATACGTGAAACTGTTTACTCTGTGTGCTTTCTGTGTCTCTCTCCCAATTTCCGAAAATTTTCCATTTCCGGAATGGTGAAAAATCGGAGACCGGGCTAATGGTTAATTGCGCAAGCTGCCACTCGGCGAGTTCATTTAATTTTGGCACAGCCACAAGACACGAGCGGCGGCGGCGGCCTGCAATTATGAGAGGTGGCCAAAAATAAATCCAACCCATGCGCTGCTCCGCGTTGATGCCGTGCGGCAGAATCAGCAGGCCCAGAATGTAATCGAATTGTTCAGGTGCGTGGGGCCCGATATATGGGGCATTATATTATATATTATCGTACATTGGAAATAATTTGATAATAAAATTGATAAAAGCAATAATATATTTGATGTCTTTTACCATCAACCTGTTGTTTTTACACAATCTAGGAGGTATATCTAGAAGGAGGTAATCTCCAATTGGGTGAGATTTGTTCCATACCCCGTTTAAAGCGTAAAAAACTATATACCCTGGACTATATATCTCAGAAGGGTCTCCGAATAAGGTTAACACAATTCAACACAATTGAAAGTACATTCTCTGGCGAGAATTAAAATGAATTTCGTTAGCTGTGCTGTGATGACGTCGACAAGTTTTGTCGCGATACGCAGTTGACCACCGAGTGACTTGAATTTTAATTTAAATTGAAAGCGCAGCCAAAACAAAGAAGAGCCAAAACAATCCACGTACCCACAACACCCGCCTCGAAGATCAGCCTGAATTATGTCCGACACGCGGTTATTGCCCGAAAAAGGTAAACTATAATGCTCCAAGTGCTGCGTTTAATTGAATTGAATGGGATTCGGAACCAGCAGTAGCAGTAGCAGCAGCAGCAGCAGCGACACGACCATCGACCAGCGACCAGCGCGACTGTCAACCAAATCAGACTGCACAAACAACAACGAAGCCACCTCTGGCTTAGTTCATGGAGCGGAGAATAGAGTGCTGATCGTGCCGGCGAGCAAGATAGAGAGACTACTTCCAGGGCCGGATTTAGTACACACTTTTTTAGGTTTTTAACTCAATAGATTCTTTCCCTTCCTTCTTTTACAGTCCACGAGGCATTAATAAAAAGAAATGTACATATTTGTACAGAGAGAGAGATATATGGTATGAGGCAGAGGCAGAGACAGCTGCCAGATGCAGTCATGTTAGAAAGTCGCGACTGACCAACACCGTGCCACATACTTAATTAAATTGGACATTTCGG
Source organism: Drosophila vallismaia (assembly GCA_035047325.1). NCBI lineage: Eukaryota > Metazoa > Arthropoda > Insecta > Diptera > Drosophilidae > Drosophila > Drosophila vallismaia. Next base: position 11,580,486 of record JAWNPU010000073.1, read on the forward strand.
GCGCGAGCTCTGCGAACGATGAAAGATGAGTTTGGCGGGCTGAATCAGAGACTTCAAATACCTGAAACACCTGGCAATGCTGGATCTACCTTTGAGAGCTCGGCTTGTCGAACTGGTGTGAGAGCAGTACGGTGATATAGCCATGATCGAGAGATAAAGCCAGTGGTCCTGCTTGCTCCCCAGATACTTCCCCTTGCTGGGCGATGTAAACAAGCACACTAAAGAGTAACAGCAACAGTTGTGGGTTCGATTAGTCAACTGGAAACCGTTGCCGAGAGCAACAGCAACACCAACAAGAAAGCGGTGGTGGAAAAAGAAGACTCACTCACCAGCACATTTTGTTCTGAGCGGAGCTTGAAAACAATGCTAAGCGGGGTTCAAGAATAAAGAATAAATGTTTAATTCGCCTAAATTGGGTGCCCGTGAAAAAGTGTTTAATTAGCCCCAATAAAGGCGGATGCCTGTGCAGATCAGCAGCCAGGAGGGGTTCTGTTCTTCACTCGCCATTCGAACGCCATGCAGCTGGGAGCGCGCGGTTTAGGCAGCGGACACCGCCCAGTTCCGTCAAAAAATTGGTTAACCTGCCTCGTGGCCCTGGGTTGTCTTATTCCCATAGTTATTTCGGTTCCTCAAGAAAACCCTGTGTACTACTACGTGGGTTGCTACACTGCCCGCACGGATCTGCTGCACGAGTCCGTGTACGCCAAGGAACCCCAGACCTGCATCGAAATCTGCGAGCGCCAGGACCACCGCTACGCTGTTCTTGCCTCCGAGAAGTGCTTCTGTGCCAATGTCCTGGAACCGAACGAACAGCAGGACGAGGGATTGTGCAATACCCGCTGTTTGGCCAATAAGGCCCAGTACTGCGGCGGAGTGGGTGTCCACTCGTACTACTCCACCACGCTGACCAAGCAGCCAGCTCCGCATCACCTACGGGTGGCTAATCGTACCGAGAACAGCATAACCGTCGCCTGGGATGCCTATGAATCTAGGAAACTCCTCCTGGCCGGAGCAGCGGAAGCTGTCTTGCCAGAGAAGAAACTATCCAACTTTCTGATACGCGCCCATGTTGTGAGGACTTTCTCATCCTTGCCAGCCTTCCCGCAACCGGAGTTTATGGTGCAGAGCACGGAGACCCAGTTCGAGGTCACAGATCTTCATCCTGCCACGCTCTATAACATTTCTGTTCGGGCGATTTGCCGCGATCTGGCTGAATGTGGCCAAGCTTCGCTAGAAGCCACCACGGAGGTAAAGATTATTTGTTTACCTGATTTGGAACTCTATATATTTTATAATTTCAGGTGGGTCTGCCAAGTCCGGCTCCGACACAGCCCAAAATCCTTAGTCGTACTGACAACACAGTGACAGTGGAGATTCCACCTGTTCGGAATGACAATGGCCCCTTGACCCAACTGCTGATCATCGTGGAGTATGTTGACAATTTGCTGAGCCAGCCTTTTGACTCCCAGCTCTTGGGAAGCTGGCAGCAGTCACAGCTGGATGGAGTGCCCTACTACATAGCAGCAGAGATAGACTATGACCGTCCGGAAGACAACCGCACTCGCCGTTTCATAATTGGCGACGGTAAGAGGTATGGACGCTACCAAAATGTACCCCTAGACCAGGCGAGAGCCCATGTCCACATCACCTTGGGAGTGGTAACTATTAAACAAATTTATTCTTTGTTTTAAATAAGTTTTCAATTCAATAATTTCCAGGTAAGCACCTTAGATGGCATTACCAAGACCTTGTATACTCGCGGAACCCATGATCAGCACGTTACCTCGCTGGATGACTTCAGTTATGCCACCTTCGACAAGGGCCAATCCTCGGTGGTTGCCTTGGCAGTCACTTGCGTGGTCTTTGGCATCTGCCTGCTACTCAGTCTCATTGCTTACTTCTATCTGCGCTACAAGACTTGCCGGGGGAGAAGGTTAGCAGGCCGGAACACCCACGAAATGACCCTGCAAACACCAATAATCGAAAGAGAGAATAATGGCTACTTGATTGAGGACGAACCGATGCCCCATTCGCCCGAAAACTTCAAGCAGCAACTTCAGAAAATCGTGGAGGGGTTTGAGAGAATTCCAAGAAATGCTCTTCGCTTGAATGTGAACGACGTGATCGGAGATGGTCGCTTTGGAGAGATCATCACTGGGAAGGTTCTGTCCAATGAAACGGCAAGGGAATGCGCTCTGCATGTGCTCTCCTTGGACGAACTGAATGGCACTACTCAAGCCCAATTGTTGAGGGAACTGCGGCAGCTGTCGTACCTCAAGCGACAAGAACACCTACTGGACTTTTTCGGAGTGTCTGCCAGCCCGGACTGGTTCTACCTTGTGTTCGAGCATCAGCGCGTAAGCCTCAAGAGGAGGTTGGTTGAGAGTCGCTTGATGGCACCATCACCACGGTTAACATCTCTCTCGGAGCAACTGGTGCTGCAGTGGATCTATGAACTTGCCAGCGCCGTGTCCTACTTGGGCAACTGCCAGGTGGTGCACCGACAGCTCTGCTCGCACAGTGTCTTCGTGACAAACGAATCGAAGCTGAAGCTAAGCGTCTTCGGGCCACTTCAATACGTGAACAGCAGTCGCCAGCAAGGAGATCACAGCAGATGGCTAGCGCCGGAGGTGCTGCGCCAGGAACGACACCATTCCGTTCGATCCGATGTATGGTCGCTGGCCTGTGTGGCCTGGGAGTGCTGTTCCCTGGGTGGAACGCCTTATGGCAACGTAGTGGCAAGTAACCAACAGCTCCTCGAGGCCATCCGGTCAGCAGTGCGACCAGCTCAACCAGCCTATGTCTATGGAGATCTCTACCAGCTTTTACTCAATTGCTGGCAGTTGGAGCCGAGTGACCGAATCAGCTGCGAGGACGTGGGCTTCGGAGCACGTCAGCTTATGACCTCACCTCGCCATGCTCTCAGCTTCGATCGGGTTGCGGGAGGATTGGACACCCTGGCTCCGTACCTGCCGCAGCTGGAAACCATTCCGATGATGGAATAGAACGCAACCAGATGAAAATAAGCTTTAGTCAGAGAGTGGAAAGCTGCTGTGAGTCATCGTTGCTGCGAGAATCTCTCCTACGTTTAGAAATTTGTTTATTTTGATGTTTGATGTTCACGGGAGAATTCTTGCTCTCGAAATTAAAGAAATGGCATTCTTCTATTTATTCTAATTAGTTACAACGTAGACTAGAGACTAGTAGAGACAGTATAGTAAGCAACATCCATTTTATGAATCTCGATATGAATCAGTATAAAAAAACATTTCTTTAATCCAATTTTATTGTGAATTAGAGCCACAAAACCTACCCACTACTTGTGTAAATATTTACGAGGACATCAATCACATTTTGAAGAAAATAAAACCATGTTCTTGTCACAGCTGATCGTTTCTATATAGCAAGCTTATCTACGATAAGTTACTATGGAAGTAGAGCCGTGAGACTTTCCTCAACGGAAGCAAAGTTCAATCGGAGGAGCTCGATAAAGAGGGAACAATACAAGAGTGACTAGACTGACGGAGAAAGCGTGAATATTGTGTAATAAAATTTAAAAATCCGCGTTGTTTAATCACTTTGCCGTGGTCGTGAATCCCCGCCGAATGTTGCACAAACTGAAACGCTAAAATAAAAAACAGAAACAAAATGTAGAGAAGCAGAAGAAAAAACTTTGATCGCCGGCGAGCCACAATTAATAATAGAAATAATTTAGATCTGCAGTTGTGTGAGTGGATCAAAATTGACGATTAATCAGTTTAAAGGTCCTACACCCATGGGGGCACCATTGCATCCATTGTTGTTACGTTGTTTGTGAATTAATTAAGCAGATTCGAGTCTCGAGCATGGGGAAAACTTGGCAGAGCTCAAGATGCTGGGAAATTAGTCACAGACGTTGAGTATTAATAATAAATTTGTTTGGGTTATAAGGTAAACCAAAATTCGCTTATCTTTGGAAGTCCAACAGTGGCTGATAAGCCATCGATAGCTATATTAATGTCTTGTCGACGTGGGTCGTGCGGGAACTAATAAAAGTAATTATCAGAGCCTTCCCGATCCCCGAAAGGGTGTTTTGAATTCGAAACAGATTCTATATTCGAACCGATATAAAGTTACGGCTAATGAAGCGTGAGATCCACTCCGAAAATGACTTTTGAACGATTACCTTGCCCGGATTCAAGGTGAATGACGTTGGCGCACTACAACACAGCGCCCCGCATGGACTCGGGCAACAATTATTAATAAATTAAGCTGCTGGCTGGGCCAGACCAACGTAATCGGAAATGGGCTGCTGCTGCTGCTGATGATGATGCTCTGGAATAGGCCAACTCGAAGAGATTTTGGCATTGCGTGTGCAATTTGTTATTGTTTTCATTACATATTACATATATACACACATGGAGAATTGGAATCTCCGGAGCGCTAAGTCAGCCAAGGAAACTGGTTGCTCACATACAAGCTCACACGCGCACTCGAACACCCACACGCTGGCATATTCTGGAAGCTTGCATTCTAACTGCGCAAATGTGATGAATAATTCGTCTCGTCTTTTGTTACTCACTTTAATAAACCATTTACATTGGATATTTCCTTCAGCAACGTTGGCTTTGACTCTATTTTCGACACTTTGCCTTTGATTTTGGTTGTGAAGATTTGTTTGTTGTGCTCAGTTGGTGTGACCAGAACTAGCTAGAATTAGGTATTTTTCAATGGCGGTATTTTCTGTTATAATGGCCACCGGTTTCATAATGGCTGCCGGATTCATAATGGCCACCGGATTTGAGTAAAAAAAAATGGAGGTTACCTTAGTTTAAAAATATTATAAATTGAAATTTATCAGAAAGCTTGATACAAATTCATCTTTTCTTTAACACTCAACGTGTATCAAAATTCCGGCAACGCTGCTCGTCATATTAGGGTTGGAAAGCGCAAAAACGCGCGTAAAGAAGGCTATTTGAAAAATTGTTCAAACAAGCGGAAAGAATTATTAACAATGATTCGTTGCCAAAGAATATCTTTATCGTAATATTCTGTATTTTTAAATTACAATATACGACCCCTGAAATCGACCGCATATTGTTATTTTGATATATAAAAGTCAGCATTTTAAAAAGTAATTACTTCTATTTTGTAGTGTGTAAATATATTTATTACATTTTTACCATTGAAAAACGTATCTTGACTAATTGGAACCCAAAAATTATCTATAAATTAGATATCTTTTGTAAACATATTGGGAAGTTAAAAGTTAAAGAAATATTTACTTTTATTCTTTCCTTTGCCTTATCAAAATTTTCATAGCATACTTTTTTGGAACTCCAAAAATAATCAAAAAGAAAAGTCTGGAATGTTCTTAAACAAAGTTTTTTTTTATTTTCATACAAATCAAATAGACTGTACCATATTGATAAAACTATTAAAATAAACAAAATATTTAATTTTGTTACCCGCCCTTACTGATACTTAATCTAGTTGGTGCTCTCTTGAACGAGAATAATACAGTGTGTTCTGAGGATCTCAGCTAGAATCGTCTCAGATCAACGTGGACGTCTGGCCATACCCCTGTCCGCGCACATACTCCGTTCGCTCAAGCAGGAGGCGTAAGCAAGGGCGTGGGGAATGAAGTGCTGTTCATACACCCCGGAGAAGAGCTGGGCATAGGGTCCGCTGGCGAAGACAGCCACATCATCGCCACCGTGGGTCTCCGACTCCAGGGGAACAGTGCTGGGGAACATGAAATCCTTGTTCTTCATGTTGATAGATCGCAGATTCTTTCGCTTGACGGCTCCTCCCTCCCTTAAGTAGTTGCTATCATAGCCAGGTCCGTTGGCGTAGCTTAATGTGGCATAAGGAAGATCATCTGCCGCCAGCTGGCCGTCGTTGATCCCGAAGATGTCATTCTTTCGACTGGAGTAGCCCGCCAGGGACATGGTGTGAGAGTGGTCCGAGCTGACCACGATGAGGGTATCCTCAATGCTAGTGTGGCTCCTGGCATACCTTACTGCCTTGTCAAATTCCGCCGTTTCGTCAATGGCCCGGAGCGCCAAGGTATCATGGTGTCCGTGATCAATACGTCCTCCTTCCACAAACAGAAAGTAGCCTCGACCCCCACTCTGGCGTTCCAGCACATCCATTGCCACCTGAACCATCTCCTCCAATGTGGGCTGCTCAGTGGGATTAGCATCCAGATGATAGGCCATATGGTAGGGTGCAAACAAACCCAAGACTCGAGAGGTGCGGTTGGAAAGACTCAACAAGTCCTTTCGGTTTTCAACGTAATGGGCACTGTTGGTGTGTTGGCTCTTCCACTCTTCGATAAGATTGCGTTCGTCCAGCCTACGACCAGGTGCTCCACTGGAATCCATCACACTTTTGGGCAGGAAATTCTCTCGACCTCCGCCGAGGATCACATTGAGCTTTTGACCCACGGGACTGTTGATGAGCTGCGAGGCTGCGTCCGGGCAAACAGTTGGATCTCCGTTATCGGCGAGAACTTCGGCATCGTTCTCCCAGTTGCGGTTGGCGATGTGGGCGTACACTCCAGCAGGAGAGGCATGGGTAATAGAGGTGGTTGTCACCAAGCCGGTGGCCATACCTTGACTCTGAGCCCAGGCAGCAATGGAAGCTACACGATTTTCTGGTTGCGCCTGAGCCTGACAATCCTTGAATTGCACTGCCGCACTCACGCCCACAGTTCCGTAGTTGGCCTTGACTCCACCCAGATAGGCAGTGGCAGTGCAGGCGGAATCAGCTACCTGCATGTTGGCGCAATAGGTTTTACTGAGACCCACATACGGGAACTGCTCAAAGGCGAACTGCTTTTCCTCGCCACCGAGATACACCCTTCCGGCTGTGATCGTGGGTATGGACATACCATCTCCAATAAACAGCATCACATTTTTGGCCAGCTGGGTGTTTAGACGGGACTTGCTCTCCAACTGCTGCTCCAGGGTTTCGCCTGCCAATCCCTGCCAGTATTCAGCATAGCGCTCCTCCGTATTTATTGCGTTGAAAACGATCTGAGGCATGGCCCGCTTGAAGCGGCTGGGAAGAGCTCCTGCTAAGGCGAATACCGGATGCATACGCCTCTCATAATCATATGTGGCTTCTGTAGAAATTATTAAAGGTACAGTTGGATTAGTTTTCTAATAAAATCTATTGCTTTAATCTGCGATTATTTACCTCCAGCACTGACTAGGGCACTTAGGCTCAGGAAAAAAAACTGCAGCTTCATTATCATCGTGATTTTCTAAATCTGTCTGCCAGTGGTTGAGCTGTACGTTGCCTGGCACGTTTCCTAGGCCTCTGATTGTGGGTAGCACGAGACCTGCGGTATTTATAGCGTTTCGCCGGCAAGTCCGAGATTTCAAAACGACCCGCCGCCATCGACCTGGCCGCCGGCTGATAAAGGAAAACCCAAGCTGCCATGGGTGTTCTTAGTTTTGCCTTGCCTCGCGGAACAGTAGAACCTACTTAAAAAAGAAATTGCCTCGTTATTTTCAACATTTTTGATTTAATTTACTGTTTTCAGGATTGATACCAAATGTTTTTTAATAACTGAAGGAAATAGGATGTAGAAGGAAATGTAGGATATACTCGTAAAAATTATATTAAAAGGTATCTTTCTATAGTGAGCTTCGAATGATATGTTGGTTCCATTTTCAAATTAAAAGGGATAAAATATTCAGAATTAGAAGTTTATGTTTATCAATCTAATTCAGAAACTATAAAAATTGGAATAGTCGAGTATTCACTGCAATTGTTATTCAATAAACTGATGTTTTTCAACGACATGCGTTATCATCATGCGTCGGCAGCGTCTGACAAACCCAACCCACCCGCCTGTACCTTCTGGTTACCCGAAATCTAGAAGCAATTGTGTTGCCTGGCTGTAGCATCCGCTTGGGCTACTTCACGTGCTTCACGTGATCACAATGAGCAATGATCGTTTTGTTGTTGGGACGGGTTCATGCTTCCAGTTAAGTCATAAATGGGTAATTAACCCAAGACTCGAAGACTGGAAGAGAAAGGTGATTTGAAACGCGCGCCACCATCCTCTGTGTGTGGCGGTTCTTCGGCTGGTACAGTTTGGATCTGGCAATGCCCCAAAAGATGTAAATGGCGCAAGCGCCAGCATCAAAACATTGAACAGGAGTCAGCCGATTGTATCTGTATCTCGCTTGCACCCAGCATCCGTAGGGTACTGCGCTGATTTGGAGTGCTGGTATCTCTGAGTGTGAGTATATCGGCATCCAAAATCTCGCATCTGAGCATCTCTCGACATCCATCGGCATCTGTCGGTCGTTCGGTTGGATGCTGAGGAGAGCTTCTGCTGTGGCAGCGCGCACTTGGCCAAAATAGTTGTTGGTTCGCATGCAAAACGTTAAAATCGCATTAGCTGAAAGACATTTTTATACCAACGGCGCGTTTTTAATTTTTTCTACACTACCTACAACAACACAAAATAGACAAGTAGATGGCGAGAAGCAAAACCAAAGTAAATCTAAACTAAACTTTTAACGTTCAAATTTCGATGCTTAGGCATAGGTATAAATAAATAATCGCGTGTATATAGATGATGTATACATATAATAAATGATATTTCAATAATTTTCGAACAACAAAAGGTACGAAATCAGTGTCGTGGTGTTTAAACCGAGAAAAGTGACAGTGACTCGTGTTGGGGGAATATACATACAAACGTATATGTAACAAACGAAACCAAATAATCCAATAAACGAGATACGAGAATCAAGAAGTGCACGGTTACTCCCGCATTGATTTTTAAAAATTTCTTCTTTTCCTTCTTGGCCAAATATTTGACAGCAAAAGTTGAATGCGAAAGTTAAAAGAAATTTTTAAGTTGCTATCAAGAGTTCTGTGCATTCGTGTGTATAACTGTATAACTGTATAAAGTGCACGGCAAGGACTCTGGGCTGCCATTTTGTCGAGATCAGAAAACAGGAATCAGGAATCAGGAATATTAAAAAACATAGAAGATGTAATGCCACACACGAAAATTCATACATAATACAATACAGTAAATTGCTAACTGTGTTTCGTTACGTTCTTCGTATCTCGCTCGTTCTCCGTGTCCTGTAATGTTTATGTGTGTGTGTGTTTGCGTCGGGATTATGTGACTCTGCGTGTATATATCTGCCATGTTGGGTGGTATGAACGGATATATATGTCCGTGTGGCAAGTTGGACGCCCAGCTGGCTGGCAGAGCTGGCAGAGGACATCCCCAGCACACTTTTACGTTTGACAAATGTCCTGGTGGCATGGGGGCATGGGAAAGAGGATCCCATGTTAAGCCTAGCCGTATCTTTCGCTTAAAGCTGGCTCGAATAATACAGTTTAAAGGAGAACATTGTACTTCGTAGGGTGAACCAGGACTCTCCAACAATCTGGCAACTTTCAATTGCTTTCATTGACAGTTAAAACGAAAGTTATCAAATACACGAATAACCAGCGAAGTTGCCAGCTATAACGGCAGAAAAAGCAAAAAACCAACGAAAGCAACTTAGCATCAGCGACAAAAACTCAGAAGTCAAATACGAGACACCCCAACAACAACACAAACACAATTAAACAACACGGAAAAATAAAAGTATCCGAAACTTTGACAGGACATGCACACCCACAATTTGTGCAGACAAAAAATTAATTTAATTAATGTTTTTAACAAAGTCACAGTAATCATACTTTATTTCTTCATTTGTTTCTAAACTTGATAACTTTCCCTTTAAATTTTACATTTCTAAACAAGTTTGTACAACTAAAAAAAAGGGAATTGTTAAGATTGTTTTTAAAATTTCGCATATATTGTATTTTTCCTTTGTGTACAGGCACACAAACAAGTTGCCGTTGTTTGTAAGGACGCGGGGAAAGTTGCGGATGCTTGGATCAGAGTTTGAAAGCTGGCGGTGGGGTGGGGTTGGGGCTGTACAGGGAAACAAACTTTTAACATAGTAGCCCACATCCACACACACACACACACACACATACACACACCCATACACACGTACGAAAAACCGTAAATTTTCGCACAAAAAAATGAGGAAAAACAGAAAGCAGCAAGGGAAAAGGAATCGATGCCAGCGAAGGATGTGGCAGGAGGATGTGCGGGGGTTTTGAATGGCAAAAGGACGATTGCACACTGTGTCAATTCTGTAACAACATCGGATTGTTATAATGGAATGTGCCCGTATCTGATAATGCCACTACAATGTACCAATAATGAGTTGTCTTCTCGTGGGCCAACTTTTCCCTTCAATGTCCTTTTGTACAGTGGTGTTCATTATTTATGTATGAGCTCTGAAAAGTTTATAGTTTCGAATGTAATTGAAATATAAATTGAGTCTTGATGTGAAACAGTTAGTGAAATTACAGAAAATGAAGGGGGTTTTTAGAAAGTTTTTTGTTTTTAAATAAAAGTAACTTCTTCATCTTGTTTTCAAAAAAAGGCGACACGTTTTTTTATCTATAAATAATGTATTATATTTAAAAAAATTGATACAGAGGATATTACAACATTGTATTAAGAGATTTTATTTACAGAATATTACGGGAAATTGAGGTTATCAAAGGGTTTTCCCGTATTCTGTTTTTGGCAGACACTCTTTCTTCCCTTTAAAGCTTAAATTTCTTGTCCCTTTCGACCATTTGATTTAGTGAATTAGTTGCTCCAGCCCATCGTACATCATCAGCTAGCATTGTTGCCAGAGAGTTGAGTGGAAAAAGGATGCGCGATGCGGGACGCACGAATGGATGGCACACGAACGCACGAACAGGACAGTGCGGCACGAGTGCTTTCTCCTTCTCATTGTATTTCCATCTCCCTCCTGCCATCCTGCCATCCTGCTCTCTGGCTCCTTCTTGCCACACCCCCGCCCCCAGCAGGCGCTCCAGCAGCGAGTTAACTTTGACGTTATGCTGTAAGCGTTGGGTGCTTCGTTTAAATGAGTGCTCGTTGAATGTGTGAGTAATTGGAGGGATGCTGGCTGGGGATGCAGGGGGTCGGTGGGGTCGGTGGGGACGATGGGGTGGTTTGGGGATTGCTCGGAATGGAAAAGCAAGCGACAACAAGCAAAACATTGATGTTACCGAAGGAGGTTGCCAGCAGACACTGGCTGGCTTTTATAGTTTGGCAAAAGGAGTGAAATGGCGCCAGCTGAAGATTTATGCATGTATTTGTATCCGCGTGATGTGTATATATATAGTGTGTATGTGTGTGTGTGGTTGTGTGTGTATGGGAAATTATGAAAGCATTTGTGTTTGAGTTTGGGTAAACATGACCACTGGGGAGGCACTCCAGCGGGTTGGGGTTGTTTTGGTTGCCTGGCCCACACTGCGTATGTGTGTTTTTGCGCCAGCACATATTTGTATTTGTATTTGCGGTGCCTCTCATGTATCCGTATCTGTCCTGTGTTTCTCAGTGTGTGTGTTTGTATTTGTATGTATTTGTTGGACTGTTGGTTGCTTACCTTCGGTGCAGTTGCTGATTTTGAGGCCGCCGCATATTGTTAATGGCCTCCGCATCCTCCATGCTCCTCCTCGATCGCTCTTTCCCAGCAATGATGATGGAGGCCATCCAGTGCTGGCAGGCAGTGCAACTATGACCTTCACCCATTTAACGATACTTAACCAGTGGCAAACCGACCGAAAGTTGAATGTCATCGCAATTCATTTGCTATATTTAGCATTTCGCTTTTGATGCCTTTCTGAGAAAGGAAAGCTTTATCCTTAATAAATTTTGTATACTGTAAGGACTTCTAAAGAAATCAAAAAACACTTGGGGTTGTTTATTTTATTATTTATTTATTCTCAAACAAGTTCTTTGAAAACTGTTGGAGATTTTGGACTTTTTTAATTATTGTGATTCATAATTTTCTTGATCCAATTGAAAACGAAGAGTACACATATGAGTAGCATCCAGAGCTCAATCTAATTTTAGTCTTGCATATATGCGAAACCGCTCTTCGGAGGTATTACCATGACAACGGTCAGCTGCATCTGGGATTTATGACGGCTTAGCCATTTCCCGAAACTCAGCCAGGATAGTTGCATCCGTGACTTTCTGAAAGGCGGAACAGGCAGTGATTAATTCGCTCGGAGGCTATTAAAAGCTAACATTTATTAATAAGTATCGAACAAAATAAAATTTTCTAAAAAAAAGCTATAGGAAATAAAGCGAATTTATGAACGAGAAAATAAATAGAACTGCCATTCCAATTTTTATATTATGGCCAATAGGAAATTTTAATATCATCCGCGAGCTGGCAAAATTGCTGTCGTTAAAATATTTTACAACATCCTACAAAGATTGAAAATAAATCAAGCGAACATCCATAAGTGAGTCGGTGTGGGTGTGCGTGTGTTGTTTGCGTTTATGATTGTGGGATGGATGGTATGGGTGGGTGGATGGGTGGTAGGTGTGCCTTTTGGGGCAGTCCCCGCATCATAGAATATTCAGTTATTGGCAAGGCAATGGGAAATTTGCAGGTTGTTTATTTACATTGTTGGCGCTGTAAAAGCCAAATGAGAAAAGCAAAGCCACCAGCAATCTACACGGATATGCATCGTAGATATCGCGTGTGTAATTAGAGGCCATCAATTGCCAGATTGAAAGTGCCTGTCGTTTTAGAGATTTGTGAGTCTTGAAAAATATGAAGGATTTGTGTGTTTACATTGAAGGAATGCGCTCTTAAATATGTTTTGATAAACAAACCCAGAAATGACGAACGCGAAATGCTTGAGACGACCGCCAAAAAGTTTTTTCCTTTACCCAAGATCCTTTAATTCCTCATAAGCCAGGAAAAGTTTTTAATTTCCAGGCACTCTCAATCCCAATTTCCCCGTCCCGTTTTTACCTGGTTCAGATTCATTGACATTTAAAGCAATTAAAAAGTCACACACAAAATACCCGCCCACACACCGAAGTATTTTGCTTAATTTAGCAACAAAGTGAATAACAATTTAAAACACCTCCTCTTCAAAAAGTGGCTGTGACAGACAGCTGTTACATGGAAATGAGCAGACAACTTGGCCAGAATCTCATTTAAGCCCTAGAAATATTGTTGTTTACTTGTTTTGGTTTTCCTTTTCGTCGGTGTCCTTTTTCCCTGTTTCCCTTTTTGCGTTACTTGGCAAGTTATTGAACCCGTAAAACTTTTTAATTAAAATTCAAATTAGACAAATTAAATTGCCTGCTAGGTGACTAGATTGCCATTCGAATGGGAATCGCATTTTTATGACTAAAAAGAAATCCTGGCGAATACAAGATTCTGGGGTACGTGCGTTAAATTTTAATTGATTTTTCCCACAACAAAATGCTGGAGTTGCTTCCCGAACACACACACATACATACAGATAAAAATACATACCTGCTTACTCGCAAAGTAAACGAAGCGAGATGTGGAAACAGAAATGTGGAGTACAGAACATCAGGCACAGATACAGCTACAGACACAGATACAGATACAGCTACAGTTACGGATACAGTTACACGCACACAGGCAGAACGATTGCGAACTGGCAGACTTTCAGGCGTGCGAATAAACGTACACACTCACAATCGCACCCATACAAACAAACACACAGACACACAAACTGACAATCAGCGAAACGAACGGGGCTCGGCATTCGCATTCGTATTCGTATTCGTATTCGTACTCGGCCTGCCTATGAATGAGAAGCGTCGGTGTGGGTGTAGGTGGCTTGGGTTGCTTGGGCAGCTTGGGAGGCCCGTTGAAAGGACAATTCAAGGAGGCAAACGAAAAACATTTTACTCTGCCGTTGTTGTTAGTGTTGGTGCCGATGTTGCCGCTGTCGACCGTAGGCTGTTTATTGCTCACCGAGGCTTCTCTTGTTGTTGCTGCTGCTGATGCTGATGCTGTGTATCTATGTAGAATTTATCGATTTATTTTGACTTCTCTTTATGTGCTCCGCCTCTAATACATACAAGCGTATTATTTAATACAGGCCGAGCGATAACAGCCAACAACATAGCTACACAGAAAAAAAGGAAACTATAAATGCAATGGCTTTAATAAGGTTATCAAGCTTCTCTTTAAATGAAAAGCAAACAATCCAAGTTTAGGAGTATAGTATCTTTTTCTTAATACCAACACTCAAAGTCTTAACTTTAATTCAACATCAATCCAAGTCTTTGTTGAAGTAATCCTAACAATCTTAAGAGGATATTTTTATATATGTTTATTGCGAATGTGTATATGTGTGTGGTATTTAAAACATTTTATCCTCTAACCATCAAAGTTGGGTTTTTCGTTGTGTATAAACTCGGTTAGCAGGGAGCTAGCCCACTTTAGGGCGCTTCTGGGCATCAGCTCCTTTTCCCTTTGCTGGCTGTTTTTTCTCGCTTCACTTTTTTCCTTAGCTTAATGCGCCAATTCTGACAACAGCCAAGGCGAAAGGAAAAAAATATAAAGGGCTGGGGCAGATAGAAGGAAAGTCGGCAACGACCCAAAGTCAAATTGAGTAAAACGCATTGAAAACTTAAGTAATTTCCCAAGAACGGCCCACAGTTCTTAAAAGCTTTTTTTTTGCTTTTGTTCTAAACGAGAAGCCCGAAGCAAGTGTTTCTGCCTTTTTTTTTATTATTATTTTTCGTTTTGCTCCTTCGGTCTTGTTATTGCAGATGGCCAAAGTTGTTGGCCAAGTATAAAAATGTGTTTTATATTGTAATAACGAAGAATGCACTGAAGTCGAAACTCGGCAAGAGCGAGACACACAAAAATTCATAAACTGTTTAATGAAGCAGAGCAATTACATAAAACCAAAACCCGCAGCAATATTGGAAAGTGCAACATAGAATGGCAGCCCAGAGAAATGCCAAACAGCGATAATAAAGCCAATTAGATTCCAGATAACTTTAAAAGACAAGAAACATTGGGGGGAAGTGTACACGGTACACGGAACACAGAACAGTTCATATCTGAAAGAATATTGATTTTGTTTTCGCAGTTTGATGTTTAGATGTAATTGAAACAGAAGCGTGTCCAGCCGTCCTCTTTACAATGAATCAACCCTAAACTAAAGTAAAACACGACGTTTTTTTTACAAATAATACTCCTTAAAAAGGTATGAACGATAGTAGAGTAGAAGAACAAGGCGTGACTTGTGTCGTGTGTACATAAAGATGGAAAGCATGCGAAACTGAGGCAGAAAAATGCCTCTGGCCCACCTTTTGTGTCCGTGTGCGTGGAATAAAACAAAAAAAAATCAACGAGAGGAGAGCATTAGCAACAACAACAATCGGCAGTGTGGAATAGCGATTCAATGTCACAGTCAGTGAGCAGCGTCTATGTACAAACACCCCCACATGCTGGCACCTATGTATCCCGCTCACGTACATAGGGGGCGCAAATAAAACAAAAAAAGCCACAAAAAAAAAAAAAGAAAAGGAAAACCATTGCCGCAGATTAGTGAGCCAGCTTGCTCAAGGAGCTGATATCGAAAAAGTGAAAGCAACGGCAACGGCAGCGACGACGACGACAATCAACATTCATCATACGCACCGTGGGACGCGGCGCCAAACGCAAATGCAGCCTCCGATTGATCGGTAAGCCGAAAAGCCAATAAACCTCAATTGTTTTGCAGGTCTTCCTCCACACCTTTCTCCAGTTTGATTTGGATTTTTGATTTGATTGAAGTTTCCCGTGTTTTTTTCGTTGTTTTCTTACTCTGTACTAACCCTGACTAACTAACAAGTTGGATAAGCTATTAAACCGCCCTGTTCCCCCGCCGATTATCCCCCGATGATCGTTGTTATGGCGATGAGTTCGCTTCAGAGTGTCCCTCCTCTAGCAGCACCTTTGATAAACGTTCCAATTTATTTATGGCTGGTATTAACAAGCATCTAAAATATGTGCTGACACAAAAACACTCACTTACTCACACGCACTCGAACCGAGACACACTCCCACACACGCGTGTGCTATTGGCACTGAGCTTTGTGATACATTCACGCGGCGGAAACGTGCTGCCAAAAAACAAGAAATCGCTGTACTCTGCACCGACAACAAACACAACAAAAGCACAACAAAAGCACAACAGAAGCAACAACAGCAGCAGCATCGATACTAACACCCAAAAATCCAATGCCCAGAGTTCGATGACGCTGGGCATCGTCATCTGGGCTAGTTGCCATTTCCATTGATGGAATTTGTACGTCATTTTTTTCTGGATTCATTTCGGCAGAACTTAATGGGAATCCCAATTTCCCAAAGAATTTTTTCCTCCGAAAAAGCCTTTAAAATTCATATTGAGTCGAAAAGTTGCAGCACAATTCTGGGAATTTGTTGCCCATAAAGGTGGAAACTCTTTGGATTGTACAGAGAACATTTTCATATAGGTATTGGTATAAAAAGGAAATATATTGAAATATAATATTTAGGGAATATAAACAATAGAAGAAAGTTTGTTTAAGGTACTTGGGAAACAAATCAATTTATTATAGGTGGAAAGCACTTTTATGGTATTTATTACAGAACATTACCATTATTTCAATTAATATTTGTAAAGTTGTTGATTAATATTTAAAGGAAAGTAATCACAAAACAACCATTTAATTAAAATGAATATTAATCAGCTCTTTGAAAGCTTTTCAATTATAGGACCAATCATTAATAATAAATTAAATTCAAGCTCTCTAGGATCAGAACAAATTATTTTTCACAATATAGCACAATATCCAATTTTATGATCAGCCTACCAGTTTGTGGCTTGGCTCCTGTCCCGGTCACCCCCGTCTAATGATGGCGATTCCTTTGGTGACCAATGGCTGCCAGTCAAATTTATGACTAAAAGGAAATAATAGACAATTGACGTCACCGTAAAATTGGTATAGGAATTTTTTATTTATTTATTATACTTTTATTTGGCCTTTACGTGGATGTCTTATGTGCTTTTTTTAGTATATGGCGTATGCGGTAATACTTTCCTCGTTGCGTCAAAAGAAAATCAAAAAAAAAGACTCGAAGATTCAAAGACTCGAAAGAAATGGCGAAAGCGCAAAGTGAATGATCTACTCTGCACTTGTATGACTTATGGAGGACGCGGCGTTGATCTATTGCTGATAAAGTGAAAGTCAAGTTATGTTAGAAATGTAATTATTCATGTCAGGCTGAGAGCAGCAAACAAACAAAGAATCCGACTAGATTTCGTTTCTTTTCTCTATTTTGTTGTCTGAAGAACATGGTAAATGTAGTCGCGGAAGGGAAGACGCGACTCGAGGGGCACCATCCGAGGAATGTCAATGGGCAGAAACGCCTTTTTGGATAAATACTAAGGAGGTATATACTATATATATGTAGCGCCTTGTATCCGATGGTTTGGTTTGTTTTGCCTTCGCGTCTGGCGTCGCAACGGGCGCTGGCCGTCGCGTCATTTATCTGTCAGCGTTTGCCTCCGCTTGATGAACTATTAATTTCTGGTTGCCGAGCCAGGAATTTATTTTCGTCAACTGTGGCACGTGTGCCGCGAACATCACTTCAGATGCGGCTGCCGATGCTTTGGCTGTTCATAAAAAATAATTCGAATAAATTCCCTGCGCGGAGCCATCCATATAGGAACCATACAGTGACAAATCCCTGCCGTTTGCCGCCGTTAAATATGTGGAAATAAATACGATATACGAAATTTGTTGAATATTTATCAGGCAACAAACATTTGAATACGTAAAACGAACAAACATGTTTTCGTATATAAAATTTTGATGGTCTCGGGCTCGGTTCAAAATTGCAAAATACATGGCCGAGCGCACTGTAATCCGATTTGCTGGACACAAAATTTATATTTTAAATTTACGGCCTTCGATTTAACCACAAATCCATTAATTATAATCTGATGGCAAATCCTTTTGCTTTGCCAACGAATTCTGAATTTATTATTGTAAATTGATAAATGTTGTGGTAGGAAAATACCTCAGAAGTTGATTCAATTTTGGGAAGTAGGAATTGGGAGTGCATGTGCGAATCCCATACATACCATTCATACACCTGTTCATTGTTAGGTGCAACTTTGTTGAGTGCAACATGGCTGAAGATAATTGGGATGCGTCTGCCGCATCAGATATTTGCCAAATCAAATCAGACAGGGACAAAGGCAGCGGTTGGATTGTTTGCCTCTACAGACAACGACAGGTGGTCGGTCGGCCGTATACTGGGGCGATAAAGCGCACCATCCCCAATAACAACAACAAGGGGAGCCAGTAGTTGCGGCCTACACGGCGTATGAGAGATGAGATGATCGCACAGGTTTCGCTTTATTCTTGCTCTTGTTTATACGTATAGGAGCGAGAGGTATGTCCATTAGCTGATTTAATGAAATCGTAAATCAAATGAGCGGATTGCTAAAAATATATCTGGCGCGTATTTTATGTTTTTTGAAGTGGAACTTATGCCACAGCAACGAGTACAACAGCAACAAAATGGCAACAAAAACGAACAATAGATGAAACGTGGACGATTGTGCCAAAGTACGGCTATGGGCCAGACCTTTTTGAGGCAGATGCATATAAAGTACACAAGGAGAAATTCCGAAGTCTACGCCTTTAAGTCTACTTCTTTTGATAATGACAAAAGGTTTCGTAAAGATTATAAAGAGAATGCCACGATTCTGGCTTAGTAATTAATTGAAAACTTTTCTCCCCAGTAATATTTTCCAGTGTATGAATTTTGTGTGTTTGTTTCTTTTAATGATGAGCACATGTAATGCTTCGTATTGCAAAACTTGGCGTTTTATTTCGACATTTCTTGCCGTGAATAATGCATGCGATTCCTTGGTCGCCTTGGTGTTTCGTGTTGGTCTGCATGGGTTGGACTGGGTCGGATTGGGTTGGGTTGGGTTTGGCTTGGTTCTGGCTTTGGTGTTGTTGGATTTTGCCAAAAATGCAGCATTGTCGCCGTAGCCGTCTCCGTCCGTCTCTCACAAGGCGTGTCCGTTGTGGCCAAGATTTCGCTTGGCTGGCCGGCGTCACAGTTTTCGCGTCCACGTCCACGTCCGCGTCTGCACTTTCCCATGTTTCCCATGTCCACCACACCCTGTCCTGCACTGCTCTGCTCTGCCTCACCCATTGGGATCCAATGAGTGTGCGCATCTTTATTTAATTAACATATTTTATTTTCCGCACATACACTGGCGAATACGGGCGTTGTGATTTATGCCTGGCGTTTTGTGCAGTTTATGCCGCCTTTCAGTCACCGATTGTCATCTCTAAGTAGCTACTAGCCACGTCGCAGAACCACATCCTTCGGCATCCCATGGGCCCGGCCCATATTAATTGTGTGCATTAGTCAACTTTTAGGCCTCTGGCTGTGTTGGTTTCCTATTGTTGGCACTGGCCGTGTGACTAATTTGATTACACACCCCAACTGAAAAAAGTACGGTATACGATATGTTTTAAATTTGATTTTGTTTTGCTTAAATTTTGTTGTATTACCCGTCTGTAAACTGTCAACTTTCTGCATTAAATTAATTCTCATTTACTGTGCCAGCCAACTTATGTTATTTATATAGAAAATCAAATGCATTCGGTGGGTGCAGTGTGTATCTGTGGGATACAGCGGTTCGTATCCGTGAAAATTCCTCAAATGATATGTCATCAAAATGTGATTAATTTAATTTCGTTAGTTCGAATTCAGTAAAGGATTTCTAATATTAGCTTGTCAACAAATATTTTTCCACTACATAGTATCCGCATATATTTTTCATCAACAAGAAAACAAAGGCTTGAATTCTAAGGGCCTGCATTTGATTAAGAGGCATGGAAATACATTTCATTATTTTCAATCGAGACCTTTTGATGAATTAAATGCAATTATTGCAGTACTTTTATTTAATTAGAGACAATAATTACACAGAAGTTGCTGTTAGCAAAAGCCCTTCATAAATTTCAGTTCACCGCAATCGAAAAAATAATTCTTTCCCTTGATTCAATTTATTTTCAATACCTACCGAACATAGGCATATATATTTTGTATTAAAACAAAAGCAGGATTACATTTGAAAATGGGCACTGAATGTAAAATATGGCAAAGTAAGCGAAAACTTTTTTATGGCTACTCAAACCAGAATACTAGTCGAAAGTAAAAGAAATTAAAAGTTTTTATTTCGCGCAATAAAAGCGAAGTCAAACAATAGAATGTTCCATAGGAAAACACACACACACTGGCTATTAACCCAATTCATCGCGGAGTACAAAAGAAAATGCAACTCTCAAAGGCCGTTTAAGCATTATGAGCAATAAAAAATTATAAATAAAGACCAGAACTCACACACAGAAGGCAAAAGTGGAAACCGCTGAGAGGACCGCACCACTCCACGCGGCACAGTCCCGCGGCTGTGGGGCAAATGTTTATGGGTGGCGCGTTCTCATTAGGCAAAGTGTTCGATAATTAAATAGAAATGTAAATCACACAGTTCCCTGCCCCACCATTTCTCCCTACCCTCCTCTGCACGTGTGGCAATTAGCGAGCGATCAAGGCGCAGCTGTTTAATTGGAATTGAAGCAAAGATTGAAGTATTTGCTCGATATGCACCACCCATCACCTGCCACCCACCAGAACACCACCACCCGCCAAGTTTTGGGCTGGTCAGCGGTGGGTTATTGTCCACTCGCGTGTGCTTATTAAGCAGCAAATCAAACAGCCAGAAATTAGCTTATACGCAAACAAACAACAATATTAAATTAAGTATACATCTTTATTGGTGGCTATATAGTACGATAAATGTATACATAATATTGTATAAATGAACGTATTGATGCGGATATGCGATAACAAAGAAGTGGGTGAGAGTCCATCCACACCGGGCCGGCGCCTGTGACTCTGTTTATTTTCGGTGCGCGCGAATGATTTTAATTGGATTTTGATTTCGAGCTCGATATGATATATCAACCACCATCTGATCTCCATGGTGCTCTCACCTCACCTTGGCAGAGGCATAGACAGAGGCAGAGGCCTGCCGTTTTTGATCAGTTTTTAATATGTTACACGCGAATATTTTTAGTCTGTGGTCTAACATTGAATCTGTTTATATGTTTGCTGTCTAATTTCGCGCATAGTTATTAATATTATTTTTATGAGAATTTCTTCTGTTTGGATGATGCTGTTGTTGACACGGCCAGCGGGGCGTATGCGTGATGTTTTCTTTTTTTCTTTTCATTTTTGCAATCAAGCGGCAATCTGAGTGGGAAAAATTCTTAAAAAAAAGCCAAGAATTAGGGAAGCCAATCTGGGCAATATAAACATAAATATAAAATAAACAAAATGCTAGATGAAAATTTTGTAGAAAATAAAATTATAGAAAGCTTATCATGGAATCCAATGGTCTTATTGTGTTGTTTCTTATTTTTTTTTGTTTTTTTGTTAATGGTCTTGTTGGTTGTGTCCCGCCTTGGCTCTCTTCATTAGTGTGTTTTAGTGGGCGCCTTGCCAACGATTTTCCGAAACAAATTGTCGTCGCTCTCGACAACATTCCGCACGCTTACGGCCCATACAAACCCAAGGGTTGAGGGGTGTGGGTCTGAATCCGAATCTGATTCTGAATCTGCATCTTAGTCCACGGCTGAAGTGACACACTGGGCCAGTGTACCACTGTGCAACGTGCAACGTGCAATCTGCAATGTGCAATCCGCAATTTGCAATGTGCACACATCGTTCATACGTATTTTTAATTAAAATCAACAAGCACTCGGCTGGTCTGCTCGTCTAGTCGTCTCCTCAGATGCTCAGATACTCGGATACTTTGACTTGGCCATCACATTTACCAGCCGCTGTCGATGTTGTATAGGAAACTGCAATGCGAGTTGCTTGTAATATCCAAAAGCCATAAGACCAATACCAAAATGTATATGCAGATGCTAAAGGCATCTGATGCATTTGGCATCCCCTTTTGCCCGTTGGCCTGTTGCGTTTTTCCCTTCGTCTTGGTGTCCCCACCCGTGTGTGCTCTCTGTGTGTGTGTGAAGGAGCAGCGTCAGATGCCGAAAACATGTGTACAAACGTGTGGCGCCCCAGCCCGCCCCAGGTGCCCCCTTCGATCCAACTTTACAAGTTCCCTTGGCCAACTACGCCTTTGGCCCGATGCTTTGACGACGCTCGTGTGTCTCAGTCTCTTTTTCAGAATCTCTGCCTCTGATTTCGCAATCGTTTTCGAAATGCTCTGCATTTTGCCCCGACCTCGTTTATTTCGTCATACGTTTTGTCACCATACCAGAACCTTGCCCTTTTATCATTATTTTTGAATCTTTACAGGCGTGGAATGCAAAAGTATAAGAGTCTAAAAATAGTGTCTGTGTACGAAAAGCGTATTAAATTTTGAAATATACAATATTTAAGCTTGTTTAATTGAAAACCCTTTGAATACAAAGAGTATTTTATCGATGCAGAATGCCCAATGAAGATTTGTCACCATTGCCAATCTTTTTGCACAGCTTTTTGTGGCATTTGTGGCGCATGTTCTGCCAAGCGTTGCCAAAACGGGTGGGACGTAAGAGAAACATGAATTAAATTAAAAATAAAACTATAGAAAATTGTAATTAAATAACTAAAACAAAAATAAGCATGCACGCTGACAGCCAAAGACTATTGTGTACAAAAATAAAATTTTATGAGACAGTACAGAGACGGAGACACTGACAACGACAACGACAATTACAACGAAAACTACATCGTACATCGACATCGACATCGAAGGCGGTGCAGGAAAAAATGGAAGAAATAAATACAATACGAGCGACAGTATCGATAGGGGGAAAAATCGCGCAGCAAATGCATAAAATAATTGAAATTTTCAATGCTGCAACAAATCAAAAAGAAAGCAAAGTAGAAACGATGAAAAATATGGTACTTGTATTGTTAGAAATCTTTCGCTGGTGCTCATGGATTAGTGGGAAAGAACTTGACTATATTTTCAATGCCATCGTTTTTCGTTTTTTTTCGGTCACTTATCTTGGCGACAGCAAAATCCCCTGAGACGACCGATCAACTGGTCAGCGAGTCGGTCAGCTAGTCAGCCAGTCAGCCAGCCAGCCAGTCAGTCAGTCAATCATCACATTGTTCAGCCAAAAAATAAAAATCAGACTAACCCAACCAGCCATCTTCAACATCTCAACCACCCACCGTCCCCGCAGCGTATCTATCATACTTTTGATTGTGTTCTGCATCTCAACATGAACATCCCATGTATGCTTATCTCGATATCGAGTATCTTTGCCAATTTGTCGCCTTCCGTATGTGCATGTGTTTGATTTCTATATTTCACTGAGTTTTATGCGCACATTTTTATGCATAAATTTTTAGTACTTTGTTTGTTTTTGGTTTCTCGTCTTTCTCGCTGTATTTATTTTTTGTTAAATTTATTTTATCGTATGTCACCAAACGAAAAGGAAAATCGAAAAATCGACCAAAAGAAAATAAGAAGAAAGAAAAAAAAAAACACAGCCAACGAATTCGAATATGTTCAATCATACAAAACTTTTTTCAGATTTTTGATTTTGTATCCCCATCATCACCACCACCACTACCACCACAACTACAACAACAACAATAAGTACAACCACCAACAAAATCAACAACAAGAACATCGACGGCGTCAATTGCGACGATGGCTGCCATAAATACGGTAAGTACGCGACATCGACATCCAAATAATAAAAATAAAACCAAAAAAAGTAAATCAACGCCAACGGAACAATTATGGCAGGGGGTTGGGGGCCACAACGTACAACGATTGTGTGCAATCAATCATAAGGAAAAATAATTTATGGCATATGGCAATATATTTATTAACATTTACAGCCAAGCAATTTGTAGCTGACATGATCGAATGCAAGTATTTATTCCTTTATTTAGTACTAAAATATGTATATATTTATAAATAAATGGGACATCTAGTCACCTAGTAGTTAAAGTCTCATAAATCTTTTTAAATACTTGCTTTATAATTGCGGAAAGTGCCATAAAACGTTTCAATAGCTACCGCTATTATAGTATCACGCATACGACACGTTGTACGGCGACCGATGCCTGCTTTGGCGTCTTTGAAGAACCAATCATAAACTAAATTGAAAATTGAAAAAGACGGAACTGCGGACAGATTCGAGGCAATAGGAGCGAGTTACCCGATGATGAATCTCTTGACGATGATGACGGCGGGTCTTTTCCCGGCCCTTGCACATGTGTGCCCACTCAGCCGCCCAAACATGTGTTTCAGCTCATTTTACTAATAAGCAAGAACCAGCAGAATGCCGCCAACAGGCCAGGCCGCAAGAACAACATGATAGGGAACTGTGGGAAAAATGAAAAACCCGATGACAAATTGCCGCCCAGCATATTCAATTTTCAGCTGACATCATCTCGAAATTTTCATTAACGAATCGAAAGAATAGACGGGCGGACGGGGCCCGAGACCTTGCCAAATTTAAATCAGTCTGGCATCAAACTTGCTAGAGTCTGGCTGCAGTGGAAATATGATTTTGGCAGCACCAAACTTTTCCTGCAGCATGGAGTGGAGCCCAGGTAGTCAGTCATTCAGGTTCGTTCATTCATTCATTCTTCGGGGGGTTTTATTTTTTTGGACGCCAAAGCATCGGCTTTCGGGTTGTTTTTTGGAGTGACATTGACATTTGATTGACACGTGAATCACGCCGTAAAAATATATGTACAAGCTGGCACACCCACACTTAGAGCCGTCTAAGAGTCCAGGTAGGGCTCTGCGGGAACCGGGTGCTAGATGCTGGGTGTAGTAACAGGATATGTATGTCCTCCCGGCTCCCCCTCCGTTTACACCTCTCCGAGAGATATGACAGCCTTTCCTTTTATGGCAGACATGGGGATTTTCTAACAGCCAACGCTCATAAATCTTTCGGCTTGAGCGCGAGAGAGAAGACCAACATATAATTACTTGATACCTGAATAGATTTAGCGTGAATATAATTTATGGGGCGATTTGATTCCCAGATACCGGGGGCATCGTGTTTACCGAGAAAATAAGTAAACGTGATAAGAAAACGATTGAAATGACTTTATGCGATTTACATTTGTTTTCGTTAAGGTGCGGAGAACATCTTGAAAGTTTGCGGCAATTCCAAGAAGTTGTATCGAGGCTCATTTTCGTTTTTCGTTTTGATTACTTAAGGCTTTTCAAAGCAGCGACAAGGTTATCAAAACAATTGATAAACATAAATCTAATTTACTTCTTCTAATAGCACAGGCCCATATATATCTCATAGCCCGGTGGCATATTTAAATAAACAACTCGTGTTGTACAGAACATTAACGCGGCTGATGGGGAATCGGTGGGCCACTTGTGGCTCCATTTCCAGTTCAGTTCATTCAGGGAACTTTTTCATTTGTCTGACGGTGTTTTTTTTGCCCGCAACTTAAACAATAATAAAATGCTTGTTTATTTATTTTACGTGAAATTTTATGCGCCCGAAACAAATGTCTTCGTTTTTGCTCTCCTCTACCATTTGTATCTAAATCTGTGATTCAGCGGATCTGCAGTCGTATCTGTGCTCGTGTTTTTGTTTTGTTATGTTTTTTTTTTTTTTTTGTTTTTTCTTGTTTAATTGTGGTCACCGTCGCAGGCACTTTTGGAAATTTATGCGCTGATATTTTATTTATTTTTATTCGCATTTTGTTTTGTGGTTATGGGCAATTGCAGGCCACATTAATTGGGCATCGGTTGCGGTTTATAAAGCATTAATTGCCCCATCTAACATGTAGCCGCGTCTCCTCCTCGCCCCGACGACCCATTTCCCCCTTTGCCCGTTTCAGTTGCCAATTTATGGCTGCACTTTTATTGCATTTAAATTAATATTCGCCGAGGGGCTGCCAAGAATATCAAAAGCAAAGAAAAACACAAAACTTACTAACTAAAAATACACCATTGTTTCGCGGATGCCAAATGCTATGAGAGCCGAGGTCCCGCCGCGTTATTGGCCACACGGCGTATGCTTAACGCGCTTCCGTACTTACTGTTCAGGGAAATGTTGTACTTATTTAACTTTGTGCTAGATAGGTGGGGGGCTTCAGGGGCCTGGGGAGGACAGATAGTTGTCGGGAAGCAAAGTGAAATGCATTTAAATTCAATTAATTATGCCGCGCGTCGTCCATTAGGCGACAGTTGCTCTGAATTATCAATAATCTCGACTAATCTCGCCTGACAGCCATTGCTGCTGTTGCTGTCGCGCCTTTTGGCAGCAATTTCGAATATGTATGTACAATTTGTACCAAATACATGTTCCTCTCACATACGCACACAGACACAGACACTCACACACGAGCATACGCACACAGATACTGTGGCAGAGTGCGACACGCGGCTACTATTATGTTTTTAGCGGATGAATTATCAGCCATTGAGATGCCGTTCTGCATTTGCATTGCCCGCAGGTACCCAAGAGCATACACCTGCCACTGACAAGTCTCAGCAGCGCGCCGCGCGTGCTGATGTGCAGCGCTTCCGTGGGCACCGAGGGATCCGTAACTCTGCAACTAAGAGATGCAAACGCAGCAACAGCAGCAGCAGCAACCTCAGCCGCCGTCCCAGCATCAGCAGCAACATCAATCGCCACATCAACGTCAGCGTCAGCGTCAGCAACAAATGGCGTTGCACCGCTTGCCACCTCTGCGGCAAATGCGTCAGCGTCGACGCTAGAGAATGCGCTGACAATTGGCTATCCGGATCCGGAAATGTTGGCAGATGTCTTGGGCACCATTCAGACAGCCTGTAAGTAAACTACACAAAGTGTTAATGGTCGGTAACAAAGGGTTAAGGTACGATTCTGTCCACTAATCAAAGACAAAAAGAACTTTGTTTTGTACCATTTATATTTATGGATTATGGATTTCCCCCTCAAAACATAAATTCTTTTACATTTTCCTTATCCAGCTCTTAAAAACAACAGTAACAGTAGCAACAACTCAATCCCAACAGCAACCTCAAGCAATAGTTCAAGCAAGCCGACTAGCAGCAATCAATTGGGTAACTCCAATAAAATAACTATAACCAGGCGAAGCGTTCAATCGGTGACCACATCCACCAACACGAGCATCACTAGCAGCAGTAGCAGCAACAGTATCAGCAGCAATACCAGCAGCGGCAAGACAAACACCAGCTATATAAAAAACTGCTTGATACGCAGCAGCAGCTGCAGCAACACGGTCACAAATGTCACGACGCTGGCGCAGATTATGAGCAACAGCAGCACCAGCAGCGCGGCAAGTTTACTCAATCAGCACAACAACAACAGCAACTGCAGCAACAGCAGCAACTTCAGTACCGCCTCCTCCGTGGGCAGCAGCATCAGTATCGGTAGCAACAGCAGCAGCAACAGCAACAGCAACAGTAACGACAGCAACAGCAGCAGCGGCGGCATCCACAGTTTAAGCTTCAAGGGCACCGGTAGACATGTTCCTGGATCAGCGAACGGAGTGAGCTCTTCAGTTGGAGCATCCTGCCACAGTGGTGTCACCGGGGTCAGTGGGATCATCAGTGTCGAAGCGCCGCGCAAGAACCGACCCAAATTATCCTCCCCGACGCGACACGGACCGCAACAGTGCCAGGTGCGTATCATGTGCGGTTTCTACGGTTTTCTTTACTCCCAAATGCAGTATGTCTGTGGCCTAATCGCTAATTTATCGCCGCTCATTTTGAGCCATGCCAAAACGTCCGACAGTTGGGCAGTCTGACTGGCACTTGCCGTCCAATATTTATAAACAGACATTAAGGTCGTCTCGACCAAGTGGCAGGTGAGACGCACACCCGCACTCGTACCTGCACTTGCCTGACACTCGTAAAAGTCCGCCGTATTGCCACTTGGAACTCATATTATGGCTGTAGTCGGGTGCGTTTATACACGGCGCTAATTGAGCGTAGAGCCCCTCTAGTTAAGATGCTGCAGATGAGGGCAGGTCCATTGGTTCGGCGATTGCCTGAGTTGGTAATTGCGGAATCGAGTAAAACCATCAAAGACTAGAAACGATTTTCACGGAATTCTTTGAACACATTGCACTGTACCGAGCAGAAACAAAAACTAAAAAAGATTTTTAAAGATGCAATCTCTCAAATCTCAAAAAAAAATCAACCAGTCTGGTTTACACATCAAAGACATGAGATTCTTCGTTATGAAATTTTAGTTATTTTACGTTGTATAAATTTGATTTATCTTCCTTCTTGTTTCATTTTCTAATTGGGAATCTTTCAATTTAATTGAAAAACCAGACAAAACAACTTCTTTATTCTAACTTTTAACACAAAGGGACTGCATGTTTTGGCCACAACACTGGCAATGTTAAATGGTGTTGATTTAGAAACCGAAATATTAATTTCGCAATCTTTCGTACCATCTGTAGAAATTTTCCATGGCAAAGGGAACTTCTTTGATGACTTGTCGAACAACTCTCGCCCGGGGGCATTCAACACGATTCGACGTCTGTCAGAAAAACTGACAGTTGCTCAAAGTGAGGACTTGAAGCCCACATTTTTGGTCTTTTTCCTGCCTGTTGTTTTTTGCGCGTCTGCCACTGCTAGTAAAGTAAATTTTATGACACGTTTTACGATACTGCAGATGCCGGGAGGAAATGTTTGGTCAGCAGCGGTGACCGCATTTGGGAATTTCATTACTGCTGCTGCTGTTGCACGCAAACATATCTATGTTGCACACGTGTCTGCTGATAGTTTTGGTTTGGTTTGGTTTGGATTTCGTTCGCCGTAATTAGCGTGCGGCGTGGTGTTTAGATGCGGTGCGAGGGTGTCCGAGGCATGAGGTAGGATGGCAAGGTGGCCGAGAAAAAAAATAACATAATGTATACGCAATGTGGCTCATTAAAATGTTCGAACAGCGAACGACCACGACCGAAATGCTTTCAATTATCTAGAGGGCAGTCGACTGGCAGCGCTAATTACATTTCTCTGCTTCTCTGGCTCTCTGGCCTTTTTATAGATTTGTTGCAAGATCTTTGGAAATGCCTCGGCGCTGGCCAAGCACAAACTGACGCACAGCGACGAACGGAAATACATCTGTGCGCTCTGCTCGAAGGCATTCAAGCGGCAAGATCACTTGTAAGTAAATGACGCTCGTTCCACTGAGCCACTGACCTAAACACTCCCTCCCCCATCTGATCTCCTGTAGAAACGGACACATGATGACTCATCGGAACAAGAAGCCTTACGAATGTAAGGCGGATGGCTGTGGGAAGTCCTACTGCGACGCCCGATCTCTTCGGCGGCACTCAGAGAACCACCACGCAGGTGGTGTGGCTACCCCCACCACTAGCCAGTCCCTGTCGCCCACTGCCAGCTCCAGCGGAGCGAGCAGCAGCAGCAGTAGCAGCAGCAGCGGCAGTGTCAGTGGTAGCGGATTAGGCGTTGCCACCAGTACGCTCAGCCTCTCGCCGGCAACGGCCAGCGGGGATGCCAGCTCTCCGGACGGAGCCACCTGCATAAGAACCTATATTTCCACGGGAAACTCGGTGGTCGATGCGGCCACCGGGATAGCTCTGTCGGATGAGCAGATCAAGGCCATGAACCTGCCGATCAAGACGGGCGTCACCCTGCTCTCGCCCACCACCTCGACTTCCTCGAACGCCTCCTCCACGGCCAGCAGCTCCGGTTCTTCGCTGTCCTCCGCCTCCGTGGGGACAGCCTCATCAGCGGCTAGCCAGAGTGCGGTGATAGCCACCACCAGCTCCCCCACCATAACGCTTAGCGACGGGGTGAGCCTCGAAGGCGAGGGCCTGACCCGGGAGCAACTGGATCTCATCAGCAAAATCATGCAGCAGACGAAGCAGACGAGTGCACAGGTCACCGTATCATCGCCCACCAGTGTCAGCTCCTACAAGATCAACACCAATTCAGCGTCAACACAGTCGAGACCGCGCACCTGGAACATGCAATTGGTGAGCTTTAAATACCAGCAATATCCTTATTTCTTTATTATTTTCTATCCTGATTTTCCAGCTCAACAATTCGCAGAATGTGACTGTCACCGTTGAGGATAATACCGACATGATTGCTCCCTCTTCCAACTCCCCCGTAGAGATCAAGGAGGAGGAGCTGAACCAACAGATTGTGGCTGCCATCAATCCCCACCTGCTCAACATTGTAAAGCTCGACAAGCCGGTCGAGTGCAATCTCTGTCACCGTAAGTTCAAAAACATACCCGCCCTCAATGGGCATATGCGCCTCCACGGCGGTTACTTCAAAAAGGATCCGGAAACCAGGCGCAGCGAGAAGAAGGATTCAAGTGGACCGCCCCTGCAGACGGCCAGTATTGGTGTCCGTGCTCTGATCGAGGAGAAGATTATAAGCAAACGCAAGGATATCACAAAGGTGAGTTAAGTGTCTTTAAAAGGCGTAAAGTTTTGTGCTAAAGAAACGTTGCATTTTTAATTAAAATTTTTGTTGCCTACATTTGAGGGCTTCTTGACATTTATGCAATTCCTTTAACTGTGCCATAATAAGCCATGACATAATTTCATTTTTGCTTTAACTAACTCCTTAAACATAAACTGAAACATTTTTCAGGGCTCCTTTGTGGTTCCTGCCCCACCGCACAGTAGTGGCACCACCACTCCTCTGAGGCGTTCCATTAGCGACCTGGAGAGCTTCCTGAATCCCAAGAGTAGCTCTAGTGGACACACCCAGACGTTGGCAACCAGCACGGGAACCACCACAGCCGTACTCCCGGCAGCCACCACCATAAAGAGCAGCAACGGACTTAGTATCCAGCAGATTGGACTGCCGCAGAGCATCGAGATCTTCAGCGGGGGCCAGAAGCAGGCCAAGACCCTGAATTTGGGCAGTGGCACCAATACCATCACCATTACCACCAATAACGTGCCCACCACCACCACAATGAGTGCCCTGACTGCCCTGAAGGCCGGCGGCACAATCAGCGGCATTTCCACAGCCACCAACACAGATCCTAAGGACTCCACTCTCATAGAGCTGCTAAAGCGTGGCACTCGCATTGCGGTGACCTCGAAGAAAACCCAGTCGCAAACCCAAACCGGGTCCAGCGTCTTAATGACCTCCAGCGGTACAGCAACGAGTGCCATGGGTGGGGTAACCGAATTGACCACCATTGGCGGCAACAGTCTGCAGACGATGGGACGACAGATTATAACGAACAACAACCGTACGGTGATCATACCCTCCGATGTCCAAGTGGTGTCCACCAAGACCAAGCTGAGCACCTTGAGCAGCCTGGTTAGGAGCAGCAGCACTACCACCACCACAATCTCGAACAGCGGCTCCAACACCACCTGCTCGTCTGGGAACATTTCCCTGGCCGATGGTACGCCGCTCTCGCTGACCATAACTCCCAATCAGGAAATGTCCGGTGGCGGCTCTTCATCGGGTGGTGTTATCACAAGCGGTGGGGGTGGAGTTTACACAGTCACCTACACCAGCGACGGCACCGATCTCTTCGACGATGCCGAAGTCTACAATG
Source organism: Drosophila vallismaia (assembly GCA_035047325.1). Lineage (NCBI taxonomy): Eukaryota > Metazoa > Arthropoda > Insecta > Diptera > Drosophilidae > Drosophila > Drosophila vallismaia. The sequence goes on from JAWNPU010000073.1 coordinate 11,611,969, forward strand.
TTTCCGATACGGAGATGCTGTTGCAGACAGTGGACTCCATGGAGCTGCTAAATGACGACGAGGACGACACACAGATCAAGAGCGAACATTCCGAAGACTTTGCCCTGCTGAGCGATGCTGGCGACAGTGTGCACACCCAGCTGGTTAAGCTGGACACGGAGCATATAGCCGGATCGGGTAACATTGGAAACAGCAACACCGCCACTAACAACGCCACCACCACACCGCTGCCCACCTTTCAACAATTCCATTCCAAGGAACTGATTATGCAGAACAGTTCGCAGATCCAGGCAATAGCCAGCATGCGCAGCAGTAGCGGTGTCCTAGCCTCGCCGCTCCACTCCCCACTGGCCTATCCCACGCCGCCCTCGAGCCACGAAAATATGGCCCAGAGTTCCCCATTCATCGAGGATGCAGCTGCCCAGTTTGTAGATGCCAGCAACACTTTCTTTGGCGACAAGACCGACTTCTCGCATATCTACTTCAAGACGGACGATGGCCAGGCTACCATCGAGCAGCTGGACGATCAGGACAATGAGAAAATCCTGAAACTGAAGTCTGTGCTTGAAGAGAGTAGCTTTGACCCTTCCATCAAGGTGGAGGACCTACTGAATGGCACCGATGACGACACCGAGTGTGATCTGCGGGAGTTTGCCGAGACGAATCTTTCGTTTCTGGATGAGGACCAAGAGTTCCTCAATGACTCCCGCAACGCGACTTCCCCACTTTCAGAGTCGTTCTTCACCAGCGGCATTGGTTCGGCTGAGGATGTGAAACAGGTCCTGCGAGAAGTCCTGCCGGACGAAAATATGCAGTTGCAGTTAAGCAGCGAGCAACAGGGCGAGAACATAATCGATCTCTACTATCTGCCTGGTCTGGGTTTGCAATCGCAGATGATGCCAAATTCGGAGGATCCCTTGTTGTCCTCTTCTCCTAGGGAATTTGGCCAGCAAAGACAGCAAGTGAGCTTGCAACAACAACAGCAACAACACCAGCAGCAGCACCAGCCCCTGGAGCAGCAACTTCAGAACAGTAATAACCTTTACGAGCAGCAACAGCAGGAGCAACATCAGCCATCACAGCAGGAGACCCAGCAGCCACAGCAGCAGCAACTTCAGCAGCAACAATTGATGCTGCCACAGCAACAGCTGAATCAATCCGAAACTCTCCCTGTGGCCAGCAATCAGCAGGCCGATTTTATGTTGCCCCTAGTGGGAGGTCATGGCTTTACGTCCCTGCCTAACCAAAACCAATTCCTGGACAATAGCCAGGGGGGCGGAATGGGACTGCAGCCCCTAAATAGCCTGCTTCAGCCCCTGCTCTTCAGCGCCAGTGGAGCTGGTTCCAATGGAAATCTGGTTGCGGGCAACGATACCCATCTCCCCGCCGATTGCCAAATGAATACAAATCAGACAACGCAGCTCGATGGAAGTCTGTTGTTCGCCTGCGGTTCGGCGGTAACAACGGGCAACAAGCCCCTGCTCCCGGCCATCCCGACTCAAGTGGCCAATTTGCAACCGCTGTCGAACCAAACCAATTCCATTCTGAAACGCCGACTGCGTTCGAACGCGCCTCAGGAAACGCACAAGTTCTCCAAGTTCCATACTCTATCGCCGCATCGCTCCAAGCTGCGCAAACCCTCCCGAACCCACTACACTCCCGCTCCCATTCTGAATCCGGACCGCAAGGGAACCGGGCTCTACTGCAATGTGCGGAAGCAGTTGGGCCAAGGGCTGTTCGATGCCTTCGATGACGACTTCGGAGACTCGGTGGGCCTGGTCGACTTTTCCGACGAATCAAAGGTCAACCTGGGCTCCACCTACCAGGCCCAGATTCCCAGCTGCAGGTCCCAGGAGGAGGCGGTACGAGAGGATGTGGGAGCCGAGATGATGTGGAACCCCGAGGTGCAGGAGGACGAGAAGATCCTGATGCGCTACATAGATCTCAGCAAGTCGTCAGCCGTGCCCATGGGCAGTCATTCCGAGGAGGTGGCCCTCCACACGCTGCTCAAGGCCCGCGGGAACTCAGCGGCGGCGGTATTGAATCTGCTGCAGACCCAGTCCGGGGCCTTCCAGATGAAGTGGAGCTCTCACGAGCTGGAGCAGTTCCTGCGAGGGCTGGAGAAGCATGGCAAGGACTTCGGCAAGATTGCGAACACGGTAGGAGTAAAAAATTATATCCATTTAATTGATTTGATAAAAACCTATGATTACTTTACAGCTCCTGACGAAATCCTCCGGTGAGTGCGTGCAGATGTATTACTTCTGGAAAAAGCTGTGTGTAGACTACAAGGTGTCGCACCTCAAGATGGAACCCGTGGCCGTGGTAACGCCACCCGTGGAGAAACCCTATGTGTGCGAGATCCCCGACTGCTCAGCGGTAAGTTTTAGGCCCTCGAAGCCACAGCATGTCCTCAGAACGAGCACGAAGCCACAGCTCTCTAACCCGCGACCCCTTCGTCACCCCCATTCACAACACCCCACCTCACCTCACCTTTATTTTCTTTTTTGTACATAACGCTCGAAATCAAAAACAAAACCCTGCCTGCCTCCGAATGTAGAGCTTCAGTTCAAAAGCGGCACTGCACGGCCATGTCCGCATACACGCTTACGGCCGTAGTGCCAGCAGCAACAACAACAACAACAATGGGAGCATCATCAACAACAGCAGCAGCAGCAACATGAGTAACCAGCATTCAGCGCCGAATAGTGCCAGCAATATAAGCAGCAACAGCGGATACGCATGTGCAACACTCGCAAGTGTCAACAGTGGCAATAACATCAACAACAATGCCTCATCATCTGCAGCAGCAGCAGGTGCAGCAACTCACGCCATGGGCAGCAGTAGCAACTGCAATCTCAATTCGAATAGCAACGCCACAACAGCAACACCGACCTCAATCTTGGCCACTTCCAAGCTGGAATCGGGTATTGGTAACAGCAACATTAACGGCAACGGCAATGGCAACAACACTACCAATGTTGTTCCGAATGCCAAGGAAGGCGAATTCCCCTGCAAGGTGTGCGGCAAGTAAGATTCCCCCAAAGCAATTTCTACCACAATCCAAAACATGCCACAACACTATCGTGCAGTTACCAAGAAACAATTCGAAAATCCGCAAGCGATTTTGAGTGCCCGTATTGACTTGAGTTGAGATCGTAAAGCACGTTGTACCGTAAAATAAAACCCCTATACGATATACCGTATACGAGTATTTGGTTCTAGACTTTGAGTTTTGAGTTAAGAATATTTTTTTGAAAAAATACTATTCAGTTTGTTTGGTTTTATTTAATTTCTCAGTAAATTTCAGCTACTTGCCACCCACTCTTCTATGTCTTTTTATGCTAAAAATATAATTTGTAGATACTTTTATTATCCTATGAATCTTTAGTTCGATTACAATTATTCGTATGTCAGTTTCGGACTTCTATGCCATTTAGTTAGAGTTTTCGTCAAGCGATATTAACTGTTGTTATTGTTGTTGTATTGTATTGTTCCATGATGCGAAATCCAAAAACCAAAAACAATTGACAAACCAAAAACCAAAAAAAAAACCCAAATCCAAATACCAAATACGAATTACGAATACAATCAATAAATCGAAATTGCAATTTTAAAGCGAAGAGTCACAACTCGCAAATAGACGTAACCGTAACTGATATCAGCATCACAAGCTTACACAAACGACGCGATTAAAGTCGCCAGGCAGCCGCTGGCAAACCGCTCGGTAAGTAGAAAGCCTTCGTTTGTGTTTTCACTTATGATTTTGTTTAAATTCGATTCGATTTGAGATCCCTCTTACGTTCTCACTGGACTCATTCTACTCGATTCTACTCTGTTCTCTGATTTCGTGATTAATTGTAATTTGTTTATTTCCATTTTTTGTAATCAACTTAAACACAGCGCTAAATGCTTATTGCATTTAATAACTTTTGTAAATATTTTTAATTAACTAAACCACTGGAGGAAAGTTTACCTTTAAAGCCACTTCAATGCTCCATCTGTAAATTGGAAGCAGCTTGCCTTTGGTGTGATCCTGTGTATCCTGATCCGGCTAATGAACCTTTGATTTATCCAAAAAATATATAATATATATAAAAATATGATCATTTACCGAGGCGGCTGCAAACTATAACCCTGCTATCATTATAGCGCACACCAGACTTTCAATTCTACCATTTCTTCCCCGCAAAATATATCTATATATGTATTTTATTACGAATTTGTTTTTTGGTTTTGTGTTTCTAAACATAACTCTCTATTTTCCATAGTTATTATTAACAACAAAGCAAATTTTAACTCCACACAAGGCTGAGTAAGAAGAAGTAAACCAACAAACAATTGAAATCAAACCCAACTAAAAGTCTATTTCGTATCTCTGCATGCCTCTTTACCTTTCCAAATTTTGCACGAGCTCTACCCAATTCCAAATATATATAATAATCGCTGACTACTCTATGTGCTTCACTATATCTAAGTGTCCAATTAATCCGCCTAGCCTGCATCCTAGATGGTAATGATCGAAGCTGTGTATTCTCATGGTGCCCTGTCTTCTGCTCTTTTCTCCTGCCAGAGTCTTCAATAAGGTGAAGAGTCGTAGTGCTCACATGAAAACCCATCGGGTCCAGGAACCGGACCAGTCTGCCAAACACCACCAGCAGCAGCAACAGCAGGCAAATGTGGCGACAGGATCCGTACTGGCCACTATCGCCTCGACCTCAACAATTGCATCCGCTACATAGGACCGAGGATGGATAATGCATAAACCGTTGCGCTGAAAGGACAACAACCTACTCTAAGAACAAAAATCGATTGACAATCGCATTAAGCAAGCAGCAAGCATTGTTTACCACTGTTAGAATTTATTCTTAGACGAATTTGAGTCTAAAAATCAATGTCACATGTACGTAGTAGTTAAAGGCATTTCTTCACTAGGTCTATCCCTATCCCCAAAAAAACTTTTCTGTCTCTCAGTCACTTTCGCTCTATCTATCGTCTAAGTAGATGACACTTTGACTCGCTTTAGGATGTAAGTCTAGCCAAGGATTGGTAAAAGTTCAAATTGAATTGTTATTGACCATTGTAGGCAAGTGCAATATTTATGTTGACCTAATACGAATATGTAAATGTATACCCAATCGTTTTTTACATAGTATAGTAGCCGTTTATTCTGCTCGACTCGACTGTAGGTGTAACTCTTTAACTATACAATATTTATATATTAATAACTGTAGCTAAAGCTATAGCGAAATCCCGAATCTATGATAATTATTAGTGCATAATTTACTGTTAACTACAAGTTTTTTCTACTCAAAAATACTCGTACATAGTTGCAACACACTACACTGATACTTTACTAGGCCGATAAATGTTTAGGTCATAAGAGAATCTCTATATATATTATATACTTGTACGAATACTGGATAATATGCCTGGGAGAGGAGTACCATGTATGCGATATATGATTGTTGTTCTAGTTTTAACGACGCAAGTCACCAACTCAAAGTAGTTGAAGTTTTACTTAGATCGTATGTACTTATATACCTACAAACCCAACTACTATTGTACTATGGCTTAAGAACCTGAAGCCCAAGGAAAATCTAGTGAAATCAAGTGATATTGAGTGAGATCAAAATCGATTTTAGCTAAACGTGAAACCAAATTCAAAACTTACACATAGATACACACAATTAAACACACGCACACTGTTGTAATTAAAGAAAGAAGTTGAGAAAAGTTTTAACTTTTAATGCAATGCAGATGTAGGCTGTAAGGACACCACTGTAAATAAGAGTATAGGAAACTAAACGATAAGGAAGGATTTCTTTCAAATTTCTCCAAAACGCATAAAAGACATTATTCTATTGATAATTCTAGACCCCCCTACCCCCAGTCCTCCCTCGAGTACACTTAAAACACGAGAACACAAAGAGGCGACTGCCTTTGACATAGACAGTGCAGTTTTATATAGGCATATAGGATATACATAGTAATTATATACAAACATATATTCAATTAAATGGTACAATAGTAAATCTGCCAGTAATTTGAACAACAACAAGAATCACACGTTTTCCATTTGGACAGTGAGCTAATGTACTACAACAAATTGATCAAATGATTCAAAGTTTTTGAGGCCAGTGCCGGGTGGTATATTATTGACAATGGCGTAAATTAATCTAGTTTAATGTAAACCGTAAACCAAAGCAAGCAAGGCTAAAATCCAAAACCAAATTAAATATTCATGTTTAGTCTAATGTCTTCTGACCCCCAAAAAAAAATTGTTCCACTTGTCACTCGCCCCCGAGACCTAGACAGATGGAAGTGAAAAGTTATTAGCAATTCTTATGGTTGTATTCGCCAGTTATCGTACAATGCGAAACAATACGGTGTCAGGTGCTGTAAATAGCCAATGAAAATCTGAAAATCTGAGATTTACAACTCATCCCCATACATTTGAAGGAGTCGCATAATAATGGCCATCTGGCCAGTCTTATTTTTAGCTTCGTCTCCACCCCAAAGCGGCGCCATAAACATAACAATAGTCATAGATTTAGTTGACGGACAACACATAATTTTTTCATATTTTTCGGTGTTATATACATTAAGTGTAAGCAAGATATACGGACATAGATACAACTACAACTACAACTACAACTACAGCTAAAGCAACAGCAACCCACCACAAAGCACCTTCGAAAACGCCTTGATGTGGGCCTTTCATAGCCGTTCCAGGACTTTTTCAAAGACTTTTGCGTACAATATACTGCATGCACTCTTACGAAATACAAACCAAAGAAAAAACACCCAAGTCCACCTAAGACATAAATATATTTGTTGTGTGCATTTTCTCTACACGTCTCTACAGTCTCCAATCTTCAGTCTTCCGTTTCCGTTTCCATTTCCGTTTCCGCCTAAGTTTTCACTCAAATTTCATTGAGCTATTCTGTTCCATTCTGTTCTATGCTCAAATGCCTTCAAGCGTAAGTCTTAAGTATTATTAAATAAAGTATCTACAAATGAGTGTTTATCCTTAAGTAAGTGTTCAAACTTAGGATTAATTAGCTTAAGTTTACATGTGTGTGCACTTTGTTGCTTTTCAAAAAAGTTTCCTAAAGACAAAGAAAAGAAATGATAAATGTGAAGCTAAAAGTCTAGTCAAATGCAGTAGCTTTATCGCCTAATTTATTTGTATTTTACATTTCGTTTTAAGTTTCATTTACTATGTCAACATGTTTATCGTTTAACAATTAAATGATTTAAAATGTTTCTTTTTTTCATACGATCTTGCGTTTCTATTTTATCTGAAAACCAAAAAAAAGGGACAATCCGTGACATCGAGTGCGATTCCATTATTTTTTATTATTTTAACGAATTTACTTCAAGAGACATTTTGCAGAAATCGACGAATGCGTCTCCTCCACACTCACTTTATTCGAATACTCTGCGTTGTGATTGTTCATTAAGCGAATGTAAAGATAAACTGTATTTATGCAATACATATATGTACGTATTTCGTATATGAATATAGTCTGTACATAAACCAAATTAACCTGCTCCTCCATCAGAATCCAAACTAATTCTAGCTCAGAAAAATCATCATTATGTGCAACATTTTGCATTCCAATTCAACGACATTATAAATACACAGATGCGTATTCATTCGGCATCTGTTTGCAATATTTTGTAAATCGTACAGATACAAATACTACCATAAATGTCATACCGAGAGTGGTAAAAACCGAATATATTAGATGATGAAACAGAATTACTTCGAAATACAATACAAAACCTTTTGAAATTGAAAACGATTGATAATAGCTATTAGACATATCAATTTTATTTAAAACCGAATCGAGAGATCCATTTAAATATAGTATATATTATATGTGCATGTTTGCATTCCTGTTTAGCCAGTAAGAGGACACTCGAATTGGAGTCGAGAGATCAGCCAGTTCAGAGCAAGCATTAGGTGTAATCGAAATCTATAGGAGTTACAGGATCTTCTGCCAGGCATCGGCATCACTTTTGAATCTTTGCTTTATACACGAAATCTCAGAGTATTTAGACTGACAAGTAATAAAACAATACGAAATTATGAGATATTATTGTACATTTCGCCGCATTCCAAACACACAATTTTTGTTTCTGTGCCGAAAACGAAGGGAAATGGAAGAATAGATTACGATCTGAATCTGAATTTGAATCTGAATCTGAATCCAAATCTGACCTATGAATACGCTATGCATTGTGAGACAAACTTTACCGCTCAGTATTATCGAAAGGCCCGACCCTGGCATTTGGTAAAAGGTGTCGGGCGGATCGGTCCTGCTAAGATTAAGTACCATATACAAATAACTACCATACACAAATCTACGATGTAAGTTTTAACTGTATTACGCAAAGGAAAACACTTTTATAAAAATGCAAAACTGTTACTTTATGGCATTTAGTTGAGATGCTGTAACCTCTTGTTGAACGTAAATTGTACGTAGCATGTAAATCTATTTAACTCGCAATACGCAGACACATACACTCAAAAATATACCATATAATAATTATAATATATAAATGTATTTATATACAGTGCTAAAATAAATATTCTGATATGAATCGAATATTTTATAGTACATCTATATATGTACATAAAGAAGGAGTAACGTTAATGTAAACGTAAATGTTTTCATGGTTGTAAACTGATGATCAAAATAGATTTAAACAATTTTAAATGCTTTTATTTAAACGCAAAATTACTTTGACTTTGCTTTACACTTTTTGGTACCTAATAATATTAAATTAAATAACAACGGCACGCAAATTGCATTTCTTTCAACGAAAACCGATAGCGATATGGATAATCTAATTTGTTTTCAATCATTGATTGTTTTTAACTCACTTACATTTACGATCTCATAGACGATCTCATAAACGAGAAAGTGAAAACGTAATATTTTCTGAAAATAACTCACTTTGATAAAAAAAAACAAAATAAAAACATTGAAATTATCAATGTAAACGATATTTGAGAAATGAGAAAATAACAAAAAAATCATGAATATTCCCTCCAAATAATTTTTAAAAAATTATGTATTTGCTATAGAAGTCAAATCTCTGATAACTGTAATGGAATGTGACAGATCGGTGGAAGATGGCTCGATGCTGGGTTAATGGGATGCTGTCTTTGAGGGAAGAATAATGTATTTAGCATGATGTTACCAGTTACATTAAACATAATTACAATTACAATGATTATTGTGTATTGCATGTGTATGTGAAATGTATGTAATTACCATGTAAACTTCAAAAACCGAAAACAAAAATTAAAATGAAAATGAAGAAATGGTTAAGATAATGAAAATGGAAACTATGGCACACTTTTGCCATTTAATAGTAGTCAATTCTTCAACTGCATTAGAATAAGTGTGAAGACAGCAGCTTTCACAGCAGGCGGCAGGATGCGGCGTATTAAGATATAATGATGATATATGGACACTATTTTCTAAACGTATTACAACAATAATTTATGAATTTGTTGGTAATTTTATACATATATATACACAGTTACTTTTGTTAGCTAGCAAAACGACAACGACAACTTAGGTAGCGCCGAGGTAGATAAACTTTATGAATGTTGTACCCAAAAAGCCCACGCCCCGAACACCCGCGAGAGCACACTGTACAGGCACGAACCTTACGGCCGGACAGACCCCCCCCGGATTTTGGAGGATGGGAGGAGGGTCCGTCCCCATGTGTATCCTACCAAGCTAGTTAGGTCCGCGTCCCTCAAGTTTTCTCCTCATAAACACTCCTACTAACACACTCTCTTACACCCACATACCAGACACACACACTACTCACTGATTAGAGTCTTTGTTGGATTTGTTGTACTCTGCCATTTTTGGTGTGATATTCTATTGGTTGTGGCGGTTATTTTTAAACCGTTTTACACATTGTTGCATTTCTACTAATCTTAAACGACTTAAACTGGGTCAAAACATGAGACAACAATATAACATAAATCAAGCAAAAAATGTTTTAGAAAAGCGGAACTTTTCAATTTCCTGTTGTTGTTTTAGTTATACGTATATATTCATAATGGGTTTTTGAATTCTTTTTTACTATATCTAACTGATTGCCAAACTTTGTTAACTATTTTAGTCCATACATACGTACATACATACTTTTAGGTTTAAGCACTTGTAATTTAATCGAACATGATTTGAGCAAATTTAATGAAAATGAACTAAACTTACAAAAACACAAACGAAAATAAAGTGGTGGTCGTAACTAAAATTATGATTTTTCTATGGGATTTGCTTGCAAAATATATTATTTATTATTTACCAATAATAAATAACATTCGCCGATTGGAGGTTTATCAACCAAGTTATGGCCATTTCCCTAAAATTTATCGAAATAAAATTGTTTTAAAAACCATTATAAGTCCGAATGTCCTTTTTTTCGTCCTTTTCCTTAGGTTTTCTGTAAATATTTTTGCCATTTCACATCCGATTTCGCTACGGAATACCATTTATTATTCGGGACTTTACTCGCTTTCAATCTTTGCCAAATATAAATGTTTAATTAAAGTGTAAACTTAGAAAAATTGTTTCAAATAACACATATGAAACCAAACGATAGTTTCTCGTCCTTAAACTTTGGTTTCTTTGGAATTTTTTCTATAAATATATACTAATATAATAAAACTCGAAAATACAAGACCAGAAAGGTATAACATTTGCCGGTTGGAGGTTTATTAAACAAGTTATGGCCATTTCCCTAAAATTTATCGTATTAAAATCGTTTCAAAATACATTTTAAGCCCGAATGTCATTTTTTCGTCTTCTTACTCTGGTTTTTAGGACAGATTTTTGCCATTTCGCATCCGATTTCACAACGGAATACCATTTCTGAATCGGAACTTCATTCCCCTTCAATGTGCATCAAAAGTTTGAAAAATTGGAACATAAAAAAATGTTGTCCTATTTTTCGCAAAAAAATGTGATGGTACCCCTTTTAAAAATTGCGAAAATCGGGTCAGATTTTAGTTTTCAGGATTTTAATAGAGAACGATAGAACTCGAAGATACAAGATCAGGAAGGTATAATATTCGGCGATTGGAGGTTTATCAACCAAGTTATGGCCATTTCCCTAAAATTGATCGAAATAAAATTGTTTTAAAAACCATTATAAGTCCGAATGTCCTTTTTTTCCGTTCCTTAGGTTTTCTGTAAATATTTTTGCTATTTCACATCTGATTTCGCAGCGGCGTACCATTTATTAATCGGGACTTTACTCGCTTTCAATCTTTGCCAAATATAAATGTTTAATTAAAGTGTAAACTTAGTAGAATCATTTCAAATACCACATATGAAACCAAACGATAGTTTCTCGCCCTTAAACTTTGGTTTCTAAAGATTATTTTCTATAAATATATATTAATATAATAGAACTCGAAAATACAAGACCAGAAAGGTATAACATTCGCCGGTTGGAGGTTTATTAAACAAGTTATGGCCATTTCCCTAAAATTTATCGAAATAAAATTGTTTTAAAAACCATTATAAGTCCGAATGTCCTTTTTTCCTTTCCTTAGGTTTTCTGTAAATATTTTTGCCATTTCACATCCGATTTCGCTACGGAATACCATTTATTAATCGGGACTTTACTCGCTTTCAATCTTTGCCAAATATAAATGTTTAGTTAAAGTGTAAAGTTAGTATAATCGTTTCAAAAAACACATATGAAATCAAACGATAGTTTCTCGTCCTTAATCTTTGGTTTCTTTGGAATTTTTTCTATAAATATATACTAATATAATAAAACTCGAAAATACAAGACCAGAAAGGTATAACATTCGCCGGTTGGAGGTTTATTAAACAAGTTATGGCCATTTCCCTAAAATTTATCGAAATAAAATTGTTTTAAAAACCATTATAAGTCCGAATGTCCTTTTTTCCTTTCCTTAGGTTTTCTGTAAATATTTTTGCCATTTCACATCCGATTTCGCTACGGAATACCATTTATTAATCGGGACTTTACTCGCTTTCAATCTTTGCCAAATATAAATGTTTAATTAAAGTGTAAACTTAGTAGAATCATTTCAAATACCACATATGAAACCAAACGATAGTTTCTCGCCCTTAAACTTTGGTTTCTAAAGAATATTTTCTATAAATATATATTAATATAATAGAACTCGAAAATACAAGACCAGAAAGGTATAACATTCGCCGGTTGGAGGTTTAATAACAAAGTTATAGCTAATTCCCTACAATTTATCATATTTAAATGGTGTCAAAACACATAATAAGCCCGAATAACCTTTTTTCGTCTTTTTACTCTGGTTTTTAGGACAGATTTTTGCCATTTCGCATCCGATTTCACAACGGAATACCATTTCTGAATCGGAACTTCATTCCCCTTCAATGTGCATCAAAAGTTTGAAAAATTGGAACATAAAAAAATGTTGTCCTATTTTTCGCAAAAAAATGTGATGGTACCCCTTTTAAAAATTGCGAAAATCGGGTCAGATTTTAGTTTTCCAGATTTTAATAGAGAACGATAGAACTCGAAGATACAAGATCAGGAAGGTATAACATTCGCCGATAGGAGGTTTATTAACCAAGTTCTGGCCATTTCCCAAAAATTTATCGAAATAAAATTGTTTTAAAAACCATTATAAGTCCGAATGTCCTTTTTTCCTTTCCTTAGGTTTTCTGTAAATATTTTTGCCATTTCACATCCGATTTCGCTACGGAATACCATTTATTAATCGGGACTTTACTCGCTTTCAATCTTTGCCAAATATAAATGTTTAATTAAAGTGTAAACTTAGTAGAATCGTTTCAAATACCACATATGAAACCAAACGATAGTTTCTCGCCCTTAAACTTTGGTTTCTTAGGAATTTTTCCTATAAATATATACTAATATAATAGAACTCGAAAATACAAGACCAGAAAGATATAACATTCGCCGATTGGAGGTTTATCAACCAAGTTATGGCCATTTCCCTAAAATTTATCGAAATAAAATTTTTTTAAAAATCATTATAAGTCCGAATGTCCTTTTTTCCGTTCCTTAGGTTTTCTGTAAATATTTTTGCTATTTCACATCTGATTTCGCAACGGCGTACCATTTATTAATCGGGACTTTACTCGCTTTCAATCTTTGCCAAATATAAATGTTTAATTAAAGTGTAAACTTAGTAGAATCATTTCAAATACCACATATGAAACCAAACGATAGTTTCTCGCCCTTAAACTTTGGTTTCTAAAGAATATTTTCTATAAATATATATTAATATAATAGAACTCGAAAATACAAGACCAGAAAGGTATAACATTCGCCGGTTGGAGGTTTAATAACAAAGTTATAGCTAATTCCCTACAATTTATCATATTTAAATGGTGTCAAAACACATAATAAGCCCGAATAACCTTTTTTCGTCTTTTTACTCTGGTTTTTAGGACAGATTTTTGCCATTTCGCATCCGATTTCACAACGGAATACCATTTCTGAATTGGAACTTCATTCCCCTTCAATCTGCATCAAAAGTTTTAAAAATCGGAACAAAAAAAAATTTGGTCCTATTTTTCGCAAAAAAATGTGATGGTACCCCTTTTAAAAATTGCGAAAATCGGGTCAGATTTTAGTTTTCCAGATTTTAATAGAGAACGATAGAACTCGAAGATACAAGATCAGGAAGGTATAACATTCGCCGATAGGAGGTTTATTAACCAAGTTCTGGCCATTTCCCAAAAATTTATCGAAATAAAATTGTTTTAAAAACCATTATAAGTCCGAATGTCCTTTTTTCCTTTCCTTAGGTTTTCTGTAAATATTTTTGCCATTTCACATCCGATTTCGCTACGGAATACCATTTATTATTCGGGACTTTACTCGCTTTCAATCTTTGCCAAATATAAATGTTTAGTTAAAGTGTAAAGTTAGTATAATCGTTTCAAAAAACACATATGAAATCAAACGATAGTTTCTCGTCCTTAAACTTTGGTTTCTTTGGAATTTTTTCTATAAATATATACTAATATAATAAAACTCGAAAATACAAGACCAGAAAGGTATAACATTCGCCGGTTGGAGGTTTATTAAACAAGTTATGGCCATTTCCCTAAAATTTATCGAAATAAAATTGTTTTAAAAACCATTATAAGTCCGAATGTCCTTTTTTCCTTTCCTTAGGTTTTCTGTAAATATTTTTGCCATTTCACATCCGATTTCGCTACGGAATACCATTTATTAATCGGGACTTTACTCGCTTTCAATCTTTGCCAAATATAAATGTTTAATTAAAGTGTAAACTTAGTAGAATCATTTCAAATACCACATATGAAACCAAACGATAGTTTCTCGCCCTTAAACTTTGGTTTCTAAAGAATATTTTCTATAAATATATATTAATATAATAGAACTCGAAAATACAAGACCAGAAAGGTATAACATTCGCCGGTTGGAGGTTTAATAACAAAGTTATAGCTAATTCCCTACAATTTATCATATTTAAATGGTGTCAAAACACATAATAAGCCCGAATAACCTTTTTTCGTCTTTTTACTCTGGTTTTTAGGACAGATTTTTGCCATTTCGCATCCGATTTCACAACGGAATACCATTTCTGAATCGGAACTTCATTCCCCTTCAATGTGCATCAAAAGTTTGAAAAATTGGAACATAAAAAAATGTTGTCCTATTTTTCGCAAAAAAATGTGATGGTACCCCTTTTAAAAATTGCGAAAATCGGGTCAGATTTTAGTTTTCCAGATTTTAATAGAGAACGATAGAACTCGAAGATACAAGATCAGGAAGGTATAACATTCGCCGATAGGAGGTTTATTAACCAAGTTCTGGCCATTTCCCAAAAATTTATCGAAATAAAATTGTTTTAAAAACCATTATAAGTCCGAATGTCCTTTTTTCCGTTCCTTAGGTTTTCTGTAAATATTTTTGCCATTTCACATCCGATTTCGCTACGGAATACCATTTATTAATCGGGACTTTACTCGCTTTCAATCTTTGCCAAATATAAATGTTTAATTAAAGTGTAAACTTAGTAGAATCGTTTCAAATACCACATATGAAACCAAACGATAGTTTCTCGCCCTTAAACTTTGGTTTCTTAGGAATTTTTCCTATAAATATATACTAATATAATAGAACTCGAAAATACAAGACCAGAAAGATATAACATTCGCCGATTGGAGGTTTATCAACCAAGTTATGGCCATTTCCCTAAAATTTATCGAAATAAAATTTTTTTAAAAATCATTATAAGTCCGAATGTCCTTTTTTCCGTTCCTTAGGTTTTCTGTAAATATTTTTGCTATTTCACATCTGATTTCGCAACGGCGTACCATTTATTAATCGGGACTTTACTCGCTTTCAATCTTTGCCAAATATAAATGTTTAATTAAAGTGTAAACTTAGTAGAATCATTTCAAATACCACATATGAAACCAAACGATAGTTTCTCGCCCTTAAACTTTGGTTTCTAAAGAATATTTTCTATAAATATATATTAATATAATAGAACTCGAAAATACAAGACCAGAAAGGTATAACATTCGCCGGTTGGAGGTTTAATAACAAAGTTATAGCTAATTCCCTACAATTTATCATATTTAAATGGTGTCAAAACACATAATAAGCCCGAATAACCTTTTTTCGTCTTTTTACTCTGGTTTTTAGGACAGATTTTTGCCATTTCGCATCCGATTTCACAACGGAATACCATTTCTGAATTGGAACTTCATTCCCCTTCAATCTGCATCAAAAGTTTTAAAAATCGGAACAAAAAAAAATTTGGTCCTATTTTTCGCAAAAAAATGTGATGGTACCCCTTTTAAAAATTGCGAAAATCGGGTCAGATTTTAGTTTTCCAGATTTTAATAGAGAACGATAGAACTCGAAGATACAAGATCAGGAAGGTATAACATTCGCCGATAGGAGGTTTATTAACCAAGTTCTGGCCATTTCCCAAAAATTTATCGAAATAAAATTGTTTTAAAAACCATTATAAGTCCGAATGTCCTTTTTTCCTTTCCTTAGGTTTTCTGTAAATATTTTTGCCATTTCACATCCGATTTCGCTACGGAATACCATTTATTAATCGGGACTTTACTCGCTTTCAATCTTTGCCAAATATAAATGTTTAGTTAAAGTGTAAAGTTAGTATAATCGTTTCAAAAAACACATATGAAATCAAACGATAGTTTCTCGTCCTTAAACTTTGGTTTCTTTGGAATTTTTTCTATAAATATATACTAATATAATAAAACTCGAAAATACAAGACCAGAAAGGTATAACATTCGCCGGTTGGAGGTTTATTAAACAAGTTATGGCCATTTCCCTAAAATTTATCGAAATAAAATTGTTTTAAAAACCATTATAAGTCCGAATGTCCTTTTTTCCTTTCCTTAGGTTTTCTGTAAATATTTTTGCCATTTCACATCCGATTTCGCTACGGAATACCATTTATTAATCGGGACTTTACTCGCTTTCAATCTTTGCCAAATATAAATGTTTAATTAAAGTGTAAACTTAGTAGAATCATTTCAAATACCACATATGAAACCAAACGATAGTTTCTCGCCCTTAAACTTTGGTTTCTAAAGAATATTTTCTATAAATATATATTAATATAATAGAACTCGAAAATACAAGACCAGAAAGGTATAACATTCGCCGGTTGGAGGTTTAATAACAAAGTTATAGCTAATTCCCTACAATTTATCATATTTAAATGGTGTCAAAACACATAATAAGCCCGAATAACCTTTTTTCGTCTTTTTACTCTGGTTTTTAGGACAGATTTTTGCCATTTCGCATCCGATTTCACAACGGAATACCATTTCTGAATCGGAACTTCATTCCCCTTCAATGTGCATCAAAAGTTTGAAAAATTGGAACATAAAAAAATGTTGTCCTATTTTTCGCAAAAAAATGTGATGGTACCCCTTTTAAAAATTGCGAAAATCGGGTCAGATTTTAGTTTTCCAGATTTTAATAGAGAACGATAGAACTCGAAGATACAAGATCAGGAAGGTATAACATTCGCCGATAGGAGGTTTATTAACCAAGTTCTGGCCATTTCCCAAAAATTTATCGAAATAAAATTGTTTTAAAAACTATTATAAGTCCGAATGTCCTTTTTTCCTTTCCTTAGGTTTTCTGTAAATATTTTTGCCATTTCACATCCGATTTCGCTACGGAATACCATTTATTAATCGGGACTTTACTCGCTTTCAATCTTTGCCAAATATAAATGTTTAATTAAAGTGTAAACTTAGTAGAATCGTTTCAAATACCACATATGAAACCAAACGATAGTTTCTCGCCCTTAAACTTTGGTTTCTTAGGAATTTTTCCTATAAATATATACTAATATAATAGAACTCGAAAATACAAGACCAGAAAGATATAACATTCGCCGATTGGAGGTTTATCAACCAAGTTATGGCCATTTCCCTAAAATTTATCGAAATAAAATTGTTTTAAAAATCATTATAAGTCCGAATGTCCTTTTTTCCGTTCCTTAGGTTTTCTGTAAATATTTTTGCTATTTCACATCTGATTTCGCAACGGCGTACCATTTATTAATCGGGACTTTACTCGCTTTCAATCTTTGCCAAATATAAATGTTTAATTAAAGTGTAAACTTAGTAGGATCATTTCAAATACCACATATGAAACCAAACGATAGTTTCTCGCCCTTAAACTTTGGTTTCTAAAGAATATTTTCTATAAATATATATTAATATAATAGAACTCGAAAATACAAGACCAGAAAGGTATAACATTCGCCGGTTGGAGGTTTAATAACAAAGTTATAGCTAATTGCCTACAATTTATCATATTTAAATGGTGTCAAAACACATAATAAGCCCGAATAACCTTTTTTCGTCTTTTTACCCTGGTTTTTAGGACAGATTTTTGCCATTTCGCATCCGATTTCACAACGGAATACCATTTCTGAATTGGAACTTCATTCCCCTTCAATCTGCATCAAAAGTTTTAAAAATCGGAACAAAAAAAATTTGGTCCTATTTTTCGCAAAAAAATGTGATGGTACCCCTTTTAAAAATTGCGAAAATCGGGTCAGATTTTAGTTTTCCAGATTTTAATAGAGAACGATAGAACTCGAAGATACAAGATCAGGAAGGTATAACATTCGCCGATAGGAGGTTTATTAACCATGTTCTGGCCATTTCCCAAAAATTTATCGAAATAAAATTGTTTTAAAAACCATTATAAGTCCGAATGTCCTTTTTTCCTTTCCTTAGGTTTTCTGTAAATATTTTTGCCATTTCACATCCGATTTCGCTACGGAATACCATTTATTAATCGGGACTTTACTCGCTTTCAATCTTTGCCAAATATAAATGTTTAATTAAAGTGTAAACTTAGTAGAATCGTTTCAAATACCACATATGAAACCAAACGATAGTTTCTCGCCCTTAAACTTTGGTTTCTTTGGAATTTTTTCTATAAATATATACTTATATAATAAAACTCGAAAATACAAGACCAGAAAGGTATAACATTCGCCGGTTGGAGGTTTATTAAACAAGTTATGGCCATTTCCCTAAAATTTATCGTATTAAAATCGTTTCAAAATACATTATAAGCCCGAATGTCCTTTTTTAGTCTTTTTACTTTGGTTTTTAGGACAGATTTTTGCCATTTCGCATCCGATTTCACAACGGAATACCATATAAATTGAAGAAATATGAAAATCCAAAAATCGACCTCCGCCACTTCTGAAGTACCAGGCGAACAGAAATCAGCAGAAGGTGGATGCCAAAATTTTAATTTTTGGCGGGAATCCGTTAAAATTTTAATTTGAAATTTTGGCATCTGGTATTTGGTTTTTGAATTTAACCGCCATCTGGGATTAATTCGGAAATAGTTCAGGAAAAATCCGGAAAATTCCGGAAAAATCCAGGAAATTCAGGAAAATTCGGGAAAATTCAGGAAAATTCAGGGAAATTCGGAAAATTGGAAAAACTTTGAAAACCATGGAAAACTGAGGGAAAGCCGGGAAATTTAGGTATTTTAAAAATCCAAAAATCGACCTCCCCCACTTTTGATGTACCAGGCGAACAGAAATCAGCAGAAGGTGGATGCCAAAATTTTAATTTTTGGCGGGAATCCGTTAAAATTTGAATTTGAAATTTTGGCATCTGGTATTTGGTTTTTGAATTTAACCGCCATCTGGGCGATAAATTCGGAAAAAGTTCAGGAAAAATCCGGAAAATTCCGGAAAAATCCAGGAAATTCAGGAAAATTCGGGAAAATTCAGGAAAATTCAGGGAAATTCGGAAAATTGGAAAAACTTTGAAAACCATGCAAAACTGAGGGAAAGTCGGGAAATTTAAGAATTTTAAAAGTTCAAAAATCGACCTCCCCCACTTTTAAAGTACCAGGCGAACAGAAATCAGCAGAAGGTGGATGCCAAAATTTTAATTTTTGGCGGGAATCCGTTAAAATTTGAATTTGAAATTTTGGCATCTGGTATTTGGTTTTTGAATTTAACCGCCATCTGGGCGATAAATTCGGAAAAAGTTCAGGAAAAATGTTGCATACTTTTGTGGGCTTTGCAAAAATTAAAATGTTGCATACTTTTGTGAGCCTTGCAAAAATTAAAATGCTGCATACTTTTAGGGCTTTCGCAAATATTAAAATGTTTCTTACTTTTTTGAGCTTTGCAAAAATTAAAATGTTGCATACTTTTGTGAGCTTTGCAAAAATTAAAATGTTGCATAGTTTTAGGGCTCTCGCAAAAATAAAATGTTTCAAACTTTTGTGAGCTTTGCCAAAGTTAAAATGTTGCATACTTTAATGAGCCTTGCAAAAATTAAAATGCTGCATACTTTTAAGGCTTCCGCAAAGATTAATATGTTTCATGAGCTTTGCAAAATTTAAAATGTTGCATACTTTTTTGAGCTTTGCAAAAATTAATATGTTGCATTTTTTGTGGGCCTTGCAACAATTAAAATGCTGCATACTTTTGGGCTTTCGCAATAATTAATATGTTGCATACTTTTTTAAGCTTTGCAAAAATTTAAATGTTGCATACTTTTTTGAGCTTTGCAAAAATTAAAATGTTGCATACTTTTTTGAGCTTTTTATATTTAAAAATTTTGAAAATCCAAAAATCGACCTCCGCCACTTCTGAAGTACCAGGCGAACAGAAATCAGCAGAAGGTGGATGCCAAAATTTTAATTTTTGGCGGGAATCCGTTAAAATTTGAATTTGAAATTTTGGCATCTGGTATTTGGTTTTTGAATTTAACCGCCATCTGGGATTAATTCGGAAACAGTTCAGGAAAAATCCGGAAAATTCCGGAAAAATCCAGGAAATTCAGGAAAATTCGGGAAAATTCAGGAAAATTCAGGGAAATTCGGAAAATTGGAAAAACTTTGAAAACCATGGAAAACTGAGGGAAAGCCGGGAAATTTAGGTATTTTAAAAATCCAAAAATCGACCTCCCCCACTTTTGATGTACCAGGCGAACAGAAATCAGCAGAAGGTGGATGCCAAAATTTTAATTTTTGGCGGGAATCCGTTAAAATTTGAATTTGAAATTTTGGCATCTGGTATTTGGTTTTTGAATTTAACCGCCATCTGGGCGATAAATTCGGAAAAAGTTCAGGAAAAATCCGGAAAATTCCGGAAAAATCCAGGAAATTCAGGAAAATTCGGGAAAATTCAGGAAAATTCAGGGAAATTCGGAAAATTGGAAAAACTTTGAAAACCATGGAAAACTGAGGGAAAGTCGGGAAATTTAAGAATTTTAAAAGTCTAAAAATCGACCTCCGCCACTTCTGAAGTACCAGGCGAACAGAAATCAGCAGAAGGTGGATGCCAAAATTTTAATTTTTGGCGGGAATCCGTTAAAATTTGAATTTGAAATTTTGGCATCTGGTATTTGGTTTTTGAATTTAACCGCCATCTGGGATTAATTCGGAAATAGTTCAGGAAAAATCCGGAAAATTCCGGAAAAATCCAGGAAATTCAGGAAAATTCGGGAAAATTCAGGAAAATTCATGGAAATTCGGAAAATTGGAAAAACTTTGAAAACCATGGAAAACTGAGGGAAAGCCGGGAAATTTAGGTATTTTAAAAAAACCAAAAATTGACCTCCCCCACTTTTGAAGTACCAGGCGAACAGAAATCAGCAGAAGGTGGATGCCAAAATTTTAATTTTTGGCGGGAATCCGTTAAAATTTGAATTTGAAATTTGGCATCTGGTATTTGTGTTTTAAATTTAACCGCCATTTGGGATATATTTGGAAAAAGTCCAGGAAAAATCCAGAAAATTCCAAGAAATTCAGGAAAATTCGGGAAAATTCAGAAAAATTCAGGGAAATTCGGAAAATTGGAAAAACTTTGAAAACAATGGAAAACTGAGGGAAAGTCGGGAAATTATAGTATTTTAAATATACAAAAATCGACCTCCCCACTTCTGAAGTACCAGGCGAACAGAAATCAGCAGAAGGTGGATGCAACAACTAAAATGTTGCATACTTTTTTGAGCTTTGCAAAAATTAAAATGTTGCATACTTTTTTCAGTTTTGCAAAAATGTGTTTTGAAACGATTTAAATACGATAAATTTTAGGGAATTAGCTATAACTTGGTTATTAAACCTCCAACCGGCGAATGTTAAACATTTCTGGTCTCGTATTTTCGAGTTCTATTATATTAGTATATATTTATAGAAAAAATTCCTAAGAAACAAAAGTTTAAGGACGAGAAACTATCGTTTGGTTTCATATGTGGTATTTGAAACGATTATACCAAGTTTACACTTTAACTAAACATTTATATTTGGCATAGATGGAAAGCTAGTAAAGTCCCGATTAACAAATGGTATTTCGTAGCGAAATCGGATGTGAAATGGCAAAAATATTTACAGAAAACTTAAGGAAAGGAAAAAAAGGACATTCGGACTAATAATGGTTTTTAAAACAATTTTATTTCGATCAATTTTAGGGAAATGGCCATAACTTGGTTGATAAACCTCCAATCGGCGAATGTTATACCTTCCTGATCTTGTATCTTCGAGTTCTATCGTTCTCTATTAAAATCCTGAAAACTAAAATCTGACCCGATTTTCGCAATTTTTAAAAGGGGTACCATCACATTTTTTTGCGAAAAAATAGGACCAAATTTTTTTTTGTTCCAATTTTTCAAACTTTTGATGCAGATTGAAGGGGAATGAAGTTCCGATTCAGAAATGGTATTCCGTTGTGAAATCGGATGCGAAATGGCAAAAATCTGTCCTAAAAACCAGAGTAAAAAGACGAATTAAGGACATTCGGGCTTATAATGTATTTTGAAACGATTTTAATACGATAAATTTAAGGGAAGTGGCCATAACTTGTTTAATAAACCTCCAACCGGCGAATGTTATACCTTTTTGGTCTTGTATTTTCGAGTTTTATTATATTAGTATATATTTATAGAAAAATTCCCAAAAAACTAAAGTTTCAGGGCGAGAAACTATCGTTTGGTTTCATATGTGGTATTTGAAACGATTCTACTAAGTTTACACTTTAATTAAACATTTATATTTGGCAAAGATTGAAAGCGAGTAAAGTCCCGATTAATAAATGGTATTCCGTAGCGAAATCGGATGTGAAATGGCAAAAATATTTACAGAAAACCTAAGGAACGGAAAAAAGGACATTCGGACTTATAATGGTTTTTAAAACAATTTTATTTCGATAAATTTTTGGGAAATGGCCAGAACTTGGTTAATAAACCTCCTATCGGCGAATGTTATACCTTCCTGATCTTGTATCTTCGAGTTCTATCGTTCTCTATTA
Source organism: Drosophila vallismaia (assembly GCA_035047325.1). NCBI lineage: Eukaryota > Metazoa > Arthropoda > Insecta > Diptera > Drosophilidae > Drosophila > Drosophila vallismaia. The sequence goes on from JAWNPU010000073.1 coordinate 11,634,822, forward strand.
AAATCTGGAAAACTAAAATCTGACCCGATTTTCGCAATTTTTAAAAGGGGTACCATCACATTTTTTTGCGAAAAATAGGACAACATTTTTTTATGTTCCAATTTTTCAAACTTTTGATGCACATTGAAGGGGAATGAAGTTCCGATTCAGAAATGGTATTCCGTTGTGAAATCGGATGCGAAATGGCAAAAATCTGTCCTAAAAACCAGGGTAAAAAGACGAAAAAAGGTTATTCGGGCTTATTATGTGTTTTGACACCATTTAAATATGATAAATTGTAGGCAATTAGCTATAACTTTGTTATTAAACCTCCAACCGGCGAATGTTATACCTTTCTGGTCTTGTATTTTCGAGTTCTATTATATTAATATATATTTATAGAAAATATTCTTTAGAAACCAAAGTTTAAGGGCGAGAAACTATCGTTTGGTTTCATATGTGGTATTTGAAATGATTCTACTAAGTTTACACTTTAATTAAACATTTATATTTGGCAAAGATTGAAAGCGAGTAAAGTCCCGATTAATAAATGGTACGCCGTTGCGAAATCAGATGTGAAATAGCAAAAATATTTACAGAAAACCTAAGGAACGGAAAAAAGGACATTCGGACTTATAATGATTTTTAAAACAATTTTATTTCGATAAATTTTAGGGAAATGGCCATAACTTGGTTGATAAACCTCCAATCGGCGAATGTTATATCTTTCTGGTCTTGTATTTTCGAGTTCTATTATATTAGTATATATTTATAGGAAAAATTCCTAAGAAACCAAAGTTTAAGGGCGAGAAACTATCGTTTGGTTTCATATGTGGTATTTGAAACGATTCTACTAAGTTTACACTTTAATTAAACATTTATATTTGGCAAAGATTGAAAGCGAGTAAAGTCCCGATTAATAAATGGTATTCCGTAGCGAAATCGGATGTGAAATGGCAAAAATATTTACAGAAAACCTAAGGAAAGGATAAAAGGACATTCGGACTTATAATGGTTTTTAAAACAATTTTATTTCGATAAATTTTAGGGAAATGGCCATAACTTGTTTAATAAACCTCCAACCGGCGAATGTTATACCTTTCTGGTCTTGTATTTTCGAGTTTTATTATATTAGTATATATTTATAGAAAAAATTCCAAAGAAACCAAAGATTAAGGACGAGAAACTATCGTTTGATTTCATATGTGTTTTTTGAAACGATTATACTAACTTTACACTTTAACTAAACATTTATATTTGGCAAAGATTGAAAGCGAGTAAAGTCCCGATTAATAAATGGTATTCCGTAGCGAAATCGGATGTGAAATGGCAAAAATATTTACAGAAAACCTAAGGAAAGGAAAAAAGGACATTCGGACTTATAATGGTTTTTAAAACAATTTTATTTCGATAAATTTTTGGGAAATGGCCAGAACTTGGTTAATAAACCTCCTATCGGCGAATGTTATACCTTCCTGATCTTGTATCTTCGAGTTCTATCGTTCTCTATTAAAATCTGGAAAACTAAAATCTGACCCGATTTTCGCAATTTTTAAAAGGGGTACCATCACATTTTTTTGCGAAAAATAGGACCAAATTTTTTTTTGTTCCGATTTTTAAAACTTTTGATGCAGATTGAAGGGGAATGAAGTTCCAATTCAGAAATGGTATTCCGTTGTGAAATCGGATGCGAAATGGCAAAAATCTGTCCTAAAAACCAGAGTAAAAAGACGAAAAAAGGTTATTCGGGCTTATTATGTGTTTTGACACCATTTAAATATGATAAATTGTAGGGAATTAGCTATAACTTTGTTATTAAACCTCCAACCGGCGAATGTTATACCTTTCTGGTCTTGTATTTTCGAGTTCTATTATATTAATATATATTTATAGAAAATAATCTTTAGAAACCAAAGTTTAAGGGCGAGAAACTATCGTTTGGTTTCATATGTGGTATTTGAAATGATTCTACTAAGTTTACACTTTAATTAAACATTTATATTTGGCAAAGATTGAAAGCGAGTAAAGTCCCGATTAATAAATGGTACGCCGTTGCGAAATCAGATGTGAAATAGCAAAAATATTTACAGAAAACCTAAGGAACGGAAAAAAGGACATTCGGACTTATAATGATTTTTAAAACAATTTTATTTCGATAAATTTTAGGGAAATGGCCATGACTTGGTTGATAAACCTTCAATCGGCGAATGTTACCTTCCTGATCTTGTATCTTCGAGTTATATCGTTCTCTATTTGAATCTGGAAAACTAAAATCTGACCCGATTTTCGCAATTTTTTTGCCAAACAATAGGACCAAATTTTTTTTGTTTCAATTTTTCAAACTTTTGATGCAGATTGAAGGGGAATGAGTCCCGATTCATATATGGTATTCCGTTGCGAAATTGGACGCGAAATGGCAAAATTATTTTCAAAAACCAATGAAAAATAAGCTGGAAAAGGACTCGCGTGCCTCTACGTAATATTTAAAACTATCTTATTATATATTTTCGTATAAACATAAATAAATTTAAGAAAAAAACTGTAATTGGTCTAAAATACTTCCCAATGGCGAATGAAATACCTCCGATATCTGCAATCTTTGAAACTAAAATCCGAACCATCATTCGGAAATGTTAATGACATAAACAATGCGAAAAGTCTTACGAAGGGATACATTGTGTCTTTTACGAGAGACCGATCATTAATAAATATTTTTTATACAAGTAGACTTGAAGATGTCAGTGTTGCACACTTTTATGCAAACATTTTCAAAACTCTATGCAAGGGCAAAAAAACGTAGCTCTTGTAATTTATCCGAGACATCAACCCAAAAGCTTTGTAGAATTCTTTCTAATTAAGTTTGCAGCTGCAATGCTTTCTCTCTCGCTCTCGGTAGAACACAACCTTCCTTTTGGCGTTGTCCTTCCTCTCACCTTCTTCCAAGCGGACATACACACATATACTTAAATTTTCTTTTGTCATTGTCCTTTTTGGCGTTTGCTTTTGCTTTCGCTTTCGCACTCGTTTATTTAGTTCAGTGTGTTCAGTTGCGATTCGGCTTCATATCCTGTCGTTGTCCTTTAGCGCTTTCCCAAGCCCTTTCAGTTTAAGGTTTTGAGTGCATTTGAGCGGCTGCAAATAAAAACAGAACTTTGTGTGCGCAAAAACAAATCATAAATATCTGGCAATAAGTGAATGTGGTTTTGTGAAAAAACAGATATAAAGTTTGGACTGTGCAGGATATAGAGCGAATATCCTTTAACCAACTGCCGCATCTTAGCTAACCGGCTCGGAGCGTTATATATTTTTGACTCTTCATCGGGGTTGTGCATCCGCACTTAACGGCTTCAAAATTAACTACTCAAAGTACCACCACAACGCTATGTCCCTTTCGGCCATAGCCAAGGTAAGAAAATCGGATATCGGAAGGAAGTGAGTCCATGTGAATCCCTGCGAGGAGCCAGGAGCCAGGCAGCGTCATTGGCGCCCTGGTTGGCAGTTGGCAGTTGGCAAAAGTCCATTCCATTCCCTCAAAAATCACTCATACCCCGCGGCCAGCAGCAATCTCTCTTTGACTTTAATTTTTAGTCTGGGCTTCACTTATACCCCTCCGGATATATCTACAATTCGATTATGCGCAGAACAGAGAGCTTTCCTCCCTCGCGTACAGACACTCGGCAAAGTTTCGCCAACTGGGTTGTCGAACGCCACACTTCCTGGATGTAAAGCGCTTTTAGTGTATTGCGAAAGAACGAATTTTGGCAAGGATTCGTGGACATGACAACCCTGCAGTAGGCTTTTGACTCAAACTCCGAACACAGGACTCAACTTGCAACCCCTAACAACGAAAAGCGCACCCTCTGAAACATTTCTGAGCCAATTTTCTCTGGCTCTTGAGCAGGGGTCTCTGGTGTCCTTGGCGCTGCCTTCGCGCTTCGCTCAGGACAACGACAACTTGATTAAGGTTAATGCCCCTAGCCGACCTTGGGGTGCGACACACATCGGGACTTCGGGACTCGGGATCTTTCGCGCCTCGGACCCAGTCGGACCCCACTGTTCGGGCCTCACTTTCCCATGGGTTCATTGAACTTTCAGGAAATTATTATGCTTTCCGTTTACACATGTGTCCGATGTGGGCGAGGTGGTCGAGGTGGCTGAGGTGGTCGTTGTGGGCGGCCGATAGGCTCTGCTGGGTTGATTGGCCAAGTTAGGCCGGAACAGTCAGCCATATCCGTTGTGTGTATATCGTTTTAGGGCTCGTCCTCGTCCTCGGTAGCGGCCATTGCCACTCCCCGCAAGGCTTCCCTACCCTCCCCTTGGCTTTACTGGGTACTCTGCAGCTGTTGTCGGGCGCTATTTTTGGTGCAAGTCGAACTTGACGCTGTGCTTTTTGTCGGCCGGCCCGTCAGTCTGTCTCCAGCTCTGCTCCTGTCTGCACACCATGAATCATGTGGGTACACGCTGTACATGCGATATACATATGTACTTATCGGAACCTCAGAAAATCTGTTTTATCTGTAAATGGCAAAGTGATAAGTGCTTAATTGGGGGTTCTAGTTTATCGCGCCACCAAAAGAACTAAACCAACTAGAACTAAATGCAAATCATTAAACCAGTTTGACTAGATGAGAATTTCAGATTTGAAAAAAAATAGCTGAGGCTTGTTTTGTTATGCAGGGTAACTCGTTATCAGTGGACAACCTGTTTAGAATTAATTAGAATAAACAGATTTCGTAATAGAGTTTGTGGGCCGGGCCCAGTCATTTGACTGACGGTTGTGGTTGTGTTAAAATGTCTACTAATCCAAATTCCTTCGTTTCCGATTCCCCCACCGGCGCGCAGCCAATACTCTATTCGTATTGGCGCAGCTCGTGCTCCTGGCGCGTGCGCATTGCGATGAACCTGAAGGAGATACCCTACGACATCAAGCCGATCAGTCTGATCAAGTCCGGTGGCGAGCAGCACTGCAATGAGTATCGCGAGGTGAACCCTATGGAGCAAGTTCCGGCCTTACAGATCGGTAAGTCTTTATTAATTTATTTTACTTTACCAATTCGAAATATAGTTTTGTTTTTAATTTTATAGATGGACACACCCTCATCGAGTCGGTGGCCATAATGCACTACCTCGAGGAGACCCGTCCGCAACGACCACTCCTGCCACAGGACGTCCACAAGCGGGCCAAGGTGCGCGAGATCGTGGAGATCATTTGCTCGGGTATCCAGCCACTCCAGAACCTCATCGTTCTCATCCACGTTGGCGAGGAGAAGAAGAAGGAGTGGGCCCAGCACTGGATCACACGTGGATTCCGGGCTGTGGAAAAGGCGCTGTCCACCTCTGCAGGAAAATACTGTGTTGGCGATGAGATCTCCATGGCAGATTGCTGCCTCGTACCTCAGGTGTTCAATGCTAGGAGGTACATAAAACATTTTCTAGGATAACTATTTTTTTCCAAATACTTAACTAATTGAAATTAATCTAACTAATCAGATTCCATGTCGACTTGCGTCCCTATCCCATTATACTGCGCATCGACCGCGAACTGGAGAGCAATCCGGCGTTCCGTGCTGCCCACCCCTCCAATCAACCGGACTGTCCACCGGAGCTGCCCAACAAATAGAATTTTCCGACGCCAACTGCAAAGCGCCGTAAAACGAAAAAGTGAATTGCAGTTCGACACCGAAAACACAGGACAAACTAAAAACTTAACTCTGATCAGTGAGCAGGATGTGGGGGAGGACTAGGAACGAGATTAAAAATATGGCTAAGCTGGCGAGGATTCCATTAAGCAGAAACAGTCGGATGTGATTTATAAAAATTGCTAACAGCATTTAAATACATATGCATAAATGCATAAAAATACTATTGATAGTATAACGAAATTCCATTCATTCAATTCAAAAGGAAAACTTCAAGTGAAAAATTCTCAAAAACGGAACAAAAACTTTTTAATAATAAATTCTTTGAAATTCTCTTAGTTTGTCATTGTGAACATGATCTAAAAGATGAACTCTTATATATTAAATGTAACCTATTTTTATGCATTTTATTTAGGCTAACAAAAACATAACAAATTCAAGGAAAACTCATGACGAAAAGCAAAATTCAATTCAGGGATCTAAATACAAAACTAAACAAAACAAAAAACATTAAAACCAAAAACCAAATCGAGAGCACATGTGTGCGGTGGAAAACTATCGAAAATATACAAATCTATGAATAAGTACTTCATGTCAAAGTTGGGCAAATGATAAACAAATCGTTCACAAAGTACAAAACGTCAGTCAACAAATAAGTAATATATACCAACAGATAAACTATACATTAAATCGAATAACTCATAAGTAATTTACAAAGAACTATTCCGTTGAGTTGGAGCACCTATTTAATGGTTCTAAATGTCGCAATGCCTCTATGATACCACTCAAAAAAAGTAACTAAAAGTAATCAATTATTTCTCTCAAACTCAATGCACATAGACGAATGATATAAGCCAACAAATTAAGTGCACACTAATTTTAATAGCAAGTTGATGTAAATTGAATCGTGAGGATTTGTTCACCACCCTTGTACGATTAGTTGTAAGCCTGCCATTGCCAAGAACATACTTACTGTCCTGTATGAAAGTACAATGCAAGAATCGGATGCCGAAAAGAAGGACGAATGCCGATAGTCACATCATACAAGAATATATAGGGAAAGAGCTGCGCATTTTCGCATACGAAACCAAATGAAAACCAAATTGAATACGAAAACAACTAATATGCATAAATTCCGAAATATTGTAACAGTTCCATATATAATTAATAAATAAACTTCAAGCTAAAACATGAAATTTAATTCTTTTTAAAGTAGCTAATCAAATGATAAGTTCTTATTTAACTTACAAAACAATCTGAACTTTTTATCTTCAGATTCTATATCGCTTTTTACAAAAAGTATTGCCTACTTATGGGAGCGGGACAATACTAAAAGCTCATATCGATAGTTATCGCGAAACAGATCTTTGATTAAGCAGCAAACCCAGCTGGAATCATTTACTTTAAATACAAACAAGTGGATTCTGGAGTGAAATGGCTGCACTTAGACCGTTTGCCGCTAAGGCTCTACAATTGCCACAAATTTGTAGACCTTCGGGAGCCAGCGCCCTCATTCGTAACTTGTCCCAAGAGTTCACTAGACCAATACTTTATTCCTATTGGATAAGTTCATGTTCTTGGCGAGTTCGTATAGCTTTGGCCTTAAAGGAAATAAGTTATGAACTTAAAGGCACTGACTTGCTAAAAATGCAAAAGGATCATGAGTATACAGACGACTACTTAAAAATAAATCCCATGAAAACCGTTCCAGCGTTGTACATTGGTAAGTAATTACAGAACAAAGCACAACTGTTATTATGTAACTTTTTATACCATTAGATGGAAATACGCTTTGCGATTCGGTAGCAATAATGCATTATCTGGAGGAAACTCGGCCCCAGGCCGCTTTGTTACCCGAAGATCCTGTCAAAAGAGCTAAAGTCCGGGAAATAGTAGAGCTTATTTGCTCAGCTATCCAGCCCCTGCAGAATCGGTTAGTCTTGGAAACCGTCGGAAAAGAGAAGGGTTTGGACTGGGCTCAGTTTTGGATATCGCGAGGATTTCGTGGCCTGGAGAAAGTGCTTGCCCAATCGGCGGGAAAATTCTGCGTGGGCGATGAGATTTCCATGGCCGATGTTTGCCTTGTTCCACAGGTCTTCGCTGCACAAAGATACAAAAATGATTTGAGCCCATATCCGACAATCGTCAGATTAAACCAAGAGCTCGTAAAGCTGGAACCGTTTAAGGTCTCCCACCCTCACTTACAGCCCGACTATACCAAAATAAGCTAAAAAAGACTAATCAATTTGATACTACCAGTATTTTTGCAATTATTATTTTAAAATAAAAAATAGGGAAACTTAAAACATGTTACAGCCCAAAACTTACAAAACGATCTGAACTTTTTATCTTCAGATTCTACATTCGCTTTTTACAAAAAATATTGCCTACTTATGGGAGCGGGACAATACTAAAGCTCATATCGATAGTTCTTGCAAAGCAGATCTCTAATTAAACCAGCCAAACCAGCTGGCCACCGGAATCAATTACTTTTGATACAAACAAGTGGATTCTGGAGTGAAATGGCTGCACTTAGACCGTTTGCCACTAAGGCTCTACAATTGCCTCAAATTTGTAGACCTTCGGGAGCCAACGCCCTTATTCGCAACTTGTCACAAGAGATCACTAAGCCATTACTTTATTCCTTTTGGCTTAGTTCATGTTCATGGCGTGTCCGTATAGCTTTGGCCATAAAGGAAATAAGTTATGAACTTAAAGCCACTGACCTGCTAAAAAAGGAAAAGCATCATGTGTATACAGACGAATATTTAAAAATAAATCCCATGCAAACCGTTCCAGCGTTGTACATTGGTAAGTGATTAGAAAGCAAAACAAAAATATTATTATATAACTTTAAATGCTATTAGATGGAAATACGCTTTGCGATTCAGTGGCAATAATGCATTACCTCGAGGAAACTCGCCCCCAAGCCGCTTTGCTGCCCCAAGATCCTGTCAAAAGAGCTAAAGTCCGAGAGATAGTAGAACTTATTTGCTCAGCTATCCAGCCTCTGCAGAATCGCTTAGTCCTGGAAACCATTGGAAAAGAGAAAAGCTTGGAGTGGGCTCAACTTTGGATATCGCGAGGATTTCGTGGCCTGGAGAAAGTGCTTGCCCAATCTGCGGGAAAATTCTGTGTGGGAGATGAAATTTCCATGGCCGATGTTTGCCTCGTACCCCAGGTCTTCAATGCCCTAAATTACAAAACTGATTTAAGCCCATATCCGACAATTGTCAGATTAAACCAAGAGCTAATAAAGCTGGAACCATTTCAAATCTCCCATCCTTACTTACAACCCGACTGTATTCCAAAATATGCTAAAAAAGCCTAAGCAATTTGATACAAACCATTTTTGTTGCATTTATTATGTTTAAATAAAGAATAAAGAAACTCAAAATATGTTATAGCCCAGAAGCAGTGGAAGAAAAACTATATTGAATTATAATATAATTTTTATTAGTTTCGTCATTTTCATATAATCGTTCTTAAATGTGTAATGTGTAATTCACGTAATTCATTTATGTACCGACCTAACTTTGCATTTCTAATTCTCCATCCTGGATGCGGATGCGGATCTTTATAATGTATTGTATCTGTGTATGTACTTATAATGCTTTGTTGGCGTTCCTCTTTGGAGTGAGTCTGTGATTTGGTGTCCTGGTGTCTGCATGTGAATATATGTATGTATTCAACAAATTTTACTATAATTACTATTACATACAGATGCGCCAGACGCATTTCATAACGTTCGAATTACATTCGATATACATGCATGTTCTGTACTGCACTGTACTGTATCTAACATCGGTACCGATCGATTGCCTACCTAGCTTAGCTTTCATCTTATTGTTGGCTTTAGTTAGCCATTTACCATAAAGATCTAGTCGCAATCTGCATCCTTTCTGTTCGAGTATGATTCATTTGGGGATATATAGCTATATGTATATATATAAACATATATATATATATATATATATATATATATATATATATGTATATATGTATGTATATATATGTATATATATATAAACATATATATATATATGTATATATATATATACATATATATATATATATATATATGTGTATATATATATGTATGTAGAGAGAAGTAACTGTTTGCATACTTTTTGTTTCGAAATTGTACAAGTTTTCTTATCGTTTTTTTCTCTTTAATTGCAAAAATTATTTTTCGATTTGTTAAAACTTGAATGAGCTACTTTTAAAGAATCTTCTTGTAGGGATACTTTTTGATTTAATTGTTTAATATTTGACTAGACTATTTCCGCTATTTACTATATACTTTGTTTTCTTATTGTTTTCCGAATCTATGCATTGTAAAATGATATTAGAAAATAAACAAAATCTACTTTATTCCATGGTTATGTGTGAATGAATTTTTATTGCGATTTCAAATGCTAAATGAATAATTCTATAAAATCGTTTGCATTACTAGTTGATTCTTTAAAAAAACGTCAATTGATTATACTTTTCTAAATAGATCATAACTAAATATCGTTGATTTCATTTTGCTTTTAGTTCAAATCTTCATTTCATTCAATTAGGATTACGCGCTTCACATTTTGCACTCAGAAAGGGATTTGTTTTGCTAAAATTTGTTTTAAATATTTTGCTATAAGTATAAGTAAAACTTGTTTCTCATCGCCATGTATTTTTCGTTCTCGTTATCGCTACTTAAACACATATTTTCCTACATTATCCTTGCCTGGATTGCAGTCCAGGATGGCCGCATTGCCTGGATTTTGGATTTGATCGCTTTTCGGTTTTTAGTTTTCGGTTTTTTTGGTTTTTCGGATTTACGGTTTTCGGTTGTAGCCTTTATGTGTTCACACCTATGTTAATATTACATTTTCTTGGCCCATTAGGGCTGCATTGTATTTACATACATTTAAATACTCTATATACGTTTTATCTGTTTACATTTTCCGACTTTATTTCTCATTTTGTCATTATTATTATCACAGTCAAATCATAAAAGATTTAGTACTTTTACTTTTGAATGAGTTTCCATGATGTTTGGTTTTTGCTAAATGTTCCGAGCGTCCGAATGGCCATCGATCAATGTCGAGTTCACAAATTTGATTCGATTTTAATTTATTTTTCTAAATATCGTATGTAACTATTGAGAGATCGAAAAGAGTTGCTTGCTGATTATTATTTCTAATAGTGCGCAACGGAATTTGACATTGACATTGAGTGAAGAGTGTGCTAGTGTTGCCCATAAATATATTCTGGGTTTTCTCGATTTATTGACTTCGCCTAAGAAAAGTTTAGAAATCCGCAAAGTAATATATTCGTTTAAATTAGTTTATTTAGAGCGTCTGCTATGATTAGATCTAATCGTATGTATAAAATATTAACACAATAATAATTCCTACATGTTGAGCGAAATGTTGGACTTCTGAAGACCTCTGCCTGATATTGGCCGGGCAATAATATCTATTTAACTTTTTGGTTTTTTTTTGTTTGTTTGTTTGTCTTCTAAGGTACTCACGTATGCAACTTTATAGGTTGGTTTGGTTGACAATTGGGAAAGTTTCTAGGTGAAGAATATTCGACAACACCCCACCAAACTGGTGCTTCGTTTTCAATTTTTTATGATTAATTTTGCATGACCTATTTGTACACTGAACTCTCAGATCTCTGTGATTCTCTGTGACTGTGATGCAATTTCATGGATTATGTCTTAGGCTACGATCATTAAACGTCTTTTTATAACTACTGTTTTCCCAGGATACTGCACAATGCCATATATTTTCAATAATTTTTAAGGCTACTATACAAATTGCTTGATGTAGACCAAATGTGCCAAATGAACTGTGCCGAAATGGAAATAAAGTTAAATAAATAAATAATTTGGGGGCTCGTGCCGAGCTGCACTCTTTGATCCTTGCGATCGCGAAAGTGAGGCCCTGCACGACCCTTTCGGATTCTGAGTTCTTTGTTTCAATCGTTAAACCGTTTTATTTGTTTGAATTAATTAATATTAATTTTATTTATCACACTAACGACTACTTTTTTATACTTTAACTTTTAGTGTATGCGTATATATATATATATGTATATATAGTATTTAATATTTTACTAATGTTGTATGCTTCTGTTGTATGCTGTGGTTGCTGAATGAACTTCTTCGTAGCCGGGTCGACTCGCTGCCAATCCGATAGATCTATACATACAATGCTATAATGAGGTTATATAATGATTCAGTTAGTCCTCCGAGCCTGCTGTCGCATTAAAACAAGCAATACAATTGCTTTCAAACATTATTTCTGATCTGCTCGATTTTGTTTAATATATGCGTACATACAAGTATTATGTTTATGGGTATGTGTGTACATTTACATATAATGCATACGCATCCGTAATGTTTAATTGTTCTAATAACAGTGTGGGTGGCAACGCATAACAAAATTATAATTAAAGTTTATTTCTCGTTTCTCATTCATCATCCGTTTCATTTTAAATCTTTTCTTTTGCATTAATTATGTCTCTATGTAATATTTGTATGTATGTCCTATACGAGATTTGATTGATAAATTGAACTCCCCCTTAAATATTTGTATTTTAGCAAATTACGGATTTTAAGAGCAAACTCTTGCTACATCTTATTGTGTTTGTTTTCTTATTTCATTTGTTGGTTTTCCATTGTTTTCCATTAATGCTCAAAGTCGAATTCGAATTACTTTAGATATATTTATGTACTGTACTCGTATGTATATATTTTTTAATAAAAGTTGCTTGTATGCTTACTACTTTAACACTAATAGACTCCGTCGTTGAAATAACATCTGTATTACTTTCCTCTACCATCATCATACATATCCTTCCTTCCGTAATTCTTCCCTCTCTATTGTTATTATTATATATGCCTTTCAATAATGATTCAATTTAATAAAACTTCTGATTAACAAAACTCAATGCGCACGTCTTTCCAAAGTTTCCTAGTTTTCAAATGATTGCTGTGGTAAGTAGGTGTGGTTGAAAAGGGGGATTTGGGTGTTGGTGGCGACTTTTGGGGGCATGAGTTGGCATGACAAATGTGTCTGATAAGTGGGTCGAGTGCTTGGCATAACGGTTTTGTGGATGGCAAGCACAAAGCAATCATGCAGCCGATTGGTGCAACTTGGATTTAGCCAGACTGCGCTAGGGCCGCCCACAAAATGAGTGGGGCAGCGTTTTTTGGCGAGAAGCAATTTGTACAGCAAATAACAAACGCATTCAAACAATAAAATCCAAACAAGCATAAACACGTCGAAAGCGGGTCGCAGGATATCCCATAACCCATAACAAGAAAGGATCCTATCCTTCCTGTGACCTGCGGCCCATACCTTCCAAATAATTTTCCATCTTTCGTCACACGCTCGGAAGTGACATTCGTCGGTTCATTTGGATCACAAATCGGACATTTAAATTGGAAAAACACAGTGAAAATTGGCAAAAGGACGTTTTTTTTACCGAATACGTATGCATATGGAGTGGGGAGTTGGACATGTAGTCCCTGGAATATCCTGGACTGCCCATGCATCGATGAATTGAGAACTTGATTCCGGGGAGATTTTGCTTTTCAAGTAAAGCTTTTCTTTTCTCTTAGTTGTCTCATTAAAAAATTAATTATTTCATAATTAATTTCAAGTATCTTTTGACTTCTCTTTTTTTTCTTTAATAAATATATTTTCTTTGTTTTGTTGTTTTTTTTTTAAATACATATCACAGATCCAGTACAAATATAAGTATATATATATTTGTGTTTATTTCCTCCTTCCTTCCTCTTCTATGTTTAGTTATTTTATATAAAACTCATATATATTTAACATAACTCAGTGAGCACGCGCATATGATACTGATATTTAGTACGAATGTGTGAATGTATGGGTGTTGTGTGCCATGGTGTGAGTGTGTGTGTGTGTCAATCTGGCAGGTATGGGTGTGGGACAAAATGACAACTGTGACTGTGTTTGTGTGGCTTGGATTCAAAATGGCCTGACAGATTTCTCCCGTTTTGACGCAAGGCGAAGAAGACGAAATAAATGTCACTTGTTGTTGGATAGGTAGGTTGATTGATTGACTGATAGATTGATTGACTGATTGGTTGACTGATTGGTTGGTTGACTGCTTTGTGGGGTGGACGAAAGGGACATCTGTGTATTTATGCTTGTTATGATTTCGATTGTTGTTTGTTAAGCTACGTTTCATCGTTAATCTGGAAATCTGCTTTTTCTTTGCCTGGATAGTTGTTCCTAGTCTAGACGGTCTATTGCATTTGCTTGATTCTACATTCTGCCGATGACTCGTTATTATGGTGATTGTAAAGCAAAAAAATTTAAATAAAATACCAACATCGTTTCATCATTCGTTCCCCTTACGTTTTCGATTTGTTTTACTTTTGGATGTTAATGCATATTTCAAGGCACACTAGCATTTACGACTGTACTTTCAAATTTACTTTCTTTTTGTTTTGTGTTTCCATGTTTTCATGTTTCTCTGTTTAGTTTGCTTATTGATTTGGTTTGTTTTATAATTTTCTCTTTTGTTTTTCATTTGATTTAATAGTTTTAATCGTATTATATAAATATTGCACAAATAAGAACAATTGTAGGTAAGTTTTAACAATAATAGCAAAAATTAATAAGAACAACTTGTAACTTAAATATATAGAGGCTTAGCTTAGGATTGATTGCTGTTGTTTTTGTTTGTTTTTAGTTGCTTTATTTTTTAGTTTTTATAGTTTTGTCATTCGCTACATTGATGAGCGTTCTCAGTGATTGCACTGAACTTGATTGAATCTGAATCTGAATCTGAATCTGATTGAAATCGATCTGAGCAAAGAAGTGATTGGTTGACTGACTGACTGATTTTTGAGTTGATTTTGATTGTTGTTGATTGATTGTTCATGATAATGTTGTAGACTGGTTTTGGGGATATATAGTTTTGGGTGTTAGTGGTGGTGCGGCGCTTGGGGTGGAGCTATGAGTGGATGGTGGTTGTGGGTGTGGTGTTGGTTTTGGATGCGCAGAGCGCTTCGAATTAAACACGAACGAAATAAACTTTTCTGGTTTTCATTGTTTTGTAATCAATATTTATTTAAATTTTGTCTCATCTATGTTTATTAATCAAAAAGAAATGTGTTAAACTAAATTATGTGTAAGGAATAAAGTAAATAAGAAAATGTTCATTACAAGTAAGGCATTTCTCTCTCTGTAGGTGATCGTGTTCGTATGGGTATACTTGTCTTTGTGTGTGTGTTGTGTGTATGAATAAGGGCAACTTTAAAATGTGATGTTAACATCCTTTGTCTTTACATTGCGTTTCTAGATAGATATGTACATAGAAGTTTCGTGAAAAATGTTTGTTGAAAAATGTTTAATAATTGCACAATACTTAAAATTAACAAGAGAATTTGTTTGGTGGATCATTTTGTTTCTGACGTATGAGTAAACGGAAACCCCTAAATGAATGCTTTCATATGAATATTTTACAAAGAATCTTTGAATTGTTTTCGTGTTTGTATTTTCACTATAAAGATATTGTGATGCATTAAGTGACAGAAAATGTAAGACTTAAAATTAAAATGTAAGAAACAAATGTGCTAAATTTACCAAAGGATATGTAGTTAACAAACGCAAAATGACAAAAAATTAAGAGGTGCATTTTTCAAACTGGCAACTAACAAATCGCAGAGTTTATTATTATTAATCTTCTTTTTTTCGTTTTTTTTTTTTTTTTTGTTTTTGTTTTGTTGTATAAATATAAATAAAACAAAAGATATAAGGAGTAACAAATCAGGAGCACAAAATCAAAACCAAAAGGAGACTCACGTGCGCGCGCAACACATTAACACCACTCGATCCGACTGGATCGTCTTTAAAACTAAACAACATTATCATGATCAACATCAACTGTAACGTTTTGGAAAGTGTTCATATACACAGAGGTCGGGCTATATAGAATCGGAGGGTGAATATAGGTATTAACAGCGATAAGCAATTATGAAAGGGGGCCAACAACATTTAAAAACAGAAAACGGTAACGAAAGTACATAAAATGTCAACAAAGTCACTATAATTTGCTGTAGTATCTATTTCTTTTCACTAGCCTGTCAGCATTTGTTGGTGTTATTGCTATAATTATTCTTTTTTTGTTTTTTTAATATAGCAAGAGGGTGCATTTCATGTTTTTCTTGTTGCTGTGTGGTTGGCATTTTTAATATATTTACCTTATTTCGAGAGTAAGAATCATCTGAAGTTTTCACTGAAAACGCTCGATCATTACACAGATTTTCTGGTATTTTTTCAAGATTTTTCGATTTAGCTCAACATAATGCTAATATTTATGTGTGTAGTTGTGTGTGTAGGTGTGTGTAGGTGGCATATGTGTATATATATATATGTATATGTATAGGCATGTGGGTAGATAATATATATATATAAACAAGACTCAACAACTGTGTACATATACATATGTCTAATATACATATATGCCCCATGTGTCGTATAGCTTTGTCGGGGAGTACCAAAAACAAAACACGCAACGCAAATATACGCATCACAAACAAAAACCCAAACAATTTTCCTTTGCATCTAATCTAACTGGCAATAAATTTCTTTCAATCTTCTATCTTCAATACTCGATCTTCAATTTTCACTTTTCAATTCTCAATTTTAGGCTGTTTTGAAGTGTGACAAACAAATGCAACAATTTATATAATAGAAGATAGTAGGTAGTAAATAGTATTATACAATTTTAACTATTTTTCATTTCATTTTTTTTGTTTTTGTTTGTTTTCTTATTTTTTTTTTTTTGTTTTGTATCTTTAAAAGGGCGTTAGTTAAAGCAAATTTCTTGAGTTGAAGGCCTTGAACAGATTACTCATAAAGTGTAATGGGAGTTTTTTTTTTTTTTTGCAATACATAATAATTATTTATTAATCGCTTAAACTTTAGCTGCACGTATAACAATTGGTGTTATCCCTTCATCTCATTCAAATTTGTGTTTTACGTGTTTTAGTTTCAAAATGTTTTTCGCTTGCTTTAAAATTTGCTTTTTGTTTCGTTTATGTTTAAGAAATGAACAAATGTTTTAGACAAAAAACTTTCTTATGTGGAGAGATTTTGGTTTGTTTGGTTGTTGTTGTTTTGCTTTTTTGCATTTTTGCCTGCTTGTTGTTCTGTTAGATTTGCTGGTTGGTTTTTTATACTTGGATATTGGATTAATTCACAACAGTGGTTAATGGAATTTGTCGCGCCCTCTTTGTCTCCTCCTCGTTGATTTTCTGTTCAATTAGATATTGCGCTTTGGCAATGGCACTCGGCTGACCAGTTATGGTTACAATGCGATTTCTAGTGCCAGGTGCGAATATGCCCTTTTTGGAAATTTGCACATTTGCGCCAGAAACATGTTGAATTTCAACTAAACTACGACCGTTCGGACCTGGAATATTTGCATCAGATTTATGTTAAAAATCTTTCATAATTATAAAATGACAATAAGTATGGGTAGGTAGTATATATATATAGATATGGATATTGGTATTGATATTGGTATTGGTATTGGTATAATTATATATTATATTATGTGTGTGCATGTATAGCAGCAAGTGTTAAGGACTAAACTGCGACCGAAGACCTGCGACCGGTGACCGGCGACAAACAAAAAAAATAAACCAAAAAACGGAATCAATAGCCATTTCAATATGGTGTGGGGTGGTCAAGTGCCTAACCTAATGACCTAACGACCTTACAACTGACACTGAGGTAAAACTGCGCAACAACAAAATGTAAATCCAACAATGTAATATTTTTTTACGCATGGTTACCCAAAAAAATTGCACTAGCCGACTGGGCATGTTGTGGATCCGGCGATCCATCTATCCAATCCTCCCAGATTCACGTAAGTATACAAATAAGAACAAATTCGTTATGAATAATTAAGAAATGGGAAATATGAAAGCTTCAACCTACAATCTACCGCTAAAGTTACTGCCTACTTTTTTTTTTTCGTATTTCTTAAAACATATTCTATCGGATGTTTCCTTTCCGGATGGAAAGCTGCTGCTGCTGCTGATGCTCCTGTGCGAATTTTCAGTGGGATGCTGAGCTGTTTGGTTCTGGACTAAACTGGAATTGCGTGGATCATGGGTTCATGTGCTGGCGGATGTGTAAGAGGCAAGAACTTGACTAGAAATTTCGCTATAAGTTTCAATGAATTGGAATAGGAAACTGCCATTTGAGAATGTATTTCGGAATGTATCGTATGCAAGAAATAGAGTAACTATCTAGATCTTTCTCTCTCTGGGATGAAATCTGGAATGAAGTGCCTGTTTTTGGGATTGGCTATCTCTATGTCTAAGATGACTATGGAATATGGCTAATTGAAAGTGTACGAGTGCGAGTGCCTGTGCTATGGGGAAAACGTAAATTTAAACGGTTGCGGGAACTCTTTTTGCCTTCTGGATTCTTTCTCAGCTTCTCGGGAGGCTCTAGGGTGATGGGAATTGTTTGCTATAGGAAAGCGGGATCTTTTTTTTTGTTGGCGGGGGAGGGAAAAAAGAAATTGCGGTGTTGTTGGTTCTTTGTTGGTTGCTGTTTTTTGCAATTTAGTAGGGGTAATAGTAAGGGCGCGCACCTAGAATAGCGCCGATAATCACTTCTGGCACCTCGACGTTCTTCGAGTCCTTGGAACTCAGGTCGCCCGGGGTGGGGCTCTTGCTGAGTCCGCCCAGCTGTGCCGTGGTCGCCGTTCCCGTGGCGGCCGTCAGCCCGAAGCTGTTGTTATTCAGCGAGACGGGCGTAGTGGCCGGCGCCGTGGCCGAGCCCAGGTGGCGGAATGGATCGAATTGTACCGCAGCAGCGTCCAGTTGCGTTTGCGTCGGTCGGGTCGCGGCAGCGGCAGCGGCCGCTGCTGCGGCATACTGCTCCAGGTTCACCTGGCCGACGGCCCCGAACACGTTGCTGGCGGTGGCCGCGGATGCGGCGGCCGCAGTCTGCTGGTCCAGTGTCGTTACCCCCAGGAAGTTGCCCAGCGTCGAGTGGGCGCCGTTGGTGTGGGGCACCCCCACGCCCATGGCCAAAACGCCGTACTTGGCCAGAACGCCCAAGGCGGCACAGACTTCAGTGGTGACGGTCTCCGAATACCCAGAGCCGCGCATGGCAACCTGTCAACAATATGAATATTAAATATTACGTATACGCCAGGTGGGCAACGACATGTTGCAAAGAAAGCTATGTTTCGCGTTCGTTACCTTAATATGCTCAAGAAGTTGGGTGGCAACCGCTAGATTGGGCGCCGGATTGGGGGCGCCCAGGTTGATAGACAAGTTGATGCCGGTGCCGTTGACTAGCAGGCTGGCAGCGGAGCTAGTGCCGCCGATCGTTGTACCCAGCGTCGAGTTGAGCGAGGCGGTGCTCGAGTTAATGGCATTCTGGTTGGTGGCATACGGAGAACCGGTCGGATTGAAGTTGGCCACCGGACCGCTGACATCCGCGTACGAGACATTAAGGCAGGTGCCCGACTGCGGATCCTCGACGATCTTCGAGAGAATCATTTTGCAGGCATTCTTGTTGTTCTCCTTGTCGCCGATGATGGTGATGCAGCGCTCCTGCAGCGATATATCCTTGGGCTTCTGCGAGATCTGGACATAGGAGCCGCTCTCCTCCTTGATCTGTTTTATAAAGGCACCTCCCTTACCGATGATCATGCCGGCCGTCGAATTGGGCACCAGGATCTTAACTTGCTTGTCCCGCTCCTGGGTCTGTTTCGACTCGGCATCGATTATCTTTGTGGTCAGGTCGGGCTTCTCACGGATTTTGTCCATGATAAAGTCCAAAACGAACATGATGGCCTCCGTGGAACCGGTAATCAGGCACACACGCTCAGTAGTGCCTGCAAATCGAAAGAAAGTGAATCGATTAGTTATAAAGTCAAATGAGGATAATACGAAAATACAATTACTTACCCGGGTAAAAGTCATGGGACTTTGACATCTTGACCCTAGCACCCGTGTCTTTCTGCAGGGAGGCGATTGTCTCGCCCCCTTTTCCAATGATGGCCCCGGAGGCCACCGCTGGCACCAATATTTTCATGTGATACGTTGTCTCGCCTGCAAGCATAAAATCGAAACGGGTTCACAGAGCAACCGATGGATTAGTCTTGGCTGTTTTCTTTTCGGTATTGAATTTGATTGGTTTTGTCAATAGATTAAAGGTTCTTGTACTGGTTAGTCTTTGCGTTTGCCCTTGGCATACAGTTTGCGTACAATCTAGTTTTGGTTATTGTTAGTTGGATATCTAGTTTAGTATCTAGCATTATATACGATATACGATATAATATATAGCCCGTACGATAGGTTACAAATTAAAAATAATAACAGCGTTTCAGCAGCGTCGATCGCTTGTTCGTTCGGCTGGGCGCTCGCAACGACATTGAGATCTGCTCGATGCTTAGTTTAGTTTTAGTTGCAGATAGAGATTGAGTTTTAGTTTTTATGTTTTCTTTTTTTTTTTTGGGCATGGGCATGGGCATGGACAGGTGGGCGAGCAGTTGGTTATGTGGTGCAGGCGTGGTGTTCGACTGTTGTCTGTTTTTGTGGGTTGCTTTGCTGTTGTCATGAGAGAGATATGCGATCGGATGAGATGTAACAGACACAATGCTGGCGACACACGAAACACATGAAACGTAGACCATTTTCTAGTCGGCCGGTGGAAGGTCAGCAGCAGCATGGCCAAGAAAAACGAGCCCCACCAATTACCATATACATTCTTCGACCCTCTGGGCTCTGGGCTCTGGGGGCAACTCGCAATGCCAAGCCGACAAAATAACGTATAGTAGTTTTTCATGAAAAATGTAAGTCAACGAAAAAAGTTGGTCATAGGGTCGAAGGTTTGGAAGTTTGGAAGTTCGAAGGGTAATGTGCTCGGCTGCAATGGCTGGTCGGTCAAGAGTCGGGTCAAAATCAGTTGGCGTCCGTTGGCAATCCAAAGTCAAGCTCTAAGCAACCCAAAGGCGGCTAAACAGACAGAAAAACGTGAAGAAAACGATAGATGGGGTCTAACGCTTTGGAGCTTTGCTTATTAATCGTTTAGTTAGTCGTTTTTTTTGGCTAGACAAAGATGGATTTAATGGTATTTAATGAAAGTGTGACAAAGCTTACCATGATGAATATGATTATTGTTATTATTTTCAATTTCAACCTCAATTCCAGAACAAACTGACTCACCTGAAACGGAAAGAGAAGAACAGAAATAAAGATTATAAGTTTGGTTATTCTATGGTTATGCTATGGTCAGAGCGAAAACGTCAATTACGAAACTAGGTGATGTAAGATGTCAGTAGCGAAGAGGTTCGATTTAAATGAACGACACCGAATCATGGCGAATGATTTGGTTTGATGGGAGCGCAGCATGGAATGATATCATCTCCACCCGACCAGGTCCCCATCGTACGTCATCGAACAGCTTCAAGTCAAGTCAAGTCAGCCATGGCCGGGCCAGTAAACAAACAAATTTCAATTAATAAAATGTGTCAAGCGAAGACGCTCTATTACACAAATGCAGCGGCAGTGGCGGCAAATGCAACAACAGAATGATCTAAGCGCGTTGCACCTGACTGGTTTGTAGTTCTGTCGGTTTTGTCGGTCTGGCGGTCTTTCCGTCTTTCGGTCTTTCGACTTGACTTGCGGCAGCCCAAGACGTTGCCGCTGCCACTTGGCACTCGCCTTGTTTAAATTTAGCTCCTCCTCCTGCTCACCCGCTGCAATCTCCCATCTTCCCCATGTTCCCCATGTAACCCTCCTGAAATGTATGCCAGGCGTTGACGTCGTCTTGGTCTCGTTGCCACTCAGCGGCAAAGTGTCCTTCAAAAGTATTTCTCTAATTAGGTACACTACTATGTGCCACAATGGCATTGCAGGGGACAGTGGAAGATGGGGCGGCAAGGAAATGGGAGATATTGGACCATTTGCCCTGATTTGCATTCATGTGTGAAAATGCGATTTGCAAAGAATTCGCAATCTCCGATGTGCGATGTGCGATGTGCGGCAACGAAAGCGAAATGAGTCTCTAAAGAGCAGAACGAAGCAATTCAGCCCACATACTTAGCACCAGGCTGCCCAATTTCCGCTTCAGAGTTGCCTACAGAGGAGCCTACGAATAATTGAAATTGCTGTTGCTTTAAGTGCGCCGGACGCATCTGTCAGCTATCTATCGTTTATCGGAAAAGATATTCGAGAAATTCGGAAGACTCTAGCAAAAAATGTAGAATGAATTTATGGCTTGAAGAAATACTCGTAAATAAGAAATAACTGCAAAATGCATGCTAAATAATATGCAGGAAGAAACGACAAAATTGGCCATTTGCTTAGCATTTTATGGGCCACAAAGGACCAAGGAGCGACCAAGGAGAGTCGAAGAAGAACGACGCTGTGAAGCTGCGTTGCTGTTGACAATGTGCAGCGGCTTAAATTATGTGACTGTCATAAATAACACTAGCAGACCACCCGGAGAGCAACGCCACACAACGGCTGGGTGGTGCAGGGTGGTGCTGGGTGGTGCAGGCAGGCAGACTGGAGACTAATTTCGTATGCATTGTGTGGAGGATTGAGAGAGAAACTAGGCTAACGACAAGCCAGCACAAAGAGGGAGCCCTACGGCCCACAAACCACAATAAATGCCGAGTTAAACAAAAAAAAAAAAAAGAACACCTCTGCGGAGCAATTTGCAACACGCGAAGACTTGTCGCGTACCACGCTACGTATGCGTAATGTATCACGCGAATAAGCGATTGAATCTTCAGGCAAAGGAACGTGTCCTTTAAAGAGCGCTTTGGAACAATCAAAATTTATTGAAATCAAAATTGAACTCTTGACTCCCTCCCTCTGTTTTATCTAATCCGGCAATCCGGCAATCTGGTAATCCGGCAAATTCCAAGCGAAATCTTTCACATGCCGTATATTTTTATGCAACACACATGAATGACGAGCTAGGGCCGCATGCTAAAGGAAAGTCGGATATATACATATATATAGATATTCATAAGACATAATATTTTAAGCACATTCAAAATTAAAATGGACGCCCACATTAAAGCGTACGATTAGCATATGAGATTTTATATAGTCGATTGTGGTGGTTTGCTTGTTTGTTTGTTTTTTTCTGCTGAGTTTTCTATGAGTGTTTCTGGTATTATAGTTTTTTTTTGGTTTTTTTTTCTGTGTGTATCTGATGTTGTGTGCTGGATGTTGGTGATATTTGGATTATTTTCTTTGAAACTTTCAACGCAATGTTAATGGACAACTCATTTATAGCTTCTGGCTTTTTAGGTGACGTTCGAGTTCGGTTCGTTTGACTTTTGGGCGCCCATTCTATATATGATGTAAATATATACGTTTTTTTTTTTTTTTGTTTAGATCATTTTTTGGCGGCTGGCGGCATTTTAGAATGAGGCGACGTGGTGATTGATGCTGTTGCTGTTGTTGGTTGGTTGGTTGTAGCGAGCTCGATAGTTATATAGATATATATATATATATATAATATATAGAGAAGTGGTGTACATTTTATGTATGGTGTAGTAGAGGAAGTTGTGCGCAACTTTTTGATAGTTCTATGCTGATGCTGATTGCTTTTTTGTTCTTTTAATCAAACTCACCGTAACACCAACAGGAGGCAGTCTTATAGTTGCCAGCATGTGACGCTGTTGCTGTTGCTGCTGCTGCAGCTGCTGCCGAAACAGTGGCAGCTGCTGATGTGGTTGCCAATGTTGCAGATGCCGCCGCTATCGATGTTGCTATTGCGGGTGGTGTAATGGCGCCCGGCGAGACATTCGGAGACCCGTTCTCACTTAATGCCGTCAGCTGCAGATCCATCTGGTGGAACATCGGAACATGACTGGGATTAGCTAGGCTGTGTTGCTGATGAGCGGCTAATGAGTATGCAGCGCTGCTATGTGTGCTGTGATTGCTGGTGTTGCTGATGTAGGTATTGCTGCTGATGTTGCTGTGGCTGCTGCTGCTGCTGCTACTGCCGCTGGCCAGCGAATGTGTTGATGAGGGCGACGACGTGGTTGTGGAATGTCGTGGCTGATAGTTACAAGCTAATTGCTGCATATATGTAGGCGTTGATTCTTGATATTTGAATGTAAATTGTTCTTGTTCTTGTTCTCGTTGTTGTTGCTGCGGCTGCTGCGGCCATTGCTGCGGCTGCGGCTGCTGTTGCCATTGATGTCGCTGTTGCATTAGCGGTTGCTGCGGCTGCGACTGTTGCACCTGACGATGGTGTCTAGGCGATTCGTGTGTAAAATAATTAAAGCCAAACTGCTGCTTCAGCTGCTCGGCAGCCCTGTCCATGGCCGTTTTCATAATACTCGTACTCTCCATACTGTGGAATTGCTGCCGTTTCGATTCAGTCTTCAGATTGCTTGCGATGGAATTGATTCTGCCAAAAATCGATTGCACATGCTTGCTTTCTCACTTAACCCACTTAGTTGTTGATAATTAATTATTTATTTTAATATATTATACTGTTTGCATAGTGTGCTCGCTCCTATTTGATAGGTTTTGTTGCGGTTGCTCAGTTTCGATTTACTTTACGCGCGCTTTCCAATTATTAAACTTGTTCAATAAACGAAAGAAAAAGAAATGGAAAATTTGTTTAAATTAAGCTTGCATCAGATATTGATTTGGTCACACTGGAAACTGCGACTGCGGTTGAACAAGGCTCATGAGTGTATGACAGACAGAGAGGGCGAGCGATAAAATAACGGAAAGCCATTCTAAAGCTCGACCCTCTCGTTCAATCGATATTTAAATTGTACGAGTATCTTCTCTTTCGAAAATATCAAAGTTAATGACAGTTTTTTGAAGTTTTAAGGCTTTTTTTTTTTTTTTGTTTTGACTGTGCATTTGTTTCATTGTCTAGGATTTTTGTTTTTTCTGAATAATGCTCTTCATGATGATGCGGTGGCTTTAAGTTAACGTACGAGTATATATAGAGATCGGGTTGATAGAGTGGTGACATCGCTGAGGTTAAGTAGGTTGATATACTTCCGGATGACTGGGATTATTTCGATTTGATTCGATAGCTGACGTTTGAGTTGAGTTTTGATTAGATATTGGTGGTGTTCTTGGAATGACAATTGACGATTTTAGTGTTGTTCTGTTCTGGTGCGTGGCATTTGGCTTTATCATTTTGAATTCTTTTGATGGTTCTGGTTAGATATATTGTAGGTAGAGGCGACAACGATAATAACAACAACAACAATTACGATGCGATTGGTATATAGTTTTTTTGGTTGTTTTTTAGAAAGAAAAGGGGTAGTTGTGTGATAAAAAGAGAGACAGAGAAAGCGGCAGCAGCAAGCTTCAGCAAAAGGTGTTGGTATTCGATTGTTTTCGATCGATGTTTCGATTGATTGTTTCGATTGATTGATTCGATTGAATAATTGAATTGATTGCTTTTCTTAAATGACAGCTAACTAATATATCCTTCGAATCGGAATCGGAATCGGAATCGAAATCGGAACAATAATATTCATTTTTAAAAGACATTTAAAGGCATTTATAGTAGAAAGTTGGATGATAGTTGGTGCTATGAAGATATAGAAAGGTATGTCCATGTAGAATGGCGGTTGTTAATGACGATAATTACACAACATCCAAAAAAGGCTATGGAAAACATTTAGAAAACAATGCCAAAGGGCTTTACCATTCAGCAGTAGAGTTGAGTTCTGTTGCAATTGTTGGAGTTGCACTTGCAGCCTCACGTGGCAGCTTCAGAAGACGAAAGCTTGGCTCGATGGTAGGACGGCGATCTTTTTATACGGTTTTGATTCTGTTGCTTCTGGTGCGTCAGGATGTGTTGCATTTAGTTTATATTTTGTGTGGTTTTTCAGTCGTTTCTATTTCGTTAATTACCTTTTGGTTTCTTTTATGTTTTTTAACTTTCGTAACTTTATCACAACATACTATATAGTTTCTTGTTTTTTTTAGCTTTTTGAGAATATCACATTTGTATTGAGTTCAGTTGAGAGATTTCATTGGTTTTGTGGGAATGCTGCTGCGTTGGAGGACATTTTAAGTTTTTATTTTAATTCTTTTATTACTTTTATTGCTAATCGCACGCTTAATGTCAACGTCTATTCGAAGAGTAGGAACAACAACAAAACAACTGTTTGTGATTATTAAAAATGTTCTATTTTATACTTTGAGTGTGTGTTTCTTTTTCATTCTCCCATTTCAAACTTTATTGTTCTGTTGTGTGTGGCATGCACATCAATTTATATTTATACTTTCTGGATTATCTATAATTATATTGTATTTGCGCTATGGTTTGCGTTCGATAATTACAAGCACATTTATATGCATGGTCAGTAATGGGTAGATAATAAAAAAATAAAAATAAAAACGATATATGTTATATAGTATGGGTGTATTCAAAGCTGTAACAAATATCATGGTCAGATGACAGGGAATTGAAGGCATTTTAATTGATGAAACAGCGGAAGTTCGATGATAAGGTTCGGTGATGATTGAGGCGCACAAATTAAAATGATTCCAAAAAATATGGAAGGGGATGGAGGGGCTGGTTTGTGGAGTCCTAACTGGCTGGTCAATACATCTAATTCCGTCAATTGTTCAGAGTATTTTCATTGAACTCGAAACTGCGAAAGCCTTGACTTCATTCAAATAAACAGATTAAACAAAACCCACACAAGCATTAAGCGATGGTCAAGCAGAAAAATGTAGGTTTAAAAATAACATTTTAATGATACACAGCCAGTTCGACTAATCATCAGAAGGAATAAATTAATGACTACATTTAAATTATCGAAAAGTGAGTACAGAAAAAAAAGAATAATGTCATCATGCCGTGAAGAACATCTCGGATGAAATTGCGACTTGAAACGGAAATAGAAATGTAAAAAAAAACAAGCAGGGTGGGCGTTACACGGTGTCAGCCTTAGTGAGATCATCTTTCAGGTCTGAACAATCTGAAACCCTTTCGGCACTTAAAATTGATTTATTGAGCCTACAGCTGAGAAGTCTCACAATACTTTGAAGGAGGAGGAGGAGAAACCAAAAAAACCAAAAGGTAGAAGACGAAGCTGAAGGCTGAAATGAAATGAAATGCGTGTTCAATGGCCAAACACCTGCCCGGGCCGGGAGTGTTGCCAAATGGCAGCCACAGCCAAATTAACAACTGGTTGGCAATAGCCGAACTCCGATTACACAATGAAACTAAGGCTAAAACCGAAGACAGTAACAGCAAGACAGCAAGACAGCAAGACTGAGCGAAAGCCATAGCTGGACTACTGGCTAAATGCTGCGACTGGAGCCCAAAATGTGGCACGCATAAATAACACATTTTTTTGGAGCACTAAAGACATTTTCGACAAATGGCAAACAGACAACAAATGAAGAGCAAGAAGACTTTGCCAAGAAAAATAAAAGTAGAATGCCCGCACGTCTCTTGGAAGCGGCTTGGGGTATCCGAATTTTGTATTTTTATATTTTTTATTTCTATTTTTCTCTTTGGTGTTGCCTTTTTTCGCTTTTGGGTAGAGTCAGGGGCAACATGAGCGGTTTGGGCATGGCTATATGAGTCTTTCAACTTATTTTTGGCTTTTTCAACCACTCACACACACCCAGGCAGAGATAGAGTGAGACATGTTTGCCCACATTCAAATTATTTTTCAAGGTTAAGTTTTGCCGCCGTTTGCTTCCCGCATTTCAAGTCAACATTTTGGACCCTAAGTACTTCAATAGCCCCTGGCCAGTGCGGCTCTCGAGTTAATTACTGTAAACACGGACAACATTTTTACTTGAAATTGATTTTGAGAATGAATTTGAGAAACTGATAAAGCCAGAGCTAAAGCCAAAGCTAAAGCCCGAGCTGAGGTCAAACTTCATGCTTCATGTCGAGTTGTCGTTAGTGTACAAGTTTCTAGTGCTTCCATTTTGAATAATCATTATTGCTGGCATTGAACTGAATTCGTTTCTGTGTGGGTTTTAGTATTTTCTGCGATTAGCAAATGCTAATATCCATTGAAAAGCGTTCGAGTATTCGAGTACTTTGAGTGAAAACTTCAATCTAAACAATTTGTTCACTTGTTCACTTGTTGTTTTCGATAAAGAGAGGAAGGACAACAAACGCCGACCTTGAAATGCTAGATAAACGAAGTTGACAAGACGTTAATTGCCGCGTTGCTAAATACTAATATCGAAATATTACGCATACGCAGGGTGTACACTGTAGAGGTTGGAAAGTTTTGATGTGTTTTTGAGTCTTTTTTAGCTTTAGCTCAGGTGTAGCAAACAATTAACAAAGCTCTGGACAAATAGAGAATGAGATAAACCTTATAATTACAATTGAAGTCAACAAGGTCAAGAAAAGAAAACAAAAATACTGAAAGTTATGACCAAGTCGCAGTTGAAACATACAGAAGCTCTGATGCAGCTGAAACGATGGTTGCTGTTGTAGCTGATGGGGATGCTGTGGCGCCTCCTGCTGCTGCATTATGGTGGGTGTCGATGTTGTTCTGGCAAACAACATGGTGCTGACTGGAGAGCCAACCCAAAATCACTGGCAAAATGGCTGCGCGGGAGCTGGAAAGTGAAGCGTATGATCGTGGAACTCGTGGAGCGACAACGAGCGACAACGAGCGACTACGAGCTAGCGAGCGATCAGACGAACGCACGAAACAACCGACAAAACCGCACTGAAGAATTCCAAAGACGGAGCCCAGACTCAAGCACAGAGTTGGCACAGAGAGCCGGACGGAGAAGAGTAGTCTCTGGGAGAGGCAGAAGACCGTAGACTGTAGACTGTAGACCGGAGACTGCAGATCGGAGATGGGAGAGTGGGTTCATGAGTCAGAGTGTACGATCACGCAAACCCAGGTTCGTGATGTCTCCCTGGCTGTGTGCGTATGATCTAATGGTGCCTCGCGCTGATTGCCTCACTTCACTTGCCTCCATGTCCACGTCCACGTCCACGTTCCCGTCCGTGTCCGTGTCTGTGTCCGTGTCACTCGGTTCATTATCAGTGGAGTGAAAAAAAATGAGAAACAGAGAGATACAGAGTGGCGTATGTGGAGGAGAGCGATGCAGAGAGCCAATAAGGGGGGGCGTGTGTGTGTCGAAAATAGAAACTGCTGTGACAACATGTGATACCAATATCATGTATATACGAAATGAGCCAACGTGATAAGCCGGAGGGCGGAAGGAGTAAACGTGTCACGTTTTCAGTCGTTCAATTCGCATTCAATCGCCTGTCAGACTAATTAAAAACTATCCAAACGATCCATAAATGTCTCTGCCCACCCGGCGTATACTTAATTTAATGGGACATACACAGGTCCGTGTCGGACAGTGACAAAAGTGACCCAAATAGTGTGAGAAACAATGGAAAAGTCTGCAACGGAAATCTGGGCCTGCTACCACATTCTTATTTCTGTTTTAGCCCTAATCACTATCGGCCAAAAGGGTAGGTAGTGGCTCTCGAGTTATTAGTAGGCCACTCGAGAAGCTCTACAAGTGCAACAACACACCGATGGGCCAAATAGCTGGCCACTCGAGCCGCAACAATAGAATGCACCTAAGAATAAGGTAACCCAAAAACACGCCACGGAGATACTGGCTCAGATTGTGGCCAAAACAGAGAGACTGTGGCAAGAGAGGCAGATGGCTGGGGCACAACCCTTGGGCAGTAAACGCACTTGAGATGCAGTGGGCAAAAGCCAACCCAGTTATACCTCGCCACTCAAGGACGCTGCCTTGGCTAGTTTGCTGATGTGGCTGCTTGGTCCTGGGTTGGATGGGTGGTACGGCTGCTGTGGCGGCTGCAATGGCGCCAAATGCTGCAGTGCAGCAGCTGAGTGGCAGCCTCAAGTTTTCCGATACCGAGACCGAGTCCGAGTACCGAGCCACTGCGCAGGACTTTTCCTAGCCAGCACACTCGTACGCACCCGCATTGTCATTAAAGTAGGTCAACCGCTTGCCATGCTGTCAACGTTTTCCGAGAGCTGCTCAGCTCACGTTGCTCTCCGCGTTCCGTATTCCGTGTCTCACTCTCGCTGGCGCTCTTTTTTCTCCTATTCCCTCTGTCAACCTCTGCCATATGCCACCCACCCACACCCACCCACCTACACAGTATAATTTTCCAGCTGCCCTGCTGCCTTGCCAGCATTGATTACATAAGCCCAGACCCAGCTACAGCTACAGCTACAGCTCAGGCTGCAGTACCTCTACCAGTACCATCACCAGACTCCTACCTAGCCTTTGGCCCCGACACTTTGACCCGCCGCCCCGTTTTTACTGCATTTCCTTTGCAGCAGCCCTACCGCCTGACGCATTTGTCTCTACTGAAGCAGCTGCTGCTGCTACTGCGACATTGCAACCTGCCCATTTATATTCTTTAATAACTAAATTTTAGCCATGACAGCCATAAAAAAACAAACAAAGAAAAACGAAATATAAATATTATATAAATGAATGACTGTCAAGGCAGCTAAGCAAATAAGCTATTTCAAAACTAATAAATTACGCGCCAGTGTTTTGTTTGGTTGTGTAAATACCCAAACCGTTCCGAACCGCACATGGACCTGTTCTACGTCCAGCAAACAACAAGACAACAAGACAACAAGACAGTCAATACAAAGACTTCAATGCTGGCTAATTAATAACAAATGTCCAGCTGTTTCTATACATCTAATGGATTGAAGTCTGTGCTCATCCAGCTGATAATATTATTTCACTTTAAAGTCAATACAAGTATATTCCTTACCAAAATCAACATCTAACCAAGACAATCGACATCGAAAAAAGTGTCAGCTTAGAAACCCCAAAATCGAACCCCATCCAAGACAAATTTGCAAGAAAAATGAACAAAAAATAATTACCTATCTGACGAACTTGAAAACTTACTCGAACAGAATTTCCGCATTCCAATTAACGAAGTGAAACTTAAAAATTTTGATGCAACATTAAGACAAGTGGCTCTTTTCTTTTTGATAGTAAAACACATAAATTTTGGGTGAATTTGCTCGGTTTTAGTTGTTCGGCGAACGTATTTGTCCTTGCCAACTCGGATAAAATAGAAACTAAACTATACTGTCGTCTGTATACTGTCAATTCGGGCATCTCATCCGATTCCAGTTTCTCCTCCCATTTGACAACAAACGAAAATTTTATTAGGCAATCTAGCACGCTTCAATCAGCAATTAAGAAACCTCAAAAAACGTGTTTCTTACTCGAACCTCAGGTGGCGAAGCTCACACGATAGAGCCGACCACCCGACCAGAGTATCTATATATATATACACATTTATCTATCTATCTATCTATATGTCTAAATATCAAAAGATAGTCATGGCAGTGGGGGCGACAAGCCGACTCTAACTTTTACACTTTGCTATTTTCGGGCTATGACGAGAGCGACGTTGACTCCGACTACGACGACAGGTACTTCGATTGCGTCGTGGCTCACCTTGGAGCTGACAGCCAGCTGGTTTTTGAGCTGAACAAATCATGCAAAGCAACTAGTTAATATCGCAAGTTAGCTCGTGGCTCGGTTTGGGGTTTGGCAATGGAGCTTCTCTTTTGTGAATGCCCCCTAATCTCCATATGAATCTGTGACCCACTCGCGGGTCACATCAGCTGTCCCAAAGCAGCTCGAATGCCACTCATTACGATGATCAGGGACGGGCTTGCACTTGTCTTTAATTGCAGCCCATTGATTAGAAGGTTGCCATACTGGGAGGGAAGAGGGAGGAGGGAGGCAGTGGCTGCGTGCAGATTGCAGGCGGCGGAGGTCGTTGCGAAAATTGGGTCAAACTGGGCCCAGAACGACGTCTCGGCGCCAAATCCTGCGCAAAGATTTTACCGGCCAGATGCCAGTTGTCATAATCAGACCGAGAGTGTTCTATACATGGGTCGGGTCCTCAGGGCGTATACGCCATATCTTACGCCAACTTAATTACAAATCAAAGTCTGCCAGTCTGTTAGTCTGGTTGCAAAACTGACATCGAAAACGGCACGGAACGGAACGGAACGGAACGGAACGGGGGCAAACTGCAAATGAATTTATCGTGCTGATTAATTGAAGCTTGACAAAACACCAACAACAGTGACGAAAACAACGACAAAAAGCTACAAAATGGTGCGGGGGGGAAGGAGTAGTTTTAATCGTCGAGGGGGATATAGTATTGGGGGGGGGTTATTGCAAAAAAACAACAAAGAAGGGAAACGCACGATCGACAAAAAAACGTTAGGCAAACAGATACAATGAGTTATTTATACGCTTCGGAGATACAGAGATAAAGAGCAGTGGATAGATAGATATAGATAACGATCGAGATATAGACGGATATATATTTGAAAGATACAGATAGATAGAGAGACAGAGAGAGAGAGAGAACACGATAATGGGATATGCAAGAGCGATTGAAATATTTTCTGTTTCTGCTGCTTTTGAAATGATTTAAGGATACGATTTAGGGATTTTTGATTTGGATTCAGGTTCGGATTCGGATTCTGATTCTGATTTTGATTTGGATTTTTTTGGTCAACTTACCGGAACTGAAATGTGAGCGTTTAGTTTGTTCATTTTCCGGATCGGAATCGAGTGGCCTTTTGCGTGAATCGCCGATTTCGGGACTTGGACATGTCTCCATGGTAGCGTCTTCGGCCATTTTTAACTGAATGTTGCTGCTTTTGGTTATCAACTTTGACTGATGATTGCTTTAGCTTTTGCTTTGAGTTTCTGTTACTGTTTCAGTGTATCGGTTTTTTTGCTTTTTTTTTTTTTGATTTGGATTTAATTTGCTTTGAATTGGATTTTGTTTTGATTTACTTTGATTTTATTCGATTCGACTCGCTTCTGGTCGATGTGTCGGTAATGAGGCGTCCGTTTAGCTTTTAATTATTTGGTTTTTTGCTTGGTATTTGTTTGGTTTCAGTGCGTGCGAGCGCAGGATGCGTCAGTATCTGTCAGTATCCCTCAGTCCGTCCTCGTCCTCGTCGTTGGATGCGATGCCTGAATGCCTTATCGGGGGGATGGATCCGCCACTGGCATCTGAGAGAGAAGTCCTTCGTCCTGGGCGATATGCAGCGATTCAAAGTAACAGGTATCGATCGCTCTCAGTGACAGTGACAGTGACAGAACAGTGACAGTGACAGTTCGTGATCGTCGCTCAACATATACGCTTTGTTTTGTATTCGATTATGATCCTTCTAAGTTTTCGTAAAGATTTCGGTTTCATTTTATTGATTATTGTTGATTGATTTTTGTTTGTTGGTGGTTTTGTGGTGGAATGTGCGAGTTTGTTTTTTTTTTTTTTTTGTAAACGTTTATATGAAAAAAAGAAAAGGAAAAAAATATTTATGAGTGAATTATGCAGCAATAATAAATATACATACATACAGTAAACATTTAGGCATATATAGGTATACTTTGGCAATTAACTTGTAGATATAGATACAGTTGCCAGAGTTGCAAAATATGCAAATGCATTTCTCAATTATAAAAACACACAAGTGAGTAACATTTAGATAGGTACAAATATCAAATATTTAAGATGAATTTCGATTGATTTCGATTGATTTCGATTGATTTCGATTGATTTCGAGAATAAAAACTTCTATTTACAAAATGGGCGAGGCATTTTGCGGGATTGTCGGGGCAGGATTTAGGTTGGACCGGACCGGAAAGGGTCTTCTAAAAAGCGTGGGTTGTGTCAAGGCATTCACATATCAAAAGGCAAACATTGTATGATGGATAGAAAGATAAACCAAGTTTTGAACCAAGCTTTGTGAACATGTGGAATGATAGAAAGCAGACGACTGACTGCATGAATTACAGCGAATCCATAGAATAGAGATAGATAGAGAGGGCCCCTTTTTTTTAGAAGGCTCCCAGATGGGGAAAAACGAAAAGCTTTGAAGGAAACTGAGAACTGAGAAATCTCTGCGCACTGTAACTAAATGTACATTTTAAGAATCAATATCTTAGATTAAGCTAACTTGTATCTATAGAAGTTATAATATACAAAATCTATCTACGTATCGCTTCATATTTGTATCTTTGTCTGTGTTTTTTTTTTTTTTGTTAAATACCTGAGCAAGTTTTTGTGTTCGCGGCAATGAAAACTCAACTTGCAACTCAATTATGCATGAGCTGTGTTATTTTATTATGATTTCATTGCTAATTAAAAATGCGCCGACACAAAAACCAAAGCGAGACCCACAACAAGCAACAAAAAGCAACAAAAAACGCGACAGACAACGCGCATTTATTTGTTTAAAATGGCGTTTAATTATACAAACATTTTTATATTTTATTTCGGTTGCTAGTGCTGATGTTGGATGTTGACGTTGACTCGTTCATAAGCACGCCAAGTGGCGAGGGGGGGTACGTATTCGATTTGACTGCAAACGACCTTGACCATTGGAATAAGTTTTTTCGTGCCCGCTTGGCTGAGACCGCAAAGCAAAATGAGCAATAAATCGAAGAGATGGCAAAAGCCAGAGCCGAGCAGCGCCACGTTCAATGCTAAACGAGCGCCCAGATACATAGATACAAAGCTACTTAGATACACTATATAGTATAACACGAAACAATACAATACATCGGTAGCAAATGCGTACTATCAGATACATTTGGTAGATGATATTGCATCGCGATTTTATGGCTCGGCACCTGTCGTCAAACCCAGAAAAAAACAAAAATACAAAAACAGGTAAGCCGCACAAATTTGCATTTGCTTATGAAATTAGTGGGCAACAAATACGTTAAATCGAGAAACTAAAGATACATTTTAGCAGAGTGGCAAGAGATGCGGCCGCCGTAGAACGAGTTTTCGATCGATCATTGAGAACCAGTTGGTTTTGCGCCTCGGCTTGGCATTTCAGTTTTTCAATTAATTTATTTTTTATTGCCGTTCTTAGAAGAATGCCCATTTGAGGCGAATCGAAGTTTCTTAAACAAAAGTATCTCAGCGTCGACTTGGCATTCAAATTTCTACAACTGCAGTTGCGCCACGAAGTCCCCAGCTTGCCACATGCCACACCACATACTCGTACGCCCATTTCCCCAGCCGAGACACGCAAAGTGCTCGACATTTTTCACTTTTGGGTGTCCTTGAATATATATGGTATATCGGGCAGAAAGTGCAGAAAATGCAGACGATTAGAATAAAAGCGATGATGATGACGAAGCTGCAACAAAAGCCAAAAACGTCATTGATGCACTCAAGCCGAAAATGTGTTAATGGTGATGAATTGGAAGCAGCTGCCGCCTTGGTTTTGGTGCTTTCAAAACAAAATGCACTCTCCAATCAGCCCAAGGATATGCAGCTCATGCATTTGAATTTCTATTTTATTTGAATATAAAAAGTGGGTGGACATGTTGGAGGAATGTCTCGAATAGAAACAGGTTGCCTTCAGATGCTGATACTTTCGTTCGATGCAAGTATATATCGAAAAAATCGTTATCTAATGCAGAAATTGCAGAAACTTTAAACTCGAACTCGAACCCATTTCCTTTCCTAACTAACAAAAAGAAACTGTCAACTTCTCGGTTTATCACTAAATTTCTTATATAAACATGACCGTAACTATAAAAAAATATATGCAAGTATACAGAAATATATATAAATCAGGGAGAACCCGGGTAGATGGAAAAAATATTCCATTTACTCAAGCAGGCGAATCGTACTCGTACATAGGGCCTGGCCAACTTATCTCCCTGTCCGGACTCGCAGTTATCACTCGAGAGCTGAGGCGACGGCGATAAGGTTTATTTTCGTTGCTTTTCGGTTTGTCGATAAGACCTAAGGCCTCTACGGTAGGGTTTCCTCCCAGCCAGTTGCCCCTTTTTGGAAAGTCTGAAACCCCGCCACTGGTGAAGCCAGGGAACTAAGACCATATGATGAATATTCGTGAACTACTTGTTTGTTTGAATGGGGAAAAGTCTGAATAAAATGACATCAGAAGTTTGGGAAGAAGTTTTGAAAAGTTCCTGGCTTCGAGGGGGAGGTACACGCGACCCGCATTCGATGTCTCTTTATATTAGTTGTCAGAGCTCAAGATTTATGCTTTGTTACTTAATTGAAAGGCTTGTTTGTTGGCTTGATAAGCGTTTCTCGAGCGTTCCTTGAGCGTTTCTTGAGCGGTTCTTTAGCGTTTCTTGAGCGTTTCTGAGGCGCCTCCAAACAGAACAGAAACCGAATAAAGCACAGAACATCAAAGCACGAAGCACGGTTTTTTTTCTCTGATTGTTTTGGGGGAAGGTCGAGTCCCCATCCCGAGTCCCCATCCCAAACCACTCACAAATAACAAACTGTCAGTGGCTATGATTCCCAGCACTTAACGGCACGACACTCACTTGAGACTCGAACGTTTCCAAAATTGAAAGTTGGGAAAAAAATACACTTTATTATTTTCCAATGAGGCGGAGGATGAGCAGGAGGAGAAGGCGGCGGTGCGACGACAGTGCGCGAGTACGTGGAAATCAAATCTAAATTCAAAAACTGAAAACAATTAAAAACGAAACGGGAATGGGAATGGGAATGAGTCCCGAGGCGGGCAGGCCAAAGTATCTACGAGATTCAAACACTTGCCAGAGAGAGAGAGAGAGAGAGAGTTTCTGGTGCGGGAGAGTGAGAGTAGTTGTATCTGGTAGATACTTTATCTACAAACTGACGAGTGTCGAGTGTTTGCTCAGCCGCTTCCACAGCTCGCTCTCTCTTGATTCATATGTGAGCGGATTCGTTTATATTCGTATTCTATATATTTGTATTCTTATCAGTAAATAGTTTATGTTATGTACTGCACTTTGCACCCTGCCCCACTCTCCTGTCCGATTCCATTGCCTAATTGTTTTGTTTTTGTTGATTCTCGGTTTCTGCCTCAGACGCTGCGACGCTGATAAAACTTAAAGTTTTCTATCAGCCACAAGTGTAGGCGATAACCTCTTTCGAGGACTAAAGGACCTCCTTTTTGTTTGCTCATTTCAGACTCATTTATCGTCTTTTCATAGGCTCAGCTCAGACTCAAATCTGCTGACAGCAAAGTGGCTGTTTTGTATCTATTTCTGGATGTATCTGGATGTGTG
Source organism: Drosophila vallismaia (assembly GCA_035047325.1). Classification (NCBI taxonomy): domain Eukaryota; kingdom Metazoa; phylum Arthropoda; class Insecta; order Diptera; family Drosophilidae; genus Drosophila; species Drosophila vallismaia. The sequence goes on from JAWNPU010000073.1 coordinate 11,671,560, forward strand.
TGCTTGTGTATCTTTATCTCTGTGTTTTGACAAATATCATGTGCGATAAATCTTGGCTTGCCTTTCCAGCAACAGAAGAAAGGACACTTTTTGATGACAAAGGCTGGCGGCAATTTATCCCGACATTTCCGAACCAGCATTGACATTGCTAATCCGAAAATGTTTTTCATTTGTTGGACTTGTCAGCGGCAACTGTGTGGGAGCTAGTTGCTTCACAGAGGGGAACAAATTAGAACTTGTGTGCCGCAGGAAAGGTGAGTAATAACCCTTGAAAGTAATAGAAGCCATACTGGGGAGTGGGACCTAGAAATGGGATCGTCGGTGACTCACACTCAGAACCGGACCTGTTTCATCCGTGACTGGATTGTGGATTTCACGAAGCAGTCTCTCGCTAATGATGATCTCAAACGTTTGTCAAACTTGCAAGTCAAACCTCGGCTACCAACTTAATAGCACTTGTCGCGCAGCTTTTTGTTTTGTACTCATAAATCTATAATGGTTCTATCTAATATAACGATAAATCACTTGTTTTAGTCTGATTTCATTCTTGGTTCTGAGCAATGCCCCAAAGTGCCGTAATCATTTGGGGCAACTCTTTGCTCGAATCAAAGCCATGGTACAATTGCCCCAAATTCATAATTGCAGTCGGGCAGTCGGGAAAATGGGTTGACAAAAAGACTCTGCTCCACCCTGCTCGAAATTACAAAAGGGAAGGAAAAAGGACCCGAAAAATGGGGCAACCAAAAATAAAATCAACCTGCCCGGCAATCCGAACAATGCCAGGAGCCAGCTGAGTGCGGATAACTGGCGATTGTGGGTCAGCCCGGCAGTTGATAACTGTCCGGAGTCGGGAGTCGGGAGTCCGTAGCCCGGAGAGTCACTGAGCTTTACCCCGCCCAGAGCGGATGGGGGCAACTGGGGCATTCTGGTATTCAGGAAGCGGGCTTAGCATTAGGGGGAAGTTGACAAAAGGCAACATCGACACGAATGCAAATACAACAAAAGCGCAAATGTCATAAGTCATCAAGGGGGTGGTGCAGGTCCTCAGCCAGCGGCCTCGTTATGCTTGGTCTTTAGAGCCTGTGCCGGCGGCAAGGACATCACTGAGAAAAGGTAAACACGGCGCATACTTAACCAGATGGCTCTGTGAATGAGGACGAGTCGTCGCGGATGAAAAGCTGATGCGGACTGAAAGCCCGGGGCAAGGCAAGCTCGAAATAGGGGCAAAGGGGCAAAGGAGGTGTGAAAGGACGACCTCATTGACTTTGGCGGCACGTTTTCGGATGTCTTCTGTCAAATGAGTTTTTCCCTGTCCAGTCGGTGCGTTCTCTCCTCTTCTCCGCATGAGAAATGGAAAACTTCGTCCGCATATGTAAGCAGGTCCTGTGTGTGTGTACAATTATTGGTTGTTCTAGTGTTCCTGTTCCTGTTCCTGTTGCCTCGCATGCCACATGAAAAATGAAAGCGAAAATCAATAACGAGGCACGCGATGCGAAAGGCCTCCCGCTGACCCCCCCAAAGAGGCGAGAAAAAAAAGGGTTTCCCCATTGTTGGACTTACACAAACAGGCGTCGCAGCTAGCACGTCCGAGCCAAATATTTGACGATAACTGCACAGAGAATAATGTCTCGATGTTTGCTTTTAACAAAACTAAATTATATAATATTATACAACTTGTGTTTCAACTCAAACATTTGGCTACTACAATTGAATAATTACTCAGGCAAAGAAATCACAATCACAAAACCGTTTATTTGCAGACTAGGCTTTATTTTTTCAGGTTTTTAGCAGAGCTTGAGCTGTCTATTCGGGCAGGATAAGTGGCAAGTGGCAAGGACCGGGAAGAGTGGATCCGTGTCGTGCGGCTTGCCTTTGTGCGCATAATTTATGCTCATTGCCAGAGATCCCCTTCCATCCTTTGCTCCCAAGCCAACCATCAAGCCAGCCCAGTATTTGTTGGCTTTTTTACGAGACACATTTTTCGAGGGTAGCTCCAGGATGTCACACTGGTTACTGGTTAGGAAGGGTAAGCTGCTTTGGATTTTGGCTTTGGATTCCGTTGACTCGGCTCAGAGCGTCGCTCCTTTGTTTGGTATTTGGATGTTTTTCATATGTAAGAGTTCATGATGTGTTTGTTGTAAATATCAGACGAGCGAGTCTATTTGTGTCGAGTCAACAGAAAATCGACAGGAGCGGGAGCCAAAGCTGTTTCCTGTTGTTTGTTTTTTGCGGCGAGTGCCAGCGTAATTATAATTATTAATGAGTACACAGAAAATGAAATTAGAATTTCACATTAACGCTGATTATGTGCGTTGCATAATGGTTGCGTTGCGTTGCGTTGCGTATACGCAGCGTGTTCCCAGTTCCGTGTTCTTGCCACCGCACGCTGCACCGCACGCTGCCTAAAAATTTGTGTATACCCAGCCATAAAAAACACCGAGCTACCCAGCTTTTCCCTTCGGTTTCGTCTCTCTCGCTTCTTGTTTGGTATTTTCGGTGGCAGATATGGGTGAAGGTTAAACAACGTAATGTGGCAGCAACTTGATGGCCCTACGAAAACATATCGGAGAAGGTATGGAAAATATGCAGCAATGCTGAGCTAGCCAAATCCGCAGAGACCCCAAAAAAAAAAAAAGACCGAAAAAAAGTACCGGGGCTTCCCATGAAACAAAATCAAAAAGCTCCGAATTAGGCCAAGCGAACAAAAACGAAAACAACAAACAGAAACAGAAACAGAAACAGAAACAGCAACATGCAGCCATGCAGTTGTGTGGGTGTGTATCTATGAGTCTCTGTTTCTCTCTGTTTGTATGCAAATTACTTGGGGGCAGCGAAGCCAAACTACGAAACTATGTCGCTAGGTCGCCCGCCTGTCAGGGGGGCGACGCCGCATCGATTCCAATCAAATCGAATTCGTGTTTTGCAGGTGCCCCAGCCAAGGTGCGTCTATGAATTATCCATAAATAAAGGCGAAGGCAGTCAAATGGCGCATAGAAACAACAAGTTCGACGAAGACTAACTCAAACACAAAGAACTTGTGGCAAGTTGAAGTAAACAAGCGAGGCCTGCGTGCCACCCAGCCACCCTGCCACCCTGCCATCCTGCCACCATGCCTCACCTGTCTATCCCTTTTCTCAGGTACTCACTCTGGCCTGTTCAAGTATGCTGACCTGATCTCTCGATACCCTAGTTTGTACTTGATCTATCATGATAAATCAGGCATAAACATGTCAAGAGATCTCAGGGCTAATACAGGATATATTCTTCTTTTTAAACAAAACCCAAAGACAGAATATTGAAAACAGATTCTTACCTCAACACTATTTAATTTTATTTACTTTTTTCCTTCCTCAACTAAAAACGAGAATTCTTTTTTTAGACGATCTGGTTTTCTTGGCCTCGAGTCAAATATTGGGCAGCCTCTCCTCCTGCCCTGGGCGAGGGAACACCACGTCCGCGATTACTTTTCAATCTCAATATGGCACAAGTCAGCCAGAAATATGAAATCAAATTACTTGACAACCTCCGTTGACAATGAAACAAATATCTGTCTCTGCACAGACAGTGTGCTTTATTTTTGGCTTTTTAATTAAAATCTGGCCCAGTTGTCGTGCTGCACTTGGATCAGGCCAACACCGAATGCTGCAGCATCTCTTTTGGCAGCCGTAGACAGAGAGAAATGCGGAGAGAGGCGGCCAAGGGACAGCGGCAGTGTCCCAATTTTAGCCAAAATCGATGCTGGCCCAGCGACAATATAATTCATTTACAAAGCCAAAGTTTTAGTCAATTCTAGGGGGTGGCATAGTTACATTCTTCTGTTTCAAAAACACACAAAAATTAATTAAGGACTTTTAAGGACTCGTTTAAATAAGAAATATTCAAAACCTTCTATATCACAGAACTTTTGTTCTTTTTGGTTCTAATTATGGGTATGCCCCTTTTTTTTTGGGTATTTCTAAGCCTTTTTCCGATATCTGCTTTGCTCAAAAACCCCGAAATTATTACGTCACTTGCAGAGACACTTCATGAAAAGTAATTGAATCGAAAGCTCCGCGAACGCTCCGCCAAGACTCCACTAAAAATACTTATTTTTTCCGTAATTAAAAAATGCAAGTAATTTGTTATGGAAGCGCTTTTTTGTCTCTTTTTTTTTTTAACTCGATGACGCTGTGAACTTGATTATTTTCTACTCTTTGTTGTTGATTTTTCGCTTTTTTTATTGTTTCTGCTGCGGCTTTGCCTCTAATAACATTCAATTGATGCAGCCAATTAACTGTGACTGCAATTACGGCCAAGAAAGAGGCAACCGAAGCGTTAGCGATAGGCATTCGAGCCAATTAAAAAATCGTTGAATATTTACGATCAAGGCAAGGCACAAGGCAAGGTCACAAGAGCAAGGGGTTTTATCGGATTCCAGGCTGCCCACAGGTGGATTAAAGGTAATTATTGAAGAATATTTTAATTTGTAAAACATACTCCCTAAGGTTTTAATATTGTATATAAAAAATATAAGACCAGCAAGTACTCATTAAAAAAACCACAAAAAGCATCACCATGTTTTTAGAAAATTATAAAAAATCATACAAATATTTCAGAAAAAATGGCCCAGAAAATTGACAGATAAAGATGTATATTTTTAAAACACATTTTGGCTTTCAAAACAGAAATAGATGAATAGACATTTTGCTAATTATTTGTTGAAACTTTCGAAACTTTTATGGGGACTTTTTCAATGTTTAGAACACAATGGGAGTCCCCGTTAAAGCTTAGAAAGAACCCGAAACCCGGTTATGCATTTTTTTGTTTGACAAACTCCAAACGGGAAACTTTTGCTGACCAGTTGGTTTCCAACCCTTCGGAACCCCTCGGAACCCTTCGGAATAACGCTGTCTCGGTCTTTGATCTCACACTTTGAGTGATTCATTCAACCGTTTTTAAGCGAGAGGCAATTTACGAAGCTTGAGCATTTTCCTAGAACATCGGGCACTTTAATTTACCGCCAAGTTTGCAGTTTTGCACTTCAACCATAATCGACTCGACTGAGGCTTGGACTCTCGGCTTATTAGCCGAGCCGAGAGAGGCTCCGGGTCGAAATCACCGCCGTAACCATTACGCCAAATAGGTTAACAGCAGTTTCGTGCCTTTTCCCTGAACACGGCCCTCTCTATGTCAGTGTGTGTGTGTTTTTGTGTGTCAGCCTGCGCCAGTGTGTGCTTGTTTACATAAACCTTTTTTCTCGTTTCGTTTTGGGTTAATTTTTTTCTCAGTTATTTTCGTCCCCTTGCAGCTAGTACTGCACTTCCTCTTTTTCTACATCCTCTTTTTTGATACTCTCAAAAGGGGGCATTCCTATTTTGGAATGAATGGGTAATGGAACAGAGCTTAAAAACAGTTTTTAAAGATTCAAAATAACGGTAATATGAGTTTTCCATCTTAAAAGGGAAAGCTTAAAAGGTAGAGTACTGCTTTCTTCGGTTTCGGATTAGAAAAGAGCTTAAAAACTGTTTAAGAAGTTTTAAATGAGTTTTCCAGCTTTAAAGGGAAAGCTCAAAAGGTAGGGTATCAGTTTCTTCGGGTTCGGCTTTATGCAATTCCCGACTCATTTTTTTTCAGCTTTCTGTGGTGCAGCAACAGCAGCCGTGGCAGCAGTTTAACCCACATACGAGCTGCCCCACCAAATTGCGCAACGGGCGAAGGGGCAACGGTGGGTTAGTGGCGAGTGGGAGGTACAGGGGACAGCCGTGTGAATGCAAATGAAACGAAACGACACACAAGCGGACAATTTAATGCCTATTTGCATTTAACGGTGGCAGGGCAAGGCAGGGCAGGGCATGGCAGGGGGGACGCAGTGAAAATAAAAAACTAGAATCAAGTGTCGGGTTAGGCTGTGAAACGAGCAAATTGATGAGCAGATAAACGCCAAAGGAAAGCTCTGAATGGGGAGCCGAGGAAAAGGGATGAAAGAGCAGATGAAATCGGGCGGATGATAGAGGGGGCTAGCATGCCGTATAGAGAGAATAAGAGATCGAGAAATATGGGGAGAGATGGAGATAGATTGTCTCGGATTCTGGATAATCTATATATACCATATTTAGTATTAATTCCAGTATTTTAAACAAAAAAAAGCATACATTTTTGGTATTTCTTAAACCTTTAGGAAGTTTAAGATCGAAAAAGCTTCCTGCATTCATCTAATTCGCGTTAGAACTTTTTCTCCATGGCTTTTCCCTGATCCTACCTTATTCTAATCTAGTCTTAGCACCAATCTTATGACTATTTTGAGATATATTCACCTTTCTGCAAGGAGTCGTGCATTCAGCTGCAATTATCTGAGTGGAAGGACAATACAGAACAGCTTTATTGCGGTTATTTATTTTGAACGCTAGTGTCTCCTTGACTGGCTTACTTAGTTTGATTCGTAATGGGTTTTTCGTTATATCTTTAGATGCATTTATTTCTTAACAATTTATTGGTTTAATTCAGTGACGCGACAGTTGTTTTTGTGTTGTTACTCCTGTGATTAAGTTTATATTATTGTTGTTAATGTTTGTTCTGCTTTGTTGTTGCTATTGTTGATTCAGATTATAGCTTATGTGATTGTTATATAAAAACAATCACAAAACTCACACAAGTACGCACTAATTTGCAGTGAAGGTTGATTCTGGCAAAAAACTATCGACAACGACGACGACGCGATTTTGCGATTTTGCGAATTAGTAGAAGCACCTAAACGGGCCAATTTGCTTAGCCGCCCCTGCTATCCTCGCCCCCCTTGGATGCGCCTGCTTGGTCGCTGTTGCTTTTCCGCTTTTCCGTTTTGCCGTTTCCGTTCCGTCCAGTTTCGCGGCGTCTTCGTCTTGCGTGCTCGTTCACGTTTGAACCAAACGGTTTGATTCTAACGAAATGTCGCGTTTGCTTGGCTTGTTAAGCTCCCGCCAAGCTTGCTCTCTTCTGCAAACTGTTCTCTCTCTCTCTCTCTCTCGCACGTATCTGGCTCTCTCGCGTATCTGTGTGCCACGTACACGTGCCCGTCCGATCACATTTCTATCTAACAGTTTGCCTGTGTATATCTGTATCTGTGTTCGTAAGCATCTGAGTGCCTCTCCTCGTTTTCTTTGTCCGCTTAGCTCGCAGTTTCTACATTGATTTTTAAATTTCAGAGTGGCAGCATTGTTTGTTTTAAAGTTTATTCCGAATGCGGGAAAACCGTTCGGCTGCAAGCTTTTCCACTCGGCTTCTCACTGTGCTTGCTTGGCTCTCACCTTAGCTCCCGCTGGGCATTCCTCTCTCACTTTGCTTAATAGGGCACTAGGTTTTCATGCAAACGTTGGAAAATTGCTGCACGTTCACACGAACATACGAACATACGAACACACGAACACATTCCAACGAGGAACGACATTTTTGGGACAAGATAACTTTTGCATTTCCTGTGCAAGTGCCAGTGCCAAAAGCTTTAACTAGGGCTGCAAGTTGCCGAGAAATATTGCCTTGAACGAATTGAACTTCTATGGGACGAATATTTGCCATTCAAGTTGTTTATGACATAATAATTGAGAAACAGACCAGGCCATATGTTTGGCAAGCGAATGAGAAAGAAGCGTAGAGGCATAGAAGAACGAGAAAAACTCGTTGGGCCAAGCGAATAGGCAAACAAACGAAAAACATTAAAATAAATTATATAAATTATGTATACGCGCTGTGTGCGTTTTATCAGCTTGCACGCTAATCGAACAAAAGAGAGTCATAGAGCGCTATAGGAGCGGCATAGGAGACGGATGGGGAGTTAGAGGGGGAGGGAGAGAAAAAGCTTTACCCACACAGCCGCAGAACAGTGGCAATGTGTGCGTGAGTTGCTTTGACACACTTTTATATGACGTCGTTGATTTTAATTTCGTTGGCCCATTCCACCGTTTTTTTTGTGTGTTCTTGTTCTCTTACAAACTTTTTTCTGTTCCTGCAATCTGTATCTTTTCCCGAGGAAAGGGGTTTGTTGCAGGAACGAAAAGTGTAGCAATATTGGGAAACCACAGCAATGTTTGTTGATAACATTCAGGCAGCCTCTGATTAACACATATTCCGGTAGGGTTTGAGCAACGTTTCCAATAGGACTCGGCGACTCGTCGGATTCCAATTGGAATTTGGAAGGTTTAGCAGCTAGTTCTTGGGTGTTAATTAAATTTGGTCCGAATGTAGCGCGTTACAATTTCAGTTTCATTTTTTTCAACACAGCAACACAGCTGCGTGCTTGTGTAAGTGAGTATTTATGTAACCAACATGCCAAGCAAAGCAGCCAGCCAGCCAGCGAGAGCAGGCGAGAGATAGCAAGCGAGGCGCACATGCCAGGGCATAGATACTTTTTGGCATTGAAACAAAACGTAGTTCACAAAAAGCACACATACACATACACATACGAACAGACACACGCAAGCACGCATTCAAAACCTCGCACACAGATACGCCACGAAAAAAGAACTTAGAACACAGCCCAAGGAACACAAGAACAACTCAAGAACGTAGAACGGAGCTTAGAGATACACTCACACACACACACACACGCACGAACTGCTATTCCCCTTCTCTCTGTGTGCTCTCAGAACGCATGTGTGTCTTATTTAATTTAATTTAATTAAATTTCAGTTCGCCTCCATTAGAAAAGCGACAACAACGCAATTGCAACAACAATAGCAACAACAGCTACTCCGTTAGATTAAAGCACATTTTTTTGAATTGGTGGCTCGAAGCACTTTGTTTAGATTCTTCGATGTGTTAGATTGTTGTTTTCGAATTGCAGAACTTTGCGCTTAGGCGTCAGTATGTATGCCGTGTTCCATAAACATATAAACAAACTCACTGGCGACGACGTATCTGAATCTGACGTATCTGAATCTGTGACTGAACACTGAAATCCAACTGAACTGCTCGAAAACTTGAAAACAGCTCGGCGGTTGAGCTCTTTTTCGACTCGTGCTGAGATTTCTGTACAGAAATTCCGATGGTCGTCGGTCGGTCAGTGGTTGCAGAGAGCATTGTGTATCTGAGTATCTCACAGATACTAATACAATTCGGTTTTGCTTTCGTTGCTCGCTTCGTATTGGAAAAATGGAGAGGAAACTGCGCAGCCTTTCTCTCTAACTCTCTTCTTTCTCTCCCAAAAAAAACCACTTTACGCTCAGTTCGGATTCAATCTGGTTTTCCTCATGCATTTTCCAAGCAGAAGCGCGTGCTCCTCCTCCCCCATCGGGATCTTCCCCCATTTTCCCAGGAGACTTCTCTATAGGTCATGCAGCTAACAACAATGCCGTACAGCATGTTAGCCATAAACTGATAAGTTAAAGTATCTTTTTCAAATAATTCCAAAGCTATCACGTGACTTATATGAGACTCAGTTTATTCAATTCATTACAGAGATTAATATCATTGCCGGTGCAATTACGTCATTATAACTAAACCTACATTACAGTTAAAGTACGATCCAATGTTTAGACGATATCGATATCGAGATAGGGATATCTAAGACAAAGATTGCTTACTGTGGAACTGGAGGGATATCACAAAAACGTAAAAACCTAATCGAAACGAAACGAAATAAAATGTGTAGTTACGCAGCAGCGTAGGAAAAGTCTTTTTGCGTAATAGGATTTACGAACCCTTGGGGGAGCTTAAACAAATAAATTATACGTAGTTTTAAATTACGTATACGGTCAGTGCTTGGGTTAATTATAAACTGAGATTTCCTGTGTTGCAGTGCCTTAATATCCGAGATTCATAAATTCATTCCTATTGCTTCTCAATCAGCTCGTGTGGCTGCTCACAAACGCCGCAGTTTCCATGGGACACACTTCCGGGGCCACCATGGGCTCCAACTGTTCCAGGGCCTGCAGGAAAGTAAGTGTGGTGCGTTCGCACTTGGCAGTGTTAGGCAGCAGATGACAGACATCAATCTGTAAGATATAGTTTGATCAGTTAACATTTGGAGAACAATGATTGTAGAATAGTGTATCGAGTTACCTTTTCCGGCAGCTGATCGCCTGCTCCGCATTGCATCAGATTGGTGCGATGTAGAACGTATCCTACGCGTTGGGTCTTTTCAGAGCTCCTGGTAAGCCGTCGCATGACAGGCACATCGAGATCTTCGCGAACGGCCACATGGTCACCACCAAATTGTGCCTGCACCCCGATCCATTCGTTCTCGGCGAATATGAATTTATCTAGGGGATCTAACAGGGATTGCGACGCTTTATGTCCCGCGCTGGTGAGGAAGCCCGCAGGATGCTGTTCTGACGGCCGCAAGCACTTGTTTATTCGTTCCAGCAACAGCCGATAGATGTGTAGCACGGGCTTATTGTCCAAAACTCCTTGGCCCAGGCCCCTTTCATCGTCGCTTGCCAACCGACGATCCTGCATGATTTCCAATTCACCCGAAGCTAGGGACGAGCCGCCCAGCGGTTGACCCGTGAGGAGACTGAGTCGCATATTTGCATCCTCGATGAACATGGCTGAGGGAACCGGATAGTAGTTCGCTTGGAGAGGCAGTTTTTCAAGGCGCCGTCGCTTTATAAGCTGCAGGCCATTAAGGTCTGTGTAGAAGATGTTGCCACTGTCGATATGAGTTTGGACACGCATCACGATTTCGGTGTTGTCCAGCTCTCCAATGTCCACCAAGTTCCGAATCTCAGGTGCCCCACCGCGCAATATGGTTTGGTGCACCACACTGGGAAGGCCTACACTTACAAAGGACTCCAGCTTGCCTTCACTGACCAGAACCACTGGGTTGGTCACTCGGAATGGCGTGGCTGGACCGTTTGGTAAGAATAGATAGGCTCCGGACCTATCTCCATGCTGGCGGGTACCGTACTTCAGGAATTTAAGATGTACTGGTATATGAGGACTGTCCTGGGAAAGCTGCATGGACTTGAGCAGACCTTCTTCCGAAAAGGCCAAGGTGGGACCATCTCCCACCCTCAGAGAGGTTTCTTGACGCTGGCCAAACTTGACCTCTTCCGGATACTGGCCCAACGGAACGGCGAAAGAGTCTGAGCGCATTAGCAGGTTTGAAGCATATGAAGTATGTCTGTGGGTTATATCGAAATATTTGATATTATTATTGTTGTAGAAGAAATCTAATGGAAGATTGTTGTCTGGGGTGTGGAGAACAATTTTGTAGCTCCGACAAATTAACAAACTGTGTACAATTTTGATAAAATAATGATAAAAGTGTTTATGTTTTTGGCAAATGATTTTTACAAATATAACTAAAGGTAATGGAAAACTAAGAGTCTTTAAAAATATTACTTACTGTGGTTTGGATTCGGAAATAGTCAAAATGTAAGTTGACAATCCCATGGGGGGAACGCGAGCTTTAAATATAATACGGAATTTGGTAGTAGATCCTTGCGGATGGATTGTCTTTGTCAGAGTATCATGATGCCAGCTCCACACAGGCGATACCTGGGCCTCCACCAGGTTGTTGGTAAGATCGCTGACGCTAATAAACGGACTGGATACATAAAAGTCCACTAGCTGCTCCCGCCAATGTGGCAAGGTGTTATGGAAAACCACATGTTTGGTTGGAAGCTCGTCGCCTAGGATTATGGTAGTGCGGCTGTCTTCCACGCCCGATCCCGGCCAGCGCGAATCGTCAAGCGTAAAGTACGAAAAGCTAAATTCTGGACTATAAATTGTTGGCTTTGTAAGTAGCCGGTAGACAGACTGCTGCATCACCGCCTGGCACGCTTTCAACGCCTCTAACATGCGGTCTTCGTAGTCCTTGACGACATGAGTCTTGGCTGTACCAGTGATACCATCGTGATGCTGAAACAGCGACAATTCCCGTCGAGCCAGCTCCAGGCGCTCTTCAATTCGTGCCATTCCGTCCCAGGAATGCCAAGACGAAAGCATTTCCGCCGAGCGAACGTAGTGCATCAACACTCGATCCATCCGCTTATGGTAAGGCCGGGAAGTGTAGTAGCCGCTCCAGTAATTGTCGGTACGATCAGCGTATGTAAAGAAATCTCCGCTTAGCGATGGAAATGCGGTCTGTCCCAGGCTTTCTGCATGGTGCACTGCATCAAAATACTCTTGCAGGGTTCCAAACTGCGCTTCCACATTAAAGTGCGCCTGGCTATTGATATGTTCGAAGAGCTTTTCATAGTTAACCCTTTGCACATCCCACTCGGTGTTTTGCTTGAAACGGAAGTCATCTCCTAAAGGAACCAGAAGAACATTGGTGCGATAGAGCTCAGCCTTTTTCTTCCATTGATCCACCAACATATCCGATCGAGCTGCAACGTTTCCATCCACGATGGCACGAGGCGGAACCCTCCATGGGCAGCTTATCCCAAAAGCACCCAAACGCTTGAAGTCGAACTGACAGCACACCTTGGGATCGGGACCACAAGTGTGCGGAATATCATAGGAATAAAAGGGCATCATGTGGGTGAAGAGAGCGGTGTCGCCCTGGCTGTCCCAAATCTGACGCCAGTGGAACTCCAGCTTGCGTTGCTGTGCCAGCTCCTTTTTAACAGAATAGTGTGTTCGCTGGATGAGCAGGTCCTTGAGACCGCTCTTTTTCAGGATGTATGGCATTGTGGGGCTGTGTCCAAATGGATCGATGGCCCAGGATGCGGTGGGGGTTACGTTTAAATACTGCTTTAACCAGGTCTGGCCTTCGGTGAGCTGAAGCAGCACATTGCGCCAGTGCGAGTTTGCTTCGTCGGGCATCACCCATCCTCCAGTAACGAATTCCAGCTGTCCACTTTTCACTATGCTAAAAAGAAATGTAAGAAAGAAATGAGAAATAAATAACAATACCAGTTGGGTTTCTGTTTAATGAGCTTCACGGTTCAATAACTTTTAAGCATGTTCCTACTCAGCTATTGGCAACTGTATAAGCACAGTTTGAAGTGTGTAAAATGCACTTACGATTTCATCTGGAGCTTTTTGTTCTCGCCCAAGTCGTGGAAGAACCGAGAAAAGTACGAAATCTCTGCCCATATAAACTTCATGTCGGGATTCTCGTGCAGGTGCCGCAGGGCGTTGGACAGGATGTGCTTTGTGTCGTGCTGGTAGTAGTCCTCGAAGGTCTGGATCCAACCAGGATCGTTGTGGGAGTGCGGGACCACGAATACCTTCAGCTTGTGGTGGGCGTTGTACTTCAAAGGATCGTAGTTGATGTTCCATCCCTGCTTCCACACACCACCATCGATATCCTTGAATGACATGCGCTCGTACAGGTCTAGCATCTGCACTTCTACCTCTGGCACTTGCTGGACCACGTCCTGGCACTGTCCCGAAAGCGATCGCTGCACTTTTGGCGGGGCAACCAGAGGTTCATTCCTGACTTTGGAGAAACGGGCTTGCAGGTTTCGCATCTCCTCGCCATGCTCCTGCAGACCGTTTTCTAGTTGCCGCAGCTTCGTCTCAATAGCCATGTAGTTTGGCTGCGAAATAATATACAATTAGTTAAGCAGTCGCTTTATTTTAAGGGTTTATTTACCTTTTTTTGAGTGACTGCCGGTGCTGAAAGGTTGAGGATCACATAGAGGCTGAGGAAGACTAGCAGGCAGGCGGTGCATATCACCAGCGCAAAACGTCGACGTATGCGCAGCATTTTTTAAGTTAATTTGTCATGGAAACGTCAACCGCAGTAGCCTTCTCTCCAACAGAGCTCCTCTTGCGTGGATTTTTTGCATAAACAAAATTTATCTTTAACGTTGCCGGATGGGTGAGGTTAAAGCGGCCTGCCAACTTGTTACTAAAAACAATGTTGTAAAACGCATATAGAATGTTATTATTCTACCCAGAAGCTTAGTTTAAAGCTTAATTATAGAATTCCTTATGGGGATTTATCTTTTAAGGTTTATTTCATTTAATTGTGATTAATTAATTTATATATTCAGCCGTTTTAAACATTTTTATGTTTTTTTGAAAATAAAATGGTTATCGTTTGGCGCCCAAGCAACGGTCACTTCGTAAGGATGCGTTAACGGTATTGTCTAAACAAGGATTCTCGTGAGTTTTTAAGCTTTTTGATGCTGTTTTACCAAATAAACGCCAACAAATTTAAATAAAATAGAACTTAAATTAAAAAAAAATTATTAGTTGTGCCGCTTGATGCGGTCTCAATACTTTGTGGATGCTGTAGTTTTCCTCGCCAAATATCGATTTTATCAGGCGCAGTATCAGTAATACCCAAAACTGCGATTTTAAGAGCTTTGGAATTGAAATTGGAATTACAAGAAGAGTTTGAGTAGAATATTCAAGTAGGGCAATGAAGCGTCAAAACGTTAGAACTTTATCTCTTGTGGTTTGCACATTTACATACCTTCTTATTGGCGCCGCGGTTTTCGACTCCTTGGAGTCGCCAACGGAGGCCAAACGATGGGAATTTTTACAAGGTAAGAAATCTATTTTTTAAAAAGTAAACCCAATTAAATGTTTATACTATCATTTAGCCGTTAAAAACAACTTTGTGAAAAAGTACAATGTTAGCGATGAGGACTTTCGAGTGATGGAAATCGTTATCATAGAAAATAAACCGCACAAAGCAGGACCTCAGTGGAAATTCGCGGGAGCTTTTTATTTCAGCACGGTAGTCCTGGCTATGATTGGTAATTAAATAAAGAATACACATATCTTATTATAAGTTCAATGTTTAATATTTATTTTAGGATATGGACATTCTACGCCAGTCACCATTCCAGGAAAAGCTTTTTGTATGGGATATGCAATGGTAAAAGATAATCATGACAATCTTAATGTTCGATTTAATTAAAAACTTTTATTTATAGGTGGGCATTCCCTTGGGACTGGTGATGTTCCAGTCGATTGGTGAACGTCTTAACAAGTTTGCTTCGGTTATTATAAGGAGAGCAAAGAGGGCCAGCGGTGCCCGGTGTACGGATGCCACCGAAATGAATCTTATGTTGGCCACTGGGATGCTTTCCTCTATAATTATAACCACGGGAGCAGCAGTATTCTCCCGTTACGAAGGCTGGAGTTACTTCGATAGCTTCTACTACTGTTTCGTCACCCTGACCACAATCGGGTTTGGGGATTATGTGGCTCTGCAAAATGACCAGGCTCTCACCAACAAGCCAGGCTATGTGGCTCTTAGTTTAGTTTTTATCCTCTTCGGATTGGCCGTTGTGGCAGCCAGCATCAATTTGCTAGTCCTGCGATTTATGACCATGTAAGGTTTACTTTCTTTTTGGAAACAAGTAAGTTTAACAATTAATTCTTTTCAGGCAAGCGGAGGATGCCAAAAGGGATGAGCAGGATGCCCAAAACTTGGCAGGTAATGCTCAACCGGTTACCTTCGATGATGAGTCCACCTACAATATGCATGGAAAGCTACTGGAAAATAACTATACAACCGAGAATGATGAAACCGCCTCCCTTTGCTCCTGCACCTGCATGGGTGGCACTCGGTGCCTCAATCATGAGCAGTTCGTAGACCCGGACTTCCAGCCCACGGACATTATTGAGAGCACGTTGTGCCTGAAGCGGGCCTCCGTGTGATATCCGTACAACAAGCTCCGACACTCATCCTCTTGGGAACCAGAGCCAAGCCAAAAGAATATCCTCGAATCGGGGAACGCCAAAATGTAGATTCACTCCCTTAGAGACGCAACCACCTGACCTAAACGATGGTTGTTAGATTATCCTACCCCACTAGAGATATTTACACCAATATGGATCTTTTAACTTGGTAAAATAAATCCATAGAAGTACTAAGGACAATTCTATTAACCTAAACTTTTGAATATTAGAATAGCAATAGCCGTGACAAGTATGTCACTCTTTGGAATTTCCATGGCTTGCTGGATGTTTTAAAGAAGCATTAATTTGTTCTTTCCTTAAAAAATATTAAAAAACGGCGAAACTTTTGCCATTTAACTACAGAACTGTACTTCTATGGATTTTAACTTTTATTAAAACCATTATAGTCGATCCAACTTATTATACACACGTTTACAAAGGAATAAAACTCCAAAGACCCATTCCAATATCAACTTTATAATCTGGCTCAAAGCCTATTTTGGCTCAGTGGCCAAATCATCCCCATCCCATCTAGAATTTTAGCCATGTAATGTTTTAACTGATTACTATTAAACTTTTTTTGGTTCAAAAACCTAGTAACCCGTGTATCGTTTTTTTTGGGAGGAAATATTGTTTTAAAACGAGAACCAAGTAGGCAAATAGATAACTTAACAGTTCGTATTCCTATCCTGAGTCAGTCCACCTCCGCATCAGCTAGCTAGCACACGTGAAAAATATAAACCTAAAAAATTGTACGTTAAAAAAATCAGTCGAATCAGTTTGTGCCTCCATCAGCTATCATAAAAAAACAAAGGAATTTTCCTTAGTTATTTTTTGTGTGAAATTTGTTTATCGATTTCGTTCGCGAACGTTTCGCTTAATTGATTCAATACCGTCGCCAAGATGCGTGAGATCGTGCACATCCAGGCTGGTCAGTGCGGCAACCAGATCGGAGGCAAGTTCTGGGAGGTGATTTCCGATGAGCACTGCATTGACGCTACTGGTACCTATTATGGGGACAGCGATCTGCAGTTGGAGCGTATCAATGTCTACTACAACGAGGCCACCGGGGCCAAGTATGTGCCACGCGCCATCCTAGTCGATCTTGAACCCGGCACCATGGACTCTGTCCGCTCTGGTGCTTTTGGCCAGATCTTCCGCCCGGACAACTTTGTGTTCGGTCAGTCGGGAGCCGGTAACAACTGGGCTAAAGGTCACTACACCGAGGGTGCCGAGCTGGTTGACTCCGTCTTGGACGTAGTCCGAAAGGAGTCGGAGGGCTGCGATTGCCTTCAGGTATGTCTTTTTAAAAATAATTTTAACGAATTTTATTCAAGTTTCAACGAATTTTTTCGGTTTCTATTCGTAGGGCTTCCAGCTCACCCATTCCCTGGGTGGCGGCACTGGCTCTGGTATGGGCACCCTGCTCATCTCAAAGATCCGTGAGGAATACCCCGATCGTATCATGAATACCTTCTCGGTCGTGCCATCGCCGAAGGTATCCGATACCGTTGTAGAGCCGTACAATGCCACCCTAAGTGTGCACCAGCTGGTGGAGAACACAGACGAAACCTACTGCATCGACAATGAAGCACTGTATGACATCTGCTTCCGCACGTTGAAGCTGACAACGCCCACATATGGAGACCTTAACCATTTGGTCTCAGCCACAATGTCTGGGGTAACCACCTGCTTGCGGTTCCCTGGCCAACTGAACGCCGATCTGCGTAAGCTGGCCGTGAACATGGTGCCCTTCCCCCGGCTGCATTTCTTCATGCCCGGGTTTGCTCCCCTCACATCCCGTGGCTCCCAGCAGTACCGGGCTCTGACTGTGCCCGAGCTAACCCAGCAGATGTTTGATGCCAAGAACATGATGGCTGCTTGTGACCCCCGTCACGGCCGTTACCTAACAGTAGCTGCCATCTTCCGAGGTCGCATGTCCATGAAGGAGGTGGACGAACAGATGCTGAATATCCAAAACAAGAACAGCAGCTTCTTCGTCGAGTGGATCCCCAACAACTGCAAGACAGCGGTGTGCGACATCCCGCCGCGTGGTCTTAAGATGTCTGCTACTTTTATCGGCAACTCGACTGCCATCCAGGAGCTGTTTAAGCGCGTGTCTGAGCAGTTCACAGCCATGTTCCGGCGCAAAGCTTTCCTTCACTGGTACACCGGTGAGGGCATGGATGAGATGGAGTTCACTGAAGCCGAGAGCAACATGAATGACCTGGTGTCAGAGTACCAGCAGTACCAGGAGGCCACTGCCGACGAAGAAGGTGAATTCGATGAAGATGAAGAGGGTGGCGGTGATGAATAAAAAACAAAGCCAGCTACTATTTAACCAACATCATACTACACTCTACACCGTACGCCTTACACAACACAATAATCATCCACCACAATACCACCCACACACACTTCCACCAAGTCAACATGAAAGTTTGCGGACAAGATTGAGCGCAGCCCTTAATGTCTGACACTAAACCAAACGACACCTTACAGCATTCAATGTCGATTGTACATATTTCCAACGTTGGTCTTTGTGAGATCGTGCGCCACACAACAATTTACACTCTTGCTATTGTGTTGCAATTGCTGTACATTGTAGTTATCCAAATAAAAATACTTGGATTACAATACTATCCATAAAAAAATAAATGTTGATAATCCAGCAAGATGAATTCTAGTTTTATTTCTTTTTTATCATATTTCAACTTTCAAACATATTTCGGTGTCGGTTTCGTGGCAATCTTTTTTTCGGTCAGGAACTTATTTTAAGGATGGCAATACTTATAAGTGACATTACTCGACCCTGTCATATTTCTATTCGATGCTTTCGTATTTATACCTACCAGAAATTCTGACGAAAGGCTTACTAAGGAAATATAACTTTTAAAATGAACTTACCGACTACTCCAAAAACCTCACGAAGTGGTTATTTACGTGGTAGAAAACGTATACAAGTACATCCCATTACAGAACTCCGAAAAGAGCACCCCAAAGATGAACGGCTGAACGTTGAAGGTAAACCAAATAACTCCGAAGGACCAAAGGAGTCGAGCCCTTTGCCTGAAACAGAATCAACGCTGGTCAGCAAGGACAGCGATATTACCAACAAAATTGAAAATTGTGAGCCGAGGCGATATCCCCAGCGAAAGAGGTGTTAGGGGTGTTCCTTTCTAGTGGTTTATTCAATCGGGTGGTGTACATTGGAGTGAAGGAACAGCAGCAGCAGTGGCATCGGAAATACTTAAGCAAGACTACGCATTTACTACGGAACATTGAGATACTTGGTTACGATATATGTATAAAATAAACGCTTCCTTTTTTTCGAGCCTAGACATCGTCGAAGAGTCCCCGGGGAGGCGGGCCAACAATGCGGCGGTCGTTCTCCGCCTCGTAATCGGGATCTCGGAATCCCACTTGTAACTGGGTGCTTACACCGAACCGGTCGTTGATCTCCTCTGACAAGGATCTTGGTACACCCAGAGCCGAGGAGGAGGCCACTGCCGCATAGTCAAAGCTGCCGTCGCCATCACGTAGCAGTCCATCGGCCGGGGTGCGACTACTGGTTAGGGCACTGGCCCCCCCGCTTCGGTATTTGCTTAGATAATCACTTCCGCTACTCAAAACTGGATCTGGTCGTCCGAAATCCCGGCGCCTGGCCATCGCCTCCTCGGCTCGCTGGCGGCGACGTTTTTCTCGAGCTATCAGATCCTTTCCCTCCTGTACCAATTCAGTGGCAATCGTCTCATTTTGAAGAAACTGCTGAAATCCAAGAGCATTTAAAGCCCGGCTGCCCAAGCTGAACCAAGTGGCCAAGCAAAAGGCCAGCATGCACATGGGAAAGTAGATGTTGAAGCCGTTTGAAATGATTCCAATAACATTCATGTGCCCCATGATCTGAGTATAGTAGGTTTCCAGAAAGCGCTGCTAAAAAATTAACAAAAAAATGATATATTACAGATGTGAGTAGTAGAAACGAAATGAATAAACTATTTACGTTTGGAACGTCCATATGAATCAGACCCAGGAAGTTGAGGCACATGGGAGGCGTCAGTCGGCAGAGAAGCATTCCGCTAAAGATCAGGCTATGTTCGTTGGTTTGGTGATGCGGAGCCAGATAGTATAGGTTTAGAAAGCGAATCCTCAAAATGGTTGAGTAAGTGCAATAAAAGAAATAGCAAAGAACTATCATCGAAACGATCTCGATGGTTAGAAAGTCGTAGCTCTCTTTGGCCACATAGATCACGTTGGCAAATATAGAGAGTACTGGCTTTCGACTGAAAAAGGTCAGCTCACTCCAGACCACTATGACCGACATGGTGGCTGTGAGGACGCACAAGCTCTTGAGAAAGGGAGCCTTGAGCAGGCATTCCCAATACCACTGCAGAGTTGCACTGTAGAAAATTCTTTCCAGTTGCGAGCGCTGTCGTGGGAATTCTGTCTTGAACCGTCGCTCCGAGGAGTGAATGTTACGGGCCACATCTTCCAAGTGCAGTACTGTCTGCACCTGAACGCTCCATAGGGCTTCGGTGCGCTGCAACGTCTGCAGGGACTTTATCACTTGCTTGTGGATCCGTATAAGAGCCTTCTCTGACGGCAAGATTGTGGAACTGGTGGCTCCCATGCCACTACCACCGGTACGTGCAAAATTTCGACTGGCCCGCTCCTGCAGTTCAATCGGCACCTTGCGTAGAATCGTCTCCAGGCAAGGTCGCAATTCGTGATTGTTGGGAATCACTCGACTGATGCACTGCAGTGACTCTAGGATGTCGTCCACGTGCTCCTCCGCTTCCGCCTTCTCGGTACTCAGCTTCGCTGCTTTGAAGTAAGCGTATTGCAGTGCGAATCCGGGCTTTGCGTTGTTCCACAGCGAACGAGGAACTTCCACGAGGGAGTACCCCAAAAGAAGGACAAGAAGAAACAGGCCCCAAGTGTTTGAAGACGACGATGCAATAGCTTTTAGTTTTTGCCAATCCAAAGACTCTCCCTTAACGGCAATGTATATAAGCAGAATGCCGCAGATGAACAAATAAGATCCATAGTATATAGCGTTTTCAATCAAAGCCGATTTAAGCTTTCCCTTCACCGTAAAATCCCCAGCCTTGAGGTATGACTGCATCAGGGGCATGATTAACCAGGTAAGGAATTGTGAGCTCCAATAGATGATGCGCCAGAGGTTTGGAAATACGGTAGGCGGACCCATTCCCCACGGTTCCTGGCATTCCGCGGGGTGGAACGGTGTCGGTGTTGCATTTGCGGTCGTCGTGGTGGTGATGTTCGGTCGGTGCTCTTCCACACATTGGCGATAAATCGTCTAAAATGGTAATAGTGGGAGGTTTAAATTATCTTAATTATATAATATTAAAACGGATTCAATAGATTGTAGAACTTAAAACTTATGATTTGTTAATAAATCAATATGTTTTAGATCATATAACATTTGGTTTTCAGGGTGATTCATTTCAAGATAAGACGTTTTCTAGTCTGTACTTTTATCTATAATATTATGGTGTCTTTAAGGCTTTAGACAAAATTGAACGTTGAATCTATCGAAAATACAGATATCTAACATATATTTCTTTTTGTAGACCATATGGTAAGAAGTATAAATTGTTAAATACATACCGAGGTGACATCGAGTGGTATTGTGAAGACAATCAGGAACGAGAAACACCAGGCGGTCAGCACGGAGAGGGTGACCAGGATGTGCTGACGTGGTATGTTTCCATACCGATACAACGAGATGCTGGCCAGGAAGAGGGCGGCAACGATGCCGAACGTCAGCAAGTAGGCCATTTTTTGTGATTAGAAACTGAGTCCAAGCTTCGAGAGAGTGCGAGTGCTGCTGAGGTTGTTGTGCTTCGAGTGTATGTGCTCTATGACTATAGTCCTTCTCCTGCAACTAATTCATTGCGAGCCAGAGGGCTCGCTGACTTTTTTGAGGGTGGTGCTGTTGGTGCTGCGTTTTTTTTGCAGTTGGCGCGCGGTTTCGCGATGCATTTCCTCGAGACGTTCCAGCGCCTGGGTCTTCAGCGGCATTAGGTGAGGCCGGCAGAAGACCAGCTCCGCTTTGTGCTCGAAAAACAATTTTCCGGTGGTTGGCTCAATCAGATCGATTTTCTCATTTACTTTCCTCAGCACCTCAGCCTCCACAGCGGACATGCTGCGTCCTTCGACCGCAACAGATGAATAGGGATCTGCAGTTTGAGTCAAAGCAGCTCTTTTCAACCGTTTCTTCACTCGTATTTTTTATTTATTTGTTTTATTCAAATCGTCAATCATCGACTTTATCAAAGAGTGTGAACTTGCAGGATTATTGGAAAATAACCACCTTTTTTCTTGTGGTAGCACTCCACCACCGACGTTGCCAGAACGCAGAATGAATTGATCTGGCAGCTCTGGTCCACTGTTTTTGTTTTGCTGGCACAGCCAGAGAAATTCTTAATTTGATTTTAGAGAATTAGGTCGCTGGCCTTGCCAAGACTGTCAAGCAATGGAGGCGGAAGGCGTGGCTTCAAGATTGGACAAGTCCCCGGATTGTCGGACCAGCGGAGACGGAATGGAGCAGCCAGAGAACAGTGGAGCAACAAAGCAGGAAAGTGAAATCGACCAAATTGGTGATTCGGCGGTCAAGAGGTCGCAAGTGAAGAGGCCTCAGTTGTCGCGCAAAGACAGCACGATCGTACAGGAGGCGGTTATGGGCAGAAAGACATCCACCGGCAGCAGCAGTGTTTCCAACTTACCTCTTCCAGGACTGCACACTCTCTATAGACGTCCAGAGATTGTCGCAAGGAGTCTGGCTCCGGCAATGCCCAAGGGAGAACTGGTGCAGATGCGACCCCGTTTGGTGTCCACACAACACGACTCCCTGCCCGAGCACAAGAAAAGCAAGGCCCCCAAGTTCGTCCCCTTTGAGCCATATCCGGGTGCCGTGAATCCCATGACTTCTGATCCTGTACACAAACACAAAGTCCATCGGGATAAGAACAACCTTGATATTGGGGTGTTGGTGGATCAGGTTTCCACACTGCGCACTCAAGAACTGGATGCCGAGTCCAAGGGTGACACCAGCACGGAACACGGAAGCCAGGAATTTTCAGCTCTTCAAGAGGAACTTGCCAAGATGCGCGAGGAAAGGGATTACTTTCAGGCTCAGTATAAGTTCCAAACGCAAGTCAATAGTGAGCTGAAAAGCCTGTTGGTTGCTTCGGTGGGCGAGGATCTTCAAACCCGCGTTAACGTTTTGACTGAGGACAAACTTCAGCTGGCGCGGGCACTCCTGGACACCGCCAACAACCTGACCACCCACACCGAGCAGATCGAGTTCCTGGCCGGTCAGTGCGAGGTATGGCGGTCAAAGTTTCTGGCCAGCAGTGTCATGGTCGAAGAGCTGGCCCGCTGGAAGGCTGATCTCACCCAGAAAAACCAACTG
This sequence comes from Drosophila vallismaia, assembly GCA_035047325.1. Lineage (NCBI taxonomy): Eukaryota > Metazoa > Arthropoda > Insecta > Diptera > Drosophilidae > Drosophila > Drosophila vallismaia. The sequence continues at coordinate 11,694,541 of JAWNPU010000073.1, forward strand.
TTGAACGAGTCCACCAAGCAACTACTTCATGCCACCCACCAAATCCGAGAGATGCAACTGGAAATGCTTAAGCAGCTCAAGTTCCTGGCCAAGATACGCTACCTAAACCTGCCCGCAACCGATGTTATCAGCCTCAGTGCCGAGAACCTCAACATTCTGCAACGCATGGTTCTACACACGGGTGTGGGCATTCCCGAGGAGACCATTAAGCTTTCCAGTGCCAGTACTAGTCCGCTTTGTGAGGCAGAAAAGTATGCAGTAAGGGTAAGTAAACGGAACACGTCATTCTTTTTATAGTCTAGAACTACAAATTTTTGAATAATATAATTAAAAACTTTCTTAATTCCTTAATAGGCTCTGGAGTTTATTAGCCAACCTTTAATGGCCACCGACGAGGCAATACGCGCCCTTTTCGACCAGGCCCAGCGACCCCATTATGTGCAATCTCCTGGCTCTGAGGTGGCCTCCAGCGATAAGCCACAAGCAGAGCCCCAGCAATGATTTATTCCTTGTAAGAAATTGTGTGTAAAATGTGTTTAGTTCTAATAAATTTTATAAATATACAATCAATATAAATGCGGAGTCAATAACAATTAGTTCGACTTTTTCTCTGTGGCATATAGGTCTAGACGACGCTGGTCGAACACAGGGATTTGCTGGCGCACTTGATCCACCAGGGAAAAGTCGACGTCCGCCACGACAGTCTCCTCACCCTCACCGGCACTTTGCTGCACCTTGGCCCAGGGATCGACGACCATGGAGTGGCCATAAGCCACATAGTCAGAGGTGGTATCTCGGGCTGGAGACGTGGTTACCACGAACAGCTGGTTGTCGTTGGCCCGACTTCGCTGTAGCAGTTCCCAATGGAGCGGGCCCGTGGTCAAGTTGAAAGCCGCCGGATAGATGATCATCTTGCAGCCTGCGTTGCGATAGAGGCGTGCCATTTCCTCGAAACGGATGTCGTAGCAGATTCCAATGCCGATCTTGTGGCCATCCACTTCAATTGTCGTGAAATCATTCCCTGCAGACAGTGTCTCCGATTCCTTGAACCGGATTCCCCCTTTTACGTCGATATCAAACAAATGCATTTTACGATGCTTGGCAATGAGATCGCCAGTGGGAGACCACACGGTGCAGGTGTTGTAGATTGCATCGTTCTCTCCAAGCTCGGGAATCGTTCCTCCCACGATGTAGACTTGATGCTTTTTGGCGAGACTGGAAAGCTGCTGGGAGGTGAATCCGTCTGGAATGGTCTCCGAGTACTCCCGAAAGTATTTGGTGCCGTAGGGAGCGTTAAAACACTCAGGAAGGGTGATTAAACGAGGCTGGTGCTCCTTGACCGCAGCCTCGATTTTATTAACAGCATTTTGGACATTGGCCGTTTTGTCCTTGGAACCCCGCAGCTGCAGAAGTACGAGACGCATGACTGGGGAATGGAGAAGATTATATTTTTAATCCCCTAAATCTAGATACTACTTACTATTGCTTGTTTTTCTCATAATGCCGAAATTAATTGTTATCTCTTTGTTTATGGTGTGATAACACAAGTAACAGGTGATTGCATGGGAGTAGGAAAAGGGATCAACCATAAAGATACATGAAGATTAAGATAACATTTTAAAAATTAAAAACAATTAATATATATTATTTATAAATTATAATCTATTGATTCATTAAAATAGGTACAAATTAATTTAAAAAAAGCTACCCTAATTAAAAGTGCTAGAAAATATCTACCAAGTATTGGATAATACCGAAAAGCAGTTAGCGCAGCCAAGTTCAAGTCATACAAGGCCAGGGTTGCCACCTCTCTTTCTTGTTTCGTCTCTTTTGAGGTATGCACGTGTTCATCTTTTACTTTCTTAAAAATAAGTAAAATTGGCAGAAAACCAATTGGAAAATACACTAAAATTCCGTTCCACCTGCGTGGTTTCTTGTGCGACGTTTAACTTATAATGGTTTCATTTATTTTCACATATTCCTTCGACGATTTGCGACGACCTGTAGCAACAACAACAAAATGGTTCAACGTCTGACGCTGAGGAGACGCCTGTCCTACAACACACGCTCCAACAGGAGGCGCATGTAATTACCAAGCAACTAAATCATTCCCGGCTACATACTTATTCCCTGATTTCATTATCTTTTAGTGTGCGCACTCCCGGCGGTCGTCTGGTCTACCAGTACGTGAAGAAGAACAAGACCGTTCCTCGTTGCGGGCAGTGCAAGGAGAAGCTTAAGGGCATCACTCCCTCTCGTCCCAGCGAGCGCCCACGCCTGTCCAAGCGTCACAAGACCGTGTCGCGCACCTACGGCGGAGTCCTCTGCCACGGCTGCCTGCGCGAGCGCATCGTCCGCGCTTTCCTTATCGAGGAGCAGAAGATCGTCAAGGCCCTGAAGAGCCAGCGCGAGGCCCTGGTCAAGCCTGTGAAGGCCCCCAAGGCTAAGCCCGATCCCAAGAAGAAGCCCGCCGCCAAGTCCACCAAGGCCGGTGCTGGAAAGGTAACCAAGGGAGGTGCTGGCGGTAAGGGACCCGGCGCCAAGAAGCCCGGCCAGAAGCCCGCTGCCGGTGGCAAGCCAAGGAAGTGAATCCGCGATGCGCTTAGTTGACTTCTAAATGATAACTTTAAAGTTGACTTCTAAATGATAACTTTAAAAATAAATGATTTTTTTCCTACGAAATTTAAATGTATGTTGGCCATACAGGGTCCATTCTTTTATCATATTCGTGAGGATCTTGGGGACTTTGCATTCATCCTTCTTTCATAAATATAATTTTTGTTTCAAGATAATCGAAATTAGATGCCTTATTTATTAATATATTAACATATATCCAAGTTTATGCAAAATCGTGGGCTCAAATAAAGGTTAAGAGCTTTTTCATGTTAGAGGTTGCCAAATTACTTTAGGAGAATCTGGTCAGTCTGGCAACCTCTTCCAAATCAGTCTGGCAACCTCTTCCAAATCAGCTGTGCTTTCAAAAGGATCACGTAAGAAATCTTGTTTGTTTTCATCTATATTTTAAGAAATAATACAGAATTATTTGCTAAGGATGACGGCAACAAAGGTTCTACGCTCCCTTCTGCACGAACTGCGTCAGGCCTCGACCAACGGCTGCATCAAGGACTCCCTAGCGGCCCGTTATATTCTAGCCCAGTACAACAAGTTTAAGACCACGGACCAGCAATTGTGCAAGCGCCGCGACGAGGCGCTCTTCTTAGGCCAGGCTTACCTCACCTACCTGAGCAGTCAACGCAAATACACGGAGTTGTACAAGGAGTACCATGGGAGAGGCGAGCGATCTGTGAGGGAGACTGCGGACCTGGTGGGATTCAAGCTGCCCACAGACCCTAAGTGAAGTTCTAGTTAAGATGTTCTATTGTAGCTTTTAGTGTTATTAAAGCGACTAATGTAAAAAATGTAAAGAATCTTGTACAGCAGATTGTATTGAATCTACTGAATCATTTGTCGCAACATGGCTATGGCCCGGTAAATTACGCTCATCAGCTGGAAGAGATTAGGGATGTAATAAAATTGGTTTACTTATGGCCATGGGAACTTGCCATCTTAAAAGTACCCAACGATATGGGCAAGTAGCCCATTGCGTTCAATTCCAGCGGTTGTTGGGATCGAATAATGATGATGAGGAGGTCTTTTTTGTAGGACAAGGAGGCGTTGTGAAAATTGTGATTGTAAACAGCATTGGCGATGTACGCGCTCTGGAAAGGATTCAAGTAATAGAAAAAAGAAACTGGGCGGGGAAGAAAACTCACAAAGTCTAGAACTTGCTGTCCATGATAACAAACCAGATACATCTGCACCACACAAGAGCCAATAAAGATCACATAGGTAACACCCTCCAAGGTAAAGCCCTGTATCAGAGTATATACCGAGACTGTGCAGAGAACAGAAGCTAAGCTGAGCAGGCTCAGTAGCAAGGAACTTCCAAAAATTGTATTCACGTCTTTTTGTAAGCTGATTTGGAAAATATTGGGTATTTAAACAAATATATAAAGTGTTAAATAAATACTCACTTGGCCAGATACACGTGCTTGTTCACTATCTTTGCCAAAAACTGACGGTCGGCAACATCGTTCTCAACACTTGGCTGGTAGTCGTCTATAGAGTGTATAATGGCTCTGAAGTGCATGCAGATCTGCACCTGAAAGCAGATTAGCCACATGTCTGTGGCAATATTGGATACAACCATTTGCGTGCTGTGAAGCCACTCCAAAGCATAGATGACAAAATAAATCCATACGGGATGTTTCTCGGGATCGAATATAAAGTAGGGATAGCAATGCATGTAGGAAAATTTGTTATAAAAGAAATACGACCAAACAGACGTAAGGATCGGACCAATGACCACCATCATCGAAGATCCTAAATAGAACATGATGCAGTATAAAAGAGTTCTTGACCAGAAGTGGTCATTAACGCGGTAATAAATCCTATCCAGTGTAGTCTTTGGATACAAGTCGGCTAATTTGTTGTTGAGAATCTGGATGGCCTGGCTCTGGAGAGCGGTTCCATATTTGGTGTCCGAATTCACTACGTATGTTACCAAGGTTGCGTAGCGCATAATTAGTTCAATGCTGTCAATAGTTTTTATCTCAATCATGCGGAAAATCATGAATCCCACGCAGATACCGTGGCTGCCAAGGCACATGGCACGATAGATCAGCATCAGTATCCTTTGGGAGCGAGTCCTGGGTGTTGTCAGCATGTCGTAGCCCATTATGCGAAATAAAAAGATGGGCATCTCGGTAAAGTTCTCGTAAGTATGCTGCACGGGTTGCATGGCGTCTACTTTCTGGCAACCATTTTGAATTGGCGGCCATCTTTATAGAATCCGGATCCTGCAAGAATGGTTTGCGGTTTTGCGGCAAGACGCTAATAGTTTTACGTTCCTGTTAACTATTTCCCATGGCGTTAGAATAAATACATAATTTATATTGAGGTTTTATTAAAAAATAATTAAGTTTCACATGTTATTAAGCTAGTCTAATTAAAAGTCTTTGGCTTCTACAAAGGTGACACAAATAGTTTCCTATTCAGATTATTTTTACTATTGTATTATGCCGGTTATATCGCTTAAACTACTTGACAAGGAGCAGACAAAGCAGAGTAAATACGAATTAAAATTAACATTAATTAAGTTCAATTGAAAAATACGTCGAATCAAAGTTGCAATAAACAAGGTCAGCAAGGTTAGATTGTTGTTTATGGGTTTTTTTTATAATAATCATAAAAAGTCTTTACTAGTCGGATAGCGAGAAGTTGGCTTTCCTTACAACTGGGAAAAGAACATTTGAAGCCCAATAAATGGGAATTCCTTGCGGTTTCACACCTTGGGCCTTTGAACTTTAAGGAGACAATTAAAGCCCCAACCAAAGTCTAGATAGGAATCACTTTTAAGTTGTCTGTTTTCAATTTCTGTATTATTCTCATTTCAGTAGAGTTCCATTAATTAGAACTCTGTTGTTGTTGCTTGTGCTGCCTGTTGCTGTGCCCACTCTTGCAGTTATCCATAAAAATATTTATGCATAATAATGATTTCAAAAAGAAGGGGTCACCGCCTGCACTTAATAATTTCCATAAATGAGCTCCTCAGTTCTCTTGGGTTTATTTACCGTTTCTTTGTTGCTGCCGTTGCACTTGTCCCGTGGTTGCTTTTGTTGTTGACATAAATGAAATTCCTGCACACAGCAGCGTATTGGCATGGGAGCTGCTAGTGCTGGGTCCCCAGTCTATATAGGTTCTACTCAACTTCTGACTGGAATGCAAAGCAGCTAAAAGGTGTCTGGACTCCTTCTCGCAGCCACAAAATATTGCCAAAAAGTATTCTTAAGTATTCTTTTATAGAATTCAGATAATGAATGATTTTTCATTTGGTTTTCTTGCTCAATTTTAACCTTCATGTAGTCATTTATTGCTGTCACAGTATTGCACAATTTCCAAGTCGGTCAGCGCTATTGTTTGTCAAGTTCCCATTACCGACCAATTCCGAAAGACCGAGACGTCCATATACCATATACAATATACTCTGGGGTTCCGACCCATGTTGAACTTCTCTCATCAATTTTACTGTCTTACACTGCATATGTTATTTATTCATTAGTCTCAATTGGCAACCAACTGTTGCCTTTCCATCGCTTTCACGTCTCTTTGAATATAGTGATGCCCTATATCCGCTAAAAATTGCACTAGCTCGCTGATCTCAAACGTTTATGGGACATTTGAATAGATTTATGTGAGGCAAGTATGCGTCACAATTCAGCAAGTCTGCTCAAATTAGATGCAAATATTCAGGCCGTCTCTCTACTTATAGTTGCCCCATTTATTCGGAGAGGGAGATGAATTCAAAGAGGGCACCGTTCAGATCTATTGGTTTTCCGCAAATAAAAAAAGTAAATCCCGCCGAGTCATGAGGACACCGGAAAGTGCCTGGTGTCGGAGTCGCCATCTCACTAAATACTTTATGAGTCTGAGGCGCCTGCATCATTCTTTTTTCTGCGTCTAGCTTGAACTAAAATAAACAGAGCAGACCCGAACCCGGACCCGGACCGGATCCGCAGCCGGTGCACAGACAACGGCAAACACCCTAAAACCCAGAAGAAAACACGACAGGAAAACGACAACAACAGAAACAGCACTCCCAGTACCAGGAGAGATGAATGGCCGGTGGAACAAAGAGCAGCCAAAGAGTCAGACATGGGCAACAGGCTGGCTGACTGGGAGATGTCTGGGCTGGTTGCACCAGCGAGCTAAGAGAATGGGCAGGTTGGGGCGGCAATCAAATCAATGGTCAGGGGTTTTGTCCACCAACACGGCAACATTAATCGGCATAAAGTACAATTTCTCACACCACCTCACTAGAGTACCGATGCGATTTCAATATCCATTATCCCACCAGGGGGTGAGTCCTCGGACCGTGCTGGACTTTGCAGTGTTTGCATTATGCGCAGCCAGTATCCCATTTAACCGCAAGGACAACAAAGGACACGAGCTGCAGGAAAGCTGATGTGACTGCGCTTTTCACTTTCCCATTTATTAATGAATTTATTGGCCCGACTGCATTTGACGAGCAAATGCATTTTCCCATTTATCAGCATTCGAAATGGGGGAAAATGAAAAGGGGGAGTAGCAGATGGTTTGGGTGGCGTGGAAGGCTGCTCGAGCTTGGAATGGGTCAAGGGTAGATCTACGCATAGCATTTATCAAAGCTTTTGTTTTGGTTACATTTCAGCTGCTTCCGTTGCCAGGAAGAGTGCTTTGGTGGTGGGTGTAGGCGGAGGTGGAGCTGCTAATGGGCTAGACTGTCTCTTGATTCTGGCAGCTGTCGCACGAAAGTGCTGAGCCTGTGTAATTAATAGTGCGGAAATTGGTAATTCTAGGATTACAATGGTCATTCCCGACAAACACTTTCATTGTCTGACATCATATAGATAGATGTCGTAGGTTCCTACTACTAGGAAACTAATTTTAGGAGGTAATTGAAGGTGTTATACTAAATTTGTTAATTAATCATATACCAAAATACAAAAATCGATAATCCCTCAAGAGTTAGAAGAAGTTTTTCAATAAAAAATCGTACCAATTTAGCATTAAACTACCCAGAAAATCTGTGTACCTTATAATCTTATAAAAAATGAAAGCCTACGGATATTATCCCTGGAAAAGGTCAATTGTCAGTCCAATAAAGAGGGTGGCTGTAATGACCCAACAGAAATAAACAAAACAAACAAGACTAATCCCTCGAAAACCTTTTTATTAAGGTCTGTTCCCAATGACTGGGAAATGTTTGCTGGGTTGCCATAAACCGGTTTCCCTTCCTGCCATATCTCTTGGACTCTCAGCCGTTCTCGGTTTATCACATTGCTCATTCGCCGCATGGGCTGCTCGGTTGCTTTGGGGCGACTTTTTGCGGCGCTCATTTTCTTTGGTCGTCTCGCTGCCGCCGACTCTCCCAATCGGTAATGTACGAACCGGGTAACCACGACCAGCGATACTCGCCTAGTGGAAAGTATCTCGAAGTAGCAAAGTATCTGCCTGCGCTGCAATACTCGAACAACACTCAAGTTGGCCGGTCGCGGAGGCTCTCGGTTTGGGCCAGGTTTAAAATACGATTCGATTTCTGTTTTCATTCGTTTAGCGCGCTGTGGTGGCCATGTGAAGTGCCAAGGCATTTCGATATCGGAGCAGGCCTTTTTTAAGATTTTTAATTCATCCTCGTCGCTGTCGCTGTTGTCGTCGAAGTCGAAGTCGTCGTCGCAGTCGCCTTCGCTGGGGCTCTGATAAAGCCTTTGAGACGATAACGATCTATATATAATTATGATTGTGCAGAGTATTGTGCTCTGATTACGCAAATTGCAAGTGACAAGCGTCGGAAGAGAAATTCTGCGGTAAATGTAGTTCCCCTTTGCGTGCTCTCGAAGATCCCCCAAAATGATTTATTTGATCATGCACCTTATAGCGGATCCCCGCCACTAAGAATTCTTATTTACATTTTTAATTTATATAACGGTGGTGTTAGTGCTGTTCTGGTTCTGATTGCCGATCTGGGGATGCTCCCCCAGTTCTGGCTGTGGCTCTTGCTGTTGCTGTTGTCTAACCCGTTTATGCTTTACTCGAATTGGCCAGGCGAACGAGATGTGGCCAAGTGCATGGAGTGATGGAGGCAAGGAGACACGCACATAAAAAAACAAAAACAATGCATCAAGTTGTTGTTCTGATGCATCCATGTATCTGTAAGATACACGTACTTGCCGCACACACCTTTTGCTGTGTTTCCTTATTGACTTCGACTCTGCGCCAGCCCCTACTACTTCTCGATCCCGATCCCGATCTCGTTCCCGTTCCCGTTCCCTCCGTCTTGGGGCAATGTTTATTTTTGTTTGCTCGCCCAGCAAGCGGGAAAAACAAGTTTTTTCTTTGAAACCAAAACAACAACCACTGAGCACTAGCACTAGCACCACTGGCAGGAGCCACAACTGCGCCGCAGTTTGGCTCGCTTTGGTTTGGAAAATACTTTGTAAAAAGTTCAAGTGAAGACAACTGTTGCATTCAAAATACCAAAAAAATAAATATATACACATTAACCATATATCTTCTATAGTGGTGTAGTGAGTGAGAGAAAGAGCTAGAGATCGCGGAGAAATATGCATTAATTAGCGGCCAGTGGCTGATAAAAAGTATATGCCAGTGACTCAAATGAAGTCGTTAATCAAAGGCCGGGATGGAATTGTGTGTAATTAGCAAATGTCGCGACAAAGCATAAAAAACATCACCAACAAGAAATGTCAACGCATGTGAAAGTTTATTTTTTAGTTGCAGCCAAAAAATACAAAATAAAACTACAAAAACAAGTGTGTGACATAAATAATTGATTTCAGTGAGGCGTTAAAGAGCCACAACGCCACAAATATTTGCATGCAACAAGTGTTTACCATATGTCCACCCGTTTCGGGTTTCCCTTTGTGCGTTTTTTTCATGTGTTTGTTGTGCAATTTACTTAAGTGACCCCAGCCCCATGGACTACCCCCTTAACTCTTTACCAAGCGATCCGCTTTTGGATTTTCCTTTGAATGCAACGATAACACCAGTTCTGAATCATTTCGTATATCTCGCAGAGAGCAAGACAGCAAAAAGGGTGTTTCGAAAACAGAAAGAACCCAGCATAATGGGCTTCTCATCGGCCCTGCAAAGTCGAGCCGCCCACGAGGCGTTGATCGTGCGCCAGGATGCCGAGCTCCGCCTGATGGAGACCATGAAACGGTCCATCCAGATGAAGGCAAAATGCGACAAGGAGTATGCGACACAACTGACAGCCGTGGCCCAGCAGGGTCTCAAAATCGATCGGGCTGACGAAATGCAAGGTAAGGCACTCCATTCGAATATGTCTGACATTTTCCAATCACAGTATCGATAAGATAAACCATTCAGCAAATTGGTCAATTAAATTTAAGGGAGTGCACTGACCGAACTTCGGGAAACATAGCACCTGTTTCACATTCACTTCCAAATATGAAACAAGATAATGGGTAATATTCAGAATAAGCTTTGGAACACATGCTTTGGATGTTAGATTTTAGGGGTTAATGCTCTTTTTTGAAGGAAACCATTTAGATAAGCCGCCTTTCTGATATTGGCCAGTGCCTATTAATACTGCTTATCCCTTGGTAGTTCCTGTTCTTGATTGCAATGGCGTATGGTGTGAATTTTGGCAGCCTGCAGACTGGAAAATCGCCAGGGGCAATCGCGTGACTTGATCGCATTTCGAAGTGAATAATACGCACAGGGTTTTGTTTCAAACGATTTGAGATAATCGCCAGACAAGCAAATTGTTTTCAACTACCGGTCTCTGTGTGGCATCATCATTCTATCCGCCGGACAGGACTCCGCCCCATGTGTGTCTCGTGATAATTGCCTTGCCGTTGCAAAACGCTCCGCCGTTCTGGCAGTATCTCAAAGATACTTAGATACGTAGACACTTAGATACTAAATGCGACGACTGCACAACTTGCCAGCTGAGCTCATCAAAGTGTCGACAAAGTGCAGCTGCCACAGTGCTCGGTTCTGCCCAATGGATGCACCCTCTCCTCCGCAATGGTATTTTTTGCTATTACTAGAAAGAACATCCATGCGATGTACACATGAAATTGCTATAATTTCCAGTCAGTGTCAGTTTTTGGCTTGGGAAATGTTTTCGTTGCTGTTTACATTGCCAAACAAACGTATCCGCTGGATGCGAGCGTCTAGGCACGCACACACAAACAATAACCCACCATGGCGAAGCCAAATGATTTAGTTCAGGCCATTTGATAGTTCCACGGACTGCGATTTGCCTCTCTCACCTTGACCATGAACTTGAGGCGCCCGATTTGACTGCAATGAACTGGAGTTTCTTTCAAACAACCAAACACAGACGCCACAACCTAGCGAAGCGCAAATTTATATAATTTTTACCCCAAAAACAGTCTTGGGTATTATGTTTCCGTTTTGCTCAGAAAACAGACAAATATGCGGTGCGGTATCGTATGGTATTATTTGACTCATATTGAATTGAGTCTGGCTTAAGGCAAATGATTCACTGGAGTTTCTTACGAGAGGAATTTGATTAATATTTTGAGAGAAATTAAAAATAATATCATACTCTCAGTGAATCAGATTTTGTGGTTTGTTATGTTGGGAATGTAATGAAGATATTGTTTAGCGGTTTATTATGCTTTGATTAACAGACTTTTTTTTGTCTTTGCAGGTAGCCTTATCACCAAATCCTGGCGGTCCTACATGGATGAAGTTGACCAGCAGGCCAAGCAGTTCAAATACAATGCCGAGCAGCTGGAAGTTGTTTGCGACAAACTGACACATCTCTCGCAGGATAAGCGAAAAGCCCGGAAAGCCTATCAGGAAGAGCATGCCAAAATTGCGGCACGTCTGAATCATGTGAGTGTCGCACCCAAAATATTCATTAAGAAACGTGGATAGGTCGCACCCCGTTCGCAGAACCAAAGCCACGGCACTGAGAGTTAAAATAGCTTGATTTTGGAACAGTTTTTACAAAAAAGTAATCTTTTAAGTGCTCCATCGTAGAATTATCAATGTTTCGTCTATCTAATGGCTGTGCAATTTCCGGCCTTCATTGTAATACCGACTATATTTTTTCGAGTGTTTCAATTCATTTATTTATGATCACCATTGAAGAGTCAATAACAGCGACAGCAGCAACAATAATAATCACTTGAAGCTTGGGGCTCCACAAGCCTGGATCTCCGCCCACAGGGGTCTTTTGTTATTCGGCTGCCTATTGTGCGGCATTCTTATATATTGTATATTTAATATTTGTATAATCAAAATAAATACTACGCTCTTCCGCGGAAAAGAAGAAACAGCGCTGGGGCATAGTTAAGCGGCTTAAGAGTCTTGTAAACACTCGCCAAAAATGAACGAGTCGGTGTACTAAATCAATAGAAGTGTTTATTTATGAGCCGTGTCGTGAGGCAACAAGTTTATTAACCCACGGGGCAGAATATTAGGACAAAAAAACAACACGGCCACAAAAGAAGGGTCAACAAATTGTTGATATTCACGGGTGCTGACAGCAAATTAGCATTTGACAGCCACAGAGAACAGGTCAGAACTTTACTCAAGTGCGAAAAGGTTGCTGCCTATGAAAAATTGTGTATATTGTGTATATTTATTCTTGGCCAACATGCGACATGTTGCCGACTTCCACTGCCAAAATGGCCGTTCTCGATGACCCAAAAAAATGTTTTGTTTTGCGATTTTGACATAGAATTCCGCTGCTACTGTTTTGTATCTTCCTGCGGCCTTTGTCCCATCTAAACAAAAGTCTCGTTTGCCAGTGCAACGATCAATAGCTTACTGTAGTATTATTTATTTATTTATTTATCAAGATACCTATCTATTTGTGAAGCTGTTTTGTTTTTGCGTCGCAATTTCAGCGATGCCAAACAAAATTGAATGGCAAAGATATACCGAGAAGAGGCCAGAGATTGCCAATCAAAATTTCAACAATTTGTCGATGATTTCTTCTTCCCATCGTTAAACAATCTCTAATATCTGGAATTGTTTATTGCAGTTCAAAAGTTTAATGGGTTTGATGAAATGTTCGCCAAACTTAAGGCGGAATGGCGCTCCTCCACTTGACTTGAACGCCAATAAAGTGTAATCAAATAAGCTGCAAAGTTTGCAGCTCCAAAAAAAATGAAAATAAGAAAGGGTAAAAACTGGCAAGAGCACATGCTCCAAACTTGCGCCAAGCTCGAGTCAATTGACAACAATTTAGTGGAATAGCAATAAAAATTACAAAGCAGACAGCAGCAGTACTAGCTGGCAGCAAAAAGCGATACACAATTCTGGGTAAGACTCCCCAGTAGAAGATGTATTGAGCTCGCCTTTGGCTGCGGCTTGAATTCGACTTCAGTTCTTAAATCCACTGCTAAGATCTCTACAGGGAGAGAAACTTCTTGAATTGGTTAACCAATTAAAAGGATTAATAATAGAATGATATAAAAGCGATGCTTTATCATATTTCCATGTAATTGTTTTCAAGTCCTTTATCCTTGTGGGGATTCTTTTGAAGAAAGAATAGTTTCCCGTGTAGCTCTCCTTGGTTTTTCTGTATTTCTTTATTGGACTTTGAGTTTGTAATATTTGCGCAATGAATTGAATAGAGCCACAGCAATAACAGCAATAAGAGCAACCACAATAGCAACAAAAACTTGAGTTATTGCCGATAGAGCGGGGCAAGAACTCATCGGAGAATTGTTGCTGTGTTGTTGATTTAATAAGTGTCTAGAAATGGGTCGCCAAGTCGGATACTAACCGACGTATCCACGTAACTCTGTTGATATGAGTGTGTGGGCTCTTGCAATTGGACGTCACGGAGGCAGGAATTGATTCTATATGGTGTTGATGGATTGAATTGCATTATGGTGTTGATGGATTGGCTTTAGATTATTGGGAGCAAGCAAACAAGCTAGTCGTTTAAGATTGAAGAAAATTGATTAACACGCTGCGCCAGGAATTAGAAAGCCTTTCAGGCTATTCTTCACAGATCATAATAGCTGATTACCTATTTAATTGTTTATCATAGTAGATTTTTTTCTCGTCCACTGTTAGATAAACTTTAACATTTAATAGTGTTCATAACGCGGTTGCTTTTTATTGGCTTCATAAAATCACTAATGAAATAATATTCCTTATCGAGCTAACTGCTTCCTGGAAAAGCGCCTATTTACCAATGTAACTTGTTGGCAAACTCATAAAGATGTCACTTTAAATGGCCCCTTACGTGGGGTTTATAGGAAAAACCAATCACTTAGTCAAAGCTGTCACCAAAATATTTAGTAATACATTTTGTATAACTGCGAGTTTGGTTATTAATTGAAAACACTTAAGGGCGTTTGGACCTCCTCTCTAGTTCCACCCGCACCGCAGCTAATGGATATGGAATTGCCTTTAATGTATCTTTGTATCTTCTGGCCCGTCAAATGTGCTGCACACACGCCCCCACAGATGCGGGAGTGGGCGAGCTAAAAACGCATTAGGGCTCGCACTGCGATTCAACTTCCGGGTGGGTTTTCCACCGCTTTTCCACACATGCCAGCTTTGCTGGGGCTTCACATATTTCTCGCCTAGCTGACTGCCTGGCTATCTTTTGTATTGATAAACCGCAGAAGGCATGCCAAAAGACCCGAGACCCGTTCTGCAGCCTGAGATACATTTCAATCTGGTGGCATTGAAAATACTGCGCCGATACGTACTTGTACTCGTATTAATTACAATAAGTTCAATTCAAGTATCTTTATGGTGTGGCATGACCAGCAAAGGCAACTACAATCGGTCGTCTGTCTGATCGTCGTCTCTGGTATGTCAGATAAGCCGATAAGATATGGCTTATAGAGGGTGCTGTGAGAGGGGGGTTCCAAACAGGCAAACAAACAACCGAGAAGCAACAACAAAGAGCAACTCTACTGCAAGCGATAGACCCAGTAGCCACATCAAATGTATCTTTCAGCTGCACATGGCCTGAGAGCCGGCCGCACTTGAAGATACTTAACGAATGGCATGCAAAAGCCAGCGCTTGATTGAAATTCCCCATTAAGCTCGTACAAATCGAGTCTAATGTACAATGGGGGAGGTTTTTGTATTCCTATTGCTCCAGAGACGGCGCCAAAGTTTTATATTTTTCCTTCCTTAGTCCCCACACTACGCGTTTTTCTGCGTTCTACCCCAAAACCGTTGGCGTCCCTTCAGTTGCCTCAATTGGTTCTACACACAAAAGCCTTTTGGACAAGCCATTTAATTGAGCTGCATTGACCTGTGCCCGGGAGTTCTCAAGTGTCTACAAAGTTTTCCCCCATGCATAATTGCTGGCCGGGGATGGGATGATATATGGGATTTCGTAAAGATACATACTCTAAAAATTTTAGATTCTTTTTTGCCCGGCTGGAAAAACTATAAAATATTTCCGATAAATAGAAAAGGGTGAAATCAAGGACCACAAAGTACATGTTAAAATAATGTTTTTCCCTTTGAAACTCCTTTATATAATTGTGTCTTTTGACCTTTTCTCCATGTGTATTTATCCGGATGTCTTTGACTGACTTAAGTTAATGCAAAACTAAAGTTGGGAAATGACTTTCGGGTAATCTCGGAGGAAACTGAAACAATGCTATCGTGTGGCAGCTCTGGGAAACAGTTTCGCACCACAAGATAAATTGAGTCCCAAAACTGAGCCAAGTACAGGGTCACAAATGCGTTTCGTATATTACCATTTCTGCCCATAAATTCTCAGTCTTGATCCCTAAATGCTATGCACATAAAATGCCAAAACAACTTAACTGTTTGCCGTCTGCGTGGGGGTTTTCGGGGTGGTAAGAGGGCTAGATGCTATTGGAGCGACAACAGTTTCTTGACATTGCGACAAAAGCTGCACAAATTGCAGTCAGTCGGCAGTCCGTGGTCCGGACGACAGACAAGACAAGGCACACACATGCTATATTTTTAGCGGGGAACGACGAACGGCGAACGGGGACAACTTGTAGATACTTTGGTATCTGTTTATCTGCTAGTCTCTGCCATAAGTCGCCTGACATGTAAGCCCGTGATTTCTAGCTTTGTGCTGTGCAGCTGCGAACCCCGAACCCAAAACCCAGAACCCCAAACCCCAAACCCCAAACTTCCAACTGCACGCAGCGTAAAAATTAGAGCCGATATTTGTTGACAACAAACATGTGGCAAAGTTTGTTTTCGAGTTGCCACGAGGGGGTGGCATTGGGTAACGATTACGTTTTCGGACGGGGTTTACCCCCGTTAAGTTGTAAAAACGAAACTTGCGGTTGCCGGACGACGACGTCATGGCGTGCGTCTGGCGACAAGCGCCCGGGGTTGCTTTCCCAATCCGTGCTGCCCCAAACTTGGAGGGTTGCTGGCATAATTGCCACATAATGGTGCTCCGGCTGAGGCGCCACTTCTTGTAGCAACTGTGGGGCAGTTCCGTTCAAACTGCAGTTCTCTGACTCATCTGCAACTTTCGTTTTTGGTCAGGTCCCCGAGTTGGTTGTTTGCGGAACTATTAACCAGCCATCCAATCGCAACGACATGGCCTGGGCAACTCAAATGCAATACACTTAGAGAAAGTGGGGTTTTCGGAATATACTATTCAAAACTACATAAGGAACAATTTCTATTACTTTGAAATTTGAAACACAATGTCCGTTTAATATTAAAGATAGTTTCTATATGTCTAATGTATTTATCACTAGCACTTTTGTTTTTTTCTGTTTGTCAAGCGTGTTTGCCAAACCCAAACTTTTCGCACCAACGTTGATGATGATTACTTCCGTCAAGCCATGACATTTTCCACGTGGCAGCAGTTTTCCCGGCGTAATGCCATCGGGCACTCAGACAACCTCAAATCCGTCTGCAGTCTTTGCGTCTGGAAACCCACATTATCTTCACTGCCAGGGTTAAGTTTTCCGCAGCATAGGAAATAGAGTTGAATGCTTCAGCGGAAATACTAAAATATATTGTATGTTTGTGTTGGAGGTTATAACCTTGGACGCCAATAAGTTTTCTTTTTAAAAATGGGAAATGTTTTTTATAGTGTTAAGTTCCCATTAGCTCATTTTTAACTCACAATTATACTTGTATATGTGAATTAAAATACTTTTCTGCCTTTCTCGTTTTTCATTTTGTGATTTATTTACCTCGTTATTGGATTTTGTCTTAATTCATTCCCCTGCCTTTCATTTAGCTTTTAATTCGTTTTTTTTTTTTGGTCGAAAATATCATCAATTATGTTTGTTGATTCTGCCAACCGACTGGAATCGTTGCTTTTGTAGTTTTTTGTTTATGGGGAGAAGGTGCGGTATCACTTTAGTTTTTTGTAGTTATTTTCCTTTATTACTCTTCCAATGCTGTGCAAATTATAATCTACAAGCGACTGGACTGGGAGGGTCGCCCCTGGGTCTGGTTTTCTCGCCCACGCCTTCATATGATCGGAATCGGAACAGCAGCAGCCAACAAATTGTTTACTTATAAACCAAAAAAGAATACTTGTTTATTTATAAACACAAATATCTGGTGCGTTTTCGCTGTGAGCTAAATGACGACAAATTAAAGCTATTTCATTGCCACTAATTTTCTAAAGAAAGAAACAGACATTCAAAACTGGGGATTAATCTTTTCATACCCTTGCAGGGGTGCGATGCATATAATTTTGTTCAAAATTGCTCCTGCAAATGCTATATGTTTACCAATTCCCATCCGATTTTAAAGCGGAATATCCTAAATGACTTTTTGCTTCGATTCTCTACAATAAAATATGTTAAATATACGAATCTTTTTGACTTAATGCTTATTTTATTTCATGCGCTTTTCTCACTGTCCCTCACTTTATCCCTGCACGTTTGCATTTTAATTTCGGGAAGTCCAATGTGGTGGCAAATTGAGTTAAGCCCCTTGGTCAACCGCAAAAATGGCAAAAATAAAACGAGGGGAAAGTTGTGCTTAGGTGGGGTGGTTGGGATCGAGTGACAGACCGACGGACAGGGGGAAAACTGACTGACAAACGGCCGAAGTGAACCAGAGTGTGCAATGTCAAGTATCAGGGGTGACGGGCCACGTGAATGGCAGGCAGACAGGACAAGCCCGATGAGATCCGCTCTGGATGACAACAATGCATAAAAGTCCTTACGTCGAGTCCTGACTGAAATTCTAATAACGCCGAAAAATGTCAACAAGCTACAATGGATCGATCTGACAAAAATAAAAGAGGGGACACTTTTCTGAAAGAATTAATAATATTTATACACAAATTTTAGTTTATAGTTTTAAAAAGTCATAAAAAGCTTTGACAATAAAAACTACGATGGGTAATGAATTTTAATTGAATACTTAAATGTGTCTAAATTACAAGTATATGTTTTTAGTAGGTTATAAAATTACCAATAATTACTTCATAAATATTTTATAGACCAAAAGAAAATGCATGTTGAGACGACAATAAAGTACTTCACCTTTTTAAGTACTCTCTGTCATTAACTCTTATTAATTATTTTCGTTGGCAGCTGCATTTTGAAATTTGTTAACGTGTTAAACGAAAATTGGCATCTTTACAGCTTAAATTTAAATTTGTTAATCTTTAATAGTTTCTTTTTGGTTTTACCCAACTACTGTAATCTGGCCAGGCCAGTTGTTACAACCGCCCACCGCTGCAGTCTGCGGGCAATTTGTTTTCAGCCCCGAAGCTCAGCCAAGTGCCAACAAATTTCGTTTCGTGTCATGTGGCCCCATGTCCATGGTTACGGCCTGGCCCTTAGCTCTCCGGCTTTCGTTTGCCTCGACATGAGGGAGGAAGACCACGATGCAGACACACAGGACCCGGCTCGACTTATGCCAACATTTGCCCAGTGCAACAAAATGGCAAAATTTTCATTTATGGACATGAGGAGTGGATACATTGAAAATCATTCAGCATAGATTCAAGTCGCTGAACCGTTTTTGATTAAACTAATGGGACCATAAATCATGCCGACATGCCATCCACTGGCGGCAGCTTTAATCAAATTTAATGTTTGGATGATGGCACCCCCGAAAGTATTACAAAAAAAAACCGTCACCGACGGAGCACGGCAAACAATTAAATTGGCGAAGCCGTAATCATGGGCATATTACGCCGCATAGACACTAGCTCTAATGGGTAAAGTTATGCCAGGCCCAGGCTAGACGATTCGGGCCAGGAATGGGGTTGTCTGGGCCAAGGGGTCTAGGATTGTGGGGCTCTAGACCGGGCTCTGATAATGGCACCGCCGCCGCCATTAACAAAACGCATTATTGTTCGTAATTTTCTGTCAAACTGTTGTTCTGGTTGTTGTTTTTGCTGGCTAGTGGGGAGGAAAGCAATTTTGCGGAACGGCCTGACGGCAATCAACAAAACTCCAACAGACACGCCCCCAGAAACGTCGCCGGCATTCCGCTTCCAGCGAAAACGCATTCAGATTCTTTCTTTGCAAAAATATTCACGTTCCTTTTTGGCCAAAGAACACCCCTCTCCGACCATTTTTCACTAATTTTCACTGACTTGGTAATATTTTTCGGCTTTTTACGATCCGAGACCGAGAACAACGAAAAGCAAAGAAGCGGACGAAGCGAAGATGTTGTCGACGGTGTTGTTGACGTTGCCCAGCGGCACTGGCTTTTAACGCTTCCCTTGCTCATTGCTCATACGCAGCGTTGGCTCTGGCAGTTTTCGTATGCTCTTCCCCCGCCATTGAAGCACTGCAGCCGAAATAAGAATGCCGAGGATATAGTGGAAAATTGAAAATCAGCGAGAGATAGAGCGCCGGCAATGGGAGGGGCGTGTTGGTCGGTTGACTGTGTCTGTTAATTCAGTTTCGCTAATTTGGAATGGCGCCAAATTGAAAATAAAAACTTTGCAAGCTTGAAAAAAATACACCTCTCATGGCTAGATACAGTATACAATCGATAATTTAGCTAATTGAAACGTTTTCCCGTTGACAAGAGGAAGTTGGGGAAAAATAAATAAATAAAAATGTGGCTGCAAAATTTCAACAGAAATAGAATTTAAATAATTAAAAACAAGAAATGTATCAAAACCATTGAAGTTTTCATTAAAATAGACTAGATACGCACAGATTACTGTATTTTCTAGTAAATCATTCAGATATTAACAAGCAAAAATATTTGCCCATTCAGTGTCTTTATTATTTGAAATATCTCTAGTTCATATAGAAAAATATGTTTTCTTTTCCTTTATTCCTTTTGACTTTATGTCACTCGGAAAATTTTGCTTGTTCTCGTTACTCACAAGACTGAAAGTTTATGTTTACGATTGTGGCTAATTTATGTAGCAAAAATACAGCCAGAAAACAAATATTATGTATTTCAAACAGTGCATTGTTTGCCGTCCAAAATAGAAAATTACGTAGCCGCCGCGTGTGCCGCCAAAAGTGATATTTTTGCTAAAGTGCAATGGGAAATGCGACAGCTGCAACGGAAAATTAATATCGGCACAATTGTGTTTGATATTTCACAAATGTACCAGAAGTCTGCAGGCTGGGAAAAAAACGAGAAAAATCCCGAAAACGAGAAAAGATTTTATAGCTGCCTACTAAAAATAAAAATGGCGCAGTGCAAGCACAGACGCCAGCCCATGAGTCAGATGGGTATATCCGAATTTGCCAATTGAATCGGTTAGCCAAGCTGAAAGCCACCAAGGTATACTTTCATCATCATCCATCGCTGGAAGCCCCACAAGTGTGGCCATAGGTCATGTCGACTTGTGGCGTGTGCTGAGACCTTATGTTCTCGAATCAATCGATTTCCTTTCAGAAAGAAATCACCTTGAAACCGGGCTTGGGCAAAGGGGCAAGGGTGAACAAAAGGACAACGAATTTGTTTTGTTTGTGCTCATTAAAACGTACTTGAACAGCCAGCCAGCCAACCAGCCAAGTGTTGAAAGGGCCCGCCTGGAAACCCCACAGATCGAAGGTAACGCAAAGTGCAACGAAGAGTGAAAATGACAGCCAAGCAAAAAAGGCATAGAGGGCAAATAATTTTGATTTGTTTTATGCTAAGCCCAGCGAGGGTCGCTACTACGTTTTACTAAATAACTACAATGATCAAAGTGTCAAAAATTTAAATTGGGACACTACAAAAAATGTAATTTGTGTGAATTGATGAATGTGCTAATTTATGAATTGAAAGTGCGAAAGTTACGTGAGCAGCCATGAATGTAAGCCAAGATGTGATGGGACATGAGTCAACCTTAAATCATTTAAAGTAAGTGGAACGGAAAGCGTGCAAAAATAACTTTAAACGAAAGATGAAATAAGGCAAGAAAGAAGCTGTCTAAGAAAGTGTTTAGAATAGCTTTTAAAAATAACTTTTAAGCGAAAGTCGTTAAAAAAACAAATATTTGTAGCTTTTTTAAAAACATTCATTGGCATTCATCAGCGGAGGCAAATAACCAATAGCTATTAGGTGTCAAAGTTACATATTTAATTACATATTTTTAGCCCAACCCAATTTCGTAATTGATAATACAATACTTTTGCCGCACCTCTTTTGATTATTTGTTTGGCGATTACTTTGGTAATTAAATTTAAACCAATAGTGTACAAGACCGAATTCCAAAAAAAAAAAATACAGGCTAGTAGAGAAAGGGAAACCGTAACACCAATATGACATTGAACTCTGGCCACAATATTCAAAGACCTCTGGGCACTTGTGGCCCAACCTCCCCAAATTGGTCAAGGCGAGTATTTGAACTCGGGCTGGTGGATAAGGGGCACGGATCGAAAGACACAAAATAGTGACAGAGTGCCACTAGAAACTGAACGGACCACACACAACGATACCGCTGGGAAGTCTCACTTATGGCTGTGATTATTTATGGCCCAGAGACCAACAAAACGGGCTGTGTCAATGGCCAAGACAGCCAACAGCCAACGTACAACGGCCAACGGCCAACAGTGAAGCCGGGAAACGTGCCAAAATATGAAGTAACAATAACTTTTGTATTTACTGCTAATTTTTATTAAGGTCATCAGAAATGGGTTTTCGCAGCTTTTTCGCTTTTGGGGTATTTCTGATCTGGAACTGGAAGTGCGACTGTGCGATTTTGAGACTGGGGGTTGGGTTTGGGTTTTCCGTGCGCCACATTCGGCGACTTCCAAGTGATGTTGATTGTCAGCTGAACTTGTTTCGTTTGCGGATTTACCATGCACCACATCCGCATCCGTGTCATCCGTATCCAGCAGAAAGTGGAGCAGAAAACCTGAAACACACAACCTGCAAATAAGAAGAAAAACTTCTGGTCTGGTAGTGTGTTTATTTCTGGTTCTCGGCGTGCATCTCTTGTCGCGTTTCACGTTTCGCATTCGCAAATACTTAATTGAAGAGATTTGGAGTCAATTATTGCGAAAGAGAAATTCTTAAGCGAAAACTTTCGAGCGTGAAAGTCGACTTTGTCTAATTTGTGGTGGAAAGCCGACAATCCGGCAATCCGACAAACCGACAAGGCTTGTTGGCTTACCGATTGCGATCTCCGGTAAATGATTATGATTTGATGTGCATTTTGGCATTGCATTAACACTAATAAGAGAAAAATAGCCCGCTAAATGAGAACACGCCCACAGACGCCACAAACGCCACAATACTCAATCCCATTTGGTATAACAATCTCATAATTGCCATCTAAATGAAACAGATTGCAAAAGTAAAGACAAATCAGAGTATCGATGCGGGGAGCTGCTCCTAATTGGCAATTTATGTAATGAGGCTTTGATTATCAGGTAATTACCTCGAGAAGTGGAGCAGTACGTAAGAAAGCTATATGACGTTAAATCGATAGATATATTAAGGTATGTGTATATCGCTTTCGCTTATATATATATATTTATTTCCGATAAACCGGTTAATGCGCACTTGACTCGAAAAGGTCTGTTTTCCCACTTAGTATATTCAAAAGAATTCATTTTAATTTACGGTCAAAGTAATCACAAGACCGGCGAGCAAAGTTGATCGCCCTCGCTCTGGCTGGTACGAGAAATGCCAAAAACAATAATGAACCAAACCAGACCAAAACCAAAAGCAAAACCAACAAAAAAAGGAAGAGAACAGCTCTAACAAGGCCATAAACAATTAAAAGAAGTGACAGACTATGTATGACAATAAATACTAGAAAACATCAGCGGTTGCGACGTCAAGCTCACGTAGTTGAAACGATTTTTATCTTGTGTGTGAACTTTTGTTTTTCTCCGTTCTCTTAGTATTTTTTCTAAACTTATTTCTCGCACCATTCCGCCAAATCAAGTTAGGATTCCTGGCAAAACAATACAAAATCTCCATGGAGGTGGCGCTTGTTTTGTTTGAACTTTTCTATCCATACTCGAGCATAGCAACATTTAGGTTTTATGGTCATTCCCCACTATGGTCTTGACCGATTTGGTTAATGATTCTGGCTCAGAAGCTACGTTTATTGAATCCTAATCTGTTTGCTTGGATTTGTGGTAGAAACAAAAGCAATTCACAAGTCCCCCTGAAACCACTCGATCGTTCAAGTGTTAACATATCGTGTTATATTTCGGTAACCCTTAGAATCCATAAATTCACGGCTTAAGAGTCCCCTCATCGGAAGCCTTCTGTTTGGGCAGCAGTCCGTCTCATATTGCATGAATTCTAATTGGAGATGCGGCTTAGCCAGGCGCAATAAAAATTAAGTTGCCGGTTCGAACGGAGCGCGTTAAAAAGGTTTTCTAACACGCCATCAGCCAACGATCTGTTTGCTAACCTTTTTTTCGTATTTTGCCTGCTTTCTGTGCCTTTATCTCATTATAATCTACGCGCATGTGCGGCACATTCGTATCTTTTCAGTCATTTTCAAGTACACTCTGCCCTCAGATGCAGGCCGAGAAGATTCGAACTGGATTTTGAAAAAACATCAGTTTTGCACTTGAAATTAAAAAAAAAAACACTTCTATTTATAATAATAAATACTAGAAGTAATAATCCAATAATAGGATTAAAATATCAGAGATTGTGTTTTGTTAGTAAACGATATATGGTACAATATAGAATCTATTACATTTTTTAAAACCTAAATCTTAAATATTTTAGTATAGTTATTTATCACAGTGTAGACAAAGGAACAGAACCAAGGAGCAGGGGAAGAGTCAACGGCAAACAAGCGCAGACAACGTTTGTCGGTCAAAATCAAAATCAGCCCCAGCCTTTGTTCCTTCAATTCCAAGAATCGTGGACCAGTTATGAAACAAGTCTGCAACATGCACACCAATACAGACGCCACAATGCCCTCGGAAAGGGGAACCGGGGATGGGGGACTGAGGACTGGGGACTGCGGGCCGGTGAGCCGCGGTACAGAGAAAACAATAAAGAACCCAACCCGAGGGCTAAAACGTATTGGGCCCGAATCTGGGCTTCAGCCCTGGACCCCAACTTGGTCTCAATAGCTGCGCCTGCGCGGCAGAACGAAGTACTTTATGGATCGAAGACAAACTCGAGGCTTTTGTACCTGCCACTTCGCTTGGGGCAGAGCAGCGACTGCGGTTACGACTGCAACTGAGACTGAGGCTGAGACTGCGCCAGTAACTGCAACTTAATTTCTGGCTCGATGGTGCTGCAGCGTTGCAAGTACTTCATCATGTTTGGGGGAGCAGTAAAAATAAATTAACAAAAGACAGCCAGCCAGTCGGCTGGCCCAAGCCAAGCGAAGCCATTCACCACTTCCCGGCTGGGACTGGTCTAGCTCAATATAAGACGTAATAACTTTGCCGAGAGCCGTGCGAACAGAGTGTGCTCCTTGACATCAAAAGCGCAGCTGGGCCTGGAATCAAGTTCAGCCATCGGTTTTAGCCAACTGCAGCTACAGACTGCAGAAGGAAAAGAGAAAATGGGAACTGAGTTTTTCAAAAAATTATTAATAAATAAATTTAAAGAAAAATAATAATGAAATTATTTCATGACTAGATTAATTTATTTTCCTAATTACCAAAATTTTCATAATAAATATTTTCTAGCACAATATACTGATATTTGTGCCTTTACATACAAATTTTAGTATGGTAAACCTGAAGTTATTAAAAACTTTACATGATCTGCTCGCCTTTTAAAATTTATGCTCGTTCTCTGGAACGATCTGCAGAATCTACTGGCGCTGCTGAGGGATTGTGTGTATCTGTGAGTATGCAAAACAAGTTGCAAGCGACACGTAGGTGGCTTTAAATATTGAAAAGTCGTTCTGCAGCCTCTCCTGCTCCTCTGGCTGCAGCGATTGAGACCTCCCGGAACGGCAGAGCGGCAGTGGCAGTGCTGCTGGCAGCCCCCAAAAACGAAAGACTTAAGCAACGAACTTGGCCGAAACTTGCTGGGAGCATTTTTTGGTTATTGCGAAGGCACTTTCACTGCGATCGTCGAATTTTGCCATTCTATTCTTTTGTCTGATTTTTGTTGACCATGCTTTCGTTGCGACAACACTCGCCTGAAATAGAAAGTGCTGGCAGCCTCTAAAATCGACGAAATAACATTTGCAGATACAATTTAAATTCAGACGTTTTCGTCATGCTTCTTTCACTTGGCACGCATGCAAATTTTTGCAAAAAAAAACCCCCAACAATAGGGGCCAGCAATAAAAAATGGGAATACAAACTTGGCAAATATTATTCACGAAATGGTCAGAAATTAAAGCAATGAAAGTGAAGATATTGCGTGGCAATTATGTTTGTGACTGATTTTTAATTGTTTGAACGATAAATTCAACAGAAGCCAAAACTGCTATGGACCGATTACAGTTAAAGCCATCAAAACGGGTTGGTCGTTGATATTAGCGTGCTCATTGTTGGGCTGGCCGGCGGTTCATTGACCAGGCCCAGGCACGAACCACGACCACCATCGCGACCACGACAAGTCCGGCCAGGCCGGGCTCTAGGAAATTATTCGGATGGCCTGGCTGGTCCATGGAAACTCGTGTATTGACCAACGGTCATAAATTTGCATAATTTGCAATTGCAGACTAAACGCGAGTGTTTAAACTATCCCGAATGTTTCATAAAACATCATTATTACGAGTATTATTGTCAACGCTGTCAACGCTTATGCAACATCTTGTGGTGCCCCAAACATACAACGGATTGTTCAGCCCGATGGCGTTTAGTTATTGAAAACTCCCCAACAATCAGTTGCATTGATTTCCCCACCATAACCACAACAAAGGAAAATCCCAAGCGCGTGTGGCATTTCCTATCGTTTTATTTCCATGACTGTTGTCACAGCTGCTGCCAGCCCGTTTCATATTCAAATTTTTCTGGCCAAGAAAAACTCTCACGCGCTGACTAAAAAAAAGCTGTCTAGGGTTTAGTTTTTGACTTGTTTTCCATTTTTCCATCTGTCGGGTTACTTGATTCGGTCTCTTTTTATTGCATCACGATTCCGCAATACATTTGACAAATTTATTTTGATTAAAGGCAATTTCTTTGGAAGTGTAGACATGAATTGAATTTCGCTTGATTGAGTTGTGGCGTTTTATTGTTATTGGCGTTATGTGTCTTCATGTGAGGGAATCGTGTTTTTGATTGCTATACTCTATAAAATTTTGGGTAAATTTATCTAAAGATGTATATATAAAGATATATGATATATATTGTCATGTATGTACGAAAAATCAGAAACAGAAGCATAAAATCAAAACGCCAAAGTCTAACAAAAAGAACGCGACTGATTAATGCAAAACGTGGAACCAGCTGGCACAACTTGTCACAGTTTCCATTAGGTCATCGCCACATTTACATATGGATTTGAAATTTTTAAACTGTGCGTTGTTCCACGCCGGATCCACGTCGGATGGAGAACCTAATGAAATCGCGGTGGTCCAAGTCCAGCTGAAGGAAATGGCGTGAGAAAACCGAGAAAGTTTCGCTGGCTCTGTGCAGGTGGCAGATTATCAACTTTCCTCGCTGGCGGATTTGCTGGCTTCAGTGGATTCGGCATGGCGTTCTGGCTGAGCACAAAAAATTGGCAATCATTTGTAAACAATGTGTGGGGCGAGGTCCGCCGGGGGCCAAAGCGGCGGGGTGGCCAAAATGCTATTGACTGTTTAGCAGTCGAGAAGTAAGAAAAACGGCGCGCATGACCTACTTTCGAGCCATGTTTATTTCTTTTACTGGCGACTGCCCCTTGCCTCTCGCGCTCTCTCTTTCTAAACAACTTTTTAGGCAAATTAGCAGCTGCAAAGGCATTGAAAGTTGCTTAACCACTTGCCGAAAAAACAGACACACACACTCTTAGCCATGGCCATAAGCAGAACCTTTAAGAATTGGTTATTACGTAGCCTCTGGGGGGCGAACAACAATAGCAACAAGTTCTCTAGATTGCAGCAAATTCTAAGATAACTCTCGCAACACTCTCGACAATACACTTTCAATGCCAAATAACCTAACTGGGTCAACAATTTTTATATACGCATGCAATCAAATGGCTTTTTGCTAGCCTTGCTGTTTTCTAGCTATTTCCAATTTTTGCAAATTCTTCCCGCGTTTGTCATTTAAACTTTTGCGTGATCATTTAATTAGTTAATTCATCTCTTCAGCTGTCTTCCGCGTTTAGTGGAAAAGTGCAAAATTGTCTGCAATTAATATGCACCGTCAACTCCACAACAGCAACATCAACAAAAAGCGGCTCAAGTTGCAGACTTAGGCCGCTGTCTTTTCTGCTGAATACTGTGGGATGGGATGGATTGGCTGTTGGGTGACTAATAAATTTTCAACAAGTGCTTGTATGCAAATATTTCTCAAAACCCTTTAAAATTATATAACCCTTGAAATGAGAAATGCAATTTAATTTGTGTTTTTAAGTAGCCTAAAAAGTCTCTGAATAACACCTTAATATTCTTAATGAAGCCCAATAATGTATTCGAGACTTATGGCTATTAAATTAGATCAGTAACTATTTATTGGCAACACCCACTGTGCATCTATGCAACCTTAACTCAGCAACTTTGCAGCTGCTTGACTAACTGCACTTTGTTGCCATTAGTCTGCGGCTTTAGTTTCAGCCTCGACTTCAGGTTGCGACTCCAGTCCCAGTCCCAGCCCAAGCTCGCTCCATGCCCGGAGCTGGGCAACAAAGTCGTTGTTGATTTTGTTGACATTGCTAACGGATGCTGGCTGGGATGTTGGCTCAGCTGCATAATGCAATCCTTTTGCCCAGTCACTTATCAGTCATTTGCGAGAGCTGCTAGTTGTTGGTGGTGGTGCTTTTTTGTGGCTGGACGTGTACCTTGCATAATATCCAAACGTGAGAAAATGTTTAGCGAAGAAAGTGTGAGAGATACTCAATGGAGTAGATAGGTGTCGGCGGAATAAGTATCGGGGGTAAGAGTGGGCTTCATTATGCGATTGCTCGCATGTGGAGCACACTAAGCGGTCAGAGACGAGCACGTCGCGATGACGCTACCGATAATCGTGATGTAATGAGCTCAGGTTTATTTTTTGGGAAAGTGCCCTAATGGCACCGGCACCGGCACCGGGCCACCGGCCACCGATCACCGATCTTATTTGCCAACCGCATTAAAGCCACAAACCCTAAACCAGCTCTTTTTTTTCGTATTTATTTCAGCTCACCGACGAGGTAATTCGCAAGAAAACCGAATATCAGAAACATTTGGAAGGCTACAAGGCTCTGCGCACGCGCTTCGAGGAGCACTATATTAAAGGTAATTTAATCTTCAACCAGATCCTGATCGGGCTTTTAATACAATTGCACTTGCAGCTCCTGGTCGCAGTGGCCGCAAACTGGACGATGTCCGGGACAAGTATCAGAAGGCCTGCCGCAAACTGCATCTCACACACAACGAGTACGTGCTATCCATCACGGAGGCCATCGAAGTGGAAAAGGACTTCCGCACAGTTTTACTGCCAGGACTCCTCGAGCACCAGCAGTCCGTCCAAGAGAGCTTCATCCTGCTGTGGCGCAACATCCTGCAGGAGGCGGCCCAGTATGGAGATCTCACAGCCGAGAAGTACAAGGAGATACAGAAACGCATCGACACTGTGATAGGCAACATTAATCCGTCAGAGGAATACGGCGAGTTTACCGAGAAACACAAGTAGGTGGTCTTTAATATTTATGAAATAAGTATCATCAAAATCCTTTTTCCCCCAGAACCTCCCCCACAACGCCGCTGATTTTCCAGTTCGACGAAACGCTCATCGAGGACATACCCGGAAAACTTCAGTCTAGCACCTTAACCGTCGATAATCTTACTGTGGACTGGCTGCGAAATCGGCTCCTGGAACTAGAGGGAGCGGTAAAGGACTCCCAGGAGAGGCAGCTGAAGATGATCGAGCATGTGAATGGTGGTTCACCTGTGGCCAATGGTAGCATCATTTCCAATGGCAGCAACAACTCCAATGGCATTCAGTCCAACAAGGATAGTCTGTGGTATAAAATATCTAACATTTTTTCTTGACTTCCGTATTAAATTTGAAACCAAACAATTCTAGCCGACAATCTAAGGACCTGAATGCTCTGCGTTGTCAGGAAAAGCAAAAACAGAAACTTGTAGACATGATTAAGTGTGCCCTTAACGAGGTGGGTTGCGAAGAGCTGCCCTCCGGATGTGATGACCACCTGACTCTGGAGCAGAACTTTATCGAAAATGGCTATAATAACGAACAGCAGGTTGGTTTGCTTTCATAAAATTCCTTTAGGCTTTGGGTATTTTTAATCTGTAGGTAAATGGTAATGGTGAAAACTAATTAACTGTAACGAAAACATTTCTTTCTCTCTGGATGCTGCTTTCTGACATACCATGTACCACATCCAAACCACTCAATCCTCATTAAATCATAAAAAACCTAACCCATTTGCCAATGGAGCAGCGCTCCAACTCCACCAGCTCTCCAGGTCTGGGCATCATGAACGAGCTGATGCGGCGTGGAGGGGTTCTGACCTTGCTCCGCGGTCGGGGCCGCAACTGTAAGAGGAAGTCCACGCCCCAGCCGGCAACCCCGATAACCCGATCTCGTCAAGGACGCTTCAACAAAATGCAGCCACGCTCCCAGAGCCTCGGATCCTTGTCGGTAATTAGGAATGGGGATGCGCAAAGTCCTGCACGTTATGAGACCATTACTAACCATCCCTTGCGACTGGCGGCCAGTGTCCATTATTTGGGCGAGGAGATACCGCTGAGTTCCACGCCTCCCGTCCTGCCACGTCTCCGTCGCACCCAGTGTTCCATGTTGTGTTTGGGCGAGGACGAAGAGCCTGTGCCGGAGGCCGATCCTGCTGCCGTTGTTGTTGCTTCGCCCGCCCCGCTCACCAAGCTAACCGCCGCTGTTCTTACTAACACTAACAACAACCACATCTACGCGGATTTGGAGCTGGATAGAAAGATGCAGGCCACTTCCGAAAGCGACGACGAAGAAGTAGAGGAGCCACCGGCAAAATGTGAACAAGTTCAAATAGAAATCAACCAGGCGGTTCCCCAGAACTCTATAGATGCGCATCTGGACAGGATTGATGAGCTCAACCGCATGCTGGACGATCGTTTGAAGAGAAACCTTCACCCAGGCGATGATGTGAATGCCATCGAAAGTGTCGAAGAAGGTCAAGTGCAAAAGCGTAGCCTGGTCAAGGATGCGGATACACACACCAAGCGCAGTTCCAGCTCCAGTTCGGAGTGTCGCTCCTCCCAGCTGAGCGCCAAGGACATGGGTCCCTCGAAGAAGCGATCTCTATCCTTTACCCAGAAATCAATTAGCAATATTCTTAGCAATCTTAAGGAGTTCTCCAAAAGCCCCCTAGTGCGGATGAGCAAGACTACGACGTTGAATGAGGAACAGGATGTGGATAAGCATCAGCCCAGTCAGCATTCCAGCAGCAGTGACTGCCAAGCCAACACCAGCAGCTCCAGTAGCCAGACTTCGACCAATAACAATAATAATAATACCAACAACACTAGCAATCACAACGCCTCCCAGTCCACGATCATCACGAGCACCATTACCACAACTATAACAACCACGACAACGACAGCGACGCCGTCCAAGGAAACCTCAAGACTGAAATTCAAAGTGCCGAAAATCCAGAAGAAATCGAAAGCCATTCGAAACACATTCCGCTCCAAGCTGCTTAACTTTCAGCTGAAAAGATCCAAGCCCTGCAAACAGTGCACCAAAAGGCGACGCATCCATCCCAGCAAGAGTGTCTTCGACTTTGCCCGTGAATTCGATATGGATAATCCCGAAGGATCGGGTTCTAATGATGAGCAATTTTGCAATTGTCCGCCACCGGCGCCAAAGGTCAAACATTCCGTCCAAATAACCGGCCACAAGGAGCGACCTTTTGAGTCCAGTTCCGGGGAAGTGGAGGAGCATGAGGATCACGATCCGGACAACGAAGATTCCGGCAGCGACGATGTCCTCAGCATGAAGGATCACTGCTACTGTGTGCCCAGCCTGGCGGCCAGTGTGAGTCCCTCGTATCCGCATCCGTAGCAGTATCCGCATTCGTATCCGTATCCGTATCCGTATCAGAGAAGCTATATAAAACCAGCATGTTTGATTGATTGTGCATGTTCAACGTTCTCGTTCGCATTCAATACTGAAACCATGGGGTGAAAAGAGGTCTTTACCAAGGGATCCAAAAATAAAATACAGGGTGATCTTATAATGAAAGTAATGGAGGGGTATTTTGGGGATTCGGAGAGTATGGGTCTTGTCCCCTTTGGAGCATTCCCTTTGAAAATCATAAATATGCTTTGGAAGCACAATATGGCCACATTGATGTCTATATCTCAGCCAAAATACATCCGATTCATTAGCGGAATATTTTAAATGATTCCTAGATCGATTCTCTATCAATTCACATCAAAATCAGAGACCAGAACATTTTTTGAAATTTTTTTAACATTTTCTGGACCATCCCCTTTCGAAAAAAATGCGAATCATGAAAATGCTTTGAAAGCACAATATGCCCCACAACGATAGCTATATCTCAGCCAAAATACATCCGATTCTTTAGCGGGATACCTTAAATGATTCGTAGATCGATTCTCTATGAATCCACATCAAAATCTGAGACCAGAACATTTTTTGAATTTTTTTTAACATTTTCTGGAGCATCCCCTTTCGAAAAAAATACGAATCATGAAAATGCTTTGAAAGCACAATATGGCCACATCGATGGCTATATCTTAGCCAAAATACATTCGATTCTTTAACGGAATATTTTTAATGATTCCTAGATCGATTCTCTATCAATTCACATCAAAATCAGAGACCAGAACATTTTTTGAATTTTTTTTAATATTTTCTGGAGCATCCCCTTTCGAAAAAAATGCGAATCATGAAAATGCTTTGAAAGCACAATATGCCCCACAGCGATGGCTATATCTCAGCCAAAATACATCCGATTCTTTAGCGGAATACCTTATATGATTCGTAGATCGATTCTCTATGAATGCACATCAAAATCTGAGACCAGAACATTTTTTGAATTTTTTCTAACATTTTCTGGAGCATCCCCTTTCGAAAAAAATGCGAATCATGAAAATGCTTTGAAAGCACAATATGGCCACATCGATGGCTATATCTTAGCCAAAATACATTCGATTCTTTAGTGGAATATTTTAAATGATTCCTAGATCGATTTTCTATCAATTCACATCAAAATCAGAGACCAGAACATTTTTTGAAATTTTTTTAACATTTTCTGGAGCATCCCCTTTCGAAAAAAATGCGAATCATGAAAATGCTTTAAAAGCACAATATGGTCACATCGATGGCTATATCTTAGCCAAAATACATTCGATTCTTTAGCGGAATATTTTAAATGATTCCTAGATCGATTCTCTATCAATTCACATCAAAATCAGAGACCAGAACATTTTTTGAAATTTTTTTAACATTTTCTGGAGCATCCCCTTTCGAAAAAAATGCGAATCATGAAAATGCTTTGAAAGCACAATATGCCCCACAGCGATGGCTATATTTCAGCCAAAATACATCCGATTCTTTAGCGGAATACATTAAATGATTCGTAGATCGATTCTCTATGAATACACATCAAAATCTGAGACCAGAACATTTTTTGAATTTTTTTTAACATTTTCTGGAGCATCCCCTTTCGAAAAAAATGCGAATCATGAAAATGCCTTGAAAGCACAATATGGCCACATCGATGGCTATATCTTAGCCAAAATACATTCGATTCTTTAACGGAATATTTTAAATGATTCCTAGATCGATTCTCTATCAATTCACATCAAAATCAGAGACCAGAACATTTTTTGAAATTTTTTTAACATTTTCTGGAGCATCCCCTTTCGAAAAAAATGCGAATCATGAAAATGCTTTGAAAGCACAATATGCCCCACAGCGATGGCTATATCTCAGCCAAAATACATCCGATTTTTTATCGGAATACCTTTAATGATTCGTAGATCGATTGTCTATGAATCCACATCAAAATCTGAGACCAGAACATTTTTTGAATTTTTTTTAACATTTTCTGGAGCATCCCCTTTCGAAAAAAATGCGAATCATGAAAATGCTTTGAAAGCACAATATGCCCCACAGCGATGGCTATATCTCAGCCAAAATACATCCGATTCTTTAGCGGAATACATTAAATGATTCGTAGATCGATGCTCTATGAATGCACATCAAAATCTGAGACCAGAACATTTTTTGAATTTTTTTTAACATTTTCTGGAGCATCCCCTTTCGAAAAAAATGCGAATCATGAAAATGCTTTGAAAGCACAATATGGCCACATCGATGGCTATATCTTAGCCAAAATACATTCGATTCTTTAACGGAATATTTTAAATGATTTCTAGATCGATTCTCTATCAATTCACATCAAAATCTGAGACCAGAACATTTTTTGAATTTTTTTTAATATTTTCTAGAGCATCCCCTTTCAAAAAAAATGCGAATCATGAAAATGCTTTAAAAGCACAATATGGTCACATCGATGGCTATATCTTAGCCAAAATACATCCGATTCATTAGCGGAATATTTTAAATGATTCCTAGATCGATTCTCTATCAATTCACATCAAAATCAGAGACCAGAACATTTTTTGAAATTTTTTTAACATTTTCTGGACCATCCCCTTTCGAAAAAAATGCGAATCATGAAAATGCTTTGAAAGCACAATATGCCCCACAACGATAGCTATATCTCAGCCAAAATACATCCGATTCTTTAGCGGGATACCTTAAATGATTCGTAGATCGATGCTCTATGAATGCACATCAAAATCTGAGACCAGAACATTTTTTGAATTTTTTTTAACATTTTCTGGAGCATCCCCTTTCGAAAAAAATGCGAATCATGAAAATGCTTTGAAAGCACAATATGGCCACATCGATGGCTATATCTTAGCCAAAATACATTCGATTCTTTAACGGAATATTTTAAATGATTCCTAGATCGATTCTCTATCAATTCACATCAAAATCAGAGACCAGAACATTTTTTGAAATTTTTTTAACATTTTCTGGAGCATCCCCTTTCGAAAAAAATGCGAATCATGAAAATGCTTTGAAAGCACAATATGCCCCACAGCGATGGCTATATCTTAGCCAAAATACATCCGATTTTTTATCGGAATACCTTTAATGATTCGTAGATCGATTGTCTATGAATCCACATCAAAATCTGAGACCAGAACATTTTTTGAATTTTTTTTAACATTTTCTGGAGCATCCCCTTTCGAAAAAAATGCGAATCATGAAAATGCTTTGAAAGCACAATATGCCCCACAGCGATGGCTATATCTCAGCCAAAATACATCCGATTCTTTAGCGGAATACATTAAATGATTCGTAGATCGATGCTCTATGAATGCACATCAAAATCTGAGACCAGAACATTTTTTGAATTTTTTTTAACATTTTCTGGAGCATCCCCTTTCGAAAAAAATGCGAATCATGAAAATGCTTTGAAAGCACAATATGGCCACATCGATGGCTATATCTTAGCCAAAATACATTCGATTCTTTAACGGAATATTTTAAATGATTTCTAGATCGATTCTCTATCAATTCACATCAAAATCTGAGACCAGAACATTTTTTGAATTTTTTTTAATATTTTCTAGAGCATCCCCTTTCAAAAAAAATGCGAATCATGAAAATGCTTTAAAAGCACAATATGGTCACATCGATGGCTATATCTTAGCCAAAATACATCCGATTCATTAGCGGAATATTTTAAATGATTCCTAGATCGATTCTCTATCAATTCACATCAAAATCAGAGACCAGAACATTTTTTGAAATTTTTTTAACATTTTCTGGACCATCCCCTTTCGAAAAAAATGCGAATCATGAAAATGCTTTGAAAGCACAATATGCCCCACAACGATAGCTATATCTCAGCCAAAATACATCCGATTCTTTAGCGGGATACCTTAAATGATTCGTAGATCGATGCTCTATGAATGCACATCAAAATCTGAGACCAGAACATTTTTTGAATTTTTTTTAACATTTTCTGGAGCATCCCCTTTCGAAAAAAATGCGAATCATGAAAATGCTTTGAAAGCACAATATGGCCACATCGATGGCTATATCTTAGCCAAAATACATTCGATTCTTTAACGGAATATTTTAAATGATTCCTAGATCGATTCTCTATCAATTCACATCAAAATCAGAGACCAGAACATTTTTTGAAATTTTTTTAACATTTTCTGGAGCATCCCCTTTCGAAAAAAATGCGAATCATGAAAATGCTTTGAAAGCACAATATGCCCCACAGCGATGGCTATATCTTAGCCAAAATACATTCGATTCTTTAGCGGAGTATTTTAAATGAATCCTAGATCGATTCCCTATCAATCTACATTTAAGTCTGAGACCAGAAAATGTTGTGAATTTTTTTCCACATTTTCGGGAGCATCCCCTTTAAAAATCATAAAAATGTTTTGGAAGCACAATCTAGATTTTATTTTTTACAGTACTTCTTCCAGTTGGATCTAGCATTCAGTATTATTTTTTTGTTAAATGGTAATTTGTAAAGAACACAGGTTCAGACACTGATCCTAAAAACTTTCCGGCAAAAAGTGTATTCGAATATAGACTTTCCGAAAAAGACTTTCACCCTTCCAATTGCTAAATTTACTTATGCGTACCAAAGAGTCGGAGAACACATCCGTGAGATACAAGTTCAGACGAGAGCATAAAGCTATTTTATCTTTTAGTTCTCACCGATCTGTCGAGTGGTTTGGAAACCGAGCATCAGTTGCCATTAATCTGGTCCATTGAAATGTTTGGCGTCTGTTTGGCCAGGGATAAGTTAAAAGTCATATTTGTGTTTATTTCATGACTGAACGCGTGACGATATCCGTTCTGTTTTCAAACGCAATTGCGCAAGTTTAATTTAATTTTCTGGGTGGATGGTCCCATCATGAGTAGCACCACTTCCGGACACAGCAGCCACTACGCCGGAGCCGACGGCGGGGGCATCTTTGAGACAATTGTCTTTACCGGTCGTCCCATTCCGCCGGCCCGAAAGAAGCGGCCCAAATCCAAAGTATTTGTGAGTCACTCGACCAAGCAACCTTGAACGTTGAGCAATGATCCATATTTTTCACATCGGTGTAGTAACAGCAGTATATATATATCATCATTTTATGACTTTATTTACAGTATTTATTTTATAATTTGCCTGCGTATCTTGTTTGTGAGGATATTGCAATTTCGTCAGAGCCGATTGCACCCACGCATTTCCGTTTCCCATTTTGGAAATGTGGGAATGGCGTGTTAACCGATTCGCTTCTGCTTTATTTTCCCACATTTCACCAG
The DNA here is from genome assembly GCA_035047325.1 of Drosophila vallismaia. NCBI lineage: Eukaryota > Metazoa > Arthropoda > Insecta > Diptera > Drosophilidae > Drosophila > Drosophila vallismaia. Next base: position 11,730,930 of record JAWNPU010000073.1, read on the forward strand.
CTTGTCTTTCTGCATGCCACCACTAATCTTTCGGTTAAGAGAGGAGAATAGATTGGCTAATTGTTTCGACTCTTGCAGATATCGCTCTCCACGAATCGACCGCTCTACGAAGAGGAATGGTTCCACGGTGTTCTGCCGCGCGAGGAAGTTGTCCGGCTCTTGAACAACGATGGCGACTTCCTTGTACGCGAAACCATCCGGAATGAGGAGAGTCAAATTGTACTGAGTGTGTGCTGGAATGGCCACAAGCACTTCATTGTCCAGACCACCGGCGAGGGTAATTTCCGCTTTGAAGGTCCGCCTTTTGCCAGCATCCAGGAGCTGATCATGCATCAGTATCACTCCGAGTTACCAGTCACCGTCAAATCCGGAGCCATTCTCCGGCGACCAGTTTGTCGGGAACGCTGGGAACTGAGCAACGATGATGTGGTTTTACTGGAAAGAATTGGACGGGTAAGTCATCATTTTGAAAGCAAAAACAAATTTGACAGCTTTGTCTTTGTTTATAGGGCAACTTTGGGGATGTTTACAAGGCCAAGCTAAAGTCCACAAAGCTGGACGTGGCCGTAAAAACCTGCAGGATGACCCTTCCCGATGAACAGAAACGGAAATTCCTTCAGGAGGGTCGCATTCTAAAGCAATACGATCATCCAAATATCGTCAAATTAATTGGCATTTGTGTACAGAAGCAGCCCATAATGATTGTCATGGAATTGGTGCTGGGTAGGTTAACAAATGAACATAAATATCTTAATTATTTAAGAAAAAATATGAAATTCCCAGGTGGTTCCCTGCTTACTTATTTGCGTAAGAACTCGAATGGCCTCTCCACCCGCCAACAAATGGGAATGTGCAGAGATGCTGCTGCTGGTAAGTGGGATTAAAAGCCATTAAAAGTCCTTAACTACAAGATAAGTTATCTATTCTTCAGGCATGAGATATCTGGAGTCAAAGAATTGCATTCACCGGGATCTGGCGGCGCGAAATTGTCTGGTTGATCTGGAACACAGTGTGAAGATTTCTGATTTTGGAATGTCTCGAGAAGAAGAGGAATATATAGGTAAGTTCTTTATTCCTTTTAGGTATTCAATATTAAATTACGTTTTCAAACAGTTTCCGATGGCATGAAGCAAATACCCGTAAAATGGACGGCTCCAGAGGCTTTGAATTTTGGAAAATACACTTCCTTGTGCGATGTTTGGTCCTATGGCATTTTGATGTGGGAGATTTTCTCCAAGGGTGATACACCCTACTCGGGTATGAGCAATTCAAGGGCCAGGGAGCGCATTGATACGGGTAAGAATGTCCTATAAATAAAGTACAAATGATTTTAATTGGTAACTTGTATCAGAAGGATATCGCATGCCAACGCCGGAAAACACGCCGCCGGAAATGTACAGGCTTATGCTAAAATGCTGGGCCGCCGATGCCGAGTCCCGTCCGCATTTCGATGAAATCTACAATGTGGTCGATGCACTTATCCTGCGCCTGGACAACAGCCACTGAGATCCTGCGCACTGGCAACCACATATGTATATCTGCACCACTTAGCATACTCCACGTAGGTTTAGTCAGCGCTTTTAAAGTACGTCACGTCCGAGGACTTCAAAACGAGATGCCTGTATTTATGAGATACCATTTACTTATATACATTTTACCACATAAACGATATTTATATAGAAACATATACATACATATATAATATATTTTCTAGCCATGTAAATGTAAATTTCGATTTAATATAATATGTATTGTGTGTGTATGCTTGACTGAACGTATGAAATGAATCCTTAATGTGCCAAAAACCGCGAGAAGATCTTAGAAAACGAAGGAAACTACAAAAATTATATTGTGTGTCTGCTTGAAGAACTGCATCGTAGCCTAAGCTCATGAATTTATATTTTTAGTTGTTTATATTTTAGTTGACGAAGCGTTAAGCTTACGTATTTGTAAATTATCCAATCCTTACGTTGGTCAATTTGTTTCTAGCATCTGTATTTTATGTATATTTATTTACGTCTAATTTACATTTCTACATCGACTACGATTATGTTTAAACCATAAGTTAAAGCTTTAAGTTCTGCTGCGCTGCTGAAGTGAATAAAATCGTATGTGTACTATATACAAGATGTTTATAAATGTCTATGAGTCGGCACTATTGCCCAGAGCCAGGGGAACGTCGGAGAAATTAACTTTGGTGTAGAACTTCTTGAGCTCGTTCTTCAGCTCCAGACTGTGAGTCCAGTCCACGGTCTCACAAACGACTTTCACCTCTACGGTGTACACATCCCGGAGCCAGGCCCTCTCGTGCATAATATCCTTGATGGAAACACCCACGCGAACCAGCAGGGCGCACAGATCGTTGATGCCGCCAGGACGATCGCTGACCTCCACATTGAACTTCACCAGACGGCCCACGGCGGCCAGGCCTCGCTCCAGACAACGTCCAAAGACGGTGGTGTCTATGTTGCCACCACAGAGTAACACCACAACTCTTTTGAGGGGAAATAAAAATAATTTTAATATAGTTTAAAGGAAGGCCCAACGCTTACTCACTTCTTGCCCTTCAACTCTTCCAGATGACCTGCCAAAATAGCAGCTAGTCCTGCACCTCCAGCACCTTCCACCACGCACTTCTCCTCCTCCACCAGGCGGAGAATGGCCACGGCTATCCACTCCTCCTTGACCACAACCATACGATCGATCAAGGGCATGGCTGTGGCATAGGCATTGTAACCCACTTTTGGAACAGCCAAGCCATCAGCCAGCGTATTTTTGATTGGTGTACTAATGGGACCATTGTTTTCCATGGCTCGAGTGAAGCTGGCACACTTTTCAGACTCCACTCCCTGAAAATGAAAGTTTCTGTTTATTATAAGTTACAAATTATGAAGCATTCAATACTCACAATAATCTTGGTCTTGGGAGACAAGGCCTTTACGGCTGTGGCAATGCCAGCGATGAGCCCACCACCGCCTACTGGAACAATCACGGCATCAGGATCGGGAACCTGCTCAAGAATCTCCAGACCGATGGTCCCCTGGCCAGCCATTATGTGAGGGTGATCGTAACCATTCACGTAGAGCAATCCCTCCTCCCGGGACATGCGCATGGCCAGGGACTTGGCTTCTCCCATGTCATTGCCCTCGACGATAACCCTTGCCTTGTAGTTCCTGCACTTCTGGATCTTCATGATGGGCGCCGCCTTGGGCATCACTACAGTCACTGGAATATTCAGCTTCCAGCCGTGGTAGCTCAGGGCCTGGGCATGATTGCCCAGGGAGGCACTGATCACTCCGGTCCGCTTTTGCTCCTCGGTCAAGGAGAGGAGAGCATAGCGTGCTCCACGCTCCTTAAAGCTGTTGGGTACATGGAATTAGTATGTCGATCACATGTCGATTAGGGAATTAAATATCAATTAGCAACAGTTATTAATTAGCACCATCGAACCATATCAGCCAATTAAAGGCTTATCTTATCGGATCACTTTCTGCCAAATTTATTACCAAAATTTTGTCGTAATAATAGAAACGTCGCGCGTATAAAAAATTATTAAACTGTCAACAAACGACGTCGTAGGAAAGGCAAAGATTACAAGATTCTTAATCAGCAGACGGAAATTTAGTCTCCCAGACAATATTAATTAATATTTAGTATATTTTTTAATAAATAAATCTTTTCATCATCATTGTTTGTCGATATGTAAAGTGCACTTTGCACTTCTAGTGTCTTTTGCCAATAAATGGAAGAGAAATTTATAATAAATAAAGTTATTAATCGTTGTTAATCAAAAAATAGTAAGCCATATTTTGGATAACATTCTAATAAGCTTAAAAATAACTTTCTTATCGTGTGCTATCATGATTTTATTGATCAATGCCATTAAAACAGTTTAATATCTACACAATTTTGGGTGTTAAAGTTCACTTAACTTGTTGACTTACCTGCCCGTGTACTGTAGGAAATCCTTTTTCAAATATAATTCCATGCCGTATAGATCCGAAGATGTGGATTTCTGTCAATATATATTATAAATATTAAAAAAAGATTAAAGAATATAATATTTAAAATACCGGACAGGGAGTACGTTCCACTCCGCCTTTAATCAAAAATGCAGCTGAAGTGACATCGTGGAAGGAGATGCGCTGGGGACTATCCGGATTGCAGAAGGGATCTATGATCTCCTCAACGCCACCGGAAACATGTCTGGGTCGCTTCAGGCCCTCCAACTTTGGATTAACAGCGGCGCCATTTGATTTGGTAACTGGAGAAGTGGGGTTTCCCGACCCATTTGTTATTTCCTTGGGTACCTCCGATTTCGTTGCCTGGGACATGGTTTATTGAATATAATCCTTGGGATCTCCTGGGACTGCCGTCGATCACTGCTCACCAAATACTGTTAGGTAAGCCGAGTGTCGGAACTGCTATTTATAGGAGAGTCGCTCAGGAGACTCTATTAACGAACTGGGAGTCGTAAAAACGGCACCTATGCGTTATAATTGAGGCCTGGTCACTTTATGGGGCCTGGCCTGACGACGGCCTGATAAGAGCCGCTCTACTAACAGAAAGTTAAACGAAAACAACGATAACGTTTCGTTTGTACTTAATTCTTCCCTTTTTTCGGCAGCATCATCGTAACAAGCCAATCTTTCCCGTCGATATCGAATGCGGGTCAAAATCAATAAGATTTTAGGGAACTCGTACAATGGAAAATTTTAATTGTACATTTTTTGTTTGATTTTATTTAAAAAATACTAAACAATCAATTCTTAAAATGACTTCCATCTTATTAGATTCAATAAACAAAATAATACAAATATAATATTATTATTATACTGAAAACATCCATCAGCGTTTGGAACTTTAGAACATCCCGCACGAGCCCCCAAAATTTGTCTTTGGGGCCAATAAAAATAGTGATAAGTGCGCTATGTATTTGTAGGTAGACCCAATAAATTGCCAAAATAACAAACCTTATCTAATCGATGGTATAACAATTGATAAGAGATGGCAGAACAACCAAAACAACAAAAAAAGTCTAGGGATTAAAGGCCAGCCAGTTAGCTGGGTTGGTCACTGTCATTTGCTCCACTTGCTCCAAAGTGACTCCACGGGCAAACATCCGTGGCAGGATGTTGGTGTAGATATGGTGATAGCCATGACCTCCGTAGGATGTCTATAAATAAAGTGATATATACCAAAAACAATATATTGTTCAGCTATTTTTAGACAAACCAATCGGTGTTTTGTGTGGATGTCGTGGGACATGAGCAACTTGTCCACCAATCCCTCGTTGATTAGCTTCATTAGATTGTCGATGCGCTGTCCATCAGAGATCATGTCCACGCTGGTATTAAGCTGATAGAATGAGCATTCGGTTCCGAAGAGATCATACTGGATATAGCAGCCCAACTTGGCAAACTCCAGCAGCTCATCAATGTCGAAAATAGTGCCTAAGGTTAAGAAATTTTGGGGTTAGAAGGAAATAGGACTAAAAAGGTTTACTTACGATCCAAATGAGACATCACACACTTTTCAGCTCGCCCACCCGCCTCCAGATATAGTCTCATGATCTCGAAGGGCGCTTTAGTCACGCGGTGTGGATGCATGGATACGCCACAGCCCAGTACTTCTTGAATCTCACCAGCAGCCTTGATGCACTTTTTCTCGAAATCTTAAAAAATTGGGGTATTAATAATTAATATAATAAATAAAATGAATTAAATATTTACCATGTATTGGATAAACACTGGCTACTTCGCCAATAAAGCCACACTTCACTGTTTTTCCATTGACCTCTTGACCAGTGATAATATCCTTGGAGTACAAATCACTTAGCTGCTCCACAGTCAAGCTAGCATTCCTGGCATCCTGCATGGCATGAATGTAGTGTCCTGTTCCGGCAATAAAATGGACACCCGTGCTCTTGGCCAGCTCCACAATGAATTCCAGATTTCGCTTCAGACCATAGCTGCTGTTTTCCACAATGCTGCCACCACCATGCTTTTTGTACAGAAGAATATCCTTCTTGGCCGCCTCCAGAGCCTCCTCGTCGTAGAAACGGACATTCTCCTTGCTGGAATAGGGATACAGTCGCACGTAGCCAAGAGTGGACATGCTAATCTTGGCTTTCAGTTCGCTCTCGAAGTCCGGCGGAGGTGGACGGTAAAAGTGCTCGAAATCGAGAGCCACATGCTCGTGGGTCAAAGTACGACCCAAGAGGTTAGGGGTAATAGCCCCCAGAACTGGATGAAACCAAGAAAAAACAATGGAAATTTTCATATATAACAAGCTGAGATAATGCCAAGATTCGCTCTTATCTTGTTCTGATCACGAAAAATCTCACCGGTCTGTACGGTTGACATGTTTGCCAAGTGGGTCAAGTTTTGAATTTGTTTATAGTATATACGAGTGTGTTTTCTTAGGCACTCGGGTTTCGATGCTATCGCTCCAAAAGCCCGTGGACAACTGATCTTGGAGAGCTAAGAACCAGGTTTATTGTGGAGTTTACGGGCAAGAGATAAATGTTTACAGTCGTTGGGTTTTGGATCCCCTCGAGCTTCTTATCTGGAAAGTACTATTTTATTGCGCACAACCAGAGATTGCATTTACTGAGGGATGCATTAGCAGCTTCCTTAATTTGTTGATCGCTTCCATTAGCTCTTATTCAAAGCTAAAAAGTCAATTTTGATTTGCTAAATAGAAGCAGGTGATCCCCAAAAAACAATCTTTATTAAAACGCACATTTTTATATTTCTCAGAATAATTCTCTTTATTAGTTCCATTTCTTTCCGTGTTTTGTATTTTCTTTTTAATTTTACTTAGGTTTAGGTTTATCAGTTTTAGCGATTTCTCATTTATCAGATACACATATGCGTGTATGCATATAGTCTATATATATATATATACTCATTTTACTTAAGATATATTTTTATCTGTTATTTTACGACATTGCTGCTCTCCTCTTTAAACTTTCATATTTTGTATATATATATATTTTCTGTTCATTTTCTTAGATCTAAGCATTCATCATAGATTTACCATTCGCGAAGAATCTGCCAAATATTGTAATTGTTCTTATTTATATCGACGTCTGTTGGGTTTACAATTCGTTTTTAGAGAGTTTTGCAGTTTAAATTGTCGAATGATCAAATTATTATTATTGTTTTGCGTTCATTAATTAATTGATTAAATATTTTCTTTAAAAAATTATCATAACGAAAAAGCACACACAAAAATCTTTCAATTTTTTTACTTGTTGTGTTTATGTAGTTACTGAGTTTTACTTTTGAACACTTGCTGTGACTTTCTTTAGGTTATAACTATTGCATGAAGAGCGAACAAACCATTTTGAAACAGATCCCAGAATCATCATTTTATAGACCATTAACGCCCTTCAACTTTTCTATACTAATTAGCACCGTGGCTTGGCTGGGGCATCAAATGGGATTCGGTTTTTTTTTAAACAAACAAGATAATCTGCCAAAAGTTCTCCGCGAAAATAATCATCAAATAATAAAACATTGAAGTGTTTTTAAAAACTATTTAATCGCCTTTTATTGAACATTATCCAGTTATCCATTAGATATATAAATTTTGAAGTTTATATTGTTCTCTTCGTTACGTGTCAAAATGTACGTGTTCAAATTTGTTGTGGTTGCTCTTGTATCTTCTAGTTTATTGTATTTGTTTATGCATTTGTTTAAGTTTAATTAAAATAGTTGTTGCTCTTATATACGCCCAGATCTGAGGCTCTGAGGCTCATATATAGGTATATATGTATATCTATTTCTATTTAGATTTTCTAGCTTTACCATTTCTGTGTTAAATATATGTTCACTGTTTCCCCATCATCTTATTCCCCATCCGGCTGCATATATCCTGTCGACGCTTTTAATTACAATTACACATTAGTACAATATTTATATATGCATAGTTTTTAGATATTGGATGCATTCATTTTCATATTCATATTCAAGTTCAGTATATCCCATTCATACTCTTACATCAACTAATTTCGTTTCGTTTCCATTTCTGATTTTAACAAAACACTTTACATTACATATCCAAAGTAAGAATCAAACAAACATCGAATTCGGCTAGCAATAGCAAAATAATTAACACAAATCAATTAAAGCGGATAAAGATCGGGAAGAGGGATTATCTTTTGAGAGGAGGACGAAGGATTAAGGATTGGTACTGAGTGAGTGTGTGTTTTTGTTGTTGTTTTGTTTTAAGCTTATAAGCGCAAAAGTGACTAAGAGGTGCACACAACAAAAATAATGATTATTTTGGTAATATAATATTAATAGAATTACTAGTATTAACGCTGGTGTTTATTTACTCATAGAAGCTTATGCAGCTTGATTATACTTATTATTTGCCTTTTCACTTTTTATTCGTTCTTTAAATATATGTATAATAATATGTATAAACAAAATTTCAACTAAAAGCACACTAAAGCATTTTAAATTATTGTTAAAAGAAAACTACAACTATGCAAAAGAATAAAGAACTTATTTGCATTGGATCTTTCTTAAAAACAACTTTCGTGCGTATAAAGATATTAAATCGGGTTTGAATGTTTTTAAACTTGTTATTTCTTTTTTAAATATATTTCAAAATTTCCCCATTTGCTGTGTGGGTGTGTTCGTGTGTGTGTGTGCATACAATTTTACTAATTAGATTTTAAGTTTTTAATGAATTAAATTATGATATACGTATATTTAAAGATTTAATTTATGCATTATTGTGGAAAACGTAAAATTAAAATGACATTTTGCTGTTCTTGTTTATAGTTTATATTATTGCAGTTGCAGAATTATTATTTTCTCTGTACAGTTTGCTTCACTTTAAAAATTATATTGAAGTTCATTTATAGGTTTCATTTCTGATTTCTCATCTCTGATTTTGTACAGTTCAATTGTTTTGACTAAACACACCTTATTGTTGGACTTTGACTATTGTGGGATTGCTTTGCTCACTCCTGTCAAGAATCTCCCGTGCACATGGAACGTCGCTAATCAGTGACCCTCGTTGCCCCCGAGATTCCGTTTATCAACTAGTAAATAGAAGTGCCACCCATAATCAGATAATCAGATAATCAGGGGCATCCCTAGTTAGTGTTGATTAGCCGAACAAACCAATCTTCCTCCCAGGACATGGCGATTGTTTGGTTGAAGGCGAGTTTAATGTCGGCTTTTATTTTTGCACCTGCTGCGAAACGATTTTATTCAGTTCTGTGCCAAATATGCATATATAGGATCTGTTGGTCGTATGAACATTTTAATAATAGAATCGAAATTTATTGCAATATTTTCTTTTGGTTATAGATAAGTTTAGTTTCCTCTTAAATTTTCCTTTGATTTTTTTTTGTAAATTTTCTCTTTTTCGTTTTAGTTTTGTATATTTTGTTTAGGGGTTAACAACACAATTTATGTCTACATTTAAAATTATTTGCATAGATGTACTTGGTTTGAATAAAAATTTAAATTATGTACTACAAAAAATGAAGAAAGCAAAAATTAAAAGGTTTTTTTGTTTTGTTGTGTACGCATGTGTTTTTTTTAATACAAACAAAGAAAAACTAAATAACGCTTAAAGCATAAAAACCTAAAGACGAACCATATATATTTATTGTTTTTTTTTTCCTTTTTTTTGTTGCCATTTTTTGTTAAATTTTCTCTTGTTATCCCTATATATATATATAGAATATGTTCTTTTTTTTTAATCTGGTTTTATGATTTTGTTTCTCGTTTATGTGCATATTACCCAAAGAAAATTATACGCGACACATCATTTACATATCCTACCATATATAGACGCAGATTTAGTATATATCGTATTACTCATATATATATATATATGTAATTCATCGAAAATCAAAAATCAAAATCAATTCAATTTTATTTTAGACGGGACAGGGGACAGGGAGGGGTGTAATTATTAAACGAAGAAAAAAACGCCGCTTGCACTGCATTCGCCTGCTTTGATTCACTAATTAATCATAATTATATTTATATCTCTATATGTATAGGGAGTTTTTCTGCTCCAACTTTCTTTACACTACACGCGCTGCTCTTTGCACTCTGCTCTCTCCCCCTAAATTGTTTCCTCTCTAGCTTGAACTTTCGACCTTTATTTATAGAATGGTCGTGGGTCTTCTTGAGGAGCTCTACACAACAATTGCGTTATTCTTGGTTTCATTTCTTAGTGGTTTTTTTTTTTTTACATTTTTTTGTGGTGAGGGTTGTTTTTTTACGCTTAATTTTGCAAATTTTTTTTGTGTTTTTCTCGTTTTAATACATATACATAATTAATTAATATATATTTGTTTTTGTTTTTTATACTTTCATTAGTAGCTGATAATTAAGAATTGAGAAAGAGTTGGTTTCTTGGTTTTGCATGTGAATTTGGGCTTGTTAAATTTCTTATCCATTTCTTTTGGGTTTTTTTAGCATTAATTTTCATATTTTTTGTTTTTTATTTAATACACTCCAACATATTACAAAAACAAATGACACACATCGTCTTACTTAAAAGCTGTTGCGTTGTATGTAACTTGAAACAATGGGTTTTGTTGTGTGCTTGTTGTCGTTGTAATTGTGGGCGGTGTGTTTGGGGTGTTGGGGGGTGTGTTTTTAGCTGATTACAAAAAATTTTTAATTGTATTTTGGAATAACAAAATATTTCAACGTTAGTCGATGAATGGCTGAATGGCTGAATGGCTTTCTTTCTTTCTTCCCGCCCAGCTCAGCAGCATTGGATGTTGTTGTTGAATGTTGTTTCTGCATCTTCTGTTGTTGATGTAACTGTTGTACTAACGCTGTTACGCGTCTGGTTCAAGAGGTTAACTGCTGAATGCTCCATGCTGCTCCATGCTGTTTGTTGCACGTTGCTGTGGCGTTGTTGGCTCGGCTCGCTGACGTTGTTGAGCTTCGAAATTGTTGTTCCAGTTGTTGCTGTATCTTTTTGCGGGGTTTTTGGTTATCGTTTCTCTGTACTATTGTTGTTGCTTGTTTTTAAGCTGTTTACATTATAATTACATTACAATTACAGTTCATATCGATTTATGGTATTACTCTGTGATCTTGTGTGTGGGTGTGTACGAGTGGGTGTGTACGAGTGTGTGTTGTGTTTATGCTTTTTGCTCCTTGTTGTTGTTGTTGTTGTTGTGGTTGGTTGTTGTGGGTGTTTTTGTTGGATTTCTCGTTATAGCGTAGCATATATATATACTCTTATGATGTGTAGTTGGTTATTATCATTCTACGGCTACTGTTACTGTTACTGTTACTGTTACTGTTACTGGCACAATATCGAAATATTCAAATCTTTTGAATCTTCTCGCCAACGACAACGGGATTGTTGCGTCGGATCTCCTGTGCCCCATGCTCTCTGTAATCGAATGTGCAGTTATGTTTATCAGAATAACGGTGCACGGCGCAGTACAGACCGCCGCAGCGACACTGGAAACCTACAAAACCAAAATAATTTCATTAGAAAATCGAAATAAATCAAAAAAAAATATCAATCAAATCAATCACTTACCGGTCAGTCCAACCTTCTTGCGGCATTCACCACATCGGTTCTTCTTCTTTTTGGCATCCTTATCGTCTTCCTTGTCCTTGTCCTCCTCCTCGTTGGCGGAGGCGGCTGCTTGTGTGGAAGTGATTGGACCGGTCGCCGATGTGATGGCTTCGCTATTGACTTTGGCAGCAGCAGCGGCTTCGTCGGTGATTTTCTGAGCAAGCGGGAAGAGAAAAAAAAACAGACATTTTAGTGGCATGCCACAAGACCAGGACATCCCGTCTACGAGAATGTACAAATGCGATCGAAGGATTTCACTATCCAATCCTTTTACTTTCCCAACAAAAAAAAAAAACATGAATTCTGTTATTACGAACGCAACTGTACATTCTCGTCCTCCTCCTCGAACTGCATTCAAAAGCCTTGAAGGTATTTCTCTTTAGTATGTGGATATATATTTCTTTTTTCGTTAAACTTTATTCGATAAACTGACTTGGACTGTGTCCTCAAGACGTTGGGGGTTGTGCGCTGTGTGTGGTGGTGTTGTCTAATTGAGTCTTTTTGGCGGTTGCAAGCAGGCAGCCTCAACCATCATCTGGGCGCGCCGCCAAAAATTCCCAGCCAATGGCTGAGATCGGATTCGGTAGACAGAGGGAGACAGAGGGAAGGACAACAACGAAAGTAGCAAGTGGCAAGTGGCAAGTTGTATTTTTGTGCTGTAAATGTTTACCCGCTTCTTGGCTGCCGACCCATCAGCAGTTGCACCACCTTCGTCCACGTTCGCCTGGCCAGATGCCCCTCCTTGGTCACCTCCATCGGCGGACACCGACACCTTCTTCGGGGACGAAGACTCGCGGCAGCGCTTCTCGCGCTGTGGCGGCATCGCCTGATCCTTCTCGCCGGGGTTCTCTGGCTGGTCGCCACCTTCAGCTTCCGACTTTTCCATGGCTCCGACGCCCATGTACCGAAGAAGTTGTGGCTTTTTTCGCCAACCCGGATTTCTTGCGTGGCGCTACCACCGCAGCGTTGGATCGGTCCACTAGGTGGGAGCTGGAAGTCGTGCCGCCTGCCTTGGTGCCCGGCTTTGCCTTGGCCTTGACACTTTTGGCCGCCTGGCTGATCGGGCCGCTCTTAGAGGGCTTTTCTGTGACCAACGGATTGGGATTGGGATGGGCCTTGTTCAAGATTCTGCTGGTCTTACGGCGGAGAGCCTCTGCCAGGGTCGCTTTGCCAGTTACTTTGGCTGGTTTTCCCACCACATTAAGGCGAAGGATGCGAGGCGGCTGTTTCTGGGCATCCACAACACCCTCGATCGTGGCTTCCTTTAGAGTTTCCTGGGGGATGCCTATGGGCGCTTCTTTGTTAACGGCCAACAAGGGCCCACCACCTTCTCGGCGCGATCGATTGCGCTTCAGCTTCTTGGTGCGCTTCTTCAACTGCAGTTCGCCGATCCGAATCGATTTCTTGGTGCTGCTGGTCGAGGGGTAAGTGTGGACATTCGTGGAGAACTTGACGCGCCGCTTGATGCTGCTGGAGTCTGGGGCCTTGCCACCGCCCACTTTGCGGGTGGACAGCGAGCTTTTTTTGAGAGCGGAGGGAAAGGAGGGACCAGTTCCTGCTGCTGCTGATGCTAGTGAACCGGATCCGAGTCCTGCATCTGCAAGGTGGAGCGCTCCTGCCACAGCAGAAACTGCTGACGCGGCAACAGGCGCCTTGGCAGCAAGTCCAGCAGCAGCTGCGACGGTGGCGGCGGCGGCGGGTGTGCCTTTTCGTTGTGGACGTGACGGTGGCGGTGGCACCGGCTGAAGCTTGGCTGGGACGACTTCTGTTTGAGCTGCAACAAGGCATCAAAGTGGAGGAGAGAGGTGTAGGTGGGAAAGGAGGTTAGTGCGTCTGGGCGACGCCGGTAAAGCCAGTAAGAGCAATCAGTACCCTTTGACGCTGTAGCTGTCGCTGTCGCTGTCCCAGTGACCAGGCCGAGACCCATGGCCCCGGACACCGGTCCGCCCAAGCCCGTCAATGCGCCGACGGCCGCACGCTTGGCTCCGGCCGCGACCGAAGTTCGCTTCCGTTTGGTGCGGACCGCTACCACGGGCCCAGAGTCGTTGGCCGGCGGCTCGTTCTGATTCTTGGCGGCCACGGCTGGGACGCGACCTGGAAACTTGTGCGATGTAGCACTGTATAGAACCATCTCGGCGAACTTGGGATTTGAAATTTGGAATATTTTTTACCGAAAATTTTGGATCCGAGCCGAATGGTTTGCCTGACTAAAGCCGAATAAAAGTGTCAGTTAAATGACACAAAACTGAAGCGTTTACTTGGTAAGGGATAAGGGATTCAGGGGTGGCTTAGAGAGGTTTTCTCACTACGAATTTTAACATTTACAATGTATAAACAAAAAATGAATATTTTGGTAGCAGACCAGCTACCAGTCTTTGAAATCTCCTCTAAGATATCCCAGAATACGTGTCTTGGAGAGCAAGGAACAAGGATACAAATGCACTTTACCTTCTTTACAGATGAAACAGTCCAACTAAGGATAAGAGCATCAGGCTGAGATAGAATTTAAACACCGACACAATATACACAAGAGTATATACAAATCAGATCCGAAAGCGCAGGTCAACCTCTTCGACTCCCCTACAGTTCGCACACACAACGAATTGTTTCAACAATTTCTTAAGACTTAAGATTACACTGAATTTATGTCCGAAAAACAACAAAAATTGTGACTGACTGAACTAAATCGAACACTAAAGTGAGCACAAAAGGCTCAGCCTAACTAGATTCTCTCAAAGCAGTCGAGGAAGGATAAGCTGAAGCTGGAGCTGGAGCTGGATCCTGGATCGATACTTACCTCTTTGACATCGTTGTGTGGCTGTTGTAAGCTGGTGACTGTGGGCTGTGCGGTGTTGGTGATTGCAATAGCCGGACTGAATGTGGGGCTAGGTTGTGGGCTTGGAACGGAGACAGGTGTGCTGCTCACAGGTGGCTGTTGCTTTTTTCTAAGCGAGTCCTGTAAATCACAATTTAAGAATTAAATTACAGAAACTACATCTTTTTGGAGTCAAAAATACTGCTACTTACCTTGTAGCAAACGGAGCAGAGACCATCTGTGGCTGGGTTACCGTAGAAGCCGCAACCGGAGCGGCACATGGGTTGCATTGGATTGGATTCACGTTCCATGGCTGAAGCGCCTGTGTTTCTTTGTTGTTGTTGTGTGTGCGGTTTCTTTGTTTGATTTGCGATTCGCGATTTGCGATTTGCGATTTGCGATTTTACTTTCGCCCAGCGAAGTTTCGTTTCGTCTGCTTCCTGCCGACTCCTTTCCTTCCTGCTATTGCTATTGCTATTTCAGTCGTGGAAGCGTGCAATCGGCAACGTGCAACGCGCAACTTGCAACCAGCAACCAGAAACTATCAACTGTTGATCCGCCGTTGTTTTAACTGTTGTTTAATCAGTTCGTCCAATTATTAAGCTATGCTTGTGTTTCGCTTCGTGACTGCAGCAAATGATTGGAGGAGCACGCTAAAAAAAGAGCAAGAAACGGAAGGGGCAAGTTAGTTTTTTGTTTCAAAAATGTATTCTTTTTGAAGTTTGTTCCTTTTTTTTACAAAAAAAACATTAATATTTAGTATCAATATTGATTATCTGCAATAAATCCCATTGCATGGCAAAAAATTCAATAAAAAAAAAACACGTACCAATACCATTTAGCAAGTTTAGTTGGGTGTGCGACGCAGAAAAAATATGTTGCAACAACAAAAGACAACATGACAAGTAAAACTATGTTGTTTTTTTCTCCGCTTGCTCTCTTCAAGGCTGTCAAGCATATCATAAACAAACACAGATGCAGATATGTACATCTGTGCGAGAGAGCAGTAAACCCGTTTTCCCACCAACCAGAATCCGAGAGCAGCGCCTGTAGTAAGAGGTAGTACGAGGTAGTAGCCTAAACGAGTTTGGTTTTATGTTTAATGAATTTAAAGCAGTCACACCTAACGGTTTCGAGTAATAATGTATTTTCCCCGAATATCCAATTGTTTTTATGTCAATCGATTAAGCCGAAAATACAAGTCGTAATCGATACATCGAGATCGGTTGATTTACTTTCCAAAATTCGACGTGCTGAGCTGCACGTTCATCACAGAGAGAGAGAGTTATGGGCGAAATTCGAGATTAAATTATCTTGGCCATAATAAAGTTTTTTACCCTTCTTTAAATTCGATAAAAAATAAGTTATTTTTTTTGTAAACTTAGGTAGCTTTTCTTTTGTACTTTTCTCACTGTGTAAAAGCAGAGCCAAACCATAATGGCAAAATGGTAAAAGCCATCCACCAACAACAACAGTAAGAAAGTACGAAAGTACGAAGGTGGAGATTGAACCATCAGTTACATGGCCAGCCAAGGAGAAGTAAAAAGGAAAAGGGCCAGAGAGAGAGAAAAGAAGAACAAACACAATAACATTTACTGTTATTTTCAATGCGACGATGGAGCTTAGGGTTTGGGGCCGAATCAAAATGGGCACACGAAGCTCACTTGTGTGTGTACGTGTGCGTGTGCGTTCTGTAATAAAAATTTGACCTTAGTGGTGGAAAACCAAGATGCGCTGCGCTCTAGCTGTTAAGCCAAGCTGGTAGGTAATGTTAGGAGGGGGGGTTCCCTCCATTGCACAACTGTAGCATATGTAGCCTATACCATGAAACTTTTACCCAATACAGAGGCAGACAGGCAATAGGAAAAAAAAAAGCAGACCCCCCAATGGCCTCAGCAACTTTTACATTTACAACGTAGCATGGGGAGTTTTTTCTGCTCAGCAGAGAGCACAACATGGGCAGTGGTGAGTTTTCTTGGCTAACAGGATGGTTGGGGGAGAGTATGGGGGTATAAGTTGACATATGGAGGCGAGGCAAGGCGTCGCTGTCGCGTCGCAGTTGCTGCATGTGTTTACATTGGCATTGCATTTACATACGAACACACATTTACATCTGTATGTATAACGCCCTGCTTTTATACGCCCTGCTATGTGTTTTTTGTTTGTGGGGGGGCAGCAAGCAGCAATAAATAATTTTAGCTTTTCCTTTTTCTACACAAATTGTTCAAGTTGTGGCTAGCGCATAAAATTTATTTTGATTTATAGACACACTACAGCTACTACTACTACAACAGAGAAACACAAGTGCAATGTACAAGTCGTGTTTGTGTGAGTGTTTGTTGAATTTCCTGCTGTTGTCATTTAATTGCGAAGCCAAAACAGCTGTCTGTCACTCTGGCATCCCGATGCCCCAAAGTCCCTCTCTCCCTCTCTCGCTTCGCGCTTCTCGCCAATACACACGACCACATAGGAGGTGGGCTAATCAAAATGTCAACAACAAAAGAAAAAATTCCCCACACAACAATTGGCAGCCAAACCAAGGAGCAAGTGAGCTCTCTCTCTCTCCGTGGCAGAGCACACTCATTAAAGTACATATACATACATATATATATATATACGAATGTATGTACATCTTATATACGTACGTCAACAAGCACGCGCGGCTGCTGTGGCAAAGTTTTTTTTTTGTTATTTTCTACGAAATAAACAAGAATAAAAGCTGTGCATATGTATATAGTTTATTTATTTTGTTTTGTGATCGCCTATTCCCCGCTTCTCCCTCTCCACCCTCTACCACCCATCCAACGACCTCTGCTATTTTTAAGCGATTTCGTTTTGTTATCTGACGAGCGAGCGTGTGTTTTCGTACGTTAAAGTGTTGGCCATTAAGGCAAATAGGAAATCATATGATTCGAGCTAACTTTATGACGACATCAGGCAGCGCGTGACGTCATGGATTCTCAGTCAGCTTTCTCGACCATTCTCTGGCCCGAGCACAAAAGAATGCCTAGTTTCAGGCAAAATGCGCACTTGTATGAGTTGCATAAGCTAAAAAAAGTATAAAAAATAAAAAAGTGCACTGCTAAGTGCGAAACAATTAGCAACAAAGCAAAAATTGGCGCGTGGTTGCCATTGCAAAAGGCATTATTATGCAAGTATAGGGTGATAACAGACACAGACTCGAGGGGTTAAACGGTATTAATGAAATTCTCTTTGAGTAAAAAATAAACCTTTTACACTACAGAAAAATATATATAAAAATATACAAAAAAGAGAGGATATCAGCACTTCGACTTGCACTCTCTTTTCATCAGTTACAAACCGATATTAAAATTGATAAAATGGACAACAGTAAACACATTACACACGCACACAGACACACAGGTTAATGTGCTGTTGACCTGCATTCAAATACTGAGTTAAAAACAGGAAGGTAGGCTCGAAGCAGAGATGACGATGATGGGTAGCATAAAAGGTAGGGAAGGTAAGGTAAAAAAAAAAAAAACGAGAACCACTCTGACTCACATTTGCATATTAATGAGCGAGTAAAGCGGGCAGAGCAGTGATAAAGGAACAACCAGCACAACAACATATGCTGATGAAATGCAACAAAGAGACAACATCAGCTTCTCGTCCGTCGCGCATTGAATTATTAAACTTTATTAAAATGTGCGCAAAAGGAGCAAAAGAACAGATAGAGAGGGCAACAACAACTCAAGATGGCTGCTCGGCTCAATTTAGAGTCGGCTTGAGCTGAGCTTAAGCTGGAGCTTGAAAATGACGTCGTCTGCTCAAGAATGCGCAAAGCTTCCGGTCGGTCAGCCATTGAGAGTTGAGCCTTAGGAGTATGCTAGGAACTTTACTTTTTTGATCTTTTTGTTATAAATAAAGATAATTTGCAACTTAAAACCAATCTTGTAGATTCACTGTAAAGGAAATTCCCGGTTTTATTGATTTGTTTAAAATTAGAGTCGAAGGCGAAAGAAATGAACCTAACGGGACTACATATATGAAGAAGAAGCGAGAGTGCGGCGTTGCCGCCCATCATTAATCAAAATAAATTACAAACTATGAACGGGCGAGAAATCATAAGACGTCTACATTTGAGCAGAACTCTCGGTCCAAACCGGAGGAGCAGCCCAGACGACGGCTTTGGCCTCATGTTTCCGGCGATTTTGTTGCGAATACGATTAAAACCTGAAAAAAAGCAACGCCCCCCAAAAAATATATTCATCAGCTTGAAAATAAAAATAAAAACAAACTAAGGCCGATTCCAGACATCGGGGCTGGGCCAGCCTAGGATTAAAGTGTACATCCGACACACCGACAAACCGACAAACAAAACCGCAACCTGAAAAAATCCAACCAAGCGCTGGGAAACACCTGTTCAAAATTACACAGGAGGGAGACGCAAGAGGGAGGGACTCAATGGTGTGCGATAGGTCAAAAAACTCGGGATACACATGGTTGAGATATGGATGTGAGTGCAAGTTCAAAAAGGAACAAGGAGGGTTGAAATCCATCTATTGATTTGTTTATTTCTCTTGTCCGTAATAAAGGACAAAGCAAGGATGAGGGTTAAAAATATTTAAAGTATTTAAAGCAAAAATTAACTTAAATTTTAGAGCAAAAGATACATTTTTTGGTTTAAAAAGAGTACAAAAAAAAAACCCAACTCTCCCCAAGAGTTCGTTGTAAGGATGTACGACTGTAAACTGATCGCCTGCCTGGCAGGATACGGAGAATCAACCAAAACGGCAGCCATGGACGACAGACAGCCTGCCCCACGGACTTGAACTGATTTTACCTTGAACCCTGGTATGTATTTTTCCCCCAGACAAAGCCGAGAGCAAAGGAGAACCACAGAAGTCAACAACAATGGTGGACGTTTAGGACGGAGAACACACAAATACCCACAAAACGAAACAAAACGAGACGAAACGAAGCACTCGGCAAATGGCAGCAATACACAGATGTCACATTTAAGTGCAGACACCGACAATCGTTATCGAAGACCCCCAGCATTTACCTATCGAGTCGGGTCACTTTCGATCTCCAAACATTCGCCTTTGTTCGGATGGCTCCCCCTAAATCAATAACGGAGAGGAGTTTGGAGACAAAGAACAAAAGCCACTCGCATTTTGAGTCAGACTGAGTAATTTCCCACTCAGATCGTTTTTCATCTTTAAATAGCAAGTGCGTGAGGTCATTTTCAGTATTTGCTTTGCATCGTTTATGAAAAACTGATATTCAACCTTGAAATACTACTTTTTAAGCTGCACAATTATTTAAAATTCATTATTTTGCAGTTGTTACAAAGAAAAATAAACTGACCTTGGCCAAAAACTATTCATCTTTTATCTCCCCCCACCAATTATGAATATTGATCGAACCGATTCGCAAAATGATTAATTAATTACCAAGAGTTCAGACAGCAAGCAAAATTGCATTCTACCAGAACGAACTCGTTTTTTCCTCTTCTTACTCTTCCCACAAGACCAAAGCAGTACTTGTTGTCATATATTTAAAAAAAAAAAAAAAAAAAGAAGAAAATTCATTTATAAGAATTTACGAGCTCCAATAATTCACTCGAGCCGTACCAACACATAGCAGACCACTTTTTATGAATTATGCGCAAGTAAGTGTGCAGCAACAGCAGCCAAAGGCCATAAAAATAAAAGAAGCAGGCGTTGGCCCGAAAGGAGAAAGAGCAGAAGGGAAGAATACAGTATAAAGAAGAAAGACAGCCAGGTGGAGCCAGCCAGCAGAACTCCACTCTTCGAATAGCGAAAGTCACCACAACTTTTGCTCTCTTTCCTTCCTTTCCGATGCTCTCCTACTTCCTTCTTTTTTTCTCACTGCTACAGGTAAAAGCAACACAAAAAAGTAAATAAATAAATAAAAATGGCAAGGTGTGCAGTTACAATGCCTGTCAGTTGATTTCCTTTCCACCCCTCACCACTCCCCCTTAAGCCCTAAATTGTTAAAAAGTAGTTTTTTTCAGTTAACACTCACACGCACACGCACGCACTTGAAGATTAATGAAAATCGCATGGGAAAATGAAATATGAAACTCTCCAGATGAACAGTTCGTCCCCACATGAGTAGCTCCTCTCTTGGAGAATCCATTCAGTGGAGTTACATTGAAAGAAATTATTAATAGTTTCTTGTTAAAAAACAAACGTAATTTTGTTATCTTGTATTCATTATTTTATACTTTGTTTAGTCTTTTTTTTAAGCTGACAATTTTTTTTTATTTATTTTTAAAATCTAAAAGCATCTAAGCATCAGTATAAGGAG
This sequence comes from Drosophila vallismaia, assembly GCA_035047325.1. Lineage (NCBI taxonomy): Eukaryota > Metazoa > Arthropoda > Insecta > Diptera > Drosophilidae > Drosophila > Drosophila vallismaia. The sequence goes on from JAWNPU010000073.1 coordinate 11,751,631, forward strand.
AAGACCCGTCATATGGGGCGTATTAACGCTGCAGGGGACCTCAAATGTAAGAGAGTGGGAAAAATCAGATGAAAATTGAGGAGAGCGACGTGTGAAGCGGAACAAATTGGCGAAATGATATTTCTTTCTATTTTAGGAATAACCTAAAACACAAATTGCAGTAAAATGGTAGTAAAAAAAACGTGTATTCTTTTATACAAAAGAAATGATCTTGATAGCAGGGATTCGATTTAAAGATACATTTTCCTGCAACTGCATTGAATGTCAACCATTTGTTCCACCAATTATTGTTACAGTGTGAAAAAATGCGGGCAATAATAGATGGTAGAGGGGTGGGGGGATTGCTGCGGATGTTGTGCAAGCAGTGAGAATAAATGACGAAACAAATGAGTGAATTAGTAAACAAAACCCAACTCCGAGTGTGTTCACTGTACCTCGAAGTCGCGGCTTTATGGGCTAATCAAATCACTGAAGCAGACACACAGCACTTTGAGCTTGAGCCTCTGTGGCATAAAGCCGAGTGAAGTTCGTCGTAGCTGCGATCGCCGAAAAGAAACGGAAACCAGTTTTATAGAATTCACAAAAAGTAAGTGCACAAAGGAGCAAAACAAACAAAACATGGCAAGATATGCGATATGCGAGACAAAAAAAAAAGAAGTGAGAGAGATCTGGCTATAACGAAGGCCGTTCAAAGACTTTACTTTTATTTCTTCTTCTTTGTCAATCGGTGAGCTTTGAAAATCTGCTCGAGTCCGAGTCTTAAATTTGAATGAGTGACATGACAGAGTGACGGAAAATGCGAAACAAAACAAAGACAGATGCGGAAGCCTTGAGAAAGAGATGGAGATGGATCTATAAAAGCTAGTTGAAAATACAGTAAAGCCTCGCCAGATGGAAATGCAAAGTAAATAATCTTTTTGAGATATTTTCTTTGTTTATGATTCATTTTATAAATCATAAACGAAATCCATTAACTCTAAAGAATTCAATACAGAGATGCTTCACTGTAATGGGGCAAGAATTCTGTTTCAACAGCCATTTTGTGCTATTGAACTTTGGCGTTGGCGCTTGAACTTTGCCAGTGGCCACTGACTGAGAGAATAATTCGCGTTAAAACGAAGGCTGGAGCTGAGTCAGAGTCGAGTCAAGATGATGATTTTGAGCTTGGGCGGTGGCGGTGGCGTTGGCGATTACACTAAAAGCAGAGTGCATCGTTGATGTTATTGATTTATGCATAAAAGAAACAAAAATTCGGCACTGCTGCTGTTGCTTTCTTTTCCTTTCTTCTACCAGGAAAGGCAATGAACTGGAGTCCAAGACGAGAAGACAAAGAAGTCAAAAGCAGGCGAACAGGGCGAGGCAGCCGCCAAGGAAACGAAGGAAACACAAAAGAAAAGGCTGGGCCAGGCAAAAGTTTCGCTTTTCATTTTGTCTGGCTAACGGTTGTGGATGGTTGGAGGCGGATGGGGAGCGAGTTAACGGTTGCCATGGTTGCCAGATGTGGTGAATATGCGCGCCACAGCCAAAGACGCCACTGCCTTTGTTGGGGCTTCAGGTTAGAAAATAATAATAGAAGACTTTACTTTTTAAAAAAATATTATTTTTTTTTTTTATAAATATGATAAGTTTTTTTTCTGTGCAGGTGCTTCAATAAGCTTTTCTTTTTCGGGCACAACTTCAAGTCGTGGGTGGAGGAGCCCAATCGAGCACCTAAATCGATTCCCACAACAAAAACCTGTGGAAAAAAACCTGTGGAGAAAATTGAAAATAAAAAATACAAGCCAGGAGGAAGCGATATCACGATGTCAGGGGGGGTAGGGGTAAAGAAATGGGAAAATCGATGTTGGAAAGAAAATTTGTGGCTCAACCACAAGGTGAGCCAGTTGTGGCATTTATTTTGTCTCTTCTCTTTGTGGTTCATTGTTTTTTTTTATATTATTTTCTTGTTTATTCGTTTTTGTGGTTTCCTCGTACACGACGAGTCGAGCCAGGAAATTAAAAACAGATACTAAATTTTAACATTTCTGCAATAAAATATAATTTCAGTTTCCAAGGACAAGGGTTTAACCCTCATACATATTTTGGATTATTATTTGACCTAAATCCGAAGGCATTTTAAATATCAATCTATTTTCGTTTGTTTTTCTGCCAGAAAATAAACAAAAAAAAATGCCGATCCCAGCTATATACATAGTTTATTTATGTATTCAAGATTTCTTTAGAATTAGATAAAGAAAATGTTGGGGATAAAATATGCATCGGCAAGGTAAGTGATTGATGAATGCTGGGAATGATTGGGGGATCTATGCCCGCATTCCATCAAGAATCAACATAATTGTGCGTGTTTCAAAAACGGACTGAATATATGTGCATAGTTAATGGCAAACATTTTCAATGGTATCGACGATGTAGGTACAGTCTGTCCCTAGCACAAACACACACATGAACGGGGCTCACACGAGCGACAACAAAAAATTGCATAACTTAAAAACAAAAATAAAGACAGAGACAGAGACAAGAGAGAAAACGCGACAAGAGACAAAAAGAAGATCAAGTATAGAGGATTAGGAGTACTAAAAATAGAGCTCTGCTCCACACAAAACATTTCGAAAACGGCAACAAAAGCAAAAGATAATGAAAAGGCCCGAAAACCCGAAAACAGAAAACCGAAAACCAACCAACGAAAAGCCGAAGCTTCGATCGTGGGGCGATCGCGGGTCATATGGTGGGTGGGTGGATGGATGGGCGGATGGGCGGTACTGCTGTGGCATCCATTTACACGCGACCTATAAACAAACCGAACAAACGGAAAATGAGGCCGCGGCCGTTCACGCGTCCAACGTCAGACAGCGACAGCGACGGCGACGGCGACGTCTCGCTTATCAGCCTCGCTTGTTTATATAAAAGCATTTACCACAACAACAACAGAAAAAAGAGAGGGAAAATAAAACGCAGACGTTGAGTGAAATAAAAGGCGTAGCAGAGCCGTATCAAATACAGTAGAAGGTAGAAATATAGTATTAAAGTAGTAGAATAGTAGTAATTGAGTAGTAGAATAGTAGTAGTTGAGTAGTAGAATAGTAGTGGTATAGTAGTAGCATATAGTAGTAGTATAGTAGCATATGGTAGTATGTAGTATCAATAGTAGTAAAAAAAGTAGTATATAGTACTAATAGTAGTAAAAAAGAGTAATATTTTTTAAATTGTTGAAATTCTTGAAATAAAACCTATTTAGAACCTATTTACTATGCAATTAAATATTAAAAAAAAAACCTAACTTTGTGAACACAGCTGTACGTGTGCTGCTAATGGGAAACGATTTGTTTGTTTTTATGTTTATTAACATTATTCAGTTTCCTCGTCATCAAAACAAATTCTTAGGAATAAAAAAAAAACTTGTTTGAACGTTTTGTATTTTTTCTGTTTTTTTGGCAAAACTTGAGTTTTATAAAATTAGAAATTGCCAAGAACGACACGTGTTGTTGTTTGCGAGTTAACTCAGAATTAGTCACTCGGAATAGGGTATAGGGTATAGGGAAAGGTCTCACTCATTCATGAAAATTCATTTTCCGTAATCACTTTTGATTCGAATGTATCATTTCGAGTCAGTTCATGAATCACTCGCGTGATAAAGCTCTCTGGAGAGGAAAATAAAGCAAATATCAATTGCCAATTTGAGAGTTTCTTCGCCTTGAACGCAGATCAGCCTAAATGTACTCAAGTGTTTCCTTCCATTTGACGTTTTGGCTTTTTGCCTTTTTGCCGTTTTGACTCATTCAAAAACATGTTTGTTTGCGCCGACAATCAAAAATAATTAGCGCTCTCTTATCTCCGCCAATTCGAACCGAAAATGGCGAAATGGGCCATAGAAATTTCAAGAAATTCAACCTAAACAATGGACTTTCCGCTTTATTATTGGTAAGGGGTAGCAGGGTCGTGTCGACGTGTGGAAATCTACTTTGTGCATGGCACAAAACGTGCCCCGCAGAGATAAAACCGAGAACGGACTTTGCTTTTATGAGACAAAATCCCGATTAGCCTCCCAATAAAAACGACACGTGTGGGATGCAGAAATAAAAGTGAAAAAACAATCAGCAATTGTTACAAGGTGAGCTGGAGTTTTACTCAGCGAACAAATGACTCACCGAGAAAATGCAAAGGAGACAAATATCAGCTGAGGAGCCCTCATAGGGTTGTCACCCTACCTACTGCGCCCCTATGCAGCTGCTGATACGAATCTCAGATATCTGTAGATAATCCATATATTCTATAATATACGGGTATATACTATACATGATTGGGCGTGAGTCATGGGCAAAAAAGGCAAAAAATCTAGTCACGCACTGCAGGCAAAAGCAAGAGTCGTGGAGAGAAGATAAAGAAATAACTTCAGTCAGCGCGATAATGCGGAAAATGTTATTTAAATTATGCGATACCAGAGGGTATCTTTTGGTGTGCTATCAGTATTCCACTTATCAGTGGCAGCTACGTCCTTCGATATGGTTGGATTTGGCACATAACGAGAGGTTATTATTGAACTTCAAGGGTATTTCCAGTTCTGTACGTATATTTTGGGTTTCTTCTAACTCATATTTGTTTTTCATTTATTTTTCGTACTTCGCGCGACATGGCAACGCTCCTCGAGCTCGTCAAACACACACACACGCACGCACATGTGACGTAGGCAGGCTGTGTGTATTGGTGCCATGGTGAAGAGCGACCGTGGGGAGTTTCAATATGGTGAAAAGGCAACGTAGGCGAAGGGGAAAATGAAATAATTTATTTTTTTTCTCAATTTTATGCATAATTCACTTACTTTTTTGTATTTCTGATGCAAATATTACGAGTTTAAAACCAAAACTCAAAGTTTCGAATCACAGTTGTTGAAAATTTCCGACTTGGCTTCCGCAGAAACCAATTGCTAGTAATTATTTTAACTTTAGAGAATTGCACAGGGTGAGGGGACAAATAATATATCACAAAATGGTGCACGACGCAGTTGTTTTTCCAATGCTTTTTTTTTATACGATTTATGCGATTTATTCGGTTTGTGGATCGAGGACCAGGATCTGGATTTTCCTTACACACACGACACGCAGTGCAGTAGCTGCGTCCTGCAATTTCCCAGGTTCAAAACGCTGGCAAATTTCGTTCCTTTTTTTTTTTTGAAATTATTTATCGCGGCACACACACCGACAAGCAATATGACGAGCCGTACAGAGAGAGAGGGAGGGGAGCGCGTGTCGATTAAATTATTTTTTATTTAGCAAGTCGCTGACGGAATAAACGTGGATCTGATCCTCCAAACGCGAAGTGAAGTCTCCAAGCACAGAAAATTAAGTGAGACGACCAATTCCCAATCGAGTCTTTCCAACCGAGAGTTTCTCAGACCAACAGACGAGTTCCCAAGCACAATTACACGAAGCAAAGGCAAAATTTTCGTGGCGTTGTTCGTTTCGTTCGTCTGCACCCGTGGTGAGTGGTGAATGGTGAGTTGGGAAAACCAGCTCTGTTAGCTGTATGGTGAAATCTGCAGAGAGTTTTATGCTAAGACGGGGGGTGCGGACGAGGGTTCAAAAAGAAATCGCTAACGAACAGAGGGAGAGGGAGAGAAAATGGGCACCAAAAGTAGGAAATAAATTAAGCGAGAAACAGCAGATTGTCGAATGTGTATTCCACCAAAATGTTAAATAACAGTTGAGAACACACAGACGGTGCAAAGTGCACACAATAAGAGGGTTGGGGTACAAGACCAATGCAGCGCCCAAGGGGGGTCCAAACGGCCAAACGGTATTTCCTGCCAAAAACGCCAAACGCCAATGTTTGTGCTTACTGGGCGAGTTGCAGCGACCCTCGGGCTCTATTTTATGGTTACTCGTACGATTTTAAATTAGGCGACGACACACATTTCAACGAAAAAATGGCGTCGGAGCGTCGAAAGAGATAGAGAATAACAGAACAGCCGCAGAGAGCCACTACGCTGCGTCATCACTGCTAACTGCGCATTTTAAAAAATCGCTATTTTATATTATTTTATATGCTATAGCATACCGTACATTGATATCGAAATATTTCCTATATCTGTATGTTGCTAATCTACCGTATGCTAATTTCTTTGTTTTCCATATTTACAATAACTACATTTAACAGTGACAGATTGTGAAATTGGTGTGGTGAGTTTCTTGCAGCTTAACAGCACTACACTCTACCTCAGGGTATTACTCTTCTATGCTGCTTCTGTCAAATAGTAATCGAATTGAGCGTATTGTAAATAAATAATATATGGCTTACAAACAATATATATCTACATATATATATGTATGATCCCAACATAATTACGTAATAACTATAGTACAATGTACAAAACATGTCTTATTGGCCGATCAGTAGTTCCATTAAGTGGATTCTGGAATAACCTTGCCTCTTCCTAGTCCTCTTGATAAATACAAACATGCATATTCGTATTAAGAAATTAAATGCCAGCCATAAAAGAATCCCAATGTTAACGAACTTTATAAACTTAAGGCAAGGTTACAGCAAGCAACCAGACAAGCTCCGAAATGTACGAGACGTAAAAAGGCGAACGATGTGTAGTATTAAGTCGCAGAGTGATAAAAATAAAATATCAGGCACGCCACGGGCTGCCAGCGATTTTTTTTGTATAGAAAACAAAAATTATTTCCTGTTTTCAGCAATAATAACTGAGGTGAGAAATGTGTACATCGCCCTGCTAGATAACATAGTGCGTTTGTTTGAAGCGGGGGTGTTACAGTTGCTCAACAGACCAGTGGCGTAGCCGAATGAGAGTAATTTTTGGTAAAAAATAATTTATTTGACATAGTATATAGTAAATAAAATAAAACAATATAATCAGATTTTTTGTTTAATTTTCCTTCAAAAACCCCCCAAAATGCGCTTCTGCTAAGTATAACAGAGCGTGGTGAGTTTCGATCAGGCAAGAACAATCAGAAGATACGGATTTGCATTTGTTTACCGTTACCCGTTACCCCTTTCCGAAATAAAACGTCGCAGTAATCAGCGGAGAAGGGAGGTAGGTGCAAAGCCAGCCCGAACAATGCGTAAAAAAGTAATTGATAACAAGGTGCGCCTTAAAAAAACGTTTACAACGACGTAGATACAGCTTTGTAGACTTATTGATTATCAAAAAAACTAATCTATCTATATAAGAACTTTGTTTTAAACTTTATTTTAAAATAGTCTTTGCAATACAAGTACTTGCCACAAACAGCAAGTCATGCTTTTGATGACTGTTCATAATTGAGCACTGGCAGGCAATTGAAGCCACAAATAGAGAGTGAATGCATCGCGTATGTTTGTAATGATATGGTTTGTCATGAATACATACAAAAATACCAATTGGTTTGAGATTATGGAGGAGAAACCAAAAAAAGGACAACGGAACAACCCTTGCCCCCCTTTGTCCTAGTCCTTATTTGTTTATTTCCTTTAGACTTTGGTGCATTCAACCTGTGCGAGGAAGGAGACAGGTGCACTAACGACGGCGGCATTTACTGTTTCTCGAGATCAACAGCTGTGCGATGGCGAGAGAAACACTCGGGACTTGGAGACAACGCAATTTGTTGAACTTTAATGCGTAGCAAAGCAAATCGAAAGTGCAGTAAACAATGAAAATGTTGCTAACAGCACTTCCACCACACCCCACACCCCACCCCCCAACCGACCCAACCCCTTCCATTTCTCCATGCTTTGTTATTGTTGGCCTGGCCAATAGGGGGATGTTGTTGCTGCGTAGCCTTTGTTTTGTTCTGCTGAGTAAGCCAATGGCGCATGCAACAAATTGCGTTCTGGCAACATCAGGAAACAGGACACAGTTCTCGATAAATAAAAACTTATTGTTAAAAAAATACTTCTTAATTTTTATATTTTATTTTAGATAAAAAGTTAGGGGACCTCCACTCGCTCTTTGATGACGTAGTTTGTTTTTCTACTCAATTCCAATTGCAATTGGTCGAATTACCCCACAGAATGCGTCTTTCAGAACGAGAATTTGTTGCATGGAAAGTATCTGAAGACCGCAGAGCAAGGAGCCACCCCTACGAAACAGCCAAGTTGTCGTCACCCATGGAGTGATTAACAAAAGCGGTTGATTGAACTTTGTTTGGCCTCCACTCATCCTACTCTGGGTGTTTGTATTTGTGCCAGGTTTGTACTTGAACTGCCCCACATTGCGGTGGGGTGCTCATAATTTTTGGGTGTTAATGACCAGACGACTGACTTTGAACACTGTATAGATATATGTAGATACAAGTCCGGCGATTGTATTCTAAAAATTGATTTATTTTGAATACTTGCATTGTTTTTGGGGATTCCAGATATGGGATTACAAATATTTATAGATTGTTGTTATTTCGTCAAAAGGTGGTTGCCAAGTTGAAGAATTTCGAATTTCCAATCAATTTTCGGCTTTAAAGATTCCTTCGGTTGACGCAGGCTGAGAGATGAATAGCTGCCACAAGTGGGCGTCTTGGTTAACGCCCGCTAAATGGTTCCCAGAGAAGTGTCATTAGACTTGTATTTCGATTTGTATATATTGCTCTGGTCGCTTAATATTTTAGATAATACATAGCTACAATTCGGGTTGTACATCTATACATGTATATACGAATATAAAAAACACGATATGTTGACATACATAAAGGCTGAGATGTTTCAACAGTAAAAAAACATGTGATTGGACGGAATAAGACTTAAGACTAATTACGCAGAATCGTGTATAAAGTTTGTGGTAAGGCACTAGACTGGTGGATGGAATGTTTATGTGAGAAGCATCGGGTTAAGATTGTGCAATTTCGTTGTGAGCTCTCTTTTGTTTGGAAATCACTTCCTTCTTCCTTCTTCAGCCCACGGGCATGGTGGAGACAGTGCTGTGAGGAGTGGTGGGTCGCGATCCGGCCAGCGAGTTGGCGGTGGAGGCGTGCAGCGAAGCCATTGTGCCCATCTGTAAAAGGTTAAACGAAATATATGTATTACTGATTTATGGTTTTACAGTCAAAGGAAAGCCTACGCGTAGATGAGCCAGATCCTCCAGTTTGGTGAGATCCACCAGCTCCAGGAATAGGGAATAGACAACGGCCCAACCGTATATGGACACCAAACAGAACATGCTCCACAGCAGCACCATAATCACGTTGTAGGCAAAGTACAGATCGTTGACAATGGCGAAGAAAATCAGAGCCAAAGCCCGCCAAACTGTGAAGATGGCGAAAGTCCACAGCCAGGGCATCACCTTGCGCTCATGTTCCTAGGGGAAGCATACAATTTTCTATTAATATTTGCATTTTACAATTATGAATGCCAATAAATTGGTTATATTTTGTGCTAATTTCGAGGCTATGACTGTGCAGGATGTTTCTGTTACCCTTTTGCTTAGTAAGCGTTTCTGTGCTCCAAGCTTTTCATGCTTTGTGGGCAATGAGAAATGTTAATGATGCAATTCATTCATGCTTTGATAGTTCTTTCCAAACCCAAACTTACCTTGCGCAAGGCCACACAGAGAAGGACACTGGTCACAAAGTTAACCAGCGCCAGGATTAGCGAAAATAGAGCAAAGACAATCAGCATGTTACGTACTGTAAAATAATAATAATAACTTTGTTATACAATCTTAGATATCATATTTTTTACCATGCTTATTTCCCACATAAACAAACTCGTAGGATATAATGTAGTAGCCATAATGCGTGGATCCTGGCGCCGCCATAGCATAGCAATAAAGGTCAAAGATGCCAGTGGCAATAGTAAACATGGATAGGAACTAGAAATGGAAAAATCGTTGATTTAAATGTAGAAATTCTATTGTAGGTATCTCCTTTTATATTAGGTACTAGGAACCAAAGAGGATACTTTTACAAAAGACCATAGAAACCTACAATGGCAAATAGACCGATGAGCATGGCACCTTTCTGGATATCGATGTACTGGTTGTTTTTCAGCAGCGGTCGCTGGTACCAGGGAATCCTTACCGACCTCGTCGACCGGGACATCTTCGAGTGCAAATTTGTAGACGATCTGAAAGTTCACAGGCCATTCAATTAAAAGTTGTGATCCATAGCTTAGTTAGCATATATACCTTCCCGTCGCATGGGAGTACATCGACGGATTGGAGCGATATGTGGAGGGCGTTTTCCTGCCGTAATTCATCTTGAAGCCTTGCAAGTGACGTCACGGACGGAGAATATGGATTTCTTGCAGGATCCTTAAAACACTGCAAATGGATTTTGATTTTAATTGGTAATAAAAACTTTTGTTAAAGTATTAATCTTTATATGAACCAGGGCGTGTTTGCTTAATTTGTTATTTTGGGTGTGTCAAGCTGGGCTTAAAAGTACCACCAACTTTGATGGCCAATAAGATCTACTTATTGACAATAAAATCAACAAATGCAACCTTATGGCCAAAACACCATCCTTGAAGTTTCATGTTAGCAATAAAAAGGGACTCTATGCATTTATTTACCTTTAAAAAACTAAAAATTAATTACTTCGCAACGCATCAAAAACAAAACCGAACATTAATGTGGCCAGGTGAGTCAGTTATATTAGTAATTTGGCAGCACTGGGATCAATAATAGCGCAACAAGTTCTATCGATAAACTGAATGGCCCTGGGCAGCACTTTTCGATAAATTTTTGATTTACCGCAAAATTTAAACCTTCTTAAGATTATGCAAGTTTATATAATAAACTTATTCATTTTTCTGATTATCTTAGTTATTAAATAAGCTTTTCACTTAACTGTGATGCATTCTAAAAGATGTTATGTATTGTGAAATATGTATATTGTCTTTTGAAATATTTAAATAAATTTAAACTCATTGATTTTCTATAAAACTTCTTATTATTTAAATTAAACATTTAAAAAAATATATATAAGAAATTATAAAAGAGGCATAATCGCGATAAATATATAATTTTTATCGATATATTTATCATTGGATAGCAACCCTAGAGGAAAATAACCAAAATAAAAGCAGGAACACCGATGAGCAAAACAAACTTTCAATTTTAAAAACACATTATAGGATTAAATGACCGCCTGCACATGTCACTGCCGCGCATCACAGACTTTGAAATCCTCGAAAAACTCGGAGCAGGCAGCTATGCCACCGTCTATAAGGCGCGCCACAAAGTGGGACACCATCTCCAGACACATATTATGTACCCATTGAGGCCAATATTTCCGTTTTATCATTGCAGAAACAGCGCACTTTCCACGCCATTAAATATGTGGAAATGTCGTCGTTATCGCAAACCTCGCGGGAGAACCTAATCACCGAAATACGCCTCCTGCGGGACCTCAAACACAAGTACATTGTGACACTGCAGGACTTCTTTTGGGACGACAAGTAAAGCATTGCATCATTGCAGAAAAAGAGCTAATGGTTCATTAAGATAATATCTATATATTCCAACATATAGTCAATTTTATAAACATGTCCATTTTGGTCTTTAAAAAGTCTTCTACTTTTTGTTCAAACTGTTGTTGGCTTTTCTGCAATCTATAAAAAGTACTTCAACACACGCAAGGCTAATGACTAATACCTTCTGACCTTTCCAGGAATATTTACATCGTGCTTGAGTACTGCAATGCTGGTAATCTCTCTGCATTTATTCGAACTAAAAAGGCCTTGCCAGAGAGTACTTGTCGGTATTTTCTGCGCCAATTGGCAGCGGCCGTGCAGTACATGAGAGCCAATGATGTGTCCCACTTTGATTTGAAACCGCAAAACCTACTGCTAACCCGAGGAGCTAATAATGTATCCCTCAAGGTGGCGGATTTTGGGTAGCTATTAGACCATATTCTTTGTTAAAATTGTTGAAAACATAGTTTTTGCCCTCGCAGTTTTGCACAGCATTTGAAGCTGGGCGAGATCAACCAGCAGCTGAAGGGTTCTCCCTTGTACATGGCTCCGGAGATTGTTCGAAAGCATCAGTATGACGCAAAAGCGGATCTTTGGAGCATCGGTGTGATCCTCTACGAGTGTCTTTTCGGTAAGGCGCCTTACAGTTCCAGGACTATTGAGGAGCTGCTGCTTCGCATTCGCACTGCCGAACCCATCACACTGCCACCAAACGCTCGCATCAGCAACGAATGCCACGATCTGTTGCAACGCCTTCTTGCCCACGAGCCCACGGAGCGCATTTCGTTTGACGATTTTTTCGCCCATCCGTTTCTCGATCTCAAGACGTTTCCCACGGAGCATACCCTGCGCAAGGCCATCGATTTGGTTACACAAGCGTGCTCCTACGATGAGAAACGAAACTACAAGGAAGCCTACTACTTATACTGCAGTGCCTTGCAGTATTTCGTGCCTCTTATCACGGAGGAGACGGACGCCACTAAGCGGCAGGCTTTGCGCAATCGAGCTTTGACGTACATGAAGCGCGCTGAGGAGATTAAAAACTGCATTATTGAAGATGAATATCGGATGTTGGCTGAGCGGCAAAAACGCGCGGCAGCTGCCGCATCTGTTTCACCTGCGCATGCCCCAGAGGCTCCTGCTGCTGCCCCGGCGGCCGACCCACAGCCTGGCAGCTCTCGGATGTCGGAAATGCTGGAACCGGATGCACGGTACAAGCAGCTATGTAAGATTATCCTTACAGTCTTTGAAAAATGTATTATAATGAGTATGGTTTTAGTTGCCTTGTCGCACTCAAGCCCGTCCCTGAAGACTGGCCTGGAAATCGGACGAAAGGGAGAGCTGTATTTGTACGAGCGAAAGTTGGACGCAGCCCTGGAATCATACACCACAGCGCTTGGTGTCCTAGTGCCATTTGTTAACAATGAACCCAAGGGGGAGCGACGCAATTTGTTACTGCAACAGGTACGAAAAACATACATATATTGAAGGAACCTCAAGTAAACAATACCTATTACAGTTGGAGTTCTGGATGAAGGAGGCCGAGAGCATTAAAAGCATTCTTAACGCTAAGAATATGGACGAGGAGGAGCAAAAAATGTCCACGGTACGCAGCTGCAGCATACAGTAGAAAACCAAAAAATTATAAATATTGACATTCGAAAAGCAATTTTCGGCGCCTGGAGCGTACTTGTTAGAGTATTTTTGTAGACTTAGTCATGTAGCCTTCTATGAAATTATATGTAATACTATATATCTATATACATTTATTGTATGTCTAAACTAGAATTGCTTTCCACGTATAGCAGAACCAAGACAGCTTTTTCTAACGCTCCATCATTTATTCTATGCAGCCTCTTAGTAATACGTATCTTGTAAAAGTCGTTAAACCAATGGCCTTCCAGCTTCGACCTATGTATGTTACACTTACCCACTTGTTTGTGGTTTTAAACCGTTGTTAAGTTTTAAAGCCTATCATTGTCTATTTTAAGCAATCCTCAGTGAAAACTCTCACATTCCCAGGCTGGTCAAGTCGGACACATTTGTATTTGATTATATTCATTGTATTTCATTTGATTAAAGTGGTTTAAATAAAGAGCAGGAGTCGTTTGATGTTGGCGGAGATAAAGAATAGTGGCGCTCTCTGTGGTTATCAAACAGGCACAATCAGGTATTATCGTTTGCCGTAAATAATCGTAATCTCTCTGTATCGGCAATGTCAGGAAACTTATAAAAGCTGCCGCGAACCCATGAAAACTCAGGTTTTACCTAAAGATGTTGCCGAAACAAGAACTTTGTCTATTGGGAATCGCCCTTCTTGCCATGGTTGGGGTTTCCCATGCAGCTCCTTCACCAAATGGTCGCGTGGTAAACGGCACGGATTCTAGTGTGGAAAAGTATCCTTTCGTGGTAAGTAGGCTACAGGGAATCACAGGGAAGATGAGGAAATTGCGCTTATTGTTGTGAAATACTTGTGATACTTTAAATAAAAACTATAAAATTGGCAGGTCTCTATGCGTGGTGCCACTGGCTCCCATTCCTGCGGCGGTTCCATAGTTTCCAAGCAATTTGCTATGACTGCTGCCCATTGCACCGCCGGACGTACTGCCTCCCAACTCTCCATTCAATACGGAGTGACCACGATTAATGCCACCGGTCCGAATGTTGTGCGCGTAAAGAAGATTATCCAGCATGAAGGCTACAATCCCAACAATAACTATGCCAACGACATCTCCCTGCTGTTGGTGGAAGAGCCCTTCCCAATTGATGGCAAGACTGTAGATATCGTGCAATTACCCGATCTCGCTTACGCCACTCCCCAAACGGATGCCGGTGGTGAAGGTGTCCTTATTGGATGGGGCCTCAACGAGGTGAGCTCTTTTGTACATATAATTATTTGGAAGCTAACTAAAATGATGTCTTTTCAGACTGGTGGCTACATTCAAAACACACTGCAACAGGTCGATCTGAAGATTTACTCGGATGAGGAATGCACCACCCGTCATGAAGGAAGAACTGACCCCAGATACCACATTTGCGGCGGAGTGGATGAGGGAGGAAAAGGTCAGTGCAGTGGCGACTCTGGCGGTCCGCTTATCTACAATGGTCAGCAGGTGGGCATTGTGTCCTGGAGTATCAAGCCCTGCACCGTGGCTCCCTATCCTGGTGTCTACTGCAAAGTCAGTCAGTATGTTGACTGGATCAAGAAAAACCTGATTATTTTGGCTTAGTCAGGGAATTACCTTAACAATTTTCAAATCAATTAAACGCAATAAATTAAACTGATAAATTGGTATTTTTAAAATGGTGTGATTAAACTTAATCGCCTGGGCTTTGTTATAAATCTTTTCCTTGTGGAAAACCAAGCTTTTCAATTGCCAAGCGCATTTGGCTGCTATCAGTTATAATAGTCATTAATTATTATTATTTATAAAATATTATATATTATTGATTAAGAAGCTGGAGTTTTTTAAATCTCTAAATACGGATTGATTTATTTTGATGTCCCTATCCGAAAAAAACTTAATTTATTTGTTCTAAATTGAAAATTGGGTTAGTCCCCAATATACTTATAATTTATTTGTAGTCATCATTAAAGATAAGGGCCACAAACGTAACTTCATTGAAAAACATCATATATAGATCAAGAACAGCGTTGCTGATTTTATTTAAATTGTTTAATGAAAGCCAGACAAGTGCTTTATCGTACCAATGACGCCAAATTTAATTCTCGCCAATCTTAAATCGTAAATAATCCTTATCGGGCAGTATCGGCACTGCCTGACCGAATATAAAAGCGGCTGAAACCCCAGGGGACCAAGTTTATTTAAAATATGTTTCGGAACCAAGATCATTGCCTGGTGCTAATTTTTTGCCTGGCTATCGCCACTCGTGGCCTAGGTGCTCCCCCGGCGGGAAGAGTGGTCAATGGAATCAACTCCAGTGTGCAAAAGTATCCTTTTGCTGTAAGTGGACTCTTCTAAAAGGGTCTACAGTTTAGTTTTAAAAAAGAAAGTGCTATAAGGATATATTTTATTCAGATATCCCTTCGATGCTTTGAAGATGGCGCCCATTCCTGCGGTGGCTCTATTATATCCGAGCTTTTTGTGATGACAGCAGCTCATTGTACTAATGGACGCAGTCCTGAAACACTTACAGTGCAATTTGGTGTAACCGAAATAAGTGTCAATGGTTCAAATGTGGTTGGTGTGAGCAAAATTATTCAGCACGAGGCCTTCGATCCTTCACATCAAAATGCCAACGATATTTCCTTGCTAATGGTGAAGGTACCTTTTGTATTTGATGGAATCAATGTGGCTCCTGTGAGGCTGCCAACGGTGTCCTTTACCACTCCCCAGTTGGATGCTGGAGTGGAGGGTGTGCTCATTGGTTGGGGTCTCAATGAGGTTTGTTTTTTTAAATTATTTTTTGCATGCCAGCGAAATGCTAATTTATTTGAGATTCCTTTAGACTGGTGGCAGTTTGCAGGACACTTTGCAGGAAGTTTCTCTGAAGATTTACTCGGACGAGGAGTGCACTGTTCGGCATAATGGAAATACGGATCCCAAATACCACATTTGCGGTGGAGTCGATGAGGGCGGAAAAGGTCAGTGCAGTGGTGACTCTGGTGGTCCACTCCTTTACAATGGTGAGCAGGTGGGAATCGTCTCCTGGAGTGTTAAGCCGTGTACAGTGGCTCCCTATCCGGGCGTCTTCTGTAAGGTCAGCCAGTACATTGACTGGATCAAGAACAATCAAATTGTATAGACAAAGTCACAAAAAAGAAATTGATCAATAAATTGGCAAGGCATATCTTTTTAAAACGCATTATAAATAATTTTATTCCACGCTCTTTCAAGGGGGCTCGTGGGGCCCGATAAGCTAATAATTTGCAGCAATATGAAGAAAGGCTAGCTTACCAATAAATTAAATAAATTAGTATTACCTGTTATAAATTTCAGTAAATTGGAAACAAATTTGGATTTTTTATTAATCTTTTTCTGTACGATTCCCTTTAAAAATAGGAAAAAATTGTATGGGAAGGCCAATATGACCCACAACGACGGGACAGGAATCTTTGCCAATATTCATCCGATTCTTAAACGGAATACCTTAATCAAATTGTACATCGATTCCCTCTCATTCTGCATTAAAACATTGAACCTTATTTTGGTTTTCTTTTTTTGTAAATTTTTCTGGTGAGACCCCTTTGAAAATTTTGGGAAAATCGTGAATGCGAATATGGCCCACGCAAATGTCTATAATTTTGCCAATAATCATCCGATTCTTAAGCGGAATACCTTAATCAAATTGTATATCGATTACCTTTCAATCTGTATTAAAATATTGAACCATATTTGGGTTTTGGTTATTCTTATTATACATTCTGTAACAATCTAGTAAAAACCAGACAGTAGCTCTGAGTTAAAGAGTATAGTTTGGGAAGCACTGGTAAAGTGGACCAATACGAAGGCAAGCCGAAACGCAGCATCCGCCCCGACCCGTCGATAGACGAAGCTTCCACACTGTCGGCTGCTGCTGCCACGGCTGCTCTGCTTCTTGCGGATGGTGCTACTTCTGCTTGTGGCACAGTCAGTATTTTCAACTCAGACGGAACGCACGGTTGGGCGGAAATAGTTCAAAAAGTAAAGCAACCGTTGTTGTGTGATCGAATTCAGAGTGTGAACAAAATATAACTCACATAAAAACTTCCAATTTCCTAAAATAAACAAACATTTGAACAAAAACTTTTGTGTTAATGATTCAGAATGAAAAACCTTTGTTAAATTGTTGTGTTATTAAATTTTATTGCAAAGATCTTGTCAATGATGTTTCCTTTGGATTTTTTACATTTGCCATTGAAATTGTTAAAATGAGAAAAAAATATTTGATTAGCCCCTGCAGAAGGCGGAAGGTCGCCCATTATGATGGGCAAAATTCGTTGCATTCATTCGTTTAATTAAAATACAGAACGAAATAGAGCACAAAAAAAAAGAGCAGAAATGACTCGTTAATTGGCTGCTGCCGGGGCAACACTGCGAATGAGTGATTCTTGGGCTTGAAATTCGAGCAAAAAATGTGGGCACAACAAGAAACTGCAAGCAGGCCACAGATTGATCCACTCGACCGCTCCACGCTTCCTGGCATCCTGGCAAGCTGGCAGCTGGCATGCTGGCATTCACGCATCATACATATTTTACAAAATCAAATCAAAGCTCAAAAGTAGGCAGCCAAAGTACACAATGAGAGGTCGTAATACGATTTTGGGTTGCTCTTGCCGCTCCTCAAAGTATTTTCGGAAAAATTCGTGGAAACACTCAATGCTGAACGCATAGAAAAGAACTTTTCAACACGACCCCCCACCATACAATCCTTTTAGCCACCCTCGCACACACCCATCAACACACACACATTCTAGAACACTTACACTCGCGCATTTAACTAACAACAAAAGCAATTTGAAAACAATTTTTCGAGTTTCGAGAAAAACGTGCGGCCCTGTGCGGTCGTGGCCTACATGCTTATGGCTCAGCTCCCGGCCTGAAAACAGGGCGTGGCAGCTCCTGGCAATTTGTAACATTTCATTTGTAGCATTTCTATGCTGGCCCTCCGCTCTGGCACTGCCAGGGTGCACAAACAAAAGGTGCATGCAGCAAAAGTTCCAACTGCATCGACAGCCATTGTGATTTATAAAGTGTCATGAACTCCCAAATAGATAAAAAGCTGGAAGCACTGCTGGAAAGATCTAAATTTGGCATTTTATTCTTGGAAAGTTCGTGGGGTTATCCAATTCGTGTGTATTAAATAATTTAGTTTCATTTTTGTTTTATAATTGGTTCGAGTTTTTGGTAAAAAATTAGTAAATTAAAAATCTTTAGTTAAGAAAAGAAAGTAAAAGGTTCTAGAAACTTTGTACAAACTTCCCTCTATTTCCTACAAACTTTTCCCTATTCCAAACAAACAAAGAATAATAGTTTATTGCTCATTGTAATAAGTTATAAAAATGTATATCTTAGCTTAAATTTAATACCCAGAAAACATCGTTGACCTTTGGCAGCAGTTTTTTAACAATATAAATATCAACCAATATAATTACTTACATAAATAAAGTAATCAAATAACCACAACAGAAACAAAGGCTTCCCAAAAAAAAGAACAAACTAAACGATTCCACGGAGGGAACAAAGCGAAATTGCAATTTCAGTGAGTGCACGCGTCCTGCCTGTCACTGTTTCAGTTCGTCAGTGTGCCAGTAGTGGCAGTAGCACCTTTGTGTCCGCGTGTGTCCGTGTTAGTGAAGGCGAACTTTGTGTGGTAAAGGTCAGGACTCACATATGAAAATGTCGTGCGCCAATCAAGAAGCAATGTCAACAAAAGCCGCTGTCACCGCCGACGAGGCAAGCAAGGCCTCGTCAAAATATTCATCAAGCTCTTGGTCCATGGACTCGGGATCGATGTCGGCTAGATTCTGTACTCTAAGGGCTAGTCCGAAAACCATGGCCATGGCTATCCTGGTGGCCATAATCTTGTGCAGCGGCAGTCTCGGCATCGCCGACGGCCTCAAGTGCCACATGTGCGGCCAGTACAACGAGGGCGTGGGCTCCATTACGCCATGCACCAACTACACCAAGGACATTGCCCATCTCTACCTAAAAGAATGCACCAAGAAGAGCGAGAAGTACTGCGTGGTGAGTCTTCAAATCCCAGAAAAGTTTTATCAAAAAAGTTCGAGCTTCAATCTTTGATTTATAGTGCAAGTCACCTCCAAGTGCAAGTCAATATTTTCCACATTCCATAAATCAAATAAACTTAATATTATTGTCGCTGATTTAAAAAACAACTTCAAAATAAAACTATCGTGTTTTGTGTTTATTTTTTATTGGTTTCTCGGTGATATCTCTGATATTATTCTATAATTCTTCTTAACAATTTCGTCTCTCTGCTATTGTCCTACCAATCGATCTGAAATGGAAACGTTGCATTCATTTATTTATAGACTCATTTATTTTGGTTCATTGCTACTCATTGTTGTCATTGTCCGGAAAAGTTAAAAGGCAAACCAAGAGCAAATGGCGATAGCTTCGATTCCCTTCCGTCATTCCAGCTCTTGGCTTCCTTGCCATCCTCCATTGATGACTTCTCGAGTTGATGTTTCCGTTTTATTGTTTTTCGCCTGTACTCATATTGAATGTGTGTCTCTGTTTGTTTTATCTCCTTATTGGCCATGTATATGTATTTATATTGTTTTCGGAGTAAAATCGTTGGCAGTTCTCCTGTTGTCATATTTTTCTTTTCAGTGCCCTTCGAAAAAATAGAGATAAATTGGTTTTAGGAACAAAGTAAATCATCTGCTTGAGTTGAGACAGTTTTGGGGTTTCTAAAATAGAAATGGTGTTGCAAAAAACGCTTCAAAAAATGGTAAAAGGCAGCTTTATAATTAACAAAAACATTACCATTGTTTTTTGGGAATTAAAACTGCATTATCCCTTTGTCTCTTTTAAAGTGCAGCTTTTTAGACGTGTAAGCTTTTGTTTTCTGTTATCATTCCTAATGAGTCTGTTCTCAGTTTCTAAAACTGGAAATTTAGTTTCGTTTTGTCTTAGTTACGTATACGCACCGTTTTCCAATTTGCGGAGATGGTAGCACATCAGCTCGGGGAATCGCGCAACTGTCTCCTTACCTCATCTCCTACTGCATCACTCGCAGCCCCCTGCTGGGTTCACCTCCTTTCCCCTTGAATGCGCCCTTCCGGGGGGCGAGGTAAACTAATGCAAACCGCCTGGCTGGCAATTTCAATTAGTTCTGCGGTCGTCGAGCGGCTTGCCTTGCATCGCCCATCGCCCGTCGACAATCTCTGACAAGCGGCACGTGTCTCCGCCTTCAGTACTTGCCTTGATTGTGGGCATGGCAGCCCAATTGTGCGCATAAATTGCGGCATATTGTATGCACTCGATCCGCCAGTATTCTCCAGTGTGTGCCGGAGTGGGTGAGGCAGCCTGGGTGAGTGGGTGTGTGTGCAGAGCACTTAACGAATTGCAGCGGTAGCAGGGACTGGATATGAAGCTGGAGCCTGGTCCTGGTCCTGGTGCGGGATCCCCCAACACATAGAGCTGCTTGGTTGTTTGCGCTTTGGTAATCATTAAATATTTAACACCTACTTGCCATGCACAGCTGCCAACTGACTGCCGATTGCAGGCCCATCTTCCCCCGGATTTCGCCCCAAAAACGGAGGCCCATAAATTGTTATTTTCTGCGGCGCTCGGTGCTAACACGTCCCGCTCATTTCATCGGGCCCGCCCACTCCTGATCGCATTTCCATTCCCCTGGGCATAATTTAGTTTCCCGAACGGTTTTTCCCTGGTTTCGTTTGAACTCGACATCGGCTTTCAGTTGAAATTAAAGGAAGTAGGGAAAACGATTTTTCTCACATTTCATGGTCGGTGAAACGTTGCCACATAAGTGGTCGTCGAAAAACGAGTTGAATACTATTTTATCTGCCACTATGCCATTAAATTTGATTTCCTCCGCTTTTCCCCAGCTCGCATTATTGTATAAAAAGCGAATCTTTTTTTCCATCTGCGGACAAATTGCATTTAATTGCAATTGGCAGCTCAATGCAACAACTAAATGATATGAAATTTATGGCAACACTGCGGCTTTTCTTATATACCCCAAAAGTGTGTTTTTATATCATATTTTAATACGCATTTAATGTATTATTTTTTAATTTAATAGTATCACATTATAATTATTTATTAGGACAATTTGGCATATTTACCTATTTTTTGCGTATATCTTAGCCACGTTAGTAGATTAATATTTATTGTGATTTTAAGTAGATTGTTTTTAATTGTTGGTTCTTGTGACAAGTCAACAAAAAACTAACTAACGAAGGATTTTAAATGTCCGGATTTATTTGGAATTTATTTGAAAACGACGAAAAAAAGTCAATTTGAATTTTTAATAAGGGAATGTTACGTTTATTTATGAATTCCTAAACTCACGGTTTTTATTTATGCAAGGATTTGAATAGTAGAGGAGGCGGAACTAGTTGTAACAAAAAAGACAGAAGGAAGAATATTTTTCCCATTTTAATTGGTAGGAAAAAATCAATTTTTTTTGTCCATCTTTTGCTCTGAAACGTTGTCCAAATGTCACAACAAATAAATTGACAAGGATCTGGCATCTAGGGCCTGGGAAATGTGGCTGAAAATGATGAGGAAAAACACAAAAGCAAACAATACTTGACAGCGTTTTACCCTCCGAGTCCCGAGCATTTCTATTTAGCTTTTATCTCTCCTTTTTTGGCGCCTTTCTGATAATTGCCATTCATTTTGTTATTAACAGCTTCACAGACACTTAATTAGCGTCATAATTTATGCCAAGCCGCAAAAGTAAAGAGCAAGCCCAAGAATGCCAAGATGGTGATGTTGATGTTGTTGACGATGTTGATGATGATGATGATTCTGCCATGTCCTCCTGTGGCCACAGCCCGAAAAGCGGTCAGGAGAAGAAAAATATGTTGCAACCCGGAAAGCAGGGAAAGAACACAAAAAAAGACTTCTTGTTTAAATATTAACCAACGGCATAAAGACCGTGCCGGTAGTTTCGTCCACTCCACTCGACTCCTTGGATCTTCGCCATAAAAGTTGAAGTGCTTTTGCCACAGTTCGGTGTTTTGGTCGGTGTTGTTTTTGCGGTTGTTGTCTTGGCTGCTTGACCTGATGTCGTCTTGTTTTGGCCAAGTAGTTACTGTTTTTGCTGATTATTTGCTTTATGTTACACGTTAGGTGGGATGCTGGGGGCCCCCCAAGAATAAGTTACTGGCCCTGGCGCCGTCTGCCGGGCTTCGTCTTATATATATTTATGAGTTAAATTTGTATTCAAATTAGTTTAGCCACCCGTTTTGGGTGGGCAGCGCGTTGAATGCATAATTCATAATTTCAATAATAAGTACCGGGAAAGCAAAAACCTCTTATTCACACACATAATCTCCATCTTGCGTCTCCTTGAGGGGAAGGGATTCGACAAACAAAAAACAATGGAAGTCTATTGTTAAAAGGGGTCGCTAAGGGGGGCACGAAAACAAATACGGCCTGCATGTATGCATGAGGGTGTATATTTAACCCTTGACCTCATGGAGAACATAAAAGAAAATAGGATGCAAGCGAAATGTGAGAGATATGGGGATCAAATAGGCATCAAATTAATTTCTAGTTTTTTGTTATTGCCAGGATTAAAGAATTTCATGTATTGTACAATAGAAACAAAAAACTAAACGATTCATTGGTTTTTAACAAAACCTCCAGTCTAGGCAAAAAATTCTTAAAAACAAGTAACAATAATAACGAGTGATGGAATGCAAAACCTTCGGCAGGATATTGCAGTATCAATTCTCAGTTGGGCTGCAAAAGGCATAGGCAAGGATCTTGTCCTTTTGTTGTTTTTGAGGCTACGTGTCTGCTGGAAGTAACAGAAAAAGCCCAAATGGCGAAAAACAGAAACGAATTTGGGGCCAAGTCCGTCCGGCCACGCCCCTTCAGTTGTGGCAAGAGAATGCCCGGAAAAACGAAATGCAAATATTTTATCTTCATTTTGGTTGTCGTACATTCCCCGTGGCCGGCATTGTTGTTGCAATTAGGAATGTTTACATAGCCCTGCCCCCGGACAAAAACGAACAAAATCACTTAAAACTTGGCATTTTGCCTTCATTCATTAATCTTTTTAATGATTCGTAATATGGCATGTATTTTAATTTAAAAAATATAATAGATTCAACATAATTTCAACATTTGTAATATTTTTCCAGGTCTTTTAGGTTCTTAAAGTTGCAGCACCTTTCGTAAAAACTAAAAACCATTTGCGGAATTTCCACATAAGCTATTTCGGCAGGTATTAATTGCAATTCGTCAATGCCCTTGAATTTGATTAAAAAGGATATTTCCCCGTTGTCTTTAAAAGCTTCCACGATGTATCTCGCCTCAAAATCAAATGAAAATGGATTGTCCGTGACGAGGCTCGGGTCCAGCTTTAAACGCTTCGCCTTGTTTTGGTAAGAGGCATTAAGTTCCTCTTCTATCTTAAGAAGGCGATGTCTTTCAAAGGAATTTATAAGCGCATCACAGTTTAGATATGAAGCTATTTCCCAGGTGTTGTCCTCATCCGGACAGTTTAACCAATGCACTTGGTATTCAAGTTGATTCTTGGAGTTAATCCTTCTATTCAAAACCTTGTCCACGACATACTCCTCGTCGTCATCCGGATTCACATTCTTTGTTGTATCAGAAGAATCTTCGTCTTTCGACATATTTTCTAATTAAAATATATATTTTGATGGCGGTGGAAAAGTCTATATTGTTTATTTTTTTTTTCCTCCAGAACTGCCAACTTACGAAAATATGTGATTTTTCATACAAACAGAAATTGAAAGTATTTCAAGTATACAATCTCAATTTCAACCCGATACCTTGGCTATATCTTGGCTTGGGCCACAGTGCAACGGTTCCGAGGCGAAACTTCGGAAAAATATCGTAAAAAATTATGCGTAAACTTGGCGGAAAAGTTTGAAATACTCGTGCTGGCAACTTTTCTGAGGTTTGCCTTCGGGTATCACGATATTTAATGAAGAAAAACTTGTTTTTAAAGACGCAACTTTCCGAAGCTCCGAAATCGATGATGGATTGCTTTACATGAATATGTAGCAGCCGCATTATAGGAAGATAAATTAAAAAAACTGTCGTAAAGGCTGCATTTGATGCAGGATAAAAAGAGACCAGGGGCCATCCTGTCAAACGCAGATATCCGTTTTATTATTTTATTGCTTGGGCAAAGCTGCCACGTAACTTGTATTAAATCGACAAACTTTTATTGCCCGAAATTAAAAGCTCGATTATGCGTGTTGCCGTGGGCCAGATTCGGTGGATTGGGTGACTTTTTAGGAGCCGGGATTTACATGGCAATGCGGCAATCAAAGTGTGCAGTGAGTGTTACGTGAACGGAATAAATCAGCAGTTCAACGATTGCGACGGATGGAATTTTAGAGGTGCTGGTGATGGGGGAAAGGAAGGTGAGGGAAAAGTCAATGCAAATACATAATAAAATGTTCGAAGACCTCAAGTGCAGCCGTCAAGAGGGTCCAGATAAGTGGAAAGGGGCCTGTGTAATAAAGCCATAAACGGGGGCTGGCAATTTCCGTGCGGCGAGTTGTGAAATCAGCGCCAATCTTGGCGAGCGGAAGCGGAAGAGTGGCAGCAAGGATAAAAGTCGAAGTGACTGCCTAGGCCATCATTTCCGGCAGCCATTGATTGGTACGACAAATGGTTTTGGAAGGGAGTAAGTCAGAAGTCCTGCCCAGGGTGCTTTCCTGAGTATATTCAATGTAATTGATAAGGCGGCAGATAGGCGGCAATGACTGGAGTCCTCTTCCACACACGTAAACTCAAAGACTTTAAGCAAACATACTGGTACATACACACAAAAATATCCGCCTTTCGCCTCCATCTCATCCCTACCATATAGAGGCACTCAATTAAGAAAACAATGGCGGCTCAGTTTGTGCGGCAATTGAGTTTTTTGCCATCTGCTTTAGTCTTCTTTGTTTTGATTTCGGCTTTGGGAGAGGCTCCTCTGATTACCCCTTCCCTTCGGGCCACTAAGACGCTTAGTCTCGCCACAAGCCCATTTCAGTTCTTGCCGGTTTTCGTATTTGACTAGGCCCGGCCGAAACCGCCAACGTTATCCTTTGCCTTGCCTTTTAACCGACTTCAAGGCATCGCGTTTGCTTTATCTCATGCTCATTAGCCGTTGTCTTTGTGGCAATTTGGCTGTCATTTTTTGTCGAGTGAGTAGTTCCTTTGTTCGCTTCAGGACAACTTCCAGTTCTATTTTATCATCATTATAATTATTGTATGTTTGTTTTTTCCCAGTAGTTGGGTCAAAATGGAACGGAAATTTTGGCCAGCGCACATAAGTAGGCAATAGGTTTTTAATGCAAGTTTTTATGACAAAGGTTTCGAAAGTTTGGCAATATCATACAAAACATTTTAATAACTTGAAGTTTATTTTAATTCCGACGTAAAAATTGCTATTTCCTGTCTCTGATTGTTTCAATTTGGTTATTAAGTATTTAAGGGGCTTCTCCCTGGCTGACTTCCATTAACAGCTCACACATGCTGCACAGAAAGTTTTTCAACACCAAGAACAATAATTCATTTATTTCAGCCACAACACACACGCTCATACACTAACCAGCCAGGATAAATGTATTTTTTGGTATTCCCAGTTGGACTGGCAACTATCTGTTGGTTCTTTTGGTCTTCGCCATACAGTTTGAGGCATTGTAAGCGATTTAAAATGTTGTGCCACACACACCCAGAAAATATGGCAACTGGCAGTTGGCAGTTGGCACATGGGAGTAGTGTCGACCTCCATAGCTCCAAAGTTGTTGTTGTTTTGCGCATATAAATGATTTTGATAACGCGCACTGACATTTTGTGACTTCATTATTCTAAAATTCAAATTATGCCAACGAAGAATGGAATTTGGCAAACACAAACAGAAAAACGCCGAGCAACAAAACGAAATGAAAAAGTGGGTCAGACTGTGGCTGACAATACGTTTTATTAGCTCTCTAGGCAACCGAAACGCAGGCATATTCGTAGAACGTACCATGTGCGTTATTTGGCCATGTTACGTATACGCCGGGTATGCAAATCTGAGAGTCCCTGCCCTTGTCCCTTTGGCTAGAGCTACGAGTGACGAACCGCTGTGTTGCGTTGATAAAGGTCCTCAAGGCCCCGGGATTCCACAGACAGGATTTAGTAATGCGACTGTTTCGCGTCAAAGCCACTTTCCCAGTTCATCGGCCATGCTCGCTCGCCTGCGTCCTGGCCGCGTAATTTATGACTCGAAATTTATATCATTTCTTTTGAGACAGACAATTGCCAAGACACTAATAAAATTTATTTCTTGTATATAACTTATGAAAGGCAATATGGCGCGAAAACTTAATGAAAAATGGTTGCTCTGCAGTGTCTGAACTGAAACGTGTTTTGGCCCTCCTGCTCTTTGAACAAAGCCTTCTGGGCAAGCAGCTGTGACCAACTAATAACCAGGGGGCGTGGCTAAACGTGCACGAAAAAACTTTTTACATAATTTTTCTCCACTCATTTCTTTCTCTTCCTTTGTGTGTGCATGAGTAAGAGTGTGTTTGTGTCTGTGCGGGTGTGTGTGTGTCACAACATCTACTAAAATTTTTATAAAGCTGATGCTGAGCTTTCGGAGCAAAGCCAAAACGGAAATCCTTAGTTTCCTTATGACAACGACATCCTGGCACAAACCAAAAAAATGTCAGCGACAAAAAGCAGAAAAAAGAAAACCGAAAACACAGCGAAACTTTCGCCAAGCGGGAAAGCTGCGGAGAGAAAGTGGCAAATTTTTTATTAGATTTCGCTGCAGTCACTTAAAGCGTCGGATATGGCAGTCGCGTCTCAACTCGCCCTTGGCAAATTGTTCGTTTCCGTTGAAGGCATTTACACTTTTTTAACGGAAACGATGGCATATTGGCCATCGATATCGCATCTTGGGTTATTAATTGACAAGCCTCTTACTGGCTGTTGGCTGTTGGGTTGCATTCCTTTCTCGATTCCCAACAGCCATTTATATTAATCAAGTGAAAAGTCAAAATGAAAATTTCCGACACCATCAATCAAGTTCTGGTTGCTGCCATGGAAAGTTTCGAACTTTTTGGCAAAAACCAACAATATGCGAATATAGTAGTGTTGCATCCTCGGGGAGTGAAAATCAAAATGTTTACTGAAACTCAGTTTTCCGAAAAGTTATCAATAAACACACAACAGCCAGAGAAACCAAAGGATAAATCAAACTAGACGTTTTGAGGCAAATGTCAAAATCGAAGCATTAAATACACTATCTTCACTTGTTTCACAGGTCACCTAAAATGACATATATATTTTATTTTGGAATAATTTTGTGAAATCAGAACTTCACCTGTAACTTCAAGTTAAATTCTCTTGACAAACTTTTGAAAATAACTGGCAAGAGAAAGCAAGGGAATATGAAATTTCTTGATGAAACTTTTATCACAAAACAAAACTCCACATTGGACCTTCTGCTGCCTTTTTCCTGGTTTAAGCCCAATGTTGGTCTCAAAACAATTTCGTATATTTTACCCAAGTGAATAATGTAATTTGGTTTAACTTCGGAACTGCGACAAGTTGCGAAATTTCATAACATCGATATAAATTTCTTTGTCTGTGCCTGGAGCTCTCCTGATCAACGTCCGCCTATTCGGGCCATGTGGGCCATAAACGAAGTCATCGACGTTGTAAGTCATTTCAAATTGTTAAAGGCCACATGGTGGTCGGAGAAGATGGCCCTTAGTCCGTAATAAAACGCATAAAAAGGATCTGTGAAAATGGGAAATTCTGTTGCAGTTTTTATATGGCCATCTCTCTGCAGCATTGCAATTTGGGGCATTGTCTTTCCATCTGGGGCTCTGTGCTTCATTAGGCGTAATGGTGGTGCAAGTTCCCTTTTTATGGCAACGAATACTTGAGAGTGAGTCGTCATCTTGGCCTGGATTCGCAATAGCCGTTAATATTAATCATACTAAAGTTGCTTAACTTATTCAAAAATTCATTAAAACAACTGTAAACTATGATTACTACTCTTTTTCCACGAAGACATTTACACCCAGGATATTCTTGTTATCCTAATGCGATTTCTGGGGTCAGCTCACCTGGGATACGCCCGACTGAGTTAGGTCAGGTCATTTGTATTCTTGACATAAATTCGCTTAAGTGAAAAAATCATTTTATCTCAAATGCAAATTATTTTATAAGTGGCTTGTATCGCTTTATTTTAGGGGTTTCTTAGTTATTATTGTGGCCCTCGTTTGACGCCATGCGCCATGCAGAAGATGGTCTTTATATTGACAAAACTGAACTCAACTAAATCTATTTCAGCAAAACAGGGCTTAAACCACTTCAGCTTTTAACCCACTAACAACCCGTCGACAGGCGGCAGTGCATGACAGGAGTGCAAAACAACTCGTAAATGTGGAAATTTTTCAAAAACCAAACCGTTTTAATGCCAGTTGGCTGCATTTGCATCCGCACATTGGGGAACATATTTAGATTTCACAAAATAAACACAAAAGTTTGCAGGAACCGAGATTTAAACTATGAAATGCTAACACTTTCAAGGAAAATATGCTTTAAAACTTCAAATTAGAAACCAAGATGAATAATTACCAGCTTAGGTGTTGTCTGAATTCGAATCATTCTCAAAATCCTTTCATCGCATCCCGATCTTGAAGTCCTTCGGACGACATACTTTGCATATGCTTGTGAATGACATTTTGGCATATTTTCGCATTTTATATGCCTGGCCCAGTTTGTTCTGGGCCAGTCTTGGCTTTAAGGAAACAGCTGCCAACGGCGTTTCGCATTCATTCGGAGCAAATTTGAGGGATGTGAAAGGAGAGCGGATAGTTGGCGGATAAAGGAGCTAATGGAGGTGGGCAGGGGGTCCCAGGATGACTGTGGTTGTTGGCCGGCTTAGAATTGTGGGCCAGAATTTCAACTATGTGTTTGACTGGCTAACAGCACCATCACTTGGCCTGGCTGGCCAAAGGCTGCATGCAGCATGTGGCATGTGGCATGGAGCATGGCGGCACGTGTGCTGATGAGTGGCTCTGGCAGTTGCCGCCGTATGGGTTTGGAGTCTGCAGTCTGGAGTCTGGGATGTGGGATCTGGGTTTTGGGATCTGGTGTTTGGTCTATCTACTATCTGCTGGATAGCTGGATATCCGTGTGTGTTTGCCTTTTCGGCGACTGATGCTGATATGCAGCCCGACTATACTCACACTTGCAGGGAACAATCAAAGTCATGTTGACGTTCAATTTAGCCGCTGTTGATTTGTGTCGTAGGAATTTTCTGTTTTCTGTTTCTGTTTTGTTTTCTTACCATTTTTTTGTGGCTCTGTTTCGGCTTTTTTTCCCGTTCTGACCTCGTTCTTGGCCCCCTGTCCAGTGTTACGCAACTAGAGTATGTTTTTACAGTTTTTGTTGCGAGGTCGCCTTTCCTCAAGCGCCGTTTTATTCCTGCCAGGAGGAAAAAAATTGTTTATCCGTGATTTATGGCGTGGAATTTGTGCTTACGTGGCAACTGCACCGGCGTCCCAACCAACTGCTCTTCCTCCTCGTCCTCATCCTCATCCTCAACCTTCTCCCTCTCACCTGGCTCCTAAGCACTTTAGCCCGTCGTCATGTCAGATCTGCTAATGCCTTCAGCCGTAAGTCTGTGAGAAATTTCCGAACGAAGCTCCGTTCCCCTGATCATCTGTTACGGCTAAGCTTTTCATTTCATTGCCCACTTGGCATTTTCCGGGAATTCATCCATCATGCCCCAAGCGGGAATTTGTGCTTTTGGACATATATTTTTGAAAACACACCTAAATTGTAATCTAAACAAAAAGGTTTATTGTTTTAAATATGTTCTCGACCGCAAATTAATTAAATAATTTTGGCGAACCTTTCAAAGCAAATTTAATTATTTCAGTAAAACAGTTGTGATGACCCCGAGTATCAGGATAACTGCAGGATAAATGCAACACCAATAGTTTCACGGTTTGTTTGCCTTTCCTGTGAACTCGAAACTTAAATAATTTATTCCACTAATGCGATGATATTACAAACCAATTCATTTGAAAGTGGATTGCTTTTCTAATACGAGCTTATGCAGGCGATAGGATTTATGGACCTCAACCGAACCAGCGATTATCATATTTTATTGTTTGGCCCAAAAGCAGGCACAAATGTTTATGGCCAGGCCAACTGGCATCATTTATCAGCTGCAAGCCAAAGCCACTTAATGGCAGTAGCTGACACGCCTTTTCCCCTCCGTTCCCTCCGTTTAGATTCAAAAGTCAAACCGCAGAAAACGCCCAAGATTTGAGCATATAAAACAGAGCATTATTTGCAGGCGGTAACAGCTAATGCAGGATATTCGGTGAAAGGCGGATAATAGTGCGGAATGGGAGCAAGGGAGGAGCCATAAGTATACCCTTCATAAATCTACGCAAAGCACATTAAAATATTTCAAAGATTTGGGGAAAGCGGCAAGTTAAGCGGCTGAGGCTGCATTTGAAATAAAACGCTGAGCAGGCTGCCTGGCACTGGAAAAATGTAAAAGAAATATACAAGATAATAGAAATGCAATGCTCTGTAAAAAAAACTGGGGGCCAGAAAATAAGCAGACGCCAGCAGGGAACATAGGAATCTGGGTAACTCACCCAAAAATGTGGGGTAACTGGTGGAAAAAGCCGGGAAACTACATTTCGTCCTGATAAAAGAAAAATAGTGAAAATAACTTGGTCGGAAGTGCATGAACTATGCATTCCTTGGCTTCGTTCACAACATGAATGGCGAATCATTTAGGAAATCAAGGAGTCTTTTAGACCTACAGTCCCGTAAAGTATATGCTAGCATTTTCATATTAGAATGATTTATGCGCTGGCATACACACTTGGACGCGAATTATTTGAATGGCGGCTTTGTGGCAAACAATGGCGTCGTGTGGCAGTTGCAACAAGAATAATTGACGGCATTTCAGGGCCCAGCTACATTCAAAATATGTGGCTACAGTGGCAGCTCATTAAGTCAATTGCTATGTAGAGTATTTTGTGGTTTCTGGCTGATTTGTTCAACCAAAACATTGTTCACTGTACATAAAACTGGGAAAAGGATATCTGCGACATGCATATGGAATTTAGAATCGCTTAAGTGTCAACTGCCTGGCAGTATTTTGAGCACCATATCGTTTGTCTTTTTTGCCTGGAGGCCCTTAAAAACGCAGAATAACTTGGTTATTCCATTCAGAATTCTGCACGTATTTGACAAGTTTATGGTAACGGCGTGAGTGTGTGGGTTCGAATGGCCCAGCACCTAAGGAGTATGCAGCATAAACTGTGCAAATTACAATAAATTGCCACATTCAGTAGCTTGAGTGTATGTGAATAATAATGCCATAAAATTGTAACATTTTATGACCATGACATGGAAACGTTGAACGTGGCAAGATCCTGGATGTCTGATGAGAAGAAACCACCGTTTCTGATGACGAATTTCGATGCAGATGCATTGCGGATGCGGTTTTGGTTTGTATTAATAAAGCCAAGAAACGTACCTGGCCATATAAGCCGACTAATTGCGGCTTCTGGTTGGCAAATCTTGAAAACCGCTTATGGCTTTGACATGCCAGTTGCTTTCACAATGGACTAAGAGACTGGCACATCTATTCATTCGTAATTTTTATACATTTTCAAGCCACTTTGCAACTAAGTTCTACTTAAATTCTAATCCATTTCCACCATTATATTGGGATTTATATTTCCTACTAAGGAACCTTTTCGGGAGTAAAGAGATGAATCTCTTAAAGCACGTAATTAATGATCAAGCTGATGGCAGTTCAGGGAATTTTATTGAGGCCATTTTTTACCAGCATTCATATTTCTGGTTAATGAAAAAATTTATGCAAGGTTAATTAATTTTAACGAGCCTGCAGCGGCCGCAGGACCAGAAGAAGGAGCTGCAAGGAGTTTCGCTTCGCCTCGCAGCATAGCTGACAAACGACAAGCAATAACAGCAACAATATGAAGTAATAAAAATGTGGCGAACAAATGCTTGTATATAGTAATTACCAAGTGGTTTTCCATGTTCCAGGCGACCTTGTGCCCAGACCAGTTAATGGTGGGGACCCGAAAAAAAATAAATAAAAGGCGAAAAGGAAAACAGGCGAAGGAGCAAAGGAGCGTAGGAAAACCCAAACAAAAATGGTTGCCAGCTGGAGTTGAAAATTTGATGTCATAAATCACACACGTAAATTGTGACACTCGTTAATTTTAACGCTCGAATGTCACTCTCCTGGCGCATAAATGTGTTTCGCCGAGTTTGGCACACACGCTGTGCCAAGTGTCTGGCATTTATCAAAGGATCCAGTTTAAATGTGCGTTTTGAGATAATCTATGACGATTTAAACTTTTTTAATCGAGCCAATTAAACGCGAAAACCGACTGAAATTCGGAAGAACCAAAGAACACACATTCGGGTGTCTCATATAGTGTTATATTGCAGTTTCTCTTGTATGCTCAAAAACCAGAGAAAGGACCTAAATTAATTAGTAGCAGAAAAAGAGTGACGTAAAAGTTCAACTTTCACCCCTTTCTGGTGGGATATACATAGTTAAAAAGTTTTCACCCCAAAACGAAAAGTGTAGGTTACGTAACCGACAACAAAAAACTATAAATAACGAAGAAACGAAGTACCTGCAGGTATCTCACGAAATTTCATTAGAACGTTTTCTTACAAAACAACAAAAAATTGTCGTGAAAGTTTCGCAGAGTACCGAGACCTCTGGCTTCAAACAAAAAACAAACCACATCCACTAAAGTTTCTTTCACTTTCTAAATGAAATTTTAAGAACAGCATCTGACGCGACCCAAAAAGATTGTCCTTCCAAAATTAACACTTTAATTTCATTTAATGCAATGCAGCAACAATCAATCAGTTACTCCCCTTGGTCGAGGAGGAATCTCGTAGGTTCCTGCAACCTTTGTCCCATGAGGTGATTGATGGTCTAATTGATTGATCGATTCGATATATGTCCGTTACCCAAGGGTGTGATAATGCCCATTTAAAGTCTATATTTGTATTGTGCCCATGCAAATTTGATGGAAATGTTTTTATTGTCAGAGCTTTACATGAGAAATGATGCGAGATGGACAAACAAACTGAGCTGATGAGAGCGCGCCTGTTATATAACCAACTAATAACAATTTACAAATATTTCGTTAGTTATTCAATAAACCAAACACACATAAATAATTACACGTGCACTCGCATTGCAATTTTATGGAAAATAAACACAGAGAGTCGGATTGGCATGAAAACTAATATTGACAATGGAAAGCATGGTTCCTGTGAAATTTAGTGATGTGTCAGTCATGAATTTACTAGCTAATCCCCAATTACGGTGTCATTGTTTTCTATTTTAAACATATACTATGTATATTGATCTTTTGCTATTTTTGTGGTGCAGCCCTTTCAATGAAAATCAGAATTCTTGCAATCCACATGCAAATCAGGTAAGCCAGTGAAAAGTCCTTCTGCCGAAGTTGTGTGTGTTTAATGCAGTAATTATAAAACAATTAAGCCTCATAAATCTGTTTGCAATTTAAATGGTCAGCAATGTAAGCCCGCTTATTGAGCTTCATCCCTTTGAGCTGGGTGGCCCACATGTCGTATACGCAATATGCAAGAATTCCTATTTTCTCGGCACACTTTGCGGCGTTCCGTATGTAATTAATTATCGTTTCCTCTCCGTTCCGCTCAGGAATTCATGCGGAAAACCGTCTCCATCCACCGTCCCTGTGCCGCATAAACACTCACATTAATCAAGTTTGGTTGCAAATTAATTTGCCAAAGGTTTCTTCTTTTTGGCTAAGGCGTGTCGCCTCCTGTGCAGTAGCCATTCGATAAATTAGCAGCCATAAATTAGATGTCCCAAAACACACAAACACACAGAGTCACACACATTAAGAAAGGAGCTCATAAACCTTCAGACTTGACGTAATTGTCAACGTGCTCAGTGCGTCAACAGCCCGGCGAAATTAGCACAATCGAATCGAATCAAAGCCAATCGCAGATCATTTACACTTGACCAGTTTCTAAGAATCAGTTTGCCAGCTGGCTCAAAGCCATTTTGCTGCCTGCTGAGGCGTTTCAATTGGCGGTGGGTGGTGTAGTTTTGGAGGGTTCGGGGTCGATGAGCGGTATTGGAGGTCAGAGCGCCGTCATTTATCAAATTTAATTACAGTAGGTGCCATGGCTGGGACCTGACTTGCCCAAGTCCTTGTCCTAGTCGCGTGCTGCCGTCTTCTGGCTGCCTGCCGGTTGGCCAATTCGCTGAACTTTTGGCAAGGCTCGAAATTAACGCAAATTAATGCAAGGAAAGTTTGTCGTTTTTGCTCACGTAGGCAAACTTGGCGACGTGAAGTTTATGGAGCTAAATGTGCTTATTGAATTCGTACATTGCTATCTATGAATATTTCTCTTACATTTTGGCTTTTATTTTGGTTATTTAATGAGCAGTTCCAAACTATTTCACTAATGAATTGAAGCGAAAGTTTGATTCTGCGAAATACGATTTAATTTGAAGGATATATATTACGCAATTTGAGGTCTCAGAAGCTGACTCTGTGTAAAGAGCAAAGCATTCGGATGCATTTTGTCCCATTTTGAACCCGAAAACATTCCCTTCCGTCCATCGAGGGCACTCCATGCATCCTGACGCTGTCGTTTTCGGTGTCAATTACATGTTGACATGCCAGTAGCTGTCCTTTAATATGGGGCCTTCATGCTGCCATTCCGCAGATGTGGCAGCAAGTTTAGTTGTCCTTTTACAGGACCACGACATAACTTGACTTTGAAATCGAAAGATAAAACTGTGTAAGGTATTCGAATAAAATATTATTTGGAGTTTGGAGTATAATCAATTTTAGTGACAAGATTTAACCCTTTAAAGTCATCTTAAATCTTTGCACCAATTGATAATGGCTTGACATAGATATGCGAAAGACGCATTTATTTATCCTATCTATATCTTATGCCATTTAGTTTTTATCGCCCGTACAAGTATTGGCTTCCTGCAGCATCTGTGTGTATGTGTATTTAACACTACAGTTGCACTGCATCCGAACGTTGCAACATTGCAGTTGCCTCTGCAGCTGCCATTGTTTGCTGAAAGCTTTCAAGTATCGAATGGAACATAATGGCTGGACGATAAGTGGGTCGGACAGTCGCAGCTTTGCACACGCCTTGCGATGCTGTGTCGTCGTAAATAAATGACAATACATCCGGCTTCCGGTTGTCGGTCGAGCCTGACCATTATGTGTAGCAAAACAGCAACAAAAAAAATTGAAATGCATCTGTGGCTGTAGGTGCTATCGGTGGACACACATTTGTTTCATGTACACAGGATATTTGGGCCTAACGTCAGACTGAACTTATGGCCTAATCGAACAGCCCCTAAAGAAATTTGCATTTCAGATTATCTCTGTTTTGCGGCTAAAAATGACATTAAATCCAATCTTTTAATGCCAGCTTATACTCAGTTTTTAAAGGCAGAAATGTGTAGCCTTTAAATCTCTGTTTTATATTTATAAGAAGTTCCTCTTAAAATTTCTTTTCCCTGTGTATTTCTTTAGCTTTTTTTCAGAATCTTAAGAATCGACACCGTTGCTTGTGGCACGTTTGTATTGCAAACTCATCAACATTTGCCCTTTTTGCCCATGTGGCAAAAACGATGTGGGTCAACTGCTCTCACTTGGCCAAAAGGTGAACCTGACAATGATGAGGGCAATCTTATGCATCCAATTGAATATTAGCCAAGATGGGGGCGTCTTCTTTTGAGTTGGGATCGGCCTCGGTGATGTGATATTTAGATGGACCCATTTGAACTTTTACTGGAAATAATTCCATATTGCCAGGCTTATCTATAATGGTTCTATTAAATGTATATACCCCACTTCTCAGACTCTCACAATTTTTATTGCTTTTGTTTTTATTATTTTTAGGCAAAAAACAAATTTTTTCAGTCATTGGGTAATTGAGCTAGAAGTCATAAAATTTTTTGATGAGGCTGCATATTTACACGAACAATGGCTTTATATTTTATGATTATTATATGAGAGCTAAATAATATGCAGATTAATAAAAAGTAAATTTTTAAAGCTGTGGGATGACTGAATAGAAATTTAACGCCACTTTACACATTATTTAAACACTAAAAGGTATTTCATGTCAAAGTTCTTTATGGTTAAATCACAATTTCATACATTCAATCTGTTGCCTTGATTTATATTTATATTTTATTACGTATACGACCCATGGCCAAAAATAAATGCCAATATTCAAATACCTGCAAAAAGAACTATTAAAGCATATACTTGGTGAATGAAACGTGGTTTTGTATAAAAGTCCTGACCTAACCCAGTGCTGGTACTTGAAAAAATTGTAAATAATATACTTTTTATAAGAGTTTGATGCTTTAAATAACGAATGTACTTAACACCCCGTAATAGTGTTTTATAGTCCTATGAAAGCTTTATTATTTTTATATTTTGTTAAATATTTCAGCCTTTTGTTGCGGCTAAGAATTTCTCTCTGTGTCCTTCGCTCCTTGCTGGTCTGGCAAACTGCTAGCTAACATTTTCGGGGTCCTCTTATTTTAGACAGGGGCTGTGGAGAGTTATGGGGCTGGGGGCTTTAAACTGAGCCATTGCTGAAAGCTGATGCCTGAATGGCAGAGTGCATCGTTGCCTCTTAGAGGCAAAATCAAATTTCAGACATTTTAACATTTTTTTGTTGTTGGCCGGATTTTTTGAGGTCTCAAAGCCAGCATTGATGAAATTGCATTTTGATAATGGAGCGGCACCAGCAGCTAGAACCCAGGAGCCAGGAGTGAGGACCGAGGAGCAGTCAGGAGGCAAAGATGCACGTTGAATATCATAGAGTAAGTTTCTGTGCTCATTCAATGTGGCGACTGAAGCGAGAGCTCATGGCTCAGGATGGATGGGATGGAAAAGGATTGCTTTGCGCCTGTCCCAACACCTGGGCACAATTCGGCTTTAATAATGTAAGCGCAACGCTCAAAAAATGCATATGAGGCCCAGTCACTTTGTGTGCCAAAAACTTTCAGAGAGATCTTTTCTATTTTGTTGAACAGAAACTGTCTCATTGCACTTTTCCTCGATACTGTTTTTTCCAAGCGTTTTGTGTATCCGCCTCATTGGGTTCCTTTGCATATTCACTCGAATGAACGCATTGGAATTTCTCACTTTCTTTTATTATTCCCCTGAAATTTCATTAAGAAATTGAATTAAAGAACATTTTCGGGTACAGAACAACTTGAATTATTCATTTGTTGGCGACTTCAGGGCACATCCGTTCGAAATTATTTTAATGCCGATGTCGCCAGCCATTTGATAAGTCACGATTCTGTAATTAATATTGCAACTGTGGCGCCTCTAAAAATGTTTGAGTGGATTTCAGAATCGAGTTCGTGACCTGATTCGATGATGATTTTCATGACTAAAGGACAGCGGGTTGTTCGCTGAAAGGATTTATTGAAATTGTGAAATAAATGCCAAAAGCGGTGGCAATTAAATAAGGAATTCAATGGACGCAGTGCTTTCAGCATTAGGTGATTAGGCGGGGTCTACGCCACATAATAATTTATAATTTAAACATATTGCTCGCTTTCGTCTTGAGTCCGACAAATTGAGTTATTAGGTTGCCATCATTCCAGAGGATGCTTGGGTATACTTTCCGCCATTGAGGACACATGCTCTCACATGCAGGACTCACACATGATTTGCCTGGCAAATCATCATCTTCCTCCGCAGGATTAAGATGCCAGTATGTGGCCCTGTGCCGCCTCGAACACTTGAAATTTTCATAAATGGCTTAAGGACGTTGCTAAGTTGATGGGATGCAGCCTGAAACCTGTCTGTGCTTCCACACATATGCACACGGTTCAACGCTGCCATTGCCACTGATGACGTTGTGGCTCGTTTCTTGCCCCATCAGCCATCTTTTTCAACGTCTGCGCATCCATTTTCATTCTGATTCCCTTCGCAAGGGTATGCTGGACAAATGGTAACAGCCTTTTAAATCAGTATTATTGCAGAAATGTTACAATTTCGAAAGGCAGAATTTGTATGTCGAAGATATCAGTTTATATAGTTTTTAAATATTATTGCTTAGTTACTTTGAATCTATCAAGGATATGAGAAGGCTTTACCTTTTCTTAGATAAATACAGTTCTATAAATTTTATGTTTTCAGGGTATCACAACTATCCATTTTTCTTCCCTTCTCTCAATGTCAGTACTTTTCCTGTCATTACCACTTTTTACTCGCTTTTTGCCAAGTTGCGTCTTTAAGTTTTTAAGAGGTTTTTTTTTATTTTGTGGCTCATTTTTGCTGTCACTCGCATGCAAAATTGAAATCATCAACGTCGTCATCAGTTGCCGTCTGCCTGGGTTGGTTGGCTGGCATTTGGGGATAGGGGTTCCTTTTGCTTGTCCAAATCACAACTAAGCAGAGATGATATAACTGGCTTAAGTGAAAGTAGCACAGATACAACAAGAACAGAAACAACACCCCGAGGCTGGAACTTTCTCCCAGAACTGGCTTAAACTCGGCTCCTTGTCTGTCTCAAGATTATTGCTCTGCTCAACGGTTTTCGTGTTTTCCTTTGGTCCAACTTTTGCCCTAACAACCAAATAACATGCCGAGCTGCATTTTGGCCGACGTGCTCGACAGACCATAGCCACGCCCACTGCCTCCACCGGTTTCTGGCCCTGCCCGGCCATTTTTTGTTCGCTTTTCATTTTTAAACTAGGCCAAATGCATAAATCTTTGCTGGCTGCATCTGAAAGTGAGTTACTGAAGATAGTAATATGAAAAGCTTGGCTTGAGGAACGGCAAGGAAATTAAGTTTTCTTCCATTTCTGTGGTAAATCAGTTGATTGCATAAGAAATGATGGGGATTTCGTTTTTATTTGTGGCTGGGCTCACCCAACCTCCCTCCCTCATATCAAAAATTCAAAATAGCTTCTACATAATCATGGGGTTGGCAGGGTACAAGACGTGTGTCTGTCCCCAGTGATTATCCCCCCATTATCTGTATAAGCCACATTACTTAACCCCCATCCACACCAGCATACACAGACACATTAGACGCATTTTGTGGCATCGCATAATATAATGAGCTTACCCTTTTGCCGCCCTTAACTGGGCTAATACGGCTACTTACACAAAGAGAAATTATAGTGTGTTTGGGGGTCTATAACACATTGCAACATTAAATTCCAATTAAGTAGAAGTTAAGGATTTCAAAATCTATTAGACCTAGCTTACCTTCCCTCAGTGTATCAAAGCAAACATTAGGAGCACAAATTATGCACAAACAATGCCAGAGGAAAGGCAAAGCTTGCTTGTTTGGTTTCCACATATACATATATAATATAATATATATTGTATTTGCAATATTCTAGGTGTCATCTCATTTTAATAGAACTGAAATGAGGCTAATAAATGGGCCTGGGTGCACAGATGAGGGTCTATAAAAGCGGTCACCATCGCCGGACCTGTTACATAAACAATGAGCTGCCAATGTTCTGCGGCCGGGACACTGGCAACTGCAGATGTCATGGAATTGCAGCAACGAATGGCCGATAAGCACGCCAAGTCGTTAAGTGCTGCGGAATGGCTTAGCCGGGTTCTGGACTCGGATTGTTGCACATTGTCTGCCCTGGCGCTTCGCCACCTCGCGGCGCAATCGATTAAGCGGTTTAAGTGCCCCATAAGCCGCCTCGGCTGGATGCCTTCCGCACCAAGGATGATGCCTGATGCACAGAGAAAAATTATATTTTGACTACAGAAAACAGTGCAAGAGGTACCCCCTTTTCTTTCCCAATCTTGTACAGTGTGCCTTGTATTCTTATAGCCTCCTGCTATTGTGAACACGTGTTTTGTATTACCTATCCCAGGGAGTACCAACTCTGTGGCAGATGCCACGATGCAGGTTGCAGGGTGTTGGTTGCTAGTTGCAGGTGCATTGTTACAGGACTGCGGCTAAAGTACAATACTCGCACACATTGCACATTCCGGGGTAATTATTGAACATGTTTATTATTTGGTTAATGGACCGCAAAGCTCTGGAGCGCCACCACTTAGGGGCGCCTCGTTTTTCAATTTACTTGCGAGTTTAAAAGAGATTTACAACGGGTGTGATCCTTGAACATTTTATAACCCTGCTGCAGGACCCACCGACTATCTCCGTCATCTGTGTTTGTTTAGTGTCCCCATGCTTATGTTGTCGTAAACTTTAATGTTGCCCATATGTAAAAAGCAGCTTGTGCAGTGGATGTTGCTGTTGCAAGTATATTACGAAGTCGTTGTACGATGTGTTTTATGTTTATTTATCGTAGCCCGGTCTTCAGGGAGACCTCATTGTTGAGCTCACGAAGCCGTCGTTAAAAGAGCATCAAAAGTGGTTTAGACTACAATACGCAAACCCCAAATGGTTTTGGGCGTGTGTGAGTAAAATATATAATTCCTTTAGAATCACCTAGACATCAAAGGAGCAAGCTTTTGGCAACTTCGGCTTTGGCTATTTTAGGGTTTGATTGAAATCTGCGTGGGTCAGCGAGAGAGCCTCAAGATAACCTACTTATGACCTACTTACCAGGATAACCACTCATATTGACTAACTTTACTGCCAACATCTCTCGACCTTTGGCCTGCCCCAGAAGGTTGTTATTTTCTTTCTTGGGGTTTTTAATCCTCTGTCGCAATCCGAATTACTGCCATAAAAATGTTTATGTTTTAGCCCATAAACGTTTGGATCTGTTTTTGTTTTCTCTTTTCTTATTTTCTTTTTTGATAGTGGCCAGGACTAATAGGAAATTGTGAAAATTATTCTTCAAACGTTTTATACTTCGTACAAATTAATTCTCACAAAATGTGTATATTTCATTTATTTATTTTCATAAATGTTGACTTTTTGGCTTTCGTGGTGATTATTCGCTTAACGAGTCTTAAAATAAACTGAAAAATTAAAATATATTTCATACTTATGCACCTTTTGGTCAGCTTTCAATACGAAATTAATGTCATTAATATGCCGCTATTTACATCGAATATGGAGTTGGACTTGGTTTAAGTTGAATTATGTAAATGTGTATCAAAATGCCTCAATTAAAATACATTTCGTTTTTCTGCATTTTTTTTATAGAAATATGTAAGTGAGCTCTCGACTGTACGCGATTGTGCCACCGAATGTGTGGAAAAGGGTAAGCATTTTAACCCCAATATTAACAATATAGAGTTCATATTTAATCAACCATATAAACAACCCGTCATGTATCCAGCCACAAATTTAGTTTAATTTTCATTTAGGTATCTGATTGTTTTGACCTCAGCTAATTGTTAATTCTTGTTCTGATTATTTGTTTAGAAATCTGGGAGACACAAACCTACTGCTGCACCGAGGATGGTTGCAATTCCGGAACCCAGTTGGCCTATTCCGTGATCCTTTTGACCCTGCCATTCCTCTCAATGGTCTGGCCAAGTGTCCTCGATCTATGGAATACGCGACGTTAAGTGATTATTTCAAAAATTCATTAAAATCTCTCGCTTTTAATTGAGATTTCTTATTTAATATTTTCTATATCGATGAGTTTGTTATTTTCGGAAGGTAAAATGTAAAAATTTTAACGTTTAAAATTTATTTGTCTTGAAAAATAAATCTTAACAAAATTCTGTGAACGGGACCTAATCAAACTAAAAAAGAGATAACTAAAACTTACATAAAAATTCTCCTCTTGAATCTATTAATGTGTGATTTTTGAAACTCATGCGATTATGAATTACGAGTATATGTGTTTATTGTTAATATTTTGAGGCTTTGTATTTCTGACTGTCTTCCCAAATCAAATAAACAACAAAAAACCAAAGAACAAACTTGATAAACTTGATAATATATAACGATGTGAAAACATCCGAAAGCTAACTATTTCATATGCACATCAGAAAACATTTGAAATGCCAAATATACTTCTAAAATCGTGTTAAAATTAAAATTAAAATTACAGAATAACAATGAAATATTAAATGTAAGAATATGCCGCCAGCTGTCACAAGTACATAAGAAATCGCAATCATAATATGAATTATATGAATATCACCGAATTCGTGTTGATTGAACGCATTTCATAATCATAATAAAATACACCTTAGGTTTAAAGCGATCGTAGAAATAAATAACACTTGAGCGAAATTCCAGCGAAGCTTGAAAAAAAATCGAAATAGTGGTTTTCTTATAATTTTCACAATATATTCGCAAATATTACGCAAATGTCAAAGTCACAGTGAGTTTATTTTGGGGTCTGTGATTTTGCACTTTGGAGCAGTAATATTTGTTGGAAGTCTATAAATTATGTGTTGTTCCTTAAGCCTAATGCTAATTAGTTTCTAAACATAATGAGCAGAAGTTGATTAAATGGAAAAATGAAGAAAAGTTTATTAGGATTAAGGTGATATGGATAACTATAATAGAAACGAAACACTAACGAAAATCGAACAATTTTCCACTCCACTGCTCATGAAATTCTAAATTAAATATTAAAATGCAAAAATTAAAACAAATTAAAATAAATATCAATTGATATTCACGAAACAAAATATTTGTAGTGCAGATAGAGGAATTCGGCCTAAAGTAGGTATCAAAATAAAAAACGAACGACAAAAAAAATAATTATTAGAATTATTTAGATTTATTGAGAGTTTAGTGATCCCAAGGAATTACCATGAAAGTTCTTAACGATTTTCTTATAGAGCACTTACGCGATTCCATTTTTAATTATTTACAATAATAATATTTAAAATATAAATACTTACAAGAATATAGGAAATCACACAATGCATACAAGATATATACAAAACCTAGCAATTAGGTTAAGGGCTTTCACTATATTAAAGCTAAAAACAAAATGTGAAATATGCGAAAAAAAACAAAATACAAAAAGCAAAAAAAATGTGAAACGATTATACATAATAAAAAATAAAAGTTAAATGTTAGTTCCTCGATACCAGAGCAGCTTGTGTATTCGTATTTAATGCTCACAGTCAAATAATTTGCATATGATTAAAATTCCCACTTAATAAAATGAGTAAATTGCATTTTCATTTAATTATATTAGCATGACAAGAAGCCCTCTGACATTTTGCCAATAAAGTGTCAACTATTTTGCCTACTTTGGCTATATTTAATGCAATTATTTAATTTGTCATTCTCATTCAACAACAAATTTCTATACAACAGCGAAAGAATTCCAATTGAAATTACGACACTAATAATAATTGTATGTATATGTATTTCCAATAAAATTTTAATTTAAATTTTAGTAATAAACTTCAATAAACCAAAAGCAAAAAAGAAACCAATTTAGTTTTCCTCTCCGCTGGCAAGTATTCGAATTAATGAGACCCATTGCTCAAGGACCACTCCTTAGAGCCAACTAGGATGAAGTACCTCTGACAAACTGGAGCAAAAAAGAGTAATGGCTAAGTTAAGCCTTGCCCGAGAAATATTTCGGAGTTCAACAGGGCAATAAATATTTGTCTCCATGGGAGTCTATTGCTAGAATTGAGCACTTTTTTTGGCTCAAGCACTAAAAGAAATATTCTGGAAATGTGTAGAAATATTTTATAAAGCTTTTATATTACAAAGAACTCTTGATATTTCTGTAGAAATATTTTATAAAGCTTTTATATTACAAAGAACTCTTGATATTTCTGGGCATCATACTTTAAAAATAGTTTTATTAATCTGGTTTTCAATCTTTAAAGTTTGCTGCGTTGTTTTAGGTCAACCTATAATAGAAAAAATACACATGTGGCATAAAAAGAGTTGTGCTAATGTTTGTGGGCTTCAACATTCGGTAATCCGGATAAGCCACGCATTTTACATATCGTTGTGACAAACATAAAATGTTTTTCTGCCATCGAGGGGGTCGCTTTTTTGAAGGACAAA
Organism: Drosophila vallismaia; assembly: GCA_035047325.1. Lineage (NCBI taxonomy): Eukaryota > Metazoa > Arthropoda > Insecta > Diptera > Drosophilidae > Drosophila > Drosophila vallismaia. The sequence goes on from JAWNPU010000073.1 coordinate 11,795,712, forward strand.
GGCACGACGGCCAAGGGAACGAGCTTAGGGCCAAGCTTAACAAACAATTTCGTGATGTAACATTGAACATTTTGTGTCAGCAAAGGATTTGCTGCAATTTGGCGGCACAGCGAGTGAAAAAAGAGGCGACTATAAATATCAAAATTAATTCCAGCCTTGGCCATGTCAAAGGATTAATCCAGAGTGGCGCTTCAAAATATTCAACTTAAATTGAAATGCGCTTGATTAAAAGGCTGGCCTCCATTAGCGACTAACCACCGCGGATGAGCAGTTGGAAAGCTCATCGAGTATCCTTTGAAGTTCAGATAATTCCCAGCAGGACCAGTTGGGCCACCGAGTCCCGAACCAAAGTCAAAGCAATAAAATCACTTCAAGGTTTTTTGGCCGCAGCTGTCTAAGGCATTTCGATACGGTTCATCAGGCTAGCAGGATATAAGATCCGGTGTCAGTGGCATCAGAACGCACTCCAGCATCATTCGCATCCTCGAGATTCACTCAAGCCGTTTCCTCTTCAAAGTAGTTTTCCTCAAATGTCGATTCCACGTCCATTTCATTAAGTTTACTTCGAGAGAGTTCTCCATTTAAGTGAGTATTCCCCAATTGCTTAAAAGTTATTTACACTTAAATGTGTGATTCCTCTTTCAACATCTTACTATTGCATCAATTATTTAAGACTTTAAGCTATAATAATGGATGAAGTTAGGTAAATATTTAATTTATTTATTTCTGATTTGTAAATTTCTTTTAAGGCATTCTTAAAGAAAAATCTCATATCTTACGAGTAATGTGTGCGGTAAATATTTGATAATTCATTTTATGCTTCAACGCAGCTGAAAATGAAATAATGTTGACAATTTTTGCAAACAAAATCAGAGCAGTGAACAAAAGGCAGCATCTAGCACACCCACACAGAATTAATTTATGACACTTTGTGTGCTGGGCAAACAAAAACAAACATTTGCACATATGCTAGGACCCAGGATCCTGTGGGCGTGTTTGCCTGCAGAAGCTCTCTCTTGCTTTCTTTGTCCTTGAGTTCAACATAATAAATGCCAGGTTCGAAACGGACCAAGTCAAGCCAAACAAAATTAAACCAATTGTAAGCGAATCCTGGCTTCTGCCAAAGAAAACAAAACCATAATGAATCCTTCTGCTGCCAAGAGCTTGTTGACCAGAAAATGCAACTCGAATCGAGGGTTTAAGTTTCTCTGCAGCTGATGTGAAAAATCCGAAAGATGTGGACCAAACATTTTTTGCTGCCAGAAGATATGAAATGGAAACCTGACCACTGTCAATGCAAGCCATCTAATTAATGAACGTCCCAAGGATATGGAAAACTGGATGCGGAATCCATGAACAACTTTAGGCGTTTTTCGATTCTGTTTTCTGATTAATGAGAAAACTTTTGAGATGAGAAGTTCAACTGCCAGAGGCCTTTAAATAAAATCGAAATCAGCCAATTATTTTTGGAGTTTTGAAAATAAATTATTGAAGGGAAAGGGACTTATCGGATATACCATATTTTAAATACATTGATATCTTCGTTTTTACGTTTAAAGTTCATCGAAATCTACGTAATCTTAATGACGTTTTCATTAAATTTTTATAAGACAACGATATTGATTAAAGCAATGACCATTGACCATGGTTATCTCACCATTTAGCAATTAAGAGCTTCCAATGGAAACCCTCGGAGTCTGAAAGAAAAAACAATTAAGTTTCTTTTGTGGCACAAGTCAAGCTATAAGTGAACTGGCGCGGCCCCAGAAGTCGGTTAATGCAGGCGCTGGGTTCTACGAAGCATCTGTCGATTCACACCTCCATCCCCCATCCCCGAGCTTTCGGATCCGCCTGATTTTCGCCGGAATCCTACTCTCGGATGCCGTTTCGTTTCGTTTCGTTTCGGAGATGGCCTTTAAGCAGCTGGCTGCTTAATTGCTTGTTGGGTTTCCACTGGGCCATATCAGCGTCAGTTGCAGGCGTCGACAGTCAGCAGCTTTATCCTTTATGCTCTGCCTGTTTGGATTTTTATGTCATTAACATCGGAACGACAAAGGCAACGACTTGCGACGCGGACTTACTTGCATTCCACGGGATTTATCGCTCGATCTGCCTGTTGGGCTGCAAGAACTTGACCTTTTGTGCATTTCATATTTTAATTTAATTCATATTCATTTCACGCCCTTTTTGCCTTACTTTCATCCAGACCTTAATATTTTGTTAAAATTGAAAATTGGTTAATGCATAACGACGCCAGTTGCCGTTAATGGCTTTATGGCCTTAATGAATATTGTGATATCGCCTACGTCTTTAAGAAATATCATTTGCGGCATTCGGTGCACACGACCTCTGACCTTTTCGTCTGGCAGCCATTGAATAATTCAAACACACATTACGTATACGCCGGGTGTCCACTAGCCACTGTCCATCGACTCTCCGCCGCCGAGCATTTGTCGGCATTCGCAGGCCGCAAGTCGCGATGGATGATATCAATTAGACAAGACCCATTAATGCATGAACAAACCGAGCCGTCTGGGAAAATGTTAATTAATCAAACCGTGGCCATCACTCTATGCTGGGTTCCACATACGTCCTGTTGGCCGACCAGTGGCCACTTGCTCTGCAGTGTTACGCTTTTAAAAGGATCTCTTCAGTGCATACTTCACGGTCCGTTGAGCAATAAAAATTCCTAAAAAAGAATTCATGGTACATGCAACTTAATTGGCTTATTCCAGTTAATTTCAAGTTCTAAGAAATCATTTACCCCGGAAAATGCCCTTAAAAATTCATTTCGCAAAGGTCAGAGGGCGAACCTCTTGAGGTAGTGGGAGTATTGATTTCATTTCTTTGTCTTTTCACTGCAATTTACAGCGTGAAATTGAGGGGGTGACAGACTTATTGGAAATATCATCAATTGGGCTTAGAAAAAATACATATTGATGGTTCATTATGTTAATTGAAGGTCATCATGCTGCCGCGGGAGTACATTTCTAAGTAATTGCAATGGAAAAGGAACAAAGTCTGGATATAAAATCTCCGCCACGACAATGCAATGCTATAATTCACTCAACTCGGCGTAAATTAAATTTATTGAATGCCAAGTAGACGCGACCCAATTTGCCAAAGGCTCCCGAAAAGGAAGTCAAAGAAAAATAGGAGGAATAAAATTGACCACTTTTCGGGATATTCTCGAATTTAGTTTGGAATTTATTTGCTGTCGGCGAGACGAGCCATTGCCAGGCCAGACACATTGGCAAACTAATTTTATAATGTATGTGATCAACTGATTTGAAATTTATTGCCCAGAGAGTCTTGGACGTCGGGGTGACGATGGGCATTGATTTGCATGGGTATATAGTATAGCTTTTGGATTGGTTTATTCCCAAAACGGAATTGGTTCGAGTTCATCGGGTCGTTGCCAGAGATTGAGAGTGCTGACCTGGGACTGCCATGTGCATGTGTCTCTAATGAATTTTTAAGCTACCAACTAGCCGCACACAATTCAATTATTTGATTTCGTTACATTCGTTTCTATTTTTTTTTTTGCGAGCAGCACAAGACTGGAATTTAATTTGTGTCTGAGATTCACACCGATGCCAGCAATCTGTCAGTGGACCAGAGCAAAAGTCACCATCACCATCACCATCAGCGTCACAGTGGCAGTCGCAGTCCCAGTACCAGTTCGAGTCGCAGCATCAAATGGCCTTAATAATGAAAACGGACAGCCTGGCATGGCAATGGCTTTGGCAATGGAAATAGCTAATGGCTATGGTACAAAGAATGGCCAGTGTGAAAGCGAAAGGGGCAGCACCAACGCCAGTGGCCAACAATGGCTACTTGGAATTGGCGAAATTGAATTTCACACCTCTCTGCACAGGATCAGGATAATGCGCTGCCGGCGGGCTGCTGGCTTTGTTTATTCCATATTAGAGAGCAACTAAATGGAGCCACAAAAAGACCACCGCATTGTTGCGCCCTGGATGGCGATGATGCTGAAGGCGATGGCAATGCTGATGGCGATGCGATGGCTATGGCTGGCAGCTAGCCTTCAGTTTCAAGGTCCTTTCCGACAAGGTAACAAAAGGCACGGCATAATGTTAGCACATCGTGTAGCCTCTAACAATAACGAAAATATTGCCTACCGTTTCTTTCAAAGCAAGCAAAAAGCGTCATTGGAGTATATTGTGTATTGGCTTTATTTCCGCATCGTGGAGCAAACTACATATAACTTGACATTCCCTAAAGGACATTTCTCGTATGAAACGTTTAGTTTTTGTGACATTATTTTGTACTTACCTGCGCAAAGAAGACTTGGTAAATATAGGTTGTTTACTGAAGCATCACCAAAATGTTTATTACGTATTCTACTAAATAGTAAAAAAAATTGCTTACATTTTTAAGATAATGCAATTGGGTTGCTTCAATGTAACATCTTTGGTGGCTTATTCCGTATGTCCTTTAATTTTCCTATTCTTTAATATTTTCAAGCCTTTTAAACTTCATTCACCTAAAAATTGTCAGCTGTCTTGCTTGTTTTTAAGGCTCCTGGGAATGTTATTTTTTTCGTCGGCAAAGTCTGTTAAGCAAGCATAAATTCTGGCGCCAAGTCATCTCTGAACCTCTGGGCCTTGCTAAATGACGAACATTTTTCTTGAATTATTCCAGCGTTAATAATTCAAGTGGTAATTTGTATTTTTTCCCCTTTGTCTGGAATTGTAGAGCAATCTTGTATCTTCTGTTGTTTTCTGTTTATTGTTGGTGGCTTGAGGTTTGCGTGGGTTTGTCTTTTTGCCATTTGCCTTCAGTTTGTTGTGTGGTTGCTCCGTTTCCCCAATCGTACATTATTTTCCGGTGGTCTTTTGGCTGCCACTCGTATTTGTTTGTCCTCCAGCCCGGCCGAGCACAATTTGTTTCCCTTTCATTGATTCTTTTTGTCTTGTCCTTGTGTTTTATGTGCTTATATACTTTTCCTGTGACCTGCCAGTACTTCAGGTTAATGCGGCACTTGAACTTTGAATTGCTGTTTCAAGTCCTTTGGTGATTGAGCAATTCACCATTATTCCCAGCTTTGTAGAGTCCTTGGGTGAAAGGATATATTTTGGTGTTTTTGAACTAGTTTTTAAGAGAATGAAAGTAGAATCATATTTAGAAGAAAATAAAAATTAAAGATTTTACCACCAAGGATCAGAAATCCAACATTTCAGCTGGCAAAAATGCAATGATGTCAAAAATTTCACAACGCATTGAATTTGGTACAATCTGGCCTGTTCCGGCAAGAATTTTAGTATATGTATTAGAGAAAAGTCACCTGATCTCGACCACGAAACATAACTTTGCTTTTATGGGCCGCAATCAAAATTTATATGCTGCAATGTGAGAGGTCCTGGCTCGAATCCTGGCAAGCGGGAAGCGGGTCAGGATGTATCGAGTCGACTATTAATAACAATTCTGGCAGAGCAAGCCGCATAAATTCTGCATTTCTGAATTTCGGCCTCGCCTGTGTGGGCGGTGACTTTCCAACCGCCAAAGCGGCCAAAGGAAATATTATACTGGGCCCAGACCGAGGCTCACCGGTAAACCGGACTGTGTCAACTGCAGCACCAAAGGTTTTGCAAGAGCCCCAAAACCAGATGCCGGAGGACCAGTAGCCGCAGGCCCAGTTTTGTGGCGATGTCCAGACCAAGGAATTTAAGGCACAACCGGAAGGGAGCCAAAGTGTTGGTGCCCCAAACCGAAATTGGTAAATAATATGTGAATAAAGCAAGGCGTAGGAGGAAACGCTTATGGCTTTTGGTACCAGCCTCTAATAGTCTTTTACAACCAGCAGGTTTTGATCGTTTGAGGCAGCCCGCAGATGTGAGCCACAGGAATTGATATACAAATCATATATACATATATGGTATATATTTGGAATCCCATTGTAAGAAATGCGAATGTCACACAGAAATTTTTGTTTTTGAATTAAATATTTAATGCATTTGTCAGTAGGCATGCATTAAATTTCATTTTGAATTGAAACAACGCAATGGCATACAATTCTATATAATTTCATTCAAAAACATCTGCTGAATTTATGTTTACCAATATCAAAAGCAATATCAACACCAATAAAAATCTTTATTTTTTCCATCGCACTCGTGCATAAACAAATCATTTCGTGGGATACCTGAAAAAATGGGATAACTTTTTGCTGCAGATGTCTTTTGGAGTATCGCCGGTCATATTAAGAGAAGTGACATCTGGTTTATATGAAAGAACGGATGGATGGAACACGAATAGCGATGGGTACCCTGCCGGTGCTGGGCGGCAGGACATGTGTACAAATATAGGAACATCCAGATAAGTACATGTAGGCAGATATGTCCTCTGCTTGTTATATGCTAATCCAAACATTGGGCCAACATTTGCGTTTGACAGGCCCAGGCGTTGGTTGGCTTTCGCCGCTTGATGAGACACTGACCAGAGACAGGAGACCAGAGAAATGAGAGTCCTGGGACTAGAGCCTTAAAATGGAAACGGAACCTGGTCAACGGTCCAATCTCGGCCTTTAGGCAGGGATGATAAATTGTTGCTCTCGTTGGACTGACATATTTTTCGGGGTCTTAAGCAGGCAGTGAAAACAAAAGCCACCGAAACTGTTGGCCTTGAGACGGTCAAAGGAAACTGACAAACTATATTAGATATTCACAAACACACACTCTCGTCCGCAAAACCAGAGGCGTAGGAAGTCTCTTGGAAGTGTGGTTTATATGCTGGGATATTAATAATGCAAAGGCGAAGTCCTGTGGGGATTTTCGGACAGGTTCAAATAAAAAGAAATACATAACTTTTGGGCTTGACACAGAAGATAGGAAACCATTTTTTAGAGATTTATCGGTACTTCTACCACAAGATTTTGGATATTTTTTCTTACTTTTAGAGACAACTTTTTCCACAGTGCAGTGAGTGTGGTTGCTCTGGGGTCTTAGGCGTTACCACAACGTCCGTGTCCGGTGCAAGCAGATGCTTTGATTTATTCCTTTATAATATTTCCCATACGGGCCTCCCTTCTTTTCGTTAAGGCCCCCGCCAACAATTCAGAAGCATCGCTTAAAGAGTCCTCCGAGTCCGAGTCCTGCTCATTGTGATGACATAAATTGAGGCAAAGCCCGCTCGACATTGCAGTCGACATATTTCGTTGCCGTTCTGGGTTTTATTTGGTCCTTTCGCAGCCGCCGGCCCTTCTTTTGGTCCGTATCTCGTCCCTCCTTGGGTCGGCAGCAAATTTGGCTCGATGCCAGAAACTCGCCGGATCCTCCGTTCCACGGCGCACTGACATCGCTTGTAATTTCTGTCGTTTTTGCGAGTTTATTAAAAAATATAAAAATGCAATGAAATAAAAAGCGCGAAATGTGACCATCAATAACATGGCCAGACTATATCGTTGTACGAGTAGTTATATGCTGACTCTGAAAAAATATTCCCTAGCATTAAGTTTCCAGAAGCTTTTAGTTTGCAGCAGCATTGGCATTTGACTTTATGTTCGGACTGGTGTAATATTTGTTCATTGCTCATGATTATTTGAGCGAAATTGATATGTTTGGAATGTTCCAATTATGTCAGCAGGCAAGCAGATAAAGCCGCCAATGAAATATTCATTTGGCAACAGTCGCTTCATTGCGAATTCATGTTTTATAACTGTGCTGCTTTTTAATTGCCGGTTTTAAAATGCAATAACCTCTTGCAGCTGACAATGCCGGCATGACATTTATCAAACCCAGATCGGTGTAGGCATATATTCATCTGCTGCCACTGCGGAAATGTAGGCCGACAACCGAAAACCGCAGCACACGCAGTGCCTGTCATCGAGAGGGCCGTTTAAACAACGGCCCAGTTGGTAAAAGCGCAAAAAATTTGGACTACAAATTCCAAAAATCGAACACACCATGGGGCATAAATTTGGGCGGCACTATCAGTGGCAGTAACTTAAAAGCCAATAATGAAAGCGGCCGGGAGCAGTAGGCTCTGAAAATTGGCTCGCCGAAAAAATGGTCTGTGTGGTAAATTTACTTAAAATGAAGACTAATTGGAAATTCGTGTAGCCTGGCTGGCTTCCCCCGATCAAACTCCCGCCCCTGTTCCAGGCCATCCTTGTGGGCGGCTGGGAAACGTGTTTAGGCCAATGTCAACTACTTAGACCAGGGCAGCCCTAAAAGCCAAGCCTCCTTTGAGGACGCCCCTCCTCTACGCCATTCGCATTTTGAACTCAATAAAGGCGTCAACATTTGCCATTTCGGGCTTGCCAAGCTCTGCCATTCAGCCGGCAGGGGCCTTACAAGTGTGTCGTCACAAAAATACATTTTTTTTTTGTAAGTCAGCTTGGCTTCCTTGGGTCGGAGCACTGGCACTGATTATAAATTTTATTTACACAGGCGTCGAGCATCGGGAATTCGCGTTTATGGTCCGTATAACGAAATTGTCTACAAATTGCGGGGGGCCGAAGCCAAGTTGCTTATGCAAAGGACACCAACCAGAAATTGTGTGCGTTAACTGGGTTTATAGTTACTGTCGTCAGCTCAATGGCGGGATTTTAGTGGGACAGTGTGTCAGCGGAGCTGAGGGCAGAGTATCCTGTTGGGGAAGTGTCCTGCCCAACGGCGGGGAAATGTAATGGCTTCCTGTCTGAAAGCGATGGTGGTCACATCATCACTGCTCTACTTGTAGAATTTAATTTTTAATTGAATTTTAAAATTGAAGGATTATTCTACTGTACATTTTTAATTTTCAGATCATATCAGATGCGCTTTCTAGCATATATAGGTATTATTTTGGCCAGGTTTGCTTTGAGAACTTATCGCAACCACCAATTTAATCCCCGACGCACTATTCGCAAATTTGGGGCCACAAATCACCTGCCCTTTGATGCACTGGAGCAGTCTGCAGGTGATGGTGATGCCAGTGAGATACTGGGCTTAATGCTATTATGCCACCGCTGGTTGGTCGGTGTGTCCAGAGTTCCATCCTGCGGACACTCTACAAGGCCCCTGGCAAATCAAAAGCCAAAAGAACTCGACACGAGGGGAAGTGGGCTGGAAAGGAGATGCTTTCAACGAACTGTTGAGATTTTGATGCAATTAACCTGCGCGGTCAACTGTATGTGTATGTGTGATGTGGCTGTGGCTATGGGTGTGGGTGTTGGTGCGAGTGGGTGGGTGGGTGTAATTACACTTTGACCAGTCCCCCGAGTAGCCTTAACTGTGTTTACCTCTTCAGGTTTCATTAAACTCGTACAAATTTTGCTCAGGGCACAAATACAAATACAAACCTACAAAAAAAACCAGCTCGAGAGCGTTGGCTTTGGCATTCAGTTAACGTCACGGATAACGGAAAACTGGCAACGGGAAAAGGCGGCAGACGGGACAACGGGGCGGTTGCGCGATTTCCCTTTTCCATTTTTCTCTGGGCCCTCAACTGCTTAACTCGTTTTAACCTCGTTTCACTGATGTAGCCCGGCATTGTTGCTGGTGTTTCTGCAGGTGCTTAAGCCTGTTTTGGGTTTTTTTCATCCGTTTCATTTTCATGCTGGATGCTTCATTTGCTTCTCTGTTTTACTGCCGCTGCTGATACCCAGAATATCCAGAATACCCAAGAATAAAGTCCGGTCTTCAATTATAAGGGCGCTAAAAGAAAATTGTTAAAAGCCAGAACCCAAAACAAAACCAAAAAAATGCAGCCATTGAATTTAGATTGAAATTACTGGCTTGTCCGCTTGTTTCCTGTGTCTTGGCCCAAAGGCTTTTGACCACGAAAGCTGTCAGAATCACAAATAAATCGATTTGAGACTTATACATCCTATAGACTATTTGGAGATGACTGCTACGTGTGCAGTGGATCGTGAGCCTACGTCATTAGTCGGGGCGAGAATTTGTTCAATAGACTTTCGCCACAATTTTCTATTTGCCAAAACCATGAATTCATTCATTTTTGGCCCCATGCCTTACCAGCTCGGGTATGGTGAATTGAAATCTTTTTTTCCCGCTTGCAGGTTGCAACTTACAGCTTGCACCGCCCACCTGTCGGCCCCATTTGTGGCAGCAAATCAACAAACCAGAACCAAAAGTGGGGGCAAGGAGCAATGAGCAGGGGACAAAGGGCTGGGAGTCGAGGGACATGGAAAAAGGCTGCGATGCGGAAAAACCGTTGGATCAGCATTCGCACTTGTTTTTGGGGTTTCAGGAGCGGCAAGTGGGTTGGTGGTGGCTGGAGGCTGTTTGGGAGATGTGGGAGGCCGCAATGCCAAACTGCAGCTTGCTAATGTCGATGTGGTCGCCACTTGGTACGCACTTTGGTCGCCATTACCAGCTAGTCGTCTGGCCAGTCCGCCTGTTTTTCTGCCCTTCGCGTTTGCCTAATGCAAATTTTGTGTCGCTTTCGATTTGGTGGTGTGGTGTGTGTTTACACCTCGACGCCCATTTGCTTTGCCATTTGAAAGACTAGGGCATATATGCTTCAGAAAATTAAACGAATCCTTGGAAATTCATTTAGGAAGAACGCTTTATGCTGGAAATGGACATTCTCAATCGAAGCACGCTCTAAAGCTTCTTATTCAAGGAACAAATTATTTTTAGGTATCTCCTATTCGGATCCCTAAAAGACGCATAATTACGTCGTTCCTGTTTGTCTTTAGGCCTTGTGTTGTTGGTCCGGCATTTAATTTGTAATTTATGCATATTTCGTGGTGGCAGTAGGTTTGCCACCTACGTGTTAAACCAATTTGTGGTCGGACTGCTGTGGGTTCTTTATGATTCCTTGCCAAATTGGCAGTTGCGATTCCTGGTTTTGGCAATCATCACTCGACTGTGGCTTTGATTGATGCTTACTACTCGCTATTCGAGCTCTGCTTATAACTCAATCTTGATAGATTGATTGGTGCTATAATGGATTGACTGGCAGCGGAAGAAATTGAATATTTGTTCCCCGAAGCTGTTCTTAATACATTAAATAATTGTATCAGCGGTTGCAGCTCGTCACGGGAGGGACTGTTCAATAATTGTGGCTTTGGTCAAATAATGCATTTAATATGTTTGTGCCATTGTTTATTAAATGAGCTGACTTACAATGCCATTTAATTACAAATTGTTTACTGCCAATCCAACAGTCCTGTGTTTTATTCGGACTGAATGCGGTTTGCCGCAAGCGATCCTTCTCGTCCCGGTGGGGAAACATTAAGTGGTCAGGAAACCCACTGCCAATGAATCAGAGTTCGATAAATAAATAATATTTTAATAAAAAGCTATTTCATAAATGCAAATAATTAATTTTTATATTAACAGCAAATGAAAATCTATCTTGACATCTTTGGAAAGTAGGAATAAAAAATTAAACTAAGCCCTCTCTGTGGCTCCATGGCGAAATTCTGAGTTGGTATTTATTGTTTTTTAATATATCCTTTGGCTAAACCACAGTTATTGGCAATTATTGATGGAAAATAAATATCCATTTTGCATGTTAAAGATTTTACTTTAAAGAAACTACGTAATTTCTTCTTGGGACTTCATGGCGGGCTGGCAAGTGTTAATGATGGCGCCTCTGAAGCACACAGCAGGCTCTGACATATCCGGGATTCCACATTACTTCCGTATGGCATTTATAATTCACATGCCGCGACGCCACCAACGACTTTCAATGGCCACGACGTGCTCACATTAAGCCGGTACGGTAATTATTAAACGTTGAGTGAACCGTAACAGCAACGGAAACAAAAATATGATTAAAAATTAAAATGCCATCTCGATTTGAAATGCAAATCAAATACGAGCATGAAACCAAACACGCAAAACGAATCTTCGCCAACGCACACCCATGCCAAGTGCCAAATGAAAGTATAAATTTTTAAGTTCCTCGTTCGAGAGAACTCGCTCGAACGGAAAAATCAGAAAATGTGAGTTTGCCAGCCGACTGCCGGTAGGCGTGCTATCGGTCCTGCAAGGATCCGACTAAGGACCAGACAAATCACTGGTAACAATATTAATGGCGGCACACGGCACAGGTGCACGAACTTGTTAGAGACCTGCGATAAAGTGTGCGGCATTCCATCGCAATTAATATTACACGAAATGGGTGAACATTTCCCCAATTAGGCTATCAGTCATAAGATTGGTCTTGCACTTAGCTCATTAACAAATTCGTTTGATTTCAACAGGGGCGCTTGAACGGAAGTTTTCCTTGGGGAAAATTTGTGCTTTTTATATACTTTGCTTGTGCCCTTTTTCATAGAAAACATTCGGGAAGATGGGAGGCATTAAGGGCTTAGGAAAAACGATATGTTCGCCCATATTCTTCAGATTCTTGAACTTAAAGGATTTGTATCTTTCGCAGTGCACGAGATGTGACTATATGGCCACAATATACCTCCGATTCTGAAGTGGAATACCATAAATGAATGTGCTGCAATTTTTTATACAATTTTCCTTACAAAATTAACTTCGATTCCATAGAAAATTTTGTATTTCTGGAAACAGAAATGCGGCTTTCTTGGAAAAAATACAATCCAATTTGCAATTCTCCAGCATTGGGAAGCTTAATTAAATGAAATATTAATCAAATGAAACCTCAGAATCTACTGTGCGCTAACATTTTGCTGCACCTTTGACGCGCTGGCTTGTTTTAACCAAATGTCTGGGCTTCTGGGCGCCCTGATGAGTGTGTCGGTGGCAAACACACTATACATATGTTGGCCTACAAAAAAGGATATGCCAAATGTGCAACAAGGCAAATAGTCAAGGCAAACAAATTATGAAAAAAGCAACTAAGAAATGAGTGAGCCAAAAAAAGGAGAATTTCAGAAATATGCAGATGAGAACGTTAATGTGGCAAAAGCTTTGCAGGCACCAAAAAAAAGAAAATCTCTTCTAGTTTTTTTTTTCAACTTTCTCTCCTCCGCCACACAAACAGCTGCAAATGTTGCATTGAAGGTCATTTGTGCACTGCGAGTGTGCTACATGCGGCAGTGACGTCATCGCTCTGCAACTAATGCAAATGGCCGCCGGCAACCGGAAATCTTAAAAGTGTGAGAGCGATGTCAAAGCACTTTTCCATACGAGGATGTGTGAGTCTATTTGCCTTGCAATGGTAATGTAATTTGCCACGTTACCAGCCGAAAAATGGCAAAAAGGTGTTCAAGGGTGTCAGAAAAGGAAGTCTTCCATAATTGCCAAATGCTTTAAGGTGTCTGCAGCATACACATGTATATCTTTGTCGTGTCCTCAAATCCTTAACAAAACTAGAGGGACTGGGGCATGCCTCGTGCTGATTAGCAAACGCTCTGCACCCGGTTTTAGCGTCAATCTTCATTAAAGCCTGGCCCGCAGCGATTTCATTTTCATTGCAGCTGCTTTGTCATTTTCTGAATTTTTGTTCTATTTTTGTTGGTCTATTTTCTCTGCAACGGTGACTTTGTTTCTGTTTGCCCGTTTTGGAACAGGTCCAAGAAATGTTTATGATTTCCCCCAGCAAGCTAGCAGCAATCTAGCAGCATGCCAGAGACCAATTACAGTCGGTTTTGACTTGGCGCGTCTTTTTCATTTCTATAATTATGCTGAGATGTGGTTAGGGCCGGGACAATTAGCATTTTTCTTCCAAGTACAGCTTGGATCTGTTACTTTGTTCAGTTTAAGTGATCCGTCTAGAAACATGACATCGCTTGAATCTTAGTTACACATTCCGTTCCTCGCTGAACACTCACTTTTAGCGGATAAGAAAGACTTTCACATCCATATGCATACTCGTATATTTTCACACACTTTGAGCCAGCTGCTTTTTGGGGGCGACACGCTTTTAATGCATTTCCTGCACAAGCTAGCCGGTTTCCCCGCTTGCCTGCAATGTCCTGGGAAAGCAATCTCACTAAAGGCCGTATGGCGAGCCACACATACTCCTACAACCACAGCCGTGCACACAGACACTCTCACAATATCCTTTTGAGAGCGTGCCAGGCAACGAGCTCATTTCGTGTCACAGATTTTTGTTTATTTACCGGTTTAAACAGCGCTTCGTCTTCTTTTCGTGTTAGTCGCTGGGGGCAAGCTTAAAGGAATCCTTCGAGCACGTGAGCCATAATGTTGCAACCAGGTGTGCTCTGTACTTTAATACAGCCACTGGCGTATGCAAATACAGCATCCATAATCATGCATCACATGCCACAGCAGTCGGGTAAGAAGATCCTGCGAGTCAATTTCTTTACTGGCAGAGAAAAATGGCTGATACTTTGGTGGCAAATTGAAATGCTTCAGGATTGTTAGAATACTTTATTTATACATTTACAAGACTAAAGGTTTTTCAATTTCTCGGAATCAAATAACTTGAAGGCGAAAATAAGTTTATTTCCATCCTCACTTATTGTAGCCATAATTTACTCTATCTTGTTTGCCCTTTAGTCTCCATAATTTGACTTTAATTAATTTCTCACAAAAGCACAAACTTCTTGCACAAATTCCAGAGAATTGTTTCTGCCCTGATGCTGCGGTTAGTAGTTCAAACAATTGGCCAAGTTAACTTGGACTTGGCAGACTGCTTTTCTGAAAACTTTCTATTGTTAATCAAATTGACTCCTATGGAAAGTTTTTTGTGCAAATTAACATTCCCATAACAAATTAGAAGCAAACCGTTTCTCCACAGCCTTAGGTTGTTTCCATTTTTAGTTTATTTTCTTGAACTAATTAATGTTCTGAACAGAAAGTGAATGCAGAGACTTGCCGGCAAAGGTAAAGACAAAGCATTTGGCAACGAATGCGGGTGCGGCTAAGCAAGAAGCCTTTGATTATTAAAAGCATCTCAATTACTCAGTTACTAAAAATGAGGATGAAACTAGCAATTAAGTTAAGCATACCACTAGCCCAAGTAAAAAGTATAGGTAGTTATTAATATCCTTCGATAATTATTCAAGTTCCACAACTTTAGAACCTTATAGAAGTTCAATATTTCCGATTTGCTAACACTGTTTTACCAGCATATCTCAAAAATTGAGGACAAGCTAGCGACAAAGCCTTGAGACCCTCAATTTCAGACTGCGACAGGACTGGGGGATGTTCTGGGAGCTCGGGGGGTTGGCGACCGTGTCTGTCAAAGTCGTGGCAATCGGCCGGGCGAAGGACATGGCAAGAACAAGGTGCTGTGGCTGCTGCCATTGACGTAAACACAGCAGGAGCTGCATTATTTTGTAAGCGAGCAGGTTTAAGGACATGTAAACACATGTAACACGACACATCCAGCAGAGCGATGGACGAGAAAAATAAAATGCAAACTACCAAATATAAAAATTTGCTTCTCATATATATTCATTTTTCTTGCAAGCTTCAGTGAGGATTGTAAAAGTCATGTTGCAAGTGGCTTGCCCATAAAGCCAACTATAATAGCGTAGCAACGCTTACAGTATCACATGTACTCTTTTATGTAAGAAGTAATTTATGTCTGGCCTTTGCATAGAGCTTTGCAAAATAAAGAAACTGGTTAACAAAAACACAAGCTCCAGTCTCACACTTCTTACCACAAGCTGTGAAGTATGTATTGCACATAAATAATTAAATAACACCACAAGCTTGTTGATGGGCTTGAAGCGTCTGAGGCTTTAGTGGTGAGGAGGTCCAGCTTCCTCCTAATGTATAAACAAGTGGGCGAGAATTAGTTTATTGCCTTGCTAAAGTCAGATAAATTGCAGGCCTATTTAAAATTCACAAGCGGTTATCTAATTTTGTTGAATTTTTCAAACTGAAATACTGACGAATTTAACACAATAGACCATAAAGCCTTAAATCTGGCTTAATTTTAAGTTGAAGTCATTTCTTGGGTTAAACACACCCATTTATGTCAAATAAATAAATGAAGCAGCAATATTTAGCAGTCACTTATCGCTGGATCATCCATCTTACCACCCACATATAGTCTGCCCCACAACTAACTTGCACCGCGAATGGAGCATTCGTGGGCGTGGGTTTGTTTTGTATGCCAATTCAGACACGTCATCGATACTAATTCAATAAACAATGCAAAATGTTCGGCATTGTTAGACTGCCAATGGGCCAATGGTTGTGTGTTTTCCAGGACAAACAGCAAACAAGGAAAACATCTAAATTCCGTTAAAATGCAAACATCTCTACAAATCAGCATATTCTCGTATGTTTCAGGGCAAGATGTGAGAGGCGGCAGCTTGAAGTTGTTGGTGGCATAAACAACCTGAAGCTTCAAGGGGATAACATTCGATTTTCGATTTAAATTTATCATCTTGGTTGTAGCATTTATTCGTTTTTGCATAAATCGCGTCAAGACCTTTTTTTTTGCATGTGACAAATGCAAATTCCAAAAAAGTATGCTACAGTTTATTGAAAAACTGATTATGCTGCTCACCGTGGCTGGGGAAGAGTTACACCTCCAGCCACACACACACGCAAAGCGGGTTTGTGCTGTTTTTTTAGAATGTTTTGTTGTTTATTTTGCTAATGGAAGAGAAACGTTATCGGTATCAAGCACCAACCAGCTGACGCCAGAAGGCAATGCAAACTAAATACAAATAAACCGTATTAGTTGAACGTTTTGTTATCCGCAAATTCAATTTGCATGTTATGTACGGTGTTGGAAAAGGAATTGAATTTTTCCTCGTTATTGTTAGCCTAAGGTCTCCGTAAACTCATCGTTGCTTGCATAGTTAATTCATTGCCATCATCCCGAAAAATAAGTTGGCCAAATATTTGATTCGGACACTGACATTGTTGGCACACCAAATGTCACCGTTGTGGTGCTCTAGGAATTTCCTTGGAGACAAATTGCTCAAAATTGAAACAAAGAAACACCCAGAGACACATGGCAAAAACTATAGCTGGATATCTGATGTCAAGAAAGGAAATATATTGCAAATTTCTAACGTTTGACGCCCTTAATTACCACTGTTCAAGGCTTTGTTGCCTTGCTAATGACAGAACCCTTTCCGAAATCAATTCCAATTAATGCTTAAGATGTTAAGCAAATATTAAATCAAGAGCTAATTGAGAATCGATATGGTAAATGATTTTCACAATGGTTTAAATGTGTAGCTTTTGGCTACCGTTGGCCATCTCACACGGCTGCCAATAATGTCCTTTCCTTGCCATTTTGCTTGGGCTTCCATATTATATGGCTCCAACTCCAGCTACTCCGGAGTTTCCTTTTGCAGATAATCAGGTAATTGGAAGAAAACCATTTGCCTCGTTCAAATTGGTTCTAATTATATGGGAAACGTTGCTAGAAACCTGCAGATCAGCTTAGGTTGCAAAAGAATATGGTTGATTGGAACAATATTGTCCTGATAATTAGTTAGGTTTGTAGCCTGTAGCAAGCCTATAATTACTACTTAAATTCACAGCCAATAAATTTTTAATTTCATGTAAGGTCTTGGGAGGCCTCTGGACTTTTAAAATGTGTTTCATCAGCAATTAAAACTAAAGGCGTGGATGCTGAGAGACAACCGCGTAAGTTTTTGAAAAAACTTTAAAGACCTAAAGTTGAAGCAAAATCTGTATACTGCAATCGGCTTTTTCCATTTTTTGGGGTATGGACTCAACATCAAAGCATACGCGGCTTATTCCTTGCGCGCAGATTTTTACGCTTTTTTAGCCGTTGAATTTTTTGCGTGCGTGAAGAGCGTCAAACGCACACATCGCCTGAAAGATGGCCACAGAGGCCCAGGGCTAAGAGTCCGGGTTTGTTTTTCCAGGGCTTACGTAAATATTTTCTTGATTTTCCTGCCTTTTTTGCATGGTAAGCTTGATTCACGTCTATTTTCCAACTCGTTGAGGTCGAAAGTCGTCATCATTAGCTCTAGAAGGGAGTGAGCGGAAAAGTAAAGCCCAGACGCGTGTTTCTATAATTAGTGGGAATGTGCGAATGGTGGAAATTTTTGTGCCAAAATTTTTTTACTCCACCACAGGAAAGAAACAGGAAAAAACAAGCAACAAGCACTTTAACTTTTGCGGGGAGTGACGTCGAGAATTTCCTTCATTTTTTAATTAAAACATAATCTATTTATTTCGCGGCTGGCAGAAAAGTTAAAGAAACAATTTCGTTTAATTAGGCACTGGCGAGAGTAGGAATTTGGCCAACCTTGAAATGTGCTCCCATTTTCGGTGAAGTTTAATTGTAAAATGCAATCAAATTAGTCGGCCACCGTGTTTTATGATGTTATTACAACTGTTTTCGCCAATTAAAACTAATCCAGATGAAAGGGGAACAATAAAGTCTCTTAATTTAATGGAGAGTGGGTGCTGGGGTGAGGAAATCCATATTTAACATGGAAAGTATATAAAGCTTAAAACTCTCACACGGCTGTCAGCCACGTAACTAGGCTCATATCTATATACCCATCCTCGGTCTGTGCAGATATCATGTGTTGTTATACCTCCCCTGGGAAAATATAAAACTAAAATAATAAATGACGGGAACGTGACTCGACATCAGCAGTGTCCGTCAAATTTTTTTTAAAGAAAAAATGTGTTCTTAGGCAAATGGTGGTGGAGTTTAAAGTATTTGCTGGTATTCACAGTGATTTTCATAAGCAACTGTTTTGGAGCCACTGTTCATTGCTTACACAGTTTGAGAGCCATTGTTACAAGAAAAGCCGATGTAAGATCCATGTAATAAGTTTGGTATTTTATTTCAATGCAATTATTTACAAAACACTTTTTATATAAATAATGAATAATTTTATATATTTTAAACCAATGCAGATGTAGATGTGTGTATGATTTTTTATTGCACAGTCATTTTATTTTATTTACAACATTTTAATTTCTTTATATCTAAATTTATTGATTAAATATATAGAAATAAAGCCTTAAATTCTATAAATATTCTTCCGCTAAATTTAAAAAATTAAAAGAAATTTATTAAGACTTTCAAATGTTTAGCTGTTTGATTATAAACTATCAGTTATCTTAGCCATTAAGTATTTATAAAACTAACTAAATTTAGTTTAACGATTTTGTTCCTTACCTCGAACCGATTATTAATTTCCAAACTTTTACTTTCCTTTGAAACCCGACTGACTTATATAAAACTTTGGACAACTTACTAGACGCGGCAAGTTGGCAAAATTTTGTTTAGGATTGATGTAGAAATGGTAAAGTTTTCTATTCAGCTAAACTGATTGGTTTACTCTACAGGATACAGGAGGCAGGACCTTGGCATCGATTGATTTCTGGGCAGATGATGTGCAGCACACAAACTACGAGCCGAGTAATGCCGGAAGAAGCGATGTGTGTCCATGAACTATACCGGGAATATTCTTTCGGGGATTTAGGAGGACTCACTGGCACCGTATAGAAGATTGTCCAGTTTTAATTTGTTGATCTTATCGCCGCGTGCTCCATGTCCTGGTCGTCCCCAGAATGTTTCAAAGGTATCAAAGTGCTGGTTGCACAAATCCCTGTCCAGTTGCTTAGAGACGGAAACGGAGCGTCGCTTGTGGGACATTTGGACATTCAAATCGTGTAGATATCGCATGTCGGCGGCCGTTTGGATCCTGTACGTGGAAGTCGTTGATGGTAATGATGTTTGTTTGTTTGTTGATTCGTTGGTGGCCACCAAAGTTTGTTATTTTTTCATTTATGCATTGTTTCATTTTTCGATTGGGTTTTGATGGTTTTTTTTCGGAATAGTTAGCAATTTTTTATCGGTTGAGTTCAGTTCGTTTTGCACGGGGATACATAGAAGATTGGTATTATGATTTTGATTTTTTTTAGTTTCAGTTTTTTTTTGTTTTTAGTGAGATTGGTATTGATATTGATTTTGGTTTGCTCTTTTGGTTGCTATACTTTCACTTGTATTACAATGGATATTTTCTTGCTGAATGAGCCGAGAAGAAGTGGGGGTAGAGAAACAATTAACAAGGCAAAATGATAGATACAAATCATGGGACTGGGAAAATGGAAAGCGGATTGGTTGTTTTAATTTTTCTTATGGCGCAGAGCAAGCAAATGAGAAACGGACTGGATGGGGCGGGGTTTGGATTAGAGAACATGGACAGGGACATTGGAAATTGCAAATAAATTGAAGGCTAGGGGATTGGGTTGAGAGTCTAAGCCTGGCGAATGTGCAGAGTGAGCCGCTTGAGGCAGCAGCCCGTGGAGATGGCCGTGGGGCAATCGCAACTGCAACACTGCAGCTTGCAGTTCAGATTTTTGGGCAGCCGCTTCATGTGGCTGATGTTCTTGATGATGCTGTTGATGCACTTGATTTTGGCCTGCTGGCAGTTCTTTTGCTTGTGCTTGGATGCGTACCTATCGTGCGAGGGCGTCCTTTTGGTCACATCCGTGCTGGAGAGGCTGATGGGTCGGTGCATGCCGCGTCTTCGGGCCAGCAGCGGCACCAGCTCTACGCCGCCGCCCTCGCCTCCCGGACCGCATCCATTTCCAGGGGTACTGGCATCCGGCGTTGCCGTACTGGTGCTGCCTGGACAAACACCGCGGCTCATTCGGGGGCAGATCTTGATTGGCTTGCAGTCCTGCGGCTTCAGGTGGTGCAAGATCTTGGGTGGGGCGGGAGGCGGCAGACACTTCTTTCCGGGTGGTATTGGAGGTGGTGGTCCCTTCATCGGGCTGCCATTCATGGCGGGGCAGTTGCAGGTGCACATATCGCAGCATCTCTGTGGCTTTGGGGGCTTACACTGCCGGGACTTACGGAAGGTGTTTTTCTCCGCAGGGGTCACTGGATTGTCCTGGTCCAGCTCCTTTAGCATTTCCTTATTTGTCCATCCCTAGAAGAGTTTTAGAAAGGTATAAAGATAAACTAAAAATAATTAATTATCAGGTGTGACCTACCAATGATTTCATAAATGTATGGCCCACTTCCTTGGGACTTCGCCAAGGCTTGCCGCCAGGACCCGCCTTGCCCCAGGGCTCCTTGCAGGGCTGAAACGAAAAAAAATGGATAACATAGATTAGTAAGGTCACGCTCTTAAGGGCGTAATAAATGCCGCTCACCGGCTTTTCCAGCTTGGCCTGTAGCCGCTTTTTCTGCGAGGCTAGCTTCTCCTGAAGCGGGCAGCTCTTTTGCTCGCTCTCGCTGACCACGATCTTGTCCAGAAGCGGCTTGCCCTTGCACGGGGGCGAAGGCTTGTAGCGCAGCTCGATGTCCACGTGGCCTTTATTGCGAAACGACATTGAAGGGTGCTCTTTCAGCTGGATGTGCAGGCTCTCACCGTTGGCGTTCTTGGCCAGGCCCATGGCTACTCCGGCTCCGGGCTTGTGAGGGATCTCCCGCTCGCAAATCGTCACTGTGCTGCTCCTGGGGCCGCTCTCCTGCAGATGGTGCACCGAGTGGGCATGAGGCAGCCGTCCGCCCGGTGGCTGTGGCGGGGCATGGTGGTGGTGGTGATGATACGCAGCAAGCGGATTGTTGTGGCATTTGTTTTTCATGGAGAAAAAGTCGTTGTAGCGGCATGGCTGCAGTGAATTTATCCGGTGGGCGGTGGTCTAAACGTTGCCAAATATTATTTAAAGTTTCTTTGATTTCGTGTTTTCTAGAGATTTCTCACCACAGTGGGTGTGGAGTGAAGGCCAACGGCTGTGATATCCTTGCGGCGCACCTCTACGTTGGGTGCTCCACCCCCAGGTCGACCCCAAGGACAATGCTGAACAAACAGGTCGTAATACTAAAAGTGAAAAGCATCAAAAAGAAAAACAAATTTTTTGCCAATTAAAAAATATAATTTAAATCTTTTTCCTATATGGAAATTTTGAAATATTCATAATAAAAGCAAAGGAATTTTGTAAAGCCCTCTAGCACTTTTTAAGATAAGGTCTTAGCTAACTTCTTTAACCCAAATTCAAGGTAATAAATTCTAGAGTCAATGCTGTCGGCTTTTTAGTCAGTTCTCTTCCAGCCCGACACTGCCGCAGCATGATTACAAAACCGAGTTATGCCTTATCGATTCCGTGGCAGCCTATTTATGGGTCCCAGACATAACGCAACCTACTGCCACAACCCCGGGCTCTGTAAACCCTTCTCACCGTGTCACTCCCGGAGCATGGCATTGTTTGTTTACGGAAATTGGCAAATTCCCGGGATCCCTCGCCCCGAACTTCAGTCCTAGGAACTTTGTTTGTAGGTTGTTGTTATAGTTGCATCTAGCCACGATTTGCATTTCACTCATTTTTTTCACCCACATTTCGGTTGGCTGTGATATAGGCAAATAATCATCCAGGGTTTTGGTCACGCAAGGACCCGCTAAAGTGCTTAACTTGTTTTTCATTGGGCACCTTTTTTCGCTGGCTAAAGAGGTGATTTGATTACTACAGACTGAATTGTCAAAGGGTTTGTTGAACTAAATCCAAGGAAACTGAACTGATGTATTACATGTTGCTTGGGAAAGGTCTTTGAACTTAGAAAAGTTTTCGCCATCGCGTGGGTGAAGGTTCGAGACATTTTTTGATTGCCATAGGTTCGTTCTAGAAGTTTATTTATGTTGGTTGTTCTAAAAGGTATTTTGTTTGTTTGGCAAGGACTTTAGATCTTGAATAAGAAATTGTCAATTGCATGAGCTTTG
The DNA here is from genome assembly GCA_035047325.1 of Drosophila vallismaia. Classification (NCBI taxonomy): domain Eukaryota; kingdom Metazoa; phylum Arthropoda; class Insecta; order Diptera; family Drosophilidae; genus Drosophila; species Drosophila vallismaia. The sequence goes on from JAWNPU010000073.1 coordinate 11,818,261, forward strand.
TCCTTTACATAGTATTTCCTTAGATTCTTAGATAATATAGGCTGTTATTTTCTGTTTTTTACATAGAATCTACTGAGAATATAAAAAATATATGTTGAAAAAAATTACTCATACGCACTATTGGCTTCACAAAAAATATTACTCATACGCACTGTTGAAAACTCAAAAAATATTACTCATACGCACTGTTGGAAACTCAAAAATGCTGTTTGGGAGTAATTTTAATACTATTTTCTTTGAATTTGGGACCTAAATGGTACCCTGAAGCAGGCAAGCAACTCAAAATATCACGTATACGCTCTAATGCCACTAACTCAAGAGAATTGATTTGGGATAAATAAAATAATCAAACTTTGCCACCAACCTCCTGTTTATCTTTCTCCTTGCGAGCACACTCCTCCGCCTTGCGTCGCCGCCACATTCGAAGACTTTCTTCGGCGTTTTTCCTCTCGACGAGACGTTTCTTCTCGTCGCACCACATCAGCGGATGTTGGATGTGGTCATGGCAAAAGTTGCCACCCATGCCCATCTCATCGCTGGTCGTCATAATGTCCTATTGTTGTTTTCTTTCTGGATGGCAGTATTCCTTGGCTGATTCCGGCTGCTGGTAGATGGGAGAACGGAAGTAGCGCTGCGTTCAGCAAACGCCGCGTTACTGAAACAGTCTCGTGCTTGCCTCAAACCGTTTAACCGCCGATTTGGCGGCACTGATCCGTGCCAGGCACTGCTGGGCTACCGAAGATGGGCCGACTTTTGGGCCAAACCACTTTGGTTGTCTAGGCAGCGCGCCGTAGGCTGACTATTTATAGCCTAGGTTAAGGAGCACTTGGGTCGGGGTTCGGGCGCGGACTTAGCACGTGAGCGTCGGGCGTCTGTCCTTGAAGTTGTTCTTGTGTTTATCAAGTTAGGCCAGTCTGTGTGTCTATTGGGCGTAAGGCAGGCCCAGGATGGCATTCCGGCTGCGTAATCGCTGCTAATTTCATTTCGGCCATTTAAATATTTTGCCAGTTAGGCACGCTTCAACTTGGCCCTGCTCCGCTGTTTGCCAGTTCTCGGCTTCCTTGCGCTTGTTTGCCTGTCTAACGAGGCTTGGACATAAAATATATTTACTTTATATTGCGCGGAAAATTGTGCCATGGCTGCCTTAACTTAACCCGATTCGTGCCTTTTTGTTCCAATAACACAGAAAGTTTTTCAGGCATCAATTCGATGATGGTCGGAGAAGAGGTGGCCACTTGAGTTAAGTTAAAGCTGCTGGAGGTTTGCGTGCCATTAAGTCGGGAACTTGTTGATGTTTTAAACTGAAATTCTCTCACGAGCTAAACAAATGCTTGCGTTACTCATACGCCCCGTGTGGTAGCCACACACACTCCCAAATTTATTTGTTTGCCCCCAATTTCAATATCAGACATGCCCATCGCAACAAACTGCACATTGGCTATGTCCAAAACTATATCACTGGGTCGTCCTGTTGTCTATGTTGTTTTTGGTTCGCCTTTTTGGCCAATATGTTGCATAGTTACCCTGTTGCCTTGGGGCATATGTGTAATGGCTCTTTGATAGCCTGATGTCTCTGTGGTATCGAAAATCAGAAATTGAAGCTGAAACTTGCTTGCTTGCCAATAGTCATTCAATCTTTAAATCAGAATTTACACTTTTGTTTTACAAAATCGTATTTTTATTCATTTTTTTAAGTGTACAAATATCGTAATTACATTTATCAATATCAACATCATTATCATTGTTTTACTTAATTTGCTTTTATAACTTGTGGGTAAATCGTCTTCAGCACCCTTTTAAATTGATTTCTACTCCGGATTCGTTTTCAGTTGCATTTTCCTTTTTCTCAGTGTAGAGCAGGCTGTATAGGAGCCTTTAGGATTTTTTTTATTATCAGCAATATACACCAACAAACAAATAAAAACAATGTTTCTGACTGACTTATTTGAGGTTGTCTTTATAAATAAAAAATAAAAAACTTTAATTTTAAAGGTTTTCCAGACACCGCCAAAATAATATTGATTTACGATTTTGCGATGTTTGCTTTTAAAGTTTGTTTTTAAAAGTAAGACTGGGCAGCAGTGTTTTGCGTCCTAAAGAACATATTATAATTGCATTTCATGCGCGAATGGCTCAAATTGTTTTATTGAATCCAACTAAATTACAGATTTATAACTTTAAATGACTTATTTGTGCTGTCGGAAGGGATATTGAAGAGTGCAATCGATGACCATTGAACCATTTAGGCATGAAATACTCTAATCAATATTTAAAATAAAATCAACCATATATTTTTATAATTGTTTGTTTTATAAATATCGTTTACACACTGGTTGCTTTGTTGCATTGACTATAAACATTTTTTTATAGTATTTTTCCTCGTTCTTTCAACTTGATCCATTTTCATTTTGGCATAGGCCACTTTCAAGAAATATTTGTACAATTTTCTTCTGTTTACTTATTGTTGTCTGCTATCGCATGCTTATGTATTTTTGTTTATTTTTTTGCTATATATAAATAAAGTTTCCCAAAACATTTCATATAAAATTTGGTTAAAATTCATTGAACATCTCGTATTTATGTACAGCGTAGGTTGCCGTTTTAGCATGTTGATTGGTTTTTGTTTATGCAATTATTTACAGTGTCAACAACAAATGCCTTAAAACTAAATAATAAATCGTGTTTACAATTTTACGTTAAACGCTCGCTTGCTGACAAAACTTAACCGAAACATTAAGTGTGGCCTACATAATATTGTTAATATTATTATTATTGCATTACGTGTATTATTTGTATTGTATATTAGGGTGTGTGCATGGACTGTGGTCTATTTCATGCGGTTGATGACTAAATCCGCAACGACCTGCAGGCCCTTTTGGTAGGGCGATTCTGTAAGCTCCTGGGCCAGCCGTATCGCTTCGTTGCAGTGCTTCTTGGCCAGGAAACGGGTCTGCTCCAGGCCGTGTGATTTGTGCACCAGCTCAAAGGCGCGCTCCACATCGCCGGGCTCGCTGAAGCGCCGCATGACCATCGGGTTCAGCTCGGGGTACTGAAATAGGCGGAAAATGCAAAATAAAAAACATCTCAATTATGCAAGGCATTGAAGTGGGTGGGTGGGTCCAGTGGTTGGTTACACTCGGTTTTGCCAACAACGCATCTTGCCAATGTCAGTCACTAAAGCTCGCACTGGTATTTACCGACCTGCTTGGAACGCATTGCACGCGTGCGCCATTCGCGGACTGCATTGCAAATGGAAATTGCTTTGCCCGCAGGCGCTAAGCGCTGTCTGGCAATTGAGTTACAAACGCATCTGTCCAGCCACCCACCCATTCATCTATCCACCCGCCCATGATATCATCACCTTTTCCGACGACACCATTAATATACCAAACGGTGTGGCGTCGCCGGGTACTCATTTTCGATGCGAAATGTATAAAACACATCTTGGCAAAAGGCCATGTCTGGCTGAAGCTTTAATGCACACAGAAAAGTTTTCAACTAGATCTTTATTACAATTTTATTAGCATTCTATTCTCCCTCTAGAGTAATTTATTTCCAAGCCAATAAGAAAATACCAAAGATAATCCACAAATATTTCCCCACACTCACCTTTTCACAAGCAAAAAGAACTGGGGCTGTGGCCAGTCCGAGTTTCAGATCCGCCGCCGTTGGCTTGCCCATCTGCTCGGTGGATGAGACAAAGTCCAGCATGTCGTCGACCAGTTGAAAGGCCAGGCCAATGTTGCGTCCGTACTGGAAGGCCAGCTCGGCCACGTTGTCATCTGCCTGGGCAATCACAGCGGTCTGTGGGGGTTAAACACAAAAGAAGAGGGGTTTCCGAGTCAGCTGGGATTGGGAACAATGGCGCGGACATGCGAGCAAACTAATTGTCGAATTAAGCGCTTAAGTTCGCTAAATGCGTAATGCAAAAAGCCAACTGCTAACTGCTAACCGCCAAGAGGTAACTGATGGCAAGTGCAGCTTTAGGCTTGCATGCCAATAACGAGTACTTACCGCCTTCAGGGCGTTGGCAATCAGCGACGCGGTCTTCCTGTATGTCTTGGTCAGGTAATGAGCGAAGCGCTCGTTCTCCGTTTCCCTTGAGCCGAGCTGCATGAATTCGCCTTGGACCAAATCGGTCAAGATCTGCAAGAGAGAATATAGGAAAGACAATTAGCCATTGTCGACACAATGCGTCATAAAAGTGTCACTTTAAGCTTGGTTTACGGTTATTGCCTCCCGTTCGAATCGATTGTTCTGCAGCCTGAATTTCCCACTTGAAGGTGAATGAATGGATTACGCAACTAACGGATAACACCTTGTTTACCTATGCTGGCTGACCAGCCTAGCCCCTCCTCGTCCCTCTTCAGCGGCAATCCAATATCCATTTAAGCCGATTTCATACGGCCCGTCAAGGTGTGCGTAACTTCCGCATGGCTGAAACTTTAAATGCAAATGGCAAATACAATTGTGCCAAATTGATTTGGCAAATAAAATTTCATTCGAAGCTCAGTGAGAAGTCGGATACATGATGCTACCCGAATATTTTGGCTATCGGTCCCTCTGTTTGCTCCCAGATTGTTTGACACGCCCTTCGACAGCGACTTGCTTTTGATAGGCATTTTCATTCATTGACCAAAGAAACTCGCAGACACTTGTCAAAATCTTTGGCAAACAATCAGCTTCTAGTGTGTGGGATCCGATGCCAAGGAGCTCAAGGTGAGGCGGCCCTAACCTGACGATAGTTTTTGGCCAAACAGCGAGGCAAAATTCTAAAAGTACTTTCTGGACTTTCAATGTTAATTAACACGCGTGGTTCGCAGCACAAGCGAGTGCCTAATTTTTAACAACTTGGCCAACAAATGCATTTGGATCCACAAAAATTAACACAATGTCTCATTTTGGCAGTCGGATAGAGACAGGGGCTTGGCCACATTTTTCCCTTTGGCCACAAAGTGTGAGTGCATTTTGCGAGCATTTTAGATTGACAAAGAAAAATGGTTAGCCTCGGAGCAAAGTTTTTAAGGCACGTAGTGGGGTATTTTCTTTTGAAATAAACAACTTCCGACAAGGGAAATGTGGCAAGAAATGAATATATTTGCAGGCTATTAGCCCCAAGAAAAATGTGTTTAAGTTTCTTTATTTTATAAATAATAAAGATAGTTTTATTTTAAATCAACTTTAGGAAGATTTAAGAGAAGACAAATACCAAATGTTGACTTAAATTATTTAACATTATATAAAGTCTGTACATTTCGCATTGAGTGGGCCTTTCCAAAAAGTTCTTAACGGCCTGGTTTAACCCAAAACATTCAGATAATCATAAATTCACTTGATTGAAAGGCAGACGTCCAATCTACTCATTTTTCTAATGCCATCAACGTCTTAGAAGCCGTTGAAATTATTCACACACGTGTCTAGCATATTAAATAAGAAAAATTCGACAAACTTAAAGAGGCGGTGTAGATTGTCAGAGATGAAAGAAACACACTATATATTATTAAACAAAAACACGAAAATGTTATGGAAAAACACAATAGATTCTATTTTGTTTGGATTATAACATGATTTAATTTGCATAAAATGTTTATGAAAACTTGGCTCACCAACTGCAACATGTTACATTTTCTTTTTGATAATTTGTCAATATAATTCACTTTACACCAAATGTGTAAGGTTTGTTAATAATTTCAAGAGATTTTTATGTATGCAAATCAAAAGCTTAGCTTTTTTCCATGTTTCTCAGGTATTTAAATAAAAGATAGATGGTAAGCAGTTAAGCTGTGCTAGAACTAGTTTTAAAACTTTTATCTGCGACTGCGTGACCTCACGATCGCAAAGAAAGTTTCAACTTGATGGGGTCAATTTGTTGGATATGCTAATAAGACTCATTATGCGACAGATCCACCAGCCTGATACGGCTTACATCGGCGTTAACATAAGCAAATGATATGAACAAATAGGGGGAGATAAGTGTCTAGGCCGCACCTTGGATCCATCTTAGAGCCAATCCTCTTCAGGTGTTACGCATGTTTCGCGAATTGAGAAAACCCATCGAGACAGAGAATGTGTAACCAAAAAACGTAGGCAAGTTTATTGTGTTTGCCTTGGCTATTAACTCGGTTCGCTCGATTGTGTAAATATGCAGAGAGCTCGGGTAGAGAGATGCGGCCATAGATGCTACGGTGCCACCTCAGTTTCCAAGGCAACAGATCTAGTTTCACTCTCGCGCATCCGAAAGTGAAATTGTCAGGTGTGACTAATTTTAAATTTATAGAAACTACGTGATGCATGTCCAAGCTATGAAATATTTCTGCGGAATTTCCAATCAAATCCGCATCAACACCAATACCAACGTCAGTTGCAGTTCCAGTTGCAAGGCCAAGGATGCACAGCAATAAAAAAAAAGTGGCATCGGAACATTAAAAGTGAATGCCGACTCAAAGTTGCACGAACTCTGGCGAAGGGCGAACCTTGGGCAACTCCCAGGGACGCAGGAAGTACCAGGCTGAATGATTTGTACCACCATTAAATTCAAGACTGGTTTTACAGTCCAACGAGCAACTTTCATAATTTTATGGAAATCGCTTACAAGACAGCTCTCTGTCCCTTTTGTTTGCCGAACAATTGTGCGAAATTTGACACTTATTCCGATTACGATTACTAAAATAGATAAGTGAAGAACTCATTCTTATTGACAGAGTTTTAAATCCGGGATTTTTGGAAACGATTCTTAGTAGTAGCTGAGCAAATGGCAATTATTTTTGTTTGCCTTAACAATTTACTGGAAGCATACAGAGAGCAAGGTAGTTGGACTCTCAACTAACAAACTGAAATCTATTCTTGTTTACAATACTTTGAGTGGTTGGGTTTCTTCGGAAAAACTATATTCATATATCAAAGTCTTATCGTTGCGGAGCTTTCACCAAAATAAACTTTCTCAAGTGCAGAATTGTATTTCCGAAATAAGAACATCCATAAATACAAAAATTAGTCATATCCTTTTAAAAACCTTTTCTTACCTGACTCAGCACGATCGTCACATCATCGCTGCGCAGACGGGCTATCATAATCGAGGCCACCGATAAGATGTAGTCCCCAGCCATTGTGACCTGTAAAGGCGATGAGATTGGTTTTTAAAAAGCCAACATAATACAATATCTGCCAACATAAATGTACAGTTTTAAGTGTTGCAACAGTAAACCGCCAAAGGCGACTCAGAGATCGGAAAACAACAGCTTAACCGACATGACTAAGATGAGCAGTCTTCCAATTAGAGACAAGAAAATTATAATTCGCTTGAAGCGCTTTGACGCTTTTTCAACATTGGAATAATTTATGCATTTCAATTTAGAGACATGTCGAAAGGGAAACTGCAGCTCATTCATGGGGAGATCGAGGTGTGTGGGATTGTCCGACTTGTCTATTATTAAATTTAATGAAGAGGCAACTGATTTTTTGAGACCTTTCAAATGATGCAAGAGCCACAGATGTTGACAAAGTCAATAAACACTTCAAATCGAAATACGCAACAAATTGATGTCAAAGTCAGACTTGGTTAGCTGCAGTTGTTTGATTGCCCGTTTGGCTTGGACTGTTTGCTTTTCGCAAATAATACTGCCACCGATGTGTGCATAATCGAAGATCCTTACCTTTTTATGATTCCATAGAGCGTTCACGCTGGGCTTGCCGCGTCGGAAGTCCGACTGATCGATGACATCGTCGTGCACTAAGCTGGCCGAGTGTACCATCTCCGAGAAGAGGGCGATCTGTCGTTGTTTGTGTACTAATTGGCTGTCAAGGCGATTGGCAAAAAAATCGTTGAAATGAAATGATCGTTGAGAAAAACTATAGTTTGATCTATGCAGGTACAGGTGTATGCTGTTTTTTAATGTGGCCGAAATGGGCACATTTCGCAAAGCCATGCTAATCATTTACACTCTGCTACCCGACTATTAGAAAACTTTAAACTTGAAACCAAATCAATACGTACTGCGACTCATTGTTGAGGTGATAGTTTATCGCCTTGGCCATCAGCATGGTTACCATGGGTCTCAGTGCCTTGCCCTGGCCATCGAAGTAATAGCTGGCAATGGTGTCCAATTCTGGCTGGGAAGTCCCCGATTGCAGCATCTGGAGAAAAACGGAGAAATATTACTCATTTCGTTTCTAGGTTGTTTTGGTCAAACTTTAGCCTAAATTAGTAAATATTTGTGTTCTGGACTCGAGCTCGAGCAAAAAAATCCCCAGTTGGAATTGAGGAAAAAACCCTCTAATCAATGACGTCTAGCTGAATGGCACTTCTAGTAGATTTTTTGATCGATTTGTGGTTTGAGAAAATTTATTTACGCTTGTTAGCCATCGAAATACAAATAAATTTTATTGAATACAATTCTGTTTTATTAGAGGCCAATAAACTAAACAGTCTATTTATGCAAGAAACTATTTAAAGTAATAATAATAAATATTTAAAGTTCATTGAAAATATTTTCAGTAAATTAGTATTTAAATGGGGTTTTAACAAGTGTTTTGAGTTATTTAAGACTCAAAAAGTAAAGAATTTACTTCAAATAAAAACTAAGTTAGTTTTTTTCAAACCAACTAGCTTTTGAAATACTTACATCTCTCACATCATCGTAGAAGTATTTCAGCTCGTCGTCGAGTATGATGTATGGATCGATTTGGATTTCCCGGACAGGGCCAGCTGGCTGTTGTGTGTGCACCGAACTGTGCTGGCGCAGATTCGTCTTGGAGCACTGAGAGTAGCTCAGGTTGTGGCTGCAATTCGGCGGATTTTGCTGCGGGGGAGAACAGAAAAATACGGGCGATTAGAACGGTTAGCAATTTCGGATAAATGGCCGCAAATGCTGCAATTAATAACAAAGTGTGAATAATGAAGGAGCAAACAACTCACTTAACAACTTTCAATTGCGGGCCTGCCACGACTAACAAGTTTTGCCTTGCCCGCCAGCGGCTTTTCTGTTTTCGGCCGTTATTTCGTATATATAAATAATTTTTTTAAGTGCGCCAGTAGCCGAAAATTAATAACTGGAAAATTGCACTGGCACTGTCTTTGGCCGGGAGCTGTGCGACAGTAACCGCAGTAAATGGCCAACTAATTGAAGCCGATTGTCGACGCCCTCGCGCGACTCTTGACCTTGTCGCCAAAGCCCGATTGTGTAGGCAAATCCTTTTGTTGCGGTTTAGAAAACAATACGACAAAAGAGAGCCACACGCGCCACTAAATTGTCTGCCACAGAAAATAGAGGCCTACAAATGTCTAGGAAAGCCATAGTCCACAAGCCCAGCCTTCTACTTTGAATTGGTATTTCTTTGGTGGATTTTTATGTGCAATTATGCAATTTGAATGCAGTTGCGAGCTTGCTTCTGGTGCAGCCTGACAACTAGTCAGGTAGTCGGCTAGCAAAGCAGTCAGCCACTCAGTCTGTCAATAAAGCCGCACATGCAAGCCCCCCTAACATGTAAATTTGATGTTGCCAGCCGACAGCGAGCGCTGCTAACTTTTACAATATCAAATATTTGGCTTTGACGGACGGACTGGGCGTGAACGAATTACGCATTTGCGGCGCTGTTGACCCACTTGTGCGGATGGGATCCTGCCAGACACACCATGGCACAGTCAATGACCATAGCAACCATTTAGCGCCCTTGGCAAACGATCGACAGCCGCATGATCGTTAAAAATCATCGTCTTTGATTGGTCATCGGGCCCACACGTGTGGACCCAAACTGGTTCGCAGATGGTCCGTTTTCATTGATGATCGGTTGGGGGCATCACAACAGCATCGTAAAGTAACCAAACAAATTGTTGACCATCGCTACCATCGCCCCACCGATCCCGCTACCAGTTCATTGAAAAGAGCTTGTAATGACCCAGTTTCATATTTAATATATGTCATAAACTTCGTCCGAGGGCTAGCTTTTGGCGAGTAGAAAGCGACTTATGGTATTACAAAATCGACGCATCACAATTACAACAGCAGCAGCCGGAAGAAACCCAATTAAATTCGAGTGGTGGAAACTTTCATTTTCAATATGTGCGCCAAATTAAAATTAGTTGATAATATTTGCAAAAGCCAAAAAATCCTCAACGAAACCACGATTCAAAAAATACATTTCCATTTCTTTGTGGAACGTGCAGAAATGCATTTAATTGTGGCTATTTTGAGTTGGCCGCATACGTTGAATGACTTTTAAACGGTTTTAAATGGTTTTTATGGTTAGCCATCCGCTTCACCTGACTCTTCGGGCTGAGGCTTCATTTTCAACGTCAGCAGGTGCCCACGAAAGCCGAACGAATCTTAAGTGTCTCTAAAACGGATGAACTTATTGCCTTTGCCCATTTGAACATGGATGCAAAATTAATGTACTATCATATGCCAGGTCAATGATCCAAATTTAATTCTGGTTTATTAATGAACATACGAGTACTTCGCGAATTTACTTTGCATTTTCTTTTTTATTTATCAGATTCGTTGCGTGCACAAAAACAGAAACAGAAACCTCAAAATAAATATATAGGAAGTCAGACTTTTCCGTTGCACTTGGTTGCTGAAGATGAACCGAGGACTTTGACTTACTTTTTACAATGTGGTTTCTTGTGTAATACCCATAAAATAATGAATAGTCTAGAAACCTCGAGTCCATTCACAAGGAAATCGATTTTAAATGGAAAATCTTTTCAGTTATTTGAATAAATAAAATACTCAATGAATTCCTCTTGAACGAGATTTTCGAAAAGCCGATAAGGTTAAACCGCAATTAGTCTGGCCAAATCCAACACTGAAATTTATCCAGTTTAACCTCCTTTCGTAAAGCATCCAATGCCACAAAAGAGGAGCCGCAACAATTGGCAGGCCAACTTTCACATTGATTTTTAAAAGAAAAATAATAATGACCATCATCAACAAAGGGGGAAATATTTTTTTCTTTTATTTGAGTTGCGGCACCTCTGCCAATTTTCATTTAAATACGCTCCTCTTATATAGTTATTAATTTAATTGTAAAACAAATTACAGAAAACATACGCAGCGATCAAAGAAATTGCAGCGTTTAAAATCTGCAAACAGACAAGACAAGTGCAAAATACCAAACAAAACTGAATTTTTCGCCACGGGGCGCTCCCACGACATAATCCCATACCACTTCGGGGCTGAAGACCATTGATGGAGCGGCCTCAGCTCGAGTTGCAAGTGAAGATGAAGACAATTAAGCATGAGACGAAGCGCCGAAAGTATTTAAGTATCTTCAAGTGTCAGCATCTCGCTTTGATCGGTGTCAGTTTGATTGAAAGCCAACATTGCAACATCTTGCCAATGTTATTGATTGTTTTATGACTTAGTTATTGTGTCGAGCCGCATTGTTATGATTTGCTCTTGTTCGCCACGGAATTCGCTCAGCGTCCGTTTTGTTTTTTAAGGCAATTTGTATGCCGAATAGTGGATATCATAAGCAATATGCGAGTTTTTGTATTGCGCTGAATGGTCCACCAGCCGACAATTGCCTTTGCATGTCGCTATTTTTATGGAGGTCGGTTATAAGTTTGAAAATAGTTAACACCTTAGAGTTTGCTTTGCGCAGCGATTTGAAAAGTTAACATGCTAAAAATTGTTTAATTATAGTCATCAAATAGCAAAGATTAATGGCTGCAAGCGGTGACAAATAAAATGCTTAATTCTTGTTTATTTTAGCAAGGATTAAACTATCAAAAAGGATGTGGTGGGTTTATAAAAGCCTACATTTATTAAGCCCCAATTCGATTAATTTTTTCTTTCCTTTGGAATATCTTCAAGCAATTTTAATTGCTTCTTGTTTGGCAAAAAGAAATGCCACTGCCGCGATCGAACATGACAGGCCAACCAAGGTAGCGGAAGCGGCCAAAAGCAAAAGCAAAAGCAAAAGCCATGTAGATATTGGCCAAAAGTCGAGTCAGAGAAACAGAAACGGCCAAGAAAGTAAGCAACAACCGCCTCTCTTTGGCTGAGGGCCGCGAACGAAGCCAAAGACGAGGCTTTGGACTTACTTTCCCTTTTTGTCATCGCCGCATACGTATCGGTATTGGTTTTGCTGGCTGACATAACCAAGACTCGACTGGATGAGTAAATCGCCGAAGAAAGAGGAAGTGGCGGGGCTGGTGAGTGGGAGGGGCAGCGATTGGCTACATAAATCGCTCGCCATGGCCGCCTGTAATTTCTCTGTTCGATTTTAACAGCCAGAGTCGCTGTCGGAGTCAGAGGCAAAGGCATTTTCTACGTTACCACGTTACTACGTCTTCTTCATTAGCCATATAATCGCCGTGTGTAGTGTCTGCTGGCAAGTGGTTAACATGCGTGTTAACAACCCAGCCGCACTGCAGGCAGGCAGGCAGCAGCTAGAGCGAGGGTTCGGGACCCTTGCGCTGGCCGGAGACGGAGTGTTTGTCTCTAAACTGGGCAATTTGTATTTGACAAAGTGTGCTTTGCGACATTGAGAACGCTTCTGGGCGACGCGACTCAATTGCACACGATTGGAGCCAGTAGCTATTTACAGTAGCCAACATAATCTATTGACATTATTTGCTGATGTCTCAATTGCGATGGCAATGCGTCACGGCTCCATTGCGTTCAAAATTAAGCTCATCAGTAACTGTGACATCGGGCAATCGATTGACCAATTGAGGTCTACAAATCACCGGGCCAAAGGCAAAAGCAAACCTAGTAGATAGTAGATGGTAGGACCAGTTGGGGATTTCCTGCAGATAGCATTACCAATTCGGGGAATTCCTTCCTCGTTGCACTCTGCAATACGATAATGCGTAAAAAATGAGAGTTCATTGTCGAACTAATGAGCCGTCATCCTAAAATGATTTTTCATTATTAATCGATGTAAACTTGATTTCCGTTCCAGTTTCGGTTACAATTTTTCCGCAGTCATATATCAGCAATCGAATCACACGGAATTCCACTGTCACTTTGGTTATTGCGCAACTTTGTTTAGTGCGATTTACAATTGAAATTAGTGCGTGCCCGGCCAATGTGGCGGCTGCGTGATATTTGACTATGTGGACAAATTAAACGCCTCAAACGCAAAGGCGAATGCAGTTCGGAACGCTTTGACTTCCAAGCCAGCCGAAACGTAAGTGGCCGAAAAAGCTGTGACAATCGCTTTATTGCCAAAAATTTTTACTACAAACCACCACAATTATTTGGGTGAACAGACTTTGGGTAATTATAACAATCTGTCAGAAAGTAAAACAGTAAAACGAACCCAAAATAAAGGAAAACCAAAATGTTTTTGCAGACAAATTGAAAACCTGTTAGTGGCGGAAAACCTGAAAATTCAAGTTTATCCTGCATTGGCGGCGGGCTTTAGCTGTAAATCAACCAGGTCTCCCAATACCCGAAAAATTACATAAAAATTGCTTAAAGGAAAAAAACAAAACTCTAAAATGCAGATTGCAAATGTGACGCGTGCTGCCAATGAATGCAAATGCAAATTTAAGGCTCGCTGCGTCTAATTTTGTACATTAATTTCTGGTTACTCGCGCGAGCGATTGGCATTGCCTGCGCGATTTCGAAAATCGAAATCATAAAATGTCGACAAACATTTAACCAAATTCCAATGTTAATTAGGAGAAACCGAAACCCTTGCCCAAATCAAAGCCAGGCTAATGATGATTGGAACTCAGAATGTTAAGCAAACAGTTCATTGATGCAGACCATCCAATGGACAAACAATGGGGCAATCAGTGTGGGAAACATACTCCACGGCAGATAGTCAAATTTATGATAATTATTGATAAAACATCAAAAATGTAAAACTGACGCCCAAAAGGCAGGCAAAGGCGGGACGGACGGCGGTCGAACATGAGCGACATTGATGAAATGTGGGGCTGACTTGGTAGGTTTGGCCAGGTTATGCAACTTCTTTGGGCCAAGTTAACCGAACCAAACTTGCTCCATACTTCTCTGTGGCGGCAGCAGCACCGCCAGCAGCAGCAGTGGCGGCGGCGGCGCTTCTTTTTGGCTTTCAAATCGAAATCCGAAATATTTTGTTGTTAAGGAAAACAACGCTGAAATCATTAACAGTTAACAGTCTTGGCCGACGCCGCCAATCACGGGAGTGAAGGAGAGAGCAACCGCCGCCGCTGCCGAATTCGAAGCCGAAACTGAAACCAAAACCGAAACCAGTTTAGGACAACACCAAACCAAAACGCATGCGTCTTTCTGGAATTGGGTCAGCAAGTACGGGCCGAAAAATACCAAAGGCAAAGCTGGCCAGGCCAGGCCAACCCAGCAGACCAGCAGGCCAGCAGCAAACGATCAAAGAGACCATTGCAGGTGTAGGACAGGTTGAATGAAAGTCAACCTAAAGCCGCTTAGGCATGCCCTCAACCAATTTCGGCTTCGACTCCCTCTCTTCATACCCTCTGGAGTCCCACCAATAGGCCAATTAAACCATAACTGCATATTAAGCATATATTTAATGTTCAACTGATGGAGAATATCTTTTTTCTTGGTTCATCCTCGTGAAGATTTCTTGCAGGGGTTTTTTTGTTCAGTTTTTAGGTTGGCAATTTGGAACTTTGGTCAGTGTAAGGCGAGTGAAAGTGTTTTTTTGTTTCGTTTTTGGTTTTGCAGAAATAAAGATACATCCACAGAGACAAAGATTTACGATATGACCATCTCGTGCATACGACAGATGTATCTTTTAGCATATCTGCTACTTTGTTATTTTTTTCCTGCTTTTTTTTTTTACATATTTGTGAGCAAACTGATGACTTTCGTACATTTGACCAAAAGAAATGTGAGTAATTGTGAAACATTATTTAAGGTATGCCAGTTGAAATATTTCAATTACGAAATGGCCATGTGCTAGCACATAGTAAATTTTAATTAAAATTAAGCATCTGATGGTTTCCAGATAAGCAAACATATTTGACGTCCATCTTTGAGGTAATTCTACATAAAGTATCCCATTTTATTGTCTATCAAGTTCGTGTTCAAAATTTCTAAATTCAACGAGTTCAACGAAAACAGGTCGAGATTTGGTTTCACTTTCACAAGACCAAACCCTCGCATTCAAATTAAGCACACACATTGAAGAATGCGGAGAATCAACAAAAATCAATCAACTTGGGCCGAATTCGTCTAACATCGCCGTCTAACTGTAGTCGGACTCTCTAATCTAATTGAAAAATCGCCACCTTGAGACCATCGCTGTATCAACCCATCAAATTCACACGCTGGCGTTAAAACTCTTGGCCCAAGTCGGCGCGAGACCATCGCCGCTCAACCGAAATGAAAAAAGTCTCAACTCTATTTAACGAATTTGCAATGAAAGTGAAAAGTTTATAAATATTCGAGGGGAAAGGTAAAGGAAGGCAGGCAGGATGGCGGAAGAGACGTGCAATTTATGTACGAAAATGATTTGGAAACTAATTCGAGTCAATGATGTACTGAGCAGCGATAACGGCTACTAAAACTGGCCAATCAGTTTCTTGCCAAATTCGTGTGGTGCATAGATAAAGGCCGAAACTGTGTGTTTTTTTTCGACTGGTTTCTTTTGGCCAAAACAATGCCAATGGCTGGAATAGTTAGAGAGGGTTGGGAGTGGGTAGCGGGTAGCAGAGTGGCGTCAACAACATAGCAGCTTGGCAAATGAAATGAAGAAGAAAGTCAAAGAAACCGTTAAAAGTGAATTTCTTCTATGGCTGTTGTTATTGTTGCTTCTGCCATTGCCGACTATTATTAGTTGGCGTTTTTTTTTTTTGGTTTTTTTTTTTTTTTTTTTTTTTTAAGGTTTTGACTTTTTGGCCAGCAGCAGCGCGGCCAGCGTCTCTGCCGCAGCGACGTGCGCTTTCTATTTGCGTTTTGTTTATTGTTTACCTATGATAGATGAACGTATCAGTTTCCAGGTGCTTGTATCTGTTGGATGGTTGGTTTGTGCCTCCCAGTATTGGTGTGGATGTGAGTTGGGCATAAAACCAATTTGGCGTTGAATGAATTTTTATTCGGCCCGAAATGAAACACAAAAAGTCCTAAACAACTGAAATGCATAAATATTGTGATAACGACAACTGCATACACAATTTTTTACCTTTTCCAATATAAAGCAACGCTAGCTAAAATGCATTCAATTCGTTTCAAACAATAGCATTTAAATAATAAATTTCATAGACACTTAATTTTATGAGAAAATAGCAGTAGCCTAACCTCTCGGATCAAGGCCACTGCGAGTGTCAAAATGCAGAGTTTAATGAGCAATTAACTTTTTTTTTATATATGTACTTATTTACCAAATATATCCACTGACTAATATTTACTTCAAGGCTCCGAATGTCAAACAACGGGTATGTGCCATATTATTTAATGGCCAATGCCCAATACCCAATGGCCAATGACCAATGGACACTGAAAAACTGCATTCAATTTCAATTTATTGCATTTGCAATGCTGAAGCAATTAAATCATAGCCATCCACAGTCACTAAAATAGGCTGACTTAAATGGCGTGCCATAAAACGATAAACTAAAAAGCCAATGTGAGAAACCAATTGACTAATTGTGGCTTACATAGTCAAGGCAGTAACTTTGCTATTAATTCGAAGGCGAATGTTTTGCCAACTAACAAGTTAACTAAAACAATGCTTTGGCGTTCCTCGGAACATAAACCCGCGATTTTCCCCAAGGAAAACTAAACTTAACAATGGCGACTCAGCACTCAGAACATCACAGTTTCCTTGGCTTCGGGAATGGAGAACAAACAATGCCAATAAAAAATAATATAAAATGCATTTTATTGCCCTTCTGGTTCTGGTACGTCATTCCTGAATGCATTTAAGAAAACAGATGGTGCTGATTATATGAATTCTAATCTAAAAGTTGGGAACTAGCAATAGCCAGTAAAATAAATGAAATGTACGTGTTATCAATTGTTCGAAGTGCTTTAACTGCTGATAAGAGAACAGCGATTCATGTGTTTGACATAACACCCAAAACAAAAGGGGCACGGAACCCGGCAGAAATCCGCTTCAAATCTCATCACCGGATATTGCGTATACGCCGTGGGTCACAGTTTTAGATACAAAATGGCGTACAGTTTAAGAGCCACTGAATGCAATCAGATGTTTATTGGACGTGTAAATACCGCGAAAATCAACAATGCTTACGATAACTATTGATAAATTCGAGCAATAAACAAAATCTGAATCTGCAACTGGCAAAATTGCATAACAACGCATTAAAATAGGGAAGATTGGCTCAAAAAATAAAAGGAAGAAAAATATTACAGACTTGTCAACGACATATAAAAAATAATGATAAACTGCTGGCAGACGAGAAAGAGACACAATTACTGCACTCAGTAAATGAAAGAGGGAGCAGCAAGAAAAAATACTTCACCTTGCAAATATGCAAGGAAAAACACAGAAAAACAGCAAAGCTTGGCTGGTGTGTTCGGAAAATGGGAAAAAAAGGAAACATAATAATAAATAAATGCGGCAGCTTCCGCCAACAACATTGCTACACCACTATCGAGACGGTAGGTGCTGTAAGTTGTTGTCCATGTTTCATTTGTGGTTGTTGTTATAGCCGTTGTTGTTGTTGTTGTCTTCGGCCTTTGGTTTTTTTCACGCTACTTGCACAAAAGCATCGACCAACAACTGGCAGGCCCAAGCGACCAATTTCACTTTCATTTTCTTTTTGGCTTTGCAGCGAAATGAAACGAAAACGAAAATGAAAAGCGGACAGGCAAAAGCCAAAGTCACGCAGACGCATTAGCGGCAAACACTTTGCGCATGCGCAGCAGCCAATGCACTCTCGGAAAGCCAGCCGCCTGTCTAACGGGTTGGTATGGTCATGGTTCCGTCTTGGCCAGTTGGCGGGTGAACCCACCTGGCAATGAACTCACCAGTAGATCGCGGTAATCCTTCCCGATGTTGAAGCTTAATCCGTGAAAAGGTCGTATCGCCTGCTGTAGCTGCAGCTGCTGTGTTCTATGTAGTCCTGGCAAATTCGCTCCAGTTCCGGATCCTGTCGTGTATCCTGGCCGGGAGCCAAAGAGCTGGTAGAATAGCTTGTGCGTCTGCTGGCGACGCGAACCGCACACAACGCGACCGGAAGTGCTCAAGCAGGCCATTTTGTAGTAGTTTAGGTTGTATTATTTTTGTTAAAGGTATTTTTTTGGCTGAGGAATAGGTTGATTGAGGCAGGTGCAGGTGCAAGTGCTTTTATATAGAAGCTTTTAATGGGCACACACACGTACACAGAATTCAAGATGAGCCGCTCATTGGCATCATTATTCTTTTAGTTTCAGTTCTTTAAGGTAGTCGCAGGACCTGCGATCTTGATCGCGATTTTCGGGCGTATTCGAGACGGTTTCGAGGCGGCGGCGAAGCGCTTTGCTTGCGTCTGGCTCCAGCAGCTCCAGCGAAGTGTTTCAGGCAGCCGTCTGTTTTTGGCCCGATGCGCGTGCGCGCCGCCAGGTGTGGTGAGTACCGGCCAGGTGGGTTGGGTGGTGAGTCCGAAGATATAACCGAGTCAGAGGCCGATCTTAGCTCGGCTTGAACTTGACGCTGTGCGGATATTCGGGCGCACGCTTTCTGTTGCACATCCGCCGCACAGTTTTGGCGTCACTTGCTTGCTGAAGTTGGCCAGGGATTCAAACCGCACGCTCTTGTACAACTATATACAGGTGCCCTTGCCGACTTGTAACGCCGCTCAGCTTGGCAGCCCCTAGCTTTGACCTGCCGCCAGTGTCCTCATGATCTGGTTGAGCTCAATCACTGAAAGATTACTTCTTCAACACGTTTTCTGCACTTGGCAACAGTTTTTATTTAATTCGAAAGGAATTTGCACCTTTTCACAACTTTATTTTGACGTAACTTGTGCAGAACAGCTGTTGGCCCAGCTGTGGATCAGCTGGTACGCCAGGGTCCACCTCTAGCCCCCTCCCCACGAATATAACAAAAAGGTGACAACTCTAGTTAAGTCTCATCCCTAATAAGGTGTCTTCTCCAAAAAGTGTCATAACTTTAGAAACATGCCGAGAAATTTGTTTTTATCAATTACAAACTTCATTAGAAATGTGGAGCGCATGTTTCTACCCTTCGGCGGACCCCCTCCAGGTAAGTGAAGGCAGTAGCTAATGATATAAGCCCTACTAAACACGATGTCCACGCAGGTTTGGCGTTGGCCGGGTTCCAACACGAGCACAGCGGATACGCAACCGGAAAAAAACCCGAATTCAGTCTGAAGCAACTAATTGGAGACGGCATGTTGTGGGCCGTACCCAAGCACAGAAGATCTGTGGAGAAGCGCCTTAACAGAAAGTTTGGCTACCCGGAATATGTTTGGAAACCATTGAAGGAAAAGAGGCACCTGCGATCGTGCTTGCAGTGTGGTCATGATTATGAAATGGGAACGCTCTGTCGTAGGTTTCTTAATGATACTTTTCAAAACGAATCGTCTAATATGTATTAACTTTTAGCGTTTTGCTACCAAAAAGTCCTGAAGGAAACGCAGCTTATGCAAGAAAAGATCCAGGACGAACTTGGTCTGGACCCAATTGAAAAGGAGGTTATTGTCCTGTACGAAGGCGAGAAGGCCGAGAAATCTGCTGATGAGCTGAAGAGCAAACGCATCGTCGAAATGAAAAAGCCCCGTCCCATGTGGTTTACAAAGAACCTGCTACAAAAATCTACGCAGCCCCTGTCTGAAACCAAAGAGACTAAGCCCTCTGATTTGGCGTAGATATTAATAACCATTGTGCATTAAAACTCCAACATTGTTAACAAGCACGTAGTTTATTGTCCTCAAAATTCATTGATATCGCTTGTTTTAGAAAACCATTGTTAAAGTCCTGGGCACTCATCTGTTTTCGTCCTTCTATGCGTAATTGAAGTACTTCTATTTGACTTTCTCCGGCACATCCGATCAGCAGGGATTTCCGCTTGCGTTGGTAGCAGAACTGGCCAGGTTTCTGAAGAGGTAGCGACTCGTTTGGTAATCTTACATCCAGCAGCTGCACTTGCTTGCCCGAGAAGGTGGTAGTTAGGTTTTTGTAACTGAATAAGGCTCGATAACGGGCATATATTTGTAAGGCATTATGCTTGGACCAGTTTACATGCGTGATTTTAGCCGTGATCTTGGGAGCTGTGGAATCTAAATGATTAGATGAGGTTTACCATAATTTTTTGATGATATTACCATGACTAGCAACTGCATTATCTTGTGGAGTAGCATTTTGTAGGCTTTCTGTTAGGTTATTTATGGTATCCACTAGTAAATCGGCTCCCAATAAGGCAAGTGAGGTGTGCAATTCTGGCATGTGAACATCTGACTTAATGGGCACCTCTCGCTGAGCTAAGACCTATGAAGAAATCTTTAAAGGTGATAATACTACTGACTTCTTGTTTACTTACATCGCCTATATCAAACCGGTGTGGTTCAATTTTCATAATGGAAACACCGGTACTGGCGTCGCCGTTCATAATGGCGTAGATAATGGGCGCCGCTCCTCTCCAGCGTGGCAACAAACTGGCATGCAAGTTGATCATACCAGAGGGAAAAGCTCCAATAATGTTGGCAGGTATCAGGTGACCAAAGGACACCACTACCCCCAAGTCGTAGCCCGCGCATTGAGACGGATTAATGGGCCATTTTTGGAGGGGAATTTTCTGCTGCTCTGCATAGCTGCGTACGCAGTTTGCTGGGCTCTTAAATAAGGTAACCACGCCTAGACCGTCACTAAGGACAAGAAATAGTTATCCATATAATCATTATTTCCAAGCTATGTACTTACCTGCAGTTTTTGTGAAGAGCTTGCAAACTAGGTAAAGAAAAGTTGTCGGTACCAAAAAACAAAATTTTGGGTGGGTGGCAGGTTGCATTATAGCGCTTAATTATGGTGTGTGCATTGTGATAAACTTTTCTCTTATATTTATAGAAATGATTGGCTAAACTCTTGCCGAAAAGCATTGGAAAATGTGTTGAATAATAGTAAACAAAATCAGCTGTTCAAAAACCTGGAACTTATGATAAGGCGTTGCCATACCTTTGCATAACTTTCTTTCTGCCTAATGGACTCCTATCGATATATCGGAGAATAAATCGAAGTTTGTCCATCTGTATATCCAACGAAATCACAAAGAAAACATATATTATAAAGTCCAAAATTGGGATTTTCTGATGATAATTGCTCCGCGACGAAGGTGACTTGCAATGGAGGCCACCGCTACTAAGAACGCGCCTTCCGCCGCTGCCTCAAACGGAGAAAAAATGAATTACGCACTTCAAGTTGCCCTGCAGACGATTAAAGAGCGCTGCATTCAGTTGCAGCGCCGCGTGACCAGCATGGAAGAAGAGAACCAACGGCTACGTGAAGCATCTGCCAGATCGGGGGTTGTGCCCGCAGGTAGTGGAGGAGGCTCTGGGGACGTCAGCTCTTTGCGCGCTCAAGTAGGTGACTTGCAGCGTCAGAAGGAGCAGTTGGAGGAGCACATCAGCATGGTGTCCAACGAAAACAGGAAGCTGTGGTCGCGCCTATCTCAGCTCTCCAAAGACCACCAGCTACAGCAGCCGGCACCCCCATCGCCTGACTCGCGTGCCAATCTTAACCAGAACCTTGTCCGTTCCAAGACTTTCACACAACACTCTCCCAATCCACACCTCCGCCAGAAGATGCTCTCCGACGGAATAAGAGATCTCAGCCTAGAAGAGATTGCACTCGACGACTTTGGGGCTGGAGACTCCGAGCTGGGCTATCCCTATGGCCTTCCCATTGAGGAGACCTCATCCAGTGAATCAGATGCCAACGTGGATGCCAAACGATGTATGGACGGGCTGCAAGAGATGCGGCGAGAAGCGATGAAACAGCAGCAGGAACTCAGTTCGACGCTGACTATCTTAGAGAGGCGCATTGGTAAGGGGTCTTATCATTTTTTACAAAAATCCAACTATTAACCACTATCTTATCTGATTGCAGCACATCAACCATGTCCGGACTGCGCCCAAAAGTCGGCCAAGAAGCCGGAAATGGCCGACAAAAGCCTCGAGACTGATGAGAGTCTCGGAAACGATATAAAGCACAACGGCCACAATGTCACACAACCACCCGCCCAGCGAATCAACATAATACAGGAAAAAATAAAGGCGGATGCAGTCGATGCTTTGGAGAAGACATGTCCAATGTGCGGCAAGACCTATTCCAGCCAAGTGTCATTTAACGCTTTTCGCGAACATGTGGAAATGCATTTTATTGACGATTCCCTGGAGGTTGAAGTGGAGAACAGTGTTGAACGCCAATTCGAGTTCGTATCGCATACCGTCGGCGATTTCTGACCCAATAGACGCATCTACTTTGCCACCGAGCTCTGACGTTTGTGAATATAGTTGCTGCAGTTGAGAGCCTAGAACCGCGTGCTTGCTAAGCTGGACATTGTTACGTTAACCTTAATTAGGCATATAAGCGACATACCTATATGAAAATATGTTCACATTTCATAATCTTTTCATAACCCATAAATATGCATGATTACATAGTTATATATATTAGTTACAGAATATGCAATACAGTTTAAATATAAAGACTTACAAAATTTTAAGCTACTTTCTTCTGGTGCCTGAGCCGGAGATGATTGAAAAGTGAAACCGGCTTGCCCAATATAATTGCGAGCGGACAACCAATGGCAACAAATGATGTTACCACAGCTAGCAGCTATTGTCCATCCTAATTGAATGGCTCTTATGTGAGTCACC
Organism: Drosophila vallismaia; assembly: GCA_035047325.1. Classification (NCBI taxonomy): domain Eukaryota; kingdom Metazoa; phylum Arthropoda; class Insecta; order Diptera; family Drosophilidae; genus Drosophila; species Drosophila vallismaia. The sequence goes on from JAWNPU010000073.1 coordinate 11,841,017, forward strand.
TACATTATGCGAATTGTGGAACATTCGATAAAGAAGTTATGGTAAAAAATTAATTATGCTGTAACTGGTCAGAGGATTTTCCAGATTTGTGGTTATGACGCATGTGGAAGCTGGCTAAAAGCCCAACTGATAAATTGGTTAAAATCCGTTAAAGTATTTTGTATTAATAATTCAGATGCAAATTTAATGATACTTTCCTTTAAATGTAATTTAAAAGCATCGCAGCATGGACTTGGCGAATTATATAATACAATTTTTAGTTTATAATTTATGCAAAATATGTTGCGGATATTATCTCCCGCTGGCTATAACATGGAAATAAAAATACTTTTGAAAACGAACATGTATTATTGGTTTTAAAAACAAAATCCCCTTTTAATAAAAAGAGCTTATTTAACGGTGATTGAATCCCCTTCGATAGAGACTCTTATAACACCTAACTATTGTATTCTTTAAAAACATTTATTACGGAATAATATAAAAGGATATCTGGGTCTTAATGTCAATAAACCAACTTTAAATATATATGTTTTACAAAGGAAAACCCTGTATAAGTGTATAAGTTCCATTCACCGATTGGATCCACACTTGAATCGATCTTTTCCGCATTTCCACTAATTTTCTGAACATTTACCATTGGTTTTTTTTATGCCTCGATAAATGTACATATTGCGTATAGACCAATAGATCATTTAACATTTCGAAAACATACAGCTGCAATTAGATAGACACTTGTTGCTACTGTTTGGTGCTAATCACGCCCCACTTGTGTTTCGAATTTAGATCCGATCCGATTCCACTCCAATTTCAATACACCAGACCCCAGACTCTGAGCCACCGGTGGCACCTTGTGGCACCACTAACCCACTATAAAAGTTAAAGGGGTATTTCCGAGCTGTTTCAGTTGTTTGACGTCCGCCTCAGCAGCAGCAGCAGCAGCATTGCCACCGTTAACATATCTCCCACCTATTCACATCAGATAAATTATGTAAAGTCGGATAGGTCTCGGGAGAAAAGATAAAGACAACGCGTATACTGGAATAGAATCAATTGAATAATCATAAACGGAACAATCACAACTTACGAATTGCAACAATGCAACCGCCGAGTGTTTTTCACAAGCTTTTACTATTGCTGCCACTGGCCTATCAGCATACATCAAATGGTAACTTATATGGCAGCAACATCGGGAAATAATAAAAAATAAGTGCAATATCTTAGTGGGAAATAAACTGAAAAATGAAACAATTAAGTAATTTGAATAATTAGTTATTTAATAGTTATCAAACGAGGGCTAAACTGAACTCTTTCTACCATTCATGGTCCATAATTAATCATTCTGCCAAATTGAGTGAGCCCCAACGCCTTGTTTGGGGCCCTGAAATGAGAGAGTCGCTGTTAATTCCGGCAAATCAAAACAGAAGTGAATTTATTCACGGTATTGGCTAATAGGATTACCTGATGCTGCTTAGTGGCTGAAAGAAAGTGAAACGTTTCATTGAATCGACTCAGGCCTTGTTTCTGCTTCAATTTCAAACTTGCAGATGCCGAAAAAGAGGTGACACATTGGAACTATGAGCTTCACGGAGAGAATTGGGGCGGCACCTGTTCTTCGGGAGTCAGACAGTCCCCCCTGCAGTTGGCCGTTCAAAAAGTGAGTTACATCACATAGACATAAAATAGTATAATTTCTTTGCTAATGAATTGCTATAAATGGTAATACATTTTGCAATTCCATTGTCCTATGTCTTTCGTAAATTTCTTAAATAAAAAATTTGAAAACATTTTGTTTTAAAATATTTATCACCTGAGATGAATTAATTATGCAAGCAAAGCAGATGCTACTATTTTGTATGCGCATCAATTAAGTTGCTTTTAATTTTTGCTTATCAAAATCTGTATCAGTTTTTATTCATAAAACACTATTTCAAAGAGAACCTCTGGAGGTTCACTTTTCTTGTTATTTCAATGTGCTATTCTCTTTAAGCTTACAAAAGAAAAAAGACTTACTATAATATCGTTACCAAATACCCTGTGATTTATAATCAACTTTAAACGAAACCAACAGACATTGACAGCTAATTTGATAAGCAAAACTGAGTTTAAACTGAGTTAAAAATTGCTTCCGAATTGAAAACTCAAAATACGCCACTTTATGAATTACAAGAGGTAATGGTTTGGCTAAAACCAACTTTCATTTCATTATTTTCATGCTTCTTGGCAGTCGCTCATCGTTCCATTGCCCCGCATCTTGTTTGGGAACTACGACGTGAAACTTAAAGCGCCGCTAACCCTGGAAAACGACGGACATTCAGGTAGGTCAGGTCTGCAAATAAGCAAAGGTAAATGGAGTAATATCATTTTAATTCCACAGCTCACATGGACATACCCGAAACCATAAACGGAAAGAGACCCTTCATAACTGGAGGCATTCTAAATGGTCGTTTCATAGCTGAGGGTTTCCACTTTCATTGGGGATCCATAAATCAGCGAGGATCGGAGCACTCCATCAACAAGCAGCGTTTCGATGTGGAAATGCACATCGTCCATCGGAATGCTCGGTACTCTGATCTAAAAGAGGCAGTTAAGCACAAGGATGGAGTGGCTGTTCTTGGAGTGATGTTCAAAGTTGTCAAGGTAAATTGAAAATATCAATATGGTACAAAAATAATATAGTTTATTGTACAATATTACACATTTTGCAATCGTCAAAGTGAATGTTTCTAAGAGAAATGGTTGATTCAAATCTTGACGTGATAAATATGGTTGGTTTCCGTTGAATTGAAAACAAACACCTTAACACCTTACCTTTTGTTACGTGCCAAAGAGTTTGTTTTTTAATGAGGGTCTTTTATTCAGCTATAAAAATGATATATTGAAATTGATTACTTTTTACTTTTTAGAATCCCAATCGCTTTTTCCCGGGCCTAAACAAAGTTCTCTCCGAGCTGCCAAAAATTACGAACTACAAACAGAAAGCAACTATTCCGGGAAGCATAAGCTTGGGCCAGATGTTTGGTGACTTGAATCCCCGCGATTTCTTCACTTATCGGGGATCTCTAACGACACCGAAATGTGAGGAGTCGGTCACCTGGACAGTGTTCTCTCACGTCCTGCCAATATCCCTGTCATTGGTAACCAAGTTTTGGAGGTTACGGGACTCGGAAGGCCACAAATTGATCAATAACTTTCGGTTCACCCAACCACGAAATGGTCGACCTGTTTACTACAGATCTGGCAAGGATCTGAGTGGAGCCTACTTGGGAAAGTGATAACTTTGTTATTAAGTTTAAGTTGTGAAATTATTTATTATAGCCACATAAGATCAATTGTTTGAATTAAAGATATTATTAATTATCTGAACTTATCAAATGCGTTTTCTTATCGAAGATTATGAAACTAGTGGAACAATTGAAAACATAAAGTTACAATTTCGGTTACAACATTTACAGTTAAAGTAAGATTGCCATAGCAGCTTTCCAATTTTAAGTGACAGTTTAAAGATAGAATATTTTGGGAAATAATGGATCAAAAGACAGTTCATTTAGTACACCTTATATTTTTTTATAAACAATTTTGTTAAACCTTATTATAAACCATAAACGTTGCGAATAAAAGGGTTTATGGTTTGTCAACTAAATTAATATTTAAATTGTTATCCAAGATCAGTAAGGGCAATGCCATTGTGGAACTAACAGATAAGAGATTAATGGGTTTACCTTTAATGGAGACATTTTTCCAGACGGCAATAAAGCAATAATTTTATTGAAGTAGTTTAGCTTTGAATGCAAATGATTCAATTGTGTTTTGATACAAGGTATCGATTTTTTTGGTTGCATTTATTCTAAAAAAAAATCATGACAGACTTAGCTGATCCATATGTCAGTTAAAAAAAGTTGAATAAAGAAATTATAGGCAACTACAGCACGTTCTCCAGTCGTTTAAAAATCGCTCAGTGATCGACATTGTTCGGAAACTACCCATTGCCATCATTCAAGTGATTTGATGATACACCTCCCATCAATATTAAGTTTAATTCTGATTCAGACCAATTCAGGATTTAGAGCTCTCAAATCCGAAAAGAAAATCGCAATTAAGTAGAATAGAAGAGAAAGGGGCTGAAAAAGAACAGGATTTAGTTGCGTTCATCAATTACCCGATGGGTGTTTCGGCCGAAGTCAATTATCTTGGCTGGTTTGGCAACAGTTTAAACTTTAAAGTCATTTGCAGTTTCTATGTTAATTGTACCCATAGGCTTAGCTAAGCTGAACTGAATAGGGCTGGAACTGTGGCGGCGACGGTGACTCGGACTGGGAGTGATTGTGCTTATCAGGCTGTTATGCACATCCATTTAGAAATTATTGCAGTTTTGCAGTATAAATAGTCCTGCTCGGTTCTGAGCACCTCACAGTCTTGCTTCAATCCCCAACGGGATCGCAACTAAACGAGAATCAGAATAAAGGCTTGCATTACAAAATGTTCGCGTCCAGTTTTTGGTGGCTACTAACGATTCTTGGCAGCACAGTTGCCTATATAGGTTTGTGTTAAACTTTTCACGAAAGATCATTCTTATTATGAATGTTGATTTTTTAGAAATCTCAGAGGAATATTTGACTGCCATCCGGCAAGATGCCGCAGACGATCAGGCTGCTGGCGAATATAACTATGATGAACAGGGAGACGACTGGACAGGCACATGCCAAACAGGAACAGCCCAGTCCCCCATAGATTTAACTTTCTCTGATACTAAGATCGTTTCCATTCCCCGATTGCGATTCAATTACTATAACCAATCCCTACGTGTTCCACTGGTGATCACAAATAATGGACATACAGGTGAGTAATTTAAGCACTCCAGGTGAGGATCTAACCTTTGATTTCTTTGTATAGCCAACATGGTCATTCCCCTGACGAAAGAAGGCCAGCGTCCGTATATAAATGGAGGTCTTCTGTCTGGAGACTTCGAAGTCCAGAGCGTGCACTTCCATTGGGGCTCTAGGAATAGCAAGGGATCCGAGCACGCCATTAACCTGGAGCGCTACGACGTGGAAATGCATATTGTGCATAAGAATACCAAATATGCCAACATGGGCGATGCTACATTGCATCCGGATGGCCTGGCTGTTCTCGGTGTTATGATAAGGGCGGTAAATCGTCTGAACACTCGGAATTATGGACTTAACAAGATCTTTAATCAGTTGCCTCGGATTGTGGAGTATAACTCGAATGCAACCATAACTGGCACTTTAAATGTCGGCCAGTTGCTGGGAAATATCGTAACTGGAGAGTTTTATACCTATAATGGTGAGTAAATTAAATAAGATGTAGATCATTGATTCTATTGCAAACGATTTTTAGGATCTTTAACCACACCGGACTGCGCAGAGGCTGTAACTTGGAATGTCTTCAGCGATGTTCTCGACTTTCCACATCGTCAGATTGCCAAGCTTTGGAATCTTCAGGATTCACGCAAAAGACCTTTGATCAATAACTATCGAACCATACAGGATACGAATAATAGAGAAGTCTATTATCGGGCTCTAAACTTTTAAAAAATAATAATACAATCAAAACAGTTATGATTATTCTCAACTATACAATAAAATAAACAACACTTATTACTTAAAACTTTATAGAGATTCCATTTGATATAAAAAAAAAGGAAGGCTTAGTTTCTGTGTCTTAAAAAGAACACTTATTTAGAATTGGGAATTCGGTCTGTTTCATTTCTTTTTTATAATCTCTAAGACATAAACTTTTTTACAATGCTCCCACGTGGGCAAAAATTTGTATGCGTCTCTGTAACATCTCAGGAAATTATTTTACTGGATATTGTAAGTAAATTAACAAATTTTAACATTTAATTGACTAATTCTTATCGCGTTTAGTTATCAGTTTGCTTGAAAACAAGTTTTTTCAATCTCCAGTTAAGGAAGTTCCGCCCTTTGTACTCATATTCTTTTTTGTTGTGGATATGATATTATTTGTTAGCCTAATTGAGGTTGTTCAATTATTATGTAATAATATAAAAATAATGAATCTTTACTTGTATAAAAATCAGATGCGCTTATTCAAAAACATAACGTCACTGAGATAGTAATGTACCAAGCACCTTTTGTCAGAGAATTAGAAAGTATGCCGATAAGTATGTTATTTATTTGAATTTACATTCATATATGGTTTAATTTAATCTTATTTAGTAAATAGATAAATTGATACGAAAAATATTAGTTAAATATATGTATTAGGTAATTTGATAATTTTAAGATTATAGTACTGGTTATTTTCTATTGTGAAAGCTTTTGGGCGTTGCCATGTTGGTCATAAATAAACATAGAAGCTTTTTACTTTAAAATTTTTCCTCGTCGTCCTTTTTACTAACAGGTGTTTCCTCATCATGTTTTGGATTTCTTTTTTAACTATTTATAACTAAAAGTAATTCAATAAAATCAATGGGGTCGGATGGTATAATATATTTACAATATGTATGGATGAACGTGCTTCAGATTTGATAATCTGAGACTATCCAAAAAATTCAAGCCTACTAAAAGATTCATTTTTTTACGACGTAAAACTCAAGGTAAATATTGAGAATTAATTTGGCCAAGGTCCTTTTGTGGGGAACCCCCTACCAAAGTAAAGCTGAGATTCCTATACGGAACTGTGTAGTCAGAGGAGTGGGAGCAGCATACGCTTGGATTGAGCCTTTGTCTGGATATGACAGATTTACTACGCAATGTATTCCCGCCAAGAGATATGGAAAACTATTGGCACCGGAATCAACGCTGGAGGACGTGGATGGGGCGAAGAAAAAGGTGAGTACGAGATAAAAGGCAAGTCAGCATCGATGTTACTCATACGCCGTGTGCACCAGAAGCCACGCTCTGCACACGCACTCATATCTGTTCCATGGACAATTTGCATGTGCAATTTTCGCTGCAGTGCCTGACGGGTATTACTTTCCACCCCATCCACCTTTGTTTTCCCTCCAGTTCTTCTGTTTTCCTCGCTCGTCCCCATTGACTGACGTTTTTCGCGTCTCGCTGCGCCGTGCATTTTTCACATTTTTCATTTCCGTTTCCGCTCCTACCTCAAAAAGAGAAAAGTATAACCCCTCCGCCGCCCGCATTATTCGCCGATTTTCTGCGCTTTGTGCATTTATCTTGGCCGACTGTTTCCTCCCAATCCACCAACATAGCCTGTCGCCTGCTTATTTGCAGATTAATTTGGCCGCTGCCAGTCGTCCCTCAGTGGAAAGGCGGTAGTGGTGGTAGCCATGGTGTTTCCACTCACCTGGGGAGCCATTTGTCGAAAAATCCTAGCCGTCAATCCGAGGAACACACTTTATTCCAACGAGAATATGCCATTTCCGTTTGTGTCAATATGTTTCACAAATCTTATTTTCAGTAATAATTTTTTCAGGTGACATGTCGATAGACCCTTGCTTTCTGTTAATTTGAAACCAAATACATACTCTCAAAAGAACAGCCTTGAAAGTTAAAATTTGTATCGAAGTTTCCTCAAAATCAGCTTAAATCACTTTATTAATTAAGCTTCCATCTCTGTCCTTCATTTACCTAGGAATCTCATAATCCTATGGAGTAAGGGGCAGGACATTTTTGTTTTGTATTTGGTTTTGGTGGCTTGGGGGTTAAGAACAAGTACAAAAACTTGTTCCTGATGATGATGATGTTTCCGCTGGCTGACATTTAACGCACATTTAACTAATTTCATTTTAAATTGTTGACAATTAAGGGAAATTGCCAAGACGAATCGAGAACAGGACCAATGCCTACTTGAACGCCAGCCAGTCCTGGCCTCCCCATATTCTCCGACGGAGCCAACGAACACCACGTGCCATGTCGCAGTTAATTTGTTGGCAATAAGTTGGAGCACCAGGCCTAATTACAACAACACGCACGACATGACTGCGAAATTTTCATTAAAATCAGCCATGCCGAGGCGAGGACAATGCCGCCCTTGGACCAACAGTTGCAGTCACGCTGTGGACCTGGATAACTGGTGTTCATGGATCCGCAAGAGCAGGAGCAGCTGCCCGTTCACCTGGCAGTGGGACGGGCTGCCTGGTGGATTCCCAATCCCGGAAAAAAGAAACCCTTCTCCCTCCACCAACTACATCACGCACCTGTGATTGCCGCGACGACTTCCGCCGAGGATACGCGAAAAATGTCATTTGCCGCCGCTTTAAAGGATTTGCTGGAGAACCTGTCTTTTCATTGTTACGGTAAATTTGTGGAGGCCGGTCGCAGGATTCAAGAGCGGTGAGTGGGCTGTGGTTAGCGACTGGTATAGTTCATTCCCACATCCGGAGTGGTGGCCCTTTTCAATTAGTATTAGCCATTACCGAAACGGTTAACCACCCGCAGTTTCTTTTGGCTCATTTTCCACATAACCGCTTTGAGCGTCCTAATAGCGTTCCTCTGGGGCACCTACACCAATGAACAGGACGCCCTGGTGACCACCATGTATCACCCGTTGTATCCCATTTGGAAGGTGGAGTTTCCGGCCGTATCCATCTGTACTTTGAACCGCATCTCCCGACGTGCAGCCTGGCGTTATGCCCAGGAATTGTGAGTTTTCTGGACCATAACTTTAGCCAAATTTTAAATTTTATTTACCAGGAGCTCTAAAGATCCAAAAAAACATAGTGCCAGCTTTTTTTATGACAAGCTAAAGGATTTTTTGTACATGTATTATGATCCTACCGACCTCAAAGATATTGATAGTGCCTGGATGTTTCAAAGCTTCTTGGATAGATTCGATACTGAGGCCCATGAGTTATTTTTTAACACCAGGAAGCGAATGCATGTTTTAACACCAAATTGCAGCGACATATTCGTGACTTGCAGGATTGCAGGACGCCTTTTTGATTGTTTTGAGCAATTTGAAGAGACTTTGACTAGTCATGGTTACTGCTGTACTTTCAATTATGATGGAAGGTAGATTAAAACGAAAATTAAGAGCTTACTTATTCACGATTTTTCTTTGAAGATACGTCAATAAAAGGGACTTTCGACAGCGATATTTTGGCCCCGACATGGGCTTGGTTTTGACTCTAAAAACCCAATCAGATGACAATTTCTATAAGATTAACGGAGGCAATGGTTTTTTGGTAAGGTTAAAATATATTTGAATAGGAACTTCTATATAACTGCGAGGGTAAAACGCGGTTTTTTCCCGAATATACTGTCCATTATTCCATTTTTATCAAAAATAAATCTTTAGGTTTCTATTTATGAACCTCACGCCTATCCGGATCCTTTTTCTGGAGGCGTGGCTGAACGAATTGCCGAAGTGGGCTTCAACACCTTACTCCCAGTGAGGGCTAAAATCTTTGAGACTCTTCCCGAGGCTCGTCGGATGAGTCAGTCAGTGGTGGGACTATTTCATTTATACACTTAAAAATAAGCGAAGGAAGTTTAATTAATTTTAAGTTTATTCAATTTAGCGCAAGTGCCTGTTTGAGAATGAAATGCCTTGGGTCTTCGCCCGACACTACACCTTCAGCAAGTGCATATCGGCCTGTCGGGCCCAAAGTGTCGTCAGTTTATGCGAGTGTGTCCCATTCAGTCTCCCACATCGGTACACCGATGGGAACGAGAAGCGCATCTACTGCACTCTTCAGCATATGGCTTGCCTGAAACGTTACGAATGTGAGTTCCCTGAGGAGTTAATCGCGAATTTATTGAAATTAACGTCTACTTTTACCCGGTCCAGTCAAGTGGCTCAACGTCATCACCAGCCGCGAGAATGTGACGGGTCTGGAGCACGAGATGCAGGACGCCCTCTTCTGTCCTTCGTGCTTGGCCTCCTGCACGGAGACCCGGTATAGTGTGAGGGGCGCCATGACCCTGGGCCTTCCCACTCCCAGTCTGGCCAAGAGTCCGACGTAAGTCCATTGGAAAAAGCGGATTCACTGCGGTGGAAATTGCGAATCGTGCGAGTCTTCGATTCTCCCTCTCCGTTCTCGGTTTTCTTTTCAATTTCCATATGGAGCCGGTCGATAGCCCTACCCCATAAAAGTGGGGTTGTTATAGTGTTGCCAGTCTGGCTATTAGTATATTCAAATAATTCGAAACTTTTCCGTCTATTGATCTATAAAATTTCCTACATTTCAAAGTATAAATTCATCTCCGTTTAAGTTCCTTATGTAATATCTAGCCATTTGTAACCCTTCATTTTTAGCATCACTATAGGAGTCCCCTGACTCCTTGCAACCTTAAAAGATTTTCATTTTGCAGGCGAAGCAGTCCAGGACCGCGTGCCAATAACAGTTACGGTTCCGGGTCTGGCTCTGGGTCTGGTTCCGGATACGGCAAAGGCTATAGCAACGGCTCATCCTCCCCCGCAGAGTTGGCCGTTGTTCGTATTTATTTTGCCGAAACGCACATTCAATACTTTCGCCAGATTATTAAGAGCGCCTGGTACGAGACCTTCAGTGAGTATCCAGATGTGTTTTGGAGTGGGAATGGGAATTACTTGGACGGTTTTGCATATCTCACCCACCATTATGCTTCTGCCAGGTACAATTGGCAACATCTGCGGCATTATAGCTGGCTTTTCGCTGATGGGCATCTGCGAGCTGTTGTTTTTTCTAGCCAAACAATTATGGCAGGCATGCCGGGCGGAAATCAAAGCCGAGCTCAGCCACATCCAAGAGAGGGCCCACATCCAAAGGGATACCAAGAGGGAACAGGTGCCGGAATCGGACCCGGACGCGGAATCGGAAGCAGAGCGTCCGATGAAGTTGTTTATACTACCGTAATTGAGCGAAATGCATCGTTAATTTTAAAGCTCACTGATTTTTATGCACATGCCCCCATCCTGTTCACTTCACTCCACTCCACTTCAGTCCAGTCCAGTACCCACGAAGGAAGTCCAACTCAAGTGCACTTACTTTGCATTGTGTCACATAAAAATAAACAGAACACACGTACGATTGCCAATTGGTGGACTGGGAATGGCGAAGGGGTCGCCAAACAGCTGGAGTTGCCAAAAAGGCCCAGACGGTGACATTAGCGCCAGTGGATGTTGTTTTTTGCTGGCCCATTCCCTTTCTGGACGGTTGCCCGGTCACTCGACCAGTTATGGACCACAGCGGATCCGCCCAGCACTTACAATCAGCATTATTTTTTATTTGTCGTATGCAGAGTTGGCAAAAAATAAAAGAAACCCCAACACACGCCGCCAAACAGAATGAGACACACACCATCTGCTCGAAATCAATGTGCCACAATTGAGTCTAAAGTCGATGAGGCAACACAGTTGGACAGCTCAGTCCACTCCAACTCGTCGTTTGCGACAATTACCATTTCAATTATTCTTCTCGAATTACTTTTATCTGGCGAATAATTTATTGCCAGCTCAGAAGCTCCGTGAAGCAAATTTTCTGTTTACTTATTCAGCAGTGGAAAATTTATTTGTTATTCTCTTGAATTGAACGAAACCCTCCACATGGCATAGACAAGTAATTTGAGGCTTCATTAAAGCTTTACCTCAATAAAATCTTTGACGGGTTTTTGGCTAAGCCAGGAAACATCCAATTGTATTCTGGATGGGTCGGGGTATGCATACCTACAAACATTCATGCAAATAAACAGAGTGAAACCGACAAACCAAGAGACAAAAGTAAGCATACGTACATATGCAAATTTTCGGGAAATTGAAATGATTTCCCATTGAATTTGTTCGACAGTTGTTGACTTTGCCAAGCATAAAACTGCCTAAAAATTGCAAAAATTTAAGCGAATGGATATACTCTATTCAGAAAGAAAAGAGCTGGGAGGGTTCTGGAAAGCATTGTTAAACAAAGCACAAGGTGAGGGGAAAGCGGAAAAATAAAGAAAGAAAACTCCAATGTGGAAAATGTCTATTGCCACGGACTGAGTTTCAGTTTTCAGTTCCGCTTTTGAATTGTGCACGGTGAAAAAAGTAATACTGTTCAAAGTCTTCGGAAACATAATTCTTTCATTTTATAGATCATTTTGATGTAAAACGTATCCTATTAATTTGCCAGAAACTTAATCCATTTCTTTCTAAATGATTGACAACTTTAACCAGATATTTTCGCTCCGTGAACACTCTTCTCTAGTGAGGCGTATTATCGCAAAATACAATATGTATATTGGATTATTTCGTTTGTGTGAGTTGGCCAGGGATACCGAACCCTGAGCTTCTGTTCCTTTTCGTGAAACTGAAGCCCATTTCTACCTGGTGGGAGGCACTAATCTCCTCCTGGAGGGACTAGAGATGCGGGTGGCTTTGGCATAGCTATCAGCTTGTATAGAATTTCTACCAATAACAAAAATATGCGAACAAAATCAAAAATACTTCTATGATTTTTTTCCCCAATCCTCACCTGCCGCATTTTTCGCTTTTCCCCAGTGCGGTACAGAAAGCTGAAGTTTTTAATTGAATTTTGTATGTAGAGCGGAGTTTGGTGCTTCACTGCTTTTTGTAAGTTTTATGCCAAGTAACTGCATCAAAAGTAGAAAAAGTTGAAATTGAATGAACAGGTGAGGAGGGTGGCAAGTCGAGGACGCCTGTGGCCGATTAAAGGAATGGCGTTCTAATAAGAAAATTGAGTGGCTGGTCTCGGAAAATCTTTGGAGGTCAAAAATAAAGAAATTCATAAGGAAGTTTCGTAAGTTGCTGATATAATATTCCGAATACTACAAACTCTGCTTCAAGCTTCTTAAAATTACTATTTGGAAATCCTTTTCAAGTGGAAAACCAAAGGATAACCAAAATGATAGAAAATGTACGTCTTAAATCAGAAACGAACTTTATTCCCCAAGTGCATAATCCATGAGCACTCTAAGCCCCCGCCCACTTAATTCCATTTCCACTTTACCATTTTCGACACATAAATAAAGCTAAACATCTTTTGTGGCCTTATGGGGTTAAGCCAAAAGGATAACCCCTCGACGAAAGCCAATGAGCGAGGGACCCTCTGAGTACCCTTCCCTCCATTCTAAGCCATGTGTTCCCAAAATCCTGCAACCCATTTAAAGCACTTTGCCACTGCTCTATTCCGTCGTGGTATCCTTGCTTCCGTCCTGTTTTTTGTTGCCCGTTTTTGAGCGCTGTCGGAGATGTCAAGCTCCATCCTGGCCGTTTAAGCTTTCAATTTCGTTGTTGCTTACACTTGTGGCTGAAATAATATACCACAAGACTTGGTCATTTATTTAAAAAACTTAAGTTTTTCATTGAAAAGTTTTCCCTGATTCTTAATACAGTTCAGGCCCTTTCTGTAACTTAAATAAAAAAAGGATTGGTTTTCCATCGCTTGGATTTGTTTAACAATTTTCTCTTGCTATTTTCCTGGCCATAGCTGCATTGGTGGCGTTTGGGCCAAAGTGCTGAATTATTTAAACCGTGAGTGTCAACGCGAGGGCGAAATAAAAATGAAGGGTGTTTTTGAGATTCTAACTCGGCGTTTTTCGAGTATTTCGCATTCGCATTGTTCAAGTGCGTGTGCCAGTGTTATTTTTTGTTGGTCTCTGAATGTGAGGCAGTATTTATTTTTCGTCTACACGTTGTCTGCCGCTTTTGCCATGCCTTCATGAATAAACATGAAAACAAATTACTATACTCGACAAACCCAAACAAAGGCAAAGCTCACGCTCGCAAATTTAGCACCTGCGAACACAGTTTTTGTTTAAGCATAACAATGAAATGTAGGCTAAGATTTTAATAGCAATTTTTATGGGTGCTTTTTTCATTTTCCTACATTTTTCAGGGCGCCATTCATAACAAAACATGACAGTGGTGGTACTGGGCGGTGGACTGGGTAATCTCTTTCAGCATGGAAGCTGCACATGCTCCATTGCATTTCTAAGCGTGTCTAATGCTCGCCTGAATGGCTGGCTCAGTAGCTTCTTTTATATCCCATTACTTGGGTTTGCATCGGTAAGAAATACTCACTCAAGCATTTTCCACCAGACTACAGTGGCTTAAAAATATGAATATATTTAAGCTTACCAACTAGTATAGGAATATTTGATGGATGTTATTTGAAAATTCACAAACATATTCGATTTATATATTTTATATATATTCCACAAAATCAACTTTAATTCTAATGTTAAATAAAGTGTCCTACTCCTCGATTCTCAATAATTGCACTTAACAAAACTTAAAATGTAATTCTAAAATGTTAAATAACAGCCCACTTAACAGAATTTAACTTTAATTCTAATGTTAACTTTAAATCTAATGTTAAATAAAGTGTCCTCCTCCTCGATTCTCAATAATTGCACTTAACAAAACTTAAAATTTAATTCTATAATGTTAAATAACAGCGCACTTAACAGAAATTAACTTTGATTCTAATGTTAACTTTAATTCTTATGTTAAATAACAGTGTCCTCCTCCTCGATTCTCATTAATTGCACTTAACAAAACTTAAAATGTAATTCTAAAATGTTAAATAACAGCCCACTTAACAGAATTTAACTTTAATTCTAATGTTAACTTTAAATCTAATGTTAAATAAAGTGTCCTCCTCCTCGATTCTCAATAATTGCACTTAACAAAACTTAACATTTAATTCTATAATGTAAAATAACAGCGCACTTAACAGAATTTGACTTTAATTCTAATGTTAACTTTAATTCTAATGTTAAATACCAGTGCCCTCCTCGATTCTCATACAGGGGACTTAACAAGACTTTAAATTTAATTCTATACTTTTAAATAACAGCGCAACTTTTTTCAAGTATTAAGCTAGGCAAGTGTCTAGCCTGGTGGCCCCGGTTGCCTTAATAAAAATATTAAAACAAAAAAAAAATTATCGAAGCTTTGATTTATCGGATGAGTTTTACAGTTTGACAACCACTGTTGGTGACGATGAAAGCTGAAATTTAAAATTCGTAGCTGTCAAAAATATTTGAAATGTTCTTAATGCCTAACTCCATCCCGATCCCAATCACTTTCTTCCCTCTGTGCCACTTCAACAACGGTTCTAGCTGCCCCTTGCCTCGTCTAGACATCAATCAACACCTTCGACAATTTGATTGACAGCAGCAGAACGACAGCATGAAAAATAAATCTGTCATTTGCATTTCAAGTTTCGTTTTGAAATCAATATGAATACAGTAGGTACTTGAAAATCGTTCTTGTTTCCGATGTTTTTTTCTGATTTTCTTGCTACTACTCTTATTATTATTATTATGGCTGCCAAAGTCAATTTGTCAAAAACACAACCCCCAGCCCCGGAGGAACTGAAAACCGCCCACAACAGATGCTTGTCAAAGCATTTCATTCCGTTCCATTGCATTTTCTGTTTTCACTGCGGTCAGAACACAAAGAGTCTCACAATCCAAAAAAATGGATATTGGGGGAAATCCCTCAATGTTTTCTTTCCATTTGTTTGGACTGCAGCTTAAAAACAGATTTTCCTCGCTGCCCGCACTCAAATAGTATTCACGTGAATATAAATATGAGAATGTGTATGATTTAAATGTATATATATATTATTAAAACCGCATATTTAATTAATATAAAATAAATGATCGGGAAATAAATTACGATTTTGGGCTGGGACCCGGGACAAGGGCATGGCCATTGGGCGTCGAATGCACCAGACCTGAAACGGTTGTGTGAAAAATATTTGTTCATGGTTTGGCTTTAATGTTAACGCATTTCTCTCTCTCTCTCAGCCGACCCAAATGGACATGGCTTGTAGCTGTTGGCCAGACTATTTGTTTAAATCATACATACGAAGGCATATTTGTTGTGCCGGTTAAACGCTTTTGCGATTCTTTTATCTCTCTGCAAAACAGAGTCTCGCCGGTTAATTATTTTAAGCTTCTTCATTACAATAAGCTGACGATTCATGGCCATGAATGGACAAAGAGTTGGCCATGGAACATGGTAAGTTGTGGCAAAGAGGAAAGCGGAAACAGGCTTGTGCATACATCATATGCTCATGCATATTATCCTGCGTATATTTTATCTGGGAGTGCATGGATTCAATTATTTTGGCCGTGTAAATCTTCTACCTTCTTGAATACCAAAAATGTTTCTGTTTAATTAATGAAAAAACGGCAATTATAAAACTTTATTCAAATAAAGCAAAGAAATATACGTTTACAATATTTCTATACTTAAGATTAAAGCAAAAGATCTGGCAGCAACCTTAATTAAACACATATTAATCGAGTGGTATTCAATTGAAAAAATGTACATATATTTTAAAATGTCAAATGGGTGTTTGCTTGCATTACAAGTAGCTGGGAAAATTGCTGTTTATTCGTTACGTATTCACTTGCACTTGCGAGGACCAACTCGGGCACATTGAGGCGGTAATTTCGTTGCAGAGAATCTGGGCGAAAAATATCCTGCAGCTGATTTTTAATTACGAAAACACAAAAAAGGATGTTGTTGCGACTTCGTGTACGTAAACACCAATACCAACACATGCCTCCACATACTTATGCACACACTCTCAGCCATCTGCAGACATTCCTAGACCCCAATGAAGCCATCGTATCCTGGCGTCGTGTATGTGTGAGCCAACAGATTTCAATTTTTGTGTGTTAATTACATTGCCGGCATAAGTTCAGGCCCTTGCTGGGCCGTTGGGTGAGTGGGCGTGGCAAAGGGCGGATCGAGAAGCCGGGAGGATGGGGGATTGCGGGCTTCGGAAGTGGGACCCGACCCACTTGACTCTGCTTGTGTTAAGCATTTTGGCGCTTGTGAATGTTTAATTATCAAAAATTTGCACTTGATCCTTGTTTTTGCTGTACTTTTTCCTTTATAGTCTTAGTGTTTGTGTGCTAGTGTGCTAGTGTGTGTATGGCTTATGGTAATTGCATGCCGTGTGTGTATTAGTGTGCTTAATGTTTGCACAAGTGCGCTCTTTATCTATGCTGTGTAAGCCGAAATTTGATTTGCTCGTGTTTTGTTCCCAGTTTGCATAATTCAGTGCAACCGAGTGCCCCGGGCCGGCGAATTTCATAGTTTCCCTCTTGCCTATTTATTTATTAATGTACTCCAAAGGAAAACTCCACAAAAAAAAAAAAACAAAACAAAAAAACAGGCGAAATTATTTATAATTACAAGAGCAAGACAACACCAAAGAAACCAAAACAAATGACGGGCGTAGGGGGGATAAATATACGAAGGCAAAAAACAAGGCTAAGTCGCCGCACATTTTTCATTTTTATGTCGGCGTGTTTTTTGGGGTCCCAGGTCCAGGAGAAAATAAAAATGAAAAGCAACAATATCAAGATAATTTAATGCCTTTAAAACAGCAAAATGCCGTTAAAACCAACAAAGGAAAATCGCTTTCGGTAGGATTCCTGCTCTCCAGCCCCTCCCTGTACTCTGTTATTCTCCCGTTGTCGCCTGACAAATAAACACATACAGCAAGTCTGTCCTCTAAAAGCGAGTGCAACAACAAGAACATTAAATTAAATACATAAATCATATCTCTCGCTGTCGTTTTTTTTGTGCATGCCAACAGGCCGGCGATAAGGTGTGGGCGTTCAAGGAGGACTGCCGAAACTTTAAGGCGCCCCAAGAGCAAATGCGAGCAGGAAGTAATGTACCACTCGCTTATTTTTTTGTTTCTTTTTGATGTAATTAAAATGGTCTACCAGTTGCAGACAATGTTTATCATTTCCTTTTTTCGGGGACATTGGCCGACTGGATTAAAGGATATCCGAGTATAAACAAATTCTCTCCGTGCTCGAATTTAATTTTTTAAAAGCCTTTTAACAGTTCACTAACGAATAATCTGTTAAACCACTTCCACAAATAATTAATAGGCACTAGATCATGCCACGCCCACGCTTTGAGCCATAAGACTGCATTTGCACGCTATCAAACAATGTATCTGCATAATTAATTGTTAATCACGATGAGGCAGAATTAACCAATCCCCCATCGATTCGGGTTATTAATGTATGTAGTCGGACCGTACAGATTTAAAATTAATTTTATGTTATTTACCAAATCAACTGTAAAAACGATAAATTAGTAGATCAAAAAAGTCCGACAAAAAAGTATAGACAAATAAATTATGATGGCGTTAATCAAATACTTACTTTAATGTCTTTTTTTTCAAATTGGTTAAATTAAAATCAATAATTGAGGACTTGATTTTTATGTGATATATTTTATTGGGAATCGAAAATGAATAATCTGGAAGGTATAATATTGAGAGAGAATTAGCCGTGCTATGGATAATTTTCTTAAATAAATCGAGACAAAATGTTGTGCGATCGTTTCAAATATTACGTATACGCACTGGTTTCCTTTATTCGTTCATTAGTTTGTGTTTTTAAGGAATATTTTTGCCATTAACCAACTGATTTTAATAGAATCCTTTTTGTTACATTTTAGTAATAATTTTGCAATACAAATAAAACTTTTATAAATAAATTTTGGGCCTGTACATTAAAACGCACGATATATATTTAAAGCTAATGTACTTTTATTCGATTTTTTCATTTCTTGAGACCTGGAATGTGAATTTAAATATGAAAAGGGAAAGTCTAGGACCCCTTTTTAGAAATGAATTTATAGGTTATCCTGGGAAATCGAAGCCACCAAAGCTGCTGTCGGCTTAAGGACAGAAGAGGTTGCCTAAATAAATTCACAAATCGGTTTAGTCCAAAGTTCGGCTTGGGTTTTCATGGGCTGTTTGTCTTTTTTACGAGCTTGGTTTGTTAATGCAAAAGTTCCTCGGTAAAAGGGTGTGAAAAGTGCTTATCTTCGCCCCTTACTTTTTACACCCACACTCTGGCAGGTTAACAAAACAGCTTGGCATAAATTTGTACTTGGTTTTTAAATATTTGGCTTGCATTTAATTTTGATGAACAAATTTTTGTAATACTTTTTCTTCAGCTACGGCTGGCGAGTTTGTTGTCACTTTTAATTGTTGCATATTTAATGTGTACACCGTAGCTTATTACTTGGCTCAGTTTTATAGCCTTTTGACGACAACATTCTCCACTGGCTTCCAATTTTCCCTACCGCTTCCCTTGCATATTTTAGTTTACTGTTTGGTTGCTTAATGCCCAGGATTCTTTTTCCTCTTTTGCTTGAATTTGTATGCCCTTTCAAAGGGTATTCGCTATTGCCCAAATGCCTGAAAATCATAAATCGCCAAATCGGAATCCTTAATTTTTATATATTCTTCAGAGAAGACCAATCCAAAATCTTTAAAACGGAATCCTTCAAATATATTTTTTATGAGTATAAACTCTTCGGTTTCTACGGAATGTAACAATCCTCATAAGTTTTCTGTGTATTATATTTTATATTTTGGTGGCTTAACAATCTCCATTACAACACGGGGTCCGGGTCCCACATAATTTCTATGTGCAGTGCTGTAAAAATTGCATAAAATAAATGTGCACCAAAAACCTGCAATAATAATAAAAATAATAATTTGCGTTGCCAACGCAATGACCAAAGCTTCAAGGGTCGCAGCTGGGAATTTGCCTTTTGCCGCTACTGGGGGTCATTCGTTTGTTCGTTTCGTTCGTTTGCGCTTTTCTGCTTCATTTTAAACGATGATACTTAAATTTCCATTAAAGCACTTGCCGGGGCCATCAATAAACGTGGCCGGCAAGGGGGTGGCCAGCAGGAGGTGGAAAGCGTAGTTTTTTTCCCAACCAAAGTCAAGCATACTCTGCGGTTGCCCCCTCCCCACGTCAGTCCCCTCGTAGCCATGGCAAAGGCGTGGGTGGTTCGTACCAAATATTTACAGTGCACAACTTTTGCAAGTATATAATAAGTTTGTATTGACTAGAGATGCACAAATTATACCCGACAGAGCAGTAAGCCCTGGCCAAGACCACTATAATTTAAATGCAAATTTAGAATACATTTTATATGTGAAAAGTTCCTTCTATTTATGGGTCAGTATTCTATACTTTTTAAAAGACAAAACCACAACTAGCTGAAGCTACAGTTCTGAAGGTTTTGTGTTTTGAGTTTTTCAAGTCCCAATAAGTGAGAGTTTTCTATATTAATCTCGCATCGCTGATTCGTATTTCTTTTTGGGCTTCCAATGGCATACAAAAGTGTATATATTTATGCTATATAATTTATATGTAAAGTGAGTGCCGCAATGACGAGTGCCACACAATTTCATTACTGGTTTCTGTGTGGGCTCGCGAATGCGTATTTCATTTCTTTTTTTCGCCCAGTTTTTCCCATTTAAGCAACCGGCCAGGCCGCAAATATTTGCACTTTAAAATTAAATTCACGCAAAGGCACAAAGGCTGCTCGGCAGCATGCGTTTTGCCACTTTAGCTGCTGGCCTAAAAATGTTGCATCAGGAGCCGACGCAGCAAGATGAAGAGCTTACCACCTGCGGCAAGAGAAGCAAACTAGAAACAACAACCACTGGATGTGCGCACTCAGGCGAAGTTCAATCCAATCCATGGCAAAATAATTATATAATGTTGCCAGCTGGAAATATATTTATGGGCTTAGAGGGCCCACAAGAAACCAATTGGCATTTCAATGTTGACTCTCTAATTCCTAGGTTCATGGCCTAAGGACTTGGCTCGACTGATAATGATAACTTTTGGCCCGGCAGTCGGGCAGTCTGGTAGTCTGGCATCCTGGCAGCCTTAATAATAATGATAATGTGTCATAAGGCAATTATTCAGTTGCAAAAGTTTGCTGAAGGGAAGTGCAGCCGCATAAATAAATATCCTGCAGTTATTTGGCGTGTGTGTTGACAGCGAAATTGATTGCAATTAATGGGGAGTAATGGAGTAATGGGGCAGAGAAGGGAGTTTTGTGAATCTGAGCCGGTGCATGGGCCGGTGCCATGTTAATATGGTATGTGTATATGCATCTCCACTTGCCTGAAGCTGCGATTCCTTAGCCGGGCCTGAAGTGCAACAGTTTGCGCCTGAGTGCCTCAATTCAAAAGATGTTGATGGACAAAGCAAACAGAAACTGCAACAGAAACAGAAACGCATCCAAGCAAGCCAGGACAAGCCGAGTAAAGTGAAGTTGAGTCTCGAGTCTTGAGTCAAGACGCCTTGAGATGCCTTTGCATGGCTTATCAATTAGGCAAATTAGTTGTTTATGCTTGAAACTGCATAACTGCATCTTAGTATGCCAAGGCTCTGGAATACTTACTAAGTTGTTTAAATAGAGACTACATAACTTAAAGATGCTTTGGAAACATTTCAAAAACAATTATGGTCTGCTAGGCTTTGCCATGAAGTCACTTGAAGAAAAAATTTTACTTTCCATTTCATTAAGAAGAAATGGGTGTCATTTAAGTCAATTGGCTCAAGGTGGTACATTTTCTGCTAAGGCATGTTACCTGGGCTTATTTTTCTCTGTGCAGCAAAGCCAATTTGACTTTGTCAATAAAAGGACATGAAAGAATGCTAGCCCAAGGGAGTCGACTCGGAACTGGGACTAGCAAGCATGTAAATATTCAAATCAAAAGCGCAATTGAATGTGCGAGTAAATGTCATCGTATCTTGCATTCAAATCTTTGATTGCCAGCCATTCAGGATGGAAAGTTTATTGCACTACACTTGGCATTCAGCCAGACCGAAGGAGATTTCGATTCACTCACATTCACCTGCTTTTCCACGTTTCCAGTTCTCAAGTTCTCCAGTTCAGCAGTTCAGCAGTTCGAATGACACCCAGACACGGTGCCGGGAATTGACACAGAATAGCTGCCAAATGCCAAGGCACAAAGCGAAATGAGGAAGTGTTTAAGTAAAAAAAAGAGACCTTTGCCTCGCCAGATCTTTTCTCACCCAAGATATATATATGTATATGTAGAGGTAGGATGTATATGTGGCTTGCATTGTGTCCATATAGGGTAGTAGTGGTTGTTGCAACAGGAAGTTGGCACAGGCAGCGTGGAGTGGCATTGATCTTAGCATTGGACATGGCTGAATGCTAAATGCTAAATTCTGAATGCCGATGCCGATGCTGAAGCCTGAGCCGAGGCCGAGGCCGAAGTTGAGGTTGAGGTTTAGTCGCCTGCAGGTCAGTCATACTTAATTCCAAGTGGGTTTCGAGTTGCCAACTTGATATTGAATCATGGAAGGGCTTTCGTTTGGAGTGCTGGCCAGTTCGTTGAACCGCTCGAGTGGATAACGCTGGAGAGGGTTGGTTAAGTGTTTAATGGGCCACTGGGATTAAGTCCGAGTGGGACTATGAGAGCTTAAGTGAAGTGAAAACTCCAGGTAGCTCATGGCAGTGAGATATCTATACATATTTCGAAATTGGTATTGAAAAACAATGGATTATTAGACTAGTGTCAATTGTATACAAATTAAAATGAAGAAATTATTATGTTAAGCCAATAACGCCGCCGCCAGTGAGGAAATCGTCTGTGTGGTTTTCATTTCTAAAACCTTCATCATGGCCTCTTGTTCACCAAAGCTTACACAATCAATTAGCACCACATTGCGTATGATTGATTTAGTGTTGAGTAGTTGGACGAGCATTTATGGCAGCTAAAGGTTCGTTTATTGGTGGTGCTGGCCAAGAGCAAAGCTTCGTTTGCATTTATGGTTGGATTTGCTTTCACGCTGCAGCCAAAGTGACTTGCAATGGCTAATAAATATTTGTGCAACGTTGCGTATGACTAATGCGTTTCTGTGTATTTGTGCATAAATTAAATGCCAACCTATTCAAATAATAGATCAGCAGACGGCATGTGGAGTTTGTTTGAATTGCGTTTAAATTCATTAAAATTTAATACGCTTTGAAAATTAATTAAAAAGCCACTCAAAGTGTTGGATTGTTTTACCCGCAGGCCGCTTGATTTGTACATTCGATTATGGTCGGTTAGAAAAAAAGGGCAATTAAAATTTGAACCAGCGCCAATGGCAATTAAAAGTGCATAATAATTTTAAATTTTTTCTGCACTTTTAAATATTTTTTCTCCAATTTTTTAATGCACAAAATCAAATATGAAACGTGAGCTGCAATAGGTTGCCAGGCACTTTTCATTTCTATTGTCATCCAGCACATGCCATGGGGAAATTAAAAGGCAACTTCACTTCTGCCCCTCAGCCACGGACTGAAAAGCGGAAAGCGCGGGGGCGTGCCAAAGCGGCAGACTTTTGTCTAAATGTGTTTTTCTTGGCTCTCAGCTTCAGCCCCAGCTTGAGTTCCGATCCCAGACCAGGAGTATGTCTGTAGTTAAACACGTTCATGGAGATGACTTCACCGGCATTGGCATTAAGTTGTCCGTGTGTGTTGGAGTGTTTGCGGAGACATATATGTACGTAGCCTGTGCTTGCCGTTCCACTTGAGGTGTCTTTAAATGCGACGAAATCTTTATGGAGTTGCCTATGCGCCGGCTTACAGCTCAGCATCCTCGGCTAAGCCATAAGCAGCAGTATCTCGCCATGCCGGAGCATCTTCGGATTGGGGCACACATGTAGCTGTGATGCGTAACGCGGCTTGTATGCTTTTAAGGTCTCGCAAACACAGTTCCTTGGCTTTGTAGTGCTTGGCAGGGTAAATTCTGAAAATTCATTGAATTTTATTAAATTTTCTTACCCAGAATAATATCAAAAACGTAAATATGAAAAAGCTTATCAAAATTCAGGTAAAGATTTTCCAGTTCATTTGCAAATAACAAAAAGTTTGATGTTCTAGAGTATACCAAGTTCTCCAAGATGGAACTCTTCCTCCTTGATGTTCTGTATGCATTTATACATTTATGCTAATCGCGTTGGTGCGTTGTAATGCCGCTACTTTAAGTCTTTTGGCTTTTAAAGCTGGCAAAAAGGCAACGGCAAAGGCAACAGCAGCGGCAAAGGCAACAGCAGCGGCAACGGCAACGCAGCTGCCAATCCCAATCCAAATCCCAATCCCAGACCGTGATGGAGTCCCTGGGCAGTGTTTCTTTGCTGGTTACATTTGGGAGTGCTGAGGCCGCAGCCCACCTATGTATGTCTGAATTCAGTCCGTTTGCTGTGGGGATTTTGGCGAACATTTTCTCAGTATCCTTTTCGCAGCACACACATTCACAGCTTCCTTGTCGGCAGCTCTCACAATGCGCTTTGTGTTCGACTTGTTTGAAAAACTATTTTACATTTAAGCGCGAAATTCCACACTATGAATGAATTTTTCATGAGCCCGCGGACAGGGGGCACTTGACTGGAGTGGAGAGCCTTAACCCGTCTCACTTTTGGCCAAGCCACAGCCACAGCAGCTTAGCCCGCCCTATAGAGCGCCGATGTCGATGTCGATACCGATGCCGATGCCGATGTCGAAGCCTTCATCATTATCATCATCGCTTTCTGGTCTGGAAATCCTCGTTGGGGAGCCGTTCGAACCCTTTGGTCAGTTGCATGGTATTTTAATTGAATTGATTATTTCAGTGGTCGGGTGCGATGTTGATCTTTGTACTCTCAACTCAACCCAAGTCAACTCTGTAGTGCTTAGTTCGGTTTAGTGGAGTTTAGTATGGCTTGGAGTCCAGTCTAGGCACGTAGAAATAATAATGATTTGCTTCTAACTCTGCAGCCCCAACAGACTCCTTTGCATGCGAATCGGAGTCGGAGCCTCAAGCTGAATTGTATTTTATCTGGTGCAATTTAACCCAAATTCCAACGCTTGAAAATTGCATTTGGAGCAACGCTTTTAGTTGGCAAAAGTGCAGCAAAAAATGCGGGCGTGTCCAGGTAAGGAAAGACCAAGAACCGACCAGAACAGAGGAGAACTATAGTAACTAAAAGAGACCACCACCACAACCCAAGACCAAATAAGCCTCGGGCTCAGCAATGTAAATTGTTTGTAATTTGGTTCTGGTTTCTATTTTTGCCCGGCTCTGTGCTTTCTTTAACCGTCTTTGTGGAGGTTGGAGGTGGAGAGCTGGTAAGTGCTTTTGGCATTCTAACAAAATGATTATTGATCACTTAATAAGAATTTTTCATACAATGGCGCCAAAGATAGACCCTGCCAAATCTGGCTTTTGTCTGCGTCTTGTAACTTGCCGGGACAAGGTCCTCCGTTCTTGGTTCTGCCATTCGGCCGTCAGTCACAAAGGCATTTTTAATGAGCTACCCACGCAACGGTGCACTTTAATGCAAAATAAATATAGATGGCAAATTTACGGAGACATGTCAAAGGGAAAGTATCCATTACCCGACTACAAGTTCCACACTGCAATTTCGCAGTTAGCATCTCGGAAGCCAGAAATGAGAGGCAGCTCCCCATCTCCATCCACATCCACCTCCGCCAATTCAATTCCATTCAATTCAATTCATTCAGCGCAATTTCAGCAATTCCTTCTGCGATAAGAGAGCATGAAGTCGGAAACGCTCCACCAGATACTTGTGCCGAATGTAGCTTGTACTGAATTTTTTTACGTGCCCGTAATGATGCCGACGAAATGCCATGGCAATTGAAGGCAACCTTCGGCACGATAAGATATACTCAAAGACAGATACATAGATAGAGAACATTGTACCGCCCTTGCAACGATGTTGCTACATTGCTTTGGATCTGCTGCTGCTGCTGACATCTTGAGACGAGATAATTTGCTACTTGAATGCAAACGATACGTCGATGGGAAATCAAAGCAAATTTGGACAGTTGAGAGCTTCGATGAAGCAGGGGGAGCCCGGGTTCTCCAGGTTCAATATTTGGCCTGGCCACATCATCGATAGCTGGGCAAATTAATTAACGAGTTGGCAAATCGCTTTCAATTATAATTGAAAACAAATTGGCAGCAGCTTAGCCCCAATGGGAGTCGTGACTTTTGCCAAATCGATTTAATTTATTTGCAGATTTATCATTAAATGACTTCACGCAAAACAATTTATTACGTTCATGAGCAACCGAACTTCAGATAATTTTTTCACTTGCGATTTATGCTTTTCGTTTCATCAAAGGTTGTCAAATCAATGAATCGAAATGGAAGTCAGCATGTGACTTTCCCAGCAGGAGTTTTTCCATTTATGGAAAAGCTAATTGCTTTTCCAGCCGTCGCAACGAAGAGAACTTTAAGCGCCGCCACAGATTTTTCCGCCCCGACAAGAGTGACCTATTTCTGGCCCACTTCCAATCAAAAGTGAAAGAACTTACCTTCAAATGCATCGCGATAGACATCTCGATGCAGTCGCCATATTTGCCCAAGTTGGGAAAAAAGTAACCCATGGCTTCGCTTTCGGTGTGTCTGTAGTCTCTTTGTACGAGTCTCGTATTCTCCATGGAGATTGTCATTCGCGATAAACATATGGCTGCAAGGCCCAATCTAAATGAAATCCAGATACATTTGTATCTGCGACCTAGTTTTCATTCATCTAATGAAAGCAAAAACTAAACCGACGGAAACAGGCGGAAAAATAGAGAAACAGAGAAATAGATAAAAGAGGGCCTCTTGTGTAAATTGACTCATAGGCAAATTTTACTTTTTCTGGGATTTTTTATTTTTTATCTTTCGTCCGTTGCTGCGCCAGTGTTTTGCTTTTTATCGTTTGCCATTGAAATTGCTATACTTCAATTGAGGCTCATAAATTTTTACAGCCTGACATTTTGTTTATTTATTTAAGCATTCGAGCGTGTCTATTTTTAAATGGCCTGACTAACTTACTTTCGCACCCCGTCATTGCAGCTAAGAAGAAATTAACCCGCCCACCACCCACAACCCAACCGCCGGAGTTGGCAATTAAACGACATTTGCCAGACGCCAAGACAAACAATGACAATTACATTTACAATTGCTAAAATGTAATAAATATCCAGAGGGTTGCCAGAGCGAGTATTTGCAAATGTTCTCTAAATTCCGGGAGTTCTGGGTGGGTTTTCGTGTCCCAGTGGGTGGCGGGTAGTGGGTGGATCGGTGGCTGATGGCTTCTCGGCAACGGGCAACGCCCTCCAGCGAGCTATTAATTTTCTCACTGGGAAATTTTTATGGTTCAAACAAAGAGTCGCATAAAGTTTATTACACACTTAGCATTACTCAAATTGAAGTTTCGCCAGTGGGAGTTGCTAAAAGTTGACGCCTTCTACGGTTGGTTTGGTTTTCCAGCAGAAATTACCATTCAATTTCCATTCAAACATATTCATTCATTGTCCCCAATTAATCATTATAATAACGATATGCAACTTAAATGGGATTCGTTTATCAATATTTTAATTAGGCCTTGACAGCGGAAAGTGCTTATCAAGATAATTCACAATATATATTCAACAAATTCTAATTTATCCAAATGCGTTTCTAATGTGACAGCTATTTTGATAAATTAACATAAGTTGTTAATTGATTGAATATATTATTTGTTAACCAAAGGGCTCCCAATAGAATCTAAAAATTATAATAGATTAGACTTGAGTTTGATCTATATATGTAAATATCTATTTCAGGTATTTAATTTCTAAGAACTTTATAATAGAATACTATGCAGAGAAAATATTGTGCAATAAATTACAATAAAACGTGCAAATTATAGTAAGTCAATTCTAGTAAGTAATATTTTAGGCTTAAAGTAATCAATCAATCGCATACGCCACTCGCTTCCAAGACAACACTGACAATTAATGAATTCTTGATAACCGATATCAGAGACAGATAGACTTCTTTATGGGGTGTTGAAATATATTGTTGAACATTAACAAACAATGCCTGCTAATTGGTAAAATATTCATGTGCTCTATCTGCACAATTCGAGAAATTTATATTGAAAATTCCACATGCAGTTTCTGCTCCAAAAACTCCGCAGAGCGGCAAGAAAATGAAAAGAAATCGTTTGCTAAGCAAGCAAAGGGCCAACATATCCGGCTCCCTGGCCCCTTTGCTTCTCCACTCCCACCGCCGAGACATTCTAAATGTTTGGCGCGCCATCCAACAAATATCCGTTCCATATAAAGCTTGGGATACATCGTACATCGTGTTTGGCTAAAAATGTGCGAGATGGATATATCCATCTGGAGGAGCATGCCTCCACATGCCCGGACTCCTTTGGGAGCAACTGGGTTGAAAATGACACACCATGAAATTACATTTATGCCTGCAGTGCAAATACTTTACAGTTATGAACATGTCGCTTTCTGCTACCGATGTCGGCAGACGATGGTGCCGAGCGGGGGCGGATGCTGGCGTGCTCTTCTCCACGAGACTGTGTCTAATACACTTGAAACTTTGTTGCCTGGCGTCTCAATGGGTCGACACCGCCAACAGAGTCTACGAATTGAGGTTTCAAATGTGCGTCCCCCCAGTCAAATGTCACTTCTGCCACTTGCTGCAATTGCAGAATGTGCTGCAAAATATTTATACAGTTGCTCCTGCAACTCATGCATATTGCTCATACGCAGCGTATGACTATTTGATTAAATTAGTAGGAAAATACTCATGATGTTTGTGCCCTGGCAGATAGGTGCTGGTATTTGTGGGACGGAGTGGCATAAACACAAATGGCGCTGCCATGTTAATAATTAAGCTGACAAATTACTTCCTGCGGGATTGCCCAACATGCTCCTGGATATCTATCTCTCAAAGGGTTAGTTGGAAAGTTGTGCAAATACTTTGCTGGCCCGACAAATAACTGTGTCAACTTCTTGGTCGGCTGTCAGATGACGGCAGTCGGCATTTCTGGGCAGCACTTGAGTTGACTGCCGCTGGCTTAATTAAAAGCGAACTGCAAGCGAAATTCTATCAAATTGCAAATTGTTTCCGCCCGTAACCCGAGCTCAAGTCCGGGGACCTGCACTTCTTTTGACGGGGAGCTGGAAAGCTGGGGTGCGGCCAGTCAGCTAAATAAACAAGCCGAATAAACGAGACTAAAAAGTTGAGTGTTGGGGAAAAGGACGAATTTGCAGGCCAGATATATAAGCTTGCAACACCTCATTTAAGCGCTTTGTGTTGCAAATTTTTTGCGTATTAAATTACAATTTGCCACGGCTTGTTTGTTGTTCTTGTAGCGGCAGTGGCAGCGTAGCAGTAGTAGCAGCACCAAACCAAAGCAAACAATCCGACTTCAAAAGTGTGGGGGGAGTGACAGCAGACAGGGAAGCCAACTGAGGCGACGAGCCCTGAAACTGAAACACAATGCCAGCTAAATAAACAAACAAACAGATGCAATAAACGAGTGCGATTCGGTAACCATATCCCGCAGAGTTTATGTACTCTGTGTACGGACAGCAGATTGAAATGTATCTATAAGTGGAGGGCCCAACCCATTGCCAATGCCTTTGTAAAGTAAATGTTAATCTTCATCGACTGACAAAGGAACTGGCTGTAATCAATTACCATTGTGCCAAGTCACACACTTAATTTCCGCTCAGATTAAAAGAATCATCGGATGTCCGCCCTCGCATATTAAAATATATTCGCCTTCAAAAATTGAAATGCAGAAATATTCGAAATGAAACAAAATGCAATTAAAAGCAATTGCGTATCATGGCAATACATTTTTTCCTGAAATGAATTTAAAGGAATGTCTGCCGTTAAGATATATTGAATTATGAGTGGGTGTGGGAAAAAATCAAAGGTTGGCTTGCCGTAAAACTGTTATTCTGCATCTTTGTTTAAAGCGGTAAACCCGCATTATGACCAGAATATCCAGCTGCAGCTTCAACTACAGCGAATACACCATATAAAAAAAATAAGGAGAAAAAAACACGAAATGCAAATTTTGAACGTCAGTGAATTTTTCTTTTGTTTTCGCTGCACTGCAACTTCCGCATTGTTGACCATGAATAAAAACTTAAGTTCTTATTGTTGGGGACACAAGGCACGTGGGTTGGGAAGCCCAGGCCAGGCCAGCAAATAAACAAACAAACCAACAAACACAGCCTGCCCATGTTTGCCTCCTACGCCCACGGAAAAGAACTTGTGCTTCATTGATTTTGCGGCTTCTTCTCCTTCAAACCTTAAAAAAAAATATAAAAAGCAAACTAAAAGCAAAGACCATCTCTCGGGGTCAAGTGAAGCATTGAGGGGCTCAGAATTCTGCGGGATTCTCTCGGTTCCTAGTTCCTAGACTTTCTAAATCCAGGACGCCATTAATCTACCAAGTGTCCAGCAGTATGACTAAATTAATTTTTGTTCTGGTAGCCGGCGAACAAGGCTGGAGAACTTGTACTCCGGTCGTGATTTATAGAGCACTCATTTAGAAAGTTGCTCAACAAGCGGCGATGGCGATTCAGTTGCCTGTTGCACACTGTTTGGCCAGAACAGTTCCTTGTTACAGTTTTGTCGTGCCTGCCTGCCACAGTTGTTGTCGGTGTTGTTGTTGCAGTTGTTTTTGTTGCTGTTTCTATTGGTGTTGCTTTTCCTGGTTGTGCCTTGAGGCCACTTTTCGGCCTGGCTCGTTTTTTCCTTAATGAATGACATTTGCTGCTCCAACAGAGTTTGATTGAGTTGTTTTTGACCAGCCATGATGGGCAATTGGCGGTGGACGATGCCCCCGTTGGTGCCCGATGGCCGATCCACGATAGCCGATTGCAACTGTCAACTGGTTAATTGGAAATCACATTCATCGATCCAGCATCGAGCTCTCCAGATGGCCCAAGTATACCAATTAACGACCACAAATAACCTGTTGAGGCGCAGTGTAGGTCTGGGTCTGGGTCTGGGTCTATTCATTCATAAATTTGAGTGTGTAAATCATGAGTTATAAATGGTCAACTGGCCCTGGCTCTATTGCTTGTTTCTTTTTATCAGCCCTCATAAATTATTAAATGCGCTTAAACGTTTTATCGCACTTTAAAGGGAATGCCTCCCTCAGTGTTTATGACAATATTTTTGGCAGCAACAATATTTTATATAGTACATTCCCCGGTTGTATGTATCTTCTCCTATCGCCCCACCCTTATTGGCAAGTGGCCAAAGTGGCAGCAAAAATATTTTTGTATTTTATGAGGCTCTTCGGCTAAAAGCGAGTTTTTATGGCTTTGTTGGCGCTTCCAAGCGCCACAACATTTTAAGGGTCAGCCGAGAGCATGTGACAAGCTCCATCAGCATCAAGAGTCGGAGTCATCATAAATGTTGTCACATTATATGGGATCATGTTTGGTGCATCACGAGCTGCAGTGGCGTTATGGAAAGCTTTGATATGAGATGAGATTGGCTGGCTGTCGTTACATTTCGTATGGTGTAAAGTATTTCTTTTTTCCTTCAAATTCCCAAAGTCACGTATTAAACCTATTTGTAGCTTGGTCTCTGATTGCATTTGAATATGAAGTAACTGAAAGCATCCATCATCCAACTTAGATATTAGTTTTTCCCTTTTTTCCAACAAAATATACACATACCTTTCAATGGTTAACAGCATGTAGCGTATTTTCAACGGCCTTTTGAAGCTATTTATCAACTTTTCTCGCAAAACTTTTCGTTTTTTCAACACCAAAGCTGAATTAATTGTTTTTGGCCCCGACCCTACCCCTGGCCATGTCCTTCATAAGCCCTAAAGGATTCCTGGATGGGCTGCCAGTGCCCGACTAAAGCAAATAAATTGAGTTTTGAGCCGGCCATTGAGTGGGAGACAAAGGATGTCCGGCTGCAGGCGCATTGATGTGGCTTTAAGTGTCAGCAATCATAATGAAATATTGGCATAGCTGGCCAACGGTAACCAAAGAAAGTAGTCGGCCCGGGGACGGGGCTGGGGGCTACGTATCTGTACAAAGGGACATGCCACTCAGGGAACAGGATACGCAATACAGCAGGGGGATGGCCAGGATATGGCGATGGCGAAAAACCCCACTCAAAGGCTCAAAGCAAACAGCAGTAGCAAAGAATTCGTTTCATCAACTCGATGCAGTAAACCAACATTGGCAGCAACAGCAGCAGAAGCAGCAACTACCACAGTAGCAACAGCAGCAAAAAACTATGTACGCAATTCGTGATAAGTGTCAGGAGTGTGGAAATTGGAATGCTCCAAAGGATGCAATAGTCCGGCCTGAGTATCTGCATCTGTGATGAGTGGGGATCCTTGTTTGTGCTTGTTTGCCAGCGCACATGTTACAACATTCGATATGCCTTTTGTGACCCAGTTGATGGTTGACAATAGCGTGGCCAATAACCATATCGCCACCTGAGTGGCGACAAAACAATAGCAACAAAGTGTTTCACAGCCAAGCAAATAAAACGAAACGAGGCACAGAAAACGTCAGGCTTTGTTGTCATTTGTGGCACGTTTGCACGCTGATTTGTTGTTACTTTCAAATTGGATAATTGCTAAATTCTTGCTCATTTTATTGTAATGGCCGGGACGATAAATGTAATAGCAGTCATTAGGAGCTGCAACCGGAGCCGCTGCAACAGCATCAGCAACAGCTTCCGTGCTACGTAGGAAACCCAGCAAAACCCAACTCCACACCGACTCCAACTCGTTTGCCTGGCCGAATCCCATGTCTTGGCTACGAGGTCCCAAGTCTGAGTTTTGCTTTGCATGCTGCCACTCATTAATATTGCGCCCCTGGGGCGAGCGACCAAATTGCAGTTACGTGTGGATGTGGCTGAGGCTGCAATATCGTCGTCATGATGCGAGTACACTTTTATGGCTTCGATTGCAATCTGCTGCAAAATTGAATTCGAATTCAATTGGCAGGGCATCGCACCGAGCAGAGCGTGATTGATAAACTCCGCCTCGAACACCGATCGACAACGGTGGCTATTGACACACTTGCCATAAACAATTTGACATCGAATTCTTGTCACTTGCCTAAGCAGTCGCGTTGTATTTCACGGCTGATTGATGGACTGGTGTTTGACTGAACTGTCAGATGGACACACGGCTAAAATTTATAGAGCCAAATGGATACGCTAATGATAGCTACATGTCCACGCCCAGTTGAGCGGAAAATGCCCTTATTAACTTAAAAGGTTCCACAACCACCAAGAATTACACGGCCATCAGAAAACTTTGCAGCCACAAACAAATACGAAAAAGATAAAAGTGCAGGCTTATTGAAAAAGTTTTGCGACAACTTGCACTGCCAACTGGCAGACAAGTGTAAGACAAACTGGCTCAAAAGCGACAGTTTCGCTTTGGCCTTTATAAGTCATGTTGGGAGGAGTCTGCGATTTTCCAGAGAAAAGTCGGGGTAATGTTTAAATTATTATACCCTCGAATATAGTACTTATTTTTAAGTATTTCTCAGGTAATCTAGAGCATCCCCGTTTCGGGTATCTCCAAGACACATTCCGTACAACACTCACTTTGAAGTTCATCACTTGAGCTGAACTTTGGAGACAAGTGGCACGCCAGGCAGCGAGTCTCTGGCATTTCAATTTCTCTTCACCGAAATAAATGTCCCCTCAACCGGGCTCCATTAAACAAATGTTAGCGGGGCTTGAGCGGTGCGGGTTGAGGATGACAGCGGGTCGCATGATTAATTTTAAAGCTTTGTAGTGATTACAAGGCGGCGTTCTACTTAATTCGGTGCGAGCATCATTAACGAGGCGCACTGCTCCAGTTTCGCCTGACTTTTGTGCTCGTTCTAATGAAATTATTTAGCACAGTTTCCAGGCAGAACCTCATTACTCTTCTCGGTTCAATTGAAACTCTTGCCAGGCCACCACCACCCATTTGGCGTCATTTGACTTCCGCTTGAATTGAATTGCAGCTTCTGAATGCAGCCAAAGAAATGCCGGAACACACGCATGCGATTGGGAGAGTGGGTATGGGTGTGTGCAAACACTTCAAAGATACAGACATTCACAGGAGCACCACTTAATTCGCTTGATTTGCCTGAAATGCTCCCGGAGATTTCTTAGAGTCGGAAACTGGCAGAAGATAAGGTGCAAAGTCCCCCCCAGGCGCCTCTTCATTTGATAAATTCACTATTTTTCCTCTTTGGTCTGATTTTATTTATACTCAGTGCTCGCATTCGCAATGTACATATATCTCCCAGAATCTGGGTGTTCCTTTTTTTTTGGCGTTTTCGTGCCAGCCTTGACAACTGTTGCCATTAACAACTTGAGCACAAATCGAGAATGTACCACACCTATCACGTGCCACGTGCTTCACGCTCCTAATGCGTCTCCATGGTCTCGTTGTGTGAGTGTTAGCTTCTCTGGTTTGACAGAGTTTTTGGCCATTTACGAGCGTATACATAGAATATATATTCATGGTTGGCGGGATCGGTGGTTTTTGAGGTGGCCCTGGAAGTGGGAAACTCGGTTGGCTTGTCTGGGTGGTAAATCAAATGAGATTCGGTTGAGATACATTTAAATGCCAGCCCTAAATGTTATGACTGTGGAAAATCCGACTCTATTCGCTCCAAATTCAAATAGAAACCGAAAAGTGCCAGCTCGCAGACAAAAAGTTTCGATTCGGCCCAAGTGCAAACAAACAATGCTCTCGGCAGACTAATTATTTTAGCAGCCGGCCAGGAGTGCGACGAAGTCAGTCACAAACTAATCAAAATATTTTCGCAACTTTCCATTATAAAGTGGGAAAAGTTGAAGACGAAGACGCTGATGTCGAAGCGAGGCAGACGCTGCTCTTGTCTACGTTTGCATTTGCATTTGGATGAACAATGAAAGGCAAATATTTTGCTGCTATTGACATTCATCTAGAGAGCAGCCGACAAAGTCTTTCCCCATTCCACACTCCCTACTCCCCATTTTATTCCCTGACATCCCCCCTTGGGCATTCAATTAAGACAAATTATGAGCGCGTCCTTTCGCAATTCAAGAACTTCCGCTGAAATGCAGAGAGAAGAGCAATGCCTACTTTACTTTTTACATACAAATTTGTATGCCTCCTTTATTTCCTTAAATATAATTTGTGTTATTAATAAAAATGTTTAAAAATTCCACTCAGCATTTTAGTATATTCATAGTTTTATTGGGGATTTTCTCTCTGTGCTCCAGCATCTGGTCAAAGTCAAAGTCAATGATGAAGATGACAAAGATGATGTCTGCTTGACAATCTGCAAAGTGGTCCTTGGACCATTCGGATTATATTTTTATGAACAAGTTTCAAAGATACGCTCGCGTATAGTTATTTTCCAGTTTTTGAATTGTGTGTATTTTATCGTTGAGCCTTGCCTTGCCCTGGAGGTCCATGGCTCCATGTCTCCGTGTTGCTGGTGATTTATGAATTTAATTAAAAACGCCAAGACAACGACACGGCGAGCACTTTTCGCTTGTGCTGCGACCTGCAGACAAAGCTGCGTCTTTGTGCCAAAATAAGACACCCAATGGCCACGACCCCTCCAAAATGTATTTATGATGGAAAATACGAGTAACGATGGTTAGTCCGAATACCGCGAGCTTTGGGTTTGAGTTATGTGGGTACGTGTTTGTATTTAATTAGCTGCGGCCATGCATCTTCACAAATGTGCGTTTGCTCTGTTATTTGGCCATATTTAAAATGCGCCTTTTAAGCAATTATTTTGGATGAACGGCCATTGTGCGAGTCTAGCTTTATTTTGGGAATTTGGCTAACAAGATGCGGCAACAAAGTTGCCTAGAATGTATCTATATGCAGTCTGAGAAGGACTATGCGGCAAGTATCTTATTTTGGCTGCCTCAGCTTCTACTTCTGCTGCTGATGGTGATGCTGCTGCTGCTGCTGCTTTTACTGTACCCACATAATCAAGACAAAGCCAAAGGCAGCACGACAGACTAAACGCCCCCTACCCAGCCTCCAACCGCTCCCCATGCCCATGGCCCTTTCAGCTTTTTGGCTTTGTCTGCGCGCTTTTGGCGTGCCATGTTTATCTTTTAACTAATTTTTTTCCATGTTGCTTTTTGGCCCGCGTACTTAACTTTTGTGAGCGCGTATGTGCCTGGGCTCTGATGTTGAATATCTTTAGTGGAAGTAATGGCCAAGTCGCCAAGTTGCATGCTGCAAAAGTTCGTTTGGCCTGCCTCGTTTGCGGCAAGAGAACCAAACTGCCAGAAGCCCAGAAACTCTGCCGCCAAGACGCTGCAGTATCTTTATCAGCGATGAGACTACCCGAGTATCTGAATCATTCACAAATGAGTTTCAAATTGAATAAAAGTTTATTTAAAGAAAGGGAACATTAAACGCACAAAAGTGCATATTAAGTTTAATAAAAAATTATTTACAATTTCATATTTTTTCCATTCACAGATTAAACGATTATCAAACCATAGATGCGTGACTTCCACATCACGCATTGCCTATTTAGACTAACCAGTTGGATTAAAACGCATTATATCCCAGAAGATTTAAGCTCGCAAGATTATTATTTTCCATGAAAACTTTACCTCGTCGTACGAGTCATCATTAGCGTGATTCTCCGGAAAGTGGTAAATGATTTACCCTCCAGAGAGTCCCAGTCATGACTGTTTGTCTCTGCGACAGTTAAGGGAGCAGCTAAGCGCACTTGGCGCGATAACCGCGACAGGTTGATGCCGTACTTGATTACCATTTGACAATGTGGCTGGAGAGGGGTCGCGGTTGCAACTTTGGTGGCGCCAGGCTGAGGCAACACCACCGATATCGTGTTTAATTAAAACCGAGTTGCGGTGAATCAATTTGTGGAATGGCCTGAAAGCATGTCACGGCCTCAAATTAGAATGGCTAAGGTCTGGGGCAAGTTTAGTTTCTTTTTTTTTTTTGCTGGGTTTGATGCTCAAAGAGCAAGTCCGGTAGTGGGCCATAAATTGCGGATAAGTGCCAGCATATTCAGCTGCTTTAACCCAAAATTCTGGAAACTTGGCTGCCGTTGAGATAGTGTCACATAGGGAGCGAAACGTTTCGATAAGATCGGGCCACGTTAACATTGTTGTCGTCTCCATTTTTGCGAGGCGCACCCCCGCCATATATAGTATAGCATGGGATAGTATAGTATTAAAACGAAGTGTGTCCAGATACCTTTGTTTGGTGCACATATCTATGACAAATGTACGAGTTGAGTGGGCCAAAGATAAGCAGATACTAATTAATAACTGCTGCCCTGTGGCAGCAAAGTCTATGGTGAAATGGAGAGGTGGTGCACGTCACATGGTTACCGGCAAAAGTATTTTCGAAAAGAAATTCCCATCTAAAGAATCAATCGTACCTAACCCTAGGGCGTGGCTTGTCTCAGAACTATGTAGTTTAATTTACATGATAAAAAAATAGTGTGTTATTATTACTTTGTACAAAACTCATAGTGCTCCCTATCGCATATTCTCCACTTCATGACACCTCGTCTGGTATGCTATTATCTTCTTAGGCTCGTGGTCAGGAATTCTATTTTGGGAATTAAAATATCAAAAATCATAAATTTCTGTTGATAAAAAGTTCAATGTGAATTACTAAATTCCCCTTTGCAGACACTTCTGATGAGGAATCAAATTTTTGGCCATTGCACTGGCAATTTTCATTAATTATGACCGCAGGAGGGGCGCCCCGTTTGCAGCTTCATTGGAAAAACGTGCAAAACGTTTGGCGCTCCGGGCGATTCCAAGGCTTTAGCCAAGTGAATGATTCAAATCTGTGTATGGTGTATGGTGGTGGTGAAGCTTAGGCGCCAGCGCCGGTGCCACGGCAGCTGTGGTTGCATGCACCTAATCGCTCGGCGCCATCGTCATAGTTCGCCAAAGATTATCATGGGTCAAGGCAGCGACGTCTGGAATCTAGCAGCCCGCTCGCCGATCTGATGGCGGAACCTGCGCATCAACGCACTGCGTTCACATTCCATTAAATTAGCCGCAAAAGCAACTCCTTATTAGCACCATAATTTAGAATGCACGCCCACAGTCCACAGTCCACAGTTTAGAGTCCATGTAGCAGGGCTACGGCGGCACCAAAGTGGGCGGCTACTGTGCGGTTGCCAGTTTTGTTTGCAATTTGTTAATAGGTTGTGGCATGCAGCATGTTAATACCTAATGTCGTGGACCAAGACATGGCCCAGCACTAGGAGTCAAAGCTGGAAGCTGCAAGCTGGATGCTAGAAGTTGCATGTGGACGTGGCACAAAGTTACTACAGCATTCTCATTAGCCATGCGGTTTGCCCGGACAACTGGCCGACCGGCTGGCAACTTAATCCTCGGGACTAGCGCTTATGCTAATGCCCCGGCCATGATGTGCATTAAATTTGCACACGGCTATGGCAAAATTAGCCAGAATTGGCCAGTTATTTAAGGCATCTATTAGTCATAAAATCGATTGGCTCGGAGTCTGTGTCCGTCTGTCTGGCTGTCTCCGTATCGGGGCTTGGGCTCATTCGCACGCCTCGTCCAAGTGGACGGCAATGGCCCGTACTTGACTTCTGAACCAGCGCCCACCGAGCGTGACTGGACTGAAAATGCTGGCTGAAATGGAGCCGCACCAAACCCAGACCCAGACCCAATCCCCAAAAACCCCCCAACGAAAGACAGGCTTCAAACACGGCCTCAGACAACACAACATGGCACAGAAATTGGCTAACCAAAACTAACAACAATAAGCACTGCTCCCCTTCTTGTTGTTCTGTCCAGATAGCCGATCTAAGTTGAGCGCGCTGTTTGAAATAGAATTTTTCCCACCATCTAAAAATAAACCGACTAATGCAATGAGTGTTTACATGAGGGTTGGATCTGGTCCACGACTTTATAATGCTCTCCAAACATAGTTCTTAAGATCTTCGAAAGTGCAAGATGAATGGGATATTTGTCGTTTAATTTCAAGCAAGATGGGCACACATTTATCTTTGAGGTAAGTAGATGTAGTCTAGTCTTTAAAAGTAAATGAAGTAAAAAAGCGGGAGAAAGATCTTCCCCTAAATTAAGAGGTATTTCCTTGTATAAATTGACAATTATGATAGAAAATATTTATTTTATATGGAAATATTATTCAATATTCATTTGTATTCTAGTCCTTAAGTCGCAGTTATCGTTTTCATAGGAAAACGCTATAGAGCTAATGCCACAAGCACTCCATTACATGATGACCACACCGAGTTCAAAGTCTAAGCAACGCATTACAATAATTCTGGCCTTCGTGTTGGTTCTTTTGTTTAGTTTTTTTTTGGTTGTTTATTAATTTACCCACTTATATAAAGTTTTTGCCTGGTTGCGGTTAATGCTGGAGTTGCCATTTATTTCATGGTTCAGAGATGTGGGGACGTGTGGGAGCCTCCGAGCGGTCGCAAGTGACTGCAAATTATACGGCCGGACCACATAATAATAAATGAAAATGTCTGTAATTCTCATGTGCAAAAGCAGAAGCCCGCAGAGCATAATCTGGGTAAAAAAACGAAGGAAAAACAAACGGACTGAAGCACTCGCTTATTATGCAGCTCATTTGCGAAGAGGAGCCGGCGATTCCCGCGGTCTTCACTCCCTGTCTTTTTCTCAGACTCTATCCCTTTCTCAGTCTCAGTCCCAGTCTCAGTCCCAGTCTCAGTCCCACTCCCAGTCTGGGGAATCGGAAGTTAAGCTAAACAAATAAGCGGCGTGTAAATGAACTCTGCAAGGGGTTGGCTACTAGGCTGACCCATTATTATCCGCCTGCCTGCTCTCAATCGATAAAGAAAAGAGCTGTTCAGGGAGTTGAACAAGAGTCCGGGTGTTTGGGTTTTTTAGCACCTAAAACCCAAGACCGGGAGCCGTTTGATAAGTACACAACGGACAGCTGTTCGGGCATCTATCATATGGCAGGGCTTACCGTATGACATGGGAACATCCGGTGGCTGGAACCCAACGATCAGCCCTCGCCCTCGCCAGGGGTTCAATAAACTTGTTGAGCCTCAAAAGTTTCAGGCAGGTTTCAGCAGTGAACGAATTTTTTAACTTGCCTCCTCCTAAAGGGAGGTGGGCAAAAAAAAAATCAAAAAACAAAATCGAAAATTGTGAGTGGCTAGTGGCCAGTGGCCAGTCTCAAGTCTGAATCCCTCACTGTGGCCCAGCGATACACTTAATTTTGACAGATTACATCTCATTATGTACACCTCGAGGCGAAAATGCAAGGCAGGCGGTTGAAGAAGTTCGACTTTCAGGCCGAACACTCTGAGATTGATGGCCAGATATTCGGGTTGCATAGTAATGCGGTCTGCCGCAGCATCAAATCGAATTGATCCAACTTATGGACACTGCAAATTAATTCCCGTTCTCACCGAGGCGGAGGCGATGGCTATGGCGAAGGCAAAGGCGAATTATTTGGCATCTAGCCATCCATGATCGCAATAAAAGAACTAGCTTTTCACATTGTTTATTGCACAGCGAATTGGAGTTCATTTATAAGGCAATTTAAAATCAATTTACGTGTTGCATGTGCCGTTAATTTATCAAGAGCAACCAGTCCCTGGAAGTGCCATGGCTCTAGCTGGGATCTCA
The DNA here is from genome assembly GCA_035047325.1 of Drosophila vallismaia. Classification (NCBI taxonomy): domain Eukaryota; kingdom Metazoa; phylum Arthropoda; class Insecta; order Diptera; family Drosophilidae; genus Drosophila; species Drosophila vallismaia. The sequence goes on from JAWNPU010000073.1 coordinate 11,881,221, forward strand.
AAGGAGGCACAGCCGAGGAGACCGCGACTTTCAACAGTCCCATCATGGGCAGTTAATTAAAAATTGAGCAGACAGTGAAAACGCTTCACGAAGTGGAGGGGCGTGCTGGCATTATGATTTTTTCATTGATACAAATATCGCGGGATGTCTGCTTCTGGTTGCCCCATCATCGCCGCCAACTTGTTGCCCCAACATGCACTCCCTTTCCCATTTACAGACCCAGTCCCAGTCCCATTCCCATTCCCAATCCCGCCTCCGATTTTTATGGCCCGCCTGCTTCTAATAGGAACAAATTTATCAGCTCTGTACGTGCGTTCGACTTAAGTTGAGTTAAGTAAGTTGGGAGGTGTGGAGGAAATTCAACTCGGCGAATATCAAAATAACGTATATAATATATAATTTATTAGAAACAAATACAGACTACATAACACGTACGCCCCAACAACAGGAGGGAGTATCTATCACCTGTCAGGGCTTTTTAGACTTACTAAGGCTAGGGCTCTATTTAATAATGAGGCATAGAATGAGGATGCTCCAGGATCACAGTATCGCTCTATGGCTGGTCGCTCCTCACAGGCAGTAGACCAAGGTCCAGAACAGGGCATTAAACACGATAAATGCCACTGGGAAGACGAAACGCATCTTTCGGTCGATCCACAAGGAGACCTCCTTTGGGGTCATGGTGGCAAAAGTCTGTGGGGGCTTGTCCTTTGGCGTTTCTCCCGACGTACTGCTGGAGCTCTCGTCCTGCTCGTCTAAGCTAATGGCCGAATCCTCCCGACTGAGGCTACCTCCTATAATAATCGGGGTCTCAATAGTTATCACTGTGTTATTGGGACCACCGCAGGACTTGTCCATACTGGTGGTGCTCATGGTGCTATCCGTGCGTCTGTATCCATGTCGGCGATGCTTTTTTATGTGAGGTACGAACGTGGACTTTACGATGTACTTGGTGGAGCGCTTTTTCAACTCCAGATTGTTATTCCTCCGAAAGATGGTGTTAACGAAGGCAAACTCCACCAGGCTCCCGAAAATAAAGATAGTACAGACCAGGAACCACACCTCTGACATCGTAACATAGCCCGTCTTTGAGAGATTGCTCTCCTGCGACAACGACAATGTGATGAAGGATAACAGGGTGGTGCATCCTAAAGTGGTTCTGGCTGGAGTCTGATCTGCCTGCAGCCAGAAGGACACCCAAGATATGCAAACTATCATTATGGAGGGCAGGAAGTAGTCGGTCACATAGTAGCCCACTTCTCTGGTCAGCATGATACTGAACCGGATAGTACTGTAGTTACCCACCAAGGCGCCGTGGCTCATGTGGCTGCCATTGGAAATGCGGATGGATTCGTTGGTCAATGAACCAATCAGATTAAATTCCGCCAGTTGCAGCTCGGTGTCGAAAGTCACTGCATTATCAGTCTCCCAGTGGAGTTGCAGCAGCGTGGTATTGTACATCCAGCTCTCTAGGATTGTAGTACAGATCTGATCGTCGAACGGAAACTTCGCGAAGTTCATCCAACAATATAGAGTAGCCTGCAGCCGTGTGGATATCAAAACAGTGCCGTTTGGATAGATGGTGGTTAGCTCATCAGGTGAGCTCGTTCCCAGGACACTCGAGGACTGTTCGTTGGTAAGGAATATGCGCGGCACCCAGATCATGTCCTTTAGTGAACTCTCTCCCATAATAGGCTGATTTCGGTTGGGAACGAGGCTGGAAAAATCCAGTCTAGGGTCCCGGTAGCGCAACTGCAGCAGGCCCTGGACCATAAACTGTAGATTGCTTGACTCCACGTTCTTCATCACGTAGATATAGAAGCGACTGTACACCCCCAAGGGTTGCTCCTGACCATCCTTGTCGTAGGGCGTCGGAGGATTCAAATTATCGTACCGACAAGAGTCGGTCAGGCGCTTTATTAGCTCCATTTGTGACAAGGACTCTGCATTGCTCAGCGAAGGACAATCACTGCTCATGGTTTCTGTCAAGTTTATGGACAAATTGTAGGTATCTGAAGTGTTCGAAGGTGTCCAGAGTACCGATCCATTGGTAGCTGAAACGAAAATGTAAATTATAGCAAATTTAGTGAAATCAAATATGAAATGGAAAGCGTTTAAACCAGGCACGATATTATAAATGCCAAAATAAAATAAATTCTTTAAATATTGGCGTATAAAATCGAGTAAGCTTTAACTTTGATCGATGGCTTTTTGAAGCGATGAAAGATGTTCAGTATAATTGAATCGACAATGTCAAGTGATGACATTTTCATAATTGAGGTAATGCCTAAGAAAAGATGTTTCTTTAACTAGAATTTAATTCATTTTCTACAACTCGTTTTAGTATATTCCATAATTTCTTTCTTGCTAGTTATAGCTTTCTCAAGAAAATTCTTCTATTGCGTAATTAAAATCTTTTTTTTTTAACTGCGACGCAACATTCTGGATATTCAATGATTAAATTGTAAAATCCTCCTAAAAACAGAGAATATCCTTTATCCTGAATGTTAAGAGCTAAACTCCAAATTCAGAAATTTTTACTCCTACATGATCTTCTACTGCCTTTCCAGGACCTTATCACGTACCTAGATTCAAACCAGCATCGTTTAAATTAAGAACTCCTGCTGTGGTTAATCCAATATAGCTGAAAAGTGTCAAGAGTCGCGGGATATCCATTTTCCACTTAGTCATATTTTGCACTGAGCTCCGAACTAATCACGGGACTAATTAGCAATTTCCTTGGAGTGCGATTCGATTTCCGGCGATTTTCTTTTAGGAACGCTACGATTTCACGGCCAGCCGCCTGGCGTTTTCTCGATGAACTATTTGGCGACAAGTTCGCGGTCGTTTGTCCAGTCCAAAATCGGATGTCGGACGGGTTCGGTTTGGGGTTCGGGCCCGTGGAGCGATTCGTTCTACGTAATATCTATTACTAACTTATTTATTTTAATTGCGAGCGGCTTTTAATTCTTTTGCCACTCATGACAGCTTGTTCGGGCAATTATTGTTCGGTCTTTGTGCCGGTGGCAGTGACAATGGTTCCGTGGCTCCTCCTTCATTAGCTCTTATCATTTTTGGCCAAAATCGGCTGTAAGTAAAGTGGGGCTTTTTCGTCAGCCGCCGTGTAATGCCTTTAATTGTGGCTATCACTGCTGCGGGAGCTCTCCCGCGAGAGCGAGAGTTGGGTGGGAATACGAAATGTTTGCCCATGTCTCGGTCTTTTGATTAAGTGGCCAACGCCAGCAAATAGGCCAACAAAAAAATACAGCAAGTGACTTGTCGAAGCGATTTTATTTATATATAGTATAACCCAAAGATATACGCTGTCGTACTCCAGTTAACGGAGGCGATCGAATAATTGATGATGACCCGATGTCAGAAGCGATTCGCTGGCGATTTATTTTTGGCACAAGAATTTGGCAATTGTCCGGTAACAACTAAAGCTGATTTGATTAGCCAGCGTTGGTTATCCAACGGATGTCGACAAGTGCTCCGGTCTACCCATCGAAATCCCCAGCCAGACTGGCAACTGAGTAGATGTTTTGGAAAAATCTGGAAACCGAAACAAAAAGTATCTTTTAGATTCGCTTTTACGCAGCATCTCAAACAATTCTTTGGGCAGTTGAAGCGTAGCCTCTTCCATCGTCTTCTGGCAGGAATTCCCGTAATGCCAACCCCTCATCAGCACTTTAATCAAGCGTTCGCAGCCATCGCCCGCCCACTTTTACCAAGAACAACAACATCGCCACCCGCTGTTTTGTTCATGATACCCATAAAAATTTATGTCTACAAAACAGATACAGACAGAAGCAGACAAAACTACGGCGGAGTGCATTACGCATGACTGCATCCACACCTCTCCCCGGGATATGCCCTCCAAGTATTTTGGTCGTTAATGCACTCCGAAGATTTCAGTTCTTCGAGAGGCACGTGGCACGTGTGCTCTTAGACCCATGTCGTCGAAGATAGCAGCAAAATCAGCACAGATTGGACTCTTTAACTTTGAAATGGATGTTTGTATCAAGTGTTTACCCGTTTTATCAAACGAGTGATGTTTTAGACTTAAACTAGAGGTTAAAAGGACAAGTGGCTATTCTGGTACTCCGGTCACTTTCTTTACAACCTAGAAGATGTACCATGATTTATAGAGTATCCAACTAATTGACTTAAAAACTACCTGAGCACTAACAAGGCAAATTAAAAATGTTTACAATCTCATTTTCACAGCACTTTACTATGATTTTGCTGAAAGTGGGCGTGAAAGTGGCGCTGATTAGATAGAGCCTAACTCAACGACTTTCAATGATTTATGGCAGTGGGAGGGGTGGGTGGTGTCTGGGGCAGCAGTAGTTGGCCTCTTCAAATCAATTAAAATCACTCACTGTCCCGCGTTGAGCAGCAGGCCATGTAAGTGCAGAAAATCCCTTCAACAATTTAATCACCTTTTTCTGTGCTTCCATACACCGAGCTCTACCTCTCGTTCATATTTCATTTTTGTGTACCATGCTTTTTGTTTTGTTTGCTGAAGTCCATGCTGGCGCATTAATTTAAGCCGCCGGGAACATGAAAGCTGCTCGCAAAACTAAGCCGATTTAAGAGCACATTTGAATTCAAATGCCGCTCGGCGAAATAAAAACTAAACGGATCCCTTAACCTCGTTCCCTTCCGCCACCTGAAGCTAACCAATGGGAGTTTAAATGGCACAAAAACTGTCTGCAAAGTTTGCGTCTGAAGTTTTTAGTTTTGGGCAAATGCAAAAATTATAATCCTTTAAACGGCAATCGAGCGTTTTCCACCGCCCCGAAGATTAAGCCCGAGAAGAGCTCTGTAATTATGCCCTGTAATTGAGAATAAACGTAGATTGGGGAACATTAAGCCATAACAAATATAGTGCGTTAACTTTCTTAAATCGGCAAGACAGATAAATATTTCTGATTCAATATTTACAACTCAAAAACAAAATATAATCAATTCCAGCAATTACTTTACTGGACGTTACATTGAGTTCCACGTAAAATCTTATCTCACCTTTCTTTTTTATTGCTACTAATTTTTAGCGGGTATTGCCCCGTCGAGCAGCTTTCGTGGAAGAGGTGAGTAATAGTCGCTTTTGTAATTGTTTTAGGAGGCGGGGAAAACCGCCATACCAATTAAGCCTGGCCAGACTGGCAGCAGACGATGCTGGACCAGGTTGACACTGGACATTGGGCGCGGACAATGGCACATAAATCACACGAATCGCCGGGCAAGGACACCGTGTCCTGGCCTCTTGCAAGCTGGTTTGAGTGCTTGTCATGCATTTGATTCTGGAAGCTCGTTTATTTCCAGTTGCTCAGCTTTTTACAACTGTTTCAGCTGGTGTTTTTCTGATTCCATTTTATTTTATTATTTCTGCAGATTCTTGCTGGCTTTATCGGTTTTTGTGTGCGAAAGGCGGAAGCTGGCAGCGCTATTTTCCGCTTTTCCTTTTCGCCTTTTTTGGCCCTCCTACACTTCGATTTGGCTTTCTTTGTTTCTGGCTGGTCCTCCATTATTGTTTCCTTTGATTTATTTTCGGTTTCAAGTGATTTCCGCCAGCATTCAACACTTTATGTTTGCTCTCTGGGTTGTTTTCGACGGTTTTTCACTTTTTTCCTGAACTCATTTTCCTTTTTTTTGGCATTTTTCTTGTTGCATTTTAAGCAAAACTCAGTGCCAACATTTGTCATTTGAGGGTTTGTGTTGGATTTCCATTGGTTTCTGGGGTCTCCGGTTTTGGTTTTTGGTATTTGGTTTTTTGGGGTTTCCTTTTGCACTTTTGCTTGGCTTTTGATTTGCGGTGCTTAATCGTTTGCAACGTCTGCGGATTTTGTTTGGTGTTTTTAAATGCAGATCTTGAACGCCAGCATTCTGGCCATAAATTTGTTGGCTCTGCTTGAAGTTTTTTGGTAGCCAGCACACGTAATTGAAAGCAGCAGGGCGGCAGTGGATTCGGCTAATGGCCATTTCAGTGAGCCAGTTTGCATTTTTGGTCCAAATTCACCTTGGTTCAATAACATCGCCTGCACAGAGGCCATTGATTAAGGTCCTGTCTTTCGCTCCCGGCTGGTGGCTTACCAAAAACTGGCCTCGGGCCTCTTCGGCTGCCTTGTAATCTGTCAAAATTGGCAGCATTCTGCTAAGCGGAAGTTCGCACAAAAAATGTGCCACACTAAACTGGTTATTTAATGGTATACTCTTCTGCCCAGCTCCCAGGTCTTGGCTCCCATCTCTCCCAGTTCAATGTCCTCGGTGGGCGTGTCGATTGACTTTGAAGTCGGCCTGACTCCCCGAGCTTTTTGCGATTTTCCATGGGAATGGTTTAAACTGGCACTTGAATGAAACCAGTCTCACACATTAATCTTACAGTTGAGAGCATTTGAAACTGAAAGTTTTAGGCCCGGCCTGGCAAACAATAATTATTATAATCAACTTTCACACAGAGTCGACGACATTATCTGCGACTTAGTCGCGTTGCAGCTGTAATTGATCGCGGGACGACAAATATTTATACAGAAAACCGAGTCCCAGCCAGACAGCAGTATCTTTAAGCTGCACAAATAAACACGGAGAGCAAATTCGTATTAAGCGATCAATAATCATTGTAAATACGCCAATGTGACGCCGGCGGCGATAAGGCCAGAAATATTAACGCACTGTCAGGAGGCAGAAGGAGTGGGAGTTGGAGGAGGTGGTAGGACCACAGACATGGATATTCGAGCAGAGGCCAAGACTGGTTTGGGCCTGGCTTGTTGCAGATAAACAATAGAAAAGCATAGACGGAAGGGTCAAACGCTCGGGGCTGTGGAAACCCAAGATATCGGTCCAAGGCGTTCAATGCAACAGAAACCACAGAGATGGGCAGGAGGATGCCCATTGCCGATGCCCAATGATGATGATGATGAGCATAGCAAATACAAGTTATGGTAGAAAAGCGCTACGTAAATACTGCAATCATTTTAATAGACCAAAAACGGCGGCGCATAAGCCATAAACCAAACGCCAGTGCCCCGACCACAGAGCTTGGACCTCAAACGGAGTCTTGGCGTCGGAGTAAGTGGCCAAAAGCGGACAGCCAAAAGTTTCTATGACCAGTTATGGGTAAGGTACACTAATTTTCTGGAAGAGTACATTTACATCTTAGGCGTTGAAGCTTATTCCATATTCAATGATTAAAACAAGTATTTTTAGATATTGAAGTATATTTTCATTGAAGCTTTAAGCTTTAAGGTTGCAGAATTATTTTAAAACATCCATTTCAAAAAGTGTATCTAGAGTTCCTAGTATTGCCTAACACAGTCTATGGGAAGTTGAAGGCGTTTAGGGCAATGCTAAGAAAAGAGCGATGCAATGATGTTGCAATGTTGCGATGTTGCAACAACTGGCACGCGAGCAGCGAAAATTGCAGACAGCAGATGAGGCGGTTTCCTCCTGCACTTGCTCAAGTTTAGCTCCGAAATTAGCGTAGATAAATATTTTTGCGGAAATTCCACTGCCGATGACCACTGATCTATTGGAGGAGGGGGTGGGCTGTGTGCTTTTGAGGATTTCAGAGTGGGAGAATGCGAATTCCGATGTGTCTTGATCACTTGCGGTTTACAAATTACAGACGAAACGCCATGGAGGAGCATTTGCCGTGGATCGCTGCTAAAGGCACTGGATCATCTGCGGTCTGGGGGGTGATGGCTGTCGGTTTCATGGCCATCTGATGGATAGACAGCTACAAGCGCACTTAATGCGTTCCGCAGTCGTATCTGTATCTTTAGCTATCACTCGCGCGTAATGCCTCAGCGGCGTGCAAGATACAAAGCAGATGCTGACTAACCCCACTAGTTATCCCCCACCGCCTCCGCCGACTGCTTACTCCTCTCCAGCCACGGAACTACTCCAAATCCGTCTGCCGCCTCTGTGGATGTCAATTTCAAAGCATTTATTTTCGTAGTCTATGCCGGCTGCCTGCACTGTACCCATCCCCAACCCAGCTCATCAGTCTCTTGGTGGAGTTGGTCTCTCTTAGTGTGCGCATGCGTTCTCCAAGTCTCCACAGTTTGTGGTTTGTTTTGCTCAACTCATTCGTAACATACCTAAAAGAGAGGAAAATGGATAGTATCTTGTATCTATGATATGATTAAGATACTTTCCTAGGTTTATTTTGGATATCTTTGGTTTTCGAGTGATTCAAAATTGTTAAAGTAGTTCAAGTAATTCTGTTACTAAGATTATACTCACAAATAGCCAATAGACTTTGGAAAATCAAGCCAAAGCCTATTTAAACTTTGACAACTCAAACTGAAGACTTTAGGTAGAAGCATTATCTTCATAGCTGGTGGATTTTTCAATAGCATTTTGCCAAAATTCGTGTCACAACCCCATGAGATTTCACTGACAGCTGAGTAGATAATTCCATCAGTATTTAGTTAAACTTATGGAAAAGAACCTGAGTCTCATCTAAGTTCCAGGAAATCGTATAGGCTAAGTAAAGTGTTTGTTATCAATCAAAGTTTCTGCCGCTAATTCGGCGATTTAAAGTTGGTTTCGGAAGCAAAAGTTTCCTAAGCGCTCCTTAATGCCAGCCCGTTTACACGTGCTGGCTCGCTCAGCTCGCTCTCTTGGCCATTCTCCACTGGGCCCAGAGCACAGATACACCGACAGCCGGCTTTTTGAAACTCTCCAAAGTTGGCGCCAAAATATCCCGCCTACTCCACCGACTGCCTGGCAGTAACACCATCCACAGACACTCAGTCGAAACAGGTTCCACAGGGGGCTTAGCAGCGCGGCTCCAAGACGAATTCCGAGTATTTGCTGTTGGACCGTCGCACGAATCACACGGATTGCTCCGGCCTCGAACTATCTTTGTGCGGTATCGGAGTATCTGTCAGTAGTCAGTATCGGAATCGGACTCGTACTGGAAGTCAGCTTGGGGCTTCATTCGTTGGGGTTTCGGGTTTCGGTTTCGGTTTCGGTTTTTCGGTCGGTTTGCTCCGCTTGATCGGTTGGCCGTCTAGTTGCAAGTTGCAACCTCAGTGGTTTTCTCGGCTGTTGCATTTGCATTCGGCAGCTGGTCGCGATTGATGACAGATGGACAGTCATTCAGTCAGTCAGTCAATGGACACTTGCCGCAGCGGTCTCGGCCAGTTAGGTAGTCACAGTGCAGTCAAGTCCGGCGACCTCTGACCCTCGAAAGCGAGTATAAACCTCTTGACAATCAAATTTTGTGCTGCGAGTTTATTGGATTGAGAAACCCTGCAAGCGACCGGGAGGGATTTTATGGCGGTCCCTTGACCAATTCTAAAAGTAAAATAAAAACCATCAAAGAGGAACAAGCCAACGAAAAAATTTATCAAATAAAAAGTTCAATTTCGCTGCTTTTTTGTTTGAAACTCTTCTGTTTTGCCGGTTTTCGGGGCATTGAAGCGATATTCGGAGCGGTCTGGAGCTTGTCGTCCTCGTCATCATCTCCGTGGTCGTGTGCGCGGGCTTCATAAATTATACAAGAGCGCATTTGGCGAACGACTTGCAAATAAATAAGCATTTACGCTTTTATTATTGCCCGCCCGCAATCCCCGGACGCGTGTGTGTTTTACTGTGCGACTGTGCGAGTGTGTGAGAGTTTGGGATTGAGTTCCTTGGAAATCGCTCCCATGTGGCGCAAGCCGGAGAAGGAATAAAATAAAAGCAGCGGCGGCGGAGATCCAGCGGTGGAGCAGCCACTTAAAATATCATTTTTTGCATACAATCATTATATATCCGAGTATCTATAAATGTGTTCCTCGTCGTCGTCGTCTATACATGTTTGAGTATATGGGGATCCGCTCTGATTTGTGTGTGCTGATAACGACGATTCCCGCCAGTGATTGCCTGCGTTAAAACAAACAAATAAAATTGCATTAGGGTGCAGGGCGAAACCCCCATATAAAGCTATCAACCAGGTAAGCAAAGGCGAAAGGCCTCATATTCAGGTACCTATAACCCAGCACGTCTCTCACACGCACATTGAACTTCAAACTGAGCAGCTGAACATTGAAAGTGCAATGACATTTAGCCATATTAACTCACACGACGTCCCAGCACACCCATCAAGACGTCATTATGCAAATGTGTAAATAGCGAAATGAACAGCCGTGTGCCTGCATCCTGATGCATCCTCATCGTCATCGTCATCCACAACGTCATTCTCATCATCGTCGTTTGCATCCTCAACGATCTGCATAATTAGAGCACAGCGGCAATATTAGTACTCTGCTTCTCTGGTGTATCTATGTGACCGTGTTGGGTGTCTCTAACTGGCTCTAATGAATAAATAAGTGCCACTAATAGTTTTCGCACTTCCTGTTGTCGGGCGACCGGCAGCTCATCAAATTGCACTCAGCCTCAGCTGGTCCTGCACAGAGAACAATTTTAGCCAGTAATCCTTTAGCCAATTACTAATTTCTAATAAGATTCTAATAAAATAAAAGAAATCCTAACAACGTCAGGGAAAGATTTTCTTTCGGTGCCTTTACCAAGAATAGAATCATAGCAACCAAGTTAACAACTGCAGCAGCAGCATCAATATCGCAGAATAGTTGCAGCATCTGTTGCAGCAATATTGCAGCATCGTTGTTGACAATATTTAATTATGAGGCAGCAGCAACAGCTATATTCTAACTGTCTGACTCTTTTTCCACTGACAGTAGTTCTGGGGGCTGGATAAGTGAATTGCTTTATTGTGGTTGCAGCAGTCAAAGTTGCTGATGTTGCTGCTGTTTCTCTAGGGCTCGCTACTGTTATCATCAACGTCGTCTTGGTTGTCATAATCATTTTCATTGCTCTTTCCCACACAAATCGGCAAAAAAATGTTTATATTTTCTGCATTTACTTATTTTGCTATGTAAAGTCTCGACAAAGCGAAAAGAACTTGTTTCTTTGAATATCTCAACAGTTTCCATAGCAAATATTTTTTCAATTATTTCCGAAAATATTGTTATGGCGAACTTTCCCATTCCGACTTTAAAATTGCTTTTCGGAAATTTCTTTTATTAGTTTCGGATATGGAATGAAATTAGATTTGATTGCTAGTTGAAGTTAAAGTCTGAAGTAGAAAACTGGGTAAGAAATGGTCTGTGGCATCTTTTATATAACTACGACTTTGTCACACATTTTATCGGTTGCTTTCTGCATGCGAACTTTTTATTTGCACCTCAAACAAAAACATTTCCTGTACAACAATTTTGTGCAATGGATTCCGCTGGACACCGCTCCCGCTCCCGGACCCGGTCGCCGACCCTCCTTCCGACTTTACAGCAACTGGCCCATCATAGACACGCAGATAGGCATCAGATAGAACGCTCGACTGACACGGACAGCGACGAGAGCCGTGCAATGACTTGCGCAAATACATAACTAAAGTCGGAAAAAATGAACACAAAAATAAATAACATTTTTCAAAGAATTTCTAAGGGGGGACCGCGCCACTTCCTCATTTGCTTATCAAACCAACAGACCAGAGGGAATCACAAAGGAGGCGGTGGATTGCTGGGTTGCTGCTATGCTGGGGTGGTGGCGGGGAAGATGGCTGCGCTTGATTTCACTCACGCAGACTCATCAACTTTTAATTAGTTGTAATTTGTAAATTCAACGTCAAACACCGGCCACGCAGTCAGTCAGAAGATGTCGCCGCCTTTGAAGCTGCCGCCACAACGTGGCAGTTGGATGATGATGTTGCCTTCGCCGCTTTGTTGCCACACTGACAGATTGCTGATAAAAGCCTCGCCAAGCCCCCTCCGAGCGCGTGGTTAACCCATTCAGCCGCCTCTAATCGCCGGCCAAAGTCAAGCCAACAGTCGCGGTCGCTCTTCCACACCTCCGCAAAACTCAAAATACAAAACGCCCATCCATCAGCGATGAACGGCAGCTGTCAGCGGGTTCTGGGGCTCTGAGGCTAAAAGGATTGGCCTCGCCCCTGACAATCGAAATTGGCCAAACATTTGACAAAACTGTTTCGGTTATAAATGATTCTTTGATGGTCATAAACGATGCTTAAAATGAGAAATTGATGGCGTTATTGGTGGTATTGAAAAGAGGGAAGCAAAAATCATTTCGGATGTCGCATTAACCAACCAGACAACACATTTTAAAGCACTTTTAAAGCGCACAACAATGTGTTGTCTTCGTTGGGAGTTAAATGGGTGTTGGGAGTTGTCAATTTCCCACAACCCTAATCGCTCCTTGGTGCCGTAAATCAACTCAACTGATTCCCATCTTAGCTGGGAGGACGGCAATAAAATAATACTCCACCAAATTACTTCAGGTTTGTGTATCCGCTTTTTTAATTAGTGGCATTATAAATGTGGATATACTAAAAACAAAAACTTTACGAGCTAATTTTATGGCTCTTGCAAATTTATAGACCTTTGGCTCATGTGACACAAAACTAACAACAGCAGCGGGAAAAGCAGCAGCAACAGCAACAACAGCAGAAACAGCAGCAGCAACAGCAGCAGCAGCAGCAGAAACTTTTCTAACAAGCTCTATAAATCCCCTTTCAGAGTCGAGGCACTTAATTAATTTCTGTAAAAACTTTAAGAACAAAGGGCTGTTCGCAGTTGCCGTTCCTGTTGCTGTTGTTAGTTTGTTTCGCTCAGGTCCTAGCCTAGTTGTTGCACGTTAATTTCCAATTTGAAGCGAAAAGAAAATAGAAAAAACTGTACAAGTAATGTCATACGTAGAAGCAACAAAATCAAAGCCCAAAGACGCCAAAAACAACAACAGAATCAACAACAACGACAACTTCGACGGCGGACAACAACAGTGGAGTAGAACTAACTGAAAATTTGCAGTCAAGGCATTGAACAACCCAGAGACCGAAGAACGAGCTGAAACGCAGCAGAAGCTTGCACCAGTTTTCCAACTTGCAACATCAGCCGCTCTTGACTTTGTTGTTGCAGTTGGAACAGTTACTTGGGCGCTAAACAAAAAATAGAAAAAGCATCGGGAAATCGGGAAATCGGAAAATGGCAAAAACAAAACTAAACATTGTGAAAAACTGCGCACAGTAACCGACTAATACCGAAGCACTGAGCAGAACATTTCTAATCAAAAGTGTATACTTTCGAAAAGATATTAAATGAGTGAAAAACCTCTTTCCGTGATTTAAAAATTTTCAAACCAAACTACTATTTGGCTAATGAAATTAGTTGTTCTTACGTAAGTCTATTTTTTTCCATGTGCAACTTTTGTTGGATGCTGGCAAGGCAAGGAAAGGCTTTAGAAAGTAGACATCGGAGGTAGAGAAGATAGATTGAAGGAAACCCGTTGGCAGCTTGGCTCACTTCGCCTTTGCGTGATGCAATTGCCGGAGCCGGAGCGCCAAAAGATTGAAAGCAAACGACAGCCACGTAACTAGAACACTTGACGGTGCTGCGACGGATGCCTCTGCTGCAACAATTTCCAATTAAAGCAGTTACTGCAGCTTCTGGGAGTTGAAGTTTGAGTTTGGCGAGTTGCTTTGGGAACTAAGAACTGGGAACTGGGAGCTGGTAGCTGTAAGCCGGGAGTCGGCAGTTGGCAGTTCGCTTATGTGTCGCTTGCGCAATCATCATGCAGCCACTTCTGACAGCTCCAACTGCTCCGACTGCTTCTATTTGATTTTCTATTGGCCTGGCTTGCGAGCTCTAAGCTCTGGGCTCTGGCCAGTTTCTTGCGACAGGAAGCCATCTGTAATGGGCCTTAAAATACACATTTTATGCCCAGCTAACCATCCCCAATTAGAGCTTTGGGCTAATTGCAGTGACGCATAGTTGCTCATTACGTTTTCTGGCATTTCCCGCACCTCTTCTGGCAAGTTGGCCACGGCCATTCATCCAGTCAGAGGAGACGCTCCCAGTTGAAAAAAGTCGGAAGCTAACGGCTCGCACCGCGGTTCAAAGCTAATTGATCATTAGGTCTATTTCCGCAGTGAGATGGCAGACGTGAAGTTGGCATTTTCAACGAGTTTTTTACCTTTAGCTAGTTTATTTTTTTTATAAGTAAGTCATAAAGTGGCAACTTTTATGACAACAGCAACTGCCGCGGCGCGGATGAGGACGCGGACGCGACCGCTGCGCATGTTGCACGCAATCCTGGACATGCCGAAATTCTTCCTGAAGGTTTAGCCGGGGTTCGAGCCTGGGTTGTTCGAGCCTGGGTTGGGCCAGTTCTATAAAGCACATTTCCTCCCATCGACATCGACAGTGGCAATAGTTTTTTATAGGTTCTGTAAAGCCAAGCCAGAACACAAAATGGACAGCGGCAACAGAAGGCCATAAAAGAAAATATGCTGCATGTAAGAAACTGAAAAAAGACTAAAGAACTGGGTGAAATCGATTTGTATACGGTATGTTGTTCTTTATTACAGTTTTTCAAGACCGATGAAGACTTTTGTGGAAGATGCAGACTCGGGCGGAGAAAAACCCCATGTAGTGGGTGGGGAAAATGTGCTTTGCTTTTCTCTATCCCGCTTTGATCATCTAGAAGACACAAAGGTGGAATGAGGCTAACAGAAAGGAAAGACGAGTAATCGGAGATTATCTAGAAAAGTTGCGTGGATCAAGACAGTGACTAGACAAAAGGCATAACTACTCGAATTTGCAGAGTAAATATATAAGTGGGTTGTTCTCTCCAGCCAGTTAATCCTACAATTTGTTTGAATTTTTTCCTGTGCATCCAAGGAGAACGTTAGAAGCTGGCTACCCACCTCGATCACTCGAACTCCGAAGCATCAGCGTTGACTGATAGATTTCCCGACAGTCACTGACCCACTGCCCACATGCAAATGAATCGAATCGAGTATCTCACGGATACACGCGACGTGTATCTGCAGCACAGACCGTTGCAGATGCAGGAGTGGGGCGCTGGGAAATTGGGTCTACATCCAGATTCGGACTCGGTATCCAGTGCCTTGAGCTATGCGTTCGGTGCGTTGGCGTTGAGTGAAGTCTTCGCATTGCCTTTCCATTTTTGGTCAGCCCGGTACACGAAAATAAAACAAAAAACAAGACGAACACATTCCCCAGAAGTTGCCCGGTGCTTCTGTTCTCTGTTGTTTCTGGCTGAATCTTTTGTTTACTTCTCGGTTATTTTTTGCCGCCGAACACATTTGGTTTTTGTTCCACGAAAGATGCTGTTTCTACTGATGCCTAAGCATCCACAGCAGCATCCCAGGCCCAGAGAGTCCAAAAGAAACAAAAAGAAAAGAATGGAATACGGACCAGGCCAGAACAAGCGATCTTAATTTACGTTAGCTCGTTAGCTTCAACTACCGTTAGGCGCTAGCTGCTCTTTTACTTTTTACCCTCAAGTGCAGGCCTGCAGTGGGACATTCGGGCCTAGCCTGGTTTTTGGCCAAAATGCCGATACCTTTTTTGGGCATTCAACAACGCCTCTACCTTGCCTCATTGTTGCGGGTCCGTTGCGGTTGGAGGGCGCGTGAAAATGTCCATGTCTAGTATCTCAGTCTGGTAATCAACAGTTTGTGGTCAACAAATAACAAAGCCAAAAAAACAAAAAAACAAAAAACAAAAAGACAAAAAATAGAAAGAAGTAATGCTATTGGTTTCGCATGCTTTATTGCCAATTGGAAAGTTGGCGAGCCAACTAAGAAAAAAGGCCAAAAGAACTCAAAGCCCCAGAGAGTTCCAGAAAGCTATTGAAGCGAAGATTGGTGTTAGAATGTTTTACGGGCCATTGTCTAAGCTGGCCGTTATTGACCGAAGAGAACCCAGAACTCGGATGCACTCCATGCAAAGTCATAAATATGGCAGCAAAAGCGCAGTTAAGTAATAAATTGTCGACGGCAAGTTAGAAAAGAAAATTGATTTAATAACTGCGCATCATTAAAATGTCTTAATTGCATTCTTCCGCGTTGCAACCAGAATCAAACTCCGATCTAATCATCTGGGTAAGCCGACCCATCCGATTCAGAGGTGGACTTGGCCATTCATCAAAGCTTCTTTGAGAATCCATCAAATGCCGCCTGAATGCCAATGCCATAATTTTCCTTATCCCAAGCCAGTTTTTTCCTCGTTCGATATGGTAGTCAACTTCAACTTCAGGCAAGTCAATCAATTAAGCATTTCAACACATGTTGTTTACAGTTCTAATTCTAGAAGCGTTTCATTTAAATGCCATCGTGTCTGCGGCAGCAATTGTTTGTGGGAGAGTTATAAAAAGGCAGAGGGCAGGTGGTGGGGCTATGCGTGGCACGTTGGCAGTGTGAAATATTTTTAAACATGCCGCTCGCTAACGATTTCCTGTTAAATTATGCGGCATTGACTTTAAACTAAATGGAAAACTTTTGGTTGCTCGATTTATGGGGGCTCCTCTAGTTTTGGGATGATCAGCCACAAAGCAGTTCCAAATGAAGTCTTGAATAGCCGCGAGTCACGCTTCATCTTTGGTAATTGAAGCACCAACCTAATGATTGTCTTTAAAACTAAGACCACTCTAGCTTTTCTTGGCTAAATCGACCCCCTAACCCATAAATGTAGTTCAGAGAAAAAACGAAACTTCAGAACACTTCAGAGAAGATACAAAAAAAAAAAAGAAAACGACGGCCAATCAATAATTTCTCAGCTACTCAAAAACTCATTAACTGCCGCATTTTGACTGGAAATCACACTAATGGACCAGCTTGGCGAACAAAATTCTCAGAACGCTTGGACAAATCTCCGACAGTTTGCTGACCACTTTCGCTGACGGGTCTCCGCAGAGATGCGAAATTAAAAGTGTAAAGCATCTCTAATTTGGGCAGGGAAACCGGCGAAACGTGTCTCGAATGCAGTTGAAAAATCAATTAGCAGCGAGAACTGGAGAACTGGTCTGGCCCGGAGTCCGTAGTCCGTGGTCCGGGGACCGGAGCCCGGACCCGGGGTGAGTGATTAATGATGTGCCAGGTCGAATCATCTACTCGCGGGGCGGCCGAGGGCGATCAAACAAACATTGACAGCTCCCATCAAATGGAGTCGGTTCTGTCGGTTCTCAGCGGGCCAGGTCTTTGCTGTTCTGGCCAAATCAGCTCGGCTCATTTTGGCCGGAGTTTGCTTTGGCAAGAGCGAGTTTCCAGTTATCTGCCAGACAGATTTGATTTATTTGCCCGCCCACCCACGAGCAGCAGTTCAACGGCAGCCGCCCCAGCTGTTCGAACTTTAAAGTTTATAAATGTTTTACGACTGGAATAAATTTAAATTAGCAAACCAAAGTCATTAAAATGATGTACATATATTTTGATCAAAGCAGAAGTTACAATACCCTTTCGAAACTTTATCAGAAACTTTTTTAATAGATTTCAGATTATTATGGAAATCAATTTCTAGAAACGATTTAATTTTTAATGATTTCTTTCTACTATCAAATTAAAATTTTAATGCTAATGATCATTGGGTATTACTATAAATAACTTATAGCTTAATTAATTATTCCATCTTTCCCTAAGTTCATCATTAATTCCAATTAACCAAAACTCAACGAGATACAAGATAAAAGTTTCTCATAAATACGTTCTATGAATTTTTTACGAAGTTAGTTTTGGATCTGTGGTTTCAAAAGTAATTTAATAATTATTATTGGCTTTTTATAGAACCTCTACCTTGGCTAATACAAGTTGTAGGCCGAGATCCGTTGGACAATCAATGTGGTCATGGTTGAAGGTTCTGTTCGTGGAGCGTAAAGATACTTACCGATCCTATACCTACTTCCATATGAATAATTGAATTGGGATCCGTTGTTGGCCACGATAATGTTGTATAATTTATTATCAGCTTTAAGCGGAATGCTTTTGCCTAAAACTGTTTGGAGTTTCGAGACACTTTGGTAGGAGAAAGGGATTGGGTCGGGTAGAATCCATCGGAGGTTGACCCGTATTTCTGGTTACGCTCGTGCCGGCGAACGCTTAACCTTGACACCAACCAAGCTAACTTGGCTAAAATCACTGGCGGCTCATCCCTCTCACTCTCTCACACTCTCGCTGACCCCAGCCCCTTCTGAGGCCCACGATCCGTTAGAGTCAAAGTGCGGCCATTCGTTTCGACTTGCCGTTAGATTTCGAGTAATAAAAAGTTTTTTTTTGCTTCTCAGTCTCCTCTTCCTCTTCTTTTAGCCATTTTGCGCAACTTTGGCTTCGTTTTTTGTTTTATTTTTCTTGCGATTCGCTCAGACAATTGCCCGGCATGACTCAAAACCCAAAACCGAAAACCGAATAGGAAAAAAATAATCATAAAGCTGGAAAAAAAAATTACAAAAATAATCCAAACGAAATAAATTGCAAAATCTTTCACAGAGCTAAAGCCGAGAGAAAAGTGCGGCATTTTTTTATGATTCTGTTTGTTTGCTTGCCTCCGATATCTCGGCCTGCCTGCCTGACTGTTGCTGTAATTTTATAGTTAGCTGTGTCTTGTAGAACGTGATGCTATTTTCTTTCCGTTGCTATTCTCATTTTTATTGCAAGTGCCCGGTTGGGTGGTGGAGCTGGCGGCGGAGGTACTGAAAGAAATCATAAATTTGCAGAAGCCAAGAGTCTGAATATTTAATAAACTCGATGGGAATCAAGGCAGGAGGTCGAACATAAAAATCATTTCCAATGAATCGCAATTACTTTTCCGAAATCCCCGTCTCTCCTTCTTCCGGTGGCTCTTTAAAAATGTATGTCAATTGGTCAATTTCGTCCCCTATGCCAGTGTGGGCCAATTAAAGGTCATTTACCTTATGCGATGTCCGACTGTCCGATTGTCCCGGTGTCCCCGTGTCCCCACTCCGATTTCCACTTAGACCGACTTTAGTTCCATTAGCCATTCGCCTGGGCAAAGCCTATTTAAATATTTATAATACAAGCTGTCCCCCAGTCCATCCGCACGCTCATTTGGCCAAATTGCACCGGGGGCATTTTAATTAGGCAAATGGCCGATTTGCCTTCATAAATGCAGACATGCACAAAATTAGCGAAACTATATCGCAATGTCCGTCGGCGATTGACAGTTCAATCAACTCCGGGGCGCAAATTGCCAATGCATTGCAATAGAAAATCAAATATTACGTATCCCCCAACTTGCCGCCGCCTGCCTGCCTGCCCGAGTTTGTTTTGCTGGTTGACTGGGGGATTGGGGACTGCCTGACTGGCACTCCGCACAGCTACGACCCATTGTTGTGTCAGCGATAACCAAAAAAAGCAAACAAACATGATGACGACGGCGGCGACAGCGACTCCAACACCTTTGGAGTGGCAATTTGTTGGCGCTGCCATTGGGAAGCCGCTGCGAGCTGGCAGCCTGCTCCGGTTTGGCGACAAGCATACTGGGGCATACTGGGGCGAGTGTGCTGCAAATGGCAGGCAAATGCAGCTGTCAATACCCTAACCCAAAGAATGTTGTCTCAGTCACAAGCTAGAAATGACCAAATAATTAGAAATATAAACCGCATATTACAACGAGCTCAGTTTTATATAAGCCGCATGTTTCAGTGACGAAACAGTATTAGTTTTTAGAGTATTTCAATTTCGAAGTGCCACAAATGGTGCCCGGTTGCTACTTAAAACCCGTTGTGGTCTATGACTCAAGCAATCAATTGCCAGCAATGGCAACACCAACACCAACACCAACAGCAAGAGCAATAACAATGCATCCATACTTGAGTGGAAAATCAGCCGTCGAGTATCTTAAGAATGACTTAACGGCATGAAAAACTTTTCCAGTAGCGCGGCCGTTATAGCCGCAGAAAAAAAACCGAGGAAAGGAGGCAACAATGGGAGCTGCTAATAGCTGGCAACTTTTGAATTGAGATTGCGATTGCGTGAATGCTTTCAGACGTGTTGCATTTCAGTTCCGGCCAACTTGAGCCCGTCGTAAGCCCAATCGATTGAGGTACGATTTCACATCGTGCCTCAAATGTGTCAAATGCATCGATGGATGTATCAGTAATTTGAATCGCTTGCAAAATTTCCATTCGCATTGCGCAAAAATGGCAACGGCAAAAATTGCACACAAACAATTATTTGGAAATTGCTGTTGTCGTTGCCAAGCTGGCCATAAATTGTAACAACTGTCGTTTGCATATAGTATCCAGTGTATCAAGACCCATGAAGCTCATAGAGCTCATGGAGCACATGCAAATGCAAATGATTGGAAACTGGAGCAAAGGACACCGTTGGGATTGTGGGGGACAAATGGTAATTTTCATTGCGTTTATTGAGTGCCTGCATGGTGATGAAATGAATAGACCTTAGATGGTTATGGTTCATTTTTAATTCGATTTGAATAAGCCATGACGGTGAGTAGTCGCTGTATTTATAGTCTCAGACTCTTGCTCGTCATCCCTTGGGCGGAATACGGTATTAATTATTCATTTAACATATCCTGTCATGTTCCCCATTAATTCTCAACTCTTTTCCGTCGGTTCCAGTCACAAATTAAACAACCAGGCCTCATCTATCCATTCTCCCTTTAATTAGACATCCAAAATAAATTGAATTAACAGCATGACCATAGAAAGAAACGAGATACATAATTGCTACCATGGCCACAAAATGTTTAATTTGTTTATTTTTCGGTTTCGGCGGGGTTCGTACCGCAATTTATTAGCAAACCGGGGAAACAAAGAAAAAATTGATTGATCTACCACTGGGCAGGGTTCAATCAAAATGTGTAATGAACAAGCCGGAAAAAAATAACATGAAAACCGACGAAAAAAAAACGTTAAACACACAAAATTCTCGATAAAGTTGGTAAGAGATTGGTAAGAGGAGGGTGTGTATGAGTTTGGTTTTCATTACACTGCTGCCCGCTGCTGTTCGTAGCGGGTTCTCATTTTAATGATACAATTTAAAATCAACGCAGACTCATGATTTTGCATATTTCGAGCATTAAACTTGCCCCGTCTGTGGCGGCTGCTGCTGTGGTTGTTGTTGTTCCCTTTGGTTTCGTTTTTAGGTTCTGCGGAGCATAATTCAGGCATGGTTACCGCAGTTTTCACATTTTCTACAGTTCTCAGTTCCCGGTTCTCGGTAACAACAATCAATGCCCCGACGCCCGCTGTGATTTGACCAAAAACTGACGGACTAGACTCTCTGCCAGCTCTCTGCCGGCCGGGACTAGCTGCCAAAGCTATCAAATAAATAACCGCGGGACCCGTAGTGAAAGAATGGCATGCCAAGCATTGCCCCTAATGCCGATGGGTGTGTCCTGACCACCTCCCCTTTTTCTCCTTTTTTTTTCTCCTCCTCCCTTGGCTCACTGAGAATGGGAAGCACAAAATGAGAGAAATAGAGGAAAACCAGAGGAAAAACATTTTGCCTAAATGGCGGGGCATTACTTTTAATTAAAATCAACGCGAGCAGTCCGAAAAATTGAACTTGAACTCCATGACCAAGACCGACGACCATCCAGAGCTCCCAGCCTCCCAGCCCTGTGCCTAATTTGAGTCGGAGCCAGCATAGAGACTGAAGTTGAAGTTGAAGCTGATGCTGGAGTTGAAGGTCCATGATTACACATAAGCTGACATCGCCTCGTTCCACAGTTCGTTGCACAGAACGCTTCACAGTTTGACTTTAATCAGTTTGCCACAGCAACAAACGCGAGCCGGCTGACATTTGATGTTAATTTGCACTGAGCGAGACGTTAAGCATACGCGGTGTTGCCCGGCGGTACGTCTGTCTGTCTGTTGGCTAATTACCTGAAACCGAACTTGTAACGAAACCAATTTACAAGCCATAAAGCACACACGACATCTCGTAATGTATACATTTTAATCGTGAACGCATTAATTAGCATCATGTAAAATCGCGTTCGTAGGTGTAAATAAAAAAGAAGTACAATTACTTGTACAAAACAAAAATCCTAAAAAACCTGATAATAAAATAAACAAGTTTCCGAGCTATTCCAAATGCGTTTTAATAACCCCGTGTCTGGTCGTGGATTGGACGTGGATTCTTGCCGCACTCACTTCGCCAGCCCACGCCCGATTCCAGCAAGTAATTAGCATAAAGCACGTGCGCCGCCAACTGGGTCCCGCCTGCCTCATTGGCATGCTGGAGCCGTGAGCTGGGAGCTGGTAGCTGGAGGTGGCCAGCAGCTACCTGTTGGTACCTACCTGGTTCGTATCACTCACCTCCACTCACAGGTGCGTACTCGGCACGCCCCCCAAAGCGCTTTGGCCAGCCTGATCCTGCTGGCCATCGCCCAGGGCAAGTGGCCAGCAACGAGCAAGATCTGGCTAAGCCGCCGCGACAGACATTTGCACAATCCATTTCATTTCGTTCTGCTGAATTCAGTTTCGAGTTCTCTGTCGTTTGATTTATGCCCAGAGCCCAAAGAAAACAACTGGAATGCAGTTGAGGGATAGGAATAGTTTCGGGGATATCCTGTAAAGGAGAGGTTTTAACCATAAAAAGATTATATGTAAAAGCTCAGGGATATATTGTTTTATGTGTGAGCATTTTAGAGCAAAATATACATTTGGATAAACAATTTCCCTTCTTCCTACTCCCTGTATCGAGTCAACTTAATTATAGGGTATAAATTTCCTGTTGTGCTGACATTTCTTGGGCAAAATCTCGACACAAATAGAGTCAGCGGTGATGGCAAGCCAGAGCTGGAGGAGTGGGAGGCTTAGCAGGAGGCAGAGTAGCGGAGATTATTGCATTTATTGTCTACCTGCAGATTTATGATCATGCAACGAGCGTGCCGCTTCCACGGCACCTACTCCCATTCCATTGTGGTCTGTCCAAGGGGTCTAAGTTTCGGCCATTGTTACCACAGCGGCTATGGCGGCCGCTATTGCGGTCTGTCCATTTCACGCTTTGCCAAATTGCCAACTTGACCGGCACCAGATGAAAAACAGATAAAGTAATGAAAATGCGGGCAGGCGTCTGCGGTGCCAGAGTCTGCCAGAGTTCTCTGTGCACCAGAGCACCAGAGCTCGTATCTCCTATCTCGGCCAGTGCGCGAACATAAAATGTTATTTAAAGCGAATTTCGGGCACAATTTGTTGTTAATGAATGCAATGTAAGCCCGCAATGCTCGGCTGGCCCGGCCCGCTTGCCACAGATTTTTTTCCGATTTATTTTGCTTTTTTCCTTGTTTCTTTATTTTTTCCGTAGATTTTTAGCTAGCGAGCAGGCGAGCAAATTGCGCGCCCACAAATGAGGTCAGGCAGCCGCACAATGCGCGCCCCGTTAGCTGCAGCCGCCTCACGTGCTGACTTGTGAAAGTAAATGCCCCAACCGGCCGGACTGGGATCCACTATAGAAGGCTGGCACCTCCCCCGTCAGTGGGCCAACCTGCATATGCCAGCAATTTCGTGTGAGCCTGCAACTAACCTTCACATAAATTATTCCCATCAACAGCTGCAGCCGAGCCAGCCACGTTGGTTAAGTCGGCCAAGTCGGCAAAGTCGGGCATCCAGGCAGCAGTTTAATGTTTAAGACATCGTGATAAGCTGCAGATATTTATCTGGCTAGCAAATTACATGAGGCAACGCCTCAGTGGGAGAAAGAGCGAAAAACAAGTGCCGGCACATGCAACAGGCAACATGCTGTTGCCACGAAATGAGGTGTCGAAACGGTTGTAAGCCAGTGCTCATACGCCCCGTGGTACGTGTGAAACTTTGCAGCGAGCTCTCTGGCGACCTTGAGCAGAACTCTACATTTCCCGATTCTACTATCATTGATATATTGCCTTCAAAGACTCTTTAACATTTCACTTTAATTGGCTGCCGAGAAATCAAATTCCATGTACGCTGTGAGTTGGCCACAAATATTTGCGTATTTATTGTTGGCCATCCATAAACCAAGCCCATATTTTGTCCATAGGCCTGCCAAGAGCTCGTGTCTACGTGTACTGGCAATCATTTCGATAACACTTGAATACAAAATGAGGGTCATTAATTTTATAACAAACTATGTTGTCCCGGTTCGGCCTGGTTGGTTCGCAAACTGAACACTTGAAAAGTCCCCATACATACCTTGGCCCATGCCCATGCCCAGCCCCAACCCAAGCTCCAGCTACAGCCCCATCTCCCAGCTCTAGATGGAGGATTGCGGCTTATCCGCCTGCCAATGTCGCCTGTCCGACAGTCAGTCAATCATAACCCGTTTTGGCTGCCGTTGCCGTTGCCGCTGCCTTGGCGAACAAATCAAAACTTGTTATCGTTCCAAAAAGATCTCTAGGACCAATAAAATATACGGCTCCGGCTACGGCAACGGCTACGGCTTCAGCTCTGAGGCCAGTCCACCTCTGCCTTGTGCCGATTTTTGTTTCTTTTTCTTTTCTTGGCTTGCCACAAAAAAAAGTACCCCGAAGAGTTGGCTGAAATTGTCAAGCTTTACGTGTTCGGCCATCAAAATGCTGCACGCCTCATCAGGGGAATGACAAAAAACCCGAAGGTATACCGCGGCCAGTGCTCGCTGATGGCAGCAGTTTAATTGCAGTGACTGTAATGTCATTTCCATTTGAACTTGGAGTCAGGGTGTTGCTGCTGTGGTGATGCCGTGGCATCTCTCCTTCTTTTTGGGTCATGTCAGGCTAATCAAAGACTAGCTGGGTCACGCCCACAGCCATTTATCAGCATCAGACACAGTCGCAGGCTCAGTAGGAGTCATCGGTGTCTTAGTCTCAGATGTTTGCCTTTATTAAAAGTTACTTTCCTCATGCACAGAGGGAAATATTCTTAGAATGGTAAAGGATTGGAAATCTGATTGACTTGAAAATGATTTTAGTAATCAGATAAGAGGAAAGTCAATCAAGATATCAAAAAACATGAGTTGTGTGTTAATTTCCTTCTAAATATTATTATTTTAATTTAAAATTTTTGTTCTCTCTGCATTTCGCTAAGCATTTTTGTTTCGCTGCGGCTAGGCCAAACGTGAGCTTATGGTTTATGGCGACTTAATAAGGCTATGACCAGCTATCAGCCTGTTGCCCCGGCTGGCCACGATTGCAGCCCTGTCGGCATCTCCGGCTAATGGCGAAATGGCCAAATGGCGAATGTGGCAGTTAGGATGGCAGGCACATTAGTCCCAGCAGCGGATGGCGGAAGGTACAGAATCTGCTAAGAAGTTATGGAAGCTGGAGAAGCTCAGCACAGGGATGCCGCATGATAAACAACCGAAGCGTTTTAAACGGCTTCATTAATCTTATTCAGCTCTGCGATGCGCTTGTCTATTAAAGCCTTGTAATGCCTCCAAGACTTCGTCTCCTGCCCAATGTTCACTGCTCACTGCTCCTGCTTACTACTTACTGGCCGCTGCTGATGATGAGCAGCTGTGGCAACCGCAATCAGCGAGCTGAGGCTGAAAATCTACTACCTGTCAGCTTCATGTCATTCCGGCATTTTATGAGCTGTTACTGGAGTCGCAGCAGGCAGCAGACAGCAGACAGCAGGGAGAGATGGAGTTCGGCTGCTTGGCTGACTGCAAATAGAAATGGCATTGACATTGCCTCAGATACAGGGCCTACGACTGCGGACTGTGTGGTAACTGTATATGCCGGCTACTTGCCACTTTCTGGTTACTGTCACCGCCACCAGATACTGATGGGTTTCCTGTACCTGTGGTTTTTCTCCTGCGACTTGTTAGAATATGTGTTGGGCAATAATTCAAGCTTTCAACAGAGGTTTATTCAAATTCTTAAACTTCTAGTCAATGTTTCTCAGCTCGCAAATATGCATTTATCACGTGATGAAACCATGCAACGTTTTTGAGTTCCTGTATCCTCCAGCCTCTGGTTTCCTCTTGGATAAGCTTGTCACGTTTCTTGGCCAACTGCAGATGGTCAATACTGAAGGTATCGGCCGCTTTCCGCCCTGCCAATGTGCCTCACAATCATCTTCATCATGATCGTCATCCGGAACATGACAATTTTCCACGGGCTTATCATTTCATAATGAATTTGTTTTGTCAGCCAATAAATTATGGGCAACACGCCGCTGGTCTACCTACAAGCTATAGCCAAGCCCTATCCGCATCCACAACGAGACGAAGAGCAACTACATCATAATCATCTAAGAAACATCATTGGCGGCGGCAGAAAACAGAAAAAGGAACAAAAAATTGTTGTCCTCAGTGTCTGGCGGCTGGTCTTTATCGTGAGACTCGTTGATTTAGTGGCCCGCAGTTTGTTTAGTTATTAGCTTTTGCCCTTTTTGGCCCAGAACAAATTGCATTTTGATTTATACGCCAGGAATGAGTTTATCTACACGCGACACAAGACAGGAAACGAGCGTCAATCTGGCCGCCCACATCAAAAGCCTCTGAGAATTAAGAACAGGATGGAGGCTGGAAAATTCTGGGGAAAATGCCAATCCGGCACATTTCTCTGTCGCGTCCCTTTCCGTCGCCCTGGCCACATCAAAGGGCATTCAATTTTCAAATAGGTAATTAAGTAAAACGCATAAACCGCACAACACGAGAGCCGGCTCAGGCAGTCGATTATTTACACTCGAGCAACAGCAACAGCAACTGCAATGGCAAAAGCGGCAAACGGCAACGAAGTATTCAGATTTCAGTGTGTCAATCAATTTGCCTTCATTTGGCTTCGCTCGCTCCACGTTTCCACGGTTCCGTGTTCAAGTGCAGCACACGGCACACGGCAAAGTGTATTAAAACAACCGCAAAACGAACGCTTACCTCAAACACATGGCCAACTGTCGATTGGCTGAGGGGGTGATAGCAACACGGAAGGGCCAAACAACTTGAGTGCCGCAAACAAGCGGCAGCACAGCATACAAATTGTAATTGAGTCGTAGCTGGTTGAAGGGTTTTTGCCGCTGTTCGATTCGAGCAGGCGGTGGCGGAGATTTAAACCAGGAACCGAAATCCCCAGAGCCAGGGGCTCCCAGATCCGGGCTCATTATTTCAGAGAGCGGCAAAGCCGGTCAACCGCAACAGGAGCTGTGGCACTGCGAAACCAAAAACCGACAACCAAAACCAAAATGAAACGAAATAAAACAAGAGCCAGTCGTCAGTAAATATTTGGCCGACCCATAGCCATCCTTTGCCACTTGCTCTACTTTTCCCATTTGCCGCAATTAAATTCATTAACGAGGGACATTTTTTAGTGCCTAAATGTTGCCCACCACCGTCTGTTGACCCGATTCCCCAAAGACGCTTGTCGTCCAGCTTTTCGTGGCAATAACCGCTGGCCAACCGACTTGGCAGTTCCACACTGTAGAAAATAAGGAACATAAATGTTGATTTCCTATATTAAACTATATCTAAACTATTCTCTCTCCCTCGTTTTCAGTTGGGTTTTTCTTTTGCTCAATTTGTTGATTAACTTCAAACCACACAATGTCATAAAGGGATCGTTTTTATGATGACTTCACTCCAACTGACCATGGCTCTTATCGCCTGTCATCAATCTGATGTTTGTAACTATCCACAAAGTAACCTACTGGTACTATGAAAGCTGACATGCGCCCATTTAAAAAAACACACTAAGCCCCAAGTTTGTTTTCCTGTGACTCATAGTAAATAAAAAAATGTTTTAAAAAGCACTTCAAATGCAGCATCTGCAACTGACTGCAGGAATTCGAAAACATAAATCAGAACCAGACCAATATCGAATTTCTTGGTAGTAATCTAATCGGATTGCCTAATTTCTTCCTTAATTATACAAACGAAATGAAACTCGCTTTCCAGTGTGTTAATTATGCAAATTGATTTAACATTTCTGACCCGCATTTAACTTTTGTGTGATTGGTTCACTGAACTTCCCCTTTCTCCTTCTCCATGCTTGAATTTCTAAGAGTCTTATGAAAACAAGAGAAATGGGTCAATCGAACGAAACGAAACCTGTTAGACGACTCCAGAGTTTTAGATGGGAATTTAAATAATTTTCTTATTAATGTGCAAATGAGCCTTGCCATTTGACACTTTTGAGTTGGCCAGAACAGATTTGATGCCCCGCAATCTCCCAATGGCAATGTCCCAGCATAAATGTGTGCTAATGGCTCGCTTCTTCTCCCCCAATGTAGGGCTTCAGTATCGTATGAAATAAATTTTATGACTTGACCGCCTGGAAGACGATGATACGACACAGAGCCCTTTTGCTTTGGGCCATAAATACGTGTATTCTTGGTATTAATTCAAGCCGATTCAACGCCAAATGAAGTGCCAGCTTCGTGGCCATAAAACCGCATTAAATAAAGCTTTGAAATTTGTGTTCAAACATCAATTAAAGCCGAGCGACTAATTGGAGACTATATCAAGTATACGCCTAGTTGGCAGATCGCTCAAAATCAAGTAGAAGATGAGCAGGTGGCGTTTAAAGACTGGGCTTAGTGAGTAGGAGTGGAAAAATATAGTCCCTCAAATAAGTAAATTGGATTTACCCCGACCCCAGTCGCGACGAGAGCCGACTTGGTGGATGCGGCAACTTTGCCTGATTGCCTCGTGGCCTGGGGACTCTCCTGGGCGCCACCTTTGGCTCTTACTCCATACGAATTCCGGGTACAACTTCAGATCCAGCAATAGCTACAGATATAGCTTTGGCTTTAGCTCCAGCTCCAGCTTCAGCACCGTCTCCTTGAGCTGTTCTATTGCTGCTATTCCTGCTACTTTTACAGCTCAGCTGACAATGTTGCCAATGTTGTACGGTAATTTTACATAAAAGCACATAAAGTGCAATGTTTGATCGTAAAACTTTTTTACGACATTTTTCCTGTGCGCATATATAAAAATGCCTTTCAGCCCGGCCAAGAGCGGAAAGCGGATGAACAGGAGGTAGGCCAAGACGACAGCTGACTCCTCTGTGGGTATTTTCCTTTATCTGTTGTGGCGCTTATATTATATTCCCTCCACTCGTTTCCGCTTCTCTCATCCCGACCAGGATTGTTTGCTCATATAAAATTTGTAACACGTGTGTTGGAAAAGGTGGCACCAGGAGTTGGAGCAAGAGCTGGAGCTGGAGGTCTTTGGCCAAAGACTCTCCTTTAGCATTTCTATTTCGTTGCGTAGGAAAATTTATGTTAGCCTGCTTTATTGTTTGGCAGCAAGTGAAACACTTTGGAGAATTGCTGCTACCAGGAAATCGAATACCGAAGTGCGGGGACAACCCAGTGGGGGCCTATTTTCGGGGCGGAGTAATGCCGGCAATTTACGAAGAAGGTTGGCCTCATAACTGCAATTGCAGTTTCCGTTACCTTGAGCTGCTGCTGCCTCTGATGCTGCAACTGCTTCTATGGTTTCTGGTGTTCCAGTCTGCAGTCTGCAACATTTAAGCCCTCATAAAGTTAATGACATGCACGGAACACCAGCCCCAGCCAAGTCATCCCGTGGCTGGGATTTCATTGTATCTCGGAGCTATGCAAATGCAACATCAGCTGTCCCATTTAGGTGCCCCTGCCACGCCCATCGTGGGAGTCATTAAAAATAAAGTAATTTTCACGCATGTGCCAGACCGAATAGAGAATAAAATGCATTTTCCGCAACATGACGAATGGGTTGATTCTATTTTACAGTTTTGCAGACGGCCCTTTCCCCGTTAAAGAAAAACAAGAAAGAATTTTTCTTTTTTTTCTTTCTTTTATATATATATATTTTTTATGAAAGAAAATGCACAAGTGCAAGGCTGGGAAGAGATGCAGGAGTACTGTTGCAAGAATGATGACGTTACCTTCGCCTCAACCACAGGCTGCCACCACACGAATCATGATAGCCGAAGGCTCTGAATACCCTGCAATCAGCGAGAGTTTGTCTGTTTGCTTCTCTGACTGTCGGAGTTGTATGACTGATTTGTATAAACAAGCAATTCCGTGAATCCACGCAATTGGAGTCAAGGTGTTGCAGGGTATGCAGCAGCATGCCTCCAGCTTTTGGCTTGTAGCATTCGCACAGTCACAGGCACGCCCCCTCACAGACAGCCAGTCAAGTTGTCCTACAGACCAGACGCTATACTAGCAATTTCTACACTTTACAAAATACAAAATTAATAAATTGTGGACAAAATGTATTGCTTTGATGTTCATATTTTGGTATTAGCAAATATTTAAATAAGGAAACCTTGCCAGTTTCGCTTTATTTAATATCATTGACTATTTTATGATCTTGACTTTAGTTACAGTCTAAGCTGAGCCAGCTTTTCAAAGTACAACTGTGACTGCGACTGCGACTGCGGTGCACTTTAAGCGAATTTTATTTGTCTGCAGCGTCAAGCACTTGACAATCACTCACATGGCCGTGCAGCTTCCTGCCACCCAGTCACCCTGCCTGCCACCCCACCAACGCGCCACTCCGACGTCCCTCGGCACCCTTTTGGTCCACCTCCCTTGGCGCATGTCTGACTTTGAGTTTGCCTCGCGGTTCGGGGTTTGAGGCTGGGGGCAGGGTCTCCTTCTGGGCCGGACCGAGTCTGGGCTGTGGGTTGTTGTTTCTGCTGGTTGGTGTTAACAAGTTCC
This sequence comes from Drosophila vallismaia, assembly GCA_035047325.1. Taxonomy (NCBI): domain Eukaryota; kingdom Metazoa; phylum Arthropoda; class Insecta; order Diptera; family Drosophilidae; genus Drosophila; species Drosophila vallismaia. Next base: position 11,911,635 of record JAWNPU010000073.1, read on the forward strand.
CATGCAACCGCTTAAATATTAACGCACACACACAGACCGACTCATTGGCGGCAGCTGTCGTCAGCAACGTCATCGTCGACGATGTCGGCAACTGTAAATAAATATTCATACAGCACACGGCGCAAAAATCTTGTGTGTCATTGCACTCGATGGTTGTCGTTCGCCAGCAAGGATCCACCAGCAGCAAAAAACGGGGGGCAGGTCGCGGGATTGGATACGTGACTTTGCTCGGCACAAGACGACAGAAAACGAAATATTTGCCCGCAAACCGCTACAAATCATTAAAATCATCGAAATGCCAGCGAGGCATAATTAACTGCAACTCAATCAGTCCACCACACGGTGAGGATGCGAACGGGGAACGAGGAATGGGGATGCTGGTGGCACCTCTCAATGTCATTCCGGGCCACAAGCGTCAATGCAATTAGAGGCCGCCTGTCTCGGACAATCCAATGGGTTCCTGGCTCATTACGTGCCAAAAATAAGTGAGAAAGAAACTGGCTGCCTGTGGAAGTGGCTCTGATTGTGGGGGCCCCCGTCGAAAGTGGGCGCCAAGACACGCCGTCGACCGTGTTAATTGCTGCAAATGCCTCAAGGTATGCCAGGCCCGGGCCCCACGCCCAAACTACCCAGTTCCCCTACCCCGAGCCCACTACCACCCTCTGAATACATCTTGCATGGTGTTTGTAATGTGTGGTGGCTGCAAAATTTATGCCCGCCTGCGGATTGCCAACTTTGCCTGCTTTGTGGCCACGTCCATGACGATAGCTATGTCTACACGGAGCAAAAACTGAGTTCTTATCCCAAGATGCTAATATTCAAATAACAGGAAAAGCTGGAAAGACCCCAACATTTTGGAACTGTGCACATCTATGGCCATGCATATTGCGCCAAAGGAATGAGCCGAGCCAGCAATTCTTGGAAATTAGTCGAAGAACGAGACGAGTAACTCGTGAACAAATATTAAGTAATTTTGCACACGCATATCTCAAGAGGAGCATCGAGTGCGTTTAAATGGGAATATTTTTCCTACTAATTCTCATCGGGATTATGTCATTGCTCTGCATCTTGAGGATCCATTCCCAAGAACCCTTCCATAATAGTTTCGACTGTGTGGAATTTTCCCCAAGTCATACCATGCTCGCACCTTCCATTAACTCTCAGCCATTTACAGAGTACGAAAAATAAATGCCTTTGCCCTTGGCTTCAATTTTCCAGCTCATTTGAGAGTTATTTACATCTTAGTGCCCGTGCCCGCCCCCAAACCAATAAGCTCCATTTCATAGTCAAATCATCCAACTAAATAAAAAAACGAAAGGCAACCGAGCAGCCGAGAGAAAATCACTGCCTGAAAGCATGGATGCCATATACCTTCGATATCCCTCTAATGCCCAAAAAGCCGGCGCGCATTTAATCATCATTAAAGTCTGGGACTGGTTCAGACCCAGATTCATGTTCATGTTCATGTTCAGGGTCGGTGTCTGAGTTTGAGCAATCCTTCTGATTTCGGAGCTCCCACCTTTTGCCATTTGCACTTTTCGATGCTTTCACGTTTTTCATCATCATTACCAGCAGCTTCTACGCACACAGCTTTCGCTTCAGCACTGCCACAGAGAAAATGCAACAACAGGAGCGGCAAGCGGCAAGTAATAAATAATTTCGTTTAGCCAAAGCCAGAGCAAGGGCCAGACCAGAGCCAGAACCAGACCAAAAACCTGCCAGACATTGCCCAAAGTCCGCCCCCCTCATCCTCTGAAGCAGATGTATGTGCTAAAAGTTTGTTTGCCTTTCGCTTGGTTTGGTGTTACTTCCGCAAACATAAAAGGGGGGAAAATCCTACGACTGGCAGAGCGGAGGTCTCGGATCCATTGAAATATGACAAAATGCTGTTTGAGACATTTTCAGTTATTGATACGCCCGTCCGCCGTTCACCGACCGTTCATCAGCAGCAAAGATGAATGCAAGTAGGGATAGCTAGGAGGGGAATCGGGAGGTTTATGATGATGTGAGGACTGAAGAAAGGCAGACGACTGCACAAATATTATTAATATAGCATCCAAAAAAAGCACAGGAAAATACATCGTAGAGTGGATGCGGGGGAAAAGTAGTAAAATCTGCCGGAAAATTGAAAGCAAAGTTTGGTCTGATAAATAGACGTAGCCGACGGGTAGGTTAGCTCTGCCAAATGCCACACGCACTTTATCACAAATCAAGCCAAGTTTTTCCCAACCACCCCCATCAGCAGGGGATGGTGGATGGGGGGTCTTGGCCAAAAGTCACGCCTACCGCCCGCTGCTGCTGCTATGATAAATTTGATGGGAAAAGAAATTATGAGGGTGTCGCTAGCTGGCTGGAGCTAGCTGGAGCTGCCTGAACTCGATCCTGATGTTGATGATGTCCTGTAAACACAGGCTCGGGCATAAAGATATGACGCTATAAATATGCCCCGGCGATAAATTTCCCCAGTGTCATGTGGCCTGTTGGGAGGGAAATGCTGCTCAAAAATCGATCAATGGCATATTTATCATACGTGGTGGCAGAATTCGTTGGGACCCTTGTTGCCTTGTGGTTAAGTTGGCCAAAGTTGTGACATTTGGTGAGAATTTTTCATAGATTTCAAGACAAATTCCAGCATCATGGTTAAATATTTATACATACATATTTTTAGAGAGAAACTTTAAAACCGAAGCTGGCAATTAATTAGTTTATTGCCAACCAAATTGCTTACCATTTAAATGTACATAATTTCTAGGCGGGAGCTTAACGAGATGAGCATTAAATTTAAAGAAAATGTGGAGAATGCCGTCGTAAAAGTGCGGCACATAAATGTAAATTGTAATTTCCGCTGTGCGTTGAGGCTTTGCTACTTGTGGGTGGCGCGAAGTGGTGGGGCGGCGTGTCTGAGGCAGGAGCGGCGGGCGTGTCTCTGGTGGGGCAAGTTGAATGAACTTGTTGTTGCATGCGTTTGGCTGCAATTAAAATTACATCCAGTGGAACCATTCCATCTCCAGTCCCCATTCATAGTGGCTGTCATTCACATAAATATGTATTTTAATTGATGCAACTCTGCATCGCTGCAGTTGCAGCTCTGGCTGCAGTTGCTGCAGTGACTGATGCTGCTCATGCTGCTCATGTTGCTGCTGCAAGAGATGTTGATACGTTGACAGAGTGACCAAGTTAAAGACATATGTATGACAGATGTCAGTCAACTTGGCAGCCGACTTTCCATTAATTAGGCATAATATTTCATTAGTGTAATGAGCGCCACGCAATGTGAAATGTGCCAGCGTCTAATGAAAGCACGAAACGAACACAAAAAGCCCAAATGGAAAGGCAGGCAACCACTATCCTATGCAAAACAACAGACTTGAGGTCTGGCCATGTGAAATGTGTGAAAAGTTACCATGACTCTACTGCACTTGTTTTCCACCAGATGCAGCTGCTCTCTTGCCTCCTTTGGCTTCGGTGCCTTGCTGCTTTCTGCATTTGCCGCTTTTCATTATGCGAGTGCACATTAATTATTTTGTAGTTGCTGCAGCTAGAGCTAAATCCACAGCTAAGACTATAAAAGTGCGAACGCTGCCGTGTTCGCAGTGAGCTTCTTTCTTCAACTCGACTGTCGGCAAATGTTGTGTGAAGTTGCCGAGAGATATCAACGTGGAATACTGTAGACATTTCCTCGGCTTAATTTGTTTGGGGCTCAAACTAATTTGACGGGATCAAGAATTGAAATGTTAGTCCGACTTTTTTCCACTTCAAACAGGAACACAATCTTAAAGAGTTAGTCATTGCTTTAATGGGCGTCACATGCAGTTGTCCATCATACTTAAGTATGCTTAAATTTCGGTTTTATCAGCCGCATTTCTTCTTCTCGGGGGGCCTTTCCGCTGATTCAGGTTTAGGTTTCACTGCCCTTGACTATTTCGTCATGATGACTTAAAACTTTCCCATTAAAGATAGGCAACTTAAAGCCTGGCGCTTCTCTGGCTGTTGCTGTTTCTGTTGCCTCTTGCCTCTTGCCCCGGTCCTACTCCCGGGTATAACTCTAATGACATAATCTGCTTTTAGGAAACACACACACAGAGTCGCATAAGGAAACAGGGGAGACGTGAAGCGCCCTTTAACTAATCCGCTTAAGTGACTTTTGTTGCTGTTGTTTTGGTTTTGGTCTCGGTGTTGGTGTTGCTCTGCGGTTTTGGTTGCTGTTGCTATTAGCGCCGTAGGTGATTCTTTTCTGCTTCTTCCACTTCATGCATATTAAACTTATCGCCGGCACACAACCGCAATTATAAAATTATAATGATAATGCCCAACTAGGGAGCGGCAGCCGCTGACAGTCCAACTGTCATTGCTGCTGTTGTTGAAGTTGCTGATGTTGCTGATGTTGATTTTCCTGTAGCAGTTGCCGCTGATCTGTGTTGCAGATAAAAGCCGGAGCAAAGAGAGTTATTAAAACCAGGCCCAGTCCCAGTCCCGCTGAGACAATGAGAAACTAAGGCTAACCGACGGCATTAGTCAGTGGCTCTGCCCAAATGCCAGAGATAGTTGTACCTCTGGCAAACCAGTTGCAAATACAGTTGCATTCCAACTAATTACCACGGACGATGATAGCTATGAAGCACTTGTTAATTACCTGCCTATATTAATTGCCACTTTCTATCTTTCTTTTCCATTGCAGAAAATGTCAAGCCGGCGACTACAGGCCGCCGCGTCGTATACTTAATATCTTGTCTACGGTGGAAACTGACGGCAAACAACATGAATTGCCTTTGTCGCCCATCACGGATTATGTCCGTGCGCATTAATTTGCTGGATGAAACCGAGTTTATACACGAGATCAAGGTAAGAACACCCTCCCTGGGTAAACAAATTCAACTCTTTCGCTTTCATTTCTCCACCCTCAACCGCTCATCATCATCATCATCACCTCCACATCGTCAACAACGTTTTGTGGTCTCAGTTGAATGATAAAAGTGTTGCATACTTTGCACGTGCCTGGGAGTTTTCGGAGCTGAAAAATGATGGGAACGAGGACAGGAGGACAGGCTGGGGGACGAGGACCCTCATCAATATTTAGTGCAGGGCCTTGTGACTTGGCAAACATGCAAAGTGTCATCATTCACACGTCCATAGTCACAGATGTTTGACGCTTCGGTCCTCTGTTTTCACCCGGCATCAGTCTTTCAGCTCTGAATCTGGCTCTGGCTCTGGCCTGGCTTAAAACTGCTCACGTTTGCCAAATTAAATGGGCCACCGGGCTGAAGAAGGAGTGAGATCGAGTCGACTCGTTGTCGCCCTTTGTCTCCGTCATCGCTGGGAAAAATTGTGCTGATTTTGCACGCCATCTCATAGTTGGCATCATTGTGCGGGCAAATCAAATAAATTGTTGTGATTTTTCTCAACTGCTGTCGTCGCATGTTTGGGTGGCATCGCGGCCTGATTTCTGGTCTTTGATTTCAGCAAATAGCAAGCCTTGCGAATCTAGCCAATAAAATGCTCATGAAAATGAAACGCCGAGTCCAAGCATATTTTTATTTGTCTGCAGATTTTAATTGAAAAATATTTTCAATATATTTGCCATGGTGGGAAGACATCAAAATTCTATAAAAAAATAGCTTATAATTAACTAAGACAATGAAGATGAATACATTTCTACAATTTTATTCGTAGATATTAAAATTTTTATTTGTAATAAATTACCAAGAAATCAATCTATAAAAGATATTTTACCCAAGGTAATGAATATGTTTTTTCACTTTTCAATGTTTTCCACTTATAGTTCAAGGCCAAGGCTAATGAATAATTCTGGGTAATCTGTTGATGTTTTGCTAAGATAAGACCCAACTACAACATGATTCCCGATCATATTCAATGCAAGTTCTTGTCATCTCAGAGGCGATGCCTGTGAGGTCTGAGACATAATTAGTAGCGACTTAAAGGGCCGCCAGTTAATTATGCAGATGCCGTAAAGTCGGGACCATAAATATATGTGCAGAGTACAGTACATATACGTAGAGGATAGTATACTATATAGTCAGTGCGCAAGTGTGTGCGGTAATTGGACCAGTTGAGCGTGAATCGCCCACGGCAAATGAGTCGAGTGGAGTGCAGTTGGTGCCTGATTGATCGACCGACATGGCATGGAGCCGGGGATCTTAGCCACGACGACGACAGACTAGTTTATCCATTCCATTCCGGGAACTGACTAATGACACTTGCATGCTCGTGGCGTGTGTTGCATGCGAAAAAATTGGAGCACGTAAAACGCTAATAATCACAGCTCATCAGCGGGAGATTTATAATAATTTTACAAGATCCCAACAGCTGTAAGTCAACCAACGCCAAAGCCAAAACCAAAGCCAAATCGTATGCAAAACCGCCATCGGCTGGGCATAACTTGTGCATTAGGGGGTGTGGCAGCAATTTGACAATGGCCAACTGGGCGGACATCAGCAACGGACAGCGGACAGCCGACAACCTGCCAGTGCCCCAGGGGTCATTATTAATGAGTTTAAACTGGTAAAAACAAGTGAGCAAGTGGCAAGGGTGGCGGTGGAAGTCGAAGACAGAAAGCAGAAGGGGCAACGACAACTTATCGCTTGTCATTATTGGCCGGGCAAGTCACCTAGACCCAGTGCTCAGCCACATGATTGATAAAAGACTCGCCGACAAATTCCGAAAACCCAGAAAAAAGCCGCGACAAACAACGTCGAAAGCCAGCCATGAATGAACACTCAAAGAGCCGCAGCGTCGATGACGACGAACTGATATGCAAAAATGGCAGCGTCGGACGGAGGAAGGAAAAAAATGCGTGTGGCCGCCAGCCTCAAAACGTAATTTTATTTACACGCCGACCTGGTGAGACAATACGGGGGGACTACCAAGTTTTCATTATTTTTTTTTGTGTTGCCTCAGCTGTCTGTCAAATTGCACCACAGACCAAGTGCACGAAAAAAATACCTATGACTTAAGAAAATGATATATGGTATAAGATGGTACTTTAAAGATTTAAATCCCATAAGTAACTGTCGATCTAAGTACGTAATTTTAAAAACAAATATTTAAGTATATATTAAAAAGTAAGCAACTTTTTTACAAGTGCATATTGGTAGCTACTGCGTTGTTTCCGCTGTCGTTGATGTTGCCGTTGGCGGTGTTGGTTTTGACGGCTGCCGATGGCACTAAGCACACGCACTTAAAGCAGCCAAACGGTTGCAGTCTGACATTAATGTTAAATCGGGAGGAGTGCCCTTTTAAATGGGGTGAGGCGATGCGGGAACAGCCTGCGGTTGGCTCGTTTTGCATTTCATCTGGCGCCAAGTTTCTGTCACAGTTATATCCGCAACATCAGTCAATGCTGTAATGCCAGATCTCATCTTTCATTTGCAACCCGTCCCTCAAAAGTTATGCAATCGATATTCCATGGCCCTGACAAGAGTGGCGCACAACGTTGCGTATGAGCGATTTTTCAGAATGTGTAAACTTCCGGATTATATTTAACTTGATGAATGGAAAATAAACAAATTCGTAGACTACTGCACCTTAATTAAACCACCCAGTTATGAATGAAATTCGCTACGCATTAATTTGGCTGAATCATAACTAGTAGACGTTTATTAATTCATAAATTTGGTTCTTTTGGGGACACCACGAAAATGAGTCATTTGCCAAACCAATATCAATGGTATTTATAGCAGCTATCAAATACCAGACAATTGTTTGAATACAAACTAATAAATTAATATATTAAGCTGCAATAATTTTAAATTGGTGTCAAACTATTTGACTCGCTATTTATGTCAATGGGTTTCTTTTGAATTCCTTGCTGACCATGCAATAGTTAATTAAGTTATTTATCCCGAAGACCCAAAGACCTACAAGACCTTTCAGAGATATTCCAGCATTCCCACCAAATCCCATTGTAAATTTTGACATTCTTTTCAAGGAATCTTAAAGTTGCCGAGGCAAAAGTTTGAAAAATGAAGTTGAACCCGTCAGAGTCGAGACAAAACCTCTGGCGCGGCCCTGGGGAGCAGCCACTTAAAAGCTGGCAAAACTGTGACAAATGATTTTGACGACTTCATGCCCCGACGTGTACCCCCCTTATGTTACAATAATAAGTATATAGGTAGGTGAGCACTATATATAGACCAAATCTGTGAGTTTGTGTGCCATTTATCATGCTTACCATGCTAATGACATTTGGCCAGGGCGCAGTCAGCATGGAGCATGGAGCATGGAGACCCAAAGTCAAATTCACGGCGCGGACTTGGCTTGGCGGACTTCAAGTGCTCCCGAGCAGAGCGGCACTTCTTGCTGTGGACTTGGCACTTGAGCTGGCCAAAATGGTATAAGCTTGTTATGGCTGGATAAGGTTATATAATTATTTCTTAACGGTTCCGAATGGCGGAATGTGTGGGTTTTGTTTGTCCAGCGCTTGATTCTGTCAATACAGGGTGCGCTGCTGGTCGGCTGTCTGCCGGTCTGCTGGTCTGCTCTGCTTTTGGCTCTATGCTCTGCACATGGCCATTTGAGAATTTATGTAAATCATTCCCAACACACTTCACACTGGCCACAATGACAGGCCGAAATGGAAAATGGTTAGTTCGAGTGTTTCACGAGCAAACACTTCAGCTCCATTCCGACTGCGGCTGTGGTGCATTTGTATTTGAAATTGCCATATAGCCATCTCGCCATATAGCCAGATATAGGTATTACGTATCCGAATGGATAGACGAAAAGTTGGCCATGCCCCCGAGCGACATTTAATTAGAGTCCCGCTTGAATGTTCACACGAAAAGTTGGCGCAGCTCGCGTCATTTCTGGCCGAAATAAACCTGCAGTTTATGGCCAACATAATTAACTTAAAAGCTTTTTTACAGTCCACCCCGTCGCCGACAGTCCTCCCCCCAGTCCATTGAAAAGAAACCGGACGGAGGCCGCGCTCAAATTGATAATGAAAATGAAAATAAGCAAAGCCCATGAAGCGTGTTTAATGTCTAAATAAATGCCGGCGTCTAGATTTCAGCACCCACACCTGTATCTATGTATTTCTGTCCGATGCTTACAGTTAACGTTCGCCGGGGCAGTTATAGACGGCTATTCTGGCCATTTTGCAAGGCCAGGCCATTGATTTGACCCTTGGAATCAGAACAAGAATGGCATCATTTCCGAGCCAAATGTTTAATAAAGAAACAAAATATACCCGGGAACAATGGATTCAACTTTTAGTTTAGTGGGCTTCGGCTCGAAACAAAATCCCAAACTCAGCATACTCTCGCTTTTAGCCATCTCGGAACGATGTAATTAATAAGGGCCGAAAGGTTAGACCCAAACGACAGAATGTTTTACCTTTCTGCAAAACTCAGCGAAACCGTTTTCCGTTTCTGCCCCTTTTTTTTGAAATTTTTTTTGTTTTTTGGCAGCTGGGGTAATTACTTTATCTGTTGCTGAAGTTGCGCTTCGGTTCTTAATAGGATTAACAAAGCGCCCCTTGAAAGGAACAGAAATTCGGCCAGAAATTTGGCTCTGGCCAAGAGTTTTTCAGCTCGTTCGTTGCTTTTCGCAGCTGTCAGAACCATAACTCAGTGTCAAGTCGAGACTGGCTGGCTATTACTGAATATCTGAATATCTGCGTGGCCACAAAGCCCACACCACTAGCCATCGAACCACCGCACCACAGACAAGACAAAAAGCAATTGTTCAATCGAGAAACCGAAGCCAAGGAGGAATAGATATAGTAGGAATAGGCGAGGGGCCAACGAAATAGATTTGCAAACAATTTGCAACAATTCAATCAAAAAAACTTTAAACGCAAATACAGAACTGACTGTCAGATGGACAGACGGCCAGACATCAGCGGGTGGCTGGCCGTGGCTCTGGTGGGTGGCAATACGGGAAGGGGGATATCCTATACCCCGTACAGTTGACGGCCATCAGATAACTCACTCACTTGGTGGTCTGGTCCGGGGCTCCAGAGATACCCTGGCCCTCGCCACGTCTATCTTGCTGTCAGTCGGCTTCGCTGTTTGTTTGCCAAGCGTTTGAATGGGCCAGGCCAACAAAGCTCCAAAGAAATTCAAGGTGAGCGTGGACCAGAGAACGGCAGACATCCATTTCATGGCTTTGTGCTTTACTGGGGATAAGCGCAGAAATATTTGCCAGCCAAACAATGATATCCAGCATTTGCACAGACGTTTTCAAGAAAATGCAAGTGATGCCTCTGCGGCGGAAGTCGTAGCTTTTTCTCAACCGGAAAAGCTCGAGACAAGTTGAACAGCTAAACAGTTTCACGTGCAATATCTCACCTCGCTGGTAGGGTGACCTCCCTCCATGTCTCCTCCGTAAATGCATATCGATGCCATGGCCCAGAGCTGGAATTAGCACTGCAAAGGAAACTATCCTCAAAGAGAATGGAAAAAGGAGGGAAATGCTGAATGTGTGCCGGAAAGATGCGACAAACGTCAACGGGGCAACGAACGGGCCCCAAAAAACTAGCGACAACCGCCCAAAAAAACATCCCAAACATGCCACATACAACAAGGAGACGAGAATCTTTATAAAAAGTGCCGCTATGTGGCGATGGAGATGGAGATGGTGATGACGATGGGGATGACGTTCCCTGTTCTCGTAGTACTCACAACTCATATTCCATCGTCGTCTTCCAAAGGCCAGAGCCCCATGGAGCATGCCAAGCTGGAGCTTTAGCCAGAGCTGAACCTGAGTCAGAGCCAAAGTCACAGGCTGAGTCCCAGACATCCACATCTAGCATTGTCAGGCTTTGTGCCCGTTTGGCGTGGCATGCGAAATAAAACTCTCGTAAACAGACAGCGACGTTTCTAAACTGCCAGCATCTGTGGCACAGAGAGCAAAGCAAAAGGCAGCAAGACTAATGGTTGCTCTAGAGCCTAGTCTAGGGAAAAACTAAGAAAGATCTTAAATAATGCTTAAATAATAAACACTATCAATGTGTTTTTTTTTAAAGAGTTTAAATGGGGAAATATTAAGTTCTTCAAAGTAGAAATAAGATGATTATCCTTGAAGAATCGTTTCAAAATGTCTCGCTATAGATAGTTTTTAAAGGTATTTCCATATTTTGATAGATATAGATAGATAGTGCACTATGCCGCGTCCACTCTTTAATTTAACTGCCAAATCATGATCATCCTTACCTGGTTGAGGGTATTCAGCACACGACAGTGGAATCCCAAAGAGCGACAACAACTTCACCGTCGACAACCACATTGCCGAGAACAAGCGGCAAACAACACACACACAACACACAACACACAGCACACCGAAACCGAAACGAAACGAGACGAACCTTCTTTTCCTTTTTCCTGAGCTGCTGCGCTGAACTGCAGGAATTACGCAAATCTCGTTTGTTGAATGTGTTTTTCAGTTAGGTGAAGATGCGCCAATATGGGATGAGCTGGCGGATCGGGTGGGGTCGTGAGCCGAGATGGAATGAGATGAGGAATGGCTGGGATGGATGAAGGGGCTTCTGGAGGGTTCTGGAGACATAAATCTGCTTTAGCATTTGGGCCTGCTGCCTGGTTTTGTGCATAACAACGACACGATGTTGCTGCCATTGCTTTTCTTTCATTTTGTCGCCGTTTTGTCTGTGACATTGCAGGCGGCTGAGTGTTTTCTTTCTCTTTCTCTCGAGTATATTCCCGTCTCTTGTTTTAGCTTTGTTTGTTTGTTTGCTTGTTTTTATTTCTATTTTTTTCTTACTGCTTTTGGCGTGCCCCGAGCTTAAGACTCATAATGCCCTTATAAACACAAACGAATGCAGCTCTGTGTTTTTTTTTTGTATCTGTGTGCGCATCTCGGTATGTTTTTATTTTCCTTATACTTTTTTTCGCCCGCTTTTTTGCTTTGTGTTTGGCTTTGTTGTCAGAGGTCAGCGCACGTTTAAGCCAAGCATCGCAATTATACGCACAATGCAATTGGAGAGCCTTAACACACACACACACACACACACACTCGCACATTCACACAGACACAGAAATAGGAGATTAAGTATACGACCCGTGGAGGAAAAAGCTTTTGGGAGCAGATGCCGAGCATCATTTTCACCATCTGACCTGACCCCCATTGCAAGTGACTTGGGTTTGTTTTCATTTTCCATTTCTATTTGTTTTGTTTTAACCTTAAGCTGACATTTCTTCCTCGCTGCCTTTTAAATTAAATGGCGGCAAATAAGGCTGCAATCTTGTTAAGGGAGGTGTTGGAATGCACAATCCTAGCCACCTTTTCGCATAGAAAAAAAAATTATTTATATCAGATCCTAATAATAATTGAGTTCATTCATACACACTTTTAATTATGTTAAATCCTTGTCGACTTTTGGCAGATTTCTGAACACGCAAAGGGCCAAAATTGGGTTAGTCACGTAGTTAAAGTTTGCCAAGACTCTGATTACGTTTTAGCCGAAACGCGAAGCTGGGATTTTCCTGAGAAAAAGTGTCCCTCAAGGGGTGAAAATATACCAGCATAGTAGCATCTACTGGGGGTGGTTAAAAGCCGGCTTCATGGTGGATGCCGGCCAGACATGTGTGCTATATTTTCCGGTTTACCACTTGGAGTTCTCTAATTAAGTTGCATGGCAAAAACTTCTTCTCTCTTGTTGCCGCCAGCTGACAAGAAAAGCAGGCAATCGAGGTTGAGAGTTGGGGTGCTGTGATGCTGCGATGCTGGGAGGACGAAAAATGTAAGCTCATTAAGTGTACTTGGCCAGGATTCGATGTCCCTTGGCATCAGCGAGCTAGGCTGCTGACGGGAGGTCCTTCTAGCAACATCAAAGTAAGCATAATTTGATTAAGACATTTTAGCCAAAGACCTAATCATCATTAGCATCAACATAATCATCGACAGGCACATCCGGCGTTTCCTTAATTTTTTTCCTATCCCCTCGTCCGCCCGACTTTCTCTGTTGTCAGCATCAGTTATAGCCAAGCTATATCCAAGCCTCGGCATCCACATCCACATCCGCATCCACATCATCCTTTGATGCCCCAGACATAATCTACGTCATTGCTTCAGTTCACTCCGACTCTGGTAAAATCTAATTTATTGAACTCTGTCAGAGAGTAAGTTGTGGGCCATGGATGTGGGTGGGTGTGTGAATTTGGGGCGTTTTAGATGGATATATACGAAGAGGGAAATGAGTTTGCCTGAAACGATTGTGTGAAAAACCTTTTGGGACTTAAACACTTTTGTTTGCACAAGTTTTTCCGGGTTTCTGGTCGACAAGGCCTTCGTGATTAATTGCCGGCCATTGCGGACCCACACATGTTTTACGTTGATTTTTAGCCATAACTTTGCCGTTGAACGACTTTAGACATGCACGAGGCGTAGTTCATTAGGCTGGAACTCGTTAGGGGTGTCTATTAGTTGGGGATACTCCAGTCTGGGCCTGAAGAGGGATGGCTGGTAAGACCCATCGCCTCGGCGATCGATGCTTCGAAGATGCCTCACTTTGGCACACTTTAAAGGATATTATTCGCTCCACTCTCGCCTCATCTAGAATTCCATTTGCGGCGCATGCATTATTAGCTCCTTTCGCCAGTCTCAGACTTTCTCACAAAGTAAACGGCAACCGACAATATGATGAACGCTCATGGCTCTTATGCATTTTTAAAATGCACTTTTCTCCGTCTGTTGTGTTGTGTTTTATGGTAAAAGCATTGACAGCACAAACAACAAGAAGAACAACAACAGAACAACATCTGCGCAGAAAGGACAACAGAAAACCGGTGACAACAATAAGGACATGGCTTGTGCAGAAAATTTCACAGACCATTGTATTAATGTCCTTGCCCACGTTCACGTATTTGTAATGCAATTTGAGGAGCAGCTCTCGGAGCAAAGCAAACTGCCAGGATGGCAGGTTGGCAGGATGGCCTGCAGAATTGCAGCAGCACGTTCACTTAGTCACTGGTGATGTCACTGTCAGTGTGTCACTCCGCCCTGCTCCCAACTGTCATCTAATGCAGTCAGCACAAATGCAATTAGTTTTTGACACACACCCGCACGAGCTCCCTTGTGGTGCAGAATTCATGCAAAAATTAACTTGCCACCAGAGTGTGGTTACATTTAAAGACATTTCGATGTTTGCATATTACAGTTCACATCGAAAGACGAGATTCAGGTGTAATAGTCAATAGCACTGTTGGTCTCTGGAGTTAAAATGAAATGACCACAATAATTTTTAATGAAAATATTGTTTTCATTGCTTCATTTTTGACTCCACTTCATTTTCTGGCATTTGTAATTCCCAAACGGCAACTTAAAGAACTCGATGGCAGACTGGGCCTGAGGTCAGCGCATTGCTAAACATAAATCCAAAAGAAGCTCGGCTCAAGTCCAAATTCGAAGCCAAGTTTGTTCACACTCACCAGCCATTAAGTTTATTACGCAACAACAGTAAAGCTGGCCAATGCATGCGAAGGGAAATGCCGTGTGCAGGATGTTGTGGCCCCAAAGGGATCCTTTGACCGAGCAGAAATACCATAAATAAAACATGGCAGCGGGTCGAACAGAAACAACAAAAATAATACCAACACCAACGCCAACACCAGCAGTAGCAACAAAAGGCAAAAGTCAGAGTCTGTTGGTCAGTGCCAAAAAAAAGAGATACCAAAAACGAGAAAGACCACAACAAAAACAAAAGGGCCAGAATCGTACATGCTGGAGCTGGAGTGCCAGCTGCTCCATATGAGACACACTGCAGACAATGAAGGAGCATCCGCTGAAGGTTGGTGGCGAGTGGAGGCGTGGCAGCAGGAGAAGCCTTTGCGGTTAACAATAGCATGCCCCTGGCCATAGTTTGGGTGCTTTTTGCGGTTCCTGCAGCTGCGGCAACCTTTTTGGGCCAGGGTTGAGGATGGTGTAAGGGGCTCTCCCCCGAGAATAAACTCAATTTATTATTGCCACTAGACGGAGGGGCGAGAAAAAAGGGAATTGGCATTTTAAAGCTTTAACAAATTAAATTAAACCAACAGAAAATTGTTGATTGCTCGACTTTGGCCGCTTTCGATTTGCCATAAATTGTTTGGCCGGGGACATTTTCTCTTATTTGCTCTGGCGGCTGTTCTACCATTTTATTTCTCCATTTCCAATTTTCCATTTCCATTTTATTTTATCAGCCAACTGGCTAAGGCATAAAGAAACGAGGCACGGGCAGGAAAATACAGAGACTGAGCTGGCAAAAAAGACAGCAATTTTCCAATTGAATAATTGTCACTGGGAAGTTTTCACTTTTGTCGGGGCGGCGGAGTTAGCCAACCGGATAGAAGGACAGGACATCGAGACCAGAACGGGGAACCGGGTACCCAGTCTGCGGCCATTCAATGGCTCAACAGTTTGCTAGTGTTTCCAGTGTTTGCCTTTACCGGAGCTTTCTCTGCTCCTCAACCGGCAGCAGCTTCCTTGCATGCCACTAGTTCTTGCTCTGTTTTAACAGCAATTTTCTTGTCTATTTTCAGGATGATTTGCCGGGCCAGGCTCTGCTAGATGTCGTCTTTGCCAGGCTCAATTTAATCGAGACCTCATACTTCGGCATACGTTATATAGATGAGGAGAATCAAACGGTAAGTGTAGTGCGGCAGCAAGGAGCAAAAAAACGGCAGGACTCAGACACACCGGCAACACCGACTCCCACTTCCGTTGGGCAAACTTATTGGTTTTTGAAATTCATTTTCGTTTTCATTGAAATTCACTGAGGCGCGTCGAGCGCTGAAAAACGGAAACAAAAAGGCCGAGTCCCCAGACTGAGGCCAACTCTTTGAGTTTCCTTGGCTGTTTCCTCGGGGCAAATGACATAATTTCGCTTTCATTGGACCTGCATTGAATGTCCTGACGCGTTCCCCACACAAACATACTTTATTTATTGTATATTGTTTTTGGTGTCTTCACAGCACTGGCTGGATCCTGCCTCGCGGATATCCCGACAACTGAAGCCCAAATCGGATCCCTACGACTTGTATTTCGGTGTGAAATTTTATGCCGCCGACCCTTGCAAATTGCTGGAGGAAATAACAAGGTGAGTGACCCACAACTCCACAAATTGATTCAATTATGGGTGGAGCATTAACTATTTAAGCCTTTAATTTGCCAACGACTCAACTTTTGGTCTCGGCCATATTCACTAAATTGAATTTGGCAAATTTAATTTGTTAATTGATGCACACAGACGCATAATTATAATGAAATAAACAACAAATGAACCGAATTGAGACGCACGAGTTCAGGACTGCGTCCTCTCCAACTAATGGATAATGCATCATGCAATTAATGCATTTATGCCCGCACATCAAGCAAAATAAATTAAAATAACCCAGTCGTCAGCGGCAGAGTTGAAAAATTGAAAAAAGCCGGCAAAAGCACACCGAAGGGAGGTGATGGATGCAGCACGGTCGGTGGA
The DNA here is from genome assembly GCA_035047325.1 of Drosophila vallismaia. Taxonomy (NCBI): domain Eukaryota; kingdom Metazoa; phylum Arthropoda; class Insecta; order Diptera; family Drosophilidae; genus Drosophila; species Drosophila vallismaia. The sequence goes on from JAWNPU010000073.1 coordinate 11,928,064, forward strand.
TTTTGGACTCGATTGGCGGGTAAAATGCCAAATGCCAAATGTCGCAAACGCAAAAGCAATCGCCAACGATTATGCCGGTTAGCGGTATCAAGGGACTTGCCAGGGGAACTAGCCATGGGATCGGGCCATCACCGCAGTCAGACCTTTCATCAGCACGTCATCGCATTGGTGTCTGGGGAAGATTTCTGCTGCATTTATCAAGCATTTGGTGTGTGCAAATATTTGCCTTTTATACGACGACACGTTCGCCATAATCATCGCCGGGTGGCGGGGATAAGCCGCAGGGAACGGGGGCAATCGATGGATTCAACCGTTGGCCAAACATCATCAAAATCCAACTGCCGATGCTTCGCTAATATTAGCGCATATAAATGCATCGAAATGCACTTGTAGCCAAGCGCTTTAGATGGGGGCGTTCCACTGATGACTGTGGTAGGCGGTAGGAAGGCGTGGTAGTGCAATTGCCGTTGCATTATTGCAAGTGCACTACGGCCAAAGAATTTTGTTATTTTAGCTATACAAAGTCTGCGGCATACAATAAACGGCAATTGACTTTAGACAGGACAAAGTTGAAAATTCCGATGATGCTGGAAAAGAGGAGGATTGTCGAACTGACAGACTGACTGCTGGGCGATGAGTTGTTCACAATATTCAAACATCGAGCTCTGCCGTGGTCAGAAAGGATTGAGGCAAACAGGCAGCCAGAAGTTTGGCCAGCAAATAATTGTGAAATATGATGCCGGCCTGATGTTTTTGAAAATATCCTGCCGGCCTGCCCTTTGTTTATTTGTTTCGTTTCATGATTTCCATGTTACGCCCAAAGTCAACAAGCCGCTTGTGTTTACCTTGGCCAAAACATCAAAAGGGATCAACTAATTTTATGCTCAGATTTGTTTGTCAACTTGTTAACTGTTTCGTATCCTTGCTCTCCTTATCTCCTTCAGTTAGTGTTGCTGCTTTGGCTAATGAAATTTGTCGTTTTCAGGTATCAACTTTTCCTGCAAGTCAAACAAGATGTCCTGCAGGGTCGCCTGCCAGTGGCATTCGAGCTGGCTGCCGAGTTGGGTGCCTTTGTGGTACAATGTAAGTATAAGAAAAAGCTTTAAGCCCAAGGTGCCAACATAATGATTTACAAATAAAAACCGTAACCTTTATATTGGATCTAAATTTAAAAGCTAAATTGTCACCCCTTTAATCCTTAGCCGAGCTGGGCGACTATGATCAGAGGCGCCACTCTAAGGGCTACGTGTCCGAGTTCCGGCTGCTACCGAATCAGAGCAGCGAACTGGAAACCCGGGTCTCCGAGCTGCACCAGCAACTGAAGGGAATGTCGCCTTCCAGCGCCGAACTGAACTATCTGGACAAAGTCAAGTGGCATGATATGTATGGCGTTGATCTGCATCCCGTTCTGGTAAGTACATATCTGATGATGCTGCTCGTGTGTCAAACTGTATGCGGGGGAGGACTGCTTCTCACATGACCCAAAGTTCTAGAACCGCAGCTGGGTCGGATGGTTTACCATCAGACAGAGTTTCCATACTCAGCCAGGCGTATAAAAGGGGTCAGAGGGAAATGCGAAGTTTAATTTCATTTCATGGCAAATATTATAAATCATTTGCTCACATTTCTGGACCCCCGAGTTGGTGTTGCGATTGGAGGAGCAGGGGGCAGTGATTACCCCAAAAACCACGCCTCATGTGTCTCAGACCACCCCTTTCTGATCCAGTCGGGTCTCTATGGTTTTGCGCTGCGTAAGTTGGCACTTCATTTGCATTTTTTATTGCCCTTTACTTTGATATCAAACCTCAATAAATCACCAGCTGTGTTTGTATACGGAGAGCATGCGGGGATGGAGTTTGGGGTCTCCGAACCCTTGTACTACGTACTACTCCACATGGCTGTGGTATGTGTTATGGATATTGCCACCCCTTTCCACTCCGCCTCACTCGTCGCCCTTGTGTTTGTTTATAGACACAAATCATTGACTATCGCGGCGCCAGACCGCCGTCTTTTATATGCCCTTCCTACTTCCTCTTACTTTTTTTAATTTAATTAACAGCCGAAATTACATTTATTTCGTCTTTTTTGGGTGGCGCTATAAGAACGAGGTATCCATAAAAATGCCGCCTGCTGCTAATGGGCGAAAAGTTTCTTCTTGTTAACACATTTTTTGGCAATGGCCAAAAGGAAACTTTAGCCTGCCTTTTGTTTGCTAAAGTTTCCCTTCCATACTCATTCCCGTTTCTCACACTTTGTTTCTCTATTTTTCTCCAATTCTCCCACAGGGCGAGGACAGCGTGGAATACTTCCTGGGCCTTACTCCTAGCGGGATTGTCGTCCTGCGCAACAAGACGACGGTGGCTCATTACTATTGGCCGCGCATTGCCAAAGTTTATTATAAAGGACGCTATTTTATGCTCAGGATAAGCGATAAAAATGTAAATTCTTAACGCACCCAACGACAATGGCATCTGGAAACTGGAAACTGGGAACAGGGTACCCAAAACGACAATGGCCATAGTGACGATATGGATGTGGAAGCCGATGCCCATCCCAGCTATAAATTTGTTTGCCGACAAGTGCTTTTTACAATTTGCAGTTCGTTCCGCGAGTGAATGGTCGAAAGTTAGGATTAAAGGGTAGCTTGTAGAATCGAAAAAGAGCTCGAATTGGTAGTTTTTCAGTTAGAATTTTGCAATCTAAACTAAAAACATACAGAATCTTACTACGATTTTGTTAAATTGGCATGAGACACTTAAGTTTGCTATAAAATATAAATATTTTTCAATTGAGCTGCGGGGTATCGCAGTCTCCTCAGAATCTATGCTAGATTTCACAAAATTTCTTATTCCCGTTTTGCAGTGTCGCCAATTTTTTTGTTAGCTCTCCTTATGGTGACAACTTTTGGCTGTCAACGGCATCAAGTGGCGCCAGGAGCCAAGAGCGTGGGAGGAGCCCAGAATCAGTCCGAAGAGCTAAAAGACTCGTTAGACAACAAGTAGCTGGTAGCTGGTAGCAGATAGAAGATAGAAGACGCTGAATGGCGGCTGCTGAAACTTGCACACTTTTGGGTGTTAACGCTTTGATAATCAAAAAAGTTTCCCAACCAGTTGACGCACACAAAAGGCGAAACTTTAACATTTTCCTTCGACTTGATTTTTTCCCTTTTTTTTTTTTTTGGCCAACGGATTCACACTTTTCACTTTGGCAGGGGAGTGGAGCAAACTTTGCTCAGGCATTCATTCACTCAATTTGCCTTTGCCTGGCAACGGGGCAACAGGAGGGCCTGGGTCTTTTGTCGGCATATCCCAGTGAGAGTTTCCCCAGTTTCCAGTTCCCACTTCTACGTTTCTCGATTCCTGCTACCCAGTTCCCAGTTCCCAGCCCCGGTCCAGTCCGTCGTGACTTGACTTTTGCGCTTATCACACATTTGCGATTTTGCAATTTTACAGAACGAACTGAGCACTTACGGCTTCGAAACACCCCGCAAGTCGGCTTGCAAGCACCTGTGGCGGTGCTGCGTGGAGCACCACGCGTTCTTCAGACAGGTGCGAGTGGCCCCGCTGCCCAGCTCCCAGTCGCATGCCACCGATTTGTTCCAACTGGGATCGCGCTTCAGGCACAGGTGAGTAAACCACTGCCGGAAGTGGCAAGTACAAGTAAGAATTGCAGCACGAGTACGAGTGGGTGCAGTCATGTGCTTGCTCCGCCCATTAGATAAAGTTGTAAATCCCAAAGTCCTGGCTTCGGGGCTCTGGCTGCCTAATTTATTGGCCGAAACCCGAAAGCGCAGCCAATTAAGACGTAACAAATTTCAATGGCCCCGCCACTTCAGTGGAACCCAGGCCCCAACCCAAAGTACACCTCATGTGATTAGCTCATTAAGGGTCAGCTCAAAGTGGCTTTCGTGGCCAGAGGATTAGGGCTGGTCTCGGATTTGGTCAATGAACTGGTTCATAAGAGGATAGCCAAGCTAGGGGTTCCTTGCGGCCAATTAATGAAAATATTTTGTAGTTGGCCATGGATTGCTCTTCTTGGAATTTCTATTAAGGCTTTAAATTAACCTCTAAGTTAGTTATTAGTTCCCTTAAAATATTAACTAGAAATGCAGAAAAATGCCATTACTAATACGCAGACTATAATTTTTATTATGTGAGAGCTCATTAAATGAAGACATTTTTTTCATTATCCCTGAAGCCCCACTAGTACTCCAAAATGAATCAAGTTCGCATGTCAGCTCCTCGAATTTCCGCAGATCCAATTAGAACTCATCTCTGGCCAAACAGAAGCAGGGTCCGAATGCATCCATCCAGCGTGCATAGATCAAGTTTACGCCATCGCTGCATGGCCAACTAATTGGAAGTCCAATAAAAATGTCGGATCTGCAGGAAGGCTGGCAGGCAGCAAGAAACATATACAAAATTAGGGGATGGGGGATAAGGTGGGGCTGAAGGCCAACGGGCAGTCAGCCAAAAAGCAACTCGAGTGCAAAGCCCACTAATGACTTTCTGCGAAAGGAGGCTCTAAGCCAGATAGAGTGAGAGGGTCAGGAAACAGGCGGCAGGCTCACCAAATGCAGGCAATTGTGCATGACGAATGTGGCAGGGGATTGAACCAGAGTCTAGGCCTGGACTAGCTTCGAGCCAACTCCTGTTACTGTTTCGGCCATGTTTATGACTGACATTTGCGGTGACTGTGGCTGGCCATTTAGTTGCTGCGGTAAACTTTTCTTGCGCCGGACTAAATCGAGTTCACGTGGCCAACCGTAACTCAGTGAAACTATTAACTTGGCCGAGGGAAATGCCACTCCGCCGCCGAGGACGAGGGCTTAAGCATTTTCACTAGTCAAAAAGTTTTTTTTGAAGGGTCGTCGGCTCATTTTATGACTGTCCCAAGAACAGAACCACAACGTAGACTCAACGTTTTTAATTTGTGAAACAAATGAAAGTTTCTCGGTTTTTATTTTATTCCTCCTAGGTTTTACAACCTTTTTACGGTTCACTGTTCATTATTAGCCAACATCAGCAGTCCTGTATGATCCGTACTCTCGTTTTCTGCCTTCTCACTTTTGGTGTTTTATTTTTTTGTGGCCTTCCCCGCTTTTGGTTGTTAATATTTTTGGACGCCTTTATGCCTACTTTTATGTTACCCACCACTCGCCACCGCCACTCGCATGTCTGCCACCCCCGAATTGAACCGACCCGCATCCGTATCCGCCACCTCGCCCTAAAAGTCGTCCGGACAAGCAAACGGAGAAGGATGCACTTGCCGCCGGACGCTCCCCACCCGCCTTCACCCGCACACCATCCAAGCGCCAGCCGAGACGCGTGATTGATGACTTTTTTAACAGCAACGGCAACGGCATCGGCAACGGCAATGGCAACAGCAATGGAAACGGCAACGGAGCAGCAGGTGGACCTGGAGGCGTCCACATGGGCAACAGGCCGTTGCCGCAGCCCGGTCTAGGCACCATCTCCAAGTGAGTACTCCAAATGTCCACCATTTGTTTTCATTCCATGCACAAAAGTTTTGATTTACCCATCCGCCACGTAAAGCAAAGGCTGCACTAGAAAAAAACAAATCTGAAACAGGAATTAATGCGGCATGATTTAGATTTTAATTTTTAGATCAACTAGTCCTTTCTTTTCCAAAGTTAACAAGTTAACAAGTTAATTTTGGGAAACCTTGATTAATCCTGATTAGTTCAATAATTATACCCAATGCAATCATGTATTATTCTAGTAAAATCCTGGTATTTTTTTTCCCCGTGTAGTCCGAACCTTTTCGCTTTCGTAGTGCTTTCTGTATTTTACCCATTTATATACGCCAGATGCTTCCTTTGACGTAGTTGTCCTTTTTCGGCCACTTTTTTTGTTCCTCAGACGGTTGCTTTTTTAGTAATCATTTTTGGAGCTGGCGCGCCGGAAAAGCTCTCATGTGGCTCGTTGGAGGGCTTCCCTTTGATCTGTTTTTAATTTTCAAACATATTTTTCGGGGCCTGTCTGCAGCTTCATTGGACGCTATTGCTATGGCTATGGCTATTTGGTAGCACGCCTCACTTGATTGTATCGCCGGGTTCAATTTGAAAGGAATGCAGGCGGAGAAGCACTTCATCATTCTCCGCCATTACAATACTCTGGCATTCGATGTTTGCTTTTGACAGGATAGCGACTCCTTCGCATTGTCCTCGCTCAAGTGCCCCTTGGCATGTGCTCTCGCCCAATTTTTTGTTTCGAATTCGTGTTCAAAATCCATTTAGTTGCCATTTGAAGGCAGTTACATTGTCTAGACGCAACATTTATTAAATGTTTTATGGTTGGAAACATCAAATTATATAGACAAATAAAAATCCAGCCATTAGTCGAGTCCTAGCCGCACAACGGAAATGTCCAAATGTTGTCGAAATGGTGCCAGGATATTCGGCTTAAGGCAGAATGACCAAAAATTGAGTCATGCAAGCAGATTTATAGTTGTGAGTTCTCACTTCTTTCCCAAAAAATAGAGAAAAGTAGGGAGTGTACCGACGAAAGCAAAAGAAAGAGCTGTAAAAGTTAACCGAAAGCGATCTTAAGAAGCACTCGAACCAGGCAATTACCAGGGACAATTTCCAAGCTCCCTCGCTCTTTTCTGTTAGCTGTCAGTATAAGTGTTGCCCACCATCCGTGCATAAATTACACGCTCCGGTGAGGCTCTAAATAAGGTAATAGAAGCCAATCCCCCGGTCGATCTGAGCTGGTCGTAATCGCTGGATTCCTAGGAGGAGCTGGGATGAGCAAATAGCCCACGTCATTTATCATTTGCAAACAAAGAGAAGCCCAAACATCAGGCAGCCGGACAGGCCAATCAAGCTGCCCCCCACACCACTGATCACAGATCGATCACTCTTAAAAAAATTGTGAAAATCTCTTACAAAGAAATCTGTTTTTTACCGATGGCTGCGGCAAGATAACTTTTTTTTTAAGTAGGTTTTTTTCGAGTGCAGTAACCAATTCGAAGCGGGAGCATACATAAATCACTAGGCACGCCTGACCACGTTCTGGATCTAAAGCTGGAGCTGAATCCGCAGTTGGAGCTGCAGTCAAATGGCGACGACTCCTGAGAGTACGAAATGATTGCCCGCTGATTGCCAGTGCGGCAATTACTCAATTTTACACACGCGCATTATTTGTCTGTGTCGATCTCAGCCTGAAGTTCTGGGTTGCCGGTTGCCCCCTCGGTTTGCTCCTTCTCGGACAGCCTAAATGGTCTCCGATGCCTGCGGTGCTGGGATGCCGCAATGCCTCGATGCCGCAATGCCGAGGACTTTAATCAACGTTTATGTTAAACAATTTAAATTTATGGCAAAATAATGCGAGACCCAAGCGATTGCTGACTGATCCCCCGCTCTTAATCTGTTTCCCCGTCTCCCAATCCAGCAACTACGATAGCCCATACCGCTCCACCTACAGCATACCCACCAGCCTGGGAATTCGACCCTGCCACCAGCAGCAGCAGAACAACAACTCCAGCAGCTACAACAACAACAGTGGAGGCAACCTCCAAACCCCGGACTCGCCCCGCAGCACCCGCAGTGCCCCCTGGCCCCGATCCCAGCAGCGTTCCCTCTTCGGCCACAATCCGTCGAGTCCGCGCTCCGTCCGGTCGGCCAGTACGGCGGGAGGTGGCCTGCACCACCACCACAGCCACCATAGCCACGGCCACGGAACCAGCCATCATCCGCACCACCAGTCCTCCTCGGCGGCTGCCTCCTCGCACCATCAGCGACAGCAGCGGGCCAGCTCGTCCTCCGCCTCGCACCAGCAGCAGCGCTACCGCTCCAGCTCCGTGGAGAGCCATTCTTCCAACGACTCGCGATCTACTCGCAGGTGAGTTACAGGATCCTATTTAAAACAATCATATACCTGGGTTACATGAGAACTTTCTAGTCAAAAATATACAGTTCTCTTTTAGTTAGATAAATATCCCGGAAATAAAAATCAGTTGGTTTAAAGTTTAAAGCTTCACAATTTCAAATTTATCTAAAGAACATTCAAAGTAAAGGCGTGTGCAACTTTTATCAAATATTTCTTTTAAGAAGACAAAATATTTTCATAATGCCAAGGCCATTAAAAAATGTTAAGATAGAGTCAAGTTGTCTACTAATTGTGATTTGTCGAGCTCTAATAAGCCATATTGACTTGTACATCCTGAGAAATGGATAAAAGTTGTGCACACGAATTTTAAATAACTATCTTATCTTTAAAATCGTTCTCATTCAAAAGTGTCATTTTGGATACGTATCTTATCTGTGAAGATTTGAGTATCTTAGGAAAGCCATTTGGCTTTCTCATGACTGGCGAGATTCCAAAACATGAATGAGTAATCGAAAAAGATAAATTCCTTAAAACTGGAATATTTGTTTTCCTTTCAGGCATAAGCATCGTCATCGCCGCACTTCCGACAATGAAAGTGAATTATCTCGTGGTTCTGGACGCTCCGCAAGATCCGGACGCTCGCACCATCGTAAACACCGCCGATCCAACAGGCACCGAAGAGACTCGGCAGGCGGATCCGATCACGACAGTACCCGGGGACGCAGTTACTCCGGACACCGCAGCTCCTCGATGAGGAGTGGCAGCGCCGAACTTATCGACTCGACCTCGCAATGGCGGGAAGTACAACGTCGTCAGGCGGAGGCAAGCTTGGGTCAGACCTCCGTGCAACAGGCGGCGGTTTCCAAGAGCAGCATGGTGGCCCGAAGCCTGCACAGCAACGATAGCCACTCGGACACCCATTCGCATCACAAGTCGCGAAGGCATCGCAAGAATAAGTAAGTATCTTTAAACCTTTTCCTAAGAACTTATTCACCCCAGGTTGTCTTTAAAAAGATCCCCGTCGGAGTCGCGTAGTCGCATGTGGAACAGTGAACTGGCCAAGCACCTGCAGTTTGATCTGGTGGACACCGAAGGCATGTCGGAGCAGCAACTCCGCGAGATTCCCTACACGGTGGTGGAGACAAACTCCAAGCGATCCAACTCCAACCTTAAGATTCACAAGAGCAACAGCAAGAGCAGCGTAGGAGCCAAAAGTACGGGGTCAGGCAACACCATCACCAATGGCAGTGGGTCGGGAAATGCCGGACAGGCCAGGAATCGGGTGGATCGTATCAGAGGGTAAGTAATTTTTACATAAACTTACTTCAAAACCTATGCAGAGATTATAAAGTACCCTTTTTTCAATCTTGGGCAATATCATACTGCTTCTCCTCTGATAGATAACTTACCTCTGTTGTTTTTAATATTTGTATTCGATAGGCTATATTATCAAAGTTCACATCCCCACGAAAGCAATGGTGTTGGGGTAGGAAATGGAGGCCATGCCCCTAAAAATGGGTCTATTAGATCAGCCAGTACTATATCATCCAGGGAATGCGAGCGTAACAATGGCTTGGTTAGGTAAGTAATTGAATGACATATTTTGACTTTAAAGTTAAAGGACACGAATGTTTGCCCATAGAATGATGTCGAGTATGAGCATGGGTGACTTTATCTCCCCCACGGGCTCAAATCTAAGTCCCTTAGAGAACTCTGCCCTGCGAGTTTCCCACGAACACACCGATTCTGGTTTGGGAGCAGATCAGGACTATGCTTATTCCTCGGAAAGGTAAGAATTTATAAAAGAGAGTTATTTAATGAGTATAATTAATCATTTAATAACATAATTATTATTTTAATTAACCCACAAAATTTACAGATCCAGCGACAGTACTCGGTATGGCACTAACAAATCGTCGGGCGCCTCGAGCGGGTCGCACCGCAAGTCGGGTGGCAGTGCCGGCGGCGGCAACAGTGGCGGCTACAACAGCCTCATGCAGCAGACCGTGAGTAATCAGCAGCAGCAGCAGCGCTCGCTGTTCGTGCAGCAGCAGCGCCAGCAGCAGCAGAAGAGCAATTACAAATACGCCACCTCCTCGCCATCGAACACTAACACAGCGAGCGGGTCGAATTCGGGTCTGGCGCCAGTACACAATCCGTCTAGTGCCAGCCCGAATCCGAATCCTAGCGCGAACTCCAATCCGAATCCCAACACTGGCGCCAATGGAAACGCTACTAACCCAACGACGTCGCCGGCCAATCGGCTGCTCCACTACACCACCTTCGAGAACAACCAGTACAAGTTCAGTCTGAACAATGCCCTGGTCAGGAACTCGAAGGGGATGTCGGGGGGCAGCAGCAGCAATATAACAGGTGGTGGGGCTTCGGGTGGTGGTGGTGGTGCTTTCAGCCGGCAGCGCAGTTTCGTAGAGTGGCCCAGCAATCCGGCGGCTCCCTACTATTACCAGGGTCCCTCGACGCACGTGGCTCAGGCAAAGAGGCGCGACGCCAAGTCGGACATCGGAGTGCCCACACGGCGTCTATCCGGCCAGAGTATTACCAAGACACAACTCCTGACGGGCGGCAATTCCCAGCTGGCCAACGCCGGTTGTTATCCGCTGCACTATGCCAGCAGCAATGTCACCGGTTCCGCCTACAATCGTCCTCTGGGTCAGAGGTCAGGAGCTGGGGGCGGTGGTATGGGCGGTCTTGGTGGCCCATCGGGAGGTTTTGGCCTGCAACCGGCCAAGTCGGACCTGTTTCTGTCCTACATCCACGGCGGGGAGTACGAACGACCGCACATCTACAACTACAAGATGCCGCTGATGCCGGCTGGCGGAGGGGGTTCAAGTGGATCCGGTGGATCGCCAAAGCAGCAGCCCACCGCTTACCACATCTCCGGCTCGCAGACCGCCGATCCCCCGCCGCCACCGCCTCCGCTCTACGGGGGCACGGCGCCCGCCAACGACGTCATGTACTATCAGTTCGACAAAGGAGCCGCTCCGTCAACGTCAGCGCCGCCGCCCATTGTCCAGCAGCCGCGTCAGTCGTCGATTGGCGGGGGCGGCAGTGGCAGTGGTCCATTAGTGTATCTACAGCATGGCCAGAACGCATCTGTATCTGGCGGATCGTCAAGTGTCGGCGCGGTGCAGCCAACTGTGAGTACGCCTTGAGGTTCGCATGTTGTGTAAAGCGTAAACCTGTCGCATGCTGTCAATGTCCCGTCTTTTTGGATCTGCAACTTGTGTTCTCAGTATCTGTTTCTTTCTTCGGTTGCCACTCCATTGTGTTTTGTGTTTTGTTTTCTTGTTTTTGTGTTGCATGCTTGTTGTGTTACCTTAATTGAATCCGTATTTTATTGGCATTATCGCAGCCGAGCCAAGCACTTAGCTCACTGTGCACACCGAACAGTTTCGCGTACTTTGCCTGATAAGTCTGTGTTATTTTCTATATGTTCTGTAGAGAGTTGTTAGCCAACTCGTCTCGACTGCATGACGTATACTTAATTTTATTTTTTCTATATTCTTTTTGGTTTTAATTCTAAAGAGCGAAGCTCACATGTAGGGGTATCCGTATTTGTGTTTGTACAAGTGTAATAAGTAACTGAAGCTTTTATGTTGATTATTTCGTAAGACTCATTGTAAACATGGGGAGTGAATGGGCCAGTCTATGTCTGTGGCCCCATTCCCCGGATTTCCAATTCCGGTTTCCGCACCCCGAACCCCGTACTCCAATTCCCGATCCCTTATCTTTTGAACACGCCCGCCAAAGGACGACGTGTATGGGTGGTACTTATCAAAAGCGAGTCTATGTCTGCACAGACGAAAATAAAGTTGCCGCTATCTCTCTTGCGGGATATAGTGAAATTTAATTAACTTAAATTTAAGGCGTGAGACAGTGACTGTGGCACTCCTGGGTATCCGTTAGCAACCTTTGAGGGGCTTCTGTGTTTAGGATATGTTTTGAATAGTTTGGCGAATCTTTGGCAATAAACAAGTTCCCATACAAGGATAACTTTGCCCAACTCAAAAGTATGCTATGAATTCTGGAGTGGAAAACTTTGCCCAATTTCACGCATGCCTAATTAACAACTAAAATATTCCAACTAATTTTTGTTTGGAGCGCAAATAAATTGCCCCAAAATAAAAGACCATAAAGACCCAGTCAAGACAAAGGCTGGAAGGCGAACAGAGATTGAGTTACGAGTAGGGAGTCAGGGCGGCAGGAGGCAATAAAAGAGAATAAATAATAAGCAACTATTTGCGCTACATTATCCAAGTTTATATAACAGACAGAACCCCTCGCCAGCACCCAGCATCTTCCTTTTTCGGGCTGGCCAAGCAAATAATTTCAACTAAAGTTGATGGCACGAATTTAGCTGCTACCAAAGCAGAAATACTTACAATTCTAAAATAAATTCTGTGCCAGCTTCGAGGCGCTCCCGACCGACCGGGTCACACGCATGTGTGTAACTATATATATATATACATATACGTTCTTATATATAAATATATATACCATATATACGTACTCGTATGACTGTCGACATGTGTGCGTATGTCCCAAATGGCCTGGCAGCAGCCAGAGAGTACATAGAAACATTTTGAAATGTTTGGCATAATTTCTCTATAAAATAAATTTTGCAAAATTGTTTTTCCTAAGCTGGGAAGCAGCTTAGTGAAGTGAATGGGCCAAGACAACGCCTGGCAACTTCGGTTCGGCAGCAAAAGCAACGACATCAGCAAGGACATCAAATAAAACAAGCAAATCAAAAATTATGACAGCACAGCAAGGAGCAAGGCAGTCCAAGGAGCATGCCAAGCACGGAATCCTGGAACAGGGAAAATTACGGGAATGTGGGCTTGCGGGATATCTGGGGATCTGGGGACACAGGACACCATCTTGGCCAGGCCAAAGTGGCAAAGTGCGCAGCCAGCGGCCAAGAGGCAAACGCCAAAGCTGACAACCCTCAAACGGTGGGCGTTAGAGGGTGTGGTATGTCCTTGCCCAAAAAGCAGTTAAGTCAATAAATTTACTGATTTAATGTGGCAAAAGTTTCGATTGTTGTTGTCTCTGAGCCATTCGCCCTGGTTGTTTCAAGGGTTACCCGTTGCCAGAGGCAACGAGAGAGTCGAGTGAAGGTCCTCTTCCTTATAAAATCGCCTGCAGTTTTTATTTCTTTTATTGTCCCGACGGTTATTGTTGTTGCCGCCTTCGAGGACATACCGCACACAAGCACCCAAAGCTAAATCCTAACAAATGCTAGATTAACACAATTGGTAAACAATAAAAGGAACCAACTTACATAGCTTTAAGCAATCTCCTCACTAAATGATTATTGACAGTAGCTGGCTTGGCAGCAAAATAAAGTTTTGAGGCTTGAATCATATGGATTCATAAAATTCAATTATAAATTAGAAAGCCTTCATATCGAGGCTTTTCTCATTTGAATACAATTTTCAGTAAATTTCCATAACTTTTCATATGATTTCATGCAAGAGTACAGGTTAAAGGTCACTGAGCATTCATAAATGTTATGACAGCCATGGTCAATATTATAAAATTTTCATTTTAGAAAACAATACAACGACCAAAGTACTTGGCATGGCTTAAAAAAAACAAGTAAACAAAAAGTAACCATAAAAAATATGAAATTGCCAATTGATTTATTGGCAGAAAACATTTTTCCATGTCAAATAGTGCGGAAAATGTAAAAAAAACTGAAACAAAAGAAAAACTTTAAACAAATACGCTTTTGTATACACAGCATCCGTGCATGATTTAATTATTCATCGCGTAGGCAATTGAAAAGAGTACATAGAATACATATTCTATATATATAAAGGACGGGGAGACGCCCACCATTTTTTATGGCTCTAAGCGCCTCTTTTGTCTTTGGACCTGCGGGCGGCATATGTCGCGTCACCGGCATATTTTGATGCATTTTTTATTTGCGAACAAAAGTATTTAAAAATGTTTTATGCATATCCGGAAGGGCGAGAACCGCTGGACTAGGAAAGGTAAACTGTAAGCGATGGGAAAAAGTGAAAAAAAAGAACTACATTGTGCATAGATCGGGTAAAGGTCGGTAGGTAATAATTATCCTTGATGGTGACAGTTGGCAGACGAGGTGTAGCCCCTCCTACGAAGCCCCTGACATTGGATTCGTCCTGCCGCCTTGAACCCGCGTGTTAATGAAGGGGGCGTTTGACACTCGGCAACATTTATGCCAGACCATTTGATGCATTAGCGTGTCTGTGTGGGTCTGAGCTATGGGCGTGTTTGCCCAAAGACTGTGCCCAATTAACAAACACACTGGCAGCCGCGGGTAAATACTCTCATATACACACACCCATAAACCCATAAACGGGGAAGAAAATTAATTAAATTCCTTTGGCTTTGGGTTTGACTAACGCTCTTCAAGTTTGTTTATGCAATCTTGTACGTGTTTCCATTAGGCTACAATTCAAAGTTCATTATTGAATGGAAGCGGGCGTGGTTCAGCCCCCCATATAGCCATATTCATCTCACTCCTAATCATTTGCCACAGATCCATTCTACCACGAGGCATGAGAGATAAACTTCTCTCTCGGGCAAGGAATACGATTTTCAAGTTGAATGCAATTTTAATTAATAGAAAATCAAACAAACTTGTCAGCCCTCCTCCCGCACGCACGGGCACGCACCAAGCCAAATTTATATACAAAGCAACTCGACTTTTACTTGCAACAAACTTGTGGCAGTTGGCTACAAAAAGCATAAGCCGCCAGTACACAAAGGCCTTACGCTTAAGAGAGTGAAGGATACTCAATCCCTGACACAGTATCCAGTTGGGTTTTGGGTCTTCTGGAGTGTTTGTACACCTTTCTGATTTCATTTACAAATGAAACTCACAGAGTTTTGGTGCGGCATGCTTCCGGTTTGTTCTTATGTTCCTGTGTGTGTTGACCTTTGGCAAAGAACTCGCAATCACAAAGGCATCAAATGTGCTACAAGCGAACGTGTCTTGAGCCAAATTGAATGAGCTTTTAGCCGTATTGAGCACGAGACGACGTTGAAACCACACATGTCTGCCACTTGAATGGCTTAATATGTTGCTTAAATGCAAATTCAGGTGGATTTTTATTTTCTTGTATTTTTAACTGATTGGAAATCTATACTGGAGTTTCATTGAATCAAAATCTTAGACTAACAAAGTATTTCCTTCTTGTTTATTAGTCAACTTCAAAGTAGCTTTTTATTTTCAAACTTTAATTAGATGATTGAAACCTCATTCTTTAGAAGTATTTAAGAGTTATTTTTTATAGCCATTCTAAGGACATTTGCCGGCTTTTTATAGAAACTTAAAGAGCTTTACAGAAGCTGGGTTAACTAACCCGCAAATTCAAACCCCATAACATCAAGGAATCGCTCCGCTATATCGGCTATGCAATCAACAGCCAACCACAGGGTGTGTGGCTTTCGCCAAATGGTATTGGAATAGGATATCCCCCCACCTGTTCCACCTTTGGACCACCTGGACTGTTGGCCACCTGTGTACGCGGGTCAATTCCGTTGGTCAGCTGTTTGGCCTCCGGCCACAGCAAGTGCAATCAGGCGAGCCTTTGTTACCATTACCATTACTGATACCATTGGCATTTGGTTTTGTTGATTCTGGTCATTGTTATTCGAGTATTTTCGCGCAGCCTTTCATGGTGTGTAATTAAAATTGTGTATTGTGGAAGTTTTGCCCGCGGCCCTAATGATAAATTTATGGGCTGTGGGAGAATGCGGGTTAACTGGTTTGGGTCTCTATTTGTAAATTAATTAAAACACCACCGTACCGAGTTTGGTTGATTTTGTCAATATTTTTGTAATTGAAATATTATTTACCTTCTCAAATTGTCGATGAATCGCATGAAGTGCATGTGTCTGAGTGCATAATTCGCAATGTTTGTGTTACCGTCTACAATTATTATTATAGTCGTATATGTTTTATTAAATTAGTAATCCTAATATTGTGATAAATCATTAGCTGTGTAAGTGCATGCCCAGTTGTGCTAAAACTACTGAACAATAGTGTCTGATTAGAGCCCAAAACTCCTGCAAGAAAGCTAAACCTCGTTTGTATTTTCCCCAAAAACCAACCCGAAAACCCCACTCTACCCCCCGTGGAATTGAACCAATACGAACCGAATTGAATCCACCAAACCAGACGCACTCGTCGCACTCCTGCAGCGAGGAGGACGAGGCCATGATTGTCCTGGAGGCCATGCAACACGATGCAACAGGACAGACCACCAACGACGAAACAGAAGACACCGATGACGAGGCGGCTGAGGCCGAGGATATGTTTGATGCCGATGCTCCTTTGATGTCCCCAACGGGCAGTCACAATAGCACAAACAACAACAGCAATAGCAATAGCAACAGCAACACTAACAGCATCGGCAACTGCATCAATATCAACAACAACGGAAACGGAAACAATGGAAATCGCCACTCGACGGCGACCAATATTAATTTCGATAATTGCAATGCGAATGTCTACAGTGGTCAGCAGGCGAAACAACTAGGGCCAATTACCACAGCCAATCAAACGTTAAATTGTCCCACATTGAATGCAAATACCAATACAAAGTCCAATAGTAGCCATACCACCTCCAATAGCCATACAAAAGCCATTACCACTACCAATGCGAATGTGAATGTGAATCCGAATCCGACTTGCGATCCCCCAACCAACTTAGCTGCCCTTACCAACAACCACACCACCAATTCCAATATCACAACAGCAGCAACTGCACCGGCAACTGCCACAGCCGTTGCAGCAACAACTGGCACCGCAACAACTGCAAATGCAACTGCCACAGCAGCAACTATTGCAACGAATTTGCACTCGAACCTACAACAAAATCAAAACATTTCCTCCAGCTTAGAGATAATCCTATCGCCAATTATCCAAAGTAGTCGACGGTAAGTTTTTATATTTTCAGTTTTTTTTCGGTTTCGTTGTTCGAATACCCTTTGAATAGTAGTTACAAAAGCTACCTGTTTCCGTTTCTGCTACTGTTTCAGTTTCAGTTTGCAGTTTTTTTAGCTTACCAGAGAATATACCGAACCGACCTTTGACCCGCATGAAACAATGAAAAAAAACAGAAGATACTTTTCCCCTTAGTTGGAAATAGACATTTTTTTGTACCCAGTTGCAGTTGGATCAAAGTCGAAACTGAATGGTATATTGTGTGTGTTTTGCTTTTGTTCGCAATTACGTTGAAGTCTTTTTCTTAGCTTTGAAATGTTCCTTGATGAAAGCTCGGGTGGGAATAATAGTGATTATTGAAGTTTGTTTGTAACCATTCCTAAGAGAAATGCCATATTGTTAAAACTATTGCTGTCAGTTTATAATGTTCCTGTTAAATATTCGACCCACAACCCTTGGGTGTATTTTGAAGTTGGATAATGATAAAAAGTTCTAACCCTTTTGTTAAACGTGACCCTCGTTTCCCTGAAACCCCAAGTATCTGATACATCAATTTTTATTGAATACCTCCGAAAAATTTAAAATCACCCGCCACACTCAGACAGATACACAAGACATCTCCTTTAAGTGTGCGAAAACAAAATGTAACGAAAACATTATAAATTATGTATTAATGTGCCCGTTAGGCCCACGCAACACTGAATGGGAGTCCGGGGCCGCGCCCCCTCCTTTGGGACCTTCTGCCTTGCTTCGCTTTGGCTTTTTTGGCCTGCCCGCTTTTTGCCAGCTGCCAATTTTCAATTGCCTCCCGGAAAAATTGGGGGAGACGACAACGATAACAATCGAGGGAGGCTGGAAACAACAATGGCAAAGCCTCTCAGGCAAACATTCATTTTCATTTCAATTTCGCTTGGTTCTTGCTTTCATTCTGGATTTACATTTGATTTGACTGCGATGCGTACGCCGTTTGTTTTCTTGGCAATGTCTTTGCCTTGGCCCTTGGTTTTTGCATCGTCGACTCCTTCGACGTTTTTACGCTTGGCAAGGCAGCGGAACGCACAAATATTTATGTTAGCCGGGGTGAATTTTACTAGGAAATTCGACAGCCTATTTACAAATGAATAGGTTAATGTCATTGGAGGCCGGGCGACTGATTTCCTGGGATCGAAAGCTTCTGCTTCTGCTTCTGCTACTGGGATGTTTACGAGCCAAACTTCAGCCAAATTGACTTTAAACATGTCAATTTAAATTTGGTCTTGGGCCTCGATTTCAACCCCGAAAATAAAAGCCATTTCCGTTTGTCCGTTTCTCGCTGGCTGTGCGCCTCATTAACGCAGCCCGAAAAAGTATGCTATAACGTACGTTGTTCAGTCAGAAATATTACTCATACGCCGCATTGCACGCAGCCATTGAAGCAACAAAATGACAATTTCACAACAAATTAACTACCCAGCCAGGCGAGCAGACAGACCAACATTCATACTCTTTTCTGTACATGAATGTATGTGAGTAAATGCGATAAACACGGAAAATTCTCATCCACACCCAAAGGCCCAGGACATTTATGTGAGCAGGGAATTGCAAGTAAATGACCTTCAAACTCGATAAGCGAAAACAAAACAAGCGAAAGTGCTAAAAATATACATAATTTTCAGCACTCGAGAAGACAAAAACCTCTCGCACACACACCCACCCACCCACACGCTAACATGAATATATGATAGGGCCAAAAGCACACCAACATCCGCATTCACAATGCCAGCCAGAAGAACGCAAAAGCATTAAAATATACGAGGCTAGGAAGAGCGAGCCGGGTAAATGATATTTCTGCCGGCTCGATGCCCCGATGCCAATGTCTCTGTGCCTCCGAACTGCACATAAATACAAATTTCAACAAAACAACAGGCCACAAAACAAAAATAACCCACAAAAAAATAAGCGATGAAAGCAAAAAGGCACAATGTTGGCAACAACGGCACCCAAACAACCAGGCTAGGCAAACATTTCATATCGTAGAAATACTTTCAAGCCAAATAAACAAAATTTTGCAAAAGAAACAACAAAATAACAAACAGTTGAAAGGGAAAATGATTCTTTTGTAGTTTGGAGAAAGTTGACCCATGGTTACTCTTTCTTGAATTGGGAAATCAATTGAAATTTATGATTGAACGAAATAATTTGATTCCATTGATTGGAACAACTAGAAGAGGTAACATTTTTTTACCAAAGATAAGTTTAGGGAGATACCTTTTCATAAGCTCCTCTAGATTGCATGTTGTAACTCTAAAGAGTATCCCCAGGAAGGGTCTGGGCCATCGACCTTGGAAACAGAACGGCAACAATTCCTTTCCCTTTTGCAACCCCTTGTCCCTTACAAATCGACCATTTGGAGCCCATCGCGACTTGTAGCTAGACCGCACGCCACCGTAGGAAAGCGGCATCAACAAAGGGTCGTGGCCAAAAACTTTACGCATTTTTGTCACAGAAACCAAATAGAAAACAAAAACGAAAACGTAAACGTGGGGAAAGGGAGAAAAAGTGCTGAAAATGTTGAAAGTGCCCGAGTGGCAATCGTAAATTTGACGCACATTTCTCCCGGAGGCGGAGAGATAAGCCTATGAATGGCTGTATAAAAACTCAACATCGTTGGGCCCTCAGCTTTTGAACATTATGTGTCGAGGGGCTCTTTGGGCTGTTCATTTCGACCATTTGGATTTCTTTTGGTTTATGATTAAATTAAGTAATTATTTGTGGTGTGGCGCCAACTAAAATGATAAAAAGTATTCAATTTGTGGCAGCTGATGCGATAAAAGTGGATTTACGGCAGCCATAAAGATGTTGGTTGCCACTTGAACTATATTTTTGCAGAATTTATTTCCAATTGAAAACCACAATAACGTATACGCACTGTAGTCGCTAGAACAAACTAACAAGCCCAACTCACACCCATACACTTACTCACAAGCTCACAAACTCACATACAGACGCACTAGAAACTTAAATGAGAAAATCGAATCAACAAGAAAACTTTTTCTAACATATGCAAATATTTTCTCTCTTTTTCTTCCCCACACGTCCCTCTCTTTCTTTTCTACGTTTTTTTATCTTTTCATGCCATGCCACCGCAACTGCAACTACTGCAACAACTACTGCAAACTACAATGCAAACTACAGAGCGCAATTGTAAGCGAAATGAGCACAGAATTGTGAGAATTAGCTAAATTTAATTTGCAATAGCCAAAGCCCGCCGCCCACAACGACCACGCCCATGCAGTAACAGCTGGCAGTGCCTGCGCCTCAAATCCACCGCCTACTGCATTCTGCAAACTTTGGTTGCAGCAACAGCAACAGCAACAGCAGCAGCAACAACAGCATCAGCAGCAGCAACAACTGTACGAGCAGGAGCAAGCTTGGCTCTAAAAAAGAATAAACAGGATCAACAACACGCACAACATGTAAGTGGAAAGTTAAATGGAAACTACATATGCGGGTACTTGCACAAAAGTATGCTATGTAAAAAGCAGCAGCAGCAGGAGTAGCAGAAGTAGCAGCATCAGCAAAGGTAGTGGCAACCAACAACCAAACAACCCAACAAACCAACAACCAGGCAACATCATCAAAACAGCTACAATAAACAACATTTAAAAGCCGCCGGGGCAAAAGTTGGACTAAAAGTTTTCAGCTGCGTTGCGGGCTCTTGTCGTTTGCAAATTAAATGCACATTATGCCAACATGTAAATAGATAATGTAGCTCCGTCTGTGTATGTGTATATATGTTAGTTTTTCGGTATTTACAAAATAAAAATGGTAAACCTAATCAGCTAAGCTAAGCAAAGACAAAGGGAATATGCAATGAAAAACGAAGAAAACATAAACGAAAACAAAAAGAAAACAAACTTAACTTAAGACGCGAAATAATCAAAAAGCCAAAAAAGCAAATGTATCTCACAGATAAACAACAGCAATCCAGGGCTGGGCTGGGCTGTGCTGGGCTGGGCGCGTTCGGAGCATAAAAGCAAAAATAAATTGTGCGTTAATGATAAGCGGCGCACATTTCAGCGGCATAAAATTTATTAAAATATGCGCACAAGCCAGACACAGCTAAACAAGGAAGCGAAAGCGAAAACTTAGGCAGCACAAACATATTTATGCTTGCCAGGCAAACACACTCACGCACACTCCCAGCCGTTCACAGACTCAGATACAAAGATACAGATAGCCATTCTAGCGACTCTGCAAGGAAATCGTTAGCGATAAATATAAAATTTTATTGTTTTGCTTGTATCCGTATCTGCTGTGTGTGTGTGTGTGTATGAGTCTTGTGCGTTTTGTGCGGGCCTGGAAGTAAATTAAATATACGTTTTTATTAACTACTAAGAACCAATTTGATACGCATTTAAATAATGCCTCTTACACGAGAGCACACAAAATTATGTAAAATTTAATTTTACTGCATTTGGAATAGAAGAGCTAGCAAGCAGCAACATCAACAGCAACCAGAAAAGCCAAATAAATGTAATAGCCTATGTTTGTAATTTAAATAAAATATTATATATATACTAATATGTAGACCCAGCTAAGACTTTGTGTTTTAGCCCCAACTACTTACTTACTTATGCCAACAACGTCCAACAATTTCAATAATATTTATGTAAGCCTAGTTAAATAACCTCGAAAGCGGATCGAGAACTTTTGACCATATACTTTAAGCCCATTTAAGCTTAGTTTAATCATTTGCACTAATTTAAGTACTCAACTTCGGTATCTGTACTCTTGTCCGTCCGTTCTCCCCATCCCCCACCCGTCTGTTTGTTGTGGATTATGTAAATATCAATTGACCATCTAGATGCCTCTTTCCTGCCCTTTCCATCTTGCATCTCTTAAACTTTGTCACTCAACCGAAAATCAAAGAGAATCAATCGAAATATTTAATATTACTCATTAGTTTGTGTGGTCAGATTAGAGTTACGAATACGAGTAGAAGCGAATATGGAATGCATATGAAATATTATCGATTTAACACTTACACATAACACATATTGCATATTGGTGTAAACGAAATAAAAATTAATTAAATATATACGATTAAATGTCTCTAACAAGATTTTACAATGAGTGTGTCACTTTTATAAAAATATATCTAATATATACAATAAAATTACAAATAAAAAATAAACGGCAAACGACATTTTATACAAAACATTTACAAAGCCAAATTTTTATTCGTTTTTGCTCCGCAATCTCGAGTGGGGTCTGTGGGGGTGGCCGCTATCTGGAGGTCTCTAAAAAAAGATGCCACCCTGCGGGCCACTTCAACTGTTGTAGCGAAACAGTAAAGAGCATAACAGCATCCCAGTCTGATAAGCGTTTGGTCCGACGAAGAGCCAGCTGAATTTGAAGGACCAAGTTGGGGGAATTGAGGCGATAAGCAGCCGCGTTGCGAGAAGACAAAGGCTATGCGAAACTTTCAAGTTGAAGTCCACGACTTGAGCGTGGACAACAATGCAGGGATCCTGGGAAATTAGCGAACTTACGCAGCACAAAGAAATGCCCCTCACGAATTATGAATGGCCTTGCATAAGTTTGGCTCAAGTGGAAGTTCCAAGGAGTCAGCCAACAAAGAGGGCCATAAAGTCATCCTAACTGGCTCAGACATCAGATGCCACTGCAGCTGAAAGTGAGAACTACAGAGGGTCCTTCAAAATTATGAGTGTGGAACTTGCTAAATACTTTCTTGCTAAAGATCTATACTCCAGATAGCCATTCAAGCTGTGATTTCATTGTAAGTATTGTTCTATAGTCGCGAAATTGAACAGGTGATTTAATTTTGGTGTAAATTTTTTGAACGGATCTCGATTATGGAGACATTTCAAACTGTGTCACCCTGGCTCACACTCAATAATCTGTCAGCTCCAACGAACAGAATCAAAACACACACATTTTTTATAAAAATTCAACAATAGCGCAAAAAACCGCATACACTCACACACAAAATACTTATTTGCACATATCCCGGATAGCCAGCAATGGCATCACCCAGCAAGAGTAGTGGTATTAGTACCAAGGTGACCACAGTGGTGGCCACCAATGCCTACGGGCCAGACGTAATGAGCGAGATTAGTTACACGGACAGCAAAGTGGTCGGCAACGGCAGCTTCGGTGTGGTCTTCCAGGCCAAGTTGGTACCCTCCAACGAGCAGGTGGCTATCAAGAAAGTCCTCCAGGACCGGCGCTTCAAGAACCGTGAGCTGCAGATCATGCGGAAGCTGCGACACGAGAATATAGTTACCCTCAAGTACTTCTTCTACTCCAGTGGCGAGAAGCGGGAAGAGGTCTACCTCAACCTGGTGATGGAGTTCCTGCCAGAGACGCTCTACAAGGTGGAGCGCCAGTATGCTCGAGCCAAGCAGACGCTACCGGTTAACTATGTCCGCCTGTACATGTACCAGCTCCTGCGGAGCATGGCCTACTTACACAGCCTGGGCTTCTGCCACAGGGACATTAAACCGCAGAATATGCTGCTGGATTCCGAGACTGGAGTACTCAAGCTCTGCGATTTTGGCAGTGCCAAGCAGTTGATCTCCGGGGAGCCGAACGTGTCCTACATATGTTCCCGATACTACCGGGCGCCCGAGCTTATCTTTGGCGCCACGGACTACACCACCAAGATCGATCTGTGGAGCGCCGGGTGCGTGCTGGCCGAGCTGCTTTTGGGCCAGCTCATCTTTCCTGGGGACTCTGGTGTCGATCAGATCGTGGAAATTGTCAAAGTAATGGGCACACCCACCGCCGAGCAGCTACGCGACATGAATCCTCACTACAAGCAGTTTAAGCTGCCCCAGCTGAAGCCGCACCCCTGGCCGAAAGTGTTTCGTATTCGAACTCCGGCGGAAGCTATTGACCTGGTCTCCAAGATGCTCATTTACTCGCCGAACCAGCGGCTCACTCCCCTGATGGGCTGTGCACATCCCTTCTTCGACGAGCTTCGTCAAGATCCTCATCAACAGCTGCCGAATGGTCGTGCCATTCCGCCGTTGTTCAACTTCACGGACTACGAGCGGACCATCGAACCCGAGGCCATGGCGCTTCTACAACCGCGGCCTCCGAATTCCATCCAGTCCCCTAACCAGGGTCAGTATCGAAACCGAAATACGGCTGGAGAGGAGACTCCGAGGAAGATGAGTTCGATGCAGAAGCAGGCCGGCGGCCTCCATCGCGAAATTGCCCCAGAGCCCTCGGGAAAAGTGATGGGATCCCTGCCGGCCGTCCATCGGCACGAGGTGGGAAACGGCGACCACCTGGCAGTAGGCATAGCGCCGATGGAAACCTTCAACTTGGAACAGGATGAATCCGCTGAAAGCGAGGTTGAAGCAGAGGAGGGTGTGGACGACGATGCGGATGAGGTCGAGGACGCGGTGGACGAGAACGAGTACGACGACGACGATGTCCAGTTTAACAGTGCAGACAGCAACATAGTTAGCGATGATATGGAAGAGCCATCGGATGAAGAAGACCTTGAGGAGGAGGAAGAATGCGATTAGGGCCTTGAATGTAGTTTTAATTTCAAAAGGGTTTCCTTTTATTTGTATTAACAAGGTCCCCAGATAAATCAGTCACCCAAAAACATAAAACAGACTTGCAGAAACTATTAGTACGTTAAGTAAATCCCAGCGAAATTCCAAGCTAAGAAACAGAACAAAAATTTTACGTGACGTTGATAAAAATTACAAAATTGATTGGAAAATAAATTTTCAACATAAAATTCAC
Source organism: Drosophila vallismaia (assembly GCA_035047325.1). NCBI lineage: Eukaryota > Metazoa > Arthropoda > Insecta > Diptera > Drosophilidae > Drosophila > Drosophila vallismaia. The sequence continues at coordinate 11,952,646 of JAWNPU010000073.1, forward strand.
AATAAATAGCTGAAACAGCTGAAAAATGAAGTTCACAAAGAAAAACACGTAAATTAATAGACCAGAATTCCTGTTTGTATTGAATTACAGTTTGCAAAGAAAAATCTAAAACAAAACTTATTGCTGAGGCGGAGCCTATGATTTTTACAATCAAGGCTTTTAACAGGAAAAACATGGAGGTCCTAAAAATACACCTAATTATTTAAATGCCAGGACTTGAGGGTGGCGCCTTGTCGCGGTCATCCTTGTTAAGTTTTCCAGAATATAAATTTCCGCGCTTAATAGCTGTTCAAATACCCGCACAAACCCAAAAACAGAAGTCCAGCACGCACACATGTCCTGGCCGGAGGCGAGTCACATTTCCTGCCACGTCCTCCGATGTCCTGCACCCCTCTAGCCTTATTTGTGTATGTGTTTGTTAATGTGGTAAAATGAATTTTCAGTTTCATTAGTTAAATTGAATAATGGAAAACTTTGTTCGCCGCATTTGAGTCATTGTTTTTGTTCTTGTTGTGGCATGTGTTGGCCTTGTCTGGCCTGGAAGCGAAAGTTACACTTCCGTTGGCAACACAACCACAAGCACACTAGCACACACACCAACATGCACATATATACAGCAATACTCCTACTCCGAGCCGGGCAATAAAGCAAATTTATGCAAACGATAAATTTCGTGAGAGAGAAAATGTTTGTTTTGTTTTGTTTTCGCCAGTTGGCAGGGTCGTGTTCTGTTCCCTGGCATTGTGACGTCAAGAGGACGTCCTGCCGCCTGATATATGCGGAGAAGTGTTCGAAGGACGAGTGTAGTTAGTGCCCCTAAGTAGCAGTTACCAATTACTCTCCATTCCAGCCAAGTGGCGCAATGATAAAGAGCTTTTAAGGTCCGTTTACGTCTGGAAAGCTAAACTTAATTTTTAAAATTTTTATTTAATCAACATTTGCAGTTTTATTGATAAACTAGCATGATATGAATTTAATTGCGATATTCTAAAAAATGTCGATGCGATAAGTTTAACAAACCAGGATACGGAATCTTTAAACTGTGCTTTCATTAAGCGAAAAGTCAAGCACACATATTCACACTCCGGGGTCTGTTGAAAATCTTTCGCAACAGCGATTACTCGGCAACACTAACAACTAACCACAGGACCACACGGCTGTGGGAAACGGGAATACGGCGGAGACTACGGCGGAGAGTTTGGCGGAGAGCATGGCGGCACCGGAGGAGCAGACACTCTGGCACGGCTGAGTAATAAACACGCCGATGACTATTTACAAAGTGTTAGCTGCTGGTTGTTGCTGCTTTTGTCATGACGATGTTTGTGTGGGTGTTTTTCGGGTGTCTGTAGCTAAACCTTTGACTCAAGTGAGATTACGATATGCTACATAATAGAAACTCAGGCAACCATGACGTGAGTACACTCAAAAAAAGTCCAAGAATGATTTCAAGCAACTCAATAAAAAAAGAAACAATATCCTTCTCTAAATCCTTCTCTAAAACTATCTCCCTTTAAAATTTCCTAAAAACCAATAAAATATAATGAATCTTGTTCAAAGACTATTTCTTTCTATGTAGAAGAAAGCGAGTGGTGTGTCCTAGGGGATGGTGCTGAGGTGTCTGGAACAGCAGGATCTGTACCAGCCTCTATTGGCAATGAAACATTTTTCGGGAACAGCAGCCAAGGGGCACATGGCCGTAACTTGCAGGCATTTTACGGCCTTTTGGGCAGCAGAATAGAAAGTGGATTTAGGGGCTGGAGCAGCGGGTAGCAGGTGTCCAGGAGTTGGAGGCAAGGTAGTAGTAACGAAGTAACAGTAACTGGGGCCAGGACACCGCACTGTCTGTTCTGCTCTCAATGGCTACTAACAAGCAGTCGCCCAAGGTGAATGCGGTTAAAGTGTTTTCGGTTAAAGCATTCGTGGGCCAAAGCATTTGCATAAACAGTAAAACCTTCGCACCAACGCCAAACTGACAAACCAAACACAAATACAAACATTTGTACGCCCAGACACACAGACAGTGGAGCCAGAGGATAAAAGTGGCCGGAGTGGGGGAGAGTGGAGAAAGGGATTTCCTGTTGCTATTGCATCTGCATGTTGAGTGCTACCAGAATTATTTTATTTCCGTTTCCGGAAACGCTCACTTGTAGTCAGGCCAAGTTGAAAATGCGCCTGCGGTTTCTACCTTTCTGCGCCCAAATAAATTTTCACTAAATGCACTTTTAATGGGCTCCACACGGCACTCCCCAAAACTAAACCGAAACGAAGCCGGAACAAACCAAATAAGCTCCTAGAGATGCTCCCAATTGCAGTTCTATTTTTTTTTTCATATTCGCACTTAATCTTACCTATAAAAACCTTAATATATATTGATTTCAATAATTTGTAAAGCCAATAAAATGCACATAGGCCTAGAAAACTATTAAAATAAAGTGATTGAAATCTAGAAATGCCATTTGAATTTTGTATTTATTAATAAAAAATAATAACAAACGAGGAAACAAATGTTTATAGCTTGAATTACATCCTTTCGGATTTACCATTTCAATTCCATAATGAAGCACCTTGGTTACACTGATTGTGTAAACTTGATCTGCTCATCTCTGGGCCGTATTTGAAATTGTATATGTTGCTGTTTTTAGGGAAAAGCTTGGGCATCGGCATCGACATCGGCCGGACTGATAGAGGGAAAGCTGCGGCTGCGGTTTGTCCAAATAAAGCAGTTGAGTTAGTTATGCGCAGCTTGCGGTTTCGCTTTGACTATTTTTGCGTGCAGAAATTCAAATTGGCAGCAGGTTGGGGGCAGAGCCTGTGTAAATGGCAGACACACTAATTAGGAAATTGTACGCTTTAATGCAGTTTCAACTAAATAGAGGCATAAATTTGTTATTGAATTTACACGAAAGCTCTGATGTTGGCTCCGAAAATTTGGTCCAAAAAATGTTTACGATGCGAGGCGACAAAGTGTTGAAGTTGCACACAAAAGCGTGACACAGCCATGTCCTGGCCACATGCTGGCCATTTATGCTCTTGAACTTTCAGCTGCTGAAAGTTCGGAGCACAGAATCTAAGTTTTAATTGGATTTGCGATTCAATTAACAGATTTGTCAGCATGTAAACAGTTTTATGATGGCGCAATAGCGACCAAACCTCAAACTCCTTTAGTCTGGATTGCGATTGCAATTGCGTTTCCACCTTTGCTCACATTGCCGAATGAAATTTATTGAAATTGATTTGCTATTTTAATGGAATTACTGTGGCCATCGGAAGAATCAAGGATGGTGGAAGAGAGCATTCCCAGCTCGGCGTTTAATTGAAATCTTTTAATTAGTTTGATTTTCCAATCAAGTGGCATTGAAGACAAACAGGAGGCAGCTCAGGAGTGGCCATATCCCAACCCAATCGCCTGCGGTTGATGGTTTCGTCCCGCTTCCCGAGCCTCCCAGCCGTCTCCTACCCGCATTGTCTCACATTTAAGGAAAGCCAATTAGTTGCAATGCCTTGAAGTATGCTTTTGGGGCTGTGGGCTACTGTCTCGACTTGCGTTCGAGTTCGATATCCATTATGTTGTTCACGTCGATTGTCTGTCGATTACAAAATCCCCGTCCTCCCCCTGTAAGGCGCAAGCTATGCAAAAGCCACCCCAGCCCCAAATTGCCTCGGAGGTTGGAGTTGCCCCAGTCGTTGCGCAACATAATCATTATCCTTGGCTTAACTCGAGTGGCAGAAGCAGCAGCAGGAGCCGGAATAGAGTGGGAATATGGGGGCCTGCCTGCGAAGTGGCAGAGTGGGTCTGTGCCAGGCTCTGCCAAAAGGATTTCGCCTATTGATTCCACAAAGTGAAAGCCAAATCCACATGATATCAATTTGCTTTCAACGTTACGCCGTTGGCGTAAATAACCGAGACAGGCTGCCAGGAGGGAAACGAAACACAACAGTGAAAACGAGTCGGTGGCAGGGTGGGAGGAAGTTCCCTGAATAGCTGGGAAAACTAAGCGCCTTCTAGCTCCTGGCAGCGGCTGCTGGGCAAAAGCGAATCAAAGCCGCGGTGTTCAATGGCTCCCGATAAAAGGCTGTTCAACAAACTCCAGTAACCTGGACGTGGATGCTAATGATGCGGGAGATATCGAAACTGTAGACATATCCGATTCAATTAACTAATTAGGATGCTAACGAAAACTATCATAGAACCAAAAGGAATCAAAGAACATTGCAAGAGTCTCACTGGAAGCCTTAGCAATGATTAGTGAACTGTTTTCCCTAAATATTCATATGAGGTTAAGTTCTGAAAACAATTTTAAGAGAATAGTTAAAGTAGTATAGTTTTAATTCCAAAATTAATTTTTTTTTAGCAAATTTTAGTCTGAATCATATGTGTTTTGGCTAAGATATAGACATCAATTTGGCCATATTGTGCTTTTAAAGCATTTTATGATTTTCAAAAAATATGTGACAAAAAATTCAAAACATGTTGTTGTTTTTTTGAAGACTACTATCATAATTATTATAACTTACATTAGCTTTTTTGGATGTGCCTGCCCAATTATGGTTTCCCCAACTTCGGTTCCTGGTTAATTTCTTGCCACAATCTGCAAGTTCACAAGCCAAACTCTGCGGCGAGTGCAAAAAACTCAACAAGCCCGCCAACAAATCCATTATGAGCTTATGCCGAGAGCGTAATGTAAACTTTTCACACGAATCAGGATCGGGGGCTCCTGATTTTCCACTCTCGCCTCCGACAGTGCCGAGCAATTATTTTAAATGCGCCGTCAACGCCGCCAAACGCAAACTAACCAGACAAACAGCGGGGAATAATCCGGGAGGGAGGCGTCCGGCGAAGAGGCGTTGGAGCGCCGGAGTGGCGAATCCGGGGAGTCAGAACGCTGGGAACGTACGTGCATAATTAATTCTGTGCATAAATTCAAGACGCTTCCTAGGAGACAAATGGGACGGGGTCGCCGCCAAAGGAGCGGGTAAGTCTATGAAATTATAAACTTTATCCTTTCGCGGCGCGAGTGTCAAATGGCGACTGGCTTTTTGATGTCACCAGACAGTCAGAGACAATACGCGCGCACGACTTTAAATAAATTAAAAACGTGAATGATTGTGGCGAATGGAAAACGCTCCCCAGATGCTGCATAGAAGTGTGCCGTCTCATTGGGGAGTCCTTGGAAATGGCAAATGAGAAATGGGGTTACCCTGGCAAGTTACGCTGAAACTAATTCAGATGAAGGCGAAATGTTTCAAATGTTGCCGATACAGATCAAACAACTTTCAGATAATTAAAACTGAAAGAGAAGAATAAATTGTTCGGTGAAGCGAAAGATATCATGGAGAGAATAAGGAAAACTAAAATGGATATGCAAATCCTGCAAGGGATTCAGAAATGGATATGCAAATTGCTGCAGAAAAAGCAAAAGGAAAAGTAAACAAAATAAGCAAAACTGAAATGAAGAGTAAGTTAAGGTGAACGGTGGAAAAACAAATATGGAAATACGATTGAAGAGGTAAAAAAATCTAAATGAAGGAAAAGTTTAACTGAAGTTGGTTTGAATTACCCCGTTCTTCAGGATATCAAAGCCTAAATAATAACAGGCCAAGCCGAATTCCTTGTTCTACGAACTTTTGCACTTGTCCATTTTCATAAGGAATACAACTAAGAACTGAATGGCTCCAACGACTGCTGTCGCGTCAGTCAGCTCTCCTTTTCCAATCTCATGAAAATGCACAGAAAATAATGGACCAAATAACCCAAAAGGTCCCAAAAAATGCCTTTCCTTCAGACTTCCTTTTTTAGTCAAAAGGATCCTCCGATTTCTATTTTACTTAGTCGTAACCCAACATTTTCTGCTAGTGTATTCGTTTCTCTCGAAACTGCTTTCAATATTGTGTGCTTCAAGTACTTTTGCTCTTTGCATTTTCGCATTGTCAGCAGACGGCGTCTGTTCCATATCCTTTGATGCCTGGCAGCATGCTTCTGGCTCCTTAGACTCTTTGGTAATTGAAAACGCAAGTTAATTTCTCACTTGCCTCCATCTTTGTTTGTTGCCTGGTCTGTGGGCGTGGCACTGGCTCTTGAATACGAAAATGAAGGCAAAAGGAAAGGATCTACCATTGTCGCACTTATTGTATTAAGAAGATTTTTCGGCAAGTTTTCGTAATTAGTAAAGTTTTGATTGTGCGCCAGCCAATGTTCATTTGCAAAATCTGTCATGTTCGCCCCGAAAAGTGGAGCCCTCAAATTGATTTCAGTCCATGAAAATCAGCATAAGCCGACAGCTGGCAGCACTTTGCATAAATACCTACCAGACGCCCGAATTCGTCTGACTCTGGACGAGGCTGGGGAGGCTATCAAAAGCTGCTTTGCACTTCATTCACTTCAGAGTCTCCGTTTCCAAAAGTCTCTCATGTGACGCCATGCCAGGGTCAAGAAGTGCATAAATTTCCAGTCGAAAAAAGGTAACCAGACACAACTTGCACACAGCTCCACAGTGGACAGATGGCAATGGAATCATTGGGGAAAATTCGGTTTTCTTGACATACGATTTGCTGTGCTGGCCAAACATTTATCGCATTGTGAAAAAAAAACAAATTGCATTGGACAAATCCAGTGCCAGTCCGCATGTCCGCATGTAAGTAGCTTAGAACTTGTTCTACCCACCGGTGCGGCAAAAAGTGCGCACTTCATTGATCAGCATGCTCGGAAAATATTCAAAATTTGTTCAGGCACAAAGCGATAAGCAAATGTACATATACCGAGTTTTTTTCCCCGCCCAAGAACTGTAATGGAGCATTTGAATTTGCATTTTTAGTCGGATGTGGCACGAGTTGGAAAACTTTGCCGCCGCCGCCGACGCCGAAGAGATGACAAAAAACGGTGGCAGCAGATATATCTTGGGTGCCTCGCCCATCACTCGGATGATGATACAGGTGCCAGCTGCAATTGCCGCAGTCACGTAAGGATCAAAAGCGGCGCAAAAAAAGGGAGAAACCAGACATAGAGTGGCATACATGGAGTGGCATAGATGCGAAAGCAAACTGTCATGTGGGAAAATATGCGCTGCTGTCCTGGATGGACATAGTCCGCTCATATCCTGCCAGCACTGCATCCGGTCCGTGGGCAGGACAGCCCAGCAAGGCACACAAATGAAGCTTTGATGTCATCAAATTGTGTTTGATAGTGAGGACATTGGCTGGCCGGGCGGGCACGACAGGTGAGGTGTTTGTCGGTGGTCCATTGATTGATTTTACCCTCCTGCAAAACAAACTAATAAGCGAACGCAATCCCCGTCCGACGGGAGACAAAGCTTTTATGCCTGTGCAACAGGGCGTATGCGTGTTGCACATTACACATACGCACACACGGCCATCCATATACATGGGCATAAGCGACATGCGGCACTGCCGCAGCAGCGGTGGAAAGTGCATTTATAACTGTTGCAATCGCTTTTAAGAGCACAACAATGCAGCTTCTACGCATGAACAGTTCGCAGCTGGATCAAAGTTGCTGGCGCACATCGCACATAGCACACCTGGCACAGTTTCACACACGCCCACCCAAAGTGCGTTCTTGCTTTGTCAACAAATAGCACAGGAGGCGTTGCTACTGAGCCTCATTCAGGAACTACCTCCTGGATGCAGTTTCACACACATTTTTTACAGATTTACGGTTTCATCCATTTCATTTTGACGGAATAATAAATGGGGCATTAAGAGAACCAGGCAGCAAATGCTTTATAAAAAAAGACTTATTTAATATTTGATAATAGGGATTTAATAATAAAACACAAAGAGATCCATCATTTACAGATACATTATCTCTTTGAATTCGGAGCTCTTACCATTCCAAAGTATTGCTTTTTATATTCCAACATAAAATAAATCAGTAAATTAAAATTTACTTTTACTATTTATTTATTGATAAAAAATAAAAGGAAAATCGTAATATTTATATTTATATAAATTTATAACAAAAAATCCGAGGTATATTTACTTGTACCTACATTTACCTTATACATACTTCATACCACTATAGGTTTGTGTCTTGGCTAAATGTTCTGCCATAAACTCGTCAGCAATTTCTTCCCTTTTTATGGTACGATTATTTCAATTATTTTATAGTGGTAGTAGCGAAATGTTTGAGAATTTTATAGCAAATTTACACAAAAATTTAATAGAAAACTTTAAACTATAAACTAACTTTATGTAAAACATTAAAACATAAATGAATATAAGAATAAATTACAAATTTTATAGCAAATTTAAACAAAAATTTGATAGAAAACTTTAAACTATAAACTAACTTTATGTAACACATTAAAACATAAACGAATATAAGAATAAATTAAAATTGAAACTTAAAAATCCTCAACTCAAGTTTTTAAAAAGTTATTCCACCGATTTACCAAACACCGTGGTAGTGTAAACATTCGAAGCTCGCCAGGACATGCGCACAGGGACTTTGTTGACCTTGAGTACGACAAACAAATTCGCAACAGGAGAGAATGGACAGCCCAGAGAGCAGCAAACCAAAGCACGTTGAGCCAAACAAAAAGGGACTTGAGTCGCCGTGAACGTGAGACCAAATTCCAGCCAGAGGAATCCATGAAGCACAAGGGCCTGACATAATTTGAAAGGCCAGGCCCATGACCAACCTCTAAAAACCCTTGATGAATGCCTGCGCGTTCTGTGCCTGGGGTTGGGACTCTGAATTTGGCAGCAAATGTGTAATTTGAAGTTCGAAAAGGTTCTTAAAAAGAAACGTGTTCGGGACGGCTGGACGTTCTGCAAGCTAAGCTCTCAAAACCCTCTTATCACAAGTGTATACAGAGAATTCTCATACGTAAAAGTCTGCTGCGATGGTTCTCTCGTTCTGGTGATGCTGTAACCAGGAGCCTGCTGACAGTATAACGCGAACTGTGGCCACGACAACGAAACGGGTCTTGAGGCTGACACTATTTTTCAACAATAAAATTCGTAAAAAAAAGTATATTTTGTGTAAAAATAAATTTCAGAGAATAAAAGTTTCCAGCTTAAAGTGATAAAAAATGTTTAGAACTTGTTGAATTCAACAAAAGTGCGCCAAAATTACTGATTTCATCAAATAGAAAAGCATTTTAAGTCTTTGGGTAAGTATTCGGAGGGTAGTAAAAAAAAACGTGACATTTTGCCTTTGGGTTTCCCCATGAGTCGCGTCTGTAAAGCTATTTTAGGTTTCTGCAAATTTTCCCACGTCACAAAAGGAAATCCATGACGTCACGTGGAAACGGAAGCTGGTCACCACCCACGTCACAGCTTCTGAAAGCTTTGCCAGACACTTTGGCGCCGATTTTTATAATCAATCAGATAAAACCATTCAAAGTCATTATCCATGGGTAATATTCTGATGCAATGTCAACCAGCCATTTGGTCAGCCGGTGAAAAACGTCACGAAACGTGAGTTTTCCAGACAGGTACTTAAAATGCTACTCGCTCTACCTTCGATAAGTGTCTGGACTTAGAGTCGATCTCTAAATTAATGTGCGTCGCTGGCGGGAGGGAATCGGTAGTGGAAACATAATACCCAAGTCCCGGGCCCACCTATCCAGCTAAGGTGTGTAATTGGCCGGACTTATTGGTTTTAGACACGCTGGCCGTATTGGTAGCAAACATGCCGGCCAATACTTTTAGGCCAGTTCAAGGTCCCAAGGATGGGACAAAGCCCTAACCTTGACAGAGAACCCAAAATTTATGGGCATTAGCGAAATGCAACTTAAAATGTAATTTGATTAAATCATTTTAAGTGTTCGTTTATTTTAAGCCAACAATTTGTCAACTCAGAGTGATGGCGGAGATTAAGTAGAATTTGTTGGATTTTCTTTTTAAATTTTTATAAAGTGAGGTATTTTTTATATTGATTTAAATTTAGTACATTTTGACAAGGGATTTCAAGTTCTTTGATTTGTTTGAGAACTTGACGATCTTATATTTAATATATGCAAAACACTGCAAATAAAATACTTTATTATGGGCATGATAACTTTTATAGACCTCACGTTTGTAATTAAATATTTAAATTCAAAAGCTGATCAGATTTCAAAAAGAATATGATGGTATTTTAAATCAATTAAATGACGAGACAAGATGCTCCTTTACCGACATATCACTCGACGACATTCACAAATGAGATTCAATTATCTGGGTGGCAAATAATATAATACTCTGGAATACCTTCTAACCGGCCAGTGTGACGATGCTGGACGCACCGCCAATTGTCGTTAATTCGAGCTTATATACACAAATTACTAATAAAGCGGAGATTAAGCAACTCGATGATGGGCACTTAGCGGTTTGGGAATAAAATCGGCCACGGAAAAGAACCGAAACGCGACCTGATCGGTCTTTGCTTCTTTGGTCAATAAACTCGAATGCCCCAGAGCCAAATAAGGGCTAACGCTGAAAAGCAGCAAACATCTTCAATAATAAAAGTTATCCAAATTTAAAGTAAAAATTGCAGCTCGTTCTCAGGGTATAGCAGACTAACAGACATGAGACTTTTGTGCTTCTCTGATTGAAAGAAAGATTGAGGCAGATTTGATTTAAGTTATCTGTGTGGATGTGACTCGTCCAGAGTGCGGATATACTCAATTATAGATCGGGACAAGTGGGCAGGAATAGATTTGAATATTCGCGCGAAAATAATAACAGATTTGATCTAATTTGCATGTCTAAACTATTGTATGTCAACCTACGTGTGAAGCCTTAAAAATACTCTTAGATACATCGGGGGCCACAAAAGATTCTTTATTTGAAAGGTAGGCAAAGTTAGAGTTGCTAGTTCTTAGGTACTCATTGGGAAACAATTAGAGAATGTTAGCAAACGTGTAAACAAACCAAAAACCTTCAACTAAATTAGAGTTGCTCTTGAGCTTGTGCACGAGTATCTTTCAGATAAACGTAGCCGTGTACCATTTTTCGTCTGACTGGGACAACAACAATAAAGGGCACACACATAGAGCAAGAACCACTTTTTTTTTGGCTGTGCCCATAAAAACATTACTGCCGAAAATCCAGAAAACAAAAGGTATGTGTACGTACGAGAACAACAAACAAAATTCAGCGTCAAAAACTTGTTTCGGTGAAATTACAAATTCAAAAAATGCCGGTTAGAAACAAGCGAGCCTCTTACCAAGACGAGCTTTAGCTTTTCAGCTACCTTTCCTTTTCAGGAAGCTTTCAGTTTGAATCGAAACTCCAATACACTGAAAAATATATAAAAAATTTTCTCGCAAACTTTAATAAAGAAACGACAAATCTTTGGAGTACCAAATATCCTAACGAATGGAAGCTTGTATGAGAACACAGTAGAAAGTGACACTGACACATAATTGCTCTAGAATTTCTATAAAAACAAGTTGGAAAAAGGACTTCAAGGGCACTGAAATATAAAAAAAATGCAATCTCTTAATGTTTAACTTCCAATAAACAAATTTAAATTAGATATCTTATAAATAACCCCAAGAATTATTTATAAGTAAGGCATTACCAAGGGTCTGAAAAGCTTGAAATCGTTCTATACTTCCTAAAATTATGAAAATTTTTCTCCCAGTGTAAAAGGAAGTGTAGAGGACAGCCTGTAGCCTACCAAACCCGAAGCCGATAAACCTCTGGCTGAGATTTCCGCCGCGAAGATGCCTCGGAGCGGAGCAACCGCCGCCGGTGGTGTCAGTCTGCTGTACCCGCTGACTGCGTGCGGTTCTCGTTCTCCGGCGGAACTGGTTTGGCGTGGAATAAAAGCCCCTCTTGGCTTTCACACGGCGCGAAAAGTGCTCAACCCTCTTAAGCAGGTATCCAGCCTAATCTCCTCTTAAATACTCAGCCAGCGTTAGGCAAATAGCATACAATTTAAGAAGATAAAAAAATGTTTGCTCTTTGTGCGTAACACTTGTGTTTGTGAATAAAAAACAAAGAATACAAAAAAGTGTTAATAAAACGGAAAAACAATCGCCAAAACAACATTAGTGAAATATAAATTTTAATTAGATTGCATGAGGCGATTTTGGCCAATCGTAAAAACGCCATTAACTGTTTGATCGCAGCAATTTATGGGTGCAGATCTTCCTTTTTGTACATTCGAAAGCGTTGACTTTTTATATAATTTTAGATTTGGTTTTAATTTAACGATCATCTTGGACCTGTTGCACACAGAACATATGATTCGATCCGGTTCCATTCAGTTTTTATTTTTGTGAATCAAACGAATTTTTAAATATTCGAAAGTTGATAACAATTTATAGTTAATTCGAATCTCTTTTCTGATAGTGAAGTGAACCCTGGGAATACAGATATTTTTGTCTGACATTTTGGGTGATTAGGACTCAGAAATGTTTCTAATTTGGACTCCATCTAGACATTAAGATAGTTTTGATGTTTCTATAAATCCCAATTTGGTTATCTGTCATTTAACACAATAATTTCCATATCATAGACGAATGAATCACACAATTAACTTCAATAATTTAGCCACTGGATTTGTTTAGCTAAACTAACTATACAAATATTTAGCACTTACCCTGAAACTGATAGAGCATCTTTTTTTGTCCGATGTTGTGATATATACACAATACAAGCTGTTTACTATATCAAAATTAATGGATTTTTTTGGTTCTCGTATACGTTTTTTTTTGTTTACGCTTCAGGTGCGCACACGAACTAGTTGTTCATAAATAAAGGAATCAATAATGTATTGTATCTTGATTTATACGTAAATTAGGTCAGGTGAATAGAAGAAACCTATCTATGGGCCTGAAATGGAACAAAAGAGACCATTACATTCGAAATAATTCCACGGAAATAAACTAATGACAAACATTGGTTGCTGCCTTTCACACGATGGTTGGGTCCACATCGATTAAGAAACCTCCCATGGAGAGTGACTAAGCCACGATGGAAACCCACATGCATTGTGAATTCCACAGATGCAATTTTGAACTGGGGAACAGGGCTTTTTGCACTCTAAAATTTCATTGGAATTCCGCTCTAATCTAATTGGAATACCCCAAATACCTGCATTCAATTTCGATTCATAATTATTATTCGCCTGCGGTCGGAGAAATTGTACAAACGATATTGCATCAGTCGAGATCTGGGGTAATTTGAACTTTTTTGATTGTTTTCACTCGGTTCGGCTTGGCTGGCCAACTGTTAAGCCAAGAACCTCGGTTGGCTAATTAGGCACCGATGGTCTCAGCTTTTTAGATCCAGTGTTGATTAGTTTGTTCACCTGTTTGTTTTGCTTATGCCATTCTACCTGTTATTCCATAACTGAATTACACTCTGGTAGTATATGTATTTGTTGTTCTCGCCCCTGATGTTATGCTAATTTATGCGGAGCGTGGGTCCAGTACCGGCCTTTTTGCTTTCGTTTCGAGGAAGTGGCTGAACCTCTTCCCTCTCAACACTCTCCAACTTGTTTAGTGTGTATATTAAAGTAAACAAATGGCGTGACCTAATCCCATAAGTGGGCGGATCTGGGCTAGAAATTAAAAGGCAAGTCGTTTCCTTTATATTATATTATTTCTTGTGGATTTGATGGACTCCCACGTGCCGTCCCAAAAAGGTCTATCCATCAATCGTCAAGCTCCGTCAATCTTTTACTTTACAATAATTAAAATTGGTGGGTTTAACGAACTCCAGTTCGAAATTTTAATCTAAAGAACCTGCTTCCTCATCTTTGCACGTCGGCGATAAAGTCACGCCTGATTATAAGGGCCTTGAACTTCTTCTGAAATTGAATATGAAAATATACATTTAACCAATTTTCCTGAGTGTAAATAATACATTAAAAGCTTGAGTCAAAGATATGGGCATATAAAAGACTTAAAGTAAAAGTAGAGCAAAGTTTTTATTTTCGCTCAGCCAATGACCTTTAATTACCTTTCACTCGAATTCGTTGAACGTACAAGAAGGAATTGCCAAAAAAAGAATCAAAAGTAAATAAAATGTTAAATCTTAGCTTTTGAAATGACGTGCAAACATTTACAAAACATTTAAGTAAGACATCTTGATTAAGCCCAGACAAACATTGCATTACTAATTCATAGAATAATTATTTCACACCTCATATTTAATTTAAGTTTCTTAGCTTTAGCCTCTTTCTTTCTATATTTCTTAAAACGCCATTTTTCAAAGTCAGTGACAGTAAAAAAAGACAGTCACCAGAGTCTAATGAATAATTAGAATCATTATAAAACCAAAAGATATAAAAGCCGAGGGAAAACCCATTTTACTTCAGAGCTTTGTTCGTTTTAATAATGAACTAAGCTAAAATGCTTGGCTAAAATTAGAATAGAGAACAACGTGTAATTTATGGAGCTATAAATTGATATTATAAACAACCATTGATATACATACATATCAATACATATACATATCATTAAAGGTCAAAGGTACACAATAGAATATGGCTGCAGCTGGGCACAGAATAATACCCTGTTACCTTGGTGTTTATACTCATTATTCTTTCAGGTCGCTATCAAAACCCAGTACCCAGCGCTGACATAATGGAGACGGAGTCTCTGAATCGCAAGAATTCCTCCCGGAAGAGTTCCATTGTGAATGGAAACGGAGATGCCTCCGCTAAATTGACCAACGGAGATGCAGATGGCGGTGATGGAGGCGGAGGTGGCGAGGTGACGCTGAAGGCAAAGATGAGTCTCCTTAACGGCTGCACCGTCATTGTGGGTTCTATTATTGGATCCGGCATCTTCGTCTCGCCCACCGGCGTGCTGATGTACACGGGCAGTGTTAACTTGGCCCTCATCGTTTGGGTCATCTCCGGACTCTTCTCAATGGTGAGTAGTATTGTGCATCGCCCCCCGCATTAATTCGATTAGTGGGACAACGTGAGAGACTCATAAATATTGATAACCTGATATGCAAATCGGTCTTGGTTGTTCGATAACCTAGACACCTGTTGCTGCTCCATGTGTAAATAACCTGCTGGAAACAGCTGGTCTGCGTTGGGGAAGGAATTCCTAGGGGGCGGATGATGGAAAGGACTCTTCCATTTCATTACGAACGCTGACAACGTTCGACTGCGTTGCTTAATGAAATTATTGAAATTCCTGCAACCAATTCAGTAGTCCAACCAGCCTGCCGAGCCCCCTCACTCAAAGGCACACTCCCACACAAGCATGACAGTCCCGTGTCATTTGCACGCTTTGCGGCTTCACTTCTCGATGGTTCAATAAAATTACGTATACGCAGGGTGGCTTGGTTTAATAAAATTGCGTATACACAGCAAGGACGATGACAGATGACAACGATTGCTTTCTGCCGCAATGCTTTAAGGCCGAGGAAATTTCTTTTTTTAGAACAAATGGAAAAACACGAACAAACTTAATAAACTCAATTTATCAGACCTGTTTTATATTCCAATTTCAACTTTGTTGTAAATTATCTCTTCAAATATTTGTTTACTAGGTCGGTGCCTATTGCTATGCCGAACTGGGAACAATGATCACCAAATCTGGAGCTGACTATGCGTATATCATGGAAACTTTCGGTCCCTTCATGGCCTTCATCCGCCTCTGGATCGAGTGCATGATCGTGAGACCCTGCTCTCAGGCCATCGTGGCTCTCACCTTTAGTACCTACGTCCTGAAGCCTTTCTTTCCGGAGTGTACTCCACCGGAAGACGCAGCCCGCCTCCTGGCCGTTTGCTGTATACGTGAGTATCGATTCCATTAGAAATAATGGGCGGGGGCCGCAATCAATGCACTTGCGTACTTGACCTATAGATTAGACACAATTTAAATGCATCCCCTGAGTACAGAGCAAATAAACAAACTGAAAGAGTTTGCCATATCAGGCTTATCAGTGTGTCAGAATGGTACAGTGGGTGGTGGAGTAAAAGCTTTGTGATTTTGTTCGTTTTAGCTGGAACACAAATAAAAAGTGACTAAAGGGTTTAAAAATATTTGTTAAACAATACCTACGTTTTATATCTAAGACTTGTATACTCTTTTCGGATGTACGATTCTCCTATTAAAATCTCATTGAAAGCCAGAACACGTTTGGGTAACAATCAATCAAGTTCCCTGTCAAACTTTTTTCTTAAAATGCTTGTAACAAAACGTTGAAGTTTAATGAACTGCAGATTCTATTAAAAATGAAATACCAAGGTTTAAAAACGATTTTCCGATAAGCTCCACATTAATCAACTGGTTCAAATCCAACGTTTATTCTCAAATAGACTTGTTGATTCCGATTGTTAGTGTTTCCACTCATTACTTATTAAATAATGGTTTAATGGTGCGGAATCAAGTGCGTTCGCATGAGACAATAGCCAGGGCAATAAATAACGATTTGTCACATGAAAATCCTTGCATTATTACATCATCCACATGGTTCATTCGCATCTCCGGACTTATATCCGTATAGTTAGCGTGACTTTTAAGTCGCGACGTGGAGGCTCAAATGTGGGTTAAGCGATTTGCTCAATATTTTTTCATTTTCACTTGCAGTCGTGCTAACCCTAATCAACTGTTGGGACGTTAAATGGGCCACCGCTGTGCAGGATATCTTCACATACGCCAAAGTAAGTCAGAGTAGATTGGATTTCCCGGGGGTCATACTCACCCTTTTCTCCTTCCAGCTCTTCGCTCTGTTTATCATCATTGCCACTGGCATGTACCAACTATATCTGGGCAATGTCCAATACTTTACGTTTGAGAACACAGATACCAAAGTCACATCCCTGGCGCTGTCCTTCTACTCGGGCCTCTTTGCCTACAACGGATGGTAAGCCGCTTTGTCACGACTTTAGACTCCCATTGGAAGGACGTGAACTAATTGGATTTGTTTACATTGCCGTTGACAGGAATTACTTGAACTTTATTATTGAGGAGCTGAAGGATCCCGTCAAGAATCTGCCCCGTGCCATTGCCATCAGTTGCACCCTGGTCACTATTGTCTACGTTATGGCAAATGTATCCTTTTACACGATTTTGTCTCCGGATGAGGTGCTGGGCTCTTCGGCGGTGGCTGTTACCTATGCGGAGCGAGCTTTTGGAATGCTGGCCTGGACCATACCAGGTGAGATTCGCCAGGGGTTGTTATTTTCTTTTATTTATGCGTTTGTTTCTTTATAGTTTTCGTGGCCTTGTCTACTTTTGGAGCTGTGAATGGCATCTTGCTGACTTCCTCACGACTGTTTTATGCCGGAGCCAATGAAGGTCAAATGCCAGAGATTCTTACCATGATCCAGATCCAACGGTTCACACCCACTCCCGCTGTTCTGGCAATGGCCTTGCTCTCCATGTTGTATCTTACCGTGTCCGACATTTTCGCTCTTATTAACTATGTTGGCTTTGCCACCTGGGTAAGTGTTGAACAGAAACTGTTTTCTTTAAAATGTGTATTTACATTTTCTAAAATCTCCCTTTTAGCTGAGTATTGGAGTGGCTGTCCTATGCCTGCCCTGGCTGCGCTGGGCCCAACCCAATCTGCCGCGTCCCATCCGGGTGCCTATGGTGTTCCCCATTGTCTACTTAATCGCCACCATGTTCGTGACCGTAGTTCCGATGTATGCTAGTCCTGTGGAGACAGGTTATGGCATCCTGATGATTCTGTCCAGCATACCCGTCTATCTTCTGTTCATCGCCTGGAAGAACAAGCCTATCTGGTTCCAAAAGACCATGGGTAAGTCCATTGAGGCACTGCGTATGGGGGACAGAACCTCCTCTCCCAACTGCTTCCTGAGCTTCCTCTGATTTTTTAACTTCTTCACGCTATGATCCCCACCCGTTTTTAACATTCTAGGCGGACTGACGCAAGCCCTACAGAAACTGATGATGGTTGTGCGTCCCAAAGCGGCGTCAAAGGTTTTTAAGTTTGCTATTTATCCTAGTTTAACTTTTATTTGTTAATTTATTCATCTGCACTTATGAGATTGCCTGCTTAATGCACTTAGTTTTTACATTTTTTGTATCAAAGGTCCTAATGGTTTTTAACTAACTTTACTAACTTCTAAAGAACTTTACTCGATTTATACTAACGAACGAGAGTTTTGCACCTATAAAGTTTACTTTGCACCCTACTCTAGACAAGTCGTAGATTAATGAATTCCTGAAACAATTACTAAATTCCAATTTCGTTTTATATTTTCCAGTAAGCCTGACCCGCTTCCTGCAAAAACTGCTCATGGTACTCGGCAAGCAGACGAAACCAGCTCAGGTGTAAAACGAATGGAGATTTAGAATATCAGAATAGCCAACAGCAGAGGAAAGCATTTATAAGCCCACATTTAATTGCATGATGCATATTGTTTAGACAGAGTAAAACGCTTTTGTGTAGCCAGCCAATGATATACATAAAAAACACACGAAATTTCCAGGCCGCTGGTCGAAAAACGAAGTAAACTACAAACTACATATATTTTTTATATAAATGTGTATGTCTTAAGTTGAAAAAAGGCCCAGTGTCTAGTAGGCTTACCACACTGAAGCTCAATTAGCCACCAGCTCTGGACCCGGACTAAAAGCAAAGACTGTCAAACGAAGGAGAATTACAAGGAATAAAGCTGTCCAGGGCTGAACGTTAATTTGCATTATAAGTTTTAATAATTTAAATCAAGCTGCGCAAGCAGAGTTGTTTATGAAATTCCAAAAAACAAGGATTCAAAACTGGCAAACCTTTGTAACATTTCACACATTTTAAAAAGCATTGTATGCTCAGCTTTGATATAAAATTATAAATTAATATAAGAATTTAAGCAACCTCAAAAAAGGACAACGCAGATAAAGTTTACGATTAGATTTTATGAATATTTTAACTCACATTTGATTTTTCATTGAGTTCATTAAGTATAGCTTAGGTGGCACAGCATTTTTTTTCATTTGGTGTAAGATTTTATTTATCTTTAAGTTACTCAGTTTGCCGCGCACTTTGGCGTCAAGGTTTCATTTGTGCATCATAGACAGTCCTTCCTCTAACAACTGCCACGCGTACAAATCCTGGTTAAATCTACTTGAAGCTACCTTATGGCCTCCAAAACACACAGACCATCGCTCAATGCACATATCCTACCAAGAGAATCGATTCAAACTTGTTAAACGAGAACAGGAACATTGCCAACATACATATTAATACGAGTATATTGAAAATATCGTACCACTAAATGGAAATTGTTGTCTAATTAATTAACCATTTGACCTAGAATTGATTTCAACATTGATTAGTTGTTGTTGCTTTGAGTGTTTGACATTAACGGAGCAAATAGTTCCAGATGTTATTCATATAAAAATATTATTGCCTATTTAGCATTCAACTATTTAACTGTTACACATTATATGGAGCCGCAGCTGGGGAATCGTTTAACTATGTATTGTACTATGAAACATATTGTTGACAATAATAATGTATTTATATATAAATGTATATTATATTATATGTATACCCTTACGAAAACTCTGTCTTTCTCCAAATAAGAACGATTAAGTAAACATTTTTGTTGGTTTTTGTCTCACATAAAGAATATGAAGTTTATGTAGATGCTGCTGGGGTTGCTGGGACATCCAACTCCAACTCCAGTATCATCTAAATAAACTTCTATTCTGACAAATTTTTCGAATCCTGGGCAGTGATGAACTCAATCAGACTGTGCCGTAGATTCTCTATTTCACGCTGCTTCAGTTTTTTCTGCCCCTCGGATAACTCGTAGTTCTTTGTACTGATATAGACCTTCAAAGTGGAAGCATAGCCTGTTTTTGCGGCATCAGCCGCCAATTTCTCAAATTGCTTGGACACTTCTTCATAAGTTTCCCGGTTAGATTCACAGTCATCGGAATCCATCTGCTTTCGCTCTCCATCACCGCCACACTGATCATCCTCTGCACTTATATCCTCATGGATGGATCGCAGCTCCTTGCGGATGTCCATTGTCTTCTTTTTATACAGATTTACGAAGTGCTGCTCCATGGCGAGCTTTAGCTCCGCGAACTTGGAGTCAATGCGTCCGTACCAGTAGGCCAAGCCATTGTAGTCCTCTTCCGAGAACTTGGCAGTACGCCGCCAGTGAAATATAGAACAGTCTGTTACCGATCTTGCCGAGTTACGGCTCCTGGAGACTTGACTTACTTTGCCCAAGCTGGTGGAACTTTGGGACATGGATTTGGATTCTGCTTTCGACAATACCACTGCCGGCTGCTTCTGGGATTTTGTCAGTGAAGAGTAGGCGAAATCGGCTAGTTTTAAAACTTTTCTTCTGGTATCGCTGAGCTCGTTGGCCATTGGCAACTCAAACATAACCACCGCTGGTATCGGGCATTTGACATCAAAGGACTCCTTGAGGCAGTCATTGAGCAGAGTGCTCTTGCCATGCCTGCCCAAAGCTAAACTTTTAAAGAACTCTGTCACATCCGGTCGCAGCTCACTGCTGAAGATCTGAAATATCGCCAGATGGACCTTGTGTTGGTTTTGTTGCGAATCACGGAACACAAACTCAAAGTCAAGGTAATCGTCGCCAATTCCACGGGCTCGTACTGCGTTGAAATCATTGACTAACCACTGAAACAGCTCCCTGGTGCTTTGCATAGTTTTTCCGGACTGTAGAAGCCGTTGGCGATTGGCCACCGCCGCAGGGTCCACCAGCAAGTTCACCATGTCAAACTTACGCACATCGAAGTAGTCCACATTTATGCTTCTTATCCTGCATCGCAGCTCCAGCATCAGTTTGTCCACCTCCGTGACAAGCAGGCGGGTTAGTAAGTTCGGATTATGGGTCCTCTGCGGCGTAAGACGCAATAGACTCCCGTGACAACGCTGGCGGAACATTTGGCCCATGAATCCATTCAGCTCCATTTTAAACTGCGGCTCGAAATCATAACCAATCGCATCAAATTCCAGCTGTCTATAGTATCGCGGGGAATCGTTCAGGTTATCCACTTTCATGGCAGAATTCTGTAGCCGAACTAGCATTGATTTGTTGTCCAATAGCTTTATCTCGCCATTTAAATTATTTTCTTCGATGTAGTTGAGCCGCTTCGAATCCGAAAGGACTACCAGGACACGATGGATTTTCTTAATTGCCGGAGTATTGCTCATGGTTCTAATAATAGGTGCCTTCTTTAAGCAAAAATTTAATTTGACTATAATTTTGATTGCTTTAAAATAAATTGTTTATATTTAGACAGGTTAGGCGTATCTCAAATGGGAATGATTGAACGCTTCAAACGGGCGTATATCATTGTTTAATGTGTAATAATTATGTTACCGAAAGAAAAAACTTAATATTACAGGTAACAGTGAATTAGTGGAAATTTACGAAATCTTGATATATGGGTGTATTTTTAGTTCTGCTTGAATGCAAAACAATGGCTTTAAAAAAGTCTTTAAAAATTTTAATCATCCTTTAAAAAGAGGCCTAATAGGTAACGAATACAATCAAACGAATCACAGCGAACAATTCTTCTCAACCCAATACCTTTGTTCCAATGAGCCTCATTTCGATGCTTGAGTTTGGAATTGGTAGCTCATCTTTTGCGACAACATCTTAGACTACCTGTTGAAACCAAAGTTTGCATCAGTTATTACAAAAATATTATATTTTTAAAGAACAATTCAGTTTCTGACCTTGAGAGCTTGCTGGTTCGATGGAGTGCTGCTGCCTAACCAAGTGTAAACCAAGCTTTAGGGCAGGACATTTCAGACATCCACCCGGCACAAAGAACAAGCTTCACTATTATTGCGTTGCACAAGAAATTCATTCGTGTTCCCTCTGCTCTTCAGCACTTCCAACGGTAGACACAAAGGACTCAGGTAATGGAGTGGGATGTGCCAGGGCGCGTGGAACATCGATCGATCTGACCGCCCTGCTGATCTTGGGACGTTGATGGGGCGCCAATGCGTGCACAGACGGCATCAAGGTTGGGGAACTGGATATCGGGCTTCTCCGCATGTGGGTGACACTTTGCGGAGCAGGATTCATTCTCATGATCATTAGTTGCTGGGCCTTCTCAACAAACCCGTATGCTGCGTCGGCTAGTTTCAAAATCTTGCGCCTGGAGTCACGCAGCTTCGAAGTCATGGGCAATTCGAACACAATTACTGCAGGAATAGGGCAGTTCACATCAAACGACTCCTTGAGACAGACATTAAGAAGAGTACCTCCGCCACCATGCTTGCCAGGTGATAAATTCTTGAAGTACTTTATCAAATCCTGCCGTTTTTCACTTCGAAATATCTGGAAAACAGCCAAATGGATACTGCGTTGAGTTCTCCCAGCATCCCAGTACACAAACTCAAGGTCCAGGTAATCATCGCCTATCCCGCGAGCTCTCAAACTGGCAAAATCATTGATTAGCCATTCATACAGTTCCCTAGTGCATGTCAGGCTCCTGCCATTACGGAGAAGACGTCGCTGATTGGCAATAGAGAATGGACCTGCCAATAAATTAACCAATTCGAACTTTCGTACATCGAAATAGTCCACATTGATTGACTTCAAGGTGCAACCGGCTTCCATCATCTGTTTGTCTACCTCCATGACCAGAAGTCGTGTCAGAAAATTTGGAGTATAGGTCCTTTGTGGCGTTATTCGCAGCAAACTTCCATTGCAATGCTCTCGAAATATTTGGCCGATGAACCCGTTTAGTTCGGACCGCATCTGCGGCTCGGATTCCAAGCCAACCGCATCGAACTCCATATGACGATTTTCTGCTTTCCCTTCAGCATTCTTTACTCTGATCATTATTGAATTGTTGTTCAGTAGCTTAAGTTCACGATTCAAAGCATTATGTTCTTCATGACTAAGGCGCACGGCCTTTGTGAGGGCCACCAGAACACGGTGGTGTCTTCTGTTCGCCGGGCAGCTGCTCATGGTTAGCTTTTTTTTCTTTTAGGTTCTATTTTAATTTTGTAACTATAATTTTGACAGCCCTAAAATAACTTTTTCAAAAGATGACAGGTTAAGCAAAAGATAAATAAATATGAAGTGGAGACTTGCAGTTGAAGTTCACGTCCGGAAAGGGTGTCCTGCTGAAGGATAGCCGAAAGTTTCACCGACCTTTTACACTGGCTTCTGGGGAGAATAGTCCGAGTATTTTAGATTAAACCGCCAAAATTATAGCATTTATAAGCTTTGTCATTTACAAAACATCGTTATATCAAAGCTTCCGTTCTTGTTTTAATCGGCGTGGAATCGATAATGCTCCTAAGCATTGTTCAAAATATATAACGAGTAATTTTAATTATTAAATAAATATGTTTAGGCAATTTTGAAACTCTTTTATTTTCAAGTTTTCTTTAAAGGTAGTTTTAAACAATTATTTTTCATTATATTTTTAGGTGGTACAATATAATTTTGTCAAGTTTTAAAATAACAAACTATTACTTTTTGGTAAGTTATTTTAAAGTGATTATTATTGAAGTAAAAGAAAAATAGAAGTAACTTAAGAAAAGTAGATAATATTTAAGTTTCTCCCTTAAATATTGATCATTCAATTAAATTTATTTTCATTTAAATTTCATTTTGTCGCATATTATTTCCTATAAAGCTACCATAAAATTCAAAAGCTCCCGCTTTGTACGACAAAACGATAGCTTTTGTCTATCGAAATTCTTGCAGCACTAAACTCAGTACAAGAATACGCAAAAGTTTTCTTCATCTGGACAAAATTCGGCAAAAGATCAACAGGTTGTCCGATTTACGCAATAAAATCGCGTAAACCAGCATTGAAATATATAACGTAGTGAATCCCATTCGAGGAAATAGCCAAAGTAATGCAGAACAGATCTGAAGAAGAAACAGCTGCCAGGGCAGTGTCGGAAAAATTACACCGGCCGCAATTCTTATAACACGGAACAAAAGGAGAAAAAGGACGAGCAACCGTCATCAGTATTCGAGAGCACCCTAGATGCATTACAGGTGGCCAATTTTAATTGAGATTTGCTGAACAACGAACAGGATCAATGGCAGGAAAGGAGTCTTTTCGCGAGCGGCAGACCCAGGAGTTGGAGGTTATAAAGGCAAGCAGCTGTTGACTACATCTACGGTCAAATAAGTAGTGACAAGATACTTTGTTCTTTTTATATCGTTAGTCTATTTTTGGAGGCGATGTGGAGGACCTGAGGCCGCAGCCAAACTCAGCCCTATGGAAGCCCACGGACATCAGGATTCTGCTCACTCCTTTGAGGGACTCCTCGAACGGTCTGGAAGCTTACGTGTGCACCAAGCTGCATATAACCTGTCCCAACAAATACCCCAAGCTGTAAGATAGGCAGCTTCATTTATTTTTGTATAGAATTAAAACCCTTTTAAAATATAGGAACAAAAATTCGCTTCCCACTGTTATCAGTCATATCTTTTCATTTATCTTTCGACATATTTTTTCCACAATCTGTTAATTAAATTCTTAATTGGAAATGTGTTTCTTTTAGACCCCCGAAAATCTTGCTTGAGGATTCGAAAGGATTGTCTGACCAGCAATTGGAGGCTTTGCTCAATCAACTCCAAGCCCAATCCGAGGAACTACGCGGCGAGGTGATGATCTACGAACTGGCCCAGACAGTGCAGGCATTTCTTCTCGAACACAATAAGCCTCCGAAGGGTTCCTTCTACGACCAAATGCTGCAGGAAAAGCAGAAACGCGAGCAAGAGCTGCTGGACATCCAGAGGCAGCGGGAGTCGCTGCAGCGTCAAACGCTCATTGACGAGGTGGAGCGCCGCAAGGAAATGTTCAAGACTGAGGCCAAGCGACGGGGCGAGCCACGGCGCAGCATGAGCGAGTCCAATCCACGGCATCCCAGCTCTTCTGAGAGCTCTGAGAACTCTTCGCCTTACTACCGTGGTCACATTTACCCGAGCAAGTGCTTGGATCACCGTAACACTGAGACGTTATACTTCCATAAGATGGGGCGACAAATCCAGCGAGGATGTTGCTTAGGTAGACGTCTTTATTGTTAATTGAAAATCTCAAATTTTAATGTTTTTTTGATGATGCTTTTCTAGGACATTCCCAGAAGGGATGCATTGCCTACACGGGTATTGACATGCACAGTGGACAGATCCTGTACATAACCGAGTGGAACATCAAGTACTGCCACCTGGAGCAGCCATGCAGCGGTGGCGGCAAATGCCACTGGAGCAGTGAGCTTAAATGTGCTGGCAGTCATCGAGTGGACGAAGTCATAACCTCCATCGAGAAGCAAGTGTCCACCCTTTCTCAGTTGCAGCACAAAAACCTCATACAATATGAGTGCATTTTATGTATTAAGCGCAAGGAGGGATTGCTTGTATATCTCGTCCAGGATTTCTTACTAGGGACTAGTGTGTTTAGTATTTCCTCCTCGCTGGGATGGTGTATGGATGGGGCTCGCATGGTGGCCAGAGGGGTGTTGGATGCCTTAGTATATCTGCATAATAAAGGGGTATCCCACAGCCATCTGTTGGACAGCACAGTTTTCATGGACAACACCGGCAACGTACGCTGTACCGACTTTTCTCTCGTCCCCAACCTACTGGAGTTGCTAAGTGGAGCTGGACAGAGTAGTACCCGCGGGGATTTACCTGCTTTGGGTGCCCTCGTCGAGGGCCTTATGCCCACCAACAGCTACGAGATGCGTGACTTTGTAGACAAGTAAGAGTTGCCTAAACAGTGCCGTATAAATATTTTATAATTTATATTGTACAGATGCAACTCTGACCGAACGCTGTCCGCTTCGGAGTTGCTAGAACATCCATTTCTTCGTTTTTATGTGGACAACGGTCAACAGCAGTTGATGCCGCTCCCGCAGGAGCGACAAGCTAATACGGTTCAGCGTACGGGTCCAGCCATGCCCTATCAGATACCCACCCTGGCTTTGAGTCAATCTCGCCTTCGAACCGAATTTGAGGTTCTAATGTATCTTGGCAAGGGCGCCTTTGGGGATGTATTGAAAGTGCGCAACATTCTTGACAACCGGGAGTATGCTATCAAACGAATCCCTCTACCCGCTCGCAGTCGCCAGCTATACAAGAAAATGACAAGGGAAGTAGAGCTGCTCTCCAGGCTCAATCACGAGAACGTTGTGCGCTACTTTAATAGTTGGATCGAGAGCGTAAACGACGCCGAGGCTGCCGAGATGGACAAACTTATGGGAGGAGAATGGTCACAGAGTCAGCAGGAGCTCAGTGTGAAACCGGCCAAGTCGCCGCAGCTGGGACCAACTTTGGAGGAAGAGGAGGACGAAGAAGATAGCTCTTCCAGTATGTGGAATGCCTACATGTGCGGAAGTCCTTAGTTCAACAAATTTTCGAATAAGAAACAACTAAATTTGTTTATTTTTAGACCCTCTATGGAAGACACAGATTCGGATGGCATTGAATTTGTGGATTCAAACGGAAAGGTGGCCGTTTATGATGATGAGGAGGAGGAGGAAAGCTCCACCCAGGGGAAATCAAACTCGCCGCGGCCTCAGATGCAGGTCATGTACATTCAAATGGAGTTTTGCGAAAAGTGTACACTAAGGTAAGTTTTGGAAAAGATTTCTTCCTTGTTTAAGAGGCTTCATTCTCTTTTAGAACCGCCATCGATGACAATCTTTATGAAGACACTGATCGCCTTTGGCGTCTATTCCGAGAGATTGCTGAAGGTCTTTCGCATATCCATCAGCAAGGCATCATTCATCGAGATCTTAAGCCGGTCAACATCTTCTTGGACTCTCACGATCAGATCAAGATCGGAGACTTCGGGCTAGCCACCACCAGTTTTCTCGCACTGCAGGCTCACGAATATCCTGCGCATGTGCCTACCCACAATATCACCAGTGCGGAGGATGGCACAGGAACCGGTAAAGTGGGTACAACTCTGTATGTGGCGCCCGAGTTGACCGGTAATGCCTCCAAGTCAGTCTATAACCAGAAGGTGGACATGTACACTCTGGGTATTATCCTTTTTGAAATGGTCCAACCGCCCTTTGACACTAGCATGGAGCGAGCGTCCACCATTATGTCTCTAAGAAATGTTTCGATAAACATTCCCGACGCAATGTTAAAGGATTCAAAATACGAAAAGACGATAAAGGTCTGGGAAGAAGTATTCACCTTATGAACTCGATGATTTATATTAGGATTTTTCTTCATTTTAGATGCTTCGGTGGTTGCTTAACCACGATCCTGCCCAGAGGCCCACTGCAGAAGAACTTCTTATCTCGGACCTTGTTCCGCCCGCTCAGCTTGAAGCCAATGAGCTGCAGGAAATGTTGCGACACGCCTTGGCGAATCCGCAGAGCAAGGCGTACAAGAATCTGGTGGCCCGCTGTCTTCAACAGGAGAGCGATGAAGTTCTGGAGCACACGTATCACTTGGGAAGTAGTCGAGCCATGAAATCTTGGAACTCGGCAATCGTAATTGATGACATTGTGTCTCTTAACCCGGTTATCGAATTCGTCAAGGCCAAGGTGGTGAATCTTTTTCGAAAACATGGAGCTATTGAAGTAGATTCGCCGCTTCTGTCACCACTCTCCTCCAGAAACAGCAATGCCCACGCGAACGCCAATGCTGTGCACTTGATGACCCACTCGGGATGTGTGGTGGTGCTGCCCTGCGATCTGCGCACTCAGTTTGCTCGCCATGTGACCATGAACGGAGTGAATCTCATTCGGCGCTATTGCGTGGACCGTGTTTATAGGGAGGAAAAGGTTTTTAATTTCCATCCAAAGCAGAACTACGAATGCTCGTTCGATATCATTGCCCCCACAACTGGAAGCCATCTAGTGGATGCGGAATTATTGTCGCTAGCATTCGAGATCACCAGCGAATTGCCTCGGCTCAGGGAAAGGAATCTCACGATTCGCATGAACCACACGAATTTACTGCGATCTATCCTCATCTATTGCAATGTTCCGAAATCCCAATACGGAGCGTTGTTTGAAGGCACCATGGACTTTATTGAGTCGCGCATTTCGCGTTTCCAGTTCCATTCCAGCATCACGGTGATCATGGAGAAGTCTCGTACCTCGGCTCAAACTCTGATGGATATGCTGTTGGCTAATTTCTTACTGACCGGATCGAGGAGCAGTGTGGATGACTCGGCTTTGAAAACCCTAATGCGTGGCAAAGGAGAGGCTGCATCGTTGGCCAGAGGAGCCCTAAGAGAACTTGAAACAGTCGTAGGATTGGCGTATAGCCTAGGTGTCACTGTTAGTATTTTGAATCTTTAAATATTCTCCAAGTATATTCACACTTTGTATTCTTTAGTGTCCCATCCACATCTGGGCAGGTCTGCCCATCAGTTTCGAGCGTGCGAGTACCGGTGGCATTGTATGGCAAATGACTGCTGATCTGAAGCCCAACCGATCGGGTCATCCATCGGTTTTGGCAGTAGGCGAGAGATACGATGCCATGCTGCATGAGTTCCAGCGCCAGGCGCAGAGCTTTAATACAGCTTTACCCACACGTAGCGTGTTGAGTGGGGCAGGTTTATCATTCTCCTTGGATAAATTGGTGGCTGCCGTTGGTGTGGAGTACGCAAAAGATTGCCGGGCCATTGACGTGGGAATATGTGTATGTGGAACCCGTCCGCCTCTCAAAGACGTGACCTATATTATGCGTCTGCTGTGGTCGATGGGAATCCGTTGTGGCATAGTTGAGGCTGCCAGCGAATTGGGAGATGAAGCGCAAGATTTAGCGCGATTAGGAGCATTGCACGTTATCCTCGTAGCAGAGAATGGCTCCCTTCGAGTACGATCGTTTGAGAGAGAACGTTTTCAGGAACGGCACCTGAACCGGGCTGAGCTGGTGGAATTTGTCCAGAAACTACTGCGAGGTGATGGAATCAATCCGGCCACTGTAGACTACTCCAGAGAGTTTTCCAGCCAGAGTGTCGGTGGAGGTAGCAGTGGCGGCCGGGAACGAGAGCGCGGCGAGAATGGGCTCAGCACTTCCGGGTCTAATGCAACCATTAAAAACAGCTACAGCCAACTACCAAATCTTCAAGTGTCTTTCCTTATTCACGACAAGCCTACAGCCAATTACAAAAGGAGATTAGAAAACCAGGTGGCCCAGCATATGACCTCAACCCTGGCGCAGTTTATCAAAAAGGAAACATTTGTTGTTTTGGTGGTGGAGTTGCCGCCATCAGTAGTGAATGCCATAGTAGGAGCCATTAATCCCAGAGAGATACGCAAAAAAGAGACTGAGCCGGAAATCAATTTTGTGATTGAAAGGTTTGATGAGTTTTCTTCAATTCCAATAACATATTTTATAATTCCATATCGTTGCAGATTTCCAAAATACAAACGTTATATATCAGAAATAAATGACGAGGTTTTAGATTATCTGAACGATGCCAAGACACCAATCGTGGCCTTGTACAGCATTTCCGATTCCTATTATCGCGTCATCATTTAACCTTAGTGATTAAGTTAAGGATTGACTACTTAGTAGTTCAACCACTTATGAGTTCAAACTTTGAGTATCAATTGTCACAAATTCAATTTGGCCAAAATTCTACTTAAGTGGCTGTGTTAAGATGCCAATTAACAATTTATCGAATCAAAATTCGTCTCTGCCAGCCCTGTCTTTAATAATGTTGCAAGCGCAATGGTTAAGAATTAAACTTAAATTTAATTTAAATATCGATGAGAATTATAAACAGGGCTGCTATTTAAATTTAACTTAATTTTACTTGATTCAAAGTACACTATTTACTGATGCTGTTCATGCCTAAGTCAAAAGATTAGTTTAAAACTTAAGAAATGATTCCTATGCTTACTGAATCCGATTTTAGAAATAAAACTTAATTATACTAAGTGCGGGACTTTTGGTGGCATCCACCCATCCAAAATGAGGCTCCTCTTGCAAAGAGAAAAGCCATCGAAGAAGTCTTTTCAATCGAATTGCATCCCACAAGTTAATAAGGCGATCAAAGATCTGAGTCTTCATCTATATATTTTATATACGTAAATGTTTTTAACACGAAAAATGTATTCCCTAAAATAAAGTTGCATATTTGAACAAGTCTTCCCACTGGGATGCCTAACAAAGAGAACTGTACAACTGTCTTGAAACCGTGACTCCATGTCACTCACGTTCCGCTTTCTTCAGCGGACTTATTAAGGGTGCGGGCAATGCCAAGGGCCGGTCCTTGTAGGACCTTCCGGGAGAGGCGCATAAAACCGGAGACGGGATCGCGCCCAAAGTATTTGACCTGGATCTCTTGACCCACTTCCAGATTCAGGGCCGATGGATGGGCGATCTTACGCTGGTCAAGTTGGGAATTGTGAAGCAGCGAAGGTGGCATGCTGGGATATAGAATCACCATCACTCCCGTATCGCGAAGCTCCGTGATTTTGGCAGTGTATATTCCACCGAACTCCAGGTCCGGTACACGTTCTTTAACCATGTAACCCTCAATCAGCTCCTTGGCCTCGTCCATGGCCGCCTGTGAAGGTGCAAAAACGGAAAAGTTACTCTCGTCAGCGGCTGTCAATGTGGCGCCGGTCTCCAGGTAGATGCGTTTCATGTGCAATCCACTAGGACCGATCAACTGAGCCCTCTGGTGTGGTTCCACAGTGAGAGTCTCGCTTACGGGCCAGCTCTCTTTACGATATTTCCTAAAAGAAACAAAACATAATTATATCTTTCTTAATAACAAATAGGAGTTGCCCCTCACCTTGGCTCTCTGATGGCTTCACTCATGATGTCCAGAATCTTTGACTTGGCATCAGTGGCCTTTTGAAGCGATTCCATAACCACTTTCAAAGGGATTCCTGGGATCTTGAGGTCGGCATGGATGGCTGTAAAGCCCTTTTTAGTGCCAGCCACCTTCATGTCCATGTCACCCATATAATCCTCGATGCCCAGTATGTCTGTAAGGATGCGGTAGTCCTGCATGTGCTTGGTATCGTCGTTTTCGTATTTGGTGACCAGACCGATAGCTACTCCTGCTGCCGGAGCACTTACAGGGACACCGGCATCCATCAGGGCCAGTGATCCGCCACAGACGCTGGCCATGCTGCTGCTTCCATTGGATTCCAAGACCTCGGAAGTGAGTCGCACGGTGAAAGGATAATCGTGCGGCAGTGTCGGAAGCAGACCTCTCTCTGCTAAAGCGCCATGTCCGAGCTCCCTCCGACCCAAAGGACCGATTCGTCCAACCTCCCCCGTTGCATAAGGAGGAAACTCGTAGTGAAGCATAAAGTTCTTGGCCTTCAGGCCCCCACTGTCCAAAGCAGCCAGGGAATCCAGCTTCATTGCACTTTCCGGTGAATCAAGGCTCACCGTGCAGAAGACCTGCGTCTGGCCTCGCTGAAACAAAGCTGAACCATGAAGAGGCTTATAAAGATCCACCTGGCAGGATATGTTCCTCAACTGATCGTAACCCCTTCCGTCACACCGTTGCTCCCGCTCGAAGATCAACTCGCGGAATATCTCCCGGCTGGTCTGGTTGAATAGGTCGCCAATTTTGGAAGGCTCTGTGTCCGGAAACGAACTCCACACCTTGTCGATGACGTTGGACCGCACCTCGTTTACAGCGTTATCCCGGGAGATCTTGTCGTGCTGCGCATCCTGGAAGATTTCCCTCAGACGCATCTCGCACATGCTCCTGACTGCCTGCTCCAACTCTGGATCTGTCGCGTCAGAGACCTCAACTTCCCGTTTTTGCCGACCATATGCCTTTTGAAACCGCTCGATCTCGTGGATAATGAACTGCGCCTCGCGGGTTCCCTGCTTGATGGCCTTTAGCAGGTCCTGCTGCAGTACCACGTTTCCTTTTCCTTCCAGCATCACTACGAGGTTTTGTTTGGTGGCCGACACGACCAGGTCCAGCTGTGAGGATTGCAGTTCCCGGCGGGTGGGGTTTATCAGCACTTCCCCATCGCAAAGGCCAACTCTAAAATGAAGGTAAGATGGAAATTATTCAACCCAAAGCTGTCTGAAAGTTAACCGACCTTACGGCCCCGATGGGTCCGTTCCAGGGAATATCGCTCAGCGACAGGGCCATGGAGGCGGCGTTAATGGCCAGAATATCAGGACTGTGGACCGCATCCATGGCCAGCATGTTACACACCAGTTGCGTCTCAGTGCGGTAGTCCTTGGAGAACAGAGGGCGCAAGGAACGATCGATTAGACGAGCGGAGAGGATCTCCTTTTCCGAGGGTCCCATTTCCCTGCGCATGAAGTTCATGGGTATCCGACCAGAGGCGGCGTTCTTCAGTCTGTAGTCCACCACCAGAGGCATGAATCCCTGGCCGGGAGTGGGTTTCGCCTTGGCCACAGCCGTCACCATAACAGCCGTGTCTCCCATCTGGCACACGGAGCTTCCATTGGCAAACCGCGCTAGGCGCCCAGAACTGAATGTCAAGTTTCGACTGTGAAGGAATTTCATGTTGTGAGTTCCTGGTTGGATGTGGAAACTTTGGACTAGGATTGACTCACCCATTGCTGAAACTCACCTCCACTGATGGCCCCTCCCCAGTGGAAGTGTTATGGAGCTGTTTCTTTGGAGTGTTCTGTCTTAAATTGAGGCATCGGAGGCGGCAATTCAGCAGTTTTAGGGGTTTCCTTGTGGAAAGCATGGCCATTACCTAAAAAGTACCGGCAAGATCCAGCCACTACGACATAGAGATCCCCTGTAATGTTGGGTATTTAGCCGTGGGGATAGTTTTAGATATTCCTATAGTCTCTATTTGTATCTATACTTTCTATCTATATCTATGTATCTATGTATCTTTATTTTCAAATACAAATAAAATATAACTTGTGTTTTATAATTCTAAAAAAAACAGCTGATTGCCATATGTTGCCACAAGCTCTTCATTTTTCGAAGGTCTGGCAGCTTTAATTTGTTTTTTTTTAAATGGAATTTTACAGTAAAATTAAATAATAAATAAAATATAATTATTAATTATAAAATGAGAATTAAAAATTAATTAATTTAATTTTAATTTAATTTACTTTAATTGTTAAGTGCGACCGTATCCCTATCAAATAAGAAATGCCAGCTTCGCTCACGTTTCGGTCCCACTATCTGACAAGTGAGAGCTATATCGTTTGTTTTCGTCTCTTTCTTCGACTCGCAGCGTTCGGACGTGTTTTCGCGTCGTCGCTAATTAAAACCTGGCTCAAATCGACGGCTTCTGGGCCAAAAAGCTAAAGTCTCTGATTTGTGGTCGCTGCTGCTGCGTGTTCTGATCCGTGCGTCCATCCAGTCCAGTCCATTCGCGAGTGTGCGTTCACCGACCGACCGACCGACCGACCTGTGTGTGTATTGTGTGTAAAAGTGCCACAGTGTGCGCGAGTGTGTTGGTGAGAGCCGCCACAGCAAACCAAAATCGACAAATGCGGTCAAATTGAAAAGAAAAACAAAAAATCGTTCTATAAAAGCATTATCGGTGGAGCGAGGAGAAAAAGCAAAGCCAGCAAAGCCAAGCAAAAGCAAGAAAAGTCTGGCCAGAATCCCACGAAAAACGAAAAAAGCCGGAAAATTGCCTCCTAGGCGTGTCGTCGTTGCCCGCTGCCCGCTGTTCGCTGCCTCTGCTGCTACCTCTGTTGACGTCGCTGCTCGTGCAAGAGAGGGACAGGGAGAACGTAGAGAATTTCTTATCAACTCCCGCCTTCTTATCAGAACCGTTGCCGCAGCCGCAGATTGTTGCGAAAAAAGTTCCAAATAACAGAAATTATTAGGAACCGCCCAAAGGCTACAGAACTTGCAGGTGAATTACCATAGAAAATCAAACAAAAAACAGGTAAGAGACTCACTAAGCACCTCATTAGCTGACACCTTACCTTGCCTCGTTGCAGGTGCATAAACGTTTTCTTACTTACACACGCTTGCCCCGACGGGATAATTAATTGCATTACCTCCATCGATGCCATTGATGTCTCGCAACACTCTCCACCCGCTTCGCCACCCATTACGTTGATGGAAAGTGAAAGCAGGCGCTTATCAGCTGGTTCTTCTACAATTCTGAACATTTCTCCACATTTCTGCACCCTCGAATACACACAATCAAGCGAAACAAACAAACGTTTGAATATTTATAACTCATTATGCTAGACGCTCTTCCGGTTGTGTTATTTTTGCTGTCGATGTAGTCATCGGAAGTACGTTTGACCCCTGAAAGAGGGTAGATCGAGATTCACGGGAAATTTATGACCAAAACAAATGCTAGTGATAAGAGAAGAATGTATCATCGAAATATAGAATGGAAACCAGTTTTGGAAGTCATCCAAAATCTAACAGAATGACTCAATAAATTGGTTTAAAAAGTGTATTAAAAAACGCTCCGGTTTTATTGAAATGTTTTGAATATTTCTCTTTAAATTGCATTCTGTTTTTGTGTGTTTTTCCAACAAAACTCGAACCAATTAGTGAGACAATTTACAAAAAAATCATCATAAATCATGTTCAAGCTCCAGCCGTGCCATAAATTCCCGTTTCTATTTGCAGCTGACAAATGTCCGGCCATTAAAAATAGTTTTCCCAAATGAAACTCTGCCGCATTTCAAGGGCGACCCTCGCTGTTCAATATATTTCGATATTTTCGTTATCTTTCTAGGACTTTTTCAGAATCGAGTCGCGCTTTTCATTCTGTGATAAACGTTTCCGTTTTCCATCCCAAGAGTCAATGTTTTAGAGTCAGAAATGCTGATGCTGATGCTACCCCATGCGCCCTTTTCAACTGTCAAAACTATTGTCACTCGGAGCACTCGACGAAGGGCTTGCGTCACAGTTTATCGACTTTGGAGGCGCCCCTGCCAGACCAGGCAGGGTGACGTAGGCAATCGACAGAAACATGTGTATCCTTTGTAGCCTGTGTATCCTGTCTGGCACTGCCAAGACAATAATAAACTACCAAACCCCTTGGCAAATAGCAAATAGAACCCAATCAAATATTATTATCAATGGAGGGCAGGACCCCAAATGAAGCCCATTTACCAAGAGGGTTGGCCACACGCTGCTCTTTCTTGGCAGGATATTGGGATATCGAGATACCCAGTCCAATCCTTAATTCCAATCGGAGTTCAGGCCACGCCCCGACATACCATCATCGTCGCCTTCTGCTCTAATTTGGCGCGACTTTGACACTTGTTAGCCAATATGTTTTTGGCTCGTGTTAATGGCCCAACGGGAATTGATATTAATTGCCCCAGCACCAGCACCAGCACCCTGGCCTCCCCTGCGTGGGCGTTGCCTTTCGGTCAATATTGTGCTCACAGAATACAAAAAAATAGTAGCTGGAAATCAGCTTAAATCAATTTTTTCGTCGTTCTTGTGGTTTTTGTTCACTTGCTGGTCGGTCCAATCGGCTTAGCAACTTTTTGTGCCTGTTTTCGTTGTGGCTTTGACTTGGGAAGGAGGTCTGCCTGCTGCCTCTTTCCCTAATTAATCCTTGCATCCCCTATTGTTGGTTTAAAAACTGAATCGGGATTTGCCTTTAAGGTTGGAGTTCCCTGATCAGCTTTCAGGCACATCTGTTTCCCTATTTCCTGGCCTGGATTTCGCTTTTCCTTTTACGTTTCACAATAAAACTAAATTCAATTACAAGTTGCAGTGTGAGAGAGGCTTTCTTTTCATGGAAGTGTTCGTGTGAGTGTTTTTGAAGGAAAAGTTTCAGCAAAATGTGGTACAAGTTGTAGGAAATATGTAGGAAAAGTGTTGAGGGGAAAGGCCTTATTAGAAGTGAAAGGAGACACCATTCTCCAGAACGCAAATTTATATTCTAAAATAAAATTATTTTCTACAACTATAGGATGAGCTTTTGTACCTTTTATAATGCATTATTCTTCTTTAATTTAGAATCTTTTATAGTGATACAAAAAAAGTATTAATTTCTAACAGTCAATCTCCTTTCCTTCTTTTCTAGAAGCAGATTTCTTACAAATCCTCTTAGAAGGAGAACGCATTCCGTCTGAACACCTGAAACACCTGCCCAGTCTCCCTTCGTTTTGATAAGAATTCCTGGTGCTAATCAACAAGACAGCCCTGACAGCGACAGGGGGATGGTAGCAAACAGGAGCCAACCTGCCGTAATGACCTTGATAAACTTTCCTGCCATCGACAACTTCCTCTCCCATAGAGTAGAGGAACTTTGTGGTTGGGATTTGCTTTCCCGGGGAAAGGGAAAATTTTATTTGCTCATGTCTGCCGAAAAACGTTTTACATTCTCCCTAAAAAATAAATAAAAAGGAAAAACAATCGTAAAGTACACAGGAACAAAAAAAACTGTTTCTTTTGACATTTTTTCGGGACTCACTTCCTGTCTCCTGAATATCGTTCAGCTGGTGCCGCTTCGACGCTTTTCTTCTCTATTTATTTTTCAGATTTGATTAAAGACAAACCCTTGTCTAGTCACCTTCCTTTTGACTGAGTGTTATTGCCACTTTGTTGCAACAACCTTTAAACTTTGCCATTTTATGGCATCTCCTTGCCATCCGGTTCGAGGGAGAAATTGGATTTTTTTTTGGGTTTTGGGCCTCTGTCAACAGACAAATAGGACATCATGATCCATCAACAATGCCCGCCCGATTCCACAAAATTATGCAAAGTGTCATTGAAACTTTGCTAATGCAAATAGAACCCCGAGACCGGAGACCCGAGAAAAGGTGAATCTCTGTCGGCACTCGGCGTCTCCTGCACTTCAATACCAATCACTTGTGCATCGACCCTTCTGTAGAAACCAAAACCATAGCCGTAACCAGCAGCTGTAAATGCAAAAGAAGGCAATGCAGCGTTCCCTACACCTTGACACTGTGTTGGCCAAGTTAAGAGACTTGGCAACAGTGCCAAATGAAATGAAAAGGCACCAGGAGCATCGCTGCCAAGAGTTAAAATCAAAAAAATAGCCGAAGAAAAGCATACTCTTTACTTTGCGACAGAATAGGAAACATTTTTAAACCCTTTTTCAAACCTGTTTCTTATCTCATCATATGGGCTATGACCTTGAACTTAATCCAACCTGTTTTCCCGTCAAATTCGTAAATGTATTTTTTATTAAACATTTATCGTTATAATTTCTTCCACCCTGGACAGTCTGATTACCAAAGTTTATGACTAATCGGGGAAAAGGGTATATCGAGATTTTTATGCAAAAACTCGATGCCAGAACAGGCTTTGTCTGGGGCGAAGCGCGACCAATGCGACCAGGCGGGGATCCCGACCATACGTGTAGAATTCATTAATAACAATGCCCGGGTGCGGGGATAAAAGGGAAGTTATAGGAGCCGCTCGGTTACCAAGAATTTCTGTTTAAGCCTAATCCTGGGTGGTCTCCTTTATGCTCCCAACTTGGCAGCGAATTGTGGCTGTTATGAGAGCTGGCCAGAAAGGATATTGAAACCAAACAATAATGTGATCGAAATGTAATTGAAAAATACCTAACCTTAACCTTTCTCTCTGTTCTTCTTTTTCAGCCACGACATCGTCGGAGAAACGGACCTTTTCTAGAACCCAAACGTGAGTCTTTTATTTTATTTATGTACACAATTTTATCTTCAAAACCTATAATATAAGATAAACTATTCAAGCTTCCCTGCAAATGTTAAATTTAGATGGTTCTTCAGCTATAAATAAAATGTGCACTTATTTAAATGAATTGGCATGCATTCAGTGGCAACAAGGGTGCAATTTTCATCGATTCAAGGAAGCCTTATCATTTATTGTTTTTCTCAATAATCATCCGCATGTTTTTTATTTAGCTGTCAAATAAATCTTAAACCAGGCTCAATAAAAATATTCCTTTCAGCATCTTTTTTTTCAAACTGAGACAAAGTCATTTATCATTCATTCAGTCCGAATCAGAACGCAATGACAAGGAAATCATTGTGCAAACACTTTTAGTACTTAAGTTTATTTCAGTAACTTCATTGATTTCCATTCGATGAGAAGAGATTTTTTATTTAGCTAAAATACTAGCTATAATTATACGAATTGAAAGGTTTCCGTACGGTTTTATAAATAGTTTTTAATGTCGGTATGTAAACGTTGAATAACTTAAAAAAAAGCAACACAAAACCGATTTCTATATATGAAGTATTTTTATTTAATTTAGTCCTTTGCAATTTATTTAGACTAATTTTTGAACACAATATCAATCAATTGTCCACCTGTATTGACACAACAAAATGTTCAAGTTGTCGAGCTATAATTTTATTTAATTAAAGGTTTCAGTAAGATTCCATAAATACTTTACGTATGAATTCCAGCAATTATGATACAAGAATACAATACAATAAACTTTGCAGTGCACCTATTAATATGGAAAGCTGTATAAGAGGTACAAAAAATAAGAGATTTAATATTTAAATATCATTAATAGTCAGTGGATTAAATGTAATCGTAATAAAATAATGAAAATCCTAGAGAGATATAATTTTGTTTATTCTTTTCCATTTAACAATTCTCGTGTAAGCTTTTTAATGGCAAAGCACTGAGACTAGGATCCTCTCGAGTGTGCTGCGTTCTTATTTATTCTTATTTATTGTTATAAATTTTTAAGCGTTTGCTCCTGCTGCCTTGTGCTTCCACCTCTGGAAAGTTGGCTCCTTTTGCTTCTTGTACAACGTTGACAGTCTGACTGGGCGGGAGAGGAGATACAACATTTGTTTTATGCAAAAACAACGGCTTTTGTTGATTTTTGTGCTCACACACAACTTTTGCGAAGGTAATTTGCCAGCGACGCCTACAACAGGCAATGGGTGGGTGGATGAGGTGACAGTATGAGGTGGGGCCGTGGCAGCTGGCAAAGGCGATTAGCAACAAAAAAAAGTAAACTTGTTAGCAACATATTTTTTTGCCTTTGTGGATCGAGAAAAAGTTTCTGTTGCACTTTAAATTCAGTTTGTTATTCTTTTTTTTGGTGTCTTGTGTCGTGTGTTGTGTCCTGCTGTTCCATTTCTGTTATTTTTACATTGCACTTGTGGCAAGTTGATGTGGCACTCGAAGTGACAAAGAAACTTTGCTCAGCTCAGCCATTCCCTTCCCGACGCTTCAGTCACAGTTGGGTGTATTTTCTCACAGCTGTCATTTGCCAGAATCGAGCATTTACAATTCCTTTCCATTTGGCATTCGCGAGAGCTTCCATCGAAGTCGTCCTGGCCATCGAAGGACGCGTCGTAACGAATTTTGGCTGAAATGTTTATGAGCTCATAAATTTTGACACAACATTGTCAGTCGGATACCTGGGGGTTTGCTTTCCTTTCGCGTTTCTTCCGTTTTTTGTTTCTCGTTTTTTATGCGTCTGACAACTTTTGGCACATTTGTCGTACATCAAATTAGGAGCAGAATGCCCGACGGCGCGAAATGATTGAGCATTTGCATTAAGCCGAATCCACATTCCAAACTCGCAAGGAATGTAACTTTTTGGTCGAAGAACAAAACCTGACTGCCAGAATTCACTATAATTTATATGAAAAACAGCTTTTATTGGCTTTAAAATGGAAGTAACTTAACTTTATAAAAGACAACCTTCTTCACAGTATTTAACATTACTTTAACGGGGAATAATTTTAAACTTAATTGACATTCAGCACAAAAACCTGCAAGGAAACCATTAAGATCCAAGGGTATCCACAAATTGGCCTTGATTGCGTGGACACGTCATCATTGTCCTTTGCTCAATTTGCAGTTATATTGGTTAGCCAAAAGCCACAAAGAAAGACAACAGTAAGTATGACCGACTGGCGGACCGGCCGACAAGGGAAAAACTTTGTGCAAATATTGATTCAGTTATTCGTTCGAGTTCGAGTTCCATTTTTATTCGCCCGCCTGCCAACTCGGGTAAATAAAGAGTTTTCAAATTTATGCATATGCACGCCAACTCAGCTCTGGTCTCAGGTCTCAGGTCTCAGGTGAGAGCCGTCGTCCTCATCAGGGTCTGAGCTCCAGTCGCGCCAGCGTCATCATTTGCTGTTGGTTTTGCTGTCGGCCTCGGTTTCGGCTCGGCCATTTGACCAGGTCCGGTGACCTGGCCTGCGACTGGCATTTACTTAACAGCCTGTCCAGATCCTTGGACAAACGACTCCTCTACACTACAAGAAATTTAGGTACCTGTAAGCTAGAGAGATTTTTTTTGAGAGAGATTTGAACTATTTTGGATATCCAAGTGGATAAGCTAAATCATCATATTTAATGAACTTTTTAATGTAACCTAAAAAAGGATAAAATGGTAATTCTTGTAACTAAAAAGTAAACATTTAAGATCGTTAAGTTTTCAATAACTTTTCGTTGTTGCTTGATTGAAAAAGTCATTTGGTAAACACAACCTTGAAGTGTATCGATTTTAGAGAATCCATCGAATGATACAGGTTTTGGGGTGAGGACCGAACGATGGAATGAACTTTGTGTCATTAGGGAAAAATAGAAAAATGGGAAAAATGGAAATTTTTGTAGCTGCCGATTCAATCCAGTCTGATGGACAATCGGTTTACGTGCTGGCATTGCCATTGCGATTGCATTTATGATGGCTTTTGCCTGAAATCCATCGAGCAATACCTAAATCCGTACACTTTTTTCTGTACAGACGTGTGTTCGAGTACGAGTACATATATGAATGTGCCCTGATTGATAAATTCGTTAGCGAGAGTATGTAAAATTTAGAGAAACAAAAAGGCACAAATCGTCGGATCGATCGCTGTTCGATTTGTTTGTAGTTCGATTAGTGAGGCAAAAATGTACACGAATCGTGTGCTGTTTTCTATATCGACTGTAATTACGACATTTCTTTAGCTATCTTTTAGGTTTTTATTGCAAAAGCACAAAAAGATCCAAATGACTTGACCAGCGAAGCCGAACCAACCATTCATAAAGCTCTGCAGCAAAAAAACGAGCATTTTACGCAATCGACAGCCTTGTGCCAAAAAAATATAATAATATAGTAGTAATAATGCGCAAAAATAATAATAATAATAAATGACCAGCGGCAACGAGCTTGAGCCAACGGCCAAATCAAAAATAAAATGCCACTAGTTTATTTACATCAAAATCGCATGCACTTTGTGTTGAAAAATCAATTAAAAGCATCGGCCGTCGCCGGCAATTAATGCAAATGGCCAGAAACAAAACTAAATTAAGAAACTTGAACAACTAGAGAGACGGATAGGTATTTGAAAGCAATGTAAACACGATAAAAATATTTGAAAAATATATATTCCTAAAAGTAGGAATCGCATTTTATATATTGAGAAAAATTTGAATATCTCTGGTTCTCTGGTTGAGAGTTGTTACACGATTATTGCATTTCTTCAAATGTATACAAAATTACTCGTACGAATCGTATGAATTTTCGGGCTTTGAAAAAAGTTAGTTGGAATGGAAAGTCCGACGACACTCACGTGGAACTCAAAGCCGAGAACCTGTTTTTGACAAGGCGGCGCTTGGACTTGCTTAGACACTTTGGAATAGAATGATTAAATGAATGTTTATGCATTGTGTATGCTGTCGATTCCCAATGACGTCACTGTGACGTCAAACACAAACCGCTTTTATTTTTTGTATTTATTTCGTTTGCTCGCTGTTCCTCCTTGAATTTATAGCAGGTGGCGGGGATTGGGGATTGGGGATGGCGAATGGCAAACGGCAAACGGCGAATGGCGGCAAATACCAAATTAAAACATGTACACAATGTCAATAATACATCGTCATAGTATTCAAATGAAGTTTGACAGCCACAGAAACCACCACACATGGCGGTGCCGCAGAGATACCTGTAGACACAGGTGGCCTTATTCAACAAAAATAGACGTCGTCGTCGTTGTCGTCGCAAAAAAAAAACAGGCAAAAGACAAGCTTGGCTGGCTGGCCAAAGGCGACTCGCCGCCGCCGCGAATAGGTCAAAATGCGGGCCTTGGCCATTGTTAACAATGTGGGTTGGCAATTGTTACTCTTTGCCATTACTGCCTCGTTATAATTATAGCCCAACGTAGTTCAAATTTGCAACTCGTGAAGGAAGATGATCGGGTACACAATATATAGAATAAATATTCTGCCTTACTCTGCCTTGCTAATAAATATTTAATCAATTTATCACTTTTTTCGGTTAAATATAAAATTGGTTGACAATCATTTTCCAATAATAGCTTCAAGTTATTATCACAGCGACTGTTTAATTATTAATATTCATTGAATTGAAAATTACATTTTCCAAAGTTAATAATTAAAACAAAAGCTTATTATTTTGTTTGCTGCGGTTTACACGGCCATGTTTACATTTTAATGTAATTAGTTGCAATATTATTATGCAGAGGAAAACAAGAGCTGGGAACTTCGCAGAGCAGAGGTTGAGATTCGAATCTGTCGCTGCTGTTGTTTCTCAATGAGCTGGGGGAGGCCCAAGGTCTCGCATTAGAATACCAAACCCCAGATTCCGATCCCCCATGAATGGAAGGCTTGACGGAACCGTCTGGAACCGCCGTCGATCACGACGAATGAATGGAATTGTTCAAAGTGCCGGCAGCAGCAGCAGCAGCAGCAGGCGGAGCAATAACAAATTTCGATGCCATATTGTGGCGATCAGTTCAGTTATAAAACATAAATATTTACACACAGATCGAGTTTCATATATAAGATCGCAGGAGAATGTGTTACATTTTAAGCTAAACAGTAAAAAATATTAATTATCAGGAATATTATCTAATATTTTTACCTCTTTGAATCATTCAATAAATTGTTTGGCAATCATTTGTTATCATTTTTGGCCCAGTTTAAAGCTTAGCGTCCTTGAACTACTTCGATATAAGGCTGCTTTCAACCATGATTCATAGACAATACTTTAAGACCACACCCCCAGGCATCCAGGCACCTATCCCACTCGATATAACGATCTATATCTCTGAGAAATATTGCCTATGACCCAATTGCTTTTGTCGTGCGACGATAATTTTCACGCCATGCAA
This sequence comes from Drosophila vallismaia, assembly GCA_035047325.1. NCBI lineage: Eukaryota > Metazoa > Arthropoda > Insecta > Diptera > Drosophilidae > Drosophila > Drosophila vallismaia. The sequence continues at coordinate 11,995,499 of JAWNPU010000073.1, forward strand.
ATTAGGAGCTTGCTTATTGCGATTTAAACTTGTTTGTTTTGCTTTTGCTTCGCTCGCTTCGTTGTTGTCACTTTGTTGCGAACTTCTAATTGTATTTTCTAGCAAAAGACACCACCAGTCGCTGATTCATCGAACAAAAGAAATTATCACCTGATTATCATATGATGTCGGTCCGCCGCCTGATTCAGTCGCTGTGCAATTTGCATTTGTTATGAAAGTCAATTGCTGATTGGGATTGATTCGGGCCGAGCAATCGAATCTAATAAGGATTCACCGAAAGCCATCGCAAAAAGGCCAATGACTTGGTCGGTGCCAGTGGCAAGTTTTAAACTCTGGCTGCCTTCAAGGCGGCGGTTTACGGGAAAATTGAAGTTGAAGCACCCATCCCACGCTTTTCGCTGTTCTCATCCTTCCATCCAGAAACAACGAAAAAAATTCACTCAGAAGAAGCAAAGAGCATTTGTTCGGTTCGGTGGGGTCCTGTTTCTGGTCCTTATCCTTTTCTGGCAACTTATCCTGACTTGTTTGCCAGGTTCCCTTCCTCAATCCGTCTGCCGTTGGTTTTTGCAGCTTTCGCTCCTTTTGTGCTGCATACAAAAGATTTCTGCTCACCCGTTGCTGTTTTCCTTATTTTTATGTAACGTGTATTCCAGGGTATAAAACCGGGGTGGTCTGGCACTCATCCAGCCCCAAATCCCATGGAGTAATGCCTTGGCGGGGTATTGACTCTTCGGATAAAAGAAAGAAATGCATTTTTACGAATTTTATTCCCCCATTTTTGTGTTCATTTGCAAGAATTCTTCCCTTATTTTCTGGTCCTGGCTAGGGTGAAAGCATCAGTAGACAGTAGACTAGGCAAAGGGGCATATCCTGCTATGGGGTACAAGGATATATATAATTTCGGGAGGGTGTTTACACACTCGCCATTGAAATGCAGCCAAGCATCTCCAGAGCAGAGCGGAGCAGCTTCCGCTGCATAAATATTACGCTACTTGTGTGCATTCAGCATTCTGTGCAATTTATTTCATTTTACTTCCAACTGCCAACTGCCAGCTTAAACTTCAACTTCGTTTCTGGCGGGGCTCAAATTAAATTCTCTGCAAGATTTCAAAACGCACACCTCTTCGTTTACTTCGTTTGTGTCATGGTTCACTTGGTTAGTTGGTAACCCAGACATGCCCGAGTTCAAGTTCTCTCCTGTTTTCGTTGATTAGCAGCTGGGTTTTGGCAACAGATGCCGCCATGTATCTATATTTTCCTCTAATCGCAGATCTTTGACCTCTCTCGGGTGTGTCTCTTGCTGCCAGCTCCTGCTGGCCAATTTGGGAAGTTGCCAATTTCCTTTACATATAGCCTGATTTTGTCATTGGCCCAAACTTTGTTACCAAACTTTAATTGCAGCTAATTGTTGTGTTGACAAAAGCAAACTTTTGACTGAATGGGAGGACTTTAGATACATATTTTTCTCTTTGAAAGCTAAATTCTGAAAAAGTCAACATAATTTATAAGATTCCTTGTTCTTTTATTGATTTAAGCTTTTCATAATTGAAAGATGATTATAAAGTCTCTTTTTGCTTTCAAAAGAAACCCTCAAACGAGGCCAAACTATTGAACTAATGAACAAAATCTAACTTGATAGGCTTTTGCACATCCCAAACGATGTCATAGCTAACGAGATTTATAAATTTATTCCGCCTTGTCCCCATGAAAAGTATGGAAAATGTCCGAAAATGTCAGAAAATGGCCACAATTTGGCTCTGGGAAAATAACCAATTTACACAGACCATTAATGTCGTAATTTTTGGTTGGAAATTTGCAAATGCTAATTATTTTAGTGGAGGGTCTGGAGATAATTAATGCAAAGAGTCACCATTAAACTAATAGCTGAGAAATATGAGACTATTAATTAAAGCATTTTTTTGACAATAGATATGGTATGCTTTATACCATATTTATTTTTGAGTTTGTTAGAACTTCCATTATGGTTTTGGCTTTAGTGTCTGTGAATTTAGTTATTTTTTAAATTCCTAGCACAGGAATAGTTAGTTTTGTTTACCAATTAAGTCAGAATATGTGACTGGGGGAGTTGCAGTGTTAGGGAAAACTTTTGAAAATCCAAAAGTCGCGTTATTGAGTTTCGCTCAGTTATCAGTTCCAACTAACTGGCTAACAAACTAGTAACGAGGGCTGACGATGAAGTTCGCTCCCTTGAAAAAAGTCAAATAATGGCAAATAAATAACACAAAAGTGCTCCGAGCAGAGTTACATAAAAAAGGACGCACTCCCTCAGACCTCAGCAAGGGAAAACTTAAGGCGAGAAAAGTCAAGGCAACAAGGCTATTGGAGTCAAGTTGTTGGCCATTTCGGTGGCCGCACAGTTTGGCCGAATTAAATCCAGTAGGATCATAAACCTTGAGCGCAGTAACCCAGCAAATCCTCACGCTGCTTTGGCTTAAATTGTCTGAAAAAGGGTTTATGTTCATGACGTTTTATGAACTCAATGAGAGAGAAAAAAAGAAACCTTGGTCTGTAATCTACATAAAATTGCAAACAAGTATTTGGCCCATACATTCGTTCGGGAATTGTTATTGTGATTGCCTGGCTGCCCGGCTGCCTGGCCAAAAGCGTTTCGTAATAAGCTATCTGAACTGGCTCTGACTCTGGCTCTGGCTATGATTGCTGTTAACATGTCGTACAGTTTCCCCAGAAATTTGTTTTCTACTTGGCCCTCAGGCCATGTCCAAATAGGCGTGGCTGGGCAGGACATGGGGCTGAGCTGCGTCCCCTGGTTGCTTTGTTCCGTTGATTAGGGCCACGTACATTTCAATTAAAATTTCGCTCCCAGCACCAGAAATTAGGGAAAATCCCAAATCCGAAAACTGAAATCCAACAGGCTGTGCTCGCCTGTTTCCATTTCCCATTTCCTTCAGCTATCTTTCGGGCAAACTTCCTATTTTCGTTGAGAGTCACAGAAAGGTTGCTGTTTACAATTGAACGCGCTGGATCGGGAGCCATTAGAACATGCTTCCGCTTTTCACCAGCTATCTGTCCCTCGAATCTTCAATTCCCGCCTGTATTTGGCATTTGCGATTGGGAACATGTTTTTCCAATTTCTGCTTTGGTCTTAAATGCTTTCAGGTCCTTGACAGTCGGATATTATGTGTGCTGTCCTGTCCGATCAGAATGCTGAATCACACTTGATGCGGAATAAATGTTTTGCAAACTCATGCCGAAAGTAGATAGAGCATCCCGGAGATTATTAACAAGATAAATCTATTAAATAAATCTATAAAATATCAGAAACTTCCTAGTTTATCGATTATTTTGGAGTCCCCTTCCGATGTTAGGGTATAATTTTATTTTCCTTTCAAGTATCTGTGAGAATCCCCTTACCCTGCCTCAAATGCCACTTATTTTTCATGGTGTTTACGCTGATTCCTGGCACTTTTCCCTCGCCATGGCGCTTGTCGGTTTGGGAAGATGTCAGAGTGATGCGGCGGGATGTCAGAGTGTTTTCCATTTTTGCCAAAGACCATTTTTTATTAATGAAATCTCATGGCTCAATGAAGCGTAAACTCCCCTAAGCCTAAGCCATAGCCATAGCCATAGCCAAGTTCAAGTGTCCTAGAGACGAGGCCAAGAAAAAGCGGCCAGATCAACCATTAATGGGCCAGCTCAAGAGCCGTCCAAACGTGTTTTCTCCGTTGCCCATCAACGTTGTGTGGTAGTTGTTTGTTTTTGACTTGACCAGGATCTGTCAGACGCTTGATTGCCTCTCGCATTCATAATCCCCGCCCATTAACAAGGCTGCCCAAAATGGTCATGTTAATAGAATGACCTCTTCAATCATGGCCAGCCGTAGGCCATCTATCTAAGAGCTAATCAAAGCAAAACTGGCCTTCCAACCGCAATCCTTTTCGGCTCGCAATTAAAGCGATTCGAGTGCAAATTAACTTTGGTCAACCTCATATCCTTGCGATTGAATAATCCCGCGTCTAGTGCGGTCCTCGGGCAATAGGTCCTGCGTGGCTGTCTGTATTTGCCCATTTATTTGATGCAAACATTGGGTTGGCAGCTACACCCATGGATGGATTCAATGTCCGGTGGTCGCTGCTCTTAACCGAAAGCGAGTTTTGCTAACTACCACCAGAAAATGATTTCTCATTTTGGATTTTCTCTAGGGACTTTTGGTGATTGGCAGACACCGGAAGAAAAAGATTATTTTGAATCATTTCTAGCTGATATAGCAGTATATATTTTTTTCCAGTGTTTTTGAGGTTTCGGGCTGGTTCAGAATCTGTAGCTTCGACAGGCGACTTCATTACTGAAGTGCTCTATTCAATTACGTAGGTGAGCCGACCCAAATGAGGGTGGCCAGGATATCGGGACATCATATTTTATGGCCAGAGCCATACAGCGAGAGCCGAATTCCACGCCAAGGTACGCTTAAAGCCCAATTTATAACTGGGCCGATAACGCACATGCCACTCCTCGTCCTCGTCCTCGTTCTCGTCCTTTTCCACTTACACAACCGCCTCCTTCACACCGACAGCGGATGCTTGTAAATATTTAACTTGCAATTGGCTGAGTCCATATATCTTGCTGCCGTGAATCATTTACTTCGCGTTCGCTTTGAATATTTAAGCCTGTTTCTGGGTTCGCTCTCACTTAGCACTTTCTGTACCTTCGTTTTTTATCTATGGCATTATTTATGCCTCACATTTAGCACCGCTTTAGGTGTCACGGCTGAGAGACATTTGAAAATAAGTCCCAAAAGTATTTACTTACCTAGGAGATGCTGCCCCACGGAGGGTATATTAGTTCCCAGTGGAGTGGAGGTCCCATTTTAAAAATCGCAGATTTAATAATTCATGATTCATGTCCTGGAAAAGTCTCTTTAAAATTCCGTACTCGCATCGCGCTTAATGTTTAACATTATTTTTATGGTCTTTTATAATTTTTCCTCTTTTTTTCGGCTCGCTCTCTCGGCTCTGGGTGCAATAAATTTGATGATGGCATCGGGTCGCTGGTCTTGGCCTGCCCCAGAGGCACTTGACTCGCACTGGCATCAATATTGGAGGCACAAATGTAATTTAATGGACTTTTAATCTATTTCTTTACTGCCACTGATCAAAGGGAAGAGCACAGAGCAGGAGCCACCGAAATATTTTCTAAAATGTCGAACACGAGAAAGAAAAATGTTGATGCATGTTACCGAGTTTTTTTTTTCTGGCTAAAAATTTCATTAGCTTTTTTACCATTACTTTTTTTTCAACGCTCACCCAAAGACTTTACAGACTTTAATTGCCTGTCAATGTTTTTTTTGTGGCAGCGCATAAATCGATTTTTAAGTAGCTGAGCACAAAATATGCTAATCAGGCAACAGTTATAAACGTGGCAGAAAAGTGCGCAAACGTGCCTAGAAAGGACTATCAAAACAAGTCCAAGGAAACGGAAATCTCTAATGCCCAGGAGTTCGCTTTGATGTCTTCAAAAGTCCACAAAAGGGGTAGAAGTTTTCTTTCTTACATTCTTTCTGGTAAGATAAAAGGACATGGCAGATAATGAAAACGAAACTTTACTTTTTCAACTTGAATTTGAATTCTATTTTTGATTAAAATTGACATCAGTTTGCTTGGTAACTTTTGGTGAACTGCCAATTATTATGACCTTACCACGAAAAATCATTGGAAAATATCAAAAACGATTCTCATTGAACTAGAAATGTGATGACTATCCTGGAAGCATAACAAATCAATGAAAAAACATTTTTATTGGTGTCGACAACATGTAGAGTGCTGAAAAGTATGCTTCGATTTTGTCCTTGTGGAAATTGCGTATACGCCCTGTGGCATTCCTCATAGGCTGTATCTCAGTTTTCAAAAGCTTTTGCTCCATTCCATTGAATTAATGTTCAAGCGGCTTTAAAGGCGATGGCAGGAAGGTAACCACATTTCCTTGGTTTCCATGTCTTATGTTATATTCATAAATCATTCTCGCATAAATATGCGATGGTCTTTTTGAATTGTTGCATAAGTTTAAATACTTTTCGGCCGTGGGCGGAGAAACATTTGCCGAGCCGCACACAAGTGCCCTGCCCCTGTTTGTGCGCCTATTGAGGCATGAAATCTCTCCCCCAGCATCCTCTACGCTTTTGCTTTGTGTTTGTTATTGTTCCAGGGCGCTTCGGCGGCAATATGTTTGCCTTATTTCACTTTGTGTTGACAGCAATGACCCACATGCATAAATCATAACTTGTTCGTTTTGCACACACTCATCGTCCGCCCCTCTCGCACACAGACCAAAAGGGAGTATTCCAAATTTTCGGGTGAGAATGGCTTTTCGAAACAAGAAAAAATTACTTTTCCAGCTTGGTAAATATTTTTAAAGTCAACTGACACATTCGGCCCTAATCAAATAAAGTGAGAACACTTTGTGCAAGAATTTAAATGCAATTTATTAAAAACGAAAAACCGAAAAACCGAAATTAGAAAAGAGCGTCGAGTGGAGTCAAGCGTTGACAGCGTTTTGGGAAATCAAAAGGAAGAAACATGAATAAGCAACGAGGAAAGCTTCTTTAGAGACATCCATATGTGCAGAGAGACCAAAGGACCAAAGGACCTTTGCATATGCATATCTGAGCAAATTATGCATGCAAACAGGTCGAAACAGCAGAGCCAGAAGATCCAGCAGGTACACAGAGGAAAGTATCACAAGGAAGTGTATTCGGGTAGCTCCTTTTTCCTAATTTTTTCCTGTGTACGAAAAGAGCACAAAGTAAACAGGATATCCAATGCTATCTAACGCTCCAATGCGCATTCTGCACCCACTTTTAAGTGTATCTCGGTTTCGTTTTCCTTGAAGCATCTGAACCAAAGAATGCGAAACGTTTCCAATAGAAACATACGTGCCTGGGCCCTCAGCTCGGCCTTGTAACTGGAACGCAAGGAAGCCGAAACTCAATAATTTCCAATGCAGGGCAACTCAATAGTTAAACCATAATTCCTTCCTCCTGGCTCTATACTATACCAGCAACCCTTGCAAGAATGAAAAATGAACAGTCCAGCAGAGGAAGGTGGAGGAAAACCCATCCCAACCCAATCAAGCCCAATCTCAACCAGTCAACAAGCTCTGTCTCGTTGTTTTCTCTCTGATACCGCGTAGCTGTCATGCCAGGAGAATTTAGGAGAGACGAGGAAAAGCTGTGTCCTGTCCCTTGGCAGCTGCACTGCCAGTGTCCTTGCTAAGGGTCGATAGGATACAAGTTGACCAAACTGGGTCAGTTTTGGCCAAGTTGTTGGCGCGCAAATTTATTGATTGCAATCAGAAAAGTGGCATTGTCTTGGTTCTAGCAAATGCCAAATCTTTACATACTGTTTTGACGGTTTGATTCAGCATTATTTCTTAGATTATTGTCTTTTTATATATCTCTAACGAAAAGTTGATGCTGATGCATATCACAAGTCACTCGTGTATCTTCGAAACCAACCGCAAGTGCCTAAGAACCGCATGTTTGTGGCTTTCCGCAGCCCCATGCCTCGATTTTCAAACGCTAATTCTATTACATTATTACACAACACCTACTGACACGTATCTGCGGTCGACTGAATAGTTAAATATATACAAATACGAATCGGATTATATTTGCCTGTCAAGCGGTGGGAAATCAAGTAAGTGCTGAGTTTAGCACGAACCCTAAAAATGGCTAATTTTCTCTGTCAAGTGAGAACTAGATTTCGCTGGAAAAGATGCGTCAGAGTTTTTTTTATCGATTGCAAGCTTAAATGATTATGAATTACACAAAACCATAAATACAATAGTTAGTGCGGTCAAAACAGTTTGTATTTTTAAAAAGCTTTTAACTATTTTTTACCTTTATTTTTCTTCTAATTAAGTTTTGTTTAAAAAAAAGTCAAAGCTGCTTAAAATGCTTGGCATTTATAATTCCAGACACATAATGCAGAAATAGGAAAAATGAAAATAAAAGCAGGAAAAGCAGAAAAAAAAACAGAGAATAGAAGGCGGAGAGCTGATTAAAATTTTGCAGCGACCGCAAATTAAAGCGAAAACATTTCGAGGGAGTCCGCATGCATGTGTGCTAGTTGAACCTCGGGTTCGGGTCACAGGCGAAAAACATGCGATACGAGCTGACTTGCTATTATGATTGGAAGACTAAAAGTTGATCCTTTGCCCGGCAGCCAACCACTGTGGCAAGCCACACCCAGCCCAAGTAAAACCCGGAACCAGGCGCTGAGCCACAGCCCACAAAACAGATTCGGTAAAAATAATCAAACTAGAAAATCAACCTAGAAATTCATTAAATAAAATATCAGGGTCTTTTTTTAATAACGTATATGGATTGAAAAAATTAAGTAGTTACAAAAAATCATTTAGAAAAAGCATAGATATACCTAGAAGCTAAGGTTATCCTTGTTCTATCGGGATAACCCCAGCTGTGCCGTACACCCACCGGTCTCATGCACGTCCAAGTTTAACGCAAATAAATTGCACATTCAGAGCAAAATTAACATGGCACTGAGGGGTATCAGCTGGAACTGGGTGGAGCCATAACGAAGCTTAAACACAAAATATGCGAGGACCAAAAAATACAAGGCGAAAACAGCGGAAGGCACCACGCGACGAGGAAATAAAAACGAAAGCTTTCCAACTTTTTTTGTTACCCGGATTGCGTTTTTGCCAGCATCAGCATCAGCAACGAAATGCAGACAGAAACAGGATGCAGAGGACTTCATAATTTACAAAGTCGAGCAACGCGCTGAGGATATCCGTTTTGGGCATTCCCATGATTGAGGTTGCCCCACGTCTATGTCTGTATCCTCCGCATTCATGTCATTCATTTGCCTACTTGGCTATGCATGGTCCATGGTGGATTCTAGGCAGAGATGCACTAAAAAAAAAGGTCCTTTCTTGTTATAATAATATATTTGCTTGGAGTTCAACAGAATTTCCCTCAGTGCCTGCGCGAGAGAAACATCGCGTTTGGCATTTAAATTGATGTATTCCGAGGCTCAGGCTTTCTGGCCATGACTGTCATAAATGTGATAAGGGATGATATGCCTTGTTTCACCGCATCCCTTTATCCTGACATTTCGGCCCGACTGTTTTGTCTTTATTAATAAGTCAATAGCCTGAATGCTTGAGGCTGCTTACGCCGTCCCCATGATGGCAGCTGCTCTTCTCCATAATTTAGTTAATGCGCGCCTAAACTAAGGCCGTTGTCAGACAAGAACCCCCTCCGATGGGCTTCTCCCTGCCAAATCACAGATGCTTGTGCCCAACAAAGTGGGGCAGATAGAAGCAATTTGGCTGCGAGACAAGGTGACAAAGGTGTACGTAATGTTGGTCATAACAAAGGTGGCTTTGAGGCGTGTTCAATGTGGCATGTGGATGCCCTGAGGATATTTAATTAGATGGGAACGAAAAAGGCTTATGCGAGAGTACAGTCTAGGTACACACAAAAAATTGGATACATTATTTAGGATTATTCTACGAGTATTCCTGAAAAATATAGAATGAGGCATGAGGCAGGGTTCGGTCCCAAGAAAACGACATTAGCTTTGTTGCCACTTTGGCAGGAAGTGTTGAAAAGTAACGGTAACGCTGGCGCTTAATTTCGTTATGAGCTTCATGCACATTTTCGCCATTTTCACGATTTTCGCCATTTCGAAACATTTTCATAATGGCGTCTCCTGCTGCAGGCAAGCGTGGCACGGGTGGCAAGCGTGGCACGCGTGTGTATGTATAGTATGTGGAAGACTGTATGTCTGGATGACTGACAACATCGTTTGGCGGTTGAGTTTTTTATACCGGCATCGTTGTGACAGAGGCATTCACGGCAATCAGGCGGGCCTAATGGCGCAAATGTTCAATAAAGAGGCTTTTAACGTGCCCTTCCGCTCACTCTCTCGTCTGTGTCACTTTCTGGTTTCCTCTCTCTTTTTGTAGAAGGACTAGAAAGGATGCCAGGATGCTGCGCGGCTTGTCAATGTTTTGGGGAACTGCCTTCGATGTTCGCTCTTTCGTAGGCAATAGAAGGCACTTTATGAGCTGCTGCACTGATAAAAAGAAACTACTCTTTTAGGGAAATCAATCACTGATTATTCTCAGTGTGGTAACAAAATATATAGCTGTATAAATGAAATGGCCATATTCATGCCCATTCGAAGTCTGAATAATGCATGGCAGCAGCAGTAAAAGTTATGTTTATTGGCGCACAGCACAGCAGAGGCGCACAGTTCTGATAAAAGCTGAAAAATATATATGTATATATTTAGCTTGATTGGTTCCACCCTCCCATCTTGGGCCTGTGGCACGATTAAATTCTTCTATATTTATTTGGCTACGCATTTCGAAAACAATTAATTTCGCCTGACTACAAAAAAGTGGCCTGTCTGTCCTTCCGCGATGGCCGCTTCTCACTCGCCTCGCACCCGCTGTCTTGTTGCCTAATGCTTGAAATTTGTTTTGAAAATAAACACTCGCATGGCCACACTTTCATGCTTTGATTGATGTGCGCCGAACTTCCAATGCCTCTTTTTTTAAGCCTCCAGCACATGGTGCGGTTTTTGGTTGCCGGGCCATAACAAAGCATCATCATCATGAGTTCATTTTTAATTAAAAATTGCGCCAAATCCAATTCAAAGGAAAATAACGTAGGCTATAGCTTTGTGACGTGATAAGTGAAAACTTAGCACCCCAGAAATCATCTGGATGCCATATAAAAAGCATAAAAGTTTATACGCTTCGACTATGCTAATACTATCACGCACTTTTGGAGAGAAGAAAACTTGTGTCATTCAATTATTTTGCTATTAGTTGGTCGTGACACTCCACTTTGCAACGAATACCCACACGTTGCAGGGATGTGGTCATGGTCCCTGTGTCAGCATCAGTCTTGGTCTGGCCGAGAGCTTCAGATACAGATACCTACGCCCCTTGTCAGTACGGCCATGATTAATAAATGCGACACATTGTCGACCGCAACATTACTGACACCTCCAGAAGGCAACCACCTCCATGCTCCCGAAGCAATCACCAAGGTGGGCTAAATATGCTGTGGCTTTACTGGCTGTCCCTCGTTCTCCTTTCTGGAGACTATGCACAGGAGAAAACCAAGTCAAAATACAATTTTAAAGACTTCCTGAACGAGAAAACTATTCCCAGTGTAGGTAGTGGGCAAACCTGAGCTCTTTTGTCACAAACAGGTGACAAAACAAGCAGACATAACGTGTACTAACTTTTTCCTAATAGGCGGCCACAAGGTGAACGTAAACCACAAACATCCAAAGATAAATAGTGATGTGGACATGTGAATATTTAAAATTTAAGAGCAGTCAAAAGACTCCGAACGTGATGGGAAATGTAATTAGCTTCGCCTAACAACCAGGTTGTAGTTGTAGAATTTAAGAGAATGCTAATTAAAATTCCTGTAATTGTAAATCTGTGAAATGTCGTCTCTTTGACTCATTTGAATTCATGCTAAAAGGAATTTCTTGTGCGAACCGAAATAGTTCCTAAGGGCCAAGTTAAATGCTCCCCACTGAACCCGCATGATATTTGAATGACCCTCTCGCCCATGACCGCTTGTCCCTTGTCAAATCCAATTAAATGAGATATTTATACCGCTTACACTCTCCTTGCAGATTGAAGAAAACCAATTGGCCCGCAGTTCCAAAACGGAAAGCATTCAATCAAGCGAAAATTTGCCCAACTTCAAAAAAGGGCACACCACACTTTCGGATTCGCCGGATTCGGATTCAAATCTTGAAACTAAATGACGCCTGTGTCTGAAACCCTGCTCTCACATACCGCACCGCTGGACGCTAGACGACGGCCACAAATTAGCCAACCAGTCGAAGATTTCCAAGTCCAAGTCCAAGTTTAGGCATTAAGGGAGATCTGAGTGAAAAGGAGCAGAACCGTAGTGAAAGCTGGATAAGCATTGAAAGGACTGCCCAACAACGTGTGTGTGTTTGAGCGTCGGCGACAAATTTTTCGAGAGCGCAAAAGGATTCATTAAAAAACCGCCAACCTGGAACTAATGGAATTAGAGAATATTGTGGCCAATACGGTCTACTTGAAAGCGAGAGAAGGTAAGTTCTGAAATTTGCATTAAGATGTAACACATAATTCCTTTTTCCCAAAGGACTTGCTACTTTTGAAGCTTAAATTTTAAGCTGTTCAATTAGTCACTAAAGTCGAAAATAAATTGCCAAGTTAAGCCTTATTCATGTCGTATTCTATGCCATATATTGAATGGACCAATTTAAATATAGTTCCTTCCTTGATTGTGTCACTTCCAGGCTCCCAATTCAATAGTCTCTCACAATATTCAATAGTGTTATGTTGTTGTGGGGATGCCACATCCTTGGATCCTTGGAGGGCACGTTCTGAAGTGGCCTGCCTGTCACCTTGTCATCGATTTTTGGAGCCCTGCCTTCCTGCCCGGGGGTGGTACGTTTAATTGTAGGGATTAAAGTTTGTCTCCGTTTTCCCTCCAGTAAAAAAGAGGAGATGGGAAGTCCTCTCCGATATCACCCCTGGTGCCGTGGTGCCTGATGCCTTCGCCTGGTGCTGGGCTTTATCTAAAGTTAATGAAGCGTTAAATGTTTGCGCTCCAGCAACTTATTCATTTTCATGCTCCATGTTGCCGGGCTTTAAGTGCTCTATTGGACGCTCCCCGACGCACCCGCAGATACACTTTACTTCGTTATCGAGGTCACACTTCGATTGCAAGACCCAGAAGCCCCAGCCTCCTTTTTATCATCAAGTTCACTGCCATCACTGCCAAAGAACTCCGCCCACTCCGTTTTCGGCGCCATTGTTCTGTTTATTTACAGTAAAGTCAACTTTGGCGATTAGGTCTCGCCAAATTTATGCAAAGTTATGCATTAAACGTTGAAAACAGTTTATGCAAGCCAGCTGTAAAGCTGTAAAGGTCACCTTCAAAGAAAAACGATTTCGAGATGCGATGCATTAGACAACATGTTGCAGTATCCTTTTCTTTTCTCTCACAACTCCCAACTCCCAATCAAATATTTCATTTTAAATGTTATTTATTTTATTGCTGTCTGGCCGATAGTAAAAGCCAACCCCGGATCCCGGACCCCGGACCCCGACCAGCATAGAATGTATTTGGCAGATACTTTGGTTCGTTTGCTTTCAGGCCGCCTCAACAGATTTAAATGACAGAAACGTGCGCAAAATTTCAATTTGTAGTAATGTAATATTTTAGAGCAGAGCAGAATGGAACTGGGAACTGGGTCGGGTTTGGGGTCTGGATGGGGCACGGGACGAGGCACTTTTTCAGCGGGATGAGCATTCGCATTTGCAATACATTTTACGAGTCAAAAAGTGAATTTGTCTTTTGAAAAGCCGGAATAGCATAAAATGAAGTCGCGCCACCAAATGCCGACGGCAACGCGAAAAAAATCCATTGCCATAAACTTTATCCTCAACCAAGGAATTCCTTCTATTCCATTTCTTTTGCTGTTTTTGCTGTTTCTCGAAAACTTTTTGCTCTCTCCTCCATATTTTTGGCCACAGAAGTTATTGCTGTATTTTATACGCCGGCATTGTGCCAGTACCAGCTGAAGTATGCAAAAGCGAATGCAAATCTTCAGCAAGGTTGATTGTCAGTGTCGGGGGCATATTTTTTTAGTCGCGCTGTTACCAGGACTTGTGGTCGTCAAATATAGGAAAATTGTACAGGAAAAACCAGCCAGAAAATTCTTAATTCCCAAAAAGGTTTCAACCCATAATTGAAGCTTTAACTACTGTAGAAGCAAAATAATTATGGTATTATTATAACTGCATCAAAATCAAAATATTTGGAACCCCGACACTAGCCTATTCCCATCTAATTGCGGGCTATCAAACTAATATAATAGATTAGCAAGTCTTTTATTAGCTGATGCGTCACATGTCGGCTCACATAATTGACTATTTTATTGGACATCGATATCAGAGCTGACCCCGAATGAGCCGATGAGCCGATGAGTAACAGGCTCATATTCGAGGGCGATGCAAGTCAAGTAGTCGGATAGTCGAGTAGAAGTCATTGGCTGTCAGAGTTGGTCTGCAAAAGCAAAAGCAATTTCCCCGTATCAGTTGTCAGCTTGTCGCATTATGGGCTGTTGTCGATGCTATCTGCGCCACTTATGTATAGTATGTGCGATGGGATCAGGCCGGGGTCGGGTTCGGTGTCGGGATCGGGATCGGGGGCTAAAGCCGAAGTTATAGCTAAAACCTCGGACGTCACTCAGAGCAGGGCAGTGCGTCACAGAACGCTCGCTCGCCTTATCGCCTTATCGCCTTTTGCCTTTTGCCTGATGGCGTTCCCAGTGTTGGTGCTGTGACTGCATTCTGTGATTGCCAGCTTGACCAATGACCGCGCTTGACCACGCCCTAAAAGGTGTCCAGTTTGCAACATCTGGTCTATAGAGTTGTTTGGCTAATTGAATGCATTCTCTAATGACAGCAAATTCTAGAAACATTAGTTTATGTTTGCATTTCTCTAGCTTTTCTTCTCAGTCTGGTTTTTACCATTTTTCCACTTTTCATCATTATGGGGCATGGTGGGGCATTAAGATGACGTCGCATTAAAACTGCTCTGCGGTCGCCAGCTCCATCGCCATCGCCATCGCCGTTGCCGCATAAATTTCACCCTAATGCCTGGCCATAATGCTGATTATACCAAGCGGCAGACGCTACAGACGCTACAGACGCTAAAGACGCTGCAGACGTTCCAGACTCGAGTCGAGACTTCGTTCCAAGTTAGAATAAAGTGAAAAATTTAATTTCGTCTCAGCTAAAAAAGTTGCGCTGCACTCCTCCAGTTATCAGCTCGAATAAGTGCCATAAAGAGTGGAATTTATAGTGCGATAGCGAATTAAAATCCTCAACTACAAGTGAACAATTAAGTGGAGAGGCGACTCAGAAGCTTATCGTTTGGCTTAGAACAGCAACCGCCACTTGTTGGGTGTTGGGCGGCGTCTTTTGATGTCCCAAATCCGCTTCAAGTTTATTGCCAAAGTGGGGGAAAAATTGAATTTTAAATAAGAATTCAGTTATATAAATAAAACTATAATAAATTGAAATAATTTAAAAGCTTTTATATATTTTTGAAATGCATTAAACACGAGAAACTTTCTTGGGGTTAGATCCAGAATCTGTTTTAAGAACTTATTATTTATCACTTGTAGGTGGAACAGGTGCAGCTGACTGGGTACCTGGGCAACGGGTCATTGAACCTAGTCAGTGGTCAACAACTCGCTTCAGCGATTCAGAGTCAGTCAGGCAAAAGTTGTTGTCGCCGCCAACACAGGAACACAGAAACACGCAAATCCATTTCGATGTCGGTTGTTTGCCAGTCTTTATCGGGTCTAAACAAGCCCTTAGTTATGTTGTACTATATGTATGCTAAGCAGTTAAAAATCTTGATGTTAATTATCGCACGCAATACAAGTGCCCCCTTCTTTGCGATGGCAACCGAGAGTCGGACAACTGTAATTGGCTGTAGGCAGCTTGGCAGTTGGACAACTCATCAAACAGGCTTTCTCCGACAGAAGCAGAAGCTGCAACTGCAGCAGCAACAGCAGCAGGATCATGTCCCGGGGGACTGAATGTGGCGAAAGACAGAAGGGCGGTTGGGTGGTGCCACCATCATGGCTGCACTGCGGTCTGTGGTGTCTTTTGTGCGCTTTGCCCGTTGGTTTATCTGCAGTTGCAGCACGTATCAGGAGGCACACACCCTGTACACATCGTACACCCACAACCCTTGAACCAACTAATTTGCAATGCCAACATCTGACAAAAGCTGTATCTCTGCCTCCCAGTCGTCGTTCTCATTCTGGTAATGGAAATCAAAACGATTGTTGTTCTGCAAATTGACGATGCATTGATTGGCACGACGATTGCCACAAGGAGAACGAACGATTGTTGCCACTCACCACATTCGCTCTAATTGTACATTTAAAATGCCGTCAATGAAGTGCTCTGCCACTCTGTACATCGTGGCACATTAGCTCCCGAGGCTCTGATGCTTAAACTACATGAATCTAATGCCAGATAGCTCAGTTAGGGAACACATCCGCTGACGGGCAAAAACAATATTCATTAACACTTTGACGCGCATAAGTAATTTGTGAATGACAATGCAAAGGAGTTCATGGTTTATCTCCGACTTTCAGGTACTCTATAAATAATGGTATCTATTTTATACAAAACATTTATAAAGTAAATCAAGCATAAAAGACTCTTATATGGAAAGTTTTGTGAGAGGCTATTGTCCTTGCCTACTAGAGCCTGTTGAAATTCTTCATTATGGGTATTTGTGGAAGAAAAGCGCATGGCTTATTCCAGTGGGAAACCTCAAATACCCGGGTCGGGTCGGGTCTGGCCAAATGTGGAACTAACATGATGCAAACAAATCTAGCCGAGCACTTTGTGTCGAGTGTTCCATGTTTATACGTTGTCTGTTTTTTTTTTTTTGTACTTTTTTGTACAAGTAAATATTTTTGATTTTGTTTTTGCTGTTGCCGCTGTGGGAATTCAAGAGATTGCTTTTGAAAAACCGGTAGCACCGACAGCAGTTGCTGACTGTGGCTGCTGGCTGCTGGCTGCTGCCGGGGGAGTCGCATACAGATACAAAAACTGTTTTTGACGTAGGCAAGCAGCAATAATCGGAACAGCAAAAACAACCAGACCCAGAGCCAGAGCCAGAGCCAGACCAGAGCCAAGAAATAACATCGAAACGTCGACCCCCGGCATGCGAGAATCAAATCGAAGCGATGTATAAAGTGACGCGCTGCTGCGTCAGCAAATGAATATTTAATCAGAATATTTAATCGCATTGTCGAAGGCGTATCGGAGTATCCGAAATATGAGTATTCAAATCAATTTTTTGGCACAGCATAAATGCTTTCGGCATTCTCCGGAGGATTTCGGTAATTTGTCTTCGTCTTCGTCACAGACCTTCCACGTTAATTGATTGAAATCGATATACATATATGATTGTATTCAGATTGTTATCGAATTGATTGTTTTCTCTTGTTTTGATTCGGCTTTTACGATTCAATCTAGTTTGAAATTGGAGAATTTTAATGAATCCCATCACATAATAAGACAACGAAAGGGAATCCCCTTCTAATCTAGACTTTCCCTTGCTCTATTTCGGGTATTCTATGGCAGTGGAATAAAATTCCATGTCCCTGTATAATGATCTGTTTATGTAATACAATATTAATTGCTAAAGACCACCGACTGAATTCCGGCAGGTTTAATGCTCTCACTGCGAGAAACCTTGCCTGAAAAGTAAAGTTTTAACATTTCAATTCGTTAAATCAGATGTGGAATTGTGGAGTGTATTTTTTCAGTGATTTATCAGCGGTCTCGGTCGCTAACATGCTTAAAAATGCATGCACTAATGACCGCAGGGAAGACAGGTTCATGTAAACACAAATACAGTCCTGCAACAATTTTGCTACAGTTGCAGGGCCAACCGGGCGTATGATTAATGTTTTAAAATTTTAGAGAACTTTCCGTACGGAGAGCATATAATTGCGACTCTTGAGCGGAATGCCTTTAACGATTTGTATATTGATTCTCTCTATCAATTTGCTTTGAAATCTTGCAACTCGAAATCATTTTTCATTAGATATTGAGATAAGCTCACAACAAGAGAAGTCTTCCCATTTGTTGTGTCCAAAAATAATAATAAAAAGCAAAGAGGCCGCTGGGGCAGCTGTTACTCCCCACCGACAAGGAGGGTGCAGGAACGGGCCGGTAAGCAAATGGACTTAAGCGCCATTAGCCTGCCACGAGCCCACGTCTATTGGAGGCGGGTACCATAAAGTAAATTTATTGATTGTTTTGACAATTAATTTTTTATACTGTGCATTATTTATTTGGAGCCGTGACTGGAAGAACAAAGACCGACCCGACTCGCCGGAATATCATGCAAAATGTTTTATATTTCTTCTATTTGTTTTTGTCGCTATCCTCGGCTCTAATTTATTTTTATTATGTTGGATTCTTGTTTTAATTTGGCTGCTGCCCCGCTGGATGGGCTGCAACAAGCGTGCCAGACTCATAAATTAAAAGCATCAAAAGTCGCAAAGTGATGTGAGTTTTCAGAGCCACGAAGGATTTGGGGTCTGGGGTGGATTGTGATTAATTTGTCGGCAAGGCAACGCGTCGTATGCGCAATGCATGCCGACAGACAGTCTGGGATTAGGCCTCGGTAAGCTGCTCTTCTGGTCAAAACAAGCAGATCCCGGGGATAACTTGTCTATTTGTCTTTGTTAAGCAGAGTCGCCCACTGCTGATGCCACCTACTCGGTGGCTCATCTCCCGGCCTTAGCCCCAAGGGTTTCCCTTATGATTGATGGCTCCGTGTTGTGCGTGTTGCTAGCTTTTAGGCGATGTCGCTCGCCGTTTTACGAGCACTTTGGCAACGGGGCAACGCGGCAACGGGGCGATAGGAAGAACAATACCTAAGGGCCGCAAGAGTGAGCCACTGAGCTTAGACTACGTTAAATACACAGAAACGCCCATAGTTCTCAGTCCATCCAGAAGTGTGGATCCCCATTCTCACCTCTCGGGCGCTCGCTTTTTATGGGCTGGCATAAAAAAAGCGAAGAGGAGTCGCAACTTGGAATATTTTATGCTTGCGTCTGTCATGAAAATGTAAGTGTCGCAGTGAAAATTTTTGCTGATGAAAGGAAAGTGAGTTATATGGCACACTGGGCCCAGTCTTGTGGCGAATGATGCGAAATCGATAAATATTTATTTCCGAGATTTTACGATTATGCCCGTGGGCTCACCTTTGCTTTAAAGTGTTCATTCGACCGTCATTTTCCGGGTTTTTCTTGACAAGATTTGAGAACCTTATGTTCTGTTTAAAGACAAGTTTTCTTTAAAATTAAATAAAGTATACTTTCTATTTGTTTTCTGTTTTACTGACCACTGTTCTTGGCAGTGTTGGCATAGCGCAGGTATTGAAAATTGAAATGAATCTCTTGTTGCTGCCAGTGCTGTTGCTGACAACGTGTCGTATGCGCAATTTTGCCATATAAATGACAGCATTTCAGGTTTATGGCAGTTTGCAATTCTCACGCGCGCTTCGCATATCAATTTCAATTCAATTTTTGACAGAATACAACGCATCGCACACACATCCATTATCCATTAAGCAACACGATTGGGATCTGCCGCCGATATTGCAGTTGCGGCTTTGGCTTTAATTTCTAAAATGCAACCCATGCCTTTACACTTCATTGGTTGCCAAATGTGCCAGCAACTTGAAATGTTGTCAGTGGTAGCAGCCACAACGGCAGCAACAGCAGCACCGCCAATGGCAACAATTCCCCAAAGCAAATAAATAAATGTCAACTGCAAATGGGGAAACCAAAGGTAAGCCGCTAGGTTTTTGCTGTTCAGACTTGAAAGCAATTATAAAATGCAGCGCCAGCTAAATACATTGTGTATGTGAAAAATCTTTTCATTTCATTTGGCATTTAAATCGAATTGCTGGCGCATAAGCATAAACACAATAGAAGTAATGCTCTGCCCCCAAACACTTTTGGCGATCCTCATCCCTGTTTATATCCCGTCATCTATAAAATGTTGTTGAAATTGATTTTATTTATTGATGACACAAAAGCCGGCTGGGCTGGGAATCGAGGGAATTGAAAATGCAATTTCAATTAAATTGTTGATGCCACAAAAGCTGACGAGTTTGCAGTTGCAATTGAAATCTCAGTAAAACGCACCAGCGCTTCAGACTGGAGCTTATTGTTTATGTGGTGCATGGATGGCTGGATGGCTGGCTTGTTGCTGGACTTGTTTAACTTGGCATTCCTCGGGGACAGCTCCAGCTCCGGTCGACGGCAATAACAGTTTCCCATATATATTGCGACTGAAATCAGAAACCAACGACAGCCGCTGACGCTCTCAAAGAGTAAGTCTGGAACGATATAGAAAATACCCAACTAAAGGTCAGTTTGTTCAATGGTTTACTTAAATCTTTAAACACACATAGTTGCAATTTGTAGATCGGGAACGCGTATGATAGAGTCCTGTTTATCTATGGATTACACACGAGTGACATTCCGGCTCAGCTAAACAAAGATTTTGGCCTTATTGTGTTGTAATTTTCAAGGATTTTGTAAAGGGGATGCTCGTAGATTGATAAAGAAACGATCTAGGAATCATCATCCGCTTATGAATCGGATGTATTTTGGCCATATCAAACATCATTCCATAAGTCAAGACAAACATAATCTCTGGTTTTGTAATTGCTCAAAGTTTAATCAATGTAAAATATTCCAATTAATCGTAAATAACTTTTGTTGTCCTGGTTTATGCGCAATCGGTGAACTATTTAAGCCCCTTGGAATTCGAAAATTAAGGATGTGCTAATCAAAAGCTGTGGCTTATTGCAAAGTGTGCAATTTATGACGCTTTGTGTTCTGTATCTCTAGGTAACCGGGCCACACGGCGTATGAGCAATGTGTTGTTGCGTATACGCCTCGTATGCATTCAGTATGCATATTTAATTATAATTACTACTTACTAACTGCCCAATGCCCTCAACCCGATTCGTTTGAATAGTGCGTGGGGAGCTGATTGCAGAAAGGGGAGCATTCCATAGCACACTCCTAGAGCATATTATAAAACGACATAAGCCGCTCGGAGCGCATTAGAATGCGTTGGGAGGCTGCCTTCGAATGCTGTCAGTTGCCTTTTGTTGCTGTCAATGCATTTTGCCATTGCATATTTGCTTAGTTGCCTGACAGCCACCGCCTGGTTGATTGTTCCAGGGAGTGGGTTGTCAGTTTGTCTGCTGGCTTTTGTGGGTGGTTGGAAGCTTGGATTGTGTGGGGGGAGCATGTCAGCTAAGAATAGCAGTAGCTCCTCCTTCGAGCGGTTTGGTGAATGCTTGAAAGCAAGTCTCTCAAGCTGATAAGTCACATTCTGTTTTCAGATTGTGTTTAATTTTTCTAAATCTGTTTATCCAAGCCCTTTGTTTTATTATTGTGTCCAATGTGTCTTAGATTTTAATTAAAAGTTGTACAGATTTCACTGTCATGTCGTTTTTCATTTTACTCTGGCTTGAGTTCTGTTTTCCATCTCATCGCTTATCCGGTTCATTTGTTAAAAGACAGATGCAAATCAGTTTGAGAAGAGAGAGTGCTTAAGAGAAATTGCAGCTAGCAAAGTTTTTGGCACAGGAAAACCTGTTAGAAACTGGCAATCAATCAGAGAGCATATCATAAATGCTTTTATGATGGCTGAATGCAAATGAAAATGATCAAAATGCAGCCAAATATCGGGTGAAAAAAAACACCAAGCACAAGATTAAATAACACACATCGATCACGTTGTAAGGCTGTCAAATGAGCTGCCAAACAAGGCCGGTTGGTGTGGGAATGCGGCATGTGTGTTTGTTTTTTTTAGTCGCAGTCGCCAATTGGCTGTGGCTGTGGCAAACATTTATCTATCTATATATCTATCTATCTAGCCGCAAGTGCCAGCTCTCAAATGAGGCTCCACTTCACTCGACTAGAGCCAAAATTAAATCAAATGTTTGGCAAAATGTAGAGCATTTAATTGACTGTTTGGCTTGCCGATTGTCGTCTGTCGTCTGTCGCTTCGACTTTCCGGCGACTTCACTCCACTCCACTCCACTTGACTGCAATTAATGTCAAGTCAGCGGACACTGATGAGCCGCCAATGAGGGCAACTAATAAAATTCATTCATAAATAATTCAATGGAACAAAAAAACACTCCTAGATAGATAGATATTAAGGAATGGGGAGCGGGCACACTCGCAGTGTCAATTTATAACAATTTCGCATGCGTCGCCGACGAAAATTATGCGGCTTAATTGATTTGTTTTGCACCCAATAGAGAAACAGTCATTTATAAACATACGATTATTTGGCATTTGAATGTTTGACGAAACGAGCTCTGCCAAATTGGCGTAGATTGAGAATAATTTGTGTGTCTCTGCGAGTTGGTCAGCCGAACGCGTGGCAAGAATTTCACTTTTATTTAGGCTTATCACAAAGTTAACTTATATCTCTGGACCATGTGCCCGGCTAATGACCGAAACAAAAATAGAAAAAAATACTCGAAAATTCAACATGCAAATCCCAGACTGATAAAATGGCTTAGATAATTGCCATGAATGAATCTGCTTTCGAGCAAATAAAACCATTTGTTGCCAAGCCTTTGATGGTAAAAATTTCAACGTCCAAAGAGTCTACCATGGCAACTCTTGCTGCTCAGTGAACCTTTCACTTGTTCACTTGTTGTACAGTATATTTCACAAATCTGCAACAACTTTAAATGCAACCATATGCGCAAGAGTGAACATAAAACAGTAGAAACTATGGCATTTATAAAAAATATTAAATGAAATAATTCCTATGGATGAAATTTCCACGTACTTTGACAACATCAAGGTGTACGTTCAGCCAGGTATTCCCTGTGTGGTTTGAGAACACATTCCGTGTTGAGCATTTTTTTGTGCAACTAAAAACTTTTCCACAGTTTTCCCATCACACACACGATAAATTATAAACAAAAAGGATTGAAATAGAAGCAAAGTGCAATTAGATGGCAAAACTTGTTTTCGAAACGCAAGAGCCAGTGTGCTAGTTGGTATGTTTAATGAGAAACCAGTGAAAGGAAAATGGAAAATGTGCTGTGAAAGATTAAAGATATTAATGCCCAGACAGTAAACTATTTTTCAAAATAATGGCAACAAACTATTTGCCACAGATGTAGTTGCGACGCACTTCGGTCAAACCCAAAGCGGATACACTGTTGCAAGAGACATAGAGCCCCGATGGCTGAAATTCATTGCCGACACTGAAATATGCAACATTTTGACAAATACATTGACAGCTGCAATGCAATAGCCACTGCTGGCTGCCAACAGATATCGGACAGGCGTTTCGACCAGGCTTGGATCGCCCCAACTCAGTGCGTTGGCCAGATTCGAGGTACGGGCACAATATCAAATCTCGACACGAGCAGCACGTTCGGACTGTCAGCGCTGGGCAGAATTATTTAAATTATGTACAAACTACACTTTGGGAAAAGTTGAAATGCGAGACACGCGCCATGTGCCGCTCGTTTTTGCTTTGCAATTTGGTTTTGTGTGAAAAGTTTGGGCCAAGTTTTGGCATTCTTCTGCTTTTTCGGTCTCTTCTCGCTCTCACTGGCAACTGCCTGATTATTTTTATTATTTGCGAGAGTATTTGTTGAATTCTTGTTCGCTGGGCAAAGTAAATTGCACTTTAATACATAGAGAATTGGTAGGTGGAACGTGCAATGTCTTTGATCCAATTTGCAATTCCAGGGCCCTGCTCTGCGGCATGTCTTAAATGTTTTCCGGTTTCCAACAGGAGGCGTGTAAATGTGGAGGCATTTGCATTACAAATTCCTTTTTGGTCGAGCCAACATGCTACAGGCTTTTTACTTTATTTTATTTTATTTAATTACCAACAACACGAACCACTCGAATTTCATCACGGAATCGAGAATGGTAGACGAGAAAGGACCAAGGACCAAGGACCTAGGCTGAGCCGGGCGGATCCGCTTTTGGGGTCTTTTGAGGACTTTTGAATGAGGGAGACATCAGCGGTAGCCGAAACGGCGACAAAACCAGCATCCTTTGATGTGTTTTTCTCGTCCTTGACGTCGTCAGCGGTGCGTTCCGTTTTTTTTTTTCGTTTCGCTTTCCATTCGCCTCTCGATTCCACGTGCGAGCCTCATGTCGCCGCCTGCCGCTTGCCGCTTATCAAAAGGTCAAAGTCCTTGACAACGGAACAGTTGTCTGAGTTTAAGACTGGAAGGCTTCTGCTGCTGCTGGTGAATGCCAGAAACATGGCCAACAAAATTGTCATCCAATGGTTTCGGGCCGAGCGATAATGAGTTCAGCTGCGGCACACGCTTCGTATGATTAATAAAACGAGAGAAAGAGAATGAAATTGAATACTTTTTATTGATTTTTATTGTTTTTTAGGAATATATTTTCATTTAATTTTAACTAGATGAAACCCTGTCCTTCTATGAAGTGGATTTTCTCGGCTGTTCAACTAATTTCTGCCTCACTTTGTATTTATTTAATTATGATTGCTGGAAAATGAACGACAACAGATGTTGAAAACATAGTCACATTGCTGGATGCATGTTTTTATTAGCGCTTGTTGTTATTATTACAGTTTTTTATTGTGCTTCTATGATAAGGTTAATCAAATTTGCTGGACAATTTCCTTAAGGCCGAAATACGAATATGGCAAGGGTCTGGTTTGAGTAATTACGCATGGCAGGCACAGCTCCTACCCGACTCCTGGGTAAATTTTCCTAGATAAACTAATTTAACCAAAAATCAATATTAACCCAAGACAAAATCAACAGACCCGTAATAGTCCTTCCCAGTGCACTGCATTCTTCAGATTGGTGAAGCGAAAAGTGTTTAAAAACATTTAACAACACACAAACGAAAGGCGTTCTGGGTAAGAGCCTTGTGAAGGTTGCTGAGTGTTGGCCATAATTTCCGTTTCCGCAATCAAAAAGGAGATGTAAAAGACCTAAAAAGTAAGGCAAAAAATTGGTAAGAAAGAACTTGGAACAGAGGAAAAGGTTCCAGCTGTTGCTGGGGGGATGGAATTGCTGTTGAAAAAAGAATCTGATTATAAATAAACTGAAACTGACATTTCTTAAAGTTTGTCAAATTCAATAAGGCCCCAAAGTTTTTGGCAGTTTTCCGTTGCACTTAATAGTACACTTTGCCAGCTTTTTATTGGGATACATTTTTCCTCTACTAGTTTGCCGTAAACTGGACGAAATTCTTCTGGTATCCACCCACACAGGAAAGCAGCTCGATATATAAAATGAAAATTAAAACAAAAAAATAATTAAATAAATAAACAGGAAATTGGCAAGTTTTTGTTCAAACTTCAGAGGGCTGAAAACGAATCCACTTAAATAATTGTAAAATTTCAGGACAATAATTACAATTGCCCAGCAATTAAATGGAAAGTAAAGAGAATGCCGTTTTTCCCAAAACGGGAAAAGTAAATGGAAATTTGTGGAGGAAAAACAGGAATAAGTTAAGGGTAGAGAATGAGGTTTATGTAAAAAGGAAGACTGAGAACTGAGGACTGGGGACCCGTACAAAACATTTTCAAATACAATGTCAGAGAAGCAACAGAAGCAGAAACCACAGCCTGGAGCCCTTGAGTTTAGTGCCTGGCTGCCGGTGGTGATGCTGCCTTATGTACCCACCGACCAAGTCGACCGAGCAAGAAACCTGATATATACGTGTATAACTATACTTATATACGGGTGGTATATATAGATTCGAGGAGGCGCCCGACCCACTCAAACATGCAGCGACAATTTCCTTGAGTAGGATATGAGTTTTCCTTTTTTATTTTCTAGTTTTGTAGTTTTTCCTCTTTGCTTGTGCAATTTTTATAACAGCAACAACGTCAACGACAGCGAATTATTATAACGAGAAATGCACTTGAACGCTCGCTGCCGTAAGGATATATAGTATAGTGTATCCTGTGAATAGAGAGGGGACTTGGGACAAGCCGGAAACTGTGGCACTCGAGTGGTTAACTAAAATGGGTGAAGAATGCAGATGAAAAAGTGTGGCGTGAAATGAACCTCGCTTATAATGTTAATTTAATAAATTAAAAAACTTTCAAGTGGTTATAAGCATTGGTGTAAGAATTTTTTCTTTCTCTAATGAAAGCTCTGGTCGGGTATTAAAAAAGGAAACTAGGATAATGAAAGAACTTATAACGACCGAGGAAAACGAAAAGTTTTTGATTAAACTGAAGTAAGGAAATTGTTTTTGCTGTAAAAGTAGCAATTATAATTATCCAATTAGCTAGAACAAAAATAGATTTGAGTTCAGTGCCAAAGTCAATATTATTTATTATTTTCCCGAATCTGCATTGTTTTGTATTGGGATGTATATGTCTGAATTTGATTTTCTTATTCCACCCACATCCGCTGTCAGAACCTCCACAGCTTCATTCGCATTTATTTACAACAAACGTCACGTAGTTCCCACTCATTTTGAAAAAAAAACACTATTTCACGAGTTCATTTAAGGCTCTGTTTCTGAAATCTTCCCAGTGCCAGTTTCCAAACAGAAAAATATATATATTTTGATGTAAAAGCTGGCGCATTGCGCCAATACAGGCTAAATTCTGGTGCCCGTTTGTTACGCCGGCTGAATGTTTTGGCCGGGTTGGCTTGGTCCAGAGGAAACAAAGCCAAACCGCAATGTTTTTGTACTCGGCGAAGGTAGTACGCCGGGGGCATGCCCCTAGCCGTTTTTGTTGATATTTGCACAATGCTTTTCGGGCATTTCGGTCATTTCGGCGCTTGTCCACAGTGGCCGTTGCAAAAACTATTTACTTTCCGAGCTTTCCGATGGCTTGCTTTCCCCTATGTCATGTCGGCTGTGTCAATATTTGCAGTTTTGCATTCATCCATATGCCATATAAAAGTGCGACCAGTGGAACGCCTCTTTAATTAAAACAAGAAAACGCCCCAGTGCCGAAGGCCCTGAAATTCTTATCAGTTTTTATATTGGTCATTAGGCCGGACTGCAGATTCTTGGCCAACCATCTTGGAAAGGTTGCTACGTGTTCAGCCCTTAAAGTGATACACAGAGAGGAATCCTCAAAAAATAAAAAGGGGATTCTTAAGACGAATTGGAAATTTTTCTCCGTGTCCAGTTGATTGAGCCGGTGGGGTCCAGTTGGGGCCATTGTCTCTGGACAGTCTCAGGTAGCTCGTAACTCGCCTGGGTGCCATTACGTATACGCAGTGTTGTGCTTAAACACGCTTTCTTGCCCATCTCGCGCCATCCTCTCGCCATGTTTACGTTTCGTTTATTGTGCGTTTTACGACAACATGTGCGCCATATAAACGTAGCGGAGAAGCGCAAAGCGATCTGCCGTGTGAGCCAGTTTATGCTCATTTATTGGCCAAGTAGCAAAACAAATACGTTTTCTGCTCTGACCCGCAACTAAAATAAAAGTAAAAAAAACCTTACAGGGAATGGGAAAGGAATAAAGAAACGAGATAGAGACGGAACCCTGCGTTTCCACTTTGTTGGGTATGAATAAATTAAACCAAATGTGCATATATGTATGTATGTGCTTTATACAAATGTGAATCAGAACTTTTTGGGTTGACATTTTGACATTTTTTTGATATGCTTATGACGAGGAAACGTGGAAGGGACATCAAAGGACACGTTAAAATGAAATACAATTCACTTTGCACTTCCAGGAGTTCTCAGCTTGACATTACCAAAGCTTTTCTATATCCCACTTTTGAGTTTCCCTTTTCCCTTCCCAGAAGCGACTTACTAGCAAAGTTCAAACCATTTTTCGGACCATTTAGAATGAGGTCTTAGAGGACTTAGGAAGGTCTAATGACGGCGCCAATGAATCAACTTTTCTTTATAGTTTCCCTTTAGGTTAACCGTTTTTTGCCACTTGGACGTGGAGGTCATTAAGCGCCCACAAAAGGCGCCAATTTTGTGTCTCTCAAGGAAATGAAGCTTGAAAGACAAACCAAGCGAAGCAGCAAATTGTGTGCCTCAGGTCTCCAGTTGACGGAGGAGTCCTGTTCTGTTTATCGTTGTCCTGTCTATCTCCGAGTGTCTTCTGGGTAAATAAAATGAAATGAAACAAATTAATAATGCCCAGCAATAAAATATTTTATAACAGGCAGGAGCGCAGCGCATCTTCTTGTTTTATGGCCACGCCAGACTAATTTAACTATTTCCCATTTGCCGGAGAAAGAAAACAGAATTAAAAGTGAATACTTTTCTCTTTAATACTTGTTCTGGGAATGCGGAATTCTGTTGGCTGTTGGCTGGCTAGTTGAGGCGGAAATCCGGCCATTGAATGTTCCCCAAGCTCTCAGCTCGTTTCGATGATGCGATTTTAACAGATATACTTTTGTATTTACGTGTGCCTTGAATTTTAATGAAAATATTTGAGTTTTTCGATGGGTATTTCAACTTTCCAAGTGCAAGCCCTCGTTACTTAACTGTCAATATTTTCGTTTCGTTTTGGATGAATCTTTTATATACATAATATGTAGGAGGTTTATTAATGATTTCAATCCGCCCTTGGAATTTATGCTATTACGCAGGAGCCTTTGTTAATAATATATTAAGTTAAAGCTAATTAATTTAGCAGGTTCAGGGTCCTTTTCCTCTATTTCCTATCGGAAATTTGGTTTTGGTTCCTTCTATTGCTGTAATAAATTGTATTTAATAGCCGGTCTGTCTATTAAATGCTTTCCATGAAATACATATTTTCTGGTGATTGGGAAATTGATATGATTTTTTTTATTGCCAAGCCGGACTCGATTTTCACATGCCCTTGCTGTAATTATTTTATCACGCATTTAATTAGTTGGTCATACACATTTCAGCGCCCTAGTCTATGGAAAAAAGTGTGCAAATATTCATTATGGATATTCCGTGCGTGGTTTTTTACACGCGTTGCATTTTTTCTTTCCCACGACTATCGCATATCGCATTGTCCTGCGAAACTCACAATTAAAAGCAGCTTTGTATACAATCAAAAGGAAATTTACATGCACTTCATGCGACAGCCTTTGCTTTTATTTTATTATTATATACGAGTATATGTTTTTTTGCCGACTACCAAATATCAGGCAATCCACCTACGCGGGTGGGATGTGGGTGGATACGGTGCGTTATGCGACTGCCAATCAACTTTTTCGATTGCCGGCGGCGGCGTAACTTTTATGGCTTTTGATTATTTTGTATTTTTATGGTTTTTTAACAGTAATAATTAATTTAATGTGCGCTTCGCTGTAGGTAAATCGTCAGCGTAACGCTTGCCAGTGACGGTGACGTCTGACGCCGAGTCTCTGTGTTTTTTTTGGGTTATTAACCAAACGCTTAGGGCAGTCGTCTCATTGTGTTGCTGTTGTTCTTTCCGTTTTTTGTTTGTTTTGCATTAGCGAGACATGTAAAAATTGTTGTTGAATTATTGTTTTGCTGGCGCTTTACATACGAGTACATGTTTTGTTTGTTGTCCCTGCTCCTGCACTCGCAATGACGCTGAACTTTGAACAATCAAAACGCAGACTCAGCCATCTAAAAAACGAAGAATGATAAATTGGAGGTTAAGTGGGGTTAAGGACTGTGATTTAAAACAAATATATTAATGATAATTTCTTTTTTTCCAAAGAAAACATAGTACACAGAAAATAATTCTCATCCTCAGGCAAGTACTTGGCTTTAAATTACTTTAATTATTTTCAATATCTTGCGCTTCCATTCCCCTTGGACAGAGCTCCGGTTTCAGCTTGACTTTACTGTTTCATAATACATTTCCCCTGTCAATTGAAAGGCTTTTCTATGGCTCCCCGAGGGCCGTGGCCGTGAGCTTATTAGCACGCACTTAACCTTGGACCACGACTTGTCTACCACAATGGAGAGTGGGCCATAAATAATTGCGGCTAACAGTTGGAGGCCGCCTTCCTTGGCCAATGTTCGTCAAGCTGAAAAATTACATCAAATTACACTAAAGCAGGGGAAAAGAGGCGAAGACCGAGGAGCCAAGCAGCGAAATAACTTGACACTTATAAATTATGTCACATACTTCTTGGCGTCCAGCGGGAAAATTGATCATAACGAGATTGGTCGAGTGATGGTCAAAGGCTATAAAAGTTTTGTCCCGAAAAACTTTTAATGCGAATCGATAAATCAAAGAGCGTTTAATAAAAATTGTAATTTCCTTTTATTTCGTACACATCCGCGGGATTGGTGCGTAATCTAGTGTCAACTTGTTGAGTCGTAAATAAAAATGACTAGCCTGAATCCGCGCAGAGCCCTGCTCCAGTGATGGGTCCTTATCCTGTTCTTGCTATCCTGTGTCTCGGTAACTCAATTAGCCGGCAACATTGCAGATGTCAGTCGCTCCACTCCGGCTGACAAATTGCATTTGTAAACGCTCGAATTGCTTGAACGGGTTGCCCAAGACGAAAACCCACACAAAAACGGATGCGGGAAGCGGATGTGGTCGCAATTTTTCTTATTGATTAGTTTTAATTAGAAAACCCATCAACCGCAAATTAGCCTTGCGATGGCTTCATTAATAAGTTTTTATAGCACTTTTCTTTTTGTCGATTTTCCCCATTCCATTTTCTATGGCTCTTGTTTTTTTTTTTCCGGTTGGACCACACATATGTACTGAATGGAAAAGGAAACCTCTCACATAATGCGATTTATTTGTTTTGAAAATGTTTTCCTGACTCGTGTTCCTGCCATTTCCATCTGCCTTATAATTCCCGATGCCTTGGGCAACTTTCGCCGATTGTTCGTTCGAGTAATTCATTGAAATGTGGTGTTGTTTCTGTTTTTACGCCTCGCCAAATAATTGCAAAAACTTTAGAAAACTTTTACATGGATGGTGGTGGCTTCGTTTAAGGGCAGCTGTCCAAATGTTGAAATTCCATGGCCAAGAGAGAAAAAGTTTTCAGTTCTGAAATGGCTTACCCAATGGTCAGCTTTAAATCCATAATCTTTGGACAAATGTTTTCCAACCTTTATCAGCTATTAATAAACTATATTTCAAGCTTCTGTTTGCTTTCTTGCTTTTAATAAACTGAATATAGCATTGGCATTTGGTTTTAATCCCTTATATTCCCATTTTAGACATTTAATATTTGCTTTAGTGGCAGGACCTGTCTGCTAATTGTTACTTGGACAAACTTTGGTAGACTAGACCCCTTGAACGAATGCTTCATATCCATCAGTCAGTCAGTGGCTTAGGGTTAACTTTTCCCTTTTCCTAAACTTTTGTGCCTTAATTTCATTTATCCAGGCGAACGACGTGAACCATCTGCTCATCCTGCAGGTAGCTTTTCATTGAAATTACGACTACTGCTGTTGGTGCTGCTCCTCCATCTGGCTACCCTTCAAAGTTTTTGAGTTTATTTTTGCATAATTGCACAGAGACTGAATTAAATGCTCACGAACTGCGAGATCCATCGCAAGTAACTTTAAGCCGAGAAAAAGTTTTGGTAGCCGTTTGTAGACGTTTTCGTTGCCAACATAAATAACTGGCTAATTCTCTGCGGCGAGACAGGTCTGTAATGTGCCATAATATGCATTCAGCGTTCAACGCTCCCCTCGAAACGTGTGGAATGAATGTGGAAATTCGTCTGCTTCAAACCACTGAAGCGGCCTTCGTTTCAGATAATCCAAATTACAAGGTTAGTTTTATGTCAGAGCCACGCCTACTCTGCAGGTCGTTGAGCAAAGAATATAGCATACTTTTTTGGGCAGAGCTTACACATGAGGTCAATCTATTAGATCTTAATGTCATGGTAAGCAACAAAAGCCATGGATAGTTAAGAGAAGGATGATAATAATAAAAATGAGAACGAAATTCTCGTTAATAATTGCTTTTAACGTCATCTGCAACTGTTCCTGTGAACACATTAACCTCTTTTCCTTGACCCGGCTTGTTTTTGTTTTACCCGCTTTTTGAACTTCCTCTGCAACTTTGTTGTTGCGTTTTGTACTTGGTTTTGACTGTTTCTGACATTTATACGAGAACTCTCTTATAGGGCACCATTTTCGATACAAATACTCCTTTGCTTTGCTCACTTAATTTTCTTGTTAGATTTTATGCCTTAACTATTATCGACTGGCTGAGCACTGAGAGAAAGTCCTGCCTCCATCGATAAAGTGATTTATTTAATGAAATGAGGCTGTTGTGTGGTCAGTAGTGCGCGAAAAATGAGACTTGATTGCCATTGTCTTGGATTTGGAAGCTGACTGAGTGGGGCAATTTCATACCATATATTCCGAGTATATATATATATATATATTTATTTATATATGTATATACTGATTCGTTGGTCCGTTCAATCAGTGTCTGTGTCAACAGCCGCTCCAAGTGTCACGAGTCGGGAATCAAGAAACGAGAAACGAGAACAACGAATGCACTCAATGCAGTTTATTTGTGCTTGCTCGCCCTCCGTCTGCTTATGTGGATGCATTTTATGCATTTCACATTGGAAATATTGTTTTTATGGCTCGTTGGTAGAGCAAATAAAACAGAATTGCCAGCATGACATTAAACCAGACAGTAAGAGATGGGGATGGGGATGCAGAGTGGCAATCAGTGCAGACGTCCATGTTCCCACCCGCTTACCCATCATCCAATGGTCACAAAATGGTCACTTCACCTTTGCACTCGGATGTCAGAGAGATCGAAATGTGAGTGTGATGCAAGGATAGGAATTAGAAATTCCAGAGAAATTGTTTTTCATAAATTGCCACTTGATTGATGTGGATTCCTCTAGAACTATCAAATGCCGAGTAATTCCATTTGAATAACTCACAGACTTGATAAACTGTCTTGAATAATATTTAAATCTGTTTTCAGGTGGTTCCGACAGCAACAAGGGAAAGAGCAAAAAATGGCGCAAAATATTGCAATTCCCGCACATATCGCAATGTATCAACCTAAAAGACAAACTAGGTAACGCAATAATCTAGATTATCTAAATCATGGACAATCTAAATTAATATCTTACAGATATAAGCTATGGTTACGTGATAGATCAGCAACCCATTGGTCGTGAGCTCTTTCGCCAGTTCTGCGAGAACAAACGGCCCATTTACTTTCGGTACATAACCTTCTTGGATCAGGTGGTCAAGTAAGTGTTCTTTTACAAGATTTTAAAGGATTAAGACCAAGTTACTAATGCTTTTTCCGGATTGCAGATATGAAATCGAGTACATCGTGAACAGGATATTCATTGGCCATGACATCGGGCGTCGTTTCCTGGACATCGAGCCGCAGCTGGAGCTGCGCAACGGCGGTGGTGATGCCCTGGATGCCGAGGCGCAGGAGGAGCTGCTACTCAACAGCAGCAATGCCAATCCAACTGAAACAGCTGAGACTGAAAACTGCAACAATACCACCGCCAACAATTGCAACAACATCAACAGCAAGAGCAGCACCAACTCGCACAGCAGCAGCATCAATCACAAGAAGCTGGACACGCGCAACCACAATGGCGACGACGCCACCGGGAATGGCAGCAACGACGATGGCGACGAAGGAGTCGAATGCCTGGACAGCCACGATGACAATGTTCCCGAGAAGAGCACTGGCGATGGCGATGGCGGCATTGGTGGTGGTGGAGACGGTGGTGGCGATGGCGGCGGCGGCGGGAATGGAACCACCACATGCGGGGGATCTGCCGATGAACTCGTTCTGGACGTGCTTAATGATGATCTCATAGCGCAAGTGCGTAATAAACTCAACAGCGGCGGCAAGGACATTTTTGCCCAGTGCATGAATGCAGTGAAAGCTTTCCTGGCCGGAGAACCGTTCCGGGAATTCGAGAACTCCATGTACTTTCACAGGTAAGGAGTCCTAAACAACAACTTATAGTTTTTCCCAATATTATTGTACATTTATCGGTTCAATTTCAGATACTTGCAGTGGAAGTGGCTAGAGGCTCAGCCAATCACCTATAAAACGTTTCGTATGTACCGAGTCCTAGGCAAAGGTGGATTCGGCGAGGTGTGCGCCTGTCAGGTAAGCCGGGAACTCGCCACCTGTGGCCACATAACCTCGTTAGCAACCCCACCCATACTCTTTATCACTTTATTGCACAGGTGCGGGCCACTGGGAAAATGTACGCGTGCAAAAAACTGGAGAAAAAACGCATCAAGAAGCGCAAGGGCGAGTCAATGGTGTTAATCGAGAAGCAGATTCTGCAGAAAATCAACTCGCCGTTCGTGGTTAATCTGGCCTACGCGTATGAGACAAAGGATGCTCTCTGCCTGGTCCTGACCATAATGAATGGTGGGTATTATCTTGTTACCTGAACCGCCCTTTAGCATTCTCAACATGACTGTCGGTGGGTCATCCAGTTAGAGTTAATTAAGCGCTGAGACTCTTTATCGGTTAATCCTGTTATTTCGTATACGTTCTACTTACCCAGAGCACTCTTTGAGCCGGCAGTAGCCGCTATCCTTCGCTGCCAATTATAATAGAATCCCACATTTGCATGCATCCATTAAAGCGATGACAAATGCATGTGTTATCTGCGCGATGATTGAGTTTGTGATTTTAATTAAATTCCGCCACATTCAGGCTGCTGAACAAAGCAGTTCCACTGGATAAGTCATCCTGTCCGTCCTGTCTGTCCGTCAATCCAGGACCTAATTCAATTTGAATATCAAAGCCAATGCCAGGCAGTCCGGCAGTCAGTCTGTCAACCAGCGGGGTTGTCATTGTTCGAGAAAGACAATCAAATGTGCACTCCTTTTGCAGGCGGCGATTTGAAATTCCACATTTACAACATGGGCGGTGAACCGGGATTCGAACTAGAACGTGCCCGCTTCTACGCGGCCGAGGTGGCCTGCGGATTGCAGCACCTGCACAAGCAAGGCATCGTCTATAGGGACTGCAAGCCGGAGAATATCCTGCTGGACGACCATGGCCACGTTCGCATCTCCGACCTAGGACTGGCCGTTGAAATACCCGAGGGCGATATGGTGCGCGGCCGGGTAGGCACAGTGGGTGAGTCTCTAAATT
Source organism: Drosophila vallismaia (assembly GCA_035047325.1). Lineage (NCBI taxonomy): Eukaryota > Metazoa > Arthropoda > Insecta > Diptera > Drosophilidae > Drosophila > Drosophila vallismaia. Next base: position 12,030,179 of record JAWNPU010000073.1, read on the forward strand.
GATTGAATTTCATGTCGTCGTTGAACAGTCCGACTGAGCCCTATTATGTTTTGATTTCATTAACTAGGTTACATGGCTCCCGAGGTCATCGACAATGAGAAGTATGCATTTTCACCGGACTGGTTTAGCTTCGGCTGCCTGGTTTACGAGATGATCGAGGGCCAAGCTCCGTTCCGGATGCGCAAAGAGAAGGTCAAGCGCGAGGAGGTGGACAGACGTGTGAAGGTATTTCCAAGAAACCTTAATAATGCCCAAATCAATTATATTAATATTGTTTCGCTGCAACCACAAAGAATTTAATCAGACCCTCCCTTCTTCATAAATATACATTTTTATTGAATTTATTACTTTGTGCCTTGGTAGGAGGATCCCGAAAAGTATTCGAGCAAGTTTAGTGATGAAGCCAAATCTATGTGCCAACAGCTGTTAGCTAAATCGATAAAGCAGCGCCTGGGCTGCCGCAATGGGCGCATGGGTGCGCAGGATGTAATGGCCCATCCATTTTTCCAGTCCACCCAGCTGAACTGGCGCCGCCTGGAGGCTGGTATGCTGGATCCGCCCTTTGTGCCAGACGTGAGTTGATTCATTTGCATACGCCGCGATATGCATGATATTGAAAATGCCATTTTGAAACGCCGACTTAAATCACTTTCCAATCCCCCAACAGCCGCACGCCGTTTATGCCAAAGATGTGCTCGATATTGAACAGTTCTCCACGGTAAAGGGAGTCAATATCGACGAATCCGATACGAATTTCTACACGAAATTCAATACGGGTTCTGTGTCTATATCCTGGCAGAATGAAATGATGGAAACTGAATGTTTTCGGGAGCTGAACGTCTTTGGACCGGAGGAGTGTCCCACGCCAGACTTGCAGATCAACGCAGTACCCGAACCGGACAAGGCGGGCTGTTTCCCCTTCCGCCGAAAGGTGAGCATTCTAGTATTATCATTCTTAACCTTAATAAATGATTGCAATTGATTTTTTAATCAACCAGAAGAAGCAACCAGCTCGCACGCAGCCCATACCCATTCCCGAACATCTGTTAACTACTAGTCACAGCGTGTCCTCCACGACTGTGGAGAGCTGATAGCATAGATTAGTGGAAGAATCCTCTAAAGAGACGCCAGATCAGGACGTCGTCACATAGCACAATTTGCGCACACTTACCCCAGACGCCGGGGTATTCAAATGCAAATAAAGCAAATAAACATCATAGCACAACTTAGGTCATGGATAACATGCCAAATGCAATTACAAAACCAAACCCGATAGCGGTTTCTTACTCAGTTGACGCGCAAAATAATTTTTGAAATTGTACTTTTACATAAAACTTTCTAAAGAAATTGCGAGCTCATTTCAATGACTACATAATTACATACACGCATAAATTTATAAATGTTTCAAACAGACTCTCCACACAGTACAGTAAAGCACACATTAGAGCGTTACTTAATTGAAATTGTGGTTGCACAAAACACACTCAGTCTACGACTTTGAGAGCTAATGCCACTTTCAGTGCATTAATGCAAAACTAAGGATCCAACGTTTAAGAAAGCTGCACTTCAAATTGACCGCCATTCTGGAACAGCACCCGCAAACAATGTCTGGAACAGTACCCGCAAACAATGTTACTTATAGAAAAACGCTATTTAAATGTTGAATAAAAAATTGATCATATATAAAACCATCAAAATGAGCAGAAGAACAGCCACAGGAGCAACTGAAGCACTATCTATGCACAGGGCAAAGTAGATGCAAGGCCAACAGAGTAATGTGTAATTTTTGTAAAGTAGTTTGTGCTCAACGGTTGACAGCGTTGGAAGATGTTCTAGTTAGCATTTTTAAGGAGGTTAAGCAAATGACATGAATACTCGTAAACTTGAATGCATTTTAAACAAATACTTAACACATGATACAAGCTACTACCTAAACGAATACATAAGAAATGTAGTTGTTTACGCATACGTATGTGGATTGTACATTATAAAACAAAAACAAAAACAAATATAATTATTTATACAAATTTTAATTTTTATTGCCGCACACTTTTGCTACGCTTTTCATATTGTTCTTTGACTCTTTTCTGTTGCCTATGTTTAAGTTGGCCCAATGGTTCCAATGGGAGACCTTGTCACTGATATTTGTTTTGTCATGCAATAAAATTAATAACAAGTTATGGTAACTAATGCTAATTCATTGAGATATCGATGTCAGCTAGTATCTAAGTTTTGTGTAAACGTAGCGTAGGCCTTTTGTAATTAGCTACAAAAAAAAAATAACAAAACAAAACAAATAGAAAAACCGAAAGGAAAGCAAAACAATTGGAGAATTTATTATGTTAATATTGAAAATTAATTATAAATATTGAAATTATTGGCAGTTGTAGAGATGTCAAGTGCAAATTTTAGTTAAAATTCATTTTATTTTAGGCACAACTAGCAAATTTTAAGGCATAAATTTGAACTACTATCAGCACAAGAAACCCGCAAACAAATCTGAAAAACACGCCATCAGCCCCGAATCCAATTTAGCACTACAACTACAATAAAGTGAAACCAAACTGAGCAAGCGCCGAAATATTTATCTTTAGCAATTAAATGCATATTTATAGAGCATCGTAAATACCAGATAAACATACATAAATAAATATATTCTGTAAGCGAAATGATACAAAATACAAAGCAAGTAAAGAGAAGAACATTCAGAAACAATAAACGTATTTAACTAAAATTAATTGTGTTTTAATTTCTCATCGAGGTATTACTACGAATGCTCCTATTATTTTAACAATGAGGGAAATTGAAATTTTGTATGCTCTATTTTTCAAAGATATATACTTTTTCTTTAATACAATTTTACTTAAAAGTTTACATTTAACTATATACCATTTTGGTCCGAAAGTATGCAACGTTAAATTTTAATAAATTTAAATTTTAAATCAATGTAGAACATGAGAAAATACTATTCCAATGATCTTTGAAACAAAAAACAGCCTAATACTAATTACAAGTTATACTTTAAACCACAAAGGCGATCGCCTGCAGTTATAAATTCTGGTTGTTTTGTGGACGCCCGTGTAATCGAGCAGACATTCTGCTCCATTATTTTCGAAGGAGATCTCACCGAGCTTGTATTCCGGATTGAGAGCCACACGGAGAATGTAACGACGGTTAACGGGCACTGTGGTTACATCCACCCACTGGCAGTCCAGGACATCGGTGTATACATCAGCGCAACCGACGGAAATACCTGTTAGAACACCGAATTTAATTAAGATTCTAAGAGACTTGTACTTGCTTTAAACTCACCCTGGGTTGTGTTACCGCAAGTGTATTTGCTGCGGATGCCCGGCCGGCACTCCGAATCCATTAGACAGAAAGAGGCCTTGTGCCCCTGGGCGACTTTTTTGTATTTCAAGTCGTATACATCAAAGGTGGCAAAAACGTTCATGCTATGATAGTGTCGGTGGCACTGGTGCCACACCCAATCCTTGTAGTTGGCATATGGACTCACGTCGGCGGTTCCCACGTTGCTGGCCTTGACAGAGAAGCGAAGCAGTTTCCTTTCGGCGTTTGGCTTGGTCCTTCGGATTTCATACGCATCGGCTGACACACACTGTTCCTCCATGGCGCAGGTGAGCCGTGACATAGGCACTGCCTCCAACCGAGCACTTCTTTCTATGTCCCGCAGACCGATTTCAAGATCGGCCGAGTAACTAACGCAGGACACAACCGTAACGTTGCGATTCCGAGCATTACAGACGTTGGGATAGTGTGATTCCCGTGTGCAATCGGCCAGCCGGCGTTCGTTTCCACGGCAAAGTGTTCCTACCATTCCCCAAGGATGCTTCTTGCTATCCCCGTGCTCCGTGCTCATGACGGCCCTGGAGGCGTACCCCAAGCCGAGCTGGCGGCACACCACATTGCCCTCCCGCATGCTCCAAGTTGTACTGCAGATAGATCCCCAGGTCGCGCCAAAATCAAAGCTTACTTCTACGCGTCCTTCCCTTAGAACTTGGACCGCTCCTTGAGTGGCACGATCTGTTGCCAGGCGCACCATCATGTTCCGGTAGTTGTTCTGAACATTGAGCAATCTATTATTGGCCAAGCACTGGTCCCACCCAAGCAGCAGAAAGAGGAGGATGAACATCGTCACTGCCTGTGATTCCATGGCTCACCTGGTAACTTCTGACGGGCTATGCTGAAAACCCAAGCCGCTTTAAAGCGGAGCAAACAATGCCCAGAGGGGAACAACTGTCAAATGGGGCTACATATGTAGGAGGTATATTGTGCGTTCTATTTTCCCATCGGTAGACCCACATCTGCTAAGCAGCCTGGCACCACCGACGGGAACACGTTTGTATACAAAACTCGGCTGGCAAAATGCCTATTCCGAGCGCATGAGTGTGCTCTTGTTTTTTGCGGTTTCTGTTTTTAAGGGGTATGGAGTGCATTTGTAGAGAAAACAGTTTCTGTTCGCCTGTTATGACTCGAGCAGCTTGGTGATCGTTTCTTTCAGTTCTGCCGGCTGGAACACACCTCGCTCCGTAATGATTCCGGTGATGAGACTGGCGGGTGTCACATCGAAGGCGGGGTTCCAGCAGTTGATCCCTGGCGCTGCAATCCGATGCTCTCCCACATGCGTCATCTCCCGATCCGGCCTCTCCTCAATGATGATGTGGTCGCCGCCTGGTATGGCCAGATCAATGGAGGTCAGTGGGGCGGCCACATAGAAGGGCACACCATGGTGCTTGGCCACCACCGCGATTTGATAGGTGCCAATTTTATTGGCCGTGTCGCCATTGGCTGCCACCTAATTATACATTTTTAATATACTATATAGAACTTTATACTATATTTTTCCTTACCCGATCAGCCCCTACCACCACTCCAGCCACATTCTTGGCTCGCAGAAGAGCAGCCACCATGCTGTCCAGAACCAAGGTGGCTGGGAATTTCTCGTGCACCAGTTCATAGGCTGTGAGTCGAGCTCCTTGATTGTACGGACGGGTTTCTGTGCAGTACACGTGCTCTGGAATTAATCAGTTTATATTTTAAATAATATTTTACTAAATGTTAATATTAATGTGTGTTTTGTAAAGCTTACCCAGTTTTCCTAGCTCGGCCAGCTGACGTACCACTCCTAGTGCTGTCCCATATCCGGCGGTAGCTAGGGACCCCGTGTTGCAGTGAGTGAGGACCCGTACTGGTCCCGTTGTACCCGCTGGAGCACCGGCCGCTTCCGCCACACGCTTCAGAATCGCCTGGGCGCCATGTGATCCGATGGCCCGGTTATCGGCAATGTCTTTCTCTAGCATCGCCTCGGTGGCATTCAGGAATCTTTAATGTAACATGGTAAACGTTGGCGGCGCCTTGGGCTTGGGTTGCTTGCTTAGCGACGTTTGATGTTACCTTTCCTTCATGGCGGCCACGTCGACGGTCTCGTCCTTGGTCAGTTCGTTGGCCAGGGCTAGCAGTTCATCCGCGGCGATTTTCATGTTGACCGCCGTAGGACGAGCGGAAACCAAGTAGTTCAACTTGCCCTCCACCTCTTGGCGCAGCCTCTTCTTGCTCTCGAACTCCTCGGGGTAGATTTCCACGGCCAGAGAAAGGCATCCCACAATGGCAATGGCGGGGGCACCTCTCACCTAACGAGTAAGAGAATAACAGATACCGATGGCATGACGAGGTGTTTTCTACAATTGTTTTTCATTGATTATTTCGATTATAAATAGTGGCACTATGCCGATCCAATGTGCTAACTAGGCAGGGTGGCATTATAGTCCAGGATTGTTGAGTAAGCCTCTAATGTTTTCAAAGGAGTTTTAGTAACAAAAGCAGGCGGTTTAGACGGATTAGACTAATGATACTGGTAAGATAAGGAGTTGTATGACCTTGGTAGGTTTATCAGATGACGGAGCAAAAAACCAACGAGGTAAACAGTTTACATTTTATAATGCTCCCGAGAGTTCCACGTGATAAGGCGCGTGTACTCAGCCTAAACGGTCCAAGTGATACTCAATGAAGTGTCCGGGGCATTAGCCCGCCAAGAGCCATTCGCCAAGTGACGTGCAAGGAGTAGTTTTATTTTTGGCAAGCGTTTTTAAAAAATTTTTAATTTCAATTACGTTATTTATAGTCGCACAAGAGACAGACGACAAGCGACAAACGACAAACGTCGAGTGATCATTGCTTAGATTAAGAAATGTACCAATAAGAATTTTAATGGCATGCCATGCATATTTGCCATTTTGCCATTTTGCCATTAGGGGGCATTAAGAGGATTAGGAGGCATCGGGCCAGGCTCACCTGCATCTTGTTAATGACCTTCCAGCCATCCTCCACGCCCCGCACTGCCACGTATTTGGACTGGACGGGCAGCAGCAGCTGGTCGAGGATGTCCAGGCTGCCGCGCGAGTATTTAATCGATTGCAGACTCATCTCTCTACGGTTTGTACTGTATCTGGAAAGATTCGAGAATTTATTTGTGCCCGGAATTGGTCGATGTCGTGGTTTTTTCACACTTTTTGGTTGCCAATGGAGCACGGCCCGCGAATCGCTGGCAATTTATCAGTTATTAATCGAACGCAACCGCCGAGGTTTCAAAGCTTTCAACGCTTTTTGGCTACGTCTGCCAGGCGAATGGATCACTGAGAAACTGAACGGCGCACGCTGCTTTGGCTTTCGGTTTGGGTTTGGGTTTGGGGCTGGGGCGTCGAAAGAGTTTCAACGAGGAGCGTTTCTGTTTTGGGGCGAATGTGAGAGCGAAAGTAGTGAGAGCCGCGGCTCTGTGTGCCGGCGTTACACGTGAAAAATGAATCCAAATAATTCAACAGATAAAAACGAGAGCATACACAATTAGTCGGGCTAGAACAATTCCGAATGAAATTACTTTAATGTGATAAATATTTCATGATAATTTGAAACTAAATCTATTGGTTTTCGTTTGGTTTTTATCAAAAATAGGCTAGCATGCTATGATCTTTTCAAGGTTTATCTTATCAAACAATTTATGACTAGTTTAATGATAATTTTCAGATAATAAAAGGACTTAGGAAAGATCTAGTTATGAGTGGATAGATTCTGTATTGTTTTTTTCTTGTGTATGATCCCCCAGAGGTAAACAGGCCGTAGAAGCGGCCGTTTGCCGTGGAATCGACTAGGCATTGGCGATTAATTCAATCTGACACACTGGCCGAGGCTCTGCTCTTGCTCCGCTTCTGCTCTGCTCTTGCCTATTGATAAAGGCTTCGGCTGCTGACGTTGAATTTTCTTGTTGACATTTGTAGAGGGACGCTGGCGGGCCCCAGTAATTAATCGCATAGCTTATCTGTCGCCGCACATTATTATTAAGCAATTCTGAGTGCTGGTTAATTTATGCGGCTGCAATTAGTTGGGCGCCCAGCATGACAGGAACTTTTGCATTGGTCCTGTGCCAAAATGATGGTAAATTTATTGGAACAAGGGGCCGGATCTCCACTGCCCATGGTGGGGTTTCGCTTGTGCTTTTCCTGGGTGGTGCAGCAACTGGTGGTTGCCGTAAAATAACCTCTCCCACCCACACTCAAGCAGAAGCGCCAGGTGAGCGCTGGTTATGAAACAATTGGACTGCAAAATTGGACGAAGAGTAAATGTGTTAATGGCAAGAAGTACCTGTTTTCAATAATTTGGGCAGTGATTTCGTCTTAGACTTAGGAATTTCCTTGACTTTGGCTTCCAAGACTTGCGAGTGAGTTGCTTCCGTTCTCAATGTGCCTTCTCTCTTAGCCGGCTGTGGCGAGGGCCAAAACAACGTGACACGTGCTTGATAGCATTAATTGGTTAGTATTTTGGGAAAGAGAGCCCGTTTTTATTAATAGAACTTTGGAAATGCACGAATTGCTACTAAAATTCCCTTCCGGCGTTTATTTACGCAAAAATGTCCAAGCAAAACACTAAGCAACTGTCGTTCTAGCCGTTTTATGGCAATTTCTAGCCATTAAATTGTTGTTTCCATCTTATCAAATTAGTCCAGGGCCTTTTAAAAACTGTTTTTTAGAAAGTTTCATGTGGTAAAATCTTTACAAACTAAATAATACATTATTTATTTTAAAGTTTTAGTTAGTTTCTCCCTACAGAACATTTTCCAGTACTGAAAACAAGAAGTTTTGCCGCCCCACGCCAGATGGCTCTGTAAATGGGCGCGAAACTTAAACTCAGTAGCCCGTCTGTTTCAGTTTTGGAGATATGTATATAATAAAATTTTTGTAATAGAAACCATGGGAAAAGCTTTGCGACCGTCACTTTACCGCTTAGTGCCAGACAAAACCCTCTTCCTGCTGTGCGACATCCAGGAGAAGTTCAGACCTGCAATACCACTACTGGATTCACTAATAAAAAACACCACTAAGCTGGTAAGACAGCAAAAGTGACAGGATAATGGGCTGGTTCTAATGCTAATACGAATTTCAGCTAGCAGCGGGTAAGGTTTTCCAGGTGCCGTTGCTGGTCACCGAGCAGTATCCCGAAAAGCTGGGCAAGACCGTCTGCGAGCTGGAAATTGGACATGCCTGCGCCAATGTGGCCAAGACTCGCTTCTCCATGCTGGTGGATCCAGTCCGCAAAAGCATGAAGGACATCTTTGGCGACAAGCCGAAGACGGTTGTGCTTTTCGGAATTGAGGTAATTGAATATTTTCAATGGTGGATAAGATTAATTGTTACTTTTAAATATATTTAAAAAATGTTACTTCCCATATGCTTTAGGAACATCTTAATGGTTTTATAGATTAAGCAATTGACTTTAAGAAAATTAAGATGTTCTAACAGAAAAGATTTGTTTCTTGTTTATTTAAAACTAATTAATCGCTTCCCCAATACCAGACCCATGTGTGCATTGAGCAAACTGCTTTTGATCTAATGAATGAAAAGATTGATGTTTGGTTGGTGGCCGACTGTTGTGCCTCGCGGCTTAATCAGGATCGAGATTTGGCCCTGGAGCGATTGCGTCATATAGGTTGTACTATTGCCAGCTCCGAGAGTGTAATCTTCAACCTATTGAAGGACAAGAACAACAAGGCTTTCAAGCAGATTGCTCCCCTGGTTAAGAATGCTTCCGCCGATATGCAGCTGTGGAGACCCACGAAGACGGCGCCAAAGAAATGACCTTAGCGGCTCCTTTTATCTTTGATACTCGCCTAGTAAATGATCCTGATGCCGTATGCAAAATGTGTTTTCGGCTGGCTCATATGGGGAATTATGAGAGAAGGACCCACCAGTAGGGCCAGGCTCTCTGTCCTCGTCAACTCATAAACATCTTGGCCAAGTGGACAGCTGAATGGCGCAGCTGTAATGGAAGGCGGCCGTGGCATTTGGTGCTGCCCCTTTTTTGCTTAAGCGGCGCCTTATAAGCCCCATCAAATGCCGATGCCATTGCCACATCTACCACATCCAGTATTCCATCGATAGATGCAACAGCTCCTGCTCCTGCTGCCTTAGCTGCTGCTGCTGCTGAAGCTGCTGTGCTGCCAATTTATGCAATGACTTTGACTTGGCTTGGACCTGGAATTGGCTGGCGGGGCAGTTAAATTTTATGAAGCAATCGCGACAATCTCCAGCACCCATCTACCCATCTAGCCATCTTCCATCGGCGCTGCAGGCAGCCATCGAATCCGGCCAGAACCAGTGCTCCTGCGATCCTATCCGCTCCAAGTGATGGTGACAATGTAGGCAGGCGTCTGATTGACTCATAACAGGCCACGCAAACATCGCGATCTTGATCGCCATTTGCATGCCAAGGAGTTCCGCGCCTCCGGCAGCTGGCAATTTATTTGCCCAGTCCTAGGTTGTCCTGGGTTTGCGGTTCGCATCTCCAACTCCGTCTCCAGCTTGGAACGTCCACTAAACCACTCGCAACTGCAACTGATGGCGATGGCATCTTGGCACGCGATAAGTCAACAACTTATCCGGGTCCTCGCCAGATCTCTGATCTATCCAATTAGGTACGCCAAGCCAGTGTGAATTTAATTCCGCCCCAAACCTAAACAGGGGGCGTGTCATGCATCTGCGTTAAAAGTGAATTGGGCTAACGGCAACGTGCGTAAACACTTATGTCCCGCATCCAAGTCCCTCGGAGCTTTACTGCACCAAGACCCACTTGATCATAAACTCACAGCCCAGGAGAGTCATAAATTTCTGGCCTTGAAACTGGTTTTTATATTCAGTGCCAACTTCGCACTTGGTGTATTAAGAAATTTGGTTTTTTCAATTTTTTTCTCTTTTGCCGCACGGTAAAAAAAAGTAAAGATGATAAATCTGTGAAATTGCCAGCTCGATGTGCAAATGAACACGGGGATCGATGCTCTATGGCTCCATTTCCACTTCCACTTCCACTTCCAGCCACAATCCTCAGTTGCTTCGATTGCTCTGGTGCTGCTGTGGTGAATCGATGAACGATTGGAGCTGCTGCCGAGGGAATTTATGTGCTGGCAGCCTGGCAAGTGGCAACTGTGGACACGTTCATAGATCAAACCGGGGAACAGCCCGTAAATCCACTCGAATCCGTCGAGTCGAAGTTTCTATTCCCTGGCCGGCCCATAAACAAACAGGAATTAAGAAAAACCAATCCCCTAAAATGAAGAAATTTATAAAGTGTTTGCTGGACAAGCCTAATGGGTCCGGGGGATTCGATCACAAGTTAATCTGCTAAAAAGCATTAATTCTGGAGGCAGTCGCCTAGGCGGAGTACCCTTTTTGATTGCGGCATTAAAACACGGTTTGTCCGGTTCGAAATTCCTGCAACTCTGTTGCCAACTGTGTTGACAAATGTGAGAATGCCAGGCGGCGCTTCAAAGAGCCATCCTGGTTTGACTACGATTCCGAATCCGAGTCCGAATTCGACTCTGTTTGCCGTTCCCTTATGGCTCTCAGTTGCAGGCTGCAGTTCGTTCACTCAGATTGCATAATTTATGGAGCCGCCTGCCCAAATTAGCCAAAATCCTGCCCGGGGCCCAGCTCCCCCATTAATGAGACAACTAATGAAAGATCGCTTGCATTTCCCACACTTTGCAGCAGGCAGCAATGCGGCATTGAGCTCTGTGGCTCCTCCGTTTGGATTTCTCATGCCACAATTAGTGCAATCATTTCTTCATGCTAATTATTCGTTTGTTCTTCAAAATACCGCTTTCTGGCGTGGAGGCGTGTCACCTGGCAGGCACCGGGGCTGGTTGGGCTAGCGGTCATAGGGAAATTCTATTTCGAGTCTTCCGCCTTCCGAGTCTTCAACCTCAACTCCACATTCTTATTTCCATCCACGTCACCTGTTAACCCACAAAATGCATATGACCAGTGACCAGCAATTAGCCGACTGAGATCTGTATCTGTGCTCTGTTAAGTGGCCGCGAGTACATCTAATTAGCATATGAAATACACGTTCGAATGGGCTGGTCTCGCATTTCTCTGGTGCCGCCCTGGCTGGGGGGTGTTTCTGGGCGCTAGCTCCCCAGGGCACACATATTAATTATGGCCCGGTTATGATTGCGGACCAGGCCGCGGCGATAATCGCTTGCTAACAAGAAGCCGGGAATCTGGAAATGCGTGTGGAAGAGCATTGCTCCAGCGAGATATGCGTATACTATTCTGGATTCCTACGGATCGTGATATAACACTTAAACCATTCCGATTGTTATACAATTTGACCTTGTTTATTCGAAAAATGCCACTGTCTGATTGCTTGTGGGCTTAACCAATTCAGATTTGTGGTAACAAACTCGAAGTGCTAGTCTAAGGGAAATATATCTTTAGATGTAAATATTTCTTGTGTGTTAGGAGTTGGCATTTTTCCTTATTCAATGATTTATACCGCCTAGGGTCCACCTGCTCCGCCAATTGAATGGTCAAGCTGGGACAATGGGTCAGACCGGCCCACTGGTGGAGCTCCTGTTGGAGATTAGGATCACCACGGTTTATTTCCAGAAAACTAGATCAGGTTGAGATATGAATGCTGTTTACACCGTGTCTCCGAATGTTTTCTCTCAATTCCAGTGCTATCTTTTCTTTTATCAATAAATACCGCGACGTGGCAACAATGGCGCGACTTGTAGTGAAAGGCCGGCCACCGGTGTCTGGTCCGGCCTGCTCCAGTTGGATCTCCTGAGCCAGGCCAGAAAGAATACTCATATATGTTACTAATTTGCTTAAAAGCTGGGACAATTGCAGGCAATTCGTTTTAGGATTTTTGGTTGCTGCAAGTCTCGGTGGCACATAAAAGTCGCCGAGAAAGATTTGCACAAATTTATGCTGTAAATTCAAATCAAGTATTTATATGGGCAATTGGCCAACAATAGCGGCCAAGTCCAGTACATTTACGTGCTTTATTGTGGCTCCCCTTACTTTTGCAATCTCCATGTGGGATTTGCTTTTTTTGTGGTCAAATCAAAGTGACTTGACTCGCATTTGACTTTGTAGTTTGAGCAGTTGCAGTTGCCATATTTGGGAGATTTCACTTGCTCGGATCTTCTTCGGTGGAGCGTGTCGCGGGGGCGGACAATTAGATATGCACATTGTGCATTTACTTTCTAACCAAATTAGCATATGTTTCGAGCTGAAATTCCTCCTGAAAATTCCATCCTGTGATTTAAAAAGAAAGTGACAGAGGATGACACTGAGGATCCTCGCCGGTTTGCTTTGGAACTGAGGATTTTTATTACCCAGCCTGCTCTGATCGATTGCCTGACCCCAGAGGTGCAGTTGGATTGCTTTCGCTGACCCAGCCCCATGAGAGCGCCAGGGGGAAACTCGGATAACTCCTCCAAAACTCCACTTGACTCAAATGTCAGAGGCTGTGCCTGTGGTTCAAGCTGTACCAATTTCAGATCGGTCAAAGCATTTTGTCACGACTCCCCATAAACACCTAGTAAAAATTGAAATGATCGAGCGCCGGCTCCAAAGACCGGAGTCCGGGCCGCAATGGTTGTTATTAAATCGATGTAATTTGTGCCTGGCCAACAAAAGAAGCCGCCAGAGGCTCTGGGATTTGCAATTGCCGCTGCACTCGCAATGGAAAGTGAAGTTTCGACCGGCAGATTCACTTTCTGGCTGACAAAGCAGCAACAATAGACACAGAAGCCACGACAACAAGTGCCCTGCCAGGGAAATGGGTTAATGATAATGGCTAGGAAGGGAGTGGCTCGCTTTCTGGCTCTAATTGGTCTTATTAGACTTTGCTCCAGTTCATTGCTCGGCTCCCACAAGCCATCCCAAACGCGGCTGCTGCTGCTTCTTTGTCAAATGCATTCAATTAAGGTTAATTTATGGCCACTTCCCATCCGTAATTACCAAATGCTCGCTGGCCCTAGCTTCAGCTTTGGCCAACGAAAATGTGTCAATACGTTGGCAAAACTTTTGCGGTTATGATTTGTGAACAGCTCCAATATTTCGGGTAGCTTTCGGCCATTGTCCAATTCGGCCGGATTTGATTAATGGAGTGTGTGGCAGCGCGAAATTGGCACACTCGGGTAAGTGGCGAGTTGCGGTGAGCGATGTAGGTGATGTTCCCAAGATCATCTGGGTAGACCTGCGATTCTGAATTCGAATACAAATCCAAATGCCAGACACATGCCGGGGCTGTCCAGTTAGCCAAGTTTTTTCGGCTTGTAAGCCTGTCAGGCAGCAGCGCAAAACTGACAGCCAACATTGACAACCCGCGACGTCCACTGAATGGGCAACAAGGTGCTTCTTTGACCAGGATCAGAACCACACAGAGAAAAAAAATAAATCAGGTATTCCTCTGATCATTTCACTATTATTAAACTTAAACTTATATTTTTTTGTGTGCATATTTATTTGCAAAACAAAGTCCAGGCAACGGTAGCCCATGTTGGACATTCAAATAATGAAATGATGTTGTACCTGCGGCATGACCCATATCAGTTTTCCTTTGGACTTGAACTGCCCGAGGCTGTGGTGGTGTTTTGATTTTGTGCTAGCCCCTGGAAAGAGTTCATCGGGTCGCGGACAGAGATTTTTGGCATATGAAAAGTGAAATTCCCCAGGCCGCAGAGCTCATTTGAATGGGACCCACGCTCGGCTCGGGGTCTGTGTGAATGAACGACCGGGGAACTGAGTGGATGACTGACCGACCGAGCGATTGAACAAATGAACGGGCTGCCTGCCAGCTGACCCACAAATGAAATGTGTTGACAGTGAGCGGGGCGATCCCAAAGTGAAATGTAGGAGGTTTTATGCTGATTTCCACAAACTGCAAATGCAACAGCTGCTTGCAGGCCGCAATTTGGTGGAAAAATCAAAAGTGAAGGCGTTGCGGGAGATCTTCTTCTTCGGCCAGAAAGGCTTTCATTAAATTTCCAACTGAATTGCAATTGCCAGCGATCTTGTTGGAAGAAGAGCCGAATAACTTATACCGATCAAAAGCACTCACTTGGAGCACTCTTTTCACTCGGCGGAGTGAATTTCCGTTTGTTTTTGCGCTGAAACGGGTTTTCCTTGCAGCATCCACACTCTATATTTCACTCAATGTTCCTGGGCTCTCGGCTGTTGCTCTTTATTTTAATTTTGTGGCAAAAATATCCGGTCAGAGTGCTAATGAGACATAATGACATAACAGCCGCCAAGGCCAGGACTAATTTATTATTTCCCTTCTCTTCCTCTACCCAGCTGCGATCCTGCACTTTGGCTTGCCTGCTGCCACTGCTGTTGCCTTTGCCAATATTTCCTAATATTCGCAATCATTTAACTTAATGTGCGAACATTAATTTTCCTAGCCGAGGATGAGGATGCGAACGCAACTGAGCCTGCCTGCGACTTCTACTGCCAATTTTTTGCGATGCGATCCAAGGCGCTGCTCCTGCTGGCAGGCAATCTACCGCTGGATCTTACCGCATTCATCGCTGGGCAAATAACCGAACACGATATTCACTAATGAGACTGGGTAACGCAATGTGGGCGTGTCGCCGCCGGCCTTCGTGCGCCAACAACAAACAATTCAATTTTCAATGCCCGCGGCTAGGGCAGCCGCCCAATACCAAAACCAAAAACAAAAATAAAACCAAAAGTACTTGTAGGGGGGTTTCGGATCGGGGAGGAATAAAACATTTGCAATTTATAGCTTAATGCATGCAACGTGCGTCAGATTGCAGCACCAGATTGCAGCTATAAAGAGGAGTTCCATTCACCCCCAAGGAGCGGGGGTGGGAATGGGAGTGGGGCCGCCGGATAGTTGGACAATTGGACACTGGGGAGTTGAGGTCCCGATCTGCCGTATTAAGTTTCACTCCGCAGTAGCAATTTGTCACTCACAAATAAAGTATTCCCGAAGAGGTTCTCCCGTTCCGGACACTGGAAGACTGTGAGAGCCGTCAGCCAAAGCGGCATCATTAAGTGCGCCGGCCCAGACACTTTTCAATGCCACTTGTGTTGACTTTTCAACCCAAAAACAAAAAAAAAGCGAAACGAAAACGAAACCGGCAAACGAAGCCGTGAAAACGAAAATGATCCCAGTAAAAGAGAAACCGTGGCAAGTGTGTGGGCCATTCGGTATCTGAGTGTGATGTCTGTCACTTATTTGGCCAAAAGAGACCAACTGGGCAAGGGTCACGGCAACGGCAGTGGCCAAGTCGAGATATTACCCCAAGTCACTGGGTCAACTGTCTGAAGGCAAACACAGGGCATAAATATGGAACTACAACAAAAACTACGAATATATCGTACATTTAATATTGAATTTGGAACTCGTGTAGTAAGACTCTAAAGATTTAGGGTTGAAATAGAAATATTTTTATATTTTACAGGTACTGATTTTTTTTAGCAGGAATACTTTCTATTCTTCAAAGGCAGATTTTCGGCTACAAAGCGGCTATTAAACTTTGTAACATTATGTTAAAAGAGGAAAAGACTAAGACGGATAAATCCTCGCCATGCATAGACAAAAGACTTAGGGCACAAACTTGGCCGGAACGCACTTGATGCGTTTCGCGAGTTTAGTTTTATTGTTAGTTCTCGGTTTTCGCCTATTTCTTTGGCCACTTCAAAGCCGCCGCTGAACACAAATAACACAATGAGCCTTAAACTGTGAGCTCTTTGGCAGCGAGTCAGTGTGCGTCTTAGCCCACTTAGAGCAGTGAAAAATCAACATCGAATTATGGCAGCAACAAAATCGCAGTCAACAGTCGTTCACCACGTTAGCTTGTATACTACAAGTACAACACCCTCTTTTCTCTTCCAGTCTTCCCTCGATCCCCCGCCTTGCAATCACACCTGTCCCCTGAATCGCGAGTCGAGAATTCTGGGCTGTCGAACATTCTAAGAGCACGCGGTGAAAGTCTTGAACCGCTCTCGGCTGCCTCAATGACAAGAAATTCTGGTCTTCATAATGAGGCTTATAAATGTTTTTATGGTGGCAGCTGAGCCACAAGAATAACAAAAATAAAAACAACCACGTATTCAACTCTAACACCAACTATTCCTCGGATTCTCGCATGGTCTAACTACAATTTGGCATGTGCACCGTTTATTAGAGACATGCAAAGCCTCAAACTCATGGACTTGGCCGTGTGGCAAATTGGTTTTTTAATTGCTCTGTTTCATATTTAACTCACGTATAAATTTTGCAAGTTGATGGCTCGTTGGTCATTATGCAGGTGTATTTCAGTTGTTTGATTAATCTATTGGATCGATGTGGAGATGCTGGTATATCTCCGCCAAGCTGATCGTACTGATGTGCGGAAAATATGCGGCCCCATTGGAGATCGGCCAAGTCGGATCATTAATCTGTCAAATTGAAAATGGGAAATCGCTTCTCTGGCCATTCGAACGCTTTGCGACCGATCATTGAAGCAATTTGTGTCAACGCCATCGCGGATCGGTCAAACATATGAGGTAGTCGGAGATTACGATCCCTCGACGAGATCTCTTATTCTATAAGCGATGGTTAAATGACAAATTGCAGACGGTTAAATTCCCAGGATTACAGTTAGGGGCAGAGTGAAACCGCCTCTTCCGTCTAATCAAGCTGATTACTGCAGAATCCAAGACTACATTTTCATATGCATATCCACGGGTATTTGCAATTCAACTGCCGATTGCTTACTCTTCCTGGGTTATGACTTCTGCGGCTGTACCAAGAATTAGTTGTGGAAAAATTAACACCACGCGGGAACGGCATTGACCACAAGGCTGCTGATTGTTCTTCTCGGTCCGAGGAAAACTGAAAACAATTTACGGGAACCGTACGCCCAGTAAAACTGGCAAAGAACCAGCTGTTTGGACAAGTGCAATGACCGCGTGCAAATTGCACTCTTGCAGCCAGTTCGCTGCACAAATTGATTTGAATGAAAGCTGCCCAGGTCAGGACTGTGATTTGGAGAGGGGTGCTAGTTCTCCCCATTTACCATGTTTTCTTTTACTGTTAGCTCATCTCTGATTGATTTCTGCTGCCGTTGCTGCTGTCACCTTTGACACATTTGGCAACGGGTTGGGCCGGATCCAACGGAGCTCATCAATTGGTTGCTGGCCAGGAAATTGAATAAGAAGAAAAATGGGAAGCCAATTCCTGGTCTTAGCCTAGATTATCATTTCTTAAATTAACCTCAGGGAGTGTATTTTAAAAGTTAGTAAAGAAATCTTTACTGCTATTGAATCTATCCATTTTCTATTTACCATTCGCCTTGTCCAGAAGCAAAACCAACATCCTCTAATCTTGACAATCGTCCGAAATCCAAAATCGACATGTAAGGCCCTTAAAATGCATGTATTTCTTCTCGGGTTGGGCTGTGCTAAAAACAATGGGGCGTGGCACAGCCCCTACCCAGAAGCTGGCTATCCAGACCACCATGTGCTCAAGTCCAGGGCAGGACCGAACAGAGGTTTTCGGCAATTATCAAGATGATGTTTGCCTGTTGTTGTTTTTCGCGACATTCGTTAGATGCTTTAGCCAGGAGCTCTTGCGTGGGTGGGAGGAGAGAGGTTCGGCCTGGTCTTGGAATCGAAACTAGAACTGGGCGGTGGCGTGGGCTTGGGCGTAGGTGTGGGTGCATCACAGGCCCTAACCCTACCCCTAGTCTCATTCCTATCCGTGGCCCTATATCGAATGGTCATTAGTGCTGTGCAATCGTTAGACTTTTAAATGCTTACCACGTTCTGCCAGTTCTTGGTTTTGTGGCCTGTTTTCGTTACGAATATCATACCAATTAAGTTGGGGGAAAACCGCACCAAATAGAGTGTTGGGCATCAGAAACACAGCTTTAATCACGCTTTAAATGATATTATCCCTGTAAAAAGGGGTATTACTGGGTAATAACATGGTGAAATGGAACTATGAAATTTATTTTGTTTAAAAATTTGCTTTTTTAATCTTAATTTGCTTTACTAAATTCATTTTGAATACGTTTTTTTTATAATAAAATGATGACTGTTTAAACGGTATTGGTTAGTCGATTTGTGAGGCTCATTAGTACTACTTTTATTTAGCCTGTCCGATATATCATCTTAGGAGCTGCGTGGTACTACTATATGGTATGTGGTCGGATCCTCTCTCATGTACAACCAATTAGCTGATCGGCGCAGAAATAGAACGAAAGCGGACTGGCATTGGCACGCAGTGGCGAAAGCAGCAACCGATTCATAAATCAACAAAAAATTATAAAACAATCGGAATGCCGGTTGCCAATAAACGTTAATTGCGAGTACAGGACAATGTGATGTGACGGTGGCCATGAAAACGTGGTATGAGGATATCGGTTTGGATGATATGGAAGCAGCGACACCGAAGCAGAAACCGACACCGTGTTCGGATTGGACATAGCTGGACTCGGTCATGGACATAGGAGCACAAGAGCATACTACATACGTACGTACGTACATCAGCCAAACATCAGCAAATGCAAATTGCTGCGGAGCATCTAGCAATGTTGAGCGTGTTGCGCCAATTTGCTTGGCCTGCCAACGTCTGTCAACGTGTCTTGTGGCCCTTCTTGGACTCCTCAGCTGCTCTGGGATATAGCTACATAGCTCCTGGTTTCAGCCCGTCCTTGTCGGCCATTGGCAATTACATGCAGCTCACGTCCTGTCAAAGTTGAAAGATGACAAATCAACTTGACAGCTGCGCCAATTTGCATGACCACATGGTTACAGTCGCCAAGTCTGCGATGATAATAATGATGGTGATGGCGGCGATGATGATGATTATTATGCATACACCGTGTGGGGGGCTGAAGATCGGAATCCGTAGACTAAGAGACGGAGAGATCTTCACAGCCTTCCCCTTGACGCCCGGCATTGTGTAATAATTGGCAGTTCGTGGAAAGCTCGATTTTGATGCCGATTAATTGGATCGCCTGTTTGCAGTTGCATTTTTCTCATTTTGCTTGATGGTAAATTGATGGTGCGGCTTCTTGCTTTTTGCCTGATGGAACTCTGGCAGGGGGCCAAACCGCAGAAGCATTGGCAGGTGGAATTAGCATGTTAATTTATGGCTCCGTCGATTGCACCCATTTCATTTCCAATTTTACCTCCGCGGTAATTGCGATTGACGAACGTCTATTAGTGTTAAATTTTATTGCTCTCGTATACGAGCGAATTGAAATGGGCCCCTGAGCTCGAGGGTTGCCAAATAGCGAAATAGCCAAATAGCCGAACAGCCGGCGACAGCTACCGTCAAGTTGATGGCTTGGTCATAAGTTCTCGTCGCAGGAGGCGGCTAGAAAGTGGCCAGCCCAGCATGAGATCCATCTCCGACGGTGCCGAGATTCGACATCGTCTACTTTTCGCGCATTGCTATCCAATTGAATAGCAGAGGAATGGACTTGGCTAAAGTGAATTGGAAGTGGAATGGAGCTGGACAGTAGCTGCCCACGGGTTTGTAATGAAGGCAACAATACCAATCTTTGGCCATATTTCAATTGCAAAGCAAACGCATAAAGGCGATGCCCGGCCAAGACGTCGTTCACGCAAATTATTTACCCATAATTTTTGTAGCTCACTGTTGGTAGGGAATTCAGGGCGCACTTGTACTTTGAGTTACTGCCATTTACTTTTCCTGCTATGACTTATTTTTTTTTGTATGCTGGCCTGTTTGTTCACACGACTTTCATGTTAGCAAGACGTTCTTGTAACAGTAAAAATCAATAAGTACCATGCTGCCTATTATGAGCCAACGAACAGTGAACTAAATAACTTGGCTCACAGAACATGCAGCAATCATCGTTGATGCTCGTCTCCCCCTTCTAACAAGCCATTAGGCATTAATTTTAGCCATATGCACTGGACCGTATGCTATATACACCAGGGACTTTGGCAAATATGTCGCAACTGCAACTGCAATAGCAATATTGCAACTGCAATCTCTGGCTGATGTAGCAGCAACCGCAAGAGTCAGGCACGACAAAAGGAAAAAAATAAATTAATGACATAACTTGGACGCAACACACGACGAGTTCGTTACTTCGTCCGGACTACGGTCTCCGGACTCTGGAGTTCGGATGGGAATCAAGTTTATGAGCGTCCATGGCGGATAAGGCACAAGGATAAGCAGGGGCCTAATAAACTGCACTAATTTCGCAATGTAATAGGAATAACATGCTCGTGCCTGCTCATATTTGATCGACCTTTGGCCTGCACCTTTCACCATCTGAGCGCATCGGGAGCCAGCCAAAAGATTGGGCATTGCGGCTTATGCAAGCCCACTCCACGGCGGAGGCAGAACAACCTTTTTCGGGGTTAAATGCACATTACAAACAATTTTGTAATGCCCAGTTAGGCAACAGGACTGAAATTTGTTTTCAAATTATTTAAGTCGAGCATGGATGAGCGGATGGATGCTGTGCGGCAATGCAATTGCAATTTACGTAAATTAAAGTAACATAATGCAAGACGTGTGGGTGGTTCGAGGTCAGAGCAAAAATTGATCACTTGCAAAAAATATGGTAAATAAAAATCCATAGAATTATAGAATTATAATCATAGAATTATTAAAAATAAAGATTTCTGATTTCCATACTTAATAATCAATAGAAGAATTTACTAAAAAGAGAATCTTTAAATAAAAAAAAATTTGAAGGTCTAGTTTTCTCCCAAAGAAGCCCAAAAATATTTTAAGATTAAGATGTTTTAAGCTGAAGATTTCCCAGAAAAGATTCATGACAATCTGGACTGCCCTGGGAAAGCTGGAACTCGTGTGCTCGTGGGCGGCCGTCAGAAACAGTAGATTGGGATGATTTGGAAAGGGCGCATAATTATCCGAGTGGTCAGCTTTTGTCACACAAATCGCAGAAGACACACAAGAATTTGACAAGCCGTTGTCAGCGAATGACAGTCGGTAAAAATGGGCTTCTTTGGAAAAAGAGTGGACAATGGAAAAGTGAGAGGGAATGCTGATAAGCCCTGGATACAAAGCGGCAAGAAAGTTGCTGCGGAAGAAAGCCTAAATCGGAAGAAATGGCGACTCGGGTTAGATATGGAAAGTGGGCTTCCTACGGAGATTTCTGCCGGAGATGCATATTCAATTGACCCCAAGCCTTAACCCTCACGTGCCGCTGTCCTCGTTTGTCAGGCACTTGTCATGGCCAGGGTCCATTAAACATGACACATGAATATACAATACAAATGGACGTTCACTTCTTGGCCGCTAAAAGGAATAAAATGAGCTCTTAATTAAGCATCCGTGTCAGTTGTTTCTCCGCGCTTGGCTTTTTTGTGGCAGCCTCATACTCATTCTCGTATATGAGCCCCACATAGCCTGGCTGGCATCCTTGAGCTGGTCAAACAAAAAAGAAAATACCAAAGCGATATGTAAGTTTGTGGCAAAAGTCTTTCGTTTTTGGCCATGACCGTGGCTTGGCCCAAGTGCAAGTGGGTCATACAGCCATCTCAGCTCTGTGGCCAAAGTCAAATCCCAATCCTCAGAGCCTAAGCCTCAGATATAGCCATGGATCTGGCCCGGTTCTGGCTGTTCGATTTTCTTGTAAAACTGGCGCCTGGCCATGGCCATGCATAAATAAATATCATACGTGCATCGGCTGAACCACGGGCATCTGGTTATGAGGGAAGAAAAACGCAAATAGAAATACAAATAAATAAAATAAATTTCGCCTCCAGCTTGTTTGTTTGCCGGTGTGTTTTGCGGGTTTGTTTGTCTAGCTCTGCCATTCGAGCAATTTACAATTCGCACACATGCTGTGCAAAGTTTTGCTTTTTTTCGCTGCTTCTCCTGTTGCAATTGCAATTGCATTTGCTGTTGCTGTTGCTGTTCTTGTTGGCGATGTTGCTGTTGCCATTTGAGTTTGGCAACGAAACCGAAAATAAATGCACGTTAAGAGGAGAAGTCCTGTCATCGGTCAACTGGCCGCAGTTGTTTGATATGCAGCAGCAATAGGAAAGCAACAGTTGCCCCTTGAGCACGAATTTGAATGGAAATACTCTTACCAATCTAGGATATCGTAAAATTTTATTTTTAATGGCCAACTCAAATATTTTACATTAGTTTTTGATGAATATGCTAATGCTTTTCCCACACAAGCCATTTTAATATGGCTTCCCATTTCTTCAATTTAAAGCATTTTTTATGTGATGCTTAAAATTATGTAATTAAAATGTCATATAAGCTCTGTTATTTTTGTTTATAATCATAATAAAACATTAACAAATGATGTTGTTTATTTTATGTTACAAGTGTGTTGGAAAGAATATAAAGTATTATCAGATTCATAGTAAACCAAACCGTTTTTTAGGGTATTTCCAATGCGATTGATTGAAGTAAATTCGGGTTTCCCTCCTCTTTTTTACTTTCTGAGTACTCTGAGAGCGAAGAAACCTCCTGACATTTTATGGCTGCAATTTCACGGGCATGCCGAAAATCATCAGCCATCATTAGGGTCAATTCGTGGCTAAGATTTGCGTAAGGTTGGCCAAGAGAAATGAAGCGATGCGGTGCGATGCGATGTGGCTGATGTGTGACAATTTCTGGAAATGATCGTTAACCCTGTAGATTTCGCTAATTTGGAAACGAAAGCCGGTGAATGAAATGTCTTCTCTTATTTTGGCTTACCTTTTCGGAAGTTGTGTTTTTCGAGCTTGAACCTTTTACTTTTCAGTTGTTTATGCAAATAGCCAAGAGCGAAAACGAAGCACCAAAGAAATCTGAAAAAATTTTATTACAATCTGCCAACAATAGTATTAAAATTAATTATTCTTTTGGGTTTCGCTTTCAACTTCAAAACGTTCTAGGTAAACACGCACTTTTCCAGAAGTTTTCTTTTAATGGAGGCGTAAAAAAGCTTAGTGTCAATAAAAAGCCAACAACTTGATGACAACAACCAGTTTAAAGGCTGTAAAGGCATCAGGTGGTGTGTGACACTTTCCATTTTTAGATGGGTGTTAATAGCGAAAGCAGTTATCACTCAATTCTAAGCCATCATCAGGGGCTTTGTTAGGTACACCCACCGAAAGATGATCAGTGGCTACTGGGATGATCCTTTCACTTTTCTCCGCCCAACTGTTAAAAATGGGATGTGAAGGTAAGGGTCTCCAAACAAACCATAAACATCAATCAAGCAGCAATAAAACAAAAACTGATTCTGGCTCTTTGTTTGTTTTTGAATTCGTTTATCATGTTAATTTCACCTCAAAGAATGGGGTGTCTTATCCGTCGCTTTACTAACCGAAAGCTACCTGAGTGGAGTCACGGAGCAAACTAAAATGAGGTGGATGTGGATGTGGAAGTAGAAGACTGGAGGAGGATCCAAGTGGGCGTTGAATCCAGCTCTCAACGTCGTACAAATTAATCAACACGTAAACGAGACGCTTTGTGGCCAGATCAAAGAGAAGACCTTTTGTCCCAGTTGGAAGATCACGCCCGCTCACATATGGGAATTCGGATGGAATGGGATGAGATGGGATGGCCTTCTAATGGGCTTTTTATTGGGTCACCGGGCGACGCAATTCACACAAGGCACAACAAAAAGGGGCAGCAGCCGAGGCAGGCTAAGGGGCAGGGGCACCAGGCATCGGGCAGACACCTGCCAGAGACCCACATTTCATTAATTGCCTTTTAGCCCGAGTCGTGAGTGAGCCAAAATGGATGCTGCCCCTCAGAGAGGGAAAGTTCAAATAGCAAGCGAGTCAAGGAGTTGCAGATCAAAGCGGCTAAAATGGATATTCAGTTCACAAGCCAGAGATGGGTTTCCTCAATGCAGTCACTCAAAAGGTGATGGCATCACCGGATTTTATACTACAGTAAAAGAGGACACAAAATATTACTTAATTGATTTATAAATTCTTCAGTCTGGATGGATTCCCTAAAACGACAAGATAGTTATGCGGCAAAACCATTTCTTCTCTTGGGAATCTATCAGCGGATTCTGGGGCAAGTTTATCCATCCTTTCCAAGAAGTGTTAACACCGTAGATGAAGCCGCGTTCTCCGTTTGTAGATCAATAATGCGACAGAAATGGCCTAATGAGTAAATTAATTGCTACCAGACATGATCTTGTCCAGCCTTTATTTGATCAACACTAATTCGCAATAAAGACTCAATTAATCAGCCGAGAGAAACGCCCCCCCATCTTGACCCAACAATCGTGTCGAAATTAGTGATCGATCTCGGAGTTTTTAGGGGAATCATTAGCAGAGGTTAAAGAGGTGTTCGCCCTCGTATGTAGATGCAATGAAAGTGCAACGATTTTTGTACTTTTCACTTTCCTCATTAGCGTGTTACCAATTGCTTGGCCCTAATAACGAATCATGCAGGTTATCCATCGATTAAAGTCATTTACTTCAAAACAAATAAACAAAACAAATGGAAAACCTGCTGAAGAGATGAGACATGCCAGATTAGATGGGTTATTCGATGCTGGTCGAACCCCCAATTCCGAGCTCTCACTTTTCCCGATTCAATTAATTTAAATCGAGTACCCTACAAAAAGGGAAGAGTATCCGCAGAACTGCCAGCCCCGTCACTATGTCAGCGGTGTGAAACGGGAACTGCCACTAAATTAAGACATTTACGACCTGGTCAGATGCGAATCAATAACGAAATGGCCATGCAAAATTCTAGACACAACAAGCGAAGCGTTTAAAAGCCGCCTTGGGGAATGCCGCCGCACCGAGCAACGGTAAATGAATGGCCAAAAAGGGGTGAAGAGGAGGGGGAGGACTTCATGACTGCAGATACCCGACTTGAGATTAGAATGAATCATTTGCAGCATCCTAATTGAGTTGTGGCCGAGCTGGCAGGCCGAAATATTAGCAGACGCCTTGTCGATGTCCAAGTCCCAGTCCAAAATCCACCGTCTGAGGCGATGTCAGAGTTGGTCTGGTGGAGAGGTGTGTGGCTATTTAGCCAGGCCAGCTAACAGGGGCCAAACAGTAACGATTAGTCGCGGGCTTGGATGAGGACTGGGACTGGGAATGGAATAAAGGCGAGGAAGTGGACGGACTCCTGGCGAAGGGCCATTTATCAAGAACTGCTCGTGTCTCGTCTCTTTGGCAAATTAACCGTTCCCCGACTAACTGACTGACATAGAGTCTAGCTAACTGACTAGCTGGATAACGGAAGACAACCTGGATGATCCGGGGAATTCCCAGCACAGAGCCCCCCCACTTTAATTGCTCCATCGATGCTCTCACACTGAAAGTGTGAGCCAGAAGCCAGAAGCCAAACGAAGTCCAACTTCGAGGAAATGTAGTTCTCTGGGTCAATGCGAGCACCTGAACTAATCAAGCTTCAGAGACAGAGGCACGAGCCCAGTCAGTCGATAATTTCCCTTGACTCTGGTAGCTTTCACAAAATAATTCGCGAACGTTGCACGCATCGGGAGTGTGACAAGAACTTTTGACTTTTTAAGTGAAACGAAGATCTGCAGAGTTCAATCGAGTGAACGGCAACCTTTACTCCCATGAACTTAAAGGGACGATTGAGTTATGCATTCATATCTGTGAGAATTGGTACTCAAGCTGAACCTCACGTTCGATATGGAAAAGGGTTCCATAAAACACAATGGAGCATCTCCTGTCCGAATTCTATTGTTCTATCGGTGGCCATGGCTTGCAAATTTTCGGCAGCTTTAATGTTTATTCATGAATTCCAACATGAAACTGCAATGCAACTAGGAAGAGACAAGTACTCCGGTCTGCATAAACATAAATCAAATTGGCCAAGAGCCGAAGTCAAAGCTAAAGCCAAAGCCAAGACAGGGCAGAAACTGCAACACGCAGTCATGGCCAGCTGATTGAGCTGTCGCGTATTTGGGTGAGGTGAGATCGCCCAGTGCCTAAATGGCCATAGAATGCTGCAGATCGGGGTTTGAGCCAAATATTCCTATTTCTGGCTTGGCATTTGAATTTGAGTTTCGTGTCGCGGCTGCTTAGGAAAATCTGATACGGAGAAAACCTATCGAAAATTTCCATATAGCTTGTGGTCATATATGGCTCTAGATTTCAGCCGTTTCCAGGGGCTTTTGTCATATCAAATGGTAAATAGCAATCCTCAATCCTCCTTAAATGCCTAGCTGCCCCAGGCCCGCCCACAGTTGCCACATACATCCTGACCAGATCAGCGCAAGTGGGTCAGCGGCAATTGTCTAACGGAAGTCGGTTATCATTTCTGTTTTTCTAATTCATATAAATGGACACAGGTGCGTACTCAGAAACCGTTCAAACTGAGGCGGCTGTGTGGCGAATAATTCTCGAATTTCCTTGAGCATAAACCCGATTTAATCCGATCCGGCTGCTGATCTTTATTTTGGCATTGCGCTCCAGATTTAAATTAGGGAGGGGACTCTCCTGCCCGCCGGAAGAATAGAAAATGATTTCCATGCAAGGAATAAGCTCATGGACTTCGAAAAGTCGAAGCTCTTGGATCGCGGATGGATGCCTCATTTATTCTATTACAAATTTTATTATACTTAAATGCGGGGAATGAGTCGAAATGTGTGCCATGGCGCGGCGGACTAGTTGAGCCATGTTTAATCCTCCGGCGGGCGATCTCTTTGAAGCTCGGCTCCCCAAATTGCGCCCACTGATGTAATGTTTGCTCGATCTGGTCACGTTGCACGTAACCGCAGCGCGGCTTTTATTTAATGTGCGGTAATTGCATTAATAAAGAGCCCAAATCCCAAATTATATTGTACAAATTGAGCTGCGTACAATGAAAGCGAAATTGTTTGATTTCTAGCCGATTGACGATTGCCGATGCCACAAAATTGACTCAAACTGCATTTCTCATTGCTTGGAATCAATCAAGTGAACTATAGAAAGGAAATATAATAAAATAATCGCAGCACTCGAGACACGAAATTGTCAAAAGGCATCTTATGTGAATCTAACCGAGGTTAAACTTACTTTGGATTTTGGATTTCAAATAAAAACCTCCGACTTAAATGTATGGCCATAAACAGTAACAGAACCGTAATGAAGTTTAATTTGATTTTTTTGACGTTTCTTTCATCAGTTTATGGCTTGGACGTATTTCGAAGTAACTGCTTTATGATTAGCATTTAACACTTCCATTTCCTTTGTGCCACAGAATGCGATCTCATTCTGGATCTCCTTCGCTGTCTGACTCGATTTACGACTCTCCACAATAAAGCCAGCTTAAAAACCCTCCCACAGATTAATTTCGAATCCATAACTATCAGGCCAGATGCGAGGAGGACTTTATTCTGTTCGCGTTCTGGAGCCCAACTGGTTGCACCTGTTCCACTTGGCCGCAGGTCGTGTGCTATAGAACGTTTTCATGTTCGGTGGAGCATTTTGTTTTTACGACAACATCGAGGAGTCTTCAGAATAGAATAAAACAGAGCTGGACAGGACAGAACAGTAAAGGACAGGCGACTGGGGCGGCGGATGCAGCTCTGCAGGCTTCGAAGGCGACCCGGGCTTTGGTACCAGAAACTTGGACTCTTGTCATGTGGAACTGCTGGCCGATTCTATAATAAAATAAGCCAGAAGCGCTTTTTGGTGGCGGTGGTGGACCCGCTGCGCTTTTAATGTTGGCATTTATATGCCATAGAATTCATAATGCGATAAGTTCAATTAATTGCCAGTCCATGGACTTGCAGATTTCAATGGTTTCTGTTGGCGGATGTGGTCATGGCGCGACCAGAGTGCCCCGACCACTTGGCAGCCAATCAGTCACCTAACGGTCATTCAGGCACTCTCCATCCACAGTGCCTTAGCCCATTAATAATCCGCTACACCGCTCCGAGATGTTCATCCAGGAATGCTGCGGGTCAATGACGACGTCGAAAGCTGGGCCACTTGAAAGTGAGAGTCGCTCGGGGCCAGGGAATTCAAATGATTTAAATCAATGCGTGGCTGGTAAACAAACGAAACAAATACCATGATTTATGAGGAGGGAATCATCTGAAAATTTGCCGAACCTGCCGATCGTCCACCCACTTTACTTTCTTGTGAGAAAGTGCGGCACAATCAGCCTGAGCCCTGGACGATGATAAATTCGAGACCCCTGTGCAATTACCAGCGCTTAGCATAAATCCCGCGACCCAACCGATCTGACCTACATTAATCCGCTGAAGAACACTAACCCTGAAGGCAGAGCGGAAATTAACTAAGCGCAAATCTGACCAACTCAATGGATTACACTGGAACTATATTGGGAAATATAAAAATTGGAAAATAGTTTAGTTGGGTGTTGCTTTTTGATAACCTCTCCCATCTCCTATTACTTTCTTAAGTAAAGCTTACTTGAAACCGAATTGGGTTACTATTTTTGTATGTGTAGAAAATAGAAGCCGCCTCGCACACGCCACAAACTCGTCTCATAACTTACCGCCGCAGTGGCGGTCTCGACTTTGTTACATATTATTTATTATGTCGGCCCAGCTCCGACAAAACTTCAGGTCCAACCGCGCCTTGACTCCACTCCTGGTCCCAACAGAGTCCCAAAATTCCCGGGGGCGTTTAACGGCACCGGGTAAGTTGCATATTTACCGGCAAGTCAAAAATTCGTGTGCTGATCTTGAGGAGCGCCTAATGGATGTGGGTGTCTGTGGTGGAGCTCCCTGGCTGTGTATTACGGGAACGGACCATATCGGTGGCAATGAAATTATGTAAAGAGCATTTCCCCCAGCTCTTTTTTGCTGTGTTTATGGGCGGCCAGACTTTGGCAACAAGTGCCAATGCTGAAGTGTGGGCGATGCAGGAAGGCAGGTACAACAAGCAAAAGCAATTTGTGGCTACAACCATTGGTGGGAGGCTCGGGAGTGATAATGTGTTATGGCTGTGGCTAAACGTGGCAATTGAAATTAGCAATTATACGGTATGGTATTTCAATTCTATTTATTGCTGTGATTCTATTTTTAAATACTTCATATAAACTGGATGTGTTATAGTTTATTTGTATATGGTAAAAAATAGACTTTCATATCATTTTCATTGGCTCGAATATGACAGGTTCGCAAGTGGGATTATATATGTGCGTGCTAGAAAATCGGCTTATGACTCTAAGTAGTGAAGGTCAAGACGAGCCTTGTCGACTAGTGTGACAACTAATAACAAGATAATGCCACATAGAACCTGTCTACTAAGAACTTGGCTGGATCTGGTTTTGACGGGTATGAAACCGAAATAGCCGAAAAACAAAACCGAAAGTTGTAATCGAAAGTTGGAAAAGAAAGTTGATGTGTTGGGACCTCCGAGTAGGGGATTTGAATTAGAAAAGCGTGTGTTTGATCAACACAAATCTTAAGGGCCCGGCCCGATGAAAGAAGAACTTAGTCGGTCACACAGTAGCACACTTTGCATACCCCGGAGAGATGGATGGACCGATAAACCGACACAGGGCCTCCTCTAAAAGGTTGTCTTTGTCCATTAAGCCTAACGGTTATGAACATGAATGGGTAGCGTGTTAAATTTATTCATTTATGGATTCTAACCTGCCCATGAATGGTAAGCCAACTAAAACGAATTTTCGAAACAATTTTTCTGAGCTGATTAGGCAAATTATCTAATTAGCTCTTCAGCGTTTCGGAGTTTGTTTGTTTTCTCGACTTGATTTAATTAGCATCATAATTATAGTGCTTCAGACTCATTAAGAAAATGGATAGAAATTTTATTTGGTCAGTGTTTTTATGGAACCCTTTTTGGTTAAACTCGAGTACTTCCGACGAGTGTAAAGTCCCCCGCCAAGATCATCAGACATTGTCCTACTGTAATTGAACTTCAATTAACTTTAGACTGAATTGATTTTAATTGATCGAACGTAAAGTCTCAAAACCGCCTTTCCCACCCTCTT
Source organism: Drosophila vallismaia (assembly GCA_035047325.1). NCBI lineage: Eukaryota > Metazoa > Arthropoda > Insecta > Diptera > Drosophilidae > Drosophila > Drosophila vallismaia. The sequence goes on from JAWNPU010000073.1 coordinate 12,060,422, forward strand.
AAGTCGCATCGAATAAACAGTGAGGCCACTTTCTCTTTGACTTTTCATCCTGTCAGAAATTTAATCCTGTCAATATCATTTGTGCAAAGCGTATAAGCATAAACGAACCCGCTTCATCGAATATTTCGCAGATGGGTGTTCATGAGTTGTTGAACCCGCCAGTCGAAATGAATAGTGATGGATTAAGTGGCAAATTGTTTTTTGATGAGAGATTATGAAAAATATAAAAGTTCACACAGCGATTCGAGTCAGAAGGCTTGCGAATTCTTATAATAAGATTTTGGAGGCTTTTGTTTTCAAAAGTCTATTAGTAAACTCCAATTTGTCGCGCCCATAAATAATCTCTTTGCACTAGAATATAGTAAACTTTCTTTGGTGGTATGTTGGATTTTGGTCAGAAATAGAATTGGGAAGAATAGATTGTATGACCTTTTGTTATCAATAGGCTTTTGTAATTACGAAACGGTTTCGGTCGATTCACAATGCAAATTGTTTGGTTTGACCCACATACGCAGAGGCTTCTTTGGCATTGCCAAGAATGGAGTCGAATGGAGCTGCTGTAGAGTTCAATTTAATCATAGGATGGCGAGGATCGCTGGGGTAGGGAAAATAAGCCAACTTAGTTAACTAACTGGCACAGCACAGGAGCCAGCGGAGCCAACAAACGAACCGAGATGTGGGATCGTATGTAGGTAAACAAGCTTGGAGCCATTGGCTCAATAACTCATTTAAAAGCGACGTGGACTGCAGCCCCAGTAATGAACAAATAAAAACCGAAATCTGCCGTTCGCATACGACCCATCGAACAATGTGTCCAGGAACTAGCGGAATCGATATATTCACCAGGCACTGGGTAATACCAAGACCAAGCCCGAACCCGAACCTGAGCCCGAGCTGAAGCCTGACCAATTGACCGCAAAAACGGCACACTAAAAAAACCAACTGCAAACAATGCTGGCAAAAGCGAAAAGGATGTCAGTCATAAGCCAAGATACATTGCCTCCAGTCGGCCCATCTTCCTGGCTCTGGTTATGGCTATGACTCTGGCTGCTGCTGTAGTGGGAGTTGGTAATGGTTAATGTGATATGGCCAAGATACTGCCCCACGGCATAAATCACTGAGCAGGTTGGCCGTACTAGCAAGACTTATGATCGCTCTGGAGCCCAAAAACCGAAAACCAAATGCCGAAAATCGACTCTCGACAAACCAACTACATTCATTCGAAATGAATATGTTGCATGCGAAACAAAGCTATTTATCCAGCAACGAGCACAGCGAAATCGGAAAAGAAATTGATTATGTCGATTTACATACGAGCACAAGTCAATTGAGTTATGATGCGACTGCTGGTTCTGCATAAAATGTACATACGTTCAAGTTGTGGGACAACCAAGCCATCCAGAGCTCCGTCCCAGTTGCCCTTAACCCAAATAACTGCTAAATGGGTTACAGAATCGCATTTATGACAAGCTCTCCGGGTTTCGTGTCTGGCTGCCACAAATAAGTCAGGCTTCGACCAGCTCGTGCTGTAAATGATGTTGTTCCCTTTTCGGGCATCTGAATTCAGTCCCTACTGTTCTTAGTTCTCGTTCGCCAGTTGCATTTGCGACTTGCATAAATTTTACCCAAAATTTTATCAAAAGTGTGCATCTTACGCCCGCTGCAAATGGTTAGGAGGAGTCCCATTCCCCGCCGATGTACTGATTTCCTCGTGGCTCGGCTTTGCATGTCTATTTAAATCTTAACATGCCGCTGACAAAATGCTCAGCAATGAAGACAACAAGAAGGAGAAAAAAGGCTGCAGCAGATTTAAAAACCGCAATAAAAAGCAACGGGAAGACGTCTGGCCTGGAAATTGTGCCAGTAGTGTAGACATGGCCACATTTAACAGGAGCAGCAGGATCAAGTCTTGTTCGAGACCCTGTCCCATCCCCGAACCTATCCGAGTCCCTGGATAGGTCCCTGGACCATCGTTTGTCTCCAAGTTGTTTCCCGGCTGTTTAAGCGATGTCTGCGCTGATAGGCGAAGCTGGCTGGGATCGGGTCATGCCGCAGAAGGAGATGCAGATGGGCCAAGAGACCGGGGCTGAGTCCCCCGCGGGCTCAAAGTTCATGACATCCTCCCCTGTGTCTTTGTTCTCTGTCTCGTTGTGGCTCTTTGTCTCCAATCCGAAAAGTTGTTAATTCTGCTTGTATGATGCGATGTTCTCGTGGGGCAGATGCAAGATTAAGAAATTTGTGTTTGCTGATTGTGTGAATTCCTTGTCCACACATCTTCCATGATCCATTAATCTGAGAGCAGACCTTTCGTTTACTTAATTATAGAAAGGTGTTCCCTGTGCCATTCGAATTTATAAGATATGGGGCGTGTTGTACGACTCTGATTCCCGTCGATTGCGAGTGACCTGGATACCATAAATCATCTTGGCTCCGTGCTAATTGATTCTCGCGAAAATGGAAAGCAAAAGTTCTTCTCCTGCCCGGGCATCGGATTGTGGGTCAAAGCAATTCCCCAGGTTGTCATTTTTGCCGGCATCGCAGATTGTCCATATTTATGGCTATTTGCATAAATCTAAACGGGGGAGAATGTCATTTAAGTGCGTGAGTTGAAACCGAATTGAAGCCGGTCTTTGGTGAAGAAACCTGTTGATGTTCGCCGGTCGAAAGTTTGAGGATAACAAATGAGAGTCTTGACGGCTAATGATGCCATCGCTGACTCTTTGGTCAATGGGTTATCTATAATGCCGGGGAATCTATTTTTGCAAGTGCCAGCCAATTATCGGCTATTAGAGGTTTCACTTTTAACAGATCTTTGGCATTTTGTGACACTGAATTATTTTCTCTGCCGATTTAATGAACTTTTATTTTCTGTCCCGAACATTTGCTATTCTCTGGCCAGTTTAGCATTCTGCATAATACATTTTAGTAGGAATACGAATCGAAATTCAGCTCCATTCTAGCCCCATTTCCATCTTCAAACCCGATTCGTACTCCGATCCCAGCTGGTGCATGGCCATCGCTCATGTTGTCTCTGGTTTGCTTTTGTCTCTGGTCAGAATCGTGACGCGAATGCGACCAGCGACATTTCTGAGGATGTACAGGAGAGACCTTGAGGAGGACGGGACACTCAGTCAAATGTGTGTCGATCGCTAAGTTTTGATTTAGTTGAAAGCGACCCCTGCGACTTGACACCCGACATGAGTGAAATGCTCATTTGAAGCTCCGCATCCGCGCATTCTACATTCTCCTGGCATTTTTTCATTAAATCCGTACCCGTTTGATTGGAATCACTTTCGAGTTCGCTGGGAAGTGAAACCTCTGCACGACGCACTTTCGATGGCACGTGAGACAAACGGACAGCACTGGGAACTTGGAACTTGCAACTGACCAGGAGACCTGCGATTTGGAGAACAATATATGGGAAATCCCTCGCTGGAGGGTCAACTCACTTTGGGAAAGGGGAAAAACTGGCAAGTGAAATGAAATGAAAATTGCAATAAATTTCACTCTTATGCGAAGAAGAGCGGCATCTAATCACAGGCAAGGGCAGTCTGCGACTCCCAAGTCTCTGCTGCCAGTAAAGACTTCAGAGGCAACTGCAACTGGTTGCCGAAATGCAACGTGAGCCACATGCAATTGCAGTATGCAGCACATAACAGCCAAGTGGAAGCTCCGAAGAAAGAGAAACAGAAGTCTCAGGAGAAGAGGAGGCAGAGGTGGCAGTCAAAGTGGCAATGGCCTGGGAATTGGGCTAATTGATGTTTAGCTGCACTTTTACCCGAAACGTGGACATCGAACGAGGAGAGGACTAGTCGTCGATGCATATCCGATGGTGGATCCAGCCCGACATCATCAAATACATATTACATGACTTCGGAGTGGGACACATCCAAATCGAAGACTAAGAGCGATCGCGATTCCAACTCTTGTCTGCAACTGCATCTTAATTAATCCGAGCATCGCTTGCCCAGCTGCTTTGAAGAGGCTTTGGAGATTGCCCGATGAGAAGTAGGCACCGGGGGATGTGTTTTAATTGAATACAATTAATTATTGACACATTTCGGTAGGAATTCAAGTCTTCGGCCCCAGATAAGCCAAGTCGTGAGCTGACTTTGGGGCAGAACGAATTAGGAAACAGCCCAACGATGCATATGGAAATGCACTTTCTTCGTATTCCCCCATTTGGTCCTGCATGCTAAACGCTACTTGTATTATGCAAACTGCGGTCTTAACCCAATTTGTTGGGGACTCATTGGCGGCATTCTCTGCCCCAGAGAGTTAATTGCTGCGGGAGATTCTCCCACTGGAATGCCATCCACCCGGAGGCAACGGTACTGGAGTGCTTGGCGATTCTCGGGAACATCGGGTCAGCCTGCAGCCTCTTCAGATGCTGTTGACAGGTGCGGTGAACATTTTTCAAGGTATTCAATTGGATGAGACACCAAACAGAACGCGGCAAAGACATGGAAGAACGTTGACAAAGTTGCGCAAACATTTCAAACATCTGCTGCCTGTTTGCGTTGAATGGAGGCACATTGGATTTGGTATGAAGCAGGGGCATGGGTATGGAAAGGGGATCCCAGAACGTGGATAGGCCTGCAACGACTTACTCTTCTCACCTGGCCATGTCGACCGCAGGCATCCCAGGAGGAACATGGCCAACAATCGATTGGAATGCCAGTTGCGGGTGTCGCTGGCTGGTCGATCCACCAAAATACTTTTCTGCTGACAAAAAGCTAGCCCAGGCCACGTCCAGCTCTTTCTGAACTCCATCTCGGTCTCCATCCAGCTGGAGACAAGTGCCCGCTCCTGACGCCCCCAACGGTGCCATTTGAATATCAACATTTGTCATCGTGTGTCGTGTCGCATTCCGCGCTCTTTCTACTCACTTCCCGGCTGGAAAAGTGCCCAAAAGTAAACAAAATCCAATTAAAGTCAAGTGGAACATGGCCAGGGATCAGGAGCACCAGGCAGTGACAGAGACGAAGACGAAGACGGAGGAGAAGATGTTGAGGCACCAGGTTTGTCTTCGGACTTTTAATTGAGCTAGATGCTCTCATGTAGCAAATGCAAATGTGGGCCAGCCAGAGGCGGAGGAAAGAGCTACTTAAAAGGACTGCTGCGGAATGAAAAATGCAACTGCAATTACTTTGTGGATCAATTTCCAACACTTTCCCTGAGGGAGAGTGGAGGATCAGGAGGGGAAAGTGGGCGCAAGTTTGGAGAATGAGACAAAGGGAAGGCATTTCCCGCAATCTCCCAAAGATCAGAGCAGAAATTGGGAACGCGTTTGCAGATCGAGAATTGTAATTGAAACGCATTACCGCCAAATGGCGGCCGCAGAGTTCGGGCTGTGTTTTTGGCTCTAATGGGCGTTGGCAACAGATCTCCTCCAGCATTCAGCAGCCAACAGCCGCTAGTCGCTACACAACAACCACAAAACACCGACAGCGACAACGTAGGCGATGACAGCACCGGGAAATTGGAGACCAGAGCTACGCACACAGCTAGGCCACAGCCGAAAGTAGGTGAAGCAGCGCTAACGAAGGCAACCAAGAGGAGATGGAGGATTCCAGGGGCAGGAGGATGGGGATAGTGGCGTATCAAAGGAAGGCAATCGGACATGCGCGACGCATTGGCAGCCAACATAGACAGTGAAAAAGAGGAACAGAAACAAACAAACCAACCAGGTCCAGGGTGGGAGGCACTCGACTCACGCACTGCAGGATTGGCCTGTGAACTGTCTCCGAAGGGATTACAGGGGAAAGAGTCTATCTTTTAGGCACAACAATGCGCGGTTCGATTTGTTTGCGATTTGGTTAAAGCAAATTTACGGCAGCCGTGGAATGCCCACGGACTGCATAGTCCACATCTCTCCAGCATCTCCGTAGGTGGCCCAACACCCAGGAAGGAGGAGTAAATGCCTTGGGGCCTGCTTGCATCTGCTCATGACGATCAACTGGTTATGCACTCATCTCGAAACATCGCACCATGAAGAAGTGCGTGCGAATAGGGGAAGCTAATAAGGTTGGGGAGATGGCTTATTCCTCTCAACTGGCTGGCCATTTGTCATATGCATCGCAGACCTGCCTAACGGACCCATTTTGGCATCAGAAATATGCACTATGGGAATTTGTGTCATTAGAGAAGCTGGTGGCCACCCCTCCCCTAATAATTATGGGATGGTCACGTGCAGGAGAGTGAACGATTTCACCTTGACAAGAGACAAAAACGTGGCCCATCAACGATCGATGATCAACGAACCAGTTGGACTCGGGGGACAAGCGATTCCAGGGCAAGAACCGTTCTCCCGACTTGGAATCAGCAGGATGCCCTGGCCGATAAGAAATCCAGCAATTAGTTGACAAGGACTGGTTGAGATGGCCAGGAACTGTGACTGAGGCTGTGATGTTGGAGGTGACTGTGATGGGCACGACGGCTCCTTATTGGTAACATCTGAGGATCAAAAGTCTGAAACAACGGATTCCCCTAGTCGTGATGAGCGGCACGTTCGTCACTTGTTCGCCCGATGGAATCGGTTCGGATTACCTCAGATCGGGAGCAGTTTCCCAGTTCCCCAGTTCCCCTTGTCTTCTGCCTCGATCGTTGGCTTAAATGCCGTTAAAATGAAATGACTTCACGGCCATTTCCCAGAAGCAACACAGAAACGACACAGAAACCGAATTCGAAATCAGCATCAGAATTGAATTCACAATTATGATTCTTCTGGTCTCAGCTCTTTCCTCTTTTATTTATCTCTGCCTATGCTGAGAAAACTCATCAGCAGACCGCGATGCTCGAAAGATGACCCGAATTCCGCATAATTATTTCACTGGCGGCCCCAGATCTCCTGATCTTCTAGCCGCATCACTGGCCTCTCCTTGCTCCATCGTGGATTCCTTCCTGCTTCCAAATATACTGCACTAAGCACCGCAAATTCGCCCCGAAAGCGAGAAAGTTCGTTATGTCCGGCGATCATTTTCAGGCGGATCATTTCCATTTGCGTGGCGTCGGCGGCTGGAAAATTATCCTGACACCCGACTCTACTCCAGCGTCTCTGGGGCAGTCCGGCTTGGATGCAGCTAGGCCCCAAGAGCCACTTGACCATCGTCCAGGTCGACACTTGCGTGTTTTCCAGATTTCGGTTTCGTGTTGAGACTGCCAACGGGCTCCACTCGAAGAGGAGCGGAGGAACTGCGAAACAAGCGGGCTGAGGCGTTATGTCGACTTTGATATTATAACCGCAATTAGTAGACGAGGTCTCGAGTGCTATCTCTGGCATCTGCATTCGCAGGCCGCTCTACCTCCCACCCACCCCATTTTCTTAGATCTCGCAGTGAGAGTTCGATGCGATTTGATTTTTCTGCATTTCTGCCACTCTCGAACCTCTCAAGCGGCGAGTCTCGAGTGGCGGGTGATTGGGCACGAGAAACACCGGACACTGGACACTGGACATGAACTGAATACTGAAGACTGGGAAAGCCTCCTCCCTGGGAGTGACTCAGCCTTCCCAGATGTAGACACCACTACCCACGGAAAGGAGATTGAGATCGAATTGCTCTTCGAGTGCGAGTAGAAAACTTTCGATTGCTTCGGGTCAAGAGCTCGGTCGTAGAAACGGGAAACTGACCGCAGGATGCCGTTGAACTCCAACTGGCAGAAAATTCGCTGTCCGCATTTGCAGATCTCTTAATCGATGGGAACGGGCTAAAAATAAGTTTTGAATTGGACGCCGCTATAATAATTTTCTGTCAATCAGCGCGGCCACTGCGACGAGGTCTCCGCCCCTTTGGGCTACCTGGTTTACGGGGAGTGGCTCCCGGCACGCAATTAATTAGTAGCTGTGTCTAAAAGGGAGCAGGGTTTCGGGTGGGGACAGTTCCAAGTCGGAGCTGCTGGAGCGAGGCGATAGACAGACGGACTGGCAGAGCGAGAGACAAGAGGAGTTCATCATCTACTGACCAGCGGAGCCCATCAAGCCACCTACGCTTACGGTACTTGGCCAGCTGCAAATTAATCTCCCCTTGCTCCAGTTCTAGAAGGCTCTGGAAATCGGGAGCGACTACGTTACCCCCGAGGCCTGCCACACTTCTGAAGTCATTTTCCAAATGTTTGACAATTTATCATTTCGTTTTATTTCGGCAATTTTTCTGCTCGTCAAATGCTTGTGGCGGAAACCAGCAGAAGTCAATGGCTTGGCCCGAAACTGGGTCAGACTGATTGAGGAGCTGGCGGCCGTCGACTGCCAAAAATGTTAATTAATTCGAATTAAAACGTTGCGAACGCGGTCTGCTGACAGAATCCAGCAAAGGAAATGGACTTGCAGTTGGAACTTGGCTGTTCTGGACTTGGCAGAGGAGTTCCGAATCGGACTGAAGAGGACTGGAGAGCTGGACTGATATGCCGAAGAAGGCGTTGGCGTTGGCAGTTTACCGTTGGCTGCACGCCCGCCCGACTCACCTGAGCTGTTTTGGCAACTGTTGATAACTCGGCTCCGATTCTGTTTCTGTTTTCCATTTCCACTGCATTGCCTGTGCTATTTCCAAAGTTCCGCGGACCAAAGGCCAGGCCAGTATTTTGATATTGAAATTGCTACCTTGGCACACCGGCACTCCGCCACTCCGCCAAAGAGGAAACTTCTGCCCGGGGCCATGGTTTGATAACATCAGTCTAAGGGGAGGAGCAGCTCCCACTATAAGAAAACAAAAGACAACAATTCCATTTGGTAAACGTTTGCCCAGCGAAGAAAGCGGGGAGTGCAACGCCACGGAGGAAAACAGAATGAAAAATAATCTAAAGTTTGGATGTGGAGCTGAGTTGGTTTCAGCTTGGTTTGGTTTGGTTTGCATTCGGCTCGCGTTTGCTCTTGCGTTTGGCTTGGCCAAATGTAACTACAATTTAAATGCTAATCTGGCATCTGTTGGCGGTCGGAGGTTGGTGGATTTCGGATGGTGGCTGGCGGATGGTGGATGGCGGACAATGGAAATGGCATGGGCAAACAACCCCGCCTTCTAATGCCGCCCACTCGAAGGGGGTAGAATGTAAGGGGCTGGGGGGTGCAGCCACACTTAGCGGTTAGAGCCGTGATTTGCATTTGCTCATTAGCCGCCAAAACCAAACCTGGAACCCTGAATCGGTGAGGGGAACACTTCTGGATGGGCGAGAGGTGCTTTATTTATTGTGCAATCTGCTGGCTTGACTCCTGACTGACTCCGCTGTCTAATTAGTTTTCACGCCTATAAACTGCCGACTTTATTTGCGGCGGATGCCTGCTCTGGATTCTCAGCAAGATTCGCCACAAAAATGTCGGATCGCGGATCTCCAGCCGTAAGTTCAACGGAACAAAGAACCGCTATATCTCCTCCGACCTCTCTCCGGAAAACCGCGACATTTCGGGGCAACTAAGTACAAATATTGTAGAGTCAGAACGCAGAAATGGAAGAAAATCAAAAGCGAAAGAACATTTGTAAACTGCCAATTATTATGAAATGAGACAGCAACAACAGTAACATGAGGCACAGTAGGGAAGACCGCAGCGACATCCGAGGTAGAGAACTACATTCTAGTTAGTTAGTTGTCTCTCTGTCTCGGTGGAGACGCAGGGGATCCCCATGGGGAACGGAAAGCGCGTCACGCCGAAGTCCCGAAATTCTCTAGCGATGGCTCGTTACCATTCCGAGGGCTTAGCTTTAGGTTTGGGCTCCATCTTGGTCTTAGACTTTTGCTCAACGGAGCGCCGGCAGTCGGAAGAACGACCCCTACCCCAGCTTCAGTTCTCTGCTCCGCTCCCAGTCCGCCCAGTGGACGCCAGCTCCCTCCTCTCCTGCTTCCACTTCTATGTTTTCGGCTCGCGTGTTGCCAAACCGCCAATTACCGAACATCAAAAAGCAGTTTCCCCACCTTTTCCCTTTTGCTTCACCCAGGCCCGTAGCTTTGTCCAAGTCTGCCCAATAATTTGCTCTCTGGTTTGTGTGTGGCTTTGTTTATAGTTCTTTAGTCTGTGACCCTTTGCCCAGCCTCCTTGGGAACGCTGCATCCCCTCCTGACTCCACTGCCTCAGTGGACACCCAAAAAGGTGTTTAAAAGCCAAGAATCCGTTGCCGAATCACGCAACTTGAAGTTGGGGGAGAAATTACCCGAACAAATGAAAATGCAAATGGGAAATGGCAAATGCTCCCAAAGATCTTCGTGGCTCACGCTTTGATACATTTCTGGCCAAGTGCCACTCCCACTCTGTTGTGTGCTCAGCAGAGGGTTCCGTTTTGAACAGAAATTAATTTAATTATATCGGCTGTAATAAATAAAGTGAGTTATCCAACACGGTCTGCCTCCAGGGTTATTTTGACATTTTAATCACGTCGGTCGGGGAATCGCTGGCCCACTTATCCGAGGCGTCGCATCCGAGGTGGGAGTGGGATTCCGGTGTTCTTCCCGAAGCGTGACTTAAGAATGAACTTGAAGTGCGGAGTGCGGACTGAGGAAATGAACTCTTCTGTCCCAGTCCAGGGGAATTGTTCAACTCCCAAATGATTGCGGAAGACCAAACCATTTCGTCTCTTGCTGAGATTTGAGATTGCCAATCACTATTATCAGATGCTGTTACTGATCGCTGTCTTGAACATATCACCATTAACATACCCATTAACAATAAATCAAAGATTGCTTCCCGTGTTGCCTCACAAGAGAGACCTGATCAAGATCATTTGCATTTAGCAATATTGTTTCCTCCCCAGGGTTTATCCTTTTATAGTTGCCTCTGTTTGAACAGCCCGCTCCTTTTCAATTTCTGCGTAGGTTTTCATCTCGCAAATCCAGAGTTAGCCTCAGTTGTAACGACAATCACGCTCCTCCAGCAGAATCATCTCTCATCTCCCGCAATCATCATCTGCCGCCGAGATCTGTATGAATCTGGAAACGGGGATCTGTGAGCTGGCTAGAGGTTTGCTTGCTAATGTGCGAAGCAAAGTCGAGGTTAGTGTGGGTTGATTTTTCCAAGAGGGGATATGGCGAAGAAACTGGCAACAAAGTTGCGGCAACAAGTTGCTGATTGTCCTAGCTGGCTTGATTAGATCAGCCTTTGAAATCATCTGTTGTGTGAATGACTCCTTGCCAGCTCCGCTATTCCACTTTATCACTATTCCACCATCCCATTGCTAATGCCAATTGTCCCGGATGACGAAGCCAAATTCGGAATGAACGCGGAAAACTGAAAATCAGTCTAAGAGCTGGGCTGATAAAGCCAGCGCCAATTTCCGCCGCCAAATTATTGCACCGCGTGCAAATGAAATATTTAAGGCATCCTGTTTCCATCATTGATCAGCAATCCAGGTGTATGGCATCTGGAGCAGATCCGTTTTACTGCCGCCTTGATTTATGCAACATTTTCCTCAATAAAACTGCCAACAACTCGAAGAATTATTACATCATCACGTAATAGGCCTCGGACTCAGGTGGGACTTCTCTCAAAGAAGCAGCCTCCGCTGTGCCTTGCGAGGGCGCCACGCCTGCCGCCAAATTGCCCTCCGATGCCAGATCCCCCCTCCGGACACTGCTCTCCACAGCTAGAGAGCCATTCACTTCAGTCTTTCGCGCTGTCATAAATCAGTCGCCTGCCCCGAGAGGCAGAGGCATTAAATACTCGTACTCTCCTCCTAAATTGCTGGCCAAGTAAAACGACGGCGCAGCAACAATGCCGCTGTTATGTCGTGTCATCCCCGAAGATCCATCATAGCCCAGGCCCCGGCCAGAAGATCTGTGGCTAGCAGAAATTTGCCTGGCACGTGTCCATCATGGCAAGTGTTGCGGCAACGAATTCCAGCGGGGGAGTTACCCGGAAGAGCCAGAGAGTGCGGGGCGTCGAAGGTGTGAAGCTGTGAGCCAAATATTCCCAGATGCCGTGATATTAAGGATCTGCAGGGTAAGAGGAGGGCCAGATACCTCTGTATCCGATAAAGCCAGAAATGGCCCATTGTGCAGAGACACCAAACACGGAAGTCGCAGCCTGTGCACTCCCAAAATGCTCATTTAATATAATTTCTATTATTTCTGCCAACTCCGGCAACTGGCAACTGCCACCAGGTGACAGTTACAATGCAGGAACAATATACTACGATCCGAGTTCAGCTTTTTGGAGGATTCTGAGTGGGGACATTGCCACCAGGCCACTAAGCCGCGAAGCCAACCTGTCTCTGCCCCACACCCACTCCCGATCCCCTGGCTGCGTTCCCCAAATGATCATCATAATCGTGATCGTTTCGGGGATCGTTTATCGGACTCTCTGGCCTCTGTGGTCGGCCAGTCCAAGGCTGTCTTGTCCTCGGGGATCCATTTTTGGCATGCGTTCGGCAGTGAACACTTCCTGTGGCTGTGGGAAACACTCGGGAACTTGTTCCCTGAATGCGACATGTTGGCCACGACTTCTGGCCAAGCATATTCCTCCTGGTAACTCCTATTTTCGGGTCCAATGCACCCACCCACATGGCACATGGAGTGCAATTTATTCCTTGGAAGCCACCACTTAGCCAGGTTTGTATTGGAAATATTTTGGAAACGCGTTCACATAAATCAATTAGTCAACTGTAACAGTTTTGGGATGGGATGTTAGTTTGGATTTGGTGGGTTTTATGGGCTGGGCCGGCTTGGGCTGGTTGGTTATGGCTTGTTCCATTTTGTGGTGCATGCAACATGCGCAGCGGTCGTAAATTTCCGAGGCGATGCCCCTTTTGTGTTGTTGCAAATGGCATTCAAACTGAGAGATCTCTTCTCTGCCTCCTTCTGTCTGGCATCTAGCTTCGGCTTGTGAAAATTGGTGCAAATTGATGAGAATATAAATGGAAAATATTGGGAGCAGAGTGGGGGAGGAGCTGCTGCTATAGCCCAGATCGTTTTCAGGTCCCAGACTACGAAAAGCGGCCAGGCCAAGAATCTGTTTATTTTTTCAGGTGCCGCACTGGGGAAAATTGATGAAAATTGCAACAATTTACCGGTTCGCACACCCGCAAGATGCGAATCTTGCCTAGTCTGCTTATCAAATCATCTCCACCAGGAACCCCTCTCAAGGTCGAGGCAGGTGGAAGAAGTGGAACCGGCAGCCACACAACAGGTGTTGGCTCCATTGACAGTTGCCTTGATTGGTTTGTATTGCATGTCGCACGCCTCGTGCTGCCTCTCCTGGAAGCCCAGAGCACCTCCTCCACTTCCTCATCCCATTCCACGCCCAAGCCCATGCCGGGCACACCTCTTCATTTGCAGAGACAGAACCGGAGCGGGAGCCCAGCCAGCTCCAAAGACAACTGCGTTTTGGGCCCAGATTAAAAGAGGAAGCTCCCAGTTTGTGGCCTGGCGGCTTGGCGATTCACCAACTTGGGCACTTGGCGGGCTGCTGTGCCAACGCCCAGAGCAAATATTGGGAGAAGAGATCTCACTCCATTTCCCCATCTTCATAACTCGCAGCAATGTCGTCGCTAATCGCAGGCTCTGGGATTGTAAATTAAAAATGGAAACTCCGATGGCAGGGAGATTGCATCACCGTTGCTCACTATTAAATGTGTCCGGCATCCATCAGCACTGGAATTAATGATGGGAATGTGAAACCGCCAATTTGCCTAGCCCCCAATCGATGCATCGATGAATGGATGTTCCATAGAAGCAAGGAATCCGAAAAGGAGAAAAGCTTTCCAATCCAATCCCCCTTCATATGGTAGCAACAATCGAAGTGCCATTGCTGCGTGGCCATAACTCCTTCTCAGCCACCCCTGAGCCCCTCAACCCAATATATCCGAATCTAACTCCGGTGGACACTAAGCAGCAGCAAAAAGAGCAGCAATTAGAAGCAGAAGCTGTCGATGGCAGTTGAATGTTGGTCGGTGATTGAGTTGCAGTTCAGGTGGACCCTGGCCTTCCCTCGGCCATCCTAAGTCTCCATTTGCTGCTGAAATTAATGGGGGAGAGGAGTGGGAGAACGTCAGCGGCAACGACCAACGGCAGCAAACAGGAAAATTCATATTACGAAAAAACTGCATCGCTTAAGTGTCATTATTGGGACCAGAATTTCAACAAGTCGCTGCCGTTGTCGTGTCTTCTGATGCAGATGTGGATGCTAGAGGGGAGTGTAGTGTGGAGAAGATGAAGAGGATCCGGGGGATAAAGATGGAGATGCCAACTTTCACCGCGCTGAGAATTCCTTTGTGCAACGAGCAAGCGATCGTGGCGATCAGTCGGAGGCAGAATGTGGCAGGAACCAGAACCACAGCCAGACATCGCTCAATCTCCACCACCACCACCTTCCCTCCCTCCCCTAGATGCATCAATATCCGCTGGCCACCATCAACACCTCCGCTCCGCCTACCGCGCCTCGCTGTGAGGAGGAGCCATCACTCAACTTCAGTCCGTGGCTTTTCGAATCTACGCCAGCGGTTGTCGCCTCACTCCCCCTACACCACCACTACCCCACCCTCTCTCCACTCGGTGTTGTTTTTACACCTTGCTCGTTTTTGTGGCCATGGTCTCGTGTCGAATGGAGCCCAACTTGGGTGCAGAGTGCCGCGATAGAACTACAGCCCGAGTCTAAGGCAAACTGTCGTCGGCTAAGGGCGTTAACTGGGTTAAACGCTCGTTGACAGTTTTATGCCGCCGACCAAGCCAAGCCAGCTAGCCAGACCACATCCGAGGCCAACTCCAGACCAAGACCAAGACCAAGACCCAGACCAAGACCAAATGGTTGACAGTCAGTCAGTGGCACAGGCCAAACGAGACAGTTATTAAGAGTGAAAATTCTGATAGAATGCTTTTCCCTCCTGCTGCTTAGAAAGCTGCAATTAGAAAGAGCCGAAGGGAACCATTGAAAAGTGAAACAAACAAATCAGATGGCGGTGCAATTAGAGTGAACTTCGTTACCATTCAACACTCGTAAAGTTCCTCGCCTAAGTCTTTCGTTCTCGGCCCTCCAATTTGAAATTGAGGTCACCTTTGATGGCCACTTTCATGCGTGCGATTCTTATCGTCAATTAGGAGACTTCCTCCAAACTCTTAGCTCCCATCTCCTGCAGGGATCATCTGCTGATTTTTCAGACAACCTGGAGAAACGCCACAGCGGCAGATTGATGACTTACATTTGTATCTTTGCGTGCCATCAAAATCCTTTCCATTTCCACTTCCAAAATTCTCGGCATGCACCCGAGTGAAAGTAAACAACTCCACCGCACCACGAACAGCCGTAGCCAAAGAGACGGAGAGGGGATTACTCTACTTCTAATGAGCAAACTTGAAATGCATTGCAAGTGCGGGGAATCCGAGGTGGGGACTGATCAATTTGAAAACAATCGAGACACGAGACGAATAAACGAGCTGCAAAGCGAATTTCCTCCGATTGATTGCCGGAAACATAAACAGCGATCACTCTCGCGATCGGAGACAGCTCCTGCTCCTGCTCGATCTCGTTTTTCTGGGGGAATGCGGGGAAGGTTTTTGGGAGCGGGAGTGGGTCAGCCCACGCGACAATCAGAGAATGTGCGAAAAATTGAAAGGAAATTTGCATGTCACTCAATCGAGCAGAGCGACACAATCGTGGGGGAGAGTGTTTCCCAGTTCCCAGTTTGTTTGCTCTGCAAACGAACCTCGCCGGATCGCGACCAGATCGGAGGTTGTTTCTGTCACTTTCAGCAGCTTTTTAAGCAGAGCTTGGCACAGTTTACTACAACTTAGAATGCAAACAAATATTTGAATATCAAGTGACACAGAAAATAGAACAGAGTCACAATCTGAAACACAGCGATGGCCCACAAAAATCGCTTTGCCATTTCCTCCTAACGGTCGAGTATTGGTATCTCTGGCCATCCGCCAGAGTAAATCTGGCCTTGATAAGAGCCAGGTCAATAGAGAGGGAGCAACAAACTCGGCACCCGGCACTCAGCCTGGGTGAACTGTAAATGTAAACGTTGTCCAGCCTTCCGCCAAATTCTGGGTAGAGATTTAGTCGAATTAATTCCCCTGAACCGTACATTTAAGTCTGACTTCATAACTTTTGGCAGTGATTTTAGATAACAATTAGAGCAGACTGCGAAAAATCCAATTACTTAATCAAAAGTTTAGGTGAGAAGGGGAGAAGCGGCATTGGGATTCGGTGGCCCAATCAATCTCTGGCCATCAGCAGAATTCCGAGGCACATTCACACGGCAATTCCAAAGTCAAGGCCCGAATCCGGATGGAAGATGGCGATTGCAGACTTCCTACTCCAGAGCTTTTCCGAAAGACACAATTTATATAATTTCTTTATCAGATTCGTTGGTCGCGCTCATTGTTGGAAAACTTGTATAATTCCCTCAGAGGCGTTAATCGAACGCCGAGAGCCTCAATTATGGCCACAAAGCGACAAAAGTCGGAGAACCGAACTGGATCCCAGCCTGTGAAATCTGAAATCATCGCCACGATTGTGGCGATCGGATGCGACTGCAGTTGCATTGAGATGCATGAAAATGGGGGAAAAGTGCGACGAGTGCAGTTCGCTGTGCTTTCGATGATTGCGCGGCAATATTTAATTGCATTATGTGACGGACAAATTTGAGACAGCCTCCGCTTTTCTTCGTTGTGGCGCAACCGGGCGTCTGGTTGCATAAACGCTCGCAACAAGCCCGGCTGCCTTGACTAAGCTGCCCCCACAATCAGTGACCCCATTGCGCCTGCCCAACTCCCCCTCCCATTTAGAGTTTTTTACCTGCTCGTTCGATTGTTATCGCGCACTTAATTAGGCGTGCGTTGAGGTAATGCTCGTCGCATCGTGTAGTTCTTCGGGTACTTACAACTTTGGTCATTAAATAAAAAGCTGCAAGGTTCTTGGCAGCTCTCGACAGCACCCTCCCCGGGAAATCACAGTTTGAATAGCTGCTCTAGCTGGTCCCTTTCCCCATTTAGGTCGTTTCTTTAGGAATTCATGCACCTGCAGCTTTGAATGCCTGGGCCCTCGGGCTTGGTGGTTATGGCCCGCTGTGGAACTTCAATTTGGCATTATTCAGTGCAATTCAATGCCGAAGCTGCGTGTCAGGCAATCGCATTAGAAAATCATTTGCCTCGTCTGTTATAATTGCATTTTATTACTTCCGACAAGAGCTCAAGAAACTGAAGACTCCAGACAGGGCCGAGATAAAGCCCCTGCAGCTTGCAAAGACCTTCAAGAAAAGCTGCTGCTAAAGAAAGTCTTCGCCGAAGAGAGAAGACTGTAAAGAGAGCTGGCGAAGAGATTGGTGGTTGGCGTTAGCTTTCCGTCTTCTACCGGTTTGT
The DNA here is from genome assembly GCA_035047325.1 of Drosophila vallismaia. Taxonomy (NCBI): domain Eukaryota; kingdom Metazoa; phylum Arthropoda; class Insecta; order Diptera; family Drosophilidae; genus Drosophila; species Drosophila vallismaia. Next base: position 12,077,696 of record JAWNPU010000073.1, read on the forward strand.
CTTGGCCAAGAAAAGCGCAGAGAGGCAAAGAGCGATAGTTAGTAGCTGGTGGCAGTAGTTGGTAGAAGTCTCCGCCGGCGTCGACTGCGACGCTGCCTCTTTCGTGGCTTTCAACTCCCAGCTGCCAGCTTGAAAACGATTTCCGCGGCCTTTGCAACCAACATTCAGTGTCAAGGTGCTCGAATTGGCGGTCGCTAGCGCTCCTCGAGTAATAGAAGCTAACGAACTCTAAGAGCAGCCCAGTCCAGTCCATCATATACGATTCAATTCGATTCGATCCGAATTTCCCCAGCATCTGAAATTCATAGTCTGCTGCCCAGCTGCGCAGTCGCAGAGCTGGAGTTGCGCCGAAGAAGTTCGCATAAGAACGTTTAGCCAAATCACATGCCCGGCAGTTAGGCGCTCCACTTTCGACAGTGAGGACGGTGATCGCTCGAGCGGTTCGGCGGTTCACGGTTACGATCAACAGTTTCGGTTCAACGAATCCAAAGGAACAAAACTATAAATCAAAAGTTTTTTGAATCAATTGCAATCAATCGTCGATTGTCTTGTGCGTGTCCTGCGATATAAAAGTGAATTTTTAAACAACATCCGAGTGCAATCAATCGTTTGAATAAGGTAAAATTTAAATCGTAAAGAAACTGCTGAAGATGGAACAAAAAAAACGCGTTCTGAAAATCGATTGACATTCAATGCCTGACAAGGTGTCAATTGTTAGCCGAACAGGATGTCCACATGCCCATCAATTAAACGAAAATGGTCAATGGATCATTAGAGAAAGCTTTGGGTGAATGTCAGTGGCAGTGGCGAGTCAAGATCGCCGCCAGCCAGATCGAAGGAGAACAAAAACATGGTCAGCCAGCCTGAGGAGATGTCACATTAGTTTTCAGTTGCGAGATAATGCTGAGCATCCGAGCAGAGCTGGCATTTTTGCCATGCCGGAAACAACGGCGCGCAGAGCAGAACTCGTCAACTCCCAAATGTGCAGAATTCTGCAGGCAATTAACTTTTGCCTGGTCAAATCTCTTGACTTGTTCTCCCCTTGTTGGCCTTCTTCACTTGATTTACCCACTTGGGATCCTGTTGCTGCTACTGCTGTTGCTGCCCAATGATTTGGGTCAGGCAACGGTTTGATGCACAATTTAATGGCAATTAGTTGAAGACCAGAATGTCAAAGCGAGTCTATATAACTTTCGCTTACCCCATTAGAATTGGTCAGCCAAGAAGACACATTCCTGACTGACAAATCTTTGGGCTACCTGCCCGAAACTCGAACTGATTTAGACCACAATTCATTCTCCGATTACAACATAAGTCGCAGCCCCGCCGGAGCTCATTTGTATTCTGGCAAAGTATTCTTTGCCACTAACCACTGATCTATGTGGATTCCTCATGATCTGCGTTAATGTTTAATGCGTTCACAGTTAGAGCGACTTCTGCGTGAGCTATGGGGATCATGTCTGAGCTTTCTTGTCAGGGGTTTATGGATTGGGTGAATAGATTAAGTTTTTGAATGGCTTTCGAATTGGTGCGGTTAATTTGCCGTTAGGTCTAGCCATGAAATGAAAAGTTGTGTCAAGATTTTCCCAATCAGTAAGTGAGTGAGTGAGTGGGGGGAAGCCACCTCATGCTTTTGACTTACCGCAGAAACAAGTTTTTATTTTGGAGCCAGAGTCTTTTTATATTTGAGAAATTTCACTGGCCATTAATTGAAGATTTGTCGCTAACTTTGAGAAATTTCTGCCAGCAACAAAAAAGAAATTCTATAGAAATATCTCGGTCTGACCCACATCGGGCCAGGCCAACTGCTCCTTCCGCCAATGGCCAGCGGGTGCAGTTTTCAAATTGCCAGCCATGAAATGAAGATAGCTCAGCCAAATAGTTGTTGGCCAGGTTGCTTCGATGCTAGGTTGTCCGTTTGCTTGGATGCCAGTTTGCAAGTTTTCCAGCTAGCCAAGTGTCCAGCTCCATCTGCGGTGGCATCCACACATTGCTTACAGTTACATTGAGCAGCGCTTCAATTGAGATAAGCCTCCACTTGGCAGTTATGTCATTCGACGGGCACTCTACTGGCACACTTTTCCAACCAGTCCATCCAATCCATCCAATCACTTGGCGAAGCATCGCCTCGCTGATCCCCATTCTAATTAAGTTGTAACTAGTTTTTGGCGACTTTGGCTTTGGTGTCATAAAAGTGTTTTATCGGCACCTTGACAGACAGATAGACAGGCGATGCTCACAGTGGGATTAGCCCAAATATTGAACCAGATCTTGAGCACTCTCGAATCGCAAATCCTCCCATCCAACCACTCTCGTTTCGAGTTGCGCTCATTAGGAGGCCTCACTCCTCATTTTTAACTCCATAAAGCCGGCTAAACAAACTGTCAAATTTGGCTGTAAATATGCTAAAATAAAACGGGTTACTAAACTGGGCAACTGCAACTACCTGATAAATGAACAAACATCCCGATGCGAGCATGTATATATAAATCTCCATTCAATTCGAATTGAAATGCCTGCCAAGTGGCCTTAGTGGCTTTAGTAGCAGCCACAACCACAGCAGGAGCAGTTTGCCTGCCAAATGGAAATTTATGTCCATGTCCGAGAGAATGCAACTGCGGCAACTGGATGTGGGGATCGTCGACTGTGGATTAGTTTATTGGCCCACTAAGGCGGCTGACCCACAACATTAAATTGTGTGATTTGAGTGGGCCAGTAGCCAAAGTCGGGACATGCCTTGCTGTCCGCAACAAGGCCGCAACAACGAAAAACATTGAATCCGATCCACTTTTTCAAACAGAGATACTGGGATTCGGTTAATTAGTATGTACTCGTATATTATTTTTACCTGGTATTTCTATTATTTTCTGCAGTTTTGTGAAGTTTGGTGCAAGCACGCGACTTGCTCGACTTACCAGGGCCCGTGTCATTGACCACCGATCATGAAAATTGATTTGCAGGCAATTGCATAATCGCTGATTATGAGCCACTCACGATGATGCAGTCAGTCGAATTTGATTAGTGCGGAAATCAATCCAGTCCTATCCAAGCCGAAGCTTTTCGAGAGCATGTGGAGAACTTTCCGTTGTGAGCTCTGTGATTTAACGCATATTACACGTAATGCATTTTCCATGCCGCAACTTAAGAAAAAACCACCAGCTGGGGCTTAAGAACCGCAAAAGCCACTAACGATCCGCCAGCCAGCATCCCAGAAACGACGTCCGACATAAAACATCCAACTGTTGTGTTGGCTCCGTATCGATCGCATTGTGATCAGGGGGCCCAATCAGAATTCTTTCTGACCATTTCAGTTAACAGCTTGTGCCGCGGCCTAAGTTCCAGCTGCTGCTGGTTTTTCTTTGGCTTTTATTTTCATTATTTTTTATTTTTGCCTCTCATTTTTGCCCCCACAGTTTGGGGCTTCCTGTGCGTGCGCCTGGCTAAGTGGCATTATTTTAATTCCTGGGCCCCTGCGTGTGTGCAGAGAGATCGGACAACGGACCACGGAGTGGGGAGCCCATCAACTAAATTGATTTTGCATCTATTTCTTTGCAATTAATCAAATGCCTTTCGTGATGGTGGGCGTTGCAGTTGCAGGAGTGGTAAACCTATTATTACGGCTTAACTGTAACTGCTGGGGCAATTAATCATGAGATAAGCATGGGGACTGGCAAACTGAAATGCTAATTAAAAACTAAGCTACCAAAACATTCTTTGTGGCTCGTTTCTTTCATGGTCTCTTCTCTCCTATATATAATTTTTTTGCAGTAAGGTAGAGACACAAAAGCAATGCAACTACAGCTACGGTCAATGACAAAGAAGCGAGTCAGCATGATGAAGACGACGACAAGTTACCTGGCGCTGATCGCCTTAATGCTGCTGCTGGTGGACAGTTCGGTGGCAGCACGCAAGTTGCCCAAGCGGCCGGTGAAACCGTTGAAGACATTTCCGCGCAACAACGCCACACCGATACCAGCCACGGGAGCGGGAGCAGCAGCGGGATTGGGATCGGGAACTCCACAGAACGGAAGCGAGCTACCAAAACCGTTGACACTGCAGTCCGGCGGCGAGCCAGCGGAAACGATTGTTGCATCGCCACCTGGAGCTGCAGCCCCAACACCTGTACTAGCTGCCTCACCTGCTGCTGCCGCAGCTTCCCCCAGTTCTGGAATAGAGACAAAAGCCGATGATCTCGGTGCAACTGCAACGGCAACACCTTCTAGCTCCTCGGCGGACGAGGATTGCGAACCGGATATGATTGGCTTTGAGCTTATAACAGGGTAAGTGTCACCGCTTCGGACCATAAACCTTAATTGCGGGCAATTAGTTGCCCCAAGTTGCAAGGACAATCCCACGAGGGAGCATAACTTAGGTGCTTCCAAGACTATTGAGAAACATGCGGTCTGTTAACACATCGTAAAGAGCTTGCCAGAAGGGTTCAGGCTCATCTCGATTTATAATTCTGCAACCCACGCACTTAGGGGAGGCCTCCGGGAACTTGAACCCCAACACGGGAACCTGTTGCGCCTCCTTCACTCTCTTTTTCCCCATTTTTTTATCAGAAAATGGCTAACCGAGAATTTATGTGCGTTACTTTCCGCCTAATCCACCATCACAGGTACGTGCTATCGGCGCCATCGAAGCAATTGGAAACGCTGCCCGGCACTCTCATGCTGACCGACTGCCTGGAGGCCTGCCAAGCCAATGAATCTTGCAGCGCGGTTAATTACGAGACGGGCCTCTGTGTCATGTTCCGCAGTACCGCCGATCAGTTGCCAGGTAAGTTCAGCTCGGTAAAGAGAAAACTTGTGGTTGTAAACAAAGTTCAGAATGGGTTAATATGCTACATAAAATTAAGTAATAAAATAGAAATGGATTTTTAATGCTAATTTTATGAGTTTCTGACTTGTTATAGTTAATAATAATTCATAAAAATAAGTTTCTTACTTGTCTCATCTTAATTGCTTAAATTGCTATATATCGGTTCAGTTTTTTCTCTTAATATCTTTGAGATATTAAAGTTTTTAAAGCTGCCTTTAAAGTTTTTTAAAGCTGTACACCCTGCCACTCCAAGAATTAAAAGGTATAAGAATCCAATGAATTTTTTCCTTATAATCTTTGGGCCAAGAGTGCGCTCTGAACACCACTTCATCTACCAATCTCGGGCCCAAGGCCCGCAGCTTGTATGTTAAATGTTCCCCGGTAATCACAATAAATACCCCAAATGCCTCTTTCTTTCTCCTCGCTTCTTACAGGTTCACTTTCCCGATCCCAGTATCCCGTCTTCACCGTTTACGCGCAGAAATCCTGCTTTGGAGTGCGTCCCTGCTCGAAGGCCTGGTGCATCGATCGCGTCCAGGGCTACCGGCTCCCGGAGCGGGCCAAGGCCAGCCAAAGCGTGGCCACGCGGCGGGACTGCATCGAACTGTGCCTGGGCGAGACGGAGTTCACCTGCCGGTAAGTGATGCGATACCGTTACAACGAGCCACCCTCTTGAAACGCCCCCTCCACACAATGCACCTCTGTGCCCCTCTTCAAGGCACTCCATTCTCCAAACCAAACAGAGAGTCCTGCACAACGAATATTCAGTTTTTAAACTTTTGTACATTTTACAAATTTTACTTTGATTCAAACCCAATACTTCTGTTTTTAAATTGTCCTTCAAATGGAAACATTAATATTTAAATATGGTCTTGAAATATATTTAAATTTTTGTTATTTCAAATCTTTTCTCCTTGTGCATGGCATTCCTCTTGAAGATCGGCCAACTATTATGCGCACTCTGGCCTGTGCGAGCTCTCGGACATGGATCGCATTACGCTGTCGGACGAGGCAAACATCGCAGCCTACGATGGCGCCGACTATTTGGAAAACAACTGCGCCGAGGAGCCCAGCAAGCTGTGCGAGTTCAAGCGCGTCGCGGGTCGCATACTGAAGACTGTGGATTCGGTGCATCAGAATGTTCAGAGTCTGGACGAGTGCCGTGACCTCTGCCTGACGGCTCCGTTCCGGTGCCACTCGTACGACTACAACGAGACCGGAGAGCTGGTCTGCCGTCTTTCCCACCACAGTCGGGCCACGCTGACTGATCTTTCCGAGCCGTATTTGAGCATTGAGGAGGCAGCTACCTACGAGCAGTCCGCCTGCTACAACGTGTCCATCGACTGCCGCTCCGGCGAAATGGTGACCAAGATCCGCACTTCCAAGCTCTTCGATGGCAAGGTCTATGCCAAGGGAGCGCCCAAATCATGTGCCGTGAATGTGAACAACTCCCTTGAGTTCGATCTGCGGATGCGGTACAATGATCTGGAGTGCAATGTCCGCCAGAGTGCGTACGGCCGGTACATGAACGACATTGTGATCCAACATCATGACATGATTGTGACTTCCTCGGATCTCGGACTCGCCGTCTCCTGCCAGTACGATTTGACCAATAAGACGGTGGTGAACAATGTGGACCTGGGCGTCACTGGCGAGATCGAGTCGACTCTCAGCGAGGAGATCATCGTCGACTCACCAAACGTCATAATGAAGATCACCGCACGTGATGGCAGCGACATGAAGCGCATCGCCGAGGTTGGAGATCCGCTGGCATTGCGCTTTGAGATCGTCGACGCGAACAGCCCGTACGAGATCTTCGTCAGGGAACTGGTGGCCATGGACGGGACGGACAGCGCCGAAATCACACTGATCGACGCCAACGGCTGTCCCACGGACCAGTACATAATGAGTGCCATGCAAAAGCTGGCCGGCAATCGCAAGGTGCTGCTCTCACAGTTCGACGCCTTCAAGTTCCCCTCTTCGGAGCTGGTGCAGTTCCGCGCCCTGGTCACGCCCTGCATACCGCGCTGCGAACCGGTTATCTGCGACAACGATGAGAACGGCGAGCTTAAGTCGCTGCTGTCCTACGGTCGTCGCAAACGCTCGGTGTTCAACGGCACCGATGGCGGTAAGTGAACGGTTCTTCTTGTCTGCCAGGGATGGCGATGCCAACCCATCCGCCAGTTGACCTCTCCTCCAAGCCGGGAGCATGCTGCATCTTCTGGTGCGGTGGTGGAGATGGTGGCAGCGGTGAAAAATCACCAGACTTGCCCATATGACATTTACCACTATGCCTGGAATGGTTAGCAAGCTGACTGGCTGAAAAGGTTAAATTGTTAATTAGGAAAGGCTAGAAATTCCTTGCTGGATATTTATTTTGTTCAGTTACCAGGAAAAGACTTAAATCTCATTCCATCCTCTTGTGTATTGGTTTTTAACCTAGACTTTGTTTTAAAGTTTTCTTGAAAGCTTACTCCCATTTAGTTTGGGTTAAAAACAAGGAGTTTTTTTCAAATTTATTACTGCCTTCAAGATCTGTTTTTAATTTTTGTTTTTTAGAAGATTTTATGAAACTAGTTTATTTGTTATATGTAGCTTAGTTTATTTAAAAATCAAATAGAGACAAGTTCTTCCATCTACAAAATATGGCATATTTTTCAGTCAGCCAGTGAAGTGCACCTTTTAGATGCAATTTTCTTATGATGGCGAAAGGCAATCCATCCCTGGCCAGTTGCACTGATCCCAGAAAACATATTTCATTTCTTGTTTGCCTCTTTTCGATTCTTTTTCCTCGCCTGCACTTTTGTGCCTTGCTTTTTTATGTTGCTGCATTGCTGTTGCGCTTTTCTGATGTTGTGCTGCTGCTGCTACCTTTTCACAGTTGAGCTGGCCATTAAGTCGGAACGCCAAAAACGTGATGTGAGTCATCAGGCGGCCAGCGATGAGAACATTCTGTTGGTGCAATCGATACAAATCACCGATAAGTTCGCCTTCATTGGCGCCGATGGAGGCGGTGGTGGTTCTGGATCGGAGGCTGGTCTGGATGGCCTGGCCAAATTGCAACTGGACCTTGGCACCAAGTCGGACACTTGCATAAACGGTTATGGTGAGTACATGGGTTCCATGGGCAGGGCTATGGGCAGGGCAGTGGCAAGGCGCAGGCAGTGCCAAGAGCTGGACGGAGCAGGGTTTCCCGACGTATCGGTATCAGAGTTCGGTAAGGTTGCTGGCTTATGGGTAGCACAGTGGCGAACGCGGCTCCATCTATTTGGTATCGCCGAGCGTGGCGAATTGATTTGCGTTAATCGCGTGCCGTCGCGCCATCTAGCCTCAAGCTTCTGCCAGAACTCTTGGCTGTCCCGCGGCCAAGACTTGGCCTGCTTGCTGACTTGCCGACGAGCCGACTGAGTGCCCAGCTAATTAAATAAGCTCGTAAATTTTCTTCTACTTTAACGTTTTTACAACTCTATTACCAACACACTCCACTCACTTGGCATACAGGTTTCATAATTGCCGGGGCGCTGTTCCTTCTGCTTCAACTGACGGTCATTGCTGTTTGGGACAATATGCAGAAGCGCGCGTTACACAAGCGATAAATGCAGAATCGATGCCGGAACGTCAAACGTCAGTGAATGGCCTTTTAACAAGCAACACGAAGGGGCAACAGATGGAGATGCAGACGGCGATGGAAAAGGAGATGGACTTTAAGACGGAGATCGGATATGCAGATACAGATGCATTTCCGGGTGGAGGTGAAGGCGGAGATGGGAGAAGAACTAGCATGAAATTCTACTTAGCTCAAAACTTAGCACCGCTCATAATCTAGTTAGTAGATGTACGATCGAGGAATGGAGACGAGAGCCCTTCCCCCGAAACTCCTCCACACGCTGCCAAACATAGAGCTGGATTACTCTGTGAAGTAAAACTTGCACCGAACAAAAAAGAGAGATGTGGATGGATGGCTGAGTGGACGGAAGGGCGGAGAAACTGTAGCTTAATATTTATACTATACCTATATGCTCATATAACGTTTAGCCGACCCCTTTATAAGACTTACCGCTAAGACTACTCTGAATACGTCGACATACTATCAGCTTAAGACTCGGAAACGAAAAGCTCCTTAGTTGTAGTGCGAACCATTCAAACCTCTTAAGCGAGCTTCGAACTGACAACCACTGGCCAACAATGCTCGTTTAAGAGGTTTGACTGTCTACTAATACTTAAATACTAAACTAAACTTAATGCTTATATATGCTAGGCCTAATCGAACACAGACACACCACACACTTAAAAAACACACAAGATCAAAAGAGAACAAAATAAAATGTAACAAGAGACAAAACTTCAGATGCTATAAGAGGTAAATAAACGTATTAGAAAGATACTCGTTTGCATTGGCTTTACTTTTCTTTTTACTCGGCTTTCTTGGATTCCTTTGCTCGTTCCTGCGGAAAACAAAATTTGCCCGTCAATGTCAATGCCAATTGATTGACTATATCTCTCGCTCGGGCCGGGCAGCTTAACAAGGCCAACCTCAAGCCATGGCCATGATTGTTGGTTTTGGCCTAATCAACGTTGATACAAATCAATCAGAGCACCGTTTAGCCCGCTTCCCCACCCTCCGTTGGCAAACAGCTCCTCCTACAATCGAATGCCACACTCACCAGGTGGAAAATTGGCCAGAGTGAAACCGCGCCATGTCTAAACGGCACTGAACTCGGCTAAACGGCCCTCAACTTGGTCTAAAATGTAGCTGCAGTAAAAGTGACAAACTAATTGGGCGAGGAAAAGAGGGCTATGAATTGCAGGTAAACAACTTCATTAACAAGATTTCACCTACATTTGAAGTCAAGGCATTAAAATGAGTTTCAAATAGGACGGGTGATGGCGTTTACTCTGAAATAATTTTAAGGCAATACAAATGGAGACTGTAAAATTTTGTTACAGTGAATTATATTTATGCTAGACAACTAGACAGCCCAATACTTATACCAAAAGGATTATAATTAAATATTTTTAAAATCTCAAATAATTTAATGGCATTGTAAAAGTTTTACGATTATTATTCTCCATTAAAGACTATAAGAAAAATTCCAAATTGCAGAGAGAGTTATTCACAGCCATTCTTCACCTTCGCTTAGATGAAAAGTCACCATAATTTTTAGCCATAATTATTACTTATTTTCTATCAACCCACCCCAAAATGGCAGTCAAAAAGAACAACAACACTAGGATCGACTTAACAGAAAAACAATTTGAAAGGAAATGTTTAACATTATCTCGAATCTGATGCTTTGAACTCGGCGCAAGTTGGCAAACATGAACATGAAAAGTTGCCAAGTCAAATGCTGTCACCGACATGGCCATCCAAATTTAGACAAAGCCTCCGCGATGGCCTCTAGAGGAGGCTCAACTGCTCCTCTGCTACTCCTTTTTTTGTTCAATTTTTTCTAATACCTGGTCGGACCAACTGTCCCCGACTTCTGCTCCCTGGCATAGCGAAAGTCTTTGAACACTTTCCGTCCTCGTACCGCAGCTGCTTCACAGCATCCGTTTGCTGGCATTTTTCTTTTCTAGATTTTTGTCACTGCAGCGGGCGGTCGGCTAGTTGGACGGGGGGCACGCATAACATAAATTCTGCAATGCGTATTTCAAAAATTGCCAGCGTTCGACGACAAAACGAAGGAGGTGGAGTTTAAGCGGCCTCGGCGGCGTGTCGTCCGCTCTTATAAGGAACCGAACAGAGGCCTTGGCCATTCAGTTGTCCGCTGGGCAAATGTTTATGTCAAACGCGCAGCAAATAAAGTGCTCGGCTTGACAATGTCCGCGGCAATGTCAACAGCAGAAGCTGCGATGAGGAGGACACCGCCGACTGCCGACAGCCAATGGCCCTTGGGGACCAATCTGGGTGGGTAGCAATTTTTTGTGGCCACTTCTGGCAGTGAAGCTACTCCGCTGCCAGTGCCTTTTTTTCATAATTTTTATGAATTGCTGCGGAGACCATGGCCTGACGGAAGTGCAAAAGAAATTGAATGTAATAGAAGGTATTATCGGGATGTATACAAGCTAATCGTTTCTAGAAAATGCGGGAAAAGTTCTTAAAAAGAGGCCTTTTGCAGTAATACTATAATAGACTTAAACCTTTTGTCATTTTCATTGAAAGATTCTTTAAGATCAATACCAAAAATAAATCAATAAAAGTCCAAAACCAAAAGACTTAGGTGACAAACATGACCGTTTTCCTGGCACAAGGAAAACCGAATCTTTTTAATCAGTTTTAATAATTTTCTTAACCAATCAATACACAACCGAATTGGAAACGGAATACTTGTACATACTTGTACATCACAGAATTCTGTGAATCAAAAAAAAAAATTGGGTTCATTTTTTCGAAAAAATCATGATGGTTTAAAAATTGGATCGAAGTTAATTTACTAAAATTTGAATGGAAATATGGAGATTTTCTTGAAATTTATCGAGATAAAATCATTTCCGAAATCAGTTATTATTCCGAATGTCCCTTTTTGGCCTTTTCCCTATGTATTCTGGCAATATTTTTGCCATTTCGCATCCGATTTCGCAACGGAATACCATTTCTGAATCGGGTCTTTATTTGCTTTCAATCTATGTCAAATATAAGTATTTAATTAAAGCATAAACTTAGTAGGATCGTTACAAATACCAGATATGAACCCAAAAGATACTTTCTCGCCTTTTAACTTTTTCTAAGGAATTTTTTCTATAAATTTTGTATAATATGACGAGAGGCTAAACAAAAGATCCAAACTTTTTATACACTTGCAGAAGGAATTATAATTTCGTCCACAAGTGTATATTTCTGTATGGCGAATTACCGAAAACCGGAGCATATAGAATCAGAATAATGGAAAATCACGTATACGTATTTCACAAAAAAAAAACAAACTTTAATTACTTTTTAGTCAGTATTTTGGTAATTTGTCAACCGAATCCAGAAAATTCAGAAAAGTTTGAAAACAGTTTGAAAAAGTGGAAAACTGAGGGAAAGTCTGGAAATTTAAGAATTTTAAAAGTCCAAAAATCGACCTCCGCCACTTCTGAAGTACCAGGCGAACAGAAATCAGCAGAAGGTGGATGCCAAAATTTTAATTTTTGGCGGGAATCCGTTAAAATTTGAATTTTAAATTTTGGCATCTGGTATTTTGTTTTTGAATTTAACCGCCATCTGGGCGTTAAATTCGGAAAAAGTTCCGGAAAAATACGGGAAATACCGGAAAAATCCAGGAAATTCAGGAAAATTCGGGAAAATTCTGGAAAATTCAGGGAAATTCGGAAAATTGGAAAAACTTTGAAAACCATGGAAACTGAGGGAAAGTCGGGAATTTTAAGAATTTTAAAAATCCAAAAAATCGACCTCCGCCACTTCTGAAGTACCAGGCGAACAGAAATCAACAGAAGGTGGATGCCAAAATTTTAATTTTTGGCGGGAGTCCGTTAAAATTTGAATTTGAAATTTTGGCATCTGGTATTTGGTTTTTGAATTTAACCGCCATCTGGGATAAATTCGGAAAAAGTTCAGGAAAAATCTGGAAAATTCCGGAAAAATCCAGGAAATTCAGGAAAATTCGGTAAAATTCAGGAAAATTCAGGGAAATTCGGAAAATTGGAAAAACTTTGAAAACCATGGAAAACTGAGGGAAAGTCGGGAATTTTAAGAATTTTAAAAATCCAAAAAATCTACCTCCGCCACTTCTGAAGGACCAGGCGAACAGAAATCAGCAGAAGGTGGATGCCAAAATTTTAATTTTTGGCGGGAATCCGTTAAAATTTGAATTTAAAATTTTGGCATCTGGTATTTGGTTTTTGAATTTAACCGCCATCTGGGCGGTAAATTCGGAAAAAGTTCAGAAAAAACCGGAAAATACCGAAAAAATTTAGGAAATTCAGGAAAATTCGGGAAAATTCAGGGAAATTCGGAAAATTGGAAAAACTTTAAAAACCATGGAAAACTGAGGGAAAGTCTGGAAATTTAAGAATTTTAAAAATCCAAAAATTGACCTCCGCCACTTCTGAAGTACCAGGCGAACAGAAATCAGCAGAAGGTGGATGCCACAATTTTAATTTTTGGCGGGAATCCGTTAAAATTTGAATTTTAAATTTTGGCATCTGGTATTTGGTTTTTGAATTTAACCGCCATCTGGGCGTTAAATTCGGAAAAAGTTCAGGAAAAATCCGGGAAATTCCGGAAAAATCCAGGAAATTCAGGAAAATTCGGGAAAATTAAGGAAAATTCAGGGAAATTCGGAAAATTGGAAAAACTTTGAAAACCATGGAAAACTGAGGGAAAGTCGGGAATTTTAAGAATTTTAAAAATCCAAAAAATCGAACTCCGCCACTTCTGAAGTACCAGGCGAACAGAAATCAGCAGAAGGTGGATGCCACAATTTTAATTTTTGGCGGGAATCCGTTAAAATTTGAATTTTAAATTTTGGCATCTGGTATTTGGTTTTTGAATTTAACCGCCATCTGGGCGTTAAATTCGGAAAAAGTTCAGGAAAAATCCGGGAAATTCCGGAAAAATCCAGGAAATTCAGGAAAATTCGGGAAAATTAAGGAAAATTCAGGGAAATTCGGAAAATTGGAAAAACTTTGAAAACCATGGAAAACTGAGGGAAAGTCGGGAATTTTAAGAATTTTAAAAATCCAAAAATCGACCTCCGCCACTTCTGAAGTACCAGGCGAACAGAAATCAGCAGAAGGTGGATGCCAAAATTTTAATTTTTGGCGGGAATCCGTTAAAATTTGAATTTAAAATTTTGGCATCTGGTATTTGGTTTTTGAATTTAACCGCCATCTGGGCGTTAAATTCGGAAAAAGTTCAGGAAAAATGTTGCATACTCTTGTGAGCTTTGCAAACATTAAAATGTTGCATACTTTTGTGAGCCTTGCAAAAATTAAAATGATGCACACTTTTAGGGCTTTCGCAAAAATTAAAATGCTGCATACTTTTAGGGCTTTCGCTAAAATTAAAATGTTGCATACTTTTGTGAGCTTTGCAAAAATTAAAATTCTGCATACTTTTGTGAGCCTTGCAAAAATTAAAATGATGCATACCTTTAGGGCTTTTGCCAAAATTAAAATGCTGCATACTTTTAGGGCTTTCGCAAAATTAAAATGCTGCATACTTTTGTGAGCTTTGCAAAAATTAAAACGTGGCATACTTTTGTGAGCCTTGCAAAATTAAAGTGCTGCATACTTTTAGAGCTTTCGTAAAAATTAACATGTTGCATCCTTTTTTGAGCTTAACAAAAATTAAAAGGTGGCATACTTTTTTGAGCTTTGCAAAAATTAAAAGGTGGCATACTTTTTTGAGCTTTGCAAAAATTAAAATGTTGCATACTTTTTTGAGCATTTTAAATTGCAGAATTTTAAAAATCCAAAAAATCGACCTCCGCCACTTCTGAAGTACCAGGCGAACAGCAATCAGCAGAAGGTGGATGCCAAAATTTTAATTTTTGGCGGAAATCCGTTAAAATTTGAATTTTAAATTTTGGCATCTGGTATTTGGTTTTTGAATTTAACCGCCATCTGGGCCTTAAATTCGGAAAAAGTTCCGGAAAAATCCGGGAAATTCCGGAAAAATCCAGGAAATTCAGGAAAATTCAGGAAAATTCAGGAAAATTCAGGAAAATTCAGGGAAATTCGGAAAATTGGAAAAAATTTGAAAACCATGGAAAACTGAGGGAAAGTCGGGAATTTTAAGAATTTTAAAAATCCAAAAAATCGACCTCCGCCACTTCTGAAGTACCAGGCGAACAGAAATCAACAGAAGGTGGATGCCAAAATTTTAATTTTTGGCGGGAATCCGTTAAAATTTGAATTTTAAATTTTGGCATCTGGTATTTTGTTTTTGAATTTAACCGCCATCTGGGCGTTAAATTCGGAAAAAGTTCCGGAAAAATCCGGAAAATTCCGGAAAAATCCAGGAAATTCAGGAAAATTCGGGAAAATTCGGGAAAATTCAGTGAAATTCGGAAAATTGGAAAAACTTTGAAAACCATGGAAAACTGAGGGAAAGTCTGGAAATTTAAGAATGTTAAAAATCCAAAAATCGACCTCCGCCACTTCTGAAGTACCAGGCGAACAGAAATCAGCAGAAGGTGGATGCCAAAATTTTAATTTTTGGCGGGAATCCGTTAAAATTTGAATTTAAAATTTTGGCATCTGGTATTTGGTTTTTGAATTTAACCGCCATCTGGGCGTTAAATTCGGAAAAAGTTCAGGAAAAATGTTGCATCCTCTTGTGAGCTTTGCAAAAATTAAAATGTTGCACACTTTTGTAAGCCTTGCAAAAATTAAAATGCTGCATACTTTTAGGGCTTTCGCAAAAATTAAAATGTTGCATACTTTTGTGAGCTTTGCAAAAATTAAAATGCTGCATACTTTTAGGGATTTCGCAAAATTAAAATGTTGCATACTGTTGTGAGTTTTGCAAAAATTAAAATGTTGCATACTTTTCATCAGCAATCAGCAGAAGGTGGATGCCAAAATTTTAATTTTTGGCGGGAATTCGTTAAAATTTGAATTTAAAATTTTGGCATCTGGTATTTGGTTTTTGAATTTAACCGAAATCTGGGCGGTAAATTCCGAAAAAGTTCAGGAAAAATCCGGAAAATTCCGGAAAAATCCAGGAAATTCAGGAAAATTCGGGAAAATTCAGGGAAATTCGGAAAATTGGAAAAACTTTGAAAACCATGGAAAAATGAGGGAAAGTCTGGAAGTTTAAGAATTTTAAAAATCCAAAAATCGACCTCCGCCACTTCTGAAGTACCAGGCGAACAGAAATCAGCAGAAGGTGGATGCTAAAATTTTAATTTTTGGCGAGAATCCGTTAAAATTTGAATTTGAAATTTTGGCATCTGGTATTTGGTTTTTGAATTTAACCGCCATCTGGGATAAATTCGGAAAAACTTCAGGAAAAATCCGGAAAATTCCGGAAAAATCCAGGAAATTCAGGAAAATTCGGAAAAATTCAGGAAAATTCAGGGCAATTCGGAAAATTGGAAAAACTTTGAAAACCATGGAAAACTGAGGGCAAGTCGGGAAATTTAAGAATTTTAAAAATCCAAAAATCGACCTCCGCCACTTCTGAAGGACCAGGCGAACAGAAATCAGCAGAAGGTGGATGCCAAAATTTTAATTTTTGGCGAGAATCCGTTACAATTTGAATTTTAAATTTTGGCATCTGGTATTTGGTTTTTGAATTTAACCGCCATCTGGGATAAATTCGGAAAAAGTTCAGAAAAAATCCGGAAAATTCCGAAAAAATCCAGGAAATTCAGGAAAACTAGGGAAAATTCAGGAAAATTCGGGGAAATTCGGAAAATTGGAAAAACTTTGAAAACCATGGAAAAATGAGGGAAAGTCGGGAAATTTAAGAATTTTAAAAATCCAAAAAATCGACCTCCGCCACTTCTGAAGTACCAGGCGAACAGAAATCAGCAGAAGGTGGATGCCAAAATTTTAATTTTTGGCGGGAATCCGTTAAAATTTAATTTGCAATTTTGGTATCTTGTGTTTGGTTTTTGAATTTAACCGCCATCTGGAATAAATTCGGAGAAGGTTAAGGAAAAATCCGGAAACATTGCTTAGACAACTGTAAGTCCTTGTAATTTAATATGAACTTTATACCATAGCAATAAAGCTCAAATTGACTACGTTTTAGTTACAAATCATTTGTATGGGATAAAGGAAAGGACTATTTTTAGGGTTTTTCCAGAAATAATTCAAATTTTTTTCGCCGTAAAAACCATCCTTGAACTTCAAAGAACATTTTAAAAAAAGGTTTGGCCAAATTGGTCAGGGCGTTGTTGAGTTATGCGCTTATCAACACATTTTGCGATTCATTTTTATATTATAGATAGTACTCAAAGATATAAGATCAGAATGGTATAACATTTAACAATCGAAGGCCTATTAACCAATTTATGGCTAATTCCCCAAAGTGTATCGTTTTAAAAGTCATTATATTTCCGAATGTCCTATTTTAGAAGTTTTCCTCAGGTTTTTAAAGAATATTTTTGCCATTTCGTATTCAATTTCGCAACGGAATACCATTTATAAATCAGAACTTCATTACCCATCAATCTGCATCAAAAGTTCGAAAAATTAGAACAAAAAAAATTTTGGCTCTATTTTTCTGCAAAAAATCATATGAATTTTAGTTTGCCAGATTTTGATTGGGAATGATAGTACTCGAAGATCTAAGATATGGGAGGTATGACATTCGACGATTGGATAAATATTAGGCAAATTATGGCGATTTTCTTGAAATTTATCGAGATAAAATCATTTCCGAAATCAGTTATTATTCCGAATGTCCCTTTTTGGCCTTTTCCCTATGTATTCAGGCAATATTTTTGCCATTTCGCATCCGATTTCGCAACGGAATACCATTTCTGAATCGGGTCTTTATTTGCTTTCAATCTATGTCAAATATAAGTATTTAATTAAAGCGTAAACTTAGTAGGATCGTTTCAAATACCACATATGAACCCAAACGATACTTTCTCGCCTTTTAACTTTGGTTTCTAAGGAATTATTTCTATAAATTTTGTATAATATGATAGTACTCAAAGATATAAGATCAGAATGGTATAACATTTAACAATCGAAGGCCTATTAACCAATTTATGGCTAATTCCCCAAAGTGTATCGTTTCACAAGTCATTATTTTTCCGAATGTCCTATTTTAGAAGTTTTCCTCAGGTTTTTAAAGAATATTTTTGCCATTTCGTATTCAATTTCGCAACGGAATACCATTTATAAATCAGAACTTCATTACCCTTCAATCTGCATCAAAAGTTCGAAAAATTGGAACAAAAAAAATTTTGGCTCCATTTTTCTGCCAAAAATCATGATGGTACCCCTTTTTAAAATTGCGAAAAATGGATCGAATTTTAGTTTGCCAGATTTTGATTGGGAATGATAGTACTCGAAAATCTAAGATATGGGAGGTATGACATTCGACGATTGGATGAATATTAGACAAATTATGGCGACTTTCTTGAAATTTATCGAAATAAAATCATTTCCGAAATCAGTTATTAGTCCGAATGTCCCTTTTTGGCCTTTTCCCTTTGTATTCAGGCAATATTTTTGCCATTTCGCATCCGATTTCGCAACGGAATACCATTTTAGAATCGGGTCTTTATTTGCTTTCAATCAATGTCAAACATAAGTTTTTAATTAAAGCGTAAACTTAGTAGGATCGTTTCAAATACCACATATGAACCCAAACGATACTTTCTCGCCTTTTAACTTTGGTTTCTAAGGAATTTTTTCTATAAATTTTGTATAATATGATAGTACTCAAAGATATAAGATCAGAATGGTATAACATTTAACAATCGAAGGCCTATTAACCAATTTATGGCTAATTCCCCAAAGTGTATCGTTTCAAAAGTCATTATATTTCCGAATGTCCTATTTTAGAAGTTTTCCTCAGGTTTTTAAAGAATATTTTTGCCATTTCGTATTCAATTTCGCAACGGAATACCATTTATAAATCAGAACTTCATTACCCTTCAATCTGCATCAAAAGTTCGAAAAATTGGAACAAAAAAAATTTTGGCTCCATTTTTCTGCCAAAAATCATGATGGTACCCCTTTTTAAAATTGCGAAAAATGGATCGAATTTTAGTTTGCCAGATTTTGATTGGGAATGATAGTACTCGAAGATCTAAGATATGGGAGGTATGACATTCGACGATTGGATGAATATTAGGCAAATTATGGCGATTTTCTTGAAATTTATCGAGATAAAATCATTTCCGAAATCAGTTATTAGTCCGAATGTCCCTTTTTGGCCTTTTCCCTATGTATTCAGGCAATATTTTTGCCATTCCGCATCCGATTTCGCAACGGAATACCATTTCAGAATCGGGTCTTTATTTGCTTTCAATCAATGTCAAACATAAGTATTTAATTAAAGCGTAAACTTAGTAGGATCGTTTCAAATACCACATATGAACCCAAACGATACTTTCTCGCCTTTTAACTTTGGTTTCTAAGGAATTTTTTCTATAAATTTTGTATAATATGATAGTACTCAAAGATATAAGATCAGAATGGTATAACATTTAACAATCGAAGGCCTATTAACCAATTTATGGCTAATTCCCCAAAGTGTATCGTTTCAAAAGTCATTATATTTCCGAATGTCCTATTTTAGAAGTTTTCCTCAGGTTTTTAAAGAATATTTTTGCCATTTCGTATTCAATTTCGCAACGGAATACTATTTATAAATCAGAACTTCATTACCCTTCAATCTGCATCAAAAGTTCGAAAAATTGGAACAAAAAAATTTTGGCTCCATTTTTCTGCCAAAAATCATGATGGTACCCCTTTTTAAAATTGCGAAAAATGGATCGAATTTTAGTTTGCCAGATTTTGATTGGGAATGATAGTACTCGAAGATCTAAGATATGGGAGGTATGACATTCGACGATTGGATGAATATTAGGCAAATTATGGCGATTTTCTTGAAATTTATCGAGATAAAATCATTTCCGAAATCAGTTATTAGTCCAAATGTCCCTTTTTGGCCTTTTCCCTATGTATTCAGGCAATATTTTTGCCATTCCGCATCCGATTTCGCAACGGAATACCATTTCAGAATCGGGTCTTTATTTGCTTTCAATCAATGTCAAACATAAGTATTTAATTAAAGCGTAAACTTAGTAGGATCGTTTCAAATACCACATATGAACCCAAACGATACTTTCTCGCCTTTTAACTTTGGTTTCTAAGGAATTTTTTCTATAAATTTTGTATAATATGATAGTACTCAAAGATATAAGATCAGAATGGTATAACATTTAACAATCGAAGGCCTATTAACCAATTTATGGCTAATTCCCCAAAGTGTATCGTTTCAAAAGTCATTATATTTCCGAATGTCCTATTTTAGAAGTTTTCCTCAGGTTTTTAAAGAATATTTTTGCCATTTCGTATTCAATTTCGCAACGGAATACCATTTATAAATCAGAACTTCATTACCCTTCAATCTGCATCAAAAGTTCGAAAAATTGGAACAAAAAAAATTTTGGCTCCATTTTTCTGCCAAAAATCATGATGGTACCCCTTTTTAAAATTGCGAAAAATGGATCGAATTTTAGTTTGCCAGATTTTGATTGGGAATGATAGTACTCGAAGATCTAAGATATGGGAGGTATGACATTCGACGATTGGATGAATATTAGGCAAATTATGGCGATTTTCTTGAAATTTATCGAGATAAAATCATTTCCGAAATCAGTTATTAGTCCGAATGTCCCTTTTTGGCCTTTTCCCTATGTATTCAGGCAATATTTTTGCATTCCGCATCCGATTTCGCAACGGAATACCATTTCAGAATCGGGTCTTTATTTGCTTTCAATCAATGTCAAACATAAGTATTTAATTAAAGCGTAAACTTAGTAGGATCATTTCAAATACCACATATGAACCCAAACGATACTTTCTCGCCTTTTAACTTTGGTTTCTAAGGAATTTTTTCTATAAATTTTGTATAATATGATAGTGCTCAAAGATATAAGATCAGAATGGTATAACATTTAACAATCGAAGGCCTATTAACCAATTTATGGCTAATTCCCCAAAGTGTATCGTTTCAAAAGTCATTATATTCCCGAATGTCCTATTTTAGAAGTTTTCCTCAGGTTTTTAAAGAATATTTTTGCCATTTCGTATTCAATTTCGCAACGCAATACCATTTATAAATCAGAACTTCATTACCCTTCAATCTGCATCAAAAGTTCGAAATATTGGAACAAACAAAATTTTGGCTCCATTTTTCTGCCAAAAATCATGATGGTACCCCTTTTTAAAATTGCGAAAAATGGATCGAATTTTAGTTTGCCAGATTTTGATTGGGAATGATAGTACTCGAAGATCTAAGATATGGGAGGTATGACATTCGACGATTGGATGAATATTAGGCAAGTTATGGCGATTTTCTTGAAATTTATCGAGATAAAATCATTTCCGAAATCAGTTATTAGTCCGAATGTCCCTTTTTGGCCTTTTCCCTATGTATTCAGGCAATATTTTTGCCATTTCGCATTCGATTTCGCAACGGAATACCATTTCAGAATCGGGTCTTTATTTGCTTTCAATCAATGTCAAACATAAGTATTTAATTAAAGCGTAAACTTAGTAGGATCGTTTCAAATACCACATATGAACCCAAACGATACTTTCTCGCCTTTTAACTTTGGTTTCTAAGGAATTTTTTCTATAAATTTGGAATAATATGATAGTACTCAAAGATATAAGATCAGAATGGTATAACATTTAACAATCGAAGGCCTATTAACCAATTTATGGCTAATTCCCCAAAGTGTATCGTTTCAAAAGTCATTATATTTCCGAATGTCCTATTTTAGAAGTTTTCCTCAGGTTTTTAAAGAATATTTTTGCCATTTCGTATTCAATTTCGCAACGGAATACCATTTATAAATCAGAACTTCATTACCCTTCAATCTGCATCAAAAGTTCGAAAAATTGGAACAAAAAAAATTTTGGCTCCATTTTTCTGCCAAAAATCATGATGGTACCCCTTTTTAAAATTGCGAAAAATGGATCGAATTTTAGTTTGCCAGATTTTGATTGGGAATGATAGTACTCGAAGATCTAAGATATGGGAGGTATGACATTCGACGATTGGATGAATATTAGGCAAATTATGGCGATTTTCTTGAAATTTATCGAGATAAAATCATTTCCGAAATCAGTTATTAGTCCGAATGTCCCTTTTTGGCCTTTTCCCTATGTATTCAGGCAATATTTTTGCCATTCCGCATCCGATTTCGCAACGGAATACCATTTCAGAATCGGGTCTTTATTTGCTTTCAATCAATGTCAAACATAAGTATTTAATTAAAGCGTAAACTTAGTAGGATCGTTTCAAATACCACATATGAACCCAAACGATACTTTCTCGCCTTTTAACTTTGGTTTCTAAGGAATTTTTTCTATAAATTTTGTATAATATGATAGTACTCAAAGATATAAGATCAGAATGGTATAACATTTAACAATCGAAGGCCTATTAACCAATTTATGGCTAATTCCCCAAAGTGTATCGTTTCAAAAGTCATTATATTTCCGAATGTCCTATTTTAGAAGTTTTCCTCAGGTTTTTAAAGAATATTTTTGCCATTTCGTATTCAATTTCGCAACGGAATACCATTTATAAATCAGAACTTCATTACCCTTCAATCTGCATCAAAAGTTCGAAAAATTGGAAAAAAAAAATTTTGGCTCCATTTTTCTGCCAAAAATCATGATGGTACCCCTTTTTAAAATTGCGAAAAATGGATCGAATTTTAGTTTGCCAGATTTTGATTGGGAATGATAGTACTCGAAGATCTAAGATATGGGAGGTATGACATTCGACGATTGGATGAATATTAGGCAAGTTATGGCGATTTTCTTGAAATTTATCGAGATAAAATCATTTCCGAAATCAGTTATTAGTCCGAATGTCCCTTTTTGGCCTTTTCCCTATGTATTCAGGCAATATTTTTGCCATTTCGCATTCGATTTCGCAACGGAATACCATTTCAGAATCGGGTCTTTATTTGCTTTCAATCAATGTCAAACATAAGTATTTAATTAAAGCGTAAACTTAGTAGGATCGTTTCAAATACCACATATGAACCCAAACGATACTTTCTCGCCTTTTAACTTTGGTTTCTAAGGAATTTTTTCTATAAATTTTGTATAATATGATAGTACTCAAAGATATAAGATCAGAATGGTATAACATTTAACAATCGAAGGCCTATTAACCAATTTATGGCTAATTCCCCAAAGTGTATCGTTTCAAAAGTCATTATATTTCCGAATGTCCTATTTTAGAAGTTTTCCTCAGGTTTTTAAAGAATATTTTTGCCATTTCGTATTCAATTTCGCAACGGAATACCATTTATAAATCAGAACTTCATTACCCTTCAATCTGCATCAAAAGTTCGAAAAATTGGAACAAAAAAAATTTTGGCTCCATTTTTCTGCCAAAAATCATGATGGTACCCCTTTTTAAAATTGCGAAAAATGGATCGAATTTTAGTTTGCCAGATTTTGATTGGGAATGATAGTACTCGAAGATCTAAGATATGGGAGGTATGACATTCGACGATTGGATGAATATTAGGCAAATTATGGCGATTTTCTTGAAATTTATCGAGATAAAATCATTTCCGAAATCAGTTATTAGTCCGAATGTCCCTTTTTGGCCTTTTCCCTATGTATTCAGGCAATATTTTTGCCATTTCGCATCCGATTTCGCAACGGAATACCATTTCAGAATTGGGTCTTTATTTGCTTTCAATCAATGTCAAACATAAGTATTTAATTAAAGCGTAAACTTAGTAGGATCGTTTCAAATACCACATATGAACCCAAACGATACTTTCTCGCCTTTTAACTTTGGTTTCTAAGGAATTTTTTCTATAAATTTTGTATAATATGATAGTACTCAAAGATATAAGATCAGAATGGTATAACATTTAACAATCGAAGGCCTATTAACCAATTTATGGCTAATTCCCCAAAGTGTATCGTTTCAAAAGTCATTATATTTCCGAATGTCCTATTTTAGAAGTTTTCCTCAGGTTTTTAAAGAATATTTTTGCCATTTCGTATTCAATTTCGCAACGGAATACCATTTATGAATCAGAACTTCATTACCCTTCAATCTGCATCAAAAGTTCGAAAAATTGGAACAAAAAAAATTTTGGCTCCATTTTTCTGCCAAAAATCATGATGGTACCCCTTTTTAAAATTGCGAAAAATGGATCGAATTTTAGTTTGCCAGATTTTGATTGGGAATGATAGTACTCGAAGATCTAAGATATGGGAGGTATGACATTCGACGATTGGATGAATATTAGGCAAATTATGGCGATTTTCTTGAAATTTATCGAGATAAAATCATTTCCGAAATCAGTTATTAGTCCGAATGTCCCTTTTTGGCCTTTTCCCTATGTATTCAGGCAATATTTTTGCCATTCCGCATCCGATTTCGCAACGGAATACCATTTCAGAATCGGGTCTTTATTTGCTTTCAATCAATGTCAAACATAAGTATTTAATTAAAGCGTAAACTTAGTAGGATCGTTTCAAATACCACATATGAACCCAAACGATACTTTCTCGCCTTTTAACTTTGGTTTCTAACGAATTTTTTCTATAAATTTTGTATAATATGATAGTACTCAAAGATATAAGATCAGAATGGTATAAAATTTAACAATCGAAGGCCTATTAACCAATTTATGGCTAATTCCCCAAAGTGTATCGTTTCAAAAGTCATTATATTTCCGAATGTCCTATTTTAGAAGTTTTCCTCAGGTTTTTAAAGAATATTTTTGCCATTTCGTATTCAATTTCGCAACGGAATACCATTTATAAATCAGAACTTCATTACCCTTCAATCTGCATCAAAAGTTCGAAAAATTGGAACAAAAAAAATTTTGGCTCCATTTTTCTCCATTTTTCCCTATGTATTCAGGCAATATTTTTGCCATTTCGCATCCGATTTCGCAACGGAATACCATTTCAGAATCGGGTCTTTATTTGCTTTCAATCAATGTCAAACATAAGTATTTAATTAAAGCGTAAACTTAGTAGGATCGTTTCAAATACCACATATGAACCCAAACGATACTTTCTCGCCTTTTAACTTTGGTTTCTAATGAATTTTTTCTATAAATTTTGTATAATATGATAGTACTCAAAGATATAAGATCAGAATGGTATAACATTTAACAATCGAAGGCCTATTAACCAATTTATGGCTAATTCCCCAAAGTGTATCGTTTCAAAAGTCATTATATTTCCGAATGTCCTATTTTAGAAGTTTTCCTCAGGTTTTTAAAGAATATTTTTGCCATTTCGTATTCAATTTCGCAACGGAATACCATTTATAAATCAGAACTTCATTACCCTTCAATCTGCATCAAAAGTTCGAAAAATTGGAACAAAAAAATTTTGGCTCCATTTTTCTGCCAAAAATCATGATGGTACCCCTTTTTAAAATTGCGAAAAATGGATCGAATTTTAGTTTGCCAGATTTTGATTGGGAATGATAGTACTCGAAGATCTAAGATATGGGAGGTATGACATTCGACGATTGGATGAATATTAGGCAAATTATGGCGATTTTCTTGAAATTTATCGAGATAAAATCATTTCCGAAATCAGTTATTAGTCCGAATGTCCCTTTTTGGCCTTTTCCCTATGTATTCAGGCAATATTTTTGCCATTCCGCATCCGATTTCGCAACGGAATACCATTTCAGAATCGGGTCTTTATTTGCTTTCAATCAATGTCAAACATAAGTATTTAATTAAAGCGTAAACTTAGTAGGATCGTTTCAAATACCACATATGAACCCAAACGATACTTTCTCGCCTTTTAACTTTGGTTTCTAACGAATTTTTTCTATAAATTTTGTATAATATGATAGTACTCAAAGATATAAGATCAGAATGGTATAAAATTTAACAATCGAAGGCCTATTAACCAATTTATGGCTAATTCCCCAAAGTGTATCGTTTCAAAAGTCATTATATTTCCGAATGTCCTATTTTAGAAGTTTTCCTCAGGTTTTTAAAGAATATTTTTGCCATTTCGTATTCAATTTCGCAACGGAATACCATTTATAAATCAGAACTTCATTACCCTTCAATCTGCATCAAAAGTTCGAAAAATTGGAACAAAAAAAATTTTGGCTCCATTTTTCTCCATTTTTCCCTATGTATTCAGGCAATATTTTTGCCATTTCGCATCCGATTTCGCAACGGAATACCATTTCAGAATCGGGTCTTTATTTGCTTTCAATCAATGTCAAACATAAGTATTTAATTAAAGCGTAAACTTAGTAGGATCGTTTCAAATACCACATATGAACCCAAACGATACTTTCTCGCCTTTTAACTTTGGTTTCTAATGAATTTTTTCTATAAATTTTGTATAATATGATAGTACTCAAAGATATAAGATCAGAATGGTATAACATTTAACAATCGAAGGCCTATTAACCAATTTATGGCTAATTCCCCAAAGTGTATCGTTTCAAAAGTCATTATATTTCCGAATGTCCTATTTTAGAAGTTTTCCTCAGGTTTTTAAAGAATATTTTTGCCATTTCGTATTCAATTTCGCAACGGAATACCATTTATAAATCAGAACTTCATTACCCTTCAATCTGCATCAAAAGTTCGAAAAATTGGAACAAAAAAAATTTTGGCTCCATTTTTCTGCCAAAAATCATGATGGTACCCCTTTTTAAAATTGCGAAAAATGGATCGAATTTTAGTTTGCCAGATTTTGATTGGGAATGATAGTACTCGAAGATCTAAGATATGGGAGGTATGACATTCGACGATTGGATGAATATTAGGCAAATTATGGCGATTTTCTTGAAATTTATCGAGATAAAATCATTTCCGAAATCAGTTATTAGTCCGAATGTCCCTTTTTGGCCTTTTCCCTATGTATTCAGGCAATATTTTTGCCATTCCGCATCCGATTTCGCAACGGAATACCATTTCAGAATCGGGTCTTTATTTGCTTTCAATCAATGTCAAACATAAGTATTTAATTAAAGCGTAAACTTAGTAGGATCGTTTCAAATACCACATATGAACCCAAACGATACTTTCTCGCCTTTTAACTTTGGTTTCTAAGGAATTTTTTCTATAAATTTTGTATAATATGATAGTACTCAAAGATATAAGATCAGAATGGTATAACATTTAACAATCGAAGGCCTATTAACCAATTTATGGCTAATTCCCCAAAGTGTATCGTTTCAAAAGTCATTATATTTCCGAATGTCCTATTTTAGAAGTTTTCCTCAGGTTTTTAAAGAATATTTTTGCCATTTCGTATTCAATTTCGCAACGGAATACCATTTATAAATCAGAACTTCATTACCCTTCAATCTGCATCAAAAGTTCGAAAAATTGGAACAAAAAAAATTTTGGCTCCATTTTTCTCCATTTTTCCCTATGTATTCAGGCAATATTTTTGCCATTCCGCATCCGATTTCGCAACGGAATACCATTTCAGAATCGGGTCTTTATTTGCTTTCAATCAATGTCAAACATAAGTATTTAATTAAAGCGTAAACTTAGTAGGATCGTTTCAAATACCACATATGAACCCAAACGATACTTTCTCGCCTTTTAACTTTGGTTTCTAATGAATTTTTTCTATAAATTTTGTATAATATGATAGTACTCAAAGATATAAGATCAGAATGGTATAACATTTAACAATCGAAGGCCTATTAACCAATTTATGGCTAATTCCCCAAAGTGTATCGTTTCAAAAGTCATTATATTTCCGAATGTCCTATTTTAGAAGTTTTCCTCAGGTTTTTAAAGAATATTTTTGCCATTTCGTATTCAATTTCGCAACGGAATACCATTTATAAATCAGAACTTCATTACCCTTCAATCTGCATCAAAAGTTCGAAAAATTGGAACAAAAAAAATGTTGGCTCCATTTTTCTGCAAAAAATCATGATGGTACCCCTTTTCAAAATTGCGAAAAATGGATCGAATTTTAGTTTGCCAGATTTTGATTGGGAATGATAGTACTCGAAGATCTAAGATATGGGAGGTATGACATTCGACTATTGGATGAATATTAGACAAATTATGGCGATTTTCTTAAAAAATCATTTCCAAAATCAGTTAGTATTTAGGTTTTCTTTAATTAGGTTATTTTTAGGTTTTTAGCGAATATTTTTGCCATTTCACATCCGATTTCGAAACAAAAGTGCATTAATGAATCCGACTTTATTCGCTCTTAATCTTTATCAAAGATCATAATTTAATCAGAGCGTAAACTTCATAAAATCATTTCCTTTTGAAAAGTGGCGAAAATTTGGTTAAATTTTAGTTTTATAGAATTTAAATTAGTTTTTCTGTCACAAATTTCCATTTTTTACATTTATTTTTAATAATTTTTCTATTTACAGGATTATGATAGGTCGTTCTGATGTCTTTGGCCTGGAATGTCCGTCGCAGATTTGTCCTGAAACGGAAACAACGAAGCTAATGATACCCGGAAGGATGCTGCAGATGTTGGGGATGTCATCGTCCAGCGATTGAATGCGCAGAACGATATCTAGAACGATGAAGTATCCGGGGAAAGGAGGAACAATAAACCATTAAACAACGTCGACGTTTGGCCTAGAAATCCTGAAAATACGGAAGTTCAGTTGTAGTAACTTTAGTAATTTATGATAATATTAAATATAATAATATTAAAATTATGGTTAAGACATAATTTTACACGGAAAATTATATATATAATAATAGGGTGTTTATTAATTAAGATAGTTTAAGAACATTCACCGTACAATAAACTTGAATAAAAAACATTAAATTGGTGTTTTGATTTGGTAAAATTGGGTCACATAAGCTGCGGTATAGCCTCAGGCTTTCTACTTTTTATTGTATACAATGGGCATTTTTGAAGTATGCATTTGTAAAAATAAATATCAGAAGACTTCGGCAACAAGTTTGCAGCTTTAATGTACGACAAGCTAACCTCGACATTTTTAAAGCTAAATATTAATGAATAATTTCTCTTATATGTTACAATGACCTGACGGAAATGCAATTGCAAATGATTCCACTGAGCCAAACAAAGAATAGGCCACTACCAAATTGAATGTGGTAGAAGGCATAATTGATAAGAATTAAAAAATAACGCCACTTGTTTGGATCACGCACGCGAATTCAATGCCCGAAACGCTCTCGTTGCCAACATTAAGATTGGGCCAAGATCATCGCCAGGTGATCGATACGGGAGCAGCAGTTGCAAGTTTTCCAGTTGGCAGTTGCATCGTTAGCGGCATTGCGGTTCTTTTCTTTTGCCACAGCAGCATGGAAAATGCATTCCGTGTAATATGCGTTAAAGCACGAAGTTCAGCTAGCAGATGAGATATGTGTGGAATATTCCAGCGTCTGCGATTGATTTCCGCACTAATCAAATTCGAATTTAGCTTTGATTTTTCATTTTGAGGTGGTGGATAATGTAGTGTTTGCACATAAAGAAATTGTAGACTAACCGAGAACGACAGTTTTATTGTTATTAACATATATTTCAAAGCTTAATAGTAAAAAAAGTCCAATAAAATCGGATTTCCAATGCAATTTAAGCATATAAACCAATATACATGATTCGTTTTTTATTCATTTATTATATTCAAGTATAATAATTGACCTCAATTTTATACGACTTTGTTTGGCAGTGTACCCTCTTAACCAACAATTATGCAATTGCCTGGCTGTAAATCGATTTGCATGCCTGCTGCCAAGCCTGGTCAGCCTTGGTCAATGACATGGCCGAGTCATTAGCGAAACCCCAAGAATGAGTCGCGTGCCTCTTGCAATACCGTTTCGCCTCTCACTCGGGGAACCCGGGAACCAAAGAAACTCACACAAATACAGGCCACCACACTGGGGCGTGAAGAGTCACAGATGGGAATTCTAATTACTCGATTTCTTGTTGACTCCACTGACTTACATGAGCAAGAACATGCCGAACAGAAATGAACTGGCCAGTATTGGAACTGAAAATGTGGCTAGTAGGTGGGGAGTTAGCGAAATTCGCAGTAAAAATGTTCGTTTGCTCCACTCAAATTACAATTTAATGTTGTGGGTCAGTTGCCTTAGTGGGGCAATAAACAAAGTTACAGTCGAAGCTCGATTCCCAGTCCAAGTCCGAATTCAAGTCGCAGATTCCTTGCAACTCCCGGGCCACATAAATTGACTGTGTGCGCACAGCACACAAATGTCCGAATGATTGTGTGCCGCAGGGAGTGGGGCGTACTGGAGTTTTTTCTATAAAGTTTCTATTTTTATTTTATTTTGGTTTGCATGTTCAATTGCTGCCGCGGTGCGCTTTGGCTACACATTTGAAAAAAAAATTCAAATTCAGATTTAGACTCGAATTCAGGTTCGATAGCGATTTATTTAGGCGAATAAACAAATGGCATGTGCAGAGTGTTAATTTATCAAGTCGCCGGCGCACACCATTGAAAATAAGTGCGAGAAAATCACTTTGCAACGGCGCATTCCCCGACTCAGTGCTTTTCGGCAGTTGTTCAACAGCTCAGAAATGCTCAATCCTCAATGCTCAATGCCCAATGCTCAGATGCTGTCGGTTGGCATATTTATGGCCCGGCTGCTCATTTTGTCAGCCCAAAGTGCCTGCCATATATCAGGGGAGCATATCTCATTAGTTTGTGATATTGCCAATGCATTTTGTCTGACCCAATGCGACACCTACGAATAATGAAAAGGACGCAGATATCCCATACCAACTTGGACGCGGATGTGGAAAAGAGATTTGGCCAAAGCCAACTGGATTTCTCCCGAAGAAACCGAAACTACAAGCGAGTACAACAACAGATACGAAAGACTTAAGCGACAAACTTGATACCAAAAAAACTGCAGGAACAAAATTATATACAGCATTAATTTTCGGGAAATTGTAAAAAATTACCCCTTTATATTTAATAATATTTTCCGACCAGACTAATTACTTAAATTGGAACCATTCCCAAAAAAAAAAACATATTTTCTACCCATAATAAAGAGTAATAAATTCATCATTATGATATTTTGGGAGGTCCCTCCACCTTTGGTGCAAGCCATATAGCATTAAATGAATTTCCTATAATTTATTGTTGATCTTTAGGCCTCATTAAAATGTTCGTCGAGTCGCAGCTCCACTTGTGCACAACCGGGCTGGCTGTAAATGAACTCGACCACATGATCATTCATAAGCAAAAGATCTCGTGGCGCTGGCCAGCATATTGATGAGCCCTATATTGGTGGATAAGAGAAAAGAAGAATTCTTTCGTCGATGTTGTAACATTTGTGAATAGCAGCACACCAGACAAAGTTCAGGGAACCCTTCAAGGAGTTTTAGGCACGTAGCCAACCAATTTGTCAGCTGGCTTAGGCCGAAAAGAAAGGAAAGTGAAAAATCTACAGCCGATGCAAATATCGCTGTTTTGTTCAAATGCCAAGAGAAAAACGTTGAAAGATTGTCAAGAGGCCTTTGGTTGGGATTGGCTTGATTCCGTTTACTGGATCACTGTATATATCAATGGCAGCCGCAGGGCGAGAAAATGGAAATAAATGGCCTTTGTTTGCCAAGGTGAATGCCATGCAGTGGAATGAGTCGGGCAGGGAACGATCCAACCAGCTTGGCACATCAATTGTTCAATCTTTATTGGTCGCTATTCAATTTCAAGGCAGTTTTTTATGAGCCAGGTAGACGACGACATCTAAGCGAAAGTTTTTCCTGCCTTTTGCTCAGTTGGGTGGCATAAATTACAAAATCAGTTAGACAAATTGTTGTGAAAATGGCCAAGAGACAACGATGACAACCGCATAGTCAGCGACTCTCGTTGATAATCTGCGCAACTGAGCCCAGTTTAGCTCCACTCCCGGCTAATTGTCTGCAATTGTTTCATAACCGTTGCCTGACCCAAGCCAAGTGACCCAAATCTCCTAGTAGCTAACCATCCAGCCGCATCCAAATGCCCAGTTTCAGCTTCAGCTTCAGCTCCAGCTCCAGCTCTAGACCAACTCCCGAAGAGATTTGTGGCCAGCTTCTCTGGAATGAGAATTGAGTTTTCTTTTGTTTTTTTGTCATTCTGCGTGTGCGGCCGAAGTCCAAAACCCAGCAAAAGTATCAGCGTAATTGTATAAGAATTTTCTGCGCATTTGGGAAATGTGTCTACCAGATGATGAAAAACAGAAAGCAAATAAAACGAACGAATCTTTGAGTGCGCAGAAAAACCTTTTCCGGCCAGTGAGAATTTTCAGAGTTTTGTCGCACGAAACACCAACGGTTCAACGGTTCCCTACGCCGTTTGGTTGGCCGTTGTCGAACTGGAAGATGACACGGCGCATTGTCTGTCCGCACGCGGAGACATTCACCCATGCCGGCTCATTCCATCCCAGCCCATCCCATCCCAACCCATTCCATTTCAACCCATTCGATTCCAACCAAACCTTTCCCCTACCCTCCCACCACAGCTCATCCCATGCCATCACACAATCTGTTTCGGCTTTCTCTGCTGGAGAATCTGAAGAGGCATCCTCATCCTTCTGGCGGAGATCCTCTTCATCTGCTAGTTGGGGCACGTACGCCGCATGTCAGTCTAATTTGCTGACATGATTATGATTTTTCAGCCAAGATTGTACACGGAAAAACATAATAATGTTAACAATAAAAAAGCAACGATTTGCTTTTTTTATTTATTAGTTTCAATACAGAATGGGAAATAATATATATTTTATCTTTGTTGGTCTTTTCAAATAATAATATGTTAAGACGCCGTTCATATTGTATTAAAAATTATTAAAAAATTTAAAACTCTGTGTTTTAGAACTCTATCACATTTCCAAAGAACACTGCTCAATATTCTTGGCATTTCCAGGTTCTCTGTATAAATCTATCTTTTCTGGTCATCAATATCAGCTATGATAAGATCAGAACAATTTCATAAAACATAACGAGGATTAATAGTTCCTTAACGGCGTTTAACGACCAATATTTTTCCCTGTGTGAGGCTTAGCCAGAGGATGCAGAGGATGAGGCCAATGTCAGCAAGTGAATGGCATTGCCTCATACGACTGCCGCCGAGATGGACTCGACCAATTTGGCCGGCGACCAGATCGGGAGGCTTCTCAAGAATTGCGCCGTTGGAAGCGACAAGGAGGCAACCCTCATGGCTGGCAAATCCGCGGTGATGTGCTCCGCTTTGGAACGCTCTGATCTGGTGGCCTCCTGCTGCTTTGTTTGTTTGATTCCGCGCAGATCGATGTCGGGCCTTGTCGACCAACTTCGTTTGCTCTGGCTGGAAAGAGTTTGAGCCATTTTTGCCACTCGGGCCGGGCGGAAGTCGCTGACACATGTGTTGCTGCTGACTTGGGCGTGACATAGTTGCATTTATTAAGGCAAATATTCCGTTTAGACGCGCATTCCGCAGCTATGAAAATAAATAACAGTTTGCAGTGGCAACACGGTTCACCGAATCTTTGTTTGGTGAAAAGTCGGTGGAATTTCAGGTAAAAGAGAGCTGAAGAGCTCCACGTGATTTAAAGAAAACGAGGCAGCGCAGTCAACATACCCAACAGCGCAGCTCTCTACAGAGATCTCTTTAAAGTTACTCTTAAGTTACACTCTTCCGTACTCTCTAAGAACTTTCCACCCAAGAAGCTTTTCCAACACCTGGAGCTTCAGCCTTTACCTCGCTTTCCTGTTCGAAGTAATGAAATGTCATTGTAATAAATATTTTCCGTTGAGACAGGTGCATAGATTACTTAAGAGAAAATCCCTCTCAAGAAGACAGAACATTTTCAAATCAGAGAGCTACGAAGAATCTTTTAGCTTTCTAATGACCGCACCTGTTGGTACCCAAGGACCAACAAGATGCGACAAGCATTACCTCAACGCACGCCTAATTAAGTGCGCGATAACAATCGAACGAGCAAGTAAAAAACTCTAAATGGGAGGGGGATTGGGCAGGGGAATTGGGCAGGCGCAATGGGGTCACTGATTGTGGGGGCAGCTTAGTCAAGGCAGCCGTGCTTGGGGCGAACGTTTATGCAACCAGTCGTCCGGTTGCGCCACAACGGAGAAAAGCGGAGGCTGTCTCGAATTTGTCCGTCACATAATGTAATTAAATATTGCCGCGCAATCATCGAAAGCACAGCGAACTGCACTCGTCGCACTTTTCCCCCATTTTCATGCATCTCAATGCAACTGCAGTCGCATCCGATCGCCACAATCGAGGCGATGATTTCAGATTTCACAGGCTGGGATCCAGTTCGGTTCTCCGACTTTTGTCGCTTTGTGGCTATAATTGAGGCTCTCGGCGTTCGATTAACGCCTCTGAGGGAATTATACAATTTTTCCAACAATGAGCGCGACCAACGAATCTGATAAAGAAATTATATAAATTGTGTCTTTCGGAAAAGCTCTGGAGTAGGAAGTCTGCAATCGCCATCTTCCATCCGGATTCGGGCCTTGACTTTGGAATTGGCGTGTGAATGTGCCTCGGAATTCTGCTGATGGCCAGAGATTGATTGGGCCACCGAATCCCAATACCGCTTCTCCCCTGCTCACCTAAACTTTTGATTAAGTAATTGGATTTTTCGCAGTCTGCTCTAATTGTTATCTAAAATCA
The DNA here is from genome assembly GCA_035047325.1 of Drosophila vallismaia. Lineage (NCBI taxonomy): Eukaryota > Metazoa > Arthropoda > Insecta > Diptera > Drosophilidae > Drosophila > Drosophila vallismaia. The sequence goes on from JAWNPU010000073.1 coordinate 12,111,792, forward strand.
CTGCCAAAAGTTATGAAGTCAGACTTAAATGTACGGTTCAGGGGAATTAATTCGACTAAATCTCTACCCAGAATTTTGCGGAAGGCTGGACAACGTTTACATTTACAGTTCACCCAGGCTGAGTGCCGGGTGCCGAGTTTGTTGCTCCCTCTCTATTGACCTGGCTCTTATCAAGGCCAGATTTACTCGGGCGGATGGCCAGAGATATCAATACTCGACCGTTAGGAGGAAATGGCAAAGCGATTTTTGTGGGCCATTGCTGTGTTTCAGATTGTGACTCTGTTCTATTTTCTGTGTCACTTGATATTCAAATATTTGTTTGCATTCTAAGTTGTAGTAAACTGTGCCAAGCTCTGCTTAAAAAGCTGCTGAAAGTGACAGAGACAACCTCCGATCTGGTCGCGATCCGGCGAGGTTCGTTTGCAGAGCAAACAAACTGGGAACTGGGAAACACTCTCCACCACGATTGTGTCGTTCTTCCACGCTCTGCTCGATTGAGTGACATGCAAATTTCCTTTCGATTTTTCGCACATTCTCTGATTGTCGCGTGGGCTGACCCACTCCCGCTCCCAAAAACCTTCCCCGCATTCCCCCAGAAAATCGAGATCGAGCAGGAGCAGGAGCAGGAGCTGTCTCCGATCGCGAGAGTGATCGCTGTTTATGTTTCCGGCAATCAATCGGAGGAAATTCGCTTTGCAGCTCGTTTATTCGTCTCGTGTCTCGATTGTTTGCAAATTGATCAGTCCCCACCTCGGATTCCCCGCACTTGCAATGCATTTCAAGTTTGCTCATTAGAAGTAGACTAATCCCCTCTCCGTCTCTTTGGCTGCGGCTGTTCGTGGTGCGGTGGAGTTGTTTACTTTCACTCGGGTGCATGCCGAGAATTTTGGAAGTGGAAATGGAAAGGATTTTGATGGCACGCAAAGATACAAATGTAAGTCATCAATCTGCCGCTGTGGCGTTTCTCCAGGTTGTCTGAAAAATCAGCAGATGGTCCCTGCAGGAGATGGGAGCTAAGAGTTTGGAGGAAGTCTCCTAATTGACGATAAGAATCGCACGCATGAAAGTGGCCATCGAAGGTGACCTCAATTTCAAATCGGAGGGCCGAGAACGAAAGACTTAGGCGACGAACTTTACGAGTGTGGAATGGTAACGAAGTTCACTCTAATTGCACCGCCATCTGATTTGTTTGTTTCACTTTTCAATGGTTCCCTTCGGCTCTTTCTAATTGCAGCTTTCTAAGCAGCAGGAGGGAAAAGCATTCTATCAGAATTTTCACTCTTAATAAGTGTCTCGTTTGGCCTGTGCCACTGACTGACTGTCAACCATTTGGTCTTGGTCTGGGTCTTGGTCTTGGTCTTGGTCTGGAGTCTTGGAGCCTCGGATGTGGTCTGGCTAGCTGGCTTGGCTTGGTCGGCGGCATAAAACTGTCAATGAGCGTTTAACCCAGTTAACGCCCTTAGCCGACGACACCAGGTCCGAGTTTGCCTTAGACTCGGGTTGTAGTTCTATCGCGGCACTCTGCACCCAAGTTGGGCTCCATTCGACACGAGACCATGGCCACAAAAACGAGCAAGGTGTAAAAACAACACCGAGTGGAGAGAGGGTGGGGTAGTGGTGGTGTAGGGGGAGTGAGGCGACAACCGCTGGCGTAGATTCGAAAAGCCACGGACTGAAGTTGAGTGATGGCTCCTCCTCAAAGCGAGGCGCGGTAGGCGGAGCGGAGGTGTTGATGGTGGCCAGCGGATATTGATGCATCTAGGGGAGGGAGGGAAGGTGGTGGTGGTGGAGATTGAGCGATGTCTGGCTGTGGTTCTGGTTCCTGCCACATTCTGCCTCCGACTGATCGCCACGATCGCTTGCTCGTTGCACAAAGGAATTCTCAGCGCGGTGAAAGTTGGCATCTCCATCTTTATCCCCCGGATCCTCTCCATCTTCTCCACACTACACTCCCCTCTAGCATCCACATCTGCATCAGAAGACACGACAACGGCAGCGACTTGTTGAAATTCTGGTCCCAATAATGACACTTAAGCGATGCAGTTTTTTCGTAATATGAATTTTCCTGTTTGCTGCCGTTGGTCGTTGCCGCTGACGTTTCCTCCCACTCCTCTCCCCCATTAATTTCAGCTGCAAATGGAGACTTAGGATGGCCGAGGGAAGGCCAGGGTCCACCTGAACTGCAACTCAATCACCGACCAACATTCAACTGCCATCGGCAGCTTCTGCTTCTAATTGCTGCTCTTTTTGCTGCTGCTTAGTGTCCACCGGAGTTAGATTCGGATATATTGGGTTGAGGGGCTCGGGGGTGGCTGAGAAGGAGTTATGGCCAAGCAGCAATGGCACTTCGATTGTTGCTACCATATGAAGGGGGATTGGATTGGAAAGCTTTTTTCCTTTTCGGATTCCTTGCTTCTTTGGAACATCCATGCATCGATGAATCAATTGGGGGCTAGGCAAATTGGCGGTTTCACATTCCCATCATTAATTCCAGTGCTGATGGATGCCGGACACATTTAATAGTGAGCAACGGTGATGCAATCTCCCTGCCATCGGAGCTTCCATTTTTAATTTACAATCCCAGAGCCTGCGATTAGCGACGACATTGCTGCGAGTTATGAAGATGGGGAAATGGAGTGAGATCTCTTCTCCCAATATTTGCTCTGGGCGTTGGCACACCAGCCCGCCAAGTGCCCAAGTTGGTGAATCGCCAAGCCGCCAGGCCACAAACTGGGAGCTTCCTCTTTCAATCTGGGCCCAAAATGCAGTTGTCTTTGGAGCTGGCTGGGCTCCCGCTCCGGTTCTGTCTCTGCAAATGAAGAGGTGTGCCCGGCATGGGCTTGGGCGTGGAATGGGATGAGGAAGTGGAGGAGGTGCTCTGGGCTTCCAGGAGAGGCAGCACGACGCGTGCGACATGCAACACAAACCAATCAAGGCAACTGTCAATGGAGCCAACACCTGTTGTGTGGCTGCCGCCACTTCTTCCACCTCTTCCACTTCTTCCACCTGCCTCGACCTTGATAGGGGTTCCTGGTGGAGATGATTTGATAAGCAGACTAGGCAAGATTCGCATCTTGCGGGTGTGCGAAACGGTAAATTGTTGCAATTTTCATCAATTTTCCCCAGTGCGGCACCTGAAAAAATAAACAGATTCTTGGCCTGGCCGCTTTTCGTAGTCTGGGACCTGAAAACGATCTGGGCTATAGCAGCAGCTCCTCCCCCACTCTGCTCCCAATATTTTCCATTTATATTCTCATCAATTTGCACCAATTTGCACAAGCCGAAGCTAGATGCCAGACAGAAGGAGGCAGAGAAGAGATCTCTCAGTTTGAATGCCATTTGCAACAACACAAAAGGGGCATCGCCTCGGAAATTTACGACCACTGCGCATGTTGTATGCACCACAAAATGGAACAAGCCATAACCAACCAGCCCAAGCCGGCCCAGCCCATAAAACCCACCAAATCCAAACTAACATCCCATCCCAAAACTGTTACAGTTGACTAATTGATTTATGTGAACGCGTTTCCAAAATATTTTCAATACAAACCTGGCTAAGTGGTGGCTTCCAAGGAATAAATTGCACTCCATGTGCCATGTGGGTGGGTGCATTGGACCCGAAAATAGGAGTTACCAGGAGGAATATGCTTGGCCAGAAGTCGTGGCCAACATGTCGCATTCAGGGAACAAGTTCCCGAGTGTTTCCCACAGCCACAGGAAGTGATCACTGCCGAACGCATGCCAAAAATGGATCCCCGAGGACAAGACAGCCTTGGACTGGCCGACCACAGAGGCCAGAGAGTCCGATAAACGATCCCCGAAACGATCACGATTATGATGATCATTTGGGGAACGCAGCCAGGGGATCGGGAGTGGGTGTGGGGCAGAGACAGGTTGGCTTCGCGGCTTAGTGGCCTGGTGGCAATGTCCCCACTCAGAATCCTCCAAAAAGCTGAACTCGGATCGTAGTATATTGTTCCTGCATTGTAACTGTCACCTGGTGGCAGTTGCCAGTTGCCGGAGTTGGCAGAAATAATAGAAATTATATTAAATGAGCATTTTGGGAGTGCACAGGCTGCGACTTCCGTGTTTGGTGTCTCTGCACAATGGGCCATTTCTGGCTTTATCGGATACAGAGGTATCTGGCCCTCCTCTTACCCTGCAGATCCTTAATATCACGGCATCTGGGAATATTTGGCTCACAGCTTCACACCTTCGACGCCCCGCACTCTCTGGCTCTTCCGGGTAACTCCCCCGCTGGAATTCGTTGCCGCAACACTTGCCATGATGGACACGTGCCAGGCAAATTTCTGCTAGCCACAGATCTTCTGGCCGGGGCCTGGGCTATGATGGATCTTCGGGGATGACACGACATAACAGCGGCATTGTTGCTGCGCCGTCGTTTTACTTGGCCAGCAATTTAGGAGGAGAGTACGAGTATTTAATGCCTCTGCCTCTCGGGGCAGGCGACTGATTTATGACAGCGCGAAAGACTGAAGTGAATGGCTCTCTAGCTGTGGAGGGCAGTGTCCGGAGGGGGGATCTGGCATCGGAGGGCAATTTGGCGGCAGGCGTGGCGCCCTCGCAAATCACAGCGGAGGCTGCTTCTTTGAGAGAAGTCCCACCTGAGTCGGAGGCCTATTACGTGATGATGTAATAATTCTTAGAGTTGTTGGCAGTTTTATTGAGGAAAATGTTGCATAAATCAAGGCGGCAGTAAAACGGATCTGCTCCGGATGCCATACCCCTGGATTGCTGATCAATGATGGAAACAGGATGCCTTAAATATTTCATTTGCACGCGGTGCAATAATTTGGCCGCGGAAATTGGCGCTGGCTTTATCAGCCCAGCTCTTAGACTGTTTTTCAGTTTTCCGCGTTCATTCCGAATTTGGCTTCGTCATCCGGGACAATTGGCATTAGCAATGGGATGGTGGAATAGTGATAAAGTGGAATAGCGGAGCTGGCAAGGAGTCATTCACCAAACAGATGATTTCAAAGGCTGATCTAATCAAGCCAGCTAGGACAATCAGCAACTTGTTGCCGCAACTTTGTTGCCAGTTTCTTCGCCATATCCCCTCTTGGAAAAATCAACCCACACTAACCTCGACTTTGCTTCGCACATTAGCAAGCAAACCTCTAGCCAGCTCACAGATCCCCGTTTCCAGATTCATACAGATCTCGGCGGCAGATGATGATTGCGGGAGATGAGAGATGATTCTGCTGGAGGAGCGTGATTGTCGTTACAACTGAGGCTAACCCTGGATTTGCGAGATGAAAACCGGCGCAGAAATTGAAAAGGAGCGGGCTGATCAAACAGAGGCAACTATAAAAGGATAAACCCTGGGGAGGAAGCAATATTGCGAAATGCAAATGATCTTGATCAGGTCTCTCTTGTGAGGCAACACGGGAAGCAATCTTTGATTTATTGTTAATGGGTATGTTAATGGTGATATGTTCAAGACAGCGATCAGTAACAGCATCTGATAATAGTGATTGGCAATCTCAAATCTCAGCAAGAGACGAAATGGTTTGGTCTTCCGCAATCATTTGGGAGTTGAATAATTCCCCTGGACTGGGACAGAAGAGTTAATTTCCTCAGTCCGCACTCCCCACTTCAAGTTTATTCTTAAGTCACGCTTCGGGAAGAACACCGGAATCCCACTCCCACCTCGGATGCGACGCCTCGGATAAGTGGGCCAGCGATTCCCCGACCGACGTGATTAAAATGTCAAAATAACCCTGGAGGCAGACCGTGTTGGATAACTCACTTTATTTATTACAGCCGATATAATTAAATTAATTTCTGTTCAAAACGGAACCGTCTGCTGAGCACACAACAGAGTGGGCGTGGCACTTGGCCAGAAATGTATCAAACCGTGAGCCACGAAGATCTTTGGGAGCATTTGCCATTTCCCATTTGCATTTTCATTTGTTCGGGTAATTTCTCCCCCAACTTCAAGTTGCGTGATTCGGCAACGGATTCTTGGCTTTGAAACACCTTTTTGGGTGTCCACTGAGGCAGTGATGGCAGGAGGGGAGGCAGCGTTCCCAAGGAGGCTGGGCAAAGGGTCACAGACTAAGGAACTATAAACAAAGCCACACACAAACCAGAGAGCAAATTATTGGGCAGACTTGGACAAAGCTACGGGCCTGGGTGAAGCAAAAGGGAAAAGGTGGGGAAACTGCTTTTTGATGTTCGGTAATTGGCGGTTTGGCAGCACGCGAGCCGAAAATATAGAAGTGGAAGCAGGAGAGGAGGGAGCTGGCGTCCGTCCACTGGGCGGACTGGGACTGGGAGCGGAGCATAGAACTGGAGCTGGGGGAGGGGTCGTTCTTCCGACTGCCGGCGCTCCGTTGAGCAAAAGATGGAGATGGAGTCCAAACCCAAAACTAAGCCCTCGGAATGGTAACGAGCCATCGCTAGTGAATTTCGGGACTTCGGCGTGACGACAACTAACTAACTAGAATCTAGTTCTCTACCTCGGATGTCGCTGCGGTCTTCCCTACTGTGCCTCATGTTACTGTTGTTGCTGTCTTCTCATTTCATAATAATTGGCAGTTTACAAATGTTCTTTCGCTTTTGATTTTCTTCCATTTCTGCGTTCTGACTCTACAATATTTGTACTTAGTTGCCCCGAAATGTCGCGGTTTTCCGGAGAGAGGTCGGAGGAGATATAGCGGTTCTTTGTTCCGTTGAACTTACGGCTGGAGATCCGCGATCCGACATTTTTGTGGCGAATCTTGCTGAGAATCCAGAGCAGGCATCCGCCGCAAATAAAGTCGGCAGTTTATAGGCGTGAAAACTAATTAGACAGCGGAGTCAGTCAGGAGTCAAGCCAGCAGATTGCACAATAAATAAAGCACCTCTCGCCCATCCAGAAGTGTTCCCCTCACCGATTCAGGGTTCCAGGTTTGGTTTTGGCGGCTAATGAGCAAATGCAAATCACGGCTCTAACCGCTAAGTGTGGCTGCACCCCCCAGCCCCTTACATTCTACCCCCTTCGAGTGGGCGGCATTAGAAGGCGGGGTTGTTTGCCCATGCCATTTCCATTGTCCGCCATCCACCATCCGCCAGCCACCATCCGAAATCCACCAACCTCCGACCGCCAACAGATGCCAGATTAGCATTTAAATTGTAGTTACATTTGGCCAAGCCAAACGCAAGAGCAAACGCGAGCCGAATGCAAACCAAACCAAACCAAGCTGAAACCAACTCAGCTCCACATCCAAACTTTAGATTATTTTTCATTCTGTTTCCCTCCGTGGCGTTGCACTCCCCGCTTTCTTCGCTGGGCAAACGTTTACCAAATGGAATTGTTGTCTTTTGTTTTCTTATAGTGGGAGCTGCTCCTCCCCTTGGACTGATGTTATCAAACCATGGCCCCGGGCAGAAGTTTCCTCTTTGGCGGAGTGGCGGAGTGCCGGTGTGCCAAGGTAGCAATTTCAATATCAAAATACTGGCCTGGCCTTTGGTCCGCGGAACTTTGGAAATAGCACAGGCAATGCATTGGAAATGGAAAACAGAAACAGAATCGGAGCCGAGTTATCAACAGTTTCCAAAACAGCTCAGGTGAGTCGGGCGGGCGTGCAGCCAACGGTAAACTGCCAACGCCAACGCCTTCTTCTGCATATCAGTCCAGCTCTCCAGTTCTCTTTAGTCCGATTCGGAACTCCTCTGCCAAGTCCAGAACAGCCAAGTTCCAACTGCAAGTCCATTTCCTTTGCTGGATTCTGTCAGCAGACCGCGTTCGCAACGTTTTAATTCGAATTAATTAACATTTTTGGCAGTCGACGGCCGCCGGCTCCTCAATCAGTCTGACCCAGTTTCGGGCCAAGCCATTGACTTCTGCTGGTTTCCGCCACAAGCACTTGACGAGCAGAAAAATTGCCGAAATAAAACGAAATGATAAATTGTCAAACATTTGGAAAATGACTTCAGAAGTGTGGCAGGCCTCGGGGGTAACGTAGTCGCTCCCGATTCCCAGAGCCTTCTAGAACTGGAGCAGAGGGAGATTAATTTGCAGCTGGCCAAGTACCGTAAGCGTAGGTGGCTTGATGGGCTCCGCTGGTCAGTAGATGATGAACTCCTCTTGTCTCTCGCTCTGCCAGTCCGTCTGTCTATCGCCTCGCTCCAGCAGCTCCGACTTGGAACTGTCCCCACCCGAAACCCTGCTCCCTTTTAGACACAGCTACTAATTAATTGCGTGCCGGGAGCCACTCCCCGTAAACCAGGTAGCCCAAAGGGGCGGAGACCTCGTCGCAGTTGCCGCGCTGATTGACAGGAAATTATTATAGCGGCGTCCAATTCAAAACTTATTTTTAGCCCGTTCCCATCGATTAAGAGATCTGCAAATGCGGACAGCGAATTTTCTGCCAGTTGGAGTTCAACGGCATCCTGCGGTCAGTTTCCCGTTTCTACGACCGAGCTCTTGACCCGAAGCAATCGAAAGTTTTCTACTCGCACTCGAAGAGCAATTCGATCTCAATCTCCTTTCCGTGGGTAGTGGTGTCTAAATTTGGGAAGGCTGAGTCACTCCCAGGAAGGAAGCTTTCCCAGTCTTCAGTATTCAGTTCATGTCCAGTGTCCGGTGTTTCTCGTGCCCAATCACCCGCCACTCGAGACTCGCCGCTTGAGAGGTTCGAGAGTGGCAGAAATGCAGAAAAATCAAATCGCATCGAACTCTCACTGCAAGATCTAAGAAAATGGGGTGGGTGGGAGGTAGAGCGGCCTGCGAATGCAGATGCCACAGATAGCACTTGAGACCACGTCTACTAATTGCGGTTATAATATCAAAGTCGACATAACGCCTCAGCCCGCTTGTTTCGCAGTTCCTCCGATCCTCTTCGAGTGGAGCCCGTTGGCAGTCTCAACACGAAACCGAAATCTGGAAAACACGCAAGTGTCGACCTGGACGATGGTCAAGTGGCTCTTGGGGACTAGCTGCATCCAAACCGGACTGTCCCAGAGACGCTGGAGTAGAGTCAGGATAATTTTCCAGCCGCCGACGCCACGCAAATGGAAATGATCCGCCTAAAAATGATCGCCGGACATAATGAACTTTCTCGCTTTCGGGGCGAATTTGCGGTGCTTAGTGCAGTATATTTGGAAGCAGGAAGGAATCCACGATGGAGCAAGGAGAGGCCAGTGATGCGGTTAGAAGATCAGGAGATCTGGGGCCGCCAGTGAAATAATTATGCGGAATTCGGGTCATCTTTCGAGCATCGCGGTCTGCTGATGAGTTTTCTCAGCATAGGCAGAGATAAATAAAAGAGGAAAGAGCTGAGACCAGAAGAATCATAATTGTGAATTCAATTCTGATGCTGATTTCGAATTCGGTTTCTGTGTCGTTTCTGTGTTGCTTCTGGGAAATGGCCGTGAAGTCATTTCATTTTAACGGCATTTAAGCCAACGATCGAGGCAGAAGACAAGGGGAACTGGGAAACTGGAAAACTGCTCCCGATCTGAGGTAATCCGAACCGATTCCAGCGGGCGAACAAGTGACGAACGTGCCGCTCATCACGACTAGGGGAATCCGTTGTTTCGGACTTTTGATCCTCAGATGTTACCAATAAGGAGCCGTCGTGCCCATCACAGTCACCTCCAACATCACAGTCACAGTTCCTGGCCATCTCAACCAGTCCTTGTCAACTAATTGCTGGATTTCTTATCGGCCAGGGCATCCTGCTGATTCCAAGTCGGGAGAACGGTTCTTGCCCTGGAATCGCTTGTCCCCCGAGTCCAACTGGTTCGTTGATCATCGATCGTTGATGGGCCACGTTTTTGTCTCTTGTCAAGGTGAAATCGTTCACTCTCCTGCACGTGACCATCCCATAATTATTAGGGGAGGGGTGGCCACCAGCTTCTCTAATGACACAAATTCCCATAGTGCATATTTCTGATGCCAAAATGGGTCCGTTAGGCAGGTCTGCGATGCATATGACAAATGGCCAGCCAGTTGAGAGGAATAAGCCATCTCCCCAACCTTATTAGCTTCCCCTATTCGCACGCACTTCTTCATGGTGCGATGTTTCGAGATGAGTGCATAACCAGTTGATCGTCATGAGCAGATGCAAGCAGGCCCCAAAGCATTTACTCCTCCTTCCTGGGTGTTGGGCCACCTACCGAGATGCTGGAGAGATGTGGACTATGCAGTCCGTGGGCATTCCACGGCTGCCGTAAATTTGCTTTAACCAAATCGCAAACAAATCGAACCGCGCATTGTTGTGCCTAAAAGATAGACTCTTTCCCCTGTAATCCCTTCGGAGACAGTTCCACAGGCCAATCCTGCAGTGCGTGAGTCGAGTGCCTCCCACCCTGGACCTGGTTGGTTTGTTTGTTTCTGTTCCTCTTTTTCAGTGCCTATGTTGGCTGCCAATGCGTCGCGCATGTCCGATTGCCTTCCATTGATACGCCACTATCCCCATCCTCCTGCCCCTGGAATCCTCCATCTCCTTTTGGTTGCCTTCGTTAGCGCTGCTTCACCTACTTTCGGCTGTGGCCTGTCGCGTTTCATGCCCCCCATTTCGATGCCCCCTCCAGGAGCTGTGCGTAGCTCTGGTCTCCAATTTCCCGGTGCTGTCATCGCCTACGTTGTCGCTGTCGCTGTTTTGTGGTTTGTTTTGGAGCGACTAGCGGCTGTTGGCTGCTGAATGCTGGAGGAGATCTGTTGCCAACGCCCATTAGAGCCAAAAACACAGCCCGAACTCTGCGGCCGCCATTTGGCGGTAATGCGTTTCAATTACAATTCTCGATCTGCAAACGCGTTCCCAATTTCTGCTCTGATCTTTGGGAGATTGCGGGAAATGCCTTTCCTTTGTCTCATTCTCCAAACTTGCGCCCACTTTCCCCTCCTGATCCTCCACTCTCCCTCAGGGAAAGTGTTGGAAGTTGATCCACAAAGTAATTGCAGTTGCATTTTTCATTCCGCAGCAGTCATTTTAAGTAGCTCTTTCCTCCGCCTCTGGCTGGCCCACATTTGCATTTGCTACATGAGAGCATCTAGCTCAATTAAAAGTCCGAAGACAAACCTGGTGCCTCAACATCTTCTCCTCCGTCTTCGTCTTCGTCTCTGTCACTGCCTGGTGCTCCTGATCCCTGGCCATGTTCCACTTGACTTTAATTGGATTTTGTTTACTTTTGGGCACTTTTCCAGCCGGGAAGTGAGTAGAAAGAGCGCGGAATGCGACACGACACACGATGACAAATGTTGATATTCAAATGGCACCGTTGGGGGCGTCAGGAGCGGGCACTTGTCTCCAGCTGGATGGAGACCGAGATGGAGTTCAGAAAGAGCTGGACGTGGCCTGGGCTAGCTTTTTGTCAGCAGAAAAGTATTTTGGTGGATCGACCAGCCAGCGACACCCGCAACTGGCATTCCAATCGATTGTTGGCCATGTTCCTCCTGGGATGCCTGCGGTCGACATGGCCAGGTGAGAAGAGTAAGTCGTTGCAGGCCTATCCACGTTCTGGGATCCCCTTTCCATACCCATGCCCCTGCTTCATACCAAATCCAATGTGCCTCCATTCAACGCAAACAGGCAGCAGATGTTTGAAATGTTTGCGCAACTTTGTCAACGTTCTTCCATGTCTTTGCCGCGTTCTGTTTGGTGTCTCATCCAATTGAATACCTTGAAAAATGTTCACCGCACCTGTCAACAGCATCTGAAGAGGCTGCAGGCTGACCCGATGTTCCCGAGAATCGCCAAGCACTCCAGTACCGTTGCCTCCGGGTGGATGGCATTCCAGTGGGAGAATCTCCCGCAGCAATTAACTCTCTGGGGCAGAGAATGCCGCCAATGAGTCCCCAACAAATTGGGTTAAGACCGCAGTTTGCATAATACAAGTAGCGTTTAGCATGCAGGACCAAATGGGGGAATACGAAGAAAGTGCATTTCCATATGCATCGTTGGGCTGTTTCCTAATTCGTTCTGCCCCAAAGTCAGCTCACGACTCGGCTTATCTGGGGCCGAAGACTTGAATTCCTACCGAAATGTGTCAATAATTAATTGTATTCAATTAAAACACATCCCCCGGTGCCTACTTCTCATCGGGCAATCTCCAAAGCCTCTTCAAAGCAGCTGGGCAAGCGATGCTCGGATTAATTAAGATGCAGTTGCAGACAAGAGTTGGAATCGCGATCGCTCGTAGTCTTCGACTTGGATGTGTCCCACTCCGGAGGCATGTAATATGTATTTGACGATGTCGGGCTGGATCCACCATCGGATATGCATCGACGACTAGTCCTCTCCTCGTTCGATGTCCACGTTTCGGGTAAAAGTGCAGCTAAACATCAATTAGCCCAATTCCCAGGCCATTGCCACTTTGACTGCCACCTCTGCCTCCTCTTCTCCTGAGACTTCTGTTTCTCTTTCTTCGGAGCTTCCACTTGGCTGTTATGTGCTGCATGCTGCAATTGCATGTGGCTCACGTTGCATTTCGGCAACCAGTTGCAGTTGCCTCTCAAGTATTTACTGGCAGCAGAGACTTGGGAGTCGCAGACTGCCCTTGCCTGTGATTAGATGCCGCTCTTCTTCGCACAAGAGTGAAATTTATTGCAATTTTCATTTCATTTCACTTGCCAGTTTTTCCCCTTTCCCAAAGTGAGTTGACCCTCCAGCGAGGGATTTCCCATATATTGTTCTCCAGATCGCAGGTCTCCTGGTCAGTTGCAAGTTCCAAGTTCCCAGTGCTGTCCGTTTGTCTCACGTGCCATCGAAAGTGCGTCGTGCAGAGGTTTCACTTCCCAGCGAACTCGAAAGTGATTCCAATCAAACGGGTACGGATTTAATGAAAAAATGCCAGGAGAATGTAGAATGCGCGGATGCGGAGCTTCAAATGAGCATTTCACTCATGTCGGGTGTCAAGTCGCAGGGGCTTTCAACTAAATCAAAACTCAGCGATCGACACACATTTGACTGAGTGTCCCGTCCTCCTCAAGGTCTCTCCTGTACATCCTCAGAAATGTCGCTGGTCGCATTCGCGTCACGATTCTGACCAGAGACAAAAGCAAACCAGAGACAACATGAGCGATGGCCATGCACCAGCTGGGATCGGAGTACGAATCGGGTTTGAAGATGGAAATGGGGTTAAAATGGAGCTGAATTTCGATTCGTATTCCTACTAAAATGTATTATGCAGAATGTTAAACTGGCCAGAGAATTGCAAATGTTCGGGACAGAAAATAAAAGTTCATTAAATCGGCAGAGAAAAGAATTCAGTGTCACAAAACGCCAAAGATCTGTTAAAAGTGAAACCTCTAATAGCCGATAATTGGCTGGCACTTGCAAAAATAGATTCCCCGGCATTATAGATAACCCATTGACCAAAGAGTCAGCGATGGCATCATTAGCCGTCAAGACTCTCATTTGTTATCCAAACTTTCGACCGGCGAACATCAACAGGTTTCTTCACCTAAGATCGGCTTCAATTCGGTTTCAACTCACGCACTTAAATGACATTCTCCTCCGTTTAGATTTATGCAAATAGCCATAAATATGAGAAATCTGCGATGCCGGCAAAAATGACAACCTGGGGAATTGCTTTGACCCACAATCCGATGCCCGGGCAGGAGAAGAACTTTTGCTTTCCTTTTTCGCGAGAATCAATTAGCACGGAGCCAAGATGATTTATGGTATCCAGGTCACTCGCAATCGAAGGGAATCAGAGTCGTACAACACGCCCCATATCTTATAAATTCGAATGGCACAGGGAACACCTTTCTATAATTAAGTAAACGAAAGGTCTGCTCTCAGATTAATGGATGATGGAAGATGTGTGGACAAGGAATTCACACAATCAGCAAACACAAATTTCTTAATCTTGCATCTGCCCCACGAGAACATCGCATCATACAAGCAGAATTAACAACTTTTCGGATTGGAGACAAAGAGCCACAACGAGACAGAGAACAAAGACACAGGGGAGGATGTCATGAACTTTGAGCCCGCGGGGGACTCAGCCCCGGTCTCTTGGCCCATCTGCATCTCCTTCTGCGGCATGACCCGATCCCAACCAGCTTCGCCTATCAGCGCAGACATCGCTTAAACAGCCGGGAAACAACTTGGAGACAAACGATGGTCCAGGGACCTATCCAGGGACTCGGATTTGTTCGGGGATGAGACAGGGACTCGAACAAGACTTGATCCTACTGCTCCTGTTAAATGTGGCCATGTCTACACTACTGGCACAATTTCCAGGCCAGACGTCGTTCCGTTGCTTTTTATTGCGGTTTCTAACTTTGCTGCAGCAGTTTTTCTCCTTCTTGTTGTCTTCATTGCTAAGCATTTTGTCAGCGGCATGTTAAGATTTAAATAGACATGCAAACCCAAGGCACGAGGAAATCAGAGAAGCCCAGCTGGGCAGCTAGGGAATAAGAGCCCTTCTAACCATTTGCAGCGGGCGTAAGATGCACACTTTCGATAAATTTTTGCCTTAAATTTATTCAACTCGATTCGGAAACTGAAGCACCAGTTCTGACTGAGATTTGTGAGGACCAGAAGAGACCAGACGAATGCTAATCCCAAACCAAGTCGAGCTATTTGAAGGGTTCTCACTCAATGATTTGGCAATTTGTGTTTTTTGTGAACTTTGTGTCTCCCGGCCTCTTGCTCTTCCCTGCGACAATACATAATTTACTAAGCTGCTTTTTGTGTAATTGCTTACAGAAAATGTTTTTTCGAAAGGAATGGGTGGGGTGGCAGTGGGCGGAGGTAGGTATCAAGGGACCACCCGAATCGGTTAATGACAAAACAATGCCCCAGTCGGGGCCAAGGGGTCGCCAAAGATCGGTGCATAACGGGGCTCTGCCGGCAGAATGCAAAGCGATCTGCGGACGAGTTCTTGGGTCTGCTACTCCAAAATTTATGTTTTGGCCTAAAGCTATCTGCCATTTATCGGGTTGGCAATTAAAGCGGCCGAGAGTTTGTGCCAGTTGCGGTGGTTTCAGTTGCTTTTGTGGGGTTACCAAGGTGGCAGTGGCAATTGTCGTCGGGTTTCGAATTGTTTTTTGTGCCAGTAACTTCTTCGACAGCTACCGAGGCTTTATCAATGGCCGCAAGTTAATTGAATTTCAATCCATTGGGCGCACTTAAGTGGCACTTTACCAAATGCCAGGTCCAGATACGAGCGGCAGTTGCAGACACAGCTGCAGTTCAGCGGAATTCGAATAAAGTTGCACTTTGACTAATTGATTTTTATAGCGAGTCTTTCGGAAGGGTTTCCGATCGGATCACCCTTTTTTTAAGGCGAAAGCTTTGGACTATCCATTCAAATTTCACCCAATTGACATGTTTTGGACCTCCACTAATAGAGCTTGGCATGTGCGGAATTTTAGCCGCTGGTCTAGCTTTTAACAATCATTTAACTACTGCTAAATGTGTATAATTATAGAAATAATTAAGAGGCCCACTTTCGATCGCAGAGAGAATCGATTTGGCAATCAGGTCAAGTCATTCGTTTCGGGGAAAGGAAGCAAACGAATGCAGTCCGTCTGTATTTAATCTGGAAGCTAATTATTTATATAGGTTTCCACTTCTAAGACGTATAATTCAAATCGTATTCGAATGATAATTCGAAATTAATTAATTACACGGAATTCGCTTTGTGTGGTTTTCGATATACGTTTAATATCATAAATTTAAGTTTTCCATTTGCTTTTGACTTATGTCCAATCGGCTTACCTCGCAAAGTTCTCGGTAAATTTGCGAAAGAAAAATGCCGCCACCATTCAGGGAATCTTTGTATGCGGGAGCCCCTGGGTGGTCGCTAATCCGCTAAATTAGATCCAAACAATGGCCGGGCAGGCATAATTGTATTTGCCAAAGCCGCGAGCATGGGTTCTAACTCAAATTTGTAACGCAAGCCGATCTGGGCCCAAAAGAGGTGGCAAACCGATCCCAGATACGGCATGTGTCTGCTCCTCCTCTCTATCTTTGCCTCGAACTTTCTGGGCCATAAACTTGAATGGTCGCCGTAAAAGCGGCTTGGAAGCGATCTTTACCGACGATCGAGGGCCATGAAGCTGCCGGGTAACTTGAAATATGTATTTGATGAGTTTGACAACAATCAACCGATCGATCTTTAGCTGGAAGCCCATAAACCAAAGCTCAGAACCAGCACGTGAATGGGATGCCATCAATTCGGGAGGCGATCGTTTGCCCCGATCGGAATCAATAACAATTTGTTGATCACCCAACTGGGAGGCAGTTTTTTTTGGGGCAGCGGAAGCTGAGATCGCTTTAATGAGTGCAGGTGTATAACTAAATTAGTTGTACAGTTACCACAAAGTATTCCACATTTTAAGCCACTGATAAGCACTTCCGAAACACATTTATTTTTATCCACTTATCGTATATGCAAATGACCCACAAAACAAAGGGAAATAGTGCCTAGAATATTTTTAAGTCTTGGACGGGTGGCGACTTTATGGTCCTAAGTGGCTCTGCTTTCGTTTTCATAAATTAAATTTACTTTTTTCGGTGGCACACTTTCCAACTTTCAATTTTCTTGTCCGTCCATAAACGAAGTTTTCCTCAATTGAGAATTATAGAGTAGGTTGCCAGCCAAACCACCAAAAACCAGAACGCTGGCCCAAGTAAATGACCTTCGCTGCCAGAAAATTTTCACACACGCTCGACAAAAACGAAAGTTCGCACATGAGCAAATTGATACAAATCATGCATCAGTTATGCAATGACAAATGTGGGAAAAAGGTTTCTTGGAATGTTGGCAAATAAAAGATCTTCTAAAATTGGAGAGATGATCGACACAAGTTAAACGAAAGCATAAGAAATGAAAGTTAATGTTTCCTTTCTTCATTTTTATGTGGCCAAATGTCTTGTTTGGTCTTTCTGCCAGACTCTCTAGCCCATTGCATTCATATTCAAATCGAAACGCTTTTCATCGGTTAGGTTATTTTTGATACCCCGAACTCTCACTTTCATTGAAGTGAACCCCAACTTGATTAGTTGCATGCTGCCGAGCATTGGAATCGCTTAACGGGCCATCAAGTTCGATCGAATAGAAGAAAAGCCGCACTCCGTAACCTGCAAAGTCCCGTCAATGTTACATGATTTATGAATCATCAATTATGACCAAACAAATTGGAAATATTGGCTGTCAATCGAGTCCAATCCTCCAACTAACTAGTCATTCATTGAACCAACGATGAGTTAATCAAGTCCAGAGACAGACAGCCGTCAATTACAGTACTCCAAATATCTTCGCCATTGTTGGTGCATATCTTACAGGTTTACTTTGTTGCCTCTAGGAATGGTGTGGAGTGTTCTGTTCTCAAAGATCGAAGACTAAATACCCATTATTCGGGATACTATGAAAAAAAGATTACTTGAGCAAGTTGCAACAAAGTAACCCTTGGGTCAAGAATAAAACAGTCACACATATTTGTTTTTATTCTGACAACCTAAATTATATAGGTAGTTTCAATTCCATTTTGGAACTATTTTTCTAATAAAAATTTCTGTGCAACAAAATTTGTATTTAATTAAATTTTAAGGAATAGGGTCGAGCATGCATCGTTTAAGTGTTGTAGGCCTAAAACTAAGAAAAGAGCTCTTTAATACACGAACTACTTTATATTTCTGCAAGGACAAGCCTTCTAAAAAAGGCAGCCCCAAAAAGGATCCCAAGAAGGATTCCAAGACGGACGCATGCGGCAGAAGTAAATTTAACATGATTCTAAATATTACAATTTCTTTTACATTTGTTTTTACCACAGGTACAGCACCCACTGGTCCAAACTGCAAAAGCAAGCCGGGTGGTAAAGATAAGTCAAAAGACTGCGAATAATAAGAGGGTTTTCCTATTGAGCGTTTCCAATAAATTACTAACCTGCCCACAACTCATCTAATCAATTTTATCAAACAATCGTCAGTATGCTCGACTAATTATTCGAATTCTTTGGTAAACGGAATTACTTTGATGGACGTACCGATTTGTAACTCGTCCGCCCATCACTTATCACACAAACATTCATCACAAAGGCCTCATCAGCAAACCATTATACCCTCTATTAGCAAAAGGCATAAATAGAGGAATATGCAAAGTCACCGGCGTACTCCAGCATCTACGGCAAAAGTGTGAAGATGATTTGCACTTGGAAACTATGGATGAGCCTTCAGCTACCGAACATTCCTACGACAGAGTTCGCATAGAAGAGGGGGCGGCATTCAGCATCCAGGTTATGGTTATGGCAGCAAATCGTGCCTGGAGTTATGCAAATGAATTGTTTATTGACAGAAGTGTCACTCGTGGCTTGTTGGATACACATTGCATAGTAATTTTGACTAATTGCAAGACAAATTGTTAGAAACGCAAACAAGAAGGGCTTTGAAAAACAGGCAACATGGCTGCTGGTCAAGCAGACAGCCCAATTTCATCTTACTGGCTGCATTTTTTTGCAGCCTAGCTGGCGGGCATTTTTGGAGCCAGGCTTTTTGGTGGGCGGTTTGTGGTCCACAAAAAATGGAATACAAAATAAAAAGAAAATGTTAAAAAATTTGTTGGCTACTTTTTTGTTTGAATTATTGAACGTATCGAGGCCCCCGGCCAGAACTAACTGTGCTACGGCTTGAGTTAAAGTCTGCAAAAATATTATAATCTTTATGCATAAATTCACACACCAACTTACATCAATAACCGACGGGCAGTACTGGCAATTTGGGTAACGCACAGAAACGAGTTCGTTGCCTGAGTCTTTTGTTTGTAGTTGGCGGTTATAAATAGCCATGGACCATTGAGTTTGTGCACTATAAACCTAATTTTGTTGGCTTTTTTATAGCCTTAATGGATATTCGCCTAATTAGCCATAGACACACGATTCTTCATTAGCAATCCACGAAAGAAGCTTAATCTCCGCCTCGACCGCCTGCATATAACCGAGAATTTCTCTTATATTCCTGACACGCTGGGAATGTGCGTTTCATTAAACGGCCAGAAATTGCCAAGTCAAAAATAATTCTCTTTTGACATTGCTCAGCACGAATGCCCAAGATTTAACAAATGGCTTTTGCTGCAAACGCAGCTGTGACCCACAAAATGGCTAAAACAACATTAATTCAACTAATCAAGAGGCACCAAAATGCAGACAGTTGCAAAACGGCTTTTTATAGCTTTTCCTTTACCAATTGTTAAATTTTCCATTATCCGGCTGTACTTTTCGCTTTCAAAGAGGGCTGTTAATGCCATTATATAGTGGGATTGGATCTCAATTGGAAGCCAAGGAGATGATACGGTTATGTGTGCGCAACTCGAATCGATTGCAGTCCAAACATATTACATCAGTCCGGTGCATCAAAAGAAAGCGACCGCCGGCAGCCGAAAGATTGAAGCTCATTGAATGCACTTGGGTGTAGCGAAATTCGTAATAGAGCCAGTCCACCAGACTATTGAACTCGTTTCACAGTGGGGCATCGGTAAAAACAAATTGACTAGAGTGCAGGTCAAGATTATCTCATATTTTAGTACAAAATTGCATGGAAACTCAGGAAGTTCAATGATCCACATTGCATAAAAAAACTAATAAAATTTATGTGCGCAGCATTAAAGTGATGAAGTTTACGGGTTTTCTTTTAGAATCAAGCCTTTTCTAAGCGAACTCCAATTAAACCATACAAATAAAAATATTGGTTAGTCAAGAGGGAGCATATGGTTCCAACTTAACTTTAAATAATTTTTTATAACAGGAGAATTTGCATATACTTTCTATAAGGCGAAACGAACTCAAGCATTTTTACGACTCTTCATTAACCAATTTGGGATATAATTATTTTATTGGGACATAATAAAAACAATCTAACGTAAAATAAAGGAGTCCCATGGAGCTCTTACAAATTCAACTCGGGACCACTGTGAATGTCTAACACGAAAAACATTTCAGATTTTGCCACTGGACTGGCATAGTGCGAGTGGAATAAAGTCCATTAATATGGGCCAAAATAAAATTGATAATCGTCTTCCGTTAGTTCTCCACGGATGCTGATGCAGATGCTGATACTGATGCACTTTTGTTGTTTGAGTTGACCCAGTTGTTCCCACAGATATGAATGCATTCCGATTCTGACTCTGACCGAGCGGGAGGCAAACTGATGGCAGTTGTGGGCGGGCTTTTAGCATTTTCCATTTACCATTTGATATGACAAAAGTCCGTGAAAATGGCAAAGATCTGGAGCCATATAAGAGCAAAGGCTGTATGGAAATTTTCGTTTTCTCCTCGGCAGATTTCCCTAAGCAGTCAAGGCACCAATCTCAAAGCCAGAAATAGGAGTACCCCAACCTCGATCCGCCATATTCTATGGCCATTTGGACACTGGGCGATCTCACCTCACCCAAATACGCGACAGCTCAATCAGTTGGCCATGACTGCGTGTTGCAGTTTCTGCCCTGTCTTGGCTTTGAGTTTGGCTTTGACTTTGGCTTTGTCTTTGACTTCGGCTCTTGGCCAATTTGATTTATGTTTGTGCAGACCGGAGTACTTGTCTCTTCCTAGTTGCATTGCAGTTTCATGTTGGAATTCATGAATAAACATTAAAGCTGCCGAAAATTTGCAAGCCATGGCCACCGATAGAACAATAGAATTCGGACAGGAGATGCTCCATTGTGTTTTGTGGAACCCTTTTCCACATCGAACGTGAGGTTTAGCTTGAGTACCAATTCTCACAGATATGAATGCATAACCCCATCGTTCATCTGGAAGTAAAGGTTGCCGTTCACTCGATTGAACTCTGCAGATCTTCGTTTCACTTAAAAAGTCAAAAGTTCTTGTCACACTCCCGATGCGTGCAACGTTCGCGAATTATTTTGTGAAAGCTACCAGAGTCAAGGGAAATTATCGACTGACTGGGCTCGTGCCTCTGTCTCTGAAGCTTGATTAGTTCAGGTGCTCGCATTGACCCAGAGAACTACATTTCCTCGAAGTTGGACTTCGTTTGGCTTCTGGCTTCTGGCTCACACTTTCAGTGTGAGAGCATCGATGGAGCAATTAAAGTGGGGGGGCTCTGTGCTGGGAATTCCCCGGATCATCCAGGTTGTCTTCCGTTATCCAGCTAGTCAGTTAGCTAGACTCTATGTCAGTCAGTTAGTCGGGGAACGGTTAATTTGCCAAAGAGACGAGACACGAGCAGCTCTTGATAAATGGCCCTTCGCCAGGAGTCCGTCCACTTCCTCGCCTTTATTCCATTCCCAGTCCCAGTCCTCATCCAAGCCCGCGACTAATCGTTACTGTTTGGCCCCTGTTAGCTGGCCTGGCTAAATAGCCACACACCTCTCCACCAGACCAACTCGCCTCAGACGGTGGATTTTGGACTGGGACTTGGACATCGACAAGGCGTCTGCTAATATTTCGGCCTGCCAGCTCGGCCACAACTCAATTAGGATGCTGCAAATGATTCATTCTAATCTCAAGTCGGGTATCTGCAGTCATGAAGTCCTCCCCCTCCTCTTCCCTCCTTTTTGGCCATCCATTTACCGTTGCTCGGTGCGGCGGCATTCCCCAAGGCGGCTTTTAAACGCTTCGCTTGTTGTGTCTAGAATTTTGCATGGCCATTTCGTTATTGATTCGCATCTGACCAGGTCGTAAATGTCTTAATTTAGTGGCAGTTCCCGTTTCACACCGCTGACATAGTGACGGGGCTGGCAGTTCTGCAGATACTCTTCCCTTTTTGTAGGGTACTCGATTTCAATGAATTGAATCGGGAAAAGTGAGAGCTCGGAACTGGAGGTTCGACCAGCATCGATTAACCCATCTAATCTGGCATGTCTCATCTCTTCAGCAGGTTTTCCATTTGTTTTGTTTATTTGTTTTGAAGTAAATGACTTTAATCGATGGATAACCTGCATGAGTCGTCATTAAGGCCGAGCAATTGTTAACACGCTGACGAGGAAAGTGAAAAGTACAAAAATCGTTGCACTTTCATTGCATCCACATACGAGGGCGAACACCTCTTTAACCTCTGCTAATGATTCCCCTAAAAACTCCGAGATGGATCACTAATTTCGACCCGATTGTTGGGTCAGGATGGGGGGGCGTTTCTCTCGGCTGATTAATTGAGTCTTTATTGCGAATTAGTGTTGATCAAATAAAGGCTGGACAAGATCATGTCTGGCAGCAATTAATTTACTCATTAGGCCATTTCTGTCGCATTATTGATATACAAACGGAGAACGCGGCTTCATCTACGGTGCTGACACTTCTTGGAAACGATGGATAAACTTGCCCCAGAATCCGCTGATGGATTCCCAAGCGACAGCGGCTTCCTTGTTTCAGATGGATCATTTTAGGGAATTCGGCTAACAAGAACAACTCATAACTCAATTAAGAACCGGGCCGTAATTGCTCCACCTATAGTGGATTGCATGACAAGTTATCGGATGCGTATTTGCCGGGGATTTCATGTTTGGGATCCACTCCAGTCGAGTGTGTCTGTCACCTGTTCTAGCGATGCGAATGGCAGTGACAGGCCCCGTCCAAAAGCGTCGCCACCGATTCCACTCGAAATGTAGCTGGACGACGTGCTAATGAAAAACCCAACCAACCAACCGAACCAGTCGGATAGTGGAGGCAGTGCAGCAGCCGCATCTCGCACTAGATAACCAATTTAGTCAATGTCCAGCGAAGATGCGTGTGCAATCGATTGTGCGAAGAACATGTGTTAATTATGCTGTTAAATGGCGTTGATTCGATGTCAAACAGTGGCCACAATTGATATTGATGTGGACAGGTTGTAAGCTGCTCTGCAAATACAGAACGGCTCTGCTAGTGGAAGTGAAAAGCGTCTAAAAACCGAGACATTAAAAGGTCTGCGGCCCAAAAGGGCTCGACCCAGCCAAACGAAAGTGTCACATCACTCTTGGCCACAGTCGTGCTAACCTTGAAATGAATTTAAACAGCCACAATAAAATTAAAGCCGTTTACGGTCTGGGCCAGAACTTGCCCATTAGAATTACTTTTGCCACACGAGAAAGAGAAACTTAAGCACTTGTCGGTTCTCGGCTTTTAAATCATTTTATTTCATTTTTTTTGCAGACCAAATAGAAAGCCAAATGAAAATTAAACACGATTTCATGGTCCTGGGCTTTGGTTTAGTTCTACACTACTTTAATTTTTGGCACGCCAACAAAGGCCCGAAATGGGAAAATAATTGTGTCTAAGTACAGAAATCGTGTATGTTTCAAGTTTCACACACCGGATCGACACTAGATGCCCCCCACGCGGGCACAACCCACAAACACAACGAAAACACAGAAATCTATACGTAAACAAAAGACAACAGAAAATTCCGCTTACTCATTCGATTTGGGGAGGGATAGATAGATAGATTCATTGGCATCGGTAGCAAACTCTCGATAAAAAAATGTGTTGTTAAACAAATCATTTGCATGCCACAACAAGAGCATAGAAAAAGCAAGTCAGATCCAATCGCAGTTCATCAAATCGAAACCGAACCGAAAGTAAAAGGTCCATTAGTTTGAACAAAGGCTATTTAATTGCCGACAAGCTTGGCAGCCTCTATTCTAAGATGGGTTTCGTTTCACCTCCTCAGACTCCAGTCTTGAGCAGATCGACCAAGATGGATAAGTTTCGGTTTTTATGCTCCACTCATTTGGAATGCGCCCGCTGCTGCCGAGATGACTTTCATTCGCGTCATTCGCTTTCATTCACACCTCGGAAATTAGCGAATCGTTGTAAAATTCATTGTTCGTTCGCTCCTGACTTAACGGTCCCGAAATGACAATTGGCCATTAGCATAATACAACTTTACTGGCGCTTCTTTTGGCGTTTGGATTTCGTCTATTTCTATTTTTGTTCGAGTTGCCAATTCGACAAGCTGGCTTTGAGTGTCTGAGCTGCTGTATGATTCCTCGCGTGACGAATGACTCTTGACCCCCAGAATAATGAAGACGTTTGCAGAAGAAGAGCCGCATTTAAGCAGCTGACACATTTCGTGTCTCAGTTCTCAGCTCGTTATTCAAATGGAGTTTCCGGTACATACACTTGTGAGTGTAGCATAGGTACAGCATTTTCACTTTTTCTTTCTTGGCATGACACTCGAGGCATCTTCTTTTACTTTTCTCCTCCAGAACCCACATGGTATGGTATGGTATGACGTTTACCTATGACAGCTGTCAAGTCGAGTTTTGTAATGTAATTTTCATAGAGTAACACATTTTCACAACTTTTCTCCAATAGCCGAAGGTGCGTGAGAGATTTCCGAAGGTGTTGAAAAACTAATGTCTAACTCATGGGATTCTATTTTAAAGTACCATGAAAAAACCACCGAGATGACTCGGCGATTCTCATGGTCTTATGGGCATCGATATATCATCCGGATGATCTGAAGCATTTATACCAAATTAAGCCGCCATTCAATTGCCATTCGGCAATTTGCGGTCTTCTCGCAGTAAGCAATTTATCCTACAATTAAAGCGATTCAGATACCGGCGAGATTGTTGCACAACCGAAAAGAAGAGAGTTAAGTTTTCCTTACATAACACGATAATTTCAATAATAATAGTAGTAGTAGTAGTGGCAGTAAAAGTAATGTCCAGCCATATTTTGTGCTATCAACTTGTGTGCATAAGTCGTGTTTCAAGTCGGACGTTAAAGCCGCATCGCGTACAAAATTCAGCGTTTTCGACTTTAATCTTTAACGACACATGAGCTCAATGATATGTACGGAGAGCCAGCAAAGCTAATTGTTTTTAATGCGTTTGTTTTTTGCGACCACGGCCAAAGAAAGAAGAAAGTGCACGATTTAAGGAAAATAATGTCAACGGAAGCCGAACTATTCCGAAGAAAAAAACCAAAACCCTTTAGCCAACTGCCGCGTGCCTTGACGCGCCATTAATACAATTTATTTTGTTTGCTTTCTTTTATATTTGTTATGGCTTTTTAATAATTTACCACACACTCTGATTTGCCAGCAAGGAAAGAGAGGCTTTTACCAGGGCACGTCTGCCTTGAATGCAACGTGAAATTGTCTTATACAATCGCCGGTGTAAGTTCATCTCTCTCCGGTGGCAGGCCAGCGAACATCTTTCACAATAATTCAAGTCTTCGGCCCGATGAAACATATAGATTTCGGCGTGAAAGTTTTATGACGGGCCTAACAGAACATCAACAACATCGAGTGCCCGCACAACCCCACATCGATGCGCTATGTAGCGATCCGATTATGATGATCACTTGATAGCCACATCTCGCCAAGGCCGGTGACGATGGTAACCACATCCCAACATCTAATCCAGATGCAGCTGCAAGCCCCCAACTTGTTAGTAGTTTTTATTAGAGAATACCTGGCATTAGAATAGGGTATGTTGTTTGGAAGTTATGGAATACGTGGAGACCTTATCTTTTTCCAATTCCATTTATCTATATCTCTCAAAACCGTTTCAGTCAATAACCCTTTTCATCTGAAGACTTCCTAAACATACTTATTAAATAATTCACTTATCTTCAAAAGTTGTATTGCGAGAAAAATAGGCCATACATTTTGGGTAACACGTAGTCGATTCGGTAAAGTTACAGCCACCTTACCAGCTTTTTAATTGAAAAATGTTAGCGGCACTCGACCACTTTGCACATAACTGACAAAACACCGCGGGTCCCAACTGCACCAGCTACAGCACTAGCTCCTGGCCGGGACTTGAGTCCGGGGTCTGTGCCTGGGTTATGTTTTCATCTTCGTTTTTCCATAACTTATGCTGGAGCTGGAGCTGGGGCACCACCACCAGCTCTGCTCTAATCTTAATCGCTGCTAATCACAAGCGATCAATTTTTTTTTGCGAAGCAATGCCAAAGCAGACGTACAGACAGTTTGAAAATGCATAAAGAATATCCAGCCTTGTGCTACATTTCGAGGTGAGAAGCATTCAATCCTGGCCAGCACCAGCACCAGCATCAGCACCACCCTACATTGCATGCTATGAACGATATCGGTCCGTGAGTCTGGATTCTAGATTCTGGATTTGTGGCCAACGAGTTGCTAACACGTCTGGGGCGAGGCACCTTGCAGTTGGTAGCTGGCAGTTTGGTTATGATTGCTGGCAGTTGATTTGATGCATGCGAGGCATAAACTGACCTTGACTATGTAATGGCTCGAAATGCGAAACTAACCATGCCCACAAGCCACACACGACATGCCAAAGTTCTGACATTTGCATAACACGCAGCTAAACGAATCCCGCAAACTGTTTTGTTGCATTTCCCGATATGCCGCATAAAGATTTAACTTCCAGCCCCATTTGAGTGGATCTGAGTTTGATTTATGTGCCACAAGTGTGACTGCCGTTAGGTAAGCTGTAAGCTGGAAGCTGTAAGAACTGAAACTGCAACTGCAACTGAAACTGCAAATTCAACTAAAAATGCAACTGCCATTTCTATGGAAGCTGGGGCGTTGCACCGTGTCCGATTATGCAATATTGATTGCACAATAATTGGCGAAAGGGCGCAATCGCAATCGCAAATAATCCATACAAGGTGTCGATGTCTCTTGCTGCTCACTAACGAGCTTCTTTCTTTCTTTCCGGAGATATCTGGGTCTAGAGCGGACAGTCAGCCAAACAAATGCTGCCATAAAGACTCATAACTACAAAATGGAATACAATTCTAAAACTTCCGCCAATTCTAGTACAATGGGATCGACAAATGGAATCTTTAAATCATATTCCTAATGATGGCCAAAGAAGTTAAAATAGAAATTTGATAAAGAAAAGGTTTCCTAATTAAAAAATGCCACCTAAAAACAACAATACTAGCTGTCAAGTTTATTCTTCTCAACCTATCACCAAATTACCCAATAAAATATTTGCATATAGAACCCCACGAAAACAAAAGGCATTCTTTGTTAACCATATTACCAGTTGCATAATGAGATTCTTTAGAATTCTGGAGTAAATTCCTATTATTTTTCTAAACAATTCTGCATTTCGATGTACCCATAGTGCTTGTGTGGTCAAGTTAGGAGTATCGGTGAATATCGCATTCGGCAAAACTGTTGTCCATGTTGCACTGTAATATGATAACAAATTATGGCCAGACGGGCCGTGTAACCAAAGTCGAGCGCGGCGCTTTACATGCTCCCAACCGACTCCATGAGCCACACATATATGGCCAGCAGAAGGAGCAGGAGCTGGCGCAGGAGCGGGAGCAGCCGAAGGAAGATGAAGAGAAAGAGGATGAGGATGAGGATGAGGAGACCACATCATTGGCCAAAGAAGAAGCTAGGCTGGCTATATGGCTTTTATGATTATCATGATATACGAGTGCCCATTGTTTTCGAGAGCAGGCAACTCTACGGCGAAGATACACATACCTTTACCCATTCCCATACCTTTACCTACCAGAAAGAGACTCACCAAAAATGGCCAAGCCAAACCTGGGAGCTGTGTGTAAAATTTAAATGAGCAGCTAGCTAACTATCCAACTTTGTGGGGGATGGGGATAAGCGTTGAGTTTCACAAACTGTTGGCAGCCAACAATTTGTTGCTTTTTGCTTATTTTTTTTGTTAGCCAAGCTTTTATTGGGGTTTTCCATAACATTCCAGTACGCTTATCAGAGAACATTAGGTGAGAATTGTGTCACCTAATTAGCGTAAATGAATCAAAAAGTCAAACGAAGGCAGTTAGCCAGAGTTTGCTCTAAAGAGAGTCAGTCAGTTAGGCAGTTGGAAGTTGGAAGTTGGCAGTAGGAGTGACAGTCGAAGCTAGAGTTAGAGAGCCCGATGTCTTCGGCCTAATCCGTACCAATCTCGTTTTCAAAACGTGACAACACAGAGCCACAAAATGAGGCATTTGAAGCCTTTTGGGCTAATTTCGAGCGTCACTAAAGAGCCAACATTGCCTCTTCGAACAAAACCCAAATGGTTGTAGTGCAAAAAATGCAAAGAAATTTAAATAGAATTTACAGTGGCCAAAATGTTGAATAAACGTGACAAATGCCACAAGCCGAAAGTCGAAAGGGGAGCAAGAAGCTTACGGTGTACAAATTTTAATTGCATTCATGTGCTTAACAAAGAGATTAGGTTTAGTTTGCCAAGGGCCAAGGGGCTACAATTCCAGCCGAAACCAGGAAATTATTCAACAAAAAAGAAATGACCAATAAGAACAAAGATTTAACAAACTATAGTTACTCTAACGTTACCTATTTATTTTGCCATAAAGGAAACCACAATATGATAGAAACCAAACTGTTTGGTTTTCCAAGAACTCAAAGGAGGAAGAGTTAAAGACGAGATTTTCAGACCGAAATGGAAACAGTCAACAACCAAACCAGATTAAATGCCGGACAAGTGCAAGTCAGTCTGTCAATGTCATTACAAACAAATCTAAGCACTGGCTTTTGAAATCTTTTACTTTCTGATGACCATTCTTGGATTTTCTTTTTATTGTTCCTATTATGATTGCCATTACCATTATGATTTCTGTGTTAAGCCGGGCATCGCCACATGCCAATCTGTACTTAGAACGTGAGCTGATGATGATGCGGCGACAGCGATGACGATTATGATGATGATGTTTAGATGGTTGGCTGGAACTGCAGATGAAGATGAAGATGATGCTTGGATAGTTGACCATTTGTCGCACTATTGAGCACACAAAACAGCGGCAGAGCAAAAGATGTTCTTGGCCATTGACAAAAACAACTTTCACCGAGTTTAGAATGCCGCAGCATTGACATCTTTCTGTTCTCGCCGTTGCCGCAAAAATTGCTTTCTTTAGAAAGAGGAATGCCAAATGAGGCCTACCAGATGTAAGTCAGATAAAGCAAAAAACCGAAACCGAAAACTAAGAGTTTCCCTAAAGATCAATCAAATAGCGACGTAAATCATTAAAAACCCAAAGGGCCAACTATTTTATTATACTTTGTAGTTAATTAGTCAATTAGGAAAGGGCCAAACCCAAAACCCGAAAAACCAAGCCGGGAATTGCATCATTTATCTGGATGAAGTTTCTCTTTTTTGGGTCACACGCGCTTTTGGCCAGGGAACACAGAGACCCGAAGGCGGCAGCATTCCACCACCATCACCAGCATTCCGTGGATACAGATGTACAAGTAGATACATTCAATTTCTTTTTTGACATTCGGCGAATTTGCAGCTCCCCGAATGCAGGGTAGGTCTTTCATAAAGGGCCGGCCCGCTGTTCCAAAAGCCCGGCGGACACGAACAAATTACGGTAATCGGCTTTAATTAACGCTGCGTTTTATCTGGCCAAAAGGTTCGCTTTTCGTTTTTCGATTATTCCGTTTTTGGGCTTCAGTTATACATAAGTTTCCGGGATTCGGGGCTTCGGATTCGTTTAGCTTTTCATTTTAAGCCTCCAAGGGGCGTTGAACCTTTTTGGCACAAGGCACTCGCACCAAACTTAATAAATAAATTCTCACCCTGAAACCAATTTATGTTTTTGGCTAAGAGATTTCAATCTCCAATCAAAGCCGATAGCCCTTTGTTATGCCTCATGTGCCAAAAGTTCTCATTGTTGATGCTCCGCATTTGTTTCTATCTGGAGTAAAGAAAATAATTTGATTTGTGCTATGGCGTATGGCCAAACGATTTCATGCTTTAAATATTTTTTTCGGCAAACAATTGTTAATCAAGAAAAAATGGTAACAGTCCACATGATGTTTGCTTAAACTAACACAAAAGCAACTTTGAAGCAAGCCGCCTAAATAGAATTCTAGCCGTTTTGTTTTCTTAGAGAGAAGATGGAATGGGCTTCAGAAGATACTGCAAAGAATTAGAAACGTGTCTTGTCTGTCACACAAAAAAACCTAGAAAATATTTTCAAAAATTGCAGGAAATAAACACTTTAGATAGATCTCTCTGCTTTTTGCTGAGTGGCCCAAAAAATTTGGTCAAACGCCGAAAAACACTTTTTTAGCGAGCCACCGATTTACGACTTGAGCTGGACAGCCAAAGAAGTTTTGGGGCAAAAGAACTTTCAGCGATCTCCACCCACTTCCAGCTCCCATAAACAGAATGGCGGTGTACAAGGCTCGGTAACCCAGAGCTCAAGAAAATTGAATTGCTTTGTTGCTGTTTAAACATCTGAACCGCCCACTGCCAACTCCCCAATGCACATGGAAAATGTTGACCTGATTAGTAACAGAATGGGCAAATATTGGACTATTTGTTCCACATTTTACGAGCTTTCCCAATATATATTTTTGATGAAGTTTTCCTGCGGCTGAATTTTATGATACAGGCCGACATGATGCAGGCGCCTTCTCTTGGGTCCTGGAACAGTCATCGTTTTTTTTCCTTAAGCTTTGGCCAGGGTTCACAACCAGCTCACACACATTGAATTTTAATATTGGGGCCCGGGGACAAGCAAAGCCGAAATAGAATTTTCTCAGCTCATATTTCACCCAGGCTGGGAATAATATTACGCCCAATTTGGCTTTGTACTTGTACTTGGATCGTTTCGTTGGGTTTTCGTTTTGCCTTTCGGACTCGGGACACGGGAATCGGGAGCCCCTTGTTAACAACCGTTCAGTTACAATGGGATAACGTTAGCTCTTGTTCTTGTTCTGTTTCGGGAATGATGTTTTTGCCGGTGAGGTACATTGAACCCATTAAGTGTTTTGTTTTTCAGTTGAACATGTTTTATATATTTTTTCATTTTAAGTACATTGTATAATGTTAAATAAACCTATCAAAGTCTTCACAACAGTGATACTTTACTTATTTTGTGTTTTCTTACAAATATCCTATAATTAAAGTGCATTGAAGTTTCGGCTCTGCGAAATCCCATTGCTGCATCTAGGCTTTGTTTGTTTTTGGCACATTTTCGGTGCTGGCTAAAGCGGCTGCGGCAGCTTCAGCAGATGCAGCAGCAACTTAATCAGCAGGCAGCGAAACAAAAACGTTAGCGGATGCTGTTAGAATTTGCACAGCGCAGAAAGAGCCAACCCACCCAGGCCCAGAAGATATCTGAAAGGAAGGCAAGGCGGGAAAAAAGGCGAAGCCACTTGAAAAAGACAGACGGGCAATTCCCAATAACCATAAAAATCTTATGGCTGCGGGCAGCTGGAGAAAGATTTTGCTCCACAAGCTCTTTCAGTTACAAGAAATAGCCGAGAAACTCTAAAAATTAGATGTAATTAAAATTCGGTGTTTGTTGTATAAATTATAACAAAAGACTTAAGCAACGAACTTGAATGAAGTCTACAGCAGCTGCTTGCTGTTTCTGTTGCTGTTGCCATGTTATTTGCCAAAATTGCAGTTTTCATTTTCACCCGAAAATTAAAGAAAAGCGAAAGCTGCGAAGAAGAAACGATTCTCCAAATCAAAAAACAAAAAAAAGGAAAATAAATAAAATAAAACAAATGCACCTGTTCGCAGTCAGTTACAGATACAGGCAAATCAGCCACCAAATCTTGGCAAATCAACGTGAATCATCATTAAGCAGCTGTCATTGTCACACAGCACAGCAATGCCTTGGTGAAATGCAAATTGCCTTTCTAACCCCCTGAACCCCTACTCTCGTTCCATGCTCTCCAAGGTAACATTTTCGGGCATATTCGGCGCTTTGTGTAAACATTTCCGGCGACATTTGATTGCCGCTTTGCAAGAGTTACAATTTGCGCTTCCTTGCGCGACATTTCATTTAGCAATTGTCGCTTTGTCATTTGCCGTTTTCTGCTTGTAGTTAGTTGTGTTGTTGTTGGTCGTTTGTCTTTGTTGGCCCGGGATTTGATTTCTTTGATTTGGCTTTCTCCAGATCGTGATGATCGTCCCCAGATTTTTTCCGATTCAGATTGGGATTCATACTCATCAGTATGCAGAAGATCGTGCTTGGCTCTTCGCTGCTTCAGTTAGAGCTTCGTTGAAAGCGAAAGGTCTGCCGTCATCCGATCTAATCCGATTCGAAATTGATTCATTTTTCGGAGGTCTTTTGTGTCGATTGTTCTGTGATCGACCGTGTTTACATTGGATGAGAAACGAGCATCTTTATAAGATCGTTTAATTTATGAGCTTAGCATGCTAATGACTTAATAGAAATGTTATAAAATTATTTGTTTATTTGCCATGCCAGACAATATAAGTTACTTTCTTTGGCAGACCAATCAATTGATTGCTGTTTTGATTTCTGACTGCAGTTCTCTATCGCCTTTCTCCCATAATCGAATTGACTTCGTTTTGGGCTCCTAATTCATTTAAACTGCAGTGCTGGACAGCTTTTATGGAGCATAAAACGCACGACACTGCCTGACCACAAGACAAGAAAAGAATATCTAAGCTGGGAAAAAAAATATGAAAAAAGAAGTAATATCATAATTTTCATGTACCAATAACTCGGTTAAGTGCGATCTCATGGGCAAAATTGATTTTCCCCCGGTAGTTCTAGTTCTGCTAGCAAAACTCCATCTCCGCTCATGAACTGATTTCAATTTAATTAATGATATTGAACGTCGTGTGTGCCCGTTTTGAACCTTCTATCCGAAGTTCTGCCCGTGGATTTGGTAATCGAAATTATGAATGAACCGCTGCATGCACCACATGTGCCTCCAAAGAGAGCCCCACTCGCCCGCAATGAGTGGAAGAGCCAGGAACAGGCAGTCGTTTTTTCAAAGACAAACAAAGTCACGGCGAAGACGATCCGCTTTTCTTTGCCTGGAGAAACTCACTCAAACACGAAAGTAAAGACTTGGAGTCGAGAGTCTCTTCTTTGAGCTGTTTGTGTTTGCGGCTCATTTCTTTGGCTTTCTTTGCTTGCCACGCTTTGTGGCTTTCTTTTGCGCTCGGTGCCCGTCAGCAGCTCACAACGCTAGCCATTGTCAAGGCGATCGCACGCAAACGGAGCGAGCTCAACTGAAAAAGCACTAAAAGCAGCCAAAGCAGCCCAGGCAGCGAAGAAACTCCTCCGAGAGTAACTTATATAACGACTGATTAGCCCGACGTTTACTTTAGTTATTCGGTCAACTCTCGACGGTCAAGTTCGCAGCGATCGCAACTCGACTTGCCGATCAAAAATAAAATAAATATAATTGAAACTTAAAATCAACAATCAAAACTTAGATTTCAAGTCAACCGAATAGAACCGCGCGCTTGCCAGGAAGTTCGTATCCGTATCCAGACTCTTGGCGATTTTGACAAGGAATATCCAACCAAGTCAAGTGCAATCGTCAAAGCCTCATCCAATGTGCAATGTGTGTAATCAGCAAACAGTGATCATTTACATACATGAATAAAACTCATCTTGAAAGTGAAGCGTGACTCAGCATCGATAGCCGAAAACCAAGAAGAAAATAAAACAATTCGAATCCGAATCTGAATCTGAAAGGAAAGGATACTTTTCGGTCACTTCTGACATTCACGACGCCTAAGAGTCACAACAGTTACAGTTGCAGTTGCAAGTTGTTCTTGCCAAGTGAGTGTTTATTAACTTTTACCATAAAGGCGCTAAGGCCTTCACATCTCATGTAATACAAAATATTCAATGACAAGTCAAAAATCCCTAATAGTGATCCGCAAGAATAGTTCTTTTTGTTTACTCTTGGTCTGGGAACAACCTTGAGTCTATTGATTACAGGACTTTTTTTTTGTACTTTACAAGATCAAAATAAATATTTAAAGTTCAGCTTTTCGTAATAAAAATATTTTTTGGATGATCTAGTATAAAAATTCCTACGAGTTTCTGTTAGAAACTATCAAAAATGTAAGGAAACATATCCTTTTCCCTGTTTTGTGAGGTCTAAGAAGTAGCGCCTCTGAAAAAAAGTATTGGACAATAAAAACTTTAAGCTAGATACAATTAGGATCCTTTTCCCTGTTTTGTGAGTTCGTAGAAGTAGCGCCTCTGAAAAAAGTATTGGACAATAAAAACTTTAAGCCCCATTAAAAGAGAATGCAATCAGATTGCAATTTCTTGGATATCCTATAACATTTGCATTAATTGACAACAGATTCATTAAGCCCCCGTCTTGGGCTGTCTTTTATAGTTCATACGTAAGCCCTATAATTAAAAGCAAACACAAGTCGGGCAATTAAAATAATTAAACCTCCGATGTGGTGTGAAATCTACAATGAGACCTGTCAGAACCCGCATCTGAGAAAGGCTTAAAAAGAAATAATAGAACAGGATTGCCACTCGGATTGGTGGCGATGATGATCAGAAGAGCAGAAAACAAAGGCACACACCCAGACCACCGGCTGAAATGATCCATTGAATGTCAGCTACTGTCTTGGCCATCCAGATGGGGTACCTGTACCTTCGCTGACTTGGGCTTGGACTTGGTATTTAAATTTGCCCGCAATAATTGCCCTGGCCATGGCTGAGCTTTGTGGCTGGGTAGCTGGTTGGGAGTTGGCTAGAAGTTGGCATCATCGTCATGATGACATGACAGTTACAACACAGCCTGCTTGCCTGGCAGCAATTCATTTACGCAGCCTGCCAGTCGCCGTTGATTAGACGAAGCGTGCGCTTTAATTGCCGCCAAATGGGCAAAAAAAGGAAGATAAAGGAATATCTCCAACACGCTTGGCTACCTGGCCGTGTGTACCTGGCTAAAGGCCTTCGGCTTTGCAATTTGTCATGTGCATTTAATATTTGCCTTGGCTTTGGCTTCCGTGCCTTGGAAAACAATTTGCGTTTGTTTGTCCAGCTTGTTTGTTGCAGTTAGCGTTGATTAGCCTTAGAAGAAGCCCCTGGTCCGGCTTTGGATCTTCAGCAAAAAGTTCTCCCATTGCAATTACGGCCAAGTAAAATCAAATGCCACAACACTACCAGCAGCAGCTGTGCCTTTGAGCGAAGAAACTTTGCATTTGACCACACCCCTCTCTTGATTTTAAAGGGGCCCGGTGTCAGCAAAGCAATTTCAAATGTCTGGCAAAGAAATTTTATGGGGACCCACCGCATTTGGGCGTACTCATTCTGCTGTGAAATTGATAGATTTAATTTGACATTCGGCGCAAGACAAGACAAGAACAAGTCCGCGTTTGCATTTGATTTCTACCTTCTACGATACGCTTTTTTCCTTCCATTAGCCGCTCGGACATCAGCGTTTTGTAATTTACTTTTGCGGCTGACAGTGGTCATCAATGGCTAATCAAGTTGTCGTCGAAGAAATCGCAAAATGGATTCTAAGTAGCAAGCCAGAAAAAGCCAGAGAGAAAGATCATTGCGATGATTGTCAAGCAGAAACCGCTTCCGCTTCAGTTTATCAAAGAAAATTGATTGATGGACCGCTGCTAGAATTGTCAATTGCCATGGCAGCTCGATCTCCCCTCGATTAGACTTCTTCAAAACCTCGATTGAGCCACGCCAACCCTCCGGGCCATCAAGTTGAGATTCGTTCTGAGATTCCCCCCCAAATAGAGACTCATTTGGGTTAGCAGTTTTCGGCTATGTTGGTTTTTACTCTGTGCCAAATTTCCATTTTTGTTTATTTGCGATTGTCAACTTTTGGGTCAGTTGATACAACGGTCGGACGCAAAGCGCTGCTGTTTGGCCAGGCAATTAGCAAATTTTTATCCAACAATGTTGTCGGCAGATGGGAAGTGGCGTATAACTGTTTAGATTTCTGTTTTAAAGTATTTAGCATTTTGTTTTTTTTGGGTTTATTAAGCATTTCTTGGTTTCTTCGTCACCTTTTGGGGCTAATTTCGGTTGATCTTAAATTGTCTTTAAAATAATTTATTCACAAGCCTCAAGAAATTGGGTTGAGAAATTATCGAAGGAAATTGGCTGATGATATCATTTGACCAGCCAACGACCAACTTTCTACAAATCGGATTTCCCTCCACAGCTTAAGATCGTCTATCTGGAGATGGTTTAGCACAATTTATCCCACGTCTTAACGTAGTTATAGTTATATCCATGGCGGAACTATTAACCATGTGAATTATACACGTAAAGTATACGCCCTGTTTGCCGGTTTGGTTCGATCGCCTGGCGATCGTTGGCATCTATCGCTCGAATGGATAATAACATGGATAGTCCTCCAATTTAAGGCTGTCCATCAAAGCACAACACGAGGGGACTTGAGCCTGTTTCTCACTTGATTGGCTCACTTCGCTTTCATTGCCAAATGTCTGGCCTGGGCGATGGGAAGAAATCCAGTTAGCACACCAGCCATCTAGCTTTTCATCCGACTGACATGCGGCCTGACTAATTTGTTCAGAAGTGCTGCCCGAAATGATTTGCGATTGTGTGAAAGTATTTTGTTGCCGTTGCTGCGGTAATATTTTAATTGAAATTTAATTGAAAAGTAAAAAGTTTTCGCCTGCTGCATGCAAGTTGCGAGCTGAAGCGCAAATGCGGCATCCAGCCATCCTGCCATCGACAATTGGCATTGGTAAGAGCTGGGGGCTAAGATATCTGAGCCAAGTTCAAGACTGAGACGTCGGACATTGACAATTGAGAGGAGTTTCACTTTTCGCACAAAACGTGGCCACACTCGAAATATCAATGAACTCTGAGCCACCCCAAAGAGACAATGGCAGGAGTTGGCAACGCCATCACCATAGCAATCGCCCCAAGGCAATCCAAAAGCCAAGGCTCAAAATCTAAGAGGAAAAAATGATACCAAACTTTTGGCAGGCAGAAGCAACCGACGAAAAATTACCAAGAAAATAATCGCCGAAGAATTTGACTTTCGCTTGTTTGGCTTCCTTGGCCATAAATAAAAACGTCCGATCCTCCAACCCCCGCCCATTTCTTTCGCCTCCCCTTTTCCCACCTCCAAGGATTTGTGATTGTCGCCGATTAAATGCGCGAAAACGAAGCAGACGAGGGAAAAATGCTTTGGGTGCAACTCCAGCCCAAATGGCACGACCAAATGGCAATCGCCATTGCAATGCCAATGCCACAGCCAAAGCCATATCCAAAGCCGAAGCCAACGCCAAGGCGTTTGTATTTGCTTAAACTTTGACATTTGGCAGCTGGCTTGCCGATGGATATGTGGATGCTAGCTTGGCTCATACATATTTGTCTGCCTGCCGCAATGATAATGCCAAAAAGGAAAAGCGCCAATTGGCATGGCTGGGAAGAAAAGTAAAAGCATTTGCCAGGATGCATTCATGAGAATGCATCGCCAACCAAAAATTGAATTACCACAAATAAGGCAATAATTATTAACGATATAACAAGTAAATAACTCTATTAACGTTTAAATTGAGCAGAAATCCTTGAAAACTAATCAAATTTCAATTCCAAAGCACCGTAAAGTAACTTCTTCTTAAGGAGTTCTTAAGAAGTTATTATATTCATTCCCCCATTAATTCTTAGCTTTATCAAGACTCTAAAACTAAACTCAATAAGCAACCTTTTTCCAAGGTCACATCAAGACGGGTAGCCCTCTTTAGAGCTAACCTCTGACTCATGCCGTGGAGGACTTCCCTTCTTTTTTAGTGCACTGCTGAGTTTCTCCCGTCTGAGTTTCGCTTTCAAGACTTTGTCGCTGCTTCATTGAGCGGAGCCAAACAAAATTTAATGACAATAATCCAATAAACGTTAAGAGCGAAATCCGAGCCAGAAAAGCCTGAGGATCGTGACAAAAAATCTTCGCTGGGTGCACAAAAGAAAGCGCCGCAGACCTCCAGACCCAGCACCTAAGACCTAAGACCCCTTCTTGGCCATAGAGTCAGTGGATGGCAATGAATGCTGTTAACATTGTGACACCGACTGCGTTTCGGTTCAAAAATATTATATATATTGGTAGAAAAAAGTCACAAAATTGAGAGGAAAAAATTACATTAATAGGTTGCATTTTCCGAGTTAGTTGGTCTTTATTTTTGTCGGATTTTTCTAGCATCCAGAGAAGTCGAAGGCGGGAGGCCGTGCAACGTGCCTAGCATTTTGGGAATTTCTATTGTACTAGCCATGCATGGCTGTCTGCCGGTCTGCCCGTCTGCCGGCCTGCCACTTGGCCGCCTTTTATGAGCCCAGAAACCACGAGTTCTCCGGCTTTACTGCTGCTTCTACACCCATTCAATGGCATTTTTATTATTATTTCGTTGTGTTTTTGTTGGTTGACCTCAATAGAAAGTGTTACAGTTCAATGTCTGAGGCTTCCGCAAGCTTCACTTTGTGACTTGTAAGTTCTTCTTTTTTTCCCTCGTTTCCTTATCCCAAACCGAAAGCCGGAAGCCTCTTGTGGGTGACGTCAGCGGAGGAGCAGTGCCGAGTGTTGGGGGCTGGCAACCTGATATAGATCGAAAGTAAGAGTCAAGCATCTTGCAGATATCCTCAAGTTGATTAGAATGCTCGGCACTCCATCATCAAGACAATTTGCATTTTTAAACTGCCAAAAGAAAGTGGCCAAAAAAATCAGGCAACTGAGGGAAAACTAGAGGAGCATGGAAGTCGGGCGCGTGCATTGCATAGTTAATTTAAGATTGTGTTTTAAGTTGCTTTCTGGCTTTGTGGCTCGCTGGCTTGCCGTCTTGCTGGGTAGTCAGAATAAAGAAGAGATTCAATGCCAAAGTGAAACTTGGCGGATTTCAATGTTCATTGGCTGCTGCAAATGTGTTAAAAGTTTCAGTTGTTAGCCGGCAGTTGCCAGTTGAGTTATTTGGCTTTTGGCCATATTTAATTTCGTTATTTATAAGCAAATTTGTGCAGCACCCTCTCCACACTTTTGGTGGATCCCCTGCCACCTCCAACGACAAAAATAAAAACAAAAACCAAAAACAAAAACCGCGATCGTCGACTAGGTCAACTTTCGCTAGCATGGAATGCGAAATGCAGCAGCAACAACTGCAGCAATAGCTGCAACACCAGCAACAACGACAACAACTGCCACAACAACGACACTGTCAGCCAATAATAAAGCAAGAAGCCGAAGCAG
Organism: Drosophila vallismaia; assembly: GCA_035047325.1. Taxonomy (NCBI): domain Eukaryota; kingdom Metazoa; phylum Arthropoda; class Insecta; order Diptera; family Drosophilidae; genus Drosophila; species Drosophila vallismaia. Next base: position 12,150,599 of record JAWNPU010000073.1, read on the forward strand.
AAGCAGAAGCAGAAGAGACCAGAGCTTTGAATTCAGCTAAAAAAATATATATATATATGTATATAAAAGAAGTGCTCTGAGTGACTGCGACTGCTGGGACTTTGACTTCGGCCTCAACTTCAACTCCAGGCTGGCTAATAATACTTACTTGCCAAGATCTTTGCCTGCTTTGGTTTGCTTGGCTTGTTTTTATATACACATTGTATATATACGTTTTTTGGCCTGGCCACGACGGCTTTCTTGGCAGTGGCTTCTTGGTTGCGCTTCCTTCTTCTTCGTTTAAATAGTTGCAAATAAATTGTGTGGGTAGCGGTGGAAACTGGCAACAGCAAGTAAATTACTTCAATGTCACCTGCTAACGATTCAAACTCGAGATAAGCGCTCCACGTCAAGACGGATACATCTGTGCGCCGCATGCCCCATCCATCTGTATCTGAATTCCCTGGATCTCTCTTACCCAATCCCCTACCATTCAGTTGAGTCCTCCCCGTCACCCAAGGTTTTCTCTTATAATGAAATTATCGCTGCATCTCATTGTTTGCATTGCCGCCATTGCCGCTCTTGTCTCGGCGGTAAAAATTATTTATTTAGTTCTCGTTTTCACATTAAACGTTGTCACACTAAACCCAATTGCCGCACATGCAGATGCAGATGCAGATGCAGATACTCAGATGTATATCGGGTTGATAACACGCTAGAACCGTACTTTAAGTGGGTTTGTAGCCCAGGGCCGGGCCCATTGTTGTTGCTCGCAGGCAAATATTTAACTAATTTGCATTTGTTTATCCTACAGATCGCGCACACACCATTTGCCGTACCAGTTCTAGGTCCGATTCCGCATTCAAGAGGATTGTCGATTACACCGAACCGGGAAGACACGAGAGCAAACAGTTAAGGTATGTGCCAAATCAAATATGGGAAGAGGTTATGTAAAGTTCAAAGAGTAGTGACCGAAAACTTAACGAAAGAATGACAATTCCCTTAAAAACATTGAAATTTAAATCCCAAAGGATCACGGCTACTAGAATGTTCAGGCGACCAGCAGAAAGTAGTTGACACATTTTAGAATGACTTACCCAAATACCCGAATGCAGTTTTAGTTAATTATGTTAATTATGCATATACATTCACCAGAATATGGAATGCACAAGGCTCTTCTCAGGAAATTGAAATCGCCCCTCAAAAGTGTTTTGGGGAAATTATAAAATTTTTATTTTTATGGTATAGTCGCAAACAAGCGGATGTTAACAGGTATCTTTACAGCGGAAAATGTTTAAAAATTCATCAGAATGAAGTGAGAAAGATAAACCGAAGTCGTAAAATCCAAACTAGGTAATTTATTCAGGGGAATATGAGGCGTGCTCATGTTTAAATATATAAAGGAGAAAATTAACTCCAGTCCCAGTACTTTTGCCTGGTCATAAAAAAAACTATCTATTTGTTTTCATTGTATTTTTGAACTTGTCCGTAATGGGATTTAAATAAATGTCAGAGGGACCTTGCCTCTGATTTGATTTAGTGCGTTCGCTTTGTTCGAAATCAATTAAAGTTTAGTTGATTTTTTATTGCAAGGCACAAATAATTCTCTCAGGCCAAATTGAGGCTGGAAATCGTTTTCTGTGGTGCTGCAGATGCAGCATCTTGTGCTGCCTTTGCTGTTGCGGTGTCTATGGCAGTGGCAGTGGCAACCGCGGTATTCCAGTGCATATCATCGACCCAGTTTCGGGGGCTCTCCGCTAACTAGGCTGATGTTTGGCTAAATAGCAAATAATTTGGCGTGGGCTGAATTTGTGCCTCCTCAAGCACCATACCATACCCCACAGCACTCTTTTGAGATGGAATACGTGTGTGTATTTCACCTGACTGACGTGCAGACACTGCATAAATTAGCTGTCTATATAAAGCATTAAGATCTGGTCCAAGAATCAGGCAAGGCATAATTGTGCAATGAATATTGTTTGCGAAGAAAAGAAGGAACCCAGAACCCACAGACTCGATTCTGATGTGGCATTGCAGCTTTAGCAGTTGCAGTTTCAGTTGCATGTAGTAAGGCTCGAGCCGTTGGTCTGTTCTACTTTTAAGATACTTTCTTGGCGGTGATTTCGCGCTGCCTATCGGCAGATACAATTCCATGACCACGAATAAACTGCACGCAGAGGACGGAAGGAGCCGGGCCAGTGTCTTTAATATTTATTGCGTTTTAAAGACGCATCGGGAATGGAAGCGAGCCACAAATGGCAACTGTGCCTGCCCATAAATCTCCCGAGTGCAAATTATATAATGTGACTCGTTCTATATATAAGCATGGCTCTTTATGTACCCGTATATATTGGCCAATTGGGCTACTGACTCTCTTTTTGGCGGTTATTTATGGGTCCATAGTCTTTTGTTTCTTTTCCCGGGGCCAAAAGGATTTCTCTTCCTTTGGCAAATGGCAAATGGCTAACAGCTTGCAGCGAACACCTGAACCGGAAGTCCAACTTCTGAGATGCTGAGATATTGATTCTGATTGCCGGCAGCAGAGAGGAATCAGCGACCATCGAATGTGTGTAATGATGGCTAATAAATCAAACAGAGAATTACCAGGAATTTGCCAGCAGACAGTGTCGGCAGCGTTTGTCTGCCAGATTCTTCAGCGTTTTCAGGCTTTGGTTTTTGCTGTCTTCCTGTCTTGGCCAATTCCATTGGATGCCAACAAATTAGCGCAGTGTCGGCATTGGCGAAATCATAAGGCAGTCGGTAGCCGCGGCAGTCATTCACTTGGTCAGTCTATCAATCAGTCAATCCATCGGGTGAACAAACAAAGCCCATACCAACTCCAACTCCAACTCCAATTGCAACTCCCCCTCCATTTCTTGCTCCCCAAACCTAAATCGTTTGCTTCTGTTTGCTTAGGCCAGTGTTTGAGCAACAAACTTGTTTGTTTCCCCGATGTTTGTTTGTTTGTTGTCTTAGCTGCCGTAAGCCGCTTTTAACCCCTTGAGTGCCACATATTTAAGTGCCTGCCATTCATCCTTTGGTCCGCCTGTACCTGTTGTGCACACACAGGCTTGTTGACAAATGGCCAAATGGAAAGGAATTTTAATCTTACCAGATGGAATGGAAAAGCAATTGAAGAATATGATTTTTAATTGCTATGGTAAACTAGGAAAGAGGGTAGGAAAAAGGCCCATTGAAAACCATGAAAATATGAAAAATTCAAAGTGCTTTTCGTAGACGAATTCCTAATCGCTTTTTTTTAACCGGCACTGCTTTTCTTAACTCATCAATTCTGATATCTTTAATGGGTTAATTGAATTTGTCGCCAGTTACGTTGAGCATTTAAATGGCACATTCTGTGGGCATCTTTGCGCCGAATCGCCAAACTGCCACTAGCAAATGGGTTAATGGCACATTCTAATCGGCCCAAGCACACACCGCGATATGGCGACCGACTGCTGGAAGGAGATGGCCAAGATCTTTGGCCAGTATTCGGGCTAAGAAATTTAGATGGCAGCCGTTTTCCACCAGCCAGACTGGCAACAATGTGAACGCAAATTGGCTTAAATGCAAAAAGCGTCGACAATTAGCTGCGCAGTCGGTGGTAAGGTGGCGCGGTGTTTCACTGGTTCGGTAGCTATGTAGTGGGTGGGTGATGGCAGTGGTAGTGGTTGCCTGGCATATGCAGTTTACAGTTAGTTTGCGCCATGTTGACAGTTACGTGCGCCGACAGCTTCCACCTGCCAAGTGAACAAATGTTGCATAAATTAGCCGGCAAAACTAGAGCGGCCAATTCACATTGTTGTTGCTGGCACTGAATGTGGATGTGGATGTGGATGTGGATATGGATGATGATGTTGCCACCATTCACAGCCTTTTGTACTTGCGTAATGCATTTTCACGCAATTTATAACCGTTTTTCGTCAAACTGGGTCAGCGGTGGAAATGTTGGAAGCATCCAGCAGCAGGTGGCCCCCACAAAGAGCAGCTCGCTCAAGAATTCTTGCAATTTGCATTTGATTGAGTCGTAAATTTGCAACGCACACAGAACCACACACCATGTGCAACACACAACAATTTGGGGTACTGGCTGGGTGGGTGGCAGAGGGGATAGATGGTGGCATTTGTGGGTGGGGTTTTTGGTCCGGGCCGAACAGTTAGCTGGGCATAAATCATCCGACTGTGGGAGGCGGCCCGACCGCCGACCGACCTGATTTCCAGGTCCAGTTTTCCACATCTCCACCACTCTGGTCCCGATGATGATGATGATGCGACTTTGGCGTGCGCTTTTCAATTTGTTTAGATTTTTTTAAGGCCATGGCGGGGTTGTTGTGTTCCTCTTTTCCTCTTGTCTTGGCCGTTTCCTTTTTCGGTCTCAGCTTTTTGGCTTTGTCGGGATTTATGCTTGGCTGTCAGCGGTTTTCGGGTTGCCCGGCTTTTTATGAATTTTACTTTTACTCGAGCGAGCGCCGAGAATTTCCCAAAGAGAAATGCAAGCAAAACACGTGCCGGCAACAATTTCCAACTATTAGGTTTTCAAACTATGCTTTTTTCTTGATTCTTGGTCTTTTTGGTTTATGTTTTTTTTTTGCTCACACAACAGTTTCCATTTAATTTACGTCTGGCCGGCTTTCTTTCACTACGAAGCATCTATGAGCCAGTTTGCTAGAATTTCTAATAGCCGGCCAGGCAAACAACTAGCATTCATTATTGTTTGCCATTAAACGCTTTTTTATTGACTCGAATTAGCGCTCAAGTAGAATTTGATGCCATCGGACAATGGGCCAGTGAACGGTGAGCGGTGATCGTTGGAAGTGGAATTTGTCAACAAAGAATGGCCAAGTCGGGAATGTAGGCTGCTAGAAAGCGAAAAGTGCCAGGCCGCACGTCCCAGAGAACTCTCTTTTCTCCAGTCCCTTCATAAAGTTCTGCTTGTCACGTAGCTTAAATAAAATGTGTTTTTACGAGGCGATTAGTCGCCGTCCCCTGCAGCCCTTCCTCAACCTACCAGTTATATTACTGGCATATGTATGTATATATATGGTATGGTGCCTAAAGCATATCAACGGCCGACAAAAAGTGAAAAGAATGTCAAGTGTTAATTGCCTGGCTTATGACCATAAAGTGTCTTCAGCCTGTCTGATGGTGTCTCCTCTGACGAAGATTAAGTTGTAACTGAAGATGTTTGTCTTTTCTTTATGGATTTCTAAGAGCCAGGTTTATGGCGTTCTTTAGCTAAGAATTATTTCATAAATGACTGAGAAAAGGTTAAGGACTCTTTGACTATTTAAGGCGAAACCAAATCTAAGTGGATGCAATCCATTCATCAAAAGGTGCATTCTTGGACTGGGAATCGCTACCCACAGTAAAGAATCTCTTTTCCAGTCAACTGTCCTTCTTTGGCCTTATCATATGGCATTTATCGAGCAACAGAAATAAGTGACTTTGGCAGCGAACTTGTTCTGTATCTGTAGCCGAGTTCTTTAAACATTTTTGTGATAGTTGTGCGAGCATTCTGAATGACATTATCTATAAACTAAACAACGCAATTTGCATTGCTAAATGGCCGGGGATATGGCCAGGGAAACACGCCCCGCATGAGGCGGCCGCAACATAACTGAAATTCTTTTGCATGTCATGAGCATTTGTGCGGGACTCCGTTACTCTGAATGTTAGATGTTAGATGGAGTTTCTGTTTTGTGCTTTTCAGTGCTGTTTTGCGCTGTTCTTGTAGCCACGGCATTGTATTTATGCGCTCTAAACATTGTTAGTTATGCAACAGCAGCAGCAACCAGTCCTCCACTTATGCAGCATGACAACAGCCACAAAGAAGACAACCACGACAACATCAGCTAGTAGCTGAGCCAGTACAACGGCTACAACAACGACGACAATCATTGGCGGGCATCGATGATGGCAAGGCCTACATTTCAATGTCAGGCTGCTGCCAACTGCCCAGCGCTACCAATCAAGTTGTTAACTATGCAAAAGTAGTAAATTGCGAAACGGACAAAGCATCACCGCGCCACTGCACCACTACGCCACTGCAGCACTCGGCAACAATTGTTATGAACTGAACTTTAAATAACAATCAGCCAAGTGCCGTTAAATGAATGCGACATTGTTCAGCCATGCAACTTAGACTGCAAACTCCAAACTCAAAACTGCAAACTGCAAACTCCAAGCTCCGAGCTGTGAGCTGAGCAATATTAATTTGCAGCCGCAAGTTAAGGCTAAAATATTTGCATAATAAACGCCAACGCCTTGGCCCCCAAAAACCTGAAAGGTATCTCCAAAGATTTTCTCCTGGAAGAAGTCTTTCTTATATCTTTGGTTACCGCTGCCCATCGGCCAAAGCGCATTCTCATCGTCATTCTTATTCTTATTCCCAGGTTCGGGTTCAGTCTCATTCTCATTTTCATTGCTGGTCATAAGTTATGTGGTTTGTTGGGTTGCTCAGGCGTTTTGCTGTTTGTTAGTTACTGAGTGGTGCTGAGCAACTGCAGTCGCTCACCTCGTACATTTCCGAAAAGTAATGGCCCGGCCACCAGTGATAATTTATCACTGGCCAGCAGCCGGACATGCGCTAAACTTCAACGGTACTTGCAACACAATGCCGATGCCGGTCTCCGGTCTCCGGTCTACGGCTTGGAGTCTCTAGTCTTTGGTACGAATCGAAGCTACAGACTAGTTTCGCCATTGTGCCGTGCACCGGTCTCAATTTGTGCTCTCGGCCAGCACAATCAAATTGATATTTGCTGCTATATTTAGTTTATGATAATGCCGCCGCCAAGACTGCGCTGTTGCTGTGCTAATACGCTGCTTCCTCCTTGCAAGCTCTCATTTTTCAACCGCTGCGCTCCACAAAAGCCGTATTTATTATGCATGCTCAGCCAAAGCGCAGGTTGGCCGGCCAGGTTATGTGGCTAAGCCCCAAGTCAGGTTACTCAGCAGTTATTCCTTGTGGCTTTTGTCTTCCTTGGCCTCCATTGAGAAAGTGTTTTTTTAGTTGGCTCGATTTTTATGGCTCCAAAGTCAATTAGCATTTGGCATTTAGTTGGCATAAATTCAAATCGAGCGTACCGAAATGTTCCTTTTGGGGCTACCCAAAAGCTAGAGTTTCCTGGGAACCTGCATACTAGAGAAATTTTTATTTCAAATTGTTCTCCTTTGTTCTGACCTCATGAGAACGAGAACGGGAGCAAATACAATTTAAACGTTTTCAATTAAATTTTTAACGATCTATGAGTTGTAAGCTTGAGGAGATCTTTCCATTTCACTAAGAGTAAAACCATTAGCAGATTGTAATGGAAACTTTGCAAGCCGCAATCATAAACACACCATATGCCTAGTTCGTGTCTTCAGTCTTTTGTTTATGGGAGAAAAAATGGCAAGAAAGATGGAAACGTATTCAATGAATACAAGGAAGCTCGATCTCACCTAATAACTAACGAAATTGTATCTCTCCTCTGCTGACTATACCGCTCCTCCCAACTTCATCGGATTGGAATCCGATTGGAATCGCCGAGTCGTTTACATGATTGATAGATGGAAGGAAAACCGCTTCCAGCCAGGCTGCGGCGGCTTGTTAACGTTCAATTAGTGAAATTGATAGACATATCTAACCTCAGAGGGAAAACATCAACCGAAACAGTGAATCAAAATTCTGGAAAACTCAAAAAAAAAACCAAAGGCCCAGCCAGAACGTTTGGCTAGCCACAAATTACTCCAGCAAGTTAATTAAAATGTAGCTGCCTTTTTTCGGAGACTCTTCGGTTACGCTCACATGGAAATTCTAAGTGGCGGGAAGGCTAAAACCACAGAACGTTTTGGATTCCGCATCACAAATGTTGAATCTGGAATTTTGAATGTTGAACGTTGGCCTAACCACATGCCACACGCACGCACATTTACCGTTCATCTTGCGTTTCGGCCATTCTACCCCGGCTTCTGTCCACTTTGGTCAATGGCTCATTACATTTGTGGGTTAGCAGGTGAAACTGAACCGAATCGAAAAACAGAAGAACGGAAAGGTAGAAAAAAAGCCGGGTAAAAAGCAGGGTAAAGGAAAAAAGGAAGGGCCCGAGAAGAACTGAAAAGCCAGCAGATAAGAATGAAGCTGAAACAAAAGGCCCAAAATATCCATCCGAGGCTTATTAAAAGCGCGTTGCGTTTGCTGTCGAGGTCTATAATTAGCATAAATTCATTCATACCACTAATTGCAAGTGGAAGTGAGCGTTCCCGGCGTAATGAGTTCGCCTTCTCTTTCTCCAGCGAGCCACATGTACGAGAAACCCTGGATTGCTTTGGCCGTTCAATCGACCAGAAGAATGGTGGTGCTGCACACAGACTGAAATCTTCTGATCGGCCGGAGAATCGGAGCGTGAGGTGGAGTGGAGTGTGGGGTGTGGGGCATAGGTTGGCCACATATTGTTTTTAGTGGAGTATCTTAAAGCATGTTATTAACATTAACGGTTCTTTCTCTCCTCTTGTTTGGCTTTCATAATTTATGTGTGAGCCAGCCGGGGCAGCTGCAGCTGCTTGGCACTGCAGGTTGTAGGTGTGGGCGGGGCACTTGTTTTGCATGCAACCCGCCTGGATCCTGCCCTGGCCCGAATGCCCCCTTGCTTGCGGCTCATAATTAATTATGTAACTAACGAAACATTAAACAAGTGCCCAGCATAAAGCATTTAAGATCCAAACAAAACAAAACCGAAAAGCGCTGAAGAAAAGCCAAGACTGCATCGAGCGCAAAAATCTTTTCTCACGCAGCCGCTTATTAACCGCTAAATCCTCTTCGTTGTTTCTCCGCAAAATAATGAGCCACACTTTAGATTATCTCACAGGTGGTTCAGCTCAGCTGAGTTCAGTTCACTGCGAATCTCGAATCTCCGGAGACTGTCTTTTCTTTTCCTTGGCTTTTTATAGTAGGGTAGTGAAATTTTTTACGCTCTTGTCGAGGATCGACAGCCGAATCACATTAAAATGTTTACCTCCTCGAAAATGTGTGTTTTTGTTGGCTTTGTCTTTTTATGAATGAGAGATAAAGCTAAAATTCACTTTCACGCCGAATTGTGTTGCGGGAAACGACGAAAAGCCAGTTATTTGCAAACAAACAAATATTTAATGTGGTGCTGTAGATTTTAGATTCGTCAGCTATAATGTGTTAATTGTTTGACACGTTTTGATGTCAGATTACATAATTGGATTAGCAAATTATTATGACAGAAGCGAGGAACTATAAAAAAAAGTCTTGAGTGTGAGAAGTCAATGACTCTTGAGAGTAATTTGTTTCGAATAAAAAGTTATAACATTATTTTTCAGAACTTACCTTTTTTTAATACTAGAGACAGATAAGACTTTCCAAGTAAATAGACTTCAGGATTAAGAGCTATCTTTATTAATAATATTAATTATCACACTCTTACGTTCTTTTCTGGAACATTGCCCTCCCTATTATTATGAGAATATATTTAATTTTCTGTGCTATACAAAAAAAAGGGTTGAAGTTTCTTTTCTAACAATATTAATTATCACACCTGACTGGAGGAATGTACTTTGAGCATCTGGAACGTTGTACTCCCTGCACTTATTCGGTGAAAACTAGGGCCATGGGGTTTCTCGGGTCTCCGGGGTCTCCGGGGTCTCCCAGGTTTTCCCCCAGCATGATGCCACCCACACCCCGGCACATCCAGACTCTCAGATCCGACTCTCTCCCATTCCTCCTAAACATTTCCCAGGCGGCGGCGTTTTTCACACATAAAACTTCTTCGCCCCAGTGAGGCCTGAACAATGTTTTTGTTCTGATTGTAGCTGCAACTGTTTCTGTTGTTGTTATGTTGTGTCTGCTGCTGCTGTTGCTGCTGCTGCTGCTGTATGCACAATAGAAAAATCCGAGATCGCTGTAAGCGCAGCTGTAGCTTTAATTAAACGCTGAAACACACAGCGAACAAGTCAGGCAATTAAAGCTTGAACATAGCCAGACGAAAGACGAAAACCGAGAGAAAATACCATCGAATGCCCAGCGAAGACACAAAGTTCCGTTCCGTTCCATTCCTGGAAGTACATAGCCCCCGCAGAGATTCCCTGACTAACACCAAACTAATAAAATGCACACCAGGAATTACATAAATTACGCGTAATGCGAAATTAGCTACCTAATTAACATTTAGCCATCGCCTAGGGAGATTCTCCCAAGACCGCACTTACCGACAACACACTGTGCCACGTATGTAACCATTTTATTTCAATTGCAGACAAAATGTTTCTACGCCGCTGCACCTTTCTGCTGCTACTCTGCCTAATTGCGAGTGACGCCGCCAGCGCCGCACGCAAAACAAAACGTCCTGTCAAGCCGGTCAAGCAGACCGTTCCGCGCACCAATGTGACGCCCTCGCCGCTGGCCGCCGCATCAGTCGGTAGCAGTGGCATTAGCTCCACGCCTGCCAGCACCACCACCGCGGACGCCATCGCCAACGACCAAGTGGCGGCGGAGGCAGCTCCCATTGGATCAGGCGCCGTGGAGCTGCCCAAGCCGCTGGCCACGCCCATAGAGGCACAGCCGGAGGCGAAGACGGATAAGGCCCCTGCCGTTCTCCAGGAGGAGGAATGCGATCCAGATATGATTGGCTTCGAGATCATTACCGGGTGAGTTGCCAACAACGGTTGTTGTGAGATACGCAATTGATATGCGACTGAAGATAGTTTTATGCAGATAGCCTTTGGTCTGGTCTCTATGATTCTAAATTAACTTTATACTTAAGTCTTGATGCTGAAGGACAGTCTCGAGTCTTCAAAAAAAACAATGTTTCAAAATAACAAAGAAAAACTTAAATAGGAACATCTATTATTATCAAAGTAGCTACTTTCTTCGTTAAATATTTCATAACTAATTGAACTTCCTACTGGCCCACAGCATGTTCAAAAACATCATAAAAAACAATGAAAAGTTTCACTCATCTCGACTTACGCAATCGCCAGCATTATAGAAACTTGATTACATTTTATAGCCGCTTGTTATTTTCACTTTTGCTTTTCTTCTAAATTTAAATTTCCGAAACAACAATGGGCCGCTCCGGCTGGTTATACATTTTCATACATTTTTAATGAAATGCAACTGACATTTCGGCCAATTAACATTTCCATAAGAAGAGCAGGCCATGGTGAAGAAAGAAAAGAAGAGATAACGGTTAAGTGGCAGCAGCAAGTGGGAACCCAGAAATGGAGTCACAAGCCAAGGCACCACCACCAAAAGCAAAACCCCCAGCACCACCACACTGGAACGCTGCTAACTAGCATATGCAAATGTATGGTATAGTGGCCGTTGGAGTGACAGTTTTTGGTTAAAACGTGACTAATCCCGTGACTTGTTTCTGTTTCCGATGTCATCGCCCGCCGCAAGTTCGTTGCCTGAGTCTTTTGTTTAGTTTCCCGTTTTGTCATAAAATATTCATATAATGAAGACTTATGGGCCCAGAATGTCTAAGCCGGACCGGCACACTTTCGTTTTCATCGATTCGTCGATTCATCGATTGAAAGAAATCCATTAGCTATTTGCCGGGCAGGAATCATAAATCATTAGGGAGCCAAAACTAGCTATCGCCACCAGATCTGATTTATAAATCATATTTTATCTCCGATCACTTTCAGCTACGTGCTATCGGCCCCCTCAAAAATGCTGGACACCCTGCCCGGGACCCTGATGCTAACCGATTGCCTGGAGGCCTGCCAGAGCAACGAATCCTGCAGCGCCGTCAACTACGAAACCGGCTTGTGTGTGCTGTTCAAGACGACCGCCGATAAATTGCCAGGTGAGTTAGAAAGTGTGAGAATCTGAAACGGCGACTGTAACTGCGGCGGCTGTGGCTGTGGCTGCGACGACAGCGCTTGATTTTCTTTTTGTGTGCCAAAGAAAGCTCAATAATTCAGGCGACTCGCTTAGCTCAGTCGTTCATTCATTCATTTGCTCAATTACTGAGTTCTAGTTCATGCAGGTTGGCCACAGTTGAAGCCAATGCTGTCGTGGCCAACGGGCATAAATCACCCGCGTGTCCCACAGAGGCCACAAAAAACCAACAAAAATGAAAAGGAAAAATAAATAAAAAACGTAAACACGCCTTTTGCTTTTACGCATGATTTGGCTGGCTGGCTGGTTGACTGGCCGACTGCCAGTGGTTTAGGCCCGGCAAACTAGATTTTGCCTATTCTGCAAACTGGCTTTTGGCATTGGAGCTGCCACCCAGTAACGCATAATTTCTGCCTTCTGCAGCCTTCCCAGTCGAATCTCGAATCTCGAATGTCGATGCAGTTGTCGCTGCTGCGGTTGCTGCCGATTTAGCTGCAGTTCCAGCTTTTTTACGCGACCGCAGCTGTTGCTGCGTTTCTCAACGCCTGTTACTTTGCAGTGAAGGGGCGTGTGCGTAAAACGCAGAAAACGCATAAAATCCGCAATTCACGCATCGCGTACGCACAACACCGTTGCGTTTCCCGCTTTCCTGGTTTTCCTGTCGCCCGTCCTAATGTCCACTATTTTTTTGCACTTTCAGGTTCACTTTCGCGCTCCCAGTTTCCGGTTTTCACCATATACGCACAGAAATCGTGTTTGGGCGTGCGTCCTTGCTCCAAGGCCTGGTGCATCGATCGCGTTCAAGGTTACCGCCTGCCGGAGCACGTCAAATCTAGTCAGACAGTTCTGTCGCGCCGCGATTGCCTGGAACTCTGCCTGGGCGAGACCGAATTCACATGCCGGTGAGTGTGGAAAGGTGTTAAGTAATGGTAAAAAAGTTTGAGCCTAAAATGCGAGTGTTGCTGCCCATTGATACCAAGGAAGTATCATGGGCGACAGCATTCTTAAAGAACTAAGTAGGAAGCTAAAAATAAATAAAAACTCAAACCTATTCTAATTCTTTCTGATCTTGAGCGGCTTAACTTGCTCTTATTGCTCTCCATATTCTCATATAAACTGACAACTCTGTCCTAATATATCCTGTGTATCGCTTGCTTTCTTCCACTTTCTTCAACACTCGCTTTTCGCACTTCCATCTTCCGCCTTCTACCGCTCACAATTTTTACCGCGCCCAGATCGGCCAACTACTATCGCCACTCGGGTCTGTGCGAATTGTCCGACATGGATCGCATCACTCTTTCCGCTGGAGGAAGCGTGGAACCCTACGATGGAGCCGACTATCTGGAGAACAACTGCGCCGAGGAGCCCAGCAAGCTGTGCGAGTTTAAGCGCATTTCGGGCAAGATCCTGAAGACAGTGGATTCGGTGTACCAGGACATCAACACCATCGACGAGTGCCGCGATCTCTGCCTCAACTCCCCATACAGGTACGTTATTTCCTGGTCTATCTTTCTTCCTATCTTCCTTTTTCTAACAATTCATGAATAAATTATTTTACTTAGATGCCACTCATACGACTATAATGACACCGGAGACATGGTCTGCCGCCTGTCGCATCACAGCCGCGCCACCCTCACCGATGTAATGGATCCCTATCTGGATGTTCCCGAAGCCGCCACCTACGAACTCTCTGCCTGCTACAATGTCTCCATTGAATGCCGCTCTGGCGAGATGATTACCAAGATCCGCACCTCGAAACTGTTTGACGGCAAGGTCTACGCCAAGGGAGCTCCCAAATCCTGCGCTGTAAATGTAAACAACTCCTTGGAATTCGACTTCCGCATGGGCTACAACGATCTGGAGTGCAACGTTCGCCAGAGTGCCTATGGCCGGTACATGAACGACATTGTGATCCAGCACCACGACATGATTGTCACCTCCTCGGATCTGGGACTGGCTGTGTCCTGTCAATACGATTTGACCAACAAGACGGTGCTTAACGACGTTGACCTGGGAGTGACTGGCGAAATTGAGTCTTCGCTTAGCGAGGAGATCACCATTGATTCGCCCAATGTGATAATGAAGATCACCTCGCGGGATGGCAGCGACATGAAGCGCATTGCCGAGGTCGGTGATCCGCTTGCCCTGCGCTTCGAGATCGTGGAGCCGAACAGCCCATACGAGATCTTTGTTAGGGAACTGGTGGCTATGGACGGATCCGACAGTGCTGAGATAACGCTGATCGATGCTAATGGCTGCCCCACCGACCAATACATCATGGGCACAATCCAGAAGATGGCGCACAACCGCAAGGTGCTGCTCTCCCAGTTCGACGCCTTCAAGTTCCCCTCCAGCGAAGTGGTCCAGTTCCGTGCCCTCGTGACGCCCTGCATCCCCCGCTGCGAGCCGGTCATTTGCGACAGTGAGGATGGCGCCAGTGGAGAGCTCAAGTCTCTGGTATCCTATGGCCGCAAGAAGCGTTCGGTGGTGAATGGAACCGATGGTGGTAAGTCCTCCCCTTGTGTTCTCTCCCTAACTTGAAGGTAACGAATCTTTCTCTCCCTCCTCCTCCCAATCTCCACCAGCCGAGTTCAGGGTCAGCACACGTCAGCGACGGGATGTGGCCCCTGTGGATGATAACATACTGCTCATGCAGTCCATACAAATCACAGACAAGTTCGGCTTCCAGTCGGAGGATGGCTCTACCACCAATGGCAACAGCGACAACGGATCCGGTCCCCACGAGAAGGCCTATGCGGGCGTTGCCCAGGACAAGCTCACTTGCCTTAATGGCTATGGTAAGTTTCCTATTCTTTGACTTGGACTACGACTGCGACTGCGACTGGGACTCTGTGAAAATGCCCAATCAAGCGCAAATCAAAGGTAGCTTGATTTGCATAGACAAGCGCAGGAGCAGCAGGACGACATCGTGGGCTGCGGGTATCGTGAGATGCTCAGCTTGTTCTTGGCTCGCTAATTTTGATAATGAATCAATTTTTCATCATTGCATGGCCTTAAATTAGGCTCTCTATTCTGCTATTCTATTCTGTTACCAGCTGCCGTCGAGAACGTGTTCTGTGACTGCTGCATTAAACAAGTTATGATGCTGGCTCACGACCAGGTCACTGGTTCATCTGCAGCTGGGCAGCAGGATTCTGCACGCCTCATTTTCGTGCGGCGCGAAAAAGTATCTGCACAGTTGGCCGTCCAGTGGCTCCCGGGCCACTGGCCATCTCCCATGTGTCATTCCTTTGTGGAGCAATTGCCATGCCGCATCAGAGCCGAATGCAGCGTTGAAGCGTTAAATTGACAGCTCGTTAGACAGCAGCGAGCATTAGTTTCAGCTCCAGCTTTAACTCCCAGCTTAGAAGACCACCGACCAGCCTTCGGCACAACGTACATTTTTGTGGTAATTACGCGCTGCATTTCAAGCCAGATCACAGCATTGCCCGCAATTAGAGCAGCGGTTTCTACTTGTGCTTAAGCTCATTTACCACACAGATTGTTGCAAGTCGACCAGGTGATCTGGTTGTAAGCAGGTGAGCTTTGATGCGTGAGCATCTAAGAGATGCTACCTAAAGTCGAGCTTAGCTGTGGCATGCAGAATAGCAATTTAATGCCATCTGCGGCGAGTTGACTCAACACCCTGTAATTTGTCAAAGTTTATGAGCATTTTACATTCTTTGCCGATATTTATTTATAAATGAATCTCTTGCAATATTCCAATCATTTTAATGGCCACTTTACGGCATTTCTGGCCCATCAGCGAGCTTTAATTTCTGATATTACTTTGAAAAGAATCACAAGGAAGTTTTTCTCTTAAATGCAGATCAATCATTTTGCTTTCGAGGAATATTCCATTAATCAAAAGTGGCTTTCATACTTCTGCTACCAAATTAAAGATAATTTTCAATTCTGTTTTTCTTTGCTATTAGTTAAGAGCAAAAAAGTTGTTTAATAAGTGCTTCCTGAGATGAAATAAATAGGCTTTAATTGAATAATTAGAAAGCAGTTTTGTAAACATTAATTATATCAATTGAGCCTTATGAGTGTTCAGAAACCCTTTTCTCTTAATCTTTAGGTTCGTTTCGAACCATCAGTTTAAGATTTAAGAAGTCTGCACCGAATTCTAAAGCTTATATTTATTTTCTTGACAGTTTTACCCAAATTATTTCCAACTGTGATGTTCTTTAAGAACGTTTTGTTTTCTTAGTTTTAATGACATTACTTTCACTAGAAGGTTTTACTTTTCCCTTCATCCCGTTACCTTTTCCCCAGTGTTTTCAAACCGTTTTCCTTACTTTGTTCTGAGTCGGTTTCCATCAAATTATTTACTATTTTGTGGGCGCCTTCAGGTCCCACTCCCCCAACTGACTGGCTCCTCCGACCGTTTACGGTAATTGTTATAATTTCGTATTTTTTCGTTGTTTCCTCTTTTGTTACTGTTATTGTGATAGTTTGTTCTTGCTGCTCAGTTGGCCTTTGTTGGTTCAAGGCGGAGATTCAAATACATAAATAAAAGTCTCAAGTGCGTGCACTTTGTTATTGAAACTCATTCAAGTCATGACCAGAGCGCAAGATGATGATGGCGATGACGATGTTGCTGCTCCTGCTGTTGTTGCTGCTGTTTCTGGTTTGTTTGTTGATTTGTTTTTTTTTTTTGGCTTTCCTCGGCTGAGCTTACTTTTTATGGTCATTTGATGTACGGCAACAGCAGCAACAGTCCAACAGTAACATTGTTACGAAGTAATCTTTGATAGTCATCTGGCATGTCGTCGTCGTTTTTGTTTCTGTTGCTGTTGCTGTTGCAGTTGAAGCTGCAATTGTTGTTGCTGTTGTCAGTGATGCTCTTAAATTCTGATTTCGTGAACTGGACGAAGACAACAACTGTGTACCACAACACCACAAGCAACAACGCATGCGAGCTGCACTCGACTTTGACTTTGACTTCAACTTTGGCGGCACTTTCACCCGATTTCTACCGGCATTGGCATTTCGAATTTCCTCCACTGCCCGCTGCCGGTCTGGGCTTATTTATGTGGCATGTTGCACTTTTAAGAACCCAACGAGCAACGCGGTACGGCTGCAACATGCGATGTCTAGGGTAAAGAAAGTGAGTCCGTGCCGAAATATGCAACTCATGCATTAAATTGTCGCTGTTTTATTTCTCATTGTTTTTGTTTATCTTCAACTTGTTGCTGTCAAACTTGGTCACTTGGTCGGTCGTTGGACGGTCACTGGACGTTGTTGCCTCGTTTACGTCTGCCTTGGAGCTATTTCTTTCCGCTCTTTCCACCGCGCCAGTTTGTTTCAGTTCACTCCAAAGTGGGTCAAGTGGCGCCCACTTTTGTTTTCTTTGATAACTAAACCGATCTGAGGTCACTTCGGGCTCTACTTATTCTTTTGCCACTGCTGCTTCCTTGTTCTCTGCTGATTGAAGCGATCTTATCTGGATCCGGATTCGTTTGCTTTCGTTGGGTCCGCAACCAGTTTCCATTGAATCTCTTCGAACTAGATCGGCTTCTCGAGATAATCCCCTTGATTTATGGCGATAAGATGCCGACTTCCCTTTTCAAATTGTTCAAGTACATTTCTCTCAGGGGGAGAAAACACCTTCTTAGGCTAACAACAAAATCGTTCAACCTGTTGTTGGGCTCTGGAAAGATCCAAAAACTTGGAAGACTTCTTTTTGAATTTGAAATCCATGTTAGCAAGTTTTTTATATAGAAGAATTGCTCCAGAAGACTTCTGATTACTCTTAACTTATTATATTTTATTAATTTCTATATTTATGTGCTCTTCCAGGTCTCATCATGGCTGGAGGTCTTTTCCTGCTGGCCCAGCTCAGTATCTTTGGCATCTGGAAGACCGTGCAGCGCCGCACTCGCAAGGAGCGTTACCTCTACCAGCACGAACCCACGCCCACCATCACTTACGGAGCGCCCACCATGCTATACGGTCCCCCGCCGCCATCCTCTGCTGCTTCCTCGTCGGGTGCGTCCTACGGCGGCAGCGCCAAGGACACGCTGAGCAAGCTCTACGACAGCGGAATCAACGGACGCTACGGACAGCAGTTCTAGGAAGGAGATCTGGGTGGCTCTCGCACCTTGCTGGGAATAAACGCAATATGCCTCGAAAGCTTCAAAAGATTCGATGAGACTTGAATAGAAAATATTCGCCTAGCAGCGACAAATGCAAATCATTGGAAAACGTAGATTAATCCAAGCTTAGAATAAGCGTAATAAGTTAATTTTATTTTGAAAGATTTAGTAGCAAACGATTTTTCTAACGATACTATCAATACGATAAATAATGCGCGCTTTTAAATGGCTTGGAAGTCCAGTGGCTTCCAACATTTTAAATCTGCACATTGCCAAGAAAAGAAACGAAGAGTTTTCATGCCCAAATTCGAATTAGTTAAAGCTACAGTTATCTCCAATCTCTATAGCAAAGGTTAGGCTAATTATATGTTTAGTAAGAAATCTGATTCATGTCCTTATGTCTAAGACTAGACTCGAGCGAATTGCATTTATAACAATTACACTGTTTATTAATACCTATTAAGCTGCTGACATTTTCCCACAAAGTTTGCCAAATAATTTTGTATCAAAATGTTTTGCGCCAGGCTTCTGTGCAAGGCGGCATTTCTAAATTTCCAGACGTCTATCCCTAACCCCAACTATTACTATAACTATTTATTTTCTAATTTTACTTCTGAATATTTATTAACCGAAACGAAAGGCGGTGCTAGTTTTTAGGAGCTTCGACTTGTCCCCCCAAGTAGAGAGGGGCCACAAGTGTCAGACACTTAGATTAATCACAAGAAAAAGGAGAGCAAATATTTAATAAAAAAACATAATCTTTATAAACGAATTGTACTGATTAAGTAATGCAATAAACCCTATGTCTAAAGAAACATATCTTAAAAATAAATGTCTAAAACTAAATAAGGTTTATGTTTTAATTGGGACAAGGAGGGGTTACATTTCTGTTAAAAAAAAGAAAGAGCTAAATCCAATAACGAATTTCATTAATTATCACCAAATGCATGTTTAATCATTAAGTTAATTGGTCGGACAAGTCTCTTTCCAATTAACATTTGAGCGATGAAACTAAGGGAACCGTTTAGCTAAATTGATGTTTGTCAAAGCAAAAGACAACCAAAGAAATTATGATAATTTCACGGCATCTTGAGCAGAGCCGGCATGTGGCATGTGCCGAGATACACTTGTGGCATATAAGCAGGTATCTTGGGTGCCCGCAGAGGCTCCGTTGCCTCCGAGTCGGAGGCCGTCCGACAAAAGTGTTAATCAAATTATGAGGCGGCATAGCAACGAGCTTAACCAGCCGTGTTACGATCTCTTTAACGCTTCAGCTACGCACGCCATTACCGCCATTCTGGATTCGTATTGTATAGCCACATCTAAAATTCTAAACCATCGAAGACCTCGATTAATCTCAATCACGAAGAAATTGAAAAGTGTGAAAAGTCGACCAACAAGCGAGACGTGTACGAAATGAAGATGTCTGTCAACTGCCTCTTCATGGAGATCCCTCTAACCGAGAGGCCTCCTTCTTTCAGCTTCCTCCCGTGGATTGCCTCTGCCACAAAAAGGTGTGAGTTACGCATGTGCGTCTTGCCTGATGTTGAATAAAACGCCCCTATTAAGCAACAGATAATTGAAAAATACACGCCAAACCGAATAAAAAATACTCTAAGTGTTAAATTTTATTCTCAGTTTTCATTTTATGAAACAAATTTTATTGAAATATTTAACTCTCTGTATTAGTTTTGGAATATTAACATGTTCCCTTTAAAAGACAGACATACCCTTCTTATAGGTGAGAGTAAAACATCAAAGCCACGCGTTGACAATTTTTATGGCCGGTTCTGGTGCGTATTTGGCTTGGGCCAGGCTATATCGATGGCGATGTAACTGGGAGGAGCAGATGGCGTTGGTCATGGTGTTTGTTATGGCGTGAAGTTGGAACACCACAACGGGTGGAGTTTGGAGGATCCGGACTAACACTGCGTGAGTTTTTTGTTTTTGGTTTTTGTCGCCCCAGAGCGTGGATGGGGCACATAGAACGTGGCCAAGTGTGGGCATTGGCGTTGACAGCTATGCAAATGCTTGGCCATTAAGTCGTTGACTGTTAGCAATGGCTTTTAATTAGCGACTTGACTTAGCCCGGCCTGGATCGTTTTGAACCCGGCCTGGACATGGATTTGGCCCAAGTCCGAATACCAAAGACAATGGATGGGACACCTACACTCGTTGTCGTTGACACTTTGACCACATTGAGGAAAACGCTTGCTCGCATTTTGCCAATTTCCATGCATAAAGTTCGCATTGAACACCCTCACGCTTCGTGGTCATTTGCATTTAAAAGCCATTGCCTCGTTGAAGCTGCGATGCTTTGGGATGGGATCGAATTGGATGGAATGGGATTGGATGGGATGGGTTAGCATGGGTTGGGATGCGATGCAAGGCGATGAAGTGAAGACCTCGTTTGCAGCACTTCCTTTCCACCGGGCCAGGGAACTTTTCTTATTCGAGTTTTCTTTTCTGGCCATGTTGGCTGCCTCACGACTTCTGCCTTGGTTTTCCGTCCTCTGCTGGTTTTTCACTGCATTTGTTTGTTTTACAGCTGCTTGCTTTGATTGAAAAATTATGCACTTGCCATTGCAATGGGCACCGCCAAATTTCGCCTGCAAAATACGACAAAGAAATCGAAAAAAAAGAAAAATCAGCAGATGAAGCAAAGAGCAAAGGCAAGGTGCATGGGAAGTCAACCAAGTGATGCTCTTCAAGACGGGATGATAGCAACCTTTCACATAATTTATATCAAAATATAAAAAAAATCGAAATGAAATTATAAAGTTTGAAGTTAAATTCTTTGATTTAAATATAAACAATATAAATTATATAAAGGTAACGTAAAAAAGGTATCAAATGACTTCTTAGAGCAACCCCAACTTCTTATTAGGGTAAGAAATTGCCAAAAGTCTGAATTTAGCACTTGAAACGAGGAATGGAAAACGTTTTCCCGTTTAACATTTTCCATTTCCAAAGTGGCAAGCTTGAAAGCGAGGACAGTGGCTTGTAACTTTTCATTTCGCCAACTCCTCCGGCTTGTCCTGCTCATTAGCCATTGCCCGGCATGGCCGGGACAGCTGTTAGCCAGTTTTCACCTAATTAAGAAAACAAACGTGTGGGAAATGGTCGTATCGTTTGGGCCGCTAGATAACTTTCGCCTGCCGTCCGACCCGACTCTGCCCCGCCCCAAAAACACGCCTATGTCGTCCTCGATGCTTCAGGTTTAAGGCTCAAGCTAATTGCCACGAACATGGGGGCTAAGTAGCCGCTGGAATGCAGCCGAAAACATTTGTCTCTAATTGCGCTCCAGCCCAATTGGGTAGGCCAAATTAAATTAAATGCAACCAAAACAAACAACCGGAGCAAAGGCAACCAATGGAGGTAACTTCCAAGTGCAACGGCAACAATAATAGCAACAACAGCAACCCAGGCTGTAGCAGGAAGAACAGAAGATGCAACAACAATTTGTGCAAAAATACAAATTGGAACATTTGTAGAGGCGCAGGCGTGTAAGCACTGTGAGAATTTATGGCCCTGCTGGGGTCACTGCCGCATCGGACGGGATAACATCTGTTGGCCAAGTCGGAGGAGCTGCAAAAGAACCCGGAGGAAGTGGAGGTACTCGAGGAGGAGGTGGCCAGGCTGACGCGTCGTGCGCAATGCGCATGCAAGACCCAAACAAAACCGAAATGGCAAAGGACATTGACCAGACCCGGACCAGCCATCGAGTCTGCGTCATGGCAGACAACCGTTTGTGGCAGCCCGAGATGGAAGCCCATTAGAAATTAGAGAAATGGTTCAGCCTAGCCAGGCTCAACCTTAGACAGAGTTTGAGTTCGTTTTCAGTACCGTTCAAGATGCTGGCTGGAGGAAGAAAAACAATTAATATTTATATATCTCTGGAATCTGGTTGGAGCTAGCAATTGCAATTACCCTTGAGAGGTACTTGCCACGGTAGTCAATAGTGAACTAAGTTTGACCTCCAGACGAAGCCCTGACTTATATTAAATTGATTTGAAGATTTCAATCTGGCTTAAGAGCCGCACTTTTATTTAACGACCTCATTGTGGTCTTTGGGCGGAAGTAGAATTTTCTAACCAACGAAACAGTTCTATGCAAATATTGATTATTTTTACAACATTTTCATTATGGGGTTTAAATTTCTCAGCTTTAATCGTTAAAATGTGCTACTGAAAATCACAACACTAGGTTAACGGGAAAATTTGATATGCCATAAAGATTTTTATTGTTATCCTAGTAAAAAAAAAAGTAAACATGCCTCCTTGAGAAAATTCAAACGTTGTAAATTGTTTATTCCTGAGCAGATTGGAGGTGCCATTAAACTACTTTTTACTTTATTGTGGGAACCACTTCGGGTTTAATTAAAGACCAATCTCCAGGGCCAGGCTCAGTGACCATCGTTTCCGCCTAACGGACTGCGAGACTCTTGCTTTCCTCATGCGATTGCTCCGTATACAATGTTTTGCATCTTCCCTTTGG
Source organism: Drosophila vallismaia (assembly GCA_035047325.1). NCBI lineage: Eukaryota > Metazoa > Arthropoda > Insecta > Diptera > Drosophilidae > Drosophila > Drosophila vallismaia. The sequence continues at coordinate 12,173,021 of JAWNPU010000073.1, forward strand.
AACGATCCAAGACGAACCCAGCCCAGAACCTAGCAGAGGAGCTGGATGGGGGCGTGCGTGAAAATTGCTTGAATGCAGAAGGAAGGCCGCTGGCTGGCCTCTCTCACGGGGCAGGACAACAATCGCAGTAAGTGATTACGCAACCAGTGCATTGTTCCAGCATCTGTTTGCCAAGGCCAGGCCCTGCCATTTCTTGGTTATTTCAATGAGCAACGCAACGCAATGGATGAGCTGCAGTCCGCAGTCTTATCAGGATCAATGGGCTGGGGCAGAACGAGAGGAAGCTGTTGCAAAATAATTTATTCACAGCCATTATGCGCTGCGAATTTATGCCACTTCCTGGTGGAACCACTACAAATAGCCTTTTAAAATGCGATAAAAATAGCGCCAACGGGTCTACAGCGCAATGCCGAGTGCCGAGTGCCGAATGCCGAATGCCAGGGAAGATGCACAATGGCCAAAGCATGGATACCCAGGGATGGGGCGTGGCATCGCGCAATGACTTTCAAGCATGAAACCGTAAAATGGTTTTTCAATAAACCGCCAGAACAGAATAGAACAGAACACCGACAAGGAATGGGACAGATCTGGGAGTAGATGAGCAGCCAAGAGCTCAAGATGAAGCTGAGAAGCTGGGAAACTGGCAAAACGGGCGAAACAATGCGACAAATATTTGAATATGTTAATTAGTTTGTTGTTCCTGCACGATCAGTTCGTTCTTCTTCTATCGCTGGACGTGCATCGGCGCAGTCTAATTTCATGTGTTGTGTTGCCATCTTGTTAGCACACAGAGCGACCGGAGGAAGCCATTCGAGGCGAGTCCCAATCCAAATCCAAATCGGACCGCCGCCGACCGTTTTGCATCTTCGCACCAGCCCGGCTAACAGGCTAAATGGCTAACGAGGTTGCCAGCAACAGCAGCAGCCTGCAAGTGCATTCGAGATTCATATTTATATTTATGACTGGTATGCAGGTTGGCCCACACACACACTACACTCATTCGTCTAGCAGTTTGGCAATAAAGCTGCCAATGAGCCTGGCTAAGAGCAATCGACAGCATCAGCCTTATAGAGTCACAGGCCACCAACGACTCTGGGGGATCGGGATCGGGATCTCTATTCGAAGTCCGACACCACCTCCTGGTATGTCTTGGCCCCACCGCCCCGCATTCCACACACATTTGCACGCAAAGTCATCAGGGAAAGAGTTATTTTTTTTTGGGATTTACAGTAGATTTTGGCTATAAAGCGACGGACGAAATAGTTTCAATAAAAAACAATCGTTATGCTATTCATATTTAAATCTATATTCCCGAAATAAAGCAGATTATTTAACAAGTTTTTCTAGAATATAGCTGGAAGGTGTCAAAGAACAGCATTCTTAAAATATAAAAGTAAACTTTAGAAGCTCTGAAAATAACCAGAAATACAGAAACTATTGCGGTTTCTGTAGCAAGTTTTCACTGTAAAAAGGCCGTTGCAGACTCACCTGTGGCATATTCCTTGCGTGAGCCGCCACAGCCTCCTCCACTCGGCTCCAGACTTGGCCTTTTTGGTTTTGGCTGTAGGTGTTGCCCGGGCCACAGCTGATGTCTTTGACAGCTACTAAATTCTGCAGCTTGGGCCGCGCGACGCACGTTCCTTGTCCAATTTTGGGCAGCGATATTCTCCTTTTGGCCGGCGCTTATCGCTTGGCCATAAATTTATGCCGTAGGTGTCTGTCCATGTCCATTGTAAGCTTGCTTTTGGCGGGGTCCTCGCCTCACGACACGCGATGAAGTCGTTGCTGCATGTTTGATGGAATTTCCCCCTGGTATGTAAAATGCAATTAACGGCACTTGTCCGAGCAGCGGAAATTGACAATTCAATATAATGGGTTCCTTGTTTTTCATAATTGGCGGAATTGGAATTTTGGCCGAAAGCTTAACCAAAGCTATTTTTGAACACTTTAAAATCTTTCCAACACCAATATTCGATGACTCACTGAAAAGAATGGGCATGAAGCATAGACACGAACCATGAAAAATACCAAAGATATCGAATTTTCGATTGTCGACGACTGTCACGATATAAATATATACAAGGAAATCGGTATATTGAAAAGAAACGGAATACATTTATTTATTCCGCAACACTTGAGTTAACTTAAAATATATTTAGCAGCAATAAACAACAAAAAAAAATCCAAGATGTGCGGCGGATTCACCTGCTCCAAGAACGCGCTGATTGCGCTCAACATTCTATATGTGGTAAGAGCAAAGCAAAACAACAGCTTTTAAAAACGCAAATCCCAAAAACAACAAAGTACCAGGAAGTGTAACAAAAGACAATAACAACGAATAACTAAAATGAGTAACCACTACAAAATACAATCCATAACTTAACAAGATTATTACCAATTATTGGTATTTGGTATTGATTTTCATTTTGCGGTGACAGGTGCAATCCGAGCAATCCTGCCAGGATGTGTGTGTATCTCATTGGTTGTGTATTTGTTGTGGCCTGCTGTGTCTGGGGTGACCTCCAGTGCACATCTTGAATCCTTTTTACATATTTTACGTTCCCTTCCCTTCTTCAGATGATTGGATTCTTGCTGATTGGCGTCGGTGTGTATGCACGGGCAGCCTCCATTGTCACCAACCTGCCGATTGTGGGCGGAATCCTGGCCTGCGGCGTCATCCTCATCTGCATATCCATGCTGGGATTGGTGGGCGCCGTGAAGCACCATCAAGTGATGCTCTTCTTCGTATCCTTTTGTCAAAGAAACTTAGTCTGTAGGCATGTGAAAGTGTGTCCTCCACATATGTGGTCGAAAAAGTAGTATCTAAGGATCCTATTTCATAGATTAGATTAGGTAAAACAGAAATATTCCTAGTTTTTAAAGAAATTCAGGGAACAATTAAGAAATTAGATTATGAAATTACATAGAAAGTTTTAAATTCCAAAGAAAATTGTGGTACTGCTAGTCATCCGTCAACAGCTGTAGGCAGCCACAAAGGTCGTGGCTTGTAGAGCAATTAGCGTACTTAGACAAGTGCCCACTTCCGCAGAGAAAGCGGCCTGGTAATGACTAAAATTATGCTTCTGCGTCTACTTCCTCCGTTGCTGAACTTTCATGACGTCAGCGACGGGGCTATCGCAAGGCCACCTTCAGTGGCAGTACGGAAAAGCTTGATAAGAAGTGATTTCAAAAAGAATGACCCGGTTTAGCCTTAACCTTTAGACCTTTACGATTTCTCACCCTCTAGTACATGATCATTTTGTTCATGCTGTTCCTGATTCAGTTCTCCATTGCAAGCTCCTGCTTGGCTGTTAACTCCGAGCAACAACAGCAGTTCGCTGAGCAGGGTTGGATGACGGTTCCCACCGAGTTGCGTCAACAGGTGCAGGATAGCATGTTGTGCTGCGGATTCAACGCCACAGGACCCAGCACAAAACCCTCCTTTTCTCCTACAGAAGAGCCCACGTGTGACATCATACAGCGCAAGTGCTGTGCCTCAAACACGGATCCGGACTGTCATTGCCCGCCATGTGGTCCATTGCTACAGGACAAGATTGACTACGCTTTCAAGCTGTGCGGTGGCCTAGGTATTTTCTTCAGCTTCACAGAGGTGAGTTTGGGCTGCAAATTATATTTCCTCGTTCATTTAATCCATTCCTGTCTAATAACTCTTCACATGCTGCTATTAGTTTGTGGGTGTTTGGCTAACAGTGCGCTACCGCAACCAAAAGGATCCGCGCGGCTTGCCCAGCGCCTTTCTATAAATTGTCGACTAATCGAACACGAGAAAACATTTTCCAGAAACAGAACAACATTCAATATAATTTAGTGCGTGTATCTCTTCTCTGTCTCTGTTAAATGTTGGTGTTGCGATAAAATATTTCATGAGCTCTTGGGGCCTACATACCATACATATATACAAGCATTCTTTATATTTATACCATCTACAGATATATATATAAGTATATATAATCACATTGCCGCGAAACTATGTACGTAATGTGTTAGGTCGTAAATGATATACAACTTTAGACTTATATACACATTATAGAGAAGAATATAATATTATAAGAAGAGAAAGCTAACTCTAAAACGAGCCCGATGGCTAAGCAATCAGCGATGAAACATATTTCAATTTACTCTCAATGATACCTTTCTTTAACACTTTACTACTGCTTCCAAAACTAAACATATACTAACACTTGACTGCCTGCTCTTTGACTAAGATAAATCCAACAAGGGGTCATAGGTGAGAGAACTGTTATTTTTTTTACTTTCCTTGGTTTCGTTTTTAATTAATTTGTTTTTGAGCCATGATTAATCTTTTCTTTTTTTCATAGGTCTTGGCCGTTTTTCTGGCACGCCGCTATCGGAATCAACATGATCCCTTCTATCTGCCCGCCCGCGCTGTGTTTCCCCATGATTATTTATACTGAACGGGATAAAAATGGGTCTTAAGTAACAACCTGGATGTGAACATTGTTAGTCAAAGGGACGAAGGCTGAATTCTTATTTTTTAAAAACAAGTTTCCTAGCGAGATCAAGAGATTGCTCTAAGGAGAAAAGAAAGCGAAGAAGCGATAAGAAGGAGTAAAAGATGTGCTCATTACTGCTGCTATTTTAAAATAATTTTATTGTATAATTATGTCTCCTTTAATTGCACAAAAATAGAGGGGACTTTATTAAAGTGTCCCCGATGAGATTATGTTTAGCTTTAATATTATATTTTAGGTTTTAATGTTTTTAACACCTACATAAGTTAGCTCTTAATGCCTTTCTTTGCAACTCGCAACAATCATGAATGACTCGACGCGACTCGACATCAAACTACTGTACCACAACTACTCACTAACATTTCAACAACCTGATCTTAAAGTAGAACTAACAACCAAGTCAACATTTGTAACTAGCAACGTAATAAGTATACATCAACCTATATACAAAACGTAATTCAAATATTGGCCAGATGGCGTAAAAAATACTCTAAATGTTAGTTGTTTGTTAAACTTTAAACTAGCGAGAAAACTACATAAAAGAACAAAAAAATGAGTAATCCAACTAAAGATACATTTCAACAATTATACAAGTCTATATAGATAAACCACGTTTACCACGAAAGCAAACTGCTTCGTCTATATTTTCACTTCTTCCGCACTTGCTCGACTTTCTCTGCAGCTTTTCCTTCTCGACTTGCACCCACGCAAACAGCCATCAAGAACAAACACACCACACCACACCCGCCACGCTTCCTCCTTTAACACATTACACTCACATGAAAATAGTTGTCCTGCAGTTTCGTTTTCCGTTTCCTTTCGAGCGACAAAACCATTAGATAATATTCTCTGTATTCTGTGCTGTGATTGAAGTAAATATGATCTTTAAAACAAGAGCAAAACCAGAATAAAGTTTCGAGTTTCATTTCCCCCATTTTCCCAAAACTCAATTAATGAGGGACACACCCATCACACTCCCCGCGGGACTTGCGGTTTGGGATCATTAGCGAAGTGTCTCAGCTTACCGCAGCTATCCTTGCTGGACGGAAAAGGTGGCGGACAGTGGCATGAATGCTCATTAGGTTGGGGAAGCTAATATTCGAATTATACATGTATTTTTATTATATCCAAAAGGTTTTTATTATATGTATGTTAAATTTCACGGGACCATTTTATATTAAGTTCCTAAACTTATATCTTATCAAATATTATGTTGGGCTTGAAGAAACGTGTTAATTTAAAAATAATTAAGTTTAACTTTTTTCCAATTTTAACATTGATTACAGGAAAATTGCTACGTTCTTATTAAATAAACACAGAACAATAAAGCTATATTTTCAGATTATTCTGTAATTCCTTTAATTCCACTGTGCCAGTCGTGCCCGAACGCCATAATCATCATAAGCCAGAGAAGATTAACGTTCGCACTTTGTTTGACGCCTCGCACGGGACAGAAGAGGCGCAGGTGGGTTCACTAACGCTCCTGGTGCTCCCAGTGCCACCCAAATGACTCAAAGGCAAACGTTCCCAGGGATATTTTCACTCAAAACTGCGACGAATTGGGCCAAGTTCAACGCACTGCTATGCAGAAAGAGTTCCTGAAAGGAGCGAGAAAAGTGGGAGAGAGAGAGGCTTGGTTGCGTAACAAGTGCTCCGTGTGGGGGTCTGCTTGGGGCTGTGTTTCCGCTTTTGCGTGGTGGAATGTGGGCGTGGTGGCAGACTCGGCATCCTCAATGGGTAAGCCGGTGAGCCTTACCCACGACATCCGCACCACATCCTTTCAGGCCTTGTTGACACTCGCAGCGGAAATGGTCAACAACAGCTGCGTTTCCAGGACATTTTTCTGGCTGCAAACAAAAAATGGAAAATGACTCTGAAGTGTCATGTAAACGACTTGGAGCACATCACTGTTTATTTGTCAAACAGATCAACAAAATGAACGTCTAGTTAGAAGTATCCAGGACCCATTCCGCTAAGGCTATTGAATAAGTCATAATGCTAAGAGCCGAAATAAATATCGATGTAGAAGTTTTTTTTTTCTTTCTATAATTTAATTGAATGGAAACTTTTATAACTCAAGGAAAGTAATAATAATACAATTTTTTCCGGTCATTAATTCACGACTATGGTAAATTCAATACTCCCCAACAACTGTATTAGTGTTGCTCTTTGATTAAAATTAAATGTTATTGACCCTTGAAATCAATATTCTTGTCGTGTCCCTTTGACGCGTGTCTGTTATCAAAATTTGTGATGGCATTAGTCCTTAAATCCGCCATATGCTGGGTTCTCATCTGTTGATCCGGCCAACGTTGCGTATGAGCAATGTCTTGTCGATTGCGTGCGCTATGAGACAAAAGACGATGCCAGTCTGGGCATAAAAATAAGTGTTATTATGAAGTGAAACGGAAATTTCGCCCCAGAGCTGTGAAGATTTCTTTCTTGTCACTGGCAGAGTAAATGAACATTTTACAGAGCCAGCGACTTACTCAGCCCTCTGCTTGATAGCCGAAAATTCATCAAAGCGAAAACAGTTTAGTCACCGCTTTACTGCTGCTCTTCCTCTTTCCACTCTCTCTTTCCTCGTAAGGGGCGTGGCAGTTCTGCCCAACGTAATTCGAATTTACTGTCCATGTCGGTGTCGTGTCATGTTGGACTTATTATCTGGCCTGAGCCGCAGCCAAGCATGGTAATATTAGGGAATGTGTGTGTGCGAAAGTCTGGAAATTAAGCAATAGGAACGTGGAAATATATTTGTATAGTATATTTGAATGTCAATGTCAAACTAAAGTCAAACGCACTATTGGTTACAATTAATTAAGACAATCCCAGATCTGACCTCATACCAAGTGGAACTTTGCAGATCGGATATGTTTATTTATTTCATTATAGCCTTTCAAGGGTAAACGTTCTAAGAAACTAAGTACAAAAATGAAACCAGCAGGGAATTAACATCAGCTTCGTTCTATATTTAAAATAAATATATTCTAATCAGTAAAATCTGTATTGGTTTTGGGGTCATTGAATTATTTCCTCAATGTTAAACCTATAAACACCTAGCCTTTCAGACTCTTTGCATAAACAAAAGCAAATTTAATCAAAACAATAAGTATCGATAAAAAACGATTTGAACTGAAATAGAAAGTGGTTTTAAAATATTTCATTCATACTCCTAAAACCCTTCAATTTTGATTGATATACACTTACATTTTTCGTTTGTTTTGACACTCTCAATTGTTTTTGTTTTCACTTCAGCAGAATTCATTCCAATTTATTCAATGCTTCCACACTTCAACAACATTTCCATTAAGAAAAAATCCCTTACAAGAATGGAACATTTTTTCCCAATAAAATCCTCAATCCGCTTCAATGAGAAACGTTTTACGACCCCATAAAATGGAATGAAATGAATAAACAAATACCGACTTGGTATGTTTGCTGTACAGCCTGCAGATCCGTTTTATATAGCATTTATGATGTGGCATACATGGCGTATGCGTAATGCCTGCACCTACATACAAATATTGCGTATACGCCACCGAGCCGTGTTGAGGCATGGCCCATTTTTAATTTTTTAACACCTTTAAGGTTTTTAAGTGCGTATTAAAATTTAATTAAACACAGCTTCAATGACCGCTCCGTGGCAACGGTCCAGCCCATGTCGTGTCCTTTCCCAAGACACCATAATTAAGCAACGGTCGAAAGGAAACGCGTGTCGAATGGACTGCGCAGCAGCTGTTGCACAACCCCCTGCACCTCATTCTCTTTGCTAGAATGTTTCTTCTCGGATTTGAGTGAGATTTTAGTTAAAATTGTAAACAATTTTACTGTCTGCTTGCCCCACTGCGGGTATCTACAGTACAATTATTAAGCCTCTTTTTCTGCTGAGTTGAGCGAATTGGCGAAGCACCAATGAGAAAGCGTATACCTCTCGCTCGGAGCAGAGTCAACAATTTCACTTCATGGGACTCCCCTAGTCAGTTTGATTTTGAACCTCGCGCAGGTCTGTTCGCAGCACTCCTGCCGTCCGTGTGCTTGTGTTCGTGCGACAGTTCCCAGAGCAAGAGAGGAAGAGAAAGGTTTCCTGTTAGCTTCACGTGCCTGCAGATAAACAAAAATTGCCAAGCAATCGAAATACCAAAGTATATCGTGACGAAGCAACAACAGAGAATAATAGTGGCAAGTTGTTCCGAATCCGTTTATTGGAGCGCGTCGAAAAAATTATAAAGAAAACTCCACTCTAACCCCTGAAGACCCCTGAAGAACCAGCGACTAAAACCCTTTACGTAAGTCAGCCGTGCAAGGAAAACTCTAATTTTAAATATATATTCATAGAATAGTTTTCGTTGATGGCATGAAACGAAAAACTTTTTGTGTGAATGCTGTCTGTGTAGAAAATCAATAGCTCAATTCTTGGCGTTATCCTGCCTCAGGATACACACACCAAGTCATGTGCATTTATTCCACTATTCCAGAACATCTGTTTTGCTGTAGAACCATAAGAGGGTTCTTCAGATAATTAAAAAAGTTGCACAAAGAAATGGTAACACATACATACTTATGTATGCGATAATCCTATTTATCGCAACCCTCTGCATTGCCAACTCTTTTTACCCCGATTTTTTAACCTCCTATCATGGCTGCATCAGCTGCGTGTTTGCATTCGTTCATTGGAACGGTTCAGCAAACGCTTTCAAGGCTACGAAGCCTTTAATGGGTCAACATGTTTTGCAGAAAACTCTGATTAATGTATCAGTTTAGTATCTGACAGTATATTCTGGAATACCTACGTATGTTTGTGCTTTAGAACATTGTAAGATAATCTATTCTTATTTAGTCAGCATAATTTTTCTTCCTATTTGTGTAAAATCCAATCTAAGTCCTGCCCAATAAGCGTCAGTTTGTGTAGATTTTCATTTTAAGAAGTTTATATTCCAGACAGCCATCAGTTGAGTAAATATTTTTGGCAAACAGGACAAATTGAGTACTCTGCAGTCCGGCCCTTCAGCTGTTTTGAGTGGCTGCTTGGTCAAGCTAATTGTAGACGGCCTTGAACTTTAGCCCACGCAAGAGCACCACAAACACCGAAAGATACTTTAGCACAAAACGTGGCATAACTTTTGGGGACAGCCTTGTTGTCCAAACGTGTCCAATCTTTAGGGAGAAAATAATGCAGGAAACGCCATCGCACAAGCCCGAAAAAAATAAAATCGCTAAACCATTTTACTGGTCCTGTTTGCAAACATTTCAAGGACTCTCCGTCATATAGCCACAACACAAAACAAGCTCCAACGTAGACGAAAGTTCACATTGATGTTGGCACGTGACGTTTCTCTGACATTTTTTAATTAAAAGCCGTCAAATGCTTTGTGCGCTCTTTCCTATTTTCCTACTCAAATGTACAGAGAAAAAATATTAGTCATATATTAATTTTATTGCGATGGAATATTTAAAATAGTCAAACGTTATATTGCATTAGAAAATTTCAAGGCATACTCTTATTATAGTATAGATTTAGAGAACAGACATTATTTGTTTTATTTCTCTTGTGTACGTATACGTTGGCACCCCACATTTTGCAAACCCGTAGACGTCCTTTTTGCAGCCCATGGCATGGTGTTTAGGCCTAAGAATGTGGCACGAATTTAAATGGGCTTAGCGTACCCCCAGAATATGCGATTTTCATTTGAAAACATGCTGCCAATTTGCACATCGGAATTAGGGGGCTCTTAAAATTCCATTTGCATTTTAATTTCTCATTTACGTTTTTCTTTTCTATTGCAGGACCCCTTAGCAAGATGTCTCTGCTCACAGCCAACAGTCACTCGCTTTCCGAGGAGGAGCTCGATGAGTAAGTACCAGCACTTGGAGGCGCAACTAACTTTTTGGCGGCAATTAACAGACTGACTAACTTTCGCTGACTTAAAACGAAGTTTCCAAGTTTGCGTGAGTTGCCGTCTAGGATGGGATCCTGAAAACAAAAGCAAAAACAATGCCGGCCACATAAATTTAAACTTTAGCAATGCCAAAACTTATCAGCTGACTTGAAAAAGAACAAATGCGGGACTGCCAAAGTTTGTCCTTGTATTGTTTATACCTGCAGGTTAATTCCAATTATAAAAATACGTCTGGAAAATATTTGTATAAAAGAAAATTCATTTTTATATTGTTTAAACTAAACTTTAAAATAATTGTATCTACTTTACATGAAGCCAACTCAAAAATTTTAAATAGTAAAGCAATTACCACGGAAAATTATAGCTCTCCAAAAAGTATGCAACAAAAACCAAAGTTTTCCACACCGGAAGGCACACCGACGACAGCAGTATTGTGCCGCTTTATTATCCTAAATTTTCCCCAAATTAGATTTCCCAACTTACGTTGATGACATAAATTGGTTTAAGCATAATCGCATAATAGCATCACAAAACAAATTGCCTTTAATTAACGGCCCATTCAGCTAAAACAAGTATCTAAATATAGTAAATACAATTTGCACATTTCTGAATAGGTAGTGAAAGGGAAAACGCACGGGGAGTTCTCTTATCGCTCCCATTCGCTATTTGACCTTGGCTGCGAATGGGGTTTCCATCGCGGCATTGAGGCATCATACGTTCATACGCACAGTAGTCGCAAGTTCAAAGCCAATAAAACAATAAAAAGGCAATTATCGATTGGATCAAACCCTGGCATATGCCATTCAGTCACAAACCCATATTGCCAAGCCGCCCACATCTGCCCAAGAGTGGATGTGGGTTTAAATCCTTTGGCAGTGGTGCGTGAGTAATGCAATTTCGAATGAAAGCGGTTGGGAATGACATCACGACATGATTTGGCCCACTTAACTGGCCCTGACTTTTAATTTCTTAGTCTCAATTTTTCCTTTTCTGACTGGACAAAGTAATCCCTTAAATAGCCCCGTCTTTTGTCCTCAGTTTTATTTGCATTTCTCGACTCATTGTTGGACTTTCTGTGACCTTCTGTCCTTTCTGTCTGGTTCATCCTTTCGCCCTCAGTAATGATCCAACCAGGTCTTATCTGGGCCCTGCAGAACTCTGAATAGCTTTCTCCAGGGCAAATGCAATTACGTGTCTCCTTTGCCGGGCAAAGGTTGAAATGTGTGAGCAGCTGAAGGGACTTCCACGCATTAAAGGATCCATTTAAAGCTCTCTGATTAATGGTAGGACCATGTAACGTGACAAACGCATAACAAATGGAAAGTTGGAGAAGCTTTTGGTCGTTCCAAAGAAATTTCTACACAATGGAATTGGTTTTATAACCGAGTATATACAATATATACAATTTAAATTCAGTTTTTTGGGGATATTTAATCATATTTTCTTCTTTTCAAGCCATCCAAAAATAGATCAAGTGCCTGAGCTTAGCATCGCGAGGTACAAATAGAAAAAGACAAGATTCATGGCACTGACATTTGTTGCTGGCACTGACAGGCAAGACATCTCAGAGTACCCAAGTGGAATGACCCACAGAATAGGCTCAAAATGACACACACGTTTAGAAAAAAGTGTATATCTTGAATTTCTATTGTAAATAAGTTGCACAATGAACTTGATGCTTTAAACAATTTCAACAAAAACCTCGGTGCATTTGCTTATATAATATAAGATTAGCTTTTTGTGTTTGGATTTGTAGCTGGAAAAATCAATCAATGAGCCAACATTTGGTTACGGGGAATTGACCAAGCTAATTACGGATATGGCCATTAACTGAATTCCATGGAGCTCAGTCAGTACTGACGTTTCAGTAAACGCGACCTCAAAAAATCAGCTTGTGAGCCGCCTCACGTACAGACCACTCTTTCCCTGACTTACTGTCTCTCTACCAATATTTGAGTCTCTGTGTTTCGCTCTCTGAATAAAGGCGAGCCCCCTTTTTGCTTACATTTGGCTAAGCTTTGTTTTTTCTGCTGCCACTGCTCTTTTTATCGTCCAAGTTTCCTTTTGCTTTGCTGATTGTTTCGCTTTTGGTTTGACTGTCTGTAGTGGTGTGTATCTGTGTGTCCCCACTCAGCTCCACTCGGTCTTTCGCTCTCGAATGTTTATACAGAATGGATGTATGTATACATTTTATGGCCTGGCTTTGAGAGTAAGTCCATGGATGACGCAGACCTGGCTTGGCCTGTAATGCACTGTACACATTCTTGGCCATGATGAAATTAGCATTTACCATTCGTAAACCTCTTTAATATAGATCAAGCTTTACGATATTGAATCCCGTCTATACATAAATTCAAGCAGTCGTATATTTTGTCTGCAAAACTGAGCAAAATACTAATTAGGCTTTGTTTGCATCTCATTTGCAAATATCAGAGTTGAAGAATGTGAAACAAATAATTAAATCGAAAACCAGTTTTTACTTAAATAAGCTTAACTTAGCTAAAATTTCCAAAAATAATTTGCATATTTACGGAATCAAACAAAATGGACCGGCTGACCAAACAACTTCCAACACCATATAGTACCCTGTTATAATATTATCGTGAAATTGTAATAATTGTGTTACGCAAATCCGTTATGCTTCGTTTTATTATCAAGTTGAGTTGCTTGCAAATTGCACATGAATAACGCTACATCATACATAAGTTAGTTTATACTGATTACAATCAGTTTTATTTGCATCCACTGACCTTGGCAGACTAGCACGTTTTCATTGCATTACCCACTGGGCAATTTATTTAGATTTCTGCAACTGAATTGCGCAGCATAAGTGACATTTGAACTTCCGTTTCGCTATAAAGATAGTCCTAAAATCTAATCGGTATTTATATAGATAGTGTAACATTTCGCCACCACAACTTCTGTAAACGTAACAGAGCTAGACTAAAAACCCAGCTTCGATAACAGAGCTCTGTTAAGAGAGCTATATAAGGCATGGCGAAACGACAGAAATTTTTTAGTTCCTCGAAGCGTTGACGTGTACTATTACTTTGCCGTTTTCTTTTCTGTGAGCCATTAATTTATTTTTGGGATATTGTGACTCAAAGGACATTAGAGTGCTGACATCATGCCGCCCACCATCACCGATAATCAGTCGCACGACTTCAAGGCTCACTTCGACTTCGCCCACCGCTCCCAGTTACAGGACGATGAGGTCGACGATGCATACGTGCACAAGATAACGCGGTAAGGACACTAGACCGGTTTCTAGACCGGCAGCTGTCCCTATCACAGGGAGGGTTGCTGAATTTGGCGGGACTTTACTACCAAACAAATGTGATGCTACGCGATCTTCGAAGATTTTGTTTAGAGTTTTTCCCTAGTCTAGGATTTTCCCTATTCAGGATACAAAAAATAAATAAACTAAATAAAACTTATGATTCATTCGATGTGCCGTTTAGTATGCGAAAGTTTCACTCTGATGAATCACTGTGTTACGCGAGTAATCAATATCTTTTGGTAAACACCAAGAATAAACTGATTTACCAATAAAAACAAAACAAATTTGAATGTTTTCCCAACTGGCCAAATATTAGTCAAGGCTTGATGGATGTGTCGCCAAGTAGATTGCTTTGGCTTCTTTTTCAAAACAGAAAACAGTTGCTTTAAAAGTTATCAAATTTCATTTATTACTAAGTAATGACGCTGTTTTTTCCGGTAAATTTAAATCGGATGTTTGACAGAGTACTAACAAAAAAGCTAAACAAATTCTTATCTATCAAGGTTAAGACAAGGTTTTGATTATGTTGAAGTCATAGATTTTTGGTTTTTGTTTTGCTCATGCTTCTAACACGATTTTTTCCCGATTCGTTTGACGCACTTGATAATGACTATCTATCAGCGGTGAAAAACATTTGGATGCCCCGATCTGGGGGGTCGTTTCAGTAATAAATTGATAGGAATATATAAAGAATGGCTGACACTTTGAATTTTGATTAGCCAAAGCGAAATTCAAATCCCATTTATACTCATTACAATGAGCTCAGTGCTTATTCATCATTATAAGACAAAAATTGATGAAAGTAATCAATAGTTCTGTTATGTAAAATCATTTAAAAAGTATATAATTATGTTAATACTCTTAAATGTATTTAACTGTGACTTTATGACAAGAAAGTTAATATTTTTTCCTTCCCTCTGTTGTGACATATTCCCTGTTTAATTACTGATTAAAATTTCGGGGGCTTGTCGCAGTGCAATAATTCCTGGAATAGATAACAGTCCCATTTATCAGAAAACAGGTGGAATTTTAAATGAGTTTCACGTACTATGCTACCCAAACTAATAGGCTTTTTTTTACTAAATTGCTTCAAAGTTATAGCCTGTTTGAATGTTGAAAATATAAACTTTAATTAATTATACTTTTAGGTACTCTGATGGAACAGTCAAATTACGTAACTCGAATATTGAACTCATGGACCAGGATATTCTCTATCATCTGGCTTTGGGAAGCGAGAGTCATGACCTGCACGAGATGTTCGGTGATGTTAAGGTGAGTAACCAACAAACTACGTATGTTGCTTAAAGATTAACTGAATAATTCATAATAAAGCCGGTTGACCAAATCGGTAAAGACCCAGACCTAGACCTTGTTTGTTATCAAGTCAAGTAGAGCGATAGCGAAACAAGTTCTTTGATCAAAGCAAGCCAACTTTTATTTTATTTCTATTTGAATCTGGTTAACGAAAGAGCTGTTCCATGATCAAAGTTTATTTTGGCGAGCTGTAATTAAATGGCAATTATTCATAAATAAGTAAGACGTAATCGAACGATCTACTTGGGATCGAGCTTGTTTTTCCCCTTTATTTATTTTCAACATTAATTAATAGTCTGTGAACTCTTGACTTCCATTTCGCTGACCAGTTCGTTTGCATGGGCGGAACACCAAAGCGCATGGAGAACTTTGCACATTTCATAATGAATGAGATCGGTTACAAGTTGCCAGCCGGTACACAGCTGCAGGATATTAGCGCCTACTCATACCGCTACTCGATGTACAAAGTTGGCCCAGTGCTTTGCGTTAGTCACGGCATGGGAACGCCTTCGGTCAGTATTCTAATGCATGAGATGATCAAGCTGATGTACCACGCCAAGTGCAAGGACCCCGTCTTCATCAGGATTGGCACGTGCGGTGGCGTCGGAGTGGAAGGCGGCACAGTTATCATCACTGAGGATGCTCTCGATGGCCAGTTGCGCAACTCCCATGAGTTTGTGAGTATCATTAGGTTTAGTACAGGGTCAACCCCAAATCTTTCACTTTAAAATCTCAATAAAATTTTTAACTGATCAATGTAATTATTCACAGACCATTCTGGGCGAGACCATTCATCGTCCTGCCAAGTTGGACAAGAAACTGGCCCGTGAGCTAAAGTCCCTGTCCAGTGCTGATGATCCTTATGACACCATCATTGGCAAGACTCTGTGCACAAACGATTTCTACGAGGGTCAAGGACGACTCGATGGAGCTTTCTGCGAGTTCAGTGAGAACGACAAGATGGCTTACCTCGAAAAACTCCGCGAGAATGGTGTGGTGAACATCGAGATGGAGAGCACCATCTTTGCGGCCCTGACCCACCACGCCGGCATCAAGGCAGCGGTTGTATGTGTGGCGCTTCTGAATCGTCTGAATGGCGACCAGGTCAATGCCCCCAAGGAGGTCATGCACGAGTGGCAGCAGGTTAGCATTGATTCCCCTGCTAAATGAATTGATTAAACTGATTAAATTTTCTATTTTCTCACACAGCGTCCGCAGATTCTCGTGGCTCGCTATATACGTAAGGTGCTATCGCAAAATGGTCAACTTAAGTCACTGTTCGGTCATCAAGGATCGATCAAGTCGCCTAGGCGCTTCAAGTTGGTCCAGCAGGAGTCGCAGGCCCACGAGTAGAGTGGATAACATTGGGAGTTTTATTTAAAGTTACCTTCTTATTATGTATGTGCGCATCTCTCCAGTATACAACGGTGTTTCAACATTCCCTAGTTTAGCTCTGATTAAGTTCCTAGCTTTATTTCTGTGTATATCGACCCTAACCTCATTAGCTAATTTAATCCCAAACATATTGTATGTATATTCATTGAGAAACTGAATGCTATATATGCTACAACATAACAAAAAAATATATATGTAATGCATAAGAAAATATCACTCAGTGTGACGTTCAAAGGTTATCATAAAAAATGGTTTGGGAGTGAAAAACCACAAAATAAAATAAAATATAAAAAAATGAATTGTTAATTGTTATGTTGCATATTTTAAATGGGGCTAACCAAAAAATAAGGATTTACCAAGATATCTATAAACAATTAATACTGTAATTAAATTTCTTAAATTATTCTACTATATTGTATTAAAATTCCTTAAAATTTGTTAAATGTACATGTTGATTAATGTTGCTACCGCGAAATCAACTATCAACAAATCCAGCAGCAGATAAATTTATTGTATGGACATCTATCCAATTAAAAATAGAATATGGACTACAATTGCTGAAATTAATTTGATTACGGAATGCACATGAAAAATATACAAGTTATATTGTAAAAAAAAATAAGTTTATTGAATATATTTCAATGGTATATTAAACAGAATTTGTATTATTTATTACCCAGGTCACCACAGTTTTATAGTGACAACTGAGAGCACACTTTTACACAAATATAGTCTGAATTTGAATTCCTAGCTAAATAAGCAAATTTGAAGACAAATTTTCAACCAGATTTCAATTCAATAACTACCTGGATTTCACAATATCGTTTTACAGACTATTGACCTTAAATAGGCCAAATTCCTTCTAAAGTATGACGGATTTTGTAGTTTCTAGGTCTTATGTGGACTATATAGAAGATATCGGTTGTCGTTAAAAGAATTAATGTTAATATTATGAAGTACATAATATAGCCAGATTCTAGTTACCAGACATACTAGATCGGGTGCCTGTTGCCTGGTGTGGGCGCTCTCACTTACAAATCCACATTGTGGCTACATGCAAGTTTGGAAACGCTCAGCAGATAGATTGCACAGTTTGCCACGAGAACTCGGAGAAGCCGGATCGGTCACGTTCCTCTCATTCGGTTGTACGATTCATAGTTGTTTCGATTTTAAAAGAGACACCACGTTGTCTACTCATTTTTCCTCAAGACTTTTCGCACATTTATAGAACACTATAAGTAAATAGTTGTTGTTTATTAGTTATCAAAATCTGTGTGTTTAATATGGCTATGTATTTGGCATATATAAAGGGGCTTTCCCTAAAAACAAACAGAAAATACATAGTACATAGCTTCTTATTTACCTATGTACATATATAGTGAAATAAAGCTGGTCAGATAAGATTAATACGTATATTAACACACGACTAACTTGTTGAGTCAATAGTTCAAATAAACTTTTTTTTAAATTTATTTATTTCTTCCTAAGAGTGGAACACTTGAACAAAATGTCTCAGAGGTAAGTCCAAACCCTTTTAACTTTTAAGTATTTTACTTTTCTTATCGGTTGAATATTTTCAGTGTCAAATTAGCTAATCCCATTTTGGAGAGCATGTCTAAGGACTTCTTGTACCACCTTAACATAAATGTGGAAAATACCAAAGAACCTACCGATATCAAAGATAAGTTTGGAGACGTCAGGGTAAGAAAGTGACAATTTCATAATTTTTGCGAGACATCCTAAGTGATATTCCAAGGTGATTTGCTGCGGAGGCACTATATCTCGCATGCGGGACCTTGCACTATACTTAAGAACGGTGTTTGGTGATCCTGATACCAGCGAACCCGTAGATTTGTGCAGAGGAGGTCATCGGTACGCCATGTACAAGGTTGGTCCTGTGTTGACCGTCAGCCATGGCGTTGGCTCCTCCACTTTCAGTGTAGTGTTGCACGAGTTACTCAAGCTAGTCAAGTATGCTGGATGTCAGGACCCGGTTTTTGTGCGAATAGGTACTTGTGGCGGTGTGGGTGTGCCACCTGGTACTGTGGTAGTAACAAAAAATGCCTTCAACGGCTATCTTCGCAACGAGCATGAGACTGTAAGTAGATTACATAGTTCGAAGAAACATTTTTCAAGTGATTTGTATTCTCCAGGCTATACTTGGTCAGCGTGTTGTCCGACCTGCACAGTTTTCCGACAGTGTGATCCAGGATATTATAGCATATGGAAGCAATGCGGACGATGGTTTTCAAACTATAATTGGCAACACCATGGGAACGGACTGTTTCTATGAGGGTAAGTGCCCCGATTACTAGGAAACCTTAAAGGCTAAGATTATTTTTAAATGGTACAGGTCAGGGACGGTTGGACGGAGCTATATGCGAATACAGCGAAGCTGAAAAAATGGAATTTCTAAAGAAGTGCTTTGATCTAGGAATCAGGAACATTGAGATGGAGGCCAGCATGTTTGCCGCAGTTACCCAGAAAGTGGGTGTCAAGGCCGGCGATGTGTGCGTGACCTTATTGAATCGACTCAATGGGGATCAGGTGAGCCCAAAAAAACCTCTGCAATTTTTCCATAAAAAATAGTTTTCTATTCCTTTTTCTAGGTACCCATAACCATGGAGCAGAAGCACGAATTGGAGCAACGCCCCTTCTTGGTGGTTGGCCGCTATATCAAGAAACTCTTGCATCAATGATAATCAATGATAATGCTTTATTTTATTACCAATATAATAAATATTTCATTTATATTTCCTGGATAAGGAGCTTGTTGCTGCTATTGAGATTGTCATGAGGAAGACGTAACATAGGTGGAGCCGGTTCCTTCTTGGCTTTAGGTTGAATGTTGGGTAATTGATTGGGTAAACCGGCTTTGGGAGCTTGAAACTTATTGCCAAGGGCCTCGGCGGCAGTTACCAATTTACTTTTAACCACACGATTTGGCTTAACTAACTCGGCAAGATCATATTCCTTGGGTGCTGGAAGCTTGCTAACTGGAGACACCTTGGCGGCGACACATTTGCTATCCACAGGGGGTTTACCCTTCACTATTGCAGTCTCTTGTTTTTTGGAGGTGTCTGTGGGCTTCTTTTCGTCCGCACCAGGCTGCATTTCTTCGATCATTAAACGTGTGGCATTTGAGGGTGCAAGTTCTCCGACCTGCGAGTTCAATTTCTCCAGAGACTTTTTGGCACTGGTATTTTCTGGATCCAATTGAAGAACTCGTTGGTACATATAATAGGACTAATAAAAAGATTAATAAGACGCACAAAATAAGATCTCGATTTTTCACCCCACCTCTCTACGTCTTCCTTGGGCATAGTTGGCATCAGCCAGACGAAGAGAAGCCTTCACATTCTCCGGCTCTAGCTGCAAGCAGGCTTCACAATCGGCAATGGCAGCCAAATAATGATTTAGTTTCATATCTGTTAAAAATATATAACTAATTTTAGAAGAATCTCGAAATCAATACACTGGTTCGGTAGAAACTTACGAGACACAGCTCGATTATTGTAGGATCTCGCTGCATTATCGGGATCATAAAGAATGGCGCAGTTATACTCCTCGACGGCATTATCATATTCTTTGGCTCTAAAGAACTCATTTCCTCGAAGACGATGCCTATTTGAGGGGATCCATAGGAAAGTTATCGAAAACTATAGGATCTTTGTAAATAAATAATACTTACTTTTCAGCAAATTGCTCTCGTTCCAGAGGGCTAAGTTTCTTTAGATGCATCTGCAGTCGCTCGAACATTGATTTTTTTTCGTCCAGTAGATCGTCCTCGGCAATAGGCTTCTGTGGGACAACCACCTTGGCCTCTGCTTCCTCTTTGGTCCGTTCCTCGTTAAGATCCATACGTAATATCTCCTCGTCGGGATCATACTTATCCCATTTTCTATAATCGGTCCCCCGGATCCTTTCCTCCTTAGGCTTGGAAGGCTTTGCCGGTTCTGGTGCCTTTTTGGATGGTTTCGCCAGTTCTGTGCTTTGTTTTTCCAGGTCTATTTTAGCCAATTTCCGGACGGACGGCATATCTAGCTTAAGTTTATCTTTCTTAAGTTCATTTAAAGCTTGGTCCTTGGATTTAATGTCGTTGGTCCAATCCTTGAATAAGCAAACAAGTAAAAAGTGAGCTCTTAGGATGATCGCACTTACCAGAATAGGCTTCAAGTCCTTCTTGTCAAGAACATCGCTTTGTTTTATGGGTTCCTCGTAGCGAAATAATCTGCTGTCTGGCTTAAGCTCCTTTAGCTTCTCCTCTGAAACACGTAACAAGTCCGGAAAGTACCCTTCCTCGCCGGAGCGCAAGATATGCACGATTTTTTCCATTTCCCGTGCATTTGTGCACTTCCCAACATAGACAAAGTCCAGATGATTTATTGGTATTTCATATCTCTCCAAGAGAGATTTCTTGTGTTCTTTTTCCATTATGTTTTTATTTTATTTGCAGCTCAAAAAAATAGGATCCGGTCTGTGCTTGTTCTTATTTTGTAAACAATGTATTGATTAAACATTTGCCTAACAATCGCCAGGCTACTTAGAGATCGGGGTTATTCAAACATTCAAGTCCTGTGGGTTATTGCACCTTTTTTGTTCTGTTGAAGATTAACCCTAACATAATTAGTTTTTTAGCCAAAGTCACCACCACAAAATAAAATCAGCACAGAACGTTTACTGGTGGCAGAAAATTGTACTTTGGCAGCTCTAAAACATGAAGGTTCTATGGTGTAATGGTTAGCACTCTGGACTTTGAATCCAGCGATCCGAGTTCAAATCTCGGTAGAACCTGCTAATTATTTTTTATTTTCTATATTATTTATTTATTTTCTTCATAATTTTTTATAATATTATTACTGCATTAAAAATATTTTAAAAAGTATAATGAAATTTTAATGCAACTTTTTTTTTTATGCAAAAAAATAACATCAGTTCGATTACTTTTGCTACTATGAATGCAATAATTCTAATGCTGGAATTTTGTTAACTGACTTAATACAAATTTATAATAATTAAATTATTAATTTAATTTTACAAATAATTTTTCCGGCTTTAAGAAACTGCCGGTAATGTATATTTGGTTTTATGCATCCCAGAAAACACGGTTCTATGGTGTAATGGTTAGCACTCTGGACTTTGAATCCAGCGATCCGAGTTCAAATCTCGGTAGAACCTTGATGAATTTTTTTTTATTTTTTATTATATAAAGTTACATTTGTATATTTTAAAAATAGTTTTCTAATGTTAAATAACAGCGCCCTCCTCCTCGATTCCCATTAGTTGCAGTTAACAAAACCTAAAATTTAATTCTAAAATGTTAAATAACAGCGTACTTAACAGAATTTACCTTTAATTCTAATGCTAAATAACAGTGCCCTCCTCCTCGATTCTCAATAATTGCACTTAACAAAACATAAAATTTAATTCTATAATGTTAAATAACAGCGCACTTAACAGAATTTCACTTTAATTCTAATGTTAACTTTAATTCTAATGCTAAATAACAGTGCCCTCCTCCTCGATTCTCAATAATTGCAGTTAACAAAACTTAAAATTTAATTCTAAAATGTTAAATAACACCGCACTTAACAGAATTTACCTTTGATTCTAATGTTAACTTTAATTCTAATGCTAAATAACAGTGCCCTCCTCCTCGATTCTCAATAATTGCAGTTAACAAAACTTAAAATTTAAATCTAAAATGTAAAATAACAGCGCACTTAACAGAATTTACCTTTAACTCTAATGTTAATATAATAGATTAATAATAATAGATTAATTTTATTGTTGAATTCACAGCTCGATGTATTAAAATGTAGAATGTATGTAGATAGTTAACATACTATTAATTATCAGAACAGTGTAAAAAGAAAAGGTTAATGAAAACCTAAACTATGGGTAAAAATTAAAGCCTTCTGCATCAATTGGTTACATTTTTTTATTCAGTTCATTTTGCTTCATTTGCATAAGGCATATAACATTGTAGATTTTTAGCTTTGCTTCAATTAGCAAATCATCGTTTAACACGGCTAACTCTTTAGTTACAAATTGACTAAATTCCTCAACTAAACTATTTTTATCAAACGAAGGGTTTTCCTGCACCTGGACATCCAGGTCCATTGTTTGACTGTCCACCAGAAATTTGCTTAAATCTGGTTCATCACAGGAACTCTTGTTGCCACTAGTTTGTAGGTGAGAATTCTCTTCGATATTGTTAGACGAATTCATTGAACTGTTCGGAGGCAACGGCTCGTCAAGCCAAGACACATCGTCATCAGAACTGCTGCTCTCACAGAGTTCTAGTTTTGGGAATTCAAAGGGATTCATGGCTTTCTGTACTTTTTTGTAGTGGATCCATTCGGAGTTATCACCCACAGTATCCCTTCGAGCTCTATAAGTTCGTTTAAACGACTCTATTTTGGATTTAATATCAATTGGATTTAAAAATATGCCAAATTGTTCCAGTTCACGTTGCATATCTGCATAAACATGCAGATTTTTTCGCTCTCCCAAAATCTCCATGGCATATTTCTCCCAAACATCAAGGAAAATAGCTTCCTGATCCAGCCTCCAGTACCTCCTGGGCTTTGGCGGAGTATTCCCCGTTTTGGAAAATCTGTGGTTCCTCTTCTTGGCGGCTGGTGTCTTACTTAGTCTGTCACAGTCTTCATCGTTGAACAAATCTGTACAGCCTTCGTCCAAATAGACTACGTTGTAGGTCTCGTCTAGGGTAAGTATCCGGTAAGTATTTCAATGTATTATTGAACTACATAATAAAGAAAGTTAAATAATATCCTACCTGGCTTTTTCTGCCTTTGTGGCCGATCATCTATATAAACCGACTTGCCTAAATATTGTGTATAAATAAAATAAAATATAAAATGAACACCAGTTTGGGAAATAGTGAGTTGCTTGCTTACGACAATTCTTTAACGAAGGTTGATCGCTCTGTTCATCTAAAATATGAGTGGATCCTTGGTCACCCATTATAATGGACATGGTCTTGAAGTGCTTCCAGTGGCTAGTTTGATGGTTGTGCCCCGCGTGAAACAAACTGAAACTTTATGACATGAAAAACCAATTTTATACAAGCACGAAAGTATACAGACTTCATGTACTTTCGTTTTAACGATTCCATTTTGGATTTGATTCCTTTAACGCTGATTTCGATGCCAACCTCTCGTAAATATTCGGACAGAACCTCATAAATGTCAACAAGTTTTTTGCCAGATTCAAAAAGGTGAAGATTGTGCGACCAAACGTTGATGAATATATCTTCCTCTTTGGGTGACCACTTCCTTTTGTTGGCCACTATAATGAAAGCATTGTTAAGGGATTGGCTATATTATATTTTACTTATTTACTTGCTGTTCCCGAGGTTGTATAGTTTGTTTACAATTTTTAAAGCAATGTAAACGTCAGTGTGACCGTAGTGTGAGGAACAACCAAAACCCATCTTAGCCAGAGTTGTCGAGTATTTTAAAACATATCGAGCATATTTAAAAATTGAGCTTTTTAAGACTAAGAAAATTAAAATTCTTATTTCCCCAATTCGGCCAAGAATACACTGTTAGCCATGAGCCAATTTTCAATTTCCCTCCTTTTAAAAAACACCTTTTTAAAATAAAATTATGTAAATACATAGTAGTTTATTTAAACTTTAATGTTAAGCTTTAAAACTTATTTACATGGTTGTGCAGCAGCGATACAAGTATTTCAGTGTTGGCTTTACAAAATACACAATAGGTAATCGTATAATAATAAATATATATTTGTGTGCATGTGGTGTATTCTCCTTTAACAACAATTTAAACCATGCTTTAAGGACACTCAGTTACCGCCACAATGGCTCCCCTCAATATCATTTTAAAAACTCGAAGCGTGCTCTTATCCCTTCCACTTTCATAGTTGATTTTAGACTGATGACTACAAAATAGATTTTTGGTTTACTTAGTGCTAGATATTTACGCTTAGGATCTAAAGGTGTACGAAAGTAAAGTACTTGACACAATCATACATAAGTTTAGGTAATACAGATTTTACACAAGCAGCATTAGATAATTCTTGATATACATAAATATATTGGGGACTGAAAAAACTGACGATCTATTTGAGTTTTTCGAACTATATGTTTTTTCAATTTGCAGTTAAAGGTTTTCTATTTTTAGTAGGAACGTTGCAGAGCAATGCCACGAAGCAGAAAAAGCACGACTTACAAATAAATAAATATACCATTGCAAAAAGTATATCGGATACCTAAATTATGCTCGCTACCTTACGTTTATATCACTTTTCGCAAATTATTCGTTTCATAAAATTAATTTGAGGCTATTGAATGAATACAAACAATAATAATCGCTACAATAGCTAAATCGTGTTTTTGGTTGAAATCAATTTGAATTTTCACTCCCTACAATATGTTGATCTGGAACTCCCTGACAATGCCCTCAAGGAAGTCCTTCAGGCTGTGGTAGGAGTGGCTGCGCCAGTGGATATTGTTGTTCACCTGTTCCATGGCCAAGTCAATCGCCGATGCCACGGCCGGCAGTCCCAACTTGCGGCAGTTGGTGGCCAATTCAAGGAGCTGGTGCTTGTGGTAATCCTTGTTCATGTAGATTGTCAGCGACTTGATCATCTCGGACAGAGTGGAAAAACCATCGCCATAGCTGTGGATAGAAGTCGATAATCAATATCAATGAAGTTCAGGGGATTCTGTTAAATATATATAATTACTATTCGGCAATCTCTTTGATGTTGCTCTGGAGAAAATCAAATGCTATTTCATGGCCGATGGCATTGGTGGCTACTGCTCGAAAGGCGAGGGCTCCATCCTGTTTAAGAATTCCCGAGTTCGGATCGATGGTCATGTTGAGGTATCTAAAGAACACAATAAAATTAATCTCCGATCTAAAATAATAGCCTATGTCTTCTTACTTTGACAGCAACCAAGGCTTGGTGGTGCATCCCAGCGAGCTGAGGATCTCCTCCTTCTCGGAAGCACTTGTGGTCTTTTTGTATTGCTGGTGGGCAAAGTACCATTCCTGATGAGTGCCTTCCGCCAGAGCCGTGCAGTAAATCACAGACTTAAGATTGGGTTTTATGCTGTGGATCAAAAAAAGAAATTACTAAATAAACTTAATTCTTGTTAAGACTGAGAAAACCTACGGATTCTTCTTAACGTCCCGCATCCACTCCCGGAACTTCATTTGTGCCACTTGGGTGCACCGATCGTAGTTAAATTTACACGCGAAATTGGCCACGAGAGCTCGGTGCTTTAGCTGCAAATGAGACTCATTGTCTGGCTCATTTAAGCCATACCTATCGAAGGCAGGTCGTACAATAAACTTCATGAATGCCTAGTTGGAAGTGATAAATTACAAACAAATCAGTACTTTGGTAAGGTAGAGAATCAGTTGATTTCTTACCCTGAACGTCTCGTAGGCAGGTTCCCTTTTGAGATTGTAAATGAGATAGTTGAGACCTGGTTTGGCAGCACTCCAGAGCAACTCGTCATCAACGGCAGTAAAAAGTTCCATCAGGAAAGTTAAGCTGAAATAATTTGAATTCAGTTAATAATCCACATTAAAAGCTAAAAAATAACTCACGGTATATCGTAGGTTAGATACTCCGCCTGTGACAAATGTAAAGCATCGTCCAAGATTTGGGCCCTCGTTATCCTCGGCAAAATGCTAAAGTTTTTCTTAAGGGCCAGCCAAGATGTCATATCGTAGTTGACACGGTAGTAGCCTTGGCGGTTCAAATTCAGGTAGATGACATTGTCATCGTTTTTGGTGTTGGTAAAGACATTGCTCACAACGAGCTCCTCTTCGTCCTGGCCTCGCATCCAGTGGGTAGGTATATCATCGCCCTTGTGCATCTCATCGGTCTCAAACGTGATGGGAATGAACCAACGGCTCTGATCCAAGGGGTTTCTGGCTGGCAACAAATAACGATCCTGGCGCAGGACCAAATCGGTTCCACGACGCTCCACATTCACCACCGGGTAGCCAGGCTGAGTGATCCACGAGTCCATGATCTGCTTAACAGTAAGATCCTTTGGTAAAGTACCCTGCTCGTGGCCATGCAGTGTGAGTATGTTCCACAGATCGTCTCTATCAATATTTTCGAAAGCGAATTTCTTGAGAAGATCTCGGGTAGCAGAGCGGAAGGCCTCTTCGCCCACAATGGAGTTCAGCATGCGCAGCAGGATGGTGCCCTTGGAGTAACTAATTGGATCAAAGATGCGTCGGACGTCGTTTGTGGTGTGAACGTCGAAGGAAATGGCGTGGGAGGTATTATCCGCATCGTGTTGCATCGACTCCTTGAACTCCAGCATCGTCAGAGTGTCCATGATTTGGAACTCTGGGTGAGCGAACTCCAGGGCCTTGTAGCTCATGTAGCAGGCGAAACCCTCCTTCAGCCAGAGGTCATCCCACCACTTGGGGGTCACCAGATTTCCGAACCAATGGTGGGCCAATTCGTGAGCAATAATTTGGGCCACGTACTGCATGTGTTCCGAGGAGGATGCGAGCTCCAGATCCTCTGGCACCAGGAGCGCCGAGTCCCGGAAAGTGATCAACCCCCAGTTCTCCATTGCCCCGAACCCAAAGTCTGGCACCGAGACGAGATCAATCTTGGGCATCCTGTTTTTGAGGCCAAAATACTCCTCATAATAGGGCAGGAACTTTCTCACCATCTTGTAGGCGTAGTGGGTCATGTCTACGAAAGCGGGTCGGGTCCAAATATCCACACGTGGCTGCATGTTGCTGTCCAGAGCAGCATATCCAGAATCAATCATGTTGGACACTATGAAGGCCACCAGGTAAGTGGGCATCTTGGGGGTGGTCATAAAGTCATCCCGAACGTAACCCACACGGTATCGACTGCTGTGCGCTCGGGGCATGTTCGACAAGGACATCTTGTACTTGGTGTTTCGGATAATGCTAATCGTGAAGTTGGCCTTCATATCTGGACGATCGAAGCAGGGGAAGGCTCGCCGGGCGTCAATGGGTGAGAACTGTGTACTGATCATCCATCTGAAATGGCATTCAAATTAAAATATAACCTTTTCGGCAATACCTTTCAACACTTACTCCACTTGCTTGTTGTCCGGGTTGGTGTAGCTGGTTTTGTAGACGCCTTGCAAAGTGTCCGTTACTTGGCTGACGAAATCCAAGCTCAAAAACAACTTGAGATCGCTTTCCTCGGCTAAGGACTTATCCAAATTGACTACAAAAGTGGCATTTTCATCGCCATAGTCGCTGTCAAAGTCCAGTTCCTGCTCATCGGATACATTTCTGGGCTTTCCCGGCAAGGCGGCACGGACCACCCGCACATTCGAGATGCTGACATTATGAACATCAAGCACAATGGGCTCCCAGCTGGTCACCTTGGACACATCACGCTCGATTTCAATGGTGAGGCTGCCGTTGCTGGTAGACGCCTCCACACTGGGCTCAATCAATAGACTAAAAAAGAGGGAAAGGTATTATAAAAATAGCAATGGGAAATGCAAGAGAAAACATCCGCTGCAGGTGAAATGCAAATGACTGCCAAAAATGTCAATTTGGCCCCATCAAAAGTGCCAATCAATCAATCACTCCCCAAGAGGGGAGCCTGCACATATGCTTGGCACCCATACCGGGGCCAATGAATGCAATTCCCTCTGCTATCTGTCCGGGGCTCCGAATGCCACCATTAGTCTAGGATGGTGGCAAATGAAATGCATGCCATCTCGTAAGCCGCATCAGAAAAATCAGAAAAGCAAACAAGCAGCGCGATAATTGCTTGGGACACTATGGCAAAACAATAATACTCTTTAATGTTGACCCACTACAATAAATTTTGTCCTTAATGAAAGCTCTAATTTATTACCAGAAAGTTTACCAAGTCTAAGGATGCCCCTTATATCCTGTATGTATTTTTACTTTCATTTAAATGTAATCATACCCTGACCTAATGTGAGAGTAATGCACATTGATTGAATATCGATTCCACTAGCACCCGTGCCCCCTTGGAACCGCTTGCCAAGAATGCCACAGATGCGGCCGGTTGGAGACTTCGTCCTCCAGCCTAGCGCGTTCCGCCTTTCGCCAATCTGGAATCCCCTGGGTGCGGGCTTTGCGCCTAGTTGCAATTAATTGAGCCGATTGGCTTACAATGCGTGCGCCGGGCCAATCAGGAAGCTTGCAACTTCGATCTTGCAGCAATTTGCCATGAAGATATGTTGAGGGGACGGAGTCTTGTGTATCTGGGAAGTACCACTACTGGTACAATCAGCAGCTGCAAAATCAGTTGCCATGGATTCACCCGATAGAAGTACCAGAACTTTGCGCCAATCTATCAGCCATCGAGTCGATCTGTATCTGTATCTGTATCTCCGTCTCCACCTCCTTTTAATTTTCTTTCCATCGGGGAGTTTGTGGCTGCGTGCGGTGCTCAAATTAATGCCCAGCTTGGGCTTTGTGTGTCAATTATATTAATGCATGCGGCTACCGAGGAGCTGAGCATTGCATTTAATCTTCCGCAGAGCATCTTCTATCTTGGCATCTATTGGGCGCAAGTATCTGGCGTATTATGTCATGCCGACAGTCGGCGTGCGCTTTTCGTTTCCTCAGATCTATGCCGCATATTTTCCGAAGTTTGACTGATACTAGATCTAACCGATTTCCGTTCGACTGACAACTCAAGTTGTTCCCTGCCAAGTCTGTTTTTCTTCTACTTTTGTGGCTGGCTCTCATCTGGCCATCTCCTGCGGTGGCTTAAACAAGTCGTTAGCCCGTTACATGCTGTTGGCCAAAGTGCCCTGGTGTCCACTTTGAGTAAACGGCTACTATAACGGGCTGCTGAACTGCAACGGCTCAATCCTTGACCCAGTTCGTTTCATAGAAATAGAAAAATAAACGTGTACACCGTACACACGACCCCAGAATTCTGACGTCAATGAGTTTGGCTTAGGGCGGATGCTGGTGGAGGAGTTGCCTCCAAGGATGCCGGCTACCGAAATATGCATAAAGGAGAAGAGCTTTGAATATGTTTTACCCCGATGAGCTAATTAGCATTTCAATGGAATCAAACGTGGTATTCACTTGAGTGGACTACGAAAATATTTGTTTTTGCGATAATGAGATTTTTCTTGTTCGCCCCTACAGCGCAAGGAAATCTTTTATTTAGGTTGTGTAAACTAACCTTGCAATTTACCTTTTATTTTAAATTAATAGACCTATCAAAACATGTCAAGCAACTTATTATCTAGATAGATTCCGGCATTTTAGCAACCACAATGAGAGCAGGAAATGTCGGGAAATCTAAGAGCAATTTAAGTGTCAGTTGCTTCTTTCCAAGAATTGAATTGCAAACATGCAAAGCAATTTAAACAGAGAATGGAAAATCAGCGCGTGTTGGACTTGTGGCGCTTTTCATTAAGAGCAATTGTGGCTTAAGTACTAAATTGATTGACCCACCCAGCTTTTTCACCTGCCGATATGCTACTTACTGGTAGTGAAGTGGACGCCATCCTTCGTAGAGCTTTAGTAAACGATCCACTGGCTTGGGGGTGATGTCCTCCTCGACTTCCGGAGGAGGCTTAACTTCAGGTATGTCGCCCACTGGCGGAGGTGCCATCTTCTTCTCTTCGGGCTCCACAATTGGTGGGATGGGCGGACCATGGGTAGAGGGCGTGACTGCCGCCGAGGGTGTGGGCGTCAATGGCGGTGGTGGTGGGGAACTCGCACTTATCCAGCCGGCAGTTTGAATTTGTGTTGCGTTCAGATCTTTACGATCGGCAGTGATGCAACTGAAACAACAATATGAAAGGAAACACGTTATTAAGGAGCACATCAGTTTGGGTTTGATTTATGCAAAGTGCTCGGGTCGCACCCATTTTTTCGTTCTGACCCTTCCACGCCTCGAAAGCAGAAGGAAACGCATAAATTGCTTTCACTTTCTGAATGAGGTCATGTCGCCTTGTTCGACGGCCAATTAGCACGCTTGCCAAAACGTTTAGCAAAATGCAAAGCGAAACCATGAAACTAAATAAATACCCGACTTAATTTAATAATCAGACCACACCCTGGCTTGATTACGGTTAGTTTTACACCCAACTTACCCCGCACTGATTTCCTGGGGGGCCAATCCCTGCTTGGTCACAAAGTATGTAACTGCAATGGAGAAGAGCAAGGCCACCACCATGATGAAGGCTGCGATCACCAAACACGCCTTGGAGACGTAAACCCCCGATGGAGGTCCATTGAAAACATATTTCTGGCCATTTTTGGTCTTCAGTTGACCACCTGAAAAATTAATAAAATATATTGATTATTATTGGTTTGTTTCAGAAGTACTTCTATGAAGACCTCTTATTTGTCGTAAAAACTGAGAGGCAAACAAAATTATTAGCTGGCAGGAAAATCGCACCCACCCACGTACATTGTAGCATCTTAAATTTTACTGCTCGCTCATAAAGTTTATGTTTTGTCCAATTATTTGATTGTTTTCAGTGCGTTCAGAAATTGTTTATAGATCTGAATTTCAAATAATTTTCTGAATTCCTAAGATGCCAATGCATTATGTATATTTGAATAGATGCGTGCCATGTAAACAATTGATGGCAACATCAAACTGATTTATAGCATAATTTAGTCAAGAGTCGAGTGCTTGGGAACTCGAAATGTTAGCGGGCCATTTAGCGGGGTGTCGACAACAAAAATGTGGGCAGCCAATCCTCCGAGTTGCAACTTGCAAGTGGCAACTGCCTCATAATCCCATCCCGCTGCGTTTTTGCTTTAATCTGAAGCAGCAGTTGGCAATCGTTAAAATGGCTCTTTATGGCGAAAATTCAAGTTGAGTGAAAATGAATGGGTGGTTCGTTTTAAAGGGCAAAACAGTTTGTTGAAAAAGCCAGGGAGAACCAAAGCGGCAGTTGGGTCTGAGCCAAAATACACGATCACAGTGCTGCACAAAAGATAGGGAACAATGGAATGCAATATTTTTTGAAGGCGATTCAGAAAGGTAGCCATTCACTTTTCCTGGAATTTTAATCAGAAAATTATGGAATACTTGGTATGTGACTGTAGAAAACAGTTGCTTGATCATCAGATAAGAAAAGAAAAACTGCCATGATAAGCATAAATTCGCCAGTCAAGCATTGCGGAAGTAGATAAATGGAGCTCTCCAGAACCTTATCGGATGATGAAATAAGCTAGGGCAAGCGACTTTCCACGACCAGTGTTTCACTGTCAACGAACGGGAGCAGAAACTAAAGCACGTGCCGGGAATTTTCAATTACACGATTACCATTTCTCGCTGGCCTTCACAGAAGGAGGCCTCAAAACTTTTATGATGTGTGCGCATGGTACTTTTATGGGAAAGGCATGGGCAATGTCAGTGACTCCATCACTCGATATCGCGTTTTAATTAAATTTCACTAAGAGTCTAGCCTTGTTTCGTGAAACTTTCTAATGCATCTAGCCCGCCCTCCACCTTCCACCTCCCACCTGTTGCAATGTATCTGCAGTTCATCTGCGAGGCCAACCTACAGATGCTCCTGTAGCCACACGCTTTGATCTTCGACCACGGGCTGATGGAATTTATGTGGTGCACCCAAAAATAAAAAGCAACTGCACCACCTGCAGTTGTGAGCTGATTAGAGCCGCACGGATCTCCTGTTCTGATAAATCAGTTGTCAAGACCTATAATTCAGAGATAGCTACGCCCGATAGTGCCCCGTGCGCTGAAAGCTTTTTAGATTCTCCCTGTTTTTTTGTTTTTCGCCTTTATTTATTGTTTGTTTGGCTCTGGTCCATGTAGCCCATGTAGTGGGAGGTGAAGGAAATCTAATTTTGATGAACATATGACGAACCTGAGTTTCCGATGAATACATAGAGGGTGTAATGTCCCACCTGTGCAGGTGAATGCGAGTGTAAAGGGAACAACTCTATCCCCTTTAATCTTGGGCCGGCAACTGATGCCCTTTTAGGCGAGTTTGACTTTATATTCATAAGCCGAGGTTTAAGTAGCTCCAATCGACAATAAAACATTCAAATTAAGTTTGTTGTAAAGTGAAATTTACTATGTTTCCAGGCAGTGACTGTTGGAGTGTATCGATGTGGGCGACAAGCGTGAGGCGCCATCAAGAAGTGGAACGCCTACGGCCGGTTTGGGCTGTTTTTTCATTAATGTGGGAATAACGAACCCATAAATGTTAACCAAAATGGTTAATGAAAATGCTAATTTGGTTTGATTAAAAGTCGGGATCATCTGGAGCGATCGAAATACAATACCCATACAAAATGCCCTTTAGATAAACTGAAAAACATAACACCAAAAAACATCATAATAAAAAGAATGTCTTGGAAGTGAGGCACTCATCAGGGCGTTGATAGATTTTGAAGCAGATTGATGGATATTCAATTCACAAGTCGACAAAAGCGTTGGAGTGCTTCATATTTTAATAATCTTTAAAGCAATTAAAAAACTTAATTATCAATTTTGAAACATACCCAAAAATCTTTCCTTTGATATATAATCGAAATGGAAACGTTTTCTTATATTTTTCGTGTCGTCAAGCTTAAAACTACGCAACTTGGCAACAAATCCATGAAAAGAGCCTCCCCTTGGAGGTCCCGAGGATACCGCTGATGTTTCTGCTGCTGTGGATGAACCTGGTGGTGATGATAATGAAACGGATGCAGATGCGGATGCGGATTTGGATGTGGCGGCGGTGGCGGTGGCGGTGGCTGATGTCGGAGTGGCTGCTGATGTTGTGGTGGGCGCGTAAATTGCAGAGGCCATTAAAGGGATTTGCAGTTTGGGATTGGTATAGGATATGATGGCTGTATTAGACAAGAAGGAGTAGAAGAAAAAGCGGATTTAAAGCCAAATGAATTTGAAAGCAAGGTGAAATGGTTGGAATGTTCTCATTAATCATTACAGTATTATTTAAAGCATGTGATGAGCGTGTCGAATGTAAGCCGAATGGGAACAGAGCATGAAATAATGTGTGGGGGAGGAAATGAAAAGCAAAAGTAAAACCATGTATCGTACATATGTGCGGGTAAAGTCGAACTGTTGGCAATAGGCAGCCGCAATTTAATTGAACGCCATTTAATCAAATTGACGCCAATCGGTCAGAGGGGGAGTTGGAAGGTGGTGGACTCGAGGGAGCTGTGGGAATGAAAATAAAAATGCGTTCAGTGGCACGTGTCGCTGCAGGGGGCGCGTCCAATACAAGTAGCATGTTTATCTTCCTATGCTGTTTGATTTCGCTGTTTTTGTTATTTGCCAGCGATGCGTGAGTGTAAATTACACAGAGCGATTGCCGATTGCAGGCGCCAAATGTTTAAAATAATGCTAAAAATATCCCCCTCACCCATTCGTGCAAATGCAATTCGCAGGAGTGTGTGTCAGCGCCTTGGTGTTATTCAACTTTGGCAGATCGGCAGCTGCTATAATTAGCCATAAGGAAATTTTAATTCTCAAACGATTTTGAACATTTATAGAATAAGCAGAAGAACACTGGCATTCGCACAGAATATGTTTCAGTAGTCTACGCTTGGATACCCTCCGATTAGAACAAGAAATATAAATGAGTCTGTCTACTTTAATTCACACTCTGAGGGCTTCCTCAGATCCCATTTAGCACACGGAGCTCTTTTCTTAGACATCAAAAGTCGCTACGAACTCGTTTTCGGCTGCTCAGTCCAAAAAAACCAGCAAATGAATCATCGAATCAGTTGATCACTCAAATGAAACCGAATGCCTAGTCAACACTTTCGATGAATTTCATCCGCCTCTTTAACCCCCGAAACTATGACCCCTCGGAACTCCCAGCACAACATTATTATACTGGTTCTGGCTTGGTTCGGGTTGATTTTGCCGCGTTGTTAAACAAAATCGAAAAACTCATAAAACTCAAATGTGGCAACTGTTTGCATTTCGCACACAAACACGAGATCGTCTTACTCGAAACTACGTGTGGCTTGTGGGATCGCATTACCCCGGGGAGGATTGGAACGAGGTACTCCATATCTTAACAAGTCAATCATGCGTTAAATGCCAAAGCGCAAACCATACTTATGTATTTGTTAACAAGAGTTCAATAGCAGCAGTAATATAAAATTTGATTACTCGACTTTGAACTTGAGGAAGTGGTTTGTTTCTTTGTTTTGATTTTGCGGGGTAATTCAAAGAACACTTAAATTTTATGGGAATTTAAATGGGAATGGAAATGGGAATGGGAATTTCGTTGACCAATGCATTACCCCATTGGAAATCAATATGGTTTAAAATAGAGCTAAAAATATTCCCTTTAAGAAATAAAATCAACCAAGTACGGTCTAATTTGGGGAACAAATTAATGTCCCAAGAGGTTAAACAACTGGTATAACAAATGTTTTGTTGCGACATACCCGAAACGATACAAAAACTCTTATCGGTTTCCCTATACACACTTTGCTGACATTTAATTGGAATAAAATTGTCGCTTTACGTCATGAATGCTTTCTTTTGGAGCATAATGCTTAGGGCTGGGTGGTATCTTATCGGATCCATCGAAATCACAGACAGCCAAACACAAACGTTTCCCTTCTCTGGCCTGTTAATTGTGCATGTTGGGGGGCATTATCTCCCTTTCTCCCGATTTTCCAATTCCCCGATTCCCAGTGCCCCATTTCGCCTATAGGAGCTTCTCACCTATAGGAGCTGCAATTGAATTCATTTCGTTGGCTGTCTGCAACGGCGAGTGTGTCATATTTAATGATAACCCATTTCCGCCGCCCCTCTGCCAGGGCATCGAAAAAAGGGGTACTATGTATGTGGGTTATGTAAACAACTTCTGGTCATGCTTACAAGTGAATTTCTTTCAGTTGGCCCAGACAAAGATGCCCAAACCGCGATAGCCGGCCTCGAATCCCTTTTCACGCACTTTTCACTTTCGAGAGGGTCCGAAACTGTGTCGAGTCATTCATTAATAACCGCCATATGTCAGGGATCTGTCTGCAGCTTTTTTGCATCTTCTTTGCATTTAACCGGCTTGCAGCTTAATTCCTCGCTGACCCAGTTCACTTGGCTCCCCTTTAAGGAGGAAGTTCCCGGACACGGACACTTTTTGCATTAATGATCCAAGAAGTTGTCAGCAAAGTCAAAACACATGGTTGGCATCAGGAGTTTTTGGTTTTTAGGTCAACGAAACATGTGTAAAATCAAAGAGACAATTTTACAAGACCACTAAAGTGATGTCACATTAAGGCCTGGGGGTTTTTTATCGTGTTAGAGTTTTAATTGGCCCTCACTTAAGTGTTTATGTCGGTTTTTTGCTCTTTTTTTTAAGCGAGCACTTCCCACTCTTTACTTTTCTGTGTACTTGTGTTTTGCAAAGGCAGCCAAAATGTCTGGCTTTAACAATAACAAATGGTGAACCCAGCCAGCATTGTCAATTGCTGAATGTTTACAGAAGCGAGAGTGGGAAAGCCAATCGAATGGCCAGAGTTTAGTGAACTCGGGCCAGAACGTGTCGAGGAACTTCAATGGAGCTGGACGCTTCTGCTGCTTTTATTTTCTCCCATTTTCCATTTCCATTTTGCATGCCTCTAATGAACCGTTCAGCGTTTTTGAACGGGGCGGGGGCACCGATTAAAGGGCGTGCCGGCGAGCTGGGGAGCTGGGGAGCCAGGAAAATTCTGCGGAAACGTCAGCTCGTCCATACATAACTCTGGAAAACTCCAATTGGTAATGTTGCATGTGCCGAGGTAATAAACAATTCATTTGTTGTCGCATCAAAAAAGAAAACTCTCATCCAGTGTAATTGGAAATGCCACGAAATCTCGCATCCACAATGTTTATTTGACGTCTGTCTTTGTGGGCATTAGCTTTGACGCCTCGATAAAATTGTTTACTTCTGGTCGAGCTTGACCCAATGCGTTTTCTTTGATGAAAGCCGCTTTCAAAATATATTCCACTGAATTGAAGACAGTTTTCGGGAAAAGTGAGGCTGATTTTAGATGATCCATCCAAATGGTTGTGCTTTCATTTAGGATATTAGCATAGCATAGCCACCGTGAAAGCTGATCCCATATTAATATTCAATATTTTCCAGTTGCAAACTGGTAAAACAAAAACGCAATCTGTTAATGAAGTTGCTCAGACAATGCAGTTAATTATGCGCCGTCTGGATGTCAAGTTCCAGATGTGTGGCTGGTGGAGTTGGATCCCTTTGGGTCACGTTTCCGGTGCAGAGCAGAAAGAAATAAAGAAACCGAAAAAAACCAGTCTACTATTTGCAGTTACCCAACGGTAGCCAGAATGGAGGGGGTCATAATTATAATTGTGTGCCTTCGTCACGGGTGGAGATTCAAAGGGGTCGTATTTACACTTGAGGTAGCTATCCCCTTGGATACAAAAAGCAACACATTGTATCAGCATGGTAGCATGGTAGCGGACAAAACACTCAGACATCCGACAGAACTTGCCACCTCTGCACCTCCGAGATACAGATGCTGATGACAGCAGAAGAGACTGAGATTTTTGGGATGGGGAGGCAAATGACAACATTTGGAATCCAAATATCTCGACTGCGACAAACAAGCCTTGGGATTTAAATGTTTTTCGACTTTTGGGTGTTGTGATTTATCATTAACTGCCGTTGACACCCAGACTTCTCTGTTTCTGTTACCAACAGTAGGCGTGGCAGAGCACATTGGCCATGCCACTTCATGGGCCATGAGTCGTGCAACTCGAAATGCAATTCGTTTCACTCCACCAATTACCATAAGATAACCATTATGCGAAGCAAAACGAACAATTTTGCATGCCCAGATCAAGTGGCTTTTGACCAAAAAAGGAAAATATGAAAACATATTCGAGATTAAATCTTTAAAGAATATGTTTCACTCGACATTAATAAAAGACTTAATGTTTTGGGTTTGTCATGGATATTCACAATTCTGCAAACACTTGAAAGGTGTTTAGGAATGACAAACTAGTTTTGTGGTAATAAAAGATCTAATCTCTCGGATACCATCCCAAAATCTCTGATCTAAATTCCAATCACATGTTGACGAAAGCTTTGCCCAATGACTTATTTGCTTGCACCTCCTTCAATATGCCAGACACAGCCATCGGTAGCTGAAAAATGACAAATTAAAACACTCTAACCTGACACCAAAATTCGAAACTAGCTGTGCAGTTTTCGAGTGCGGCTAATTTGTAAATTAAATTAGCGCTCATTCCCATTGGCAAGTGGCGAATGACGCCACTCGGCAACAAAGCAGCCGTCAGTATTTCAGACAGTCATAAACCTCACACAACCCAATTTTAATTAGCTGGGCAAACCACGAGATACAAAACCCGAAAAGCCGCTCATGCATCTTGCCAAAAGCTAGTTGTGGGTGGGGAGTTGGGGAAACATTTTGCATGTCGGACAAACCTTCACGGAATACCATAAAAACTGGACGATGGAAACCCACACGATGGAAAAAATCCACGTAGCACAAAGTAAATGGGTTTCTACCTGAGGCGCTCAGGGGAAGAATAGTTTTGGTTGAATAAACTTTTTGAACAGAAAACTTCCAAAAAAGAAATAAAAGACTTTTCTGTATGCACGGCCGTGGGTTAGACTGAATTTTTTATAGAGGCAAGTGGCTCTAAAAACACATACGACGGCTTGTCAAAAAAGCTCCAAGCAAGTTGGTGACTTAATTATCTACGACACGAAATCGTAAAACACATTGTACAAATGTCTCAATTTTTATACAATTTTTCAAAAATGATAAGCAGCAACATTGCGTTTTTTTCTACAAGTATTTCAGTTTTGATTGGAATATGGCGTGCAACAAACTTGATGAGTTTCTGATTTTACGAGTAAATGGGTTGGCAGTTTTGTAATAAGTCGTTTAAGCGCTTTACAATTTGTCGCACTTTGTCCAGTCAGCTGAAATACACCCATTCATAAAATTAAAATCAACAAAAGCCCAATAAAATGAAAAAGAAAATGTAATCGATGAATGAAAATATACAGAAAGAGGTAGGCCTTCAGTACTTGAATTATTGGACAGTATTAAAGTTATTGGCAATTGTTCTGCCTCCAAGTTTGAATAGAATTAATACTACTTAATATGCCACAATCATCTTTGACTATCCAACTCTTATCAAAAGTGAAATATCTGATTGGCCACTCCCGCTTTCCATCATCGTTGGCACGCCCTTGAAACGCCCCAATATCGGGTCATTAAATAAATTGGCACGTTTGCTGCCCAGCACTTGTGTAATGGCCATAAACCATATTTTAGTATAATTAAATATTGTTTCATTTTTCTCACTTGGCCTTGATAGGCATTAAAATGTCACCATATTTAACCCATCATTAGTTCGTTACATATAAATTATGCATATAAATTAATGTTTACTTTGGTTCAGGAAATATTAGCTCACATTGTGAACTTGACGCTTTCGTGAATTGTTTTGTTTTTCCAAGACCTGTTTTTTTATGAAGCTCATTTAATCGGTCGCATTTTTGGCAGTTGGCCAAATTATTTTGCTCTCGTTTTCGTTGGCCTGGCACTGACATTGTCACGCCTTCTCGCCTTCTCGGCGAAAGTATTTTTAAAAACATTTTATTTATAATTGCCTGTCAGAAATATGTGCTAAAAGTTTCTCAAAAACTCATACATTAGCTTAGGATCTAAAGAAATTGCCGGCTAATATGACTACAGTTTCCACGAAAAAGATTCGTAAGTGGCTTATACGAGTTCTTAAGATCGCGGTGGATGAGTGTCCGATGTGTGGGCTTATCCAGGCTTTTTGATCCACCAGAAAGACCAGTACTTGTGGCATTGGAGCGTGTGTGATTTATCGCTGCCATTTTTTCGCTGCCACCGAGAAGCAGCTAATTTCAGTTTAATGAAGCCCGCAACACCTCAAAAAGAAAAATACAACAAGAAATCCGCTTCCACGGACTCAGCCTGAGGGCTTGTCAGTGTCCAATCTTCGGAACAGCCTACGCCACCACAAGGTCCGTTTTTATTATGTAAATTGATTAATTGCGACGTGGATTTCTTTTTTATATTTCAGTTAATTCTTATTTGCCAATCTAGAGCTGGCCTACGGGTGCCAATTATGAGAATTCGGAGTAATCCAATTATGGTATGTGTGGGTGGCGAGCTTTGCCGAGATCACAACGGAGATACTTCCCATAAATCGGCAGTCAACTCCACCCAACAGTCGTACAATGGCCGATAAGAATCTGTTCCGCATTATGACAAATGTTTCGCCGCGTCCAAGACCCGACTTTATGCAGCTCAGGTGCCAGGGGCACCACAATTTATCTAACCATTAGGAGGCAATCTATGGGCTTCAGATACGTGCTGCCGGAGGTAGAGTTAAACTGACGGATAGCATCTTTCGCCTTCAACGCCGTTTACTTTGATGCATTTCCAATGCGCAATCCACAATGACGGTGGCTCAGTCACGAGCTGCCTCTGGTCTTTTGTGTGCTGGCCGTTTCTTTCAGGCTTAATTTTAGCTAATTTTGTTAAAAGTCTAAAAAGTAAAGGAGAACCCCAACACAAATTTTGCATGCCTTGCCTGAAATCTACACCGAAAATCACTTAGCCCCATTTTATGTGACCGGCCATTAAAATAAATTATTTAATTTTATTATTGCAGATAAAACTGCGAAGTAATGAGCCAAAAAAAACTAAAAGTTTGACAGGCGGTTAGTCTTAGTCAAGATAAAGCCAACAAAAATGAGTAAGCTTCCAATTGGTGGCTAAAAATTGACATTGGCATAAATCACTTCCTCAACAAGATAAGATATTATATAAGCTCAAAATTCGATTCGCGATTGTTGCTAAAAATTGGCAAACATGGCTGCGCATGCGCATAGCTTTTGCTCAGCTTCTGCTGAGTAATAGACAAATTTGCATTCCCCTATATGTGCAATTTTCATTAGATGCAGCATTTTCATTGGACATCGCGTTCATAGAATGAAATGAAACGCCTTAGATGAAATATGTCAACAGCAATTGGCGCTACTGCAAATTGATTTCAATTGTATGCACAAGAGCGCCACGAGCTGACGTCATTGTTTCCATGATTGCGTTGAAATTTTGTTGTTTTCTGGTCAAGTCGGTAGTCGTTCAGGGCCAAACCGGCAAGACGCCAATGCAAATAAACACACCGGCCTGCGAATTGCCAATGCAAAGAATTCGTGGGCAGTTTCTGGGCAGAGTCGGAGCCAAAAACAATTTAAATGCAAATCACGTGTTCTTCTTAATGGACCCGATGGACGAGTTACACCAAACATAAATTTATTTTATAAACTTTAAATGGAAAATATTTCATTTAGTAACAGTAAAGTTTGTTGACAGAAATCGGCTCTCTAATAATATGCATTTTGAACAGTGCATTCTCAGTGATTGCGGCATGAACTTGGACCACAGATGGAATTGGAAAATATTTCTAGACGGCAATGAATATTGACATTTCAGGGAAAGGCGGCCACTAGGTGAAAACATAAATGATGGAGAGGTTGCATCAACAAATTGTTTATATTGGACGTTCGGAAATTGTCCAAATAACCCTTGAACACTCATTCCTGAAATATCGAATTTCTATTTGAATTCCGACATTGAATTCCATGAGTATTGAGCAACTTCAGATGTATTTTCCATGTCGTGTAATTGAACACCTTAGCAAATGAGATACTTAAACGATTTGAAAATCTAATCCCATGGCAAAGCAGTCAGACAGCAATTTAAACTTGTTTTAGCTCACTTTATATCTTTTTATATCTGTCATAAGCAAGAGGTGTTTGGCTTAACGCGTTTATTTGGGCTTCTTCACGAGGTTTATGCAAATTATGATAGCTTATCATGTCACAATATGTAAATGGTCCCGTTCTTGTCCACACATTCTGCCAGAGGTCAAGTTGAAGACCAAACAAATGGATTAACAATTCACCAGACGTTTTTCAGACACTCTACAAAGCACTTCATGTGAGATGTTTTGTCAGGATAGATTTGAAATACTTATTACCCTTTCTTGAGGGCATTTGCAGACATTGCTGCCAACTGTTGGCTATAAATTTTGTGCCCTGGTAT
Source organism: Drosophila vallismaia (assembly GCA_035047325.1). Lineage (NCBI taxonomy): Eukaryota > Metazoa > Arthropoda > Insecta > Diptera > Drosophilidae > Drosophila > Drosophila vallismaia. The sequence continues at coordinate 12,214,497 of JAWNPU010000073.1, forward strand.
TCATTCATGGTGTTGTCGTCATCAAATGAGTTGTAGTTTAAAGCTTACATACTACAAACTACATGGCCCTACACATGTTTCTATCAAATTCACAGTTCAAAGCACCCGCAAGGTTGCAAGGTCAATGTAAAATCGAATGTGTTTTTAAGAAGATAAATACATATAAAATATACTGAAATAAACAATGTCTCATTTTCGTAATAAGAACACAAATTACTCATTGACTTAAGGACAAATCCCTCCCTAGTGGGAGTTTGCAGACAATTTTTAAACACCTGAAAGTTCAATGTTAAAGCGTCCAACCATATCAGTTTAATTCGATGTTTAATTTTCGAAACGAACACTATTATTATGTTTGTTTTTGATAATTCTTTAACGATGAAAATAGTTTAATTACAATTTAATGGCGTACTCAGCTGTATCTATTAAATTGTCTGCGCAACTGTGAAGTTTGTTTACGGTCAGACTTTTAAATTAAATAAACATAAATCTGGACTGCCATGATGCGAAATTCGCTCGAATCACATTAGAGATCTTCCTAATCTCCAAGAGCTCATAAAACATAAGAAAGCGAAACCGCATTGTACGATGCCAAGGCCATGGACCACAAGAAGATCTATAGGTCTCTGCCTGGCGCATTGGTTTCCAGGAATCAAATTCGAAATCTTGTCTTGGGTTGCCAATTTATATTCGCTTCGGTTTTGTTTTGGATGAAAACTGGTTATTATACTGATCCTTAAATAAAAACGAAGGCGCATCAGATGACATCATCAGGTTGCAGAAAGAAAACATACATATATATTTTTTGCTGAGGCAACTTTGAGATGCCCGTGAAAGACGTGACCGAGTTGCAGTTTTGACGCCACATACTTGAAGACGCCGCTCAAGGAACTCTGTCCGACTGCAAGCCGATAATTTATGACAGTTTTTGCCTTCTCCCAAATGAATATTAATTGAAATCCCCAATGGGCCAGTCTGACAGACAGTTTTGCCTTTTGTGGAACACAGTTGTCAGCATGCTGACTACTTTACGGTTTGTTTTTTAGTTTCCGAGATCTTTTTGCATACTGATACCCAGAATCCAATATGAGAGGCATGGCCAATTTGGTCCGTGATTTACATTCGTTAATCCTCTTATGTAAATAAAATAGGACAGAAATAGAAACAGAAAGAACTATCAAGACGACATTAGCTATATGGCGTCATAGATACAAAGTCACCGACCGATTCCTCCTAGAAGGAAGGGGATTCACTTGTACGTATGTGGGCGGGGTAAACCGGATTGTATCTCATGGATGGCAAACCTAGTCAAGATACTTGTTGAGATCTCTCGGTCTGGGTCTCTAATTGGGCGTCACAAAGTTGATGGCCCTTTTGCTATGCCCACTAGCCGTGGATTATAATTGAGTGTTCGGTATGAGAACGTTGGTGGATTATGTAATTAAATCGAAAATGTTTCAATTTACCTGGACTTTCCACACCCATTATGGCATCAGAATCCTCTGCACGGGGGATAGCGATTTTCAAAATAAATTGGTTTAATTCAGGTTAGTGATTTGCCGTGACTCAGCCAGGTAACGTAATTGTCTATTTCTATTAACAAAAATGTTTGCCAAAATATACAAAAAATACAAGCAGCTATCTAGATGCATTGCCTCATTGCTCTGACTAATGGTAAGTGAAGTGTCTGTTTGAATTTGAATAATTCGCATTTGCATTTGCATTGCTAATAAATTGCAAATTTTTGTGTCTCTGTGCAGATTCCTTCTCCATCCTCCCCCTTCCGGTACACACAATTTGAGAAACACTATTTCAAAGTCAAATATTTTGGTCGAACATATGTCAGTATTTTGTTGAATGAACTCTGCATTGTGTGAGAAATATTTTTAGCTATTGTAGGTGATGCTGATCGTACAAAGCCGCACAATGAATGAGAAAATATTCTTATTTATTGTGGCAACCGTCATGATGTAAGTCATCTATATATTGTCCATGTATCCTATATATGTACTAGAGGTGGCTATGAATAATTAGCTGATGAAATAACAGCTTCTAAGTAATTAAAATAACTTGCTCCCGCAAATGAAATAAGCGAAATTTGGCAAAAAAAAAGTGTAAGCTCTCATTTAAATAATTCGAACAAAACAAAAGTTTAAAAGCTGCGAATTGGTTTAATAAACTTTTGTATTTATGGGTTAACAACAAGTGGCCCATATGCACTGTAATTATAAATATACCTGGTCTCTAGCTATGAATAATTAGCTGATGAAATAAAAATTACTTTTCTATTGAAAATTGTAAGAGCTAAAAACAGAAAAGGTGCGCGAATATAAAAATTTACAACATTATGTGCCATGCTATTGAAATAAAAATTGCAGTTGGCTCAAAGCTAGAAAAATTGCATCAAAGAAAAGGCATTCGGTGGATAAAGTCGTTTCATTTCAAGGGGCACAAACATACTTGGTATTGGACTTGTTGCAACTCACCTTCGTTGACGTAACCGCCCTCCATGGTGCCAAAGGTGTACACCTCGCCGCGGTTCCCGTTGCCGGTTGCTCTGCCCTGGAACACTTTGGCCGCGACCTACGTCTATGTTGCCTCAAAAATCGGGGAATCGGAGACCCGATCCGCGGGACGATGGAACGATGGGGGGATTATGGCCCGGTTATGGGGGTCTGGCCAATGCACTCGACACCTCAACTGAATCGAAATCCCAAATTCGAATGTGTTGCAATGCGTACGGAGCAGCGTTGTTGGTTCCGTGTTTCGTGTTCCGCGTTCTTCGATTCCTATTTATTTTTATGCCAAGTATTGTGTTGTCTGGCTATTTATTAGAATTTATCTGGCGATTGCACCACCAGCTGAATCGGCGGTGCTTTCCAAATATTGCTGCAAATGGAGAATATTTTCGCGGGACGACGACGGGGTGGGTACTCTGAGGATCTTGGCCTCAAAGATCTATGGCGTGCAAGTGGCTGTGTGGCTGTGTGGCATCGTGGGGATCTGCCCGGTGAATGCAATAAACAAACAGCTTCGTCCCACTGTCCCACCAAGTGCGGAAATGTGCACCGCAAGCAATCTATCTGGATGTTGTATCTTCAGGTCCAGCTCCAGCTACAGCTCCGACTTCAAAGTTGGCGTTTGCGTTTGCGTTTGGGAAGATTTCATTAGAATTTGCATGGGTCCGTGGCTGGTCTTTGCTCTGTGGTTTCGGGTTTGGCCTCTAGTGTCCTCCTAATACTTTTGGTTGGCTGATGTTTGCTTCTTTGGCCTGCAAATGGAAGGGGAAAAATCAAGCATAAGTCGATGTTCTTCATCAAATCGGGCAAAGATAAATGTTGACCTCAAGTCAGCCCGGGGTTATGGAGAGTAAATCACATCAAATAAATGAAATCATTGAGGCGTGGAACCGAAACCTCTGACTTCTAACTCTGACCCTACAAAATAGACATTCTCCTTGACATTCGGTATGTACCGAACTGCACTGAGATAAATTCCATCTGCTAAGATCCGTCATTTCTGCGGCGTTTTTATTGCTTTAAAAATAGCCAGGAAAATCATTTCGGTTTGGAACATTTAGTTCCTTCATTTCCGTTTCGCTTTTCGCTCAATTACCCGTCCTCCAACCAGTTGTCTTGGAATTTAGCGAGTATGCACGCTTGACGCCCACTGCTATATGGATTCACTTTTGCTTTTTTTCATTGTCTCTTTTTTTGCCCCGAAAAAATAACAAAACAAAAATTCGGTCTCATAAAATTCACCATTGGCCAGGCGCACAAAAACTCATGATGTCACTTTGTCAATGTTTGTGCCGTAAATTGAAAACTAATTTATAATGCAAATACGAACTGGCAAGAATAAACAAGAAAAGGAATCCAAATTTGTTTATCGAAAGCTTGAATGCAATCGCATGTTGTTGTTAGCATAGATCGTTTATTTTGTCAGTGATTAAGCAGCAAGTTCAATGTCAGACCGGAGAGCCAGACCGGAGTGGGGTCGGTTTTCGATCGGTCAAAGTCTTACTTTTTGGATATCCAAGCGAAATGGTCGAATAATCGTAAACCAAAGGAAACAAAGTCGAACCGCACCCGATTAAAGCTCGCCGCGAACTGCAGAGGAACGAGTGCCGGAACCGAAACGGCCACAATCAAAATGCTTTACCAAAAAAAGACAAAGAATAAAAAGAAATAAAAGATATTAAGTAATAAAAAAACATGGAGAGAGGGACAAGATGCCACAATTGTCACGACGAAGGGCCATCAAAAGAAATGGTCTGCGTTGTCGTCAATGGATTCATACTTGACATTCGATTAAGCGCCAAGAACGGGCAATCCCATAACTTGGGGCCAATTCTAAGATGCCAAAAAAAGAGAAAGAGCTACGAAGCTCGCGTACTTTCAGTTTTTGGACCGCTCGGTTAGATCAATTTGATCGGCGGAACGAATTTTAATTGAAGCCCCAGACCTCGATGGTTATTCAGGGGAATGGGAAGCCCGAGAGACTACATGAGACTCGGAGATCTGTCTGCCTGGGAGTCTCTAACAAGTCGCATAATTAAACTGGCGTTTGATTAATAATCATTGAACCCAACATGACCCGCACTTCCCAAAACACCCCACCTCTAATACAGAACCAGAAAAATAACCCATTCGCATTGGCTTTTGTGGTTTGTTGTAACAATTAGGCAGGCCATTATGCATTTTAAATCGACTTTTATTGAGTTAAATCTGTGAAAAGCCTTCGCCAGTCCTCGCCCTTAGATTATAAATTGGATCAATTGATTTTCAATACATTTATTGCTTAACGAGTGTAAATATTGAGCGTTAAGGACACTGGGAGTGGACCCTTCTGTGATGCATCCAAATTGTTCTTAATTCCCTTCCAGTGCCATCAATCAAAACTACAAAATGTGGGGAAAGCAACTGGCTTGGAGTGTCAAGTTAATTGCTAAACGCAAGTTGGTAATTACACTATGTAATTGTCATGGCTGACGGTGCCCGATGCCCGATGCCTGATGCCCTTGTTGGAGTCGGAGCCATTCTTCTCCTCCCAATTTGTCGGGTGACAATGACATGGGTTGGCTCTGGAGTTGGGGTTACAAGAGTAACATTGACCCCACATCACGGCTGACAACATTACATTTAAATCCGCACAAATTTTGGGAAAAAAAAATTGCCCACTTCACTTTTTTAAAATTTAGGGGGAAATGAAGAAGCTTTTTGCTAATAGGTTCCCAGAATTCATGATGGTTCTACATCAACAAGCCAGGCTTTGACATAAACTTGAGCGTAAAGCCGCAGCTTCGTAAATTTCTAGTCCATTGAGACAGCCAAGAGATAAATTTTAGGCTTCTGTCAATTGTTTCTGTGGCAGGTTAACAGACGAAAATTAGCAATGCAAATTATTACTCATGCCAGACTTGAGCACTTAATAATTTATCTCTCTTTATGGCATTGCAATTACCGTTTTGTCACTATTATTATTTGAGAGCGCTACAAACGCCCACTAATTGCGCGCCCTGCACTTGCCAGTATGAGTGCAACATTACGTATACGCCCGAGTCTACGGCTGATGACGGATCATTGGCTTGAAGCAAACCGAAAACCCAATTAAGAGAGACCACAAACCAAACAATGGAATTGAGCTGCTAGGCAGCTATAGCAGGCAGAAACCCAAGGGGATATGTCAAAATTAATAGCACTAGTTTTTGTTTTGTTTTTATTCTGTTTTGTTCTGAAACCGGCGACGTCATCGATGTCACTTTTCGACGGTGCTTCTGTGCTTTCGACGAATAATATAAATAAGTAATTTACTCACAGCCCCAAACGCCGCAACAACAATGGTCCAGAGTATCTGCGTGTATTTTCAGTTCTCTTTTGTCAGGCGAATATATTCATAGATATTATTGAAAGTAAATAACGAAACTGGGTCAGCGCCACAGCATCACGGTGGCAGTAGCTATGGCAAAATTATTTCACCAAACCAATCACTCATATTTTGTAGAAGAGAAAAAACAATTAAAAAATAAAAGAAATAAACGCGAGAAACGTCAAAGGTGGACCCGACACCGCCAATACTCGTACGCGGCTGGCGCCAAATCTCTAATAAGCAATATTGGATCACGTGTCGTATACTTAACATGGGCATCTACATATTTTACGAGCGCTCATAAAATTTCAATTACACCAAAAACTGCCTCTGAGTCATGCCAAGTTCATCGCACTTTTATTCAATTGAAAAAAATTATGATAGCTCATTCATAAAAATGTGCCAAATTCCATAAAAAAAAGAATTACATGTTCAGAACCAGGCACTTCCTAAGAAAAATAATCAAATACGAGATGAAAATTTGCAGATACTTTTTGGCCCTCACCGATATAATGATTAATTCCCTTAGCCAAAAATTTAAATAAATATTTCCTCTGTGGAAATCTTGCTTTGTTTCGTTTATCAAAGAAATTAAAATGATTTTTTATGAAGAAATTCAAAATCACCAAAAAGTGTTTTATTTTCTCACCAAAACTATGTGGTATGGCATTTTAATTAAACAAACATTTGCACATTTTGTGATCGAGAAAATTAGCAAATAAAAATGTTTAGCACTTCTTCCTAACTTGGCAGAGGCGTTACCTTCTTACCAAAAATGCCACATGTTGGCCTTCAATTATAAAATCTAATTTAATGTCCGTTTATTTGTTCAGAATATTTTCTACATTTTTCCCATACTTTCATATGTTATATTTTCGCTATTTTAGTTGGCTATTTTTATAGGTGATGCCGTGTGCTTGGCCATCCAAAGTGGCCACTGGCCAGGCCAGGCAACCTGCCATTGCCACTATCGAAGGTGCAGTAAATCATCCGAATTTGTTTCCATATCTTTTTTATTTCCCTCGAATTGTCTTTGGCTCGTATTTATCACACGAGCGTGCGGTGCGCTCCAATTTCCAATCGAAAAAAGTCAATGGGAGAACGACTGCCGTGTCAAGAGAAGCGGTGACATTCATCGTTGTCACTTGTGGGTGGGGGCGGTTTAATTTTTACCCACCGAGCCGGTCATTAGTTTTTTTTCTGTTTACGACGAGTATTTTTTCGGGGACAAGTGACGTAACCGGACCGCCGGACTCGCGGTACTATTTCAAGGTTGTTGGAGCTTTTGGTCTCCCGAGTCCAAGTCGATTCCTCAATTGGAATGAGTTGCACTCGATTTTGTAATGGGAAATGAATTGGTTATTGATATTGATATTGGTTCTATTGGTTGACAACTTCTGTTGGTTTTGCTTAATTTCCTTGTTGACTATCCTCTGAGATCATTTTCGCGGAATAGGTATTATCTCTGCTATCTCTCACCTCAAACAATTACATGATACAACATAAAATATTTAATTTAGGCGATAAACTTAAGAGCACACAATCTAATAAATTGCGATGTCCCACGTCCCCGCACCGATAAGGTTTTCACGCTCAAATGTTGATGTCACGGCTCTGCTGCTCTAAGCCTAAATATTCCCTTTTACTTCTGGGTTCTCCCCGTATTATGCCATAAAGACAACAAATTCTGTCCCCCTATCTTGACGGTGCAAACTTGAGCTGGAAATATGTAGCTTTTCCTCTGCATTGCGTGACTAGACCGGCTAGCTAGATAGCTGGTTAGGTGAAACACACCCACTACCGACTGCAACGCACTGTTGTCATATTTCCAAGACACGCATCAAAATTTAACGCCATTGCATGTCGCCGTTTGACCCACCTGACAGTGGATGGGATTTTGGACGATGGTGTGGTGCTGCAATTTTCGGAGTGTCGGAAGAAGGGAATCCCCATGCCACATAACCTTTCCACGTATGGTTTGTCGAAATTAGTTACGCCTCGAAAGCTGCGGCAGGTGGTTGTTGCTATTTTTGTTTCATTGCTGACTAAGTCAAATGAAAATGTCAACTACTTGTGACAGTCCGGGTTGTCAGTTTTTCGGTGGTAATGTCGCCTCATTTATGAAAAGTACACAGAAAGAAAACAATTTTTGTCAAACCTTTAGTACTGGAAAGTTTTTACAACTCCCACACATGAAATCCCTTAAATCTCTAGAGGGCCTTACTTTTTATCATATTTTTAGGTTATTCCTAAACTAATCAAAAGAGTTCTTTCTATTTTCCACATTATAATATGACTCTTTCCATTCAACCCCTCATTTATCTTTATTCACCCGCTGCACTTCTGTCAGAATTCCATTTGTCTTTTGCTTTCTGTTTAGTCATCTGTCAAATGCACTTCCTGACGTCATCGCACCATTAATATTTATAAATATTCAAAGCGCCTGGCCAAAGCCAGAGTAAATTAGGCAAAAAGTTTATCAGTCCGGTTAGCTTATCAATCATGTGAGGCACATGAATGAATTTTTCGTCCCCCTCTATATATACACCAACATTTTTTATATACTTAAACTTATTTGGTTGGAAACACTGCATTCTTGTATATAGAATTCTGATCTATTCATATTTACTTATAGCTTAATGCCAAACAACTGCCTTCTGGTTCTTCAAAAACGACGACAAGCATTTAACGCTCTTCTGACCTTGAAGGTGGAAACAAAAATTTCAAATTTTATGCGTTTTCTACCAGCTGCTCTTGTTTTTTCGTGTTTGTTTGATATTGCATATAGACTTGCTTATGAATATTGTGAATTTCTTGAATAAAAGCCAGGGAGAGAGTGAAACTGCCAAGGGGCAGAGAGACAATGAGGCAATGTCAAGCGGCTCAGGAAATTTTCACCCAACCGCCCCGAACATACAGCTGATGAGGTGGGCGAGGAATGTTTTGCCTCACTTTGCACTCGAAATAGTTTATTTTTCTTCTCTATTTTAAAATAGCAAGAATATATGAGAAATCTAATTGATTTGCGAATTGTATCAAACATTTTATTGTATTCTTTTTCCAATGTTTTCATTATTTAAAAACATTTTTCCCTCTGTAGCATTAAAATTGGTGTTGCTTCAAATAATTGTTGTTATTTTTTAATGTTGCTACTCTTATGCAGCGCCACAATTATCATTTGTTCTTATCAAATGACTCATGAAAGCAGCCACATTTTCGAGGGGCTAAAACTAGAAAAATAAACATTACGCGTCAATTGTGCAACAAACTGGCTATCAGCCGAGCCAGAGAAAATGTTATATTACAGAAAAAAACTGATAATACGACCTTTTCCAGTATCTGCGAAATTCTTCAGGTAAAGGGATACCATGCGATACCTTTAATGCTTCTCCTACCAAAAATCAAACAAGGTGCTAACAAACAACGGCGAAACCACATAAAGGTAAACCATATCCAGGGGGAAACCAACGAAAGCCAAAGGGAAACCACAAAACGCTGCAATCAACCAAAACTCCATGGGGGGTATAAGCGAAAATATGGGTTGGTCTGAAATTAGAGTTGAAAGAGGCCAGACGTAGCGTCTAAATGCAATTATGCAAATTCCCCCGTTGAAATGCAGCCATAGAAAGGCAAGGGGAGAATTAAATCACACAATAACAATCTAGAAAGGGTTAACAATATCATAAAAGAAATTTCATTTACCAAAACGAGTCACAATCGATGGGCAATTCAAATGATAAAATAAATGAAAAACACGCGCCAAAAGCGTACTCTTTATAATTGAATGTGAAATCAATGCCTCGGAGGGGATCTAAAAGTTGGAGGGTGGTTTTCTGGAAGGGTAACAATATGCCAAATAGGGAATTTGATCTTTTTTTTGCCCACTACCTGGCCACGGAGCTAAATGTGCAGCCGACGATGAGCTCATTTTCATTTTGGGTATGAAAATCAAATAACCAGATAAGACAGCCCCTCAAATCGGCTATTACAAAGGCCCGGATATACGTAGCTACACTGTAGTTATTTTTTTCTGTATATTTGGCACACTCCCCAACATTGTATGCTTCTTATCGCAGGACTTCTATCTAACGACAGCCTCGCATATGCTTATGTTGGCTGAAATCTGATAACCAGGCCGACAAAATCGTTCTACTGTTAAATTAAAACGAGTACAAAGCCGGCAAGGGGCACTCGCTAAGCATTACACACCTCCAATATAAGCTAGCCATAGAGTGTTCACTGTAGTTGATTACCGCCTGAATGGGCTGCATTGAAACTTAATTAATGGGAAAAATGCATCGAGCAGCCAAGAGGCAAAAACTAACAAAGGAAAAGAGAATTTATCGAGTGGATTGGGTGTAAATTTAGAATTAAAGCCAACTAACAGGAGCTTACCCAGGCTTATAGTTAATAATTGGAAGATTAATTGGATTATTTCATAATATTTTTAGTTGGAAACTCAGTCTAACACCCACGAATAGACCCCACATTGGAGTAGAAATTGCATTCATAGTTTTTGGTGGTGCAGGTCTCAACGCCCACACTACTAGAAGCCCCACGAAACCCACTCACGTGCCGGCTGCTGCCACTTGTTAGTTGCATTAGCCTGGTTGAATGGAAATTGAAAGGCATTGCTACAACTCGGAAAATGTTGCCGGTGCAGCAAGAGAGAATTTCACAGCTGTTTTGGGGAGCAACATGGGTGGGAGTGGGAGTGGGAGTGGGACTGGGAGTCGGCAGGAGGTGAAAAGTTCAAGCACTGCACCAAGCAGCGTCCTTGGGCTTTTCAGCTGCTGCGGAGCTGCAAACCGGCCGGGTTTCGACTCTCGGCATTGCATTCGTGTGAAGGACATTTCCTGCAAAATCGATAATTGCCTGAACGGATGCGAGGACATTGGGCGGATTGGGTGGAAGACTGGATTTTTGGGCAAGGAGGCGGCCCATTAAAATCGATTCGAAAACGATTGCTAAACTCACCTCAAGTTAAACAATTCTTCCACTTGTATGGCACAACGATTTTGAGTGGTTTCTCTTTTTGGTAATCAATTTTTTTTTTACTTTTGGCTTTAAAGCACTGCAGACGGGATATTTTTCAAGCTGTTTTCCGAAATTGAACAAGAAATATGAACTATTTTTTTGGCTGTTTACGAAACTTTACAACGCCCGTTACACTTTGATTGTTGATAGCGTGCTTGTATTTTTTTAGACAAGTATTTCTTTTTTTTATAAGTGCGTGTGTGTTTGGTTTTGATTAGAGCGAAGGGGAAACAAATGCAAATCGATGGAAACCGACTATATGTTGGCGTTTTATTTGTTGTTGTCTGACCGTCATGGGCAATGTCAGACATGCATATTTTATTTGTTGTAATTTTAGCTGCTTTTAAATTTAGCTTGCCGGTCGGTCTATTGTTTGACTCTCTACTGTTTTGCCTATGAAAGAAATTGAAATTTTAATATCATAGCGTCGGCACGTTGCGCCAGCCTGACTAACTAGTTTTCGTTCTAAATGGCAAACAAAACGCCCACTTTCAAAATCGCCCACTCAGTATGAAAATAAAACAAACGCAAACGCACACGCACCCACCAAACGACGATAACAAAACTTGCGTACTTTATCAAATAAACGTTATAACAATCGCTCAGTTGGCCAAAAACAAAAAAGCGTTAGCAAGCGGCCTGAACTTCGATTCGAATTCGTTATTCGTTTGGAGAGCCGCGCGTCTCCCACGACCGTGCGATTCGAATTGTTTTTGAATTTGAATTTGAATTTCAGTTCCACTGTGAGACCTTAACAGCTTTTAAACCTCCTCGCAGCCAACTTGTATGAGTTTGATGTTGTGGTTGCCACCAGTGATGCCGTTTTATACTATATAGTGAGAAATGTGTGTGTTATTGGCTACAAACAACCATTTCTACCAACTACAATTTTGGAAAAATCCCCAATCTTGAAGAACTAGGTTTGTGCTCTAACAGAGATACAAATTTAATAGAAAATATAATAATACCGGTAGCTAATAATATTACATTGATAATATACGAAATTCTCAATATTCTTTCTTATACTTTTTACCCAAATTCAATTAATAATCTTTATTTTGTTCCGTTTGTAACCAGCTGTTGGTAGTACAACTCAAGCATGTTGTATTGTTAACATGACCTCTTATCAGCAAAAGATAGTTTTAGTTTTAAAGATTATAGATAAAAAGATACATATTAACAAGCTATAGAAATAAAGACATTATCGGATTGAGCAAACACTGATGACAAACTCAGGACATTCCATATTTATACAACAATGATCTAAACAAGTGTTTCCTACCATTTTAATCATCAACGGTGACACAGCCACAGAATATCAATGAATGACTTCAAGTTGGTCTTAAGAATGACTCAAATTCAAAGAAATTTAAATATTTTTTAAATCGGAAATTACCAAAAGCTTATTAATAAGTGGAGAGTTTTTTGAAGGATTTCTTCCACACCCCAAACTAGCACTTGTCTCACCATTTCCTGTTCCTTTCCCAACCACTTAAGCGGTTCATCAATAACGTGACTGCACTGCCCTCAACTGGGCAATAAATAATTCAGAGTTAGTTGAAAAACCAATAAAATGTCCGCCAGAAACGAGTTCATATCCTGTGCCCTTAATTTGGCCGAAGGTTTTTAGGTGTAGTCCGAAAAAGCTCCATAACTCATTTGACGACGCGACCCCGAGAAGAACAGTGCCAATTAATTAATTCAAAAATTATGAAATGGAAAGCAAAAACTGAATCGGAAACGCAAAAGCACGCTGAGTTATGCTTGGCCAAAACACATTTCGCCCGCCTTTGAATTGTCCTTGCAGTCCTCGGTCCTCGTTTTGACGGCTTAGACGCTCGACCTAAATACTAGCCAACCACAAGCCAATGTGTGTGGGCCACGAAAATGCAAATTCTTGGAGTCCCAGGACCCAGGTCCCGGGGCCCGGGCCGGGATCTAGGACTAAAGCCAGTTGATCCAGTTAACCACTCCGTGTGGGAGTTGTCTCTATTGATTTAATTCCAGCCAGCCATCCGCCAGTGACGCAATTCGCGTGGAGTTGAACGCTCGGCCGACAAAAGTTCTTAGCGTCCCCAAGGGGTTGTTTTCAGCCACGTTCTTTTGGCTTTTGGCTACATGGGAATTTCTGGCAATGGAGGCGCCACAGTGACTGCGCATAGTTTTATGGTATCGTTCCTTTTTATGTCTTTTCCACGTTGTCATTGTTGTTAGGCTCGGGTAATTGATAGAAGCTCAGGATTGGGAGAAGGTAGTGCTGCAGCTGGATATCATGACCTAGACAATTTTTGTTCGGCTTAGATTTCTATCTCGGGGAAGGTCAATGCGGCGTATACTCGATGTGTAATGTGATAATACAAAATTAGATTGGCCCTCATTAGCATAGGCAACTATGACTAATAATGGCTTTGCATACGCCGAAAAAAGAAGGAATGGGAAAGTAAATTCATCATAATTATTAATGTCTCTTACCCGGCTTAGACGACATTGGCAATGACTCAGTTTCGATGACTGTTGACCACAAAAAATGACCAAAGCCCAACCGTAACCCTCGAATTTGTCCAGCTGGCTAATATTAGTCAACAACTTGGCAAGAAAATAAACAAAGCAGAGTTTGTTGTCTCCAAACAAGGCTTATTAGCTTTTGTGGCATGGACCAAGGAGGGAAAATGGAGTTGCAAGGTTAAAAGTTACGACGGAGTTTTCGCCGGCATTTCTAGCGGGATTCGAATCAAGTTCGACATTGTCATCTGTGTGTATATTTAGCGAGATATTTTCGAGCAAATATCGTTCATCAGTGCCAACTGAGTCAACACATGAGGTAATGCATGTTCCCAGCTCTAAATTTCTGAGCGGGAGCCGACTTCGACTATATCGGGGGACATGGAAAATCGCTTGTGTTAACAAGTGCGCTGTGCACTTGAAGTAATGCCCCCTATTCCCTACTCCGGGAGATAAGACAATTGGCCTTCTTTGTCCCACCGTCTTGACCCACTGACTGATTGCCTGAAAAATCGGGCAGAGATCGTACTGCGGTGCATTTAATCAGCAGTGGCTGAAGATGGGGAGCTCTTGCCACTCCACTTGGCACGCCATGGTGGCCGCTGCACTTCCTCAATGTGTCTCAAAACAAACATTGCCAATTGTGCCTGCAGGGCTCTTAAAGTTGCGAAAATTCCGCAGTTGTTCAGGCACCCACTCACAGCTCAAGTGGGCGTTCGAGAAGCAACTTATTGTTGCGAATTCTTCAATTAACTTCGATTGCTTTCTAGGAAAAGCCTTAAATACAGGAGTATATTTTGTCACCCGAAGATTGCCGAATTTTTATTGATCATAAAAATTAAAATCTTAATTGCCTACGATAAATGAAATTTGCAAATGTGCAGAGAAAAACTTTTTAAAAACAGACTGTGATCTAATCGTTTGAACAAATCATATTTTAAGTGGTAATAATTTATCTTCACTTACTCAAGCATTTAATTTTTAAGAAAGAAAGAACATGGCAGGAAAATATTTTACATAAGGGAATATTGAAATATAAGCTAGTATTTTTTAACAAAATGTTTTTATAATATGATTTATTTTCCCTCAAAACCGCTTAAAAACAAAGTATTCGTTGTAGACAACAATATTAAATAAGCCATCTTGCAGGTGTCAAAAGAGAAATATTTCAACTGCAATTTTAAGTTTACCAGTTAAAACAATATATCGTTAAAACAATAAATCAATAGTTTGTTTTTAAAGTTTAGTTCGAAGCTTAATTTTTTAAGGATGTGGATAAAACATTTTTCCAGTAAATACTTTCTGAATGGGCAGCACTGGTGCGTATTTAAAAACAGGGGGTTGCCGGACCGCCAAATACTAAGTCGGGAGGGAGTCAACGCTATAATAATATCGAATAATCGAATCACTTCCACCTCTAGGCAGCACCGCTGTTGACAGCATAGTTTTTTATCCCAATTTAACCATTGATAAATAAATATAACGCTATTCCTAGCTAAATCGCAAATATGGAGAGCAGCAACGACCTCACGGACGAGCTGATACGACGCCTGAGTGTGAGCGGAGTGCTAGGTGAGAGTCTCGAATCAAAGAATCCCAATTGGGGGCACCTGTTGTAGCACCAAAGCACTCCCATTCATTAAATTGTAAACAATTTGCAGAGGAGGTGATTCCCAATAACATGTTCGAGGAGACGCACATCTACGACGATAGCAACGACGTGGAAGCGGAGCCCGATGACATAATTATAGTCCACATGGACATCCGGGAACCACTCAGCACCCTTAAGTGAGTTTCCATATCCGTTGATTGAATTTAAAAACATTTTAAACGTTTACTCTACTTTCTCCTGATCAGGAAACTTGTTGAGCGAAAAATAGGGGTTGGCCTGAATTACTACTCCTTTTGGCTACAGGATGCGCAAGAGGTAAGTCTTGAAATACCCTTTTGAAGTTTCTAAACTAAACATTATGCTTTTAGCTGGAGCCGCACAAAAACCTGGTGGATCAGTGCGTCAAGGGAGAGGGCTTGGTGCAGATCAATGTACAAATACAAACCATACACAAACGCATCAACATTGCGGATGTCCTAAAGCCCACAGAAGCTGCTTTGGCTGCTCTGGCGACCGAGGAACCTGTGGGTCAACTTTCTCCCCCGGACACATCTAGCCTGAAGAGCTCCCCCAGCGAAAGTCCCATCAAAAAGCGGAGAATTTCCGAAGATGAGTTCATGGATTCAAGCAACGACGTGAAACCTGTCTTGAATTGGGTATTGGACAGCAAGTTTAAGCGGGAGCAAGCGCGCCTGAAGATTCCTGAGGCGGCCATCGAGTGGACACAGGGCCACGTGACCCACTGGCTGGAGTGGGCTGTGAAGCAGTTCGACCTTCGCGGCATCAACCTGAACGACTGGAAGATCAATGGCCAGGAACTGTGCGCCATGAGCCACGAGGAGTTCAGCAAAAAGCTGCCACGCGATCCTGGCAACGTGTTCTGGACGCATCTGCAGCTTCTCAAGGAGTGCAACTTTGTGTCCGTAGTTCATAAGCAAGTGGAGGAGCAACGGAAGCCGAAACAAGCTAAGTTTGGGGAAGGAACCTCCCTCGAACAGCGCATCATGCGGAAATCTCTTCAGAAGCCTGGCGAAGGTAACACCATCACCACGGCTGAAGGTGCTGCCTCACCCGGAAGTCCCACAAATTTTACCAGTATTGGATCGGGAAACAACGGACAGGTGCAGCTCTGGCAGTTTCTGCTGGAAATACTCACAGACTGCGAGCACACGGATATCATCGAGTGGGTGGGCACCGAGGGCGAGTTCAAACTGAGCGATCCAGATCGAGTGGCTCGTCTTTGGGGTGAGAAAAAAAACAAACCCGCCATGAACTACGAGAAGCTGTCAAGGGCACTACGCTACTATTACGATGGAGATATGATCTCCAAGGTGTCTGGCAAGAGATTCGCCTACAAATTCGACTGTGACTTAAAGCTACTTATTGGCTACGACGCTTGCGAGTTGTCCCGGCTGGTGAATGAGCGAAAGCGATCGCCGGAACGGAGGATATCCCAGGAGAACAAAAAGGAGGAGACGTGACATGGGGAGCTACTGGTTAAGGTGGAACCCGATATACTCTGGCAGTACGAGGAGCCTTAACGTTGGCTAACCTGGTCGAAAGACGGCGCCTGTTTAATGATACAAATTGTTACATACATTACACTCTTAAGGCACACTATTTTATTATCCATTTCGTATTCACTAAGCTTTATAATCTCTGTCTATTTAAGCTATAGCAATAAGTATCGCTTCTCTACAGCTAAACATCTTAATATTTATCTGGATAGTATCTCTATAGTGTTTATATTGAATATTGTTCGTTACATGATTGTTGCGATTTTTGTAAAATCCATAAAACTAAATTCATTTCCACTCGATTTCCATTTGCTTCCTCCTCGTTGGCGGCATCGTTTTGTGTTGATGGTTTTGTTTGTGATTTTACGTGACTAGTTTGCTTGCTTAACTGATCTAAACTAACTCTAAACGTGGGCATTTAGCGGCTCCAGCTAAATGGCGTCTCAGTTTGATCGTTCAAGATGATGATGGCCTGGCGGAATGTGCACGCAAATGCTCCTTTCCCGGCTGAACTGGCGCTAAAGGCGAACGCCTAGCGCCGTCAACCGGGATAATACTACTTTTGCATTAAGTTTGAGTTTGAGTTTGTGATGGGAAGTGCTCTGGCAGCACTACAACTCCGTGGTAATCTCATCCTGCGGTCGGAAGCCCAGCTTGTAGAACTCGTCCTCCAGCCAGAGCGAGCTGGCGTTGAGATCTGAGATGAGATTGCCGCTCTTCAGCGTGTTGAAGCTGCTGCCAAAAGGATCGGAAGCCCTTGGCTCCTCAAACTCGTGCAGGCTGATGAGGGACCCGAACAGATGCATTTTCTGCTGCGCCGACGCACTGCTACTCCGGTCTCCAGCCATCAGTTCGCCTACTCCCTGGGGCATCGCTGTTGGCGTCACCTGCTGCCGGAAGATGCTGGGCTGCTGCTGCTGATGTTTCTTCTTTGCAGGGGCGGCGTACAGGACCTCCTGGTGACCATTGCCGGCGTGCGACGCCTGGAAGAAGTCGATGAGCTGGCCCACCTGCGGCTTGTACCGCTCCAGGGCTTGCTCCGACCAAGCATGAAGTCGGGACCAGTCTGGTGGAGGAGCTGGTATCAGCTCCATTGGCCTGTTCAGCAGGATGAGCAGCTTGGCCAGGTCCCGGACAATGGGTCGATAGGAATTGGCAGCCGCTACCTCGCCAGAGAGATATAGCTTTCGGATCTGACGACGCGTGTCATTCAGCATTGCCAGGAAGTGCTCCGCATTCGGACGCATCTCGTTGAGTTGGCGCAGAAAATCAGCTCGGTCCATGGTATTTTCATTGATGAGTTTTTGCTTGACAGACTTCCGCCGTCGTTTCCTCTTCACCAACATCACGGCCACGGCTAGAAGGGAGAGGCAGACAAGGAAACCGCCCAGCAGTCCGGCAAGAGCAGCCATCAGTGGGCCGGAATATCCCGTGGGTACACACACGCGACCCATGAACTCCGTGTGGGCGGACCACTGATCCAAGTAGCCGGTGGGACACTGGTCGACGCATTGCCGGGTATCCGTGACCAGGTACATTGGGCACTTGATGCATCCCGCCTTGTTGCAGCGCAGGCAGTGGGAACTCGTGGACACTGGGCAGCCTGCAAGTAGAAAAGATGAAAACGGAATCGGGTTAGTCACTCTGTGGGTCACTCTGGCTCCCTCAATTAGCGCTGATCAACATAATTGCTCCCTCATTTGCATAGAAGCACTCAAGTCAGTGCACTCCCACGGTCCATGTTAAAAACTGGTAATTACGTCAAACGAAGAATAATTTTATTATTGGGCATTACAAAATATTATACTTGAGTTTATGCTAAATTCTAAGGTCATGTCGAAGAATGTAAAGTTTGATACCCCGAAAATAAACTGTCATCGTAATAATCTACATATTTCTTCAAAACCAACTACGAATTCAATTTATTCATGTAAACACGACGGTAATCTTTGTGGATCCAAATGGAAATGAACCCTAACTATGTTGTCAAGCTTTATTTGCTCTAAGTCTATGACATATCTTGAACAACTCTATTTGCCTCTACGCTGCAACTCTCAGGCCATTGTGATGACAAATTCAAGGTAATGCTAACAAAAAGTGTTTGACTT
This sequence comes from Drosophila vallismaia, assembly GCA_035047325.1. Lineage (NCBI taxonomy): Eukaryota > Metazoa > Arthropoda > Insecta > Diptera > Drosophilidae > Drosophila > Drosophila vallismaia. The sequence continues at coordinate 12,233,141 of JAWNPU010000073.1, forward strand.
TTGGCTGACCAAACAACATTAGCATATAGCCCGACCACCCCCTGGCGGCCTCCAAAAGTGTTGGACAAACAGTAACGGGCAGAGATACTCGTACATATTCTAGGAATAAGGCGGTCGCGACAACTGGGAGAGTTCAACATGGTCCAACACAAAGCCGACTCGGATTGGCTGGGGGCTAGGGCGTCGTCAAAGATCAAAAGCTTTTGGAGCCGCCGCCAGTTGTCAACAGACGAGACGCACAGAGACTCCCAAACAGGCCAGTAGTTCGCCAGTTGCCTTATCTCAGTCTGAGCCTGGCAGTTGGCCCATTTCTCTTGAACAAAGTTTTTGATTCCAGCCAGAAAGAGCGGGCAGCAGAAACAATAACATTGCTCCACGTACGTCTGCCTGTCGTCCTCTGGTCCTGTCCCTGGCCCTGTCTCTGTCCCTGGCCCATTGCAATGCACTTGGCGTCTGTTCAGGTGGCTCAGCATCGTCATCATCAATGGCATTAACTTGTTTATGCGCTAATCAGACACACACAGCCCCCAGGCGGGAGTTGGTTTTGCTTTGGTTTGGGTTTCGGTTTCGGGTTCGGTACCGGAGCTCCAGTTGGAAGTTGGCAGTCGGCGGCAGTTGGTAGTTGGCATCGAAGCCACGACCGCGCGATCACCTTGGCCCTGGCAATGGTCAATTCCCAGACTGGAGCGGATAATCAGATGTAATTCGTAATTGATATTGCCCAGTGCCCACTGCATTTGTCTGACTCTGTTTCTGTTTCAGTTTCTGATTCAGTTCGAGAGTCGTTCTGTGTATTCCTCGGTATTCCTTCGATCTCAGGGGGCTGGGCGTGCAGTTGATCAATGATAATTGGTTATTAAATGGAAGATTGCCTTTATTCCGCCTGTCAATGCTGTCTTCCACCTCAGATCTGGCGTCGGGCCTTCTTTATTTCTTTTTTATTCTTTTGGGTGATCATGTAAATGGCCTGGAATTGCAGACTGCCAGGATCTCAAGCGATATAAATAATGATATCGATTGGTCAGAGATAGAGCTCAATGATACATATAAGGCAAAACAATTTGTCCATTGCTATGAACTCGATTGGAATGAAATAAATGCATGGAGAAGATCATCTTGGCAGATCGGATCAGAGATTGAGCCAATTTGTTGCCCATCCTCTTGCCTTTTGCATTCATCAAAGATCAGATTGGATTAGAGACGAGAGACTCAATTCAGTCACAATCTTTGGGTCCAAGAATAGAAACCCTTTCACAAGCCCAATGACCACGCCCGAAACCTAAGTTTCTCTCCACCTGACGCCAAATGATTTACTAAATAAGAGGCTGTAGGCACAAAACCTGAAATAAAACTTGGATGACTACAACTATATTTACGGCAGCATCATTACCATCATCACCTTATGTGGGAAAGGCGGAGAACCAATAACCGCAAAAAATGTTTAAACTTTCTTCTGAAGAGCCAGGGAATCTGCAGAAGAGCTCTCAGATTGAAGCTCTTATTTGGTGCCAAGTATCTAGGCGTGTCAGATTCACAGTAAAAAAAAGGGGATAATCGACAAATTACTTTCACTCAAAACAAACAGAAACAGAGACCACGACAACGGCGACGGCAGCTAGGGCCATAAAAACGAAATAAAATGTTTATCGGACAATCACCATCAAATGAAACACGCATAAAGTTAATTCATTAGATCACTTTATAACTCGTATATCTAGATAATTGAGGGGACGCCCGGTACCGGGGTGGCTCTGTTGGGCCCCACAAAGGCCCAAGGTCGTTCCGAATCAGGGGGTTCGGCACATTTAGCTGACAAAATGTGGAGCTGTCGCTCGTACCGATTCGCTGATCGTCGATCGTTGATCGTCGCTCGTAAATTGTAATTTTCTGGCTCTATACACAAAGCCTGGTCATTGTCATGGGACTTTATTTATTTGCCAAGGAAAAGGGAGGGAGGTGGTGCCTCCAACCAAGGCAAGGCGAGGCAAACGCAAACACACTTGGCTCTTGTCTGTCAATTAGGCATTTGACATTTGCATAAATGTTTATGCAAAAAACAGCCAGCGACAAAGACCGAAAAAAGGCAAAAAGTAAACAAACAAAGATTCTATGCACTCGGCCAGAGTAAATAAATATTACGAAAAACAAATGACATACTTGGAGAGGAAGGAAGTCCAAGTCCAGTCCCCTTTGCCCCAAAACATTGCTATGAGCAAGCAATTTGTTGTCTTTTTTCGCCATCAGCAGTAATTCAATTTTTTTTATGTGAAGAAAGTCTTTTGGCAACAAAAAAAGTCCAAAAGGAGTCGAGAGGGAGGAAACAGGGCCAACACAAGCTGCGCATGCGCAAACGGCGTTTATTAAAATAACGGTACTTAAGTACGCCCTAAGCAAACTACATTCAACTCCAGTCCCCAACATGCAACTTCCACAAGAAAGAAAAATATATATATACGAGTAAAGGGGGCAAGCAACCGGAGCAAGCAAAATAATCGGGAATGGGCGGGTCCTGGGACAACGGGGAACAACCAAAAAACAACACAAAATTGACAGAGAAACGACTTTAATAAGCATTTTTGAGGGACTTCCCACAGACAGAAATAATAATAAAAAGACACTATACCAGTTTTTATAAAGAACTATTGATGGTTTTCTAAAGAAATTAAAATGCTAACCAAGCAAAAAGTTTTAAAGTATAAACCCAGAATGATCTTGAAACTTTTGATATAAGCCATAAAATTGGCAATACATCTGCACTTTTTTATTTAGATTTCACGATAATCATGGGATTGTAGTTCAACAATCACTGAATCAGCTTTTCCTAAACCTTAGCCTTTTACTTGACTTGCCCTGATCAATTCGAGTATCATGACCGCGCTCTACACACCCAAAGTTAGGTTCATGAACTCCATAAATTGCAGCTACTCATAAATATAAAACTCCTAAGGAGCGCCGATTCGATTCGAGCTCAGCCCTCAGCCCACCCTCCATCCTCAATCCTTCAATTGCGTTTTTAATTGCCAATACATTTCAAACACGTCAAATGACAATTTATTATGAATTATTATTTGCTGTGTTTATTGTTGTTCAGCCTGTCTCGAAATTATAGGGTTGAGATCTTTTCATTTCTTTAGATTTTGTTACGCCGTTTTGTGATAAATTGCCAAACCAAAATACACCAAACAATGCCCAGACTTTTTGCATTTTTTTGGTTTCAAACATCCGTTCGATTTTTGTCATGATTGTCACGATTTACTTGCTGGACAAGACAGACTTCGACTTTAAACTGAAACTCAGACCCAGACAGCAGACAGCAGCTCAGAAATTTGCGCAAAAAATAAAACTTGCGTTTTTTCTTTAGTTGGTATTGTTTATTTCTTTTTGGAAAGTAATTAAAATGCAGCTGACGAAATAAAGTTTGTGGCCACATGCTGAAGGTGCATTTAAAATAATTTCTATTTTCAGAAAAGCTTACTTTTAACTATTTCCAATTTCATGAACAGAATTTTACGACTGCCTTTAGAATAGGTAGTTATTTATGGCTTTAAATTGCAGCCATATCTATCCAAGAATCGGAAACCAAAAGCTAATTGCGCGCGACATGAACACGATGTGAATTTATGGCCAAAAACATTCGGCATGTGGCTAAATTAACACCTCAAAAGTCGGCGAGTTTTCCTTTTCCATGAACGGTGACAGATATCGGGAACAACTGATTGGAAAAGCGCTAACAGTTTTTGCGATTTTTCAGCTTTTTTAGCTTATTGCAAGTTGCTTGGCCAGTTGCTGCCAATTGGCAACATGTTTCTAGCCATAAAAATCAAATTTACAACTGCAGCTGTCGTTGTTGGCCCGTTGTTGTGTGTACGAGTATGTTACTGCAAGTACATTGAAGTGCTGTTGTCTGGGTTAATTTACTGCCCAATGATCATGCGTTTGGCCGAGTTGGGTTCAGTTGCCCACTTGGAGTCGGTTTGGTCTCTAATTGGCGGCACAGCGCGAATAACTTGACATAAATGCATGTTGAGTTTAATTGTTTCATGTAGACGCAAGTTCCTTGTGGCAAACCCAGCCCAGGCCCACACACAGAGCTTCGAATTCTGAAGGAGCCTTCTGGCAAGAGGCTTGAGGCTGGCAAATGAGAATAAGAAATTCCTATGGAGAAAATTGTTTAAGCAAATGTCACAAATTAAATTGGCTTGCAAGTCACAAAGGCGCAATCGGCCCACTGATATTTGCATAATTTCTAGATAGGCCACACGTACACCGTCCCATAGATGTATTTGCATAATAAAAAGATATTGTGGTGATAGGCAGACAAGTAAATAAATAAATTAGTAAATGCAAATGCTGGAACCAGAACACAAAACACTATAATAATAAGCGATAATGACAACTTTGACTTGGCATTGGCATTGGGCTTGATTGAGAAAACGACAAAGAAATTCAATCAGCCATCGAGAGGCGGAAAAGGGGAGGGTCTCCTAACAAGAACAGTTGCACTACTATAATAATCTCAGCCCAATGAGGAAATGTTTTGCCAAGATAATCATCCACACAATCTGTGCCGAAGTCGCCGAAAGATCAGTGAGGCATTACTATGTAATAGGAGCGAAAATTTATCAATCGGAATTTTATCACCCATTCAAACCCTCTTTATGCTTTAAACTATACGACTTAGAATTTAAACTGGTAGGCCTTTAGATACCTCGTTAAATGAAGTACTTTGTTCATTAAAAAAACTGAATTCATTAAAACAATACTTCGACATCGCTTTGTTTTTTAATTGCCCTCATTAGACTTTAGCATCTTTAGCGCGGAAGGTGTCTAAAGAAAAGTTAAAAACCTTATTAATTAATGTTTAGCTCTTATTAAACCTGGAACCATGAAACCTCCAGCTATTCCAGGAGAATCATAGTTACGTCACATCTTTCTTTGTCCACTCTCGTTTAGGTTTCACAACTATCCAATCCATCTAGCCATATACAAGTCTAATTTTGCAATGTGTCAAGTAATCTGATAGCCAGACATCACATGCACACACATTTCCAAATCAAAATCCAAGTCTAATCCAAGTCTAAGCCAAATCCAAACAACGAGTGAGTCCCGTCCAAGCCAATTAGCCAACGAGTGACTCCATGCTGATTAGCATGACGAAATGTCGTAGCATTTGGTAAGTAGAAAAAGAAATATCAAATCAAACATGCCCCATGGTGGGTGAATGGGGCAAGACCCACGGACAACAACCAAAAAAATGCCGAAAGCCCCAAACAACAGCAGAAAAGCCAAAAGTTCAAATGGTTCAAAAAGCCGGCAGGCGGTTTACATCAAATAGAGCCATTGATGGAGACTAGATCCCGAAACGGAGAGCGGGAAAACTCGGAGGGGCAGCTACTTTGTGAAAACAAATACCCGCAGAGCACAAAAAAATGCGACAAAATCTGCACAAAAGCTAAACACACGCCACGCAGATATCTGGCTGGTTCGACTATGCACCACTGCGCCACTGCACCACCGATTGCCCCACCAACTGGAGCTGGACTTGCGCAATATCGCGACGCATGCGCGGGCCGAAACCCCACTTAGGCCTCCCCACCAGCCTCCAGTTGCCCGCCAAACGGTTGCACTTTTCGGTCTGCAAATTGGCCAGCTAAATGTTGACTGCCTCGATAGCCACAAAACGTGGCGATAATTTTGTTTCTCTTTTCATTGGTATCTCCACCATTCCGGTTTTGTGTTTATCAATTAATTTGAATTTATTCAGAGGCGTTTAATGTTTTCAATGATATTTCTCGTTGAAATGAAATCTAATGAAGTTGACAGGCCGTTGGTTGCTCGGTAGCTTCTCTTCTCTTTTTTTTGGTTTATTTTTTGCTTTCGGGGGAAAGTGCTTGATAATGACAGCGGCCTGTTCAATTAGCCAAAATAATTGCAACTACTGTGTAGCAACAGAGTCGTGAAACGAAAGCCGTATTCAAATGTTGACCTTTTCGTCTAATTCAAATTCTTATGTGTGTGATTTATAATTGACAATTTGTATGGGTCTTCCGTCTGACAAATATCGTTGACTGCAGATTCCACGGGTTTCGGGTTTTGTACAAAACCCTTTTGTCCGAGTTCAAGCCAACGCCACGGCTCAATCAATTATGATGGTTATCCTTTCTTTGGCATCACCATAGAAATCGTTTGACAAACAGTAGCTGCTAGCTAAAAATTTTCCTCAACCACATACACCAAAAATGAGAGTAACAACTTCGACAGCTTCCGTAATTTCCACAAAAAAAAATACAGACCCTGGGCAGACAAGAGATCCCCAAATGAGCAGAGTCATCGAACAGGGAACTCTGGCCAGACCACAAAAAATACAAAAAAAAATTAAATAAAAGACACAAAGCAAACAGCAGAAACATGTTGGCACGAAGTCCAAGTTATCCAAGGTAGCCCAGACATGTCGTTTGACTTTCTTTTTAAGGTCGCCACCAGTAGCTGCCGCCAGAGCCTCATTAAAAAATGTTTTACGTTTCTTTTGGGACTTTTGGGACTAGCCGACTGGCTGCCTGACTGGCTGACTGGCTGACTGACAGGCGAAATAATTAAATTTTTGAGCAAATGATAAGCGCTACAGCAGGAGAGAAAAACTTAAACTGTAACAAATGCGTAGAAAGTTACATTTGCCACCGTCTTTTTGTGTGGTTTCTACATATGTTCCATGCATATGCAACAGTTTTTTTGGGGGGTCTGGAGGGCTTTGCACGACTGATAAAGTGTCAATAATGCGGCAACCGACAGCTTCCACATGTCACACAAATCAATTCGACAAAACCAACCAAAAGTACTTGACCGAATTCCGCGCAGACAAGAAACAAACAGCCAGTCCTACAGCCAGACAAAAAATACAAAACCCAATGAGTGGTTAAAAAGCCAAAGAGCCACACAAAACATACAAAGCTGAAAAAGGCCATTGGATATGCTGGTAGAACTTGCAACTTGCAACTTGCCACTGCAATATAGTAATTATGCCCAGTTGGGAGTTCTCCGCGTGAGAACTCAGCTAAGATCTCAGGCTTAACTTGGTGCCAAGACAATAATTTGTAAATCAAACAACTTTACCTTTATTTGTGTAGCAAATTAAAGTCAATAAAATGTCAAAGTTTAACCAACAAGAACTTGCAGTCAGTGGACTTGTTTCACTTTATTGATCCCAATTTAAATGGTTCATAAATAAAGCTTCTATTCTTCTATTGCTCAAAATTAATTTAAACAACCTAAAGTCTCGAATCTTTCCCAGAAATGTGCGTGTCCATTGAGCTCAATTTAAGCTTTGGAAAGAATCTAGTTCAACTAGACCATCACCATAAAGCTGCACTCCAGATAACTCAACTTCAATAGATTTTATGGCCATTGAAGTCATATTACCAATTTGAAGACTTTCACAAATGCTCTTAAGAACTCATCTGCTGGGATTTGTTTATTCGGATTCGGCTTTGGGCTGCAAGATGCGAGCAGAGCTATGCCCTTTTCCGGCTCCCATCGAATGCATTCCCCAGTGCAGGCCCGCATGAGCAGTTGGAAAATAAATATTTTCACACATGGCAGCAGCAGCAGCAGCAGGCCAAGAGATATATTTCGTTGTCATGGTTAAAGGAAAGACACAAGAAATATATATACGCGAGTCAGTTATATATACGAGTACTCGTATATGTTGATCATAATCTGCCAACGAACACGACGACGTCACAATGTCGCCACCATGTTGGGGAGGGAGGTCCGATCGTGCCCCAAAGTGGGGAGAAATATGGCAAAAATCGTGCAAATAAAGAAAAATAAAGCCAGCACATTGCATATGAGGAAAGCTCGGGAAATGCTTCCTTGAAAAGTGGACGAATGTATTCGAGTACGTACGAGTGCATCAATGTTTGAGTATGTTTGAACAATTAATTTTGCTTTTTCGAGCCGCATCTTGGCGCAGAGTTGGGCATTTTCCAGATGAAAACGCTGGCCCCAGAATGCGGGCAAGCAATGTCAGCTCGTATTTATGGCTCCCAGCAACGGCAAGAGCCGCATCAGCAATGTCCCAGATGATCATCGCTGTAAGATTATGATGATGACCATTTTGGCTATGAAGTTCTATTGGAAAGTCGACTTGGCACGCTGTTGCAATGCGGATTTCCACGGAAAGGCAATTTGATGACGCCAATAAAATGCGCTCAAAGGCAATTGATTGTTGTCGACGCGACCACAGACATGCGCTTCTAATGGCTCGAAAGCTTGGCCGGATCGGGCGGGACGGACCAGACCAGATCGGGCCACCTCCAAGAAACTAAGAAACCGAGAAACTCAGGCCCAGAAACCGCAGCTGCATTTTGAGCCACACAAAGTCAACGGCAACCACTTCGCTGGCACAGCTGACAACTCCAGTGCCACTTGAGCCTTCAAAACTTGCAGCTTGAAGTGCATTTTGAACGAAAAACAAAATAATATAAAAAGAGCACCAAAGAATGATGTAAAGCTGATGGTGGTTCGACCTCAAAGTATCCAGTATTTAAATTAGAAAGAACAAAATCAGGGAAAGGTTTTTACCAAAATAAAGATAAGCCTGCCTAGGATAAGGATTAAAGAAGATTGCAATTTTAACAATAAGCATTGAAACAAAAGAAGTACACTACCAGAGCCTAAATAATAATCAGTAGAGTAGAGATTTAAACCAAACACTCTGAAATATTTCATAAATACCCTCTTTTTCTTTTCCTAGGGTATCGTATCCACCAAAAATGTGGTCCAGAGCGGCTTGAAAACTCTTCGATGCATGGAATATGAAAAATACTTGAAAGATGCATCAACTTTTTCGTTTGGCAGTTTGAGCTCAAGGTAAATGTATGATTCGATTTTGTAATTATGAAAAATGAAGCCTATGCCCGACCCCCAAAGCCCCGCTGAAATGTACTGAGCTGCACAGAATTCGTTTCCTATCTCCGAGAGCGAGACTTTCACCAAAAAAATACGAATACGAAAAAATGAAACTTTGACTAATTAATGTTTCCCTGAAAATGCGTAGCAAATTTAGGTGTCAGAATTTGTTGCAGCACGGAAATATGTTGTCCATGGTGTTTCTCCTGCCTTGGCTGTTGCTGCTGTGACTGCAACATGTCGCCGAACATTTGAGTGCAGTAGGTCAGTCAGACAGCCAGCCATTGGCTTGGGCGTGTCTTGTCTATATTGTTAATGCCATTAAACCGTAGCCCGTAGACTGAAATTTTGTTTAAATTGAAACGCCCACGCTGCCCCACCAGCCTCACGGCACAACAACACTTGTCAGGCAAGCGAGCGAAACGCAAATGTTTGAACACATGTCTATGTAAATGCAACCCACGGCAATTGCACTTTGAACGCTGCTTTTAATTACCCAAAACGAAAACGAAAAAGAGCCGCAACAACTAAGACATAAAGAACCACTGGTGCTCTAAACTTGTACAATACAAGTATGGTAACAAAAAATAAGGGCAGAAAAAATAAATGTAATCGAGCTTTTAAAGTGAACGGTGGCGCAGCAACAAGTACTGGCCGAAAGTAAATGTAGCACCTTTTAGCCCTCTTAAAGACACAGTGGTGCAAAGTCAATTTAAGCTGCAAATAGGGAAAGCATTGAGTTGAGATTTCCGAAAGTTGTCATCATCGGTTTACCATCAACCCAATTATATATCATTCAGAGAAACAAGTCAAAAATAATCATTAATAAAAAACTAATTTAGTGGCCCACTTTGGCTGTCTCAGTGTTAACTAGAAGGTCTTTCCGTGCCATAACCATTCCATTATTCCTCACCAGCTTACCAGCTCACCAACTCACCGACTGTCGAAAACCAGGCGGCACATGCGCGGCGGCAGCCAAGCGGAAATGGCCGCAAATTGTGGCAATAATTGCGATCGCACGTCGACGACGGTGCAGTTCCATCGAGAGCAGCCATAAAGGCAACGGCAAAACCAAAATTACTAAATTCAATCTTGGTTGATTTTTCACTTTTATTAATTTGCTGGTTTTTCTTTATCTCTTTATTGTGTATTGAGCGGAGTGTTTGCTGCGTTGGCGCTGCTGCAGCCGCGAGTCGAGAAATGAAAAGTTGCTTAAATCAACAGAAATTAGCAGAGGGCTGCACTGATGGTGGAGACACCGAAGGGGCACACAGTCTATGGACAGGGGAATGGGAAATTGCCGCTGTCAAAATAATCCGCGGAGGTGGGAGGCTGGACTGGGGGAAAGCCGGCGCACTGGCAAACGCAAGTGTCATTCAATGACATTTTTATGATGGACATAATAATACATTTTCATAAAATGTAACATTTTCATTTTACCATGATTATGAAATTTCCGCCGGCAAATTGGTTGGAGTCAAGCTCAGTAGTTCGAGGGGGAGAAGTCATCTTTTGGGGGCAGGGAGAGCTTGGCAGCCAAGTTTGGGCCATAAAAAACTGCATTTGGCCAAAAAGCCAATGCGCCCCGGTCTCTAGGAGGCCTTTCCCCCACTTTGGCTTTGACTTCGGCTTAGACTTCGACTTCGACTTCGGCTTTGGATACGGCTCCGACTTGGAGTTTGAGCCAACGCATTGACATGGCTGACACATGTTTCGGTTTTGGTCTTCGCTTGAGCAACTTAATTTGAATACGCTTTTGGCACTTGGCTAATGAATAATTTTTCAGTTTCCAAGTTTTCCTTGTGGCTATGAGAGTGCATGTAGCTATATGTCTTAACACGACCTAAGATTTCCATATTGAAAATAAGTATGAGGCAGTTGTTTTACCTGCAACGAGTAGAAGAAAAGATAATATTAGTTTTCATAACAGAAAAATGGCAAATGAAGACAAAGGTTCAACTTTTTTGACCCCCTCACCGAATTACTAAAAATTTAAACAATTTTCAGTCAGTGACAATTTGCCATTGCTGACACCCACATCGAGTTATCTCTAGTTAATTGATTGGGTTCAAAAAGTTGAAGAAATAATAAAAATCAATTTAAAAAGTCTTGTTTTGGGGTCAAGCGCGCGCTGGCTGGCTGCCTGACTGACTGGCTGCCATGGCAAAATCAGCAGAAATCCATGAGATACAACCAATTTTAGCCAATAATATTGCGAAAAATTGTTGAAAATGTTTTTACAGTTGCTGCCGATGTTCGAGTTGTTGTTGTTGCTGTTGTTGTCATTAACACGCCAATTTAAAGCTATTCATTCATAAATTGTTTGTAGTTTTGATTTAGCAACTCACGCGGCGCCTGATTTCGCTGTGAATGGAAATCGGTATTGAAACGTGCCCCAAAATGTTCAATCAAAAACGCATTACGTCAATATTTTCGATTTTCATTAATTGTAGAAAAGATCGAGAAACCTACAAAAATTGCGCAATGATCCGACAAACATTCGTAAACATTGCGTGACATAATAATTTTTAATTATATTTTGTCTCTGACTGCGCCAAGTGAACTTGAACTCGGGTTCAACTGGCAAATGATCCGAGTAGGGGGAAATGGGGCTTGAGCCTCAAATCATGCGTAAATAAATTGTATAAAATCGTATATAAATAATCAATAAAAGGCACATTCCAGCTCAATTCAATCTCAAATGATTCAATTTGGAACTAAGAATCCGAAAACCATAAAAATTCAAAAAGTTTATATTAGTTTCTTACAATTTCTGTCGAAAGATTCTAGCTTTAAGTTAAGTTTGATTAGTTTTTTTCCATTAAAACCAAGCATGATTCATCAAACGTGGATCTTTTAAGCATTTAAATTCAATGTAAATTCTCATTTTATTATTTAATTATATTCGAGACACCTTTTCCTCTATTTTCCTGCGCCCATACTTAATATTCCACTTGTTACGCTCGGGGCATTCAAAAGTATTCAACACTCTCAAAATGGAAGCTTCCAAAAGTCATAAAAAAGAAATAATACAACAAAACTTTACAGGTTCATTGCTCTTGATCACATTGAGTTTTGTCAGCCCCAAGCTCTGGATGGACTCCAAGGGTATCTGAAGATCGAGCAATCGAAATTTAAAGCATTTTCGTGGGTATTAGCCATAAATATTTGATTTTTAAAAGTTCTATTAAAAAACTAAACAGAATTCAGGTCAATGACAAAACACTAAGTATACATTCATACCTGATAACTGTTGAGATTATGGTTTAATCTAGTGTGAATAAAATAAAAAGATAAAGCATGCTTTAATGTTTCTAAAGAAGATTCGATTCATAATGGAGTAAGGCGTTCCTTCTGACCTCCTTCCGGAAGAAGGATAAGCTGCCTCGCATATTAGCAGGTTTAAAACTGTTGGCATTCGTCAAGACTCTCTTGATTGTATAACTTTGGCTAAAATCCCCTCCGTAACATCCAGTCATCGCTTTTGCAATCGGAAAACGATGCTCTGTGTAATAAGCTGTTGGATATTCAGTAAATTCCAAACACCCCGATCGGCTAATTGCAAAATCACCATACGACAAGGTGACATAATCATTTTAGTTGCAAATCGCTGTCTTTGGCGATGCATTCTCAGGTTCTCAGATTCTCTCCTTTCCTCGAATGGTAAATAATTAATGGGCGAGGGCAGCGGAGCCCAACGGAATTGATTTATGATCCTCTCAATGAGTCTGTTAATTACTATATTCCAACAGAACCAAATAAATAAAAATATAAAAAACGAAGGGAAAGGGAAAGGAGAAACCATTTTTCAGTACTTTTTGTTTATGGCCAAAATATTACAAAACTGGGCAAAATTTATGGAGGAAGCGCCGTCTGCCGTTCAATGTCATGCCGCGTTTTGTTTAAATTTTATTTGTATCTGCAATTGGATGGTTTTTTTTGTATCTGTATCTGTAGCTCTTCTATCTGGCACTTCTCATCCGTTGGATAAATTGAGCAAGCTTTTCGGCCGTGTAAATTGGTTCTGAAAGTGGCAACCATTCGCTACGAAACAAAAATTGAAATACATATTTTAGCCACCAAGTGCTAAAGTTGGTGCTGCTTTTGCCGTTGGCCGTTTGCCGTTGATTCTACGGATTCCATGGACTCTAATTAAGAGGCAGCCACAAATACACATCGGATGCGGCTCGTGAACATTTAACGGTTCTTTGCTTAAGCAAATGCGAGCAAATGCATAAATTGTGGGGTATTTATAAGATACAAGTTGCGATCTGCCGATTAGCCAGCATCGCATTGCACTGCAGACTTGCAGACTTGCAGACAAACGCCAAATACAGTTGGCGAAATTAAAACGTTCCTCCGTTTGGGCCAATAAAAAAGAATGCCAAACGAGTTGGGATTAGAAATCAGGAAAGGTAGCTCATCACGACCGTTCAGCAAGTTGGCATAATCTGAGTTAATTCTAGAACGAATGTCTCTCATCCGAGTCATTAACGCTTTATTAATATATTCATTAATCAAAGAAATGAAGCCAGCTTTAAATTGACAAATCGATTATGCAAATGTCTGCTATTCTCATTTGGTAACTTTTTTTTGGGATTATTGCGGATTTCCTTTAGAAATTATAGAACAACTTGTATCAGAAATTTATGAAAGGAAATGATGCAATCTTTTAGAAATATTTCATAAATAGTCTTGTTATTTGGTATTAGAGTTATTTCACAGACTGTACTTTGCAATTCTGATATTTTCCTTTTCCTCTGGAACTTGCCTGGAAAAACGTTTTGTGGGCCAAGATTGGGGCACCGCCACTTCCCAATCTTTGCCACTTGCAAAATTGTGCCGCCGGCAAAGACCTGTCTTCAAATTTATGTGCATTTTTTTATTGGCATTTGTTTAGTGGCTGCTTCATGAAAATTCCGTTTCTGATAATTAAGCACATTTGTGTGTATTTTGCAGTTGCATTCTTGGGGTACTCTGTTTTTCTATGGGGTGGATATTTTTGGTGTTGTTGTTTCTCCAATGTATGGTCGGCGTTCCACAAACGTTTCGAAATTTAATTGAATTAAATTGTTGATTGAGGCAATGAAAATGAATTTTCATTGCGCTCACTCAAACAGTCAGTTAGACAGACGGTTTTCCAAGTGGATTTTCACGTTCTAGTCGTTGGGGCTCTGGTCGGTTCAATGAGTTTTCATTGTGTCAATCAGCGTTTGGTGGAAACAGAAGCGGAAATCGCCAAGCCGGCAAGCCAAATGCCAACAACTTGGCCCAAAGCACGTAGCCAAAACAAGTACCATAGAAGCCAAAGCCCAAATGAAAACTTCCGCCAAGAGAGTGTGGTAGTGAGCTGTACCAGAGCTTGAGGAAGCTGCAATCTCTGGCCAAGCCCTTAACTACCTGCTAAGCATTATCATTTGGTTAATATCTCCGCTTAAGCCTCCGCCCCTGGCCGGTACCTTCTGGTAAAGATTAAGCCGCGTTTGCCCAACTTAGAAACAAATTCACGAAAAGTTCTCAAAAAAGAATGAAAACAGAAAACTTCTTCTTTGGCCAAGACCAGTTTCTGGCCAAAACAAGTTTGAGTTCATTTTGTTAACCATGTTTTTTTTTCGTTTGCCAAAAGTTGAGGCTATTAAAACGCCGCCGCCAAGTTTGCAGCTGTCCGAAGCCATATGAAGCCATAAAGAAAATTTACTCAAACCCCAAAAATTTCTTTATAATGAAATTTTGTAGGCTTCCTAAAGAGCATTAACAGAGGAAGCAAACCACACTTTCCAAATTAGTCGTCAGTTCATGTTAAATTAATTTTCACAAAAATGATGCAGTCGCTGTTTGCTGGATATGCCACTGCTGGTGGATTCTACTCTTCCCTCAGCATGTGGCAGATACAATGGGAGGAAAGTAGATAGCAGTTTGTTTTAATAATCCCAAGCGAAAATCTCTCATAAGCCAACTCTCAACTAAAAGATTAGTTTGTCACCGCAATTTATTGGAATCCCCATTCACAATGTATGATACCCCGTACCTCTGGGTAGCTCCTTTAGCCCTCAACTTTTGACCGCAACTGTGCCTAGTGAGAATGCTGACTCTTGAACCGAGCAAGTACCGCAAGCTGCAGCCGATCGGGTAAAGGCGATAAAGCCCACGGAGAGAGAGGAGCTCTTGGGCCTGGACTGGGACCTGGGACTTGGGACCCGGGACCTCTTCCTGCAGAACAATGCAGCTTGCCTGTGCTGGAAGGCCCCGAGATCAATGACACCATGATGAGCATTCGGGTGGATGTGGATGGTGCCTCCTTTTGGATTCTACTGATTCCACTGATGTTGCAACACCAAGCTGCTGCTGATGCTGCTGCTGCTGCAGCTTCTTGGCTGTCATTGTGCAGCACGAAAGAAAGTTGCCCAGTGTCGTGAGTGACTAACTGACAAACTGACTGGGCTCTCTAACATAGAACAGGAACAGTTTGTGTCTTGTCTGCGCCTCTTGGATGCCGAGAGTTGTCTTCCGTCTTCTGTCTTCCGTCTGCCAGTTTTGTGGAGTCGTGACACCGAACAAATGTCAGCACTTGCGGGCGTGTATTTGCGGCTTTGACTTTGAGCCAAACCCAGAAGAGCCACGAGAAGCCAGCCCCAAGCTTAAGCTCAATCCCAGGCCCGACTCGACCAATCAATTATCTTGGCCTAGCCAGAGAACCAGCCAGCCGCCAGCGTTACAGCCGCGAAATTTGATATGGCTATGATGGGTTTTCAGGGGCCTGTTAATGTGCGTTCTGCCCTCCGGCGGCAATGACATTCGAAGCTCAAAGAATGCCGCCTTCAAAGCACTTTGATCGCAAAGAGATATAACTGTATAAAGCACGCTGATTACACTGGGCTGCAAAGCACTCGTGACAAGCTCCCAATCTTGTTGCTCCACATTTCCGATGCAACTGCCTAGCCTTGATCGTCTTACCACTAACCTATGCCTTGGTCTTGGCCGTTCATTGAGCGATCAACCGATCAACCGATCAGCCCCTTGGCACGCCCACCAACTTACCAGACCGCACATGGTCAAGCATCCGAGATACTCGTTTAAGATAGTCAAGTGTCGCGGCGCCCGCTATATTTAGATCAAAAGATACAGATACACGGCTACAGTGCGTTTCGAAAATATTGAATTTCCCAAGTCATCGGCAAACTTTAAATTCCCAAACACATATTATGTGATAAAGTGGGTTAATCGGTTGAATGTCAACGATAAAAAGAGGTGGAACTTGAATTCAGAGTTTGGGAGATGATAAATCTCTTATAGATAACGAAATACTTGTAAACATGAATTCTTTGAATTTTTCTATTTATAAGACAAAACATATGTAGATTCCCTGTCTGTTATTGTATGTAACTTTCTAATTTTGTGGTTGAGAAGTTCCCACACAACCGTACACATTTTTGAAACGCACTGTAATTACACATCAATCGTTTGTTGGCCACGGCCAAACCATCGAATGTCAACGTTCGCCAAGACAATCAACGCACAAAAAGATAGCTCCAGCCTACAAAGGCAGAAATAAACCAGAGCTTGCCCCCTTATGGAAGCACATTTTTTTCCGTGAGTGGCGCACGAACGATCAATCACCGCAATGTGGTCCAAAATATGTTTTGGCCATGTCTTTAGAAGCGCTTCGATGGCTGGCTGTGGTGGCCAGCCTTGGTGGCAGAGATTGTTGCAATTATGCCTAAGTAGTGGCGCAGAAACCATAACGGATGCGGGTTCATTAAAATAAGAAGGTAAGAGTCTTTGACCTGCGAATAATACCATCTCCTCGTTTTAGTTTTCTGTTTTTTTTTTTTTTTGCTTTTTTGGCAGGAACCAAGCACAAATTTAGATCAAATCTGACAGAAGTGTTGAGAGATTTATGATTGCCGAAGGCCTCTTCACACTTGGACGGCTGTCAAAAAGTGAGCTAAAGAATGTGACAGATCCCCGGGATCAAGTGGAGTGGAGAGAGATCGGGCCAGATAGAAGAGTTCTTGCCAATGGAACATGAAATTCATTTCAGCGATCGCTGGGCAAAACAATTTTAATGGCCGATCGAGCGTGTCGAACTGTTTGTTGACATGGCCGGCTGGCTATCTCACGGATACCCATGTATCTGTAGCTGTAGCTGTAGCTGTAAATTGTATCTGGCCCCCTTGCTTTCATATTGGTTTCTTTTCATGTTCTCGCCACCTTCTCCGCCTCCTTCTGGGTTTCTGTGGTGGCCGTCTATTTCTGTGGCTAATTAACTTGTAGCTTGAATGTGAACACACATTTCTTTTTCTCGTTTTAACACTTTTGTTCTTGTTAGATATTGTGGGCTGGGAATAAAATGAGGGGGTACCGGGATAGATATACAACGGCACGCTTATAAATTCATTTTCATGGGACATCAAACGTCAAATAGAGTGCGGTGAAAGTTGTGCGGCAGCACAGAATTGTAGGATAGAACTGGCCCAATGATTGCATTGGGGTTCAGGGAACTTTTGCCATAAATTTGCCTTAATTATCTCCATTTAACTCTGACTCTGACTCTGCTCTTCAGATGGCCATCCGCTGTCCGGAGTCTGGTTCATTAGCTAAAATTATTTGTGCATAAATTATACAATACCCACTAAATATTTTCCATTAGTTATGTTTTTGTGAAATAGACAGGCAGCTGGGGAGACAAAAAGTTGGCAAAAACAATCGAATTTATCGTTTCGAAAAGTCATCCCCCTAGCGAGGTTCGTTCACCTGCCCCTCGGAGAGACCTCAGCCGGTAATCGTATGCGAACAAAGAGCTACCAAATCGCCAGAGGGGGAGGTGGGCCGGTCAGGCGTACACCCAGTACGGGCTCAATCACCAGATACCGTTAGAAACGTGATAAGCCATTCGGCAACTAACGGTACGTTTTGTACACCGTGGAGAAGAATGTGCATAAATTGGTTGAAATTATGACAAAAACCCCAGAGAGAAGTGTAGAAAACATCGGCACGCGTTCTTGATCCCCAATTCCCAATCCCCAATTTCCAATCCCCGATTCTTGATTACCCAAAATCTCACATATCTCCATCAATATCAATTGATACCACTCGAAACTGATCGGATCCAATACGATTCTAAGCCCGATAAGCCAACTGTGAAGCAGTGGAAAGTTTTCCATTTGCATATCAATAACTCGACCATAGATACCGCATCAGTCTGATTAGATGTCATCAGGGGACATCAATTTTTCGAAATTTTAGAATTGGTCGGTGAAAAATCATTTCAAAAATGCATATATTAAACATTACTACATGTTAATGAGTCGCATTGGTTACTTTTTATTCCTGCTAGCCGATGCAGGCAAACAATTTTCAAGCATGTAAACGCGGCTATAAAATAACAACTTTATGACTCAACCGGGGGCCACCCCGACCTCGAAGCAGCTAAAAAGTCAACAAGTTTTAAATAACTAATTTTAATGCCCCGGCAAAGAATGAAGAGGCGACAAAACCCCAAACCCCAAAAATAATACGAAATACGAAGAGCATTTGTCGCTGATGATGAAATTTTCATTGGCGCCAAACGAAAATGTTGTGGAAATTAAAACTATCTCGGCATTCAATTGGAAGAAAAGTTTTTAATAGCCCCAAATATTTGGGGTATTTCTGAATGCAAATGTGAAGGGGCCTCTTCTTCCCATTCAAATGCTGATCAAAATATTGCGACAAGTCAAAGTGTAGGGCCAAAGATTATGTAGAGTACCTTGTAAGCGGCTTAGTAGCCAGACAGAAAAAAATTCAACTCATTATTTAAATGATAATGAACGATTTTGAAAGTATAAAAGTTCATACTTTCGTAAAATAAAATTAGCAAACATCACAAAAGCTTTTTATTTTGCATATGCATATTAATTAAATATTTTTCTGTGCACACTCGCCATGGATTCCGGTCCAGTATCAACAATAAAGCTATCGGCCGATAAGACGTGGCCCTGTTCGCGACTTAACTGGGTGGAAGCTGGGCCCGCCCCCAGGGGTGGGGCTGGATGCCATAAATTGCCATAAATTAGTCAGTCGTCGTAGAATTAGACGATGCAAGGTAACGCGGCCCAACAAACACAGCACTAATGCAAATTTTCAGTCTTTGTTGTTGCGCCTGTTGGCGAGATTTGCGTAACACACCGCAATAACTACTGACTGGCTGACTGTTTGACGATCTGACTAAATGACTGGCTGACTGACTAACTGACTGACTGCCGGACAAAGCGACTGGATGACTGGATGACTGGGTGACTGGTGATGGATGGATGTGCCCCCAACCCATTGGGATATAATTTTATGCACTTGCCGTCTGCAATAATTGACTGTTTATTGGCAACAGCGTTGAAGCCGGCTTTCGGCTTTTTGATCATTTATCGGATCAGTCGGTTTATAATTCGCACCGCCGCCTGCCAGTACTGCCTGCCTACCTGGGCAACCCATTCTGTCATATGGCACTTCGATCTGCGGCGGTGCAGTCAGTCCGTCCCTCAGGGAGTGTTTGCCGTGACAAATTGCTGAGTGCGGAAGCAATTTCTGCTAAACTTTTCAGCTGCGAAATTGGTAATTTTTTTTCCTTCGCATTTTTATAGCCAATAATTGCGGCTTTGACTTTGATTTCCGTGTGGGTGCCAGCGAAGGCAGCTGACTGGCGCCTCAGGTGGAGGTCAAAGCGATGTTAAACGATTGGGAAATTGCAAAAATAAATGCAGAAAATATACAAGCTTTTAATGGGACCAAAAAGGCACACGATGGGGTTAAGCTTTCTTGTGCAATACTTTGATTTCCATGATTTCTTTTTGCGGAATATGCATATAAATTCTTGACCAATGGTTAAGGAATTAAGAACTCCCGAATTTCGATGTCACCGATTCGCATTTAACCATATCTTAAGGTTGTACCATTAATTTATGAGGCTTCTTTAGCATGTGCATACAAAGCCAGAAAAAGAAAGCCAAATTTCTAGGTCATTGTATAAGAAACCGAAAAAGGAAAAAGCCAAAACCAAATAAACAAACAAGACAGCAGCAGCAGCAGCAGCAGACACAGCACAGAGCGATCTGTTTGCTGGAACAAAAGTTATTTATGCAACTTGCCCGTTGCGGTTGCACGCCTGAAGTTCAAATGTCAAGTGAAAGAAGGAGAGAGGATGAGAAATGGAGACTGGGACGACTGAGCCAGAACATAAGTCAAAACTTGAAATAAAACATCTGTGGCACGGCTGGCACGGATCGGTCTCCGGAGTCCGCCGTCCGCCGTCCGGAGTCCGTAGTCCGGAGCAGAGATTTCTATTTCAATTAGACGAACTGCTGCATGTGGGATGTCAGAACCATAATGAATACACAATAATGTTGTTAATTTTCCGTTTAGTTCGTTGCTTTTTTGTGGCTGCACATGCAATGCATCTATAAATTTATGTATCTGCATCTCCGTCTGCGCCCGCATCTGTATCTGCAGCTGCAGTCTCGTCAACTTTTTCAAATGAACTTCAACTGCTCTGCTGAGATTCAAATTTAATGACTTTGCTTTTCAATTTACGAGATGTTTATGGCAAACAGCCAGCCAGCTATCAGCGAGCCCAATAAACCAACAGAGTCACAATCAAATTACAGTTTGGACCAAAATAAAGACACGGAAAGAATTCAAAAACAATTTCATTAAACTGAAAATGAAACTTGGAAGTTCATTCCATTCTTTGGCATTAAAAATCTCCTAATAAACTAGGAACGAAAACTTTTCCCAGTGCAGTCAAAATATCTTATTAACATTGAGAGCGACACGATCCGATCGGCGCCGGATTGAACGCCTACGTCACCAGCATCGCCTCCACTTTGGGTTGCCGGAATTCTGTCCCGGGCTTAGACACAATTGATTTCTGAGATTTTGTTGCGTTTATGGCATATTTTTATGGCACTTTTGTGTTTCTTTGAGACTCTGTTGTTTTCCACTTTGGTTAACATTCACTTTTTGTTTGGCACTTTCTTTCTAATCGAAAGTTTTCTACTTAACTGCGCGTATCCGAAAGTGTGGGAGTAGCATTAGCTGGGTGGGATGATGGGATGATGGGATGAGAGGAGACATGCGTTGGGGAGCTGCCAAATTCAAAAACAAAACACACTAAGCGCGTTTTTGGTTACTTTTCAAATTAAAAATAAAGAGGAGGGAAAAAAGCGCGGAAAGAAAAACATTGCCAGGCACCTGTTTATGGTCTTGTCTTTTGTTAAACATTGCAATTGAGGGGGTGGCTGGGGAGCCGGGCCAAAATCAACGTAGGTGGTTCGTTTGTGGCCCCAAATTGTTGCACTTTGCTTTTGTTGTGTTGTAAGTTGGCTTGTCTTGTCTCGTGGCCAAAACAACAAACAATGCACTACGATAAAAATCTTCCAAATTTGCCTATTTCCCCTGGCTAGATATAGAAAGTTCGGACCGCGGCCGAGGCGGCTGATTCAGATTGCAGTTCGTAAAAACTGAAACTAATTCGGTAAACAAATTCAAAAGAATATATGAACACACGCCTGGCTGGTTGGCTGGTTGGCTGGTTGGCTGGTTGGGACTTGCACAATTTTCCAATTACCGCGTTCCTTCTCTTTTTTTTTTTTTTGAATGTAAAATTACAAATCAAATAAAAAGCAACAACCAGCGATAGGTAAAATAAACAAAAATACGGAAAATCGAGCAACAGCGGGTGGGGAAAGGGACGGGTCAATGTACAGGTTATCGGGGATATAACACAACAACAGGTTCTGGCCATAAAATGGGAAGAAACCGTTTCATTTTCTTGACTTTTCGCAAAAGGTGTAAACACGGAGAGGCTGGGCCAAGGAGTGGATGGAGGCTAGACACTTGCGCGCACTAAACGATTGGGTTTTAAAGTGTTAAAAACTACCTGTAAGATGCAGAGATACAGATATACATACTCACCTCTTGGGCCGACCGGAGTGCATGAAATCGCTTGGCTGGAAAAATGCCATGAAATGGGCTTTCGTCAAATTAGCGTGGCAGCGTTAACGATGGATGGACGATGGGCGATGTGCCTGGGCCAGGCTAAGGCATAGGCAACATCGCATCTAACAGATGCATCTGTGCACCGGCTCTGTGGGATATTTCGCACTTTGCCTCACATTCTGCGGCCCGTTCTGTTAGTTCGTTTGCCTTCGTGCTCTTTTTTTCTTGCCAACTTCTACCTGAGCCTGCCACCGGTGTCTTGATTTATATATTTTTACTGCAAAACTGCAAACTGCATTGGGTTTTTATCTGTATCTGCATTTGCATGACACAAACCCTGGTGTGTTGTTATCTAACTCGAAGAATGCTCCGGCTCTGACTTTGGCACTTGATCTACCAGAGTTATTTTCTGCCGGAGGAACGAGCGGGCCAGAGCGAGAGCTAGAGGCCTCATAAATTCCCCGCTCGTTTAGTTTTTACGATTGTCGGCTGGCTTTGTTTGGCCCAGGCCCAGGCCCAGACCGAGACCCAGGCAGACACACACCACACAGGCCATTTCATCTCACACAGCGACCAGCTCTCACACAGATACTCCGGCCTCAGCAGCTTCAGCTTGTATCTTTCGACGCTGGCCTATCTAAATACATGCCGAAGAGTTGAAGTGCCAGCCGGGGACCCCAGACCCCGTTCGGAGGAACGGCAGAAGCAGCCTCCTGCCAAGATCTCTGCGCCTGCGCACTGTACTCGGGGGAACTTGGCACTCCAAGACCAAGACACCAAGAAACCAAGACCAAGTCCAAGTCGAAACTCAGAAATGCTTCCAAAAACTGGTCCCTGGCCAGGCCAAAGTTTGCGTGCTTTGCTAAAGTTTTTACCAATCCCCAGTCCCCAAAAATAAAAGACTTTTCAGAGAAGAACATTCAGGTAGTAGCCCTCTAGACCCGCGGGCTAAATGTTTAATATTTTTTGGCTAAGGTCCAGGAATAAGAATGAATGGGAGATCGGGGAAAAAATATTATTTATGGTGCATCAAAATTTATTCACGAAGGCGTGCAACTATTTTAACGGTCTTGATCCAGGAAATGCCTGGAAATGGCCCGTTAAATGTTAATGGGATTTCAGTCTTGAAATTTGATATTTTCGTAGCGCAGTTCTAATTTAGACAAGCTGAGGGTGGCCAATGTTGGCCACCCATTGATACCATATCTCAATCTGGACTAAATCTGGGCAAGAGTTATTGAATAAGCCCGCTTACTCATCCACACCAGCATATCTCATGAGAATCACAGCCCACAAAAATGTCAGACCTGATTGCTTTTAATTATGACACATTTAGGAAAGCCAGACTTTTACGTTTTTGAGTTTATTCAAGTCTTGAAATTGCTGCCGAGTCATAAGTTGAAGGTAACAAAACTCCAAAGGAAAAGGCCGATCCGCAGAGACAGAGCCGCAGAGTTGGAGAAAGAGCGGTTGAGACCGAAGCTTGAGGAAAGTACTTTCATTTTCACGCTCATAAAATGGGACTCGTATAAAACTAAAAAATGTTGTCATAAAAACTCAAAATCAGAAACGTACCAAGAGAGCCCAGCTAAGCGGCTTAAATGACATTTAAATCAGGCAAAACCGAGGGGCAGGCAAAAGCAATGTGGGGCACAAAGAGGACAGAATTTGGACAGCGAAAAAGCCAACCGACTATATAGAAAGGTAAACACACTGCCTGAGACACTCGAGACTGAAGATCCCTTTCACTAAAATGAGTCGTGAGCGCTTAAGGCCGGGACCGGAAGTTCGCACTTTGGCAAAGATCGAAGAACCCCGAAATGCAGAATGAAAATAAAGCCTTAAAAGAAACCCCGGGGAGAGCCATGCCAGACCAGCACACGTTTCTTTTTGCAGAGAACAAAATTTGGAATGGATTTTAAATGTATCAAGAACGTCTTCTTCGATCTTTTCTTTCTCTGCATCGGTCTTATGCCGTGATTACGCTTTAATCTCGTTATAATGAGGCAGGAAAATTGCTTGGCGGATGTGCCGAGCGTGCCCGAAACGGGAACGGGAATGGGATTTCAATTGAAATGGGAATGGGTATGGGAATGGGAATGGGAATGGGTATGGATATGGGGATGGTGACTGAGATTGGGGATTCTGGCAGAGCTAAGCTGTGGTTGACATCCTGGACGCCAGCTGGGAAGCACTCATCTCTGGAGTGAAGCAGCGATTGAATTACCAGCCGAGGATTCGAAGAGGATCCCGTAAACCAGAGCACACACAATGCAAAAAAGGGAGAAACCCAAAGAGACAACGGCCAGACAGCAAATGCACTTGTTCAAGTAATCTGTTCCTCCTCACTTTCGTGGCCCTTCTTGTTTCTGAAATATGATGCCGCCGAGGCGCAGGTCATAAATAAACCAAAGACACGAATGAGACGCCGATCAGAAGGGGAGAGTGTCCCAGGAGGAGCCGACCCAGGGCCAGGAAAGTGTTGTAAGATAAGGTTAGATAAGTACCGGCATATATAAATGCATTTATACCTGAAGTAGGGGCCAAGTAAACACTTCCTCCTTCTAAAAAAAGGGTTATATGGTCTTTTTTAGGAAGAATTTTAGTGGAAAGAGCATGAATGAAAGAATGCGGGGAACCTCAGGAGACTAAAGGTGACATTAGCGTAAAAGGAACATGATTATTATAAAAAAGGAAAACATCAAAAGATCTTTCTTTACATTAAACATTAAATGCAAATCAACTTATAGATATTCACCTGTATTTAATTGCATGCCGGGTAGAACCACCGATGACTCCGACTTGAATCCGGCGTTTAGACCGCTGCTGCTGGTGGGCTTCTCCACGGCCATGTCCAGAGTGGTGGATCCTTCCAAATCGACCAGCGTGTTGCCCGTAAAAAGACCCGCACTGCGGTATTCCTTGGTGAAAGGGGTGGCGGCCTGTGCCGCCCTCGAGGATATAGCCAATATCAGCCAGTATAGAGCCAGTTTCCAGCTCCGAGCCGCTTCTCCGAGCCACATTGCAAACACTCACGGAAAACTCACTCACAACTCACATAGGCGACCGGAGTCACAGTCGATGGAATTATAATTTAGACGACGCGTGACACTTTCAATTAACACCGCTCAGCGGCTGCCGCCGAGTGCGAAAAAAATGTGTAACTTTTGATCATTAAATTAGTTAGAGTCGGGCAGCGCGACAACTTGACTTGACTTGACTTTGATGGGCACCGTAAACTTAATTTGGTGTCGGCTTTTGCTCTCTTTTCGCGCTTGTTAGGGAACTAATGTATGTCAGCAATTAGTGGCCAAAGCCGATGACGTCCTCGCCCGTCCAGATCTCTCGAAGTCGCCACTAAAGTGTGTCAGACGAATTTGGCACTGAAAAGATAAGAGACATAAAGATTGGGATTAGTACTGACAAGAAGTACGGCCAGGAGTTCACATAAGCATGCAAATCACTTTCGCAAGAGTTCCCTCAGAGGGGCCTTTAAGAAAGTCATAAAACTGATTGGAAATTGCTTTATGCTTCTGTACCGTGGACTTTTGAATATAGAGAAGGCTACCTTGGCGATTTTGTAAACTTGAACGAGCTGGCAATTAAGAACATTTATGGGTTTCCTAAAACTAACAATAACAATTTGAATGGATTACAGAATCAGTTGTTCATGATGTTTGAAATAAAAACGAAACGAATTCGAAACTGCTATTTTATACGCATGTAGAATTTCACATTGCCATTATATTATTCATTATTATTCGTGGCACATGATTTGCATATAACGGGAACGGGAAACCGGCAAGACACATTGCCAACAGCTGTTAAGCCATTCGGGGCTCTTGCAGGGACATTTCTATCAATCAAAAAATACGCGATAATTTCCACAACATTTCCCCCGTAATAGGCATGCCAGGCATGCGCAGGATAACGAGGACGAGCCCACCAGAAATTCCGCGGTGGGAATTAGGGAATCAAAAGAAATCCCACAATAAAGCCTGGAATGCCTCGCCCTAGCCCTCGCCCACGCCTGCGCCTGCGCGATGTCAATGATTCAGTTTACATGTGGAAGTACTAGAAAGAGAGGGTGGTCCCTAGCCGAAAGAGATGGCTTCAGATGCGCCCTTAGCGCCGCTCATAAATGTCAATGAAAAGGCCGATGTTATTGTTATTGGCGTTGTTGTTTTTATAGGCCAGCCGAAAGAAGTAACATGTGGGCTTGCCCAGGCTTATTAACCATAACTTGGGGGAAATGCCTCTGAGCCATACACTAACAAAAAACTCCTCTTTGTTCTGCAGTATTCTCTATAACAGAATACACATTTTTTTGTAAGTGTTCACCAGTTATTTATAAATTGGGACTTGAAAATAACAACAACTGAGGCCAAAAATTTGCATACGTCAGTGTAACAAAACGGAATTGATGGATGGAAGAAATCACACACAATCACAATCACACAAGCTTAAGCCAAATAAGCTTTGAACGAAACGAGTTTTAACCAAATATTTTTGCATTGCTCAAACAAAGCTCAGATAAAAAACAAACACACGACCATGCAATTAATATCCGGCAAAGGGGATCCGCCGAAAAACAACAACAAATAAAAGCAAGTGCATTCTAGCCTTTGGCCTGTCTTGGCCTGTTTTTGTTTGTCTTTGGGACGCGTACGACGCGTCCGAATTTGAAATTGCAATGCCTTGTACCTTTTGTGTGTGTTTTGAATACTTGTTGTTGTGCGGCTTTGTTTATTGTTATTACTCTTTATTGGCACTTTCCGATGCTGCCAAAAGGGTTTACAGCTGCGCGAGCTAACGGTGATTGCGGCAAACGCATGCGCAACGCCACAGACAAAAACCGCGAATAGAGTTGGTAGTTTTATTCAACCGACTTTTTGTTTTATTTCAGCGACTATTTGAAAATAACAAACATTCTACCGAATCATTATTTGTTAGGCGATCGCGGCTACGACGGCTTCGCTCCGAAAATCCGCGACACACGTCCGCACAGTTGGAAAAATTTTGAGATACTTTTTGAGATACAGATACTTCATCCGGACACCTTCAATTCGCTTCGAACAGTTGGTCTGTCGAGCTAGGTTGGACCGACCGAGTTGTGTCCACGGTTGGTGTGGCCGCAGATGATATATAAGAGCTGAGTGTGCCCAGAGGAATGCTTAACCGGTTCATATTCAAACTTATTTTAAATTCTTCTTAATTTAAGTTCCTTAACAAATCAATCTAAATTGAACGTTTTCAATAATTATTTTGCTTTTTAATAAGATATTAAACTACATTTTGAACTATATTTGAACTACACACTTTACTTTGCAGCGCCATCTACGTGAGAGTTTTCGTTTAGGTACATCATGTAAATAAAATTATACTTATACGAATTTTGTACCTTTTTATACCCTGGCAAAAGGATTCTATTATTTTATCCAAATAAAACCTTGACAAATTAAAGAAATGCCGGATTCCGCCTCTATTCTTATAAGGTAATAATTAAGTTTTAAATTTATTTTAACATTTTCATTTTTTCTTTTTAAATAAATCCAAAAATTAAACGTTTTAACGACCCTTCGATTCTCCTAACTTAAATATTTTGACACTCAAGGAGGAAGACTCTATTAATTTTAGTTTTTGGCAAGTCACACTCTGTTATAAACCCAGGGCCAGAGGCTTGTTGTCCCGAAGCATCCAATGTGGGTTCCGCTGAATCCTTAAGTCCTCTTAAGTGCCTGGTGTAAGATACCACTTGAAACGGATGTCGAAAGGAAAGATTCGGTGAAACCAGGTGGTAATGATCCGCTATGGACAGGATTCAAGGGATACAGTAGATACTAAAGTTCCTGGGAGCAAGCTTCCTAACTTAGTTAATGAAAACATCCACAGTTAATAACTCCAGCACTCTCTGCTGTTTTGCTCCTGATAAGGACAGCCAATCGGCGAGCAGCTGGACAGGCAGTTGCGCAGAGGAACTGCAGATTCGCAACCCTCTTATACTTTCTTTAAAACTTTATATTTCTTATACACTCGTATGTATGTACGTTGCGAGCTACCCTCGCCACACTTCCTCGCCATTCCACCAATCAGGAGAACCTGGCTCCAAAATACAGGTACGGCGAGGAGTTTTTTTTCTATTATTAAGCCGTTGGGCCCCTAACCATTCCCTGCTGTTTATTAGTGAAGGGCCGCATAATTTCCTTTGTTTTTTTTTCTGTCCTCTGTCGACGCCACCGCCAGGATAAGCGACGCTTGACCATCGGAAGTATCTGTCACTTCAGTTGCTTGCCGATTATCGAGAAGATAAGTGTAGTTAGTTCCGTCGCTCCAAAAACGACTCCTTTCCGAAATGCAAAGCCAGAAATCGGTGTTACTGGGCTCCCCGGATGAACCCATTAAAAGGAGCCAAAGCACAGCTTCAAATACGGATTCTCAAAATATTACGGTTCCGCAACGTCCTTCGTCGCCGCGTCAGTTCTTTGAAAGACTCTACGGACATTTAGAGACGCGCAGCACCGAAAGTGGAGACATAGACGTTGGCACCCACGCCCACAAGCCGTCTTCTTGCGACACGCCTTACCACAGTGACGGCGGAAGCGTATCCTCGCCGGATATTTCAATCAGCGATGAACGCGGAACACTTACCGGCTTTTCCGCCTACGATTTCTACAGCCAGTCCAAGGATTATTCGCAGAATCAAAAATTAACCTACGTGAGCCCGCCGCCAATGATTAATCAAGGAGTACCAAATCCCGTCCTGCAACATGGATTTCCTCCCGGCTTTCCAGGCGACCCACATTTTAGCGCCGGCTTTTCAGCATTTCGTAAGTATCTAAAAACTGATTTATTTTAGGCACTTACCTAAAGTTTTGAAAATCAAAATTTACATTTTTTTGGTATGATTTTATTAAAATATAAGTAATAGTCAATAAACTAAAGAAAAAAAGTGCTTAAGTAGAAACTTTCCTTTAAAAAAATCTTTCTTAATCAAAAATTAATTGACAAACCTATATTGTGGAGAATGTTTTGAATGTTGAACCATCGTTTTGAAAGAAATTATTAACATTCTTTTCGTGTCTCCATATTCTATAAAATATATATATCTTAATAATGTATAGTATTTTGTTCTGAATCTAAAAAAAACTACAGGAACACAAAAATTGGTGTATATATTTTAAAACTTGAAATATTGTAAAATACTCAACTCTTATATATTTATTTTGAGGTTTTGTAGTTCCTATACACTAAGTACATACGTAAATTTGAGCTACTTCGAATTTGGTCCTAAATAGATATAATTTTTTTTGGAAAGAAAGGAGTTTTGTTCTATTTGGAAGGCTTTGGCTTGTTCCTTTCCTCCTCTTCCCGTTTTTGCTTTAAATTTCGAAGCTCCAGGCTCAGGAACATCTTAAGGTTCGGGTCAGTGATTTTACTCAGGACGATCTCGCGGGCCTCCTCATCGTTGTCACCCAGAATTTTGGCCAGTGTCTGGGCATAGTCCAGCCAAACACAGTTGGCGCATCCAGACATACAGCAGTTGGTTGGCTCTGGAGGAATCTATTAAGGACATTAGCAAAGTTAAATGTTCTAAAAATGTCGATGATTGCTTTAGAATAATACCTGAATATCCTTGGCACTCTTCTTGGAGGATGAATCTTTGGAGCTGGCTTTTGGTACGGATGTTTTGTTGGTATCAGAGGCATTCACCGTTTTGTCCTTCACACCTGACTCTTTAGATGGTGAACCCTTTGGCGGCAACTCTGGGCTTTTGGTGTCCTTAGGTGGGGTCTCCTTCGAACAGTTCCCAGCCAGTTGTCGAGCGAGCGATCCAAATGGCCAGTGCTCAGCTCCACGTCTTAGGAGAAGGCACCGGGGACAACTAAAGCCCAGAGAAGCTAACATTTCGACTCAGTCCCGATCCCGATTCCGATCCCGATCCCTGAGGTGTTCAGAAAGATGAGTGAACAGGCCTAGAGGAAGTGATGAACATTTCACACGCCTGCGCAGGTGCAGCCTGGATGAAAGTTAGTTCCGCAGGAACTGCCAAAAAAATCGGATACAAAAAAAGCTGATTAAGTACATGTGCTATTGAATATCCTTGCTTCCAGTGCCCGCAAGGATTA
This sequence comes from Drosophila vallismaia, assembly GCA_035047325.1. NCBI lineage: Eukaryota > Metazoa > Arthropoda > Insecta > Diptera > Drosophilidae > Drosophila > Drosophila vallismaia. The sequence goes on from JAWNPU010000073.1 coordinate 12,263,143, forward strand.
TGTAAAATCAGTGAAGAAAAAATAAAAGTAACCAAGGAAAAGGGCCACACAATGCGCTGCTCCTGACCCCCAGTGCAAAGAAATTAACCATAAAAAAAAGAATGGCAAGAAAAAATTAAAACGCATTGAGCTGTGAAAGTTTTCGTTTACTTGTGGCATTTTCGTTTGCGGTTGATGAGCTTGCCAGGTGTGGGGTGTACCAGGTTCCAGGTGAGGAATGGTTAAAAAAAGATTAAAAATCCGCCGGCTAATGAAAACGATCCTTCAAGGAAAGCGGGTGAAAGGCAAATTTCATTTACAAATTAAAATGGATAAGATATTTAAATGAAATATTCAAGAAAGAAAGTCCATGATTTGTTGTGTTGTGAAGAACTTCTTAAAGAGTACAAATTGTGTTTATATTTTAACATATTCTTTTACTTATTTGACTAAGCAAGCTCCTTTAAAAAACGAATTTCCGCATTAGTAAACGCTGCAAAAAAATCATAACTGACAGAAAAAATTGACATTGTAATTGAGCTTGTCAGGAAACCTAAAAAACTAGCAAAACAGAAGGGTAGAGGGTTGCAAAAAAAAAAAACACTACAGGCAGATCCATTCAACAACCACAACAAACTGTCCAAAGGACTCCTGACTATCGAATTTCACACGTGATTTAAAAAAATTTAGGAAAGAAAGAAGAAAGCAGGACGAGGAGGAACGACAAAATACTTGTGGCAGAAAGGAAGAACTTAAGCCAGAGCCAGGCAAAGGGTAATCAAGCACAAACTAGAGATTACCACGCCCCCTTTTTTGTCGTGAAAATCCAATCCCCGCCCATGCTGCCACCAAACAACTTGTCAGCTTCGCCGCGTTACATCAATTAGACTCTAAACCGCACCACAGACAATGGAGTGGGCGCCTTGTGGCACCACCCAAATAAATGGTATGGGTAAGGCTGGGAGTTCTGGGTGGTGTCAGGTGAATGGTGGAAGACGTGGCGTGGTGGGGCAGGGTCTGGTGGGGCATAATGTGCGCCTGGCTGGGTTTCATCGCCGGCTACGCTGCGGATGCAAACAAACAGACAACAGATTGGAAAATGTGAATGAGCGGATTTTTATGATGATGGGTAGTGGCGCTGGGATAGCCAGCTGTTTGCATTGTTAAAACTTTCCCGGATCAGCATAGATTGCCAAAAAAAAAAAAAGAATAAGAGGACTCACGTGGAAAATGCATTTGTAATGTGCACCGAAAACGCGAGCCACGCAATGTGGTGGGAGGTTGGACATGAAATAGCCGAGTGGTTAATTATTTGTTTAACTGCCTCGGCACGCAACCTCGTTCAGAATCGTTTAGTCTTGTCCGGACATTTCTATATTGTTTGTTAATGTAAGATTAATTTCGCTTTAACATCTCTATTATATTCGAAATGAATAGAAGAAGGGTGTGGAGCAGGCTGAAGGATTCTATTTTCAGAATTTGTTTAACAAACAAGAAAATTATAGAAATATTCAAGCAGGAAGCGTTAATAGTTTTCTAATGTTTGGGTTTCGTGGCTTTTGATTTGGATTTTTTAGTGGCTCGAAGACGTCGCAAGGAAGGACGACAACGCCGCCAAAGGACAACCTTTAGTACGGAGCAGACACTGCGGCTGGAGGTGGAGTTCCACCGGAATGAATACATTTCCAGGAGCCGTCGCTTCGAATTGGCCGAGACTCTCCGGCTGACTGAAACACAGATTAAGATATGGTTCCAGAATCGCAGGGCCAAGGATAAGCGTATAGAAAAGGCTCAAATTGATCAGCATTATAGGTATGTTTTAAAGTAATTATTATTAGGCCTTTATTATGTCTAAATTATTTTATGCCTTTGAGTTATGTCGTAGAGGTTTCTGTTTGATATTCTGATACTACATTTTGAAACGGAAGTAATTCAAAAGGACGTCACTAGTTTAATTGATGGGTTCTCATAAAATTAACACGAAATTAATTTTACGACATTTACGCGCACACAAACCCAATTAGACAGACGATCCTGGACTGCCCCTTGACCACATAGCACCCTAGTAGAGTAGTTAGTATCCTTTACAGAGAGGGGTGTCCTTAAAGAGGAGCTGGTCATTTGATGTAATCAATTTTTCAGAAACTTTGTCGTGGCCAATGGTTTTATGAGCTCTATAATGGGTCAAACGAGTTACGCGCCACCTCCTGCTACAACCACCATGCCTCCTGGAGGCGTTGGAGCGGGCGTAGGCCTGGGGTACTATGCCACGCCAGCAGCGACGCCGTCTGCCCTGGCCAAGGACAGCACGCAGGACACCAGCAACCACTACGAACAACAACAACAACAACAGCAACCGCAAATGCAACAACGACAACGAAGCAGAGAAACGCCAACGCTTATCAATTCATGCTAGCATTATTACACAGAACTAATTATTAGTTTTAATTGAGCTTTAAACAGTTTAGATTTATGTAGCATCTTATTGAATAAATATAATTTAACATAAAATTGGAGCAGCATTCGTAGTATCTCTTTATAAAACCATATTGTTACTTACGAGTGTGTGTCAATTAAGCATTTTTGCACTTAGTGGAATAGCACTAGTTTGTTTATATAAGAAAGAAAGACAAGTTTGGTTAAAATAAAAAAAAAACTAATAAACAATGATGCAAAGACAGCTGTTGCTGTTCTTGAGAGATTAACATAAACTATCGATAAGAAATGAAATAAACAGCGGATAACAGACTCTTAACAGTGGGAAATTTAAGGTTTTATAGCACATTATAGCATTATAGCAAATATATATATTCTTGATCAGGACTCTGTAGGGTCAATCATTTAATGATAATTTAAAGATAAAATCATATTAGTGTTTCGTTTTTGTTTATTTTGATATCAATATAAATACCAAGCATTGGGCTTTAGATTAAATGTGTGAAAGGCATTTTTTAAATTTTCGCAACTGGCTTCAGGCCCAGGATAAAGAATGACTGACGCAATACCGCGGCTGTAGCCTCACAGAGAAGAATCCTACTTCGGTTGACAGCAATAATCTCTCCCGCCTTGTTTTTCTCAATGCAATAGCAACTGTCGTAGAATTCGGTAAAGACGGTGCACACTTCATAGCAAAATTCGCACAGGAAATGCAGGAAAAGTTCGCTGGAGCACTTGATAAGTATGTCGTGCATCTTCAATAGGGTCTTGGCCAGCTTCCATTCCTTTTCGTGGCTCAAATCGATATTGACTCCGTCGAGAACCTTGGCCAAGTCACTGAAGTCCTCGCCCGAGTTGCGGGCGATGGAACATATGCGGGTGTAGGTGTAGAGTAGATAGACGGCGGTATTGCCACGATCCTCCAGCATCTTGTCAAAGGAGAATATGTAGTCGCTAATGCGGTTGTGGCACAAATCCGCATACTTAATACAACTATAGGCAACTGCCTCTTGTGCGTCCTTGAGTTCTTGGGGGGTCAGAACGTCGTTGCGTCCACGACTCTGCAGTTGGTTCAACGATCGCTTCATTCCCTCGTCCAGTAGATCGGATAGCTTGACGGTGTCACCCGATCGAGTCTTAAACTTCTTTCCGTCCTCGCCAAGTACCACCCCGAACTGTACGTGGTCTACACGCTGGACAGCGGGATCCAGGATGCCACACCGCTCTGCGGCTTTGAAAATAGTATTAAAATGCGTGCTCTGTCCAGCGTCCACCACATAGATAAGCCATGTGCACTTTTCCTCCTCCAAACGATGACGGATGGCAGCCATATCGGAGGTGTCGTATGTGAATCCACCATCGGATTTCACAATAGTCAGGGGTATGCCTGTCTTGCTATCGTCTGGCCACATAATCTCACGTCCCTCATCTGCCTCCAGCAAGTTCTTCTTTCGCAGAAACTCAACCACGGACAGCATGCGAGACTGATAGAAGGACTCGCCGCGTTCTTCGATCGTCACATCCAGGCGTTTGTAGATAGTCTGGAACTCCTTGCGCGAAACATCGCAAATCAACTGCCATGCTTTGATGGAGTTTGGCTCCCCGCTCTGCAGGGAAACCACTCGACTATATGCCCGCTTCTTGAACTCCTCGTCCTCGTCGAATCGCTTCTTCGACTCCTTGTAAAAGACCTGAAGATCGCCAATGGGGGGACTTTCGTTGAGGAAATTGGGGAAACGATCCTCCAAGTGGGCAATCAGCATGCCAAACTGGGTTCCCCAATCGCCGAGGTGGTTTATACGGACCACGTCGTGCTCAAGGAACTCCAGCAGGCGGCATATAGACTCTCCAATAATGGTGGACCGCAGGTGACCCACATGCATCTGCTTGGCAATGTTGGGTGAGGAAAAGTCGATGAGGACTCGTTTCTTAGGCACGGGCGGTGGTTTAACGCCGTTTCTTAGCAGGCTGCTAAGAGCTTGTGATGCATAGTTTCTGTAATGATAGCGTTTGATTGATGAAAAAGTTATCTTTTCTAATATTTCTCTTACTTGCTCAAAAATACATTAACGAATCCAGCTCCAGCCACCTCCAGCTTGTCAATCAGCGGTGATGCAGGGCAGTTTCGCTGTATTTCAGTAGCAATATCCCGAGGCGACTTGTTGATTCCCTTCTCCTTGAGTTGCTTGGCCAGCTTCATGGCATTGTTGCACTGGTAGTCGCCAAACTTTGCCGAAGCGCTGTTGACAGGCGCAATCGACACGGGCGAGTCCTTATACTCTGGAAAAGCCAAAGCAATAGCCTTGGCGAACACGGAATGTAGGTGATCCGTGATAGAGCAGTTTTCCTGGACCTCAATGCCGCCGCTGGCTTTCGACTCCTCGGCTATGGACTAAAAATATACAAAAAATCCATTGATGACCCAATTTATGATTCAAAATTCTGGCATATACATACCTGTTTGAGGATAGCCAGTCGGTGCTTGAGCTTTGTGTTCTCCACCTGCAGCTTCAGCAGGTCTTCGTCAATTTGTTCCGCAGACCCATTGTTCGCCTTGCTGTCTTGAAGCTGTGCCGCAAGCTTTTGCGTTTCAAGTTCCTGCCAAGACTCTTGTTGAGTAAAATGGGAAAAAAACTGCGACAAATTCATTAACTTACCAGCTCCTCCAGTTTCTTCAGCTCAACATTGAGACCCATATTCAGAATTCCTTTCACCAATCAACAAGAAAAATATGCCACATGGATGCCGCACAATGTGGAAACTGGTTGGCCACAGCTGTTGCTGCGACCGATAAAAACTATCGCCATTTAAGGTTTTCTAAAAGACTTACTCTAGAAAATCATTTAAAGGATAAAATATCATATTTAAATATTATAATTAAATATTTAATTAAATTAAAGAGTTTAATTTAAAATAATTTTAGGCCGCAAATTGGGTATTGGTAAGAAAATATCGATTCAATGTTAACAAAATCTACCGATTGATTTTGTTAACATTAAATCGATATTTATTTTTTTAACGAATATCGATAGATTTTGCTCACCGTATATCGATTGAGGCTCCGGTGTCAAAACCTGACGGGAACCATTTCATTTTCATTTTCGTTTTGCTTCTCGTAAGATTCACTTGTGCTGATTCGTTTAAAGAAAATATAATTAGAAAATATATTAAGAATAAAAATGACTTCAGTTCCACCAATCAAAGAAGAAGAAGGTGCTACACCAAAAAGTTCACCGGATGTGATACTAATTCCAGACCGTGAAGACGTAAGTGCAACCGTAAGTGAAAATCGATCTAAAAAAAAACAAAAGCCATGACTTTTGTGTGTATACTCAATTGTGGGCGGCGGTGTCCCAGTCTCTAGAATGACGCATCTTAACACATTTCTCGTGTACAGACACCCCTCTCTTCTTTGTCCCGGCAGGATATCTGTGAATTGGAGCACTTGCGTAAGCTGTTCATCGGCGGCCTGGCCCCCTACACCACCGAGGAGGGTCTGAAGGTGTACTACGGCCAGTGGGGCAAAGTAGTCGATGTTGTGGTGATGCGCGATGTAACCACCAAACGCTCACGTGGATTCGGGTTCATCACCTACACAAAGTCCCTCATGGTGGACAAGGCGCAGGAGAATCGCCCCCACATCATTGACGGAAAGTAAGTTTTTTTCGGTTGAATTACTAGAATATGATTTGAATTGTGAACTTTTTTTCGCAGGACTGTGGAGGCAAAGCGGGCTCTGCCTCGCCCAGAGCGGGAATCACGCGAGACCAACATATCAGTGAAGAAACTCTTTGTCGGGGGCCTCAAAGACAACCATGATGAGGAGTGCCTTCGGGAGTACTTTATGCAGTTTGGCAACGTTGTCTCTGTGAAGCTGCTCACCGACAAGACCACCGGCAAACGTCGTGGTTTCGCCTTTGTCGAGTTCGATGACTATGATGCCGTAGACAAAGCCATACGTAAGTCAGCTCTTGTCCTCTTGTCTAGAATAGTATACTTAGGAAGACATCTCCGACCCTATTCTTGATCAGTAGCCATCTTCCGAGTCGATATAACCATGTCTATCCGTCTCAATTTCAAAGCAATCCACTTTAAACTTGGCATACGACCTTCATTTCGTTGCATTCAGTACATAAGTCGGGATAAGTCGACCATATCCTGTAGCTGCCTTATAACTTAGCTATCGGAAAGGCTATTACTTCCATATTTCTGATGATAGGAAGTTAAAAATAGCTCAGAGCCCCTTTATGAGCGTCTATCTAGAATTAGATGACTTTATCCTAGAACTGCCATAAACCACGGCTCTACCCGAAGCTTCATTTCCTTTCTTGTTGTCTAATTAATCATTTTTCTACAGTGCAAAAGCAGCATTCCATCAAGTATGTTCACGTGGATGTCAAGAAGTCAATTTACAACCTTGAGAAAAAAGACAAACATCAGGCCGGACCTGGACCCAACGGTCTGAAGCCGCCAATGAATCAATACCAGCAACCACCTCCGCCGCCCCAAAATGGGGCTATGCCCCCCGGGGGTTACCGTCAACCGGGACCACCCGCTTCACAAATGCAACCTTATCAACAGCAGCCGCCGCCGCCACCCATGAACGCTCCTCCACCAAACTACAATTACTGGGGACCGCCGCCTGCACCAATGCAGTCGTACTACCAACAGCCGCCTCCGCCTCAAATGAACTCTTGGGGTGCCTATCCACCAGCCCAGAATGGCTGGAATGCTCCGCCACCGCCACCACCTGGCGCCCAGCCCCAGTGGCATCCTGGTCAGTGGGGAGGCCAGCCACCGGTGCAGCAGGCACCAGTACCGCCCTCTGCGCCTCCGCAGATGGACCACCGCAACGGGCCACCGCCGCCGGCGGTTGGTACCTGGAACATGCCGCCAAATGCACCGCCACCAATTCCGGGTGCACCACCATCGCAGGCTGCACCGGTACACCAGCAGCAGCCACAACCGCCCAACTTTGGCACCGGATACCAGCAGAGCTACGGAGGCGGACCGACCAAACACAATATGAATGGAAATCGCATGAATCCCTATGCGACAGCTCCGATCAATCCTTATCGTAAGTGTTTGTCTTGAGAACTTCAAGATGTTGAATCGATTTATAACATTTTAGAAAACCCTCAACCCCCAGCACCGTATGCCGCTTACAATGTCCCGGCTCCGCCGCAGAACGGAGCTGTGCCGACTGGCAACAAGGGCATCAGCAATGGGTCCGTGACCACCGGAGCCAGCGCCAATAGCAAATACCGCCACTAGATTTGGTGAGTAAAAGCCGCTAGTAAGAGCACAACCCGTCCCCGCCATTAGTCGTTCGTTTTAAATGTGTGGCCTATTCATAAGATATATACCAAATACGTCTTGCCACTCTCGCCAATGAATTGCATCCAAAAAATGCACTACGTCTAAATGATAAAAGACCCGTATATAATATATATTTACTAATGTTTCATATTTTCTCTGATTTAGATGCCTCACAATTCAAGATACTGTTAAATAAGCTTGTTGATAAGATAGGCTCCACTCGCTTAGAGTTACTAACAGGACACTCATTTATCGCATTGACTCTCTATCATAGGCAAGAATCTAGACACTTAATTAAGATATACCATGTATGAACCTATGATTGACCTAAGCTAATCCGAACAGGTATTCGAAAAGTATTCGGATTACCTAACTGCAAGTTAGCTTTTCCATGTTGGTCGTATTTTTGACTATGTTTTGCCCCCAAGAATCGTAGACTACACACAAATACGATACGATACACTTATAACTTAAGCTCTCTATCCGCAACCAACTCTCTTTGTTATTGAATCTTTACATGAAAGTACATAGCCTGAACATAGTCGAAAATACGTCCATCACTGATACCAAAATAAACACACAAAGTTCGTCCAAAAACAAGAAAAAGAATTGAAATTGACAAAAAGAAAGACACACCGAAGTGGAGTAGACCAAAAATCAAGTCTAATAATAAAATCAAGTCTAATAATAAAAGAAACCGAAGCGGCATAGACCTGAAATCAAATCCAAAAGCGTGAAGCGGACGCATGGCCCTATCTATAAATGTACTCACGAGTTAATATCAAAACTATTGTCAATTTTACAAAGATCAAACGGAAACATACAAGAATCTACTATACAATAAACTATTTTGTAAAGTTGTAAAAGGTTTCTACTCTGATCTTAATGGCATTTTTATTTGGTAAATTTCTTAAATTTTTGTTTTTCATTTGGCAGAGAAAAAGTTGCTTATTATTATGTGTGAAACATGTAACTATGAGAAAGAATATTGCCCCGAAACTATACTTGTATGTATTTTATTGTTGCCTTGAAGCCATAACAAAATCTTCAAATTAAGTTTAGATCTACTTTTTATCTACATATAATAGATGTACAATTATTTTCTCTCTTATACAATATAAGGTTAGATTCTGTAGCACATGCCAATGGCTTGAATTGAACTATGAATTTAAAGCGTTAAAAAATAAATATGGAAAAATAAGCAAGATGAGGAGTAAAAAAGAGGCTCATTTCACGATTTGCCATTTCACAGCTTAATTTAGAGCTTATTCTAAATTTAGAAATTTAGAAATTAAAAAAACTCTATTCACTTAACCAAACCATATAATGAAGCGTATTTATTAAAAATAAATAAAATATTATATTAAAAACAACACTATGTATTTGTTTTAGATGCCGAATTGTAAGTTTATCTTTCTGTCTCGTCTGGGGCCAATCTAAGTAGCGTAAACTTAACTAATATTTATCTCAAGATCAAGTTAACTTTATGTAATTCTAGGTACAAACGCAAGACATAAACTTTCGATCATATTTTAGATATATCCTACTCGTACAAGTATAACCCATAACCGCTTCAGACAATCATAGTCCTATGGTAAGTTAGAAAACCGAAATAGAATTCTGATTTTTGTTTTAGGATACACTAGTTTCTATAAGAATGATTAAGTACCTCGCTTAATACGTATCCAGTCCCCTTTTTTCATTTAATCACTACTTCTAAAGCAAACACACTGTTTCTTTTCAACAAACAATCCCGAAATCCTGAGCTTCGCTGACGAGGAACTAAGTACACAGCTCGTAACTCATTTACAGGTAAGTATAACACACAACACTTCAGAAGACTTGTTAGCCCAAATAACTTGAATAAAAAATAATCTTAAAAAAAAATTAGGAAATCTGTGTTTTTATTCCAAATGATCCAAAGAATCTGGCGAACATGTTGGGAGGCAACTTGTTGGGGCTACAGTCGAATCGCAATAATTCTCCCAAGACTCCAATATATTAAAAATCGTGTTTTCTTTTAATAAAATTTTATAAAATTAGCCGTATATTAAAAACTTCCATATACATATTTAGATTTTTTGCTTAATTTTGTATTTAAAAATGTTCTATATTTTATTTTTCGTTAAATATAAATGTCTTGATTTTAAAACTCTGGGTAGTCTATACGAATCGTCGTTCTCTTGCCTTATCCACTGATTGAGACTCGACTGTGTATGCTCCAATTAGGCGATCCGTAATCATTCGGAAGCTCCCCAGCCTGGAAACATTCAGTCGCCACTCGCCAACGCGTTTAGACATCTGAAAAGGAAACCACAGACATTATACAGTGAGTATAGAGATCGGTGAATCAAAGGATAACCAACTGGACTTGGATTACAAGACAAAAGTGTGTGTCATATTTACAAAACTTGTGTATTCGGGATCTGGAATTACTGCTTGCTCAGCTTTTAATCGAAAAGCACAAGTTCAATGGTCGTTCAAATTCAGCAATCGATTCTGAATTAATTGAAATTAATTTTCTGTGAAAATGGCCAAAGTCAATTTGGTAGAATTTAAACTTTTCGTTCCACTTAAATCAAATAGTCGAATCTAAATCACAGTTAAGTGTTTATAGAGATAGCTTTCAAGGTCAGAAATTCCTCGTTAGCGATTTGCTGTTCCGCAAATTCAAGTCAATTGTTTTGTCTGGATGGGGGTCCGGACCTCATTCGCCCGCCCACATTTAGCTCATGATTCAATGGACTCCCCAGCATAAACAGTGCATCTTGGATGCTGCATCACGTCATTGTTTCTAGTTTTGTCGGTATAATTAAACTGCAGCCAGAGGCATATATTCATATATGTATACAAACAGCTACGGAATGCACTGCACAGCATCAACCATCTCGGATATTCCTGGAAAGCCCCACACCGATCCATAGGTTGTTTGTATATTTCTCTTTTCAAGATATGTACATCGCTGCGCATTTTGTTCGGACTCAGTTGGGTCTCGAAAAGCAACGATTAAGCAAGTCTTGATCCCCAAAACGGAAGCGACCGATCCTGATAAGAGACGGGGCGGCCAAGTCGAGTCTGCGATAAGCCAAATGTGTCGTTGAGCAATTAAGTGTACTATATGGCACATGGACAAAGCACAAGCATAGAACTAGGGCGAGATCTTGGTATGATTGTTGGGTAGGTCTCTGGCAATACGCTTTTGTGATTTGAGTCTGAATTAGTAGCATTAAGGTCATCTTTTATCAGCTACTACCTAAAAATCATACATGTAATACGTATGTTGGTTGTACTGTGCATGAACCATTCCTCTATATATAGTTTTTGTATTTGAAAATGGGTTTATAAACGAATTTCGAAAAAGCTTTGAACTGGGAACATGTGTTAAACATGCCTTGAGTTGGTACAAAAAAAAAAAGGAAATTTCATTTAGCGGTTGAGTTACTATGGAAAACTTATTTGCAATCACTGAAAACGGAAAGCTTATTTTTATTTGTTTTTAAATATAATTTAATGCGCAGCAATTAAAAAGGAAATAATGCAGAGATTTTATTAAAACTAAATATATCGTATATCTTTGGTTGTAAAATGAATATACTTTCCCTGATTGAAAATATTTGCATCCGTTACAATCTATCTTTTAATGAGCCATAAATTAGAGTTATCCATATTTCTGGCTTCTAGATATTTCTCCCTTATCCATAATGAATACCACACTAGTTTTCTTTGGAACAATGAGTTCATATTGTCTTCATTCAGTTTTGGCATGGAATCATAAATTTAATTCCCTATAAGAGGAGATTTTCTCCGTGCATCTGAAAGATACATACATATATTCGCAGTGACCTTTTGAACTCCTCAATAAAGGCAGGCAAGATTTTCCGGCTTCGTAAATTGTTTCCAATGGGAAAAAAGAAGCCGCCGTTCATATCACCCATCGGCATGTAAAACCACCCCTTAAGGTTGAGTTACAACTTCAGGAAACTCGAAGTTTCCTTAGCGGTACAGTTACGTAAGGACTAAGATGCTTTTGCTTCAACCCAAGCCGGAAATCGAACGGGCCAAGGACAAAGTAAACGCAAACTATTTGGTTTTTCCCCACTGGTATGATTTAATGATCTATTTGACCCACTGGCCTGGTATTCGAAACCATATCAGCTTTTATAAATATTTTTAGCATATTTATTTTTCGAAAGGTTTTTTAACTTTTTCGTTTACCAAAATTAAGATGTTATTTTATTAAATTGGAAGGTTAATTCTCAACTCACTTCAGTTAAGATTCCTTCCAGAATGCGCTCCCTTTGGCTGCTGCTCGGTTTGGGGCTTCTGGTCTTGTGCCAGGTCCAGGCCTCCGAGGAGATCGCCGATGATCTGACAGACCTCGACGATATTGACCTCAGCGACATTGACGAAAATGAGGAGGAGTATCTCCGACTTCTCGAAGAGAAGGCCAAAGTGAGTATCTTAACAATGGGAGCTTTCAAAAAATGTAATTATCCAAACCTTCCTGTAGATTAAGGACGTTGAACGTGAAAACGAAATCGCCAACAAATTGGCTAGCGTGCGTCACAACCTCATCAATCCTGTGGTGGAGGTGGATCCTTGCGAGACGATGCCCTGCGGTGCCGGTCGTATCTGCCAGATGAAGGACAACGAGACACCCGAGTGTGTGTGCATCCCAGAGTGCCCCGATGAGTTGGACACCCGTCGCCACGTTTGCACCAATGCCAACGAGACCTGGTCATCGGATTGTGCCGTTTACCAACAACGCTGTTGGTGCGACAGCGGTGATGAACGCTGCACCAACCCCGACAACGCCCACATGCATATCGATTACTACGGATCCTGCCACGAGCCTCGCAAGTGCGGCGAAGAGGATATGAAGGACTTCCCCCGACGCATGCGCGACTGGCTCTTCAACGTGATGCGTGATCTGGCCGAGCGCGACGAGCTGACCGAGCACTACATGCAGATGGAGCTGGAGGCTGAGACGAACCACTCGCGTCGCTGGTCGAACGCTGCCGTGTGGAAGTGGTGTGACCTGGATGGCGACACTGATCGCTCCGTTTCCCGACACGAGTTGTTCCCCATCCGTGCTCCCTTGGTCAGTCTGGAGCACTGCATTGCCCCCTTCCTGGAGTCGTGCGATTCAAACAATGACCACCGCATCACCCTCGTAGAGTGGGGTGCCTGTCTGGAGCTTGATGCCGATGACCTGATCGAGCGCTGTGACGAAGTCCAACGTTCCCAGCCACATCTGTTGGGTTAGTCACCTTCTCTCAGCCACAGATGGTCTTTTTATAAGTCTTCGAATGCATTAAATTGTAACCACTTGCTTCCTTAATCCAAAGATGTCTTCGTTTTTAACGATTTTAATACTTTCATTTAAGTTGATTGAAAATAAACAATGGTAAATACTTTCGAAAGCTAACATTCGTTTTCAATGGCAGAATAATGGAACTTATGGAAAACTCAATAAATTCAAATTAATGTAAATGTTTTTTAAATATTTCGTTTGATTATTTCTCTAAAATCTTCGTCAAAACACTTTACAATATTCTAGAGTCTAAATAGCTAAGTAAATTGACTGAACTCTACAAATTCATTCTCATCTTCAGTTTTATAAATTCATTCATGATTTTGGAAAATAAGATTCACGTTTTTATTTTAAATTTTTATTAAATTTATTCGTGTAGTTCTTTGCTCTAAATTAAGTTTTGTTTTTCTTTCATATTTAACCTCGCCCAAAACATGCGCGGGCTAATACGGTTTGTGTATTTTTTTTTTTTGTTAATATTTTTGTTTTGTTTTGTGTATGTTGTATGTATTGTGTATGTTGGAGATGCTAGAATTACATATTTATGTATTACGTTGTAGTATATAGAAATGTGCGAACGCACAGAAATTATTACAACTCGTCGGTTTTTGTTTGTCTCTTCTCTGAATTCTGATTCTGAAATTCTGAATTTAACATTAATTTCGCGTGAAAGCGGGCCAAAGGCAGGTCGGTCTTAGTAAGCCTGCGACAGAATGACGTTGCCCTTTCGCTGCGGGTCTTGAACAGTCTCCTCCTTCTTGCCGATAAGCGACTTGTGTATGTGCGGAATGACGCCGCCTCCGGCAATGGTTGCCTTGATCAGGCTGTCCAGCTCCTCGTCTCCACGGATGGCGAGCTGCAAGTGGCGCGGTGTAATACGTTTCACCTTCAGATCCTTCGATGCGTTTCCTGCCAACTCCAACACCTACAAACATTAAAGAAACTATTAATATCGAGTAAACAACAAATCAACAAAGGAAATAGGAATTGAAACTGTACTGTAATGTTACATATTTTAATTCTTATTGGAATATACAATAGGAAGTTTGTGTTGCATATAAGGGAGCAAATATTGCATCATTCGTTTGGCATTTTTTGCTTCCAAAATTAGAATTGAAAGTTGTAATATTTGTTTCGCTTTTCTATGCATTACAGTTGCGGAAAGTCCCGCTACAATCCCGGTGGCGGGCGAAAAGCGGGAAAACTACGGCGGGTGCACTAACCTCAGCGGTCAAGTATTCCAAAATGGCAGCAGAGTACACGGCTGCCGTTGCTCCAACGCGTCCATGGGATGTGGTACGGCTCTTGAGATGACGGTGGATACGGCCAACAGGGAACTAGAAAGACAGACAAAATGCGCATAAATTATCAGTCTTGTTTATGTTTTGCTACCCCCAAAAATCACAAACAAGCCACCGCAAAAGCACCCTGTTTGTGGTGGAATATGCTCGGTGCGAGGTGAAAACGGAAAAGGCGCCAAAAGTACAGACAACAACAAAGTCCATTTACTTACCTGAAGTCCCGCGCGCGCCGATCGTGAAACTGCCTTCGCCTTTGCCTTGCCGGAATCTTTGCCTGCTTTGCCTCCAGCCTGTTGGTTGGTAAAACACAATGCACAATTAGAAAAACACACAAGCCAACACACAAAATGGAGGCGGTCCAATTGTGAGGTTAGGGCCGATGATTCGGCTGCCTGCCCGTTAACACAATAACAAATGCGTTGGAGCCAGAGGAGCGGCAGTGGAGCAGGGCTGGCTTTTCAATCTTCGCGCTACGTGGTCTTGCCCGCCGCTGGTTGCATCAATATTTGATTCGCGGGGGGCACGCGCAGTGGCCAAGCAACCTGCGCCGCTGCCGCTCAAAATTCGCCGCAATTACCATTTTTATTCAATCGATTTTTCTTTACTGCTGATGTGCTAGCTGCGTTGGCGAGATGCTCTAGGCACTTTGGTTGCTGCCGCGATGGGAATGATTGCTACACGGAATTCGAGCGTAATTTGTTCTGAGGGATTTCCTCCACGGTCTGCACTTCTGCTCAGCACTCGAAATTTTACACGAATGAGCTGAAAAAAGACGCCGTTCGAGAAGGAGCCATTCGGAGGAAACGAGGTGTGCTGCCCACTTGCTGTTTTAATCGGGAGTAAAACTATCGAACTTGAAATTAAATATGATAATATTAATAGTATTCAATAATTATTAATTCATTTAAATAAAAATTTGATTTTATTAATGCAGGAGAGTTTCTGTCCTAGTGCTATTTTCAACAAAAAATTATGTTCATATTGTGAATTCTTTGGTTTTTATAGTTGCTTTAGTTGCCATCCCTGCAGAGGACGCTTACGCTGGCCAAAAGTGGCAACTCTTGCGGTCCGTGTCTGTGGCGGCATTTCGAGCGGAATTTAGGATTTGGTTTATTTTGCATTTCCCACTGTCAGTTGGAAGCTATGCCGCGTGTTGTCAAACCCAAAGCAGCTGCCGGCACAGCGCCGGCTAAAAAGGCGGTTCCGGCGAAGAAAGGCAAGAGCAAGCTGTACGACATGCCGGAGAAGATCGCGGTGGGCACCGTGTTCACGGACATGACCAAGGGACAGTGGCGCGTCGGGACGTCTATTGGGATTGGAGGCTTCGGCGAGATTTACTCCGCCTGCAAAGTGGGGGAAAAAAACTACGATGCTGTTGTGAAATGCGTGAGTTTAATTGAAAGTTTAGTCAAAATGCGCATTTAATAAAACTTGTTTAGGAGCCTCACGGCAATGGACCGCTCTTTGTGGAGATGCACTTCTACTTGCGAAACGCCAAGCCAGACGACATCAAACAGTTCAAGCAGAAGAAGGGCATAAAATCTCTGGGCATGCCCTACATCTTGGCCAATGGATCAGCAGAGGTAAATGGACACAAGCACCGATTCATAGTGATGCCGCGCTATGGCAGCGACATATCGAAGTTCTTCTTGGAGAATGGCAAGCGACTGCCAGAGGGCACCGTCTACCGGCTGGCTATCCAGATGTTGGATGTTTATCAATACATGCACGGCACTGGTTACGTTCACGCCGACCTTAAGGCGTCCAATATTCTGCTGGGATTGGGAAAAGGCGGTGGAGCGCAAGCCTACTTGGTCGACTTTGGCCTGGCTTCCCACTTTGTGACGGGCGAGTTCAAACCCGACCCGAAAAAGATGCACAATGGCACCATTGAGTATACTTCGAGGGATGCGCATTTGGGAGTGCCCACTAGGCGCTCCGATCTGGAGATCTTGGGCTACAATCTTATTGAATGGCTAGGTGCTGAGCTGCCCTGGGTATCGCAGAAACTTCTCCCCATTCCAGTGAAAGTACAAAAGGCCAAGGAGACTTTTATGGGGGACGTCGAAGGCAGCTTAAAGTCGCTCTTTCCGAAAGGAGTTCCAGCGCCCATCGGGAGCTTTATGAAATATGTCGCTAAACTTTCGCATATTCAGGAACCAGACTACGATTTGTGCCGCTCTTGGTTCTCGAATGCTCTTAAACAGATGAAGATTCAGAACTCTGGGGATCTGGATTTCAAGTTAAAGCCACAGACCAGCAGTAACAATAACCACAGTCCTCCGAAAACAAGCAGAGCAGCGGCAGTGGCTAAAAAGGAAAAAAGAGCGACTTCTCCTGTGGAAAGCTCTTCATCGGAGGAAGCTATTTCGGCCAGCGACGATGAGGAAGAACTGGACAATCTTTCAAGAAAGAGACCAACAAAAGCTCGAGAGGCCAAAGTGTCGCCCAGAAAACGGGTGGCTGCTTCATCCGCTGAACAGCACACTCCCCCAAACCAGAAGCGTGTAAAGACTGAGCCCAATGGCACTAAGAACACACCGAAAGGAACACCCAAGGCCAGTCCCAGGCTGGCAACTCCCAATGCAGCTAAATCCCAAACTCCTAGCGCGCCAAAGCTACAAACTCCCGCTGCCAGTGCTAAAATCAATTTCAGTCCGTCGATTTCCCTGCGCGGTCGACAGGGGGGCAAAACCGTGGTTAACGATTCTCTGACCCCGAATCCTCGCTCTAATAAGACGTATGAGTTCAATTTTGAGCTTGATGTGAGCATGGACGCCAACGTCATTGTGAATGTCAAGCGCAAAAAGACCGCGAAAGATCAAGCCAAGTCTTCACCTAAAACTCCTTCATCTCGTAGTTTGGCCAGTTCCAAAGACTCACCAGTTACTAGAGTGAATCTGCGAAAGGTGAACGGTCACGGGGGAGAAAGTGGATCCCCTTCATCCGGCCGAAGTCCTCGGACGCCAGCAGTCACCGTTCGCAAATATCAACGATAAAAGTTATTGTTTTTTTTATACGTTTACAATATTGCATTTAATAAAATATCACTGATTATAATTTATTCATTTTTACCCTTATAGTAGGATACACCAAACTAACCTTAAAAAGGGTGTCTTAAAGTACCCTTAATTGAAATTGTTAAAATATGATATAAAATATATTATTTCGTTTTGGGTTTTCTACAAAATGTATCTTAAATTTCAGGTTAATAAATACACGTATTTTTATATTTAATTTCCTTTTTAATTAATAATCCAATTCTTCAGAAAAAATATCTTATATTTAAATAAAAAATCCTAAAACATTCATTGTTTCGACCTTCGCTTGCTTCCGCCGCTTTCGTGGTGCTTGGAAGAACTGCTTTTGGAACTGGACTTGGCACTGGAACTGCTGCGACGAGACGAGGTGCCGCTGCCACTGCTACTGTGCTTCTCTAGACTTCCTATCCCGCTTAGTCCTGGAGTTCCTGAGGACTTGCTGGGACGGTCATCTTTATGGGACTTTGACGATGACGAGGATGAGGATTTATGACCATGTTTGCTGCTGCTGCTGCTGCTGGCATTGGTTGAGCTGCTGGGCTCGGGTCTGTAGAAGGGCGACGAGGAATTCGACGAATTGGATGAACGTGAAGACGCCACCGAAGACTTGGGTTTGCTAGTCAGTGGCAAGGGTTCGTCGGGTATAAAAACTGTAGGTGTCACTGCAGCCGTGGATGAAACTGCTCGACTGCTGCCACTGGGTTTATTGCAACACGTGTCGCACTGCCAGTTTTGCTCCTGATCGTCGGCTGCCTCCTCCTTTGTTATTGGCGGCTTGTGGCACTCCTGATGGTACATGGCGCCGCACTTGGAGCACTCAATCAGCCGGTTAGTGGCCGTGAAAACCATTTCACCACAAACGCAGCAGTTAAGATCTCCAAAGTCGCCTGTGTCGCCGGTGTTTACTATCCCTGTTGCACTCAGACCATCATCGGAGTCGGCAATGGTGTCCACCGAATCGGATGGCTCTTTATCTGGTGAGTTTGTCAGGTTAATGATTTCGTCCGTGTTGATCGGCTGTGGCGGGGTTGCAGCCCTGCCCGGGAAAATGGCCTCGTCATCCTTCATGCGCTGGGTCATGTTGTTGGTTAGACTTTTTTCGGGTCCATAGCGTGCCTTGAGCGCCTCATCCAAAAGCAAACGCAGCTCAGAGGCTGATGTGGGATTGCTGGAGTGCAGCAACTTTATGGCTTTTTTAAGTACCGGATCCACCTCCTGGGCAGCGGCAGCCACCGCAGCAATATTAGCAGCCATTATTACCGTGAAATTCAGTTAAAATAAATGAGAATTATTTAATGAATTCAAGTCAAAAAAGATGCAGTCCCAACAGCTGATTTTGTATGGAGTTGCCAACGACTCGGCTCGTGCTTCTTCTTCAACGCCGCTACCATTCACCGGCCAACGCGGGATTAACAGTTCTTACGGCCAGTGTTATTGTTTCCTTTTAGCCAGGTAAGTTAACTAAAAAATATAAAGAAATATGGGCTTTTACAATAAGTGTTTACCTGTACTGTCACCGTACTTTTCTGTGTCGTGCAAATTTGACACAAACATGGAATTATTTGCTTTGGTTTGCAGATTTTGTAAGGACAAACATCAAAACGGCCGGCAGTTGAAAAATCGAAGGCAATAACAATAATAACAAATCGCAATTGGCTCTCAAAATAAACAGTCAGTGGACTTGTGATAAGGCAAATAAAAATGCTTTTGCTTTGTGTGCAAAAGTGATTATCTGTTCGGAGTATTAGTAATACGATAAATAAGGTGCTCAGTTTCTTTCGAGTTATATTCATTCAGAGTTTTTCTCTTTAGAACTGCAGGTGACAAAATGCGCTTCAGCTCCGTTAAGGATTTTCCCACCTCAAATAGGGCCAATATAATTTCTTTGGTAAGTTTTAAATTCTAAATTTTTGTATTAAGGATTAAACGAATTATCTTTGCAGTTGTGGCTTTTACTATGTTTTTGCAGCGGCACAGGTTTTGCCGCTGACGCAGCCGATCAGCTGGTAAGTGGGCGGCCGGTGGGTGGTGGAAATTGGCGGTGGGCGGTTAACAGTGGGCGGTTAGTTTGGGGCTGATTGTTTGTTATCGTTTAGTTTGGCGCTGCGCACTTGTTGCCGTTTTGCCCAAAACATTGTTATTGGAATTTAAAGTGCATGTTTATGACCCAACCATACATATGTACAAACGAAAAGGTTCCAGTCTTTGTTGGTCGGGAATAGAAGTTAATCAGTCAACAGTTCAGTGATAAGAAAAGCAATACATCCAAGACTTACCTTCCATAGACCTATATACATGATATAGCCCTGCATGAATCAACTAAGTCAATAATTTATCTGCAACATATTTCAAGCTTCCGAGATGTATTCCACATTTTCCTTAAACTATTCATAAGTTCTTATAAGATATGTTAATGCTTTCAAGATTATTTCTATATGATTTTATCTTATTGGCTACTCATTACTTTAATCTTGATCTTATATCCCCTTCTTTTTTCAGGATTTTTCCACGCCGGAATGTAAGCTGAAGGAACCCATTTATGGCAGCACCTTCGACTTTGATGGCCTTCGCTCGGACCTGGCCCATGTAATGGAAAGTCCCAGTAATGGGAACGAGAAATTTGAGTTCAATATCTGTGGTAAACTCTCTAAACCCTGCAATGGTGAAAGCAATGTCGCCGCTTGTCTTATAAAGAATGGAAAGGAGTACATTCTGGGTAAGAATTAATACCTAAAATAACCCAGCTTAAGTATTAAATATTTTATTTATGAACATTTTAGGTCGAGAACATGAGCTGCACTATAAAAAGGGGAAGATGTATTTTGAGTACAAAAGTGGGGCCAAATGTGAAAATGGGACCAAGGAGAATCCCAATTACAGATTCCATCTCTTGCTCAGCTGCGATTACACAATTGATGTCCAGCCCATGCACATTACGCCTTATGTAAAGCTTGAATTATACGTATTTGAGACTAGTCTTCATATTTTTCTGTTTACTATCCTTAGGCCAACGATGCCTGCTCCTTTTACATAACCTTGGAGACTCCTTTGGCCTGCCTCTCCATCCCCGATGCCCAGCAATCCAATAGTTGCAGTGTTAGGGACACTAGGTCAAATAGAACTTTTGATTTGATGCCACTAAGCGACAGCAACTACAGAACTAGCAATCGTCAGGATGCCTTTTTTGTTATAAATGTTTGTAAGCCTGTTCTTTATGGAGAGAACAGCATGTGTCCGCCTGGAAGTAGCATTTGCCTTTTTGATCCGAAAGTCACGGATGTGAAAAAACGGTATGTTTCAGTTGATTTTTTTGGATATTCATATGACCTCATATTTTTATTTCAGATTCACAAATATCGGAAATAGTCAATCGTTTCCTGTGGTCGAGAATGGACAGCTTTTGCTTAGACATAGTTCCCCAACGCCGTGTGCCCAAAACCCAAGCGTTAATTACACCAGTGTCATATACTTTGGCTGTGACAAGTTTATTCGGGTGGGAAAACAATTCTTATGTTTAAAAAGCTTACAACTTAAAGTGTGTTTAAATTCTAATATATATTTCAGAACGCCCATCCTGAGTTTTCTGGTCTTGGACCCGATTCCTGTACGTACCAGTTCAACTTTTTCACGCCGTTGGCCTGCAATAATTTGGAACCTTGCACAGCCTTCACCTCTACCAATCAGCTGTAAGTGGTCGAGCTTTTCCTCCCTTAATTTTAATGGTTCCACTTTGAGTAACTTGTTTTACCTTCAAATAGCCTGGATCTCAGCCCGCTTAGCTCTAAGCCAGCGTACACTTTGAGTAAAGACGGCAGAAACTATACTGTGGCGGTGTGCGCTAATGCTGGAAGTCCTTGCCAAGAAAATGGAGGTAAGTCGACTATTTTCGCCCTAAAATATTAAAATAGAGATTTTGGAGTGCTTATGCAAAACTTATTCGCCATAAAGGAGTCGTAATTAAAGCCATAAACTGGTAATGCTTTAAACCCTTTCGTTCGGAGAACTCCTGTTGTGCGGTACTAATGATTTTTTATTGCCATTCTGGTCGAGTGGCCCTCTTGGCCATAATCGTCTTGGCAACCGAAGAGGAATGTAGGAAAAATAGGGATGAGACCCGTCAAGTGTTGACCATTTCATCCGCTTTCCACTAAAGCGCACACGAGTGGCTATTTGTAGGTATCCCCTTAACATATCCATCCATATACACACAGCTTTCTCTTAGAAAATGCAGATGCGAGGGTGTGTTGATAATGATTTAGATCTGTGATGTGGACCGTCATATATTTACATAATTTACGAGTAGGTTGGTAGGTGGGCAGTAGGCTAGAAGTGGGCAGACCATTAGGTACCTTTTTAGCATCCAGGAATAGTTCTTAAATTTTCTAAATGAAAATTTAATTTGGATTTATCCGTCTAAGATGAAGTTTTGAGTGCGGTTGCGTCTGTGTTTATACAATAATAAAGTATTTAGTAGAGTTTAGTCGATAGGAGTTTATTAATATATTTTTTGTGGTAAAACTAGATAAATCTTTGAAAAATTTTCCATTTTCGTATATTTGCTTTTCAGAATGGCAGAGCGTAATTTATGCTGCATATTCTACATAATTTAAACATAACTAGAGCTTTGAAACTATATTTTTGTATTTATTTGCTTTGTGTGCGTTGCATTTACATGGAGCCCTTCCATGTATAATAAGAACTTTTCCCAATGCTGGTTGTTGGCTGTTGGCATGTGAAACGCGTCTGGTAGCCATACAACACACCCATAAACGTGGAGGGGTTCACGCAGAGCTTTTTGGTGGTATTTGTGCACTGGGTGTCCTGCATTCATAGTTGACTGCAGACACATATCCGTTGGCGCGTCCTTTTCGGTTGGTTGGCTCCCTCGCGACACACAGGAGGGATATCATGGCCCGCTACTGGGCCTAAACAAATAAATAAGTGTGTGCTCCCTTTTGGCAAACTGATGACCAGGCCATGGGGCAGACGTGGAGGCAGGGGGTCCTACATGAAATTTTCATTTGTTAGGCAAATAGCAGGCACACAACCAAACACATACACAGTTTCGCGCACAGCGCAAATTTGGGGCGCAGGACCTGGCATCGCTTTTGTAAACAAGCTGGCGCTCTCAAACACGCACACTGCAAGCTCGCTGTGTGGCGCCCAGCTGACACTGGCAGACGGCATATTGCTGCCACCGATCTCTTCCAGCTTCGCCTCCCGGCCCCTGTCACCCGGTGCCCGGCCTTCCGGGCGGGGCATTAAAATCTCCTGGTTTGCATAGTTGAATTCAATATTTGAAGGCATTTGGCAGTGGCCTGACCATGGCCTGGAAGTGAGTTATGGACACGCCCACCTCCAAAAACGCCCACATAAAATGGCGCCCTCATCCTGCTGCCGTTAATTGCTTATGCAGCATGCGTTGCCCTGTCATTTTGTGTAATTTTCATTTGCGTTTTCTGGCTGCATTTTGTATTTATTTATGGTGGCTCCTGTAAATTGCATTTTCGGTGGCAAATGCTTTCGATTGTTGCAGTAGTTTTTGGCAACGCGGGATGTAGCAGCATATACGATGAGCAAGGCTTCATATAATTACTGGATTATTTTCACTCTATTCTAAATTAATTCTCTAAGTAAATTTACAGGCGGTTTGTTTAAGTTATTTCAAGCCGAATGGAAAATGGAAAGTGATAGTTTCTTCTTCGTAGCCAAAAATATGGTAAATATCCAAATTCAATATTGCAATTGGATGATATTTTTCTTCAGCTCTAATGTTTATAATTTTCCATTTTCTGCTTTTATACTATTCGTATTTTACTCCTTTTTATGGAGGACTCTTATTTGTGTGTTGGGAGGCCGCTGTTGGGAGGCAGATTCAATTTGGCCGGAGCTGGACAAAAACCAAGCCCCCTGACCCGTTTACGCCCCCTTCCAGCCGTAACTAACACTTGCCGGCAGCTGTTTGGCCAAGAAGCACCATCCAAGTGGCATCAGGCAGCTAGTAAATCGTTTTATATTTGTTTTCTCGCTTCTGACGTTTTTTCTTTGTTTTTTTTCTGTATATTGTGTTTTCTAGCCAGTGCTGGCGGCTGCTGGTCAATGTTTTAGGGTTTCTTTGCCCTTTCTCGGGTGTTTTCTTATTGAAATTCAATTTGCCGGAATTTTCTTAACCATTTGCAGTGGGCGCTACCCTGCCTCCTTATGATGCCATCTGCTTCCTAAAATATTTTGCGGCATACCGTTTCGACTTGCCTTATCAATGCCATAAAGTCAGCCTTTATATTTAACCCTTCTCCGGCAAAAGGCAAAAGGCGGAATTTGGACAATGTTTCGTTTCATGACCGCAATGCGAGCCCCAAGGCTTGTTTGGAGCAGAGATTGCATTGGAATTGAATTTGCGGGGGTGAATTGTATCCGTGTCGGTGGTTACTCCTTCTGACCAGGTCAATCTCGTTGGATAATCTTGACAAGGAAATGATTTTCACCCCAAGGTGTACGCACAAGAGTATATTCTTCACACATTTGTGGGTTGTACAAGCAACAGGGTAAAAAATAATTCATATTTTATAAGAAACGAAATAATTTTTAAAGAAAACCCATCATTTCATTCTCTTTATCAAGAAGTCAAGGCATTTTAATTTCATTTTAAGAACATTCTTTGTTTCAAATAAAACTTTCTTGTTTACCGCTGCTGTACACATAAATCCCTAGAGGACGTCTTGTGTTTTCCTGAACTTGTGGTCTGCAGAATTCAATTGCAGACTGCTGCAGGACTCTCACAGGTCCTGTTTTGGCCAAGCCATATACGTATTACGTGTGTATGTACGAGTATGTTTACACCAGGCTATATGGACTAACATACATATATTGTCACGCAGATCCACAATGTCATTTATCAATTTAGTTGACATTCGATTTCTTTTTCGATTTGCCAAAAGCCACCTCAATTGGTCTTTTCCCCTTTTTATTTTCTTGTTGGTTGTTGTTGGTCATGGCTCCTGAACGTGCATGTGTGGGTATTTGCTCCATGTCTGCGATAAAGAATAAAAATTTTGAATGAAGAATGAGGAAACGGGAAGCGGAGGGGCTGAAATGGGAGATCGGAATTACCATACTCTAGTCAAATCACAATCACAATGCTGTCTGCTCTAGGGCGCTCAATCAAAATCTGGCAAATGTGAGTGACGTTGCTCAAAATTGTTGGTTTGCAAGTGAAATGGAAGATTGAAAAGGGGAGAGCCAAAAACGACAACTACAGGCCAGAAGGACACACTGTTTATTTTCATAAAATTGAGTTGTCAGTATGCTTTTGGCTGCAGAAATATCTAAAAGCTTGTTTTCGGCAATTAAATCTTAAGTTCTTGTGGGTGTGCCATTGAATCCATTGGGATTCTTTACCAATTTTGCATAGCCTTTATTGTTTTGTCCTCTTGTGATCGAAAGTCAGCTAACATAGGATAGTCCTGGAAGTAAAAGCGCTTCGTTTGCTAGGAAAAAAAATCGGAAAAAACTGAAAAAACTGCCTTGCAAGTTGACAAACAGGAAGAACAATTAATTTCGCCTTTGATGTCGGGCCGCTGGTTCCGCCCTCGTCGCCGTCTAGTGTAATCCCTATGTTCCTGTGCTAGACGAAAAATACTTCATTTCACCAGGACTCTGAGTTCGCTGTTACACTTAAATATAACTACAGGATATTTTTTTATATAGTTCAATAACTATGTAATTTAATTGTATAAAAATATAAAGAAATTTTTATGGTATACCTGGTATTCTTTTAATACTTTGATTTCTGTTTTAACATATAAGCTTTAATCCTTTTCCGAGTGTAGTTATTGCAAACGCCAGTTTTTTCAAGCCAGGATACACCAGGCTATGCTAGTGTTTTGTTTGTCTTTTTCAGCTGGACTTTGCTTTTATTTCTGACTCTTTGGTGCTTCGATAGAACACTCGATTGATCCTACCGATTTCTATTCACTTGCAGGCGCCTGTTACGAGCAAAACTCGACGACCATCAGCCTGGGCAACTCCAACTCACAGCTACGTTTTAATCAAAGCGGCTCGCTCTATTTGCTCTACGAGAGCGGTGCCGAATGCCCCACACCAAGTGGCAACAAGCGCTGGTCGACGAAAATCGAGTTCGTCTGTGCGAACAATGCCACCAAGGACAATGCATCTGCAGGCAATACCGGCACTGAGACTCTGAAAATAATTGAGGACTCCAATTGCCAGCTGTTGATCCAATATCAGACGCCTCTTGCCTGCCGGGAGCCGATTAGATGCAAGGCCACCATCTACGTGGACCACACTACGGATGGACTTGGCAGCAGTGGGGACGAGATGATCGACCTAACGCCATTGATTAGCGCCAGCGACAACTACGAGGCAAGAGTCGAGCTTCCGGCAAGCATGGAGCACCTGGTGCCCAAAACGACCAAGGTAAGCAGACGACGTTGATTTCCCCCAGGCCAGGAGCCGAAACAGACCGTAATTTGCTGGCTTTTGTCTTTGCCACTCAGCCTGGAACTCATCTGAAAACGAATTCAGCCCAAAACCAAGCCTTTGTCTACCTTTTATTTCTTTCCAGTTCTTTTTGAATGTGTGTCGTCCATTAGTGCCCAAATACCAATTAGGCTGTGCCGGCGGATCTGCTGCCTGCATGGCCAAAGTGGCGGCCAATGGAGCCCCCGAGGAGGAGCGTGTAAGTATTATACACAAAAACAGAATTCCTATATCAAAAGCAACATTTTATTTAACAGACCGGAAATAATTTTTTCACAATCTCTTTTCAAAGTCCAATATACTTTTGAAGTTTGATTCAAAAATGAATTTGTGTTTACAATATTTCGTTAAAATTGATTTTTTCAAGTGCTTAAACACACATATATTTGTACAAATATCCAAACACACGCTCACATATGTAGAAGTGTGCTTGGGAAGGGATGCAAAGGTCGGATATATGTATGCCTTTGAGTGCTTGCCACGTGAAAGAAAGCCGCTTATGTGCTTAAAACTCTTTGCATGCATGTATTCTATGAGTGGGAGCCCTGGGGATGGGTCGTAATTTACGCTAGTCCTCCTCTCGTTCTCGACCTCATAAACGCCTCAATATGGTCGTGGCCGTTTGGTCAAATGCCCGAAATTGTGGCGCCATTCATGCATTAAATATGCAGCAATCTAATTGCTTAGCTCCTCTCACATCCCACAAGTAAAGCCTCGGCCAACCGTTCCCATCCAGCCTCCGTAACTCCCCAATGACTGACCAGGGGATTTGCTTGCTTCATTAAGAGGCGCCTTGGCCTCGGACTGGGAACTGCGAACTGGGACTCAGTTGTGGGCTCAAACTCTCACACTGTCTGCCGTTGACAGCGGCAAAAAGTTGTTTAATGCCAAAAATCTCTTCACTGAGCACCGAGCATGTGGCCAATGGTTAGTCTAGTCCCGTCCAGCCCAACAACTGTCCAACTCCGACGGGTCGGTACCTAAATACTTAAGCCCACAAAAGTATGCAATGAAATTTGCTTGAAACGAGATTTTTGCCAGGACCACAAAATGGTGAAAAAAAAACAAAATGGTAGCCCGTTATCCCTAATGCCCTGGGCTGGCCAAAAATCTTTGCAAATGAATGAGATAATTGGAGAGGATTTTCCTGGATTCAATAATTCATAAATTCTTCCAGCAAAGAATTTCACACATGCAAAAAAAAGGAGCTTGGTTTGATTTAATTGATGTATGCCTTGAAAGGATCCTGAGCCTTGAATAGGAATAGATTTTTTTTAGAATTGATTTCTTTTTTGAACTTATCATGATTTTTATAACGTAAATAGCATCTAGTTTGTTTTTGTATAGAAATTGCATTCAATTTATTATTCGCATGTCTCCTTGGTTGTTTTTGATCCTTCGTGGCTTTTACCAGTTCATGCTTCGGTTTTGTGCCAGTTTGGCTTCGGCGGGAAAGTTGGATGAATTAAAATACCGCTCCAGCTAAGTTTCCACGCCCCTGGAACCGCAAAACCCCCCACTTCAATCAGCACAATAATTGCATGCGACAATGGCTACATGCCAACGGGGTGAGGGAAGGTCATATTTTTGGCGCACTTTCCATATGCCGGGGGCCAAAGGCCGACCGCGCGTTATGGCCTAACCTTTTTTACTCCCCGTCCAACTCTGCAGCAACGGGTTCACCCTACGCTCTAGCACCTTCCGGCTTCAACTTTTATCACAAGCTGCACAAATTTCCCGGGAGCAAAAACATTGTTCAAGTTGCTAAAAAATAAGCACGTACGCGTTGGAAATGGCAACGCGCTGGAGTTGGTTGGAGGGCAGTTAAGTCGGTTGGTCGGTTCGGGTGGCTGTGAGGTGGCTAGGAGGGCCATGGCTTGCTAGAGGGATGGGTTTGTGGTTGGAAGCACGCGAGTGAAATATTTGAGCATAACGTAAGGTCAGCCAACGTAACGTCGCGCTACGTAACGAAACGGAACGGAAGGAAATGGCAAAATGCGGCAGGGAGCTGCAAA
Organism: Drosophila vallismaia; assembly: GCA_035047325.1. Lineage (NCBI taxonomy): Eukaryota > Metazoa > Arthropoda > Insecta > Diptera > Drosophilidae > Drosophila > Drosophila vallismaia. Next base: position 12,291,047 of record JAWNPU010000073.1, read on the forward strand.
AGCAGCATGGGTAAAATATCTGTAAAAACAGCTTTTAGCGGCCACCAGCTTCCATATGAGTGTATATGAGGGGTGGATGCCTACCGGCGACGTGCTCTGCAAAGCACTTCCGCTGGAACGGGACGATGGGCGGATGGGTGAGTGGGCGTGGGGTTGGAATGTATAGAGGGTGGCGGCTTAAAGTGCTATCGGCATTGTTTGCATGCCGTTGGCCTAGAAATAACGCAGTCATGGAAAATATATTTTTATAAAATTTCTATTGCTGTATTTTTTTTTTAGCTCCGACATTGGCGACAGAGTTTAGAGTCCTCCTCCATACCAGCCGTCTCATTCCAGACCCTGTTGACATTTTGTGCCACGTTTTGCATTTTGAAAATGCTCCGTTTTCAGAGCATTTCGTGTGCGGAAACGGAAATGTGCTGCTCGTTGCTGCCAACGCGCACTTGAGTAGACCAAAAAATGTTCCGTACCTCTTTTATAATAATAAAAAAGAGAGAAGAACCCGCCCATCCTGATTGTTTGCTCCTCAGCCACACCCACTCATTGGCAGTTGTCGAACGTTGTCGCCTGCACTGCCATCCTTGCTCTCCCCCGTTACCGCCTTTTATCGCATGCACATATTTTAATGTCCTGCCACTGCATATCCCCAGGCTAACGCTCACAATGGAAAGAAGCATTGCCGGGATCCTTGGGGAAACGCCTTTAACCCATTGGGTTTCATGGGTAGCAACGGAAACAGACATAGTAGTGCAGTGATATAATTTATTAAAGTATAAATTCTTTGTTGTAAAAAACAATGAACATCACATTACGCATACGCACTGTTGACGTGTTGCAAACTTTCAAGATTTTTGAGTATTAAATTCCGTTTTTTAGAGGGTTAAATGAATTTCAATACATGTATATCAATCTTCGAAGACAGTTAACTTTAGGGAAGACCCGGATCAGCGACACGTTTGATTTTTTTGTCGAAAATTCCTCCTTGGATTGTGAGTGCGATTCCGAGTCTATTCATTGGCATGCAGCGACTTCGTTGTCAGCGAGATGGCAGCGGTTGACTTGTGCCAGTGCAAATTTGGCAACGGGCATGTGACTGGCATGGCAATTGTTCTGTCTTCTTCGTCCTTACTCCATTCAAAGGCTACGTAATCGGCTGCAGGACAGGACTTGCGGTGGGTGCCTCTTCCACTTCCCTATTTGCATTTGCATTTGAATTTGGATTTGCATTTGCACTTCCGACAATAACCACAAAATCGTCAAAATTGTTGCCGCCTGGGGTCTTCACCCCATCAAATCGGATTAATAATGAAATTGATCAAATTGTTGTGCAAACATCTGAATGCCTTCCACCATAAAGCTCATCCATCCTGGGCATAACTCGTCTTGACTCGCCTTTGTGCTTATTGTTATCCCTGTTATTGTCCTGTCCTTCACTGTCATGGTTGTTGTATGGGCTTCTTGGCTTTATCGGCCATTGTTGTTGTAGTTTCCCAGATTCCAGGCAGTAACGTCAATGCGACCACAAGGCGATTGACCCTTTCTCACTTATCCCTTACTCAGGTCCTTCGGGAGTCCTCCGGGATGTTTCTTGGCTGAGTATGCACAAAAAGTTATTGCTTTTTATCAGAAAGAAAGTTTGGTTCTGTTCAGAGGATTTCAACATGACTTAAAAGTAATTTTTTCTATATAAATGATACACAAAGTAGCACATAAAATATAATTTAAACTTTAGGTTAAGCCATAAGGATTCGATGTAGCTTTTTCCATTCAATACGTTTCTAATTATTTTTCTATCCTTTAATGCCATCGAAAACAATCTTCTCTAGCCGGGTTATTTTCGTCCTCAAGCCGATTTTCCCAGGAAAAGATCATTCTATTTGAGATTGAGGAAATTGCCCACTGCCCGACATAATTCTAAGAGAAATTGATGCCCCTTCCCCTGGTAGTATTAGTTTCGCACTAATTAGAGTGAGCTACCTAAATAAATGTCATGTCCTCAAATCCTTTCAAGATTCCAAAACAGTTCCTTTAATCTCTCTCATTTCCCTCACTCACTCACGATTCTCGTTAAAGTTTCGATTTGTTTCCCTGACTGAGCCAAAGATTTTCCAACAATCAAGACAAGATTTTCCTTTTGTTTTGTCGTTCCTCGTTTCTCCTTTCCTGTAGTCAGCTTGGCCTTGTCCTGGCCCTTGTGTCCTTTGTGCTTGATTTCTTTTTTCTTCAACTCATTTATTTGTATCTGCAAACAATTAAGTTACTTTCAGACTGGCCGGTCACTCGTCGCTTGTATTTACTTTACTCTTGTGTTTTTTCTTTGGTATTCCTGGGTGGAAAGTTTTGTGAAACTTAAAAAAAATAATCACAAATATCCAGGCGCACGCACATTCGCACACAAAAACATACAGAGAAGTTACTGGCTTGTTCAAATGCGATAAGAAAGTTTTTCAATAAATTTTGCACAGCAAGCTACTGGGAAAACTTACTGCCCTGTGTTCTAAGTCGGTAAGCTGGCGCCTCCAAAAGCGCCGACAAAGTCCCCTCTATCCGACATCCTTTGCCGTTCAGCTGCCTTTCCCCCCTTTTCCGTCCATGCTAATAAGGATGGGATTGCCGAAGGTCAGGAAAAAGGAAGACTCCTGACCTCTCCCCGTATCTTGTTGTGTTATTTGCTGATGGCGCATTAGCTGCGATTTTGATTTTCAAATGGATTTTCAAAGGGGAAAGGGAATAGCCAGTGAGGCTTCTAGCAATAAATAATAGAGCAAACTGTTAAAACATCGCCTGAGCTGCATACGGAATGAGATCACAACCAGGGACCGGAGCACCCTCTCCGACTAATACGTTTAAGATGAGACGACAGCATGTGCACCGCCTGCCGCCATCGACCTTGTTGACCCGAGCATAAATCTTGTGCCACTCGAACGCCAATGCACTTGCTTTCCAGCTCGGGCATCCCTTCCATCCTTCCTCCTAGTCCTCTCTACTCTTTTCCTCATGCCCATACTCATCCTTACCATCGCCTTCGCCTCCTCCTGCTCCGGATCCTGGTCTTTCTGCTTTTTGCGCATTAAACTCACGTCATTGCCCGGCTAGTTGGATAGCTGGCAGCGTTTAAGCTGCCTGATTGCCAATAGCAGCAGTTAGCGTGCTCCATCGATGGGAGCAGCAACAGCTGCACAGGCGACAAGCTGGTCAGATGCCAGAGATTCTGTAGGTTTCTTTTTTAAAAACTACTATTGTAATGTTAAAAATAACCACAAGTGAAATTAAAACTTTCATTGATGTGTTACTCAGTTGCTTGAAATCTCTTCCAAACACAAGCTTAATAAAAAACATTTTTGATAAATTCGGTTTTAAGTTTTCGACATTTTCCTGCAAACTTGTCAGGTGTGTCTATGCCATTGAACTATCCATTAAATTGTCGTTTGTGCTGACTCGAACCGGCATGTCTTGGTACATCCTTTGCCACACCAGTTATCATCGCATCGATGTACTGGCCACTGCTCCCCGAGTCGGACTGATGGCCGCTGCTGGTTGGCCCGGATACCGGCGACAACGATAGCAACAAGCAGCCAGGAGCCAGGACTCAGGACTCAGAACCAAGCCACACATAAACGTGTGCGTGGCTCAGACAGGGATTTCCAGTTATTTGCCGCAATCTCAGACATAAAGTTAAACATTTCGTTTTCAACAAGCACGCTTTAAAGACCCCACATCCCTTTTCTCTTCCATTGATTTCAGAGCATGGGCTTTCCGCTGGTTTCGCTATCGCGAAGGAATCGTACCTCCGCTGAGCTTCTGTATATGAAGGGAGATCCCTGCCCCACGGACAAGAGCACGGACCTGTCTACGCGCATCCTCTTCAACTGCAACATGCGTGCGGGTCGGGTAAGTACACAAAGGAAAATAAATCGGTTTTAGGAATTTGTAGTATTTAAGAAAGTAAAACAGACAGACAGGTTACTTAATGAACTCGACTGAAATTAAATGTAAAAAATATACGAAAACTTTTGCCGAAAATGGTTGTTTGCTTGAATTTTCGAAGTGTAACAGACGCAGCCACATCCGTACAAATCTGAGCAAGTATTCCATGGGTTTGGGTCGGCCATTTGTGCGGACAGCTTTGGCTCCTGTTGGGATTTCAGTTACGGGCAGCATTTATGCAATTACTTCAGGAGCATAGTCCGGCCTTATAGCAAATTGCTTGCAAGCCTCTAATGGCTTCCTTTGCTCCTTTCAGGGACAGCCAGTGCTGCGCTCGATCGAGGACTGTGTCTATGATTTCGAGTGGGAGACCAATGTCTTTTGCCCACCGCACGAGTGCACCATCAATGCGGAAACCTGCGACCTGGTGCACGACGAGCTTGGTCAGCATTTTAACTTCAAGACGGCCCCGTTTACCAAGGATGGCAAGATTGAGGTGAGTGCAGGTGTATGGAAAGGATGGCTACTTAGTGACTTGTCGCAATTTCAGATCGACTACAACGCCACGAAGATGTCGGTAAATATTTGCGGAGAGCACCGCAAGGCAATGACGGACTACTCGCAGGCACTGGTCAACATATTCTTCACACACGAGTCGCCTAATTGCGGCAAGGAAGGTGAGTGTTGCACTATGGCTAATTCGATTTACATATTCCGGAAGCCCGGGCTCAAGAAATGGCGAAAGGCAGCGTTGTCGCTTGTCGCTTCCGTTGTCGTTTCCGTTTCCGCTTCCTAATCCGCTTCCGTTTCCGTTGGTGCAACACGCGCGCACTACCGCCATTTTGTTTGCTTTTCTTTATCTAGCTTCTTGTGTTTTTTTTTACGATTTTGGTGCGCTTTTGGGTGTTTTTGCGGGAAAACTGGAGAATCGCATTAGATTTGGCGTATCGCCCAATGCATTTTTTTGCCCGACTCAAGCTCCCGGCATTTTATCGCGTCATTTTTGTCGCTGCTACTCGCATTTTTTTAGCGGCGCCGCGCCGTTCTTGCAACTGCGACATTTTGGGGCACTTGTCGGGGGCCTGCCTCTTTTTTTCTGTAGTTTTACTAGTCTGCCTTTTAACTAAGATTCTTTTTGTTCGTCTGCGGTAGAAATAAAAAGCAAGAAAAGTGCTTCAGAAAAAACAATCTCCGAGATAATGCGGTAAAATAATCTAGCTGCTCTTGGGAAAATCTCTCTTTTTCTCTGGAGTTTCCCTGTTTTTTTCCTATTCATACAAATATATTTTTTATTGTTGTTCTTGATGTGATACAACTGCATGAATATTTAATGCATGCAGAGCAGACATTTTGGGGTAGACTCGATGGGTTGGGGCTCCGCCGGCTTCATCTGGCTGGAGATTTCCCTCGAGCTGGGGCTCTCTGCTTTATTTTCGCACAATGATTTTTATTCGTGACATTGCATGGCACTTAAAACTTTGCCATTAAAACAAAACTTTTTATTTTGACAAATAAAACTGACGACGATTTAATTATGACACATCTCCATTGTCCTTGCCCCGGCCGTAAAATGGAATTATTTTAAAACTCTGTGGGGCACACAAACTGTTTCGCCATTGTTGCACGACAATACGCAATCTGCAAACGATCGGACAATTTTAATATGCCCAGTGACAGGCGTTAGCAGATACCAGAGCTGAGTGCGGGGGAGATGGATAAAATGTAACAGACATTGCCGAAATCCCAACGAGTTGTTGGCGTTTAGATTTTGTGTGGCTTTGCGACTGTAACTGGTTTGACTTCCCCATCCCTTCGCCTTCAGATTATCGCAGCAGAGGCCGAGCATTTGACCGACAACAGAAGCCTGACCCCATAGGATTTCTGGGGACTACGGCCAGGAAGGCCTCCTGCCGTAGGCTGGGGGCTGTGCTGTCGTCTCTGGTGATAATTATTTTTGGCTTTTATGCGATAACTTTGCGGTGTCCAGGTCCAATCCACTTTGTTACCCCATTCCAGTATTTTCCCCATCCCTTGCACAGTCAAAACCATAGTCATGGCCCCTTTTTGTGTTGTATCATTTGAAATTTTGATAAGGATACAGTGTGCGGATGCCAGCCTTTGTCTGGACCATTAAAGTAGAAAGTGGAAAGCCTGGCTTTAGGGCTGTCTCTGCTTTTTGTTGGCTTTTATTAGGGTTAAGATTGTTTTGAATGTGGGTTCATTTGAACTAATTAAAGTGCTCTGCAAACTAATGCCCTATTACGTTTACATCCTTTACAGGCACCATGAACGTCCAGATTCGCTTGATATGCAGCAACCAGACGGAGAGCACCAGCACCATTTCGAATGTAAGTAGTGTGAAAGCTTTAACCAGTCCAACCAACCAGGTAAGCCACCTGGTGCTTCCTTTTTAAAGAATGACGAAAAGCATAGCTTTCTTCGCACGACCAAATGCGCATCAAAGAGAAGCTAAGGGGATGGTCAAAAGAACAATGTTGTCGAGAATATTTTGCATTTTGTTCATTCCCTTATGAATTGGCAGGTACTAATTTAGGAAAGACTTTTGCAATTTAAAAAATTATGTTACTTAAAAAACAATTGAAGGCTAAGGGGTGTTAAAGTTTTGAGTTATTTTTTAAATTAAATCATACCAATTTTTTAATAGTTATTTAAGCATAAGAAGAATAAGGGTATTTCCAGGCTTGGTTAATGAAGTTCTTTGTTCCTTTTTATTATTTTTGACTTGTTTTTCTTAAGTGAACCAGAAATCTGCAAAAGTCCTGCCACCAGGCTTGGAGACCCGGCTTCAAAGCGAAATGTAAGAAATATGTGCAAGGAAAAGGGCCACCAGCGAACAACTGACACAGTAGCACCACTGCCTTGGAGCATGCAGTGGTTTTTTTGGTCGGTGACTTGGGCGATGGTTGTGGTGGTGCTGCAAAGGGAGCTGGGTTAAGAATCCCAGGGCAGAATGTGGCAGGTGTCCTTTGTTATGCTTACCACTTCGCAATCGGCTTTGGTGTGCATCTTTCTTCTAGTATTTTCATCCCTTTCTAGGCAGGCTTTGTCCTTTGTCCTTTTATGTTTTCTGCTTTTGCGGTTCGCTTTGCATTTCTTGCTTCTTGTCTAATGCCTTGACTCGTTCTTTGCTTCTCGAGCTAGAGGTGGAGCTGGAACTGGAGCTTTTGTTTGCCGGATTCATTCCCAGGACCAAGTGCTAAGCCTTTGTTGCCGTAACAGAATGCAGGCAGTATGACCTCTTTTAGGGCAATACCACCAGATGAATCACTGCCGGAGAGATATGTATCAAACACACAATGTTAGCAGTGACCTGGCGCAGTGGTTTATTGAACAGGTCCATGCTGTGTGTCCTGAACCCTCTGCATCTTGGTTCTATTAGCAAATGAATACCATGAAATTTGGCAGTCGGTAGGAGCAAATTAAATTACAACCCAGAGTTCTCCTATGCTGCTGCTTGCAGCGCACTGTGGGCGTGGGTGTGTGTATGTAATAATATAATTAAGTTGCACTTTCCTGAAGCCCTTTGACTAATGACCAAGAATCTGACTTTGTCCAGCAAACCGGAGTTCATTTGCATACATGCTAGGGGGCTTTATGCTCGACTCTCGACTCTGTTTAACCTAATTAATAATTGTTTGTTTTACCCGAACGATAATTAACCGCAGGTGGCCGAAATATTTTCTCCCCATTGCGCCAAGCACAATGCATTGTAATTAGTGGTTCATGCAGGTCCAACTGAAATAGCGCCATGCCCGAAAAACGTTTTGCAATTAGTGCTTGGGGTTGTGGCGCATTAACCGCCAATAACATCGAAAACACTCCACACCGAATTAAGCAAAAATGCCCGGAGGAAGCGGCTGTGATTGAAAACGGTTACCGGCATGCTTGCTGGGTGGAAACTTTTATATTTCACTCGGCTAGACAGGACAGGACTCTCGCACCAGTTTGGCTTCGATTTTGCATTTGTGGCACCAGGCAATTGACCCAAATTTAAACCAGCTGCAAGCTGTTTGCCACCTCCAACAAACGTTTTCAAATGCCGTCCCCGACGGGGATCGTGTCACAGTAGAGGACTCTAGCCTCTGACCCCCAATAAATCCCCCTGCCAGTTTCAGTTCTAGTGCCAGACCCTAAGCTATTGGCATCTACCAACAATCGACACCCTTTGGCAGGGCCTGTCTGTCGTGTGTGGATTATCCGATGTTGTTAATTGCACAAAATAATCCCTGAGAATTTAAATTTTCGATTTCAATTCCTAGTCATCCTAGACATCTAACTCATCTGGCTCAACAGGTGAAAAAGATATTTCTGGGATGAAAAAAAAGGTGTTAAGGGCTTTAAGCTAAAATAACAAACAAAAAAAGTTAAAACCATGAAATGCTTAGCGAAAAATATCGGTAACTAATGGAAATGTCCAAATAAGTCGAAAAAAATAAGGCAGAAATTGTTTGAAAAGAAAAAGGCTTAGTATAATTTCAAGTTAACTATTTAAGCTTTAATGGGGTTATAAAATGCATATGTTGATACACTTTTTTCAAGTGTAGGTGTGTGCATTTGTAGTGCTCTACAGATACACAACGAAGGACAACTTTTGGGCATTAACAAAAAGGAGCTGTGTACACGGTTCCTGGCACTGGAACTGGTACTGGCAGCGTCGCTGTTGGAAAATTAGCGATTCAATGAAATGGGATTTTAAATGGCTGCAAACTTTTTAATGTGTTGCCTGGCCCCCGCATGGCACCCGCCTTGCCCTGCAGGCCACCCCAAGTGTATCCTTGGCAAGTCCGCCCCCGCATCCTTCCTGTTCCTCCTCGCGGACATGTTCGTGTCTGATGCGGCGCCTCGCCGTGACGGGAAACTTTCTACCAGGCAACCAGCGAGCGTTTTTGCCTTGCCACTTGCAGTTGCCAGTTGCAGTTGCAGTTGGGCCGCAAAAGTTTTTAAATTATGCGCACATTTGCTGTTTCATTTTGCAGTCGCTGGTCGCGCCGGAAATGGTCTTTGGGTGAAAGTGTTACAAGGGAACAACGGATGAAAAAATGGGAGTGGGGGGCCGTGGTGGGCATGAGCAGGCAGCAGGATGCGGAAACAAGCTGCGAGCAGTTGTTGCGCCACAAATTTGTGCAGAACCTTGGCTGGTTGTTGCCTGGAGGCTAGTCTGGAGCGAGTCGTATTTTACTTTGGAATTTATGCCCGTCCCCATATCAATTTATTTATTTATTTTGCTCCGCACTTAATGAAGAAAGTTTCTAATTACTCGAATCCGCTTTCTTGCAGGACCAGCAGTGCAATTTGCTTTATGTACAGCGAACGCCGACCATCTGCCAGTTCCTTTCCCTCAGCGAGCCCCAGCACGATCCCAATGGAGGTGGAAGCGGTTCCAGTAGCTCCAGTAGCTCTACTAGTACCACCACTAGCACCACCACATCCAAGCCAGCGGGTAAGCCAACCAAGGCGACCACGTCGACAACACCATCAACTCCAACGCCAGCGCCTGTCGCCGATCCGGCGGCTACTCCCATCGGGCCAACGGCCTCCGTGGGCAGTAAGTGCAAGCGCCGCTACATCCGTTTCACTTTGATTTGACCTCCTATTTCCATTTCATTCTGTCCACTTTCCCCACTCCTATTTGCTTTGCGTTTTGCAGGAATACTGGGAGCGATTTTGTCGGTGACCTTTGTCGTGACGTGCCTAGGCATGTTCGCCTTTTCCCCAGCGCGAAGGCAGCGAGTCCGTCGCTTCTTCCGGCGCAGCAACTCCGCTGTCCGCTATTCCCGGGTAAGTGGGGACCCATTGGCTCTTACCCAGCTTAACTTTGGTCTTCCAGGTGCAGTCCAACGAGGAGGCCAATCTTCTCCTGGAGCCGAACGGGGAGTTCACTGAAAGCGACGACGACATGCTGCTTTAGGTGGGGATCCGGAACACGTCTTAGCCATTATTAGGATGGGGTGGATGCGGGGTTAGCTACTTAGGTTAGATCAAGACATGAAGACACACAAGATCCCAAAGAGAGGAACATTGAACACCAAAGAAATAACTGAGAAGAAAATGGAACTGATTGTGAGTTAAACAAAAAAACACTAGTATGGATAAGGTTTGGGCGAGAGAATTGCATAAGGACGTTGTAATAAAAGGAAATTGTACAATACGCGTAGGCTACAACGACGATAAAAACTGAACCCAATTAACGAACTATATATATATACAAACATTATATATTTTATATACCTACCCTTCAAATGTAAAGGACGATTCCCAGAACCTAACAAAACTCTATAGTTATAGTTGAGTGCGAGGAGCATTCACAAAAGAATTGCAACGGACAATTGCTTAAATAGTATTTTCGCTGGTGTCTATATTTGTATACAATAATATAGCACAGCAATATGTTTCCTTCCTTGCAAATTGTGATTTCATTTAAAACAATACAAGAGCAGCTTGTTTTTACAACTTTGATTGTATTTTACGCCACTTTTACCCTAGAAAAAATATGTTCTTACACTTTTGTTTTCGTCTTTTCTGTTTTAGTTCATAAAGCGAAGCATTTTAAAGCGTCTAATGTATAACTTTAAATACTTGCATATACAATAAAAACCAACAAAACAACTCAAATACTGTGTTTACTTTAGGGATTAAAGGATTACCAGTGTCAGCCACAAGTAAGTAAAAACGTGAGTCGGTTTAATTTTTAAAATATATTTTATTTATTTTGTATGTGTGTTTCATATACAATTAGATTTAAATCCCTACTCATTAGCGTACGGAGTCTGATGGGTGTCTGCGTAAATTTGTAGGTACCTTAGGCATTACATATCAGAGACAATCTATAGCTTAGACGATATACATACACGTATGGTAGCTTAATTACATTTACGTATCGTAGACGATATTCTGATTTCATATGAGTGAAGAGGCGCTAGCTAAATTGTTTGGTAGATGACGTGATAATGGATGTCCTTTGAGTAGTGTCTTCGCTGGACATGTACTTATTATATAGCGTCGTTTAAATGGGCGTGGGAGTACAATCGATATTGGTGATAGTTGGTTGGGCTGGTGCGTTACGTTTTGGTGCGTTACCAAGAAGTACGGATACTCTGGTTCAGCTTATGTACAGAGTGTGTAATCGAATGTGAATGGTACAATTTACTTAGGATCTAAATATCTAGCATACATACATACATACAAAGAAGGCAATTTGTATTTCGCTTTTCGGCTTTAGCTTGTGTTTAGGGTTTAGGGTTTGTTCAGAGAGATTCTAGTCTACTATTTGGATACGTCAATTGTGTATATTGCGAGTGGATTACTTAGTTGTAGGTTTCGTCTAACAAATAATAAATAGTTAGTTCCAAATAAAGCTCGATTTGTTCAAAGTTACTTCTCGAAGTAGATTCTCGTTCCATTTGAGATTCTGTCCAAATATAAAAAAAATGAAATTAAAAGTTTTCACTCCTTCCTTGAGCTATTCTCAGTTTTGTTTGCGGCAGCTTATAATTATCCTAATGTACAAATAATTGCTAATTAAATGAGATTTTTGTGTCTTAATAGTCAAGCTTATAATTAACACTTAACAGAGTGATGTTGTAGAACTACCTTCCTTTAGTTTTCCTTTCACTGTTTTAACATCCAACTAAGTTATTGAATTTCTGGTTAACAAAGGCCACATGAAATATTGAAATTGAAATTTGTAGTAACCTAGAAGGGAGACTTTAACTTGGCCAAACACATAAGGAAATCAATAATATTCTCTAGACTTTATACATTCAGCTGGTTTGCTTCCTCCGCCTTGCAAGTGACTTCAGGCTTCTGGCAGTGGTGGCGGCTCCTCCCTCAACGGAACAATAGTTCATCATCCGGATCGAACTGGAACAGCTCCGCCTTCTCCCAGTCCTATACGTCGCTCTGCTTGGCGTTCGTGTTGATGATGAAGGCCCCGTTGATGTGACCATTTCCATGGGCCTTGCCATTGGGCGTGTACAGGTTTGTCAGGCCGTTCTTGCCGTTAGCAATCATGATAGCCGTGTGCGGAGTGCCGCCGTTCAGTTGCGCCACCAGTGGATTCTTGGTGGCCTCCGCCGGCGGTGTAGTCAGTGGTGGAGTCACAGGCGACGGCTTGATCAGCTCCAGCTTGTCGTCCGTTGAGCCCTTCAGCGGCGACTTGATCAGCGCTCCATTGCCCATGTTTCCGATCGGCTTGCGGTGGGGTAGGGCGAATCGCAGTTTATCCCAGAACCATGGATCGCCCCACTTCAGGTAGGTGTTCATTTTCAGGTAAGCCTTCAGTTCCTCGTCCAGCTTCTCCACGTCTCCAATGTCCGAGTAGATGATCACGATGATCCGAGCTCTGCCCTCGTTTAGCGCCGATCTGTGAGCGGCCCGGAACTCCAGACGAGCCCATTCCGACTCAATGAAGTTTTGGCTAAGCACGATGATGGTTCTCCGAGAGTCTGCCACGGATCGCATTATGTTCTCAGGTATAAAGCCACCAACTAGCCAGTCGCGTTCGTGAACACAGAGCTGGAACTTCTGAGGACCTCCTTCCAGCTGCGGCACCAAATACTGTTCGATGAAGCTCTGGTCCTTGTGCGAGTACGAGATAAATGCGTCGAACTTCTTGTCTTTGTCCAGCTCTTCTTCGGTAACGAACCAGAGGAACCAGTTGTGCGCGTACAGCCAGATCTTGATCTCCGTTTGATACTTGTAGTACAAGGCAGCCGTGAATCCGACCAGAAGACCCGCCGAAGCAATCACCATTGCCAGGGCAATGAACACTCCCCTGTCTGCCGGGCAAATGTCATCAGTCGAGAGTTCCACCATTCGAGTTGGGTGCTCGGCATTCATGCACATCATTTCGCCACGATCCTCGATGCGCTCGAAATTGTCCTGAGTAAAGACCAGTAACTGCTTAGAATCACAATCGCATTTCCAAGGATTGCCGGACAGTTTCATGGAACCCCGAAGCATGGTGTGGTTGAGGTAGCTCAAAAGGGTGAAGTTCAGAGTATGCAGATTGTTTCTTCGCAGGTCCAGGTGGTCCAGCCGGCTTGGCAGTTCGCTGGCGCTGATTTCGGTGAGATTGTTGCCGGCCAGGTAGAGACTGGTTACTTTTTTGTAGCCAGGATTCTTCTCGACAGAAGGCAGTTTCAAGAGCGTATTGTTCTCCATGTACAGCTCCATCAGATGAAGATTCGGAAGCAAATTTGGCAGTATCGGCACCTTGGTCATGTTCCCATTGTTGCAGTTGACCAGCAAAGCTCTGTCGTAGGTTCGCACCCAGCAGGAGCAGCCCCGCGGACACTGGCGCTCATCAGGATCTTCGGAGGTATCCAGAGGGCATAGTAACTTCTCTGGCATGACCATTTTCACCGGAATATTTTCCAGGGCATTAGGACTGCTACAGAAAAGCCGATCGGTTTGGAACTTGAACTGCTTGGTGTAGGCGGGCACATGGACTCCTCTGACTAATTGCACGAAGTACAGCAACGTACAGTCGCAGGATAAGGGATTATCATTTAGATCAATGTTCACCACCCTGGAGTCAATGTCGTCGGAGGGAATATCCCTTTGCAGGGGGATGGATCGTATCTTGTTGTGGGTCAAGTTCACATGGAGCCTGTTTCTGGAGAGAAATTGCATATCCTCGTAGGCCAGGGAGCTGATGTTGTTGTAGCTCAGATCCAAGTCCTGCAGCTGGGTCAGCACAAACTTCCAATCAAAATAGATGAAAAGTATAGAGTTGTGGCTCAGATTTAGAGTCTGGAGGTTCAGTAAACTGGAAAACGGCGAGTTCGGTGGCTCATTCAGGTGGTTGGTCAACAAGGACTGCTGCAAATCGATGTTATTGTGTTCCAAGTAGAGGTGTCGCAAAGAAGCGGTGGCTGTAAATGCACTGTGATCGATGACACGCAGGCGATTGTTTCTCATATTCAAGGTTTCCAGGTTACTCAATCTGCTAAACAATTTGCTGTAATGAAAAAATAGAGAACAGAATTTATAAGTTTTGAAAAACAATATAAAAATAGCTTCTCTTAGCCTCAAAGTGTATAATTTACCTGCTAATGCCAGTGAGGTAATTCGATTCGAGGTTCAAATCTTTAAGCTCAAGGTTGTGCTCGAAAATTCCATCTGGCAGATGGGTCAGTTGGTTGTGACTGAGGTCCAGGCTCAAAAGGTTCACCTGGTGCTCGAAGAGCTTGGCGGGCAGAGTTTTTAGCTGGTTAAAGGCTAGTGAAATGTTGGTAATTCCCGTGGAACCATCCAGGAGATCCCCTGGCAGGGACTCCAGATCGGACTTCAGGAACAGCACCTTCATGTCTGGCAGATTGGCAAAGAGCCGCGAGGGGAGCGTGGTGAGTTTGGCGCGGTTGTTGGACAGTCGCACTTGCTGGAGGCGCTTGTTGTGCTCGAAGAGACCCTCGGGCAGGGACCGGAAGTGGTTGGCGCTCAGGTTGATCTCCGTGAGATTCGGCATGAATGCGAATACATCGTGCGGCAGGACTTCAATGCCATTTGCGTGCAAGTCTATGTCCAGCACCGAGGTAGCACCCTCGAAGTCGTGCTTGGTCAGGTTGTGCAGCTGGTTGCTCCACAGATTCAAGTGTTTTAGTTTTGGCATTTTGCTAAAGATTCCCGGGGGCAGATGTCTCAGCTGGTTGCTGCCAAACTCGATGGACTCCAGGTTTTCCAGGTTGTCGAACAAGTGCGCCGGCATCTCCGCGATATTGGCACGAAGTTCCAGAGCGCTTAAGTTCCGCAAATCACTAAGTAAGTTGGCCGGAATGTGCGTAGGACGTCGCGATGTGAACCTCAGTCGCTTTAGGCCATGCAGGCGCTCCAGGTGTTTCCTGGTTATGTTCATGCCCAGGTTGTCGCTCTCAAAGATGAGCATCTTCGGCGTAGGCATGCCCAGGAAGTCCAGTATCCCAGCTATGGGCGTGTGACCCGGCAACAGGCACCGCTGCATCTGCACAATGTCCATCTCACCGATCCTAACATTCGGCAGTTGTTGGTAGTCTGAGGTATCCGTCAGGTTGCAGACAATCTGCACGAAGCTTCTGCTCGGCTGGATGCCGAGCCGGAACTTGGGATTCTCCGCATACGCAGGGCAGATGATTTCGAATTCCGACATGATTGGTGCACACTGGCACGCCGTACTGATACTCAGTTCATTGCACTCGTCCCTGCCGAAGGCCGCCTCACCCGCTGGCCACTGGATCATCTGCAGGAGAATGGCCAGGAGGGGTACCACCATCTGGGCAGTAGCTTTCAGTCGCCTCATGGTGGCCTGTGTATTATCCTTGTTACTGTTACTGGTTGCTGAAGTTTCTGAAATAGAAAAGTAGTAGATAATTAGTAATGGAAAAATGATCATAACTTAATCATTCAATCCCTAGGAAGGCTAAAAAGGCCTGTTTATTTTTATTATATAACTTTTATTAAAGACACTGCATATTTCTTAATTAATAATCGTGGAATTTATATCTCGGGTTGGCAGCGTATTTTTAATTATTATAATAACAAGCTACACATGAATATTCGAAATTTAATGAAAAGGCAGAGACTCGGAGGAGGCAACCGACTTTTACGTAATTATATGGAAGCAAAATAAAACTGAACACAAACATTAGCCTTTCGTTAATGGAAGAAGCTCGGTAAAATGTGCGTATTACCCTGACGTACACTGTGAGTAGAGTCCTTTGAATGAGGCTTAATCAGGGACAGTTAATTAAGCGCAAGTCAGAATTTTTGACAGCTCCAGCGAAATATTTAATTAGTAGCCAGCGTACGCTGGGTTTGTGTGTTGCTGCGACAAATGAATTCAATTTAAATGGGGGACAAAAATTCCGAATCCTGGCGAGGAGTTCACAAAGCGACACCTATATGGGAACAGCTCGTGCATGGACGAGTACTCCTTCCTGGCTGTCATCCTTTCCGCTCGAGTTGTTGCTGCTTTTGTTTTGTGCGTGGCCAGGGCAATGTTGCATTTCATGGTTGGCTCACCTCGAAACCACGCCCAACTGCTGTACTCCGGTGCTCCCTGTCCTGCCGTACCCTGTAATCCGGGTTCCCCCCAGCTCACGCCTCTCTGTGGGGTCCTGTGTGGTGTAATTACGGTCAGGGAGTGTATAAAATTTTGTAAAACGTTCTCCTTGTCCTGCTCCTTGATGATTTTCCTACTGCTTTTCCACTTCCTGTTGCTCGTGTGGACACTGGTGGGGGTGGCACTTTACGGTCTTTGTGCATTTAATGAATTTGTCATGCGCTCGAGTGCTGCATAATACGAGATTTTGTTAAAGCTCCGACAACTTGAGCCGGCTCCTGTCCCTTTAAGTCCTTTCAATCTGATGGTGACAATTTAATTGAGCCCATTACAACAATTTGAAAGGAATTCAATTAAAAGTTTTCGGCCTTCTAGCAATCTAGCCATCGCTTCTGCGAGTAGAAACTCAGGCAACTTTAGGCCATATTGCATTTACTGCCGTCTGGCCAAAAGCAAAAAAGTCTCATGTTTTTCGCCGGCCTCTGCTGGGACGACGGACGCTTTTGAATGAAATTTTGATAAGGCAATTTAATTATGCGCGCCGTAATTTGATTTTCAAATTGGTGACTTTTCCTCATTAATTAGGACCGAACAATGATGAAATTTACAGAGTTGCCCCTGGCTTCTGGCTTTTAGCTGCGAAAATTGAATCGATTTTCTCCCTGGTCGCTTATTGTTTCCATTGCTTGGATTGAAACTTCCTTTAGGTCTGGCCAGGGCCAGCTTACTACTTAAATTTTGTTGCAATTTAAAATGAAGCTTTCAATCTAGACAACACAATGGAAACAAACCCAAAAATCGATTGAGATTATTTATTTTGCAAAGTGTTTTGCTATCAAAACATTTTTGAGTGGTTATGGTAATAGTTATTGCAAATTGAGGGCATTGTGTATGCTAAATGTTTGTCAGCCATCAGATTTGCAGATATCGACTGGAGTTTTTGGAATCACCCATAAGCTATTAGATGGAAACACAGACACGCATTGAGTTTATTTGAGACTCAGCACCTGATTGCAACACCGGAACAGAGTACTTCGAATGAGTCACTTGGGCAGAAGAAATAGTCTGGAAATCTTTGAAATGAATTTCATTTTTATTCACCCAAAAGTTTACGGTTTGTTGAACTGAAGAATAATAAATTTTCTTATATCAAACGAAGCTGTGATTACAATGTCCCTTTTTATGAGACATGTCGGGATTATCTTAATCTTTGTTTTCGTTGCTTCGATAATTCAAGCCACCTTTCCACCCCTGCCTGCTATTTATATAGCCAACTTCAATTTCACATAAAACTTTAAACACTTTTCACCGAATGAGTCCACCTTCTATTTTCCTTTGGGCGAAACTCATCCAGCTCCTGTGTTTTGCCTTTTAAATTTCTTATCTTAGCCGGCTACGTTTCCCGGCCAAGTTGGCCCAGGAACCCAGCCAGCCAGTCAGTCAGTTAGGGAAGCTCGCCAAGCTGGCTATTGTTGCTGCTTTTCTTGGCAAGATTTTAAACATTTATATTCACTTAGGAAAATTACTTTTCGCTTTTATGCCACGCTGGCCGTGTAAATATTCAGCAACGAGCTGGAACCTGCCTGGCTCATTCAATCCGCATTGATATCCCGGGCGCGTTTTGTTTATGCAATCTAATCTAGGCGAATGGCTGGCAGTTTGTTGACATCTCGGTGGAGCGGAACCTCCGACCCACTAAAAATCTTAGCCAAAGGAGGAACCTGCAACACCGACAACATTTACCCTGGGCAATCATGCCAGAAGTGTTTGCCGACCTACCTCCTAGCTTGACACACTTTCAGGGGCTCTGCCAATTAATTGAATCCTGCCCTGGCACCCAATTTAATCCCGTCAGGCAATTAAAAATAATTGCTCATTTTACACACATGTCTAAAATGCCTGGAAATTATGAACATACCGCCTGTCCTCTTGCTCTTTTGCTCCTTCGAAGCCCTTAGCGCCTTTGGATCCTTTGGCTCTGTCTGCTATTTTGCCGTTCCGCTCGATTTAAAATTTTGTCTTGTTTAATTAGACGCTCCGTGTCGTTAATAAAGGTTAACGAAGTTTTGCCAACGCGCAGATTTTTCACACATTCTCACACAGATGTCAGGATGCCCCAATACCAGCACGTAGCCGCACACCCACATGGAGATTCACAGACATTCCAGTTGAGTGCGCATTTTTGCACTCGCATGCTCGCTTCCGGTATGTAACGGTACTAAATTCATTAGGCACACTAAATTACAACCGCAGGCACGGCGTGATGAGGTTGCCAGCCGAGTTCCAGGAGCTTTGAGTGCCGAAGAGCAGAGGCAGCTCCTTGCCTTTACCTTGGATTTTTATTGCTCACCCAAGGAGCACCCAAGGTGTACACAATGTAAGCCTTTACCCAGAACCCAGAACCCAGAACCCAGACCCCCGAACGCAACAAACCACATCCACTTTCTCAGTTCTGTGTGTGTGTCTGATGCTTAATAGTCGTACCGCCCGCAGCGTGCTCCTGGAAAATTGGCTTTCGGTTGCCTGCCGCAGAGAATTTTATTATTGCAGGCGTCAGGCATCATCAGCAGCGGCGGATAGATGCGAGAGCAACCCATTAAATGGTTAAGTTTTCGTAATGCCCGACAGTCGGGATTAAGGCAATGCCAAAATGCTTAAATGGCGTTGACATATTGTGCGTCCTTTAAATGAATTTCCACATTTTCATGTGGCGCCAAGCTGCATGCTACACAAAAAGCAATATCAGGGGACTGGCAATTGCTGTGCCAACTAGAGTTGCGCAACAACACACACATTCATCAATCAACATGACTAATTACTAGTATTTCTGCCAAGCGGCAGCAGCCTCTCGGCAGCCAACTCGAAATAGCAAAAAGGAGTAGCAAATGGGAGGAAAAAAAATTGAACAAGTTGTTTAACAATTTCTTATTAAAAACTTACAAATGCTTCAGAAAAGTTCTTACACGCATGTGAAGTACAGTTCAGGGCAGAAGGGGTTTCCCTCGATTTTCCAGCTCCTGCGAAACGGAAAGTCTGCCCAAGTGCGGTTTTTGTATCCCACTTACACTGGCAATGTTTCATTTTCATTTTCCCCATCCGAATACAACTCGTATATGGTATATGGTATACATGCATGTGTGGGTGATGGTTGTTGGTTGGTTCCTTGGCTGGTTGTTTGCCAAAGGATTTCAATTCCCCCAAAAACTTTTGCAAGTCTTTTGGCCCCATGTTTTTGGTTTTACAGAAATAGCCTCCAACACTTTGGCGAACAGGCAAGGCAGGCAGACGAAACATGTTTATATAGCCAGCCAGTCAGCCAGATGGGCCAATGTATTGGCAACTGAAGCTTTAAGAAAACATCTGTGTTCCTCATCTTAAGATGTGTTCCTTGGACGTGGCTAGATGGGTGGCTAGAAGGGTGGCGTTTGGAGAGTCTCTAAGCGGGTCTTAATATCGAAAAATTGGAAACTATTCGATGTGTGATTGGCAATGTTGCAGCAGACACAATTGTTCTACAGGGAGCTCCCCCCCACAACAGTCAGTCAACACAGAAACAAATGTTTTCAATTCTGAGCAACTTT
The DNA here is from genome assembly GCA_035047325.1 of Drosophila vallismaia. Classification (NCBI taxonomy): domain Eukaryota; kingdom Metazoa; phylum Arthropoda; class Insecta; order Diptera; family Drosophilidae; genus Drosophila; species Drosophila vallismaia. The sequence goes on from JAWNPU010000073.1 coordinate 12,310,613, forward strand.
ATTAGAACATTGTATATTTTGGCTGAATATTCGTTAACCCGACCAAACTCAGAGCACTGACTTTCAGTTGAGCATCTTAAGACGAATTAATTAAATCTGTTTTCATTATTTATGGCAGAACTTCCGAAAAAGCGCATAAAAATTCCTTGGCTGACTCAGACTTTGGCGTTTTGAAGAGGTCCAAGTACTTAATTTCAAGCGGCAGTGAATTGAAAATATCTCGAAGCTGCTTACGCTTTCACGCCTTTTGCTGAAGTGCAAACCGCCGCCGGCTCAAGTGCACAACTCGGAAAATTCGGAAAGGGAATGGTTGAAAGGCAGGGCCCAAGTGCGATGGATGGGCACAAGAAGTGCTTGCATTTAAATGTAAATGTAAAATTTCTATTAGCAAATGCATGAGTGAAGCTCAACTTTTTAGCAGACACAAGAAAAAAACAACTGCTGCATCACTTCAAAGTCAGCGACAAATCCATAAGACACTCGTTCACTCATTACTCTTGCCAGCTGCACCCAGCTCACTAAAAGTTCAACTTGCAGCCGGCAGCTAAGCAGATGAAAGAAAGGGGTTAAGACCTGATTTGCGAATTCCTCCCTGCTAGTATATATACACTTCCCGGCGAAGGGCCTCTCCATATCTCGCTGAAAGCCATCTCATTGTCTGAGAAAATGGAAAGCCGGAGCGGCGATGTTGCAGCAGTTTTTTGTCTTCCTTTGGAGCCCAAGACTCTGCCAAAGTGAGGAGAAGTCGCCAAGTGAAAGGCTTTGTAATGTCATTTGTCTGTTAATCATGTTGTCGTCCCCAAGTTTCTCGCAAAGTTTTTAGCATAATGCGCTCGTGCCCGGGACAAATGCAAAAACTTGTTGAGCCAAGGCCCTGAAAGTGGATTGGCGAGGAGGTGGCCTCTTAAAGGCAGGGGTTACCTGCAAGCATGCGTGACGCATTCAAGTTTAATAGGCCCCCATTGTTGGCCACATCGATGATGAGGATGATGATAATGATGGTGTTGTTGAGGTTGTTTTTGTTTGGCGCACGCCTTTGGGACTGACCAGAAAACGCAGAAGCGCCAGTGGCCGATTGTTTGCTCTGGCCAGCCCGACCTCATCTTCCGTTCAGTGCCTGAGTCGGTCGATCGGGCCCACTCCTTGCTCCTTGGCTCACTTAGCGCACATCCTGTCAGCCCAGGTTGATGGGATGTGGCCAACGGCCAATAGCCAGCCATGTTTAGATTCGGTGGATGGGCAAACATTTAACGTAAATTGATTTCCACTCGCCAGGAGATGACGAAGTGCACACAAACCGAAGTTCACTTAGAAAATATTCTCTGTTTATAATACGTGTTGAACTTGTTATTATGTAATTATTTGTTATTTTGACAATCTTGATTTTAGCCTTAGTGCGGAAAATATTTTTTATTTTTCATGCTTCAAACACAAATATCCTTTATTATCTAATACATTTTCTTCTGTGTCTGGAAGAAAAGGTGGACTTGTTTTCGAAATAGTTTTCGTTGGCTCTTTGGCTTCATTATTCCAGCACCATCAATCTCCCGGGCCAAGTCCACTCTTCCACTTGCAACTTGTCATTTCCTTAAGCTCCGGAGCTGCTGCTCAACTGGAGCATTCCGCCCAAGCTAAGTAAATTTATCTGTAACTTCCACACACGCACAGTCCATCACATAAATAAACAACTCGACTGAAGTATGGAGTATGTGGGTTGTGGGGAATGGCGGTTCTTAGTCCGAAGATAGCGGTTGCTGCTGGCGGAGTAGAAATAAAATAATAGACACCCAGTCCACATTCAATTTGGCCTCAACTCCTTGAGCCCTGGCATCGTAAATGAAAATGTCGTCCATTGCACGCTCGGCCAGCATTCGTTTAAAGAGAATTTTATGGGACAGCAATGGTATGGGTACGAGTGCCCTCATATTGTAAATAATACAGCATAATACCAGCCCGTCCAAGCCATCCAAGCTGTCCAAGCCATTCAACCCCAGCCCACTGACAATCCGCCAAGTGTGGCCGACTGGGGACCTACGCGTACACTTCAATTAACGATGGGGATGAGACTGAGGATGAGGTTGAGGTTGAGGAGGACCAGGCCAGGCCGCTGGCATTGCGCTGCCTTGGATCTTCGGGGACAGGTTCCACTACAACTACTTAATTTTTCGTACCCACAGAAAGCCGCCAACTGCTGGCTACTGCCGGCTACTGCCTGCTGTCTCTGTTTCCAAACTTTTTTCATCTCTGTGTATTTTTATGCTTTCTTGATTTCTATTTATTCTGCCCGTCGTGGCCCGCTGCTTGTTTGCTGTTTTACCCTGTCCGGTGCCGGCCCTCATAACTTGCACTTTGTTTTATTGTATGCAGCCTAATTCGCCGGCGAGCGGGCTCGAGGTCCCCAATCCGCGAAACCCAACTGCACAGCACTAGCGGAGGACAAAATGCTTCTCCCTGGACTGGTCCGATTGTGCTGCCGCCGTTAAAATGTGAGTCACGTTTAAAGTTGTGCGTTCAGTGCCCAGCATTGGGGGCCTTAAATGGCATGCCTGCCTATGATTATGGTGGCCGGAGCTCCTCCCTTTGACTCCCGATTCCGTGGCCATATATAGCGCTAATTGTGCACATTTTGCGCTTGTTATAAACAAACGCACACAGCTTTGTTGCCCATTAAAGAATTCTTCAGGTTCTTGCGTTAAAGCAAGTTCAATAAGTGCCATATTTTTGTTGGCAAGTAGGTTGTTACGCAAGGAAGTTGCTGGGCATTTAGTTTAATGCTGATTTATAAATTATTCCGAAAAATATATGCGAAATGAAATATAGTCATCGATAATAATTAAGACACATTAGCAAGTTGGGATTGGCGCCATTTACATTTGGCTCGGCGTCTGAAAACTTTCACAATGTTCTTGTAAGAATTATTCATAAATCTCACAGAATATACCCGATGGTAGAGAATGTAATTCTATCAAGGACTTCCCCGAATTGAAATAAAGCATATTTTGGTGAATAACAGCCAAAAAAAAAAACACAATCATTCCATCCACTCAGAGTGATTTGTGACTGACTAAATCCCAATGCAATATTTATATGTAACACGACAATTTGGTGTGCATTTTTGGGCAGATTGCTTTATGCAACGGTTGCATATACATAAAAAAAGCGTTACCACATCCGGATGCAACCAAATCGTACCGTTGAATGTCCGATTCGGTTTTGCCATAGTTAAAAAAGTGCACAGCATGTCCTCCACTGTCGGCTTAAATCCATGACAACTTTGTGTTTTTATTTGCAGCTTCTGATTTGGGTTATTTATTGTTTTAAGGTCAGTTTTTGGCTGTTTTATACAGGCCTCTGGGGCTATGCATTAAATATGTATGGATATTGATAGACTTTGGCCCGCTTTGATTAACATTTAAAATGGCGATGGGAAGTGTCGGCGTACGAGTATATGTTGATATATGTTTCGCACGCATTTATAGAGACATTAACATTTATCATGCACAAAAAAAAACAGAGCGCTGAGCGAATATAGGGACATTGGGGGCAGTGCCTGTTTAACATAAATTTGCCAAGAGCCGCGAATGCGAAGGATGAGCCCCCAGGACAATGCCAACCGCATTGGCGATAAATAAAGATTAAAATCTCTGAAACGTTCACAAAAGTGGCTGGCACTTCATTTCAATTTTATGTATATAAGTATTTATATGCCGTTGCTCACTCACGCACACACACGCGTGCGGTGGCGGTAAATCAAAAATCGCTGCCTACTTTTTGGTGTCATAAAGCAATTTTCCAGGACCCTGTCAGTTTGTGCGAGTTCGCTGCTCCCAGTGCGTGCATTTGTTTGCATTGTCGCCACACAATAAATGCAATTTCATGTTTCAATTGTGAAAAAAGGGAGAAATTAAAGTCGCCTCTGCCAAAGGACAGACGTCTGTTGGTTATTGGTTGTTATAGCAACAGCAGTTGGCGGGAAATGAAAAATCAAAATGGCGACGTCCAAGTAAAATCATTACGTATACGCACCGTAGTATTAAAATTCACAGCGTGCCTTGTGATTTTTATGCACGCGCGTTCACTTTCCGCCTTCGATATTTTTTTTTGTATATTTTCTTTCGTATTTTTATGGCCATTAAATCAAAGTACAAATAAAAGAAAGTAAATAAAAAATTCGCGTTACAGCCTTAATAGGTGGCGGGGGTGTCGAGTTGCAGAGGGTCGAATGCGTGGCCTTTTGGTTTTAAATGAAAAGCTGAAATCTTGTCATAAAAATGCGCGAATTCGTAAAGTGCACTTTATGCGCAACGTTTGTGTCCAACGCTCAAACGTAATGAACGGTCCATGGGGACAGCATAAAAAATAAGCAAATAAAAAGTGAACTAAAGGAATAAGTAAATCCATATATATGTAGATTGTGGATGATGTAAAGTCTTTATATCAAGTAATTAACTTTTAGTATTTTTTTAGTGGAGCAAAAGTTTTGATGACGAAGAGTTTGGCTGCAATGGCATTAATTATGCAACACACACTTATGATACATTCCGCTGGTAATTTGTTTTTAATTAGACTTTAATATTTGGTCCAACAGCTGCAATAAACACACAAATATTTTGCATAATTGCTGGCAACAAATTTTTAGCCAGTGCCAATGTCAGCGGTGCGGCAGTAATATGGAGCCGGAACCATCAAAAAATAATTTGATGGTAATTCGCATAAAATTTGTACATTTACATACATTTTCAAATAGGCGGCTACACACAATCACAGCCAAATACGTGGTGGCATCGCATGCTTAGACATTTTTTTTCAGCAAAAGGACCAACAACGGCAGGCAGGCGGGCAGGCAGGCAGCATCATCAGGATAAGCGCGCCCGGCTGCATTAATTGGGTTTTCATTAAAATATTTTATGACTAAGGAGAGTAGAGGATGCTTTTGCGTCGGGATGGAGCCGGTGGAGGTGTTGAAACTATTCATTTCATATGCAAATGCAAATTTAATGAGCTTTAACTGAATTCCATGCATGTGCGGGTGTTAATTTTGCGTGTGCCTTTCTGAGTGTGTGCCATTATAATGCTGGGGAAAATATTTTGTTAATTTTTAATTTTAATTGCAGTCGCTTGTTCGAAACTTTATTTTATTTATTTATTTTGCTAGCGCTGAATTTTGCATAATTATGTACTGGCCGACGCCTGTCAACATGGCAACATGTTCGCATTGGAAATAAACATTTTATTATTTATTTGTCAACTTTGGAGTCCCAGAGTTCGTTGCGCTCGGATTGCAGCCGCGTTGTCTGTTTATTTTTTTGGTAGGCGTGACATCGCATCAATTAAACTAATTGTGCATTTAAATTGGCAAATTATTGCCCAATCCTTATTCATAAATTATTTATGCAATCAATTTACATAAAGTCAAATAAACCATCGAATATAATGTTTGTCCTTGGCCGCTTGGCATCGCTGGCAGTGGATGCGTTTATCGATGGGGCATAAATGCAGGATAATATATATAATCAGGATATTTCGTTGGGATATTCTCTTTCCAGCTGCTAAGAATTTGCGTTTTAGTAGAGAACGCTTTTATTTTAATTTGCGGTCAGGAGCCACCGTTCCGGTGGATTGGTGGAAAACCAATTAAGCGGGCTCTAAAGCTGGCACTCGCTGTTTTTCTAGGAGAGCTTCAAATTGAAAACCATGTGCGAATTTAAACATTTTTCACCACGTTTTTTTCAGTTCAGTTTCAGTTTCTGGTTGTCAGTGCTCGGCTTTTTCAGTTTTTGGTCTGTGTTTGGTTTTTCGTGCCCTCTGCTAACTTTGTGCAAATTTAATTAAATTCTTCAGCTCTTTGAGCCGCGGGGATGCACCCTTAACGCATAATTTGTGGCCCCTGGCAAGTGCTGGCAAGGTCCTGGGTCCAGGCGTATATGTATATTTATTAGGTTTCAAGGTCCAGAATGAATGCTTTAAACATACAATTCAGCATGCATCTAAAGAGTTGCATACTGCTTGGGGCAGGACAATAGCTGGTTGCGGGTGCGACTAGCACTATGAAAGTGTATTAATAGCTGGTGGAGCCAACGCAACATAAAGCTCTTCAGCCAGTTTCAGTCGTATTTTGTTTTGTTTTTAGACGCCCATAAAAGTGTCGCTGAAAATGTTTTAAAAGTGTTTTTCCTTATGCAACGGCCACGGCAACGGCAACGGTAGAGGCAGAGTCAGAGGCAACGGCAACGGCAACGACAAAGTGTTTGTGGCATATATGTATGTACGAATTTTTTTATGCTGCTCCTGTTGACATTTAAAAAAATGGCTGTCACAATGCATTTTCGTATTTTGCATTCGCAAAGAGAGAAAACTGAAAGGCGGCAATAAAAAAGTAACAACAAGTGCCTGGAGGGGGCGTGCCGGGGTGTTCATATGTGTCCGTGGTTGTGGGGCTGACAGTGAGTGATAAAAGTTATGAACTCTTTGGGAAAATTGTTGAAAAATTAGAAGTGTTATGTGCTTTTTTTTTGCTTGCTTGCATGCCATCAACCACGAACCTTTTAAAGCTCTTTTACATTTTTCAAAAAGTAATTGCGGTTTTTGTTTCACTAATTTTTTGTTTACAAATATGCCTAGTTGTGTTCTTTCTCCCCGCAACATATTTATTTAATAAAATGTATTTATATTTGCTGCTCGCTTTATGCTCAATTAATCATAAAACCGCAATAAACACGAGTGAGTTGAAACTGTCTCATAGAATGTTGTATTATTTAATGATATATAAATACACTTATTTTTACTATTTTCCATTTTTCCGTTAATATTCTCTTTTTGCCTGTTTGCATACATTATAATTTTTTAATGAATATTTATAAGCAGAACTAGACGGGCAGTAATAATATTTATTTTCACTTACCTTCCTGTGAATTGTCCTTGGCTGTTGTTGGTAACGGGAGAATTCTTATCCTTTTCTCCTGCTCTCCTCTACAGATGCAGCTGGAGCTCGTTGTACATTTTTAATGTATTTTTAAGTAATTTACTGCAACAAAAAAGCGTGAAAAATATGCAAATTAGTGGGGGCGGTGAAACAGGTCGACGCAAGGAGGGGGCGTCTTATTAACATTTCAAATGAGTGGAAGGGCGGGGCCATTTCTTCAGCGACTTTTCAACTTTCATCCAGCTAGACAAGTGCCTGCATATGTGTAGGAGTTGGCTGTCATTATGACACTAATTATGTCATACATATGCAAAAGTAGCAAACAAGCCATGGCCCTTGTGAAGTGGGTGTATATGACACGTGTGTGTAAGCCACTTAAATTTCAACGCATACGTAATGCCTATTCATGAGAGATGTCGCCCATCGCCACCATCGCCCCCATCGCTTAAGGGCGTGGCTGGATGTGTATGCTTAATTTAATTAAGCTTGCCGTTACTTAGAATCTGCAATGCAAGCCATAACCGCAAACAATTTGCAAGTCAAGAGCTTATAATGTAGACAAGAGGCGGCAAAAGGATTGCAACTTGACATGAATCGTTTGGGACATGAAGCCTGAAAAAAAAAACGCCTTCAAAAAGGAATACACAAATTTTCGAGATAATATTATTCAATTTGTTTTGCATTTTCACGAATTGAATAAAACAAGAAAACCGTTTGGTTTTTGCAATAGTTTCAAAAATTAATTAAGAACTACGTACACATTGCAAATAAATAACAAATTTCAGGACCAAAAACAAACTCGACTCGGTTCGGTTGGGTTTTTGGCCAGGATCGGAGGCTGAAAGGTTGAGTCATATCCTGTAATTTGGTTACGTCTGGCTTGCAGTGTTTAGATGGGGTGAGGATAACAAACTGGCCCAAATCTACAAACTTGAATATATTTGGGCATAGCCATAAATAATGAAACATCGTTGTATTTCTTTGTTTATTTTATATGCATGGCCAGTTCTTCCTCACTAAATTCGTCAGCTCATCTCAGTCTGTCTTTCGGATCTCGGTCTGTCTGTCCAGGTTGTCGGTCTGTCGGTCTGTTGTTATTGTGTTATTTTATTTTAAGGCCTAAAAATCTCTAATTGCTCGCTGCATACAAATTGCCATTTATCCAAACTGACAACTTTTGAGGAATTTGTAATTCAATTCCATTTCTGTGCAAAAGGATTCGAGCCAAAATTGAATAAATTCCGAATACATTATATTTCTTCAACATTTGTGGGTTTGGCCATGTCTTTGATTTGCACAAGACTCAGATTGCATGTTGTGTAAAGATTAACGAAACACTTTGCCCAGCACCTCGACTCACGCTACTTCAACAGAGTCTTTTTTAAAACTAAAGATTGAGATGGTAAGCGAAACTTTTGAATAGATAGTTATTATAGTGATAAGTTCTATAAATTGTTCTTTTATCTGTATGTATCACGGTAATGGTGGATATATATCTGCTAATTTGCATAGGCCCCAAAACCGCAAACCCTTACTACCGCTGCCACATTATGTTCCTGCATTTGCATTCACCCAAGCATGCGGTTACATGCATTCAGCACAAACAACTCCCCCTAGTCTGGCTGTCTGTCAGCTCTGTCTGGCTGCATTTTCATATTGAAAATCACTGAAGTGGCAGACCAGTCACCGCCACACCACTTCACCATCCTCTAGTGAGGGAGCTTTGTGTGGCAATTTTGGTTCTTTTACTTTACGAACGAAAGATTATACTCGTAAAAAAAGAGCCGAGCGCATTTTAATTTTAATAGACATGGGGCTGTATGGCTATATGGCTGTTTGGATGTTTGGCTGTTTGGCTGGATGTTGGCATAATGAGTGCTGCTTAGGGCAGGCTGCTCTCAATGGAAGTTAATAAAAGTACGGCATGCATAATTTTTATTGCCCTCCCACTCGCATTTCCACTACCTCTAGCTAAGCCCTTTCTAGCTGCGTCTCCTCTTGTTTCGTTTTTTTCTATTTAAATAATGAAATGTGCAAATGTGTTGCCAGGAGCTCACACAACATATGCAGACACAGATACATGGGACTGGGCTCCGTTCTTTATGCATCTTTTGGATGCACGCGCCCTGCATTTTTACATAATTACATCGCAGCTCCGGGCTTTGCCTACATGCAGCAGCCTGCCTTTGTTTTTTGTTTAGTTGCTAATTTATTTGTGTATGCATTTGGGTCTCCTCTTGGCTTTCATTCATTCATGCAACTTCTGGCTCCGTTCTCGTTTGCTCATTTCTTTTGTATGAATTTTGAACAATTTTTGTGCTTTTGTTGAGCGCATTTAAAATGTATCTGGCGGATATGTTGAGCTCTGTTCTATGTTTTGACTTGGCTGTGCAATCGTAATTACTTCAATGGACACTCCCTCCCGGTTTTTGGTATCTTTAACACATGTTTCATGGGCATAATTCGCGCTTGGCTGCCTTAGCCATTTTGCTGTTTGGCTTTTTTGCTGGAAAAAGCCTTCTAAATGTGGCAGAAACGCTGCCCTGCTTCGGTTTCGTGCTGGCACTTTCTAAGCTTCTTCTTTTCATTAGAGCCATGGCTGAAATTCTTTATGCAGTTGTTTTTGTGGTTGCTGTCGTGTCTGCTTTTTACCGTTTGTTGCGGCTTCGATTTCCCATTATGCTAAAGGTAAAAAAAAAAAAAGAAAACTAGTTCTTGAACCACCCGTCCTCCTCCCGAACTTGGTTTTCTTTTCTAATCACGTTGCCAACCGCAGCAAGCAGCGCATTGAACCAGGAAAGTAGATTTATGCATTGTTCTGGACAACGTTCTTGGTAGTACTTACGTATTCGGTAACATACGTACATAGTTGGTGTTGCGGCAGCGATGGTGGCGGCTGTTGTGCAGCGTGTTAATTACCTTCTGGGCGGTGGACTTCGAGTAGAAAGTCGATGCCAGGAAGCGAGTCGCACGCATTAACCACAACAAAGTTCCATGGGAAGTTGGCTTTGTTTTTTGCCCCAAGAACTGCTTCATTTTCCGCACGCATAAATCATTTTTTATTAGCATTAACACACGATGAACCAAGCTGAAGCTGACGCTGACGCTGAAGCTGAAGCAAAAGGCTCGGATTTCACTGCCAAAAAAAAATTTATTTGACTTCAGCTGCTGGTATTTCATACTTTATGCTTTGCATGTTCAGCTTTAATTGAAATATATGACTGACCCCAAAAATCGGAAGGCAAAAAGAATGAATCGCATTCCAGCTCCGTTGGCCATTTCTCACAGCACGCAAAGGATCGTGCCACACAAGAAAGCAAGTATACAAGTATGGATGTAAGTATGTACTTTGCTTTGGGTATACGAGTATTACTCTTGACCTTTGGGTAAATAAACTTATTCAGACAAAGACAACAAACGAGACCTCCCCCGGATCGAACCTTGAAAATTTGGGTTTTCTCTTAACCTACTTCCGAATGAACAAAAAATGGTTGTAGCTGAAGAATAGGAAAAAAGTCTTTTTACTTTTGTGGTGCTCCTTTTCATTTGGCTGGGTTCCTTTCCGTTTTTTGTAATCAACAAAGTTGAACGTTGCCATATAAATATTTGCATGGCCAGGACCAAAAGGAAGTTTAAACAAGAAGAAGAGGCAGAAGAGGACAACTTGCCGCGCACTTATTATAATATACGAGCAACAACAGCAGCGAAAGAAAAAACAACAATAAGATGGGCAACTGACGCGTAAATGTGCAAAAGCTTTAAATTAAAAGTGGCGGAAGGGTGAAGGTGAGTGGATGGCCTGGGTTCACATCGGGGATGTTGTTGGTCCTCGACAGAGGGGTTGTTGTGTCAGCTGTCGTTGTCTGGACTTCATTTTATGCACTGACAATTTCTCATTATTAAAATTACAGCACCCAACCAACAAGCGAAGACAAAAAAGAGCGAAGTGAAAGAACTGGAGAACCAACAAATTATCTTCAGTTGTGAAAATGTGAAAATTATTTCACTTTGCCATCGCCTTAATTTTGCTTGCAGCCCTTCAGCAGCTCAAAGGAAAGGAATATCCTTTCCGATCCTCTTAGGATTCAAGCACCTTCCAAGCAGATTTCTGTCACCAAACCATTGAATTGTATTGCCATCACGCTGGCATATTTGCCTTGGCTATATAAATCAGCAGTCGCATGTCATTAACTAGCGATAAATCTGTCATAAACAATGCAACACATAAATTGCCGCCCATGTGGAAGGGGCAAGCCAGCGGGAGCAGGGGTTGGATGGTAATGGGGTTCCATCAGTAGTACAGGCGTGGCAGTCATCATCAGGCCAAACAATGTCGAAAATGCAAATCAGTAGAGTACACTCTGAGTCCCGGTGGGTGGGTTGGTGGGTTGGTGGGCGATGGGTAGGTCGGATGTGGAGGATGGCGCCTTGGGGGCAGGAGCCGTGCCAGTGGGGCGTGCCAGCGAGAAGGCGGAACTTTTAGTCGCTGTCGCGGAAGCAGCACAGCGGGCGACATTATGATGTTAACGAAACAAAGGCCTGTTGTTTGCTCCCCGATTGTCCGTTTGCGGTCGAAATGCGTGTATTAAGTAAGTGCGTGTTCATGTTGTTGAATTTAATCCGATATCATATTGGTGGAATAACACTTTGGCACAGCTCTCTCCTCCAAAGATATTTTAAATCGAAGCTAATTGGCAGTCTCTTTTCTTTGAAACTCCGTTCGTGACTTTAATAACTTTATTTTTTATGGTTACACCATAAGCCGTACTTAAATCCGCCAAAATGAAAACATTTGCCGTTGCTCTTAACAAATTGCATCGCAGTTAAAATTACAAACTGCAAAGTATTTGGCAACAGCAAATGCAATTTGGTAACAAAAGTCTTTCGCCTTTAAATGGAGGCTATATACATGCAAGGGCTTTTAAAACTTGGGCTTAGTTGGGAGGGTTTCTTAAAGTAGGCTTCCCAGAAGACGTGCCAGGAATACGTATCTTTAATCAAAATATTTGCAATAAGTGGAGTGAAAATATTTCTTAAAACAACCCTCCTGTGTCTAAGCTACGCCCCTGTTTTTAAGAGGCGATACAAATCTGAGGAATGACGTGGGCCAAAACGCTTCAATTACAGAGAAGTTGTGTTGGGTGCAAAACTTTGCGGTTTGTTGTCGCTGTTCTCGTGGCTTTTGTTGTTTCAAACTGACCACTGGGGTCTGCATTGACATGTAAATGACCTTTAATTGATGGGCTCGTGTGGCTTGATTGAGTGCCTGAGAGATGTGGTGTGGTGGGGCGACCGTAAAGGGTAAGGAGTCCAAAGAACTCGCGCATGGTAATTTGCATTTTGAAAATGCCGCAACTTTTGTAACTTTATGTGGTGGCCTTTTCGCCTTCAAGCTCAATTCTACAGTCCCTCGGTCCTTTTCGCCCTTTTGTCTGTCTGTCAGTCAGTCTGGAGGTATGCTGAATGGCGGGCTGTACGGTCTGGATGGTTACATGGATGGTAAAATATTTATGTAGCTTCCACCCAACTGATTGCGGCGAAAAAGCGCAGCTCGGCGAAATGAGAATTTATCGCAAACACATAAAAAACGGGAACTCAAACCCAGACGCCATGCTCCCAGTGTGTGTATATGGGAGTGTGTGTGTTAATGGCTTTTTCGTGTCAGTGTATTGGGGGGAAAAGGCTTTCCGTCTCTGTCGCACGCCTGCACTTCCGCCGGAAGTTTGCATGTTCCTATATCATTCGCAAGAATCTGAAGCGCGCTTAAAAAAGCTGAAAGGCAAACGCAACGTTTCACTCTCTCTCGTTCCCTTTACCCAAAAGGTTACCTCCATTATAGCTCTTTATTTATGATCCACGTTCACTCACACACACACACACATGCATACTGTGTACGTACACATACGTATATGCATGTGTGTGTGGCTAACAGTAATTGCGGTGTCCGCCATCGCTTGGCCCATTGGCCCGTTGCCCCGCTGGCCCCCCCGCTCGATAACATGTCATTTGAGCGTCGCTAATGTCTTCATTTATTTTTAGCATGCGCCGCGCCTCACTGCTGCTCGTCATTCCGTCCAGTTGGCCCAAACGAGCTGTTTGTTTAGATAAAAGTTTGCTTTCGCTTCTTCTGTTCGCGGCCCTCATCCTGTTCCTCCTGTTCCTTCTGTTCCGGCTCCTGCTTTTGCTCGACCTGGACCTCGCTTCGTGTGTGTTGGCCATAATTGGACAAGAGTTCGGGCCTTGTTTACACATGCATTTTATAGACGCTTTTAACGTGCCAAATTTTGTGTGTGGCTCTCGCTGCGTTTTAACCGATTCGGGGTTATTGTGCGGCCAACCATCGCACGAGTTCATCGGTTGAGCTGAGCAGTTTGGTCAATTTCCCACACCCCCCGGAATGGGACTTCATTAGCCTGAGGCGATAAATTCGTTAGCTCACAATCGCAGGACACCGGAAAAAAATTGTCTCAACGTGAAAGGACTAGTCTTTTAAGTCCTTTTCTATTCTTTCGAAGTATCAAACTTTTTTCTGTGTAGCATAATGTGGCATACATGAGGAAAGAACCAAAACTTAACAGAAGATGGCAGTCGCAAGTTTTTTTTTGGCCAACTACGGGCAATTGTCACGCACACAGATGTCCTTCGGAGTTTGGGGAAAAACGGAGGCTCACGCAATGGCCACGTCCGCAGACGTTCGCTTTTGGCCACCGTAATGAAGAATGGCTTCTGAACGTTTTAATGCCTCATAAGTCCTTTGGCCTTACCGAAAAACGCTCTTTTGACGGACGAGACTCAAACTTGGCTAATTTCTCAATCAACGAATGGCGCTCTAATTGCGCATTAGACCGAAGGGGAGACCATGAAAATAAGCAACCAGAGGCGGGCGGCACTTGATGGAGCTGGAAGCCATTCGAAAAGTAATCAAAAATCCCCATCAAAGTTATGAGAGTTTGCCAAGTTTTGCGGGAGTTACGGGCGTAAGCGTGGACTCTTATTTTTCTTCTTTGCGGCGGTTAGCCCCAACGCTTATGCAGAAATCCATAAAAAGTAGCTCAACTCACATGCAAATAAAGGATTGTGTGGGGCCAACGGAAAAAGGAAAACGGAAGGACGAAAAGAACGTGAAGAACGTGAATGCCACAAAAGATGCGCCACCGCCCGGCAGTCACTTATCCCACTCCATTTCTTAACCTCGAAACCCCCAGCGACACCTTCTGCTGGTTTTTCTACTCAACTCCTCACACAACTCCTCCAGCCGCAGTAATGACAGTTCAAAAGGGCAACAAAGTACTAAAAATAGTGGAAATTACCGCAGGATATTCAAATTTCCACATTGCGGAGAGGTAAGGACATACGTACAACATTTGAATGTGCGAGTGGGTGGGTGGTTGTGTGAATATTGCACATGGCATGCAATGGAAGTTGTGCCATTATAAACCTCAACTCCATCTCTCCAGTCGACTCAAAAGAAAGTGGCGGGAAGCAAAATGCGCCAGCCAAGAGCTTTTTGTATTGGATAACAGTTGGCAGGATCTGCAGACAGGACTCGGGCACTGCCACTGCCACTGCTGCTGCTAGAGCCAGTGCTTTTTGGCCTTTGGCATGTGGCAGCGAGTACTGGCGATAAGAATCGAATCCTTTTTGCATTGCATGTTAACACATGCAAATTGAAATGTCTAAATCATGCACACACACTGACACAAGCTCCCACCCAGAGAGAAAGAAATGGCAGTGAAAAACACGGGCGAGGAATGCCTAGAAATATCTTAAATTGCATTTTAATTGCTACCCCAAAGCCTTGCCCTTTCGAGTGGCTAAAGCAGTGCCAGATAACAATCGAGACTAATATATTTTGACGGGCCATTGCTAGGGCAACGTTTAGTGGTTTTAGTGGCTTGCCAACGCCGAGGCCTTTAAAATGCCTCGCGAATGGAATGAAATACTTGCGGTGTAATCCGCACCAAAACCCTGCACCCACAACCGAGGCACCGACTAGCCCTGGGTAGGCGCCCCATCCAGCCCCCCCACCCTGCGATGCAGGCATATAATTAATTATTGTCGCAACATCATTAATCAGGCTATGCCAGGACATCGTTTATATCTGCTCCCACTCGCACTCGTTGTACGAGTCCTTGCCGCTTGTTTATTTATCTGCTGACGTTGTGTTGCTGTGTGTAAGTGTCTGTGGCAGATTATGGTCACACTGTGAGTAAACCTCAAACAAGCACTTAAACGCATAGAGTGGGCCAAAAGCGGGCCACAGCAAGTTAACCAACTGACTGATGACTGTCGTCATGTGCGTGTGCCCTTGGCCACGCCCACTCCATGCCACCCAAGCCACTGTTCTGGGCCAAATGAAAAATGATTTTTTTAATATGCAAGTTCTACATTCAGAAGTAACCAAGTGACAAACAATTTGAGAGGCACAGTGAGTAAAAGTGTCAAACTGGTTAATGCCGTCAGCTATTTAGATTTATCCAAAGCTCAAATGCGATTAGCAAGTTAAGCGGCATTACGGCATTAATGGTATACGCTATGTACGCTCGTATTATGTTTTTTTTCGGCCACATTAAGCACTGTCTATCGGTGACGGTTAATTAAAATTATTAAAATTGCACTCGAACTCGCACGCTCTCGAACGAGAATCTGCTGGTCATTATGAAAATTAATTGGTTGAGCCCAATGGAAAGCATTTGATAATAAATACTGAAAATATGCAAAATGGAATATTATCCACATTATCGTTATTTTTATTATTATTATTGCCATCTTTTTGGGGCACTCCATTAACATAACGATTATGGCGGCTGATTATGATGCCTTTGTTGATGATGATGTTGACAATGCCTTGGCATGCTGCTGCGGCTGTTTAACTCTGCACTTTGGCATTAAGTATTTAATTGTTGGCTGCATTTACCAATAATTTTACACAAAGGACTCTCTGACATGGGCGATTAATTAAAAAGAATATGCACGGTCACAGACAAAGAGATTGTCTAGCCAGCGGCTGTAGCGGCATCAGCGTCAGCCACAAACACAAAAATATATAAATATTAATGAAATGTTGTGTTTATACAAATGATAAAATATTTATTAATTTGACACAACCATACACGTCAACACCTGTTCCGCCAAGTGGGCGTGGCCACGCCTTAGCCTATGGGCGTTACCGTAATTGTTTCTCAACTGGCTGTCAGCAGGACTATGACAGCACCGGAAAAGGAACTGGGCGCAGAGGTGGAAAGAAAAATCAATTTTTCTGTTGACCAAAGTCAGGCATAAATATTACATAAACTTAAAAAAAATTCATTGGTGCTTCCAAGAGGACGAAGGCCCAGAGATTGGAGGAAGAAAGGTAAACAATTGGCCAGACGGGGATGAACGGAAGCCACCAGGACCTGGCTAAAGTTATTATTAAAGGGGAGAAAGAGCAGAAAAGGAAAGGGGTGCAGGACAGCAGGACAGCGAAGCAATTGAAAATCATCGCAAAGTCAAACGAAATAAGAATCCATAAAATAGGATTTCCAATATCTACAAACAGATAGAGAGACAGACGGGGCGGGACACGCAAGTCAGGCTATATACACACTTGATATTTGAAATCTGTTGCAGACAGGATGGCCAGGATAAACCTTCGTCCTTCGACGAGCGAGACGTTTCCTTTAGCATTTCATTTTGAATTGCATTTCATTTCGAGTTGTTTATCGATAAAAACGCAGCAACGGCTTCGCCTCGGGGTCCTTCCGTTGCTGGGCAATCGGAATATGGACCGTAAATCATTGAGAATTGCTTCAGTTGGCAGCCACCTTCCATTTTCCTCCGCATCCACTATCCTGGAGTAATTTATGTGCGTGCGGGTCCCTCACAACCCTCTCATAGTCCGCCCATAGCCCCTTCGCCATAAGTGTAATAATAATAATGGCTTAATGATTATGTTTGTCATAAGCGGCCCCGGCAGCTACGAAGTCGGATTACGTTTTATGAAGTGCCGCAGGTCAGGCTCTGCTTTTGGCCCCCGGATTTGTCAACACCCCTTTCAATGGGGGTTGGCTTGTGTGTGCTCGGGGGTTGTGCATGCTTGTGTTTCATAAAGAATAAATTTATGTCGTATTGGGATCATATTCAGGGAGAAAGCTTCGGCTTCTCTCTCCCCGACTTTGGATCAATAATTTGACGGCTGGGGCGTTCGGTTCAATCTTTCTAGCCTCAGCCATTGCCTGATTTTATCCTGTTTATTTGCGTGCGGAAATGAACACATGAAGCCCTACAAATAGCAAACATAGAAACGCAATTACGCCCACTTCCTGGGAGCCCTAACGAGCGGAGTTGAAGGGCCATAACTTGGTTTTTATTCCGTACTTCTCGACTCCCCCATTTCGGTTTAATAAATGCTTAATGCTTAACGCACTGTGTCCCTGAGAGTGTAGGAGTTTTTCTATCGACAAATTATTGGGTAAGAAGGAAAGCTCATAAAAGAAATGTCATAATACATATTACAAATATAATAAAGTGCCCGACCACCACACACGATGGTACGCCCGTTGACTGAATAAACAATTCTGTGCTTGCACAAATGATTCAGCATCAGCGTCAGCTTGAGCTTGGGATACAGCATCAGCTTTAACGGCAGAATTGCAGGAATATCGCGAACGGATCCTGCCTCCGGCGTTGGCCTGACGCTGTCACAGCTTAGCAACGCAACTGACAATCACAACAGCTTAGCGGGCCAACTGCCACAGCCAGACGCCGCGTGGATGCCTCGAGTGGTGCCAAAACGATGCTTAAATATAACAACAGCTCAGGACAGCAGGACTGGGGAGCGGAAGGCATTAGAAAAAATGTGAGATATGGCGGAATACAGCATTCCACCGCTGATGAGCTTTCCCGATTGTCAGGCGGCAACGCGGCGTATGTGCGATGTGCGATGCGATGCGTAATTTGTTATCATCACCACCGCTGGCTGCCAGATTCAGGATAATAATTTCAGCCTGTCGTCTGTTTAATATTTTTCGCGCCTAATGAAAAACACAGCCGGGGCTTAGGTCCCCAGGGGAGGGTCGTTTTAGGGGTCTATGAACTGCTAAACCTTCTCGAGCGAGTGCTCTGCTGCCATTCCTATCATTTGTCATGGCCTCCTTGGCCCATTCTCCCACACACACATATGATTATGCGACATTTCCTTTTTTATTTAGGACTCCGGTTTTTTTTTTATTATTATTTATGTACGAGTATACATGTGCGTGGACTTGTGTTTGTTAATGCGTTGCCAGGCTGTTAGTGCAGCTTTTAGCAGTTGGCTGGGTGCTGATAGCAGATAAGCATTTGATGAGCTTTAATATGGAATCGTAACAAGAGTGATTCGGGGCACGTCTAATCCGATCGGAATACTTAATTTTTTGTGTGCGGGCCAAGCAATTAGCGTGCAATCTGCTTAACCAACAAATCCCATAAACTTATGATGTTGCGAATTTGCGAAAAACATTTGAGCTTTTTACCCGAAAATTATTGTACATTTTCGCTTTTCGCATTTATTTATTTGCCTTAGCAATTACATTAAACGGGTTATGCCGTAGAATTTCATTTCAGCGGTTTGGTTAACGTTTGTTGGGTAACGTGTGGAAAAAGTTATACGTAAATAAAGGATATAAAATTCCCATGTAACTTCCAAACAGGAAATAAAAGTTTCCAACACAAAAATATCGAAACGAAAGGGATGGTTATGTATGTGAGTTTTAAAAACAAGCCATGTGCGAATAAAACAACAATAAAATCCCAAAAACTTTGACACGCAGCCATGAATAAAATGTATTCGTTATTAATACCAGTCGGAAAAGAAAAGCATATGAATGTCAATTCAGAAATGAAAAGGGTTTAAGATTGAATTTTTTGCTGCAGATAAATTAAACATCAAAGGACGAGACAATAACTGGAATCAAATATGGATTCTTTCAGAGAAAAATTAATCTATTCAAGTAAACAGAATGTATTTGCATATATAAGAAAGAAAATAAACTAAAATTAAATTATTTGGCCTAGAAAACCATTTACATGGATAAAAGAAAAGGATCCAAAAATTAATTTAAAATTATGTTGACATTTTAATTGAAAATTCCGTTTGAAATGCAAATAGAGAATCCAGAAACCAGAATCCAGAGAGAAACCAAATTCAATTGCGTCCCCAATGCGAGTCCTTAAAACCCCGCCCCACTCCCCATCCCGCACCCTAAAAATCTAAGTCATGTGAACTCTGGCTTGTTTATGTGTGCGTTCGGCCGGGCATGTGTGCGAGTCCTTGTGTCTAAATATGAAGTCAAGCTTGAAATTGAACAGGCCAGGCAAAACGGGGGAAAAAAAAGCAGAAGATGCTGTATGTAATGTAATAAGGTGGAATTAATAATTTAAAATATAAATTGCCACAAGAGCACATGAGATATTTTAACCACAAGCAATTTAAATATTAAATGAGACCGAGAGATGTGAGAGGCTAAAGGCCCAGGAAAGCACACCGGCAAAGTAAAAACTGGCAGTTGCATAGCTTCCACATGTTCTCCCATTTGCTCATTTTCATCATTTTGCTCCTGTCCGTAGCCACAAACCCAGACACATCGGTGTCCCGAAACCTTTAGCCCGTTAGCCCGACTTCCTTCTGTCTGTTGTCGATCCCGTTTGTTGTATCCATTTCCTTTCCCGTTGGCATATTCCCATCCTATGAGGCTGCCGTTGCCTTCTGTGCGCACGTCAAGTCAAATAAATTTAATAACGCATACACATACGGCATAAAAACAAACCGACACAACGAACGTTGCCGTATAAAGTTACGCATACGCAACGTGGTACGGAGCAGCGGCAGTGCAGAAGGGCAGGCAACCAAAACAGTTGCAATCTCGGGTGGATGTTGCCCTACACAAGGGAAAATAATAAAAGCCATAAATAATAGAAAATAATAAAATAAACTGGCATTCAGAATTGAAGACTCTTGCAGAAAATCTTATTTTATTTTATCTCAGAACCTCTTATACTGTAAATATTAAATTTAAACTAGACTGATATTTTTCTATGTGCAAGTGTTGCCTAGCAGGCGGTTTCCTGGCCCTCAGATGGCTGCCAAGACGCGCATCAGCGAACCGCAGTGGCGGCGTCTGATAACAATGCAAATTAACACGGCGTATGCGCAATGTTTGTTTGCCTTGCTTTCAGCATTTTACCTTAGCATATATTTCCGCGCTGGTCTCCGTCCGAGCGTTCGTTCGTTCGTTCACGGTTTACACTTTAAAGCACTTCTCCAAATTGCTCATAAATACCCACACACTCACATTCCCACCCACAAGGTCTTACATATGTGGCCTGTGTCTGGTGTGCATCGATTTTTACTGCCATTTCGGAGCCCATTTTTGGACGCCCATTTTACGAGACAGCTGGCGGTGTGTGGCTGCCTGCATGTGTGTGTGTTTCACATCATTTGGCCTGCGCCGATGCGTGAATTATGATCTAAAGACAAGAAAGGCATTCGGGGATTATCAGCTCAGCCATTAGCTTTCGATAACTGGCCGAAAGGATTTGAACAAATCGATTCCTAAATGCCAGCCCAAGTCAAAGTTTCAACAATAAATATTTCCAGAGACAGAAATTAATAGTATTTGCCACTTTATCGGCAAAACTGGTTTGGAATGTCTAATGAGATGGTTAGTTTTTTTGTGCCACACATCGATTATCAATTTAACAACTGTCGCCTGAAGTTGAAATTATTTTGGTGGCAGAAGCTGAGGAAAGTCAGAAGGAACCGCAATTCCAAACCCCTCGAAGCAAAACTCACATGAGAGTACTCGTTTATTAACTGCCAGATACAGCCACACTCGAGTTACTTGGTTTTTGCGGCTTGCCAGATCATTAATTTTTGGAGAGTGTCAAGAGTGCGCATTGTGTTACATCAAAGGAGCTGGAATATGAGTATATTGGCGAGGCTCCCAGTTCTGCCGGCCCACCATCTCCTCGACAGCCGCCATCGTGAATCGGAAAGCCATCAATTATAGCCCGAAAGTCAATTCAATGTAATCCAGCCAGATGGCGCATCTTAATCGTTGCTGCCGCCTACCCGTCTGCTCACCTACCCGTGTGCCGTCTCAATTGCTAAATCATGGATGCGAACTCTATGGCCATAGTACTATAGCTATATAGCTATTCTATATATACCCTAGGCTGCCGGATTTCTTAGTTATGCATGCACATGTGTGTGTCATCATGAATATGCGAATACTGATAGCGAGTTGCGCCAATCAACTGAAGCCAGGCCAGCAGAGTCGCAGTTATACGAGTATCTTCGACTGGAGCCGGCTCTCAGGTAGAAGTACATTGTATCTACATCTCTTGAAGTGGTCGGGACCCGGTCGGGCAATTGTCTGTGCAATTTGGTGCACAACAAGCGCAAACAATTGTGGGAAAGGTTAGTCAAAAGTCATGCGACTGCCTGCTGCCGCCTGGGAAAATGTAACAAAATCCGAAAACCCGAAAGCAAATCCCGAAAGCAAAAACAAGCCAAAAGCCAAGCTTTCACAAACAGAAGAGCTACAAATTTATTAGCGCTGTTAGCAATTCCAACACACGTCCTTTCACTTTGCCAATTGACCCTCGTTCCTTTCCCCTCTTGTCAGCGCAGATGCGCCATAATCAATAATTAAACTCACTTCTGACTGATCAAGATAGAGAAGGTGTTTGTTTTTCGGTAACGGATACGAAAAGCATATTTTCTGTCCCCACAGCCAACATAAATATCAACCGAGTCAAATGGGTTTTTATGCGCCGCGCTACGCAAATGCAGACTTGTATTCAGATGCAAGTGCAGATAGAGACACCCAGCTACAGATACAGATACAATCTGTAAACTGTTCCTGGGCGCTTCTGTGTGGCCATATGTGGTGCAAATATTTCATTCATGACGCATGTAAATCTCCTTTTGATTGCACTTAATACTTGTCACACAGCGGGAAAAAATTCGAGCAAAGGCATGTGTACGAGTACACAAAAGTATCTCAGATGCTGGTGCAGGATCTACCGCAAAAAATGAGAAAAAAGGAATCGGAAAATGAAAAAAAAAATCAGCCAAGCCAGCCAAGCCAGCAGGCAAACTAACAAGAAAAACTGCCAACGGTAGAAAGAAAATCATAATAATCCAACATGTTTGCATTCAAATTGAGAATTTCTCATATGCTCCACCTGAATGGGGACACGTATGTTGCAGAAATGTGTATGGTGTGTCTGAGTCAGTACATCTATATCTGCTGGGAAATCTCATTTCATTTGTGCGCCGTGCAAACAGACACCCCCTCCAACAGAAGACTGTCGGATCTGGCTTTCAGCTCTGCCAGTTAAAAATCATGTTTTTCAATGCTGAAGATTTTGGCTATCAGCAGAAACCCAGCCTCAAAAGCCAGGAGACATGGATAGGGCTGCGGATGCGGATGAGGATGTGGATACAGATCTCGGTTGCCGGAAGGGGAGCAGCGAATGGCGAATGAGAGACACCTTTTACCGCAATTTATCGTCTGGTAAATCTTAAATCCCCTTTATCACACACTTTCATGCAAACATGGTGTGGTGGAATGTGTGCGAGCTGGCATCCAGCTTTGAGTCGTCCTGTTTCTCACCGTTGGCATGGCGATTCCAGGTATTATCCTCGGCGGCCTTGCTTCGTAAAACAAGAATTATGCCTTTTTATTGAAAGTGAAAGAGAACACTGGCGAGCTGAGAAAAAAACAAACAATTCAAGCTGCACAAAATATGCATACCATATAGATTTATATCTCGGAATTTATAACTGCGCGGTAACGATTTGAATAGCAGGATATGAATAATAAAAGGTGAGAATTCGTTGAGCATTCGTTATTGAAAAGGACGACTGGAAAAGAGTTCGGGTTCAGCGACATCAACACACCAAAAAGTATTTCAGCTTCATCGATATTCATTATACAAAAGGACGAGATGACAAAAGAATTTGTCCATGGGGGTCACGTGGAACTATATTATTCTTCATTATCTTTGTTATCGAGAAAAATCTTGGCAAACTTTGTCCAATTCAACTTATTACCAGATACTTGAAAGGTTTCTCACAGCTAATAAAAGCAACTTCTCCGGCTCCACAAGATGCCTGCCAACTTCTCTTCTTCGCTGTCAAGTGCCAAAAACCATAAAAAGAAAGGCGCCCTCATCCTGTCTTTCCGGAATATTCAAAGTGTCCTGTTAACAGTTTTGAGAAGAGAAACTTTTCAAATCTACAAATTGGTTTCGCCTCTAACCGCAAGAAAAATTCTCGAGCCTTTTTGACTCGCACTGACAAATCTCGGGCCACAAACGCACATACGCTCCCAAGGAAATTTCACGGCGGTCCAAAGTCGAACCGAAGTCAAGCCAAGGAGGGAAAAGTGACAAAAAAAAGTACAGAAAAAAGTGAGCAAGGACTAGGGTGTGGGGGTATTTGAAAAAGGGCAGAACAAAATCAAGCATAACACAGTCAAAACGTGGGGCTAACAACGCTAATACCCCAAGAAAATCCCGGCGAACAGCGGGAAAAACTTTGCCAGTCTGCATTCCAGGACCCAGATCCTGGCCTCGCCCCCACTCCATATATATCCTTTCGATCTCACCCCTGCCACTCTCTGCCATTGTCGACCCTTTGCGACAAACAAATCCAGCGAGCAACTTTCGTAAAAAACTTTATGCATTTCACTGCTGATGATGAAAACAAGGACTACAAGGATGAGAAAAACAAACGTAATTCCCGCATTTTCTTCATTTTAAATTTACGAAAGGCAGGCAACAAAACGAAAAAAACAAAATAAAAAACGGTTTGTTCGAAGGAGCCAGGACACATGTCCATCCCATCCGCCCTAGGCTGATGCAGAGGGGTCCTGAATCCCAAGGTGGGTGGGCGATGGCGATGGGGCGATAACTTTTTGATGTTTTATGGCTGTCAAGTTGTTCTGTCGCCATGTCAAAATTTTATTATAAATCCCCCTGCCGCGGCTGCTCCTCCGTTTCTTTCGTTTTCCGTTCCTGTGGCCAGGACGCGTTTGCTTAGCTTACGCCAGCGCATTGATTTGCATAAAAACGTTAACAAATATTTTCCATTTTATTATGGCGAGAGGAGTCCCAAAAAAATGATAACAAAGCGCAGGCCAAGTGGCAGAGAACCAAAGTCAGCGGTGAAATTCAATATGTTTTGTCTTCAGTTTTTTGTTTTTCTTTTTTATTCCTTTGGCCAGACAAACGATAAAAGGGATGCAGATGAGGAAAGGTCTCAGAAAAAGCCGAAATGAATTCAGAGTATTGAGAAAAAAAATCGTTTTATTTATACAATTATACCTACAATTGAAAATAAGTATGAAACCGAAAAATTGCAGGGAAGAATTTTTATATATTTTAAAATGAATTTGTGGACAAACTCGTGCAAAAAGCTTACAGGACCTGAGGACATACAAGGGTATTCATACATCAAAAACTGTAGCTGCCTTTAGGGCGCAAACAAGACAAACAAGTCCCTTCTCGTCTCGTCCTTACTGTTGTTGCTGGCTGCTGCCGCTTGGTAAATATTAAAAATACATGTAAAATTCAATTTCTTGGTATGGGCGGGCACCGCTCTAGGTATGGTATGGGTGTGTGCTTATGTTTGTTGACTCGCGGCTGCTTGTCGCAAATAAAATCTACATGAAAAGCAGAAAGGACTCTGCGGGGCCGCTGCGTCCTTTTTCCCCGCTCGCTTTTGACACTTTTACTCTGGCAAGCTCAATATAAATAAATAAAATTCTTTGCGGCTGTTTTGCGGTGCTCCCGGCTGGCACCGAAACCGCTGCCAGCAAATTAATTGAAAATGCTTTTGCTTTAAATAAATTTTCAAGCCAGTCCGACCGTCTCTTGTCTCCCAACAAAAGGAGTCTCCAGGAGAAAAAAGTAAAAGCAATTTCAATTATACCCAGAAGTCATTGCGAATTCGCCTCCCCCTCGAAAAAAAGGAAGCCGAAATAATAAGACATAAAATCAATGAGGGTATTTGATTGAATCAAATGTGTGCCGTAGTGTGCTGCAATTAAGGCGATCTAAGGATAAATAAGCTGGAGACCCCGGCAGAGGTCGGAAGGTGGAAGTGGAAGGAGGTCATCCAGTCTAGTGGAGCCCCGGAGCCTTGGGACATCATCGGCTCTCATGCATTCCTGTCACGATTTTCGATTTGCTTTGCTTTTGAAGATGTCGTCTCGCTGTAAATGTGTGCGAGTGTGTATTTATTTACAATCAACTGGGCTAAATTGGGCTAAAACTTTTTAAAATGCCATACATCTTCGGTGCTCGACTGCTTGACTCGATTCGATTTCGGGGCTGGTTGGGCTGACTGGGATGACTGGGCTGGGAAAAATCTTGAGAAACAAACGCTTAATTTAATTTATTTTGCGCAATTTTTCAATGCTCCCGCCGCCCTGCTGGCTCAGCACGAACTGCTGCTCATTAATTTTGTTTTATTTCATTTTATTGGCGCATCAATCGACAAAGGGGCGTTTGAGAATCCCAATTTGAGGCTCAAGTGAAGCCGATGGGCTCCATCTCGCAGAAAGTCAGCAATTTTTCGGAGATGTTTAGTGTTAAATTTTATGCAATTCACGTTTCACGTTTTCCATGTTTCCCGCTCGAACGGTCCAGCCCCGGATTTTCTCATTCCTCATTATGATTGTCATCATCTGGGAAAATCTGTACACTTTCCGGGGGCTTCTGCCCCTGGATGATAATTGAAATTGAACAATTCTAATCGATATTCTTGTGAGGCGTGAAATTTCAGTATAGCCTCTCCATCTTCATCTTCTTTTCATTTGGTATATATAATCTCCTTAACTTGGCTTATCTCCTTTTTGGTCGCAACAACAGAGAATTAATGTATGAGGAAGTTTTTAGCTCGACTTAACTTAAAAGCTTTGTGAACACTTGACTGAAGTGCCTGGGGTGCCACAAATATTAATTTCAAACATTTACAATAGCTGCCAGGCTTTCAAACTATCTCTCCATGAACGGGAATAAAATTATATATAAATATTTATTTGTCTTTTCTATTGACTTGGGGTAACCAGGCTGAAGAAACCTCGCCAGCTCTTTTATGTTTTCGCGTTTAATTGATTGCGTGGGAAAGTTTTTGGTAGAATCTAAATGGGCAGACATCCAGAACAAAGAATATTTGAGAAATTTGAATTGGCATCAAGTTTCAAGCAGGAAACGAACAATCTCCGAATAAAAGCTTTTCCCTGCCTGCCAAAATAATAATCACTCGAGATCTGAATAAAGAATTTGGCGTACTTGAATCGTCGTAGGGCTTACCTGAAAGTACAAAAGTTTAGAAAACAAAAACTGAATTAGAAGAATCTCGAGTGATGGATGGTTTGGATGAATAAATGGATGGATGGCGCTGCATTTGGCCTGGACAGCTTGAATTGCTTTTGGGTCCCAGGCCCCAGATCCCAGGTCCCAGGTCCCAGCAGGGCTGACATAATTGATAAATATTTAGCATGGCAGGGCGTTAGTGTCGACAGGCAAAGTGGCAGACATGCAAACAGGTCATCAAGGCGTTTTGTGGCGGTCTGACATGGATAAGACCGATAGGGGCCTACCCCTTAGCACAAGCCTCTCGGCTAGGATAACTATCCCTCATAATTGGTTCCATCTAATTACTTTTTTGCAAAATATATCCGCACTTCTTATTTAACTTTGGGTGTCTATGTGCGAGTCTGAAACCTAAACAGCGAGTCATCATTATCTTTTAATTAATTTTCTCGACCAAATGATGAAAGTTTTCTCCAGCGCTTCATTTTCTTTTTGTTAGTTATTTTTTCATGTCCTGTTTTCATGACAAACACACAGCCAAAGGACGGCAATAAGCAGTGCTTTATTTATCTTGTGTCTGCTTTTAGTTTTGGCCTCTGACAGTTTTCATGAAAACAGAACAGCATTTTCCTTTTCATTTTGTTTTTTTGTTGCTTGGAAAATAATTACAAAACGGAACGAGGAACAGACTGCCACAGCGCGATGATGTCGACATGAAAATTCTTATTTGTCAAATGGCTCAAAGCCCAAAATTGGACTTGTTTGTAGGATAGGGAGGAGAAGAAATCTCGCTCCTTCGACCTCCTCCACGAATTCTTTTTTCGGCTTAAGCGGCTTACGTGGAAATCTCTTTTGCAGCGCCGATGGGTAATGTTCCCACGATGGTTACCTCCTCGATTAACATAATCAAAGAAGATGGAGCAGAGATCCGCCAGTTATTTGGTCGGCCACAAAATCGCATTAACTCGCTACATCCCTTCTAATCTATCTCCTCCTGTTGCGGTGAATGAATTATTGGAAAATGCATTCCCCAAAAGTTTTTCACGCCGCATGCGCAGCCGCATCGAAGGTGTTGCCACACAGAGGCGGTCACGACGAACCCAACAAGCCCCCTACATGTTCCATTGGCATAAGTCTGATCATAACTGCTATGGGCATTCAAGTTTTTTTGTGATGCTTTCATAATACCCTGCCTTAAGTTGGCATGACTCACTGTATAAAGTCTTGTAATATCTTTTTTCGTGTTTCAATTTGGGGTCTTGGTTATGGCTTCGCTTGCTTTGGTGGCTTGGTGGCGGCGGCAGCTCACAAGACTTGCCTCGACAGAGAGCCATGGGCGGGAGCCGTGGAAGTTACGATTTTAAGCTGCAGGTTCATTAAACTTTCTATGCTGACTAGGCCATAAATTAGGCGTACATGTACGCACAAAATATCGATAATGTTCTCTGCCTCAGCTGCTTTATGGGCCATTAAAAAGCATGAGAAGCGCTTCGGTCTGAGGTTAGAGCTCTGGACACTTGTGATATAATCTACGCTTGCTCTTTCATAATTAATGCACATTGTCCTAATAATATCAGCAATTAATGTGTAGGAAAATTTTGGATTCGGCATCTGAAATCAATATCGAATAGATTGCGGGCCCCATGAGTTTTCGGGTCTTTGGGGACCCTGCACGCGACTCGATTAAAAATTAAACACACGCCAGGCCCCAAAAAACCAGAACCAGTAAGGAAGAGAGAGTGGGGAAAGCCGAACACAAAATCAGAATCAATTTTATGTTTATGACACTCACTTTTACGACCTCTGTTGGGTCCACTCAGCGGGCAGCATAAATACACGCATGACTTGGATTTGGATTCAGATTTGGGCTCTGGCTCTGGATGGCTCATTCTCTGGCCGATTATCATGAACTGTCATCTAAGAGGTGGCCTAGTTATATAGAATATTCCCAAACGTAAATATATATGTTTGTGTAGGGGACAGTGTCCATAGAAAAAAACCCGTCATATGTTGATTTTAATGGCGTCAATCTGTGCAAACAATCGGACGGTTCGCTCCTGTCTGACCGATTTGTCTGTCCGGCTCTGTTTGCAATTATAATTTGTTTGTGTATTGATTTACATGCACATTCCCCATCAGTCCTACTCCTCCGATTTCACTTCAAATTCCGTTGGACATTGAATTGTTTATGAAGCCTGCATAAAAATTGCAGACAGTTCGCTGAAGTCGTTTCGAACCAAGGACTGAGTTTATGCAAAGTCAATTCTACGAATTCAATGTTGCTATAAATATATCTCAGTCTCTTTCCATTCAAGGATCAAAACTCATGGTATAAACCTCTCGTCCACTTATTGAACGTATTGACACATTCGAGTCCTGGACTGATTGCTATATAATTTCGACAGTCCCCACCAATTGCAATGGAGTTCCATGTTGGCTGCGTGTCTGCAGGCCTGTCTCATTACGGATGCAAATGTTAGTCCTTGCCTGCCCTTAATGTCCTATTAAATTTTCAGCCGGTTCACATCAATGCCAGTGAATGCGAGGGGATTGACATATCGGTTATTGAAGGGGATCAAGGACTGAAATCTATTTGTGTGCCATACGAAATGTTCCCAGGCCAGCGAAACGGATATCAATCATTAACGAGGAGCCACTGTGGCTTTAATTGTTGGCCACAAAGTGCGCTGAGTGGTGACCTTTGGGACCTGTATCTGACCATCTTGAGTGCAACTATCTTTTAGTGACTTATCATCGGCTTGAATCTTGTGAGACGTTGCATTTTTTCTTCCCGAGGGTTCTTCAAGAGTCAAGGGCACTTGGTGTTCAGCGGAGCATGATGAAGCGATCGCCTTTTTGTTGCACCCACAAAAGAGAAAAGAGGCTTTTCCTGTCTTTTCTTTTCCCTTGATAACCTTAGCTGCGTGGGTTCTTTTATCAGGGAATGCCCATCGGTAAGTAGCGTGGGCTTTTCAAACAATTTCCTTGTACCACGACCACCTGTCCCCTTAAAGTGCAATCAAGCGGCTCAACGTTGGTTAGTCACCGACTGAGCCATTTTGAATATTTAGAGCAGACTGTTGCTGCTGGCTTACTGCTCTACTGGCCCTGCTTTGAGCATTAAAATTAGCTTAAATTTTAATTATAGCCAAGTGACCATTAGGCCCTCGCGCCTGCCTTTCGCCTGCCTCGACGACCCACTAATGAACTTCAAATATTCTTTTTGGCCGAAACTCCAGATCAAAACCTGAACCTGAGCATTTTATGCTAATGACAAATGCTTTTATCTCTGCCAGAACAAAGCTTACAGAAAACGAAGGAGAAGCAGGAGAAACCCGAAAAATTATAAGCAGAAATTGTTGGCAACCTGCTGCTGCTGCTGCTGTCCGTTGGCAGGACTTCCCTGTCCCGGATAAGTTTTCTTTTGTGGGTCGCCACCCGCCACCCCACGCTGACCCTAATCATTATGCCGGACTGACCCGCTGCCAAGTTGCCAAGTTGGTGAAAAGCTGCAGCTCGGGGACCGTGAAAATTACACGTTTTTTTTGAGCTCCGAGCTCTGAGGTTACAAATATTACATGCCAGGCGGGTGTTTGGTGTTTGGGTGACTAAATTTATGCATTTTTTCTATTCGACTTTAATTAAATTTCTCTTTTTTTTCTTCAGCGTTTTCATTTTTTGTGCTTTTTGGAATTTTTGTTGGTTTTCCGCGGCCGCTAATTTCCACGTTTAGGCGCGTCTAATGTTTCCCCTGCTGTGGTCGTGTTTCTTTATTCAAATGAGAAAATATGTTGGTCGTGGCGCCAGGTGCGAGGGGTGGGCCAGGTGGGCTAGCTGGGCCTAATTGGCCAGGCCTGGCCAGAGGTTTATTATATCAACATTTACTCTGGTTAATTCTAAATGTTTCATTCGCAATCGGGAAACTTGGCTGGAACGTTCTGAGCTGGCGTCAGCTGCTTGATTATGAAAATCGATTAGCAAAGTCCGTCTAATGAAGTCGCCTCGCACAGGACACGGATCGGAAAACATGTGAACGAGCTGGAATGTCCACCGAGTTATGTCCCGAAACCAGAACTCATAAACCGAAAGGCAACAACACGCAGGTAGGACGTAGGACGTAGGTCGAGGGCCAAAAAAAAGGACGTGGGCAAACAATGGAGATAACCCAGCGATAGAGATACAGAGAAAATGGAAAATTAATGAGATTTTTCGTTTGTGCAGCTGATGAAGGCATTAGGGTGAAAGCAAGTGCAACGACTTCATTCTGTTTTACAGAATGTCGCAGTGGGGAACTTGGGGTTCTTCTTTTCAGGGTTTTATGGTCAGCTGCGTCAATAAAATGAGAATTAATTAATCGAAATGCATCGCCGTAAACGCCTGACTGGACAGGTCTATCTGAAATCTAATACCGGCGGGGAGCAAAAACCTCACACGTAGCCCATGTTCTCTTATTGACGTCACTGATTGGAATTAACCCATTAAGAAGGAAATTTTCAAGTCTATTGTTAATTTTTTTAGGCTTTACGGATCACTTTCTTAAAGAAATGATAGTTATGGAGAGAGCTATATTTTTTCTGGTCTGGTATCATTTGTTGCTCTTGTTTTTATTGGGTTAACTCTGGGTTTATCCGTCTACCGATCGTACAGAGACTTTAAGTCTTTATGTGAGAGATAAGCTCTCTGTGGATGCCGTGTTGACTCATACTAGGGAGAGCGCGAGTAAGTCATAGAAAAAGCTGTGCCGCTAATTATAAACACAAGTCGCCAATAATGAAGAGTGAAATAGCAAAAAATGTTAAAAAAAACACGCTTGGCAGATGTAAAAACCAAGCCGGAGTTCGACTTAAATATTTGCTATTTTTGGTTTCGCTTATCAACTTGCTGAAAGTCTGAAAAACAAACAGAGACAGCTTTGCGGACAGGCGCTCTCAAAAAAAAACACAAAATATTAAAGAAATAGACAACAATGAATCTCAAATAAGTCTGAAGTACGGCTGAAGGCAAAGGCTTGTCAATCTCATTGTAAGACAGTGCAAAAATATAACAAACGTGTATGACAATTCATTTTGGGCAACTTTTACCGCCTGCAGTTGGACGAGTGGCACTGGCAATAACAATAACAGTAACGGAGCCACAATTACAGCTACTTTCTAACGTGACCAAAGACCAAAGACCCAACCATAGCATCTTGAACGTTTCCACTTGGCCGTTTTCTACTACACTTTTTTGCTGGTCTTTTACTTACTTTTTTAGCTCTTTTTGGCAGAAGTTAAGTAGACTGTTAAATGACTTCCGCAGTTTTACCTTCAAAGACCAACTGACAAAGACTCACATTTTTCTGTGGCCATTGTATGGATGGAGGCAGAGTTTGGTAGCTTCTTGCCTTTGATCTGGGCCAAAAGAGGAAAATTTTAACCCAGATATAAGGTTACTGAAAAAAGTGTGGTAAAGGCGGTGTTTCCACCATTTCATGGCTATAAATATTTTTAAATTATAATTTAATAAATTAAAAATTTCATATTCATTCCACTGATAAGCTGTTGTTCCAAAAAAAAAGGAGGATGTCCGAGATTCGAGGCTTATCAACACGAGTACCAAAGTAAAAAACAACTTTTGTTTGATTTTGATAATGCATTGAGACTCGGACCTTGGGAAAAACCATATTAAAGCCCATGACAATGGAAAAGGTAGCAGCGTCATAGGGGAAATTGTGTTCTCTCCCTTTTAAGACTTCCATTCAAAGGGTTCTATAAATAATCAGCTAAATCATTTCCATTTAATTGCACGAATCGAAACCTCAAAGTACTCTTACGAGTTAACCAGAAATCCCCACCTTTCGAGCTGAGAAAACAAATAAAAGTCCCCACCATTGAGGCAGAAAAAACCTGTTGAACGAAGCTCTCTTCGAAGTAAATAAACTTTTGTTGGGTTGGTTGCTTGATTTGAAACTGGTTTTGGCCAAAATCGCAGTGCCAATGTGTTTTGAGCTTTGTATTCGATCCAAGTGCGTGTGGCTGTAAGTCTCTTTTGGCCTGAAACGCAAAACAAATCCCAAGGCCGAAATGCACTTGCTGCACCGGCCAAGTCTGCACATACTTCGCATACCGAATGAAAGTGACTAAGAAAAACCGCGGAAATCATGGACACCCGCTAACAAGTGACACCCGCTAGATTGTGTAACAGTTACGAATCATTATTCTACACACAAACAAATACCTTAAAAGTCAATTTTTATTTTATTTTTATTTAAAATAGGAAATAAATTTGAGCTTAGAAAAATTATTGGAGCTTTCTATTAAATATATTGCTTTTTCTCAGTGCTGTCATTGTTGTAACAGTTTGTTTTATTTGCTTGGAAAGAGTGACAGCGAATAAAACGCAAATTGACCGCAACGCAAAACCGCCTGATCTGCGTGCGAGTGGGAGGGAGAGAGGTATCGCTCCAAGCCGAGCTTAGCGCATATAAAATTGTGGGCCAGACTGAGACGGCGATGGCGAGGTTCAGAGAGTAACGCCAACAAGGCGGTGTAAATACTTACCGTTTTAGATACTCGATGCGGGGTTAGCGGTTGTCTTAATATCTCCCTTAGTATTTGCAATAATATTTAATATTTATTTGGAATAGCTGCGGGGAACAATCACGCACTGGCACTGTTTAATTTGCTGTTTCTTCCACTTGTGGCTTAAAAAATTTTGGTGTTCGCACTTTTGAGCCAGACCGCGAATTATGCTTTTGGTTAAATCGACGCTACACTTTCACACATTTGCATTTAATTGCGTTTTGTGTCTTGTTTTTGAGCTCCGGGCCTTGTTTTCGCATCGGTTGCGTTGCCAAAACGCAGAGTAGACAAACAAAAGCGATGCACACAAACGCGACTTGGGGCTTGCGAAGAACTACGGTTCCGCGATGTCGATTCGAATCTAGGGTTGTTCATATAACAAAATATAAATATATCGATATTATGTGTTTTACATCGTTGTCTAGTTTTCGAAACTACGATGTTTTCTTAGTTTTGCGGACTATATTTTAACGACTTGGGGATTAAATTCCACGCTAGTTTTACGAGTAAACCGAGACGGAATCGCAGCACCTGTGCGGCTCAGTATGAGATACTTTTCACGAAACTGTCTGCTGAGTGGTTCCCTCTGCTGGCTTTTCACGTAATTTCGACTATAAACCTGGCTCTTGCGACGTGTATCTTGTATCTGGCCGACTCGCTCGGCGGTTGGTACGGTTTTGAGATACTTTTGTGAGATACTTTAGCTCGTACCCGGTTCGTTCATGCGCTGGGGTTCGCTCTTCTCGAATTCTCGCTCTCGAGAGCGACTCGCTTCAACACCCACGATTGGACGTATAAGAGTCAAGCGAACTTCGGGTTTCCCGAGAGAAAGAGAGAGTTTTCCAACCATTTTCCCCGCGTATAAGCTTGTTTTGTTTTCCGGAAAATGCCGGCTCTTGGCCACGTATCTCTTGTTCTTGTTAGCCAATTTTGGACCGGTAGGACGCTGGAGGCTGGAGGCTCGAGTCTGGAGGCTGCAGCATCTCCTGCAGGCAGCATACATAATAACAGTTATTATGGATTTATTAGTTGATTAGTTCCGTTTCCTCCCATCCACCCATCCACCCAGCCAGCCCGTGTGTCAGCCGTAAATGTTAAATGTAATTGCCAGCACGTATGAGGCCTGTTGGCCAATTAAAATTACACCTCCCTCCGCCCCATCTCATTTGTATCGCATGCGATTTAAATGAAGTGGAAGCGATTCCATTGTTTGTGTGCGTATTTGATGCAATCATCTCACTGATGATTGGAGCTATGTTAGACAAGGACAGTAAACAGCTCCCCGGGGAACGGTGGGGCAGATGGGGAAAAGCGTGCGAAGTGTGAAATGGAAATTATGTAGATCCATTTGCAACACATCTTTCATCCAAGTCCCCGATTACCGCGACTTAATCTGGATAGTTTTGGTTCCGTTAACAATATCATATTTTCTTAATTTATTCTATCAATAGAATATGTACGTAGATTTCTCTGAAAATTCTTATTTACATCTCCATTAGTATTAAAATATACGGCTATTCAAATTCTAGTTCTTTATACAAGTTTGACGTTAACCCCGAGTTTTACAAGCGATTTCTTTATTAGTTTATAAGAAAAACTTTACAGCTAAGCAAGTTTTCGAGAAATATCAGGGAGAGGTCTGCCTTAAGTCAATGATTATAATCCCCTATACTCTGTTTTAATTAACTATTTTAATTTAATAGTCGATTGTCTATCAATTTGCATAAAAATCCAGAAAGATATGGAAGGGCCTATATGATCCACTACCAGTGCTACGAATAATCATCCGACTCCTAACCGGGATACCCTAAATGATTTGTGCAGCGATTCTCTACCAATTTTCATCGAAATTTACAAACAAAATAATACATAATTTTATATTTGCTTAATGACTAAGTCACTTTTGGCATATCCTTAGCCAGGAACATTGGGAATATTTGGGATATTAACTAAATATATGCATGTAACTTGGCCTGAAGGCGTCTTTTATGTGTTTTCTATTCACAGTACCCACATGGGAAAAGGCAGCAGCCACACATAAGCCAACTTCCGAAGAGATTTATACCTCATTTGCTTTGTTTATTGAAGCTGCAAAATTTCACTTTGAATTGTGCCGAAAATTTAATTTGATTTCATTTTCATCAGAGACACATAAATAGTGCAACAAATGAATTTTGTACGTGCCACAAATGCCGAAGGAGCCGGCAAGTATATGGCCGGCGGGATGGAGACCCACATATGTTGCAGGCCCAGATTTGTGACCATTTGTGCGTGGTTGGCCACGACACGCAGTGCCATAAATTTGAGATTCTCAATAAACTAATGGCAATTGGTATCCGAAAGATACATTCGACGCGCTGTCCGCTTCATCTGGCCCCCCTCCTTCGCTTCTCCTGTGAGTCCCTGCTCGAACACACACGTACAAAATTATTTTTTCTGCCTTCGTTATTAGTTTTTCCTTTCACTTTGCGCTCTCCTTTCAATCCTTGTGACACTTTTATCACACACGTTCGACTCATCAAAAAGTTAACGACGATAATGACAAACATTTCAAAAGCAAACACTGCCAGGCATGCAACCAGAACCAGATATATACTCGGGTATCCAGACATCTCCTCCTCCACCTCCACCTCCTCCTCCAGCCATATCCCCTTGTGTGTCCGCTTGGAGATAAATATCTCGCATATAATGCCAGGCGTTGTTGTTGGGCAAACACCTTAATTAACTTTTTTCATGAACATCTTGGCCTGGAAGCCGATTCCTCCACCTCTCCCGTCCAGCCCAGTCGATCCCCCACCAATTGAGCGACTTGGCTTATTTATTAGGGTTATTTGCTCTACGAGTGCTCCGACTTTGTCTGTCTATGTAAGCCGTCCTTTCCCACACACACATGGGTAACTACCTGCTCATTTTCACCTGAGTACGTGTTAATTTTGTATATTTATCTTTTTGTTCTGTTCCCCCGGTCCTGCTGCCAGCAAATAGAAAGATTGTATAAATTTCATCGTAAACGAGGAT
Organism: Drosophila vallismaia; assembly: GCA_035047325.1. Lineage (NCBI taxonomy): Eukaryota > Metazoa > Arthropoda > Insecta > Diptera > Drosophilidae > Drosophila > Drosophila vallismaia. The sequence continues at coordinate 12,346,463 of JAWNPU010000073.1, forward strand.
GGCTGAAAGGGAGGCTAGAAGTCCGAATTCCAATTAACAGTTGGCATCTTCTTTTCCCCAAAAACCGAAAACAAAGGAATAACCCAGAAATGGCTACAGTAGTGGAGTTGTATCTGATACGTTCAACTTTGACGTTGAGTTTGGCTTTGCGTACTGCCAACTTCGCCTCCGCATCTTCTTGACAACGTGGGAAATGCAAATGGCAAGTCGGAGAAGTTACCAAGTTTGGGCAAACACACATATGAAGAGAGGAACAAACAAAGGCTTGGAAGCGATTTCTTGAAGGGGAAAACACTAAAAAAAATGCTTCGAAATAAGTAGGTTTAAGCTTGTGTAACTATCATGATTTGAAATGAATAGTAGCATAGAAGATATCCATCAGAACTATTAGATTATGCCTTAAATATTTTACTTCAAGAATTTGTTTCCTCTGCACATTCAACTCGCACTTGTTTCCGCGTTGTGGAATTTACTTTGAACTCCCTTTTGTCTGTTTTAACACTTACCCACGCACACCAACTTTTGGACCCTTTCCCTTTCATTTTCCATTTCCCATTTCGGCGTTATTGTTATTCCATATTTTGTTTCTTTGTTTATCCCATCGACGTCAGCTTCCTTCGATATTTGATATGATTTCGGATGGGGTCGCCGGCTACCGTTGGCCCGTCCCTTGTTTGTGTTTTCACAAAAAGGCGTTGAAATATTCATATGAGACCTCACCCTCCTTTTCTTTTTTTGTTAGCTTCAGTCTCAAGTGCAAAGTATTAGATGCTGCCGCACATGCGCAACATATGTGAATGTTGCAGATGCAATGAATGTTGCAGTTGCCATTGTCGGAGCTGCAATTGCAACTTGGCCGGAAGTTAGTGCATCTGCAGATGCCAGATGCCAGATGCCAGATTCCGCGGCTCTCAGTTACTTTTGCGAATGTAAAAATAATTTCGCATCTGAGCCACATGCAAATTGTGCTGGAAATGAAGCGTGAACGGTGCGGCGCGGAAAAGATCTTGTTGCACAGGATGGAATTAAGAGTGAGCATACAAACTGGTTTGGACAAGTTTTTGTCATCGCAACTACTTATTATGTAGGTGCAAGGGCTTATCGCATTACTGGATGCTGCATCAAATATTTTGAACTGGTTTCAGGTGCCACAAGAGCTGAACATCCTGTCGCGTGGCTGCAGCAATTAGGATTTCTTGGCAGCCTCCACTTGAGGCGCTTGCCATTTCATAAATTTTCCGATTCCTAATTGATGCTTCCGTTCTAGCTGGCAAAGATCAAGGCGCATTTTATAAACAACCCATTTATTCTGTCTGGACGGATTGGTAATTTTTACGAAAATTTATTAATTCAAATTGTGTTGCACGGCTCATTTGGTAGAAGTTGCCGCCATAGCTGTTGCATGAAAATAAACAAAAGTCAGGGGGCGTTGGAGGAGGGATTTCGGTTAATATCCCCCAGAAGCGGAGTTGACTCCACAAATCCACGTTGACATAATTTGCGCCACATGTGTGCGAAGCAGCGACACTTTCAACAGACTGTTGCATATCTTTTACGTTTGTCTGTCTGCATACGTTTTAGCGGTTGCCTCGGCGAGGTCTTCTTCTGGATAAAGTTAAAAATAAAAATTCGTTTTAAACACGTGCGCAGAGCGGTTTTTCCCTTGGAGTAGCCCTTGGGGGAAAACCAGCTCAGTCTTAGAATCAGACTGCATTTCCACCCTGTGACGCCCCCCCTGCCATTTCCACTTTGACTGACAATTAATTTCAATTGTGCATTCGCGTTAATCGTCCTAAAAAAAAGGGACCAAGGCATCCACTGAGCACTCCATGGCCCCCAAACTTACTTGGCTTCTGGGCTCATCCTCCCCCTCGGCAAAGACACATGAGCGGGTGTATTTTTTCGTTCAGCGCTTCTCAGTGTGTCGCCTGCTGTTGCTGGAGATTAAAAATATAAGTGACAGACAAACAGAGGCAGGGAAGTTCCGAAAGGAAAATGTCAAGTTCAAGAGTCATTACAGCTGCCCGAAAGTGTGACGTATGCATGAGTAGCAGGGAAAATGGTATAATGAAATCGGGGTGGATCGAAGTGGGGCTGCAGCTGGATAGTGGATTAATTTTGACGTTTATGATGGCGGCTCAGAGTGTTCTAATTGATTTAAGGGGCATACGCATTATGGAAAAAAGCATCTTCGTTTATTTTTTGGGCACGTGGTGCGGTGGAATACACTTTGGCTTATCAGTGAAATAAGTGCACTGGCCACGTAAAAATCACGTGCATTCTCCGACAAACACGGGGTACCGCGTCCAGGTTTTCATTTCCCGGGAGCCAGGAAAAACTATAAGGTGTGTAATACCCTAGACATTGGTTTTGATGCCACTGAATTCCTTTAAAGTATTCATGCTTTATTTGATGGAAAAAAAAAATTCTAGATAAATACCAATTGTTGACAAATTAATTAGTGTGTTTGAAATAAATTTCCTCAATTAACTCTTTCTTTAACCAAAAGTTGCATTCTTCTTTTTCCTAGGAATTGAATACTTTTCAAACCATTTGTAACGATTTGGCATACCTTCGCCAAATACCCTTTATAAAATGGTTAACAAACAAAAGGCCTGTGAGGGCGTCGCGGCCCAGGATATGCCCACGACAACTTGCAGTTGTTTACTTGTCCTTTTTTCCGCCGATGTAGCCAATGTTGCTCGCCGCCTCCTTTTCCTCACGTTCAGTTGTTGTTTCTGTTGCTGCCACGGATGCCCGATGCTGCTGCAAAGTGCCGAGCGACCTCGTTGTCCGCCTCGCACGTTCCGCGGTAAAGTCACGTATTTTCCAGGTAATTTACGTTGGCGAAACTGTTGCCACCAATATTTCTGGCCATGTTGGGCGTTGATTTTAGCCGCGTCTTCATCCTTGCAGCTCCTCGTGTTCTGATGGCGTTGCTGTTGTTTCTCATTTCGTGCCCTGCACCGGTCTGTGTGCATGAAACGCGTTTTTTGGCCTTTGTACGTGAGCGTTGTCCTTTCCCATTCGCTTATTGTTTTTCATGCCGTTGCGCCCTTTTCGGACCCCCAGCCTCCGTGTTATCCTGGGCCGAGTGCAGCGAAATGTGCATAACGTGACCGGGATTCTTAGCTGGCTTTTAGCAGTGCCACCATCACCACAGCGGTGGCCAAAGTGCAGTCCAAGTCGGGTTCAAATGTGCTGGAGTGTACAGGATGAGGGTCGTCCCGCATCTTTTTCGCTGATATTTCACTTGAAAACTTTTCGACAACTTTCGGACAGTTGCCACGGATACTCCCGAACTCGCTGTGCAATTCCAAGTCCGGGTTGCTGAGCTGTTTGTTTGCAGAAACTGCTGCTGCTTCTACTGCGGTTGTTTGCGGTAAATTAAGTTGCTGCCATTGAAACTGCACTTGAGTTAATCGTTTAATTGGTTCATGTTATGGGCGGGCGGTCCACGAAGAAGACAGGACACCGCCGCCATTCACCTGTACTTTTGAGTGCTAGGTCGGGAGATCATCGAAACAAAGATCGAGGGTAAGGCCACTTTATGGAAAGTACTTTTACAAATAAAACTCAAAACTCAAAAATTTAAATTTATGCACCCTGGTAAGTTAAACCCATTTTACGAGATTCATAAAAACCAAAAGTGAAATAAATAAATTAATATTTTATCTTAGTGGGAGGGAGCCAACATTGTTTTATGACCATGGCGAGTTGTTGCGAGTTGTTGGCTCTGTTTTATGATGGGTTGTTAATTTTTAAATGCATTTTTACCCACAAGTTCTGTGCCATTTTTTTCCATCATCCACCACCATCGAAAGGAGGTATTTATGTGCGATCTGAGCCTGTTAGTGGGGAGCTCAAGTGGATGCTGTTGATTTTATTTTCAGAGGGTTCAGCACGCGAGACGCGAATCAATAATACACGCGATTGAAGTAAGGGAGGGGAAAAAGGGTGGGCATGTACTTGCCATAAAATCTCATGAAATATTTAAACAATCAAACTGCGACTCGAGTACTCGACTCGGCACTTCGTGATGGTGTGGTTATGGGTGGTTAAAGTTAGCGAGGCTCCACTTTTGCACCTGCCAACTGACAGCATCTTCCCCGCAGCACCTCCCCATGAACCCCGGATTCTCTAGTTGCGCTTGGTAAGCTTATTTAGCAGTTTCCGTTTCCGCTTACCACTCGCATCGAACTCAGCTGCCGAATCCCGGGACGGCGAATATCCTCTCCATTCACCTTTCTCTGGCCGAGTTGTCTTGTGCAAGTTTAATGCATTTAACGCTTACATTCAACCCTAGAAATTGGCAGAAATGGAGCAAAATTCGCCCAGCCACCCATCCGACTGTCGAAGTTCGAGTGCTCTGTTCTTCTTTTGTCTGGCTGCTGGAATTTCCCAGAAATTGTTGCCAAACAAACGAATTAAATTTCAAGTAGACGGCAACCCACTTGAACTATTTTTATCCTTTCCTGTAGTCAGCCAAGAAGGAAAAAAAGAAATAACGAGAAAAACAAATCCCCACACTCATTGAGGTCAGATCGTATTGCGCCTGTATTTTGTGGTGACATTAGCAAAGGACACCCACTGTGCGTGTGGGTTTGGGTGTGTCTGCATGTGTGTGTGGATTGCCAAAAAAATAAATGGTTACAGTTATTGCTTTACTGCCATTTACCACCGCATGCTGAGCTCCGCCCGAGTTGTTTATTTCCCCGGAAAAGATATAGATACGGATACGGCTACGGATAGCATCCTCGGGCGATCGAATTGCTTCTGGCCATTCTGGTTGTTTCACTTCTCCATTTGCTTAATTGCAAGCTTTGGATAGTTTTAATCTCCGAATGGTTAAGGTTCTTATTGCTTCGATTACTCGAATTATTTCAAACACTTTTTATGCAGTATTTCGCAAATTTTCTGGTTCTCCAGGCTTAGAAAGCGGTCATTGTCCTGATTCATAAAGCAGACGATGCAAAATTCAAGCCGGAACGGTGCCAAGCGGAAGCGGAAATAATATCCCCCAACTCAAGCAGCGGAAATGATTTATTAAAAAACGGTCCGGCAGCCAACTGAAAAATCATAATAATCGTAACAATAACAAAAAGTGGTCCAGGCAAAGCAAAAATGTCGGGATGAAACTTGCGATTGTCACACAATAAATCGCAACAGAAATCAAAGCAAAACGAAAATTTGAAAGGAAAACTTCCTCACTCATCGAACTTCTTGTACGCTTTTCCCAAGTTGCAATTTGGATTTTTTCTCCTTGGATACGGAAAAGCGGATATACCCTGTTTATGGACAGTCGGGAACTTCGAATACAAGTTAAGGACAATTACTACGAGGGAGGATTCTCTGCTTAGTGACACAGAAATTCAGATTCTGTTGCTGACAGTTGGCAGAATAAAAGATACAAATGGAGCGCAGCGAGCGGAAAAAATGAAATCGTTTGCAAATGTATCTCTGGTGGCTTTAAATGAAGTTCTGGCCGGTCCTTTTCCGGGTGGGGGAGTCTTTGAACTTATTTAAGACTACTTTGGAATCCGATTTAATAAAAGCCAGACGCTATCCACTTAGGAAATAATCAATAAGCTATGTTTCTGGAGTGGATTTTCCAATTATATTTTATCACTTATGCAGTCCATGTAGGTATTAATTTGGGATTAATGCGGGAATGGAAAGCAGGGTCCACTTCCTGTGCGCACGAGCTGCCACTTCCACGTGTTTGCCCCCACTTACTTTGTATCTTTCGAATCCGGAATCTGGAATCCGGAGCTCAGTACGGACTCCGGACTCCCCCTCAGACACATGTCAATTAAGAGGAAACAACTTTATCATTAATTATAGCTGCTGAGCAGTCTGATGAGTTTTTGTTGTTTCTGAGAAGATTTTGTTTCCCATCGGTTCCATTGTGGATCCGGAATAAACATGCGACTGCAAGTGCTGCAAAAGCGGATATGCATTGCATGGATAAACAACATTTTGTGGCTGCAATGCAAATTGAATTTGGCTTAAAATCTTATCACTTATCACTTGGCTAAACCGAACTAAAACGCAACCAGCAGACGGTAGCAGAGGGCGGGGGTGGAGGCGATATGCTGCATCCGCTCGAGTGCACAACTTGCAAAACTAATTAGCAGCAAAGTCAGTCAAGAAAATTTACTCAGCTTTTGCAGCTCCCACCACCAAACACTTCAAATGTTTGCGTACTCATATGTATTTGCTGCTTTATATTCCTTTTAAATGTATTTCCTGTATATGCTTGTCTGGCTTTGATTGCACAGCAGCCAGAGGGATACGCTAAGACCTCAAGTCAACCCATTTGGCAGCTGCACACACTAGCTAATAAATTTAACTATAATCCGGCATTGTTGCGCTAAGTACTTTTCATATTTACACAATATATAAGCTTGAAACGGCATTGCATGTATGCGGTCGACAGGACTCAGATGCTGTCTGCCTGCAGACTCATCCACAGGCAGACGGTAACCGAATAGGATCCCCCAGACAGGTCGAGAGTTTGCTCCTGCGTCTACTCTACTGCAGCAAATGGGTCAAAAAAGGAGAACGAGCCCCGTCAGAAACATCCTCTTCAGGCGACGTTAACCGCATGTGAAAACTTAACTTCCGGTGACATAAACACTGGCAAGGAGCTTTCTTAAAGTGCAGCCGGAACGAGCAACGAAAGTAAGTGCAGCTTCAAAGCTAGATAAAATATTCAAATGAACAACCAAGAGAGTTGAGTAAGTGTGGAATGCGGTTTCTAATGGTGGTCATGTTATTAGAGTCTTCCTTTTCAAAAATATGTGGTTCGCATTAGCTCAGTCCCTGTAGGTAAAGTCCCAAGTAGAAAAAGACGATAGTCTCTAATAATAATAATACCCGATATTTCGGGTTTCGTACGCTATGGAAGTTAAATTTCTTGATTAAAAACGTTTTCCCTTTTCTATTCTATCCACATTGTTAATGCAATATAATATCATGAACACAATTGTGTCTTAACAGACATACGGACGCACATATCTACTTTGACTGGCGTAAAAGTGAATGTGTCTAAGCAGAAGTTGCAGCGCGTATTTGTGGCACAGTGTGTGAGCCACACTTGGCCACGTTGCTGCCAGACAAAAGGATAACGACAAAAATGTTGACAACAATGCGGGCAGACAACGTTGCGGTTGGGCAGGGAATCACCCCCTTCTCCTGGTAGGTTGTCGACCTGATTGTTGTCACCGTTCTGAACTTTTGAACTATTTCCGCCGGTTGCAGTTACCAGTTTGCCAGCTTGCCACACGTGCCGCACACACCTGCCTGCGTTTTACGCATATGCAACACACAAAATTAATTGCATACATGGCACATACACTTGATTTTGGCTTCTAATTTATACCAAAAACTCGTGGTTTGACATATGCTGCCTGTAACTTTTGGCCATCAATTTGAAACGAAAAATTAACTGGCTAACCCAGGCAAGACGATCGCTTCCTCCTTCTTCAGCGAAAGTTTCGCAGGACCCTTTTACCTCATAACCAGGCATGACTTTCACCTAACTTTTGAAAGTGGAAAGTTTTGAGTAAAGCCTGAGACCAGACCGAATCAATGATTACCAGTGTTTGAATAAGATTTTCCACTCAAACAAGAAGAATCTTAAACTCTTGTTATTTAACTTAAAGCGGGCGACTCAAAAATTCGTGTTGGGGAAGTTATTGCTATTTTTTTCAGATTCAAGATACGCATTGTGTGTGGGACGTGTTTTATGGGTAGCAGCTAGTTATAAAGTCATTCCCTTGTCTGGACGAATTTAGCCCCAGAAACTACCACATTGAGGCGTCGCCATTGCCAAGAATGACCTACTTAAAGGCGCCGTGAAGCCTGCTACAGATTCATTGGCGGCGATAAGGAGACAAGCTGAAAAAAAAGATCCAAAAGCCGCTTAGTGTCGTGGGTCCTGGGTCTTGGGTCCTGCGTACTGGTCCCTTCCAGCTCGCCTCATTGCATGGCACGGGTGCTTGCTCCGCTTGGGTGTTCCGTCTTACCGCAATCAAAATTGTTACTTTCTAAGCCAATATGTTTTATGATGTATGAAATTTGATGTTACGATAACATTTTACACGCCTGGCTGCGCTTTATTTTTTCCCATCTTAAAGGTCGTAGCTTTCCTTTTTGGGCCCAAAATTTAAAGTGCTTTCCATGGGCTTCCGCACGAATTTTCAACCCCTTGTGACCGTGAATGTGTTTTTTCTTTTGTAGGTTTTCGATTTTGCACTTTTTTGTTAGGGGCTGCCGCAATCAACGACAAAGTTCAATGGGCCAAAACGGATGCCAAACTGCAACTAAATGTGGCTTTTACCAGTGAAATATTGTCAATTTCACGTCTGTGTATATGCGTGTGTGTTGGAGGAGTTTTCGATGGCGAAAGGGTCAAAAAGTGCAGTTCCTTTCTGTTGCTTTTTATCCCAGGAATAGCCTGGGCGATTTATGCTCTACAATGGAGAAATCCAGGTGCTTTGGGTGGAAGTTTCTAAGGGTGAAAATTTCTCAGGTGAAATTTTTCACATGAAATTTCCTAAAAAATCAAGTGTTGAAAGGTAAAATTTATTTTTGGTAATTTCGCATCATAGGGAATCCCTATCTCGACCTGGGCTGGAACCAAATTTTCGTCAGTGGCAATTGAATTGTGTCACCATTTCGTAGGTTTATGCATGCACAGCTCGCAAGGCTTGCAGGCTCCATAAAAAACACCGCTTATCATTCGCTTTGCTGTCGGCCATTTTGGAAAAGCGTTTTGGCTTAAGCGGCCATTCTTTGGCAAAGTCTTCCTCTCTTCCCCATTTGCGGCCATTTTGTTAGCTTAAAATATTCTTTTTATGCGCTCATGATTTTAATGCGCTTTGGCCATTTTTATGAAGCTGCCACCATGCCATAGCCACCCACCGTCTGACTGGCCGTCATTTTGTTTGAAATTCATGAAGCGCTTCGCGGTTTTGTAAGCGGAAGACTTAAGCTGCCATTCGCCAGCGGATTGTGGATCCAGTGGAACCAGGAGGAAGGACTAACTGAATACAAATGCAATGGCCGAGCTATTTAATTATGTATTAAATGTTGCACTTTGCATAATTAACCAAGCTGCACTTCAGTTTGAGTCCTTAGAGCACTTAACCCAAAAGCTTGAACCATTTTTCTGGCACTGAAACCATCTGGATGAACGCTTTATGTTCGTCGTCTTTAATATGACAAAATGAGATGAGTTAACCATTTAACGCTTCGATTCGACAAGGCCAGGACGTGCTGCCACAACAGCATCCTGTCACCCGGCCCCCTGCCAGCCATTGTTTATTTATGTTGAGCAAACGCGACTGTGTGCGTTGCGTGTGAAATTGTCACGTCAACGACAACCAGAGAAAGTCAAAAATACGGCAAGACAACTTGGCCACTACACGGGGAAAAAGTATGCTGGGACTGGTAATTTTTAAGGATACAATATTTCTATTGTGATAGGATAGCTTAGGATATTCTTGGCCATATATTTTTATACTATCCTTAATAATACAAAGTAAAATGATGGCAGCTATTTTTCTCTGTGCATCGTTGCCTTCTGTCATTCCATTTCTGCTGGTGGCTGGCACCTGCCGTTTGCTTTGACAAGAAATCAAATTAACAGCCCGCAACGTCTTGGTGCCTTGGTGAATCTGTACTTGCCTTGGCAACTCCCCCTTTCCTCCCACTCTCTGCCACTGTTTTGAAGCCCTGTTCAGCGTGAAGGCTGCCACATACTCGAGTGTTTCTAGCCGAGTCGCTCGCATTACTCATACGCCCCGTGTGGCGGCCCAGAATGGATAACCCTCAAGTGGTTCCCTTTTTGTGGGCTTGTGCTTGTTTCGGTGCTGGTGTTGGTGTTTATATATGCGTAACCATTGACCTGAAACCGTAGGCAAAGTGGCACTAGCCCAAAATGACTAGCACTCGTGTCCCTCGGCCCTCTGGCACATTTGAATGCATTTCCCAGAGAGCCCCCTGGGCCCTCAGAACAAAAACAGGATCAAATCGAGAGTCACAAGCTATGTATGCATTCGGTTTTGAAAGTTTTCTGCTGTTGGTTGTAAATGTTTTTGCATTTTTTTGTGCCTTGACCAATGCCAAATGGTTGAAATTGTTAACTTTACATTTAAGGAGATTACAAAACAGAGGCACTACCTACAGCCTCTGGCGGGGAGAAAGGGTTTTTGGCTCTGACAGAGCGTGGGCGTCCTTTATTCCAGAGCTGATCCTGTTCATGTCAGGCGTGTGCAATGCCTGTCAGCCTTGTGTCAATCAATTGCCAGTGCGCCGGCTTTAGTGTGAAGATAATTGTTTTTTTGCCGTTTCCAACTGTGTGTCCTGTGCCCGTTTTAAATTATTATGTCTCACTTTGTGCGGCCGGTGGAAAAAAACGGGTCTACCTCTCTGTGACAGTGGCTTAATGGATGCTGGGCTTTGCTCTCTATTCACTGTGACATCAGACGGACAACTTCATTCCCCACCATCCACATCTACATCCACGTTTGCACCGCGAATCCCCTGATTGCTAATTGCCACCGCCTATTTGAGGCCAAAGCTAATTTCGATTAGGAAAAGCCGCAGACGGCATCAGAAATTTTCTATTTGGTTTTGGGTTCAATTCAATTCAATTGAATTTGCGGTCGACTGGTAAAAACTTAAATAAATTTCTAAAAAATTAACTTGTTTTCGGGAAAACTAATATGGTCAGCTTCACGTTTGAGTTTTTACTGGGAACTCATTCATACTATATATTTATAGTTCGTATACTTTAAATTTCTTTATAATTAAATTCCATCTAACTTCCATTGATTTAACTTTTATCTGATTTCTAGTTAGCATATAAATAAATAATAGGGAGAATTATTGGGCAAAGCCATAAGCCCACTCCAGGTCCCTTTAATTTATTGGCAGCTCAACGACATTGGCAGAATCGGTGGCAATGAGTGAAAGCATCACTGATTAATTTAATTACGTGCTCCGGGGCGGTGGCCGGTCGTTTCAGTGATCCAATTGAAAAATATTTTATATTTTAATTGAATTTCATTAAAATGAAATGTGCAATTAAATTATCATTGGCAGAGGGCTGTTGACGTGGCCTAGGCATGCCAATTGATTTGGCAACACCAGACAGCGTGGCATGCCACATCCCAAGCACTGACGGCATTGTTGTCGCAACCGCTCTTGCCTGATATTGTTTCTGTTTCTGCCATTGACGGTGCGCATCATTTGATAATTAGTAGCGGTGGTGCCATTCAGTTGGGCAACAAGTGGGTGTGGGTGGCGTAAATGCATATCACATTTTGTTGCATGCAAATGAGACAACAATAATAAGTCTAACGATGTGAATTTTATGTTGGTTGTTACCTGTTTTTGTTTGCATTTTCAATATTTGTCACGTCACTTTCTCAATTTGGTCTATGAAATGCCGAATAGAAGCCAACATCCTTGGAAAAAAAGGGTAACTGCCATTTTGGCAGTGCAGACTTATGTGCATTTTTGCGATTCAATAAATGAGGCCGTAAATTCCAATCACGTGGCATGCAGATCCACCCAAGGAGGCGTGGCAAAATGGCACATAGGCAGGAATTTGTGACCCGGGTATTGGAAGGCCTGCGAATATTGGCCTGGGAACACATGCTGTGCCGGTGGCCACTTATCACCCATTTTCCATGAGTTGTGTTACAAACAGGGCCAACCAACTTTCACAACTCTATTAAATTTTCAAAAGCACCTCGATACGGTATTTTATTTTGGCTTTACTTGTTCAAATTTATTATTTATATTGCAAGTTTATCGCACAGACCCACACAGAGACCCAAAAAAAGTATTTTATGAGCCACACAATAATGGAGGCAGTTTTTCTCTCCACCACCGCCCCGTTTGCTCTGGCTCGTTGACAGTTTGAAGCCTTTGAGGGCCAAATCGTATTGTCCTTAATTGCTTTTTAAAGGCCTGGCAAACCGACCGAATCAAGTCACCACCCACGACACAGTCTGGCATCCAGATAGGTGAGCAGCTGGGCGGAGACCAGAGGGCGCCTGCCCTTGCAACATTTGTTTCAAGCAATTTACTTCAACATAATCATATTAAATTTTCTCCACCTACTCGTTTAGTAACTTTCTCATCCTTGTCCAAGTCCTTTTGCTCTCCTTTCGGTGTATGGGCAGGTACATCGTTTTTGTCTAGCTCTTGCCACCTGGACTCCAGTTTTTGCCTCTGTCTCGGGAAAATAATACTTAAAAGCTGGGAGCGTCCTCCATACATACGCACACACCCATCTCACATCGCACATTTTGTAAGCAGCCGACTGACACCAACAGACTGCCACACAGTAGCAGGGAATTCTTTTTCTATAGTTGCTCTGCGGCAGGACGACCAACGCTGTGTCCTGGCTCCGACGATGACTCCTCTAGTGTGTTTGTTTCTTTTTTTCTTTGCTGCTCCTGTTCCTGTTCTGCCTTGCCCAGGTCGTTGGCTTTTTGCCTCACATGGGGGCGTTTTCATTTCCTTGCTGGCAGTTGGCTAACCCGGCGGCAATTGCAAAGGCAACACCAGTGCCATCGGCAACATGCAACATCCATTGCTAGCTTCTTGACTCTCTCGGTGTAGGGCAGAAACCTACTGTGTATTACAGCAATTATAATTCCATTCTAATTTTCCTTCTTATAAAGTAAAAGGCCTTGCCACGGCTCGATGCGGCGATTATGCAAATTGACTGAAATTCATTCGCCACACCCAATATTTTTCACAGTTTATACCAGTAATAGCTTTCAAAGAAAGATCTGTTTGAATTCGGCGTTCTTGGAATCCACTATGAACAGAATAATCCTCCTTCTAATCGGTACGTTCGATATATAGAAATTTTGTATATAGAAATTATAAACCCCATTTTCAGTGTCCTATTTGGCAGCAGTGGCAAGTAGAGTATGTAAAACTTGCAATAGGTGGATTGACTGGCCGGTTTGTGGATCTAACCGGCGATGTTACACGATCTTTAAAAACTCCTGCGACATGGAAATGATCAATTGCAGACTGCCCAAGAATTACCGTAAGTACCTGTGTTTATTGATTTTGTAAATCTTAATTTTTGGATCGTGTTCTAGACTTCTTGGAGATGAATCACTTTGGCATATGCAATCGACAAGGAATAAAAAAATGTAAGCATTATGTATTAAAGAATAAGCTGGAAAAACCGATTGAATATGATATTGAAATATTTTCATAAATATTATGTATTCCTTAAAATATATAAACTAATGAAAGTAATCGTTTCAAAGAGAGCTATTCAAATATGCCAGATTGAAGGTAATTTTTGCATAGAGTAAGGAGTGTATTTGTTTAAAGACGTAAAAGATATTTCATTTATATTAAATCGGTCAATTTAATTTCAAAAGAGCTTTCCTTTACGGGAGTACGATGTTAAGAGCTCGCGGTTGCCCAACAGTGCAGAACAGCCATTAAAATGACTCGTTTTTTTTGCAACCTTTGCTTTTTAAACAAACAACAACAGCAGCAACATAAAGAAGAATTGCATAAAGCTTATAAATGGATAAACATTTATTGCAGTTTATTGAAAAATTGGCGGTTATCGAGCACAGAACCAGAAGCCAGTTGGGGGAAACCCGTAGCGCGACCGTTAAGCGTTTTAATTTCACACAAGAGACGCAAAGTTGAGTGCGCTACTGCGAATCGGATATGGCCTATAAGATTGCGATACAAATTATCATAATTTAAATATTTTCAGGAACACAAGAACAAATTTTTATGTTTTAATTGATGAACACTCCTGCCGCAGCTTTAGCAAACAAAAAATAAAAAATTATATTAATTATTGGGCAAGTCCTCCAGGTTTGAGTGCTAAGTGTGGCGCATTATTCCTTGCCTCACGTTATTTATTCATCCATTTATATTTATGTTGCGTGCCTGCAGTTTATGGCCACGCAGACACTCGACGGGGCACACGAGCTGCAGTAAATTAAGTCGTTAATATCTTGTTTATCATGGCCGACCTCCACGGCTGCAGTTGCTGCCGTTCCACCGGTAGCCAGGCTATTGGTCGTTGGTCATTCGTAGTTGGTCACTTGGTTGCTGGCCATATGTTGACCCAGGTCGCAGAGCGAGCCACGTGACTATGCGCCAGTTAATTACATGATTTATCCTCATAAATGTATGCATTGAGCTTGATTTATGAAATTAATTAAAAATGGATTTACCAGGAAGGAGCGACGCCGCGCCGCCATTATGGCGATGCAGCGTAAAAATTTTGTTGCATAACCCATAGGCGCGCTCATAAAGCGCCAAACACACACCGCGACTGTTACAATGTGCTAATCACTTTATCACTTGCAACAAATTTAACCAACTACCTACGCACACCAGCACACACCCACGGGCACAAGGATAATTTAATTTTATTGAGCTAGGCACGAACGAACCGCAAGGAAATAGAATGTAAGTATGTGTGGGTGGGCAGGATCATGCAGCCAAAGCTAGCCTCCACCCATAGACAGGCCGGCCCTCTTACCACCCCCTGTTCTAGCCAACTAATTATAACTGTTTTATTAGCAGTTCGCGTTGCCAACTCCAGCAGGAGCCGCTTGCGCTCCACTTGTTTCATTTACACTCGCTGGCTGAATTACTTTATTAGTCTAATTAAATGCGCCACTTGTACGCAAAATGGCACGCGGCTGCGAGAGAAGCGGGCAAACAATTAATGAAATTAGCGAAAAGTGTTTTTTTGGCCCATCCATGACCGGGCGTTGGAGAGATTTTGTTTTTCTTTTGGCCCGTGCTTAGTGCCAGCCCCTCCTTAATTAGATTAATTAATTGCTTCAATTTTGTGTTCAATACGAAAGGGAGACATTCGCAATGGCAGCCATAATCTCTGCCAGTTGCAGCTGCTAATTTAAATTCACACAAGTAGTGGCAACCAACACCAGCAACTGGATGGCCTGAATCCGCCGACAAAACACGACCGCATCCAATGCGACGACATCAGCGATTATGGCTCTGAAATGGAAGCGGGAGCCGCCGGATTCGCGACATCCAACATAAACACATGCTGCCCAGGAAAATATATTTGCGAAGCTGGAGGATTACTTTTGCACCGTGGAATCGCAAAGTGTCAGGCCGGCGTACAGACTGCAGAACCTCTGGCTAAACGTAACCCAGGACACTCTCTCTCACACGCGCTGTTGTAATCCCTTTTTTCCTTTTCTGGCAGTCGCCGCTTTTAAAATATTTATACATATGCCAGAGGACCAGCATATATTTTTCGAATGGCAAAAAGTTGAACAAATGCTATTGTCTATGAAAAGCTTTGGATTTAAACAAAAATTTAAGAAAAGTTTTAAAATAATAATTTAATTGTAAATCAGTTCTGTTCCATTTACAAGGTTTTTTATTTAACCTACTGAGTGTGATTTTTTTTAACGGACCTATGCTCTTGCCAAAAACATTTCTTTAGCAGATTATTTTATTAAATTAACAATTAAGTCAGGAAACTTTGTCCCAACATAATTTCACACTTTGAAATTGAAGTACAAAAACGGTTTGGTAAACCCTGAACTTTTGGGAAATCCCAAACCCAAACCCCAGCCAAAACTATGTAGTTTCAAAGGGTAAAGGTGCAATAGCAGGCAACGAAATATTTTTGATAAAACAATTTTGAGGCAAGCAGCTTCCTGGCATCGGAAAACTCGACAATGCTCCCAACTATGTAACTTGGTTAATCCTATTGATTTTGATTTGCATACAAATTAGAATTTGCACAGCCACAGACAAAGTGCTTGAACTAAAGGGGAACTCAAGAGCTCCCCAGGCAGTTGGTTAGCAATCTGCCAAAGGATTTCAAACTAAAAACTCTGCCAGGATGCTGGAGGTGGCAAAGCAAAAAAGTGTTTAACATGTGTACAACCATATCCGGCAGAGAGCTTAAGCTTCTTATGCTCCGGCATTAAATTTCAATTTAAGCTGGACGCTTCCAAGGCGAAAACCAGGGGAAAATGGCTTGGTGCTTGCAAAGCGACGAAGTGAAAATGCTTTGTGAAACAATTAGCATCTTGCTTAATTGTTTGCAGAGCGCAAAAGCAATTCGAAGAGTTTCTATAGCATAAAAATTTAAAACATTTAAGTGGAACATAAACCGAGCTTTGGGGAGTTGGAATGCCCTGGAATAAGTATTTGTTGTTTGAGTGAGTGCACAGAGCTCACGCAAAAAGTATTAAAATTAAATTTAATGCGGTACAAATTCTTTTCAGGATCCTTATTTCGTGTGAGCATTTTAATTTCCTTAATATTTCATTATAGAACGGTATTTGCATGAGCAAACAGCATATGGTGGCAAGTCGGGAAACTCCACAGCAAGGAATTTCAATTAAGATTAATTCGCGCATGTATTCCCGGCACCTTGAGCTGGGGATGCCTGTTGGAACAGTTGAAAAAAATCTCACGACTTTATAATTCTTAAGATTCATTTTGAGATTAAAGGCACACTTTTTAAGAAACATTCCGATGCGGTGTTGGTATACATTCGAAGTCTATGAAGGGTCTTAAAGAGTTCTAGAAGAAAAATTACCAAATTGATGCTCTTTGTGATCCTTGATGATTATTTGGAAAAGTGTATGTGCCAGGATACCTGGCTGGCTGGCGGCATAAGGGCACATCTGTAGGTGCAGTTCCCTTTTTGGCAGCAATCGCGGTTGCTTTTCCCACTCGGCTGCACTTTGGGTCACGCCTGAGCGACGATGCGTTATGAAGATGGCAGGCAGCGATGGCAACTGGAGCGCCCGGGCGGGCAGGAGGCGGAAACAGCTTGAGCGCCACCAAATTGTGCCACTTAACGGAAAGCGGCAGAAGCCAAAGTAAAAACAGCAAGCCAAGCCACAGCATCAAAGCCAAAGAACAACAGCAACAAATTAAAATAAACTTTAATCAGGGTGGGCAAACACAGGCGAAAAAAATGATGGAAAAACTAAAAGAATATAAAAAAAGGCGTAGCTGTGGTGTACTTCTGAGTGCCAAAGTAAATGCCGGCAGCGTACTAAGTGCTGCGTTTCATCATCGTCATCATCCGTGGCACCTCCTTTAGCATCCGTCCTAGTTCCGTCCCGGATGCCCCTACATCCCGTCCCAAGTTGTCATCAGCTGCATCACCATTGATAACTGGAGTGCTCGACGGGCAGTAAATATTTTTATTCAAGTTAATAACGCTGCTCTAGTTGGTAGCTTTGCGCAGCTTTGGTTTGCCGGTTGCCCGTTGCCGTTTTCCGTGGCAGTTTTCTTTCTGTTCTGGTCTTTTTTTTTGCTTATGCAGTCGGGTCGGGCCTGTTTACGGGCCAAGTCCTTGCCGTTCGTCTATTTACCAGGACACCAGCACTGCAGTTGTTTACTGAGGTTTCCATCATCCGTTCCCTATCTGTGCTGCTCTGTTTGTTCATTAGCCGCTCGGCAAAGGCATCCAGTCGCAGCAACAGTAGTAGCAATATCAGCATCAAAAAAAAACAAGTCTGGCGGCAACATTTTTACTCGTCGCTTGTTTTATGCGGTTTCAAATAAATTGCCAGCAAGCATCATTTCCGCTTCCCCGTTCAACGCCTTTTCCCAGATTCCACCCAACCAACAACCAGCCCCATGATTAAGCAGCAACATTTTTGCCCACTCATCAGTAAGCTCAAAATGCACTTAACAAAAAATATAAAACAAAATTGTGACACCTTTTACATCATTTTTTGATTCGATAGGGATAAACATTCACCTCAATTTTACTTGCAGTGTAGCTTGACTATTCCATTGCTCTTTGGTGGCACGGACATCCTGGTCACCTCACATAGCCATCGCTTTACGAAAGAATCCAGCTCAGCCCTTCACTTTTGAGCTGTAGTTACTATTTATGGTCCACACTTTGCCTGCCCGGGCCCCGGGGTAACGACTCTGACTCAAGCCGGCACTGAAAAGGCAATTAAATGATTATTTGTGCCTTTACTTCTTCCCCGTGATTTAATGACGTTGTGGAAATATGTTGGCTGTCTACCATGAATCCTGCAGCGCAAAATGTAATGAACAAAAAACAATTAGGCCAAGATCCAGGGCTTTCCTCGAAGGGCTTGCCAGTCGGGGGCCTAGAACCGCAATTAATATTAATTTCAATGGGTTTTTATGTGTTCTACTTGAATGGTTCACCCACATATATCATAATTACCGAAGGGTCATTCTCCTAGCGCTAAAATTTTTTTTGCATACGGTGAGGTCCTTCGGATCTGAATTCGGTAAAAGAATGAAAACGGGAAAAGGTGCGCCCATAAAATTTGCATACAATTTGGCCCTGCCTGCTGTCTTTTGCCTTTATATATACTCGTATTCTTAAACAATTCCCTTGTCTGTATCAGTGGCTTTTTACATAATTCTCCACTTTGTGATTGGGGTTGCTTGAGGATAAGGGCTGCTCCAAAATACCGACTTGATTAATGTCTCGACAGAATTGGACTAGTGACTAACAAGGCAAAACTGTCGGTATTCAAGTACCATTCCTTGTCGGATATATTGACACATACCTACTTCTAATGACAGTCATTGGAATTAAAATACGCCAGAAACTATGAGGGCGGGAGGTCAACCCGAAATTAATTGGATAAACTTTGATATTTTCCAAACTTAAGATGACTTCTAGACTTATAGGCAAAAGGCAAACTACAATATCTCCTTTTCCTTTGCACTTTCATTTCCATGCAGGAATTGATAAGGCTGTTGTGTCTTGTGAATGTTTGCCAACGTCTCTGTGTCATTTGTATAATAGTTCCATTCAAGTGTGGGTAAGTAAACAGGGACAGGAGGACCAAGCGATGCCAAAGTAATTTCCACTTATAGTTGCCTCTTTCCATTCCCCAAATCCAAAGCATCTCTCAATGTGCGAATGTGTAATTTCAGGTGTTTCCTGTGCGTCTGACTCCGTTGCTTTGCATAATTATTATGATTGCGTAAGCTTTGGTAATTTGGTCATGCACAAATGCAATTCTATCGAAGTCCCCGAAGAAACTCGGAAATTACTCAATGCTTCACTCAGTCACATTTCACTTGGTAAATAAGTGATTTTATAACTGATATTAAGCAATTTAATATTATATTAAGTATCATTTAACAACAGATGCATTGTTTTATTTTTATTCCAGTGCACTAATCAAATAAAATATAATGGGATACTATTTTATTTAAATTCTAGCAATTCTATATTATTTCACATTTTAAGTTATTAAATAAACAGCTTCTCTCAGATAAAAATCCTTAATACGCAACAGAAAGACATTTTGCCAATTTGAAAGATTTATTTATACAAATAGATTTTTTTCAAAACGACTTACAGAGCCCTAATCTTTTTATTTCTTATTAAATATGGGCTTCCAAACTTTCGACCATTCGAATGAGATAGAACCTCACTTTGGATAAAGGAAAAAAAGGAACTTGGCCGGGATGCCGAAACCCTTGGCCACCTGCTGGGAGCCTTACCCTAATGGCCGCAATGTGCGCGACCATTAGTGGAACATATGGCCGTCCGGACCTTTCTTGGGCCAAACTTTTTTCGCTTATCCTAAACGTAACTTAATTTTTTGGCTTTGCCGGCGACTGCGGGTCAAACCCAGCTTGTTACCTGACTCGATGCTACTCTACGGGGTAATTGGTCCCCGGAGTGCTGTAGCTACTTAGAGACATTGTGAGGTCCAAGCTGCTCGCTGCTGGCTGCTCGCTGCACGCTGTTGGACCTGCTTTTGGCCCCTTTTCTTCTAGCAGTGTCAACCAGCTAGGCATATTTATGGCCCAGGAATGGCGATAAAAAACGCTAACCGTTTCGGCTTAGTCGGTAGTATAAGCGAATTTTTTTTTTACCTGTGAAATTAGCGACTGCACTAAATTTTGCCCAAGGAAGTAACATGGTAAAGTTTCATGTAATCGAGAGTTACAAATTATCGCTACTCAGACAGGTCCTTAAAGTTTTAATGCTCGGCACTTAAAGCGGCAGAAATCGGAAGCTGAGACGATAGGGGAAACCAAACCCGAGATTTCCACTTAAGTGAAACTCTAAGATCGCTCAGGTGTGGCCATGTGTGGGCCAACTCAATTTAACGCCCAGAAGGCAGCAAAGTAGCAGCACAAATAAAGACGCACAGCATTCCAGGGATTGCTAGCTCATAAATAGTTAAGTAAGCGAAATGAAAAACAAAACCAACTCACAGCCCACCACTTCTGGGCCCAAAATGGAGAGGACATACAAGTATGTATGTGTATATGGGCAGGAAATGGCACTGAGAACCCTGGTGCCCAAAGGTGTGCTGTGGGTTAACAAAAGGTTCAACCGAATTTTATGCGTTTGTCAATAAAAACCCGAATACACACAGGACCAAAGATGGTGACCCAAATAGCAAAAGCAAATCGGGCTAAGTGTAGGCATATTGACCTTCGTCAGCAGAAGGCCAAAATCCTCAGACTCCTTCGATCCCTTTGGTTACCTTGGCTCCCTTGGCTTCTTTGGCTTCCTTGGCTCCTTGGACTCCTTGGGCCCGGTACCTTTAATTCCCAACGGGCAGCAGGCAAAGAAAGCACAGAGAAAATAATGCTGAACTGACTGGAGGGATTGTGAGGGGAAGTTGGCCATTTACCAGTTACCGTGTGGGAAAGTCGCAGATAGAGGGCTGTGATTTAGCGGCCCTTCACGTGCGACGATTGCTTTGCAATTAGCGCCATTTCAGCATTTTCCGCCTCTCGTCCCTCTTGTCGTTAATTATCCGACGCCGCTGCATGTGAAGGCTGTCCGACAGTGACCCGCCCATCGACGACAGTATTGTGACCCATTTGTGTGGCGGCTCTCGGCTAATGGCAAAGAGGCCCTCATAAATTTGGCACATGCCGAACAACGGGGCGCATACGTAACGTCTAAGCGTATATAAGAAAGCTGGCTCCAATTAGACGTGTCGTTTTCAAGTGTCCTCCACACTCATCCTTGTCCCCGTTTTTGCAACGTGTTGGCACAGAGGGAAAAATAGCCAAAGATAAGTAGAAAATATCAACAAGAACAATATTTCTATGAAAAAAATTGGCACACGTAGACTGTTTCAGGGAACTGCGACTGGTGAGTCGAGAAATTTGACCATTCAGGATTCATTTGGCATTGCAAAGATAAGAGAGTTTTCCTCTGTGTAAAATGTTGAGGAACCCTGTGCCTAACGAGCTGAGATCTGGGGATCCACAACAATGGCTCCGAATCCAACTGCACAATGGACAAGTGAAATGTCCGCGGGCTCTTCCACTTTCCAAGTGTCAACACATGGAGCAAAAATAAAACAGAAAATGCAAAAAAAGTGAGAACAAATTTGCGACATTGAGAAGCGGAGAACAAACGCAAATTATGGAAAACAAAAGGAAGTCCCACATAAGGATTTGTTTCCATTGAATGCAAACAAAAATAATGCCGGGCCTTTGGCAATAAATACGCAAATATAAAGCGCCACAGGACAGCGTATATCCGCCCTTAAATAGCAGTCAAGGGCACAGCATGCAAAGCAACTAAGCTTTCAACAACTCAAAAAGTTATTATGGATTTAATATTAAATGGCAAAGTGGCCCACATGCTGATACCGAAAGACACGCAATGGCATAGAGTAAATTATGTGAGCGAATCGCAACGCATTCCCAACAAAACACCAGATGGATTATGGCTTCTTTCTGGCTCTAATGTTTTAATTGGGACGATGGCTTGGCGAAAGGGCGTTGCGACAATAGCAATTTACGACAAGTAAGGTTTGTCATGCAACAACAAGTTCTCGGCGATAGGTAATGACTTTATTCCGGCACTCCTGGCACTCCGGCAGCCTGGAATCGACTGGGATAGGAGCTGAATAAGGACTTGTATGCGGAGGCCAGCAGCAGATTACATTGCGAAATGCACTCTGCGAATGGCATTCAGCAGAAGTGTGAATTATAAACACGCAGACCGTAATAAGCCACGTGGAGCGTTCGGTGGCACAAAAAAGGAAATTCCTAACGATAATAATCAGCAAAACGAGCAAAAAAATATGCTAAAAAATTGTTCAATTAATATGAGCTCCCTTCCAGAGCATTACGGCTAAAAAAAGGACAAAGCAGCATGTAAAACGTTACTAACGCGCATAATTTTCACACATACACACACTCGCTGCTGTTAATGCCATGTAATTAAGCGCATGCTAAAAAGTATGCAACAATAATGTCCTGGATCCTGGGGCGCCGACATTAGTTGCTTTAGAGGGGGTTTTGGGCTCCACCTAAACGTTACTCGGTCCCCGCCAGTGACTGTAGTTAGTCCTCCGACCACCAACCAATCAATATTTGCGCTGTGAGGCGTGGCACGTTACTTTAATTGAAGCCCCGTCAAAAACAGGCAGCCAGAGTGCGGAAAAAATCAAATTTATTTTGAAGCAAACCGTACAAGTGCTGTTGGCGCATGTGCCCGATCAATCAATCTACTTCAATATTACGCATTTGTCGGTTGTCGGTAACTGCACGTGTCACAAGGAGTAATTCTGTAGGATGTGAAATTATTTCACAAGCTTCCAAAATAATCAAATCATCCATTTAGGACAAGAAAAATATTTCTAATTGCAAGCCTGTAGGGTGCCTTCAAAATGCAAAGTACGAATATTTTTTGTATGTGTATTTCCGCCAGGATATCATACAGCTTGTCCAGTGGTTGACGGTAACGGTCTATTGTTTTCTGTCATTTTCTGGTAATTTATGCAAATATGCCTAGGGCTCGATACGGAACCGAGCAGTCAAACATACGCAAACATACGCACAGAAAGATGTAAACTATTTAGCAAATATTTGCATAAACATGGCTGTGTGGGGGTATGTGCTTTGGCATAATGAAAAGCAGAGCAAATATTTGCACACTAACAAAAGCAAGTCGCCGGCGGCGGAAAAGAGTTGAGTTATTTTACAATCACAATAAACATTGGGACAAAAATGTTTTGTAATTTTTAGGGCGGCGTGCGGTGCCACGAACCCATCTTGTTTTTCATTTTCTTTATATGATTGCTCACGTCAAGTCCAATAAATTTAATAACACATGCTAAAACCGTAAACAGACGCGCACACGCAAAAGAAAAATAAAAGCGAAAATGCGGCTGCCTCAAATGGGTAAAGTACAAGTTAAATAGGGTGCAGCATGCGATGAGCGGGCGAAACATAAACATTTTCCATTCAACTTAAAATTGTTTACAAAATAATGTGAAAATGGCAGCCAAGCATGTGTTGCCTGTCGCGGTGGCACCCGAATCTCCCAGCTCCACTACCCCCTTCTAACTCCCTTCTAACTAGTGCGTGTGTGTGTTTATATCAAAATGGCGATAAATGTTGCTAAGCAGGAGCAGCAACGTCAACAAAAACAACAGCGAAAAAGGATGTGTTTGCAGGAGAATTCACGCTAAAGCTGTTGGCTCTGTATCCTGGAAGCTGGGACTTGCGGGACTTCCACAATAAGTTCAATGCTTTTTAAATAGAAAAAAAACAATCATTTCCAAAGCGGTCTTTGCAATATTACGCATACGCCACGTTGGCTTACTGCACAAAATGGCAGCCAGACGATGGTGCGCCCTGGGAGTTTTATGGCCCGTTTAAGGGCAACATTTTTATACATTTCACGCGCTCACATAAATAACGATTATGCTGCAGCC
This sequence comes from Drosophila vallismaia, assembly GCA_035047325.1. NCBI lineage: Eukaryota > Metazoa > Arthropoda > Insecta > Diptera > Drosophilidae > Drosophila > Drosophila vallismaia. The sequence continues at coordinate 12,370,195 of JAWNPU010000073.1, forward strand.
AACGGCGCCGAAGGATTATGACTTTTGCCCAAGAAGATTGGCTTGGCAGCGGCTTGTTGCCCTCGAATTGCTTAAATGGCTTCATTTTGCGGAAAAAATGTCAATTGACAGCTTGTGAAATAGACGAGTCTAATTTATGTGCCTGGGAGGAAGACCGCGGAAAATGGAATGAAAATGGAAAAGTTTTGTGCTCATATGTTGGTTATGTTGGTGTGCTGCGCAAAGTTTCCGGTAAATTAATCCAAAGTGTTGTGGTCCAAAGGCGAAGTGACTGGCAAAGTTTTGGTTGAATTGCTCTAAATTCGAAGGCAAAACAGTCATGACAACAGCACCGACGCCCCAGCAGATGGCTTCCCCGAAATTATCGCTGGCAGCTGTGGTTGTGCTGCTTTGCAGTTGCAATTTCTGTTGCTGTTTCTGTTGCTGTTACTATTGCTGCAGACACCGAGCAACAACTACCGGGGCTTCGTCAGCGGAACTGCGGAGAACACGCACTCGAGAACGTTGAACTGCAAATGTGTTGTCGTTGCAGGAACAATCGACACCCGAACAGACTGACACAGTAGTTGCCCTGGCAAAACCTCAAAGTTGCAATATAGTGAAAAGTCAATTGCCTTTTGATTCAGCCCGAGTACCAGGAGCTGAAGCCACAAGCCATTTGCAAGGCATGTTCTACCATAAAACGGAACAATATTTAATTATTTATCAAAATAGTGTTTGAATGCTGAGAGTGACTAGGCTGCTAGGAGCAGAGCTCTTCACCTTAACCAATAGTTTTCATACATAACCCAAATGCAAATATGAGAACCTGATTTTAAAGCTAGATGAAAATTTAATTTCCAATCAATTTATTATATTTTACAGTAAGCATTATTTGTGATTCCGAGGGAAAATAAACAATGACCAATCCTGCATTTTGAAGTGTTGTTCTGAACAAATGTTTATAATTAGCATCAATTATGGTGTCAATAATTCGCTTCATAAAATACTCTAGTTTCGCTGAAAGCAAAATGCATAAGCGCCCAAATTAGTTAGTTATGTATGCGTTTTCCAGATGAATGGCTTACAAATTGAAATTTAATTATATCAAATCAATTTTCGAATGGAATACACGAAAGACCCGTGTGCCTTGATCGAATTCAAATATCTAATGAATCAGGCAATTGAGTTTCGAAATTTAACATAAATTGAGTAGCCAAAGATTTCAATCAGCTTCCACTCCAGCTTGTGCCGCATTACCTATTTCGTATCGCTTTACCTTCGACTGTATCTGGAGTATATAGTAGTTCCCCAACTGGTGGCGTGTCAACACCTTGTCAAACTTTCTCTTCAAGTGTGCCAATTGCTAGCAGGTGGTGACAAGGACTTGGGCAACTTACTTCTATTTCAATGCATGTCAACTGGAAGTGTCAGTTGCCCTTTTTGGCTACGATGCGCATAAATGAAAAACGTGCTTGGGTGCTCTGAACTCGAGTTCCTACAGTTAACTGTTTCATTTTACCTTTTTGAATGTTTCGGCTACATTTTCCTTCTTTTTTTTGGAACCGACTTCTCTGTGGAAATCATGATTGACATGCGAGTTGCTGAAAAGTAGAAACCCTGCATTTCCCTCGACTTTGTTTGCATTTCGTTATAGCTTTCCTCGACTTTGAGAGGCCTCTTTCATTACTTCGGAAAACATAAGTTGACTTTAATTAGGCAGCAGTAACGAAAAACTTTTTAACTCGTTTGTGCAATTGATTTTGCAAATAATTTTATAAAAACTTTGGCAACTAATCAGCGGACGATTATAGGCATTCTGTATCCCATAAAAGTCAAAAATTTACAGAGGGAAAAGAGATTAGCTCAAAATATTGGCCTTAAACTTATCCTACATCTTCCAAATTTATCATATACCAGAAAGGCGATTAATTTTGAAGTACTAAGAAAAGTTGTGCCTAAATATGAGAAGAAATTAAAAAATGTATGCAACTAATACATTTAGGTTCTTGCCCTTTCAAGTTAAAATACAATTTGAACGAGACAAAAGTTATAGTAATTAAAAAATTTCAAGTAAGTTTTACAATCTGACACAAGTAATTTGAGTTGGCAATTCATAACGAATTTCTCAATATTTTCCACAGAATTCAATTAGTAACTTTTCCCGTCCGGCACAGACGATGCAACTCAACTTCGGGCTTGTTCGACATTTGGTCGGGATTGGCCGGTAAACCGTTTAGGGATTTCCATTCATAACGAAATTCACAACATTCTTAAAGACTTTACCCAAACGAATTCGGTTGGCCCCGATGTAAAATGAATAATTTAGTTAGTTAAAGCATAAAACTTTTGACAGCGGTCAACGAATTTTCATTTAAAATTTTATGATGACAAATTAATTGCGCCCCCTGCCACTCAATTTTATTCTCGGCAGGGCCTGCATTATTAAGCGACGTGACCGAGGAACTAGAAATTCATTTACAATTCCAACCTATAGATGCGGCGCCGCTCAGTTCGTTATCTCCCGAGTGCTCTGCTCAGTATCGATTCCACTCCAATTCACGCCCCACTCAAGACCAGGGCTTGTCATTTTTGCATTCGCCCAGCAGTTTGAATTATTGGCAGCACAAAAACGGTGACAGCCAAGTGCGTGACGTTCAGCTGCACTCTATGTTTGATGCTGTGCGTCGAGTGCCAGTCAGCCAGCCAGGCAGTGCCGGTTTCCCTGGCTTTTCCAAACGAATTGCCGTCCATTCAATCAGCATTTCAAGGATTTGAAGTGACAATCATAATGCAGTCGTTGCATTGGGAATTCGCTTTGTATCTGGCAAATGCGGCGAGAAAGTAAGGGAAGTGAAGTATCTGAGCAATGCGCACAAAAGTAGGCAATGGATGCCATAAAGCATTGAATTGGTTTGAGATTTCCGCCCTGGTAGCAGGTAATTGACTTACAACACTTGGCACTGTTTAACTGACATACTTGACTGAAACGAATGCCCCAAAGTTCCTGGCTGGCCCTAACAATATAAGCTAGGAAGAAAAATACAGAAGAATGTGGAAGCCAGAAGTTATTTGCACTTTTGTCTTGGCTAATCCACCTAAAACTTACCAAAGGAAAAATACGTGAAAAACACGTGAAAAAATTATAATAAAATACAGATTTTTATAGTTTTTGAAAACATAAATGTTAAAGTTCATTTAAAGACGATCTTCATTTGAACTGAAAAACTCTAGAAAAGTGTAATTCGTGTTCTTTTTTTCCATGTACTTTGGTTGAGGTTCTGTTGCGCTTCACTTCAACAGGCGAAAGTTTATGGCCAAAAGCCACAACCCACACCCCCACTCACCACCTACAAAACACCACACCGCAAACCCTCCCCCTCTTTTCTTTTGCCATCCCCCCCGAAGCTCCTTTGACATGCCGCAAAAGTGACCTGAGAGCAGGAATTGCACGTAGCCGAAACTTGTTCTTACTTTCTCATAGTCGAATTTCAGTTTTCTTTTTGTTCTATGCCGGTCCTTTCTTTTTTATTATTTTCCTTTGCTTGGTTTGTGCATTTTTGTGTTAAGTTCTCTCTATTATTTGCTCCGACCACATTTTTCTAGTTTTTGCACGTTTCTACTTTATTACCGACCATTCTCCCTTGCTCCGTTTTCGCTTTTATGGCCTGGCCAACTGAAAAAAGTGGCTCCCGCAAACAACAAAAGCCGTCAGACAGACAAACTGCGGTCAATATGGCCAAGATGGGCCTGCATCTTGTATCTTAAACCATTGCTCTGAGCCGGGCAATTTCTAATTTCGAGCATTTACAACAATATAATGTAATGTTTGTTTCCAACCGCACGGAATGCCGATACTACATAGATAACTTAACAACTTAATGGCAAGCCGCAAGCAAAGAAACTTTATATCGATTTGGGGACCAGAGGACACTGAAATTGGGCACACAAAGGGATATAACAAAAACCAAAAAGTGAACGACAACACTTTGCCGTACATAAATCAATGTGGACCAAAAGCCGGAGCATGGTTTAGTACAAGTCTCGGCCCAGGGCAGGCCAGAGAATCAGACCGATTACTTATGTCAGCACAAAAACACAAGGCAGGACAATGGATCTAGTACAAGTAGTGCAGTGAACTAGGTTGAGGTAAACCAGGTGGGAGGGAGTGCCATTAGCAGCATCCGCCGCCCAAGAGGTCAACAAAAGGTTGAAGGCTTCAGGATTTGATGCATTTTCAGATGCTCTTTAGTGTTGCCGAATATGTAGAGCCAAAAACAACTGAAAAGAAAATACTTTGCATGCGTCTAGAAACTTTATAGACTTAGTAAGCTCGAATTTCCATTTTAACTAAGAATTCGATTATTCGTTGCATACAATTAATTGAATTTAGTTGTTAGTAGTTGCTTATTAAATAGTTCAATGCTGAAATAACTTTAATAAAACTTGCAAAACAATTTTCCATTATTTAATTTGTTGAAGCTAGAACTGCAGTCCGAATCCCCCCACTCACTCAACAAAAGCAAAAGCATTTCGAGGTAAACATGTTGGCAAAGTGTTACAAGTGTTGCAAATCTCTTTGGTCGCCTCGGTTGCGGTTCGCCTAAGCCGATGCTTTGTCCTGAGTGCCTAGGGCATGGAGTTTTGGAAGGGACTTGGAGTCAGCCAAGTGTAAGTCCTTGGCTTAACCGAGCCAAAGTTGGCTGCTGATCGGAAAAGTAGTTTGCATGTCGCAGCGTCGGGATTATAAACAGTTCGATTTCTAGCCACCCGTAAAATACGCCCTAAAATGAGCAAATCAAAGGCCCGCACAACAATGTTGGGTCAACGGCGGTTGAGTCATTGCATATTTATAGTATAAACAACTTTCTGGTGTCGTGATTTATGAACGTTTCAACTTTTCCACCTTATCAGCAAAAGTTTCATCCGCTTTCCTTCAAATGCCGTCCCATTCCTTTCCGCTCCGCACCGTTTTTAGTTTTCCGATATCCCGGAACGCAGTCTGGCATATGGCTGCGTAGGTGAGGACTTTTAATATGCACACAGACCCATCACAACCTTTCCATTCGCTCCAAATGGGTTCGCCAAGGGCAAACTGCGGGCTAAAGGCATCTAAACTTTGGCGCAAAACAAAATTTCGTAAAGCATTTTATCACGTTACGCTTTCAGCTAGCTATAAAAATGCATTCACATTCTGCTTGGCTGGGTCTGACATGCGCCATTTTGCCGCCAACTTTCCCACCTCATCCGGCTCCGGGACCTATTGGTCGCGAAGTGGCGAGGGGTCTATAAAAATTATGCCCCTAAATCGGGCAACGTTGATGTTGATAGTGTTGTAGACAAGTTGATTGGGGCCGTATTTACCGTACTCAAGCGCTGACAGCGTCCCGCTAAGTAAACCTTTTCGATTTTAGTATAAAAATCAATAATGAATGTAGTATTCCGAGTTATCCCCATTATTTGGTTTACTGGTATTTGGTTTAGCTACTCTGTAATCGCGATAAAAGAAATTAACTTAGTTTAAGGGCTAGGTCTAGGACTAGCTCTCCTCTCTCTCCTCTCAATAGATAAATACTTCATTTTGTTTTTGAATTCAACCAGAACGAATCTTGTTACCACACACAATTACCAAACTAACTTCATTGAAGTCCTTTACTCCTCATCGGAGAAGAAACTTTTCATTCCAAAAAGTATTGTATTTAATTGATTTAAATCCCAGGTCTGAAGCAGACACAACCTCTGGCCGTAAAAGTGAAAGCGCAAACACAATTATGTATAAATATTGAACAACAATAAATAAAATATCAAATTAACACCGAAACAGAGGCGAGTTGCAGTGACAGGTGCAGGGTAGCGGCTGAGGCGGAGGCTGCAGTGGGCTAACCTGGCCACAAATTGCTGTTAAACAAATGTTTTCGGGTGCAAAAACGGCAGAAGCCAAATAAATTGCAATATTCATGACAATTGTAAACACATTCGCACACATTTACATGCAAATACGAAAGGTTGCGTTTCCTTTGTGTGCATACAAATTATGTTTTGTCAATTGAACGCTGCAAGTGCAGCAAAAATATATACCATATATAAGTAGTATGAATGTGCATGCGATATTTAATTTCTGCTTTTTTGCAATTCTGATATTTCCATTCAATTATGCGATAATTAAATATTCATTTCCACAGCTGCGTCAGGTAGTACTTCAATATTTTATAGTTTTCCAAATATCAAAAACATCTGTAAAATTGTTCTTCAAAATTTTTAAATTGTAATCAAAACCAGAATGGGGTAAAGTGAATTTGAATTTGCATTTTTGACGATAAATTTGTAACCAATTAACTGTGTTCTGGTTAAAATTCCATTATGCGTATTTCGATTGAAAATAACCAGACCAACAAATAGTTATTGACAACAGATACTTTCGCGGGCTACCACCCGCCGTCGTAAACAACTCACTAACAGGACCTCGACTAGCTCCCTATTTTATTTACGCCCCGTCGAAGCGAACGACATAAATTGGCTCTTGCAAGGTGCAAATTGCCAACAATAAATTGTAATTAATGATTTATGGAGGGGTTGTCATTCTCGATTCCAGCAGGCTCAAAACGTATCAATACCCAGCAGGCATAGGAATTTTACCAGTTTCGTGTATTCGATACAATGAACAATACGGTATTTGTGCTTCGAATCCTGTGGATGACACCGGCAGTTCCTGGGAAAGACTAATGTGCCTTGTGAATCATAAATATTTCAATTAAGCTGCGTGATTTCTACGCTTACCCTCGACATTTTGTCTAGATTGATGTTGTTATTCCTGTGGGGGGCGGTTAAGGAAGCCATACAGTTTCAATTTTAAGATACGCTCGTGTTTTGTTTACATAAAGACAATTTCCATTACCGTGCAGATTTATGGATATCCTTGCCCCCACTTGCCAGTTAAGGTGTATTATCAACCAATTTCCCAAACGCAGCGTTTGCTTCTAAGTACTTGGTGCTCGTCCTGGATCCCTTCGCTTAATGTGCTCGTTACCATGCAGCTAGTTGCTTTCCCCACAGTGAGAAAGTTTTTTCCCATTTGGCTTCTTATTGTTTTTTTTGGCTCCTTATCGGAAAAGCAGCGCAGGAGCCAGACCGAACATTTACCGAAAGCCAAATATCCGCCCACTCGAGCGCCCGATCCGCAGCCAAAGTGTAAATATGTTGGCTTGCAAAGCCCTTTGCATTTTAATTAAGGCGCATGCCATGAGTGTTTGCTTATTTAATTGCACAATCGGAAAAACTTCCACGATGATTTTTTGTGCCTCGGTGTTTGCCTTAACACGACAACCTTAAATTATTAACTGGAGGGATCTGAAGCGCCAGAAGCGGGCCGGTGGCGTGGGCTGAGGGACGAAGCCAACAAGAAATTCAATTTCGTAAAGGCAAACAAGCCAAAGAAGCAGAAACCAACTCGTACAATTTTTGGCTGCATCTTCGGAAACGTGAGTGGCGGTGCGGGGCAGGCTGGTGGATGGAGTTTCCACTATGACGGTAGCAAATTGCAGGCTGCATTTTATATGTCCCGAAATTACAGCCTCAGATGAGTGTGTGCGGGTGAGTGCGAGAGTGGGCAAACATGAAAAATATATCAGCCAGAAAGCAGAAGCTGAGTAACACAGCCCCAGCCCAGAGAAAGAGGAACAGGCGAACGAAGACCGACAGCGCTGTCGTTCCCGTTGTCGCTGGCATCATTTTACGTCATTTATCACAATCATGACATGGCAGGATGACAGCCTGCAGGCCAGCAGCTTCAATTGCTCCCGACGCGGTCGGTAGGAGCGGCCACTGTGCAGTCCATCCTGGCCTGCCACAGGACCAAGGCTCAATAATCAGGCCGTTTGAGCCATCACGAATATTTTAATACAATTTGAAACTTTGCCAACAGTGTTTCATCTCCCTGTTTGGTTGGCAATCAGGTACGGTTGATGGCTAATTAAGAATGTTACCCTTTAGTAGTAAATTAAGTTCTGGAAAAACCATTTTCTCTTTGGCAAACTCTGCGTATACTAAATATAATCTGGTCCATTCAGCGTGCCTCAAACTTAAATGAATTCTCTTTTCCAATGGTAGAAATGAATTATAGTACTATAAATATAATTAATTATTACTTTGAAATCAGTAAGAAGCCTGAAAAGCCTTTATGAATACGAAAACCAACACTGCGTATGCGTAATATTCTGAAAGTTTAAAATTATGGAAGTCCTTGAAGCTCATATCCAATGCATTTCATTGATTTATGATTCTGTTCCAGGATTGAATCAATTATCATTGTGCTGAGTCCTGTTATAAATGAAATCAATATCGTACTGAAATCCTCCCATGACTTAGGAGGTCAACTTGCTTAGTTTGCTAAGAGAAAACATTAATATGCAGACTGACAATGTGCTGCGTTGGCTCGAGCGCCCACAACCAATAGCAATAATTTTTAATGATATTTATACCATATTTTACATTTTCCATGCCCTTTAGTGCATCCACGTGGAACGAAATCCCTGGGCGAAGTGGGAGGAAGCTTAAAATAAAAGCCAGAGAGCACCACAAATAATACAAATAACACAAATAAAAAACCAAGCTAATGGATATGCAAACAACTGGCAAAAGGGACCGGACAGGACGCACAGTGTCTGCAAATAGCAACGAACCGTAATGCATCTAAATAAACACACAAACAGAGAGAAACACTGGCGCAGACCTACGGAAATGCGAAGAGGATTTCGGAGTGGGTTTAGTTCGGTTTGTTTGCAATGCGTTGGGGATCGCAGCCCCTTTGTTGCTCGTTGTCTTTGTGTTTTATGCATATGCACAAATTTTTAATATTTATATTTCATTCTATTCCGAAATGCAATACACATGCACACACAGACGGACTGGGGGAACTTGGCAGTAACAATAATAACTGAAATAACAATGGCTGGAATAGCAAGAGGAGGCTTTATAATTGCTGGTTATACAACCACAAATGCATCCCCACGTGTGTGCATTTTTGTGTCTGGCTGTATGAGTGAATGGCCCAAACATGACACCAATTTATATTACTGTCGTCCAGTGACCTGACCCCGAAACCGAAACCGACCTCTCTTCCGAGGTCCGCCCGAGTTTGGGTATTAATAACCAACGAATGCTGTTGATGTTCCCCTGTGGTCGTAGCACTGCCGTTTGTTGTTAGCCCCCTTGTTGCATTTATTCAAATTTATAGTTGCACGTTGTAGCTGTAGCATGCCATTTGTGTCATATTTACAAGGCGCCAGCAGCTAGGGTGTGGCCCAACAATTTTGTTGCACATTAGAATAATCTGTGGAAGAAATACTATTGAAGTCTGAATTACACGAATTACATGCCACAAATTTCAAATTCCTGTCCGCCCGGGGCAGTGAAATATGCGAAATGCAACGCCTGCAGCAAAACCAGCTAAGATTCAGTTAGCCTGACAGTTTAATGAAAAAACTTTTGCCATTACTTAAAGTGTCCTAAATGCAAATGATGACGACTTGCATATTAATTTGGATTTTATCTGACCAAGGAATTGCCATAAATCTTCATTGTGGCTGCCAGAGGGGAATTTTTATTTCATTTTCTCGAAGGAGTAATGAAACTTTTGCCCCTTGGCATTAATATTTATATTTTAAATAAGAACTTATCTGTAAATTTACACCGGTATAAAAAGATTTCTATGCTATATTGGTATAATCTAAGAGCCATGCCAAATTATTCAGGAATTTAACAGAATCGATGTGAATGGCCAGGGCATGTGTTCCACAAATTGGAACTTAATTAAAGTTGCACCGAAGAGGCATTCCTGCTGGCACAGCATCACTTCGAGATATTACAGATGTTGTGCTCTTTCGCCCAACCGAAGGATAGCTGTGTGCAGTTTCAGTCATTAAATGCTGCCTGGCCGTCCTTGGGCCTCGAGTGTTACTTCAGTTAGTACGCCCCATGTTGTCTATACAAATTTTACTTAGAACAAATCGCTCTGAGCGGAAAATGGGTGAGTGAGTGGGTGGGATGAGTGGGTGACTGGTGATGGTGTTGCAGAGCTTTTTAATTTTAATGAGATGTCACTGGCTGACTACGTGCCGGAGCTGGTGTTGGTTCCTGCCCAGCCTGCAGCCATGCCTTGGCACTAATTGAGGCGGCAAAAAATGTTTTGCCCTCTTGGCCGTCCCGGCCTCCTCACGGTCTTTCACAACTGGCGGTTTCTAATTACAAAAATATGTATATTTAAAGCGTTTGACAAAGATTCGAAGTGAAAGGACAATGCAAAGAGTGCTTAAAAATGTCTGAAAATATTGCTGGGAAAAGTCATCCTTTAGCTAACGAGTCTGTCTAACAAACGGATTAAGGCTTTAACCCATTAAAGTTAATGATTATTGTTAATTTATAAAAATCATCATTGATAAAATGTTAATAGAAAAAGATGTTAATACTGAAACTTGCATAACGTAAGTTCGCAATTTATATGATAAAATGCATCATGACAATCAAATGTCAAGCCAATTAATTCCTTTACCATCAAATTGTCTAAAAATGTTCCTTCAAAAATGTAAATTGGCCTAAAATTTCCATTTAATCCCTGTCAAGTTTCAGCAGCTGAATGGCAAGAAGAGATTTGAATTGGTTTCAATCTTTTGAACATTTTTAGTACATGGTGTCTGAAGAGATTGCTAATTTGATTCCTCGCTCCGCAGCAGCCAATACAAATGACGACCACGCAATGGCCCGAATGTAGGGGGAATTGAGGAGGACTGTCTAGGGCCAGAGAATAAACCGCAAAATGGATTGATACATTACGTGTCCTAGTTGAATGGACATACGGTTAGATCAGGTGTGTGTGTATGTGTGTTTCTATGTTTGCACACACAGACCGGATCCTGATAGAAACTGATTGATTTGTTGCATTCGCTTGCCAATTCGAATTTCAACAAATTGGTTTTTTGCATTTCAATCAGCTAAAAAGGTTTCCACTAGCTTGAGCTCTCCTGTTTGGTTGGAATCTGGTCAATGTTGTTTCAATTTAGTCAAATTAATTTTTAAATATGTGGCCAGGACCCAAAGGAGAAGCCAAATAATTTTATGCGGCTGCAGTTTCTTTGGCACAATTTTAATTATGAACGTGCTAGATAATTGCCCTGACCCGCTTTAACCACAGAGCCATAGAAAAGGAATGAGAATTAGGAAAAGAAATCCACACAAAAAATATTCTAGAGACCGGACTAACAAAAAATAATAATAAACACAAAGCGCTAAAGCGAAATTCATGTCAACGGAAATGTTTTGCTCCAATGACAATAACAGCGGCCAAAAGCGGCCGGAGATGATGGCTGGGGGGAGGAGGTGGAAAGGGCTGGCACAATGGCGTTGCGTTTCCGCTTCCGTTGCTAGTGCTACACTGCCAGTCGTAGCAAATGGCGCAAATGAAAAACTACTTTTTGCCGGCCAACAGCATCCTTTCTAGATGCTCCTTTTGTGTTGTTTTTGCCAGATCTTGTGACAATGCCGTTTGCCAGCAGCGTTGACATTCCGCGCTGACAACAATGCGCTTCTCTAAAATTTCACTAAAGGTAACAAATGCTGAAATAGCAGAAACGCGAGAACCAAAAGCAGCAGCAGCATCAATGACCCAAGGCAACTGGCAAGACCATTCCCCATCAGCTGACAAATTCACTGTCCGTCCGGTGAGTTTTTTCACCAGCTTTTCTTTTGCAATATTTTGATGTCCAACCAAGGCGTCCCTGCAGTCCTGATCCCCTTATCATGGACATGATGTGAGGATTTGCAATTACAGTGTTGATATTGTAATTAGTGATTCATGTCCAGGGAACAGGACTCTAACCTTTTTTTGTGTGATTTATGGCTGCGCATTCCCGAGACTGACACGTGCTCGCAACGGGTGCCAGCTTTTTATGATAGTCCCGGAATGCAGGACGTGCCTGAGCCGCCGCAGCTGCGTTTGCATAAATGGTTCCGGCACGGATGGCAAAAGAAAAAACAAAGACCACGGTGTGGGATGACAAAAATTCAATTTGGATTTTATGTAGCCGCTACTTGGCCGGACCAAACATGCACGGAGTCCGAGAGCCTCCATCGGATTCATAAACATGGCCAAAGCTGAGTTTTAGCCCAGGGCTCCGAAACTCAGTTACTTCTACAAGTTATGACGGGCGCATTTTTTCTGTGAAAGAGGCCATTTCTAGCATTAAGTAAGCGTTTTTCTGGCCATTCCAGGACTCCAGGAGGTAGAGAAAAAAATGACCAAGACAAATTTAAAATACCAGAGCCATATAGATGGATATAAATGCCAACATATGCAGGCTGCAGGCAGCAGGCTTCACAGACCCATATCCTACTGCTACTGCTCAACCCTCGATCCCAGGACATCCAGCAAACACAGGAAGCGCAACGGACACTGGTAGGATAACGTTTGCAGGAAGCAAAAGCCAGAATATGATAAGCGCTTGACAAAAAGAGCAGAGGAGCAGACGAAGCAGGAAGTCGGTGCCACAGGATCGCAGGCAAATGGGCCAGATGGGCAGGATGTGGGGGATAGGCTGGGTGGGTGGGCATGCGATTGTGAATGTGCGAGAAAGACATAAAGTCGAGTTTCGGGCAAAAGTATTTTTATGACCTCTGCTTGTTAGGCTTTATTGGTGCGCAAAAGCAATTAAAGAAGACATAAGAGCCAAAACGGGTAACAAAAAACAGGCTGCGTAGGCAAAATTCGAGAATTGAGTGTACAGTGAAGCAAAAAATGATAGATGGCAACGGAAATGGTACCGGGAATTTTAGAAAATGGCAAAACAGAAAAAAGAGCCTGAAACTCCTATTCATACTTTAACTTCAAGCCGCAAATTCATGCTGTAACTTGGGCTACTGTTCCTATTCTTAAACTCATAAAGCCTTACATCTCATATTAAAATGTAAATTTACTTTAGGATGCGCATCAATATCGATTAAAAGCAATGCTCATGGTTTTTTTTATACATAATTTTATTCCCATTAGATATCAGCGATATCTCCGTTTTTTTGCTTTAATATTTAAGCAAAAAGCTTGGAGCAAAAACCGCTCTAAACTGTTGTTGCCAGAGAAAACAAAATAAAATCGATTATTAGCACCTACAAAGCCAACGCGGCTGTCAGATCCAGCTTGGCACCCACCTCCTCCACTGCCAAAGTTTGCGCTCATCCAGCACAAAAACGGCAACAGCAGCAAAAGTGTAGATGTGCGGAAAGCCAAAAGCGCCAGGCAGTCAGACAGACAGCCAGCCAGCTAAGCAGTCAGGCAGACAGACAAAGCAAACAAACAAAGCTCCCTGGAAACGCGTGCTGGCAAGGAGAGGGGGCGCGGCAACAGCGAATTTCGTTAGCCCAATTAAAGCAATTTTGCCAGCTCAACTATTGGCAACAGATTCAGGAGTGGGGAGTGGTGTGTGTTGGCTGGTGTAAGGAGGCCAAAGAGCCATGGGTAAAATTGCCAGACAAAAACATAAACCCTTCTGCCAACTGTTGGGGGTGCCACACATTCGGCATTTCATTAACAAGCATTTGAAGCAATCGGGCTCATTAGCTATGCCAATCTAGATGGTAAGTAACTGCGATGATGACCATGTCAATTTGGGGGATTAGTGACGCCATGGTAATGGTAAGCAGCTTAAGATCTTAGCCATGCCGCCCACACAAAGGTCTAATACTGTTTCGGAGCAAAAGGTATCCATCTTCCACGTATAAATCAAACTTTGGCTATACTTTAAATTACCTCTCTCTAGATTTATGTCCCTTTTATAACGAGTACGAAGTCTTATGCATGTTCAATTGCAGGATTTATTGTTTACACGCAATCAGCTGTGTAATGAAAAACACGTCATACAATCAGCGAAAAACGAAGGTGCTGGGAAAAGCCATAAATTTGTGCGGCAAGCATTTGCTGGCTCGTAATGATTTATGCGACTGCTTGGCAAAAGACAAATGGTTAAGTAATTGAATTACGAGACCGAACAAAAGATGACAACTTTGCTGAGTAAGCCCCAGCACTTATGCAAATTAGCTTTGCCTGGGCACAAGTTTCTTCTGATAAGGGGACCCGACCCAGTATAAAAACAACATTGATTGCAAAATCAATGTGCTCAGCAAGGATGACTGGATGGGTCTGGATAGTGGCCAAAAGCCAGCTCAGCGGCATCAATGCAATCCTGCTAACGACAATGACACCATCCACGGGTCACTGCAGGAATCGAAAGTGCAAGCTCAGAGTTCGCCAACGGGCAGTCGGAAACGGAGGGCGAGCGAGTTGGAAAGTTGGAGAGGTGGGTAGATGGCGGAAACGGAAACGCGAAGATGACGGGAATGGAGTCATGAGCATTATTTGTGCAAAATTACCTTTAACGAGGTGACTAGCTGGCGGTCGGTCCTGTTGCATTACCATTACCGCAATAAACTTTTGCCCTTTCTACTCACGGCCAGCATCCACATCTTGGGCCGCATCGCAACGTCTTGGCCAAGTTGCCTGCAAAACTGCACTTGACTCGAATGCCAATTACATGGCGCTGAAGATGTCAGCGGCAGGCAGACTGGGAGACTTGCAGCCTGGCTGGTTGGTATCCTGGCAGGCGGTAGGATAGCTGGATGGCTGACTTGTAGCCCCGGTTGTCTGGATAGGACGATAAGGCGAGAGTGACACAGCAGTTGGTTGGAATGCTCGAAGGGAATTGCCACAAAGTGGATTAAATATGAATAAAAGATATTTGAGTAAATTGCATTACTCGTTTCTGGCGTGGTTAGGCTGTATTAACTCACTGCATTAACCCTCCAAAGCCAAAGCAAAAGCAAAAGCCAAAGCCATAGCCATAGCCAAATCCCAGACAGATTAAATTGTGTTGACATTTTTGATTCCCGCTCGGGCAGGCTGCAGCTTAATTGCAGTTATCTTCTCAAAAGCGAAAACTTAATATTTAATCTGTTCACATTCAGCTGCTAAAGTGACAAAAGTTTTAATTAAGAGAGCTTTTTATATCCGGCCATACGCTGAAAATATAAAATTTCAGATTCACTTTTAATTAAATTCTTTGTGTGACTAAAATGAACCAAAAAACCGAATAAAACAAAAAAAAACATGGCGGAATACTAAGAAAAATCCCATTTGGTCGAAAGCGTAACCACAAACCCACACATAAAAGGCTAAGTGCAATTGTATATGTGGGTGTGTATGTGTGATAGGGGAGGAGGAGGGGAAGTCGCTTGTAATTAAATTCCCTGGCCGCGATATTTGTTTCTACAGAGCTTTTCCATATGAGCCCCGACCCACGGCAAACACCGAATGTCCGAACTGCGAGCCACTTCCTTTCATGATGGTCAGTCAGTGCAACAGGATACGCCAGAGTAATTCGATTACGCTGTGGTCGAAAAGCCGGCGTTAGTGTGTTCGTACTCGCCATTCCGTGTTAGAATTTCAACAAAGCATTTGTGCAATCCGACAAAAGAAAGTATTTTCATATAGTAAGAGCTCATATTAGGGCTGCGACTTTGTTAATTCAATCAGAGGCTCCTCTGTGAAAATTATTCCTGGAAACAAACCATAAATCATTGCGGTTGACTTTGGTTGACCTTAATCAGCTGCCATAATGCATTTTCAATGTTTGCCTGGGTCCTTTCAAATCGAACTTGTCAATATTAATCAGCTAAGCTCATCGGTTATTGAACAAACGTCGGCAGCAATTAGATGGGATTAGAAGTTTGGGTACAAAAACCAAATTATTAATTCTGTCAGGTGGTGAGGCAACGCTTAAAGGCAACTGGTAATCCAAACCTTTAATCAGAAACTGCAGAAACTTTGTAGCAGCAATTGTTGTACCGAAATAAAACGAATAAAATATCATAGGCAATGCAAAAATAACAATAAAATAGAATCAACTTGCCCAACAACAGCAAACTCCAAATAAGTTGGCAACAGTTAAAGCACGATCCAGACATAGCACTTGCCATGGCTATATATTTCTGTGGCCACTATCGAGTGCCGCAGACATGAAATTTTCACAAAGTAGCAAACTTTATGCCGACACCGCCGCCGCAAATTTTTGCCAGTCACACATACAGACACACACTTACTCGGCTGACTCACACAGAGCCACAATCGAGTTTTATCCTGGCCGCCCATAAAAAAATATATGAAAAAAATCAGCAGTGAGGCAACACCAACTAACTGGAACTTTTTTCCCGGCTCTCCATTTTTTTTTATTTTGTATTGTTGCTGTGCATGTATTTCTATATTTATGGAACTTTTTCAATTTGGAACTAAAGTTTGCTTTTTTCGGGTAAATTTTTATTCATAACAAAGCACAGCGTGACCGTTGTGAAGAACCAACAAATTTAATGGCAAAGCAAACGCGTTGAGGCCATTGCAAAAATGTTTTTGCCCGGCCGCAATAAATTTGGGCCGTGATATATTTTCGTTATTAAAAACTAATTTACATCGCGTAAACGCTCGGAAATTTCAGATTTATGATCGCTCATAAAAAACTAAATGCCCCGAAAAATGGGTTGCATTTTTCACAGACACAACAAACAAAGCCCTTGGGAGATATTTTGTGATCGCTTTGGTAGTGTCAAGTCCACGAAACCTGATTGATTTTGAGGCCCACACTGCGTATGCGTAATTTAATAATTGTTCGCCGAAACATCAGACAAAGTTGTGACAGGAAGAAAATTAAAAAAGTATTTTAAATTAATCAACTGTCGAGGCAGGCACTGGGTGAAATAGTTGGCCTCCATTTCCGTTTTCTGATTGTCGCTATGGGTGGTGGGCGTCGGGCGGACTTTACGAAAATGAAAATTTATGGGTGAACTCATTATGCTGCAATCACATTACACGCTCCTCTGATGTCCTGTCTGCTGACAAACAGAAGGTCCGTCATAATAGTTACGGAAGCATTTTTAAGCCGGCCACTTTTCATAATGGTCTGTGCATTTAAATGCTCTTAAAACAATCCAGCATGGCCAGCTCTGACCGACTCTGTCAACTGAACTTAATGCAATGGAAACAAGCTGCTTAATTGATGAAAATTAAAACGAATTTCGAATCATCGATTCACCATACACGATGGCATTTGCTCTACCAATGCATAAAGCTGGATAAATAACAATAAAAGCCGAAAAGCTTGTAATAGGTAATTCATAGGTAGCTTTCGACCACCCAGGCTGCCACATATTTTAATCCCCTCTATGATTTTCAATAGGAAGAATCCGAAAATATCTATTAATCCGTAAAACACTTGTACCCATTTGACTGCCTCTTTTACTTCCACTCTCATGTGCTTGTAATCCTGTTTATGGCAGCTGGCAGGACAACGCATTGCACTGATTTTGAGGGCCATAATTAGCCGTGCTTGTGTGCGTTGAGCGTTCGTCAAGTGCTTATCGAATGTCCAGTTCCCATAATCATTGTGTGAGTGTGTGAATTGGAGGCATTGTGGGAGTGGCACTACTTTGTGGCAATTACTGAACCATTTATACCTCTGTCATTGCCCGTTCAAGCATTATGACCAGGAACACTGTAATACACATGTTTACTACGATGCCTCAATTAATCTGATTTATCGATTCACTTCAAATTAATGCAATTATTAGATAATTAGATTCTATTTTAACATATTAGAATGGTGCTTTGTCATAATAACATTGATTTACTACGCATATTTTTCAGAATGTGAAGTAACTGTTTAAAGAGTTTCTAACCAAGTTCCTCTATAATCCTTTTAAGGTAGAAACTTAAATCTCCAGCTTCCTTTTTCCAGCCCAGTACAAAGGCAGCAAGGCGAGAGCATTACATTAAAAGCAGTTTTCCATTGTGAAAATCCTTGTTTAAATGCCAAATGCAAGAGTGTGGGTATTTTGTGTTCACTTTGAGATTCTCCAGCGGGTGTGGGGGTGCGTGTGAAGATGAAAGGCGAACCTGCTTGAATTTCTGCTCCTTCGCATTTGTATGTTAATGTTAATGGGCATACGAATCTGAATGCGAAATGCTTTGCGTGTAATAAAATCTCATCCTTTTTGGAGTATTAAAATTACAGATTTGAACCTTTTTAGACGCATTGTTTAGACAGCTCCCGGCTCCTTGGGTCTCCTTTCGCTTGGTTAGGTCCTTAATTTGATACGCAGCTCCTTTGATACGCCACGGAGGCAATTGCATACAGGGTCTTCATTAGATCCGACTGAATAACTGAGAGCATGCAAAACGCCTGCCTATCCACTGCCTCTATTTTACATTATTTATTTTCAATTTCGACAGAGAGACAACCGTACAAACAACCGACGATTGCTAAAAGCCAGAAACAACGCCGCCTGGTTTCTGGCTTGACACGCACACGTTGCGTATGCGTAATGGCTGGGGCTGCGTGCATTTGAAATGCAAAATAGTTTTGTATGCCGCAAAAATGGCTGCCAGTCGGCGGCTGGTGGCTGTTGGCTCATTTGCATGCATGATGTTCGCGCCTTGATGAGGCCTGCAGGCCAAAGCCAGCCAAAACTGGAGTTGGGGCATGTGGCATAAGGCATTCGGCCTCAGCACGCGGACCAGCTGCCTCCTGTCATCTGAGGGGCATTTGACGATAAAAGCATTTTGGGCGAATTTAAATAATTAATAGCCAGGTGAAATTTTGCGTTCAAATTTGGCATTAAAGTTTAAAGGGAACGTCAGAGAATCAGTGAACAGGAAGCGGAAATTCACAAGTTGCGGTTAATTTGAATGAGTGGACCAGGCACTCGCTATCCAAAAATTTTGGGTTTCCTCAGCATAAGCTCTTTTTCAGGGCTTGTTTGCTATTAAGCTCGTAACATTTTTACAAATGTTTTAATAATTACCGCACTTAAATTTAAACACTTTTCGTCCCCTGGAGTTTCGCACTTCCATCTGGTTCCCAGTCAGCCAGCCACCCAGCCAGTCAACGAGGCAGCCCGCCCAAGAGCAAATTGTACAAAGTAGCATTTTGGGGTTAACTTCAAGTTAACAGCATTAACAACAACAATAGCCAGGAAAAGCAAATACAACAAATACCAAACAAGTAAAAGCAGAAGTAGAAGCAGCAACAAGAGCGAAAGCAAAAGGGCTTTAAAAGTTTCTTAATGTGCAAAACTTTGTTGGGCTTTGCACTAAAAGGAAACAAAAACAGGAAATAATAAGAAAAAATTTAAGCAAGAACGAGGGATAACAAAAACGACACCAACAATGCGTAAGCAATAATTGCAATTTTATTTTATTTTCTTTTAAAATAGATACCATTAGGGGTGTGAAAACTTTAAAAACAAAGATGTCCCATTTCGAAGTTCGTCTGAAAACGGAGTTCTGACAAAAAGCTGCGTTTGTCATGCGTTAGCCTGTGAGCCATATTTTCTGCCAGACGCCAAATAAAAATCCCCAAACTTATGTTGCCGACCGGCAGACGCTGACATGGCCTGATCCCGGTCCGGATTCTGGATTCTGGATCCTGGATCTCAGTTCCCATCGAAGTCAGCCCCCGGCGTTGAAACATTTCTTCCATGGCCCTGGGAATTAACAGCCCAACGAGCGCTCCTTTTCCTTATTTTTGGCCCGTTGAATGCCCAGACATGTGCAGCTTGTATGCAAACGATGCTTTGGAGACACAGCGACGTTGATAAGTTTGCATATAAATTGTGACACATGCTACAAGCTGAGCACCGAGTCAGGACATATTTTAGAACTGACTCGATGGCAGTAGCGCGAGCAGGAGGACAAACATTATTTATGTCCGGGCGAAACTATTAGCTGAGATTTTGATTAAATTTCTAAATACCCGGGTCCGGGTTTTCTTCTTACCATATTAGAAAAGTTTATGGCAGCCAGTTGGGGAGTTGAGTTCATATTGGACCCGGACTACGTTGCGTATGAGTAATGCATGCCGAAACAAAAATGTCAAAGGTCTGAACTTTGCCACACCCTCCCAGGCCCAGACCGACAGCCGACAGAGACAAACAGCCAGCTCCCCCATGCCCTCCCTCCGGCTTTGGCAGTCCTGATGATGTGGCTGCTGCCCTAGCTTGCTCCTTTTTGTCCTGCCCCAGCTCTTGTCCCTGCTCCTGCTGCTGTGACATGCCCTAAAGTCCTCCCAAGTGTCTGCTATGTCGCATTGAATTTATTGGAATTTTCGTTTTGCTTTGAGCCAGCCGAGGACGTCGTTCGCCTGTCGTGGCTTGTTTTGGCCTGGTCTTTCCTTTTCGCTGTATGTAGCATCTCCACTAGACAGTCAGTGTAGATGAGGCTGCAAAATATTTCCGTCGTCTTCGCCCTCCGCTGCCCTCTGACCCCGACGACAAACAATTCCGTTAATGTTTCGGTGGCTTGTGGCTGACAGCGGCCAGCGAGCGGTCAGCTTGCCGTTCAATGGGAACCCCAAGTTCAGCCAACCTAAATATTATATGAGCTACAATTTCTATTTCGTTCAGAGGCTGGTCAGTGCGACTGTTGAGTAATTTTCAGGCCATAAGCTTCATGTTTTATTTATTCTTGGATTGTGTGCAACTCAATCGGTTGATTGGCAGTAAAAGCAAAACGAGGATGGCGGGATTTCTGTGTAAAATCCAAACCAAATAGCAGGGAATGAAAATGAAACTTTCGACTAGTTGCAATATTCAATTAAAAAAAGGTATATTCCTGTAGTATTCAATTTTCTATGCCATCTCCCTTCCCTAGTAATTACTACTTAACAAAAAAAGCAGTGCGAAAATATTTTGGCATTTGTTTTGAATAAACAGCCGATGGCGTTCCCAATTCAAATGGCCCAACTCCTCGCCATAAACTTTTTGTTTACGTTATTGTTTTAATGGCCAAATAAATAAATATCGATTATGCCCGGGCAGGTGAGAGCAAGTGTAAGCAACATTTCGGCTGCTTTCAACATAAAATGGCCCCTCTGGCACTGAGCTGTCAGTTAGCGTGTTTTAAAAGTTTGCCCGCCCAGGACTAGGGACGAACCCTATAGAACCGAACCGAACCAACTCCCCAGGCAATTGGCCCGTACCGGAGCTGATCCGAAACAGATTCTGGGCAGAATGAGGGCTAGGACTATGATAAGACTAATCCTGGCCGGATGGCTAATTGAAAAAGTTGCATTGCTGTTGTGCCGTGCGCAGCCAGTGGAAAACGAGAAATTTTTGTTGCAAAAAAAAATAGGGAAGAAATTGTTATTACTGCTATGGCCCTTGGTTTGCTGGACGCAATTGTGGTCAAGTTTTGTGAGGCATTTGCATAATAAGCCTTGTGTATGGAGCTGTGACTGTGACTTTGACTGTTCCTATTATGGTTATTGTTACTGCTACGGGCCGTAGTCACTCTCACTGTTGCCACTGCCCAGCGGGGCATGAAATTGTTGTCTGCCTCAGGTCGGGCTTAAAAATTAGAAAAGCGATAGGACGGAGATGGAGAAATGTGAGCCCGGTGGGGCTTAAACTCTAACTGAACCCGGGCCAAAGCGGAAAGCATAAATTTTCGTACGATATGAGAACAGCCAGCAAGCATCCGCACATAAATAAATCATAAATATTAAATGAAAATGAAAAATGTGCTGCAACAGGAGCTGGAGGAGCCAAAAGGAGTCGGGCATCGGAAGAAGTGTACAGAACCTGTCAGCGAGTGCCTGGTAAGGGAATAATGCAGGAGCCAACAATGCACCAACGATCGCATGATTAGCGGCAGTCCAGAGCCGTAACCTGAAGGGAGAGCCCATAGCAAGGGAAGAGGCAGAGCCTGAGCCACAACCAGAACCGGAACCAAAGCCAGAATCATCCTATTACTCGCCATAAGCAACTGCACAAAAAATGTTGATTTTTAAAAACTATACATAGTAATATATAATTCAGTTAAAATGAACTAAATTAATTTCTCTATGAGACGTTACATAACTACGATTTAAACGTATATTTCTTGAAGAAAATTTAAGAATATAACTTAGTCCTAGAATGAATCATCACTAACGTAATAACGTTGAATATTGATTATCCTTACATTATATAAAATAATGATCACAACACCTGAACTTGGAATTGAATATCCGTTTTTAGCTGTGCACTCCAAAGGCCTCACCAGGCCTGGCGCAACGCACGGTATTCTCACAATGCAGAAAATTACTAAATTCGATATGCAATTTATAAAGTCGGAGCCTGGGCAGTCGGCAAACCCCCACCCAGCTCCGCACCACCTTCCACACTCCAGGGCGCCTGGTCTTTGCTTCTCCGGTCGCCGACTGTGTCTGGCTTTTTTGGCAGCGTTGCTGAAAACGATTTGGTAAGTACTGTTTGTTGATACCCAGCCAAGGCTTAAGTGTACCCAGGAGCCAGGACCAACAAAATCCTGGTAGAAATACTTTGCTTTAATGCGCTTTTCCCAAGAATCGAGAGTGACTATTGAGAGTTTAGAAACTACAGCTCCATAGCGGAAGTAGCAGGAGGAGGAGACGGAGCAGAAGCTGGGAAATCCTGGTGTGTGCTGCCTGGCGGTGGCTTGTTATTTGAAGACGTTTTGCTAAAACTAAGGCAAAGAACTAAAAACTATATTTATTTTCAATTTTGTTTTTGGATTTTTGCTGCACTTATAAACTTATCTTTGCCAAGAAGACATTTCGAATTTGAGCTTCAGAGCTTGGTCTCTGATTGCGTATAATGCAAGCTGATTGCAAACCTTTGATGCAGGTTTATGAAGACCAAAAAGTACATATTATATACAAACGAATACGTTCCATATGGAACTATTCCCTCAAAACAATTTTATTAAAATACTCCAACAAACTGTTAGAACAAAAGACAGGTCCAAGATGATTTAAAAAGCGTTAACATATTTTCAGGCGCATATCTGGCGGAATAAGTGCGGAGGGTCAGAACCGCAACCGTACGCACCGGAGTGGAATAATCATTAATCATTCCTTAACATGGCCAGAACGGTAGCACGCCAGAAACTTTCCGCACCGGGTCGGGTCATAGTCATAAGGCATTAACTTGCCGGGCACTTTTACAAAACTCCCGTGTGGAACCGCGACGATGGCGAAGGAGATATTATCAAGTTGATTCCACTGGTGGGGGGCTTTGGGCAACCGCGACAAATTTGAAAAATGGCGCAAAGTTTTAATGCCTCGCCTACCGCCATGCCCCGCCCCCACATTCTCACACCCGCATCGCCTCCCTTGGCCCACACCTTGCATGACATACGAGCTGAAATAAATATTTTTTCCCCTGGCATGTTACAAATGTTTTGAGTCAGATGAAAAGTTTGCTTCATTGTGAGCAAATTTAAGAGCTCCTCGAATTGCCAAGCGCTCCGTTTCATTCCCTGAAAACTTTCCATCTCAACGAGCAGTTTGGAATTGTTATTTCAAATTTAAATAGCCTGGCCCGGTGTGGCACGGCTGGGTGTGTGCCATGCCTGCTGAATTACTCGACAATTTTATGACCCCATGCATAAAATCTGTATGACGCTGCAAGTAGCCCCCCACATCCAGCCTCTCCTCCAGGCCACGTCAGCTGTTTGCCGGCAGTTTGCTGCCAGTCTCCTCCGGAGAAATATGCTTTGGCGGCGGGATGGAGACGCCGGATGGAACAGGATGGTGCAGGATGGCGGGGCTAGGAGCCGAGTGGCAAGTGTCTGGCAAGTGTAAATCGGCTTTGTCGTCGCTTGTTGTGTGTACAATGTAAACACAAGCTGAAAAATACTGGTAACTGCCAAGTGAGAAAACCGGACTCTATTTGAAAGACTCTCCATTAAATTCTCAGCATCCCCAGAATTCTCTCCTGGTATAAGAGAATTACTGTGTCCCCACGCAGGCGCAGATATGGAAGGACTCAACTGAGAATTATTTGTTTATTGTAAGGGAATTGTTATTAAATTTGTTTGTGGTCGGACATGGCTATATTTTACAATCTGAATTGTAATGGTTTATTTTTTGTAAGTCAAATGGGGTATCTTATTTATTATTTATTGTTTAATGTATTCTTCCCTTAACTTAAATAATATTTCATATCCCCTATTTTTTCAATCAAACTAAACTTTTAGTTTCTATTATTGCATCAAAATATTTCTAAAGACAATCTGGTCATTTTCAGAATCTAAATTTCACATCTAAGAAGAAACAAAAACTCAAGGAAGAAAAGTTTTGGCCAAACATCAAATTCACGCCGATTTTTGTCATTAGAGCAACAGAAAACTTTTGAGAGCAACCTCTCGAGGTTGGTTTCCGTTTTTTGACTCCCTCTGCCACCGCATCGACCTTGCCATCCCAACTCACATGCACCATGACCCCATAGACCCACCACCCACCCACTTGCTATAAGCCAAACGCAGACCAACTGTCACTTGGGCAAGGGGCGCGTTTTTAATGGTCAAAAGTTTTATGTTTATTGTTTATGCGTTGAAGCAAAAATTTTCATGAACTTTTCATTGTTCCGGTTTGCTGGAAGAAAACTTTTAGCATACAATGCACTTTAATTTTGGGTGGCCCCCAGTAGGGAGTTGCGGCACCCCTCTGTCAGTCGGGCCTCGCGAATTTCGCCAAGGAACGGCAGTGGAAACAATAGGAAGGCAAATGTTGCAGCAAAAGTTTATTCGCCAAGAACTTGGCCAAATGACAGTGACGGGGATCATTAATGGCCAGAGGGCTGGAGACACAGAACCTTCAATGCCATTGACTGTCCGGGCGTTTTATTTGCGCGTAATATGCGCAAAGCAACTTTGTTTTATTGGCTGGCGAATGCAAATAAAAGATTGCAGCCCATCAGTTGTCGGTTGTGCCTTCCTAATGTACGGTTATCTTTAAGCAGACTCAAATTTAGTTTGAGCAAATCTCCTGGCCACTCCTTGGGTCAGTTAATTTTTTCAATTCAAATGCAAAACAATGAAATGTCCGAAGCAGTTCTTTCCAGGCACCTTTTTTTTCCCGACGTCATCTTGTTAACATTTATTTTCGCCTCTGTTCCTGGCTCGGCTTTAGAAACTGCCATTCCCTGGGCACCTTCCTTGCTGCCGCCTTACAATGTAAAAGTTGCTTCAACTTTTGTGTTCTGTTCTGTTCTGTTCTGTGCTCTATTCTGTTCAGCATTTTTTAGCTCTGGAAAAGTTTGGCCACTTAAAGCAGTTTGTTAGTCCGTTCCGAGCGTTAACTTGGCCATTCTGCGGAGCTTGCATTTCGGACTTTGGATAGCAGGAATGCACAGTTTACTTTCAAATTTTTCAATCATCGCATTATACAATGTGGCAACAAAGTTTGCAAAGAGACGTGCCACACACTTTGCATTTCATGTGACGCAGCTCAAATCCTAGAGATATACGGCTTTCTAAGCATATTTGAAACTAGCATATACTCTCACTAGTTGATGACATAATAAATTGCTCCAAATGTCGACAATCATACAGTCTGTGGGGAAATTAGGGTGAGTCGAGATGCAATCAAAATTATTGTTTAGAATTGCACATTTCAAGCCGAAAATTAACTTTAATTGTTTGTTACCCAATATAAAATGAAACCGTACTTGAACCTCTTATATTTAATTGTAGTTCTGGTCCCACATGTCGTATGCGTTATTTTTATGCCAGCATAAAACCTTATCATTCTGGACTGGTGGTTCACCCCAATAAAACTATATACATTCGCTAAATGCGAGCGAAAGCATTCATCCCACTCCAAATTTGTTTATTCGTTTGGGGATGTGAAATATTTTTTACTGTCCGTCGAAAGTGAAGCGTAAATATGCCCCAAAGAACTGCCATCGAAGCTGTTGTTTTCGTTGGTGTCAGACACAGTTGGTGCTAACGCCGCCCGCAGGCCGATCGGCAAGTGTGCAAACAGTAAGGAAAGTATTTCCAAATAAATAAAGTAAATATGTCGACAAAATGGTCGTGCTGCAACTGAAACATAAAACTGAAAACAAATCGAAATCCTTTGCACTGAAGGTGGCTCCTGCTTATTGAAGATTTTCAGGCATGCTAAGACCACTTGACAATTTGTGAAAAAGTAGCTGCATTCTAGTCTTGAAAGTGGATTCAGCCGACAGTGGGTTATATTTCATACTTCGTTGGCATTGGAAAAAGCTCATGAAGCATATTAAGAAATTATTTACCATTTAATTATTTGACGATTTTACCAAAGAAAGTTTATTAAAAAT
Source organism: Drosophila vallismaia (assembly GCA_035047325.1). NCBI lineage: Eukaryota > Metazoa > Arthropoda > Insecta > Diptera > Drosophilidae > Drosophila > Drosophila vallismaia. The sequence goes on from JAWNPU010000073.1 coordinate 12,396,358, forward strand.
ACTTTGCAGCTAAAAATGTAAAGATTGTGTTTTAGCTTTACATGTAGTGTTCACATCCCACTGTGCACCGTGGACACATGGGACCTACCGTGGAGCACAAAATTGTGACACAAAGTTATGACAATGATGAAATGAGAACGACGTCGACGCCGCTGTTGATGATGATGAGCCGCAGCAGCAGAGGCAGGAACTGAAGCAGCAGGAGCCACGATGAGGTAAAGTCCTGCCATGGACACGGACGCCATCTGGCACCGGTGGGAGAGTAAGACATTTTGCTCGTAGCCCCAACTCCCATTCGACTGCCCCGGAATTCCACTTTGCTCACGTCCTTTACGTTTTGTATTTTGCCTGCCGCAAGAATACAATTACATCTGATGTGCATGTGTATGATGAAATTTCACACATTTACATAAAAGAGATGTTGAGTATGTGGCCAAAAGCTAGAGCTAATATGACTAAAACAAATGCCCTTACTTAAACTTTTCCAAACAAAGTCACTAATAAAGTTTCATCATCCCAAAAAAAGATTGCAATTTTTTCCAAGTCCCATCAAGGACCTCCATTCCAAGTTCATCAGCAGCGTCATCAAAACTCAGATTACTGAGACATTTTCAGGGCAATGCCATGCCAGGCTAGAACGCTTCAACTTCGGCGATGACATTTACAGACTTTCACTAACTTGACTCACAGTCAACTTGGAATTTGCATGGCAAATACCCAAGAACGATGCCAAGTCGTTCAGTCACATGTGACATTGCATGCGACATTCCAAACGAACGGAAAAAATGACAAGGATCTAAAGGAGGAAAGCGAAAGCAACAAAACTTTACGAGTACCAAATACACTTAAAAAGTAATAAAATATTTTATTACTACACGCAAAACTACTGCACACCCGGAGAAGCCACGAAATGCTCCGGATATATGCAAACACATTACTAGAGTAGAAAATTTCAGCTATACGTGTATGTAGAAATCTCCATTCGTTTAAATAAACCCGACCTCTGCAAGAAATTAAATATTCATTAGCTACAAACACTCAAGCAGCACGCCCGTTCGATGTCACGGATTTTGATTAAGCATCTAATGCGCATCTATAATGCCCCATCAGGACATGAGCCACTAATCAATAATGCGCTCTTCTGCGGCTTTGCGTCACGAAGCTAATTCAGCCAGTAACCCGCAAGGCAAAAGCATCTTCAGCCCCTTTCCAAGCCCCAGACCTCAGGCTCCAGCCCCAGGACCCAAGCCCTCTGGCCTTCTCTGTTTGCTCTGTGCGTGTCATTTAGAGTGGCAATCGAGTAAAGGACTTACAGGATCCCCATTCGTCGCCGTCGTTGACGCAGTTCATCAATCAAATCACTGGCTGTTAGTCAAGCAGTCATGTGATTTGATTGATTCACGCTAAAAATCCCATCTCAAACAAACAGCGAGCCCCGCGTCCTCTCCTTCCAGGCACTAATAATGCGGCTCAAAATGAGAAGCAGACAACGTCGTCGTTGCATTGATGCCATTGATGGTGGAAAGCAATGGCGGAGGCAAGGGGTGGTGGCAACAATGTTGCAACCGCAGCAGCTGCCACTTGCCTTGATTTCGAAATGCATTTGCTTTCTTTGACGCGAACAGCAGAGGCTGTTTTTGCCTCGAAGCTGCCAAAGAGAAAGCAGAAATCGATAAGGCTGTCCTATGATGGAAAGGATTGTTTATAGAAGCCTCTAAGGCATCATTAAGTTATATTTTAGTTTTAATATTAAATGATATTTTCATCACAGTTTAATTGGGTTCATTGATTTGTTTACTCTCTTATTAAATCACTTTAACTATTCTTCCAGTATTAAGCGTTGTTTGGGGTAAAGATTCCTTCAACTAGGTAAATACAAATCCGTCTTTTCTCATCCCCGCAACCGAAACACTCTGCAAGCTTGGCGACAGCTACTTAAGATGGAAACGAGTACCTTGGACAAGGCATTCATTTGTCACTAGGTTGGGTATAAATAATTTACAAAAGACAATGTTCTGACTCGGGCCTTTGGGGCAAGGAGAACCCATTTAAGCAACTGCTCCCCGGCCGCCTGTTTAGGTATAAAATATTGTTACGTCAATGAAATTGCCCAATTTTATGTTCAATCAATAAATGGGGCAGGAGGAATGCTTCCCGTACGTGTTAGCTGCCTCAATTTATTTGGTATTCATGCAACATTAACATGGATTTTTATTAGTATCATGTTTTTGAAAAGGGTTGCGACCTGCCCAACTAATAAAACTCCCCGCCACTTGCTGCGAAATGTATATTTTTGCTCCGGAGTCCCAAACCATTCGCCTGGACGCGGAGTAGCAGAAACAGGGGGGCCGATACATTCCAGAGCGAAAGGCTTAGCGCGCTGGCCAGGGAAATTGTATTACCGTAGGCAGTATCGAGTTCAAATTCGAGCGCATATAAAATGGATCCAGACAGGTGATGGAAAATTTCCCGAGTTGGCTGCAGGGTTGCCCTCTGACAGCTAGGATACGTGACTCCAGCCTGCTGGCATTTGCCTTTTTGCCAGCTGCCTTAGCCGTGCGTGGCTGTGCAAACGAGAATCAATACTCGCTTTGATTGACACTTTGAATTTAAAGCGCTGAATTAGCCCGGATATTTTCGATAGCACTTTCACGCTTACTACTCTGTGTGGGTTGTAAATCTAAGCTGCTCTGGCAAGATTAGACTGCCATGTGATGCCTTTCCTTTGCCGCAGCCTTCCTATCTTAAATTATTGAGCAGGCTTGGTTTGATAAGAACTTAACTTTGGTTACACTTCAATTAAAGTTCTGGCATTCTAGTAAGCTTACAAATTTATTGATTCAAATTCATATATCATATATAATTTTTCGTCATCTTGTGTTCCCTCTGTAACTCCATCAAAGCCTCGCAGTAGGCAACGAAAAGTGTTTGCCAAATGGCAAAAAGACCAACAAGTGGCTGAACTTTCTCCATGAGCTTTCACTATGTCCCCCCACTTTCCCGCGCGCCCAGTCCACCATTTAGTAGCTTAGCAAAGACGGCGACCCTTGCCCAGCGCAGAATGTCTCACGTTTCAGCCACTTTTCGACCATAATTACAGCCAAGAGCAATTTGAAAAACACTTGATGCTGGCAATTAAAAAGTTGAAAAACATTTTTCTTCGACTCGAGGTCCGCCCGCCTCACTTAGCCACTGCTCGGGGCTGCAAGTGTAATTAATTAGTTTTCAATTTCACTCTGCTAAATATGCATAATTTATGTGCCGGTGAACGAAGAAAAGGGGAGATAGGGTTTGAAGGGAAAAGGATGCCAAAGCTGGAATGCTGAAGAAAAGGGCTATAGGGGTGGACGTCATGGTCATAATAAAATTTACTAGCCATTACTTGCTCTCTCCTTTCAAGTGGCAATTCTCCAACGATTTTTCCGCCGCCGTCGTTGCGTCTTCATCCTTTTTCCCGCTTCTTTGGGGCGATGGCAATTTGTGTGCACCAATTACTTTGTTTGTTTGCCGTTCGCCGTGCGACAATTGCAAAGGACAACTGCGACTTTTGCCACTGCCATGGCTCCCAGTCATGGTCCTGGTTTTGCTACTGTTTCCACTGCACTCCACTCTGCTGTGTTTCCTCTATTTCCGTTGCAAACATTTCCGTTTCGCATTGCAGCAAATTTATTGTTTCCTTGCGGGTTTTGCTCCTTCTCGTGTGCGTGTGTCCTTTTTGTACTTGTCTCTTTCAAGCACTTTGGGAAGGACTCTCTGGTGCGCTGCTTGAGTCTGATGGCCGGAGCACCTTCAAAACGGAATCCACCTCCAGACGAGGACACGGGCTCAATCAAACAGCAAAATGGCGGCAAAGCGGAAGTGCCGTCACTACATCCGGCCCGCTCCAGCCCCTCCTCACGCACCCCCTCCAGCCGCTGTTTCCTTCCGGCCGGAAATACGCATTTAGTTGCATGTGAAATTGTTACATTTTTCCAACAGGCAAATTTATATTTATTTCTACGCGTTTCTTATTTCGTTGTCGCCCAAGACTTGGCGATGAAAAATTGAAATGTCGGTTCTAATAAATCATTTCGGCAAATTCAGAGAACCTGTTTGTTTTGGTTGCCGTTCGCCGTCGCCAACTGTTTGTGCTTATTTCCGTTTCCGCTGGCCCTGGCCTGGGCCGACTGTGCCGCACGGATTTTTTCCACCCCACAGTCGAGGGGCTTTTCTTGGCGGCCTTACCTTCACCGGATATTTTCAGCGCCGTCATTGCAGCTGACATAATTAATTACCCGAGCGCGCGAGCTTTTCCCAGCGGCTGCGTGTGCCTCACCTGAGGCGGCGGCTCCTCTGGTAAACAGGAAGCGACTGCCCCGTCCCCGGCCTCCGATTGGATGGCGAAATTTGCCGACAGGTGGCAAAGGACGCGCAGGTGGGCGGTAGACTTTGACAAGGAAGCTGAGGTAGCAATTATAATTGGATCGCTTTAATTTTGTGAAATTATGCAGGGCAAGTTGACTAGCTATTGTGTTGTCTGATGGAGACAAAGTTTATAGTCCAAAAGGCCAGACAAATCTCCTAGTCCGCATTGGAATTGAAAAAGACAATTTTCCTTTTTCCTGCACTCAAAATTCTTAAGCTTGAAATAGAAGAAAAGAATTTGCATGCTTTGGCTTTTGTATTAAATTAGCATGCATGAATTATCGCACAGAATACTGTCTTTCTTAATGCCAGCACAGGTGACCCCAAATGGCATATTAAATGAATTCATTTTTCCGGATGACAGCCAAATCATGCAGCTTACCAGTTAACAATCTTCCCACTGAGCCTTTTACCTCATACCAATATCAATTTAGCAAACATTTATCTTTCATGGGCCTTTGCTCTGCGCATTAAATCTTAATCGAGATGCACAAGACTGATGGCAATTTTATCGTACAATTTCTGCTGGTATTTTGCCGAAGACCAAAAGCAAAAGCACAAGCAACAGGACTTTTCAATTAGGAGGCGCCTACAAAGCTGAATCGCCCATTATCGCAGTGCAATTCAATTAGATGCCGCTGGATGGGCATAAACCCGAAACATGGCAGGTGTGGGCGGAGGACCCTTTATCGGCGCCTGGGTTCGTGTACTGTAAGGTCTCCCAGTGCAGATTGCCTGGGTGGAGGCATCTTTCCAGCGCATTTGACAGCATGAAATTGAGTGAGCTGCAGTTCCTAGACACACCATGGCTGCTCCGTTCCATCTCATTTCGGGCCCCCAATCGATGGTACGTCCGATCTAAAGCCCACGATTTGTGTGCCGGAATATAAACTGTAGGAGTTCAAGTTACAGTTCGAGTGCCAGGACAAGTGCGAGGACGAGTACGGGTTACCCCATCGCCTTGCACTCGCATGAGTTATCATTTCAGGCACATTGATTTATGCAGTCGCCGGGAAAGCAACCTGCATGGCTGCTGCTGAGATAAGAATTAATTGGCAAGTGCACTGTGCAAATAAATTGCATTGTCGGCGGGAAGAGGGCACGCAGTACACAGTGCACCGGGCCCAATGGTGGTGCACTGGGAACTGCTGGTGTGGAGCTGGTGCAGTGGTTCTGTGGTGGCGTAGGCAAACACACATAAAGCTGGTCCCAGGACTGCTGCTTTTAATGCAAATGTGACAAATGTTTTACGGCTGGCTGCGTTTGCATTGACTCTGGGCAAACACCTGTAAATGGATTGAAGCCACAGCCTTTCATTCAGGTGCGGAGGTTACTTATGATGGAACACAAGTTTTTATATACACTTCTATTAAAAAATCGTAATTATTGAAATGCAAGTCATTACAAAAATAGTTATTTTACATGGTAAGATTAGAATATGATTCAGATTCTTCAAAATCAAAAATTTTTGCCTTAAATAAAGTCCATTTTTCATTTTCCAATTGTAAATAATTTATGACTGACCCTGCCTTTTGCTCCTGACCCCAAGCCATCCCTTATTAGCTGATGTGAAACTGAAAAGGACTCCCCCATAGTCCAAACTACTTGCATTCCACACAGGCTGTAACCTTGGTGCCGCACTCGCTGCCCGATGCACGTTGTACTTTGTATGCTGGCTGCATTCCGCCATGTATTTTTGTCCATATTTGGGATTTGCATTGCCACATTAACCCTGCTCTGGAGCGAGGCTGTATTTGTGTTTGTACCCGTTCGAATTTGCAGCAGAAGGAGGGACATAAATTGAAGGGCAGCTGAACAACATTTGCAGTCGATCAATATTATTGCGCCTGCGGTGGGGCAATCAACGAAATGGAGAGTCCCTTAACTATGCAGCGCATAGATGGAGGGGGTCGGGCTGGGCTTGGAGCGTCATGTGTCCCCTGTGGATCGCAGGCGGCACAAAAGTTGCTGTCTATTGGCTCAAACGATGTGTTTCCGCCTCTCAGGGATGCTGGCGGTTTATTGATTTCCCAACTGATTGCTCTTCCCCCCGTTATTAATATTTATTGCTGGCTTATGAAGCTCCGTCTTTCACAAAAGACTGCAATTAAAGCTATTGACCCCATACAGACATTAAGAAAGGAAATTCCTTAGAACCTTGTCAGCCCTAATATTATTAGATGCTTTTCACTTGCCAATCGGTTAATTAGTTTTGTACTGATGGCAATCGCTGTTTGCGTCAGCAGGATGCGAATGCCGGATACTGCGGGTCTCCCCGATTCCTGGTCCCTGGTCCCTGGTCTATGGTCCCTGGTACGCAATAAATTAGAAGACGCTTCCATTGATTTCTGCTGAGAGCAGCAAGTAAACATTTAATTAAATTGAAGCTCGCCCGTATTTTACTCGCCCAAACACGCCTTTTCATTTCCTCCCCCATCTGCAAAAGCCAAACACTTTTATTTCAGTGGCAATTAAAATTACGTATACGTAATGCCGCCGGCCATCGTCCCAAAGGGCATTTGATTAATGACCAGGCACAAAGCTAAGCAAGCCAGGATGAAAAAAAAAGAAAGCAATATGCAAATTGGAGATTTATTAAAGCAAGGAATGTAGCCGGGGTCGTGATCCCCTCCTAGAGTTACCAGTTGACAGTAATTTCCTGCATCTGGACGCGTTCAAAGAAAAATGCAATTTCCGACAGAGCGCGCTGCTCTTCTTTTTTATGCGACGCCCAGGTGCATGTGTCATCATTCTTATGCCGTATACCTGAGCTATGTTTTATGGCGGCAAGAACAAAGGCTTATAACTGTAAACGTGTCTAAAAGCCGGACGGAGCCAGGCCTGCACGGAGGTTGCGTCCCAGATAGGGGCTAGAAGGAGGAGCTGTGGCAGCAGATGCTGCACCACTGTAAAAAAATAGCCCCACAGAGGGGAATGACAAAGTAAAAGGGCACATCAAAGCCGTCTACAACGTCGTCGGGTAGGGTCACCCAGCTGACCGTTAACAGCGAGGGTACACAGGATAAAGGACGGCAGTGGAGGTATCAGGGTGAAATACCGGTATAAAAGAGAGAGTAATGGAAAAGGATAATGCGTGGCTTTGGCTTGAGTATGGGAACTAAAAGGATTTGCTCCATGTGCTGCCTTCTCCAGCACATCATTTAATATGCTCAAATGAGCAAGGCTGTCAATGAACAGCATTTCCAGAAGATGGAGCATTATTTGCATTTAAGTAATCCCCTAAACCAAACTCATCTGAAAAGTAATGCAATCTGAGATAAAGTGCTTTTAAGAGCTTTAATATTTCTCTTTTAACCACTGAAAAAAATCCAGATAAAAACAATAACTTATTTTTATCAGATATCAAGTTTTTGTTTCGTTATCTATATTTTTAACAGATAGAATCAGACCAAAAACATCCACAAAGGGAGTAAGTAGAAACGTTTTCTTTATTTAGAAATGGGACTGGTGAGTCGGAGATGGTCTAGGTGTTTACCCAATAAATTAAATAAGATTCGAGTCAGGGGTAGGCAGAGTACCCAGTAATGGTGATTATTGAAACATGTATTGAAGGTTTGGGTACATGTTCCGGTGGTTCAGATGCTTCAATAATACGCTTCGCATTGCATCTGGCGACGCCACAGCAACCAGTCTGCACAGCCGGTCATCTCCGCCGTGGTCACGAATCCTTTGCCGGGGGCACAGGTAAGTAGGAGAGGTGTGGCGGTCACTGAAGGGCACATGTAAAACTGATTGGGATCCGGAGAGCTCCAGGGCGATGGCGGCTGCTGGTTGCTGCTGTCACAGCCAGCTGACAGCTGGGCGGCCACCTGCTCTTCTGCGGGCCGACAGGCTGGCCAGTGGGCAAAGGGCAGACAGCCGAGGTGGCCCAGACCGTTGAAAAATCCACGGCCCGCCAGACACTGTAGCTGCAGCGGTTGGCCGCCATCGGAGCACACGTAGAATATGTTGGGATCCGGATCTCCCCACATGTTCGTGGCGTGTCTGCATGTTGCATTCGTGGTCGTGTGGAGCTCGGTCAGAACGGCAGATGACTCTCCTTGTATCACCATCCCCACCAGGATCAGCGTCCACCAGAGCGAAATATTCCATTTATTTTTCATAAATAATTTCATCACGAACGGCTGCCGGGCCATTTATTATGACACACAAAAGTTCGCTCGTCCACAGACCACTGTCTACTGTCCACTTTCCGCTTTCCAATTTTCCTTATTTCAATTTGGTATTATAGCTTGTTATTTTTGATATGGCTATGTTGCACTGTTTTCATCATTTCACCATAAGCTGAGCTCGTTAATAAATTTATCTGGTCTGGTCCTCTGCGAACTGAAACCAAACTAGCGAACTGAAAAACTCGACTCGACTGATTGATGTTGTCGCCATTGTCTTTCGTTTTTATACTCATTGGGATACTCGTGCTTATTGCATGACTTTCCATGTTCCTGCAGCGTTATCGGTGCTATTTTTACAGTCATTTTTCATTGGGTTTGGGCCATTTTTATTTTGGCATAAAGTGACGTCGTCGCTCTTTGGTCTGTGACAGAAACCCAACGATTAGATAAGACAGTACAGTTTAAACTTTGAAGTTTTGTGCTACGATTCATATCATCAATCCAGTTACCAAATTATTGGCATAGCCAAAGATCTCAATCGCCAGTTGCTAAAAAAATAATAAGTATTCCGGGCCTCATCGTCCGATAGCACAACCTCTAGTACGAGTAGATTGTAAGAAATTCCCAAACCGCACCTAACCAAAATTGAAATGATTCACAGGCATGAAAATCACGGCAGAGTATATTTTGGACTACCGCCCAACAAAAACACATTCGTTCGGTCCTTATCTAAGCGATAGCACAGACATTAATTGCCTTTCAAATGAAGTCAAATTGGAAATTATTGCTGCAGAAATCAGACGAAAATTTAATTACGCTCTGCTACCCCTGCCCCTGCGATAAGATAGGTTCGGTGTTCGTGGTTCAGATGCAGGCCCAGCTGCTGTCAAAACTTCTAATTGATTTGGCTTTAAGCTGGGTTATGGGCCTCAGCTGCTCCTCCTGAAAAAGAAGTCACTTTGCGGCCCATAACCTGAAAAAGTTCGACCGCCGTCTCACGGTTTTGCTGTTGAGTCACGTTGTCAATTCAACTTCCTTGGTATATCCACTCTCTATACTTTTTTCACTCTATTTACGCGAGTGCCAAGTTTAAATAGGCAAACTTCGAAGAGCTCTGGAAAAGTTGACAATATAATCGACATAAATTCCAATAGGCTTCCCATCGGCATCGCTGTTTGGCAGGGAATTCAATTAAAACTTTCCGAGGGAAATACGCAGACGTGCACACCTGCTGACTTTCAGACTGAAATATTTGGCACCCAACAAAAAAGTCAATTCAACACAAAAATGATTTAAAAAAAACAGATTCTCGTCAGTTCCTGGAAGGTTCTCATCACTTAACCACTTGAGACGTGGTATCTCTCAAAAGCAGGGGCAGGATAGGAAATTAAGCTATGAATTGGCCATTATCTGCATACCACAAAAAAACTGATAAGCTCGGAGTAACGCCAGAGGCCAAAACAGGCCTCGAATTACGTTCATCATTGCCGATGTCAACAAGTCGAATGCGTATTGATATGGTAGACCTCTCGAAAGTCACGATAAGTTTCTAGATCGGATAGAATGCTTTAAAAGCCATAACGCTGGCCCAAAAATCATTTAGTCAGTGTTCAATATTTCCCCAGAAAAGAACTTCAGAAAGGATCTACAATGCAAAAAGGTAAACTGTCGGAGTAAATTAATTTTTTTTAGGTTTTCCATTTGGATTATTAGGAATACGATTTAAAAGGATTCACATGATCAATCTGAGTAATACAAGTTTTATTAACTTGATACATTAATTATGTTTAATTGATATTGAAACCGTTGGCTGGATTCTTTAAAATGGATATTCGAAAAAATCAAATTTTTCATTAAAAAACGTTTAGTTTTCGTATTTGTAATTAGTTTTTATAAACCGTTTTAGCTTACCTGGTTTTCGTGGCCCTGCTGGCCTTGGCCTATGTGGCTTCCCAGGCAATAACCGACCCCAACGCCATTTGCCAGTCAGAAGACGAGTTGTGGGGTGGCGATGACATTCGAAAATATTACTTCTGCTTTAATGGTGCCGTGATTACCAGTTCGTGCGACGATGGCTACTATTTTGTGAACAACGCCACCGTCTCAGGATGTCTTCCAGCGGATTTGGTGACTCCCTCCTGCGTGAACGCGGATGCCCCGGAGCCGGACTGCACAGGAAGCAACGCGTATTATCCACAGATAGCTGAGAATCCCGGCCAGTACTATCTTTGCACCAACGAGGGTGCCAAGCTGATGTCCTGCTTGGAAGACGGCGCGTTTGTAAGCCAAAATGGATACCTAGGCTGCGTAAACTGGACCGAGTGGCGAGAGTTGCGCAACTGCACCCAGGCATCCTAAAGTCGTGTGACGGGCAGAGCAGAGCATTTTAATTAAAGTTCTTCCAGAGCCGACTTATCGCGATTGAAAGCGGCGGAATTGAAATGTTATTAACTTCAAATTGATTGGAAATTAATTGATATATGAGCGGCGGTCAAGTATGCTGATATGATAAGGTTTGACACTTATTAAAAACACACTACCGTTTGTATTTGTGGAAGCAGGCAACTACCAAAAACATCGATTGGCCATAAATCTAGTTTCTTTCCGTGCTGGGAAGATGAAATTTCAAGAAAATTCCAATCCCGATACATTGCACTTCGTCTTGGGTGGGTGCGTGTATGAGATTGGGATTGCGCAGCCCGCAAAACAATTGTCGCCGCAAACTTTTGCGCAAAACAAATAACAACTTGGGGGACAAATTACAGGACAGCCAAAGGAGCAGGGACCAACTGCAGGACATGCTCCTGGTTTGCTCAACACATGTTCGACTGCCATCGCAATCGAGTCCACTGCAGGTCCTTCGTGCTTCGTGCTCGGTCCGTGGTCCTTGGTCTTGGGCAACTGTATCGCAGTGCTTGCGTGTGTGTCAACGACTGCTTGCATCAAGTTCTCGCCGGACTAAAAATGAGTTTAAAGTTCGATGCTGAACCGCATTAATCTTGTTTCTGGGTGGAGTGAAACATGAAACCAAAAGTTGCCAATGATTGCAACAGCAGCCGGGTCAAAAAAGTAACCCAAAGGGGAGTTTTAATGGGGAATCCTATTGCATGGGATCCTGATATCAGAAGAGCAATGAACTTTATAGAGAGTATACTTAACTAGGGTAAAGTTAATTTCAAAACAAGTCACTAGGCTTATCATTGTATAAGCTCAGCAACATACTAGCAGATCTCCTAAGGGAGTGATCCATTAACTAGGTTTTTTTTGTGATACCTGCAGATCCACTTTACTGCAAAGCCCTCTTACTTTTTGATCATTTTCTGCGATTGCTGGGCTACTACACATCCGACTAGGTAATAAATGTCTGAGTGGGCAGGCAGCGAGGGCAAAGTGTCAGTGACACGAAACTGCAGTCCCGCCACATCTCCCGGAAACCTGCACGCTCTGCCTTGTACCACCACGCTCACCCCAAATGAGTTAGTCAGGAAATTGCATTATTTGTCTTTGGCCATTGCGGGCAAAAACCGTACAATGCCGGCGAGTAGATATGTGTTTGAGTGTGTGCCATGTTGCACCATCCCATGGGGCACTAACTAGTGTGACGGCCATCCTGTATCCCTACTGTCCGCTCCTCCCTGTACCCGCTATACCATCACTTGGGTTGCTCGTTTTGCTGCCTCGGCAGCCACTTTAAAACGGCGTGGCTATCTCCGGGCCTGGCCCGTCACACATGCGAGTTTTCAAATGCTCCAAAGTCACAGCAATCTTTCTGCTCCATTTCCACCCACTCCTGCAGCTGTTGCTGCCACTGAATCCAGCATCCTGCTGCTCCTACTTTTGGCGTTGTTGTTGCATTTTAATTGCATGGATGCCTGTGCCGTTCGGGCCATTAATCCTGCACAAGTTTTGTGCAAAAATTGCGAAAAGGGATTTTTAAAGTCACAACTGTCGTATGTTATCAGCACACCCGGGGAGAGTCACTTTCAGAGAAGAGTGGCCAAAAGAGTTTAGGGCTTGGTTGCAGTTTTTCAGCTGAGAATTTGCTGTACAGTCAAAAAAAGGTTTCGAAGACCTACATTTTTTATACTGAAGAAAAAAAGGAGTCAGGAAATGAAGAGACCCTTAGTTTTTCCTTTTTCTCAGGCTATATTTTTTGTTTCACATTTGAGATAAAGTGGAGAAGAAAACAATTATATTTTAATGCTCACCTTTCCCAACAGTGTGCAGTTAAGAGACCAACTGGCCAGACCGACTGCAGCAGAGGTGCTTGCCTTTAATTGAGTTTACAATTTGTTTGCGGTCTCCGCTTGGCTCTTCAAGTTCCGCCAGTGACTTCAAGGGTCTGGAGCTGCAATTGTTGGCAACGCTTTTAATCTCTGACCCATTCTTGACGTGTTGTTACTTTAATTAACTTTTAGAACATTGGCAGCATAATTTATGTCGTACGGCAACAGGGCGTATACGCATTGCGCTAACAGTTTTATATTCAACTTTTTTCATATTTTCTTTTGCTTCCTTTTGGTTCCCATTGTGCAAGGCATTTCCCTTCCGAACGGGCATAATTGGCATTTTTAGACCTCGCCGGCCTCCTCTGCAATCTGAAATCGAGTGGTGACAGTCAGTACCCTGGCGTACCCCCACACCCGGGCGATGTGGCTTCCGTTGAATGATTTTTCAGTGCGCGCATTTTCGCGCTTGAATTGTTTGCGATTCGGCGGGGAAGTGGGGTGCGGGAACAAAAGTTGGCTTAAACTTTTCCACTTCAATGGCAGCGGAAGGTTTTATGCGCCTCACTTCCATTGGCCCCTCGTTGGGCTCCGATCCCGGGGACCGACTTGTGCCACATTGTGTTGCAGCGGCGCATGAAAGTATGCAGCATAAAATTTGTGCTCTGCAACAAATAAATATTTGACCCCAGCACCCCGCTGCGTGCAAAGCTTCTTGCAACTGCCACAGTACCCCCTCAAAGCTTGGCACTTGCAGTTCACGGCTTCGTTGAATTTATATTTGCACTTAACAACCGAGCAGCAACCAGAACATGAAGAGGATGAGAAACAGAAACAGGAGCAACGACAACGCGACAACAGCAGCAACAATACAACCACAGCCCACCACGGCACCACTTTCGAGAGGGAAAAGTTTGTTTGGCTTATTTTTTGGTTACAAATCAAATCCAAAATCGCATTAAAATTGCATGCAGCGGAAAAATTGTGCAGCCAACCCGTAGAAGGGATGTGAAAGGCGCCCAAATAACCGCGTAACCAGAAGCCTTGCCACAATAAGGACTTCGTGTGCAGGAGCCAGGATAAGGGGGAATGATGGTCGGTTAAGGGTGCCAAAGAAATGGGTGGATCAGGGTGGTACTGGTGGGGCTGAAGTGGTTTGACTGCTGTTGCCTAGCCCTTGTTGTGCGAGACATTTGCTGCGGTGCTTTATTGTTGCTGTTGGAATTGCAATTGAATTTTCGCGAGACGAAATCACTTCAACGCCTTCGATTTCAATTTCCGCCACATTTCAAATTTGTATTCTGTTATTGCTTTTGGCCTGATTCCCATTCGTAATCGTTCTTGTTTTTCCGCGGTTTTTCTTGTTGATTTGGGAATAGCGTCATACATCGAAGGTACAGAAATTGTATTTTCTTTAGCTTGCGAAATAGTTGCCGGGATATTCATCTATAAACTCTTTACAATATTTGTGCAACTATAATTTAAAAGCACTTAAATAAAAAAGACCACATGACATAAGTTTGCAAATACCTTTAGGTATCTGACACAGTATGAATCTTTTGGTTTTAAAAAAGCTTTTCAGATAAAGACAAACAAATGAAGTAAAGACCCATTTGCAAGCTTCCGTTTTCTTTTTTGTTGCTACCATTTGGTTTTCAATTTCTAATTACTCTTTTCTTGGTTTTATTTTATGTTTTTTTCCTCCGACTGGCAATGATACATCATTTCTTTTTTGCTCCAATTTCTCTCGTGATTCGATGGCTTTGCGATTGGACACGCACATGAAGAGCTCCCACTTTCCTCTGGGGCTTTTATTTTTCCTTTTGCTTTTGGCCCTGTCGCATCTGGCCACATGAGAAAGGTTCTTGAGTTAAGAAGGGAACCAGTTACTACATCGCCCTGAAAGCCACAAATTAAACAAGCCCACAGTTCGGCGTAGGGCTCTTAGGCATTTTCCATTTTGTTTCTATGTCCTGCAGATAAAAGTATTCTTAGAGATCAGACATAGTTGACATTAGTTGGAAGATATTCAAACTATTGTTTACAACTGAAACTAATCAAAAGTGTGAATAATAGCATTTAGGAATATTTAAGATATGCTCTAATGGTTTTAATTAAATGCCAGGTATCGTTTAGTCGAGGTTACCCCATTGGGACTATTTTGCCGGTGCTGTTGTGGCTGAAGGTCCTATTCCTGCTTCTATTCCTGTTGTTTGCTGTCACTCGAGGACGACGCTGTCTGGATGGCTGGCTGGCTGGCTGGCTGACTGAATGAGAGAGGCAGGCTGGCAGTGTAGCTGGCGTTGTAATGGTGAGGCATCAATATCTCATTTGTATAACATATCGCAGTCAATATGAGACACGTGTATAAGTATCTAGTTTACTCCGATGGGCGGTAGGAATCAGGTTGGGTTTCGAGGGGACGTTTGCCGTCCGTTGCATGTCATTGTAATGGTATCATGCCGTAACAGATTTCTGTTTACCTTGATTTACATATGCACACGAGAGCCGGAAGGTGGGGATCCGTAGTCCTTAGAGGGGATAAACTGGGTGGGAGACAAGCCGCAACAGAGCAAACACACGATTCAGCTGGCTGCTCACTCCAACGTTCTGCCACGTAAATAGAAAAGAAAACACTTAAGCATGCACTTAGTCTTTGCGCCTTTCACTTCGTGTCGATGGCGATGTCGATGGCGATGTCGCCTTCGATGTATCTGTGTGGGTGTGAATAAGCACATGTGTGAGTGTCAGGACACAGGAGTGTGTACTGGGTGTGTTGTGTGCTACCAACTGCGATTTATGCAAATTTGTTTGGCTGCTGAGCCAAGCCCGGCTGTCGACTTTTTTGTTAACAGTTTCTGTTCCGTTGTTCTTCCTTTGTGCTTTTGTCTTCCGCCACTCAACCCCAACTTCCACCCACTAAGCAAATAAAGTTATTTGCATGCGCAAGTAAATCGATTTGTGTATATCAAATTGTGGGGCTTCAAACAAAAAACAGAGAAATCGCACACTCTCAAAGCAGAAAGCCAAACAAAAACAAAGATTACTGCTTTTCCGCAGCTGTGCTGTTGCAGGGGAAAAATAAAAACAAAATATCCGGATCACACGAAACGCTTTATACTCGTATATTGATTGAAAGTACGCGGCCAGCTTCGTCCTAAATTCGAAATAAAATTAACCACATTTTTCCGCCAACTTTAATGAAAGTTGATTTTTAATTTAGTTGTGCCACGAAACACATTTTTTGGCAATTACATTAGCGATGCAAAAAGCGGAACAACAATACACGTTACTGCCGCAAAGCTGGATGTACATTTTGTTTGTTCATGTGAGAGCTTTCCGTTCTAGCTAATTAAAAATTATTAAAACTAGCGAGCGAAGTTAAGTCCATTGAGCTAAAAGTGGAATCGACCATGGGAAATTGCCGTCATGTCAATTTACCAAATTGCGCAAACAAACACAGGGCCAAAGTGGAGGCCACTCCTCGCCAGCTGGGAGGTCTACACACACAATTTGAACACTGCGTAATTGTTGCACGTATGTCGTCCGATGCGGCCCCAACAAACGCAAATCCTTGCCAGCATCAACAAACTCCGCATCCCCCCAAAAGCGGCTTATGTCCTTTCCCATCGCGGCCTGCTCCGACCCGTCCTGGCACCTACCCGCTGTGCGTTTCGCATAAATTAACCAGCACTCACCCGGGAAAATCGGAAAACACTTTTTAATTATATTTTCAACAACAATTTGTTTCAATACATTTTCAGTTGTTTTATTTGCGAGGCCGCGTTGGCGGATCCTGTGGTTCGGTCCACTGCCAGTCCTTCCACTTCACGCAACGCTGCTCCCTATCGTAGAAGAGCTCATTGGCGGGGCAGTGCTGGAGCTGGGCGGGATGATCTCCCTTCCCGCATTTCCAGTAGGCAGTCGGGTCCCAGAAGTGTCGGAAGTTACGCTGCGCTTCCTCAGGACTGCGGCATCCCGGCTCTCCATTATA
Source organism: Drosophila vallismaia (assembly GCA_035047325.1). Classification (NCBI taxonomy): domain Eukaryota; kingdom Metazoa; phylum Arthropoda; class Insecta; order Diptera; family Drosophilidae; genus Drosophila; species Drosophila vallismaia. The sequence continues at coordinate 12,413,115 of JAWNPU010000073.1, forward strand.
GTCCCTTCCAGACATTACTAAAAATATAAGATCGAATTAAAGAATATTTACAAATTGGCAAACCGTTTGTGTTATTTAATAATTTGTACAATCACCTTCCATTTCTATTTTGTTTTTATTTCAGTTTATCTTATAGTTCATATCTAACTATCTAATATTTTCCATTTCTATATAGTCTAGACTATTATCAAAGTTAAGTATATGCCTAGGTTGTGCCTAGCGTACTTTGGGCACTTAGTGTACTTTATTAGTGTAAACATTTACATTGGCAATAACTTTGATTCCTTTTTATTTGATAATTTAAATTTTCAATGTTTTAAGCAGCAGCTACTGCCGGCTGGCTGGGCGGCAGCTCAGTAGGAGACCAGTACCATTGGGAAAATGGAACGCATGCCTTAATCTCGTCCAAATATCCATGTCCAGGAGGACACTGGCCCAGAGAGGCCGGAACTCCCAAAGTGCTACAGATCCAGTAGGCGTTCTTCAGGTAAAAGTGGCGGTAGAAGACCTCAGTCAGTTCCTGTTCCGTTTGGCAGCCGGGTTGACCAGTGGGCTTGCCCACAGCGGCTCCATTTGAGAAGCTGGCGCAGCTGAATACGAGGAACACGGCGAACAGAGTGAGAAGCTTCATCCTTCTTTCGGCTGAATTAATTTGGGGGCTGCTTCCGTTGGACTGACCTATGCTAATCCACGGCCCGCTTTTTATACACTCTTGAGCTGGCCGAAACCTTATCAAGCGGAAGATGAGAAGCTGCGGCCGCGATAAGCTTACCCGTGTAAGCCTGATATCACCCCACAGTGTTTGCCATTTGGAGGCAGTTTATGGCGCTGTTTGTTTGCCCAATTGTTGTTTCTTCCGTTTCAGGTGGCACCACATCCCACGTCCCATCGACTCATCCACTGGTCTCCAGCTACTCGCCTGCTTGCATATTCATGACATCAACGGCAGCTGTAAATTATTTTCAGAGATAGCCGGGCAGGCCGCAAACAAGCGGAGTAGCAACGTTGTAGCCTTGGCCAATGCCAGCGATTCTCGGAGTGCCTCCGCTCCCTGTTGCCACTGCTAATTAATTCAAAACAATGCCTCAAAGGCATTTTTGGGGCTGGTCCAACAAATTTCACCTGGCTCTCGGAGGGAGAGCGCCTTAAGCCATATTAGGTCCTTGCGCACTTGAGTAATTGCCGCAGTGCACTCTGCTGCAGTCGAGCCTCCTGCTTCCGGCTGCTCCTCAGCCAACTTTGGCTTTGTTGCTCAGTTTTGCGGATTGGGCTTTTGTTAGTTTTGGGCCATAAATTAAATCGGGTTATTAATGTCTGCCATTAAATGAAGCCACCGGTAGGAACGGCGCTTGGCTGAATTTGCTTCGAAAAGCTGGCAAGTCCTTGTCCTTGTCCCATTGCAGCGGTCCCTGGGCCTCGCCGAGTGATTTATGCTAATTCGTGTGGCATTTGTAGCATTTCCCGAGTATTTTGAGATTTTCAAAGACAAGGCCATTTATTTTTCTTGCACACAGGTAGAGATTGGGAAGATTCGACCAGATTTAAAGTCCTCTTTTAACTTGTGAAAATTTTAATTTGAACCAAAAATCGTTTAAAAAATTGAGCTGTTATATTTCACAATAATTTTCTGTATGAATATTCAGTATTTTCTCACTGTCTTTCCAATTTAAAGGCATTTTCAGGGAAACAAAAAAACATAAGGGAAACAATGAACATTTGATGCAATTATTGTACATATGTATGGTATGTACAATATATTGCGTATACGTCACGTATGCTTAAATGTAATTTTAAAAATTTTACCAGCACTTTTCTCTTTCTCTTTAATACTCTTAGGTCCACACGCACACTCCTTTCCCGTTCCCCGATGGCGAAAAATTCTTTTACATGCAAATGTTTTGTTGGATTTCACATGCACGTAAAAATAAAATTTCGATTGAAACGTATTTTTTGCCGCTTATTGATGTGCTCGCTGGTCTGACTAAGCGTTTGACTGACAACTGTGAAATGAAATAAAATGTTCGCAAAAGTGCACGGGCGAGCGCATCAAAAATAGTGCAACTTATTGCACGGGTGAGAGTGGGCCTCCGTGGGGTACGTCCGCTGGGAGTGCGGAGGATTTCCCCACGGGGCTGGTAAGATCCAGATCCACGAGGGGTTAAGTGGGCGTTCGGCCGTGACAGTGCCAAGCATATATGTATTGATTTATGACATACGCTGTGCCAGCAACCAGAACCCCCCCAATTACCACCCAAAAAGGAGGCGTAGCCTCACCTAACTACTGTCAGAAGCCGCACGTTAACAATTGCAACTGTAATTGCAACTGGCTATCGGTGCTGCCACAAAAATAATCTCTGAATTCACTGCGACGGTCACTGAGCGAAAAGTGCCCGAGATCATAAATATGATTCACGCCGGATTCGTGGGAAGAGGTACATATGGAGGTTTATAGCTCTCGCGGATCTTGCACTTGACATTGCCCAGATAAGTGTGAGGAGCACTTGGATACTAATTCGCTAGTACTCTTCCATATAGCTCAGATACCAATGTGAGCTAAAACCAACACATTTGTTGACACAATCTCACCTTTTTATGGGCTTTTTGTGTTCTGAAATATATTAAATATAAAATTTTAGTGATTTTTCACTAATTATCACATTTTCCTTCTGCCATGTTATGTTTGACAATGCAAAGTTTATTTATTTTACTTAATACACTTTTTACAACTAATCCTATCATTGATGTTTTCATTACTGAATCAATTTTAATTGTAAATACATATTACAATAACTTTTTATGAGACAAAACGAAAGAAAAAATATGTTTATAGCTGTTTTAATATTATCTTTAATATAAAAATAATTTAAAGAGCTGCAGCTACAAAACCAACGAATAATCCCCTGCTTCAATTTCACATAGTTTTGGTTTTTCTTAATGGAAAATCGAAAAGCTTGTTAACCCATTTGCATAGCAAATCGCTTTAGTGGTTCCATTACAATATGCAATTTGTCGTAACAAGGCTAATAAATAAGCATTTACAATTATTGAAAAAAGTAATAAATTTAGCCATTTTTAAATTCGAAAAATCATTTAATGGTTAATTACGAAATTAGTTAAAACCCGATAATACAATAGATTTTCTCGTGGCACAGATGAACGAATTTCAACACGGCTCCCAACCCGGTGGCCGACTTGGTGGCTCATGGCATGGCTGCCATACCCAGGCGATCCAAGGTACACAGGCATTGAGATCCTGGTCGAATGCTGTGTTGGTCTGACAGGTTTTGAGCTGGGCTTTGAGGCCCAATGCGGTGCACAGCCAGAACTTCGTGGGATCCAGGCAGTGACGCTGGGGTATGTTCAGCTCCATCCTGTGCCGACATCCTGGCTGAGTGGAATCGTTGCACTGTCCTAGTGCCCTGTGCGGAAGCAGCAACAGCAGGAGAAGGCTGCCGGTGAGCGGCCAGAAGATAGCTGAGCAGGATAATCAGCTTTAGTCCTGCGAAGGTCGTTTGATAGGCGACAGAAAGGACTCACCTTGCGGACGCATAGCTTGGATGACTGTGTGTGTCGTACTGGGTGGAATCCGGGCTTTTATAGGGTCTTCAAGTGGCTGTTGTTATCAATCGCTTCCGATTGATTCGACTCCAAGTTCGACGCACCCTTCGAGGTCGCTGCTTGTTTGCCCATCTTCAAAGTTGCCACAACCCTCTTGTCCAACTTAAGTTGAATGGGAGTTGCGAATGGTGACAAAGCCAAGACAAAAGACATACATATGTCCGTGGTAGAGAGATTTAGCTGGAAACTGCAAAGCAATTGCAAGTGGAAAGTAACAAGAAAGGGGCGAGAAAAGCGGAAAGGGAACAAAGCAGCAGCTTTTTCTTCTTCACTACCCAATTTCGCTGGACATGCCAAATGCATTTCCGGTTACCACCGCATGCTCTCTCATGTCAGGACTTGGAATAAAGCAAGTCACTCCCATGTGTGGCATTGCTGCCCTGACATTGACAGGGCGAAAAAATAAATAAATGGATAACTAAATGTGTCCTTAGAATAATAAAAAAAAACCAAGAAAAGTGGTGTATTGAATCAAAACTATACGATGTATTTCATTTTTCAATACCTATCGAAATTTTTGTTCTGCAGGTACGTTTGGAAAACGTCTTAAACATAAATATACTATAATGAAGACTATAATAAAGAATTTCTTAATTCGTCAATTTGAAACTCCCGCTAAAGTAACGATGCTGCCAGACCGGAAAATACTGGTATAAAATGTAGGGTTTAGACAGGTGGCGCTTAGGGAAAGATGTAGATTTTTATACATGTTAGCCCATAAAGGGCCGTATTTTAGGAACTACCTCGTAATAGAATGAATATAAAAAGCAGCTCTTTATAGTAATTCAGGATAATGAACTGTATCAGGACACTTTACGTCTTATTTGGTCACACTCTTCGTACTTTGAACACACTTGCCATCTCTGTCCCTCCTACACAAGCGGGAAAGAGAGACTCGGGAGAGAACCGATTGAACACAGGGCGACTGTTGAAAACGAACATACACAGGGTAACTCGGGGCCAAAATAAATAAAAAAAAATACCAGGGGAGTGCAGAAATTAGAAACAAATTAAGTAATAATAATAAATTGGGAAGTAAAAACGAGCGTGCGGTCGAAACAAACAGCCGCAGAGCAGTACCCAACACCCCGCCGAATCCGCGTCGAGATGCATCCCATCTCCGCGGCAGCGCAACACGCAAATCACAGGTTCCCCCGCACCAGGAGCAGTAACAACAACGTTAGCAGCAAAAGCAGAGCCACACAAACCAAAGTGTAGTGAACGAATCAAATCTAATTATAACAAAAAACGTCCAAAAGCCAGACGGTAGCAAGCCGCTCGCAGACACTGGCATCCAGCCACTCACACATCCGCAGTCGGTGGTTAATTAGTGGCGAAAAAAATTAACGATTTTCGGGGGAGGCGGAGCTCAAGCAGCGCAGCAGCAGCAGCAGCAGCGGCGCGGCGACAGAGGCTGCTCTAGCACTTGCTGTAACAGTCTGGATTGTTATTGTTATTGTTGTTGAGAGTCCTGAGGAAGGAGGAACAGGCCACAGGAAGTAGAGCCCAAGGCATGGGCTGAGGGCAGTGTTGCAGTGCAGCAGAGGAGGAGCAGCAGATAGGAGCCGCGATGGCCAACCAACTGGACGCCAATGTCAAGGACGACCTGAAGACGCAGTTCGTCACGCGCGAGGGCACCTACCGGCTGCTGACCCTCTCCGAATACTCGCGACCGAATCGGGTCGGCTACAGCAGCAACCAGAGCTCTCCGCAGGTCCGGGTCTCCATAGTGACACTCCCGAATCCCGGAAAGCTGGCCACAGAGGCGGGTTCGCCCACGGGGGGAGCTGGGGCAGGAGGAGGAGGAGCTGCGGGGGCAGCAGGGGCAGCTACCACAACGAATGGTACCTCGCCGGCGGCTTCGCCAACAGGGGCGGGAGGAGCGGGAGTGGGAAACTTGTCCAATGGTGGCGCCGGCGGAGACAACAACTACAGCAACAACAACAACAACAGCAGCGGCGGAGCAGGAGGAGGAGGAGGAACCAGTACAGTGGACGCACGCCTGGGCGGAGGTATCTCCATGCACTCCATGATGAACGGCAGCGTCATGGACCAGAACGGAGTGACCACTAACCAGATCGTGGGCGGCGACCGCATCTGCTTCAACTTTGGCCGCGACCTCTACGTCTATTCGTTCCGCGGCGCCAAAAAGGTATGTCCCATGATTACGTATCCCTAGAAGTGACGTGTTCTTTAATCCCGAGGGGCATTTAGGCGGCGGCGGAACAGAGGATGCTTATCTCTTTAATAGAGCGCAAGATAAGCTGGAACGACAATTGCATTCTGGGCGGATTGCACCAAACAATTGGATACCTTTCGAGTCGCATTCTCATCTCGCTTTCAGTGTCCCCCCAGCGGGCTTAATTTGTTCCACTTCCAGATCCACTCCGAGCGCTTGATGATCAATTCGCTTGTTTGGCGTTTTTATGAATGTTTATTGCGCCCGAAGGCAGCGGCCTTCTCGACCGGGTTGAGCTCATCCCGCCGATCAGATTACTCTTCTCTGGGCTCTGAAAGCGAGCAAAGTATTCGCGCACCTTGCATAATCAGCTGGAAATCAGCGAAACGATAATATCTTAAATCGAAAACCTAAACTGGTTCCAATTAGTCGAGCCGAGCAAACCAGGTGTCACCGGGATTTATTAGACCCAGTTTTGGGTCCCATTGTTCTGATTTGTAAGAGTGTTTAGACTTCGCTTTGCCATCCTCCGGATTGGTCATCGCTCCGCCTGTTCGCTTCTCCCTGCCACTCAGCAGCTGTTTCTAATTCTTTGGCATTCTGTTCGGCAACAGCTTGTGATTCTCTTTTCCTATTTCCTATTTATTTTAGCTGGCTTCTTTGTTGCCACACGGTTATCTGTGAAAACTTGGCAAGCTTTCCGCCAGGGTCTGCTCTTTCCCTTAGTCCGTTTCCAAATCCAAATCCGAGTATATCCAACACCTGATTCCACCAACAAGCTGCTAATTTTCGAGAAGCTCCCCAAATGTGTTAATTTTTCGTATATTTTTGCCAGCGGGGGTAACTTCCATCCCAACCAGCGGAAAAAAATGGGGAAGGACCCAGAAAATTATGGCGTGTTTTTCGGTTTTCACTTTCTTTCATTCAAATTTGTATTTTTGCACCTGTTATGGACTTGAATATGGCTTCATTTGAATTTAGCTTCCAAGTTTCAAGACAATTTTAATGAAAATGTCTATTGAGAAGAGGTTTAAAATATTAGTAACATTTTTAATTAAATTATAGTAAGGAATGGTTATGCAATTCGAGTTTATTTAGAAACTCAAAGACCCTTAAACCACATGATAAAAACAGAAGATGATTATGACCTTTGTTTATTCTGAATTCCAGGGCACCGAGATGAGCAAGCCAATTGATAAGAAGTTTTACAAGGGCACCAATCCCAGTTGTCATGACTTTAACGCTAGCGTGGCCACGCCCACGGGCGCGCCCCTTCTAGTAGGCTTCACCACAGGTCAAATACAGCTCGTAACCCCGCAGGTGGGACCGCGAGAGATGCGGAAGCTGTTCAACGAGGAGGTAAGCACGTTGACTCGAAATTCTCAATTGGAAACTAATTAATGGAAATTTTCTTCGCGACCGCAAACAGCGACTGATCGACAAGACCAAAGTGACCTGCCTAAAGTGGCTGCCCAACTCGCCGCACCTGTTCCTCGCCGCGCACGCCTCGGGTCACCTGTACCTGTACAACGAGGAGTTACCCTGCGCCGCCACCACGCCCAGTTACCAGCCCTTCAAGCTGGGCGATGGCTACACGATACTCACCTGCAAGGCAAAGTCCACCAGGAATCCGCTCTACAAGTGGGTCTTCAGCACCGACAACTGCTGTGTCAACGAGTTCTGCTTCTCGCCGTGCGGGTCCCACCTGGCGGTGGTTTCCCAGGACGGTTTCCTGCGAGTCTTTCACTACGACACGATGGAGCTACTGGGAATAGCTCGTTCCTATTTCGGCGGCTTCCTGTGCGTTTGCTGGTCCCCCGACGGCAAGTACATCGTCGTGGGCGGGGAGGATGACCTGGTCACCGTGTGGTCTCTGCAGGAGCGCAGGGTAGTGGCCCGTGGACAAGGCCACCGATCCTGGGTATCAGTGGTGGCCTTTGATCCGTATACGACTTCGTACACCAATTGGGATGGCGGTGATTTTAGCGACGATGAGAATCAGATAAACGAGTACACCAACTCCCGAGAGGCGCGTTTTTCGGCAGACTCTACTGCCAATGGGTTCGATGGATTTGACCGAAACTCGACTCCTGTGCATGCATCACGAAATCGACCGCATTCCGCTTCCTTTCGATCAGACGCCTCGTCTGCCGATAAGCTGGCTACCAGCTACAGACTGGGATCCGTGAGCCAGGACACACAGATTTGTTTGTGGGACATCACGGAAGACGTGCTGCGGCATCCTTTGGCTCTGAGACAAAGAGTGAACAGTGAACGGGCGTATGTAAATGGGGGTCTGGACGGAGAAGCGGATCCTGAGGCAGACGGCATTAAGGTAATTCGACCAGTGGCCATGGGACAGGCCGGTTCGGGAAGCTGCAGTCCCATCAGGGAAACGGCGGGTGGCGTCGGGTCCGCTGGCAATGGAAACGGCGCCGGCGAAAACAGCAATAGCAGCTCGAGTAAATTTTCTACCGCCAACTGCACGATATCATCACAATCCTCCCCAGACGACTGCGACACAGAGGCAGCCACACCAGCCTCCACGTCCTCGAATGCAGGAGCAGTTGCGGGAGCGACAGTGCCGGCAACAACCTCTTCGAAGTCGAATAACCGGAACCACGGCACAGGTAACTCGATTAAGTTCCCCAACTGCATCAGTGCCACAAAGTCCGACAGCATCGATGGGAGCGGAAGTGCGGGTCAACGGACATCACAGCCCACGTCTGGTTACAACAGCAAAAACTCCAATAGCTCGACCAAGTCCTCCAGCTCTGGTAGCTTCAGCGCCTTCAACAGTCTGACCCAGCGACTTTCCAACTTTAGTTTTTTAAGCAGTTCAGACAAGAAAGCCGCCGGATACGAGGGCAGTCACTCCACGGCGCACCGCCAACACCGCAAAGCAATGAGCATGCTGAAGAGCTACAACCAGCACAATCACAGCGGGAACCACAGTCAGAGCAACCACAGCAGCTCCTCCAACTTTGGTCAGGCAAGCAATCTGGAATCGGGCATAGGCAGCAGCACGACGGCGCACAGTTTTGGGTCGCTGAAGATTGGCAAATCGTCGCACCACTCGTCGCTGGCCGCAGCCGGGCAGTCATCCGGAGCGGGGACGGGCGTGGGCGCGGGAGTGAGCACTTTCGATCCCATGCAGCTCATCGGCACACCCGCCTGCCCGCGCTTCGATGAGTGTCCGCTGCTGGAACCGCTAGTCTGCAAGAAGATCGCCCACGAGAGGTTGACGGCGCTGATATTTCGCGAGGACTGTTTTCTGACAGCGTGCCAGGATGGGTTCATCTATACATGGGCGCGACCCGGCCACGCAACGGTGAGTTTCGTATCCTTTATATAAAAGAGGTTTTACTTAAGACGTAACTTTCATTTTCAGAACGCCACTCAGCACTTGTCACCTGGTCAAACGGCTGCGCCCGGGGGGACGGTAATTTAGTTTAATAGAGTGGACATTGTCAACTATCAGCGTAATCTTGTCAAGCAAAAACAGGAGGATCAGCAGAAGCGGTCGGTGATCTAGGTTTAAACTAGGCGATTGATTTCGATAATTTATTGATAGGCGAGATAGCACGAGTTTTAAAGGTTTTTTATGTTGCGTATTTTGTATTCCAAATGTAGCCTAAATGAGTTTATAATCCACACACAGACACACACTCGTACCCTTATACATATATATATATATATACATATATATAGAATATATAGCTATGTAAAACATAACTACGATCTATACGCAGCATCAGGCAACAGAACAAACGTATATGTACTTGTATGTATGTTTAAATCTAAATTATTAGTTGTAAATGTATTATTTTTTTAGTACGTGGAATTTGTTGAAAACAAAGCAAAGCATGTTTATAACTATTTACTAAGCGCTAGCCTACACTACACATAATAAAATAAAGCAAAGAACGAAGAACGATGAACGATGAAGCGAACTGCATTAGCAAACTATTGTAAACAACAAGAAAATGAAATCAAACGATCGATTAAGGAAGGAAGTGACAGAAGCTAAGCTAGCGAATTTGTACGAGAAGAGATTTGTACGTTTTTCACATTGTGCTATGTACTGAGTTGCAGTTGAGGCCCCAACTAACCAACGATGAACTATCTAACTATTTAAACTCACGAAACTAACCTAAAGTAGGAACTGTTATCATTACTATTACTATGGATTCGTATGCCTTTTATTTTTTGATGCAAGCCGAGTGCAACGTTTTAGCATGCAACAAACAACAACCAAACAAATTAGACTTAATGCAGACAGGAACAGGAAACGGAAACCAGACTCCGCAGACCCGCAGACCCCAAATTGCAACCATAAAACATTTCATATGTCACAATTGCAGACACTCACATATATTTTATATTGAACCAGAAGAAACTAGCTACAATTTGCGCGGTTAGCCCATAAGTTAACGACGAGCAAAGCAAGCAAAAACCAACCAACCACGTTACCGTAAAAAGAGACTAAAATTTCAATAAAATTATATAAAAAATTAACCAACTAGAGTAATAAGTAAATCGGGGGGGTTCGTTTTCGTAGCTGATGTTTATTTATAAAATGTTATTACTAACAAAAATATGTTTCTCTTGCGCGAATCTCGGTTGGCCGATAACCACAAACTATTGAGAGGATTTAACATGCTGGAAATAAAATAGCCTTGGCTCTGGATACGTTCAACATTCGAGTGGAGACCCCCACTACGTATGCTAGGAAGGTTCTATATCAAGGAGTCTGCAGATTAAGCTATGGATCCGTGCAGTTAAAGGGTCTTCGGAACAGCCAGAACCTCTGCCTCTGGCAGATATAAATGCTTGGAGAGCAGGAAAGCAAACAGAGCTTGACCAACCACGATCATAAACAGGAAGTAAAGTTTTCGCTTCTTGCCTCCGCTGTAGTCGAACTGCTGGGGATTCCCGTAAGGGTCATAGTTTATAGCTCCGCTGGGTGCGGCAGGAGAGTTATCCTGTAGCAACTTTGTTCGCAAAGTTCGAAGCTAAAAAAGACGAGTGTTATTAATTCAAATGTAACTTAAAACATTTTTACTTTTAAGAACCAGCACTCACCAGGAAGAATCCAAATGAGAAGCTGGTATATGCCAGAGCTATATAGTAACCCGACTTAAAGAAGAGCGTGCTGGCCATTAGGCAGACAACTATGTTAACGTATTTATAACCCGTAAAGGCCAGAAGATCCAGCGTCTTCAGGCTAGTCTTAACGTTCATCACATACAGGGCAATGGAGTAGATAACGAGTTCGAAGATGCTGTAGGCCATGGCACTAGAAGCCTGGATGCCGAGCTGTTCCGGGGAGAAGCGCTTCTGCATACCCAGCAACAGACCGGCCACAATTACGTAGGTTATGTAGCCCATAGTGGGTAGGTAAAGATCTGGGGCATTCACGTCGTACCGCGGCTGTACTGGGTGTTCCTGATCATACCTCAGAGACCAATCCTTCAAGGAAATTAATTAATTAAATTAAATTACGATTTCAATTAGATTTTTCAATCCAAACCAACCTTGTGTATATAAGGGAAAAAAAGAAGACGTAGTTTACGGCCCACATAGGCATTGTCCACAGCAAAATAGTACTTTAGCTTAGCAACAGGCACCCACTTCTCGAATTGGTTCTCCACCAGCTGCTTGCCCTGGTCTGCGAGCCGCTGACCATATTGCATGGCCATGTCCTGCACGATGGGTTGCTGGAACATTGCGAACTGTGGGTACTGTCCTGGGGGCACCGCTCCAGCTCCTGGTTGTCCGGGTGGTGCCATTCCATAGGCGGGTGGTGCTCCCGGTGCCGCCGCCTGCGCTTGTTGAGTTGGCAGTGGAGCATAGCCAAAATTCTGTTGTGGTGGCTGCTGCTGCTGCTGCTGCTGGGAGGGATTTAAGTTAAAGCCGTAGCTGTTGGGCTGCGCCAAGGGAGCCTGAGGAGGAGCAGCATACATGTTGGGGTCGAGCATCCCCGGCCCGGGCTGCGGGGCCATAAAGGACGAACTTGGAGCCGAAGGGCCCATGGCGTTGACATCGCTGACACGCTTGGGAGGCCGCGGGCGACCGGCAGCTGATGCTATTTTGGTAGAGAGCGAGATTGGGTGAGTGATGGAGCAGGTGGAAACAAGGTAAGCGGGGGAACAAAGGTAAACAGGCAACGCAGGACGGAAACTTTGGGCAGGCACAAATCGTGGAGTAACAAGGAAAATAGCTGCACGATGCACAGTAACTCAACATGGGGTAAACGTAAACAGTGGCGCTCCGGGTTTGGAGCCCGGTCAGCGGTCAACTTTCCGGAGCGGTGTCTGGGGTATACTTGCTTGCCTGATCCTTACAGTTCTCCCACTTACGATTCCGCATACCCGCGTTCGGATTATAGTTCATAATGTAGGCCGCTCGTCTTCGGGGGTATTCCAATTAGGATCTTCCTGTCTCACTGGACGAATGTTGTATTCAAAATTTTGGTTTTTACACATCACCACATACGAGTGGGCTAAACAGTGAGACCGCGCTGAAAAAATACCACCACTTGGAAATACCAACTGTTGATACTGCAACGGAAAGGAAATCGATGGTTCCCATAAAATAACCATCATATCATAACATATATGTAAAACAAACAGCAATTTAAATTTAACATCAATTTCGATCAAAATAATGTAGAATTTAAAAAATAAAAACCATTTTAGCTTCTTTATTATTTTAGAACTAAAACCCAGTGTGGAAATTCCCTAATTTTTAGATCAGGTACTAAAAAATACTAGTGCAGGAACATTTCGATTCAGTGCTGCAAAACATTTTCAATTTTGAGCGCATTCAACGACGCACGCAAAACAAATAAATGTAATTAAATGGAAAACGCATTTATTAAACGGCGCTCGCTGACTCTTAGCACCCGCCTGCTGCAGAAACGCCACAGCGGTAAGTGTTTTCGATATCCTAAACAATACATAAAAATCATAAAACTACATTTTCTTACAGCTTCGCCGAAAAGTTGCGGGCGCCCAGGAAGCGCCCAGGATGTAGGTGTGTCTGCAGAGGTGCCTGGCTCTCCCTCGTCTATTGTGGCAATATCAGACGACGAGGAGAGCACTCCACCACACAAGCGAGCGCCCAGCTTGGACGATAGCGTTGATTTCTCGCCCCGCTTAGACGTTAGCCTGTCCCCCAACTATCTTTTCTCGCAAACCCTGGCCACTGAGAGCCCGGAGGTGGGATGGCGCTGGAACCGCAGCAACGCCACCACGGATAGCGGCTTTGACTCTGCAGAGATCGTTGCGGCCAGTCAGAACACCAAAGATCGCCGACGACAGATAACGTTTAAAGGCTGCGAGGATAGGCGCAGCCAGCTGGACAACGAACTATGGCGGGCGCAGCAGATGCGGGCGCGGGAGATGCTAAAGGAGCGCTGCGACAAGCTACATCGCCAGCTGGACCAGGTGGCCGTTTCGGAAAAATGCCTTGGAGGAGGGACAAAAGTGGCTTACCCTGTGGCGGCACGCACGCGATCTTCTAATAAAATACCAGAACCAAAACCCATTGCCTTAGATCCTTCTCCAGTGGCAGCAGATCCTATGGCCGATTTCCTTAACGATTCAGAGTCGGATCTCTTTCTGCTAGAGGCCTCACAACAGCTGGAGTCTAAGATGGACACCCAGAATGTGTGCGAACCCATACCGAAAGTTTCTGCCATAACTACTCCAACCAGTCACCACAAAACCAAGAGACCCTCCTTTTACATGAAGTTCCTAGAGGATGAAAGCGAAAGCGAGGACTGGCTGAATGCCCTGGAGGAGGCTGTGCAACAGGCCACAATGCCCAAGAAGCCGCGTACCTCGCTGCAGCGATACAAGTCCATGCCTACCACTGGCGACACAACCAGTTGCGTCTCCACGATAACCAATGTAACAGCCGGCCGGGGAAGCTCGACTAGCACAAGTGCCTCAAATGCATCTGGAACACTGCTAACAAATACCCCGCGAATCAAGCGCCACGCCAGCTCGCATGCCTTGTCCCCAGCTACCTCTCATGGTGAGTTTCAATGAATTTTTTATGATATACATGTGTCCATCATTTTCGCCCTGCAGCGCGCGGCAAACTTTTTGGCAGCCGGAAATGAAACACGATATAGTAGATCCGGTAGCCGGTACCGGATCCGGCCCACAACCCACATCCCACAGCCCACTGATAACTTCCCCGAGAGTACCTATTGTGATGAGTAAAGTTCTATTTAAGATTCGTTTCGTTTTGTTTCTTTTTTTCTAATTCTGCATTCCTGTGCGTATACGACAACACTAATTGATTCATGCAGCCTTTAAGCTCCGTTTGTAAATGTAAATTTAAGGCTAATTAAAAATTAATTGTAGTTTAAAACAGGCCCCTCAATGGCGCTCCAAACGTCGAACTGGCGAACGGCGCATGACACTGGCCATATGCTTGGCATTACGGGTCTTGGTTGCGCCGCCCACCTGCACAGATGAAACAGGTGGGACAGGTGGATGCTACGAATGCTGGCCACTGAGAACAGATGAGTTGCCTCCCCTTTGAGCTTTCATTCAGCGACTGGGCTCATTGAGTGCGTAAATGTTTTAAATTAATTGAAATGTAGGCGAAGGATTTCATTTTTAATATTCTCTTTGGTAGTTGTACTGGAATTAATTGCAACATAACGTTGCTTTCGAAATGACTTTAAAAAAGTTGATTAGTTAATTTTTACTTGTGAGATATAGACGTATGGTAGACTTCCCTAAAATTACATGCGAACTTAAGTAATATATTGTAAACATTAAATTTATAATTTAGAAGTAAATCTTTACTATTATTACTTTAATATTTTTAAAACGTCTTCATCTAAACATCTCTCTTTTTTAATTGAGTTTATCATGAACATTGAAAAAGTGTTAATATAATATAATCTTATTTATAAACTTTAAATGAATATGACTTAACACGAACAGATTAGATTATACTTATATATTAAAGGATGTGATAAATGTCATTGGCCGTTGGTATCCTTTGATTTTCTCCAGGCATCTTTAAATTTCCAATATCGAAAATAACAGCTTGATCTCACTAAAGTTTCCATAGCCAATTTATGATATGTTCGTAAGCTTTTAAAAGGCAATAGCCCGATTCAAAAGCCCGCAAAAGGATTCGCTTGGCATGAAAATTTATGGTAAATGAAATCAAAATATGAGAATTCCATTTCCCCTCTCGGACTTAAATGTCGTTGAAACAATAAAGCTGACATAAAAAGTCGGGTCCACTTGCCCATCAGCTGGCTGTTTCTGTTTGGGGAAGCAGTTTAAAGGCTTGGTGCTTGGTTCTAACTTTGTGCTTCGGGCTTTATGAACCTATTTGGGCTAAGGTCAAAGTTGAAGCCCTTTTGCAGCCATTACGCGTAAGAAGCAATTGCGTTCATGCTTATGAATAGTCGTCCCTGCGAGGCCTGCACTGGATCTGGAACTGGGGAATCGCTCGTAGACTGGATTCGACGAAAGTCAAGTATGTTGCCATATGTTTACGAAGCGCAGCATAAACCAATGGCAAAACAGTTGGTAAAATTTATCAAGATGTGGTGAGGATGTTGGGGGGAATTTGCTTGTGGAGCCAGCGGGTGGCCAAATTGGTGACGTCTGTGGAATGCTGAGACCGCTGCAAAAGCCAAGCCAACCGGGATGGAGTCAGGTTCTGAGGGAAAAGCCAAAGCGAAAGCTTAGTAAGAGCAGCTGAGTGAGTTTGGTTAAACAGAGGCGTCAGGTCAGAGGTTTTTGTGTACTGAAAGACTCCTTTTGAATAAAATTAAGCTAATATTTAAATATAAAACTATTTTTGATGAAAAATATTTCTGTTATTTTATACAATACGAATATTTAGTGAAAAATCCCTCTAAAAATCCTCTGAAATGTCTGTGAACTTAGAAACGGGATATTAACATCTATGTTCAGGGGTGCGTTGAGTGGGTGGCGGGTGCTCTTCGGAGCTTTCGAGAGAGCTTTCTTCCATTACGGCGCCTGGCGGACATTCATAATGGCGTCCGACGATGGCTTTGGCAAACAGTTCTCAGCGCGCAGCGCTCCAGTAAAGTTAAAGGCAGCGCACAAGCCCCAAAATAAAATACAAAGAAACCCCTAAGAAGACAGTAAGCACAACCACCAGTAGGAGAGCCAAAAATACACACTCTCGGAAAAAGGAAAGGAAAACAACTCGCAACCACAACAAAGACTATTTTCCTGGCAGAGCAAATATTTCAACTCACTGTGATCCTTGTTTCACTGACTTCGACTCGGACTTCAAATCGCGGGGCCAATACGGAAAATTTCTTGAGTGTGCAGTGGAGCGCGGCCTTTATATTTTAGATACCCCACAGCCCCAAAAGGACCTCGCAACCCCTCTCGGTTCTTGCCCGCACTTCTTGTTTTGCTGAACAGCCAGCGTTGCCCCATCGTTGCGTGAGTAGGAACCAAGGAAGAAACCCCGGACAAATTCTGATGGCCGCAGCTGCATGGAGTTGGCTGCTGGGCGCCGGATTCCTGGCCCTGTCACTGCTCCTCCAGCTGGCCCATGTCGGTGCGGGAGCGGGAGGCGGCGGAACCGGAAGTGGCTTGAGCGGACCGGCCGTCTTCACCAGCTCCTTCCTGGTGAGGTTCCGGCGAGGAGTGGACAATGGCTTTGCCCACCAGGTGGCAGACAAATACGGCTTCGACAACCTGGGACCGGTAAGTATATGTGCGAAAAATCAATTATTGTATTGCCGTCGGCAAGGCCAGGTTGCCCGCCTGGGACGGTGAAAGTAAGGGCCCCACAAACTGCAGTTGTCAAGCCCTAATTGTAGCAGCTCGAGTGGCTGCCATG
This sequence comes from Drosophila vallismaia, assembly GCA_035047325.1. Lineage (NCBI taxonomy): Eukaryota > Metazoa > Arthropoda > Insecta > Diptera > Drosophilidae > Drosophila > Drosophila vallismaia. The sequence continues at coordinate 12,429,778 of JAWNPU010000073.1, forward strand.
TCTACGACCCTAGTCAGGTATAACTGGGTGTGTGTGCAAGTGTCGGTGTGTTTGGGGGTATCAGGAGCGTGTCTAGAATGCCTAAAGCTAAAGCTTAAACTAACCAACTGCCAACGGGTAAAGTTTTTTGGGGCTGCGGCATTGGCCAACTTCCGTCGGCCGAGCAAAGTTTTCGTTGCATATCACTAGGCGCAAATATGCGCATTGCATGCCAAACAGCCATTGCATTCGGGACAAGGTCAATGTGGCGAAATAGGCTGCGAAATCTCACACCGAACAAAAAAGTATATAGAATATTGGTTAGAAAGCATGTTTTAGCAAATTAAACATGCTTCTTTAACTTCATTTTACAAGGAAAAATATATTTCGTATTTTATTTTAAACTTTTTGTTACTTAACTAAAGATTTAATCCATATTTATATATATGTAATCATGATTATATTTGCTTTCCGTTGCGCCACAATTAAAACATGCAATATAATATGCCCAATAAATTCACATCAGAATGCTTTCACTGCTTCTGGTTAAAAGGTTGTGCAATCCGAAATACGTTAGGGGACCAACCGAGTCTAGACGATGTAATGTCTCTTATATTCGTCAAAGGAATGCATAACATTTCGTATAACTTTGACAGATCTTGACAGCTATGACGCGCACTTGTTGCACGCTCCAGGATTGGGGCAATAACTCTGGGAATGAGGGAATCAAATTGAGTCAAGAACTGGAACGGACACATTTAATTAGGGACATCAGTATAACTAGATACCGGAACAGAGAAGTTGGAGCAAAGCTGGACCACAGAAAGTAGGTGCTAAAACCAATTAACTCTCCCACGCGATGGTAATTTGATATTCTACTGGCACCTGAGGCCCAAAGACATCTACAATCCCCTAATCCAAAAGGGGAGTTCTCTTGGTTACCGCTAACTGTATTGCGACATGGATGCTGTGTGGCAATAGCGCAATCGCATTTGCTCCTCCTAATTTTTTTGCAGTTCTCAGTGCAGATTGCATGGCATAGTTGCTATGGACACTTCCCTCGCGTTGCAAAGCCAACCTGCGTCCTTAGTGCCATATTTTGATCTGGAATATTGTTTTTTAAAGCGAAAAACAGTCCTTGGTGTCAACAACGTCGCTATTTTCACATATCTAATGAGACTTACTACTCATTATGCCAGTTTATATCTTTCTACCAGAACCAACTTAATTTTTTTTGGAATTTCTATTATTATTCTGGACTACTTATTTATCGATCCTGAAAAGCCATTTGAAACTCAACTGGCTTTCTATCAGAGCTAACAGAATATCCCTGTTTCTCTTTTCAAAAATAGAACACAATTTAATTACAAATCGCAGCTGGTTGTTCAGATGGACTTTGAAAGCGTTTTTAGATAATTTCCAAAAATCCCTGGATTCGCGTGGGTGTGGTCCCGTGTAATAAAATTGCGGCACATGTAGAAGTAACAAAAAACCTACGAAAAAAAAGGCTCAAATAAAATCTGTTGCTCCTACGTCAACCGCTATCGCCGAATACAAATCAAAATGTATCCCAAAAAAAATGTGCTCTTCACCAAAGCAAACTCCGGGCCGCAAAGGGCAGGGGCACCCGAAACTCACTTCAGTTCTCATTCCAATCGATATTGTGTATACGCCCCATACGCCGCATTTTATCTGCAGGACTTTGGCTATGACTGTGTTTAGGTTTTATTGCTTTGATGTTACGACCTTATCGCCGTTAAAACGTTAGATTCATTCAGCTTTTGCTCTGGAAATTAAAATAAATCTCGATCTTCGATAAATGTAATTTCTGACCGACTATTTGAATATCATGCTTGACACGGAACCGTCAAGGCAGAAAGGCAGAAAGGCGGAAAGTAAATTTCCTGCCTAAGTAAATACATATGCTTAGCGGCTGCCCACGCCGACTTTAGGCCCACGCATCCGGCGGAGTTTGATGGCAATGGTTCTGCAATTTTATGCCTTGAATAATTTCCCCGTTTCTGTTGCTTTTCCTCCTCTAATGCCTTTTATCGGCTGGTTGTCTTAGTGGTACTTAAGAGTTTACCTACGACTCGTGCGTCGGCCAGGCACTGATCCTTTGAGCAAGCATAATTTTTTATGCTGCAGACGTGTGAGTTAGCGCTTAATAACTTTAAAAGCCAACAAACTTACCTGTCACCACGCCGACACCCTTGTGAGCCGCTTGTCGTCGTTGTCGGGTTCTGAGCCAAATCCTTGCATAAGCGTTAAGTCCGGGCTCCCTTTGACGTGGCCGGCGGCAACAGGCGTTAGTTGTTGCTCCATCCCTTCCCGCTCTTGACTTTTGCTACTACTGTTGTTCGCAAAGCTTCCTTAAGTCCCAAGACCAGCATGCAATAATAGCAACAGGGGCTTTGCAGACGTTCATCTCACACACAAAGGGAAAACATCATAGGATGTATGTTTTAATAACTGCGTAATAGTCCAACAATATGCCATCTACCATAGTTTTAATTATGTATTTTAAGCTATATGAGAGATAAGTGAATCAAATTACTGAAAATTAGTTTGGTGAAAGGAAAATAAATTAATCAAACACGAACTGAAGTAGATACTCCCTTGAATTTGATTAAGACGTCTGAACATTTTTCGCTGTGCAACTCATCTCATACTATGTGACACTATTTACTTTCCTTAGAAGTTTCCTACATCTGTCAGGTGCTTTGGAAATGTCAACGGTCATCTGCTATGCATAGTTTCATATTGCTATTCCATATTTCCCTCATAAATTATGCAGGAGAATTGCGACCTTATTAGGATGCAAGCAGACACCCGGTCTTGGCCTGCATTTCCACCGACCGCCGCACGTCTTCTGGCCAAATACGAATCAACCGTAGTTTGTTTCGGGCGTGTTAAGTTTTGTAAAGACAAATGTTCCAATGACTTTGCGGTCTGACGTTGGCACATTCGTCTCCGTTTTCTTGCTTATCAACCGTCGCCTGACTGTTTTCCTTTCATTTATTATTCTAAATGAAAAACGAGTTTACAAATTCAGCGGCGGCTTGCCCAGATGGTTGCAAATTAAAGGCACGGACATTTGTAACCCGAGGCTAGCATATGTTGGCAAATAAAAGACAAACAAAAGAGGCACACACACCAGTTCGGCGATTTCATTGAAATGTGTTGGACGCAGACGGAGTTCAAGATGCCAGGGAACGAATCGCCAGGAGAGGTCCCGAAAACCGCAGGCACATACTCCGTCGTCCTCGTGCCCATACACACACACACCACCTACTACCACACCCGCATAATGCCTTATCACGTATACGCAGTGTTGCCGGCCCAGTCCAGGCGCATTATTTATTTATTTTTAGCCTGGATAGCAGCTCGATGGTCCTTTGCCGGACTAAGACAGCCTTTTTGTTGGGGTCAGATGATAGCAATTTCTCACAGATGGAACTTTTACGACTATTAATACTGCAATTCAGTTCGAATAGTTTTCCAAGAGTGGTTTTGTTGTCAAAATTTTATGTTTGAGGTTACGAAAGCATTTAAAAATGTTCAAATACAGGTAATTGAAATAAAAATTTATTGCCGTATATTTTTATGGTTTTGTGGGATATACACTAAAGGAGATTTATGATTATGAGTATAAATGCGTTACATTTTTATTATTTTAGGGGCTTAAAACCTACTAAAATTTAGACCGGAAACTTTTAGCATCACCAGCACTTTTCCTTTCTTCAGTAGCTGGAGACTAGTTCCAACCAAAATCAAATATTTGACCACTTTTGTTTGCAGTTTAGGATATCATTTTACGTAACTGATCTCCCTTAGCTTCTTTCCATATCATTTTCTAATTGTGTTTCCAACTTAAAGTTTTAATTCGTGTGCGGGGCAGGGATTTCATCGAGCATCGAGCATGATAATTAGAAAGTTTTCGGTTCTCGCCTTAACGAGGGCACACACAAAAATATTGACATAGACTCAACAAGAAAGCTTTAACTAGTTTAGCCAGAGCCTGTTAAACTTTTTGTGGTGTTATCGCATTATATTCATTTGATGGTAAAAAAGGCAGCCACTAAAAATAGACAAGGTGTAAACAAGCTGCCCGGCTCAGCGTGGATCAGCTCACATAATGGAACCAATGGACCGTGTTCTTGGGTTCACAGCCAGGTGTGTCTGTTGGACAGGTGTCGCTAATGCTTACTCCACTTTTGCTCTTGCTTTTGGTCCCAATTCTGTTTTTTGCTTGTGGCTGGTGTCCTTGGCTGACAGACTGCCAGCCTGCCAGGATCCCAAGCTGCCACTGGGTTAACAATTTAATAAATCAACACTTGAGTCAAAGTTTTGTCAAATATTTTCGCCGCAACAAAGGAAAATACCTAAAGTGCCACAACAGAACCGAGAAGAACACAAAGAACAAACGTGCCGCTTGCTCTTTATAAATAATTAAAAAACTTTTTAGCTCCTCACTCCTCGGTTTGTCTGCACTTGATAAACGAGCATGTGAATAACGAAATACAAAATTACTTTTCGCAGGCATTGCGTTTGAGTCTTTTGCCTGCGAATGCCAAAGGTCAGATGGGAAAAGTTGTGTTTGTCATGCGGCAAATTTCATTTTGATAAAATTACATGAAAATCTTGAAATTTAATTAGCCAATTTCCAGCTGGCTGGCTGGATTGCTGGCTGGGTGTTTAACTTTGTAAAATCATTCATACACCCAGTATGCCCAGCCCAATGGCCAGGCCATGTCAATGTCAACAGTGCGTTAGATAATTATGTTGTTTGTTGTCGGCCAAGCTGCCTTTGCCCTGCTCCAAATAGAAAAGCGTCTTAAGCGCTTACGATGGGTGGGGTCGTGATCCACATTCAATTTCCCCCAACCTCTGATGGCCTTCCGTTTGACCCACTTGCCCCATTTTATTTAATTTAAGTTGAGGGAACTGCAGTTTCAGCGAAACGATGGTTAGCAGGATGCAAATATCATGCAATTAACTATAATATAATTTCACACCATGGACCAGGGGATGGAAACTCTCCTGCAACTTCGTGGCTGCTAATCAAATGCCACAAGTACTGGCACATGCCAAAAGGCTGAATCAAAGCTTATTAGTTGAGTTTTGCGCATCTGTTTGTCTTTGTTGTTTCCTTTTTAGTCCTGCATCCTGCTGAATTATTCAACAGCAGTATGCCAGCTAATTTGCATTTCTCTCATTTCGCCTACCTCCGAGGTTTTCTCGTAATTTTAAGACCGAGCAAATTTGCATGCCATTTATTGACGACTGGATTTGTCTGGATCGTCGAGCTGTCAATTTAAACACGCTTATTTGCATTGTTTTTCGCAGCGCCAAAATTGTTTTTTTGCGCATTTTTCAATAGAACTGAAAGTGTCATTTCTTCCTTCGACCTCTTGACAGATGGGGAAAATACTTGAATGAACCTTTCGAGAAACTTATTCGTTACCCCAATCTTATTTATATCTGCGTGAGTTCCATTTACATTCCAGCAGCCAGAACAACTGATTTCTGCATGTTGCGATAATTTGTGCAAACATTGTATAATGCCTGCAGCGGTAAAGGCCCAGCCATAGCTTATTATTGATTGATTGATTAATTGAATGTGGGTGGGAATGAAACAGCGAAGCGCACGAGCTGCTATTTTTCCTAATTAGGTCCGTTGCAATGGCAACTGGAATCTGGGAATCGGGATTCGAGGGACTGGGTGACTGGGGGACTGGCAACTGGTAATCGGGAAAACGTGAACACATTTATCACATTGTTACTCAACTGCTATCTATATTATGCGAACGGCGGTAGTTATTGACGGCTAATGCCACTAGAAAAATTGGTTAGCTTCTGATAAAGTGACTACTCTTGATAAACTGCTGCTCCTGTTGCTGACGTCGGTTAACTAAACCAGCGCATTGACTAACTGAGGAGCAAATTGATGAATGGTTTTTCCTTAGGTCGATCAATAAACGAATTCAAATAATATGAGACGATTGCGTAATGTCTTTTATCAGAGATGTGTCGTTAATATTGTTCGCATAAACGCTTGCCTACTTTTCGGAGCTGCTCAGAGGGGAGACAGGATACAAAGATCCCAGATATGTGTAGGTATTTTGTAGCTATTTATATTGGCAATGCAACTTTTCCCTAAGAAATGGCATTTCAAAAAGTAGTGACGTTTTTATCACACTTTAGGACTTTGAAAATTCTTACTGCTCAAATATGTTAGGAAATGCTCATGGCAAAAATATAGGGTGGGATGGAGACTTGCTTTCCCTATCTATTTGACTCTTTGAAAAGTTTACCGCCCACACAGGACTCAAAGACTGCGTGAGGAGATGTTCGACAACTCTTTTGACTGGCATTAAATATTATGTTAGCGGAAGCTAAATATTTAAGCCCTTCCTATAGAATTTAAAGGCAATTTTGTTTGCTCTACTTGTTGAATGCCCGCCATTGTGTGCTGTCAGTAGCTGACCGAACAAGAATTCGATTAAGGTAAACAAAGAAGGCTATATTAACAAGTTTAAGGCCCCATTGTTTGCTAACTTTGAGACCCGGGCCACACAATGGCCGAAGTCTTTGTTGTAAGCTATTTTTGTTGCAGGTCCTTGTGCAGCCGTTGCGAAATATCTGCTGCAAAAATATATGGCCATTATTTGATGCTACCCACTATTGGAGCTGTCAGTGTCATGTGCAGCTATTGATGGTACTGAAGCTGCTGTTATTCTGTTTTTACATCTGATGTTTTTGTTTTCAAAAGTTTTTTTTATTCACCTTTCATGAATACGCGAGCGCGAACAGGGAAAAATGTGAAACCATCAATTTCTGATGCTGACGGGCCATGAAGGATGACGTGTCAGGACAACGTAGGCAAAATGTACCCACTCTTTAACATGGCCAGCTGTTTCTGCTTTCGTCTTGCAAATAAAAGTCTTCGCCATCTATGTGAGAGTGTGGATGTTGTGAGCAACAAGTAGTGTAGGGTAAATTCTCATTAATAAAATTTGCTATTTAAATGCGGCAGCCAACTAATTATAGAACCAAATGGCGGCTGGCTCAAGAGTGAGCAAAAGGCGTTGTCTAAACATATATGTTTTGGCAAACTTTTCCGAAACTCGTGTGGGCGGTGTTAATCTTGAGTATCTCACAAAAGACTACACTGACAAAAATTGAAAAAGAAAGAGACGAGAAAGCCTTATCATTAAATCATCATAATTTTAATTTTAAGAAACATATAAAAAACTAATTATGAAAGTTTATAATAGAACGTCAAAGAAGGAATTAAAACTATTTTCCTGTGTGTGGCCCAATCCGTATGTTGGCTTGGTGAGAGAAAAGCTGGCGATGAACAGCTGCTGCCTGCCACGCATTGCCCGTTTCTGTGCGGCTTCTGGCACTGGCCTTACTTTATTTTTGTCCATACTGGCAGCTAGCCCCGTTATCACCCGTTGTGACACATTATATTTATAATGGCGAGTCGCGCTCACCCACACACATGAATTCCCAGATAGACACAATGGCAGTGTATTGCTACATTAGACCTTGCTGCTTTGCTGCTCATATTATTTGTGTTTTGCTCTTCCCACTCAAAGCCTGGGTTTTTGTTTCCACTTTCACTTTGACCCTCCCAGGCAGCTGGCAGCTCCATATGTTGTGTTCATGAAGAAAAATCCGCAAATTATGCAGAGATGTCTAAAAATATTCAAGCAATTTAGCGGCATGTGGTCGCCTCAAATTGGTTAATTCACGTCGCATGTCTGTGCAGAATGTTAAAGAGCGCCCACCGTGCGTATACGTAATATTTTCATTATCTGGCTTTTTGGGTTCATTGTTTTCTTCCGCTATTAGTCGGGAAGTCCATTACACCCGCTAGGCTCAGGCAGCTGACCAGCTGTTACCATACCCATTGAGTAATTTACACTCAAATTAACAGCACATAAAAATAGGCAAAGTTTGGCTATTCCCCGATGCCAGTTGAAAAGCTTTTCCTTTCGCATTGTCAAACTGTCAGAGGACTGTGATTGACATCAGTCAACGGATTGATGGCCCTCGAGGTTCGCGCCTCGGCTGGGTGCTGTCGGGTCCCCTTTTCCATACTGGCATATCCAATCCTGTGCTGTCCCTCGAGCTGGGTCTGCTTACTTATGTACGGCACTTGGCGCCTAAGTAAACCAGCAAGTGGCGGCGTCCTTTTTACACCCACCCCCTCTCAAAGGGGTTGGATTCGTTTATTTACTCACCACCCTCTAGCAGTTGGTGACGTAGCTGGCGAGGAATTTATTTCTTTACTGAATATCCTTTAAATTCAGAAGTTCGTAGGGATAAGACCTTGAGTGAAAGTTTCGCTACATCTGCATGAAGCCATGAATGCTTCCTTTGGTTTCAAAGGGGTTGGTTCTTTCGCTTATTAAATCTGCGCTAAAATTGTTCAATACTTTTAATGTTTCCTAAAATTTCGCATTCTTAGTTCATCAAAGAAATGACGGTCATTCTAAAAACCTGTTTACCGACCTTTGTTGTTTTGTGGCTGAAATGAAAATTTGCAGACAGCGGTCAGAAGGGATAAGAAGGCTGAAGAGGGACCTCCGGGAGGAAAAAGGTTTTTCTTGCTTCCCCGAATGTCTTTATTCATATTTAATTCAACGCGGCAGGCGAGAATCCCTAAAAAGTCCGCGTGGGCGGACGTTCATAAGCTCACGTTGATAAAATTGTGCCAGAATGTTGAGCCTTTGTTTCACACTCAGTTGGTTAGTGGTGTTGCATGCGCAATTAATACATTTCACGTTTGCTTGCCGTCCCAGAAGTAGCATAAATGACAAGGCTTTCAACTTACCATCTGCATAATTCAAGGTCTGGGCGTTTAATAAGAGATGACTTAAAAATAGAGCCGCTCTCGTGCAAATTGATGGCCATTGTTAGCGCCGGCCCCATTCATGTCGCTTTATTGAGTCGAATTTGTGCGAATTATGAATTATGGCACTCAACGCCGCGCAACTGCTAATTAATCACGATGTAAGCCTGAATAATGCAGGACTTCAGACCTCCGTCCAAAAGGGCAACAGATGGTCGAGGGATATTCGAGCCTCTAATGGCTATTTCCTAGCTCAGAGATGAGCAAACGTGGCCAAAAGATGATAATGAGACGAAAGTAGGATTAAATTGAGTTTTTCTTTAACAGTGTTCGAATTCCAATTAGGAGTACATCAAAAAATACTCCCATCAATATGGATTTTGTTCAATTTTTATTCGATAACTTAATTTTAGGATAGAAGCCGTTTAGAGATAGGGGAAACTTTCATTTCTTTCCATGTATACATGGAAACACGACAACATTTCCCAAGGGCAGACTTCTACTGCATAGAAAAGAAAGTACGAAAGTGGACCGAAAGGCACGGCACGTATGTATCATGATGAAACTGGAGATGCCTTTTCCTGAAATTGCAGTGGGCTAAATCGGAAAATTACTGCCTCATGTCCGTTGACCAAGGCAGGATAGCTACTGGCACTCGATTTACCAAAGTCAACTAATGATGATGATGATGTTGAAGTTGGTAATGTTTTCATTGCTGATGATGGGAAATCTGCTGCAGATGATTATGACTGGCAATTTAGAGCACAATTATGGACGCACCCAACAACAAGGAGAAGAAAAATATCCTCAGTATGTTTTGGGGTGGAATAGCTGGGGCCAAACTCAATTAGAGCGCAATTATGGGTCACGCTTCTAGGCGCAACGCAAGCAGAGAATTAATGTGTTTTCCTCAATTAAAATGCCACGGGGTCTAATGAAATGTTTCCCTCCATTCTGGAATCTTTACAGCTGGTCGGCGCCGATGGACACGAGTATCATTTCAAGCATCGCACCCTGCCCCATGCCAGGACCCGGCGGAGTCTGACGCACACTCGGGCTTTGAAGAGCCACCCGGCGGTGAGTAAAGTTCCTGTAGGATATTTCCATCAAGGCTAAGGGGGAAAATGAATTGACACAGTTATTGCTAATAATTCAGGTGTGCAATGTGTGCCAAATGTACGCCATGAAATGGAATCATGTAGAGCAAAATATCTTACAAAGTAAGAAAAAATTTATCCTTTTTTTTCATTCCTACGTAAACTTGGTAAAACCTTAAAGGCAGATTATATTTTCGGATCTTGTGCATAAAATATGCTAAAGATTGTTGTGTTTTTCCTTGTGTAAGAATAACACGTGTTATTGCTATTGCTCCTCTGAGAATTGCAAAATGCTAGAGTTCAGCAAGCATCACTAGCTTTCAAAGGTGGCTCCGAAAATAGCCCGAACCGTACATGATTCCCTCTAATACATGACGAACTTCGATTGCATTTCAATTTGACCTGCCTTCAATTGTCCACTAGCCTGGAACGTGCCATTAGGCCATTGTCGATAATCACAATGCAGTGTGCTGAGCTGAGGACAAACGAGGCGTGTTGCACAATATGCAAAATTTGCATGCAAACTAGGTCGTTTCGATTTGTTCGCAGCTGTTAGGGCTTCCGAAAGAGCAGAGCCAGAGTTTACATTTATTCCGGTTGCCACACACGCATAACAATGACCCACATCGAAACCAATTCACTTGGGGAAATGGGTGACAGGTGTCCTACGCACTTGTGGTTAGCCATTCGACCTCTTTCTAATTGACTTCTATTTTTCAGGTGCACACGGCCGTCCAACAGCCCGGATTCAAGCGGGTTAAGCGGGGCCTGCGGCCAGCGGTACCGGCCATCCATGGCATGAAGTTCGACATGAAGCTCGGTGAAGTCAATCACATCGATGAGGAGCCTACCGACCCGTATTTCCCGATGCAGTGGTACCTGAAAAATACTGGCCAGAACGGCGGAAAGGTACGACTCGATCTCAACGTGCAAGCCGCGTGGGCCCAGGGCATCACGGGAAAGAATGTCACTACGGCCATCATGGATGACGGTGGGTATTTTCGGTTCGGTAAATAAAAATCCAATAATGTTTTAATCTCGTTTCATTGCATTGGCGGTGTAGGCGTGGACTACATGCATCCCGACTTAAAATTTAATTATGTGAGTATTGGAAATGTCAGAGTAGCGATTCAGATATAATTGATTTATTCGGAACCATCGCCAAATTCGTTTTAATAATTAAACGCTGGCTTTATGGACTAATTGTCTTTGGTAAATTTAGTTTTAATTGAATTTTGGAATACTGTCCATACCAGCCACGGAACGGATATTAGCCTGTGGTGCTATACACATATGAAAAGACTATCAATTTTACTTTACTTATTGTGAGCCTCATCGAGAGACTGGTTAAACCTTAATGTGCATGAAAAGTTTGCAGGAAAATTGAGCTAAAAGTTTCAACTTCTGCCATTAAAACTTTGTCTGTCATTATTATCAAAGTATCTACCATACATATCTAACCAGGCGTAGTCGAAAGGTGAATGCTTAGCAGCGACAGAATTGAGTATTTTTATGAGAAACATACATACATTAAAGCTACATCAAAATGTACTTACCTCCCACTGGGTAGGCATATGGACTAGCCGAAACTTATTCATTTTGTTTACTCATTTGCAGAATGCCGAGGCCAGCTACGACTTCAGCAGTAATGATCCCTTTCCGTATCCCCGCTACACCGACGACTGGTTTAATAGGTGAGTGGGAACGGGCAATACGTGCCCATTTTGTGATGAAAAAGTCCTTGATAACCAATCGGAATTCATAAGTTGATTTGTTTCGCAAAAACCAATTACATCAGCCGCCGTTTTGAATATAGTATTTTTTTTAATAATGGAGCTTGTATAGGGAAGTGCAATTGCGTGTTGAAGGGGTTCCACTTAATTTGGCCTTTTCCCATTCGGTGGGAGTCTAGTTGCTTTTACGCATAATGGATAAAGAGAAATTTTTATTAAGCTCCTTACCACAAAATTCACCGCAAATGTGTAACCCTTGTCGAGGTTCGTGACTCACACTTCTCTTACACTATGTTTTTTCCAGCCATGGAACGCGGTGTGCCGGCGAAGTGGCTGCTGCCAGAGATAATGGAATTTGTGGCGTTGGCGTTGCTTATGACAGCAAAATCGCAGGTAAGTGGCTTTGGCAGTTGCTTCAGGATGGGAACACTGAGGTCTCGACCTCGAAAGTTTTCGGCGGATAAATCGCATTACGCATACGCAGCGTAATCCGGCGAAAGTGGGGTGAATCAATTGGGGACTAATGTGGCGATATTAAAAGAAAATTTCAAGAAGCGAGAGCCGTTATTGCAAATTGAGCTTCAAAAATCATGCTACATTAACTTGGAGCCATCGCGATTTCCCCCAGGAATGAAGCGGCAACAAGTGTGGTCACAAATCCGGGCGTGTTATCTGTCATTTTTATCGCCCAACAGGGAGAAATCATGTGAGAAATCGGAAAAAGTTCGAATAACCTCCGTCTAAACACAGTGCATTTTTACGATTGCCATAAAGCTTGAAGTGAAAGTGAGCGGGCATGAGAATCGGGGTCGTATAAATATTGATTTATAATTTCCGCCATTAGATTTAATGCATACTTATCGCCCTCGCCGCAGGCATACGCATGCTGGATCAGCCGTACATGACGGACCTAATCGAGGCCAACTCCATGGGCCACGAGCCCCACAAAATCCACATCTACAGTGCCTCCTGGGGTCCTACAGACGACGGCAAGACTGTCGATGGACCACGAAACGCCACCATGCGAGCGATAGTCCAGGGCGTGAATGAGGTATGGAGATGTAGTGGTAGTGGCCTCAATATTTATTACTAATCTTTGGACCCTCCTGCAGGGGCGCAACGGGCTGGGCAACATCTATGTTTGGGCCTCCGGCGACGGCGGAGAGGAGGACGACTGCAACTGCGATGGATATGCCGCCTCCATGTGGACCATTTCCATTAATAGCGCCATCAACGACGGTCAGAACGCTCACTACGATGAGAGTTGCAGCTCCACTCTGGCGTCCACGTTCAGCAACGGAGCCAAGGACCCCAATACGGGCGTTGCCACCACGGACTTGTACGGCAAGTGCACGACCACCCACTCGGGCACCAGTGCGGCGGCGCCCGAAGCAGCGGGCGTCTTTGCCCTGGCCTTGGAGGCAAAGTAAGTGACCACCACCTCATCCACAAATCTTTTTTTGATTCATACAGACACAAAAATAGCCACGAAAGTAGCGTCGTTACAAATTACTTCATTTATACGTCGCTTCTTATTTGTGAAATTCTGTTGAAGATTGCTATAAGGGGATCTCACTTGTAACAATATTTTTACCATACCCGGAGTTACAAATTTTCTTCGAGTGCAGGGGTTCAGACACAATCTAAATTTATGCTAATCCGTTGCCAACAAAATGCCCAAATTTCCTTTCCAGTCCGCAGCTTACTTGGCGCGATATCCAGCATCTGACGGTGCTGACATCAAAACGCAACTCTCTGTTTGATGCCAAGAACCGCTTTCACTGGACAATGAACGGCGTGGGCCTAGAGTTCAATCACCTCTTTGGGTTCGGGGTACTGGATGCAGGCGCCATGGTCACGTTGTCGAAGCAATGGCATGCAGTGCCACCCCGTTACCACTGTGAAGCTGGCGAGATTAACCAACCGCAGTGAGTATTTTTTTAGAAAGCTGCGTATAAGTCAGAGCTAATTTTTAATTAATTAAAAATATTTCAGGGCCATTGTTATGGGTCGCTCTCTGTTTTGGGAGATCAAAACCGATGCCTGCAAGGGCACTGACACGGAGGTCAATTACTTGGAGCATGTTCAGGCAGTTATATCGGCAAATACCTCTCGACGTGGTGATCTGGAACTCTTCCTCACATCACCCATGGGGACAAAGTAAGTGGCCACAAAAACTTGATGATTTTTTTTCTGCAATTGTAAATCGATCTAGATCTATGATCCTGTCTCGTCGCGCCAATGATGATGATCATCGCGATGGATTTACCAAGTGGCCCTTCATGACTACTCATTCCTGGGGTGAATATCCCCAAGGAACCTGGAAATTGGAGGTAATAATTAGAATCAATTTACCAAAGAATAGTTTACCTAATGAAATTCTCTGCAGGCTCGTTTCAATTCCCCTCAAACGCGACATGGAAATCTCTTGGAATGGTCATTGGTGCTGCATGGCACCAAAGAGGCGCCTTACCGCACTCTCCATCCTTCCTCGCCGCACTCCAAACTGGCAATTGTAAAGAAGGCTCATGAGGACAAAAAGATGAAGTAGAGTGGTGGATTCGAGCGGTCAAAAAAGTTTAAGGAGCAGGATATATTCAGAGGCAAATATACATTCGCGTAGAGACGTCCATTAGGCAGCTTGGCGTATTATCAACGAGTTTGGTGAGAGGTTTAATAAAAGTGCTGGCTGTGTTTTATTTTGAAAAGAATTGATGGAGATTAAATTTAGTTCTTTCTGATTTTAGGGTTTTGTTTCAATCAGTCGAACTGAATTTTTATTTAGGAAAAAGGGTATTCTTGATCGTTTTATTAAACAAGATTAGTTTTTTATTATTTGGTGAGGTAGCGCCAAGGGTGCCATATGCCATTTATTTTATTGACCTTTAAACTACTTCCGGAAATTATAAAGCGCACATTTACCCCATTAGCAAATGGAAAAAAGGTCATCTACTCTATTTCCAATCAATTGAATACCGTAGCAAAAAATTAGTAAATATCAAAAAGACCCACAAATTGAAAACAGAGAAACAGGTATAGTAGGTATTGAGTGCTTAGCAAAGTATGCGGATGGCGGAAAATGATAAAAATACAAAATTAGACAGCAGATATGAAATGATAAGGAATCGAGGAAAAACCCTATGTAAATGTGTAATATCTAAATGTATAACCTATCTTTAACAGCGTCCTAAGCCGTTAGAATCTTAAATCTATCTAGTATAAAATACAAACTAAAAGTATTTACAAATATTTTAAAGGTAATTCTTTTGTTTTCCAAATTATATATATATATGCATATATATATATGTATAAAAAAATATACTTATATTTATACATAAAGAATATTTAGAAAAAACATAAAATGTTAATCCCATTATTGCAGAAAGAGTTTGTCGCTTCACTTTGGTTGCAAGCCCAAATCTGCTTTTATTTCAAGACTCGTACGTGTGAAATGCATTTACAGACATAGTTTTCTTTCAGTTTCTTTCGGGGGCCAAAAACGAAAATACACACATAGTAACATTAATAGTAAAGGACAAGAATCACAAGCGATTGTAACGTTAAACGGAGCGAGTGTTATGTAAAATACTAAAACCAAATGTTAAAGTACAATTTCAAAGCCGATTATGGTGAGCAGAGAGTTAGCATGTAACGTCAGACACAGATTCAGATACAGATACCGATTGTTTTACCTAGTCTAATAACTGAGGAGGAGCGCATTGTTAATGTTATTGAATGATGTGCCGCAGAATGAATTATATTATATATATATACATATACAGAACCATATATGAGTACATACATGTGTAATTATTAACCAAAAACCATAAGAACAGGTGTTGACAGAAAATATGGAACAACCATTATATACACCAAATATTCAACTATATATGCATTAATGTATGATACATATACATATATTATACCACAAATTAAATTCAAAAATGTAACTTATGTGGATGTTAAGTTGATCTTTGATGTTGTAGATACAAAAATACACCAATCAGATATAGCAAACATAGTCATACCCACCCACACACAAATGTGTAATGCTTATTTCGAACACATCGATCACCGGTGTTTATTTCCCATAAAGTTTATATGATTTCTTCTTTCAGTGCAGTTTTAAAATTTCCATGTAATTGAACGGAAAGAGAATTTAATTTTGTAAATAAAACTTATCAAAAAAACCGAGTTAATATCAGTTTTACTTCGGGCAAAATAGATTTTGTGAAAAGGAAGATCCTTCTATAGTGAATAGGTTTCTGTACCCAGAAATTACAGGACTTTCATTACTGTTCCCAGTAAAGCTCAGTAAAAGTTTTAGCTTATTTTGACTGCAATGAAAGCTTGGTACACATGCTGTTTTGCAGCTTTATCCGCAACTTGAAGGAATGCGACTTTATGGAGCTTTTATGCTTTTGACCCTACTGGCGAATTAAATTACCTCACTTTATATACGTTTCCTTAATATTATCAATATTAATTAATTATGGAACACTATTATAGCCATGTCCAGGACATGCTTTCAAAATATAATTAATGAAAGCCAATTAATATGCCAGAATGAGCATGTGATAGCGCCAGGATTTGGGGCAAAGGGATTATTGTCTGATGGGTGTTCGTTTTTATGGATAACATTGCGGATATGACATAATATATATCGGAAAAGAAACTGAAATTCATGAAAATTAAATAACGGCTAAATAACGGTTGATTTATGGATTTCTAAGGCAAATTCTATTAATGGCCAAGCTAAATTTGGAAACTTATGCAAAAAGGGCAACAGTTTTAATTGTTGACTCAACTAATTGCGCGATATCCGCCTTCAAGACCGGCAGAAAGTCTTATCCGGCTGTGGCGGGCGTGTCCTGCCAACTTTTTCGTTGTTCTGTTTGTAGCCGGAAATATTTATTAACTAGAAATTGCATAGCACAAAGGCAACAAGCAGGCCACAGGAAGGAAGGAAATGGGCAAACATGTGACGCACCCCTAAAAGCAAATAAACGCTGAAGGTTCACACACACAAAACTTCTGGGGAGGGCCAGCGTTGCGTATACGCAATGTGTCGGCTACGTGCTGTTTTTAGGCCTTCATAAATCATCTGGCTGCGGGCGTATGATAAATTGTCATACTAATTGTTTTTAACGTTCAAGACAGGCGGCGTACCGAGGAAGAACCACACTTTTGGCCAAAAGAAACGGCCAAGAGGCCTTGTCCGAGGCGTTTCGTTACAAGTCTGGTTTAAAGTATCAATGTTTAGCGATTTTTCAGTCCATTTACTTACTCTGTCAAATTTCGTATATCATTTGCTGGCCCTTTGAAATTACCAAAAAGTGGACTTTCAATATGGGAAGATTATGACCTTGACCGCATCCAGAGGCCTATGTAAATCATCAATCATAATTAGTAACGTGGGATGTAATATTTAGATTGGATATGCCATACTGTCTCTTAAAAATATCACCAAAAAGATATTCAGTTACATGCCCCACCAATATGCAAAAATATTACGTTTCTGTATGGTAACAACTTTTTGATTTATGACACATTAATAGTGACAGCTTACCCGCTTTTGGGTCAACTAGGCGTCGTCTTGCCGACAATAATATCAACTTCAACAACATCAACAGCAACAGAAGCAACAAAAAAACATCCGCAACATACGACAACAGCTTCCAGGCAGAGCAACAGGTTTTGGCAGCTGCTGTCGTTTATGTTGCTTTTGACCAATTTCTTTTGGATTTCGGTCAACTCGGTCGTTTTTTTGGTTTTGGGTTTTCGGTTTTCGGTTTTCGTTTTGACTCGGACATGTCTGCGGGACAAAGTGCTTGACACTTTAATGAACTGCCCGGGGTCGCGTGTGTGAGCAGTTCATTAATATTAATGCCCCGGGTACTCCGTTTTCTTTTTCTTTCTCCTCAGGCTTGCGCCATGCGAAATTGGTAGACCAATTCCCTCTGGGCCAGACACAAATGTCAATTGCCGGCCATTAGCTAATATTTGGTAATTCCTCTTTAATTGAGCGGTGTTTTCCCGTCTCAATAGTTTTGGTGTAATGCATACAAAGGTATGTATTCCAATTGGGGTGGGTTGGAAGTGTTCTTGACCTTTGATTACTCAAATCCAGCCCGATCTGTACCTTTTAATGCTGTCATGATTTGTGTTTTTGGCGCCACAAAATAATGACCCCAATTATCTGACTGTAATTGTTGTTGCCACCCCTGGAGGTGGGTGGGTCTTTTATGGGTTGTTGTTTACCGCGTTGCTGTTGTTGATGTCATGATTTATTGCCTAAGCCCCGACCACACGTGCACCTAAAAAATTTTAATTAACAAAAGCAGCCGCCCTCTGCAATCGCCCAGCCCAGCCAGCCAATCACTGCTATTGGTCCTATAAATAAATCTTATCATCCTCCGACTTTTGACGTTGCCAAATTGTTACTGTCATTGTTTGGTCTTAGTTTTGTTTGTCTTCTGTTCAAAGATAAACAGTAAACAAGGGGACTATTTTTCCACGGCAACGTCGATACAAGAACAACAGGAGTCCTGGCAATTCAGCAAAACTGATACCTGCTTTCAGCCCCGAGGACAGTTTATTTACTTTTGGACGCGCAGCATTTGTGGGTGTCACTGTCAATAGGCTGATAGGTTTTGCTGGCCTCCAACCCCAGCTGCTCAGCAGTTTTCTTTCAAGGCACATTTGAATCTGCACCTCCTGCCTGGCAACAAAATAAATTAATTCGCTCGTTGCCAATGGGCAAAATGATTAAATTAGGAGAGTGTTTTGCTGGAGTCCACCCTGGAGGCCTTTTCAGGATTTCATTTTGTCCTTAACAAATTATGCATATTTATAAATGTAAATGTCGGCCAATGGCCACTGGCCACTGGCAATTGAAGATGCTCTCGTCACGACCCTGAATGGTGGCAAGGATGCGAATGCGGATACGGATGTGGATGCTGATGAGCAGCCGTCGGCGGCTGTATACATCCTTGATGTATGACTCCTCATTATGCGCATAAATGGGTATTGTTTGGGCTTGGTCGGTAGCCTGTTGCTGTAGGCCGTCCTGGCCTGTCTGATGGAATGTTCGGGTGATTTAGGCCTATAAATCTGAGCTCCTTTAATGCTATGCACTGTGAAGAAGTTTTTGCCAAGGGCAAACATTTTGCCACTTCACCGCCCTATAAATTACAGTTTCTCCTTCCAGTGTATCCAGTTTCTTGTGGCTGAATTCAATTGGTAGCTTGGACAAAGGTCCGGCCTTCGTATCAATTAGAGCGCATCTTCAACATCAGTAACACAGAGGTAAACACTCTGGAGATTTATGTGCAACAATCACAACAATTAACTGGCCCAGAAACCAAGCACTCGAAGGAAGTAGGCTGTTGTACGTGTATATCTATGTGTCCATCTTGTATTTATTGTTAAGTATTGTTTATGCAGTCTGGTCTGGTCATCTTCTCGTGTGCGTATCTATGGCATCGTTTCGGCC
The DNA here is from genome assembly GCA_035047325.1 of Drosophila vallismaia. NCBI lineage: Eukaryota > Metazoa > Arthropoda > Insecta > Diptera > Drosophilidae > Drosophila > Drosophila vallismaia. The sequence goes on from JAWNPU010000073.1 coordinate 12,448,948, forward strand.
TAATTGAAAATCACTTGCTGTTGCTTGAAAACAGAATCAGAGATAACTTATGCCGTACTGCCAGAGAGAATGTGTGAGGATTTGGACATGAAATATTGTCCAGAGAATATCCAATTATCAACAGCTAAGCTCTTTAGCCCAGCTTACCGGCTTTTGGCACTGCAGCAACTGTTGCTGTCGATGCCATCAAGATGACTGACCAATTCGATGAAGCGTGGACCGTAAGCTGCCGCAGAAAATGCAAATCGCAATCGCCTCGGCTAATTAATTAATTATTCACATTTCGCACTGTTGTTGTGGCAGAAAGCGGCTTTGAAGTTTGTCCGCCCAAACACGAGTAGTTCCGCAGATTTATGTAAGACAAGCAACGCCCTAAGGTTGCATGGTCCACAAACAGGTTGTTTGGATTCCGGGGTCCCGTAACCTGAGTCGGGCTTTTGTGTCAACGCTTAAAAAAGCACATTCAAAGCACATTTATCTCTGATTAACTGTTGCCAATGGCTTCGTGACCCGCAGGTTGCAGCATCCGAAGATGAAACGTAAACCGATGCGATCCCGATCTCGATAGCCAAGTCGAATCAAATTCGCTGGCATATTGCAAGCCAATCGTCATTTGTCATATTTCCGATACACCATTTGGCGAGCATGTATAAATATCAGAGAAAACCATAAGCTAGGCGCCAGTTAGCAAGTTTGAAAAGTCCAAAACAGATCCTCGTCTCTAGACTGTCTCTAGACTGACATCATAAACTTCCGCCAAAGATGCGTGGATTCCTGGTGAGTAATCGAAACTCTGTTAAGTTACGTGGAGTTAAAAGAAAAGAACTTTTCAAGGCTAATGAAGATTAAACCTACTTACTATATGTATTTGTTTTTCAGTTACTTTGCCTTATTGTTTCCGTTTCGGCGGCCAAGTTAGGATACAATTACCAAGCTGTCGCTGGCGACCGCCGATTCGCTGGACTTATCGATACCGAGGCTACAGGATTCAGTGCTACACCAGCCCAGAGTCAGCAGCAACAGCAGCAGGACGTCCGACAGCAATTACCGGCTGCCGCGGATGAGTTCAGCAAGGAGTTCTTCACGTATTCTGCCCCCGAAGAGGAGTTTGCGGATAGAGAGGCCACCGAACGCATTGCCAGCATGCTAAAGCGCAACCTGCGGGTGCTGTTCATCAAATCGCCGGAGCATCAGGGTCTGACCAATGCTGCACTGCAGTTGGCCAAGCAGGCCAGCGAGCAGCGCACCGCCATCTACGTGCTCAGCAAGCAGGCGGACATCGGACAGCTGGCTCAGCGCCTGCAAAGTGAGAACCAGGCCGTGAGCCACAAGCCGGAGGTGCACTTCGTCAAGTACCGCACGCCGGAGGACGCGGTGCGGGCTCAGCAGCTCATACAGCAGCAATTCGACTCCTTGGGCGGCAGCTCGCGTAGCTCCGACGAGGGCGTTGCCCCCGTTCTTGATTTTAGTTCGGCTCCGACCAATGAGGCGGTCCAGGATCAGATTCAGGGCCAAGAGCAAGGCCTGCTGAATACAAAATACCTTCCTGCAGCTTTGTTGCGTAGCAGATAATTGGCTGCGAAGACTTTTAAGGCTGTAACCTAAGGCCTAGCTTAAGTTATATTTTTAAAATAGTATTTTATTTAGAATAAAAAATATAAGTGAATAAAATAATTGGCATTTAAAAAAAATTTCCATTGTTTCCACAATTCATGGAAATATATCCAAATTCTGAAACTAAAATGTCAGAGACACCCACTTAACCAGTGACAGCTTTAACGGGAAACTTTAAATGCGATTATCTTTCAAATACAATATGCTGCATGGGGCAGATCCAGCTGCTTCCTGGCCACTCACAAGCCCCGGCCCCGGAACATCCTCGTATTACTTCCGGAGGCCATGTGCCATACTTTCCTTTGCCTCCTTTGCTGCGACGACGACGACTCTGATTCTATCTCGCATGCTTCTGTCATATTTCACATTTTAAGTGCCCTCTGGCAGATGGCAACCAGTCCCCGTACTCATGAATAATTTAATAATATAATAATAATTTCGAGTATTGAAAACAATTTACAGTTTCCCATGCTAACGGCCAACAGGGTCAAGGATTGATAAAGTATAAAATATGGGTAGTCGTTAACGCTAATTAGGGGAGCTACCGGCAGCGGAACAACCGCCAGGTGGACTTTACGGGCCTTGAATTTTAAATGATGTCTATTAATAGATAGGTAATGTTATCCAACGTATTTTCAAGGATCTGGGAAACACCCACACATTCGTGGTTCTCCTTACACAAAAAGATGCCCACCATCTCGGATTTCCACATTTCCCGCTCTGATGTTCCTGTTTATTTGGAGGGATTCAATATCCATTGCTGGGGTCTCATTGCCGTGCGGGAGCGTAATTTCACAGAAATGCGATATAAAAGTACAACTGCTGGTGAAAATAAAAAGGCAGCCGGTAATACCGGGGATATAAAATGAAGTGCAGACAAAATGTCTGCCATTTGGACTCGTCGGACGGGAAACTTCTATATTGTCTCTATCGGATTAAACTGTAATTCCTATTCAATTAATACAACGACTGCTGCAGGATGGTCAGTTCGGCGGCCATAACTGAGCCGTCCAATTGAGATCAAAAGAGTGGGTCCCGTAAATAGAGGATATTTTCGTTTCAGCTTGCTTTTGCAATTTAATTAAACAAACAGTTGGCTCTGCGGTGTGAAACAGAAACAGCACCAATAGTACTGAAACCATTGGCCTTGGGGAAATGTAATTTGCTAGGACAACAATACCAACAATATCTACAAAAATTGCAAAGTGCCGACGTGTTGCCGACAGCCCTAATCCTTTGTGAAAAATTGTTATCGTTTGGGTTGCTTGCAGGGGTTTTCGCTCTAAATTTAATTGTCCTGGGGCCTGGGTTTTGCCTTTGACCGTTCCCCTCATTTCTCTCCACGGTGTTGCATATTGATTATTTTTAATTGGTCTTTAACATTCCCCACTTCCATTTCCCGGTTGGGGACATTTAAACATGTAATTTGTTTCCCGTAGGTGACGGACTTTAAAGCACCGCCCCCAACTATTTGGGTAATCCATGAAAAGGGCGCCGATTGCTTCGAATTAAAGCCGACAAAGGACGATAGGCATAGGAGAAGCCGTTGGCGTGTCCTGGCTTCTTCCTTCCTGTCAGTCACTGCTTATCTCCTTAACGTGGCAAAAGCTTTTCCCGACGCAAAATGTGCGAAACCTAATTCTGAATTGAATCGAAATCGGAAAAGAGAATAAAGCTAAAACCAGAACTCGACAGGCTGCCACATCATTCATGGGGCTCGGCGCTAAGTAATCAAAAAGTCTCATAAAACTTGAAGTGCTCGTAAAGCGGAAATAACTTGCGGTGAGAGTAAAAATAGTGTTATTTACTTTTTGGCTTCGTGTGAATGATTTGATGACTTGGCATGCGTGAAGACCTGGATGTGCAAGTTTGTCACATCGGAGCCAATTAAGCCGGCTAAAAGAAAAGGCCCAAGACCAAATATATCTGATGACTGCCTTTTGAGCAAACAATGAAAAACACATAGGAAGGTGCACATTCCTTCCAATATTTTGTGACAAACTATTTCTCCCTCTGCATTAGCTGTTGCCTGATTTCTGTTGACCAGGTTGCTTAGTCCTGTTTCATTATTACTTTTGTTTTTGGCTGGGTAAATCACTTGTGACGGCCGCCGATGTCCTTTTCGATGCAACCTTGACACCCTGCCTGTTTGCGTACACGACATTGGGTCTCAGGACAATTAGCTTTTCATCGGAATCGATTTGATAATGTCCTAATTGGAACACACAGGACCTCCTCGTGAATTATTCATGCGTGAGGTGGCAAATAGGGATCGTGCGTTAGAATTATCAATGACAATAGATACAGATTGGCCGCCAAGTCAATCATAAATCGCAGCCAGCTTGGTGGATTTGTGGCGAGTGTGTGGGTGGAAGAGTGGTATTATTTCGTTTGGCCTAATTTGTTTTGCAACCACTTGACTGCCGGCAATCGACAAGAAACTGAAACTCAATTGAACCCCAATTTTCAAATCGCACCCTAATACACGTAATAAAAGTGGGTGGCAGACACCATAGTTCCCAACCCTGCCCTGCCCCTGCCTTCGAGTCGCAATGCAAATATAGGAGTGGCTGTATATGGAGCCAAGGCGGGTAGGGAAACGGGACAGGAGTCACAGACAGGGCCGGAGCGAAAGGCAGCACAAAACGGAAATGAAACTTATTAAAAGATTTGGATCTAATCGATTTTCGTCCTTTCACGCCGAAATGAACTTTGCCGTCGCTCGACTCGACTCGATTCGGGTCGTTTGTAGCTTTTAGCTTTTAGATTTCAGTTCCCAGCTGAATATGCTGCCATTAAAGTGGAGCACCCACCCGCAGTGTCCTTGTGAAACTATCCCCTTTCCTTACCCCTTCCTGCACTCATCTGGCATAGCGTTGACCAGCCATAAATTTAATTGAAAACCAAACTGTTCCTGTTCTGTCTGTGACACATGTGCAGCTCCTCCGTCCCCGCTACTGCGTTCCGGGTTCCGGCCCCGAGTCTTTGGGTGATTGTGTTTACTTAGGAGTGACTTTTGCTAAATTTGATTTGCCAGCGAGTGCTACAGTTCTGCGGACGTGCCACATGCACAACGAACACCTCAGCACACGCGAGACAAATGCGATTTAAAGTAATTTGAATACCGAATGGATGTGTGCACTTATCGCCACACACTCACATTCGTTTTTGCGAGCATTTTTTTCATAGAAATCCAAAAACACCGAACAAAATAGTGCTGTCACAACATCAATTAATTTTCTCACTCACTGAAAAACGTGATATATTATGGAGGCTATTGGTCAGTGTTCCATACAATGTAGGTCAATCGAAATTTTAACAAAAGTGAGAAGGATACCTTTTTTTCTCCGTGCAATGGCGCCATGCACGTCTGGCCAACTGGCAGGGTTAAACATACATGCCAAGCCAAGCAGGGAGCATCAATTGTCTATCTGACCATGGCAAGCTGAGGGCAAAATGGCTAAAGCATCGACAGGACCTACGGGTGCTGTACCTGCTCCTACTCCTGTTTCTGATCCTGACCTCTGACCAAGCTGCGCCATCGATGTTACGCTGCGTTATTGAAATCGTCGAGGCAGCAAAAGTGTTTGAGTACACTCAAGCGAATACTTGAACTCGCATTCACATTCACATTCACATTCGAATTCACACACCCTTTCACTCCCAAACATTTTTCAGAGCACGTGCGAGCGTAACCGGACCAAGAGGCAGCCATAACCGTGGCAATTAGCGCCAATTGCATTTTTATTTGCATTAGCATACCCAGCCGGTCAGTTAATTAACACGCTTCGATTGGCAAAAAAGCAACGAATTTGCATTAAACAAAACAGGCTAAAGAATAGCAAAAATCAAGTTACATCAATTGAATGCCAAATTAAGTGCCAATCAGCCTGAAAAGTATTCAGAATCACTGATACGTGTACGTGGTGTTGCCATTGGCGTTGCACTCATTTTTTATGCATTGACTGACTTGTTGCTGACTGTTCTTATATTTCAAATATACCCAGTGCATGGGGGAGACCTTGTGCTCTGGCTCTCGACTGAATGCAATTCGATATGGTATATACAATTAACAATAAATGGTCAGTCAGCTTGTGTGTACGTTTTTCTTTTCCCAGACATATCCTGCTGGCATCGACAGAAACCATAGTTGTGGCCAAAAGAAGGACACGCCAATCCGGCAGCCTTATTGCAAGAATCAGTAGCAATTGCAAAATCTGGATTACTTTGATTTAATTGATTTTGTTACTCGACTTTATTAATTCTCAGGCAGACTGGCAATTTGTGGCAATCAAATTTTAAAAGCTTACGTGATTTTCAGTGAATAATCTACTTAGCAGGCCAATTAACTTCTTTTGCTTGGGGACTTGCCATTACGTATACGCCTTGTATGGCAACCTGAACTTCTTCGAATTGGCTTCAAAGGATGAATCAATTCATGGATTCAATGGGTAGACAAGCTGCTGCCTATTACACCAAGTGGGGCGATGGGTCTGACAATTTGCATACGGACATACTTTGGTTAAGGTGAATGTCAAGCAGCTCTCTAAGATTCCCGCTAAGCCGCATTAACGTCATTCAAGATGGGCGTCTAAGCCGTCTATGCACGATTGCATGTGCAGCTCACACATGAATTGTTGCTGATTCTCGCTACTGCCATCCAGCGTTCTGCCATCGTGGCATCCTGGAAGCGCTGTTGCACAAATGGCACACAATACGCGAGCAATGGCTTTGCAAATGTCGCCGTGTTGAACACGTTTTCAACACATGTTTCGCAAATCGTCTGTGACTGGCACTGGCACATATGACTCGCAGCTATACATATATATATATATATATATATATATATATATATATAAATATTTATATATATGTTTATATAGGTGGTGGTGGGGCGGAAGTGAGTTTGCAAGGCTGCAGGCTGAAGGCTGAAGACTGGAGGCTGGAGCTAGAAATCATTGGGGCGCTTCGAAACCAGACAAAACCAAAAACCAACCTTCGTTTCCTCTATGGTGTGTACATTTATTTTGTGTTCAGACCCCCAGTGGTAGCTCGTTTTGCTGTGCAACTTCTGCTTTGTTCGATTTCAATTACTACAAATGATTTCTGCTCGTCCTCGCTTTCTATTTTTCAACCCGAGGCCCTCATAGTTTGCTATGGCTTGCTGTTTTTTTTTGGCTTTGGCTTTGCCTAAAGCTTGAGGGGATCCGCCTCCTAGCACTTGATTTTCATTGACTTTGCACCTCCGAGTTGGTTGGTTTTTTCGTTGCCCTTACTTTTTCTCCTTTTTTCCCCGATTGCTTCATCTTGCTTGACTTGCCACCGAGGGCTAATGCCTACGATTCGAGGAAAAGTGTACCGATTTGGGTTACAGAAGCAGATGAAGCTTAATAAATTACCTGGAAGCAACTTGTTTACTTTCATGTTGAAAATCAGTAACTTTTGTCCCTTTGGCCATTACGTTAGATTGTATGTGTATCTGAGAGTGGCATCAAAAGTTGCCCTAGCCTTTGTCTGGGACTGTGTGTGTCCCACCCACCCGATCCCCTTTGCTTTTTAATTATGTATCATACACATCGTACACATACAAGCGCGCACACCCAGGACCCACACGATGTCAAAGTGGCCTGTCAACAGCCGTTGACCACTCACCCGAGCAATCGAGCGGCCATCGGTGCAAACTTTTGATGAGGGTTGTCATCATCAGCGTCAAACAAATGAAAACATATGTAGCGGCAACAGCAGCAACGACTGACCAGAGAGCGTCTATATTAATATCAAATGAACTGTAAGCACAATGATGAGTCTGGGCGTCGAATATGGGTCGGATTTGGTTTGGGCTTGAGGCTTGGGGTTTGGAGGTCTGGTGTTTGGGGCTGGGTTCTGCCAGGGCCATCTGTGCTGGCACAACTTCATTGTGACAGTTGATACATGACCGGGCAGCAGTAGCAAAACCAACAGCAACAATGAAAGTTAATAAGATTTTACAAGAATGAACCCATCTTCGAAACAGTCACAAAATCAACAAGCTAATGTCGAAGGAAGCTTGATGAGCTGGTCCTTTATTACCAAATTTTCTGGGGAAACTTTTTGGAGATAGATCGGATTATTATTTTTCCATTTAACTGGAAATGTTGATCTCGATGGATTTTGTTTGAACGCTTGATTGTTTCTCTATTCGGATTCAAAAATCAATAAATTGGATTTCCACATTCCCAAATATTATTCGTCACTCGAAAAGCTGAACAATTCGTCGAACCAGCTCTAGTCATTCTGCTCAGAGATCCGTTTCTGCTCAGAGATCCCATTGCAATCTGGTCCAGCAATGGATGTTTTAAACGACTCCCAATTCGCTCGTTCTCTGCAGGGGAAAAATAATTGCGGCTGGTTGCTCAATTTGCAATGTCTGGGTGGTGTATCCAGGATGAGGTAGAGGTGGTGTCCTTTCCGTTCTGTTTGTTTAGTGCACATAAATAAAGCTCACATTCGGACAACTCACACGCAGAGCACCCATGGCTACTGGTGCGATTCATTCAAAGACCATTGCAGCGCGAACTCGTCCGTCTAATTGCCACACGGGGTGGCTTGCCACCACAAAACATGGGTGGACAGAAAAGGTGCTGCAGGGGCTTAGACTTCTCTGAGGAATTTTAGGCCATTCTTCTCGACTTGCTACACAAGTTCTGACTTTTCGTTTATGATGAGCAAACATAATTTGATAAATTCATCGGAATTTAGATGTTCTGAAAAGATATGGTCATATTAATATTGCACAGTACTCAGCACTTATATTTATTTTGACTATGTTTTCACATTATTGACATAAACAACATGAATTGAACATATCCCTCTGGGAGTAATTTCCAACTTGGCCCCTGGCACGCATACTGACAGAGTCCTTCCGGGGCTTGTGGCAGGCCATTGAATGGAGGCCGTTCAACTGAAGTGGAAGTGGCGAAGTAATGCACCTATGCCGTGGAGCCAGGACAATCAGGGAGACGTGTGTAACTTCATTAGCCTGGCTCTGATACGCAGGGAAAATTGCTCATGAAGTTGCCGGCCGACAAACAACGAACACGGACAAAGGACTAAGGACCATCAGGTGGCTGGTGAGTGACCCGGCCATATCTTTGGACCTGGATCTTTGAGTCAATTACCGGGCACAGGGCAGGCTGTTGATTTTGTCAGCTGCAGTTGACTTTCCAGGCCCATTTATGCATATGAATTTATTCAAATCGTAACACGGGATGGTGGAGGTCGGCTTAGGTCTCCGCCAAAGGCATTTGTTGTGGGCTGGCGGCTCAAAACTATTTTACATTTAGAATAGTCCAAAGTTAGGCCTTCCTTCGAAGCCAAAACCAGGAGCCTGCCCCAAATACGTGCCATCCACCAGTCTGTGTGCGTGCCCCCGTGTGTTTGCCGCTTTGTTCACATGTTTTCACTTTGTGGCTAATTTGCATTTAAATGGTTTTTGCACTTAGGCTATTTCCCCTGTAAATGAGCTTTGTTTGCTGCTGTTATTCACGTAGGTCTGCTATCCAACGCGACATCGAACAACAAATAGAACCAAATCAGAAATACCGAGCCTTTGGTTAACACTGGCCTAACTTGACTTTAGTCTCCCATCCAAATCCTGTAAGCTTGAATTTGCCTTGTGGAAGGCCAAGTCCTTTTCTTCTATTTGTAAAATGTTCCATGGCCTAATGGAACGGTTTTATTTAAATGTGTAAATTTTTGATTGAAATTATCTTTTTACTTTAATTGCCAGAGTTTGAAGTGTTTTTTAACAGAAGTTTTGCGTCATAAAATGAGCCATTGCATGAATCACTTTATTCTTTATTCAGGTGCATGCGACTCCTAAACCATTTCGATTTTTGTAAAAATTTGCAGTTGTTTTTAATTGCCTGAAACTCAAACATTGCACGCCTTTCAAAACGTTCTCAAAATTTACATAAACAAACATCGCGGGCAATAGAAATGAACATTTGGCTGTTTGAATTTATTCCATTTTTAGTGTAAACAGTGAAATAACAAGAAACTCATATTTGCAATTTTTATTTTTACAATGCAACCGTTTGCGATGGCCTTGACCGAATGCTGTAGAGTGGTCAGACCCGTGGAAGGACTTTCGGGGGAAGGACATTAGCCGGAATGTGGTCTACGTGAAGGTGGGGAAAATAATTTCGCAAATTAGCGAGTACCAAGCTCTTTATGACTTAATACCTTAGGCAGGGCTTGCCAGGGAGCCCCTCCCGCAAGAACACATACACCCTGACTAGGACAAACAAGCTGGTGACCAACCGGCCATGTTCCCATTTAGCGCAATGTCAACTTTTGTGTTGCGGTCACTAATGATGACAGGCTGGCAGTCAAAGCACAAGTCCAAACACATACAGAAAACATAGAATGGTTGGCGTTGCAAAGCTGAAGCTCATCCCCAGACCTGCCGCTCACTTGTGACAATGATGAGCCCCGGGTCCGGAGTCGGAACTCTGGAGGAGAACTATCTCCGTCGCCTATCGCGGTTGTCGCACAATGGCGGAAAAAAACAAACACAAACTGATTTGATTGTTTGTAATTAAAAGTGGACGGACGTTGGGAAAATTAAATGACCATGCGCAGGACACGCCGCTGTTGGTGTCCTGATCCTCCATGAACTGAGCCGAACATAAAACTTTACGGCATGTGCCATGACGGAACTCCTCACCGTCGTTAAATTAAAAAGTAGAAATCCTATAAAACGTAACCAAGATTACCACGTGCCGGAGATGTGTGGACGTCTTAACTGGTTAATTAGCTTTAATAATTCCGTGTTCATTTATTCCATCAAAACTTAAATGCCATTTCCAGCAAAGTGCCACTGTCAAGCACTATAACCAGTTTCCAAAGGGCGAGTTGGTATCGAAACAAGACAGGATTCCTGTCAACTCGAGAATATTACTGGGAATGAGTAATGCCCTGTCAGCACCGCTGGAAAGCTGCGAAAGGAGCTGCGGGAGTTAGAGAAGCTTTGGCAACAATAGGGTCACTGTTCGCTAAATGCTCGTCGTGTGGAATATAGTTGAAATGGTTGAAAACAAAACAAAAATTATTATATTTCAGTCTCCCCGACATTTGCATATTTGAATATTTGTCAGACGTGAATTATGCTTGTAAACATTTCAAACAGCAAACGGAATTAGGGTTGAACTCTATTGGCATTTAAATTGAGTGCTTATGGTAGATAGAAGCACAAACTGATTGCAAAAGAATCCAATTAATGTCGATTGCTGAGATTATTAAAAATTCATTGGGTTTTTTGAAAATGAAACCAGCTTAAACTTGCCTAAACTAGAAACTTAATTATAAATTTAAAGTAATAGTTATTATGGGTTTTTATCCAGCAATTAAAGTCGATTGCTAAGGCAATTAAAAATACATAGCTAGTGGTTTGAACGGAATAAGCCAACCCTCGGCCACACTTAATGCATTTAAAGAAACTCGGTTCGCAAACAGAAGAAAGGAAAGGACTGCCTTTTGCTATTTTCCATCTGCCCTTTTACCATCAACCATCCAGCAGCCTGTTGATTCAGTCGATTGCCACTCCGAAGCCGAGGCATGAGCGGTCCCTGGAACCGGCACAACACTTTGTGGAGGGGTAAAGGACAAGGAACTGTTGCCGTGGCGCAACAACTGTCCGGATAATTGAGAGAAAAAGCTCCATAGTCGAGCAGTGGAAAGCTTTTGCTCTCTCGAGCCACGAAACGCACTGGAAAGGCTCCACTCCCACTACGACCATTACCACCCACATCGACCCACTCTCGCTTCGGTTTTTTGGTGGGGAAGGCTCTGGCTGAGGTTCAGGTGTGGGTGTATCCCGAGCCGTCGATTTTCCAGGCTGGCAGTGCGTGGCGCCTGCCACTTCAGTCTAGGATAAACGCTTGCGACGAGCACAACAAGTGCGCGCATGCAAACAGCCCGGAAGCCAGTGGTTTTTGAGCCAGGAGCCAGTGCTACCCCCAGTCCCTCTTGATTCTGCTTTTGTAGTGTAGTGAGAGAAAGTGAAGGTGAAAGTGACAGTGACAGCGAGTGCTAGTTTTTGACGGGAAAAAGAGTGGCAGTACAGCTGCCAGCGGGTTAACTCAAAAATCTGCATCTGCAAAAATACTGCGAGTGCGCGAATGAATTAGCTGCGCGCGTTCAATCAAACATGTAACTCCTTGTTCGATTCTGCGATCAATACTTCATGTGCCGTGATTTGTGATTGGTGGTGGTGCCAAAAGTAGAACCCGAAAATTTGTTTATCCCTTTATAGTCCCCGAACAAGCCACCATACCATATTAATCGTTATTTTTGTGAAGATAATCAAGCTCAAGAAGTTTTGTGTGAATTTCGGATTTTAATCCTAGGCTAAAACCCCCCACAAGGCAATTTTTTCCTGACGGAAGCTAGGCACTTGTTTGCCACTTCAGTCGGAACAATCCCATACGAAAATATGAATATTTTTTGGATAATCGCTTTACTTTTAGGATTACTGCAAACAAAGCCAATAAGTAAGTACGATTTCAAGGATGTCTTGATTTTCCATGTTCTTTTTGAGGTATAATTTTCGATGCTACCACAGCTTGTGCACAGCTAAAGCCTTATTTTACCAAAAAGTTTTTTATTTATAAATAGTGCCTTTTAACATTTATGTGCATATGCAAAATTTCTGATGAAAGCCTACCTCTGATGGCTAATTGCGAATGGGGGCCAGGCAGGTTGGACTTTATTCCTTGGACCTCCCAAAAAGTGAAATGTCACGCACGTAGGGTAAGGACGAAAAAGGACAAGGGAAAGCAGACGTCGGGGCAACAGACGGACGCATTCTCAGCACCTGCCACCTTTGGCTACTGGCTTTTTCATAAGACTCATGAATAATTCATGGGGCACGCTTCGATTATTTACTTCATAAACATTCCGCTACGGTCCAGTTTGGTCCGAATATTGGGCGGATGGGGGCGTTCAGAGAATCCCAGGCTGGCGGGCCGTGGGGCAGGTTAAAGGAAGTGCGGGCAGCTTACAGGTTGCGCATGATTTTAATTTTAATAAATTGTAAATTGTTAGCTTATCGTCAACAGTGGCACTTGCAACATGCACCGCCAGCTTGTTGACGTGTTCAATGAATTGCAAATGTCCCCGCTAATAGGAACTGCTTCTGGCAAATTTGATTTGATTAGCGAACCAATAAGCTGTACTAAGTATGCCACAAAGTTAAATTCCATTACGGCTTTATTTCTGGCGAAAGTTAATCAAAAACTCAATGAGCAGCTCGTAAAACACAAGAACCCCATTGGGTGAGCGCTTTCCGCTCGTATCTATTACACGTTGTCGCTGGCAACGTAATTGCTGAAAAATTAATACACCAAGGAGCAGCAGAAGGAGCTGGGAGATCATCCTGTCGTAAAGCACGTTTTTGCAATTTACCCTGGCGGCAAGATTCTCGTTCGGGAGCGTCATATAAAATGCGCCGATGCCACAGTGAAATCAATTTCAAGTCATTAAATGAAATGAATCTTTATGGAGACCCACGCCGCAGATTAGTAGTCCTGCCACTTGGCAGGAGTGCTCGGAGTGCTTTGAGTGTTCCGAGTTACGCGTCCTTAAGAATTTAAACACGTTGCCTGTTTGGAAAAAGTGTAATCGAAACTGCCCCCCGACACTTGATGCGATTATTATTGATTTTCTGTGCTGAAATTGTTGTAATTGAATTATTTATTTATGTATGTGTGGCTGATGGTGGTGAATGAGGCTCTTTTCGGGCCGTAGAGTTCATTAGTTAGCCCACTCAGCACTCGCTCGCTTGACGGCTTAATTGAGTTGGCAAGACTGTCGAGCACTTATTTACAAAAGCAACAAAAGGCGCACGTGACGGGCATACTCACTCTCCATGGCCAAAGGAGTGAGCCAAAGGGCTTCTATTTGTCAGGCTCTTGAGGGTGGATTTAATTTTGAAATTAAAGCAAAACATAAATCAATTTGACTAACTAAACAGTGAGCTGCAGAACTACTACACATTTGCATTTAAATAAATATTGTGTCAAGCCACTGGCTAACAGCCACTTCAGCAACAACTGAAGCAGCAGCAGTAGCAGCAGCAACAGCTTGAGGCAAGGGCTGGCCTTCGCGTCGTATACTTAATGTGGCCACATGTCCATACAAATGTAATAATTGCGACGACGGCGGCAGCAATAACAAGGCAAGTATGTACACTCGGAGAAACCTTAGTGCCTGGTCTTCTGCTGCCCTTCGGGCCAACTGTGGATGTGAATGTGGGTACGGATGTGTACTCACTGTACACACATCACTCCGACGACAGCCTGCGACAGCTGTGGAGATGGGGATGGCAGGCGGCAGGCGGAAAGCGGGAAGCCAGAAACGAGAAGATGGACGGCCGTAGCCTGCAGCAGACTAACTGACTGCTCGACTCTTCCAGGATGTCAGGATGCCTGACTGGTTGGCAGGATTCTGCCCAGCCGTCTGCCGTATGACATGTGACGACTTTGACAAAGCAAGTTGCTTCCCCCGATCCCCAGACAGCCCTCAAGGCCCACAGGCTTCGCAATACGAGTACTGACTTGTGTGCAAAGACGCTTTTGGCATATCTAATGAAAGTTTCCCAGTCTGCCGTTGGCCCATCTGGCATTGCACTTTAATAGAGTCTTTACTCTCCAAGAAATATGGAAACTGATCCAGGAAAAGAAAGTTGGCCTCACCAATCGAAATGAATGGTGTAAACGGTTTATAAATTGTTGCTCTGCCACGGGCAAAGTTTTGACCCGCCTGCTGTCGAAGTTCACTTGAGTGGCAGAAATCAGATTAAGGCAAATATTATACATGGCAGCCGTAATGTATGGCGAACGATTTTCAGGTGCGAGGTATTTGAGACTCAGGACTTGAACAATTTTGCACAAATTTGGCGCAAAGACAATCAAAAAGTTAGAAAACAAGCTTCGGCTGAACCGAAACAAAAGCAATGCCCGAGAGTTGCGAGAGTTCCAAGAGTCTGGGACTTGTAGAAGCCTCAGGCGAAACCCGCCACGGAGGACGGTTGCCAGTTCCTGGCTTTCTCGATTCTAGATGCTGACTGGTGGATGCGGGATAGGTGTCTCAGAGGCGTGTGTGTATCGGGCTGTAAAAACTTTGGCTAACTTTCGCTTATTCCATTGTTTTTGTGTTGTTTGCCCATCCTGCCCATCTTCTGTTTCCTGCTGCCTACCAGACATTGCGCATACGCCGCGTGGTCTTATTATCAGCCGCATCAGCGGCGCCGTAAAGTAAATGCAAAGTGTGCAAAGTCTATAAACGAGCGTCAAACTTAAAAGCCCCAAGGTGGCGTCGCCTTGCCAAGGACGACAAGGACTTAAGCTTGTTTTTGGGTTGCCCGGAGCAGGAGGAGGCGAAAGAGACAGACTTTGGTGCCTGAAAAAATAGATGTGAGAAGTGGAGAGCAAGTACGCCAGGTTTATCGGAGGGACATAGGAGAGATTCCAGTGTGGTGCGGCCTATCAGAAAAGTTGCTCACACAACAAATTGTCTCAAAGGCAGCGAAAGCAGAAGCGGCACCATCAGCCCAAACAAGAAAACCGAATTTTATATTTCTCCGTTTTCTATTATTTGTATTTATGGTGCTCCTGGCAATGTCGTTAAACGGGGCCCATTAAAAGGACTCCCAAATATATATACATGTATTTATATATGTGGTATAAATACACAAGCTCGTATGAGGCTGGGTGACAGATGCCAGCTGTTTGGAAGAGTCCGGAGTGGGGGACGGATCACAGCCAGAAAATAAAAAAAGACTTCCGCAAAACAATTATGCCTAAGTGTAGGATCTAAAATATTTATGTAGCCACTCCAACCATCAAAAAAATAAACCAAGGAAAAAATAACGAAAACCGATTGTCAGCTTTTTTTGGCTGTAAAATTTCTCACAAATAAACGTCAAAGCGGCTAAGGCGACTTGGAAAAACTATTAAGATGTCAGCAAATAATTACGCATGAAAGCAGTTGCATAAATCTGGCCGCCTCTTATTGCCAAATCCGCCACTAAAACGAACTGAGCTGGAAACTGCGAAGCCATTGAGGCGTTGCCACCGAGAATGGCCATAATGCGACACTTGAGCTCGAAGCCAAGCAGCCATCGCAAGTTGCCAGTCAGCCAGCCTCTACATCGGAGGACAGAAGGCACTTTATCAAAAGGGATTTGCCAACTGGCCGGGGAGAAGTGGAGTCCGACCCAGAGGATTCGTCAGGGCCGGAGGCGGAGATAGAGGATGCATTTGCCTTACACTTGGCCCCGGGTCTGACAGTTTTGTAATAACAATGACCGACCGCAGAAAAAGCGGAATCGATTTGCCATTTTTCACTAAATTTATGACTTTATGAGCACAGGCAATGGAGCTACTGCTGCTGTTGTTGCTGTTGGCAGTAGCGGTTTGAGAGCTCTTTTTACATTTTCTCCTAAACCGAAACTGATGACATTTATATTTTATTGCCTCCCAACAGCCGGTCTGTCCTCTTTGAACTTAATCCCTCGCCGGCCTTAATGAGCCTTAATAAGGACTCGCCCAGCAGGAAGCAACTGCAGCATAAATCTCAGCAAACCCTAATCACTGGTGCGCCCCAAATAAATTTTCCCAGAATCCATAAATTTGACAGTCACACGCAAAGAATCGACAAACAGCGAAAAAACGCCTGGAAAATGTTCTACTGAAATCGAAATGTAAATTGAACTCTTCTGTCGTTCAGTGACAAACGAACAGGAGAAAGAGCTGGGAATTGCGGTCACATCCGAGTCCGAAATAGGGTTTGGGCCTGGTCTCAATGCTGCCCAACGATGCGTTAATTATTCAGGCCCACATGCCAGGAATTAGAGCA
The DNA here is from genome assembly GCA_035047325.1 of Drosophila vallismaia. Lineage (NCBI taxonomy): Eukaryota > Metazoa > Arthropoda > Insecta > Diptera > Drosophilidae > Drosophila > Drosophila vallismaia. The sequence continues at coordinate 12,465,460 of JAWNPU010000073.1, forward strand.
TTAGTCCACAAAGTGCTGGCCGCATTCATCATTATCCACAGTTTGATTTTTGCCACAAAGTTTTTGGCCTCAAAACTTTTGACAAAGGTCGAGAGCAGTTTAAAGCAAAACGAAAGGCAAGCGCTGCCGGCTATTCCTGCAAAATAAATGAATGATCCGGCCAGGCCGGTTACGAGAGGCAAGACTTTGCTTTTTTGAGGTTTTAAGGGATTCAGACGGAAGCTCACAAGCTCAGTGTAGCAGCATAAAGGACCAGTGGACTTTGCCTCTGACTCGAACTCGAACAGATTCGGAGCCCAAAGTGATGGCGCATAAATTGTTGGCCCAAAATCCGGAATCCAAAAGAGCTTAAGCCATAAGCGAGGCGTGTGGTCAAGCAAAACAAATGACAGCAAAACGCATAAATTGAACCTGTCCCAAAGCATTGAAATCACAGCAGTACAGTCACGCAGTTACGGAACAAGGTTCGATTGGTAAGTGTGGGTGCAGGTCATTAAGAGTTCTGGGGTAGGGCCAGGACATTTTCTGGTGGTAAACGGAAGAAACAGTGTTTGAAAGCCAGATAAAAGCTAGCTCTGTACTGAAAAAAATTGAACTAAAAGTTCTCTTTCAAAGTCTCATAGTAAAAACAACTTAAAATTATGACTTTTTTCAGTGCCCAATTTGGCAAAGCCACTGTGTTGCTTGCTCCACAACAGTCATAACAATTTAATCAATGCCAAAAGCCTAGGACAATTTAAAGTCAGCAGAGTCTTACAGAGCTTGTGTTGTATTTTATTGCCGCGATAGACTCACAGACAGACGTTATAAAGCCGCATGGTGCACATCAAAACGATTCGCCGCCAGTAGGCAAAATTAATTAAAAAAGCCAGTGTCTGCCTGAGAGTTGCTCCTATCTGTGGTGCCATCCTTTTCGTTCACTCTGCACTTCAAGTAAATAAAAACATGTCTAGGCACTAAAAAGTTTATTATTGTAAGCCCAAGTAAAAAAGAACTCACATTAAATGCCCGAAAAAAGGAATATCTCGGCAAAAGAGTGAGTGTAGCTGGCTGAATGGAAAATTAAATAGAGCCGGAAATGTCACACATACTCATACTGGCCGCACCCACCGAGACACCAGGAGGAGGACAAAAAGGATAACGAGGACAGGGAAGGATTGGAGGGAAAACAGGGAACAAAAACAAACAAACAATAACGACGGCAAATGCCTGGAAAAAGGGCTAGCAAAGTTGGCCAAGCGAGTAGGAGGGGTGAAAAATATGTAAGGGGGAGGTCAGGGACTGGGGCAGAGAAAAGCGAAGTAAACTACACATTTTTATTATGCAAAGGGGGCGCAAATGAAAGGCAAATGTTTTGTTTTTACACCCACGCCGCCACTCCCCCTGCTAACCCAATCTTTGTGAGTGTGTGTAATTTTATTTTAGTGCAGTTGTGTGTGTGTGCTCACTTGAAAGTATTGTTAACGGGACGCATAAAAGCGGGCCAACCATTGAAAGGAGTGTGTGTGTGTGAGTGTATCTAAAAAAAAGTGCGGATCCTTGTACGAGTGGGACGACCCAAAGTAGGCAATAAAACACTACCAGAAATCTAGGCACGCGCTCGAACACATGACAGACAATTCGGAAAACAAAGGGAAAAGCAAAACCTATGTAGCAAGGGTCGAACTTGCGCTTTTTTATGAACATCAGAAATGAGACAAATAAAGTGTGATTACTGCAAATTGAGTGAGCTGCATGAATTGTGTGACAAACCGTCAAACAAGTCGCAGTTTGTCAAGCGCCAAAGTGTGAAAAGCCGGGCAGTAATTTGTAGACTTAACCAGCCGAAAGCGATACATAAATTAAGGCCAACCAAAGCAAAGGCACTTCATCTAAATGCACACAGCGCCAGATCCATTGAGTGATTTTCAAATTATCCCTGCTTAAAAATAAGCCTGAATTTAAGCAGCTAAGCAGCTCTCAGGCATCGGCGTATGCTTTCAAATGTACAAGTATCTTTCGAATGTCTGCTGGCAATAAATACACGGAGATAAAGCCCTACTCTAATCATCATAAAAATATGCTAATTTTGTTATGCATTTACCTAAAACTTTCACTTTTCTTTCCATGTACTTATCCCAGTTTGAAGTAAATTGTTTTCCTTGGACAGCAGCTGCTTAATTAATTGGACAAAGTCTTTGTGTACTCGACATGTTTGGATTTTGTGGTATATTTATGTACGGTGGTACAAGCCGCACTCTGACAGATATAGTCAGTGTTTACAGTAGCGATACTTCCATGCTCAACCTTTAATGCCTGCAGTTAATATGCGGCAGGTGACTCAGCGTTCTGGCTTCTAATGAGCTCCAGCGGATGAATTCTGACATTTCATGCGTTAAATTGAATTAATAATGTTAATGGTTTGTGCTTATGAATATGCGCTTTCGTGCCTCCTTGACTTATGACCGGGTCGCCATGTCGTATACGTTATATGTGGGTGTCTTAAGCTTGCCTCAGCGCCATATTAATTGCCACATTTGCGATATTTAAGCATATGAGTCCAATTAAAGCTCACCCTTAGCTGGGGCATTTAAAATTCTATTCCCATTGTGCACGTATTCCCGTATAAATGCTCTGGCTGCGGCTAAGCTGCTTATTATTCAACAAGCTGTACGGCTAGCCACATCCTCCTCCGGCAAATCTAGCAATCACGGCGGCGCTCAATAATTGTGTGTTATATAAGAGAGCAGCTAAGGCGGTTGGCAAGGCACAAGGCACAAAGCACAAAGCCAAATACGCGTCAATTGGCAGCCACATGCGCACTCGAGTAAACACAATCCTCATGGAATTACCAGCTGAATAATGACTCGGCTCGTCCGACTTGGATGCTTTACAATAATGGGTTTGGGGCAATATACGAAGCTGGTTACAAAAAAAAAAAGAAATATAAATAAATAAAACTGAAGTGCTTGCAAATTAACAGCAGGAATCTGGAGAACTGCAAATGAGGTTAGCAGTTGAAACATTTTTTCAGTTTCCAGCCAAAAGGCATGTCCAAAAATACCCAAGTTATGTGGTGTTGACTGGAGAAAAGGCGTTTGGGAATAACTTAACCCAAAAAAATAAAAAAGAGAAAACAAAGCCCAAGCAAAAAGGAAAACTCACTCCCAAGCATTCAGGAAAACTTGGCTGGGAAACACATAAGTGCACGCTTGAATGGTTGGCACTTCTGTCTTTGTAATTGCGGCCCCAATGCTAATGCGTCCTCTGGGCTGGCCAAAATGAAAATGCGTAAATTATTGATTACAATCGCCAGAAATCATGCAGTCCAAACAAAGGGCCTACATATAGATTTTATGATGCCCTGAGCTGATTGTAACGCCTTTTGTGCGTATAAAAATGTTTCTACTGCCTTTTTTTGCTGCCGCTTCTTTTCTCTTTGGATAAAAATGAAAATGTGCCACACCAAGGGGAAAATTGTGAACGGAAAGCACTCGTATAATGAAGGCACTTTTCCAGCCCGACTTGGGCGTTGATTTTTTAATGGTGCCTCCGGCCAACGACGTCAAGAATTTGAATTCGGACTGGGCTTGGGATTCGGATTGGACTTGGTCTCGGGATCGGTTTTGGGATGGGGCATGGGCCTGGAAAGGGAATTGGGGTTGGAATTGGAATTGGAAGGCAAACAAAGCCCGACTGGCATTGATTGTGCAAGGACTTTCATTCTACGCGAATTGTTTCAACAAGTTCTGGTCAAGGTTGACGAGGGTTGGCTATTTGCTATTGCCAGCGGCTTTGTGAGCTCCAGCTCCAGCTTCAGCTCTACCTCCTTATTAGCAGCTGGCTAAAATATATGTTGCGCTTTAAGCGCTCGATAAATTCGCATTTCCAGCTAGGTTGATATCATTCCTACCACATCACATATTCGACGTATCTCTGGCCACAGACATTAGCCAAACAAATAGTCGCCGGGTGGCAGGTGCGGCCGAGTGACAACGGAAATAGGGTCCAAAATGAAGCTAACAAAAAAGCCAAAAGGCAGATACAAAAGCAAAAAAAATGTCAAACTGTGGGTCAAGCATAAATGTCAATATCATCAGCAGGCTTAAAAACACTGCAGGCTGTGTGGCGTCATTCCACCTGTTTCTTGCCCATCCTCGTCCTCATCTAGAGCCCCTCATCCGGGCTCATGTTTCTGTCACAGGGCTAATGCCTGTGTAGATTAGAGATTAGGCAACTTCAAAAGGCAGCCAAGCGGGAGAATGTTTGGATGTTTGAATGTTTCTTGGGTGAATTACGAATACGAAGCATAATTGTGACGCAGGCTCAACGTGATGGCGGTCAGGATTGCCCAGCCATTGGTTTGGGCAGCACGTGGCCCCCACGTCCATTAATTGTCAAGGTGGGGTGTGGGTTCTCAAATTTTATTCACCTGCGGTTGCCGAACATTCGTTGTCGCTACGAACTGTTTCCTATTTTATTTTGGCTGCTTTTGTCTTTGAAGAGGGTGGAAAGTTTTCAATTTGAAAACAGGACAACAGCTGCGCATGTCACTTCCAACCAATATACCGTCACACCAAACAATAAATAAATAATTTTCCGCATTTAATTGTTTTGGCCACTAGAGCGACTGGACTCTCCGTCCATTTATTTGTTGGCGGGTCCGAAATTGAATCGGACTTGGTTATAAACAAATGGGACGATCCACCAAAACGTGCGGGTGCGAGTGGAAATGTCAGATGCAGTTTGGAATTCCACTCTCTGGCATCCCATCTGTCATGAATGATTTAAATGTGTTTGCCAAAACCAAATGTGGAATTCCTTTTTTGTGGAATATGAATAAATGTAGCGGCCGGAAATAAGCAGTCCTGAACAGAATTGCCCTCAGATTAAAATTGCATTTTTAGCCTCAAAGCATACATATTTAAATTAAGAATTTTTGTTTTTGGTTGTTCGCCGCATTAGCTAAACTCAAAATGATTGAAACTGAAACCCGAATCGCTGGCCCTTCTAATTTGGCTTACCCTCCTCGTGGCTGCTGTTTGCTGTTTCGTGATGCCAACACACATTAATAATAAATAATTCCCCTTAAAAGTAATTTAAGCATTTTTATGTGTTTGCCAACATCGGAGTCGGAGTCAGGGCGGCAGTCTCAGTCGGCGGCGTTTGCTTTTCATTTCTTTAATGGTCTGCATCTTTACGAGGCAGGTCCAGGTCGCGCTTACTGGAGCGGCAACTGTTGGCCATCCTCTACAGCCACACTAACACACACACAGCTCTACACTTATACATTCTTGCAAGATATAAGCATACAAACGCACACACTCACACCAAGACAGGACTCGTGGCGCATGTCTAACACTCGTTATGAGATTCATGGCCTACATGTGTTTGCTCCATGGCCTTGTGATTGGGTGCGGGGCGTACTATACAGTGGGCTGTGTACTTTACGTGCTGGGCAGCCCTGTGGGCGTGACTGGGCTAGTCCTTAGACCTTTGGCTGTGCTGGTAGTTGTAGTAGTAGTTGTACAGCCGCCAGCTCCATTGCCAGCATGAGCCTGGGCATGAGGTGTCCTTGAAGCCATTTTCTCGTACATATAAACGGATTCTGGTCGTGGTCTTGTTGGTTGTTCGCTTCTCTCATTTTTGTAGTCGTCCGATAAAATTTTCAACCAGGAAGTCGGCTTCCTGTGGCGCTCAGCTCTGGTCCTGCTCCTGGCACTGCCGCATTCACTGCCACAGCCACTGGTCGGTCCGGTTCGCAATTTCTTTCATATTTTGTTTTGGCCATTACGTTGGCTACTTTTCTGGCTGGGTCATGGTTGTAAGTTTGTATATGTCAGTTGGTTGTGCGAGACATTCGTGCTGGCTATTTTCATTTTCTTTTGATTTTGATTTCATTCATGGCAGCACTCGCCTGTGATTTAATTTCAGAAATGTGACAAAAATGCGGCAGTGAAAATTAGGGAATAAAATAAAAGATTGCCTGTATGTGAAGGACAATTCAATTTAAAATTACGCTCTTAAAGACATTAAACTTTAACTTTCAATAAGAGTTTCATGTCAGGGACTTTTCCAACTCGGTTTCCTTTGATGACTTTCCTGGCTGTAACCGAGGTGAACCAATTTGTCTCCCTTGGTAGATGGCAGTTCAACTCGTATTTACAACTCGAAACTCTTTCGGTTTTCCATTTTCTTGTTGAATAAAGTTCTGCCAGCACATAGTGTGGGCGGATATGGAATCTGGAATTACACACCCAAATCCCAGTACCACGCGCCCGGCACTCAGAACAGCTCAAGGACCCTTAAAAGCCACGTCCAGGCCACAATGGGCCATTTTTCTTGCCCATCCAATGTTGCGTGCTGTAGCTTCTTCGGATAGAGGAGATATTTGAATTTCACGCGCGCATACACTGGCAGGGATAAACTGGATTTATATCCGCTAATGCCTGTGATTTGTTCTATAAAATTACTTTATGCCTCGAACATGCCGGCGGACCTTGTCTGCCTGTTTTTTTTTTTGTGTTGTGTCCCCCAGCTAGCGCCGCTGGCAAGGACAGGCCGGGACAAGCCAGGATTCCAGGACTTAACAAAGCCAGTGCTTACACTTTCTAAACGAACGCCTCGGCCCGGCCTCGGCAGCATAACGACTTATGGCATTATCCTTTTGGTTTCGCCAAGAGTGGGTAAATGCCGGGTGTTTGCCGTTTTATTGTTTGGCTTATGTTGCTGATAGTGTTTGGTTGCCATGGTATGCGTGCCTAGGGGAGCGTGTATGTGGGTGTGCCTGTGTTTGTTTGATGGGAAAATGTTAGCTTTGTGCGGTCAACTCTAAAAACATTGTGGACTTTTCCAGCTAGTCACGACTTGCTCAGTCCTCCAGCCCCCCAACTCGCCAGCTCTGCCTCGCCGGCTTTCCTTTGGATTTCCAATCAACTCTACATTTAAATTGGAAAGCCACATGGCCACAAATCAATTAGAAAATGGCCAAGTCCGCCATGATGAGGCATTGAACATTGAAAATTATTATTGACAGTCACGCCCAGCGCTCCAGACTTTTCCTCCAGAGTTCAGACTTTGGACTCCAGCAGACAAACAAGCGTAATGAGGACAGGAAATCAGTTTTCAAAAAGTATTGGTTGGGGGATAGACGACAGGACCACAGAACGTCAGGACGGCGGGACGAGGGAGGGGACAGCCAGCCAACTGAATGCCGTCTTGGCAGCTGCCGTTTCTAATGAACTGGCTGGAATGTGGCACTCAGACATAATGATTCCCAGCCATCGGGGCATTTCAACTGACAGCTGGATGGGTCTGGACAGGCTAGACCCAAAGTCGATATATTGCGTTGTCACTGGACAGAAAAGCTATCCCACATACATCTCTTAATGGCTGCCAACCGGTAAATATTGATTTCGCAATCAGTGGGTTATGGTTTCCGCCTCTGTCTACCGTACTCAGTATACAGTTTGTGTTTATTGCAATTAACAACAGAACAAAGGTAGTAACTTTAATTATGGCAGCATGTCCTTGTTGTCCGTGGGCAATCAATCATCTGTCCAGTTATAGCTCTTAAATTATCCACTGGTCCGAAACTATTGACTTTAATAGTTTTCTCATTAATCATGGACATTCGAATCCGAATGGGAAGTTACTCAAACTCTTTTGGTCAGTCTTGAGGTCAACAGTTTAAGCCACAACGTAGAGCGGTTGGGGGTAAACATTTATTATGCTTCGGTTTGTGGTTTGTTGTGTGTATTTTTGAACACCTGCGGGAAAGTTTGTTTTATTAAGAGCCACTCAACTGAGGGCAATTCTGATCAGAGAGAATAAGACCAAATGCCAATTAAATTCCACTCTATGAATCTTGCCAAAGCACTTCAAATTTATCTACTATCAAATTGAAATTGTGGCTTGCTTCCATCTGGCGATAAATATCAATATCCTTCGGTCCTAATCCAGTTGTTAAAGTCAAATAGAACCACGCCTTCGCCTGCAACTGTTGCCCATGTTGGCTTGTCTCGGAGCAGAGCGTTGATTAATGTTGATTGATTGATTATTTGCGCTTTTTTGACATGATGCACGCTTTATTGTCGTTCAGCTCGTGGAAAATCATCAATTTCCGCTTGTAAAAAAGCACAACGCGAGCACTTTTTTTGAGTTCCCTCCAGCCATCTATCCATCCAGTCAGCTGGAGTAAAGCCTCCTGCCAGAGCTTGTTGCACAACACAAAGGAGTCTCATCTCATTCCCAGCCGTCCCTTAGCCTCCAGCTCCAATTTTTTACCAGAGTTAGTAATGAATTTTTTTTTCTCCCGTCTGCCAGGCAGTCAGCGGAGCATAATTGCGGTTGCTGAGCATCTTGTCAGCGGTCGTGCAGTTCGAATTCTTTACTCCCGCTTTTCGTTTGTTCTCCTCGGTTACATGTTGGCCAGCTGCCAGGGCTAAAAAATGACGCGAAGTATTGCGCCATTGATGTAGCAAAAACCCGACATGATTATAAAGCCAGGCGAGGTCCTGTGCGGTACAAGGCGAGTCACACAGTCAGACGGAGCGTCGCAGGGGTTTTGTAGAGAATATTCGAAGGCCAATATTTAAACGATTCTATGTAATTATTACGTAACCTATAACTAATTACTTAAACTTTCTTTGACTATGGAAACTTCTTTAGTATGTCAGAATCTATAATTGTAATACTACCAACGCTTTTGTAGGGTTGCAATGCAATTTTAATCTCTCAAAATTTTTTTGTGGTTAAACTCATCTAGTTATGGGACAGTAACCGCTAAATGCCGAAGAAACTCCGATTTTAGGCCAGTATGTATTGGATATACCTGGTGTCTGACAGCATCCTCTTTTTGATTAGACCTTCCCAGGCTGCAGACCGATATCGCCTGTGGTTTGGTCTTGGTCTTCGGCAGCCGGTAAAGTCATTATTGAATTTTCTCAAATTTCGGCTCGCTAGCGTGAGGCACGAACACGTACGTCATGCTGGGGGCTATCCCACAATGCCAGACCGACGTAGGTTGGCCATGTTTATGCCTTGTATTGCAACAAGTTGCCAACTGTTTCAGCCCTCCAATTCACACACTGGTCTACTGAGGGAACCATACTCGTATATTCACTTGACACGCTTCATTTCATTGGGTTTTGTTCTTTCCATTCGGCGTTCAGCATTGGGCGTTCGGCGTTCAAAGTTATCCGATTATTTCCATATTTTTCGCCCTGTCAGACACGTTTTTTACTTACTCAGTCGTTGACATTTTGCGTGACTGACGATGGACGCGTGGTGCGAATAAATGAATATGGAAGCGAATGGAAATTGGCGCCACTGGATAGGCCCTCCAACTGGGGCAATGTGTTTGCCTCGGCCACTTTATGTCTTAATTATGATTGCGAATGGCGAAAGCGGCGCACATTCAAATAAATTTATCGATTTTCGGGGTACCATTTTCCAAGTGTTGACTCGATTGAGAAAATTGCCTCGCTGAAATATGTAAAGTTTCAAGTGGATATGAATACTTGCCAAGTTTATTTGTTTCCTCCATTATTCGAGTTCTCCAAAAAATTTGCCTATAAAATCAGTCGGAAGTAACTCAATTTAACGCACATGTTTGACTTCAACACATACTAAATGTCATCGACTGTTGGCCTGGTGGAAAACAGACATTACGTATACGCAGCGGGTGCCGAAAGACTCGTTCGACAGAATCCTTCGAACAAATATAAATTTTCAATTTTTTAAAGCTTACGGCGCTGCCGTCACTTTGCTCGTACGTGCTAGCTGGCCGAGTGTCCAGAAAATGCCGTTTAAATGCCACCCAATGCCCCCTGACCCGTCGTATGGCCATCGTGTGAAGGATATACCTAGAGTGGCGGCCTGAGAGGGGGGCAAATATTTAACACACCCAGTGCAGTGTCCTGTGCCCTCCCCCAAACCGGCATGTTGGAGCAAAAATTTCTCATGTGCACTTTGGCAAACAAATTAAGATTTATTGAGCCAGGGCGAAGGACCATGTCCTGTAATCTGCCAGTTCAGTGGAGTATCTCTGCCGGAGGGTAGCCGCAACGGCTCGTGAATTTACTTTCACAATGGAATTTCTAGAGGGGCTTTCTACTGGCGCCTGTTCGAATTGCCGGCATACTTTTGCTCTTAACTGACCTTTTTCGAGTTCCTTTCATTTGGTCGAACAATATAATGGGTTTTCAATTAAACCACAATTGGACGAGTATCAATGACGATGATTTTCATTTTAATTGCGTTTTATTGCAACACTCTTTAGCCGTATTTTCATAAACCTTTTTCTTTGTTTACCTCGCTTGCAGATGGACAATCGGATGTGGCGGTGCAATTAGTGGTGCCCAGGTACGTGGAGCGGGGATCCAGCGCCACCTTCAAGTGCAGTCATAATGTCCAGCCGGAAATACTCTTCAAGGTAAGTACGGTTTGGGGACTAGGACCGTGAATTCCGGATCAATGCCATGCATGAGGCTATACTCATCAATTATGGAAAGCGCATTAAAAACTTTAAATTGAAAAATAAAAATTGACGTCTATGGCGCGCAGGCGAACCGGCGAGCACAAAGAAACTTTGTTCGCCTTGCACTATTTTGTGGGCAGAAAGTTTCCGGCACTGTGACAAACACAACCAGACCGAGCCGTAACCCCGGGCCAGGAGTAATTTCTGCAAGTTTCGTGCCGCAACTTTGTGGCAGTCAAAGGCATCCCGCATCGCAGCGTGTCCTCGCTGTGTAGAAAAAGTTGCAACCAAAGTGCCATTCCGTTTGATCGAAGCCTCCGGGGCTGTAAACCTTTTAACGCTTTCCGTCTCAATATCAGGACTTGGCTAGGGTAGGTCTTGGACTTGCTTTTGTTTTTTGTCGGTTGCTTCGGTTTTGGGTTTCGGTTTCACTTTCAGCTCGCTTTTGCTTTCGGTTTCCCAGACGCGGCAATTAATTTCACTTCAGTTTACTTAATTCTATCACGAAACATCAGCAGACACGCACTACCGTATTCGCCAAAATCATTGCCAAGCCTTGGCTTCGAGAAAATGAATTTATGGTCACATAAAAAGCATAAGAGTGCCAGGCCACAGAGGCAGAAAAGAAAATAAAATAATCATACATAATAAAATCATAATATATTTGCGGTTTAAGGCAAAAAGGTACAATCCTATTAAAAACTTATAAATATACAATGACTTATTAAAAGAGTATTTTTTTCAATTTAAATTGAAACTCAATAATCCATGGTCGTGATTTTTTCCGTGCAAGACTTTTTCCAGAGCCAGAAAAACTTGAACAGGCCCACGGCCATCTCGCATACTTTCAATTTAGTTGTGAACTTTGTGGTGACCACTCTGGAACTAAAATTTACACCGCTCCATCGGGCAATCCCATTTGATTCAAGGCTGGCCTGACGTTTACGTTTTGTTCGCTCTAAGTACCATAAAAAAGCGTACAAATTTTTATGGCTCATGAAGGAGGACGTCCATGAAGAGGAAGCGGCTGGAGGAGCTGACCAACATTAGCCGTATATTGAGTATTTTTTCTATTTTTTTTTTGTTTTTATGAAACTAAGATGGATTTAGGACACGGTTGAATTGACGTTGACATTCGTGCCTTACAGTTGGCCTTACTTATAAGCCAGAGGGGAAGCCATTGTTATTCAGGCTGTCCGTCGGATGGTAAAGCATGGAGAACACGAAATTTCATGTCGTGTTTCCGGATCGTGACCCGGGGTAACTTTAAGTCGACATTTCGGGTGTCTCATTTGCATGGAAATTTGGAGATATTAGGGGAAGGTACTCTGCCCGCCACCAAAGTGTCAACTAACAAATTTAATGCGTCGCTGAGCCGCGCAAATGTGAAATGTATTCCGGGATGTGGAAACATGCACAATTAGCAGACTAACCAAATAACCAAATAGCCAAACTGCCAAACAGCAGCGACGCCCTTACACAGATGTAGACATTTATTTATTTGGCAAGTCGGTCGAGTTGCGGCCAGGACGATAGCTAATTAGTATAATTAACTATATAAGCGAGTGCGCTCGGCTCGGCTCGGCTCGGCTCGGCTTTAAGTTCCTAGCCGTCCAAACGTCCAACCGTCCAGCTGGACGCCATTCGAATTGCTGCACGAAGCGTGGCAAATTGCGTGGAAGTGGCACTAAAAAGGCAATTAAAACGCAAATGCGAACACTGACGGGATCATGTCGGCCGGCTGTGGAAAGGGGGCTGCTTTACACATGTAAGGCATAATTTTTGTCGGCCAAAAATTATACATACACGAGTATACCATTCAAATTAAATAAACTAATTACGGTATGCGGCATGAGCCTGGGAATCGGACTCTACAATCGGGGCCAGTGCACATTAATGAGATTTTGATTTACCACTTTTCAGCCTTTGTGTATTATTTGTGACAGGCGCGCCATGGAGACGGGCCAACATGAGGAAGGGTAGTGGTCTCAGGGGCAGCTGGGTGGCCAAAGGCAGGCCCTATATGTGGGCTAATAAGCCCAAACACAAACAGAAACCGAAAGGCAAAAGAAATAAAGTCGGGCCGAGGCAGACACGCCAAAACAAACACATGCCGAAACTGGTTGCACTTTAAAAAATATATAGGTTTGCATTTTCGTTTATTTAACATCCTTTTTTATTATTGACTTACTAACTTATCTAACACTTTATTTAATGAAGACTTTATCTAAGTTTAAGAAGCTAAAATTTAACTCATTAGGCTTTTGTTTTCTCCAAGTGCACTATCAGGGTGAGGTAAGGTAAATATTTGGAAGAGGTAGCTAGGTAGGTGGACTTTTGTTATTCATTACTTTGAGATTCATTGGCAATATTATGGCGATACGGAGTTGCATGTCAAACCGAGAGAAAATGTTTGGAACGACCACAAGTGGTTGATAAAAGTTGATGCGTGTCTGGTGGTCCTAGAGAGCGCTAATGGCCATTGCTTCTGCCCTCAAACTCTTTTGTGGCGGCGTGTTTGTGTTTGTCCTCTCATTATGACCCTGTGGGTGAGTGCTTGTGTGGCCTTTATTGATTGACCAGCCCAACACACATAAGCCCAGTACACACACTAAGACGTAAAACACACACGGAGTCCCAGGCGTAGGCTTGAGATATGGCAACATTTGCGGCACAAATTACGCATACGCCTCGCCTGCCGCGGACGCATTCAATCAACAGATTAATATTATTAAGTCGCGTGCAATCAATGCAATTTACCTGGACTCTGTAGCATGTCAATATAGCCATTAGAAATCACTAATTAGTGTCCTTCAGACATTGAGGGCAGTGCGAGTGGCTTATTTCCCAGGAGTGCATTCTTCATAAGGCGAAATTAATTACTTTTCAACTTTAATCCAGATAAAATGCGATTAAGGCCAGCGCATAAATGCGGGCGTTAAAAAATATGCATAATAAATAAATGCTCTGTGTAATTAAAAATGGTCGACAAGTGCCGCACATCCGGCCTGGAGCGCTGTCTGGCTTCCGCTTTCTGTTCCCCTAAAAAGAAAACGCGCAGCTAGTTTTAAGTTAAATGTGGGAAACTTGCGCATGAAAATTAATTTCCATTTTCATTATTCATATTTGTCGTTGTAATTGTCCCAGCTCCGAGCCCCCTTCTATCATGCCTCTGGCTCCGACTCGGATACAAAAAATAAAACAACTTTTAGTTCCCCATTCCATTAAAAGGACTAAAAGTTGCGTTTGTATAAGTTGATTTTGTTGTTAATTGCTGGGGTGACATGCACCAACACCCATACCCACCATGGTTCACAAACATTCCCTTCTTCTGATTCTGGCAGCGCCATTCCAATAAAAACATTTTATTATTTACAGTTTTACAGTTTAACGCGCTAACAATTCAGCGAGCGCAGCATCATTCAGTTTGTGCAACTTGTTGCAAAGTTAAATTGCTTCGCCTGGGGCTAGGGAATTGAGTCAAGGGAGATGTGCTGTTGTGCAACTTATTGTGAAATGTTTATTCCAATTTGTTGTTGACTCTGAGGCAGTATTAACCAATTCCGCGGCCAAGTACTGCCATCAAATCTGACACTTTCAATCACTGTCAAAAGCAGCAGACTCAGATTACGAATTTCAGGAAAATTGGGCACAGGCAATCATTGAATGCTTTTAATATTGGTAAATATGTTTTGTATTCCAGGTGACATGGCTGAAGGTTGACAAGGGCAAGTTCTTTGAGTTCATAAACGGACGGAATCCCCCATTTCGGAACTCCACCATCGAAGGGGCCGAAATTGACGTAAGTACCCCGTCTGCGAAGGTGAGCAGACTCATTTATTTACTCAATCATCATTGTTGCTGTCACTCCAACGACCCGTAATTGTTCTAGGATTAAGCACGGTAGAATATACTGGTAAATTGTGGCTAATTGGCAGACACTTGCCGCATGTTCGGCATGGCTCCATAGCCCTCTGCGCCTAGCGCCTAGCCTCTGGCCACGGGGCACATCAATTGATTTACTAATGAGCGTTCTGTGTCACCACCGCATTAATTCGCTACTTATTTTCCACTCAATCTACTCATTCTCGGTTCCCGCCTTCAATTAACAGTGGGACAACTCGAACGAGCAGCAGGTGACGCTGAAGGATGTCCAATTTGATCTCTCCGGCCAGTTCTACTGCGAGGTCTCCACGGACACACCCATTTTCACCAAGGCCAGCGCCGACGAACTCATGAGCGTATTCTGTACGTAACAATTATCTTAGCTAGTTTAACGCGGACCCACTCTAATTATGGTTTTTGTTTCTATATCCCATTTGCGCTATATCCATCCATATCGATATGTGCAGTGCCCCAGACGGGTCCGCCCACAATTAGGTTTCGCAAGCGGACGCCCTTTGTAGTTGGCGAGAAACTTTTCGCCCTGTGCAACACCACCCGCGGTCGCCCCGCCCCGCACATCACGTGGCTAATCAATGGGAAAAAGGTGCGTATGCGTGATATTAGAAACGAGCCGATACCGAAACCAAAACTGAAACCGAAACGAAATTAAACGAATCATACTGGCTGGCACAACGATTTGTCGATTGCGCAAGCATTCCGCGAATGTGTTTGCAGTAATCGGAGCCAATTTACAATGGATTATTTTGCGGGTATCATATCATGGGCCATGTCTATGGGCTGGAATTCCGCTGTCGGGCATCAGGTTAATCAGCAGGATAATGCACTCCAAATGACCACTCAGGGAAGTGGAAAGCGCTGTCAGTTTCACTTTTGGGTCTGCACTGCATTAAGATAAACATCGGTTTAAGCCATTTTATAATTATAGCCTACATGGGCGGTCGGGAGAGCTTTCATTTTAATTGCACCAGCTGCTGTTGGATGACTGGGACAAAAAGGAAATGAAATTTAAATAAATTTATTATATCCACCGCTGGCGGATGGACTACGGGAAAACTCTAAAATGAAATTTATTCATAAACGCGCCCAGGGGCAGAAGAGGCACCATCCAGCTGCAACAGTGTGTGTCCGAATGGTCCAAGCGCAGATGTGAGACTGACCCCTTGGGCCGTGGTCCATATTTAATTCAGGTCCGTGCTCCCGGGTCAAAAAGTGATGCTGACGCAGAAGTTGCGGCAGTTGTGGCAGTGGTGGTGGTATCAGGGCAATGGAATTTGACATTGAAGTGACTTTTGTTCAAAGTCAATTGTAATTGTTGCCACCGGGGCAACTGGGGTACTCATCAGCCTGCTGACTCAAATGCTCACCACCACCAATCTTTTGTGTACCGTCAGGTTGAGGACAAGTACGTGCGCACCCACCATGTGTATTCGTTCACCGGGAAGCACCAGCGGCGCACACAGCAGCAACAACAGACCCAGATGAGTCAGCAGCAGTTGCAACAATACTATCAACAGCAGTACTACAATCCCTACCACCAGCAGTACCACATCCCAATGGGTCAGTTCATGGACCGCTACGACAAAAGTTTGCGCTGGCCGGCAGGAGCTCGAGGTGGTGAGTACCGTTTCCAATTATATCGAAGATAGAAATCTAGGTTCAAAGCTTTCAATCTGCGATGGAAAAGGTCAGAGTTAGTCCAAGCCCGTTTATATTTTAATGCAATTGCCGTACATGTAAATTCGTTAATTTAATGTCATCAACTAATTAGAGGTAGAAAAAAGCTAACGTAGCCAGATTTTATTACCTTTGAACTAGTCGGACGATACTGCATTGCAGTTGTAACGTTAATTAGATTGACTGCTAAACTCGGCACTTTCGCCACCCACATTCGTACTTTGAAACTGCAGATGATTTCCCGCACTTTGTGTCGCACCACCACGAGGGACATGGCCATCATGGCAGCCTCTACAACAATCCCTTCGGCTCCCTGGCCAACTACCACGACGTGGGCGAGTTCCATGAAATACACCAGCGCAACTACGACATGAAGAAAAAACAGCTCGAACTCAAGAAACAGCAGCAAATGGAGATGAAAAAGCACAGGTGAGTGTCGTCCAAAAACTAAAGAAGCCATTAATCAGGAAAAGCTGACCTTACATGGCCATTATCCGAAACTGAACTGTATTTATGAGCTGTACAAATTAAAAAGTGGCAACTTTTAGCCACCGCTTCACAAATCCCTCCTTCAAAAAGTTTACTCCACCCTATAGTCTCGACTATGGACTCCAGGATCCGGACTCAGTGCCCGCCGCAAACTTTTCATATTCTTATCAATTTCCCAGGTTGCGTGTGTGGCATGTTTATTAAAGTTTCCTTATCTATAGTCTAAAAGGATTTTGCCGGGCTAAAGCCAATGGCTGTTGGCACATTGTTAGAGTTTGTTGCCTTTTGTTGTATAACGCATAAATAAATTTTGTGGCCAAGAGCTGGCTACCTCGACTTTCTTGCGCCCCGACCTTGGTGGGTATTCGAAATCTTTACGTGGCGCGATTGGATGTGAAACGTAAATGAATGCAATAAATTATTTACGTTCACCTGTGATATTAAAAATCAAGCAGAGAAACTTTTCCAATATAACAACTTTTTTACCCCAAGTTGTTGGGAGTGGAAGGACGTGGCGGTGTACTATATATGATCCTGGTGAGTGGTGTGAGTGGTGGGCGGAGTGTCAGCTTAATGAAAGCCAGCTCGCTTCCCCGAAGTGCCTGCTCTTTGATGTCGGTATTGCACATACATCGTACACCACGTGCCACGTCTTCGGGATTCCAGCGTTCGACAACTATAGTAACTTGAAATAGAAACTTACCCCAGAGGACCATGGCAGGGGGTTTTTGGTGTGAAAGTCGTACAGCAACTGGCCATTTAAATGTATGGCCGTTGTGTCAAGTTATTTGATAGATTAAAAGCTGCAAACATAGCAAGCCAAAAGGTCAGGGCTTTGGGAAATTTTCCTATGAATTTTCCATTTCAAAAGCGGTTACATTCCCCTTTTTGCCTCGGGCACAAGTTTCAAATTCAGAAGCTATAGGATGCGGAGTTTATGGCCGCTAAAAGTTTGCGCCGCGCATGTGTGTGCTATATAAAACCACTTGGTTAATTTGCCATAAAGTAAAACCCATAAGTTACACCCGTGCCATTTCCTCGCCGGGTAATCAGCGAATGCTAATTGCATTTGCCTCGGGAAAGAAGCCAGCCGGAATGCACAAGTAGAGCTGGGAACCTATTTTATAAATAATTTCCCACAACTCAGGGAGCTGTAAGTAGCTGCGGGGCGGGGATCGGGCTTGCGCTGCAAAGGTATCCTGGAAGCTGCGATAAAGGATCGCGGAGAAGGCGAATCGGGGAACTAATTTCGCTGAGAGCCAACTGGCAATATTAAATAATTTATATTCAAAGCGCACAACGCGTTAATGCTGAACACAAGCCGAAGTCCTGAGATGTGGGAAATGAGAGTTCTTCAACTAAAAATAATATAAAATTGTAAGCCATTTTTTCCGCTACGTAATAAGCAGCTGCCATCTAGCCAAACACCTGTGGATACCTTTAGTTATGGGGCTTGGGCATTGCTAGGGCGTGATTGCAGTTGGAAGTGAAAAGCCTTCTACCGTAAAACCATGTGATAACCGTTGCTTATTTATGCAGCCGCCAGGCGTAAACTGGGCTGCCAGCAAAGGACTACAAAGTGCACATGAAAAACGGCCAAAACAATAACAAAACGCGGCACAAGGACGAGCTGTGCAACACTAATAATAATAGCAACAAAAAGGGGCCACGGAGTAACTGGCAACGTTTATGTGTATGCCAATGTGCATAAATTCCTTGATACACATATTGTCGGAAAAGTATAAACACGGGGAATTCAAAAAAAAGTATAAACTAGGGGAATTCAACACAAAGTTTCGGGTACATTACTTTATTTTTTTAATTCATTTTATTTTCAAGAATTAATATGCATTGAATAACAAGAAAATGGGTATAACTTCCTTCCTATAAGTTCTAATGAAACTTCCATTATATGACTAATAAAGCCATTGGAATACAATTTTGCAACTTTGACTGCTATTGTGACTGCATTTGTATTTGTTTGTTCCTTGGCTACCCGAGCGTGGAATAAACTGCACTGTTTATTAAGTTTGTGCATCATGCCCTGTGCATACATGCCCCATGAGGGGTGCGGCAAAAATATTCATGTTATTTTATGCAAATGCAATGCTAATGTCAGACCCGCAGGCCTTCCACAGCCACCCTGACCGCCGGTTGGTACACCGCCACCCACCTTCTGCCTCTTGGCCATCTGCATTCAACGACCTTGCAATATTTATGGGTCGCATAAAATATTGAGCATAGGTCACACGACATGAGCCATGCAAAGTAATTAACCGCTTAACGTGATTAGTGGATTCTGTCCGTAGAAGAATGATACACGAGTGAGTCCTCGAGTGCCACTCAACGGCAACAGCCGGAACATCGAAAGGCTTTCAAATTGCCCTACTCTTGCATTGTGAGCCTTCGACGGGTTTGTTCCATTGTTTTCTCTAAAGCACAGCTTGAAGACACTTGGAGAATGCAAC
This sequence comes from Drosophila vallismaia, assembly GCA_035047325.1. Classification (NCBI taxonomy): domain Eukaryota; kingdom Metazoa; phylum Arthropoda; class Insecta; order Diptera; family Drosophilidae; genus Drosophila; species Drosophila vallismaia. The sequence goes on from JAWNPU010000073.1 coordinate 12,484,456, forward strand.
ATAAAAAGAACAAAGCCAACAACAGCAATAACAGACGTTGCACGGTTGTGAAGGCCATAACACGTAGCGTTGAATGAACACTTGTCTAGGGAGTGGGTGGTAAAGGCTGAAAAAGATGGCAAGGACATGGAATTGGGGAATAGGAGTGGGAATGGGAATGGCGCTTCATGCAGTCAAAAAGTAGTTTACACGTTGTTGCACAATTTATGTTTGTGCAACACGTAAGGCCTTTTGTGGCAGGCTCAGCCCGGCCAAAACTAAATGTTGTGCAGGTCTGAAGGTCCTTGTCTGCGTCTAGCTTCAACCTGTGTGCCCCACTCACCGCTCACCGTTCACTGCCTTTTATTCCGGCAGTTTGCTTGCCCTTTGCACACTTCCTTTGTGCCATCAGGCCCTCCCGGTAACACACACGATATATCTGAAAAGCAATCCAAAAAGCCAACAAACGTCAACTTAAAGGGGCCACAGGAAACTCCTCTTTAATAGGGGTCCTGAAGGTCGGTTTATAACACTCGGCATGGATACGGTTCACCACTTGGCCCCTAATGGAATTGCTATTAAAACAACGTTTTTTAAATTATTTGAAAGAGTGCCACGAAAAGTTCACGAGAAGGACTTCTAAAACACCAAACAAAGCTTTCGGGTTTGCCGCCATTGCTTGAATTCCTTGACCGCAGAACAAAAGAGCGGCCATCCCGCCCCAAAAACTGCAGCTTGTAATTTTCGTTAATTTTTAGTGTGAGTTTCGGGGGCAATACCAGCGCCAAATTGCCACCGACTTGACCCTCAAAAGGGCGGCCATTAAATGTCGCGGCTGCTGGACTTCGAGCGCCCAAAATTGGCTGGTTGTTCCGCTGTAATCAGCTCTGCCTTTTGGCCCAAATCGCGTGTGTGGCGGTAATCCTTTAGGGCGGGTCATCGACGGTCACTAGTCGTCGTTGACGTGCCATAAACCGCGGCCGAAATGCCAGTCAGACGTAGTCCCTCTTACTTAAATTTACGGCGAATTTTAAGCGCGCATTCAATGCCATCGCGCTTTTAGTTTTAATTGCGACTCGGTGATGGGTAAGTGCTCCTCCCCGATAGCAACAGGGAGTTCAAATGCTCAAGCACTCTGGCCATTAATCTGGGCACCACAAAACAATTTACAGGAAAGAGTACACATACATACACATTAAAATTAAATTTCTATTTTACAGCGTAGAAGTAAATGGCTAGTGTATTACACAATTTGGCTAATTTGTAAATTAAGTGGAAGTCTTGGCGACCTATTTGACCTTGTTCACAGGCAGGTACGTGGTTCCAGGAGCCGCCGCCGCGGGAGGAATGTAGGAGGTCGAAGGGCTCTCCAGTTCGGCGGAAATGCTGCCGGCGGAGGAGCTGCTAATGCCGCCCGACCGACGCTCATCGATTAGAGGCAGAGATTGGGCCGCTTGCTGCTTGGTGGCAAAGTCCAGCACGGGGGCAATGCCACCGTTGTGCAGAATGGAGGAGCCACCCAGACGCTCGTACTCCTGCTGGATGGTGCGCTGGGCATTGATGGCATCGTCCTGGGTTCGGTACTTGACGAAGTGCACCTCCGGCTTGCTGGCGCTTACGCGGTTCAGGTTCTGGAGCTGGTTGGCCAGGCTGGAGAGGTCGCCTTGCTTGGTGAGCACATAGATGGCGGTCTGCTGCTCAGCGGCCTGTTTGGCCAGAGAGAGAGCGGCATTTTCCAGACCCTTGTTCTCTGGAGCGCGGATGAACACGACCCGGAGATTCTTTTTTAGAGAGGCGGCCAAGTCGCTGACACTCTTGTTATCCTCGAAGTCAGCCTCTGGGGCGGAGTAGGTGAAGAACTCTTTGTTAAACTCCGTGTTGACGGTGGGATACTCGTTGGAGAAGCTCTGAGCGGAACCCAAAGATCCACTGGAAAGGGAGCCTCCAGAGATGGAACCTCCAGAGATGGAGCCTGCGGTAATGGAGCCGCCGGAAGATCCACCGATTCCTGCTCCATAGTTGTAGCCACCCACATCAGCACGAGCCACGGCCAAGAATGCTAGAAACTATCAGAAACGTCAGATATTAATCCGCATATTCAAAAGACCCCTATTCCAAATCTCCACTTACAATGAATCCACGCATATTGCTCTGAGTTTGTCCAATTTTCGCTAAAAGCTGTTAAGGTGTAGGGCACGCCTGGAGGTGTAAGCTGTTAATGCTGTAGCCCATCCGGCCGAGGGGCGTTTTTATAGCCCGGTCAAGTTAAGATGCAGATTTTGAAGATATGTCTCAGCGGGTGTAACTGTTGCCATTGAATCGAATATTGGATTTTTGATATTGGATGCCCGCTGGCCGTTGCAGGTGACGCAAAAAGCTGGAACTGTATCCGCCAGCATTCGTTAGCATAAATTCAACATGGTTTGCCAATTCCGACGGACTGGGGTTAGTGTTGGGGGAAATGAAATGCAAAAACAAGCGGCCACTAACCGCTGGCCGTTTGGTATGCCAAAAATTATGGCCACTTAAGTGGAGCAATGACAAATAATTTGCATAGATTGGTCGTATATAATTAATTTCAAATATTTCCTATAACAACAAGAGTAGCGTCAATGGCCAAAAAAGCACAAATCAATTACAAATAAACGGTGCAGCCGTGATTATTCTGGAAATGCTAAAAATTAATTAAAAAAGCCAATATATCACTCTGACAATTGGATGCTCCAAGCAGTGGGGCCGGCCTATAAGCGATATCGCAAATCATGCGCTAACCGAAAAATAGCTTCAATGACTGTCCACTGTATTCGCGGCTGTCCAAAACTAGTTTATAGCCAAATGACTGTTTCGTAAATAGCAACAAAGGGACCATACACAAAAAACCTATTTATGCAAATTAACCTCTGCCGTTGGCGGCATTCCACGGTTTAGGGTTTCGTTTCAATTGTTGTTCGTTTTTGTTTGTTGGCTTGCATATTTTTAGGCATTTATGATAACAGTTATTGAGGAATTTGATATGGCTGATACAGCTAAAGATTGGCCAATTGGATTTAAATCCAAATATCCTCACATGCAAGCATACTTTTTAGCATTTGATTGTGAAATTGTTTTGACCACGAAGTTGATGAACTTAAACGTTCATGCCGAAGGACGCTGCCACAGAAATGCAATCAAGTTAATTACGGAATATGCATTTTTCAAGTCAAACATGAACATGCAATTCTGTGATTGACGATAAATGGCCAATTAAACCAATTAGGAGCGGCTGCCCGTGGCATATCCGACCCGTTGTCCTTTCGTCCTGTCGCGTGCAACACGTGTTGCTTGTAATAATTCGATTTTAACTAAATTTATCAAATTGTTTCAGCTTATTGAGTGGGCTAAATGATATATGATGGACAGCTTTTATAATGAACAATTTTCCGTTTGATTTCACCTGACATTCCACTTTTAATTAGCCGGCTAGCCCAGCTGGAAAATGTGTTGAAAAGAGTTTGTTCGACCATCAGTCCATCCGACACGCATGCAATTAATACAAATAGTTCCTGCGGTATTTAATGATATTTTCGCAGCACGCGAGTGTATTTACATTGCAATATCGGCAACTGGCGTAGTGTCTGGTGTCTCTCTGGTATTTTAAACTTGTGTTCTTTCACCGTCAGGATAGAAAGCAAGGACGTCGGCAACGAAAGAATAAGGCGGTGTCATTTTATAGTGAATAAATTATTCAATGAACCGCTTGCCAGGACAACGCAGGAGTCGGAGACGACAAAAGAAGCTCTGCTGTCAGTTATAATTTCGCTTTCGTACCAGTTGCCACTGTCAGTTGCGGTAGTGGTGGTAATGGAAATGGTGGTTGAGTCCTTTAAACAGACAACAAAATTATAATCCTGAAAATGGAAAATCATTGTTGTTATTGCCCTCGGAAAAATTTTTTATGGTTATATATCTTGTAGCCACTTTATGGCTTATTTATATTATATGTATATTATTTTAGCTATAATTATTGGAATAACCAAGAATTGAATTAAATTTTTGCCAGTGTACCTGATGTTTGCGCTCAATTACGCGACCATGGCTAACCCAGTTTTAAAGTAAAAGTTATTTTTGCCGCACACTTTTGTGCGCGCGCACATTTTAGCCGTAAGTTAGACACTTGTTAGGTCGACATCGAGGCATCGAGACTTGGCAGCCCCGCCGATGACGAAACACTTTACACCCCTGAATAGTTAATACAAATTAGATGGCCCCGGGCAATTACTTGGCAACAAAATTTGCATGCGTTGCGCCATGTAATTCCAGAGGATCCAGGAGGCGACGAGGAGTTAGGGTGGGTCTTTGATTTTGGACAACACCATAGAGTCCAGGCGTTGCAAAGTTAAGCTGGCCAAAAGTTTTTCTGGTAATCTGTTTGGTTTCTTTACCATTCATGTTGTTGTTAGGTTGTTGTTGGCAAGTTGCGGTTTACCCAAGTTCCGGTTTCCGATTTCAAGACCTCTTTTTGTGCTTGGCGGTATAAGAAATTCATGGTTTTGCACGTAGCCCTTGCGCCCACTTAAGTTGCTTTGCTTGTTCCAGCTAAGTGGGTTGATACGACTCGAATGTTCTCCTTTGGATTGGAAATTGGACTATTTGGTCCTGCATTTCAGAGGGCATTTCAGAGGGAAAACTAGTTTAGGTAGAAAAGTAAACGAAGCATAGACCAATGAAAAAGGCTGTCTTGTTGAGGAATTTCATGATTTCGCATCTCTGATTCCGTTTTTGTTCCTCCTAAGCGAATCTATCATAAATTGCTAATAGGTTGTGTTGCGCTGGCGTCGAAGCCTTCACCTCCTTCGCCTGCTTTGGCAAACAGAATTAGGCTGCGGTTTTTGCGGCCCAGAGACACATTAATTTTCCACAGCCGAGAAAGGAATACAAGAATGGAAATAATGGAAGCAGAAACAGCTCCTACAAAACTACATGACTTATCAATTAATTAAGCGCATTTCTCAAATTATCGCCTGGGGCCTGGCAGAGCCCCAAAAGGCGGCTTTGCATGTCAGAGGAAAGTTAAGATATTCTGTAGTTTCTTTCGTTCCGAAAACGGAATTTAAAGTGTCATGCCAGGCAGCAGTTTCATAACTTGGCACCACTTCTCCTCTATATATTGTATATAGATATATTCCATATATTTCAGAGCCGTACACCGGGGCCCGCATTTCCGTCTGATTTGAATTGCTCGGCAAGTTTGTTATGTTTTGAACTTGAGCTTCCTGCCACGGCAGCTGAAGCTGTTGTTTCTTTCTGCCACCGTCCTTCTCGGCCCCTCACCCACAAAGAGTTTTTCCTTTTCTCCCTGTTGTCCCCCAGTTTTCCCCCTTTTTCCACCCCGTTTCCACCCCTTTTCCGATTCTTGGCTTGTTGTCGCTACCGGTGGCAGCGTTTCCTGCGAAAAGTGCGCTGCATAAGGAATTTTATTAAGACAACTATACACTTTAAAATAATTTCCGAAACTTTGGCTTTTTTGTTTGGTGGAAAGTTTAATTAGTTTCGGTAGCTGTAATTTAAGATTGAATATTTTATTAAGCACTAGTTTGTATCATTTTGATGTCGCGGTTCGGATAGATGAAGTTGTAGCTGTCTCGGAAAGTGTCTTAAAAGTTGTTTGTTTTTCTTGTTGATTGTTCTTTGTTACTTGACAAGGTGACCTGAATTTGTAGCAGTGTAAATGGGGCAACAGCAGCGTAGTAACTTCAGCTCCGTTGATGATGCAGCTGCTCAGCTGCTGTCATCAGCCCGTTGGGCCAGCATAGCTGTCGAAGGCTTATGCGGATGTTGTGCATTTGCTCAGAGTTTTGCCCCGCATTTGTTTGCTCTTCTGGCTTAACTGGCTTACTACCACTGATGCTCCTGGCAGGATACGGAGCTGCGTTGCAGCCACTCGATATTGTTTAAGTTTTTGCAGGACAGCGTCAGTTTTTCAGTTGATTTCACTCAATGCCCACAAATGGATACCCTTTGCACTACATTTTTACGTACCAAAAGAAATCGAACATTTCTATGCTTTCAAATGAAATTATTTTTAACTCATAATCAATTATATAAAATGCTTTAGCGAACTCTTTTTAAGAGCCATGCAGTGCATCCGAATGTCGTCAAGTACTCTGTGGAATTTGCATGACATTTGCCCATTTTCCCTTCAGCTGCCAAGAGCTTTCTTTCCACAGAGGAAGCCAGAATGGCACACACTCACATAGGAGTAGATTGAAAGAGAAGCAAACACTCCCATAGAAAAGCAACTTTTTGCTGACACCTTGCTTTATCTCCAACACTGCCTGCGGCATCCGCATCCTTGGCTCCTTCTCGTGCCCCGGCCCGCAGCCTGTGCACTTTAAGCAAAATAATATTTAAATACAATTTTGCTAAAATTCTATGGCATTTACTTTCCAATTTGCATAAGCAGAGAAGTTAGAGCCAAGGACGTCTGCCATTAAAATGGAATAATTGCTTAAATATGAAGAACATAGAAGCTGGGCAAGGGCATTCAAAAATGATTCTGCCACAAAATTTAAGGTGCACATAATATAACCCATCCACCATTGGTTAGCTATTAAAGTTTACGACCCGGTATTATTTGCTTAAGTGTCTGCGATGTGAGTATGTAATGCTGCACAGGTAATTGTCCTGTCATTTTGCATTTCTAATGAAGATGAAGCAAAATGCCGCCACATACGCACACCCAAAGCCCATCCAGAAACAAGCACGAGATAATTACTGGGGACAGAATGTGGAATTCAGAACCCTAAAGCCACAGAGCATGCCAGAACAGAGCGTAGTTCATTTGTATGCCGTTCAGGCTTCTTATCAAATATGAAGCAAAGTCGTAAAAGCTAATTAGACTCACAATGTGCGGTGCGAGCAGGCTGCTGGCGACGGCTGAATAATGCAAACTAATCAGCCCGTAATGCACGAGAACCATCAGAAATCGTTGCTTTGCCAATCAGCAGAAAAGAAAAAGAACTTTTACCCATATCCCCTGTAATCGGGCACTTTTCTCTGCATTTTTGGGAACCCTCACAGCATTGCCCAAAAGCCATTCAGACTTGTGAACTTGGTCGTTCGGTTATCAATTACTCAGAGGATTCTGTTGAAAATGAAGACGAGTCTGGCTCGTTTCCTTGTATCCATTTCCCAGGATCCCGACTTGGTATTGTATTGGAATCAGATGTGCGTGCCCGGAATTGTGGAATCTTTATGGGGCAGCACTCATCCCCTGTCCCGGACGCCCTTGTCCAATTATTCGCCAGCGCTCTTGTTTTGCTTTTCACGTTTACACACATCAATCATAAAATGCAAATATTTACGATTTTATTTGTGTGCAAATTGCCATAGCACGCACATTAAACTCAGACTCCCGTCCGCTTTATATTCGCAGGAACAACAGTAACCGCAAGTACCGCCGCCACATAAACGAGAACGCTTTGGGCATCATCCGCAGTACCCTGAACAACGGCGGCTTCGGACCACAGGCGCCCAACAACAACAAGGAGCTGGGCATACCCTCAAACGCAGGTCCGATGAACCAACTGGCGGCCGGCTACCAGCGGCCCCTGTCCCATCCTGGCGGTGGCAGCGGCGTAGCTGCGGCGGCGGCCGCAGTGACAGCCGCTCAGCAGGAGAAGGGTATGCTTAGCATCAGCCAGCTGAACATGGAGCTCACCGAGGAGCACGTGGGTAACAACGGACGCATGGAGATCACCTGCTTGTCCACGATCCCATCGGCGGTGGGGCAGGGTGAGCAGTACGCCGACTACAAGACCTTTTCGGTGAAAGGTGAGTGAGCGAGTGGAGGACACGGGGCGTATGCGTGATTGGCATTTCATTATTTTCTTTATTTAATTTATGCCATGTTTTAATATGCTTGCAAATATTTGTATTTTTAAATCGTTTTTCATGAAATTACAAGACCAGTGAACTCATCAAAAGTCTCTCCGCGAAAAAATTATGAAATTTCAAATGGAATCACGGATGATATTTTCTGAAAATAAATTAGCATAATAATGGGACTCTGACGTTGGTATATGTACGAGTATGTAAATGTGTACTTACATGCATTGTTATTTGGTCTGGCTGTCAGAAAAACCGCCAGTATATTTATCATACAAACAAAAGTCAACGTTGCCATTGTCTTAACTGGCAGATTAGAAATGGCGTCCTTGATTCTGTTGACTCGAAGGGTTTGCTCCACTTACCCGGACTGAATGTCATATGTTTGTCATTTGCCGACGTTTAATTTTCATTTTCCCAGTCCTTTAATGGTAGGAAAGCGGCACCAAACAAAGGTTAATTTATATATTTGCTGACATTGTTTGCCTACAACAAACCGGTTGTTAACACTACCGTCCCAGCCAAATCGTTGGAGTCCCAGTTGTAAATTGTTCCGAATTGTACGAAATAATTTACACATTACCAGGCCCATGACTCACAACGGTTGTTGGTCGCTCTCCAATCTTCTGGCCATAAGAAACCAAGAGCCCCTTTGCCGGCGGCGCCTTCGTTGTCTTTCGACCTCTTTGCCTACTGTCACTTTAACCAAGGGGCGTATGCGTGTTATTTATGGTGCGTGAAGTGCGTCATTTGTTTGGGCCACTTTGCAGCCGAGAATGCTCCACTTCGTAATTGTTTCTTATGCTGCCCTAAGGGTCTGCCATCATTTCCTGACATCGAGGCACTGAACATTCCACCGTCAGTGCGAAAAGTTTTTAGCCCTCGGACGGCTTTAGTTTCGCCCTGATCACCGTGGCGACCATTATTGCGGTGCCTTGTTCTGGGCTGTAAAACATTTCGCCTAGACAACTTGGGGGCTTATCACGGCTCTAAATTATTCATTTCACATGAAACTTAGCAGTCGAAATGAATTTTCATGAATCTGCATTTTATAACTGTCTGATTTCTCCGCCTGGAGCTTAGATTGGACTTCAATAATAACTTATGTTTTGCTTGTTTTCTTTGGCATCTTGCAGTTGAAGTCGAGCGACATGTAGCCTCCTCCACGTCCACGGCTCCTCCCAGCATCGGAATGGCTGCGCTGGGCAATGGAAACGGGCACGGAAACGAGACCTCCGCTGGTTGGAGCGCACGTGGTGCGGTAGTGACGCATTTGTGGTCCCTGGCACAGTTGCTTCTGCTAGTCCTGCTCCCCTTGAGCTATTAGGATGGCGGACGCCACACAAGCAGGAGACCGATGATGAGGAGCAGACCACCGACATACTCGCACAGAAGGGGAGTTACATCATACCAAGGACAACCACATCATCAAGATCATCATACCCATCGAGGACAAGGCAGCCAGGGCACCATCAGAAGCATCGAAAATCCAAGTTAAAATTTTTGTAAATTGTAAACCCAAATATTTAATCCGTTTCCAAGGCATGAGCTCAATTGAGCAGGAAAATTAGTACAGAACAAAGAGAGGACAAACAGAAGGACTCGAGAAACTGCCTGGCGAATGGAATAGAAGGTTTTTAACATTTTGTGCTCGCCATGGTCAGCCAATTTAAATAGTTTACTTGTAAATAACTGCAAATGACCGGTTGGATTAGTTTTTTGTTTGTGTGGCCGCAATGGCAAAGCGAAACGCTTGTAATTAAGTTTCAGGCGGTCGGGGAAACCGGGTAAACGTTTTCCGGCTGACCAGGGGCAATTTTTGTAGCGCAAAGAAAATTTTGTATAGCCAATTGGGCACTAGTTTCGGGAGAGGCGCGCTGACGTTTCCGGGGAATGCAATTTCAAGCCAAGAATCCAAAGTTTTTGTGCGATTCAAGGTCAGTGCGCAATGGGGGAGACATTCCGCCCACTGATTTCCCTTCGTCGGCCTTGTCAAAAGTTTTTGGGCAAATGCCGCCTCCAGAGAAATCCAAAATGCAAACAGCCAGAATTGATTAGGGCAAAGTTTTTAGGCGTTTCAAAGCAGTCGCTACGAAGCTTGTACCTAAAATGCATGATCTTAGTGCAGTAGGAAAGAACACACACAGAAGTGAGTTGAACTAACATATACATATTTTTTACGGCATTATAGGGCTTTGGCTAGTCGAAAATACAGATTGTGGCAACTAAGGGTTAGGCTAAAATTAAGGTAATTGAATTTAAGCGCCAGAAGCAGCAGCAGAAAGCCAAATAAGAGTAATGAACCCCGAACCCGTACCAACGTAACCCAAAATAATACGTTTAAATGTAAAATAATTAGACAGTTAAACCAAGAAGCTTACAGAAACAATCAGTGTTGAAAACATTTTGAGAAATAAAACAACAAAACAAAGTTGAGCGAAACGGAAATAACACGAAAAAAGAAAATGGCGTCGCAAAGGGCGCCGTCTGCGGCGTGTGGTGACCCCCGAAAATGGGAGTCAGGTCGGTCCGAAGGACCGGGACGGAACCGACGGGATGGGTAATGGGTTAGCCTAGAACCCTTAAAGAGAACCCAACCCATTTCCGCACACATTACGACGCTTACTTATTTATTTTCATTTCGGCCCCTAATTTTTGTTTCGTTGTGTGTAAATGGTTATCGTTGCAATGGATCGTTTAGTGTGTAGTTAGGAAAATATTTGCCGTTGCGATTAATTGTTTTAATTATTGTTTCCGTTCTGGCCATTTAGCGGGGCTGGAAACCAAGTACAGATGCATTTCGTGTACTAAATGTACTAAACGGATATTTTCAAACGCGCTTTAAGTGTCTACGGCTAGAGATCAATTTTAAACACGTAGCATAACAATGTAACTATGTAAAGCAAGAACATAAACAACCACGGACAACCCGGCAAAGTAAATAAATGTAAAGCAATTAGTGGAATAGTCTATATCTCGATACGTTTACGTAAATATATATATAAATTGTGCGTCTGTACTGTGTGTATGTAATTAGGCTTCTATTTTTGACTCTACTCGACGGCGAAAATGCAAAAAATAAAAATAAAATAAAAAAATAAATATAAAATATTGATAGTAATAATATTAAGCCTGCGATGTTCTCCTACAGTTTGAACAAGCAAAATCAGTTAAAGCTAACACTTACAAAAAAACAAATTACAACTGCAATTTGAAAAATCTTGCCACAGTTGAAACATTTTCCAATGGTTGTCTCATTTGGCGGTAATTAAGAAGTGAGTAAAATACGAGTAGTTTCTTATCCAACGGATGCTAAATGAGTACACCAGTAGGATAATGCTTGAATGAACTACAGTTTTTATAAATGGAAATATACTTAAATATGATAACAAAGTAATTGAAAACAAAGTTCATATTATGTATGAAAATATGGCTAAAATGTCTTATGCAGGTATTGACGTCTTCCTATGCTACGCTGTCTATTATTAACGAACAAAAACAAAAAATTGATTAAATTTATAAATTATACATTTCGAATAGGTGTGCAATCAATTTACTGTTTGCATATACTAAGAAATAAACAAACAAAAAAAATGAAAAAAAGAAAAGAAAAACCAATTATTAACACTTATACATGAAAAATGAAAATACTTTAAAGTTAAACTATAATTTATTCCCTTTTTACTTCGATCTGTAGACCGTATGGTTACGTAACATTTTGATTGTGGTCTGCTTGTTTCAACCATCATTCCATTCTGAATAATGTGCAAGTATTAAGGGAGCCATTTCCCAGTCGGTTATGTGTTTTGAGAATCACTCGAACTAGTAAATGTTTCCCACCAATCTATGAACAAGTTCAAACACCCATCAGGCACATTCTCACAAATGCTTTTCCTGGTTTCCCCAACCCAGCCACCTCCTTACGCTTTCCTCCTCATTCCCTCCGCCTTCTCTATTTGTCTGTATAAATATGCAAACTGCGTGTTGTCTACAATTCAGTCTGTTGTCTCAGAATATATCTGCATGCATACATGCATAATTGGCCAAGACTAGGAGCCAGTTTATCCCAGTCATGTGTCTGCTAATTATGAGTCGTGCCCCCTATCGGGCATATAAATGTGTATCTATGTAAAAACTTATATAGGTGTCAAGTGCAAATGAAACACAATGGGGATAATATTTATATAGATGAAATAAGAGTACATTAAGTGTCACAGCAATTCGTAAACATATCATAAATGTTGTAACATTTTCCCAATTCAAGGGCGCTAACCCCGCATCTCAGATATGCAAAAAAAAAAAGATCACACTGAATCTCCCGTGTGCGGTGGCATTTTTTCATGCATAGCATGGGTATTTATACCATTTGACTATTATTGTTTTTGAGACTCAACCAAGCACTCGAAACGTATATTGGCTTTTGGGTACAACAATGTCCCTAATCATGGTGCGCTTGCAGGGGAGAGACTCAACCAGACGGATAAATTCGAATGACATTATAATGAAATGGGATTGTGCACGATATACACCTTAACACACACCCAGAGGCACATAAAACACTAGCATTATATTAAAATGTTGTATTTTGATAGGTCAAAAGTATTACGATAACGGATCGTCGGACAAAGGCATTTGTTTGGGGACCTGCCTCGCGGCCACTTTATCATTTCACTCGCATCAAAATCTTCCAATCACACATATCATGGCGTATTGACAAAGGGCATGAGATTATACAAAATATATATTGAAATTACGTATACAAAAAGATGTATAAAACATATATATTTATAGAGAAATGGAATTATTTATTAATTTTAGACACTTACACCACCAAAGCTTTAACCTTTTGTTCACATTCACAGACACATGAATTGTATGAAAACGAGTTCGACCTTAAATTCAACCTTATTTGTAATTCCCATACTTGTATTGTAAAAATGGTTTTACTGTCTAAGAAAATTGTCTAGAGAAATAGCGGAAGTGGGCTATTATTGAAAACTGAAATCTGGCGAAACCCAATTAACATACCAAAACCCAAATTAAACTTGATAAACGTAACATAATTATTTATTTATAGATACAGACATACCAAGTGAAAGATGAAATTGTAAAATTTGCAACCTATGCAAGTCGTTCGCAAAATTATCTGTGGAATATGTGTATTATTATGAGTATACTAAAGCTAAGGGCGTACCACGAATATAAATATGTACACTGTCAGAGCTGAGCAGGGGAGGGTGCTAAGAAAAGCACAAAATAAATGTATAATGCATAGTGTAAATTACCAAAGTGAACACAAATTACGATTACAATTCAACCAAAATTATGGCGCCTACTGCTTGGCCAATCTACTACACTGAAAGGATATACAGCATATTAAATATACATACTGAAATACGAATATTTGTGGTAACATGAGAACGAACTAAAAAATAAATGTTGAAAACAAAGGACCAGAGTGTTTCACTTGAGGACCATTTCAGGGGCATATACCCTTAAAGAAAAAGACCCAAAAAAAAAAACATACAAAAAAGGTAAATGTAGAAAAACACAACGAAGTGGCAGCCACAGAAAGTGCCACAACAAAATTTTTGGGCAAAGAAATGCGGATTTTTGGGGACCTGGGTTCAAGGCAAGAGGCGGAATTTTGCGGCAGAAGATACCACAAGTGCGTTAAACAGACTTGAGTAACTTTTGCGTTTGACGAATATCCTTTTAATCCCTTTGAATGTGCAGGGAAATTGAGGGAGCGGCAACGAAATGCGTAAACAAAGGCCAAACTCGTAAGGACACATAAGGTCAGATGTCTGGGTGAAATTACAAAACGGGCAGTGGGCGAGTGCAAATGTTCTGCAATAATCAACGAAAGGATAAACTACGGAATAAATGGCGAATCAAGGGTATCACGACCGTAAAACACATCCGCCGAGAGATCTGCCGGAGTCAGGGCCACAAACAAAGCCGATGGCACAATGGCCAAGAATGAGTTTCTTTTTTTTTTTTGCCTTACTTCTCCCCAGAGCTGAAACCTTTGTGAGGCACAGGACGATACAAAGGTGCAACGAGCTTGGATGCCTCATTACGGAATCAAAGCCGTGTTCGTACACACACACTCGCAGACACTTCCACAAACATTGGAGGAGTATACGGTGTGGCGGAGGAATGGGGAATGGGGCGTGTGGCTGGCGACAGATGGCAGCTATCGATTCCGAATTTGTGTGACAGACAGAGCATCAGGATACCAGGACACCGGGCCAATGACAACATTGCATGGAAATGAGCAATTAACGCCTCGCCATCGTTAGGCCAGACCAACCTGGCTATCTGGCTATCGACGAATCAACAGATTTTCTGCAGTGCCATCAAAAGGGTTCCCAGTTCTCAGAGCTCCGGTTACTGATTTCTGGTCTTTGGTGTCCTTCGTCGTACTCCGGTTTCCGGTCTTCATTTGCCACTCTCTTCCCTCCGTCTCTTGATTAAGGTATAAATATTAAATTAGCAGTGGATGTGGCCAGAGCCTGCTTTCGGCTTTGACTCTCCCAGAGCCTCTGCCTGTGCCGTTGCCTTTGCCGTTAATGAGGCATGGCCATGGCAAGCAAAAGACTCAGACAGGATGTGGTTTGTTAAGAGGCTCGTTCGTTGCTTAATTATACATGGCAGCGCCCAAAAGTCGACTAATTAATATGCAGCAGTCGAGCAGCGGAGAGTGGCTCGGTTAATGAGCCAAAACTCTCAGCATGTGTGCCAACTTTCGACAGCAAACAGCGGAGCGACAGCCAGTCAAGCGGTGGGTTTTTTTAGTTTTCGTTTTTAGTGCAAACATCATGATTCAATCCAATCCCCCGACCTGCACGATAATCCTTTTCCGATGCCAATACCGATGCTGATGCCATTGCCGACCGAATAACTCAATTTTCATAGAGTGGCCCGAGCGCAGAGTGCGCGGGAAACACCAATAAACACTTTTTGCAACAAATCCAAACTATTCCGCAGGAACCACAGTGGCAAAGGAGCAGGAGCAGCGAAAGGCGAAGTAAAACTTTTTGACAGCGACAACATGGCGTACAACTGCCAACTGCAAGTGCTCTTGGGTGTGGCTCCTTCCACCACGCCAGGATTTTATCCTGGGTCCGGTTCTGGTGGTGCATTGCCACCTGCATGAAGCACGGGGCCTGGGCCTGGGACTGGGTTTGGGGATCGGCGAGTGGTTGCCAAATTAACAAAAGCTCACAACTTTGTTGCGGCTAACAAAAACTCACAGGGAAAAACAACGGAGGAGATGGCAAAACTGTCTCAAGCACATTTCAATTTTCGCTTGCCGTACAAAGTTGCCGCCTGCATGCGGACAAATGTAAAAATATTTAGTTGTACATGCGCAACTTTCCCTCTGGAAATTGAAAAGAAATATTGGTTAGTCCATGGGACAGAAAGCAAGTGCCCCCATTCTGCCAGCCATGCTAAAAGTTTTCGCGCTCTGCCGAATTAAATCCGAATAAAAATGTGTGTGTATCGGGAGTGTTGCACAATGGCACTGGCTCACCGCAGGTGACAGCTGAAAAAATTGAAGCCGACGTCGTATTTGTTCAGGCGATTTGTATTTGATTCTTGCACCAACAAAAAACCGTTTCCATTTGGACTGTGAAGGAAAGCAGACGGAACGTTTCTTCCAAAAAAATTAAGCCTAAAAGCGCGCTACACTTTTTACAACTTCACTCTTATCTCACCCGAAAACGGGGCGAATACTTAATGTGCTAACTTACAGAGCCTTTAACTTACAACTTGAATTCTAGGTAATACATCAGAATATGAAATCTTCTCTTAAGTCACAGTAGATACAATTATTACATGAGCTGCGTATTCTAGAGTTCTAAAAATAAAATGAAAATTTTGGCATCCACCTTCTGCTCGTATCTGTTCGCCTGGTGCTTCAGAAGTGGCGGAGGTCGATTTTTGAATTTTCAAATACTGGAATTTCCCGACTTTTCCCTAATTTTCCATGATTTTTGGAGTCCAGGAAATTCTGGAAAAATTCGGGAAAATTCAGGAAAACGTTATTTTTTTTTCTTTTTATTTAAGTATTGAAACCATGCTACAATTTTGCACCTTAACCTTAATTGCTGGCTAGTTCGCTGCGATGGGTGGTGAGTCTGTTGGTGTGTCTATTGATCTGCTCCTCCACAATATGCAGATTGAGGTCTCGGTGTAAAGTTGAATTCCGTACATACCAAGGACAGTTGGTTATCTTAGGGTACGATTCTCTTCAGATTTCTTTTCAGCCATTTGGAAATGTTATATTTTTCGTTTTCGCCTCAAACGAAATCAACATCAAGATTAGCCCCTCTTGTGCGGCTGCGTGCCGGTGGAGGGGCTATGCAACGCCCGATGGGCAACGTGCACTTATTTTGCAAGATGTTTTGTTGCCTTATTTTAAAGCTTATTACCGACTCCGCTAGCTGCGGCGTCCAAAATCGGAGCTTTGTGCAGACACAACCAATCGCTATTAATGCAGTTTCGCGACTCTAATTGTGTTAACTAATTAGTTTTTATTTTATTTTCCGGAAAAAAAAAATGTTTTATTTTTTCGGGAAACTTATAAAACAAAAACGTTTTGAGACTTCGGGCTCAGATCACCTTGATCATTTCCGAAATCAGTTATTAGTCCGAAAGTCCCTTTTTGGCCTTTTCCCTATGTATTCAGGCAATATTTTTGCCATTTCGCATACCATTTCGCAACGGAATACCATTTCTGATTCGGGTCTTTATTTATTTTCAATCTTTGTCAAA
Source organism: Drosophila vallismaia (assembly GCA_035047325.1). Classification (NCBI taxonomy): domain Eukaryota; kingdom Metazoa; phylum Arthropoda; class Insecta; order Diptera; family Drosophilidae; genus Drosophila; species Drosophila vallismaia. Next base: position 12,501,085 of record JAWNPU010000073.1, read on the forward strand.
TATAGGTATTTAATTAAAGCGTAAACTAAGTAGGATCGTTTCAAATACCACATATGAAACCAAACGATAGTTTCTCACCCTTAAACTTTTGATTCTGAGGCATTTTTCCTTTAAAAATATATTAATATAATAGAACTCGAAAATATAAGACCAGAAAGGTATAACATTCGCCAATTGGAGGCCGACTGGAAAAAAAAAAAATTTGGCTCCATTTTTCGGCAAAAAATCATGATGGTACCCCTTTCCAAAATTGCGAAAATCGGGTCAGATTTTAGTTTGCCAGATTTGGATTGGAAATGAAAGTTCTCTAAAATACAAGATCTGGAAGGTATAACATTCGTCAATTGGAGGTGTATTAACCAAGTTATGGCAAATTCCCTAAAATTTGTCAAAATGAAATCATTTCCCAAATCAGTTATAACTCCGAATGTCCTTTTTTGTCCTTATTCTTAGGTTTTTAGCAAATATTTTCACCATTTTACATCCGATTTCAAAACGAAACAGCATTAATGAATCGGAACTTCACTCACTTTTAATCTTTACCACACATTAATATATAATCGAAGCGTAAACTTTATAAAGTGTGGTCAAATATCCCATTTGAACCCAAAACAACTTTCCTCGACCTTTAACTTTGGTTTCTAAGGATTGTTTTACCGAAATAAATAATAATATGTTAGTACTCGAAGATATGAGATCAGAATGGTAAACCATTTAACAATCGGAGGTGTATTAACCAAGTTATGGCTAATTCCCTAAAATGTATCGAAATAAAGCCTTTCAAACAACATTACAAACCCAAATGTCCTTTTTTCGACTTTTTTCTCAGGTTTTTAATGGATTTTTTTTTACCATTTCCCATTCAATTTCACAACGGAATACCAAATATGAATCAGAACTTCATTCCCTTTCAATCTGCATTAAAAGTTCGAAAAACTGGAACAAAACAAATTTGGCTCCATTTTTCGGCAAAAAATCATGATGGTACCCCTTTCCAAAATTGCGAAAATCGGGTCAGATTTTAGTTTGCCAGATTTGGATTGGAAATGAAAGTTCTCTAAAATACAAGATCTGGAAGGTATAACATTCGTCAATTGGAGGTGTATTAACCAAGTTATGGCAAATTCCCTAAAATTTGTCAAAATGAAATCATTTCCCAAATCAGTTATAACTCCGAATGTCCTTTTTTGTCCTTATTCTTAGGTTTTTAGCAAATATTTTCACCATTTTACATCCGATTTCAAAACGAAACAGCATTAATGAATCGGAACTTCACTCACTTTTAATCTTTACCACACATTAATATATAATCGAAGCGTAAACTTTATAAAGTGTGGTCAAATATCCCATTTGAACCCAAAACAACTTTCCTCGACCTTTAACTTTGGTTTCTAAGGATTGTTTTACCGAAATAAATAATAATATGTTAGTACTCGAAGATATGAGATCAGAATGGTAAACCATTTAACAATCGGAGGTGTATTAACCAAGTTATGGCTAATTCCCTAAAATGTATCGAAATAAAGCCTTTCAAACAACATTACAAACCCAAATGTCCTTTTTTCGACTTTTTTCTCAGGTTTTTAATGGATTTTTTTTTACCATTTCCCATTCAATTTCACAACGGAATACCAAATATGAATCAGAACTTCATTCCCTTTCAATCTGCATTAAAAGTTCGAAAAACTGGAACAAAACAAATTTGGCTCTATTTTTCGGCAAAAAATCATGATGGTACCCCTTTCCAAAATTGCGAAAATCGGGTCAGATTTTAGTTTGCCAGATTTTGATTGGGAATGAAAGTATTCGAAAATACAAGATCTGGAAGGTATAACATTCGTCAATTGGAGGTGTATTAACCAAGTTATGGCAAATTCCCTAAAATTTGTCAAAATGAAATCATTTCCCAAATCAGTTATACCTCCGAATGTCCTTTTTTGTCCTTATTCTTAGGTTTTTAGCGAATATTTTCGCCATTTTACATCCGATTTCAAAACGAAACAGCATTAATGAATCGGAACTTCACTCGCTTTTAATCTTTACCACACATTAATATATAATCGAAGCGTAATCTTTATAAAGTGTGGTCAAATGTCCCATTTGAACCCAAACCAACCTTTCTCGACCTTTAACTTTGGTTTGTAAGGATTTTTTTACCGAAATATATAATAACATGATAGTACTTGAAGATATAAGATCAGAATGGTTAACATTTGACAATCGAAGGTTTATTACCCAAGTTATGGCAAATTCCCTAAAATGTATCGAAATAAAGCCTTTCAAACATCATTACAAAACCGAATGTCCTTTTTTCGACTTTTTTCTCAGGTTTTTAATGAATATTTTTACCATTTCTCATTCAATTTCGCAACGGAATACCAAATATGAATCAGAACTTCATTCCCTTTCAATCTGCATTAAAAGTTCGAAAAACTGGAACAAAAAAAATTTGGCTCTATTTTTCGGCAAAAAATCATGATTTCCAAAATTGCGAAAATCGGGTCAGATTTTAGTTTGCCAGATTTTGATTGGGAATGAAAGTACTCGAAAATACAAGATCTGGAAGGTATAACATTCGCCGATTGGAGGTGTATTGACCAAGTTATGGCAAATTCCCTAAAATTTGTCAAAATGAAATCATTTCCCAAATCAGTTATACCTCCGAATGTCCTTTTTTGTCCTTATTCTTAGGTTTTTAGCGAATATTTTCGCCATTTTACATCCGATTTCAAAACGAAACAGCATTAATGAATCGGAACTTCACTCGCTTTTAATCTTTACCACACATTAATATATAATCGAAGCGTAATCTTTATAAAGTGTGGTCAAATGTCCCATTTGAACCCAAACCAACCTTTCTCGACCTTTAACTTTGGTTTGTAAGGATTTTTTTACCGAAATATATAGAAATATAATAGTACTCGAAGATATGAGATCAGAACGGTAAACCTTTCGACAATCGAAGGTGTATTAGCCAAGTTATGTCTAATTCCCCAAAATGTATCGAAATAAAGCCTTTCAAACATCATTACAAACCCGAATGTCCTTTTTTCGACTTTTTTCTCAGGTTTTTAATGAATATTTTTACCATTTCTCATTCAATTTCGCAACGGAATACCAAATATGAATCAGAACTTCATTCCCTTTCAATCTGCATTAAAAGTTCGAAAAACTGGAACAAAAAAAATTTGGCTCTATTTTTCGGCAAAAAATCATGATTTCCAAAATTGCGAAAATCGGGTCAGATTTTAGTTTGCCAGATTTTGATTGGGAATGAAAGTACTCGAAAATACAAGATCTGGAAGGTATAACATTCGCCGATTGGAGGTGTATTGACCAAGTTATGGCAAATTCCCTAAAATTTGTCAAAATGAAATCATTTCCCAAATCAGTTATACCTCCGAATGTCCTTTTTTGTCCTTATTCTTAGGTTTTTAGCGAATATTTTCGCCATTTTACATCCGATTTCAAAACGAAACAGCATTAATGAATCGGAACTTCACTCGCTTTTAATCTTTACCACACATTAATATATAATCGAAGCGTAATCTTTATAAAGTGTGGTCAAATGTCCCATTTGAACCCAAACCAACCTTTCTCGACCTTTAACTTTGGTTTGTAAGGATTTTTTTACCGAAATATATAGAAATATAATAGTACTCGAAGATATGAGATCAGAACGGTAAACCTTTCGACAATCGAAGGTGTATTAGCCAAGTTATGTCTAATTCCCCAAAATGTATCGAAATAAAGCCTTTCAAACATCATTACAAACCCGAATGTCCTTTTTTCGACTTTTTTCTCAGGTTTTTAATGAATATTTTTACCATTTCCCATTCAATTTCGCAACGGAATACCAAATATGAATCAGAACTTCATTCCCTTTCAATCTGCATTAAAAGTTCGAAAAACTGGAACAAAAAAAATTTGGCTCTATTTTTCGGCAAAAAATCATGATGGTACCCCTTTCCAAAATTGCGAAAATCGAGTCAGATTTTAGTTTGCCAGATTTTGATTGGGAATGAAAGTACTCGAAAATACAAGATCTGGAAGGTATAACATTCGCCGATTGGAGGTGTATTGACCAAGTTATGGCAAATTCCCTAAAATTTGTCAAAATGAAATCATTTCCCAAATCAGTTATACCTCCGAATGTCCTTTTTTGTCCTTATTCTTAGGTTTTTAGCGAATATTTTCGCCATTTTACATCCGATTTCAAAACGAAACAGCATTAATGAATCGGAACTTCACTCGCTTATAATCTTTACCACACATTAATGTATAATCGAAGCGTAAACTTTATAAAGTGTGGTCAAATGTCCCATTTAAACCCAAACCAACCTTTCTCGACCTTTAACTTTGGTTTTTAAGGATTTTTTTACCGAAATAAATAATAATATGTTAGTACTCGAAGATATGAGATCAGAATGGTAAACCATTTAACAATCGGAGGTGTATTAACCAAGTTATGGCTAATTCCCTAAAATGTATCGAAATAAAGCCTTTCAAACAACATTACAAACCCAAATGTCCTTTTTTCGACTTTTTTCTCAGGTTTTTAATGGATTTTTTTTACCATTTCCCATTCAATTTCGCAACGGAATACCAAATATGAATCAGAACTTCATTCCCTTTTAATCTGCATTAAAAGTTCGAAAAACTGGAACAAAAAAATTTGGCTCTATTTTTCGGCAAAAAATCATGATGGTACCCCTTTCCAAAATTGCGAAAATCGGGTCAGATTTTAGTTTGCCAGATTTTGATTGGGAATGAAAGTACTCGAAAATACAAGATCTGGAAGGTATAACATTCGCCGATTGGAGGTGTATTGACCAAGTTATGGCAAATTCCCTAAAATTTGTCAAAATGAAATCATTTCCCAAATCAGTTATACCTCCGAATGTCCTTTTTTGTCCTTATTCTTAGGTTTTTAGCGAATATTTTCGCCATTTTACATCCGATTTCAAAACGAAACAGCATTAATGAATCGGAACTTCACTCGCTTATAATCTTTACCACACATTAATATATAATCGAAGCGTAAACTTTATAAAGTGTGGTCAAATGTCCCATTTGAACCCAAACCAACCTTTCTCGACCTTTAACTTTGGTTTTTAAGGATTTTTTTACCGAAATAAATAATAATATGTTAGTACTCGAAGATATGAGATTAGAATGGTAAATCATTTAACAATCGGAGGTGTATTAACCAAGTTATGGCTAATTCCCTAAAATGTATCGAAATAAAGCCTTTCAAACAACATTACAAACCCAAATGTCCTTTTTTCGACTTTTTTCTCAGGTTTTTAATGGATTTTTTTTTACCATTTCCCATTCAATTTCACAACGGAATACCAAATATGAATCAGAACTTCATTCCCTTTCAATCTGCATTAAAAGTTCGAAAAACTGGAACAAAACAAATTTGGCTCTATTTTTCGGCAAAAAATCATGATGGTACCCCTTTCCAAAATTGCGAAAATCGGGTCAGATTTTAGTTTGCCAGATTTTGATTGGGAATGAAAGTATTCGAAAATACAAGATCTGGAAGGTATAACATTCGTCAATTGGAGGTGTATTAACCAAGTTATGGCAAATTCCCTAAAATTTGTCAAAATGAAATCATTTCCCAAATCAGTTATAACTCCGAATGTCCTTTTTTGTCCTTATTCTTAGGTTTTTAGCAAATATTTTCACCATTTTACATCCGATTTCAAAACGAAACAGCATTAATGAATCGGAACTTCACTCGCTTTTAATCTTTACCACACATTAATATATAATCGAAGCGTAATCTTTATAAAGTGTGGTCAAATGTCCCATTTGAACCCAAACCAACCTTTCTCGACCTTTAACTTTGGTTTGTAAGGATTTTTTTACCGAAATATATAATAACATGATAGTACTTGAAGATATAAGATCAGAATGGTTAACATTTGACAATCGAAGGTTTATTACCCAAGTTATGGCAAATTCCCTAAAATTTATCGAAATAAAGCCTTTCAAACATCATTACAAAACCGAATGTCCTTTTTTCGACTTTTTTCTCAGGTTTTTAATGAATATTTTTACCATTTCTCATTCAATTTCGCAACGGAATACCAAATATGAATCAGAACTTCATTCCCTTTCAATCTGCATTAAAAGTTCGAAAAACTGGAACAAAAAAAATTTGGCTCTATTTTTCGGCAAAAAATCATGATTTCCAAAATTGCGAAAATCGGGTCAGATTTTGGTTTGCCAGATTTTGATTGGGAATGAAAGTACTCGAAAATACAAGATCTGGAAGGTATAACATTCGCCGATTGGAGGTGTATTGACCAAGTTATGGCAAATTCCCTAAAATTTGTCAAAATGAAATCATTTCCCAAATCAGTTATACCTCCGAATGTCCTTTTTTGTCCTTATTCTTAGGTTTTTAGCGAATATTTTCGCCATTTTACATCCGATTTCAAAACGAAACAGCATTAATGAATCGGAACTTCACTCGCTTTTAATCTTTACCACACATTAATATATAATCGAAGCGTAATCTTTATAAAGTGTGGTCAAATGTCCCATTTGAACCCAAACCAACCTTTCTCGACCTTTAACTTTGGTTTGTAAGGATTTTTTTACCGAAATATATAGAAATATAATAGTACTCGAAGATATGAGATCAGAACGGTAAACCTTTCGACAATCGAAGGTGTATTAGCCAAGTTATGTCTAATTCCCCAAAATGTATCGAAATAAAGCCTTTCAAACATCATTACAAACCCGAATGTCCTTTTTTCGACTTTTTTCTCAGGTTTTTAATGAATATTTTTACCATTTCCCATTCAATTTCGCAACGGAATACCAAATATGAATCAGAACTTCATTCCCTTTTAATCTGCATTAAAAGTTCGAAAAACTGGAACAAAAAAAATTTGGCTCTATTTTTCGGCAAAAAATCATGATGGTACCCCTTTCCAAAATTGCGAAAATCGAGTCAGATTTTAGTTTGCCAGATTTTGATTGGGAATGAAAGTACTCGAAAATACAAGATCTGGAAGGTATAACATTCGCCGATTGGAGGTGTATTGACCAAGTTATGGCAAATTCCCTAAAATTTGTCAAAATGAAATCATTTCCCAAATCAGTTATACCTCCGAATGTCCTTTTTTGTCCTTATTCTTAGGTTTTTAGCGAATATTTTCGCCATTTTACATCCGATTTCAAAACGAAACAGCATTAATGAATCGGAACTTCACTCGCTTATAATCTTTACCACACATTAATATATAATCGAAGCGTAAACTTTATAAAGTGTGGTCAAATGTCCCATTTGAACCCAAACCAACCTTTCTCGACCTTTAACTTTGGTTTTTAAGGATTTTTTTACCGAAATAAATAATAATATGTTAGTACTCGAAGATATGAGATCAGAATGGTAAACCATTTAACAATCGGAGGTGTATTAACCAAGTTATGGCTAATTCCCTAAAATGTATCGAAATAAAGCCTTTCAAACAACATTACAAACCCAAATGTCCTTTTTTCGACTTTTTTCTCAGGTTTTTAATGGATTTTTTTTTACCATTTCCCATTCAATTTCGCAACGGAATACCAAATATGAATCAGAACTTCATTCCCTTTCAATCTGCATTAAAAGTTCGAAAAACTGGAACAAAAAAAATTTGGCTCTATTTTTCGGCAAAAAATCATGATGGTACCCCTTTCCAAAATTGCGAAAATCGGGTCAGATTTTAGTTTGCCAGATTTTGATTGGGAATGAAAGTACTCGAAAATACAAGATCTGGAAGGTATAACATTCGCCGATTGGAGGTGTATTGACCAAGTTATGGCAAATTCCCTAAAATTTGTCAAAATGAAATCATTTCCCAAATCAGTTATACCTCCGAATGTCCTTTTTTGTCCTTATTCTTAGGTTTTTAGCGAATATTTTCGCCATTTTACATCCGATTTCAAAACGAAACAGCATTAATGAATCGGAACTTCACTCGCTTATAATCTTTACCACACATTAATATATAATCGAAGCGTAAACTTTATAAAGTGTGGTCAAATGTCCCATTTGAACCCAAACCAACCTTTCTCGACCTTTAACTTTGGTTTTTAAGGATTTTTTTACCGAAATAAATAATAATATGTTAGTACTCGAAGATATGAGATCAGAATGGTAAACCATTTAACAATCGGAGGTGTATTAACCAAGTTATGGCTAATTCCCTAAAATGTATCGAAATAAAGCCTTTCAAACAACATTACAAACCCAAATGTCCTTTTTTCGACTTTTTTCTCAGGTTTTTAATGAATATTTTTACCATTTCTCATTCAATTTCGCAACGGAATACCAAATATGAATCAGAACTTCATTCCCTTTCAATGTGCATTAAAAATTCGAAAAACTGGAACAAAAAAAATTTGGCTCTATTTTTCGGCAAAAAATCATGATGGTACCCCTTTCCAAAATTGCGAAAATCGGGTCAGATTTTAGTTTGCCAGATTTTGATTGGGAATGAAAGTACTCGAAAATACAAGATCTGGAAGGTATAACATTCGCCGATTGGAGGTGTATTGACCAAGTTATGGCAAATTCCCTAAAATTTGTCAAAATGAAATCATTTCCCAAATCAGTTATACCTCCGAATGTCCTTTTTTGTCCTTATTCTTAGGTTTTTAGCGAATATTTTCGCCATTTTACATCCGATTTCAAAACGAAACAGCATTAATGAATCGGAACTTCACTCGCTTTTAATCTTTACCACACATTAATATATAATCGAAGCGTAATCTTTATAAAGTGTGGTCAAATGTCCCATTTGAACCCAAACCAACCTTTCTCGACCTTTAACTTTGGTTTGTAAGGATTTTTTTACCGAAATATATAATAACATGATAGTACTTGAAGATATAAGATCAGAATGGTAAACCATTCGACAATCGAAGGTGTATTAACCAAGTTATGTCTAATTCCCAAAATGTATCGAAATAAAGCCTTTCAAACATCATTACAAACCCGAATGTCCTTTTTTCTCAGGTTTTTAATGAATATTTTTACCATTTCTCATTCAATTTCGCAACGGAATACCAAATATGAATCAGAACTTCATTCCCTTTCAATGTGCATTAAAAATTCGAAAAACTGGAACAAAAAAAATTTTGGCTCTATTTTTCGGCAAAAAATCATGATGGTACCCCTTTCCAAAATTGCGAAAATCGGCTCAGATTTTAGTTTACCACATTTTGATTGGGAATGAAAGTACTCGAAAATACAAGATCTGGAAGGTATAACATTCGCCGATTGGAGGTGTATTGACCAAGTTATGGCAAATTCCCTAAAATTTGTCAAAATGAAATCATTTCCCAAATCAGTTATACCTCCGAATGTCCTTTTTTGTCCTTATTCTTAGGTTTTTAGCGAATATTTTCGCCATTTTACATCCGATTTCAAAACGAAACAGCATTAATGAATCGGAACTTCACTCGCTTTTAATCTTTACCACACATTAATATATAATCGAAGCGTAATCTTTATAAAGTGTGGTCAAATGTCCCATTTGAACCCAAACCAACCTTTCTCGACCTTTAACTTTGGTTTGTAAGGATTTTTTTACCGAAATATATAGAAATATAATAGTACTCGAAGATATGAGATCAGAATGGTAAACCTTTCGACAATCGAAGGTGTATTAGCCAAGTTATGTCTAATTCCCCAAAATGTATCGAAATAAAGCCTTTCAAACATCATTACAAACCCGAATGTCCTTTTTTCGACTTTTTTCTCAGGTTTTTAATGAATATTTTTACCATTTCCCATTCAATTTCGCAACGGAATACCAAATATGAATCAGAACTTCATTCCCTTTCAATCTGCATTAAAAGTTCGAAAAACTGGAACAAAAAAAATTTGGCTCTATTTTTCGGCAAAAAATCATGATGGTACCCCTTTCCAAAATTGCGAAAATCGGGTCAGATTTTAGTTTGCCAGATTTTGATTGGGAATGAAAGTACTCGAAAATACAAGATCTGGAAGGTATAACATTCGCCGATTGGAGGTGTATTGACCAAGTTATGGCAAATTCCCTAAAATTTGTCAAAATGAAATCATTTCCCAAATCAGTTATACCTCCGAATGTCCTTTTTTGTCCTTATTCTTAGGTTTTTAGCGAATATTTTCGCCATTTTACATCCGATTTCAAAACGAAACAGCATTAATGAATCGGAACTTCACTCGCTTATAATCTTTACCACACATTAATATATAATCGAAGCGTAAACTTTATAAAGTGTGGTCAAATATCCCATTTGAACCCAAAACAACTTTCCTCGACCTTTAACTTTGGTTTCTAAGGATTGTTTTACCGAAATAAATAATAATATGTTAGTACTCGAAGATATGAGATCAGAATGGTAAACCATTTAACAATCGGAGGTGTATTAACCAAGTTATGGCTAATTCCCTAAAATGTATCGAAATAAAGCCTTTCAAACAACATTACAAACCCAAATGTCCTTTTTTCGACTTTTTTCTCAGGTTTTTAATGGATTTTTTTTACCATTTCCCATTCAATTTCGCAACGGAATACCAAATATGAATCAGAACTTCATTCCCTTTCAATCTGCATTAAAAGTTCGAAAAACTGGAACAAAAAAAATTTGGCTCTATTTTTCGGCAAAAAATCATGATGGTACCCCTTTCCAAAATTGCGAAAATCGGGTCAGATTTTAGTTTACCAGATTTTGATTGGGAATGAAAGTACTCGAAAATACAAGATCTGGAAGGTATAACATTCGCCGATTGGAGGTGTATTGACCAAGTTATGGAAAATTCCCTAAAATTTGTCAAAATGAAATCATTTCCCAAATCAGTTATACCTCCGAATGTCCTTTTTTGTCCTTATTCTTAGGTTTTTAGCGAATATTTTCGCCATTTTACATCCGATTTCAAAACGAAACAGCATTAATGAATCGGAACTTCACTCGCTTTTAATCTTTACCACACATTAATATATAATCGAAGCGTAATCTTTATAAAGTGTGGTCAAATGTCCCATTTGAACCCAAACCAACCTTTCTCGACCTTTAACTTTGGTTTGTAAGGATTTTTTTACCGAAATATATAATAACATGATAGTACTTGAAGATATAAGATCAGAATGGTAAACCATTCGACAATCGAAGGTGTATTAACCAAGTTATGGCTAATTCCCCAAAATGTATCGAAATAAAGCCTTTCAAACATCATTACAAAACCGAATGTCCTTTTTTCGACTTTTTTCTCAGGTTTTTAATGAATATTTTTACCATTTCTCATTCAATTTCGCAACGGAATACCAAATATGAATCAAAACTTCATTCCCTTTCAATGTGCATTAAAAATTCGAAAAACTAGAACAAAAAAAATTTTGGCTCTATTTTTCGGCAAAAAATCATGATGGTACCCCTTTCCAAAATTGCGAAAATCGGGTCAGATTTTAGTTTTCCAGATTTTGATTGGGAATGAAAGTACTCGAAAATACAAGATCTGGAAGGTATAACATTCGCCGATTGGAGGTGTATTGACCAAGTTATGGAAAATTCCCTAAAATTTGTCAAAATGAAATCATTTCCCAAATCAGTTATACCTCCGAATGTCCTTTTTTGTCCTTATTCTTAGGTTTTTAGCGAATATTTTCGCCATTTTACATCCGATTTCAAAACGAAACAGCATTAATGAATCGGAACTTCACTCGCTTTTAATCTTTACCACACATTAATATATAATCGAAGCGTAATCTTTATAAAGTGTGGTCAAATGTCCCATTTGAACCCAAACCAACCTTTCTCGACCTTTAACTTTGGTTTGTAAGGATTTTTTTACCGAAATATATAGAAATATAATAGTACTCGAAGATATGAGATCAGAACGGTAAACCTTTCGACAATCGAAGGTGTATTAGCCAAGTTATGTCTAATTCCCCAAAATGTATCGAAATAAAGCCTTTCAAACATCATTACAAACCCGAATGTCCTTTTTTCTCAGGTTTTTAATGAATATTTTTACCATTTCTCATTCAATTTCGCAACGGAATACCAAATATGAATCAGAACTTCATTCCCTTTCAATGTGCATTAAAAATTCGAAAAACTGGAACAAAAAAAATTTTGGCTCCATTTTTCGGCAAAAAATCATGATGGCAAATTTAACGGATTCCCGCCAAAAATTAAAATTTTGGCATCTACCTTCTGCTGATTTCTGTTCGCCTGGTACTTCATGAGAGTCGAAGGTGGATTTTGATATTTTTAATAATCAAAAAATATTGTATATTTACTATAGGAAAGAATGTATAATAGCATTAGCCGAAAAGTATGCCACGAAAATTCATTTAGAAATATAGGAATACTTTTTATCTTTACGCAGATGCAACTAAAGCCTGGATGGGCCCCAAGCAGGATCAGCAACAGGAGCCAGAGACCTTCCAGCAGCGAAAGGAGTCGGTCTATAGGCGGACATCCGACTGGAGCGCCATCGCAACCGACTCGCTACGTTTCTTACCAGACCAGCAGACGCACAGCAAGATGATGATGTGCAAAATGATATATTCCCCATCGTCTTTCGTTTATATTTCTTAGTTTTTAAGTATTGTTAATTATTGATAGTTTGTTAAATTAGTTTAAATTTAGTAATTATGGTAACGCTAAGCACACTTAGCCGGCGGAGTTTCAAGACACCCTGTATGCCTTAATGAATAGTTTATATATGAAAAAAAAACTCATCCGAAAACGGGGCGTATACTTGATGTGCTAAGTACTTACAGAGCCTTGAACTTGCAACTTGAATTCTAGTAAATGCATTTGAATACTCTTCTATTAATTCAGAGTAGATACAATTATTTAATGAACTGCGTATTCTACAGTTCTAAAAATAAATAAAACTAGGCAATAAAAGTGAGATAAATGAAGTAATTAAAGCGCACACATTAAAAGTAATGTATGAACGCTGTTTATAATTCCCTATTAAAGTCACCGGCGACAGGGTGTCGTTACTTCGTTCTGCCTTGGTGGGGAAAATGCTTATATCTCTTCTTGGCGTCAAAAGAAACTTTGCACGGGCGACACTTGGAGTGCCGTGAATGGTATTTTAATAATTTATTTTGTGCGCACAGCGGGCTGCTCATTAACACACACAAGCCAGGCCAGCAGAGGCAACCATGAACCTATCCTCCCGAGGTTACACCAATACTCCCACGCACAGGACACGCACTTGGAAGGCTCGTAGTCGATTCGGTCGGCTGACTGCTGCATATCACCTTAATTACAGGCAGCAGTCTGGGCGCAGTCAGACGGCAAATGGCAGACAAGCTAACAGAACAGCGTTTATGGTGCCCCAAATTGCCATGGCCCACACCCCGCCTATCCCCCAAGTACCAGTTTTTCCTCGGCATATTGTCGCTGTCGTTACGCTTTAGCGATTTGCCACTGTACTCGACAGAAAGAGCAACGGATTCAGTTTGCACTCGACTGCTGATAAGCGTGTGATTCCTGCAGGGGCACACACTTAACATCAAACATACACACTACACCCTCACACTCATCCCGGCAAAGCAGGATGGCCGTGAATACATGCACCGTTGAGTTGCGTTTATATCGGGCTTATGTTACATCTAAGTGAAATTTAAGGACTCCACTCAGAAATGTACCAAATCCTCTGCATAGTTCATGCCACCCGGGCAAGGGCTTGGGTTTGGTTGCGGATTGGGTTCATGTTCGGTGTTGGCATTTCGGATGATGAGTTTGCCTGCTGCCACGGAAGCAGGAAGCCATCAAGCCACAACCCCACGCCCCCTTTCAAAGGGAATCAACAATCATCCACGATGAGTGTCGTCATCTGGCAGAACACAAATCTGGAGCCAGCATCCACATTCACAGCCACAGGCAGCTCTACCTGCAACAGGACATTGCCACTTAGACAGACCACAACTGGGAATGGGCTCCCAAACGATAACCATCAGTGATGGCCATATGCTTGAGGTACAAGACAGGTACAAAAGGCTTGGTGACTGATCTAATATAATGTAGAATATAAAAAGACGCAACTATTATAATTTTTAATCAAATACCCCTATTCTTAAAAGATACTTTACATTTATGTAGATGTAGATGATGTGGTATTAATGTTCCCCAACTTATAATCTAAATACTTTTGAGTTCCATCACAAAGAAAGGTACACTCAACTCAACTAGCCACGACTGCTAGCCAACAATAAGCTGGTTCACAAAGAGTGGACTTAAAGGACAACCGGGCCCAGGCCAGGACATTGTACAGCCACTTCATTTCGATTGTAATAACTCCAATTACGAATGGCAGATGGGATAACACCGGTGTGTGCATACGCCAGGGATTCCATGGATGTGGGCTTTGGTATTATTCGTTCAGGTCCGTTTCCCTCCCATGTGGCAGTGTGAATGGGCGTGCCGGTGGGTGGCTCAACTTGTTGCTGGACTTTATGACATGCCAGCCATTTTATCCAGCCTATTATTTCAGGGATTTTATGCGAAAGGACAACGCCCGAATGCCCATCCAGACCGGGATTTGCCCGCTAAACGAAAAGTTTCCGTTCTGGATAGTGAAATTGCCGAAATCCTGCAATTAGTTTGTCAGTTCACATTGGAAATTTGTCAGCTAACAAATTTTATTCCTGTACATGGATACTTAAGAGCTAGTTATTTGCACACGATGAGAGTGGGAGGAGGTACTTTGCAATGGAATCGCTTAGGAAACGTTACCGTGAAACACAGTTTTCTGGGGACGATAATCTACTTGACGCGGAAGCGACGCAGAGTGGGTGGCAAGTAGTCCTGGCCGGAGACCACATTGGCGGGTAGATACTCAGAGCTGGGAGCAGGGGCCACGGCAACAGGCGCAGCCACGGCGGCTGGTGAGGCAAAGTTCAGGACCGGAGCACGTCCTTCGTTAGAGATGCGGGAAACTCCAGGAAGTTGGTTGTACTGGTTCTGAATAGCCAGCTGGGCATTAGCCGCATCCTCGGGAGTGCGGTACTTGACGAAGTGCACCTCTGGTTTGTTGATGGAGCTGGTCTTCAGAGCGTTTAGCTGCTTGGCCAGGTTGGTCACATCCGACTGCTTGGTCAAAACATAGATGGCGGTCTCCTGCTGGGCAGACTGCTTGGCCAGTTGCAAGGCGGCGCGCTCGAAGCCCTGGTTCTCTGGGGTGCGGATGAAAACTACGCGGAGGTTCTTCTTCAGAGAGTTAGCAATCTGCTGGTTGCTGGCTCCCTCATCGAACTGCTCGTCGGGAGCGGCGTAGCTGTAGAACTCCTTCTGGAACTCCTCGATCAACGGAGCTGGCTGCGGGGAAATGGGAGCCTGGACCAAGACGGGGGCCTCAATCGGCTGAGACAGCACAGCCTCGCCGCTCTGGACTGGCTGCAGGATCTGGGGAATCTCGGCCACCTGCTGAATTCCGGCTCCGGGAACGAAGGACAGCCCCTCGTCGGCATGGGCCACCGGTGTATAGTTGTAGCCCAGCTTGTCGGCGCTGCAGCTGACGGCAAACAGGCAGATGAGCTGTGTGGACAGAATATTGGTAACAGTGTCATCTACCATTTATCCAATATCTTTAAGACTTACGATAAAGGCGCGCATGGTGGATGAAGCTGTTTACAATTGGAGCTGAATGAGGGAACTAATGCTGGGACTTCGACCCAGTCTAGCTTTTATAGCTGCACCCAAGTCACACACCCCTCCCACGAACGAGTTCACCAGTGATCCACTCTTTCCAACGACCTTGTGGATTTAAGATTTGAATTCGCTGCTATTCGATCGTCATTAAAATGCCCCACCATTTAAATATGCAAGCCTATTCCCCGACCTAGGCCTAGGCCTATCGATTGTCTTGGCTGTGAATTAAATGCACTCCGAGTTTATAAATATGCATTGATTGCGAGTGGTGAGATGCTGCGACTGCTGGCACATTATCTAATTGATTTGTGTTGGCTGCGACAGGCCATAAAAAACAAAGAAACTTTTTAGAGAGGCCAAAACGGCAGCCACTGTGTTGAAATGCTCGGAAAATAAACAGCTACTGGCTTTGCCCAGTCGATAAAATCTGGCGGTCTGGTTGGCGGTCAACTCTCCGGGTTTGGCCAGCTTTTAAGCCGGTAATTATAATTTTCATAATTTTCCACAAGTTCGCGTTTTTCGGCTGGGCTCGGGACGAAACCGTCAATCTTTTTCGACGGTTCAGTTAATGAAGTTCCTTAACTAATTTAAACTTTTCGGTATCGTTTGATGGCCAAAGAAAAATTAGAATTTAATTCCTTGAATGGCAGATGTGTATTTGTGTGAGCGGGTCGCTGAAGGTCATGAATACAAAGGGAAGAAATTCGAAATGCGTAATTTACAATTTTAAGATGCTTTCAAGATAGGCAGCCAGATATACGCACTCTTTAATTGAATGGACCACAACAATATTTCATTTACCCAGAAGATAGTTTCTTGGTATCAGCACAATCTGGGATTATTGATTATTTCATTTTTTAGATTTAGAGAGGAAAGCATCCCTAGCCAGCTTTGGCCACTCATGGTGGCTATTACCTGCATAACGAAACTCTTACCAAGTTGGAGGACAAAAAGCAACAGCACACGTAAAAGAAGACCCAAATTGCGCCTAATTTGGAGATGGCAAGCCAAACAAGCCAAGTGCCCGAAAACGGAGAAAAGATTGAAAAGCACGCAAACTTGGCAGCTGCTGCTGCTGCTTTTTCTGTTGCTGTTGGACGGAATCCGAGCCCTGAACCTTGGACACACCTGTCCCGAAATTGCAGCAAGTCATGAGCCTCCGGCAGGGATTCCGGATTTCAGATTAAAGCAGTTGGCTCCGTGCAGTGTGGTGGATATACCGCGAAATCAAAAAAAACAGTCAGAGTGCGGAATGCGAGCAGGCGGTAGCGGCAGCGGCCGCGGCAGCTTTGACGTGACTGGCAAAGTTTTTGGCAGGCACTGCTAACGAGCGGAGTGGAGCTCCTTCACGTCCTTCGCATCTACATCCCAGGATCTCATGTTGCTCTAAAATGCTTAAACTAAAACTTGCTCAACAGATTTGCAGTGGCTGGAGCCTTTTTACGGCTGCACTTCAGCGTGTCACATGGCGTGGCAGTGAAGGTAGAAGTGGCAGTGGAAGAGTGTGTTTGACCTTTGACACTAAAACAATTTGCAAAGCAAAATGATGTCAACCCCAGTGTCCCCGTCCCCACTTGATTCCTGTGCGTTCGTAGTGGTGTAATTTAGTTGAAACATTCTTAAAGCAGCAGCGCCTGTCGTAAACCCCTAGAAACGGGAGGGGATCGGTGGCAACAGCGATTCTTCGAGCTTATGTGGAAGGGAGTGAGCGGCAGGAAAAACTCCGGGCGTAGCTCATTAAAAAGTTTGTCAGCGACAACGTCGTCGGCGACATTTGCTTAAGAAAACATTTGCCAGGACTAGGTTCTAGCGGGCAGGAGTCGGTTACCAACACCTTAATGATTATCCACGAGATACTTTCATGATAATCCACAAAGTGTGGGAGAGGCCTGCTTCACAAGAACTGAAAATTAAAATGGTACGGTCTTAGGCTGTGTAATTAATTATTCATAATAGCTAGCTATTTTCAAACAACCTATTCCATCGGCCAGATATCCACCCACCATATATCAACTACATGTTTCTTGATTGAAATTTAAATTAAATTTATTTGCAAGAACTTTGCATTCCAAGTATATTGAATTATATACGGGGAGTATTTACATAGGGAGTATTAAATATGTACTCTGATTGATTACATCAAATTGTGGAGTCCCTTTTAATTGTGAGGCTTATTTATTGCTCATTATCAACAAAAACAAATATTTATACTTACTATTACAATAATACTTTTCCAAAAACGTCATAGCGTAAAGCTCATAGTCGCAGATTGTTTAGAAATATATTAGCTATAAACTAGTATATCAAATATTTGCCAACCAGTAACCACCAACAACCCATAAATGTTGACAGTATATATTAATTTTTGCAACTCATGTTGCTTTTTAGTAACGATTTATCGAAATTTCAGCATATTTTATACAGGAACGTTGCAACTTTACAAATAATTTTTTAATTTAAATAACTTTAACAGTCTTTAGCGGGAATACCCTATAGTTTTTAGTGATTTACCGATGTCCTGGCGGCAGATACTCTCGAAACAAGGCCTGCAACTTGGCTGTTTCCAGCTCGCTGGCCTGTTCGTGGGTTTCGTATTCGGAGCTGTCCTTTGGCCGAATCTTGAAAATTACAGGGTTTTGAGCAGGTGGCGACTTCATTGGAGCCTGCGAGTTCAAGTGCAAGACATCCGCCTTCTCAATGGCGTGACTTATGCTGTTGCCAGGCAGTCGGTCGTAATCGCTTCGCAAAATGCTCAGAGCTCGGGTCACATCCGCCGTTGTTCTGTACTTGACAAAGTGCACTGATGGCTGAGGGGCCACCTGCTGCTGAAAGGAAGCCTGCTGTTGCGCCAAAGCGGCCGCATCAGCCTGTCGCTGCAAGACAAAGATGTCCAGCGGACTATTGGTCGCTAGTTGCTTGGCTGTCAAGCTAAAGATGTTGGTCTCCGGAGTGCGAATGAAGACCACCTGTTGGGGCGGAGAAATGACCTGGGCAAGCTGGCGGGCAGCCTGTAAGGGCGTTGCAGGGTCGTCATCCGGCGGAGCTGCGTATGTGAAGTATTCCGTGGACAAACGCCCAGATCCAACCTCGTTTTCAGCTGGCAAATAGACGTCACCGAGGGCTTGACAGAGACCAATAAATAACCAAAATATCTGCAATAATATCATTTGTTAATATTAAAGAAATCAAAAGAGTCAGATTCCAGCCTACCATCAAGAAGTACATGGCTAAATTATTAAAAGTTCGAGTAGCGTTTTCGTAGCGATTTTTACCGCTCAACGATCTGAATGGTTATAATCCAGTCCCAGCAACAAAACCATCCTTATATACGACACAAACAAATAGCAGTTCGAAAGTAAGCTGACTTCTCGGCCTCTTCGTCTCTCATTATGATATTTTTTGTAGTCTTTTTTTCGCATTTTGCATTCATTTTACTCTTTGCGAACTTATAAAAGATTTGTGCAAACCTCTGCTCTGGTTTTGTGTTTGCCTGCTCCGATTATCCATGTTAATGTCGTTCAATTTTGAAATGCAAATTTTTGGGCTTGCAAGATACAAAACTCGCACACAGATAATCTGCACAACATAGACATCTACTTATAAAGAAAAAGCAACACAAATACAGCCATATTTTGTTGACCCTAGAGCCCAGGTTGAACTTGAATTTAATTCGCATAAAATTTACAAATGAGCTCCCAATTTGAATTAGTTATAAAATATTTTCATATACTATTGGGGTCCCATTGTTGTCGCCTGTCATAGACAAAGCCATTTATTTTGACTTCCCTTCAGCTTACACCTCCGCAGCCCTACTTTCACTCGGCCAGGTATTTTTATGGCCGACATTTTATGGCTACTGATTTGTTAATTTACACGTCATTTTTGATGGTTTTCTTGGCCTAGGTTCAGATCTATATTAAGCCTCTTAACGAAATTCACAGCTCAAAAGATGCGATCTTACAGATGGTATGCCCTACGGTGGATCTACTTCAAAATGAACTTAAACAATTTGAATTTCCATTAATTTTCCAACTAAAAAGTTTAAAAATTAATTAATAATAATTAATTAAAAAGACAAGATAATGTAATTTTTACGTCACAAGTTTTTTTTTATATACGAATATTTATACATGTTAAGTAAAGAAAATTATTTCTAACCCTCAGAAAAAAGTTCAGCTTATCAAGCTTATACTGTGTATCGTAGGCTTTATTTAGCAGCTACAACTAGATACACATGGGACAGTCTTATGGCACTAATTTTATGTCTTAATTCGGCAAGGCCCTAGATTCGAAGTCGGCGACGCTTCTCTTGAGCAGCCGGCAGATATAACTTATAGGAGCTTCCAGTCCTCGTCTCCGAGGGAAAAACCATGCGAGCCCCAGATCGTCGTCGTTCGTTGACTCTGAAATCAAAACCCTGTGACCTGGCTGTCCGGTAATCCGCGTTGGCATCGTTGTAGCTTCCGGAGATATCCTGCTGGGCTTCAGGGACCGGAGGCAGATCTATTTGCCCAACATAAGACCCCGCCGAGGAACTATAGCCTTGGGCGATGGAGGAATAACTGGGCACCGGCGGCAAGTACCCCTGAGCTTGATACGGAGGTTGTTGAGATGAGGCTTGATAGCCAGGTTGAGGAGATGGCGCTTCTGGATAGTAGCCCTGATCGTACTGTGGCCGCTGCTCCGGATAATAACCCAAGGAAGAAGCCTCGCCAGCTTGGGGCACGGACCCCACTCCGCCGTACTGCGCCTGAATGTGCTGCTGGGCCTGGGCAGCTTCCGCCTCTGTCCTGTATTTAACAAAATGAACTTGGGGCTTGTGCTTGTGATGTGCCTTCAAGGCGCTGAGTTCGCTAGCCAGCTCGTGGGCGTCCGTCTGTTTGTTGAGCACGTAAATGGCCGTCTTATCCTCGGTAGTTTGTTTGGCCAAAGCATTTAGGGCACCGACTACCGCCTTGTTCTCAGGGGCCTTGATGAACA
Organism: Drosophila vallismaia; assembly: GCA_035047325.1. Taxonomy (NCBI): domain Eukaryota; kingdom Metazoa; phylum Arthropoda; class Insecta; order Diptera; family Drosophilidae; genus Drosophila; species Drosophila vallismaia. The sequence goes on from JAWNPU010000073.1 coordinate 12,521,734, forward strand.
CCACCTGGAGGTTCTTCTGCGAGAGGTCAGCCAGTTTAGTCCCCACCAAATCAGCCTCCTCTGCGGAGTCGTAGGGTGCCTCAAAGGCATAGAAGTGCTTATGGAAGGCTGCATGCTCCTGATAGTGATCGTTGGGTTGAGTAGGATATTGTCCAGCACTGTATCCACCAGTGGTAGCTTCTCCGTAGCTATTCTTCTGATACTGGTAGCCCAACTCCGCCGAGCTGCTCGCCAGAAACATTAAAAACTAGGACGGACAAACATCGTTAACCATTTATGCAACTTGGTCCAATTCCAGATAGACTCACCACTATTCCCAGCATGATATAACCACGGCGAAGAGCAAAAAACATTTGTCAGTCCACAACCAGTCTCCGAAGCATTTTATAATTTCATTCCCGCAATAGTCGTCGAACGAAGACAACCAAATCGGGATAAGCTTCGACCTACCATCTAGGGCAAGTAGTTCAATGTCGACGAAAATATGTTACAAAATTCAAAAGTTTACAACATCTCTCTCTAATTAACAATAAATTTTATTTTCGCATTTTGAAATTCGCCAAATCTAAAAACTAGGCAACAAATGTGGTTCGCAGCGAGTGCGTAGGAATCGTGGAATGGTCAGTCTGGTCTTAGGTCAGTAGGTCAGTGGACTATTTTAGTTGCGGAATCGGAGCACCGACGCGGGCAGATAGGAGTTGCCAGGAGAGGAGGGAGCGGCCACCTGCCGGGCGGCAGGCTGGGAGGCGAAGTTCAGGACGGGGGCCACTCCGCCGTTCTGGATGGTCGAGCTGCCTCCCAGCTGGTCGTACTGGGACTGGATAGCCTGCTGGGCATTGGCAGCATCCTGGGAAGTGCGGTACTTGACAAAGTGCACCTCGGGCTTGTTGTTGTTGTTGTTGCGGATGGCGTTCAACTTGTTGCTAAGATCGCTAATGTCGGCCTGCTTGTTAAGGACATAGATGGCGGTCTCCTGTTGTCCAGCCTGCTTGGCCAGAGCCACGGCAGCGTTCTCCAAGCCGCTGTTCTCGGGACCCTTGATGAAGATCACACGGAGGGCCTTGTTTAGGGACTGGGACACCTGCTCGGAACCGGCTGGCTCGTTGAAATCGCCCTCATCTGCGGTGTAGGTGAAGAACTCCTTCTGAAGCTCAGCCTGGGGAGCAGCATAGCTGGGGGCTTCGGCGGAAGGAGCTGTCTCGGGGGCAGCGACAGCGGCAGGAGCGAAGGAGGCGGGAGCGCTGTAAGAAGCCTGCTCGTGAACGGCAGATCCGGAATAAGCAGGTCCTGATGCGGCGTAGGAAGGCTCGGGGGCAGCAGCAGCTGGCTGGTAGTTGTATCCACCACCCAGGGAAGCAGCACTGGCCACAGCCACAAAGCAGACAGCCTGAAGAAAGGAAACAATAAGTTTAATTTTTTAGTCCTGAGTGGCAGCTTAGTAAATACTCACAATAAGGACACGCATTTTGATTAAATTTTCTAAGGAATGGATAACTCCGCTCGGATTGCTGGATGAAGTTCAAGTATGTCCAACTCCACGACGCCCACGCTCTTTTATGCGAAACCAGCTGCTGCATTTTGCAGTTTTTTCTTTTTCTTTTTGCCCGAAATTTGGTTTTTTAATTGGTTGTCTCCGATTTGACACCTCATTTTGGGCAAATCGCCGGCAATTCGCCAATCGCTCCTTCATCAGCGTTTTGTTTTGGTGGTCAGCTCCACCAATTTCCATTCCATTCACTACCATTTGTCGCCAGCTTTTTTACTCCACATTTGTTGTTTTTAATTATTTAGTAGTTGCCTTTTGATTTTAAATTTTCTATTTCTGTATAATTTGCGGCCGAGCATAATTTTTTATGATTTTTCTAAACAGACCCCGGCGACTTTTCTGTTTATGCAAATCGGCCGTAGTGGGTGCTCTTGAAAAAGAGCTGTCGTTGACCACTTTGGCTCGTTGTTATTGGCCATTCATCTGGCCACTCTGTTATCACTCATACATTATACATTATGGATGTGGCCCCAGTATTGGTTCCGTCTTGAAGTTGCCATAAATTTGGACGCTAATAGTTTGTCTAACCTTTTACTTCACGCAGATTAACATTTTAATTATGATAAAAAAATGTCGGAGATTGTTTTGCCTGCATCCCAAAACATGTAAATTTTTATTGATTTCCACTTGTATTCCATTCGGCGCCATCGCTTTGGAATTTTTATGGCCACTCAGAGCACGTAATAAACGTCGATCTTCGCAATTTTTCAATCGCCGACGAGTGAGTGACCAAACCCCCATCAAATCATTGACATGGCACTGAAAACCTTATATCCCAACCCTTCCAGCCCTTCATCACAGTTCCTATTAGGTTTAGTTTAAAAACAATTGTATTTGGAGTTCGTTCGACAAATCAATACATAACACAAAAGTCAACAAATGGAATATAGAACAGATATGGCAACTATGTAGAAGACTCCTCTACCGCTTAGCGACGGAAACGGAGGCGGCGGAGCACGGAGGAGGGCAGGTAGGAGTTCTGGGGGATCTGGGCGTTAGGCTGACGAACCTGAGAGGCGGAAGCGAAGTTCAGGGCGTTGGCAACACCACCGTTAATGGCCTGAGAGGATCCTCCCAGCTGGTCGTACTGCGACTGGATGGCGCGCTGGGCGTTAGCAGCATCCTCGGGGGTGCGGTACTTGACGAAGTGCACCTCGGGCTTGTTGTTGCTGTTGCTGCGGATGGCGTTCAGCTTGTTGGCCAGATCACCGATGTCGGTCTGCTTGTTTAGAACATAAATGGCGGTTTCCTGCTGGGCAGCCTGCTTGGCCAAAGCCAGGGCAGCGTTCTCCAGGCCACGGTTCTCGGGTCCCTTGATGAAGACGACACGAAGTCCCTTGTTTACAGAGCTGGAAACGCGCTCTAAAGCCTGGGGCTCGTCAAAGTCCTCCTCGTTGGCACTGAAAGTGTAGAACTCCTTCTCGAGCTCACCGGCAGCAGCAGGGGCATCGTAATTAACTGGACCACTGAGGCCAGCAGAGCCAAGACCGGAGGAGCTAAGACCGGAAGATCCCAGACCAGAAGAGCCAAGACCAATTCCTGAGGATCCCAAATCCAAGGAGCCACCGCCCAGGCCGCTGTCCAGGCTGCCGAAGTTGTTGCTGCCGCCGAAACCTCCCAAGGATCCACTGCCGCCACCAAGACCTCCCAAGGATCCGCTGCCGCCACCAAGGCCTCCCAGGGAGATGGAGCCTGATCCGGATCCACTGCCAGGAGCGAAGGACAGGCCGGAGTTGGAGTGGGCCACGGGCTGGTAGTTGTAGCCGAGCTTATCGGCGCAGGCGACAGCCACGAGGCACAGGACGATGAAGGAGCGCATTTCACTTTGCAGTTCTAGTTGGAGCTCTGAAGCCAGAAGTCAGAATGATGTCGGAGTGAGGCGTTGGTCCATTTATATGCCATGGCGCGGACAGGGCGTCAATCAGAACAGGCGTGTCGCGGCGCTTAGAGATCACGATAAGGTTCGCATTGAATGGGCCTAACCTGTTTTTCTGTTTTTCTTCTTGGCCAGTTTAGTTTGAAGCAGAAGCTGAACTCTGACCAAAAAAATCTAAGGTGGCGGCAGAGTTGGCGGCAGTCGGCGGGGTTGATTAAAATTTGATGAACTTGCAGCTTTCGGAAAACAAAATTTTTATGCAAATCAAAAGGGGTGGGGTAACAACGGGTCAACCAGCATAAAGGGCTAGGCGGTGGCAGCTCCAAATTGTTTGACTATGCAGTAGCCAGATTCCTTTGTCTGGGCATATTGTTATGCAAATCCAAACGGGTATGATTGAAAGTAAGACTCCAGCCAATGGTTTTGAGCTAATTTCCCAGCTTAATAATTTTAAATTGCTTGCTGTCGTCTATCTCATGCAATTTGTCAAACGAAGTCATCTCAATCGCGATGAAGTGCGTGGGCAACCGGAGTAGAGAAGTAGCCGAGTAGCCGATAAGCCATATGTTATACACCAGATTATAACGCACAAGATTATACAGAAAGCCTCTTAAGTTTCCGCTCATTTGCAATTTCCACAAACAGACCAAAAGCTACGGACTCATAATTCATTATGCTCGAACCCGTTTGCCAGACAACGGTTTTGAATGCGAAAATTCCAATTCAAATAGATAGCATGCCAAGGAATGTTAGACGAATAGATCCGCAAGCCACTTGGCAATTTACATTAACAAACAGATTTATTTCGCATAAAAATCTCAACAATAACGGAGGAATGACTATTTTCAAATCTATTTTAAAATCTAAAATCTAAGACGTCGCAGAATGTTGGCGGGCAGGTACGAGCTCCCAGGTGTCGCAGGCGGGACATACGAGGAGATGGGAGCGGTGGCCGCGGGCACAGAGGCAGCTGCTGACGCTGGCTGGGAGGCGAAGTTAAGAGCGGAGGCCACTCCTCCGTCATGGGTCTGAGAGGATCCTCCCAGCTGGTCGTACTGTGACTGGATGGCGCGCTGGGCGTTGGCAGCATCCTCTGGGGTGCGGTACTTGACGAAGTGCACCTCGGGCTTGTTGTTGTTGTTGCTGCGGATGGCGTTCAGTTTGTTGGCCAGATCGCCAATGTCGGCCTGCTTGTTCAGGACATAGATGGCGGTCTCCTGCTGGGCAGCCTGCTTGGCCAGAGCCAAGGCGGCGTTCTCCAGGCCACGGTTCTCGGGTCCCTTGATGAAGACGACACGCAGGGCCTTGTTCAGGGCGGAGGAGACTTGGTCGGAGGCAGCAGGATCATAGAAGTCACCCTCGTCGGCGGTGTAGGTGAAGAACTCCTTCTGCAGCTCAGCCTGGGGAGCAGCGTAGTTAGGAGAAGCGACGGATTGTTCTCCTACGGGACCAGCAAAATCGGAAATGGGCGCGGAAATAGATCCTCCAGGAGCAGCGGCAAATGTTGGGGCATCACTACTGCCCGCTCCCGAGGGCTGGAAACTCAGTCCCGACGTGGAGTGAGCCACTGGCTGATAGTTGTAGCCCAACTTATCCGCCGAGGCAAGGAGTGCCAGGCAAAGGACTGCAAGGACTGCTGAGAACTGACGCATGTTGATTTGATTAGCTTATTTCGGAAAGTGATGCTCTTGGCTGATGGTTCTTAGGCTTTTATGCAGATGGTTATACTAAATGAGCTGAATAAACACGGATAACTATAACCATCTAGATCGTTCTTCTTCGTCATTAAAATATGCAAGCGAGTGCACCGACGCTTCTAGTTTGGACGAACGCGCTTAGAAGGAAGAGAATTCTATTTTTGAGCCGCTGCCATAAAACTCGTATTAAATTCAATATTCTGCGGAATCAAAAATTCCATTCGCCATTCGCAAACCAACCTTGCCCATATGGAATTTTCATGTATCTTTATCGTTAAAATCAATAAAGCTAGCTATAAAAAGAGTGTAAACCCCCATTCGAAGCAATTTCGTTGCCCGTTACTCATGGATATGGCTCCGTATCCATCGCCAAGCCCGAAACCAAATCCGGACGGGATGAAAAGTGTCACCCAAAATCGGTCGGAGAGCAAACAAAACGATTGACAGGCTGTTTCACATGCAAATGAGGCGCGCCTAGTCGCGATATTGCTGCCAAAAATAAATATTTTAACGATTCGCCAAATTATTATTGCCTTATTCAGCAGCTTTGTTATTTTGTCGACATTCGTCTTGGTCTCTGTGATTTCTACTTTATGCAAATGTTGCGGGTGGAGGCGACCTTCCGCAGTCCGATGTCCGATGTCCGTACGGGGTCCGTCCACCGGAAGTGAGGCGGTGGCTGCGTCGGCGGACTCATCGCTAAATATAGCTGCCATCTTTTATTTTTCGATTTGGCTAGGCCGCTGGCCAGCTAATTAACAACTGTACTGAAGCGGCTTGTCAGCGTCAAGTCAGATAATTCGATAATTGGGCTCCTAATAAATTACTTGGCGCCATCTGATTTGGCAATCCGAATCGCAACTCCGCGCCCCAATCTTACTTCCAAACTTTTGACCAACCGATTCTGGTCATCGTCTAATTTGCATTGTGCTCCTCGCTGAGCACAAAAATGTCCAAAATAAAACACAAAACATGATTTTATGTTTAGAGCCATGCAAATATTTGCAATATCAGCGGCAGCGTGACGAATCATAAAAATATAATAATAAAGCAACCGCATTTTAATCGGTTATTTATGCATTTTTAAGGCAAATGTGAACTCTCCATAATTCATAAACAATCATAATGCAGTGTTTGACCACTTTGCCGAAGAACTGAATCTTGCACCTAAATATAAAAGCCAATTCAGCAAAGACCTAAGGCAGTAACAAATTATCTTTTCAATCTACCAAGTCAACATGCGCTCCTTCATCGTCCTTTGCCTGATCGCCGTGGCAGCCGCGGATAAACTTGGCTACAACTACCAGCCGGTGGCTCACTCCCCGTCGGGCCTCAGTTTCCAGCCCTCTGGAGCTGGCAGCAGCGATGCCCCAACATTTTCCGCTGCTCCTGGAGGATCTATTTCCGCGCCCATTTCCGATTTTGCTGGTCCCGTAGGAGAACAATCCGTCGCTTCTCCCAACTATGCTGCTCCCCAGGCTGAGCTGCAGAAGGAGTTCTTCACCTACACAGCCGACGAAGGTGACTTCTATGATCCTGCTGCCTCCGACCAAGTCTCCTCCGCCCTGAACAAGGCCCTGCGTGTCGTCTTCATCAAGGGACCCGAGAACCGTGGCCTGGAGAACGCCGCCTTGGCTCTGGCCAAGCAGGCTGCCCAGCAGGAGACCGCCATCTATGTCCTGAACAAGCAGGCCGACATTGGCGATCTGGCCAACAAACTGAACGCCATCCGCAGTAACAACAACAACAAGCCCGAGGTGCACTTCGTCAAGTACCGCACCCCAGAGGATGCTGCCAACGCCCAGCGCGCCATCCAGTCGCAGTACGACCAGCTGGGAGGATCCTCTCAGGCCCATGACGGAGGAGTGGCCTCCGCTCTTAACTTTGCTTCCCAATCGGCTCCTGCTCCTGCTCCAGCTGCCAGTGCCCCTGGACCTAGCTATTTGCCTGCAAACATCTTCCGTCGTCTTAGATTCTAAACAGGAATTGCCCGTTCTCCGATTTGTTGTCTAGTTTTCATGTTTTTTTGTTAATAAACGAAATCTTAAAAATACTACGAATGGTTTTGTATATCATTGCTGTTTTGCACACTTTTTATAACATTCTTCTATTATATTGATATTTATTTATAAATAATTTTTTTGGAATATAAAGAAATCCTTAAAACCTAGTGCGAGCAGATAAATCCATCTTATTGATCAGCATTTCTTTTAAAGTAAAATATTATGTATTTGTGATTTTCTAAGAAGTTCAATCTTTGCAAGAATAATAATTACTGAAATCGTGAACTCTAGTCAATATTATTTAAAGTTTTTTATTTGAAAATATACTTTAAGTTTAGTCAAGTTGATCTTTAAGGCTAAAAGAAAATATAGTTCCAGTTTTTCGTACTAATTTTCTAGACGTATTTACTAATTTTTGTTATGAATCTATTCCCAGACATGATAAAAATAATCTGCGATTATAAGTATAGCTAATGAAAAATAAGTTTAAGTCATGATCTATTTAAACTGAATGAATAATCCTTTTGTCTCCATCATTAACACATCCAATGTCCAACTGGTACGATAAAATGTCGCAGCCTCTTATATAGGTAGTGATCTTGGAATTCCCAGGCTATGCTAAACCAGTTTCTCAAAAGTTCAAAGTGAACTTCCGACATTCTGTTTGATATTGAACCTTAAACTAAAAAGTTGTCCAATATTCTAAACCCACTTTCGATAACAAGCTAAACAAAAAAAAAAACAAAATTCATAAACTACCAATAGAATCAGCATAAATGTATGCATAGATTAACTTTTTATATCGTTAGTAGGCGGAACTCCAAGAATGCATCACATCGTATTTAGCTTTAACGATCGCCAGAACATTTATGATCGGCTCTTACTTTTATTTTCGAAACAAGTTCGATAGTTTTGCAGTTTTAGTTTTCCCCAGATGTCGAATTCCGGGCCGTTTAGGGCTGGTCTAGAATAAAAACTTGGCGCCGTGAACCGGTCCAAAAGAACGCGTCTGCAATTGGGCAGAAAGTCTGGGGTTGCTGACTGGATGGATTGGCGAGAATGTTTGGAATTGGATAGTTTTGCATAATCATTTCATAAGCGCACCGCTTTGCATAAAAAACTAGTTGAATTATGGAGCAACCCGTCGGGAATGGTTTCCCCCATTGTTCTAGTGCGTCTCTAATCGGTATAAAAGCAGATCGCCGCAGTATCAGGATTCAGTCTTGGCCTTCGCCTGTTCAGCACACCCGCTAATTCCAAATATCTCCTCAACCGCCATGCGTTTCCTCATCGCCTTCTGCCTGATTGGCGCCGCCTGCGCCCAGTACAACTACGGTGCCGGCTTCAGCGGAGCCGCCTCCGACAATGTGCCCTCCATCTCCGGATTCGGTGGTAATTCGGGAGCCGGTGACTACGATTCGTCTGCCAGCAGCCCAGTCAGCTACACCCCCACCGGCGAGCTAAACAAGGAATTCTACACCTTCGAGGCAGATGAGAGCCAGTTCGAGGATCCTTTGGCCAACCAGAAGATCGCCGGATCAGTGAACAGGGGACTGCGCGTCGTCTTCATCAAGGGGCCTGAAAACCGTGGCCTGGAGAACGCTGCCCTGGCCCTGGCCAAGCAGGCTGCCGAGCAAAAGACCGCCATCTATGTCCTCAACAAGCAGACCGATATCGGTGATCTGGCCAACAAGTTTAACGCCGCCCGCCAGAACGCCAACCAGCGTCCCGAGGTGCACTTCGTCAAGTACCGCACACCTGAGGATGCCGCCAACGCCCAGCGCGCCATCCAGTCCCAGTACGACAACCTTGGCGGCACCAGCCAGTCCATCAATGGAGGCGTGGCTAACGCCATCAACTTCGCTTCCGCTGCCCCTGCCGCCCCCGCTCGTGGCAGCAACTACTCCCCACCAGGAGCTGTGAGCAACTCCTACCTGCCCGCCAACATCCTGCGTCGCCTGCGCATCCGTTAAGGACTCAAGGATGACCTGAACTGACTGTTGTTTTATGTGTTGTAGAGATTATAATTGAATAAAAACGAAAATCAAGATTAATCAAGTTCACTGACAGTGTTTGGAATGATATTATTTTTTTTACCGATTTCATTCATTACTGGAAAGTTCAGTTGGAGAAGCTCAATATTTGATACTTTTGTTTTCAAAAGTTGAAAAATAAAACGATTGCCCATAAATTTGTCAAAGTCAAGTCTATCGTTAAAAATTACATCACATTGTGGAAACTCCGATTCAACCAAAACCTTAAATGTTTGGGTTTTCCGTATTTCGAGTTTTAAATTGTTTTTAAAGAGTTTAAAGTAAATGTATGCTCACACAAAAGCATTTCGTCGAAAGTTTAATACAAAATCACCAATGTAACCCGTCTATAGCCTCTATACAAGTTGTATCTGACAAAATTGACGAATTTCAGATCCACCAAATAACAAAAATTTGTCTGATCAGATCTATTTTCTATGTTGCTGGTCGCTTTATGATCGGTTATTGCATTTTTATGCTCATTTTTTTTTGCTTTTATCGCTGTTCCTTATAATAACGTTTATGCAAAGCTGAATTGCTCGGCCCATGAGCTCGAACAATGGCCGTTCGCTGCTTACTTTGTAGGCGGAAAAAACATTTAGCCGCGCCATCGCTTTGTCTTCGAGAAGCTGCGGCGACAGCCTCGAAGTCCAATTCGTATAAATAATAACCACAGCCGCGGTCATAGCCAGAAACAATTTGTACTCCGTTCCAAGAGAACCTCCAAACACCCAAACACAAGTCAAAATGCGCGCCTTCATCGTAAGTTACTCCCGAACCAGTATATTCACAGGATAGCGCATGGATAACCCATTTTTTTCTTAAGGTTATGTGCCTGTTGGCCGTCGCCTGCGCCGATAAACTCGGCTATAACTACCAGCCCGTGGGACACTCCAGCTCCGGACTATCCTTCGCTCCTGGCAGCGGCTCCATAGGAGGAGGCTCAATCGGAGGAGGATCCCTGGGAGGTAGCTCTCTCGGAGGTGGCTCCTTAGGAGGTGGATCCCTGGGAGGTGGCTCCTTGGGAGGTTCTCTGGGAGGTGTCTCCCTCGATGCCGGTCTGGGAGGTCTTGGTGGCACCATCGGAGGTGGTGATGCCTTGAGCGCCCCTGTCTCCTACAACGCCCCAGCCCCCACTGGTGAACTGGAGAAGGAATTCTTCACCTTCAGCGCCAACGAGCAGGACTTCGATGAGCCACAGGAATTGGAACGCGTTGCCGGCTCCGTCAACAAGGGACTCCGCGTAGTCTTTATCAAGGGACCCGAGAACCGTGGCCTGGAGAACGCTGCCCTGGCTCTGGCCAAGCAGGCTGCCCAGCAGGAGACCGCCATTTATGTCCTGAACAAGCAGGCCGACATCGGTGATCTGGCCAACAAGCTGAACGCCATCCGCAGCAACAACAACAACAAGCCCGAGGTGCACTTCGTCAAGTACCGCACCCCCGAGGATGCTGCCAACGCCCAGCGCGCCATCCAGTCACAGTACGACCAGCTGGGAGGATCCTCTCAGGCCCATGATGGAGGTGTTGCTTCTGCCCTGAACTTTGCCTCTGCTGGACCCGTCCAGAAGGCCAATGCCCAGATCCCCGAAAACTCCTACCTGCCCACTTCCGTATTCCGTCGTCGTTTCTAAAATTTATAAAATGACTTCGTGATTTAGTCATATCCTCTTTGTTATAAATTGTATTGTTGAAAGTTATTGATTTAAAATAAAACGAAATAATTAAAATATATATAAACCGATCGAAATTTTTAATCGAATTCTGTAAATCACCTCTAGAAAATTGGATACTTTCAATTATATGCATTTAATGCATATGGATAGGATTTCTATAACATAATCTTAATTTTTTATATATACTCATTCTTAAAATAACACTTCATTTATTAAAAATAAATAACTAAATTTAAAAAAATATTTGACAAAACATATTTTCGAAACTGAGTTTAAGCCTCTATAATTTTATTAGTCGAATAAATTTAGATTTAGAAATTGGTAACTTCATAATGTTTATAAGGTTTAATCAATTAAGAAATCCTAAATACGTCTTTTAAAATTAAAAATATAATCCGCAAAGTTCTATTAGGTCTAATACTAGATTATTTGCCTAATTAATTCGTTTTTATTTAATTACGTCAATTGGACTAAGAATATATGCCTAAGGCCAATAAAATGGTCTCCGTTTCACGTAATTTAATGGAAAAACAGAATCATCAAACCGAGGGCGGCATTTCAAACACCTTATCAGGAACGAACCGCTAATTATAGCGCTTGAATCATGTCCATAAATCAGAACTAAACAGATGTGTCGACGGCGATTATGATAACGAAACGATTGCCGTTTTAGCATTCCAGTGGAGCGGGAAACCCAATTGCAGATGTCCTACATAAAACAAGCTCCTAGCCTTGCCGAAGAATTTGTACAAGATATTTATTTTATATAATATCTAATTATGACCCATCTGAATGTTAAACTCATTCCGGTGTGCTCGCGACATATTAATTTTAAAAATTAATATGAATTCCTGTAAAATATTGTACAAAACTCGAATATTTGAATAACCCACAACGATCAGCCGCCACTGCCCATTCAAAAGCAGCACCACCGAAAAAAAATTCCACGCCGAACATTAAAAAACCAAAGAAGCAAAAGCTTGGTAGGCGGCAAAGACAGTGGCATCAAAGCGATTTCCATGCAGCGCCCTCGCCGCGGCGGTATCTTTGTCTTTATCAGCCTCCAAGATGGATTTGTATAAATAATAAAGATCGGTCCCATCCAAAGACAGAAGCAGTTCATACTTCAGATCGAAAGAACCCAGTTAGCAGCTCAGCTCAAGATGCGCGCCTTCATCGTAAGTGTTTCATTTTTGGCCCAAGGATTATTCCCAAGGATAACATGTTTCTCTTTGCCGGCTCCAGGTCCTGTGTTTCGTGGCATTTGCCTGCGCCGATAAACTCGGCTACAACTATCAGCCAGTTGGTCACTCCAGCTCTGGATTGTCCTTCGCTCCTGGCAGTGGCTCTATTGGAGGTGGATCCATCGGAGGAGGATCCCTGGGAGGAGGCTCCCTGGGAGGTGGCTCCCTGGGTGGTTCCCTGGGTGGTTCCCTGGGAGGCGGCTCCCTCGATGCCGGTCTGGGAGGTCTTGGTGGCACCATCGGAGGTGGTGATGCCTTGAGCGCCCCTGTCTCCTACAACGCCCCAGCCCCCACTGGCGAACTGGAGAAGGAATTCTTCACCTTCAGCGCCAACGAGCAGGACTTCGATGAGCCACAGGAATTGGAACGCGTTGCCGGCTCCGTCAACAAGGGACTCCGCGTAGTCTTTATCAAGGGACCCGAGAACCGTGGCCTGGAGAACGCTGCCCTGGCTCTGGCCAAGCAGGCTGCCCAGCAGGAGACCGCCATTTATGTCCTGAACAAGCAGGCCGACATCGGTGATCTGGCCAACAAGCTGAACGCCATCCGCAGCAACAACAACAACAAGCCCGAGGTGCACTTCGTCAAGTACCGCACCCCCGAGGATGCTGCCAACGCCCAGCGCGCCATCCAGTCACAGTTCGACCAGCTGGGAGGATCCTCTCAGGCTCATGATGGAGGTGTTGCTCCAGCCCTGAACTTCGCCTCCGCTGGACCCGTCCAGAAGGCCAACGCCCAGATCCCCGACAACGCATACCTGCCCACCTCGGTCTTCCGCCGCCTTCGCTTCTAAGAAGGATTACAATTTGAAGCTAGATTTAGAAAATCCGACTGAAGAATTCACTCTTCCTGTTACACGTTGTTGACTAATGCATAATTAAACCAATAAATTTGAAACATAAAACTAAATTCATACAATGGCTTCCTTTATACACAAGTTTGGTTTATAGAGTGGTATTTGTATTGAGGTTTTGCCATAGAATTTAATGGCTTGTTTGTTTTCCGATTGTATATAAATAGATTTGAATTATACGGTTCGCACTATAAATAGCTTAAGGAAATGTTATAAAGAATAGAGATTGGTTGATGTGGGGTTTCCTAAAAATCCGGAGCTATAAAGCCACTCTCAATAGAATTTTTTGACTAATTGTGAGCCTGGCAAAACATATTAATTGGGTACAAGATTAGATCCACCCACTAAGCTTCGGGTTTGAACTAGTGATTAATACTGACCCGGGGACTGGTTCTCTTGCGCGACACCTCAAGGTCGCTGAGCTGCCAACAACAGTTAGATGACCTGGTTTCGGAGATGGCCCCGTCGTGTGTCAGGTACAATTAGAAAGGAATCTCAAGTGCAACCCACATACGAAGACAAAGAAGATTTATGCCCAATCGAAACCTGATTAGCCATAAAAACAAAAATCTAATCATTAATTTTATTAAGCTGACGATCACTTTTTTGTTGAAATCATTAACAAATAAGCGGTTCTGTATACATATTCAAGCCTTAATATAACAAAACAATCGAAAGCGTCGAGCGCTCGGTCTTCTGCATAAATTATAAGCCAATTATGGGTGAATCACGACAATCGGAGCCCAAGTCCAAACCAAATCCGAGTCCAATCTCCGCTCGGAAAACGACTGGACTCGCGCTCGGGGCTTGGAATCGAGCATCGGGTGCGGCGGCTCGATTGAAGCTGCCCCTGCTCAAAACAATGTGTTAAATGTGTTAAGAGCGAAATTATGTTAGCAGATTAACAGCATTCCGACACCCGATGGTCAAAAGCCACTGGCCATTCACGATTCGTGAGTGGAGATCGATGATCGGATCAGGGTATTCCGCTGGAGCTTCGCAGCCAGAAGCGATGGAGACTCCGAGCCGCTCGATTCGACGGCTCAATTCGACTAGATTTTCTGGTCCAATTTAAAAACTTACCGCGTTGGCGGTATAAAAGCTAGTTAATGAAGATATAGTCAGCATTCTATTAGAACACTCCGTCAACGATGCGTGCCCTCATTGTTTTATGTCTTGTGGCCGCCGCCACTGCCGGTCGCTTGTCTTCCGGCTATAATTACGGCCAAGGGTCTACGGCCAGTATTAGTGGCACCAGTGGAGGTGGATCTGTAGCAGGAGGCGTTGCCACCGGCGGACTGGCTGGACCAGTCAGCTATAGTGCCGCTCCACAGTCGCAGGTGCACAAGGAGTTCTATACTTTCTATGCCAACGACGCCGACTTCGAGGATCGCGATGCACTTCAAAGGGCTCTGGCGTCCGTCAAGAAGAGTGTGAGGGTGATCTTTATCAAGTCTCCGGAGAACCGCGGCTACGAGAACGCAGTCCTAGCTCTGGCCAAGCAGGCGGCTCAGCAGCAGACCGCCATCTATGTCCTCAGCAAGCAGACAGACATCGGTGAGCTGGCCCAGAAGTTTAACGCCGTCCGCCAGAACGCCAACCAGAAACCAGAGGTGCATTTTGTCAAGTACCGCACTCCCGAGGATGCTGCCAATGCCCAGCGTGCCATCCAGTCCCAGTACGATAGTCTAGGTGGTACCAGCCAGTCCATCAACGGAGGCATTGCCAACGCCATCAACTTCGCTTCTCGAGGAGCTGCCCCAGCCCGGGCTGCCCCCCAGCCTCAGGCACCAGAAGCCAACTATCTGCCCGCCTCAATCCTCAACCGTCTGCGTCACTAAAGCCATTTCTAGCCATTTCCATTGTTAAATTGTTTTTCTCGATTAAAATGTTTAGTATTGTATAAATTTAAAAACGAAAAATGTTAATTTTCTTGTATTTGAATTTAAAAGGCATAAGAATATAATATATACTCTTTATATGTATAATATATAGTTCTTTTTTCTATTTCTAAGGACTAAAGAGAACTTTAATTGCAGCCTTTGCTTTTAAAATCTAATTTGTTTCACACGGTTATATTAAACCCCCACGAAAAAGAGGATTAAGCCATAATTCTCAATTATTGATCTTAATTGAATCTTTTTCTCTTAGACCGACCTTTTAAGTAAAACATATACTCTTAAGATAATCTAACAATAAAATATCAAAAATTTTAATGTGAAGAAATCACTTTTGGAATTCCTCTCTAATTAACAAAAAGCAACATTATAGAATCCAGCACAAGCTCAAAACACCCTGGTAGTTTGTTAAAGAGTAAGACAATGTTGAGAAAGGATATTCCTTTTCAAAAACTCAAAGAATTGTTTTAATATTTAAAAACATTCCCTTTCCTTAATATTGTCAAAATTCATTCGATTGGTTTTAAGTAAATGTAAAATTGAATTTATTTACGCATTAGTCAACAATAACTACGATGTAAGATCAGTCACAGATCGCTGCGTTTTGAATCGGCTAGGAGTCAAACGAGCAACTTAGACGCGGCGGAAGACGGAGGAGGGAAGGTAGGAGTTGTCAGGGGACTGGGCGGTGGCCTGACGCACTGGTCCAGCGGAGGCAAAGTTCAAGACGGGGGCAACACCTCCGTTGTGGGCCTGAGAGGATCCTCCCAGCTGATCGTACTGCGACTGGATGGCGCGCTGGGCGTTGGCAGCATCCTCTGGGGTGCGGTACTTGACGAAGTGCACCTCGGGCTTGTTGTTGTTGTTGCTGCGGATAGCGTTCAGCTTGTTGGCCAGATCACCGATGTCGGCCTGCTTGTTCAGGACATAAATGGCGGTCTCCTGCTGGGCAGCCTGCTTGGCCAGAGCCAGGGCAGCGTTCTCCAGGCCACGGTTCTCGGGTCCCTTGATGAAGACGACACGCAGGGCCTTGTTCAGGGCGGAAGAGACCTTCTCGAGCTGTTGGGGCTCATCGAAGTCCTGCTCGTTGGCGGTGAAGGTGAAGAACTCCTTCTCAAGCTCGGCGGCGGGAGCTGGGGCACTGTAGGAAACGGGGGCGCTCAAGGCATCACCACCTCCGATGCTACCACCCAAACCGCCAAGACCGGCACCGCTGCTGATGCCGCCTCCAATTGAACCACCTCCGATTGAACCACCTCCGATAAATCCACCTCCGATAGAACCACCTCCAATGGAACCACCTCCGATGGAGCCACCTCCGATGGAGCCACCTCCGATAGAGCCGCCTCCGATGGAGCCACTGCCAGGAGCGAAGGACAGACCGGAGCTGGAGTGACCCACGGGCTGGTAGTTGTAGCCCAGCTTATCGGCGCAGGCGACTGCCACCAAGCACATAACCTGGGGAAAGAGGAGAATTGTTTTAATCCTTAGTTATCCTTTTGCGATGAGCGAGGCTGTCGTCGTAGGCCGGAGATACTTACAATGAAGGCACGCATTTTAAATTTAGTTCTTTGACTTCGACCACTAAGTTGTGTCTGATGTTTGCATCACCAAAAGGTCCAATATTTATACGAAAACCAACGATCGGTGTCACTAGACTGCGCTCAAGATCATGCAGAGTTACCACCAATTGTTGTTGGTGGAACTTGGTCGTCTTGGAGCATTTTTTAGTAACTTCTTCGGCGGCTTTTGTCTCTCGAAATGCTATCCACCTTCGAAAACGACGATAAAACAATGGCGTCGCCGTCGCGAACAAAGCGCATTGCCATCTTGCCGCCCTATTCTTGCAAATGCTGCTGTCAACAATATGCAAATTCCCCAACCATCTCCGTTTCCATAGCCATCGCCATCGCGATCACCATCGCCATCTACATCAGCACCATTGGTGATACAAAAACAATGTAGGGCCAGGGAAGAGCCCAAGAGGCATTCGCATCGGTGTTGTCTGAAATTGTCATTCGATGAAACAGCAGGCTCTATGATCTCCATGAAACAGAAACAGAAAACTTGTTTAGCAAATGCCACTATAAATGGTCATGCTTTCAGTAAATGAAATGGTTTTCTTCATATTTTGTATTTTGTATGCTAAAACATTTGGCGGACCCCCGAAACGATTCGAAACGGGTTCGAGATGAGGCCCGGGTTTTCTACACTTTTTAGTTTTTTAGTTGGTCCAGCCGCATATTTCTAGCTGGGAATTCCCACCGATTATTATGTCCCCTTGTTGTAGTTTGGTATTTCAGATTTCGGTATTTGGAAGTGGCTGCTCTGGGGCTTGGCCATTCGATACTCCGACCAAGCTTATCAAGTTACCCAGACTCGAGGTGGGGAGAAACAATGGTTTAAAAATGGAAAAAAATCAATTTTCGCCACCCTTTTTTGCGCATCCATTCATTCATCCATCTGTCTATCTATCTTGGCCATTTAACTTGTGGCAAAAAAACACGGTTTGGTCAAATAGAAGCCATAAAGTTAACAACCGTTGCGACCTTGAGGCTTTTACTGTTGACCAGCACCCGAAGCTATTCGAAATTCGGCGGTAATCAGCTGGCGCCAGGCGACCATTTAATCTGATCAGCGATTATCACGTTTTTCATCATAGTTTATTGATATCATAAAAATTATTGTTTTTTTTTCTATTTTTTGCCATATTGATTCATGAGATGTGGGGAAGAAGGGTAGCAGGGTGGCAGAAGCAGCAACAAATTCGCCGAAAACTGATTCGATTTGCATAATTAAAGAGCCCCAGCACAGAAATACCCAAGATCCATATTTAAGATAGCTGAACCGATTTGCAAATCAATAGTGGCGAATGCCAATCGCGGTTATGACTAACATATTGATTGATATCACGGATAACTATAGCGATGATGAGTAACCCCCGGAGATTTGGTCATTGAAGGAAACCTAAACCGATGCCATACACCCACATGATGTCACATCGCAGCCGGACGCAGAAGTTCTTCGTTCTCTACTTTCAAACTTTTCATTTCCCACTCTGCCGGCGGAACGGAATCTCATCAAGATTCATACTCGAGGCAATAACCTAAAGTCAAAAACAATTTGTCTCGGCTTTGTGTTCGACCCCACCCAACCCACTAGCCCACCAACGTTTTTATGATCGGCCACTGGCCAGTTCTCTGCCGGCGTATCTGCCTCAGCCTCCGACGGCTTCTCTACCTTACCCAGCGCCTGTCGCTTGTGGCAATGTCATATGCAAACTAAACAAATGTAAACATAATAAAACAAACCAGCTACAATTTCAAGGTCTCGGGCGCCACACGCACATAAAAGATGCACGCAGCACCGACATAAAAAATGGTCAAAAGAAGAGACACTCTCATACTGGCCAAATAAAAAGAAGAGTTTCCAGCCTAAACTCAAAGATACAGATACAGATGCAGATACAGATACAAATAATAGCGGTCAGACTACGTTGGCGTATCAATAAATAAATAAAATGCGGCCCCGCCGGAGAAACTCCGGGCGGCGGGAAACTTGTGGCGGCGCTTTATGCAAATTGCCTTTGGGGTCAATCGATCTATTTACAAATCTGTCACTGTTTATTATTATTTTTTACATTTGTCTCCTAATTTTTTTCCGGTCAACAGGCATGCCCCTATATTATTTTATTGCCATTGTTCTGGCATAGAGAGCAGGACACAAATAAAACAAGCCGAGTCCCCATTAAATTGTGCATTTTATTTATTCAACTACCTCGCTGGTGTCAAAACCGGGCGGTACCTTTCAGGTGCAAAACAAAGTCGCATCTGTCACCTTGCCATAAATTGGAGCATTAGTAATTTCCTTAAATCATAAGTTTTTATCTGCAAAAATTAGCAAGTTAAAGGCCAGTTAGTCAAGTTTGTTTGCTTCTTTAATTTCTTTTGCAGAAATGTTTGTGCGGCTGATTTTTAAGAACTTTTTTACGAGCAGCCACTGCTTTTGTTCTTTCATGAATTCTATTTTAGTTTTTTTGCTTTTTTTTTAATTGTTTCCGCATACCGCGATAAATAAAAATATGCTTTACCAAAAAGACTAGCCGCAAAACTGTATCTTTCTGCGAAAAAGCGTATGCAAATTTATTAAATTTGATATGCAAATCGCCGATATCAATTATTGCAAACTCAAAAGCCCGAATCGAATCGAAACGAAGCAGACTAAAACCGAAACTAAAACTAAAACTTAAACTGAACAAAAAAAACAATATTTTTCAAGCCTGGCCGAGGGTGCTGAAAGGAATAAATCAAATCAAATTTCGTTGAGTTGGCCAATTTGTTTGGCAAATTGTATGAGCGATAAAAACATTTTTTATTGACAATCAAACGGCGACGACGACAGATGCTAAATATTATTTTGCGTGTTTTTACAACCATCTAAGTGACCTGGATTATTTATTAAAAAGATGAGCAGATGAGAAGATTTTCGTTTATGCTCGTTAATCAACCAAAAGAAGCCTCGGGAAATCGACACCACAGTCAAACATCGAAAAAGCAAGAACCTGGTTTCGCGGTGTTGGGAGTTGTGTTTCTGCGTAGTTTATGTGCGCTGCCAGAAACAATAAAAAAATCGTTGGGACCCACCATTATTCTTTATCCACTTTGTAAATGAGAACAAAAAAATAGGCAAATAAATTCCCAGCTTATTGTATTCTCCTTGGTACCTCAAGAAGGTCACAAATTATTTTCGAGACCTCTCAAACGCGTGTTTCGAGAAGACAATTTTGTCTACTGGTTAGTGCATATTGTCGTAGACACTTGAGCTTCCATTTTATTTTAATTGCAAGCAACCTTAGCCTAATGCCAGCATAATGTCCCAGATTCGGATTCTGGGCCGAGAGCCGCCGACTAGGAGTCGACAGTTACCCAGTGCAAATTGTCGTTTAATTTATTAAGCAACAAGTACAGCGGCTTTTAATATTAATTTGTGTGTTGGCACAAAACACTAATTACAGACACACATGCACCCGCCCACACAGAATGTATATAGTAATTAGGAAATAAGAACACATAGGCGTAAATATTTTGCCTGTTAGCGTCTCGCTCCTGACATAAATTTGGCACAAAGCTGCGTATACGTAATGAAAGCCGTAGCAAGCGCACTCGCAATTGAGCCGACTGGCTTTGGAACTAAAAATATTTGAATGTATGTTTAAACTAGGTGAAGCCAGAGACGGGGTTGTCGTTGGCCAAACTGGTTGGCCCGACTATCACCCGCCTGGCAATTCCCCTTATCCACTGGAGCGGACCACAAAATTTATCGCCAACTTGAACTTGAAGATGTCGCCACAATGATTTGCATTTCTAATAAAAACGTCACCAGAACGCGACCCTCCAGCATCGGCAGTGGTCAATCCAAGCACCTTGTCTTCAGGCCAACAAAGAATTAACATATTTAGGTAATACTTTTTGGGGTGCACCCTGTCGAGTTGCCGTGAAATATGTTAAATGACTTCCCAACTCTTTTTCTCTTGATTCAAGGAAAATATTTTAACATTCTCAGCGATGTGCGTAACGGGTGGAGTGAAGGTGGAGCTTAATGTGCTCTTTTAACGCTTTAAGTACATTTTAGCTGCTAGTCTTATGTTTCCAAAAGTAACAGACTCTTAAGTGTTTGCCTGTTGACAATAATTTGGATTTTTAGCATGCTCGCACTTGTGATGTTAAATATTTTTGCAAGTAATTCCATCAGCTCGTTTGGAATTTGATTTTATGGCATGCTTGACTTTAACGAAGGGCGTAGAGACTTTCTGGCGACCAGTGCGTATACTTGATACGCTTTAAGAGGTGGCCTTGCCCGGAGCTATCATATTGGGTACTCCACTCCTCCCACGACCACTCTCCGCCACTTACTAGGAGAGCCGCCCCTTTATGCGCTGCACATGACAATGAGACGGAGTCGTGGCCCACGCCGGAGTATCGCCCATTGCCCGTACTTGTCACGTCCGAGTCTTTGGCGCTGAGGCAGGGGGCTTCCTTGCTCCGGCGGGGGCGTTAAGTGATGCCGTGTTGTTCCCGTTAAAAGTGACTTTAGCACGTGTGCGTCCACGTCAGATCAGCATCAGCAGAAGTAGCAAACGAAGCCTTTGAAGTCTCGGGAACGGGCTCTGGAATCAGCATGGCCATCAAAGCCAACCCGACTTACCAAGTTCGGGTAAACTAGCAAACGATCTAATAACAATTCCTGGAACGTCCTGGCGCTTGTAGTTGCTGCCGTTTCGAGTTGATGCTGCGATGTTGCGTGGTTTAATCAATCAGCAAACTAGTTGCACGTGCTCCAACGCAGTCAGTAGGTTTACCGGAGTGCCCTGGACACGGTGAAAGGAATGGGCACATTAGGCTTAGCCTCCGCAATTTATGAACTTTGGGTCAGTGGCGGGGCCGCAAGCCCTGGCTTATTATTGGAAATTTCATAAATTATTAGCGGAGGTTATCATGTTTGGTCAACATTGAACGGCCATCGATTGGTCCGTACGTGAGCAGGTGACAGATCTATCAGGACTTCAGGCCACCACATTCGCATATCCTTGGGAGCCGTCTTCTTACTTATTGGCCCCATCATCAATATGCCTGAAGCAGGTCGCAGTTGTTTTGTATTTTACCGCGCGTCACGTTTCAAATTTATTGCACACAGAAATTCTTCAATTTGGCGAATGCCTGTCAATTCCGGGGTATGTGAGGAAAATTCATGGGAAACGCTTTGCCGAATGGCGAAGACGAACTATTTAATTATCTGGTAAAGGACAAAGGAACCCTGATTCGCAGAAAGTATTGATTGGGTAAATTGAGCTCCGGTCGAAACAACGAAATTTTGCGGAACTCCACTCTGTTTTCTTTCCATTCGACGCCGGCTTAGAGCTGATTCCTAATATGACCAGAATTAAGCCGCGCCAAACAAACAACCGCCAAATGTCACTTGGCAGTCTGATTGCGAAACAAATAAAAGTCCCAACGGGAGACGGCGATAGTGGGAGGAGGGATGGTGTCCTTCGGCTTATGAGAAGGATTTTGGCCAACTGAGCAGGCCGTGACTGACGCTTATCAATATTTGCACAGTAACGAGGCGAAAATTTTTTCGGGCTCTCGGCTTACTGAAAGGCAAATAAGAAATTTCAAAGTAATCAAAAACTCATTGTGCTGCCATCTCTTTCTGGGTCTCACTTGTCGTCCCTTTCTTGTTCGACAGGATCCTCCCCTGTCGCTGGGCTTCCGCCATGGCAACTATATTTTTATGGCCATGCTTTGGTTATTGCAAATTGCAAAAGCAAAACGCCTTCGCACACATCGCCACTTAGCGCGGCATTCAATTGCTGTTAGGCCACCCACACTCCACCAACGCAGAACACAAAGAAAAATATTGTAGTCGTAATTAAAAGGTTTCAAATTATTCCAAAATCCTACAAAATAATTCATTTAATAAACTGACAAGCAAGGAAGAGCCTTAGGGCATACGGATCTGTTAGGTCTATTCTGTAAGCGAAAATGTTATTTCATAATGCTTCTGGAGAGGTTAAACTTTATCCAATATTGGGGCATATTTTTGCTTAGTGCACTAACCGCAGTAACGACAAGTGTAACAACAACAGAAGCGGTGGCCAACAATAATAACAAAAATGAGCTGGGTCCTAAACACGCCTAACGCGTTCGACACGCCTCGCCACGCCAAAGTTTTTAAAGAAATTTTTGTGCGGCAAGACGTTTTTATGTTTATAGTGTCCGCCCCGCCACCATTGACACTTGTTATAAAAACGCGAACAGGGCTTGGAATGGGATCGAGCGTGTGGCCAGGATGGCATTTTATACTTTGTATTTGGCGTTTTGTATTCGCTTTGTTCACTCGCTTTTCCTTCGCTTTTATATTTATTTATATGAAAACTTTGGCTAGCAATTTGCGAGTACATAAAAGAAATTTGTTTTACGCTCTGCTATTTTGCAAAATTGCCACTTAAGCTTAAAGCCTACCCGTATTCCCAGGCTTCTCTACGTGACACAGAATCCATCCATCGGTCCCTAACTCCCGAATTTAATAAGCAGTTAAAAAAAGTGGTGCTCGCTTTCGTAGGCTCTCGAATTTCCGCATGTCAACCGAAAGAGATAAATGCTCCAAATTTATTGCCAGCTCCCCGGGAGCTGAATTGCAACTGTGATTGTGCGGGAATGGATGTCATTTGGCTTTGATGGGTCTCTTCTGGAGCGCGATAAGCAAGTCTCGGAGAGATTGGCACATGGTAATGACTTTATTAATGCGAGGACAGGCGACTTGCTAGACATGATTAATGCCGCCGACCCGACGGAGGTAATGAAAATAATATATTTGTGGCCGGGACTCAATTTTGGGGTTGGGCTGGGTCAACTTGGGTTCAGTGCGACGCAAAACAACACTTTGCTTCGGTCCTTAAGTGACCAGACTATGTGTGGTTTTCGTGGAGCGTTGAGCAAATATAAATTTATTGATCCAAGCAATTATCGTTAATTGGGTAAATAAACAATATTTCAACGTTTGTCCGACGGGGTATGTGTGTGTCTGTAAAGGATACTCAGGTGAGCCAGTATGTGTCATTATCCTTCGTAAGTGTCGGTGGCAAATGAAAAAGTAAAAGGCGGAAACGACAAACAAAAACACGGAAGGCTTCATTACGTTTCGGCTTATGGACATCCCAAGACTTTAAGGGCTTAAAGTGGCTTCAAGTAAAAACCAAACTATGGCTGGTGGTATACGTACTTGAAAAAGGCGCTAAATCAAAACTGCAACTGGAGAGTGAACAGTGAAGAGTGGGGCAAAATAAAGGACAGTGGACTCGAGACTCGAGTTGTGTCTCGATTCCACTCGAGTTACAGACACATTGATGTATTTTATGTGCGTGCCGGGCCGAACAAGACAAACTGAGACGTGAAGAGAAATTACAACTACAAGCTGGCGTAATTTATATGCAGACATGGCCAGCACATTGAGAGACACTGTATAAGGATTGGGATTCGCAGGTGGAGCAAAAGGACGGGACGGGACGAGCAGTCGGAAAAGCCATGTAAAGTACTTTCGAAAATATTGTTGCGGAAAAGCCACACGGCAAAAATCTTGTCTGCTAGTTAAATAAAAAAATATTTATACATCCTTTACTTGAAATATTCACAAATTTTTGCTCCTAATCTTACTGCTAAATTTAAGGCGAAGATTGTGAAATGGCTTCTTGAGTTTTTTCCCGTGCAGTCCTAACGAAATCCCAATCCGCATTCGAATCCCAATGCGACTACGGACTCGGATACGTGAATGTGGCAGGAGTATGAATGCCACTTGCTGCTTTTAATGCAATGCAAAACATTGAGGTTGCTCAATTTTAAAAGTAAACAAAAAAGCTACGGCATGAATTTTTATGACATGCAAATGTACGCCGCTCTCCCCGCGCTTGACCAACAGCGCTTTAGACCAAAATCTCCCTGGCCTGAATTTCGAGTTAAAAACAAACATACCATCGAAAGTAAAAGTCGAAATCTCTGGAGAAAAAAAAAACAATTAAATGTTGATTAGACGACGAGCACGAGACCGCAGTGGAATTGAGATGCCACGCATTGAACGTCACTTTGCAGTGCTTAATATTTCATTTGCCCACTGCGCATCATCAATTTGCGATGACATTTTTCCGCCCACCGCCTGTCAACCAAACGGGACGTGTGCTGTTTCCCAGGTCTCTTTACAACTGTGTGGGCCCCAGTGCAAATAAATGAAGTCGCTGCTCAAAGAAATCCTTCGCCAGACGACGCACATGTGGGCATTACCCGCAGAATCAGACGCCCACGCCCAATCCTTTTTGTCTTTGTTCGGCTGCAAGAAATGAAGATGCTGCGTGCCACGCAATAAGATTTGCGCCAAATTGTTTTATTTTTCGCACCCCCATAAGCGGTTCAATAAAGTTCACAAAGTGTGTATTAAGTTTGAAATATCATGGCGAAAATGCTGGCGCCTTCGGGTACAGATTAAATTTGCAATTCAGAGCAGGTCATAAATAAGACCAAGCCCGTAATCCCATCAAATTGGCCAGGACTCCTCAGGCAGGCAGGTTACATAACAACACCCCGACTGCATAGGTGGACAGCTTCTAATTGCCAAAATTTATGAAATGCAATTTTTAGCCATGCCAAAGTGCTAAGTCAGCTTGGATGCTGTTGCTGTTTGTGGCTGCGGTACTCTGGGGTTTTGTGCGTTCCATGCATTTTTACCCTGGTCACCTCACCTCAGGACACGTCAACAGCAGCTGCATGGCTGCAATTTTAAATAATTAAAACCCAGAAGCTGGTCTGAGCCATGAAATATCTGGCAGGCACTGGCCTTGCTCTAACACGTAATCTGCTCCGGATAATGGCCCAAACCAACATCATACCGTGCCCATGCCACACAATCCTCAAACAATCTCGGCAAAGGAAACAAATGAATCTCATTTCCGACAAATTTGAGCCGGGCTGCTAGTCCTAAAAGATTTACCAGCTAGCGCGATGAGAACTATGAAAATTGCTTAACTTAAGTCCGCTAACAACTTATTTGTTGCCGTCGCATTTGCCGGTTTACAGCAAAGCCGCAACTAATTACAACAAAATTGTCATTAGTTTCAACTTGTCGGCCGCACAACGGACAAAGTTTTTGTTCATGTTTTACCACTTAGTCTGTAGTTGCTCCATTTCTTCATGCCTCTCGGTTTCCCCGTTATCGCCGCCATTTCACAGTCGTAATTTTTTGCGCGCTTCCGTTTCCGTTGCCGTTGCCGCTGCCATTTCTGTTACCCCGACCATTGCCATTGCCATTGCCATCGACGCCGCCGTCGTCTTTGCAGCGTTTGGAACGTTGCCAACGAACCGTGCTCTTGACTTTTATTGGGCCAGCAGAACGAGGGTGCGGCAAAGATACATTTATAGAGTCATTCAGCCTGCATCCTGCAATTGAAAGGCCCGCCCAAGTCTGCAACAGTTGGCATTGACCACATTAGCGTGCCCGGAGTGGCTGACAAATGAATCGTGTTTTTGCCAGGACAGGTGCAACAAGTTTTGCTCTCCCCTTTCGCTTGTCATAAAGATAAAATTAATGCACAAATGGAAATTTCTTGTTCTCGAGCAACTCATATCTTTAGGCAAATTTCAATACTTGTTTAAAATATTTGACAGGCTTAATTACCGCAAACTAGCCTCTTTGAGAGTAATAAATAAAACGTAAACGCTTTCAAATTGCTTTCCAGCCAAAGGGTATACATTCTTGGAAATATTGAACGATTTTTCACTTCTTCTCTTTTATCTTTTATCTGTCTTCAACAGCTGCAATAGCAAGAATACATTGCTTAAATTCGATTTTGCAACACTCGCTTTAATATTCCTCCACCGGACAGAGTTCGTTCGATCAAGATGATTTATTTCGTGAGGAAAAATTCCCCAACTAAATGGAGCACAGAGTGCACTTAAAGTGGATATGGGCTGCTTTATCACCCAGCAAGCCAGCAACCCGCAGCTCGCAGCTCACAGTTCGCAAGTTAGCTAACCCAAATAGTTTCAGAGACTAGAAGGTTCGGCTCATGCAAAATCAAAAGTAAAGTTTTTATGGCGAAAATGGAGCACGGCCCCGGGGTGGCAGCAGCAGGATGGATATCTTTCGTCTTGCGCCTGCATCGACGACATTTGAAAACTTTTATTTGAAGAGTTCGCGCGTGTGAGCTTAAGACACTTTCAGCGCAATCCATCATTAGAGAGAGGAGGAGCGACCGGCAAAACCGGAGCATCCGGAGCAGCTGCTGTGTCTGTATCTCGAGCTCAAATGCTTCCCGTGGCTCAGCTCGGAGATCCGCTTTCGCAGCCCGCACAGCTCTGCGACAATATTTTTCAATTTTCCTCAGCAATCGAGCGTTGATAACAAACTAATGTTGAGTGCAGTTAAGTTTCCTCTGCCGTGGCTGAAACAGACAGTGAAATCTGCCGCTGCCACTATTGAAAGCTGCTGAGCGGATCTCATGCTGATGAGGAATGAAAATGGACTATCGGGCCTCCAAAGAGAACTCATTTGTATCCACTTGCAAAGGATATTATTATGTTCTATTTTGCCTGTCGAGTAGATATAAGAATGTCTGCCTGTCTTTACATTTCGAGAACGTCGTTAGATTGTCAGCTTTGATTTGAAGATTCACCGAGGCGTTTACGCATTATAATAAAATTATGTATAATAATATTTCAGCTATGAATATATGAAAAAAAAACAGAAAACGATCAGAGTTATTTTCCATTCAAATATCGCAATTAACATCTTTGAATATCAATTATTACTAACTCAATTTTAAATATTGATGTGCTGAAATAAATTCCAAAAAAGCTTAAAGCAATATTCTGCATTTTTCTTTCGTTAATTTTAAATGCAGCAATTAAGAATTCGATTAAAGTTGGATGTTAAATAGTCTGAATAACTTAATGTTCCAGCGCTCGCAATAATTGGATTGCGAAATCATTGAAGTAAGTGCTTTTCACTATCAATACATGGTGGATTCACACTCAGTCAATGTTATTTTAATTAAAAAAGAATTTTAAAAAATGTACGCAGGCATATGCTTTATTCAAGCGATGTCCGGCTATTTACCAATGGAAAACAATAAGCAGGAAATGGCCAAACCAACGAACTAACTGACCGCAAGTTCGTCATCAGCCGAGAAATCGCCGGACAAGCCACAGAATTGCGTTGCCGCGTTGTTGTTACTGTTACTCTTGATGGATTCCGATGCGATGCAGTGGGATGCGGTGGCAGGACGAAGCGCCGTGTTTATTAATGAGCTCGGAGAGCTCCGTGTGCCACATGCAGCCATCCGGAGCGCTGTCCTCCCACATCCTTATCCGTCTGTATTTAAATCAGTGGCCCTGGATAATCACAATCAAAATGTATGCAAATTGAGATGGGGCATGCCTCGCCGGCTCGTAGCTCGTAAAGCTCGCAACCATCCAATTTAACAGATTTTTCCACCCGCGTGTTGCACTGTGGCCAGTTGATTAAGTGCCGGGATGAGCTGCCATGAAACTTAACTTAAGCGAAGTCCCCGGCTCAACTATCTTATCCAGAATGTGCATACTCCTATATGGAAATTAATTAACGAGAATTCAGCTGGATGGTATATTAATTGATGTAGCATAATGGGAAAATATTCGAAATTAAAATTACTTCGAGAACAGCAGTAAACTTCAAGTAAGCCCACACATTTTTTGGTATACCTTATTAAGATAGGAAAAATAAATTAAGATTATCAAATGTCAGGAGTTCATTTGCCGTTTAATGAGAATTCCGTTTTATCCTCAAAGGTTTTGTCTGCTTTTAAAAGTTTTAAAAATGTTATGATATGCCTTGTAATGGTCTTTTGGAGTTAAAATTAATTTTGTTGTTTTCCCTTTTATATGCTAAACGTAGCCACTACTCCGAATCTCGTCTGCTTTTGTTTTCAGCTCCTTTAATGTTTTTGCTCCTGACTCGGAAGCCTCATTGCCAGGGGAGCCCTTGCCAACTGCACAAACACAGATAAACTTTTACGGCGTAAAGAGTCTGGCAGCGTTGTAGTGTTGTTTGCCTTTCGACTGCATTTTGAGCACCGAAGTTCGTTTATGCGTGTACGTGATCGCCGTTCTTTACCTTCGAAAACCGGCCCACCACCCATCCTTACCCACCTTACCCCGAAAGCCCCGTCACCATTCGTATCACCGGGTGCTTAACGGGTTTGGATTAGGAGCCAAAGTTCGCGGACAGAAGCAACAAACATTGTGCCCCGCGCTGTCTGTTTCCCATTTCTTGGGGCGATTGTCGGCGGAAATCTCGTAATGCCAATGCAACACAAACATAAACGTACATTGGATTCAAATTTCGCCGCTCTTACCTGTATACTCGGCTCATTATTAATGTGCAAACTTCGATGTGCTCGTCCCATTACCCACTTTTGCTTGCCTTACCTTACGTAACCCGGGCGGGTGGCATCATTGTTGGCCGTCAACTAATGATGGTGAGTGGCGGGTGGAGGCGATGCCTGAGGACGGGTATACGATGGAATGGGTGCTTCCTCGGGGGCAGCATTAATAAATTCCGCACGTACTGAGCCCTCCATATAAATCTGTTTCAAGCATATCCTTGAAAATTGCAATTGCAAAGCAGCAGTTGCCGCAGTGGTGCGAAAAAGAGGAACAGCGCCAAGACAGGCAGCAAAAAAAAAAGAAAGACAGCAAAAAAGTGCCATGAGCTGGGTAGACGGGGATAGCAGTGGGCTTTAGTGGCTTTTTGTTGGTGGAGTAAGCTCGGTGACTCCTAAGCCAGCTCGAATATTCGTATTTTCCAGGCAAACGAGCGAGGAAACAAAAAGGGAACTTTGCATAGACTTCCAGCCAACGAAGAAGAGGAAGAGGACGAAACTAAGGCCTTTGGGGACCTGCCCCACGCAAACAGCTATTAAAGCCAGGCAGGCAGGCCTCAGACTTCCTATGGATAAGGCATCGGATAAAACGGCCCTCGGAGGGGCAATGTTTGTGCTGGCAACTGCAACAGTTTGTGCTCCCTTCCAGCGCATGCGCTTTTCGCGATTTTCCCTTTTTTTCAAAACAGCAACAGGCTGAAGGAGCCCCAGGACAACAACTGCTATGATAGGGGGAATGGCGCAGTGAGGGAGTCCAATCAAAATTGGAATGCGGACTATGCATTTTTATGGCCCAGACTAAGACCATCAGGCCATCAGCCCATCTGCACTGGCCACTCATTGTCTGTTCGCCAATGGCCTTTTCATGCGATTCCTGTCGGAAGGAGTTACTCCCCGTTGGATAGTTTTAGGTCACTCGGCGAAAAGACGTTGCATATTGCAGTTGATTCAAGGGAAAAGTATTTTCAGCTTTTAATATAGATATACTTAATGGATTTGGCATGTACTCTGCCCTTTTTACATTTACATATTCCGCGAATCTAAATTTCCAGGTACACTTTTAAGGTAGAGGCTTTGCTGTTTTTTGTTTAAACGGAATTTATTCTCAAATTTTCAAAGAAATCAAGATGACATTTGAAATATACATTTTTCGAGAAGATTGATATTGCGGCCTTATTGTTTATTATCTGAAAGATATTTTCCATAAGCTTTTACAACTTTCTAGGTAAAGAAGAATCCTATTAGAAATAACTAAAGATTTTTTATTGTCCGTTCGAGACTGCATTGCCGAATAGTTGCTGATAAAGTGTCTGATAAATGAATCAACCAACTTAGGACGGGCGTTAAGCAAACTCGACTAAACTTTCGAATAAAATGGAATATTATGCATTAGCACAGACTGTCCTTCATCGTCTTGGCGTGGGCTCCAGACGCGGATTCGCCTCTAGCTTTGAATCTAGATTCAAAGGGACTGTGTCCGTTGCCCTGGGATTCCCACGCCAGCTGCTGAGCTTATTTAAAATTTATGAAAACGCATCATCTGCACAGCACGTTCCATTATTTGCCAGATAACTCAGCAACGGGCGGCGCAAATAGCACGCCGAGCACGCGCCCAAGGACCAAGGACTGTAACGTAGACAGTAAAGCTCCGTTCTCAACTCTCACCTGCCCACATGAGCTTACCTGTACACCCAACAGATTGTAACCGAGTGTATGCCAGTGTGTGCTTTACAAACAAACAGTGGACATTTTTCAAGAGGTTTCGACGACCAGCAAGCAGGCGGTATCCATGTAGTAGCTAGCAGCTAGCTAGAAGCATCTTTCCAGGATTTATGTGTGTAATGTGAAAAATTTCGAGGAGCAAATGTTGCAAATTTATGTGGCACCCACTCGCCCAGAGCGTATGTTCAGTCCTGTCTTTTTTTCTGTATTTGCCGGTGTGTGTGCGAGTGTGTCCAAGGATATTTGTGTTTAACCAAGCATAATCCTATTAAATGTGACAGGGGACGACAATTGGCTGGATTTTTGGCCACGACAGCGCAGCTTGTTCTCGCCCTCCCATCAACTGCATTGCCGGACCACTGGAGTGTATTAAAATATGACAAACTCTTTTTGTTTTTCCATTCTCCGGCCACGTAAACAATGTCAGGATATTTGTGCTTCGCTGGGGGTGTGGATGTGGGTGGAGAGATGTCCTGATGCTGGTACCACCCACGAAAATGAGATTTTGATTAATGCGCAATGCATTGGTTGGCTGCTGCTCTGCTGGTATGTAGCGAATGTTGCTGCTGCAATGGCGATTGCATTAGCGTCATGACTGCAACGGCGCCTGTTCATGAAGGATGCTGCCGCCGGACGCCTGCTGGCTGCGAAAATGCTAATGCCGTGGTCGAGCGAGCGTGAAAAAGGCGGCGGGCGGTCAAGGGCAGCGCCCAGGGACTGCCTCATTCATTTGTCTTCCTCAGAGCGGCAACCAAAGCAGGACCTGCCCGGCGCAGAAACCCTGCACTCGGGACTTGCAACATGCAACGGCGGTCTGAGAAGTAGGCAACATCTACATCAGCAGCAGCAACAGGCCCAACTGCGAGTATTCAGCAGGGCTTAATTCAATTGCAGGGCATGAAATATTTAAGATTCTGACGCAAGTGCATGACGTTTTAAGAAGTATCTCGTATGCTGCGCATTTCAAATCGTATTATCGGCAACTGGAACGGGAACGTGAGCCTGCTATTCAGGTGGAAAGTTCTTGTACTTCTACCCACTCGCCGCATTCCGAACCACCCAGTGAACAAGTTCTAACGATTTTCACATTAGCAGTTACCGCCCCACTCGCAGCTGTCTATCTATTTTACTACCTCAACAGGCGATGTCGAAAGGCGTTTTTTGTGCGTTCTGGTTGTGGAAGTGGCTCTCATCCTCCATCACTTCTATCTTCCATCACGCCATGGCAGCTTCTTCCTGCTTCCCGCCACATAGACTACACAAATGTACACAGTACACACACTCTATTCAATTGGGAATCGTGTGAGTTGGTGGGTTGATGGGTCTGTGTGCCGCATAGATAAAAATGTTGCCTTTAGTCATATTTCACAATTTTTTGCGAGTTATGCAACCCAAATGTCAATTACATGTATACATGTAATACAAGTCACTTACCCGATACATGAATATTTTTAGGCAGAGCTCTGATGGTAGGGGGTGGGTGCGACTCTTAATTCTATTTTTTGCTACCTTTAAGCCCCACAAAAATAAACACAGTTCTGTTTATAGATATGGATTATTTTCGCGGAAAATCATTTGGCATAATTATACGCCTACGGCGGAATGATGACACAAAAATCCGCATTTAGCGGATAAATTTAAGGAATTCAAAGGAATAATTTGATTCAAAAAAATAACACATTTTTGTTTTTAATTAAAAATGCATACAATTATTGTTTATTTTCTTTCGTTTATCCATGTTTGCTTTGCATTCATAAAATATAGCATTTACACACTAAGTATCATAGGTATTACATAAAATTGCTTGTAAAGATTTTTACATTTGTATAAAAGTGAAAACTGAATTCGAAATAGGACATTTGTAATAGTTATACTGCTTATGCATTGTGTTCTACATACTAGGGATTACAACTGGACGCACTTACAGACTCAGCTAAATAAAGTAATTTACGATTATTTAATTAATGTTCTCTAGTCGTATGCTTCGTAGGTTGGCTCGCCTCTTTCTCGTCGAATTGGGTTCTGTTTCCGGTTTGCTTATATGGCTAAAACTAAGACGAATAAGCCCAAAATGCGGGCAGTCGGAATGCTTAAAGTTCGTGGATTGGTAAAGAAGGATCATCGTGAATACTTCGGCCGGCTGCTGGGCACGGATTTGGATTTGGATTTGGAATTGCAATTGCATCTACTTTTTCTGCTAGAACATAAAACGTAAATTTAATTTGCAAAAATAAAACAGAGCCCTTGCCAAATAAATGAGGAAAAAAAACAAATGCTTTATGCAAATGATAGTTAAATGCAAACAAAATGAAATTATTTAATTCAATTAAATAAGATTTTTGTTTTTTTTTTCGTATTTTTGGTCTGCTGGTAGCTGATATTGTTAATTTAATTTAGATGGGCTCGTGTTTCAGATTATTATATTATAATTATTGTTGTTGTTGTCGTCTCTTTGTGGTTTCTGCACAATATTAAATTTACAGTTAAATTCTTTATTTTTTTGCTCATCTTTCGATGTATGAGCATTTTCAATTTGCAATGAAAATATTTTACTTTAATGCGAACAGTTTAATGATTAGTAACAAATGAGTTCGTAAATGCAGGGGACACATTATTTGCACAATTAATTAATATCAATACATATGCGAATCGTACATAGATATATGTATATACATATGTATACAGTTAGTGGGTACATAATGATAGAGAGCTGGCTAACACGCTGATATGTGGGCGTTTCTGTGTTCCCATGTGTGTGCGTATCTGTATTTTGTGCGAGCGTGTTTGCATGGATCTCACATACCCACCACACGGCGTATACGCAATTTCCACGCTTGTTGCGCATTTCTTGCCAGCTGAGCGGCCATTTTACTTCTTTTTGCCTTTTCGCTTGTTCTTGTTGCGGTTATTATTGTTTCCGTTGCCCTGCTTGCTGGATTCGGGCCGAGGAATGCCGCTGGTCACAATGTTCGACACGGTCCGCGTTGTAGTGGTCACCACACTGGTGCTCGGCTGGGCGTTGTCATCCGGACTGACAGCCTCTGTTGTGGTGGTCGTGGTGGTAACGGTCTCGCCCTGCTGCCGGTCGAAGACCTGACGCTCCGCCGCCGCGTCGCCGCTTAGCAGCCGATTAAAGATGGCCTCACCGGACTCGGCCTTTCGTTTCTTCTGCTTCTTCACCACCTCGGTGACGGTGACCACGGCCGCACTATCGATGGCCGCCGGAAGGGTGTAGGTGCGCTGCGTCTCCACCACAGTGCCGGCATCGGCGCTGAGCAAATCCTCGACAGATTTGCGCAGCTGCTTTGAGATCTCGGCCAGGGCGCGCTGCTCCGCCTGGAGCTGGGCCAGAGTGTGGGAACCGCAGGGACCCCTTTCGGGTTCAGATACCGGTTCATCCTCTTCCAGATCCGGCTTGAGTGCTGCCTCATCTTCAGCTTGTTTAATGGCGGTGTAGGTCTGGGACTTGTGCAGCTTGGTACCAGCGCCTGTGGCCGCCAACGTATTGAGATTCTCGATCACCTGGGCACCCTGCACATAGGCGACATTTAGCTGCTCTTCGGCGTTATCCTCCTCGTCAGAGTCGTCGCTCTCCTCGTCAGACGAATCGCTACTCTCCTCCTCCTCATCATCATCTTCCTCATCATCATCGTCCGACAATTGGCCCGCCAATTTAGCAATGATTGTGTTGCGGTTGCTGTCCTTTATCAGCTCCTCCAGCAGCTGCTGATTGCCATTCTTAACATCGTCCTGGTCATTAGTTGCACGGCCAAAGTCAACAACATCATCGACGGCATCCCCATAGGCGCTCTCCACATCGTCCCGAGCGTCGCCATAGGCACTGCTGCCCTCGTCGTCGTCCTCCTCTTCCCCCTCTAGACTCTTCTGTAAATTCAATTTAACGCGCTCGTTCTCCAGCAGCTCCTCGAGCACGGTTTTCATTTTTGCATTTAATGACAGCTCAGACCTTTGGCCTCCGGCTGCCGCGGGCAGCACAAAAGTTTCACTGCGCAGCACAGCCACCGCCCCCTGCTCGAGGGACTCGTCATCCTCGTAGTCGTCGTCGTCGAAGGGACCCCTGCCACTCACGTGGATGGTGCGCGGGGTGCCATCGCCTCCGATGACTGGGTTCAGCACCTCGACAATGGTAGTCTCCTTGGCCAACGTCTGGTGGAGGGATAGAGGGGCGGGTTTGATGCGAACCTTGCCAGATGCCGAGCTCTCGATGGACGATGGACCATAGGTGTCCGAGTCGTGACGCAGGAACAGCTTCTCGTTGTTGGCCTGGACGGTGACAATCGAGGCAGTGTCCTCCTCTTCCTCCTCGTCCTCTTCGTCATCGTCATCGAAGTCATCGTCTTCTTCGGCCACATTGTCCTCGAAATCGTCACCTTGCAGCTCGAATGGCGGTTGGGTATCATCGAGCGTGCCCTCTTCGGATTCTGGCACTTGCAGCTCCAAGGATATGATGCGCTCCTTGCATGTCTCCACCTGAGTAGAGATGAGGCGAATTGGTTGTGCATTTCGTTTGGCAGCACACACTAAATACTAATGGAAGCGACGGAAGGAAAGAAACCTAAGCAGTCACAGGCAGCCACAACCAAGACGTTTCACTAAAAGCGCTTTAAGCTAATTTATACAGCGAGGTGGAAAATGAGCAGCTTGCCAATCACCAAAGGTAATTTGAGGGAGTAAGTAAAAATAGTGAGCTAAGGTGAAAACTACATATAGTGGGTGTAAGTGGTATCGTTAGTAATTATGAAAAGAGTGAACGTGCAATAGTTTTAAAGTTCGAGTTGATCCGATCACGACCTGGGCAATTTTGGAGAAGAGGTAAGCACGCAGCAGCCTTCCAGTCTGTCGGCCGTGGTGTATACGTGATATGAGGTAAATTGACAAACGACTACCGCTGCCGGATAAAAAGGAAAATTGCCTGCATTTTCATCTTGTCTAAGTAAAGAGTAGGAGAGTGGGTAGTCTATGCCAGGACGATAAGCTGAAACTAAGTCCTGCTGCAAACTGCTGCTTGCTTGCAGCTGACAGGCAGCACTGTGAAACCAGAGAACAGAAGCTGCTCCTGCGGCATCCTGCGGCGCATTCATTGCATCGGGGTCAGCCTCCGGCCAGGCGCAAAGCAAAGTTTCGACCCTCAACGCTGCCTAAAGCAAAGTTTTCTTTTTGCCCTCGAATTACGAGAACGAAACCACACAGCCGGATTCGTATTTGGATTCAGATTCAGATACGGCTTCAGATTCAGCCCCAGATGCAGTGGTGCCCCCCGAAGCCCGGGGGCTAAACCGGCAACGATGTTCTTCTTCGTGTTGTTGACATTCTTGTTTCAGATGGGACTATTTCCTTCCGTTAGCAAATTGAAATCCAAACCGAGCACCGTCGTTTATTTTCAAACCCAACAACACGTGCCTGGTGAATAACAATAGCGCATAAAATGCTTTGCGTGTTTGTTGGCTTACTCGCTGGCTTGTCTGCTTATTTGTTTGTTTTTCTGTTTTTATTTGAATTCTTTTTATAAGTATATATTTTGAAACTCATTAAAACGACGCTGCCGCAAAACAAAAAACTTTTGCTTTAATTTTAATGGACTCGGCCATAAAAAAAGCAGCGCGTCATTATAATGCGTTTGCATACTAAAAATTGTATCCAGAATCAAGCCCCAAATGACGGTCGACATCGTCGTTATTGCCGTTGTCGTTTTCGTTGCTTTATAGACACGTGACAACAACAAACCCTAAAATCAGACAATGAAACTCTTTGGGACTGAGGGCCTGGGCTTGGTTGAAGGGGCGGTTCGACCCTGAGGCAAAAGCACAACCAGAGCCTCAAAACCGCGTTCGAAACACTCAAAACAACTACAATAACTGCCAATGATTTCTGGCCGCGCACACTGAATCTGGTAACCTTTTCGCGTAGGTGGCTCGGCTCGCAAGTGGCTTATTGTCCTTTTTATGCGCTGCACTTTAGCTTGGGTTAGGTGGTTGTCTGATGGGTGGCTAAGTGGGCGTGGACCACCTGGTCGCGTAAGCCGGAGAAATGTCAACAGAATCCCCATGGAAACTGAGTTCTTGGTGGATATTAAAATTTGTTTTACGCAACAGCAGTCCGGCGACAACATTTCTTGGCAGGAAAGTTTTCAGGACAAAAGAACCAGTCCGACGGACAGACAGCAAGACGGACAAGAGTCTCCTTGACAGACCATAAAAATGATGAGCTCTATAAAATAATTAAGACTATGCTGGGAATTCTTGGTGAGATGTTTGCTTTGTACAATGAGATACGCCAAGTGTATCGGTTCGAGTGCTTTTGTGGGGTGCATCAAATGTTTAGAGGGTGCCACCGAAATCACGGACTACAAATTAAACGGAAACGATTACGAGTACAATATACACAGAAACAAACACACACATAAAAGAAACGGTAACATAACCCGAAAATAAGGAATAATGTATCTAAAACGCAACGTTCTAACGAAACTCGAATTGGTGCCAATTGATTTAATTATTGATATATACTATACAGTAATTGCTGGTTTCAATTTAGTGAATTTTGTGGGCTAACCTCCGTCTCGATGATTTTTTCGATGTACTCGACGGTGCGCAGTTGAGGTCGCCCCGTAATGGGGCAGGGCACCTCCTCAGTGCGGCGCACAATCTTCTCATCGAGGATTTTCTCGCGTTCGCGCACGATGACTGGACCGTCGCTCGATTTTATGGCAATTTTTGGAAAGACTATTTTCGGCTGAGCCTGATTAATGAAGGCACAACACACAAAAAAAAAGAAACAAGAAGGAAGAAAGATAGAAGATGAGAAAGTGGTAGGGATAGATACATCGCTTGATTCTATTAGAGTTCCAATTGCATTAGGGGCTTCTCTCGATCGGGTTCCTTCATTAGTTACGCTCGATGTATATTAGTAGTAACTTGCGGTTAGTTAGTCAAGCAAACCATGTGCCCATGTGGGTTCTTGCTCGTATGCTTTTTTGGTCGGTTATTTTTTTTTGTCGCAGGCTAATTCAGGTCACTCCTCCGGTTCATCGGGCGCATGTTAATGGATGTGGTTTTTGGGTTTGGCTATGCATTTAGTTAGTTCGCGAGGTGTCCTCTCCTGGCTTGAAACTTACCTCGCTGGCCTTAGCCTCGTGGGTGATCAGATCGTCGGTCATCTTACGCATGTTCTTGATCACATCCTGGGCTTCCATGGCGCCCTGTTCTAGGGATCGAAGACGAGCTGCCCGCCAGGAGGCGCGCTTCTCGGCACTGCATTGAAGAGATTAAATTTGATTAGTTTCTATTATTTGTGGAGGATTTGGGTCAACTCGAAAGGGTTGCTCAGCTAAAGCAAAACTAATTACAAAATATGGCTATTGTATTTACAGAGAGAGAGAGAGATAGAAGTAGTGGGTGTGGCCGAAACAGACACCGCTAACTAAAACAAAGATTTATAGAGGTGTTCCAATCGACATAGACAGATATACATAGAAATACACATTTACGGAAACATTGAGAGTTCGTATTTGCCTCGCTTGTGTGGGTGCATACTTGTGTTGCTGTGAGTTGTGGGTGCCTGTATCATAGAAAGACATGTGGCGGGTTTCCGTCCAACCTAAACTGGGCTAGTCCCTGGCTTTTTGCACGCCCACAATTGGCTTTCGGCGGTGGTTCCCCGCTTGACCTCTAACCTTTCCTCGCCTGTGGCCTGCACGCATGTCAACTCGTTGACCGTCACGCATTCAACTTACTTAATCATGTCCCGGCTCTTGCCCGACGTGGGTGTTGTGGGCGTGGTGGGTGTGGTGGGCTGCGAGGTGTTCTCCTCCATCTCTAGCTGCCGGAGATACTCCTCCACTCTTAGTCCGGATTGGCGGGCGGCAGCTGCCAGGGCACGGCGCTCGGCCTTCAGAGTTCGCACTGGAATGCGACTGCCGCCGGGGGCGGCCTGCGATTCCTCCGGCTCGGGCAAAGGTCGAAGGGTTGTCTCTTCCTCGGGAATGGCGGGCTCCTGGGGCGGAGACTGTTGCTGCTGCTCCTTCTTCTGGGGCTGCTTGAGACGCTGCTGCAGCGCGGGTGGGATAACAACTTTGACCTTTGGCTTCGGCAGTAGCGAGGGCTTAGGCAAATCGGCCTCAATGGGTTTGCCCTGCTCCTGCGGAACCTGCTGCTGATCCAATCGTTTCTTATGCTGCTTCTGCTTTGGAATTTTGCTGAGGGCGTGTGACGTTGTCAGCGCCAGGCTTTGTGCGGTTCTGTTACAATTTTGAAAGTTGTTTTCGTGTTCGAATTGTGCAAAGTAA
The DNA here is from genome assembly GCA_035047325.1 of Drosophila vallismaia. Lineage (NCBI taxonomy): Eukaryota > Metazoa > Arthropoda > Insecta > Diptera > Drosophilidae > Drosophila > Drosophila vallismaia. The sequence goes on from JAWNPU010000073.1 coordinate 12,560,549, forward strand.
AAGTACACACATTTAATCAAATAATTTGCCAACATAAAACAAGAGGGAGTAGTTCAGTGAGATGCGGTTAGCACGTGATATGAGCAGTTACAAACATAATGACGTTAATTTCTTTTAGTCACACATGAACGTGCCCCGACTGACTTCCCCCCGAGCTGACTGCTGCAAACTTTTGGCATAACAAGTCGAATTTGTTGTAATTAAAACCCAAGAAACATATTGTAAACTTTGTAGCCACTTCCAGTCCTTGGCTCTTGTTCCCGCTTCTGATGCCTTTCTCTGCTGGAAACGACCAAACCCAAACCCTAACAAAATCACTTTTTGAAAAACTTTGCCAAAAAGTGCAATAACATGGCAGCTGGAGATTAGCGTGCCGGAGCAGACGAGCAAAATGTCTGCGGAGTCGTAAAACTTGGTAAGCCGTCTCTCGCACTATATAACTATAGCTGCTATAGCCATGGTCGTCGTACATCCATGTGCATGCCAGCCCAGGAAACACTATGCAAAATTAATTTTAAAATAAAGCGCCTTAAAACTATTTTCAATGAGATTTCGTGTGACTCCCTCTGGTCTCTCTCATGCCGGAAGTTATGCGGCCTATCCCTTCGGTTTTTGTTTTTTTTTCCCCACTGCCAACTGACTTTTGTCTTTAACAAATTGCTACACACTTTCAATTTAACTTTAATATGAAATTATTCACACAAATCCAGGCCAAAAGCTACAACTACCACTACAAACTAGCACTACCAACTAAGACGCTGGCAGCAACTTCTGCTTGAGTGATTTATGTTTTTCAATTTGAACGCCAGCGGCGCAAAAAGGAGCAAAGGAAAAAGGAGAGAAACTTTTCGTTGAAACATTCTCGCCAGTTTGGCTACCTACGCAAATGTCATGCTTGAGGGATCCTAGATGCCTCGGAGTGAAGGGAATTGCACTTATAATGTTCCCGCGATTCTTTTATTGCTCATTTCTTTAGACCGGCTTCTTTTATTCATTCATTTGTCCTCCCCGACTTTTAAATGAACTTTGTCCTGGCACTCGAGCGCGTCTCTACAATAATTCTAGTTGGTTGTGGGTCCTGGTTACGGGGTCCGAGGTCCTAAGGCCGCCGCGCTCAACTTTTGCAATTGACAGATTTATGCAATGGCGATCTCATCCCCACTGCAAAACTTTTATGGCTGCCCAGTTTTTTCCCATCGGAGTTTTAAATGATTGTTTTTCATCTGCCAATTGCTAATTGCTTGACTCGCCAGCTCATAATGAGGCTGGAATAATCAAAACACTACCCATAAACGTCGGCAACAGAAAGGCTTTTAAGTGGTTTGGGGCATGGGGCACGGAATTTAGGAAATGGGGCAGGTGGGTTCGTAAATGATGCAAAAACCACAACCGAAGAGTGCTTGAAAGTTGGTTAGAGTTAAAAAATGATTGGATTTACACAATAAATAATTGCAATAAAGCTAATTTTAATCATTCGCCTTTATTTTCTAGAATAATAAACGTGTATTTTTTGTATGCAAAATAACAAAGTTACATTAATATGTATGGCACAAATAGATGACAGATACGTACATATGTGGATGATTAATATAATGGTAATGACAATGCGGTGATTCCATAACCGTAGTAATTTATGTTAATACATTGTTAAGCAGTTCTTATTCAAGTGGCTCTTGATGCTCACACTTAAAACATATAAATATTTATAAAATATATCGAAAATTTTAACACTGATGACTATCGTTAAACTTAACTTGCAGGAGGCTTTTGGTATAATATAAGTTTACTAACAGCTGTGTTTGGGAATATGGATCACTATTAAGGCTAACTTAAGTTCAGGAACTTTAAATGCTAAGCTTTCCTCTTGATTTAAACACCCCTGTTTAATAATCCCTGTTTAGTAATTTTATGGCTCATCAAATTGCATGACGAGTACATTATTGCTTTGACACTCTTGAGATGGTTATCTAATGGAAAGCGTAGTAGTAAAAGCATTCTAATAGCACTCACACTCAGAATTCAGAATCGGAATGGCGATAAATCGAATCTATTCCGACAATGCTTTGGATATGTTCGCGTGCCTGACTGTGAAATCGTGACTTTATCTAAACACATTTATCTCTGGCAATTAAAAACCCTCCACACCGGACACTATTCTGGCTGAAGAGCGCCGTGTGGGTATGAAGAAAAGGATTAAAGTCAACTAATGAGACTGCTTGTCCTGCTCTAAAAATCATTATTTTTAACAACAAACATTTCAAAAAGTCAAAATGCATATGCAAATTATGCAAGCAACTAAGCGCCGCACACAAGGCACTGAAGTTTATCTGTGTGGGGTGTGTGGGTGGGAGTGGGCAGTGAGGGATTGGGAGTGTGGGAGTGGAGAGTGTGTCCTGTGAGTGTTTGTGTGTGTCTAGGACTTAAAAACGCTGCAGGTGTGTGAGCGTGCAGGAGGTGTACTGAAAAATTTCAAGTGTTGCCAGCACAGACAGACTAAATGTGGGTTCCAAAGTTGGGCAATTTGAAAAGAGAGAAATAATTAGGCTAATAAAATGCAAAAAAAAAGGAAAAATAGGAGAGAGCATGTGACATTAACACCATGCTTATCAGGTGTGAGTGTAGGGGCGGGGCGAGGCTGGGTTGTGGGCGTGGCGTGTCATGGTAGTTGCCACTCTATAAAGTCCACGTTTCAGCGTTAACAGGTTACAGGTCGCAGTATAAAAATTACTTTATATTGTAGATTAGTTGGCTTACTGTTTGCTTTAGTAGTCGGTCATAACTTATGCTCGGAAAAGTCTCGTTCGAAATAAAAACTTTACATACATATAGTATAGATAGATATATATAAGTTACAGATATTGGTATGGTTAATAAACGTGTCACATTCGCACAATTCTGTGGGTGAGGTGTCAGAGCTTAATTTAGTTTTAAGTTCTAAATACTGCTTCAATTTCTTCGAGTGGATTCCTGAAAAAGTGGTTTGGAGAAGCAGAAAACAGAAAGTTTTTGTGGTGTAGAATTAAAAAGGTGCAGAGAGCAAGCTAATTGTAAAATAATAAACACAATGGCCAAGTAATTTTCCCCATTTTTTTGGTTTGGTTCTGCGGTATCGCTGCCTCATTTCTTTTGGGAATTTTTTTCCTGTCTATTAGCAAATGTAGCCGGGTTTTCCACGAGAGGTAATTAATATTTATGTGACCAAAAAGCTGCAACCTAAATAAAATAACAATCAGCCAAAAAAAAAGAGCAACAACGGAACAAAATTAATAAAATAGATTGAGAAAAGGAAAACAAAAAACATCATTAACGCCCTCATTTTAAGCTTAAGGTCAAATTATGCTTTTATATCAAACAAAAAACACACACAGAGGCAGCGACGTTGTGATTTGCATACCCCGGACGGGGAGGCAGCTCTGCGGACGCGATCCATTTGAGGAACGAACGAAGCGCCAACGCCATAAAATATAAATTAATTTATGCGCAATCAACAAAACATAAATATTTTCATCTGCATAAAATCACAAAAACGTCCAAGAAGCAAACGGCCGCAAACATACACATTTAAATGTAAAAAATTTAATAAAAACCGAAAGAAGAGACAAAAATCAATTCTGCGGTCGCCGCCACCGCGCCGCCATATCAGCTGACCAGATACCAAAAACCCAATACCACTGCCGCTGCCTCAGTCACTACCCCAGACACGACACTACCAATCCAATTGTCTTGTCGCTGCCAAAAATTCAGGGCCAACAGCAAAAGCAACCAAGACAAGCCAATTGAAAGCGAGAGCGCGGGAGTCATCTTCTAACGACATCCGAGTTTAAAGCTCCAAAATCTGCGATCTGCCGTCTGAGGATGGAGTGGAGTGGAAAAGAACGGCAATCCGGCCAACTAATAATAGTTCATAAATTATCAAACAATAAATTAGACGATTAATGCACGACTAAGAATTCGATTGCGTTTTGCCGCCGTCGACGTCTTTTTGTCGTCACGGAAGCCAATTTGATGTCGCCAAAAAAATTCATAAACACGGATCTGGCGAGCCTTTTGTGTTTCACAACTTTTATAGATTTAGACGAGTTTAATTTGAATATAAATACAAATAGTTTGGAGAACACTGTGCTATGCCGGCTAATTTGATATGGGTTTTTCTGCATATATTCCAATATTCTTTTCTTCGTATTATGACTACTTTTTTTTGTTTACACAAAGCAGGCTTTGTGTGTTCGGCGGGTAACACGAAAAATTTATGCATAGAAAAAATAAACAAGAACAGGAAAAAAAGAACACGCAGAACTAGTAGAAATTCTTGCTAGAAATTTATTACAAGGTTATTAACATGTTTATCTTCTTTTCCTCGTTATGAATTCCAAGGCTAAAGCCCGAGCAACATAATAACACACATTTCAATTTATTATATTATGCATGTAAAGTTGTAAAGCCAGCTGGCAGGTTGGGTTTTTGGCTGGCCAAGATGGGGGCTGAGGGGGTGGAGCCGAACTTTTGGCAGCTGAGCCAATCCGCCCAGACCAGGCTCAAGGTTTTCTTGGCCAAGTTGACAGCCCGGTCTGGGGCTTGGGGAAATTGCGTAGAACGCTGTGCCGCTATGAAGTCATAAGATATTTATTTCCAAAAATTGTCCCAAATTAATGATAAGTTTTGGCTGCTTGATTTATGCGATTGGGCTAGAAAAACAAATTCCGAATTCCGGTCCTGATCAAACAAGATGAAGAAGAATTGAAAAATAGAGACCTCTTGTAAGTGTGAGGGAAAAGTGCTTTTAACTGGTCTTTTGAAAATCCATCAAACGCCCTGGTAATGAAATGTACATAAAGGCTTTGGCGAAATTAGCCGCCCGCGCTGTTTACATGGCAAAATATTTTCATAGCGCTATCCTTCGAGTACATATATTTCATTCGCAAACAGACATCCGGAAGAACAGACTCTGAGAGGGTCCTGTGTGTGGTGTCCTCAAATGTCAGCAACTTGTTGTCATGCTATATGATATCTGCTTTTGTCATACGTGTTGGTTCCTATATATTTTTCTTCTTTTTCTCGGCGCTTTTGTTTATCTATTTGGCCCCAGCGAATACCCTTCCGACCGGAAACAGGTACTAGCTGCTCGACCAGCTCGAAGATTCTTCAAATTCAGATTTCCATATAAGCGATTGCGCTTGATGCTTTGAACTTTAAGCTATGGCTTTTAATTTGTGGCAAAGGTCAAACAACTGGCCAAAACAACGTCGGGCTAATGACCCGAAAAGGGTATTGAGATTGCGACTTTTCGAGCCAAAAGGTTATGCAGCTCTTTTTAATGTTTCCTGCTACAGCTTTGGGGGAGAAATTGTATTAAATTACTTTGTTGTTGCTCATTATATAATGTTGTTAGAACCAGCCACTGGAACATCGCGTGGGGAGCGACTCCTTCACATATGTGTGAAAGCTGCCTGATAAGCGCCAGCGAAATTGCTATGTACACAAAAGACTGGGCGGTGGATGGTGCTTTTGGGGAGAGAATCACCTGGCATAAGCTTTTAGTTTCTTTCATTGTCGCTTTGTTGGTACGCAGGCCGACACAAACGGGACAGACAAACGAGTTGCCTTTTGACAGAACAGCAGAACAACAGCTTGAGGTGCCACGCCGCGGTTTCTACGTGTTGCATGCAACCGACAACGTCGGTCGAGGGCCATCAAGCGGCCTCCGCCCACTCCCAAAGGCGCTAATTATAATTGCCGGTTTCGGGCATGGGGCCACAGAGCCACCAACATTAAAATATCATTTGACGCACCGTCAGCGGACTAAGGGGAAATTCTTGTTGCTTTTTTATCCTCAGAGAGAATCAGAGGTTTGCTTTTTCAGGCGGTCGCTCTTTTCGGGTTTTAGCCGCGATTCGACTTTGATTCATTTCCAGAGCTTAATTCCGTGCAACATACTTAGCATAAAATCATCGATTCCCAGCGGATGCTGAATTATGCGTACGTGTGGAGCTCTCCTGGCGGCTCGTTTGCCGATCCATTGCCGGAGACTCGGAGCGAGACCGCCGTCGCCGCTGTCCTTGCCGCTTGCCGGGACTACCACCAGGAGTTGGTGCCCGCCCTGTTGAGTGAGCAAACGTACAAAACGCAATTTGCGGAATGCCCAAATGAAGTTATTCAATTGTAAAAACAGCTGGCATTGTGCCTTGGGGCATTCGAGTGGGTTCCGCCCACGCGAGTGGAGGGTGGGCACGTTAGTAAGGGTGAAAGCACGGCCCACGGGCAACGCTGCGTATACGCAATGTTTGGTCGGAATTAAGTTAAGCAGCACGGAAATACTTACACTTTTGAGTTCAGTTGTGCCCGGACTAGATTATCATATACACGAGATGAGATTTGAGGCCCACCAGGCGTAAGTCCATGTACTAAAAAAGATTTCATCGCCCTAACCATAACATGTTTTTTTTTGTTGTCATTTCGCATCTCTACTCCCCATCCTTGGGGCTCTCATTTAAAATTTTTTTTTTGTACTTTAAGCAGACTAACGCTGGGAGTCTGCCTGCGATTTACGAGTCCATACAACGCTTAAGTGCTACATAAAACTTAAACTGCTTAGGGCTTACACGCTTATAATCGTATGCATGAGTGTGTGTCTGGGTCTGAGAGGGGTATGTGGGTGTGGGAGTGTGTATGTGCTCCGTATGGAGTGTACTTACTATTTAAAGACCTCTCAGCCACAGATCGCTATCCTTATTTAATAACTCACTAAGTCTCAATGATGATTAGCAGCTCCGCAGGCTGACTGCCCTTGTGTGTAAATGGTAAGTGGAATGGTGTTTTTGTGGAGGTAAATTTATAAGTGAGTGTGTGTGGACGAGGGCATCTAACTTAAGAGCAACATATATTTAAAGCAGTTATAGAAAAACCGGCACCAGAACCAAACCAAAAGGCAGCGGAAAAAACTTTTCCAATGAAACTTAAATTTAAACTTCATATTGTACTAAAAAATGCACAAACACCGTGAATATTGAATGCAAGAGTGGGTTTATATGTATGAGTTTAGGTGTGTGTGTTTGTGAGTGGGGGTGGGGTGGCGCTTTTATCATAATCGCGTGGGGCGAAGGATGATTGATTGATTGAGTGGGTGGGTAAATGTGTGTCTTTGCATTCAAATGAAACACAAAAAGCGCAAAACGCAAGCACCAATAAGCCGGAATGAGAGCACTGCAAATGCGCACTCACCTCATGTCCTCCGCATCAGCATCCTCGAAACGCCCCAGAGCGGCATTATCGACGGCATCTCCTCGAGCTGCCTCTGTGTCCTGGTCGCTATCTTCGTTATCCTCGCTGCTGCTATTGCTGTTGGCGTCATTATCCTTACGCTTATCGGACCGACTGGCCTCATCCTTGTCAATGTTGTCGTTGGCGGCATCCAACAATCTGGAATTCTTATCACGGCGCAATGTTGCAATTTTCTTCTCCTCTTCCTGGCGCAACTTTTCGACTTCATCCTTCGACAGGAATGAGAAAACTTTCTCTGTACGGGGTGAGGAACACAGAAAAAAAATCAGTGCGAGGTCTATCAAAGAGAAGGGTGCCAGGACATTGCCTCGCTATTAAGTTAGGAAATTAAATAAATAGCGATGCCGTGTTGCAGACAGTTTAGCTTAGCAAGATAGTTGGGCCAACTGCATCGCCTGCTTTCACTTTGTGATGAAAATACCAGCGGTAGATTCTTTCTGCGCGCTTTCTAATTACACAAACCATCGAGCGAAAAGGGAGACTGCGGTGTCTCGACCAAAATTGAGGTGGATGGGATGCCACAGATAAGTGGTTTGATTGGCAACCACCCAAGTTCCCGACCAAATTTAAGTGACAGGACCTTTTCCAAATGATGCAAAGTGCAAAAAGACATTTTAAGTTGCAAATTGGTTCCCCCCTTGGCACTCGTAAATTGAGGTTCAATCGGTTACAAACTTTTCTGGCTACCCACAAGCCCTAGACCACTCACCTGTCTTTTGCGTTGGCTTGTGCTGATCCTCCATCGCTGATTCAAAGAAACGCTTTTTATCGGAAACCGATTTGGGCACTTTAGTGGGGGTTACTTTTACCGTGGCCTGTTCCTCATCTTCTTCGCCATGGCGGCTGCCAGGTGTTGACTGCAAAATGGCAAAACGTTTTTGTTAGCAACTAAACGAACGCATAAAAAAACAAACATTTATGAAGGAATACAAAAAAAAACAACAAAAATATGAAGTATAATCTCTGGGAGTTGTGACTTTCTATACTCCCTCTGCCGTATTTTCAATTAAATGGCTGGGAAAAACTGCAATTTTCGAAGCGAACGCTGAAAATTCCAAATGGCCATAAAGAAAATTGATGACAGTACACAAGTTTATTAAAAAGCTGACGGAACTAACGGCGTCATTTTCCGTTCCAGTTCGGTTTCGAAAAAGGGGCGTTTCACAGCCCCAAGAGAGGATCATCCATAGGCAGCTTCAATCATAAAGTGACTAAGCCGACATTTTTGGGGCTGGGCACCGAGCTTTGCTTGTGCACTCGGGCCATATAATTTACAACGGGTCCGGGCTTAGATTTGCAGTGGGTGGCTGGCCGGATTGCGGATTGAATCGGAGAGGGCGAAAATTACAGCTGCGTGGGTTAGGAACCAAAGCGAACCAAGCCGAGCAGTACAGCACTGAACAGAGCGGACCGGAGCTGGCCATTTATCACCCAAAGTCGTGTACTGTCGGTTTTATGCTTTCATGCAATTCCTCGTGTTGGGCAACATGAGACACAGTGGCCAGATAAAGCCGAGCCAGGGTGGATAGGATAGTTAGTGCCTGCAGAGCGGCGATGACTGTGACTACGACGACAAAGTCATTAAATGCCATTCGGTCAGGAGGGCGGAGAAAAAGAAGAGAGGAAGTTGGGGGCGGAGGGCCAAAGGAGGTGGACCAAGGCGAAACAAAGCCAGGGCAAACAGGGCAAAGGCCAGCATTAAACTGCACAAATTGCAACCTTATACGGACAAGGGTTCGACCCTCCAGTCAGCCCAGCAGTCCAGTCCACCAGTCCGAGCTCGTAAATAAACCAAACCATAGAGGGACGAACGGAGAGCACAGGATGGAGGGAAGGACAAGTGCTTGGGGAAAAGTGAAAGCCCTGGCTGCAGCAGGAGCTCCAGCTAAACTGAGCTGTATTTTTAGAAGGGAAATTAATTTCGTATCGGATTTTTCGATTTTCAATTAAAGTCAATGCGGAGAGGCGACACGGGAGGGCAAGGACTGTTTTATCAGTCTCTGGCTAGACTGCCTGCCTGGCAGTCCTGGCTAATAGAAATTTATTGAGCCATGAAAGTGTTGAGAATGTGAGTGCGTGTGTGTGGGATGCCATTTCATCCCAGAATTCGATATGCCTTATCCTATACCCTGGTGGGACTGCAGCCCTGGAGTGCGCATTAAAAACCAATAGCCCATTGAATTATTCAGACCTGGAGAGCAAAAATGGAGGTGGAAAAGTGTTAGTAACGAATCGCGTACCCGTATTCGGGACAGCTTTGATAAGGCGATAACGGGGTGGAACAGCCACAGTAACTTATCGCCAAACATTAACAGTGTCCCGCGATAAGATTAGAGGAAAACGAACAGAAAGATACGAGCCATATAAAGGGGTAATTCAATCGAGAGTGAAATCAGTGCATGGGCCGGTGCCGGAGCGTTAGCTTCTCGAATCTGCACCTGATCGAAGGGCAGAAACCGTAGGCCCTTAGCTGAAAAACCAAGCCACAAAGGGGGTCATGGCCTAATTAGCCAAGTGGCTTCAAGTATGCCAAGGTCAGCGGACCGTGGGTTATCGCTCTCATTTAAACAATCGCAATCGTTTTCAGAGCACTTTTCGACGATATTGTTTACACAAAACATTGGGGGACAAGACAAAATGAAAAGAGACCACGAGACGCAAATAAGAATAATACACAATGTTTATTTGCCTTAAGGTATGCAATTAAAAATGTTCAGCTTGCTTTTTTGTCTTGATAAAATAAATTAGCATTAAAATCAACTTAGCAGCGCTACGGCGAAATTAACTTTATAAATTGTAAAATTGTGTTTTCTGTCTGTTTTTCTGTTATTTCGTTATATTCAGGTATTTTTCTTCGTTATACTTATTTATTCGTTGGTTTTTTGTGTTTGCAAAACAAAGCAATAATAAAACTGGGTGGCGGGTGGTGGACAGCGGCAACCAGGCCCCAGGATATGGGCAATGGGTACTGGGTACTGGGATACTGGATACTGGGTGCTGGGCGGCAGGCAACAACAAAAATTAATGGCCCAGTGGGCGTGGTAACTGCAGGTGGGCGACCATAAGCAGCCAACTGTTTCAATCAACGTCAAATTAAACTTGGCCCGACACTGGGTGGCTGGGTAACTGGGTAACTGGGTGGCATGTAAGGAGTGGGGTGCACATTAAACTTCAACCGCTTGCTGCTCAATTTCAACTGCAATTTTGTTGGCTCCTTGTGGCAGCCAACGAAATTAAGGGCGCGCAGGCTAATGGTGGTGCCGGGGGTCGGGTCTACCAACTAACTTGAGTTTTATGCGGGGCGCTGTCTCGAAAGTCAACAAAAAGTTGCATCTAATTAGCAGGAAAGGTGTGTCCGTACAGCAGGTTGAGCAGCACCCGGCTCCGCAGACACGACCCACAAATCAATCAATTTAAATTGCGAGCGAGCGAAACGAAAATATTGAAAATTGCATTCGAGGGCGGGCACAATGTTGGGGCAGTGCCATTTAATTGATGGCAAAAAGGTGTTAGAATTTAATTAAAATGTATGAGCAATGACAAGGTAGAAGAGAGTGAATGGGAGGTAGTTTTTGGGAGAGTTCTGCCATAGCCAGAGCGGTCACTTTGGAAGCAATTAAAACCGTTGTTAATTGGAGTGGAATGGGTGGGAAGAAAATGGTTTACTTCAGTCCAAATGTTTTAGGATGCATTTTGGATGTGACTATAAAAAGTATTTTAGATGGATAAAACCAAAAATCAATTCGAACCGATTATTTTCCTCCCAATTTTTAACTGACTGATTGATTTTATTTATTAATAACTTAATGGTATTAAAAATGTTAGTAATTTTGAAAAAAGCTTAATCTTTCACCCAACAGCCAGAACAGCCCCAATCTACACGGTTGTCTCCTTGCCTGTCGGCGTCGTTGGTGTGCGAGCCACTGGGGCCTGAACCCATGACCCCTCCAATTGCGGCTGCGACTGGGAGCGCAGCTTGAAGCTTGCCAGACCCCGCAAACCATGGGGCTTGTGGGCAACCGGTGGTGGGGTGGGGGCGGTACGCAGTTTGGTCGGCTTCAGAGGCCGCTTGGGCGGCAGAGGCGGGGGTGTGGGAGAGGTTGAGGCTCGACAGGACAACGAAGTGTCGCTACTGCGGCGCGAATCAAAAAATGAGGTATTGCTGTAGATGGCCTCCTCCTCGATAGTGGAGTATATCTCCTCGGCTGTTTCGTAGTAGGTTGAGGAGATGCCCCCTTGACCCTTGGTATGAACTGCCAGCGAGGAGCTGGAGGAGTCAATGGAGAAGGAGCTGGTACTGTTGCCCAGCGAGGAATTCGATATGCCAACGCGTGCCGTGGTCATGTTTTGATAATTGCTGTTTACGTCGGGGCTGACCACAATTTCCGAGAAGGTAGGAAATTTCATGGCCGCGTACGAGGGCGTGGGTGAGGTAACGGTGTTGGAGGAGGGCGGAGGAGGTGGAGCAGGCCGGGATTGCTTACTGGGCTTGGCGCTCGATTCACTCACCGAAGGTATCTGGGACGGTTGCAGGTACAGCACGGCCGCCGGCGAGGAGCTGTTGCTCTGGTCACCGGGTACAAGTACTAGATTAAAAAGAGCAGGGGAGCTGGCGTTGCCAGAGGCGGAGGCAGGGGCAGGGTAGGGGTGTGGGGAGGTTGAGGGTGTCTTTAAAGTAAGTGTATTGGCCTGTTGTGGTTGCGGCAGACTCGCATACTGCACGGGCAGTATCTGGGCCGTGGGAAAGATCTGGGTGGGCGACCCGGCGACCAGCAGCTGTTGCGGCGAATCCATCAAGCGGTTAGTAGTGGCAGCAGCGGCGGCGGCGGCGGCAGCAGTGGCAGCGGAAGAAGTAAAAGATGGAGACGAGGATGCGTTAGCGGTTAGTGGTGGGAACGGCGGCTCATGCAAATGACGTGAATGCTGCTGGGCGGGGGGAGTGGGCGGTGGTGGCAATGGCAGGCTGTCAATGTCGGTGTCGCAACTATCAAGGAAGGGATTTGTTACCGAATATCCGTCACCCGCAATGGGAATGGGTGGAGCGGGCTCGTACGGTGCCCTAAGCTGGTTGCGTAGCTCGTTCTCCCGGAGCAGGTAGTCGCGATGCTCCTGGGGCGTCACCAGGATGTTGTCTGGCGAGTTTTCGTGAACAAAGTCGTGGGGTCGCAACTGCGAGGGTGTCGGTGGCAGCGCCTCCATGTATATCGACTCCTCCTCTCTCAGAGTGGGCGTGGTGGGAATCTTCGGCAGGGTGGCGAAGTTAACGGGCGGAGGTGGCGGTGACTCTCGCGGACGACTAGGTTTCGTCTTGGCCACCACCCGAACGGGAAGCTTAGCCTCCACGGGATGAATGGTATTCGTACTGGCATCGTGCTCGAAGACAGTGAAGTCACCTTGACCCACATCGCTGGCCTGGAAGGTTTCCAAGGCCACATTGCGGACCAGATTTGCCTTCTTCAGCTGTGGCTTAGGTGGCGTTGGCGGTGGAACCTTGGGCCGAGTGCCCGTTAAATTCTCCGTGGACTTGGAGATCACTGTGTTGGGCGTGCTGCGGCCACTAGACTGCGACTGGGATTGCTCCAGAAGATCCTCGCTGGATCGCGAGCTTCCAAAGAAGAACTGCTCACGAGTGGAACGTGGTGACCTTGGTGATTTACTGACCGCCTTGGCTACCCTCGTGTACTCATCATCTTCGGATGTGGGATTTCGGAAGGGATTCTCTCGCTCGAGCTCGGCAGGATGATCTGGGGAAGTGGCTCGGGAAACACGCTGTACCTGCGGGGATTCAACTTCTCGGATTCGTGCCACCGCTGGCACAATGGGCTCGGCTTTATCCAGGGTGGAGCAAGGACTGGTGGCTCGAAGGATTCCTTTGCGGGGCAGGCGGTTGCGACCCGACACCCGAGTGTCCTGCTCCGAGTCATAGGCCCGGGAGTAACCATCTGGAGTGCGGGAGCGTGATCTCTCGTAGTCCGACCTGGACCGTTCGTCACCGCTGAGATCGAAGCTTACAGACTTGCGATGACCTCCGCCATATTCCGGAGTGCTGCGACCTGATCTCGAGGGCTTGTACGGCCGGCAGTCGCTCTCTGAATCGCTGGTGTAGCGTCCACGCCGACGATCAAAGTCGGAGTCGGTGTCAGCATAGTAGGGCGGCGACTGCAGATCCAATGGAGGAGAGCTCTCGGTGGTCTCATCTTCGTCCTCCTCCAGAATGGCATTAATGTCGTCCAGCTTTTGTTGATGGTCTTCGTATTCGTCATCATCGTCATCTTCGTCATCTATAATATAGACAGGCTCTGCCTTCTTGGGCTTCGTTTGGGTGGCTTTGCCGGTATTGCTATTTTCCTCCTGGTTTTCTAGCATCTGCTGGTAGGAGAATCGAGAGCCCGGGGCTAGGCGGTCCGGCGTCTGGGTGCCTCGTTGCTAGTGGTGGATTGCTCATTTAGTTCGGTATAGATTCGTTTTAGTTTGGTTGGGTTTTATTTGGTTTTCGGGTGCAACGTCATCGCACACAAGCTTAGAACACAAATTGCAGTGTTGTGTGCAGCGTTAATGATGTAAAGTGGGTGAGATTGTGTCCTGGTTTTTTGGTGGTTGAACTGTTTGTAACACGGTGGGTATGTATGGAGGGTGCTCTGATGATGGAGTTGCTCGAACAACACACAAAAATAAGTTGAACGTCTTTGTTTTTTTTGGTGCCGTTCTATTTGCAACCTGCGTCCATTAGCCAATTACCAGTGATTTTCTGCTTGTCGATGAGGTGAATGGAGACTAAAGCGACAGCGACAACGACTCTTTTAGCCAATTTACTTGAAGATGATTTGGGTTGATGAACTCGGCGCATACGACTGCGATGTAGGCGACGAGTAGCAGATACAGATATAGAGTACAGATACAGGACGAAGACAGAGATAAAGACAAGACACATGGCAAAACAAAATAACGAAATCAAAAGAAAGTTTCTGGCAAAAAAACTTCTAAACCAAATCTGAGAAGATTTTCGCATTTAATCATAGCTCTGCAAATATCATCCACAATATGTCCTTCTTTTTCCCAAGAACGCAATTAAAAGTTTTCCAAAACTTCGGTTTTCTGTTTTTTTACGACAAATACATTGAGATTTATTGACATCAAAAATGCACACTTCGAATTCCATTAAGCTAACTTTAAATTTAACTATCATTAGGTAACAACTAAAGTGGGAAAACACAAACCAAACGGACCGGATGCACCAGTCCGTGTCATTTAAGGTAGAATCATTAAACGGCGTGAATTCGGTTTAACTATGTGGTAACAGTTTAGTAGATACTTTAACAAAATACCCCTATGGTGCAGGTATAGCTTGGCTCTTTCAAAATGTTATAACAAGACTGTCAATACCCATGGCTTTACTATACTTTTTTGTCGGTAATCTTTCTTCTTGAGTATTATTCAGTTGCACAATTGGACCTTTGTGTGTGTGCTTGCCACACGTTGTTACACATTTAGTAATATAGAGTGGGTGTTTCTGTGAGAACGCGTGTATGTGTCTGTTTGTGTCTAAATAGTAAACAGTTTCGGTTTCACATAGTATAAACATCGAAAGACTATATGTATAAGTGGAATACTTTGTGCCGCAAAATGGCGGCAACTCGGCGGTCTCCGCTTCGATAAATACATTTACACATTTTGTATTTGCAAGTTCTTAGTTGTTCTTTCATTTCAACAATTGCCTGAATATGGGAGATATTGTTTCTCTAACTGCGGTCTAAGGACACACTTTAACAATTGGAAGCTGGAGCTATAGAGAGAGCTTTTCAAAGTGGGAAAAGATTTTGAAACCATTTGCTGAGTCGAGTGTGTTCAGTATTTGATTGAGTTTCGAGTAGGGGGGCTTCGGGAAGTACGCGGATATGAACGGTGCCTAGTGGGGGTGGTAGTAACTCTTGGCCCTTTGAACACGCTGATGATGACGCCTAACAAATCTCCTTCGCCTCTGTTCGTTTCACTTCTTCTTGTTTGTATTTTGTATAAATTTCAACTCCTTGAGTGCAGTCAAGCTGCTGCCTCGTGTCCTTTTCTCATTCTTAGATTCGTCCTGCTGCTAGCATTTGTATTCTCTGTCAGTTTAAACTAAATATTCAGTCTTATGGTGATAAACATCCGCTTGTTAAGCAATGCGCTGCTCAGCAGTAAGCTGCAATGAAATCGAAATCGAATGCAGGAAGCGGGAAGCGGAGCCGGAGGCGGAGGCGGAGGCGTAGGGTGGGCGGAAAACAATACAAACGAACAGATTGGGGGAAACGAAACGAAAGTTTTGAATAAAAAATCAAAATAAAAAACCGAAACGAATCGAATGAAAAAAAAAATCAACAATACGTTGAAAAGCGGCGTACAACGCGCACATTTTTGAAGAGAATTTAGAAGGATGAGGAGAAGAGACAAAAAGGACGAGAAGAAGATATAAGAGAGACATTTTAATGGAAATTTCTTTCTGCAGTTTTTGAATTATTTACATTTACATTTATTATACGTGCCATCTATATAGTAGGTATATGTTACTGTATGTAAGTATATATAATAATGTATGCCTGATTTCATTGCTTTTTATTTCTTCTGCCTGCTTTCAATGCAAATTCAAATGGGGGCATGCTTTAAAGCCGACAGCAGCAACTGGTTGTGGCAGAAGCACCGAACACACAATAACAACGATACAAACAATATTAACAATGCCGCCTACGCAAAAGGTAGCAACGGTAGCAGTAAAGATTCAAACTGAAATGTATATAATATGAAAGTGGCATAAATAACAACAACAACAAAAACAAAAACAACAACAGCAACGACAAAGAAAATCAACAAGAACAATGAACAGACAGGGCTGGGCCAGGCCAAAGCAAGGACTGCTCCTAAAGCCAGCAGCACCAGCCAATATGCTAATAAATAATAAATTGTCTGCTGCCATATCAATAAATGCAGGGGCAGGGCCAGAGGCAAGGGCAGGTGTGGCTCTGCCACCCTCAAAGGACCTGCTACATCTCTAAGCTAACCCGACACATGCAAGGTAAACTCAACTCAACACATAACTCATACGCCCCGTGGCGCGGTCTACGGCCCCAAATGATAGGCTATGATTTTTTATTCATTTTTAACTCAAATGCAACACAAAATATTTAGCTTTAAAAACGACATCGACAACGGCAACGGCAACGAAAGCAAACTCGAAATGGGAATGAATGTAGAAACTGAAATCGATGCCAGTTTGTAGTTTAAATGAGATAATGTAAGTGCTTTGAGTCGGAATGCGAATGGTATGCAGTGATAATTTATATTTTAGTTACACACGTAAATGTTATATGGTTAATGGAATAATGATATTTGTAACATGCTGCGAGTTCAGTTGAAAATTGTTGGCTTTTTGGCTTTGCTCGCAAATTTTCAGCTGGAATCACATGTCAGATTTATCGCAAAGGACTTTTGCCCTTTGTGGACGGTGAGGTGTGTTATATATTTTGTTTTTATTTTTATGGTTCCACAATATTCTTTTTGGATATATTTTAAAATTTGTGACACACACAGATACACTCACACAGGCACTCACAATGTCAGTGACAGGACAAAGGCATTAGTGAAGTTACACAAACACATAACAAGCTGAATACGAAACAAAAATCAAGTTAAGAGATTGGTGAGGTTTTGAGTTTGGGGAGTTGGTTGGGGTTTTTGACTGTCTGTTCGTGTTAGCAGTTACATGGGTATACTCTGTTGGATACTCCTCACTCTCTCAGGCAGGCACTACACACAGAAACGAAAAGTACACGCACAGGACTCGAAAGACGTACACACAAACAGATATTAAAGCCAAGACAAGAGACGTGCATCCAAAGTCAGGTACATACCCGTAGTTTCTGCTCCTCGTCGTCCGTCTCCTTCTCCTTTTCCGTTTCCTGCGTTTGCGTTTGTGTCTGCACAGCGACAGCGGGAATCGGAACTGGAACTTGAGCAGGACCAGTAGCGGGAGCAGGTTGAGCTGGGGCATTGCCAGAGGTCGCCGACTCCGCGCCCGCAATGGGAAGCGGAGCAGACGGGGTCGTCGGTGTAGTTGGGTTCGTATCGAGCGTGTGCTTCGATATGACAACCGTCGTCGTCTTCTGTATTTTATCCTGTTCGTGATGCTCTGATGGCGACTTGGGTGGCACGGTGGTAAAGGCATCGGCCGCGCGTACAATTTCCAGCACCTAATTTACAAACGAAACAATCCATAGGGGATGGTGTTGTTTATAGGCGTTAGTTCCCAAACTGCCCAGTGTCTGGATCCGCTCAAGGCCAATCACTCACCTTCTCCTGCGTGCTCTTCTCCTGACCCAACGGCGCCAGCTGTGTCTGCTGCTGGTGGGCCTGTTCTGCGTGAATGAGCGCGACGGTCTGTGCGGCTGGCGTGTCCGACGGAGTTAATTCCGCGGCTGCCACAGGCATGGGAGTCGGAATGGAGGTGCTGGTGGGCGTCGGGGAGGAGGCACCGTGCACCAGGGCAGCAGCAGCTGCGAGCCCTGTTTGGCTCGTTGGCTGTGCATCTGGCTTCTGCGAGGCAAATACATCGAAGTCCTGTGCGGGTAGTGGACCGAATTTAATGTTCTCCGTTTCGGACTGAAACTGAATTTACAGAACTCACCTGTCGCAGGCGTTCCTCCTCGTCGGGGTCCAGACTCGATACACTCTGGCTTTGGCTCAGCTCAGAGCCTGTTTCCGAGGCACGAGATCCTGCGAAAGAAGGGATTTAAGACGTCGACTCAAGGCAAAGGAAAAAAATTAAGCCAGTGCTTACTTACCTTGGCGACTACCACCGCTGCAGGATGCAGACGAGTTAAAGCCAGTGCTCATGCCGCCGGCCTGGCCAATGGAATGAATTAAATTGGACTTGTCGTAGCCCTTGCAGACAATCAATTGAATCTCGTTCCCGGCGTTGCGCAGCACGTTGACCGCATCTTGGTGCGAAGCTCCCAGCAGGGAGTGTCCATTAACCTCCAGCAAACGCATGCCAACCTGTAGATGGAAAAAGTTTAGTGGCCAGACAACAATGGCGAAAGGAGCCAACAGTGTGGGCGTTCGTTACCTTAAGCCTTCCGTCCCGTCTGGCCGCACCGACCGAGTTAATTTTGGACACGAAGACGCCCTCGTCGGAGGGATCGGCGGGATTACCACGCTGCCCGTTCAGGCCGCCCTTGATGTGCATGCCCAGGCGCTCGCCCTCCGCCTTGCAGAGGAGTACTTCCTGTTATTTGTAATCAGCAAAAAAGAGGGAGAAATTAGCGAGGACTCAATTTAAACAATCTGGATGCAGCAGGAAAACTGGAGTCAAGGAAAAACAATCTCGGAAATATAAACCAAAAGAAAGCATTTGGCTAATTGGAATCTGTTTTGTTTCTTCGACAGACGAGAGGAGCTTACCTCTGTTTTTACATAAACTACTTCTATGCTCTGTGCGTATTGAATTTTTGTGAGCGGTGGAAGAGTATACAAGAATTCCAAGTAGAGGAATCAGAAGTAGATACAAAGCAAATATATTTGTACGTATTTACAATACAAAAGCAGTCTAAGAATGTAAGGAGATTTAAGTTGAGAGAACTCACCTGAAAACCTGGTGGCAGGGGGTCGTGTTGTATGGTCAGTTTGATCTCATCACCGGGCTTCAGCAGCTCCAGGACAGCATCCTGATGTGTTGCCTTGGAAACATCCGCCTCATTGACTTTCAAAATGCGATCGCCCATGCGCAGCTTGCCGCACTTCGAGGCAATTCCGCCAGGAACAATCTGTGGGGTTAAAGAAGTGCCCAACCCAAGGACCATGGATTAGCTCATTGGGAGATTATGAATAACCGGAAAACTTGAAAGTTTCTAGCCAGCAGCTGGCTTAGTTAAGCGTTTATGATGGCCCGGGCCACTGAATTTTGAACAATTCTGCAGGAGCTGCAACTCATTTGCATTCGCAAGTTGCCGCCACTTGAGTATTTTAATTCGAAAAGTTTTTACTGCCAGCAGCTGAGGGTAATTGTTAGTTCATCCTTCATCTACTTACATGCGAGATGAATATTCCGGGCTCTCGTGTGCCGAAGGGCACACAGGAATGGTCCGTTCCGCCGATGATGCTGAATCCCAGGGAGCCCTGGTTCTTGGGCAGCACAACCTCCTACAGAAACAACAACGGGTAGTGGGGGTTAGCACATAACATAATTAACACAAATCAATGGACCTAACTCTACGTATCCTACTCAGACTGCCGTGTTTATTAGGTGATCATGAATGAATTGTGCTCATGTATATGGCGGTGCAAAATTGTTGGTGATATTTACATTAAAACAAACATTGAGTGAAATTATTCCCAATAAAGTGTTCCTTCGTAAGACGTAAAACCACATACCAAAAACCAAACAAAAAAGAGATGCAATTAAGTCAGAGCTTCATTAAAGAACAATAACTAAAGCCTGATGTGAGTAACATTCAATAAATAATGAATAACTTTTGAGTTTTGCTTATGAATAACTTAATTTTAGATTAAACAACATGCAGCAAGCACGAGTGGTTGGAGGATATCCTCTCACACAGATTTAGCCAGAAATTCTTCGTCCACAAGACCACTCCGCATTTTCACACAGATTTAAACAAAGCTTTTGCGGTGCGTGTGGTTAAGGTGAGCATCGTTTAGTTGGCAAACTGACAGGCTGAAACATCAAAGCATTATATTCTGCTTTATATTCATAACCGAGTAACTCTTCTTGACTACATGATTCGAGCAAACTGCTACTAACTTTTGGCAATTATTTTAAAGACATTCGATTATTAAAAGTTCAAAGTCATGTGATGGCACAAACCAAAGCCGGGTAACAATGAAAAACAATTAAATATTTTATTTACTCTTGCTCTGGGAAATGCTAACATACAGACACTCGGACGGAAGGAAAATTGTGGAGCCTACCAAAAATATTTAAAGGTTATTCATGCCCTCGGTACATCAGTACACACAAACTACATATACGTAGCCGTCATTTGGAGTAAATCTTTTTTCGGCAAGCCGTCGTTTTTGTTGGCTCACTTTATTATTTAAAGATGTTTGCTGGCTGCATAGTTTTCTCGTTTACTTATTTATGTTGCAAGTGGCAAGCGACAAAGCTAGCCACATGCAGAGACTTTTTGAGATTTCTTGCCAGGATTTGCATCATGTCAGTGACGACACTTGAGTGGCTTTTAGAAACGGATGTGTAAATCGTTCTGTCGTTGAACGAGAAGGCGCTTTACTCGTCACTTGAATAGATTCAGTTACCAGTAAATGACACTCTCCCCTAAGAGATCTTGAAAGTGCCTCAAGGAAAAATAAAATTGAATTAGGACCCCCTTAAGTATTTAAACTCTAGACCTAGGCCAATTTCCATTATATAGATTATAAAAGAAACATAAGATTTAAAGAGTGCACGGAGTTTTATATTTGTCAGTGTTAGTATTTCTTTGGTTAAGTGTGAAGCTTAGCTTAGTACAAAAAAGTTTGGCATGCAAATAAATCGATTATTAATATATTTCCTTATCCTTGCCATAACCAACTTTAAATCCAATTCCATTCTCAACTGCTAATCAATTAGTTGTAGCAAACGCAACTCTAGTCGATGTGCATGTTTTGCATAATGCTTGGCATGAAAAACAATGGAAACTCGGCTTCCGAACTAGTAGCCCCATCACCTGGAGCCTTTTTTCGGCCATCAAGGGGACTTGGCTGGACCAGACCAACAGTTAAATCAAATCGTTTTGCAAATCGCATAAATGTTTATTTACCAAATGCAATGCGAGGCCAATTAAATGATAAATTTAAATTAAATAAAAAAAATTTGGTGTAGGGTGCAGCGTGTACTGTGGTGCACTGTGCGTTTTCGTGTTTTTGTGAAAAGTAAAGCTCGAATTCCGGGGAAATTATGCACAAAAATACATGTTTTTTTCACTAATCGAGGCAGTACAGTACAGTAGTATCTTTGGTGATTGGATCGCGATATCTTTACACTACGATTCATTAACTCTTGGACCCCTTTGTTTCTTTTTTTTGACTGGATGTCTGGCTTTAGTGTATGCGTGATGTTGAGATAGTCACCTCACTGATCAGGGGCTCCGCCAGCTGATTGTCGGTGATGCGAGTCATCACCGTCTCCGTGAACGTGGACTTGGTGATCGTCTCGGTGACGCGGCCGAGTTCGGTGGGTGCCGCCGGGAACATGGGCAGATCCGGCTGCGGCTTGTTAACGTTCACCGTTACGGCGCTCACGCCCACCTCGTTGGGCCGTGCCACATGCACCTGGTGCTGACTGCCGCCGCTGAGGAAGTGTGCCGGAATCATCGCCTGAAAATCGTCGCTGGTCAGCGGGCGCAACGAGGACGGCTGCTCATTGGTCGTGGTTCGTGGTTGGTTCGTGGGTTGATTGGTGGGTCGTTACGTGGTTTTGGATTTTAGCAAAGTTTTCGAAAATATCGGTTTTAAGCAAGATTTTTGGGGGTGGTGGATGTTCAGAGAAAAAGAAACAAAAATATTTGGGTTTTTGTAAATTTTGGTTTCACTAACTTTAGATCTATGATTAAGCTAACGTTCCTAACTAAATTAATCACTATGGTATGTATATACAATCCTGCTGCAAACTCTGGCCTATCTGCCTTGACTCCTTTCTGATGGGTGCTTCAAAGCTGGGACACAAGTCTGTGCAATCTTAGTCTAAAAATGGTTGATATATAATATATTGAATAATGGAGCATATTGGAGGACAAAACAAGGCGCACAGGGCACATGCAAAACAACACAAATAATTTCGTTATATATACTTGTACGAGTAGATGAGAAATTTGTATAGTTCTAGCATCTAGGGTTATGAGTATTTGATAATCTGGCGGAGATATGGATTAGCACAATTAGATATATTAACTTACGACTATGTAGTGCGTTTATGTTTATGTTCCGGGTTTTTTTAGCGCCAAATATCAACAACAATTTGCGTCAACGCCCTGCGCTGCAGTTTCTATTGGAATTTTGAGGAAATTTGTTTACCTACCTTTTAAGCTGATTATAAAAATTATATTGACTACAGCGCAAGGTTACGGGGTTTTTTTATGATTATATCTTGACTTAATCCTACCGTCTGATCATGATTAAGGGAACAAAACAAAAATAAACGTAACGAGCTTATGGGCAACATTAAAATGACGTGCAACTGACTAAACGGAAAACTAGGAGCTAAGACTACGCCACTACGGTATATAGAAGCCGACTTGGCCTTACCTGTGCCTCCCCGGAGTCGCCACTGGCAGTCGAGGCCGCCCCATTGGACGCCCCTTCTTGGTCACCCAGGGGCACGGAGTTGGTGCGTCGGGGAGCGGGCACGGGTTGACCTGTGGCCTTGTCTATCGTGGTGGCGACAGCAAATCCGTTTGTTTTGCTGCTGGGCAGAGTGTTGTTGTTATTGTTGAGGCCAGTGCTGCCTGCTGGTGCGGCAAGGGGCGCGGCGGTGGCCAGGGTATTGTACTTGTAGGGCTGCTCCAAATCGCTGCCCACCGCTCGGCCGAAAGTGGCTGGTTTTCAAGGAAGAAAGGAAAAATTTCAAGTTACTAAACAACATTGCACACTCCAAGGCCTTGGAGTCAGTAAAAAGTTAATTTAATAGAGTGCTGCAAAAGTCCTGTAGTATATAGCCTAGAGTTTTGAATATACCCACCTGGCCGGTTGGCCAAATATCCAGAAGGACTTAGGGAATTAAGCACGGCTGGACTACGAGGGCTCGTCGGCGGTTCCAGAGGACCGCGGTACTCGCGTTGCAAAACCAGTCGCACAAAACGCTGCGGCTCCGTCAAACATGCAACCGCTGCATCATGGTGCGCCTCCATCATGTCGTTGCCGTTAATCTGTATCAAAAAATACCATCAGCCCGTCCTGGGGACAGCATATGCCAGCTCCAAACTCAACTTACCGCCATAACACGGTCGCCCACCATAATTTTGCCATCGCGGTGCGCCAGACCAC
Organism: Drosophila vallismaia; assembly: GCA_035047325.1. Lineage (NCBI taxonomy): Eukaryota > Metazoa > Arthropoda > Insecta > Diptera > Drosophilidae > Drosophila > Drosophila vallismaia. Next base: position 12,583,850 of record JAWNPU010000073.1, read on the forward strand.
CCTCTGTGATGCGCGATATGAAAATTCCATCGCAGTCGTCCTTGAATGGTGGGGAACCCTTGCCACCAGCAATGCTGAAGCCCAGGCCCTGGCCAATCTGGTCGCGGATGAGCGTTGTGTGCAGCTGGATGTAGCTCAGCGGCGCCTCCTGAAGACCACAAATGCAAATAGAACGGGAATCAATCACAAATCCGCAACTCGGCCCAAACGAAATGTTAGCAGCGGATTTCGGTTAAGTATGAGGAGAGGTTAAAATCCATTACATACCCTGCCATTTAGCAATCCATTCGGGGCAGCCGGCTCAACTTGTGGGATAGCTGAGGGCGTGGCAAACACGTTGCCCGAGTAGGTGTGCGCAGGAGCCCCCTGCTGAACATGTTGCAATTGCTGCTTTTGTTGGGGCACAACCTCAATGGGTGCCGGGATGTAACGCTCATGGGTTACTGCCGCAGAAGGGGGAACCTCCGCCACTAGTGGACGTGTTTCCACCGAAATTTGGGAAACACTGCCGTCCTCGCTGAACACCGGATGTCCAATCAAGCGTGTCACCTCTCGTTGCACCACCAACACCAAAACGGCACCACAGGCTTTCAGCACCTGCACCGCCTGATAGTGATCCGCATCTACTACGATTATACCGTTGACCTTAAGCACTTTGTCGCCTACTTTCAGGCCAGCCAGGTCGGCGGGTCCTGCTTCGGTGACCCTTGATATAAAGATGCCGTCATCGTCGCCCTTGAAGGGTGTGGAACCTTTACCACCGGCAATACTCAATCCAAGTCCTGCGGCAGTGCGCTCAATGTGGATTTCATACTGCTCCAAACGCAGTTCTGTAACACCGTCCAGGTTATCTAGAAAGCGAAGATAAAATATTTTGTCAAGAAAAGATTCAGGATAATTCTCTTCCTTTATAGTTCTACCATAGTGCTGCCTTTGCCTTTCGTAATCGCGATCCACAGGATCGTAGCTGGTCACAATGCGCACTCTTTTGCCCTTTCGTTGCAAGGAGCCACTAGGACTCCGATTGGAGGAGGCCAAGGAACTCCTCAAGCTGCTCATGGCCGGACTATTCCGCCCACTTCCTGCTCCTGAGTAGCCAAAGTTCCCATTGCTACGCTGGCCATTTCGGGGCAGGGTATTGTTTCCCTCCTTTACTTTAATTTTGACATTGAACATGGCTCGATTTTGTTTTTTATTTGAATGCACTTTTAATATGAGCAGCAATCATCAGGCATCTTGGCCAAATACCCTGTCTGTTTTATGGAAAAAGAACGTTAAAAGCAATCTCCTTTTTATTTGACTGCACTTTTTAATATGCCAAACAAAAAGTTTCAAGCGGTGAGCTGCAGAAACGCAATCGATGTTTGTCTGCTGGCAAAATACTATATTCCCCAGATAAATCCAGGCACCCTATATGCAGCTACTCATGTGCATTGGCGTAGAAAACCCCATCGATACGGACTGGCATCAGATCAGTGAAATTATATATTATAACTTTGATGGCGTCCATTTTATGAAATTGTAAATGGCCAAACTTGGCGAACATCTAAAGAGATTTTCTGCATAAATTTAAGTTTAATGACATTCAAATTGGATGACCCAAACTTGGCCAAGAGCAGTAGCAGCTGGCCATTGGCCATTGGTCATAAACAGAAGTCAATGAACCATATTTGCATGGATGGAAACAGCCAGCCAAGCAACGACCTTGAATGCCATCTTTCACCTCCCACTCCCCACTCCACAGAAATCCTCCACCTCCCAAATGACCATACGCCCTCTTTGTATAATTATTAAATAAATAAACAGACAGTCTGCCAGAGCGGCATTCAAGAAAACCCTCAGACATCCCAGAGGTAAGTTCCAGTTGGTATAAACACGAGGAGTACTTTTTCTTTCTCACACTTCTCACTCCCAGCCCAGGCCAGCGTTTTCTGGGAAAACACATTTATTGCTTTTATTTCGCTATTGCTGATTTGCACTCAATAAATCCGTCGGCACTTTGGGCAACAAAGTGATTTTGTTTTCAAGACTGTCAACGATTCTAAAGGCGGGGAAAGGGCGGTGCCAAGAAGAGACACTCGAGACAATTTCACTTTGTAATTGTCTGCGAGTTTTCATGTTAATCAAGGTATAAATGAAGAGAAGACCAAATCACCATCTTCATCTCCTCGCCTTTTCCCATTTACATCTTTCAACCTCGGCTTTTTACCTCGCCGGCCTGCCTGTCAAGTCAACATTAATATTGCTGGATCTCAGTCGCAGAACGACATTGCCATTCATTCGATGTGCCATTATTGAGTTTGGTAAGTTGAGTGAGGTATTCAGAAAATTGTGTTCCTTGCTTACGGGTCCAAGTTTGTTTGTGTTTCATAACTCGTCGATTTCAATTCGAGCTTTAAGCAAGGGCTTTGTTACTTTTCCTGCGGGGGAATGCTTTTAAATGCACTGCGAATGCCATCTTCATTTTCAATTTAATTCCTCAAATTGTCGGACAAATGTGCAACTGAAAGGCACTTTTATGGATATTTTTCCATCCTACGCATACGAGAATACGAAAATAAAGCCATATTCTCGTGTTTCCCGGAGAGTGTGGGGAAAACGGTCAGAAACAACAATAACCGGAGAAAAGGCCATAAAACAAAATAAGATTTTTTCCGGGAGGGAGGACACAAATGACACGTGCTGTGTGTCTTTTTTCGGTTTTCGGTATTTTTGGTTGTGTTGGCCCCAGAATGTAGGCAATATTTTTGCACGAGGAGAAAGTAAGGTCTGCACGAGTTTTAATACGAAACAGGAAATGCAGGAAGAGCCACATAAAGTCATTTGTTTTTCTCATATTTCTTATCAGTCTTATATTTTACTGATTGCCAGACTGGCTGCAAACTTTCTGCGGCACCCACTTAAGCGGGCATTTGAGCATTTTACGATGACAGCAGGCGAGCGGCTCAATGAGGTGAGCTCGAAAATAAAACCATCGTTGTCCCCCCGTTAAATAAATGGCATGAACATAAACATATAAAAATTTGAATACACCTAAAGACGGGCGACTCGTAAAACTCCATCGAGGAGGTGGCAAAACGAATTGATGATTCCACGAAGGCATTAGCATTTGCATTTGCACACGGTTCCGAATCGGAATCGAAATCGGAATGGGAATCAGAATCGCAATCTGAATCTGTATCCGTACTTGTAGCTGTAGCTTGTTACCTTATTGGTTGACAAATGCCAAATTCAAAATCAATGGCATGAAATTTGGTCGGTGCCCAGACAGTTGCTTCTCCAGTCCGCTGTCGGCTGTCGGCTGTCGGCTGCCCTCTGTTTGCTCTTTTTGTTTTGCCATTTATATGTAAATGACCCGGAGGAAAGACTCTGGCCATGGGAAATTAGCTGACAGCCAGGACACATGCCAAGGAAAAAGCATATTTCACACACAACCTCCGCTTTTTTCCATCCGGCAATCTAGTTATAGAACGTTCTTATGCAGCTTCTACTTTGCCTGACTTGGCCAGTGGCATATTTGTTATGACAAGTCTGCAACAAAAAACTGTTGGCTTTTCCCCATTCATGCAAATAGTGCCCCCTCAGCTGGAACCGAATACTATTCGAGGCAATGTCCGAATGGAATCAATCGATTTTAATTACTCCGACATTATCAATTGCAAGAGATCAAGTATTCCAGTGCGCTTAAAGTGACTTAAAGCCCTTTGGGATGATGGCCGGTCACGTGAGCTGCACTCTTTTTTATTTTCGCAGCGCGTATGAAAAATGCGACACTTATGGCAAACTGGCAGGGCTCATGATTAATTGCTGGCCAGGTTAAACGACGGGGAGCGATGCTGACGCGGTTGACAAATTGCAAGTGTTAAGCTTTGGAAATCAACAAAACCGACTGAGCCACCACCGCTTAAATGTGGCGACAAAAATTAATGAACAAAGTTTTTATGCGAGCATAAAAATCCTGCCAGAACAAAATACTCCCAGAAAAAAGAAACATTTCATTGAAGGTTTCGATCCGGAAAAAAAAGAGCTCAAAGGGGTGAGTTCACAACACTGCTATCTAATCAAACTTCGGAATGCCTAAGCCAATACAATACGATAAAGGCCCGAAAAAGAGGAGGCCGCACAGCGAAACAAAACGAAATGAAGCGGACTCGTACTCGTAGTAAAACAAATGGAAGATAAGAAACTTTGATTGGGGGACCTCTGAATCATTACGAAATTTTTGGACATATGAGAACATTACAACTAGGGGCTAGGGCTGGGGCGAGCGAGCCACTTGGGTTGGGAAAGTCAAGTGGTAGGTAATGACCTTGGTCCACCTGTCATATGCGTTGTTCCCTGATGTTCGACCCGCTTATCGGCGAACAAATCGGGAAAGGCATAGGTTGGCGGACCTCTGCCGCTGATTAATGTGTTTATAGCGAAACGGGTGAGGATGATATCATGGACGGTTAACAAGGTTTTGGTAATGAAAACCACGGGCCGTGTTCATTTTGATTGCGTTAAAAGCCAGCTAGGAAGCCTAAGGCAACAATTCAGGTCGCGTTGCATTCCCGCATCAATGTTTGTTGACAAACCGATGTTCGCTCGGTTTGGTTGCCGACCCCGACACCCTCGTTTCCCCGACAATTACTAGAATTTTCCACATTTCCATGCTATCAACATGGCGGCAATGGCGGAAATATTGGAAAACACGCTGTGAAATTCTTTGACCCAACCATCTCTCCATCTCTCCTCTGTGCAGCTGGCGTTTATTGCATTTTTGTTTGTTTTCTCTCGCGAAAAACGGAAAGATGGGTACGATGGGTAGATGGGTAGATGGGTGGTGGATGGGAGTGATGGGATGGGAAAACTGTCACAAGTGATGGAGCCGGAGAAGGAGGAGACTGGGTCGGTGGCGGTGGAAAAACGGCGGTTTAAGCGATAAACTTAGCATGCAACTGTGAAAAGCACAAGGCCCCCGCCGGAGTAGCGATGAGTTCAGAGCCATCCCAACTGAAACTTAAACATTCTCCAAACCCGAATCGTGTTTGTTTGATGGCTGTGATAGAAAGAATTCAAACTGCAAATAGTTTAAATTGCTGTTTGCACAAGAGCTGCAAGAGAACAGCAAATAATAATGCATACTTTGTTACAGCAATGATGAAAGGGCGCACTGAACAAATACCGAACAAACAATCATACACGCACAACGCACAACCAACATACACGGTTCCCGACAGAGGGAAAAATTCAATAAGACTCCCATGCAATCAACGATACAATACATAAATAATGAATGCCATTGCCTTGAGCTTATCAACGGTTTATTTATTGGCCAACATTCATTGGTCGACTCGGACTGTTCAATTCTATGCAATGCTTTTTCGAGACCACAAGTTCTGCTTTAAGATCTCTGCAGGAAATGTGCAGCAAATGCAGCTTATTGTTTGCAAGGTCTCTCAAAAGTGGAAAGGGGACGAAAAAAAAAGGATTGCGGACGAGGGAATGTCAAAGGAATTGTGCAAATGTTGATTGTATTGCCGCAGCGTTTGCAATATCTAGCCAGAAAAATCTGTGCTCAGGCCAGTCCAAGGAAGCGACAGGAAACCGGATATGCACACAGCCGAACTAAACTGAACTAAGCTGAATCGAAGCGCATTTCACATATTTGCCATCTGCAAATATCCAACTGAGAACCCGGCAACGCTTGCTATATAAACAAGACTAAATTTACTTTCAAGTAGCTCATTTTCGGGGGTATATGGTGCATATATGTACGAGTATGCACGGCAGCCGAAATGCAAATAGGGAAGCTACTTGGCTTGGGGCTGTCGATGAGTTCCGTGTCAACCTTGAGGAATCCAGAACAGAACCGAAAACTGCAGAGTGTTCGCTTGCACTTGGCTTGACAAAATTGCAGTTGAAATTCAATTATGGCCCTGAGCTATACGCTGCGTATGCGCAATGTTGGCAATGTGGGCAATGTGGGAAACTTTCCAGACGAATGCCCCCTGTCCGTAAAAGAATTATGACCGACAGACTGCCAGCAGACAAAAATCGATAACACACGTAAGCAGCAGCAACTAAAAGCGAATGAGAAATGTTTTCACACTCTCTCCTCGTCATATGTATTTAACAATAGAACGAAATTGTTTTGTTTTGTTTCGTTAATGGCGGTTATGGCGCTTATGACGAAGTCAAGGCGAAGGAAGGTAGTGTGCGAAGTTTTTCGAGTCTATTGTAATTGCGATGAGTGCAGCTTCTGCTATTGTTAATGTTAATGTGCGAGAAGTCGTCTGGGTACCGCTCTCGGACGCTGTTTTGGCAGCCAATAAAAGTGAATAACAACAAGTGCAAATAAACGGTGGGCCGACGACGCGACGTTGACAGAACGCAAGCGTAACTGAAAAATGACTAAACCAGGTGGCGAGTGGGCCGAGCTCCCAGACCCGGCCCAAAGTGTGGCAATTGTACTGGAACTCTCTCTACCAGCTCTTCGCGCTCATTCTCGCTTTGTGCTTCTCTGGCCATAATGAGGCAACTCATTTCAGATTCATTTGCACTTGTAGTATCTTTCTTCGGTGTATGACTGGCTCTCTCTTCTCGGCTTGTTTACCCATTTTGAGTGAGGTTTGCACTGTTTTCTTTCCACTGCTATCTCTCGGAAATATTATCAGCATTTGCAAGCCAAGCCAATTGATATCGCTGGCTGATAAGCGCGTCTGTGTTCGTGGCTGTTACGTGCCGTTCCTATTTATAGGCCAAGTTTGGCTGTTGTGCGTATTGCAAAAGCCCAACTCGGTTTCTACACCTGTACGCTGGCGTAACGCGCTTTTAATCGCTCTCTGTTGGTTTCCCCTCTTTTACTTTTTGTTGATATAATTACCTACGTCGGAGGAAGTAGTGCTCATTGATACGTAGGCCTATGTCCGAAAACACTCAAAAATGCTGCTCTGCACGCCACATCCAACAATTAAAAGGGGTCATAGGACAGTTGTGCTCTTTGTGGTTTCACTTTGCCAATTAAATTTCCACTTCAGTGTCTGCACTTACAGGCCTCCCAGTTGGCAAATGAGTAAAAATTACTAAACCACCCACCTGGCCCCTTCATTGATTTGCCATCAATGCAGCAAGAAAATTCCATCCGATATAGTACCTCAAAGCACTATTGGCTACCTCAAAGTCGGGGCACAGAGAGTGCAATATAAATTTAGTTAATTGAAACAACTTGAATATTTACCTTGCTCGGTGGCAGTCTCCGTTTTGCCGGCAGGAATGGGCGAGAGCGATGTGTCGAAAGGACGCTTTTGCTGCTCCTCCGCCTGCTCCTGTTCCAACTGCTCGGCATCGGCGTTCTCTTCAATAGGCGATTGCACTTTGCCTGATAGCGAGTGCTGGGGAGTGGTGTCATTTCGCTCCTGGGAGGCCAGTGCATTGGCCAGAATCTCGCTGGCCTGCTTGTCTGTTAAATGCTGAACACGTTTGTTCTTCAAATGATGGGGAGTGTCCCTGAAAGAGCAAAAAGTTTTATTGAAATTTGAGTTGTTTGTAATAAATTAGGGTCATCAATTGGGTTACCTTCTGTGCAGTTTGGGCGGCCGCTTATAAAAGTCGTCATCATCGCCCTCCACCTGAAAGCCCACACGGCGATCGGATTCCTAATTATTAAAAAATGTATTACTAGATTAATATAATTTATATATTTCAAAAACTTACAAATTCATCGTCCTGCTCGTCATCCTCTTGGTTTTCATCAGCAGCCACAGTGGTGGCTAATAGTTCAGTTGGCACAACTGTGGGCGTGGTTGCCTTCAAATTATTGTTTTCTGCACCACCATGTATAATTGTGGTTTGTGGTGCGACTGTGGCTGTGGGAGAAACTACACCAACAACCGCCGGCTGCTTGGAATTCACACCAACGGCTGGTTGCTGTACCGGCTGAACCACCTGTTGGTGATTATTCGTAATGGTTCGAGACTCCGTCGGTGTCTCGGCTAGTCTAGTTCCGTTCTGTTGTAGAAAAGGGAAATTTTCATGTAAAATACATTCAACAACAAAAATTTCCCTTAGCAAAAACTTATTCCTAATTTACTGGCAGGCTTTTAGGACTTACTTAAGTTTTGTATATTTTTGTGGAGAATAATTTAAATAAGCAATCAATTACTACGTTATTCTAAGCCAAATACCAGTCCCCTGTTAGATGTATTCTATTTTCTACTTCAAAGGCTTATTCTAGGATTAGTATTGAGCCAAAGAAGCACAACAAAATCTAAAAGCAATCGTATATTTGCAATGGAAGAACTGAGACATAGTCCTTGACCTAGTGATGGAAGCACAAGAAACACCGGGAGTTCGGATCGAATCCACTCACCTCTTCTGGAAGGGTGACCAGGTTGGCGTTCTCCTCGTGCCGGCTGCGTTCGACCTTGAGCTTCTGCGCCTTGGCCTTGAGATCCTTGGGATGCGGCGTGTTTTGGCGCACGAAAGGCGTGTCCTTCTCCTGGGTGGCATCCTCCGAGAACTTGACCACAGTGCGTGATGGTTCGCGCTCCTCGAACGGCTCCGAATCGGATTCCAGATCGCGAGCTGCATATTTTTGGTGTTTGGGTGAGGAAAAATAAAAGAAATTTCATTAGGACATAAATCACTTACTAGATGGAGGTGTGTGGGGTTGGGAATGGTCTCATATTAGTGAACTGCATGCCATGCACACAAACACTTACTACCTAATAGGGCTATACAATATATGAAAGATATGTAAACAAACATATTTATTATATACAAACGGATTTATATGCGAAACGCTTAATGGTCTACGGTTTTGGTTTTGGTTTTGGTTTTGCAAAAATCAATAAATAATACGCCTATTAAAGGCCCCAACGAATTACGTAGCCAACCGCGACGGCAGCGTTAGTAGCCACTATTTTTGGGCGTAAACGCCGCGGCGTAAACATTTTGCCCAGGTCTGGACCATTGAGCCATTGGAATATTAGACTATTAGACTGTTAGACCACTGGCCAGGCAGGCCACTTGCTAATCCATCAAGCCGTTATGAGAAGTGTGTGTGCCGTAAATTCTTCGCACCGCGCATGTAAACAACATAAAAGTTGCAACATGTGGGGGCAATCAGCGCTCCCAGGCTCTCTGATTTCCATCATCAAGGAAATGTGCCTCGTTCCTCCTCTCTGACCAATCAATCCATCTACGCAGCAACAGCCGGGCTGATGAGGACGGTGTTCTCTAGCGCTGGGGTGCTTGGTTACATCAATAAACAAATGCAAATCGCTGTTTACGACGGAGGAAGTGCCTCCGGCTGAGCCCAAGCTCAAGTAGCTGCATCCACAATTGTTGGATGTCCGGCGCAGTCGTAACTTACAATCGTTACTGATTTTAGCATAGACAAACAAATTCTGGGCCCCAGTGGGGAGTCGAAGCTAAGTCGAAATAAACGGAATTCGTAGGGTCAGCGCCAAGATGAAGATTTATGCAAATGACATAAACTAGCCGACAACTTGTAATAATAACAACGATGTCGTTGTGGGGTGCGTCTTTGTCAAATTTATTTCCTTGCTACTCTTGTTTTTCTTGCTTTCTTGCTACTCCCATGTAGCTATGTCCCATGACCGTCAGCGGCTTTAATTGGATAATTTGAACGCAGCTTACATGGCTGGCTATGAAATATAGGCGAAAAAAACAATAAACAGAATCTGGCTTGATCTTGAAACTATTCACACATTCCTATAAATTGGCTGAGCTATGTGAGTTATTTGCTCTCGCATTGTGCACTTAATCCGTCATTGACCAGTGATCGGTTGCGAAATGATATCCAAATACGTCGCTGGAAGACCAGACGAGGCGGTTCTCCCAATATGCTGATGATATAATCTATTTATAGGCCAACTAAGAGCCAAAACTTGTTTTCAAGCCAAATAACAGTTACTATTATATATCTTCGCCACAGAATGGGAAAGACTGTTTGAATTCTGTTTGAATCATCGGGCACTCAATCACTGAATGTCACATCCAAAATTTCTGCATAAACAACTAGGTTGTAATCTACTTCATTAACATAAACACAGTAGATATAATATTATTATAAGCGTTTCAAATTTTAATTAAATAAAACTTCGTTAGGTTCTCAAAAGAAACAACAATACATTCCAATTTACAGCAATGAATCAAGCTTTGTAATCTAAAACATTTCAAGGGCTCCCAATTGCTTCACCTGGCCAGGTCGCCAGGTTTTACTGTAGCCCCTGTGACAGGCCATTAATCAACCGTTAGTTTTGGTGGCACACACATTGGAGCCAGGCGATTAATATTATTAACCAACGCAGCGTCATACATATAATTACAATGCGGCCGATCTTGCCCCACATCTTGCCGTCCGACTCCTCCCCGCCATGACGTCACAGCCATTGACATCACTCAAGTGGTCGTAATAGAAGGGGAACATCTTGTACGATTTACATACATGTACGGAAAGCACTGTACGGACTCTGGGAAGATGAATGGAATCGGATCTTGGCATTTGCAGCCAACAACAAACAAATCGCTTGTGCGTCTGCGTCTGCGACTGCGTCCGTGGGCCGCTTTGATCTGGCATGCTGCCACTGACAGGCAGCTAAAAACCGATCAATCTAGGAATGTCGGGCAGATCCGAATCGCTGGCCATTTCTCAAGTGGGGCTGGGTACCATATTTTCTCCTTTTGGGCGTGGAAGCAATATTCACAATTAAAAGGCACTGATCAGCGATGGGAAACACGCATGGCATGGGGCGAATATTTTCCAGCCCAACAGTCGAATGAATGGAATATAAACACAAAATAATAACATAATCAAATCAAACAAGCAAAATCGAACACACTTTTATCAGCAATCGCTATACGGGGTTGCGTGTATTTGTGGATACTTCTCAGGCAACTCAGCCAACTCAGCCAACGCCCGGACCGGAGTCTCCCAACTAAAACAACTTGTTGTCATGACGTCATTTGTTGTCGGTGGGAAACCGGTTAGTGTTTTTGTTTCAAACACTTAACTAAAAGCGAAACAACAACCAGCATTGACAATGGCCAAGCCAATGCTGCTAGTCAGAATTTTGGGCAGGTTAAGATTCGTTTTTAACCGAAAAGTGTTTTAGAGTCAGAGACAAGAACTAGAGATAGTTTAATGGTTAACCGATTTCTTATTATTAATACAGGATTATATGATTTTCTATTTACAAATGCAAAGGAATTTATTCAAAACACTTAACAAAGCAGGCATGCAAATGTCAAGCCGAGCATGCTATGAGGCGGCTGCCAATACAATAGAGTTGGAAGTCAATAAATTTGGAATAATGTTTCGGTGATCGAATTTGGAACAACTCTACTATATTGACGGGTTAACTAAACAAGGCGGATAGCGTGTATTGTTATTGATATTGACAAGGAAGGTAATACTGAACGCAAACCTTTTTGCTGATAACTGAAGAATTCCGTGGAATCGAATTTTTCGCTCGATCTATAAAGCGTCATAGGTGGATAGTCTGTGATGGTATATGAACATATAAAGGGGGTGATGAGTAGGATATGGAGTGCAGTGTCGGTAGAGCGCGTGATGTGGCAGATTGCAAAGAAAATAATCGAAATCAGTAGGAGATATAATTGTGAAACCAATGGCGCTTTTGCGCTTTTGAGTAGATTTAGTCACAGAAATAGGTGGAAACTAGTTTGAAACTAGAAAAAACACAGAAATTGAATTAAAAAACCGTATCTTAGTTACCCCCAAAAGATACAAAAGGTTCTCACACATACACAACGTTCAGAACTTGGATAGGCGCTCTCGCTGGTTGGCAATGTTTGCTCACTTTGCGGCCTATCTTATCGCGGAATTCGAGCATAGATGGAAGATATTGCACAACTATGGGTGGCAGAGGGAGTTCTGGTGGAATCTATGCCCCTGCTGTAGATAAGGTCGCATTACTTGGCCAAATTCGGTCGAAAGTGAGCAAACAGCACCAGGTTTGTAGAGCAGCCTGTAAACACCCTTCACCAATTACCGACTCTTACAAGGGAAACTCACCTGGCGTGATGGGCTGGTACTCCTGCTGGGGCAGCAGATAGCAGGAGAGCACCTGTTCTCCCGTTTCCGTGTCCACATCCGGCTGGAAGGTGAGCAGTGGCTGCGATTGATTCTCCGACAGCCACACCGCCTTGAGCTGAAGATTGACCAGCGAGTAGGGCAGATACAGCAACTGATTGCCGCTCACATCCAGAACGTGGAGCACCGAGCAGTTGCCCAGCTCTGGCGGCAGTCGCTTCAGCTTATTGTCCCGCAGACTCAGCACCCCCAGGTTGGCACACTGACCAATCTCCAGCGGCAGGTATTCCAGCGCATTCCTGTCCACGTTCAGGTTGCTCAGTTTGGTCATCTGGCCGATGGAAGGCGGCAGTTCCGACAGGAAGTTCTCCGTGAGTATCAACTCTTGCATGTTCACGCAGCTTTAATGGAAAATAAAAAAGATTATAATTAATACAAGAATTTACATGATATCTTTACTAATTTGCTTTTAAACAAACAAATATGTTTGCTATTAGTGTAGATTTAGCCAGATAAGATTACACAAAGGAACACAAATAACTTTCGAGTAAACGAACTTTACTCAAATGTGAAATTTAATGAAATTAAACTGGGAAATTCAATTGAAATTTTCAATCCTCCTTGGAAGAGGAGGGACTGGGCAGGCACTCACTTTCCAAGCGTATCATTCAATCTCTGCAAACGATTTTGGTCCAGTTTCAGGATTGTCAAGCGGCTTAATTTGGCAATGCCATCGGGCAGTGTCTCTAATAAATTCTGGGCCAGGTCCAGGTCAGTGAGACTGACCAGGCCGCTGATCTCGTTGGGCAGCTCCTCCAGCCGGTTCTCGGAGACATCGAGGTAGGTCAGTTTGGTCAGCAGCCCCAGCTCCGGCGGAAGACGCTGGAGCTGGTTGTGGTCCAGCCAGAGCTCGTGTAGGCCGGGCAGGTAGCCCAGGTAAGGCGGCAGGTCCTCAATCTCGTTGTCGCCCAGATCGAGGCGCTTCAGCTTGGTGAGCTGGCTTATTGTCTCGGGCAGGTGCTTGAGCAGATTCTCGCGCAGCTCCAGCGACTCCAGCTGCGTCAGACTGCCAAAGTCCGCTGGCAATGTGGTGAGTGACATGTCGTTGAGGCCGAGGACGGTCAGGTTCTTCAGCTGGGAGAAGCCGGAGGGCAGCTTGGGTATCGGGTTCGAGCTGAAGTCGGCCACCTGCAGGCTCTGGAGATGCTTAATGTCATCGGGAATGTCGGGTATGTCTGGAAAGAGTTTATGACACAGAATATTATTTACTGAAAGTTTTGAATTTTTTTTTATAATTTATATAAAGCAAGAGAGCTTGAGAGCTTGATGTTTCCCGATTATATCGGGTTACACACATCTATCTGGCGCTGGCTCTCGCTTGGCTGATTGACTTCCTCACGCATGAATGGCTCGAATGGGCGCGTTAATGTTATATATTAATAAATCCGCTATAAATAATCCATGAGAGCTGAGCCAGCGAGCAGGAGACTTCCGCATATGGCCTTGTCATTGCCTATCAAAACGGTTTAAAGCGAACGATGTCCTTTGGTTGAGTTGGAAGAACCTCTGCGAGTTTTTAACTGAAATTTGTTGTGGCCAATGGTCTTTCTTTTACTCTACTCTACAATGTCGATATTGTTACTATTGTTTGGCTCTGGTCTGATAGAGCGAGACGAAGCGTTAAATGACAAACGAAACTTGTTGATCGAATAAATTTCGAGCTGCTAAAGCGGAAATGCGCACGCAAAGGACCCCGGGAAAAGCAACCAGCCTGATGCCTAGTGCTGTTTACAAACACGCCCACAACAAAGCTTTTCCCCGAGAGCCTCCTAGCCTCCTAGCCTCACAGGAAAACCACGAAAGCAGCGAAAACAAAGGCGAAAACATTGTGGCAGGTGTAAGGACACCAACGGAGGCAACGGACAACGGGCAACGGGCAGGCGGGCTGAAATCCTTTACAGCACTGTTTAAATTGACCCAGTTACACGGGGGAAAACACACACCAGCGCCAGAGCGACACAGCGCCATCAACTTGCCACACACATCGTCATCGGTCAACGCGGGGTGGCTTGTCCCAATGTGTCCGCCATTTCAATCTAACTAATATGAAACGTGGGACTCGCAACTAGCCTTGCCACGATAACACAACATACTCGTAAATGAGAAAAACTGTCGACTCTAATGTACCCAGTAATTCCACAAAGAATACTGCGGGACAACCTGTTAGCCAGCGAAAATGTCATACCCTTGAACTCTACGTACAGCAGGTACAACGTGAGTGGCATGAAAACCCGGAGAGATTGGGAAATGGGGGCGTCGAGGGCAGGATATGCTCGAGTTGTGGGGCAACAATGGATGCGGCTGTGGCCTCGTGGCAATCGGCGGATGTGGCCAGTCATAGACCCTCGTATTCGTTCGTATTCGCATTGCTGGGAATGTCGGCAGTTGTGGCAGGTTGTAGATAAGCTATTTGCAACTGCCGCACAGCACAGTAGCATTGCTTTCACACCTACGATAAAATATGCAGCAACAGCATCAGCAGCACAGCAGCCTTTAATTAAAAATTATATAAAATATGGACTGACATTTATTTTCATGTATTTCTGGCTTGCATTGTCTGCTGCGATGCCAGACCTTGCCACATGGCCTTGATTCGAATGGCCAATGATAGGTAAATACAGTCGGCCTTTAATAACTCAAATCGTCATAATAAAAACATCCCGAAAATGTACTTTGTAGAAAATTGCATTGCAAAATTATAGATAAAGAAGTTCAACTGTATTTGGCATTGCATTGCGATCCTTGGCTGGCTATAAGTATTTCGAAAGGCTTAGAAGCTTTTCCGCTGCTGCAGCCAAACACATCCGACAATACGTCAATCCGTCAGGCAAAACACTCACAATTGGATCCCGCCAGTTGCAGACAAATGGACACAGCAAGGCGCCTTTCCTCCCTCCTCGTGGGGCAATTGTAAACATATGGCAGAGCCGCAAACAGCACAAGATGCTCAGCTGTGCGGCACAGTTGGCGGTCATTGGATGAGCGGCGGTGACAAACAATTCGTTGACCTTTAACACACACACGCTCCAACACGCACTGGGGAACACCAGGGAAAACGGGGCCAGTTGGGCCATTTGGAAAGCCATTTGGAGACGGGAAATTAGAGGAAATGCTGGGCTGGGCGTGTCGTGCACAGTTGGAAAGGCTCCCAAATGGGCCCTCCGGAATTGTAATCAATTTGTGCAATTATGCAACACATAGGCGCGGTCGTCTTCAAACGGAAAATGCCCCAAATTTTATTTAATTTGTTTGTCACATTTTATCGCTGTTATGAGAGGAGGGAGGAGCCTCCGAAAATAGCCAGATATGAATCGGGAACAATGTGTCTGATTTTTTTATAACACTTGTAAATTTCAGCAGCCAGACAAGCCACCCAAGATCAATGACGAAGAACGAGAAGCTGGCTGGGGGCTGGTGGCTGGGGGCTGGGATGTGCCAAAAATGAAAACGTCGAACGTCAGCAACCGACGGGGGACGGAAAACTCTCTCGTATGCATGAAAATTCTTTTCAATGTCATTGAACGAACAGAAATTTTAAGAGCACGCTGCTGACGTTGCTGTGTGAAATGTGAAATGATTTGTCAGTATATCAAGGCGACCCAGACAGAACGAAGAAGCAGATGGGTTGGAAACCAGAAGGAGTGAGGTGGGGGGGTGGGCGTGGGTGGAAGGCATAAAGCCGTGCAATGGAGGTCACCGTCATACTACATCTTCCTCAATGCGAACTGCACTTAATGAAGACGATGTCGAGGATGCATATTTTCCAGCTTTTTGAAAGAGAAAGACACAAAGGAAAGGGTTTGGAAAAAGAAATTACTTCCCAACTGCTGGTCTCTACAAGAAAGAAGCCTCTTCCCTGAACATTCGTAAGCCACCTTAATAGGGTATAAAAAACCAAACAGGGCTTTTCAATCTACCTTGCATCGAGACAGGAATCCCGCCTCAATGGCTCAATGGTTACGTTTTAATCCCCATCTGCACTCGGCATCCGTTATGAGTTACCATGGCACGTTGCCATTCGCTTATTGCATGCATCAAAAGTGATGAAAAGGTTTTAGAAACAGTGCCACTCGGGATGCTGATGCCACACCATGCACAGCCCAGCCCAGAACATCCTCGTGCAACTTTATGGCTGCCATTGTGGAGGGAGCGCATCCAGTGAAATCCCTAAGCGTCAACAGGGAAAATGGCTTTCCGCCACCAGCATCCCTGAAGCGACGCCACCCGGGATGATTGCCACATTTGCCGTTGCCGTTGCCTTTGCCGTTGCCGAGGACCGACTTGCACCGAGCTGATCTGAGCTGAGCTTTCATAAGAGCCAGGAGGGTGGCTGATTGCGATAAGTAAATGGCTCTTAATTGTGGCTGGAGATGCGACTATAATGATGATGGCAACGATTTAAAACGCAACAGGTGCTTTTAGATTCGAGATTGACTTGAACAGAATTAACGAGCGCATGTGGAAAAGGTTTTAAATTGAGTTGCAATTAGTACGGATGGGTGGTAGCGGGTGGTTTAGTGGGTTTAATGGTTATAATACGCTCGTTAGGCAAGAAGCAACAGGTTTAACTAAATCCCATAACAAAATATGCCCAGATGAGTCCTCAGAAAAGCAATCACTGTACACTCGGCTGCTGTTCTCAGCTGCATGGGACATTCTAAGCTCCTGTCAAGACTGGAAAAAAAGTTATCCAAGCATAATCTTTTGGCAATAAATTCTCCAGACTTTCAGGTTCGTCCAGCTGTGCAGGGAAATGTGATTTACAAACAACAATATGCATCTCAAATCTCAATTAACTAATTGCAGGCCGAAACGAAAAGGAAATCTTTCTCCTTTAATGTTCGGAAAACTTTTCGAAACGCTCTGCCAATGTTAGAACAAATAATCAGCGCATAGCGCATATTTTTACACGTTCTCGGTCAAGATTTGTTTGGTACATTTTTGTTTGTTGTTCTATTCGCTGAGGCATCAATTTTTCGGGCCAACTCAATTCTGTTGCCAAGTCGAGACCATTCACTTTTGATTTGTTGTTTGTACAAGCTCGTTGGATGCTCGTTGGATGCTGCCTGCTGCCTGCCGAGTAGTTTTTAATTGCTCACCCCCAGTGACGTCAATCGGTTCCAGGGATCGACAAGGCAGAGCCAGAGAAGGGCATCGGCGATATTGAATCAAATTGCTTAACGTGAGAAGAAATGATTTTTCAATTTGCGCTGATTTCTCTCTCCTGACATTTTGATTTAGTTTTTGTTTAATGCTATTAATTATACAATTCTATCCATAGCCTCTTGTCCGTCTGTCCATCTTCGTTTGTTCGTTTGTTTGTTTGTTTAGAAAGAAGATTGAAATGTTCCCATCACTTGCTCTGGCCAATTGATGTTTGGAGAACTTCCTACAAAGTCATGGACGCTAATGGCCAGGTCCCAGTCCCAGATCACGACAAAGCTTTGATTTGGGTCTTTGTTCTCGTTGTGGCTTCTTCTCTGGCATTATTTTTTTCCCTCTACGAGTACAGTCGAAGAAATATAAATAATACAACTATTTTGAACTTTCATTCGGTTTTAGGGTTTTAATTTCTTATTTATAGAAATAAAATATGAAATGACTTTCACATCATTTAACTTTTCCAAGTGTGCTTAGTGCTCTTTTGATACCTTGTCGAGTAGTCGGCTTATGCTTTTCCTTCCCTGTGACTGAAAGTGACTGCACTTGGAACCTCTGGCGAGTGGCGAACGGAGACCTTCTGACAGTCTCCAGCGCCAGCGCCAGCGCCAGCGCCAAGAACAACGAAATGAGCACGCCACTTGAACGGAGGCGCCGCGATTTGTTTTTGCATCAAAGTGAGAAGGCGGCGCGTAGTACTTTAACTTTGACCCAGTTGACGCCTCAATTGCAACAGGACGACAACGAGGCAGGAAAAGATGACACACATTCTGTGTCATAGGGGACGGGCCGGAGGGCATGACTTTCGAATGCCATTTAATTGAGTTCGAGTTCGAGTTCGAGTTTGTAGCTCGCCCTCAGCTATTCCCAGAGCTTTAAATCAGCTTTAGTTCGGAAGTTGGAAAGTTTACAGGCCAGCAGCCTGATTAAGATCGAATTCCGCAATTTATTTCCACTCTAATAACTGGGGGGAAAAAACGTGGAAGCACAAAAAAAAATGTAACCAACCAATATTGAAGTGAAATTCCAGTTGGATTAATCAGAAAATTCACAATTCTGACCAACAGCGGGCCTTGGATGGGTCCCACTTCACGCCTCGTCACACCGAATCCAATCCCACTGACATTCCAAAAATTGTCACTATTCAATTGTTTGTCATTCGCTTCTGTTAACTGGCCAAAAATAACGACATCGTGAAAATGAACTCGAAAAGATACACTTTTTGTTATTTGATAAACAAAACACACACGGCAGAAATACAAACAGACGTGTGTGGTGGAAACTGCAATGTTAGCCAAATGCAAAAATAGATGAACGCTGCCAAGGTATGGAAAGTGGAAACGCAATAAGCAAATAAACAAACAATTAGCAACTAGCTAAAGAAAAAACAAAAACAAAAACAAAAAATAAATAAATAAAAAATAGTGTAGAGCTCGCCAGCGACGTCTACAGAGCCCTTTAGCTTGCGTTTTGTAAGCGGGTCAACCTGTCATAATGATTTACGTGCAAAACTACTCGCAATGACACCTGAAAATGAGCACACCTGAGACCTCGGATTGATAGCAGGTTGCTGTCTTTTACCCACAACAATTTAATTATTCGTCTATTTATGATTTAATTAAAACTCTTTGTATTGTTTTATATTATTTTTCAACGATTGTCTCTACTGTTTTGAGCTCTGCTGTGCTGCCAAACGCACCCACAAATGCAAACACAACCCACACCAGAGGAATTCATGTTTTTTATTATATTTGTTTTTGTTTTTTATCCACCAGTCGCGTACACGTTGCTGTTGTCGCGTACAAAGTTCTATTGTCAAGTGCAGTGGGGCGAGTGTTGCAGTTGCCGTTGCCGTTGCCGTTGCTGTTGCACAACTTGTGGCTGGCTTTGATGGCCGTTGTTGTGGCAAGAGCAGCTGGCTGGCAAGGCAGCCGAATACAAACCGAGCCAGCTAATTTGTGCAGGAAATAAGAAAATATAGAAAATAAAAATACAAAAATGGAAAGAAATGAAAAACTGTTACACCCAATGCTGAGTTTTCGCCATCGCCATCCGTGGAAACCCTGGGAAATGACGTAGAAAGGTGCGCCAGCCACACAGATACACCTGTACCCGAGCTGCATTGGCAATGGGAGCCATAAAATGTACACTTAAGCGCTCAAGGAATTGCATGTGAAAGGCTTTCCTCCAGGAGAGCCACCCACACAGAGTTTGGGCAAATAGAAAGCCGGCGCACTAAAGAGATCTTTTCATATTTCTCTAGTCTATGGTAAGCCGATCGACTTATCGCTCTTTAACGACCATTAATCACCGATTCCTGCCAACGTGGGCGTCCTTTCACCCAGAGTCAGGAAAATCCAGCTCGGATTTCAACAGCTACAGACTCCATTCACTTGGCGACGCGGCTGGTCATTTGTGGGTCATGTGTTTAAGCAGAAAACTGCTTAAACCAACCAACATCAAACTGCATAATCAGCAATAGCCGGTGGTCGGTGGTGGTAAGCTTGTAAACCCCGCCAATTCAGGTAATGAGTGCATTAAACCTGGTCTGGTCGCAAACCTGGTTGAGCTGACTGAGCGATGAAAACGAAACCTTTGGACGGAAACGGGAAGCGCCGCACCGACGTCATGTCGATAGCATTTCTAGGGGGGCTGTCAATGAATGAGTGTTGCCATGGAAATCGTCGAGTGCAGTTGATTTACTCTTTTCCAAGTTATTTCGAGTACATATTTTGTTTCCATATACATATACATATACATATACATATACATATGCGGGACGCTGCTTTAAGGTGCACTTGACTTCAATTATTGTCGACTGTTTACGGATTTATGCTTGCTTGAGCGGAAAATGCATGTGTTTGGGTATCTCTACGATTGGGTCGATGCGTTCCAGCATGATATGCTTTCAGATATGAAAATAGTTCTTCTTGGGAAAAGTTATTAAAATTGAAAAATGCATTTTCCTTGTTTGTTGTTTGAAGAGGAACTTGTTAAGGGAACTATAAAAGCGCAGCAGATAAGACAAGGCAATGGTTTTCATTGAAATTGAGTTTAAACTCGTTGAAAAAGCACAATACGGAGCAGTTTATCGAGAAAGAAGCACAATGTAGCGAAAATATAAAGGAAAATTATTAAAATATCGTACTATGAATCATTCTAGGAACTTTTAGTTAAGAGTGTGTGTTAAGAGTGAGTGTTTCTCCCAAAATGACGCATTTCCGTTGCTTAAATAGCCTTGAATAATTCAAACTTTGTGAGTAATTAGTTATAACTCAATAACCACAGAGGATGACAGACAAACAGCTCGCCATTTTCCGTAATTAGGTTTTCCAGCCCACAACGTCGGGCTGGGAGAAAGTTCAATGCATCATCCAATATGCTGATGCAGTCGCAGCCTCATCAGTTTCAGCCACAATACCCAGTGCAATCATTGACACAGATCCAATTATCAATGCGTTGCGTGTGGCAACATCGAGACTGAACCGCAACACTGAAGCCATCCCATCACGATGACTCCCCCATCCGTCTGTCATTTAATCGCTCCAATCAACGTACACGTGCTGTCCCATCAAATAAAAAGCTAAAGCTGCAGTCCATCAATGTCAAATCGAGTATATAGATAGCACTTGTTGCATGCTATGCTGCAAAGACTTACCATTGCGTGAAACATCGAGCTCGACGAGATTTTCAAAGTTTTGTATATCCGGCGGCAGGCGGTTGATTTCATTGTCACTCAGGCCCAGCTTTCTCAGGCGATGCAATCTGAAGAAATTCTGCAAGCACGGAAAGAAACAAGAAGATTTAGACCTCAGCACGATTTAGGAGCTAAACAAAAGGGATTGCATCTCAGTTAGTTCGGTTTCGTGGTCATAAATCTTAGAGACGTTGTTAGAGACATTTGTTAGAGCCGTGACCCATCGTCCCGAGCGGAGTTTACCATTAGAATTGGCCCTCCTCGTTTTGGCCAAGTTACTTAGACATGTCGCCAACAATTCATTTATGAAAATCACGACTTTGATTCGAAATTCGAAATTCGAAATAAATTATGTTGCCACTCTACGGACTCTAGACTTTCCAAAGTGAAGGGAGCTCTGATCTGACCTCCTGGAAATGTGGAGTACTCATCTCTGGAAAGAAAGTTTCGCCCCCTACCGACTTGCTGAGTCATAGACCTCAAGGTTAACAGCCGCAACCGACGTCGACGTCGACATCGACGTTGGCGCTGCTGCTTCAGTCGCTGCTTTTGTTCTGCCACCGCGATTTTTATCGGCCATTGTTGTTGGGGCTTTCTTTGGGGCAGACCGAACCGAACCGAACGTAAAAAACCCAAAAGAACAACCGCCGTCGGAATATAATGAAAATAATTCGTAGTTGGGGCCGTAAAGTTTATTAAATTCTTTCTATTTTTTGGCCGCTTTGTTGGCCCACATGACAAAAGAACTGCTGGCCAAGTGTTCAAGTTGTTGACCCACATTTTTGGGGCACGAAAAAGCGAATTCTTTGGGCTTTGGGCTAGACTTTAAAGTCAGAAGGAAGTTAAGGTCCGGTAGGGAAACTCCAGATTAAACGACATATCGTAGATGGAGTTTTCTTGGAACCTCAAAGTCAGAAAGACCTTTGTCCAAACTAATGAAAAACTGGCATTGAAAGACAAAGCAGCTTGGACTCCATTAGCGTCAACTGCATTATTACCTTGGCCACCTACAATGGCCAGATTCTTTATGCCATTTATGCATACACAAGACTGCAGAAAAAAGCGAAAAGCCTTTCAACAAATCATGCGTCAAAAAGTTGCAACTGTCAGCGACAAAGGCACAAAAAAAAAAAAAAACGTACAGGAACTGACTGACTGTCCGGGCCGAAAAAAGAAAAGCCCCAAGGTGGGTGGGAGGTTTGTTGGTTGCAATGGCCGAGAGTGCAACAAAAACAAAGAAACAAAACGAGGACAAGGCATGACGACAATAAAAATGAATAAAAATGCGAATTGCAAACTTTTCGCCAAGTGCCGAGTGCCGAGTACAAAAGAGACTCAACCAACAACAACCCACGCTTGGACTGGTTCCCGTCACTCTCCCTGCCTGCCTCCCGGCCTGGCCATAAACTACCGGCCGGCCGGCAAACATCCACCAGTGCGGAGTACAACCACTCGAGCATCTATCTGCGAGGGCCTAGCCTAGACTCACTCACTCGGCCAGCACACTTTTACTATTGTATCTAGTCGGAGCAGGCGCACAGCAAGTGGCAGTAGCTGTTTGGGTTTGGGTTTTGGTGTTGCTTTTGGCCCGGCCAACGTCGGGTCGCATCAGTTGGCTCCGGTTGCATCACACAGAGACACACACAGATTGTTGGTTGTATGAGCTGCATGCCGCATATTGTGCATAATTTGATTTTCAGCAGAGGCTGGCCCAGCCGCAGAACCATAACAAAAACAATTCAATTTGCGATTGTTAAAAGCCTGGTCTGGTCTGGTCGGAAAAGCAATTTGCGCTGCCTAAAAGCAACTCTAATGGACCCTGATGGGTCAGCATCTAGTCCAGGTCCAGAATGTGAGTTGCACTGATCCATGACTCCGTGTTATGGAAATGCAGTGCGGTCCGCTGGTTGCGAGCTATTTTTTAATATGCCTCAGTGTATCTGTATCTGTATCTGGTATCTGGTATCTGGTATCTGGCATTTGGCATCTGCTTCAGGTCTCAGTCTTAGTCTCAGTCTCACTCACCTCACGCATGTACAGACATAACCGCGTTCGGCGACTGGTGTGTGCATGTTGCAAATGACTAGGCGCCCAGCAAGGCCAAGTCGCGGGTTGAAACGAGTTCTAGATACGTTTTCGGTATCTCGAGGGACGCATCTGAGGCAAAACCAGCTGAGCTAGAACAGACAGCGGCAATTATGTGCAGAGCTGGAACTGAAAACCAAGCTTCGAGTAGTATTTCACGCCGCACTGCAGATACACAGATACAAATAGCTGTCGCTGCAGCAACAGCCGCAACTTGTGTATCCGCAACAGAGGAGTCGCAAAAATATACAAATATGTGTAATCGTCAGGCAAACAAGACACGAGCTTCTCCAGTGGCATCCGCACCGCGAAGGAGTCGCAGTGCCAGTGACTGCCTCTGACTAGCTGGACGCCTGCTACAATCTGTACATCTTCATTTTTCTATCGACGCACACAAGTGTTGCAGCAGAAGTATCTGAAGGTATCTCATTATCTGTATCTGAGAGCGTTTGTGCATTTGTCATGCCGCAAACTTTCTTCATGGCAGCCTGTAAACGTAGACGTAGATCTGGATAAAAAACTGCACTTAACCGTTGCTGGTTACCCAAACAGTTAGTATCTGTCGGATGCAAATGCCATATCTAGAATGCATCTTTTGGGCAAAATCTGAGCCAAATCAGTTCATTTTTTGGGCTTTGAAATGACTTTTTCAATAGCTGCAATCCAAAACACAGAAACACAGCTTCGTTCAGGTAATGTTTTGATGGGAATGCCTTAACAATTAAGTGGAAAACATTTATTTATTTATAGGCAAACCGGTTTCAACAAGCTCAGTCGTGGATAGAATAACAAAACTAAGCGTTGGGGAATGTGAGAGACGAGCCTGGCTTAGTATAACGAAAACGAAATCAACTGAAAAACTGAACACAAGTCGAGTACAGTTCATCTCGAGCTAGGAATGCGATTAATCACTTAATGTTTTCATAAAAGTGTTAAAAGTTCTGTGTTTTCAGTCTCGAAACAGAACCATCCGAAAGGTAGCTCTCGAATCTGTTTCCCAAGATAGATGAGAATCCAGGGATGTCTGGAAAGCGTTTGGTTGCTTCTTTCAGTTAAGCAGCTGTTGAAGCAAGTAGCAAGTTGGTAGTTGGTCCGTCCGCTTAGCCGCACTTAGCCAAACTCACTAAATGCGGTTTGACGCCATTTTAGATTCTGGCTGGCTGTTTTCGTAGCTGTTGTCGGGTTCTGCTGTGTCAGGTACGCGATTACTACAAAATGATGTCATTGCCGTAGCTTATGTTCTGGGCGTTCAATGTGTGCGTTCAATAGCCAGACGACTGCCGGTTAAGTTTTCTTCACCACAAAAGCGCCCCCGAAAGGCACCAGCACCAGCACCAGCACCTGCTCCGCTTCAGGTTTCGCAAGCGGCCAAAGCAGCGAACAAAAGTGGCAGGAAGGTAGAAGGCAGGAAGGTTGAACCTTAGGCCCATTGGGGCAATGCCAGGCGATAAGGTGATTACTCGGTATCTTATCTTCGAGCGTGACTAATTGGCCCAAAATGAATGGGGCCAGCAGTTGGTTTGGTGTGCCGGTGGGCGAGTCTTCTTGGCTGGGCTGGTGGGGTGTGTGAAGAAGCCAATTTCTTGCCCCAGCAGAGACCACAGCGATTCCTTGGGGTAGGTTCAAATATCTCAACCTAATCAAGCAGCCGTTGAACAGTTTTAAGCTGTGTTTAGTAAGAAACTATGAATTAACATTAATATCTAGCAACCTTGATTACTTTGTGTAAAAGCTTTGGCACTAAATTGTTAGCAGTTGAATGATAAAGAAGGAATTTTTTTTCCCCTTATTATGTTTGATTCTCGTTTATTTAAATAGAAGTTCTGAAGAAGATTGAAGCAGATTGTCGCCGAGTTGGAAACGATTCAATTGAAGCTCTCTACCCACCACCCGTCAAAGCTATGACAACGCGGAAATTGTGGACTGCTTTCGAACAAAAACAGAGCGACAGTCGAAAGGGTTGATCGTCCATCAGAAGCTAAACCGAACCAACAATCACATCCGCCACTGTCAAACGATGCCACTCGATGCCAGAACATCATCATTATACGGGGAGACTTGTCCATTGTTTAGCTGCTGGTCAGCAACATGTAGTTGCTGCTCCTCCTCGTCTGCCTTGCGGCAGCAACATGTGGCCATTGAACGCTGCTCCAATAAATGCCAGAGCTTGCAGCTAAAGAAGAGAATTTGCATGAGAAGTTCATTAGTGAACGCGGCTAACCGGGAAGTCGCGGAAACCCTAATGAAAACTGCACAAGTGACCGCAAGACCACTTCTTATGTTGCATCACTGCCTCCTTGCCTCCTTGCCTCCAGCCCTGCCACCCACCCACCACTTGTTGCTATGTCAACGAGCTACTGTTTATGTCTATCCGCTTGATGTTCTCGTCGTGTTGTTTACTTGTTTATTTACCAGCTGCAGCCGGCGGAAAAGACTGCCAGAGAACCAAATAAATAAGCGTTCAGAAATTATTTGGAAAAGCACTGGCACTGGCACTGCCACTGGCACTGGTACTGGCACAGGCCACGCCCAATTGGAGACTTGGAAACGCTAATTAGAATGCTGCACATGGCGAAACTTTTGATGTTCCGGCACCAGTTGCGTAATTGCAGGCAGATTCAATTATGCATCTCGGCATAGCTCGGCTTATGCATTGTGGCTGCACCGTCAAAGAACTGGACAGTCAGCCTGGAGAGTCCCCCCCGCATTAATTAAAGACTTCCGCTCTGAGGGGAACTTCTTTTGTCGTAATTGTTGTCTTGCCCCGTCAGATAGCTGGCCCTGATTGTGGCTTTTCCAGGGGAGATGGCGATGGCGATGGCCCTGGGCGGGGTCAACGCACCCGGGGATGCAAATTACGTGCCCAGCCATCAACCCCTTGAGCTTAGGGCCAGCTTGGTGGGACAAGTTTGCGTCCAGACAAGGCCATTCCCCGATAACCAAAGGGAGATTGAAAAGATCAAACAATGTTTATCGGAAGAAGAGTTCATTCCTCTGCCTTGGAAACTCCTACCATCCGCTACTCTATCGCTCTTTCGCTTAATAAAGAAAGTACACTGTTTTTTTGCTGTCTTTCCATTAATATTTAATGAACTTTCGCCTGCCAGGATACGCAATATGTTAAGTCCTGGACGCGGCGGAATTTATTTCCCACAACTTCCCACGCACTTTGAACCATGACATTTGCTTTTCCCGGGGACGTAGGTACACCGAAAACAATGCTGCTGCCACTTGAAAGAAGCAGGAAAATAATGTTAATAAAGATCAGGTGTCAGGCTACATACCTTGGGCAAGTCGCGGATGTGATTCGCGTCCAGGAAGAGCTCCTCCAAAGTGCGCGAGTAGCGCAGGATCTCCTCGGGCACCTGCGGCAGGGAGCAGTGGCGCTTGTCCACGAACTCCACCTGCCTGTTGCAGCCCTTGAAGATTGGAATGCACTTGAACATGCTGCTGCTGCTGCTCGACGACGCTTTCGGCCGCTGCGGCTGTTGCTTCTTCTTGGACGTCGTCTTGCTGGTTTTATAGCGTAAGTGGGGAGGAGGAGGAGAAGGTTAAGGGGGCTCGGAGTTCGGAGTTCGGAGTTCGCTTCGCTTTTCGCTGTTGTTGGTCCTTGTTTGCGTTTTTAAACAACAACGAACATCCGCATCTGTTGCACGGTTCAAACAACAGACACGGAGGAGTCGCACGTTTCGTTCAATCACTTTTTTCTATCTCTTTTTATCGCACACGTTTCGCCCACATTTTGGCCACTTTTCTTGGCACTGAAATATTTATTTTATTAAATTTTATTTCAACTATTAATTGGTATCCAAGGAGCTTGCTGGCTTGCGTTATACCCGCGCGCCGCGCGCGTTCCTTACGTCCTAGCACCGTAACGTAACAAAGCCTGGCCTTGCTGTGTTGTTTGTGTTTGTGCGTGTGTGTGTGTGGAGTTTTTTGTTTGGGAGAGAGCGAGAGACAGAGCGGCTCAGAGAGAAAGCAGAAAGTAATACCGTACTCCCGCACACACAAAATGCGCGCCTTGGAAATGAAATGTGAGAGAGCGGAATAATAAGCGAAATAATGAATAATAATCAATTCTAATTGGCACTTGGAAGTATTGTTATTGCCACTCCGATTGGTATAACGCATTTCATCACGTAGTTGGCAACGCATTTGTTGCTCTTTCTTGCTCCTCTCGTTCTGTTGGCCAGCGAAAGGGCCTAGAATGGAGGAATGCTTGAAAAAGAGTCGAGACTCTAAAAGAAGAGGCCTTAAGCGGGCCTAAAGCGGAAAATTATTATTAACGCGACACACCCAAACAAACAGCACACACACATAGACATCGCACGCCCCAAGCCGGGCATTCAAATTCCTTTTCTTTTGTTTCCCTTTTGTCTGGTGCCCACTGTACAAGGCGGCGTATGTTTTGGAATTCACACACTCTCACGGACACAAACACAAACACGTACACACACTACGCTGCATGCTGCGCAACAACAAAATGCTGGTCTTAGGCGGCGAAAAAATCTACAACAAAAACAGAGCCAGGGGCTCGGGCGAAAGGGGGATTGCTTCCAAGGCTGGTTTGCTGGCTATTTTGTCACCTTTTTCGCACGCTTTAACACGTTTACATTGGCAGCAAACCGAGTTTTCACTGTACGGCTACGGGCGGCGCAGAAAAAACAACAATCACGGCGCGCGTCCTGCCTCACACGCACACACACACTCGCACTCACACTCACACAGGCACGCACTCAGATGGCATGCAGTGCTGGAAAAAACGGTGACTCCTTAGTGCACCGTTTGCAAAAAGGCGGGGAAGGACAATTAATCACAAACTTGACTAAGCTTGTCCGAGTCCGGCGACGCTGCAGCAGAATTTAGTTAACGTTTAACGTAAACACGTCCGAACGATGCGAGAGACAAAAACAAAAACCCTCTGACTCTGGTATGGACCACTGTTTGTTGTCTCATTTAACCCCGAACATTTTTACCGACTACGACGATCCGCTCGAAAATCACACACGTCTGCACACGGAGAAGTAGTTTTATTTTTTGATCAAATTGTCCAATTCGGGCCCACTGTTCCTGTTTGGTGTGGCCAGAACCCGACAAAGCTCTATAGGTTGGGCCGACTGTGGCTGTAGATATTTTCGCTACTTCAGTGTGCCCATATGAGCGTACTATTTATTTTTTAAGGAAAAACTCTAAATTTTTTAAGAATAAAGTAACTGCAGAAGGTTGTTTTTAATTCAGGTTGACATTATATGTTGAAGAATGACTGTAAGATTAGTGTGGCTTCATGCTCGGATATTTATAATAAATATATTCAAAACTAAATTACGGAAGATTCTTTAATCGTCCTATTTTTATAGGCCTTATAGGAATAATACTATTGCCAATACAATTTCTATAATTAACAGAATTTTATACATTTATAAAGTATTTTATTAAACGGCTCCTAGCCGATTTTTCCTCCATCGGATTAGTGCCGCCATCTAGACGCTATAAATAGTTACTAAGTATGCCATAACTCGTGTAAATTTCCTTTTGTTTACTATAAATAGCCGATTTCTCCTCCCTTGGATTTGTGGCGCCATCTGGACGCTGTAAATAGCAACTAAGCATGCCATAAATTGTGAAAATTTCCCATTTCAAAAAAAACTTTATTTTGTTTACCATAAATTTTTAATTATTTTTTATTTTTATTAATTTCTAGCTAAATGGCACTTTATGCAGAAGATATCTTAATATTAGATATAGTTGGCCGATTCCGTACCGAACATATTCCTGGATTAACTTTACTTTTAAGGTATTCCGCTTCAGAAGACAAAGATAAGGCCTTCACATATTGAAGAGGATAATTTAGAATCGATTTACGAAACTTTTACTCTATTCCGCTTCAGAATTCCCGAAGATAGTCCCTTCTCGTTGGCTAATTCGAAGATTGTAGCCCTTTGAACTTAATAGTTATTTCGACACATCAAACAAACATGTTTTTATAAAATTTTCGTGTATTTGAGACAGATTTCATTACGGCTAAGATGTCCCAGCGATTTGACATACAAACAATGCCAAGAAAAATAATAAAACGACAATGCAACTTTGGGTTGTTGCGGTTGCCGTTGCACGTTTCGGTTTTTGCTTCTGCTGCAAGTTACCAGTTGCAGTTTTTGTTGTTGCCGGTTGCAGGTTGCTGGTTGCAAGTGCCACTGACAAACACAGCTGTCGAGTGCGGTGCTTAAATGGCAAGTAAACTGCAGCCGAGCGTTTGCTTTGCTAATTTTCCAGGCCGCCTTTCGAGCCTCTCCAGCCCCCAAGCCCCCCAAGCCGCCTCGACAATTGTGTGGGCGTGGAGGCAAGTGGCAGCAACAACAAGAAGAAACAACAAAGTCTGGAGGAAACAGCAAGGTGCTGGGCAAAAGCGGAGGCGTTGTCAGGGCGTGGCTGTGCACTTGCTGCTTATTATTTGCACTCGGCAAGGCCAACAGCATAATAAATGGAACGACTGGAGTCGGGGAGGTGCAACAGGGGATTCCAAGTGCTGGCCGGGGTGAATCGGAAAATCTTTTATTCATGAGAATGGCGAACCCCCCGACCAACTGCGTCCATAAAAATTGCACAATTTGAAGCACCTCCATCCAGCCGCTTAGTCTGAGACGTATGTCCAAAAAAAAGGAGTGAAAAAAAGGAATTTACGCGCCTTGGGCGGCTCTCTCAAGGATTTCGGCAATGGCTCTCTTGGTTGCCTGCCCTTCATCCTTCATCCTTCGCCCGCCGCTTGGCCCGCTCCTCCGGAAGGCTGCAGGCGATAGTTGCATAAATCATAAAAGCAAGCGTTTGTTGTTGTCCTTGCTACGTCGCCGCTACTCCTTTGCCACGTACTCATCCTTCCGCGGAGGACTTTACGACACTTAAGCAGCGAAAGTAGGCGGGGGAGGCTGCCAGTGGGTAGGGGCGAGAGTGTCTCCAAATGTCTGAATTTGATTGCACGGCCACAACAGCGGCTTGTGAAGTGCCATTGCTCACCTCCCGAAATCTCCGCCCACTGCCCCTTTAACGGGTTAAACTCCCCCCGAAATACTTCGCGATTTTATTTATGAAGGTCTAAAGGTCCTCAAAGGGCCCTCTTCCTCGCTATCAAATTTTGTTACTAGAATGTGTAAAAAAAAATGGTAAGGATTGCGATTTTTAGGGAGTTGGAGAATTTACAGAACTGCCAACAACAGGTCCTCGGTTTTTATCAGCAAAATATCTGAGTAGATTGTTTTCTACTTTCTATTTCATGTTTTTCATTTTCACACTTTAGAATACCCAAAAATTGTTTCATATTGCTAGTAAAATAATTGTTACTTACTTATATGTTAAAAAAAGGCTTATATAATGACTCCTTATCCTATTTTGCACTCTTTAATAATCTTACTATGGCTTGTACCCTTCCTATGGGTACTAGATTGATAATAATTATCCCTCTAGTTCTTGACTCGAAACCCTCACTTCAAATGCAAGTGTTTGGCAGCTTTAGAAGGCTGTCCAGTCACCTGGCCACTTTTTGAATACTTTCCCTGAAAACCCTAAGCCCCTCTCCAGGTCCATGCTCTGCGGGTCAGGAGGGACACGCACTTAATTTATGACTCGGCGGGCAATAATTCAAAGTCATAGGCCTCCAGAGACCATTCAGGGAACACTCGACCACTCACTCGCTCCAGGAGCTCAGCGAGGGCCTGTGGAATCGGGGGCGCTGGTGGCAACACCTCACAAGATGGAGAGGATGGGTCTGGGTCTGTGGCTAAGGAATTTTTAATTAAAATATTAAAGCATTGGCTGGAAGGTGTTTTTAATCTTGAAAATTGTTTTAATTGTTATTTAGGATTTGTTGCTGATGGGGGCGGGGTGTTGGTTTTGCTGCTGGCGTTGTTGGCGGTGTTGGTGGTGTTGTTTGTGGTGCAATTTATGTGCGCCTAATTAGAACAGACAACGGCGGTGTCAGAGGTTCCCGCTGTAAGTCTGGTGATGCCGTTGTTGTTTCTGGTTTTTCTGTTTTCGTTTTTCTCCCTATTTTCATTTTATTTTATTTTGTTTTTTTTTTTGCACTGCCTTACACAAAGCCGCTTCATAATTACCATATTTTCAAATTACCATTGGCCAAGTGCGTCCGGGCCGCGACCATGGCCGCCATTTTCCTTTGGCCCCGCGGCCATAAAAGCTAATTGTATGCGTGCGTGGCTTAAAGAGTGGGCAGAGGGCTGGAAGGGAGATGATGTAAGGTAAATCCTTGGCCTGTTGTTGTTCGGTGATTTATATTTAATTGTTGTCATTATGGTCATCAAAAGCGTGTGAAGTCCCGCCATCCAGAGCACGATGGATGGGGCTTGGTCTGACCTGGATGATGTAGTGCCTCAGCGGCTGTCGGGGAATTCTTCGAGTCGAGTGTTTCCTGGGTCAACACGCGCTGTCAGATGTCTAATTGCTGGCCAAGCTTACTAGTGGGTCTAGCCTGTTTTTCTCCCCCTAGGTGATAAGGTTCTTAAGAGTGACATCCACCGGCTACTCTCTTTGAGGTTTTTGAAGAGCATCCAAGGGAAAATGGTGAAAACGAAACATCCTAGCTCGGCGCATGTCCTTTTTCCATTTCATTCCATTAAAGAGGACTCGTTTTTCGGGCTTCGTTTCATTTGCGGCCTGGTAGCGGCTTCATTTGGTTTCAAACTGGTCATGGATGTGGGGGCATTTGGTTAGGCGACACCGCAGATTAAATCATATAAATATTGATATTCGTTAAACTAAATGGAATTAAACCCAACTTTGATTGAGTCTTGACCGAATTATTCTCACACGAGGCTGGCGCCGGAGTGACACAAATATAATTGAATGGATGTGGATTTAATTATGCAATTGGGCGTTCGGACTCAAGTGGTCCCGGAAAGTCAATTTCGCCTCTGGCAGTAGTTCATCAGCATTTGACAAGCCAGGGAAATAAATAGTTTTAATTATTCATAAAATAAAGCGAGCACTTATTTTCCTGATTAATACAATTTTCCACGTCCCTCTCTCTACTCTTCTCTGAAGCATTTCACTCAATTTTCTGCATTGACACAAATTAAATTAAACTCTTTTTTTTTGTTGAGCTCCTCTGTGGATCTGAAGCGAACATCAACATGAACAGCACGAGCGATAATCATTAGTTGCATTAATTCAATATGAAATTCCTTTTCCCATTTGTTTTGATACGAATATTATCCCCTCCAAAACGTTACTCAACCAGTAGGCGATTGTACGTTAAATTGATTATTAATTTAAATGCGTTTTATAGTGGTTCATGCGTGGCTCTACCCTGTCTTTCATATGAAAACCAGTTACACCGAAACATGTCCCAGAAGATAGAGATTCCAGAAGGGTTTTGAGAGACCATTCCCTCTAAGCTCAGTTTTCATAGGCCTTTTTAAGCCTATAGCTTATATCCAAAACATATTAATTTTTGACAAAAGGGTATTTGAAAATGTGAAAGCTCTTGAATATCTCACCTGCCAATTCAAAGTGCCTTATCGCACTGAACGAATAACTGCCGGTAATGTAATTTCCTTGTTTCAATAGTTGCATCAGCAAATTATCCAAGATTACAAAAAAAGAAGTAAACAAGCATAAAAAAATAAACAATTTTCTCAGCTAGGAATCGATAGGCCATTTTCCCACGAACAGTGATTGGCTGGTTTGGGGAAAACAAATTACTTTGCTTTGTTTGTTTTCCGAAAAGAATATTTTTCCCATTTTCGGTTTTCTGGAGCCTAGATACAAGCCCCTTCATATCTAAATATGGCTTCGTCATTTGCAAATTCGACAATTTTCTTCGGGCCTAAGAAATCATGACATAAACAGTGCCATACAATCGCATAACAAATACCCCAAGAAGTCGCAGGTACCCACGAATGAATCGCAATTTGAGCTGTGTTGGTCCTCCTCCTCCCAAGAACGTACCCCAATAAATAAGAAATTCGAAATAAAATATATCTCATTAAATGATGACAGGAGCAAATATGAAAACATGCCAGAGGCAAAACATCATCCACCGCCACCAGATACTGTTACCAATCCCGGGAATCCGCGTCTGGCTTTGGTAAACGAGCTGGTTGGGGCATTAATTACAACTGTCTAAGTACAATTCTGGAGCTAAGACAAAGGTTCTGCGTTGCGAAATGAAAGTGGTTTGGGGGAAATACTCGTAAAGTAAAGTAAAGGCCCAGGAAAGCGACTGAGCTAAACAAATATTTAAGTTGATTGGGTGGGCGCGCAAATGCAAAAAGTTTCCACTCAAGGAGTTCACCAAATTCGCATAAATTCAATGCGTGCCAGGGCAGCCGTGAACTTTTTAATGTATTTTAAAACACTTTCCACTAAACATTTTAAGCAAACGGCTTCCCTGCAGCCTTCGTTTTCGTTTTACTCTCTGTGGCAGTCGCAAGTTGACTTCCTGTGAGAGCGGCAAAAGAGGCAAAGTTTTGGCTCCTCGGAGTTACAGGCAAAATCCCACGGAGGCTGAAATCAAGTATTTCATTTTGGATTCAACTGCTGTCCGGGCAATGCAACAACTAAATGGGCTTGCCCAGGAAAGTAATTCAACTTTGGAAGGTAGCCCGAAGCCGGCTATACTCTTTTCATATACAAAGAAAATTGTTGAAACTATGGAATCTGCTCTGGTTTCCTTAACAATTTTCAAAACAAATAAACTGATAAGTGTTGAGACCTGAGAAATAATAGTTAACAAGTGGCATTGATTCAAGCACTATAATTCCTTGCACTCCTTAAGCCGAATATTTCACGCCTCCTTGAAAAGGAAATTCGACTTTCGTTGAGGGCCCAGCCATGGAAACAGAAACTGAAGCGAACTGCAGCAGCATCAACGTGGTAATAACAATGCCAGGAATAAGAAAAACTTCTTGAGCAGTTTTCGGTTACCACCCCAAGGCAGCTACCCAGCCCCAGCTCCCCAGTCCTTTTCTTCTCCTGTCAGCTGCCAGCTGAGTTTCGAGCAAGTTTTGCTTTACTGAAAATATATAAACTCCATATCGTGGGCTTGGTCAGTGTGTCAATGTTTGTTTTATGTGCCTAGCAAAAGTTTTGTACAGCTCTCGCCACAGGATTCCCCTCAGTCCTAAGAACGGGAGAACCTAAGACCAGGTGAAATTTTTCATTAATTACTGGTTGACCTCAAAACTCAGCTAGTTAATAATTGAGCAAATAGATTGTGAGGAAAAGCTCTGATTTCTTCACTTCTCATTCACATGTTCACTTATCAAATTAATAATGCTGTCGCTGCAAAGTCTGTGGCATTAGTTCGGAACTTAATTTGTTTGCAGTATATTATTGCTCTTCTCTGGTCTACTTAGAAACGCCTTAAGCTGCCATCGAGCAGTTTAGAGCATGTAATTGCATTAATTTATTTTGGAAGCTACATTATTCGACCAAGCGATGGCCAAAACTTTGCAATTTTCTGTGATCTCTGACCACGACAACAATACCGATACACGGCAAAAGTCTTGGGCTTAGCAGTAATTAAAACCCTGATATGTTGGATGAATCCGAAAACTGAGCACAATTTAAATTGGGAAGGATTGTGGGGGCGGACACCGAATCGAGACAAACAAAACAAAAGTTTTCACATTTGAAATGCAGCAAGGATTTGTTTAAGTTTTCGCTTAGCATTGCTGCCAAATATTTGCAGTGGCTCAGAGATTTGTTTGCTGGACCACAGACCGAGCAAGTGGATACCGTACACTTGAGGGCAGAAATTTGAATTTGCTTTTAATTGTTTTTAATTAAGTACAATTTATTGGGCAAACATTCGAAGGTCTGCCTGTCCGGATTTGCATGCTGATGCATGGAAAATTTCTTTCGGGAAAGGACATTTTCGATCCCTCAATGCCACTTAAATTACGAGCAAAAGGCTAAAGGTTTGCTTGATTTTGAATAAGAAATTACTTGCAAGGTTAATTTTGACCCCGTTAAAGTAATTATTGATTTACCGTTCATGAGCGTTCATGAGTAGAAGGTAGACCACACTTTTTACAAGGATCACTTGGACGGCCATGCCGAAGTATAACTTTTTTCACTGCAAACTCCACAGGGGTAAGTTTTGATTTAATTTTTCCAAAATTATTCGTATCTTGGTAGATATTTAAGAAACGGACTGTGAGGCTATTTTTAATAAGCACGATCAGTTCGTCAGTGGTCTTTACTGCATCTGATTTTTATTGTCTGGTAATGCCGCTTTTGTCTATTATAATCTTCTACCTTTGAACTGGCCAACTGCAGCCGGACTTGCCCTTTCGCAGTGTGTACGTTAAATGGAGAGAATCTTAATCCCCAACTAATTGCTGATTAATTATCCAACTATCCATGGGATAATAAGCGTCCTCTTAATTACCTCATCTCCTATTTGTGGAATGTCAGTGCTGTGGTGGGGTTGGCCCTGCCCACAGTTTGTGTGAATACCTTCCTCTGCGCCATCACCCAGAACCTGGGCGTACTCTTTGATATTGCCCAATTGAAATTAAGTCACTTTGAGGGCAGAAGTCTGGGCGAAACCCGTAAGAATCTGGTGCATGCCTTTTAGTTGTACGGAGAATGCCTGGAACTGGGCAAGGACCTGAATGTATACTTTAGGCCTCTTATCTTTGCCCAGCTTGTGGGAGCTTCCATGCGCCTGTGCATGCTTTGCTACCAGGTATCAGTTAATTTGATGCAGGCCTTTAATGCTATTCTACGCCTTCTTCACAATGGTCAGCCTCGGCCATCCGTGCAGGACGATGCAGTTCGCCATGATGCAAGCAAACCCAGGGCTTTCCCATCGACGGTTTTATCTTCGAGGCCAATAGCCAAACGCTAATTTCGGTAGGCAGGAAGTTCCATATTAATTACATTGTGTATTAATTTAAAATACTCTTTTTTGCTTTCCCCCAGATTGTGCGCAATGCCATTTCATATGGGGCCCTTCTCAGATCGCTGGCCTAGCCAAGCCAATGTTCGTACATTATTCAGGGACCTGCTCTGGTTTGTTTAAGCCCGGAAATATTTAAAATTATGCTTTAAGCCAGTGTTGTTACAACGAGTTGGCTAATTAAGCCATGTTAATGGCAGTAACTGCTCTGGAAAACCAGTGCTTCACCATTTAATGCCTTTTGCATTATTGGGCTTGCTTTCAGCCCCATCGGTGGACATTGAACGGACGTATACGTAATATTTTCTGTTGGTTTAATTTGCCTCCTGCCGTTTTTGTGGGCATATTTTTTTCTTTTGGTATTTGGAGCTGTATGTTTTTTTGGCTTTTTCCCCTTTTTTGTTGTCATTCTCGCACAACATTGCGGTTGTCTGCACGTGCCGGGCCAACGATTATGTATAAAAGTGTGACATGGTCAAAGGATTTGGGCGATTTAACTTTGTTTTGCCGATAGACAGCAAGGATCTATTCTGTGTGTCCGGTATGAGTGAGTCGCACGTGAGTGCGGTTGCGAAATAGCCAATTCCAGTGGCCTGGATTTTAGAGCGCATCGTGAAACTGCAGCGGCCGGCACCGCTTTGGTCATAAACTGCACGCAATACGGCGGCTTAAGTTTAGTCGATTTTGTAATTTGTTTTAGCCACATTGTGTTTGGCCTGACACATAATGTGAAAATTTTTCATCTCATTTTATGATTCATTTGTTGATGATGCGCCGCTCTGTTAAACTTTTGCCCCGATTGACAAAACTCTGTGTGTAATTGCTGGTGTCGAGACCCGCGAGCCCTTTTCCCTGGTCGCAAAAACAAGCAGACAAACAAAATCAAAGACAGTCAACACTTTGGCCGTGGCGAAAGTGGCGAAAAATATACCCCGAGGGCATTGGACTATCACAGTCGATGTGGGTTCGTCCATGTGCTTTCTCTTTCTGTCCTGCAACTGCCTTCTCTCTTTTTTGCCGCTTCTTTTTCTGTCCTGGATTCTCTGGCTCTGTCCTTCGGCGTGTCGTGTGGCGCTTTGTGGCCCATTGAGGCAAATAGTTTCGGTTTAGTCCAATAATGATGCTATTGCAACACAGAGCTTTTCCCCGGCTTTCTCCCTGCTTTCTCTTTTCCAAGATTCTAATGTGTGTGTGTTTGTCTAGGGTGTGTGTGTGGTGTGTGGGCGAATGAGCGGATGGGCCCTGGTCCACTTTCATTCAATTGACGCTCTTCGAGCTGAAATGCCATAATAAATTCAATTGTGCCAGTGAGGCCCCCGGCGTCTGTCACTTTGTGTCAGCCCAGATCGGTTACTGCCATTCTTATATCTCCTCCGCGTCCTCCTCCTCCTTGTTCTCTACTCCAGCTCGGGACCCGCACAGAAAACATTTATTATTTGGCTTTCTAACATTGTCATAACATTCCCTTTCATTACGATTTTTTCCCCTTCTTTTTGAGTTTTCCTTTTTGCGGGCTAAATTCTCTTTTTAATTTGGCAATTAATTCAATCAATCGCTCGCACTTCCTTCCTTTGGGCCAAAGGCCATTTCGGCCCTTTATGCCTTTTGGTATTTTGATGACGCTAATTTATGTGGTCAATTGTTTTTAGTTTTAACGAGCATTCGGGTCATTTTTTCCGGTGATTGTCAAATGGTCCCTGCTGCGCCTTTACCGATTGAACCATCACCGGAAGCTTAAAAATTTTGTTCCCTTTCACCCGATCCTTAACTTTTCTTTGTGCACATTGATTTCCAAAAGATTTTCAGTTTATTTCCGATTTCTTCAGAAGCAATTACTTCTCTGAGCAAACATGACTTTAAGCTTAGTTCAAGTCCAGGTTGCACCCCCAATTAGAACATAAATATCAAATATTACGTATACGACCCGTACACTGGCCCCATTGTGCATATTTTCATGTGTATGTCTGTAGATTCAAGGTAAACGAGTTCATTTATGGAGATTGCCTGGTAAAAAGCAGAAGCAGAAATAGTTTGAATGTCCAGATAGACGATATGAAGTCATCTTGAGACGTCTGAAAATTCTCCATTGGCAAGGCGAGTTTAATATTTCTGCTGTATTAAATTTCCTTCGACAGGATGGACACGCAAAGGTGAAAAACTTGCCATCGAATGCAGCATGAGTTCGGCATTGTACATGAAATTGTTATAAAGAGCTAACCGGATATTTTCGGAATTTTTAATTAATTTGTCTGCACTGCAACCGACTATCCGGGAACCTCAGTATTTCTACGTCCACACATCCTGAGCCGGTGTCCTGCACCGGTGCCGTCCTTGCTCGCACTTTTGTTGCTGCCACTTGCAAGTCAGCTGCCCTATGAGTGTCTGCACTTGAAATAATTCTCAAGAGTATTTAAGAGTACATGAAGTAGCACGAGTTTTAGTATGAGTTACTGAAATATATTCGGGAATTATGAACATCTACTACTTCCAAAATATTTCTAATTCACCAATAATATTTTCCAGTGATATATTGTCATTGTGGACAAGCAAGGGAGTCAAGTTGCAACAATTTTCGGCATTTTCAGTTCTGGCTAAAGCAGGACACACGGCTTCTCAGGCTCTGACTGCTCTCCTGCTTTGTTGCTGCTCATTCATTGTGCAAAGTTTGTATAAATTTTTGATTTCTTTACACAAAATGCTGTGCATGTCTCTCCGACTGTCTGGTGTCCTGCTGTTTGAGCTCCACGGGGGGAGGAAGACTTTTGGCCCCGCAGTAAGCTGCTGCTGCTTGTGCCGCTGCTCCAGCTCCTGCTCCTGCTCCTGGTCCACATTCTGATTCTGTCGCACAACACAAATGCCATTGATTGAGTCACATCGCCTGGGCATATAAATCTCCACCGATGGGGTGTGGCACGCTCGACTGCTGTCAGGAATTCGGGCTGGCTGACTGACTAGCTGCTTGCCTACCTTAAAGTTTTCGCCGTGCTGCGTAGAGTCACTCCGAGAATCCAGAGTCGGAGAATTGTCGTCTGCTGTGGCGTTTGGCGTAACTTGGCCGATGATTTCGTTATTGTTCGATTGACAATAAAAAATCAACTGAAAGTTGCAAAAGGCACAAACTGTCATTGAATTTGCGAATACAGGCGCATACGTACAGAGAAACACACAGATACGACTGAGAGGGTCAGGATATTGCTTTCGAACTCCACAGTTGTAAGCATATAAAAATAAGTCCCTTGGGGGCTTCCAGTTTCGGTTCTCCGATTCAGGACCTTTTCGACCCAAGCCACCACAAAAGCCATTCAAATTTGTATGCAAAAATGCAATAAGCGAGTGCAGCTTAAATAAAATGCATTTCAATGATTGCATTTTGGATTAAAACAACAAAAATAATAACAACCGAAATGGGGACCAACAAAAATATCCAACAACAGTCGAAATCTCTTTGTTCAAGCAAACTACACGCAAACAGACATATTTATTAAAAAGTTTTGTCTCGCTTTTTAACGTCGTGCGAATGTCAGGCAAATGGAACTGACAGACAAGGCATATCTCTCAGTTTGCTTCTCAGTTTAGGTTTAATGAAGTGCAAACAAAAATGTTTTCAATTAGGGAAAAGGCAAACCGAGCGGCAACCAAGAAAACCAACGAGCCAAGCAAAACGACCAGAGACCATGGAATCTGAAAAAGTGAATTCCGAACGGAGTTGCAACTGAAGAATCAGTAACACTGGCATCATCCTCACCTGAACAGGTGAGTGGCATGCAAATGCTGCTTGCTACGCTTTGGGGCAACGCCTTGCCCCCTCCAGAAGTGCACTCGCCTTAAGTCACAAGCTTAGCTCGTTGACGGCTTTCTGGAAGAGACGCCCCCAGAAAGTGCTGTCAGCATGATGGATTCCCGATCCTTGGCGGATCTTTGCTTGCCAAATGTTGAAGCCAAAACTTTCCAAGTTTCGGACCGTCTCGAATGTCCCGGTTAGGGATAAGCCGGCACACGTGCTTGATTTATGCCAAAAGTCTGGGCCCTTTTTTAGCCCCTGATTGCCCTTTGTTGAGGGCTTGCAGACTTTCTTCGCATCGACTAAACATTCAATAAATAAGGCAAGGAAATTACGATTCGCTGATGTTTTTACGACAGCGACGTGCCCATTTAAAAGTGTTTTTGATTTGTTGGCATTGCCGCTGGCGGCACATTAAATTATATGCCAAAATTTCACGCACTCCTTATTTATGTGGCGTGGCCAAAGTCGATGTTGCAAGTAATATTTCGCCACCCAGGCGAACCCACCCAACCCACCACTTAGGCGATGATATTTTTATATGGACCATCAAAAACAAAAGCTTTTTTTTTGACGTCAATGAATGCTAAAATTGTTAACAAAAATTTGTGCCCTTAAGGAATGAAATAACAACTATAGAATTGATTGTGTAATGGTAATAATTTCGTACAAATTCATTGAATATTTCATATTGAATAAAATCTAAATTGCAATGCTTCTTGTTTGAACAGTAAGGCAATAAAAAGTGACATGCAATTTATTTGGCATTTGTTCTTTAACCTATTTTGATTTCCCAAATTTTGTTGAAATAAACAAAGGTAAGGTATTTTTTCCATAGAATAGTATGTTATCATTTCATTACTAATTGAGATCTAAGAGAAAATGGTATTATTTACTTAACCTTTATTTTCCAAACAATTAAAAGTAACTTCAAAGTATATTCACTAATAGAGCCATGATAAGAGAAATATTTTTTTTTATATTAATTAGAGTAGTGTTTCCGCAAAAGAGGTTAACTATGTAGTCCTGGGAGCCTTCTTACCCCCCTGAGCTCGGCATACCCGACACGCGCATGCTACTTTGCCAACAACAATTTGTAGAAGTTTTCAACTTTCAGCTCGTTATTGTTGTAGTCCCGATTCCCCCTATACTTCGTAGTATACCCGTACTACATACTATAAGTATTTTTTTGGCGGCTGCCCCTCCAGCAGTGCTCGGTAGTTGTTGTCAGAGTCACAGCAGTAGACATATAGCCATAATGCTTACCTGAGCGAAAGCACAGCAAAAAATACACAAAAATTTGCATGAAATCGCTTAAGTGCTTTTGCCATAACTTTATGGAGGGGTACGAGGCGATATGGAGCTGCAGGCGCCCATAACGCTGTTGGAAAGTTTGCATGAAAGGCAGCTACAAAAAATTGTTTGGTTGTTGTACTTTATACTGGTGTATAAATAAAAAGTTTCGCACATGTGACGAGCAATAAATGCAGCAAATTAAACAGAATTCAACAAATTAAATCCGCAACAGTTATGGAAGCCCCATTTGAAACTCAGTTATCTCGGAACGGAACGGACGGAACGAGCCGGGAGGCGCCGGTCTCTCGGATTGGCATTCGAATTTCGCACATCGTTTCGGCGATGGGCAAAACTTCCGCATGGGAGTCACCAGTCCAGTGACTGTCTATCTTTTAAGAGCAGGCCCAAACAGCCTTGAGCTGTTGGGACGACACTGAATCAAACTTAGAATAAGCATCAAATGCTTTCCCCCATTGACAATGTGCTTCCGTGTTCTGGCATTTTGCGAACCTTTCCATCCAAGTACCCAAGCCAGGCATGTCATTCCATTCCATGCTATCCAATCCCATCTCATACATCCATCCATCCATCCATCTAAGCTCAGGCATTTCGCATCCATCCTCACGTACTAAAAGCATCTGCCGCAGTTGGCTGCTTTTTCCTTTCCGTCCTAGAGCTCTCTTCATTTTCTTTTGCCCCACTGCCAATCCACCTTCCTTTTACCTTGCCACCCTTCTTTCAACCTGGCTGCATTGTCTGCTCTGTGTAACTAGCTTGAGGCGCCATGTGTTTTGTAATTTCCTTTCGACTCTCGGATGGTTTCTACTTTCTTAGATTTTTCTCTCTGCCCGGCCACCAAAAGTGCCAGTGCATTGACCGTCGGACGACCCACTGACACAAACATTGTCCCATCCAGGATAACTCTTTTTTCATTGGTAAGACTTCGTTTCCATTAAAGTCCTTAATACTGGGCCCCAACTATTAAATTTTAGTAGGGAATAATTTGCAATAGGGTTCATATTATGATGGACTTTCGGACCATACAATCCGGCCTACCAACCAATTGTAAATTAATTTCAAATTTATTCAACAAACGTAAAAACAATTAAATTTGACAAAATGCACGGACCATAGAATGAAATGTGTGCGTGCCCGGCACCAGCCACAATATTGGGTGGAAAAACTGAAATAAAATTTAATTAGTGCCAAAATGTGGATACATTTTTCACTAATGACACGGCAAACCAATTTACTTGCGGCTCAACGCCTGTATGTCCCGCCTTGCCACACCACTTGCCACCTCCTTCCTGCCAATTGTGTTGTCATGCATATTTACTTGTATTTAATCGTGTTTTGCGGGATTCATGGCGTCCGGTCCGATTCGCA
Source organism: Drosophila vallismaia (assembly GCA_035047325.1). Lineage (NCBI taxonomy): Eukaryota > Metazoa > Arthropoda > Insecta > Diptera > Drosophilidae > Drosophila > Drosophila vallismaia. The sequence continues at coordinate 12,626,295 of JAWNPU010000073.1, forward strand.
TCCCATTGCCCTATCAATTTAATTCATTTGGTCTCATTCACATTCATGGGTATACTATGGAAAACTTTTTGGCAGTCCGAAAAATGCTTGTTGCTCGGGTGGAGAGCGCTTATCATCGATTTTATTGGCATAATCAGCGTGAAAATTTGCGTTACAAACTTTTTGGCAACCGGCCACGCCCCTGCAAACGATAAACATTTATCTTCATTATCAAATTTGCGGAGCCCCCACCTCCTGTACTCGAATGGGGTTTTTGTCGACCGCCTTCGTCATCATCATCATCGTTGGCAGCTTAATGAAAAACTTTTTGCCTCTCGCGCATAACCCTTTTTTAATTTTTATTAAGCAGAAAATTGCCTGCCGGGCAGGCCGGGCAGGGTCCTTCGCCCTCACCCAAAAATCCTTGTGACCGAAAGGAACGAAAAAAGTGTAAATGAAAAGTAACACAAAAAAATAACAACAGTCAAGCCAAGTGCGTGGACTTGGCTTTTCGAATTTTCAGTACGCTACGCGATAGAGAAAATACACTCAGACAGATTAATTGTTAAATATTGATAGATATAATGATGTTGCTGAGATTCCAGTTAAAATCGTTAATGTAGCGGGCTTAAAATTCCTACCCGCTTGGCCCAAACCCGATTATGGACCCTATGCTTTGTTTTGGCCACTTTGCTTTATCAACTTTTGTCTTGTTTATTTTGTTTCCAATTTTTTTCTTGGTACTTCGGGTAGGCATCTGAGAAGTCTTTTACCACGTTTTAAGCGGATTTGAGGAAGACCAGCCACACGGGGGAAGAATCTCTGAAAACAAATTAGGAAAAAAAATAATTACTTTCTTATTAGCCGGAGCTGGGCACAAATATTTTAAATCAATCCTCAAAAGAGGAGCAACATAAAGGTCGGGCGGGGTCATGAACATTGGACATTGACCCACGCAGCGCTTCAATTGGTTGCACGTGTCGCTTGTTTGCACTTCATTTTTGTTAGTTCGTCCGTCAGTTTATTTTGTTACTGTTGCATATAAACAATGTACATGCCTTGATGCCACAATGAATATTTAAATCATTTTTTCAGCATCCGCTTTAATTACACTCTGTGAAAAACGATGCAACAACTGTATCTCTTTCGCTCTTACTGGGCCAGGGCTGAAGTTGGCTAGTTAATTAAATTTTAATTTTATGCGCCATAAAAATATTTAACCAAATTTAGCACAGCTTAATAAAATGCTTAATAGTTTATTTAGTTTGGCTAATTGAAATCATTTGCGGCCCACCTGGCGTATGAGTAATGGCCGCACATTAGAAATCCTTTTGTTGCGCAAATTAAAGCGATTAAATGGATAATCAATTAAACATTTATTATTCTCACTCAAAGCGGTTATAAAAAATAAAGGAAGGGCAAATAAGGACAACTCTCACTCGCTGCAGGCAGCCTGTGTCGTTTTATAAGCAACAAATTTGGCGACGCTTGCTTATTTAGTTAATTATCCCAGATTACTTGCTCTTGATTATTTTGTACCCATCCAGCTCCGTGGATCCCCGAGCTGTAAAGTCAGCAAGTTTGGATCTGATGTCTGGGGCCTGGGGTCTGGGAACTGGGGCCTGAGTCCTGGGCTCCGGGTCCTGGGTCCCGTCATGTTTACTTATTTTGACGCAGCATGTGGTTTTGCCATCGCACAGCAGGCCAATGCCAACTTGGATTTTCTTAGCTGACAAACGGAAGGACACCGACAGCAACTTGGCGTCGAGATCGAGACTGGAGCCTGAGTCAGAGTCTGAACCTGAAACTGAAATGGAGACTGTGGCTTTGGCTTTGGCTTTGGCCGGGCCGATTCATTTGTAGCGTCGCCATATCAACAATTAAATTAAACGTGTTTGCTTTACCCAAGCGAGCTTAAGCGTTCAATCAACGTGGCGGAGACAGAAACGCTGGCAAGGATACTCTACAAGAGCTATTCACTGCACGTGCGGCATTTTAAATTACTAATTACTCGTATTTCAGGTAACATTTGCTTTCACTTGCTGGGCTGGCTACCTTGCGACCTAGCTGGAGTCGCCCCTTTTTGGTCACATAATTAGCTGTAACACGAAAGGGACTTCCCCAGACTGTGTAGTGGAAACAGCAAAGCCATCAGCCCGGCACAGGCTTTATGTAAAGTTTCATTTGGCTTTTGAGCAGAGCTAACTTATTGTAAAGCTTATTAGTTATGAAATAACTCAATTAATTTCCAGTGTTTTCACTTTCAATTAAACATAAAGTTAACTTGTTGTTTCAAACTGTTTTGTTGTCAAATTGAAACTACTCATTTAGCCATTCGCTTGCCTAGTCCCTTTAAGGCAAAGGGCTTAAAGGTACATTGTTTGTCAGTCTGCTGTTGCCTGAATATTTCACAGGCAATTGCCATTCTACCGATTTCGTTGGCAGCCAGTCAGTGGATGACCCACGTATTGCGGTCAACATTAACAGGCAAACGAAGCCGTCGCCATCATCATCAACGGCAGCATCATCAGGGGTCAGCCCGGTACGGAGCACGGCTGGAACCCAAACCCAAATTCAATTCCCAATCCCACCATAGACCTGACCATGTCAGGGCACACACGATGCAGTGAAAATAAATACGCAGCATTCTGCCTTTCCCGTAGCCGTTGCCATTGCGTTGCAGTTGCAGTGGCGACCCTAGCCGTTTGGATGGCCCGTTGCAAATGAGCGGCAATAAACGCCAAAAGCAGAAAATTCAAGTTAATTACGTTTTTCAATTAAGCACTGGCTCGCCGAATCCCCGCTTTGGCAGCCCCTCCTGCTACTACTTTCCGCCCCTCGGCCATCAATGGCAATGGCAAAGTCACAAGGCTAGCGCCGGGTGGGGCCCTACAATTTGGCATTGGAATTGAATTGATGTTGGAAGCTTAAATCGAAATCAGTTTATTATTTTCCAGCCGGGAGCCTTCTGATCAGGTCCTTTTACTGAACCGAACTTTCGAAATTTCCCTGATCGGCTTGAAAAACTCCCAACCAAGGGTATGTTCACTTCGTCGCTTTTGGGTGCCTTGGTTTCCGATACTTTTTGGGCCTTTGTTTGGGCAAACGGGATTATTGGGGTATATTTTATTCCTTCATTCGCCACGGTATTCGGTATTGAAATATGTATTCCAAATTGACCACCAAATATAATTCATCATTCATGTGTCCAAACTGACACATCTGTGGCCGCAAACAAAAAATGAAATTCACTTTGTTTGCGGTTTTGCAATTGTAAAAAGTAAGCTTGTATTTGCTATGCCCTTTGCTTAACCACTTTTTATTGGAGTCGCACGAGCCCTCGATGGTGGCTCTTTGCGGTATGAAATATTTATGGGGGGCATTTTATATTGGCCTAGAATTAATCAGGAAAAAATGCGGCCAAGTGGAAATTTTTGTAATCATCGCGGTTGGCAGTCGATTAGCAGGATTCTCTCAATTCTAGACCAAAGTTATTGGTCCGTATAGCACCTGAAAATGCCCCTGGGCCCTGGGCTACCAGCTATCAAGTTGGCTAATAACTCGCGTTGGAGCGCATTAAAAATGTATTCAATTTTAATTTTTAAATAGGCGTCATTGGCTGAGCAGAAACTTGAGGCGAAAGCCACCCGCCTAAAACACCCACAGGCCCATTTCCACTCCCCTTCCAGCCACTGAAGCCACTCGAAGCCGTATAAATCCGAGATTGTGGCCGCCAACTTGTCGCATATGTGTGTGTGTGTTTTTTTTTTGGGTGCCTTGGTAAGGTTGTATGAGTCCTTGTGTGTATATGTGGTTGCTATCTTGACTTCATCCTTGACTGCTGGCTCGCTCTCTGGGTTTGACTGTAATTGAAGCAAAATGAAAATCTTTTATTCATGAGGCTATAAAATTGCCCAATTTTCAGGCCATTAGCAAAATTTACGCCTTTTTCTTTGCACGCAGCGCATAGTGGCCATTAAATACAGTCGCCTGCATAAGTATGCATGCCATGTGGTTGCTTCGTGGGCGTTTAGATTTCATTTCTCACTTAACGCGTCTTGGTTCGGTTTTTTATTTCCAAAGACTCCTGAGTCAGTACATCTTCGATCTTCGAACTGAGACGCCTCATCCGCGTCCGGATCCATCACTTTGAGCCTCATAAATCGGAGTTCAACGCGGCGTATGCTTGATTTCTGTCTTAGTCTTAGAGCCTCTTGACAACGCAGCATCGACGTCATGGCCTAATCCTATTAGGCCCGCCTCGCTTGTATCGAAAGCAGCTTAGGCATGTCAACGTTGTAATTAAAAGCAGTTGAAAACATCAGAGTCTCTGTCGAAAATGCTGCCTAGTCACGCGTCGCCTGTCGGCTTGGCTTTCTCGCCGGCTAGTGAGTGCTTCTCCAGAGCTGGGCCAATTATTATGTTAATTTTATGGTCAAGAGTGGCTCATTGAGAGTAATTAAAGTGCAGCCAACGAGCTGTGAGCCGTGCCACAAGTCAGTGTTTTCGTTCCACTAATTAGTTTGCTCTTAGAAACATATTTGCTCGGTCTTCGTGATTGTTTTGTTATCGCAAAATGTTTAATAGATACGGATATGGATGGTTGATTAACCGATTAATCCATTCATAATTAAAATTGTACCTCTGCATCTACTAATGCAGCGTTGGCATTTATCCCTGGCTCTGTCTGAACTTGACACTGCGGTGACTGGGTAATACCCAATAGATTTTCAATTTAAATTTTCCATCTATTGAGTAACCATACAGGGAAATGCAGCACGCAGGCTCCGGAGGCAGGCGCATATCTATTTTTATGGAATTGTGCATACAAGGAGAGTCCAAAATCGGTGTTGGCAGAGTGCCTTGCTATTGAGTCAGAGCCTCTGGTTCGGAGCAGTGTCAGCGGTTTATGGTGCTTTATTCCTGAAATGCTGCCGTCTGAAGAGGCTTCGGTTTCTTGCAGCTCTGGGGCCTGAAACTGTTTCTGTTCGGTTCAACTTTAATCGAATCTCCTGCCGTCCAACCATAAGCCAATAGCTTCTCAATCTCCTTGGCAGTCTCTGCTTCTTTTAACTTACAGATTCGCACACGTGAGAACCAACGCCTAGATATTACTTATAAATAAATAGCCCCTGGCATATTCACAGCAGACACTGTGGCCAGCCTCGGTTTAATAAATATTTATGAAATCCCCAGAGCAGTCGACCTGCAGGCAAATTTTTGCTTTGCTTTGGTTGGCAACCGATTTAATTCGAACGAATGCGAATTTGGTCTGGCTTAAATTACGTACAATTCAGTACGTTCCAAACTGCTGCCATTAGAAATCAAACAACAATGGACGGTTCGGGCTTGGCCGGGTTGGCCATGTTCAACATGCAAACACAAATGGTCGAAAAAATGTTTGTTCACACAAACAGAGACACAATCGGACGCACACTCACGACTCAACTCAAAGCGGAAGTATATAGGGGCATTTAAATATGCAAAGGAAGTGTGCACTTAATTTGTGCCATCCTTGTTGTTTGCCTTCGCCATGGTTGTCATCCTGGCCGCTGCTTTTGCTTTTGTTTGTGTGGCCGAAAACAGGGCCAAAAATAACAAAAAAAAATAGACAAGTACTAAAAAAAAGAGGCCAGATGAGAAGCGTAGGTCCGAGCGCTGATCTGACCATGGAGCACACTATTCCAGCTCAAACACAAATCCCAACTAATGTGGGCCAAAAACTTTTGCGTGCCCACATTTCCGAGCCGATGTAGCAGCAGCTCCCAGAACCAGCTGACTTTGTTGACTGTTGAGTGGTGGCGGGCGGACAGACGAACAGCGGACAGGGAACAACGGACAGGAGCCATCGGACAGGGGTTAGATGGAGGCGCGTAGAGTGTTAGTGGTCAGAATGCTTTCCGTGGCCCCCTGGTTGACTGCTGGCCATGTGCCATGGCCGTGCGCTGAAGACAAAAGTTATCAGCGGGCAAAGGACACTGCCACGCCCCCTCTCTGAATCCGTAGCTCCCTAATTCCCTACCCATTGATGGCACTTCCCTCTGACAGTTTTAATTGCCTTGAATGTTTGCAAATTTCTTACGATGGCAGCGATGGGGGAAATTGTTGTAGCATGCGGTTGGCGAGACAGGCAGTCGCCATCTCGTTGGCTGGTCGAAGGATCTTAAGCTGGCGAAAAGTTGTGCGTTGTATTTTTCTAAATGCTATTGCAAAAGTTTTCAGATACATGCTGTAGATGAAGTAACTTACATTGCAACCAAACAAGGCGGAGTCGCAGTTGCCGAACGGAAGGCAAATTAGTAACAGCTGCACTGGGCCATCAAATCAAAGATGGAATTTGCTTGACAATTATTCGAGAGATTTTCATCTCTGCATCATGTGTAACTTTGACTTTTTAAATGCTGCAATTTTCTTGACGCACTGCGCCACTGGAGATCATTAAAAATTATTGATTGACTTGCAAACAAGCAGCTCACACCAGAAACCACAGCTTCATCAATCCAACCCCGCTCTTTGGAGATAATTCTATTGTTTTTCTGCCACAGACCGCATGCATCATGGCAAAAGTGTGGTGGTGTCGGTGTCCTCTGTGTTGTGTGCTGTATCCCCTGTCCTGTGTTCTGTTTGTCCCCTGTCCGTGTGTGTCCCTGCACTGGCAAGCTCATCAGAATGCTGGTGCTGCAGCACCGTCATCATCATCTTCCTAAGCGCCTGACTCTGACTTTGGTTTATTGATTTCACAATGCAGCAGGAAACACTCTCGCAAACACGAACACTCATACAGCCGGAAAAACATGTGAACACGGGCACATGTCGGGTTATCCTTGCGGGCCATCCTTTATTATACCCTGGGAGTAACTCCAACACACAAGCTTATTACCTTACGCAAACGTTGCTTAACATATACACACCGGCTCGAGGGCAATGCAATTAAGTTTTAATCAAACTTTAAGGCATTGCTCATCCGCCGCGTATGCCGCCAAAGTACAATGGAGCAAGCTTGAAAAGTGAGCGAAAAAACACGAAGCAAGTCGGAAATGGAATGAGCAGGCAGAAGACAAATGTTGGATCATTATTACGCTACCATAAATAAAACGGACCCGGGGACAGACACGTACCGAAAGACCGGTACGGCGACCTACAACCTGCGACCGTGGAGCAAATTCCCGCAGAGAGTCTGCGTCGCACCTTTGGCGAGCTGAAAAGCGTAAATGATGACGGCCAAGACACAAACAGTAGAAGGGAAGGGCTGGAACAGGGACTGGTGTTTGGGCCAGTCTGATGTTGTGGCCGTTTGAATAACTGCGATTAAAGCGAGCAACAAAACAATTATTGAGGATTTAATTGCTCGACAGAATGTAATTAAGCAAAGGTAGCACGTCCCAGAAACACTCGCCCACCTCAGAAGCTCCCAGATCCAGACAGATAAACCACAGAGGGTCGAATCCTCTAAGGATTCGCATGCACAGTGAGGAAATTGGGTACTTTAAATATTCTTTAAAATTAATGCATTAATTCAAATTAATGTATATGATAAGTACACTTTATTAAAGTCATAAAACCAAATAACTAATTATTTTTAAATGAAGGGCATTTTTAAAAGAGTGTTATGATCCAAGTTAATTTTAAGTTTACTTGTTTTTAAACTGCATTATATTATATTTAAATTCCTTTTCTATTTTGTCTCTGTATAGGCGTGTTTTGAATGTGGTCTGTGGATCGAGGGCATTAAATGCAGAGTGGTGCCCTGTAGAGTTGATTCAAGAGCTCCTAAATATAATATAACATTCTAGGAACCGCAATGGAGTGAAGATGCCTATTAAAGACAGCAAGTCTTCAAAATCATTTGGCTGACAGGGCAAAACCACTCACTCACTCTTCCCATTGGCAGCAGCTCTTGGCACTTGCTTAAGGCCAAAATACCACTTTTGCCACTCAGCTAGCCAAATAGCCAGTCAGTTGCATAGTTAAAACTTTTCAGCAAATTTCAATTTATTAACGAAATAAAATGCAGATAAATGCTTTCGGGGCCAAGTCAGAAGACAAGGCCATAAGCCGCAGTCGATGTGGAAACTTTTGATGGCTCCATGAAGTTTCCGGTGGCCCGGGCTAAAGTTCACCTGGTGGCGAGATTAAAGGTGACAGAATACTAACATCCCTCCGGTGTTCAGCTGGTTGTTGTTTGGGCCTCGTTCTGTTGTTTCTATATTGGCCAGTTGCGGGGCGTTAGACATCAATGGTAGCGAAATTGAAGAATTTTATTTGTTACGCGCCCGCGATTTTCAATGCAATTTCCACGAGAAAAAGGCCGAGGCGCATGCAATCGCGTTTCATTGCATGCATCCCGTCTGTATTGCGAATTGAAATTTTTCAGCATCGTGCCATTTTTTTTTTATTTTGCCGATTTTTTTAGTTCGGTTAAGCGGCCTAGCAAAGTCGACGGCAAAGCTTGGGCCGAAAACATATTGGCCCGAATATCCTTGCTGCAGGCGGCAATAATGTTCCGTGTTTGCTAACACGGTCAAATGGCCAAATGGTTGTTGAGCCACATTCCATTCACTGACCGAATTTGTTTTTTTAAGCAGTTAAATAATGCGGTATTTGGACATTTCAAGGGTCCTGGCACACCCTCATAATAAACTACCAAAACTAAGTTGAGTTATTTAGAGCTGTAGCGGGCAAATAGTTTTGTCTTTTCAAAGGGTTTGTTTTGGCTGAGTACGCAGATGAAAATTGTGACAAGGAACTTTAACTTAACGAGGTGATTTTGTGTTTATTTTTAGAGAAAATTCCAAAACATTTTAAAGTTCTATTGAAGATTGAGATTATGTTTGTGCAAGTGGTATTTGGTAAAAGCACTTACGCATCCATTTGGCTTCGAAAATCGGTTTAGACCATCCTTAGATTTATATTTGCATCGCAGGATCCCTAGCTGTCTGGCCTTGATAGACAGCTGTCGGTGAATCAGTTTGTGTGTCTCCGTTTCGTTGGAATGAGCAATGAGTTGTGCAAAGTTTTTCGATTAAAGTTCATAATTACACTTGCAAGTGTTGAAAGCCAGCAAGCCAGCTTCACTCACACATATGTATGCTGATTGCCAAAGTAGTTTTAATTGAAAATCTTTAGCGTTCCGATGGAGCCTGGCTAGCAGTGTGTGTGGTCGCTGTTTGACCCAGCAATTTCCCGAAATTCAGCCATTTACATTCGCCATTTAGATGGATGCTGACTGCTGCAGACGCGGCGCCATCTAAACTGTATCTGGTAACTGGTATCTGGTTTTAGTATCTGTATCTGTATCTGTGTCTGGGTATCTACATCTGGCTTTGAGAGTGCACATCCACATATGTCTGACATTGCATTGATGGCTTCACTTTGCCTTTTTGCAGTTGTTCTATATACTTCATTCTCGTACTCTACCCACGCATTTATTTCAATTCCTGCGACTGTTTAACCATTTTTTGTTCCAACTTTCCTGCTTCCCAGACAGGATGTCTCCTTGGCTCGTGTGCGGTTGTCTTGAACTTGCTGGAATGCCTCGAATATTTTAAATGTCTTTGTCTGACTGACTGACTCGGTAACTGGCTCAGTGCGTTGTCAATCATGTGCATCGCTGGCTTTACGGCTTGCCATGATGTCAGCCACAATAGCAAATAGCGAATGCGGAAAATGCCAAATGGAAATGGGAAATTGGAAAGCACCCTACATACTCGTACTTTGTCTAAATGATAAGTTATCTATTTGTGTTCATCTCGGTGTAGTTTATGGCTCTATTAAGCCACTTATTTACCTCCGGCGGGGACTGATTCGGAAAAATGAGTTCCTGCATGAAAAGAGAGTGTTTGCTTTCGGGCGAGTGTTTGCCTTGTTAACGTTTGTCATCAGATTAAACCGCAGCGGCTATTTGGTCAAGTACAAAAAGATTAACATTTTTCATATTTAATAGCCAGCGGCTATTCGATATAATTGGAATTTTTTGACCAACTTCCCGGAACTTACGCAATGCCGCACTTCAATTTGGGTTTGTCCCTAGGCAGAAAAACAATTTCAGCATTTAAATTTAAATTTAAATCATTCAAAGACCACAATAAATTGAGTGGCTGTATGTAGCTCTTGAGAATAATTTAATTGTTTTCTTAAGGATTCCTCAAAACATTGTTCACCTAATCGTGTGGCAATCATCAAAATGTCTTGTTTTAACAATATATTCTTCCACTGTTTTTGTTTATTTTCTGGCAGGGATAAAACAACAACAAAGGACAGAAACAGGCAAGAACACAACTTCTTTTCCTGCCTGATTCCTTCTCATTTTTAGCACAATCTTGTCAACATATTAAGATAATACCTTTTTAATCCGTGCCGACCCAAGGTCATGGCTACAATGATCAGCCAGGGTCCCGGTAAAAATGCACCCAGCTTTCAGCTCCCAACTCTCGGTTCCTTTCACCTGCCAGCCATTTATCCCTTTTTGCTGGCTGGCCATAAAAACCCTTTTATAATTATGATGACAATAAACAAGGAGCATCCCGTCCAGCCAGGCAGCAATTGTTCCCTTGTCTCTGCTGAGATGGCGATGGAAATGGAAATGGGGGCCGTCAGGTTTTGGGACGACGACTTTTATTAGCTACTTTGCCACGGCTTTGTTACACCTTTCATTATGAATCCGTAGACGGGAAGCGGTCGGTGGTGGTAGAGGTAGAGGGGGAGTTTTGGAAGGCAGAGGTCCTGCCACAACAATGCCAGGACGAAGGATATTTCAATTTAGCAGCTCAAACAGTTGCCACTTTGACGTTCGGCTGTTGTCTTCGGCCTGTGACGCCTGTTGCCTTCCATGGAATGGAATGCCAGACGTAAATATTTATGCGGTACAATGCCGTGAGCCAAAGGTGACGATGTCAGCTTTTTAACAGCTGCGGAATTTGTTGGCTGTCTTTGTCTGTCGGAGACAATCTCAACTAATCTGCGGTTGTCGTAAAATGTAAGCAGCTTTGTTTTGGCCAATGAGCGGGGAATGGTGAGGGGAAGGACTCGAAATATCTCGGCAACGAATGAACGACATGCCATCCGGAATATCCAAGCAGTTCATCAATCATACCTAAGAATTCTTATCGCATTGAAGTGTGCATGTGGCCTATGAATATGGCAAGATAGCGGAGGTTTATATTTGCGTCTTTGGTTTGGGGCTTGCTGTGTATTCGGATTCGGTTGGAATTCTTTTTAATTGTTCTACTCCAGCAGTTAGTTCATTTTTCATGCGGCATAAAGCGAAATGCAGAATAAAATTTAAAGGCACCCAACCATCCGGGGGGCATGGCATTGGAATTGGCGTCAAGGGGTCTGGGTGTGGATCTGGGACTCAGATTCTGGGTCTTCGGTTTTGGTTTCTGCCACAGTGCAGCTTTAAAGAGATCATCAATCTTGTTTAATGGTTGTCCGCACGATTGAATTATTACATGTGTCAGCTGCGCGTGAGTTATTGATATAACGTAACAAATGAAGAAAGCTCCCAAATAAAAATCAACCATCGCAGGGAGCACATAGAACATGAAGATACAACTATACGTACTTGTACTCTCAAAGGGGAATTACTTTCGCCGTCTATCGATGGATGAAACACTGAAGTATTTTACTTCAGGAAGCCCGACATTGTCAGCATTTTACCCATTTTCTTTGTGTGCAACTAGTTGCATGTGACTCTGATCCTGCCAGTCAGGTGACGCCTCTGCCAAATTTCAAGCATTTTAAGCCGACAAACAAAAAGGAATCGACCGAAATTGCTGTGAGTACGACATGGCACATAAAATCGATGGGCATCGAAACAACACCAGGTCTAGGAAAAAAACAAAAACAAAAAATAAAATTCCGACGTGATTTGCATATATTTATTTACTTGTAGAGCGGACGACAAAATGCAAACGGAAAGGTATACGTTAAGCGAATTGGATTGCCAACCGTCTCCTTTAAAGGACTGCTATCTAGGACATACTCTACATGATGATTTTCATCACAGACTGCAATTCATCTAGGGTTTAGTCAACATTTCTTTTAATTTTGTAAAAAAAAGACAAGTAAGTAAACAACCAAAGTCTCAACTAATCGAAGTATTTAAGATATCAGGGATCTTCTCTTAATAATTTTCTAAATTTTTTATGGCCTGGCGTCCAGTGACTTGATTAGGTAACTGTTTGGTTCGGTAGATGGAGAAAAGCCACGTTAAGGGCATATTTATGAGGCTGCTGGCTTGACATGTTTATTTATGCAACATCAAATTGTGACTGTGAGTCCATAAACTGGGGTCAGACCACTGGGGTCAGGAATTTGCATAATGCAAATGATGCCAGGATCACCGGAATCGAGTATGGTTCTGCGTCTGTTTTAATTGGGCTGGAGAGTGGGTAATTGCACAATTAATACCGAGTAGTGCAACAGGCAAAAACTACTTTAACTTGCTCACACTTGTCCAAGGACTCGGGCACACGTCTAAAGAGTGAAGGGCTGAAATGGGCGAAAGAAATGGAGAAAACCTTTCACTTGCCGGTGGGAAACACGATGGTGACAAGCATTTGAAGCATGTCACAAAAAATTTCATTTCACTCAGCCTTCCTTCCATGTCCTTTGCATCCTTTGTCCTCTGGTGTCATCTTCTATTTTAGCTTAAAGCTGAAAATAACATTGAATGAAATAGCCCGTTTTCCCAGTTGATGTTTTTCGCTTGTGCTTTGTTTGGTTTTGTCTTTCTTTGCTGTCCTTTCAATTTTTTTTCGTTTTTTTTTTATTTTGTAGTATCCGTGTACCAGGCCCTGCTCATTTTATCGCTTATTCGCCTTCCCGGTTTTCCTTTAAGGGCGCGCTAAACGCTTTGGGGCGTGGCACCAATGCTAAGCTGACGCTTTCCCCGGCGCCGGTGTAAAACAGCATGAAAACTCAGTCACAACCAGTGCAAAAACATTTTGACACTAATTTCATTTTGTATAGAGAAAAACAGGCACGAGTCTCTCTTTCTTCTTCGCCCCTACATATATTTTACTTATATTTTTTATTTTGAGAGCTGCCTTGCTGGCGTCAAAGGATTTTCCGGGTAAAAAAAAACAAAGCAAAATGAAAAAGGTTGAAATAGAAATAGAATAGAATTGTAGACAACGCAAAATGGGAGAAAATGGAAAACACATTGCCACGAGGGACACCATCCCGCAAAACCCCCTGCGGGCCGGGCCGTGTCTTTGAAGTTGGCTTGCCAGTGATTTGCTAAATAAAAATTTATGCGCCATGCTAATTGAAATGCCACACACAAAAATAACTTTCAATTTGCCACCACGAGCCGAGCAAAAGCCCAGTCGCATGCGTTTTATAATTAACATAATTTTCACAGACTCTCAACACTTTCACACCTGTGCTGAAAATGGTTAAGCTGGTGCGGAGCTTAAGGGTCCGGAGGCATGTATTCGCCGGGGACATTTAACGCTTCGTTTAGGGCTGGCAGAAATTAACTGCCGTGAAAACATTTAACATTTTTCCAAAAGAAGCCAAAAAAGGTTGGACAACAAAGGCAAATGTTTTGAATTGTACACGAAGACAGAATCTTTGATTCAAGACGAAATTTGTATGCCCTTTGATAGTCCCTTTTAAAAACAGGGCATGGGGGAGAATAATCAAATTTATTTCATTTTAATTGTATGATTCAAATCCAATTAAAGCTTAGATTTATATAATACTTCTAATTAAAATATTATTTGCTGGTAGATTTTTTTAAAAGCTCATTTACGACTCAGAGTGGAAACCGCATCGAGTCCCATGTTGCATTCCTCTTCCCAGCCAGGGGCAGCCAACCAACTGTCACATAAAGGGCACATGCCAGCACAGCTAACACAAAAAGCTGAAATGAAAATTGCAAGTGACAATAAAGGGTCCGCCGAGAATCCCCAGAGCTCTTAGCCAACAAATACCCTCGTCTCACCTACGAATTTCCCAGCAGAAGAAGCCCCAGACAAAGAGCTCTGGCCATAAAACAGGGGCGCGTGCTTTTCTTACGGGTTGAAAGGAATGAGAGTCGGAGTGGCGGCATAGGCAAATCGGTAGCCTCGTGAGAACTTGGTTAATTTTCAATTTGTTACTTTGTTGGTCTGCCCAAAACGACTATGCCAACAATTGAATGGAAGCAGAAGAGCCAAGTTAAGGGGGAATAAAAACGGTTGCAAATGAGTTCCCCAATAAAAAGTTTAGCTCCTGTTCCTCGAGTAGTTGGAGCCCAAAACAGAATTGTTCAGCATCGAATCGAGCACGCACAATTTGGCAAAGAAAACATAAATACTAGGAACAGCAAACATATGTATGCTAAATGAGCTGAACACAGGAGACCGTAGTGGGTGCCGAAGGAAACTGGAGTTCACATTCCAAGCACACACAGATATAGACGCAGATACAGATACAAGGATATAAATACACTCACAGACGGGCAGCCTGGGAAATGTAACTGAGAAATGAAGTCATGTGCTCACCTGTTCAATGCATTTCGTGTTCATTTGTATTGTTGTCGTTGCTATTATCACAGCAACTGTAGGGGATAACATCACCGATGGCGGCGTGTCTATCGACGCTACACGGACTCAGTATCCGAAGCAGCCACCGACCACCACTCCAAGCCCCCATACCCCAATCTCTAGCCCACACATTTGTTTCTGGGTATGTGTGTAAACATGATTGGAAATTCGATCACAGCTGCACACGTAGAGCACATAAATCAGCCTCGGACCGGGCTGAGTCGCTTGGTTTCCAGCCTTCAAGGCACTCGGGTATCCCAAAGATACACCCACGGGGTCCGGGGCTATCTGAGTGTGAGTGTGTGTGTGTGGGTTTAACACTCACATTGATATGCAAACGCCCTGTCGCCTGCTGTGTGCGTAAATTAACTGACCAAGTCCGTGCCCATGTCCATGTCGATGTCGATGTCCATGTCCATGTCGGGGTTCGTGTGCTGGCGATGCAACAATTGATTGTTGCATTTAAATTTTAAAACCGCAAAATGAATTTATCTGTCCGTTGGTAAGTAAATACACCAGGACTAATATAATACTATCCCCCAGTACCACAAGAAAAATCTATAACTTAATTAAAATGACGAAACAATAAGACCCGAATATGAAACAATGACCGTAAATGATGGCCTTTGTCTCCTGCAACGTGCAGCATTAGATACCCGCAGAGAAGGCTGGACGCAGATCGAGAGGAAGCCTGGCAGGACATTTAGTGGGGAAACGCAGAGAGATATGTGTGTTCTTAGTATTTCCTGAATTTCAAAATGTAAAACATAAATAAAGTTAAATTGGCCATGCACATTGTTGTTGCTTACATTACGAGCATTACGTAACAAACTAAAAGGAACAACCACATAGACATGATCTATAGCGAGAGAAACGACTAGCAGTTACCCTAAATGTCAACAGACTAGTTTTTTCTTTTGCTTCAAGATGTGTTTAAGCTTTAAACAATGCTTTTGTCAAAGTAAAAAGGATAATGGTTCAAACCATCGCCATAATTTAAACATGAGGGTTCGCCCTTTGTATTATTCATGGTTGTTGAAAAATATTGATTTAATTATTGTAGCGCATGTGTGTTTAAAGCCACTTTTTTGGTAACATTACAATAGTAGCCTGTGGCTTAAAACGACAAAAAACAATATGCCCCACTCATGTGGGTGTACCCAAAAAATACGCTGCTTTTTAGGCTGACACTTCATTTTTATATCCACATAAAAATGGTAGATGAAAATTTTTTTTATTTTTAAACAAAAATGAGAGAAAAAAAAAAACGAAATAACAACATTGGTTGATTATTTTGATGAGCCTGGCGCGCAAAAGCACAGAACAGTGAACATGGCTCACACCCCCACACTCGAGCCCCCACAGAAACATAAACAAACAAACGCATACCAGCGAATAACCAGCGGCACATGTCAATGACTGAAATGGTTGATGCGTGGTGGGGAGGGGATTGGACCCCAACACATCACCCAACAGGACCCAACAGACAAGGGCTGGGATAGATGAAATGGATCATTAGGATGGGGATACTTGTAAGGGGGTAGATGGCTGCCAAATTGGCATATTTGCCATAGAAGCAAAGAGCAATTCATTCATTTGCCGCAGACAAACAATCTCGGCCGAAATAAGCATACAGCACATACAGATAAATACGCATATGAATGCGCGTATTACCGAATGTTTAAAGGATGCCCTTGGGGGGGTGAGTGAGAGTGAAAGTGGGCGGTGAAACGGATGGTGGTGCGTTGCCATCGGCGACGCCAATGCCACAAACAGCGACATATTTTCAAATCAGTGCAAAATGGTAACTTCCGCTCGTTAAGCAAGTGAAAAATTAACTCTCGGCAGTAATTTGCTTATGCCTGGCATGGGCATGAATATATGGGCGATGGGTGGTGGGTGGACCACTTCAATTGGGATACGGATCGGAATCGGGCCAAAGACGAGGGCGGTTCGAGCTGACAATGATGCGGCTTATGTGGTGGCGGCGTCGCTGGCGACGACAACAACAATAATAACGCTGGCGCCATAGTGCGCGTCTGGGCAGTAAATAAAAATAATTGCCTTCTGCTTCTGCTTCACTTCGCCTTCGTCCTTCGTCCTTTTTTGGGAGTGCGTGCGTGTGCGTGTGTGCGAGTCATAAAAGCGTCTACATTATGAAGAAGCGGCTTAAAATTCACGCATGCCAACAGTAGTAGTTGTAGTAGTTGTTTGCTGTTTCGTAATAAAAGATTACTCTTGCGCCGCCTTTTTTTCTCCGGCTCTTTGTCCAAATGGCGCACAATGCCTCACTCTCATCCATTTACACTGTTAAATGAAACACGTGCCAAGGAAGCAATTTCTGTGCAATCTATGACACAAGCGGTCCGGTCCTTCGAATCCTCCGGCTCTTTGGCACATTTAAAACGCCACGAGGCAGCTCGCAACTCGAATCGAATTGAATCGAGAGCTATATGGGATAGTTCTGCCCGGCTCATCCAGCTAGCTTTCGGCCCTTTCAATTTGGCTGGCCAGTTTCCGAAGTTGGTGCTATTTTTTCTTCTTTCAATCCACTGAAATAGTTTGGCCTGTTCGGGAGGGTTTGTCGGTTGGTTGAGTGGAGGTTATAGGCTTCGAAACCCAGTGGGCCACCATCAGCGGAAGTTAATATTTGGCCAGGTGCAGGACTTTGATTCCGATTGCTGTTGCGGCTGCTGATGGAAATGAAAGAAACATTTCATGAGGTAGCTTTTATGGTGTTTCTTTTTTTTAGAGCCACTCACCGTTTCAGGGCTTCAATTAGATCCAAAGCAAACAATGAGGGTGAACATTTTTCTTATTTTTCTGTTTCAGTGTTGCTTTATTTCTTTTCGTATTATTTCCATTCTATTTTTTTGCATTTTTGTTGTGTTGCTGGCAAGCAAATTTATGCAAGTTTTTGGCACGCTTTCCCAAGAATTCTCATTATTTTCTCAAGATTATGATTTCATAAAAATTATGTGCAGAGTGGACGGCCAACGGATATTCGGACTACCAGGACTCGGCTTTAGAAAATGACCCTCGGACATGCACACAAGCACATACTTACAGACACACACAAACCGAGGAATATAAACACACACAAGCGAACATACACACACGCGACGAGCTCTAAAGTTTTTCTATAAAATGGAAATATTAATTTCCGAGCAAGAAATTTGTTATTTCCGCGACGCCTGCGCCAATACCAAGGGTGGTCCTTGGGAGGCGGATGCTGAAATTTTAATACGATAATAAATGAGTGTTAGCCTCCTTGGCCCCCCGGCACACAGGCCACCACCATCCCCCATCCCCATCTCCTGGCCACCCACTGCCTCTCTCCCTGCCATACTATGCACTTGCATGTACTTAAAATTTGAGTAATAAATTTGGGTGCAGCAACTTTGGCTGTTTTCAACGTTCGACCTTTAGACGGGCCCTGAAAAGTAGGCAACCAACTTTGCCAGCGTTATTAAATTCCAAACGGAAGGCCAACATTCAACTAGGCCTGGGGTCCTTAAATTGCAGCACTCCTCCGGTCTGATTCCTCCGGTGACTCTTGAACATGCACATCATTAAATGGATCTGAGACAACGTGTAATTGGTCCGGCTCTGGTTTCTCTCTCGTGTCCAGTGGCCAACACTACTTACCATAAGTGTGAATTCATTTGGTTAATTATAACGGGATTGTTGGATTACACCGACCGGTTAGTTGCTACGTCACCGGCTGTTTTAGTTCCAACTGACTATTCCAGATTGTGGGAGTGCACTGGAAAATGTTAAGCTTTAATTTCGGATGCTTTAAAATATTTAGGGATGAATTTGGTATAAATGGCAGCTTCCCTAATTTGGTCAACACCTTCAAATTTTTTTGGTTTTATGTATGTGTCCTTACTATTCAAGTGTATCATGGTTGACAAATTTGAAATGCTCTCCTTGGAAGGTTTTGGCCCACGCATGAACAGCTCTGAGCAGATTGCGGTTGCCATCGCGCTGGCTGATTTTGCTCCTGGACTGGTCATCAACTTCCCTAGGCCCCATCTTGAGTTACCATGATTTCGGTTAGGATGCCTAGGTTCATCCCTAATAAGGTGGTGCCTGGCTACCTGTACACATGATCCCGTAAAAGCGAGCGCATCGCCCTGTCCTCCAGTTCAGTTGTTTCTGCCGGACGCCGAGAGTTTGCTAATGTGACAACAAATGCGTGACAAACAACTAAACAGCAGTCATTCAACAACCAAATTGTAAATATTTTGAACATTCTGTTACAAAAGTTGAAAAACATAAACAGCAATGGCAAAAAAATGAGCGAAAATTGAATGTTTTTGTTGTGCGGCCAGGCAGTGGGCAAACTTTATGGCCACAAACACAAATTACAACTACAACACTCGGAAACAATAGCAACAACATAAAGTTTGCCATGCAAACAAGCCAGGTAGAGAGCCGGCTACCAGGTGCTCCCATCGGTGCCAGAAAAAAAGGGAATGGACAGGAAAGGCGGAGTAGAGCGTTGAAAGTGCTAGAAAGTGCGCTGATTTACATGTTGCCCAGCCATGGACTCTCACGGCCACTAAATTAGAAGTTACTCTGATGCTGATTTCAAGTCGGAAAAAAGGAGAGGAGGGGCGAAAGCGCTTTCATTTTATCTCAATTAAAAGTTGTCCTTCAGCGTGTCAGCAGGAGGCGGACCAACGCTGTTGGCCACTTGAAAGTTTATGCCTTATGAGCCGCAAATGGCCACAGGACACGAACAGGAACACGGCACTAGACACCAGGCAACAAGCACCTTCTCCCAGGCTCATAATAAAGACACACGGACAAGGCAACATGGATGGCCGGAGTACTCTTGGTGGGATCCGTAATAAATACACCAGGAACATTTTTATATCTTTCCTTTTTAATTGAATTCAATTTTAAGAAGAATATTTTTTGGCATGGTTTATTGTTAAAGAAAGTCAGACGAAGTCAGATGAAGAATATGAAAGGTTATAGAAAGTTGCCCAATAAATTAATATATTTTTTGAGTGCAGTTGGCTAACTAAGCCGGCGTGAAGCAGACAAAAAAATCTGCTGAGTCAACAGGAGCCAACTCCTGACTCGGCTCCTTCCAGCAGCGGTCCCAGGGGATGTTTGCGGCTGGTGGGGCAGCTGGTGGTGCAGCAAATGCGGCACGTGGAATAGGGTGGCGGCATCATCGTCATTAGCATCAGTAGCCAGGATGGCGGGGGGTACAAGGGCAACACCTACGCGTTTGTCTGTGGTCCTGCACTCGCTGTGGCCAAGGTGCAGGTCCACTGCAACCGCAGAAGCAGCAGCAGCAGCGGCAGTAGCCGGAGAAGCAGGATCAGACTGTGTAGCCGGATTGCGGGGTCCTGGCCAGGATCTAACAATAAAACCGAATGTGCGGCGTGTGCGGCCATACTAGCCCGGGCAAATCCCAAAAAAGTGTGCTGCAAAAAGTGAGCCAACTTAATTCAGTTTGTTTTGGGATTTTTCGCTTTTTTCATAAAAAATATGTGGATTTTTTTCGGTGTGTAGTTCTCGCTTGGTCTTTCGTTTGGTTTTCTGATTTTTTTCTAACTCATTTCGCATGCAAATAAAATCGTTATGAATTATTTATGCGTGCGTCTGACTGTGTGCGGTTTGGCTGCATTTTGAAAATAATTTTTATGTAAACTTTAGCCGATGTACAATTTAAATTTTTGTCCATTCGAATTATGTGCAAACAGTTGTAAGCCTCCGCTCAATGCAATAGAAAAAATTGAATCATTATGGGGATATTGTTGCACAAACCACATTTTATAGATTATAATATTTTAATTAAAATCAAAGCATGGATGTATAAACCTTATTATATACGTTATGCAATCAACATGAACCAATAAAGATGCAAATTTAAAGTTCAATTTCGTATTAATAATGGAAATATGTCAGCTATTTTTCTGTCCATTTAACTGCATTGGCAAAAATTGACATAAACCCTTCCAGCTTACAAGTGACTTAGCCCTTGGCCAAGTTTGGATTTTATGCAATAACATAATTCGGAATAATAGCTCGTTATAATGCTAAAACCCACCATCAGCTATTCTAAATTTCAATGTCTAGCTCTGCAGGCGAACACAGAAAAACAGTAAACAACTGGCAATCAGTCGGGCTGCCACTCAGTCAGACAGCCAGTCTTTCCGTCACTCAGTCCGCCAGGTTGGCTAATAGTGGGCGACGGCTGGGATGGAGCATGGCTGGGCACCTGAGCAAATTCGGCAAAAATGAGCCGCCCCGCTCGGTAATCATTTTTCGGGGTGCGTGATGTATTACACTGGCATATGATTGTTCATTTTGTGAATTTACACGTGTTTACATGACCGTGAGTGCCCCAACACCGCATCCCTTACCTCTTACAACTTACCCCTTGTCCTTTCCTTACCCATGCCACAAAAAAAAAAAACACGCAAATCCGCTGACGATGCGCGGCTGCCAGCGGAGTTGCTTGTTTGTGATGATAAAGCGTTGTAAATTTTCTGGGCGAATTATATTTGTCACCAGCCGCACGCACCTTAAATCCATGTAATTTTCCTAAAATATTGTTTAGCTTTTCGCATGGCCCCCGGCGCTGAGCTAAGCATGCTCGTATATGTTTGTTGATTTGCGGCTAAGCCGCTAAATGGTGCACAGCGCCAAGTTGATGGCCGTTGTCGGTAGGTATGCTTTAAGATTTATTTTCATTTGGTGCCGCCAAACCACCGCCACTTGACAAAAGGTTGTGGAATGAATGGTGCGGGAACCCGTTTTCATTTTTATATTTTGCTGCAAGTCGAGGGGCGCCACTTAGCTTGGGTTGCCCCTTAACCACCGACGGCGGTTCTCGCCCCCACCCCAGTTTCCTTTCATCCGTCAAATTTTTTCCAGCGCCCCCACTATCCTTTCATTATTTCCGCTTTCTCTCTCCGAGTTGTTTGCTCATTGTCACGGCGTTCACTTTGTGACCACGCGCTTTTTTTGCTGTAGAAATTAAATGAAAGAATATTATGATTCTGTTAATGCAGTTGCATTGCCTTGAAGAAGAGCTTTATGAATAATTGCAGTGGAAATTTAATGTTTGAGGAAAGTATGCTGAATTTTTAAGCTCGTTTTGGAGTCAAGGACGTGCTTTGAAAACCGTCTTGATAGCATGCTAAAAAGGCAACGAGCAAGGTTATTATTTATACTTTACGAAATTAAATATTAAGCCAAAAAGAATCTACTACTGTTGCTAGAAAGCAAGGTCAGCACGTTTGCCGCCTGCTCGGTTTGCCATTAAAATGATTGAGAACGGCTTGAGCCTTTTTACAGCATTATTCGAGGCGCAGATGACAACTTCCAGAGCCGCGGATGCGGATAAATTTACTTTACGTGCAACGCTCGCTACATTTGGCAATTTACGACTGACAGCGTCTTCTGCTTTTGCCAGGCCGAAGTGGCACGCAACAAATTCTCGCATCAGACTTAAGCCGCTTAATCCTTTTAGTGTTAAACGCGGGCCAAGTGGCAACTGGCAACCGGCAACTGGCAAGTGCCAACCAGCACTGGCAAGACAACTTTCGCCGTGAGGGATGGGCGAGTGAGTTGGGTCGAGTGGAGTCGAGTTGTCTTGTATTTCTTTAAAGTGAAACATAGCATGTAGTGGAGCAGGGCATATCTGGGTGGCCGAGTGGGCGGCATGGACTTTGTGCTTTACACGCGTGTAATGTGCTTTCTTGGGTGCCGAGTTGCGACGCGTCTGGCTGCGGCATAAGTGTAATGAATGGAGCCATCCAGAGGGGGAAGGAAAATTACCAAGCAGTAAAGCATCAATTTATTTAAGTGGATTTCAGGAATACTTATTTAGTTTCGCAAATTTTATGCGTCTTCTTTGAACGAACATTGAGGTTTCGAAAAAGTTCTGGGTCTCCCATTTAACTATATATTTAACTATATAACGAATTATTAGATTCGAAGGCATTTCTTACAAGATTGATCAAACTTACTGAAATCAATTATCGAAGATTAGTTAACAGGGAAGCATTTCATTATTATTAATTATTTTTACGAAATTAGTACTAAGTAAGCTCCAGTGAAAGATCCTTACCTTGAAAACGTAACAGAAAGATCCGTGGAACGATTTCCTGTTAACCTGACTCCCCTCGCAAAATTGGAGGGTACACGGCGGATAACTTTATCATTGCCAAGCAACTACTGATTTTTAACGGAATTACTGAAAAGTTTTGGGGATTAATTCCCTATCAAATCGAATCAAAATCAAGGAAAAATATAGACTTTGGCTTATTATGTTGGGCTATGACTAAATTTAAAAGATAATCGTACCGTTGCATCCGAAAACCTATTTATTTTCCTGGAAATAGGGATTCAAAAATGTCTAATACCCCTGTTAAAAATATTTCATTGTGCTGCCACCGAATTTTTGGGCTCCTCCCTTCCGTCCGGAAATCATTTAGTTAAAGTGAAGCGTTGATTGCCGTTAAGCTGTGCGTGAAAATGCATCAAACTCCGTTTTCCTCCGCATTTTTGCTGTTGCTCTTGTTCTTGCCGCGATGCGTTGCATTGTGCATATAAATTGCATTTTTAACAAACAAAAATTTTGCTATTGGTTTTGCTTTGGCATTCACAGAGCAGTCTTCTTTCTTTTGCATAAATTTTTTTTTATATTTTTTTGATTGTTGTCCAGTTTAGATGGCTGGTGTGTGTTTGTGGCGCGTGGATTTTAATTGATTTGCAGCATTTTTGCTCTAAATGGCAAATTGTTGTTCCCACATTACGCATACGCAGTGTATGGCCGTGGCTATTTTTCCATCTCGCTTTGGCCGTTTCTAATTTTTCAATTTGCTTTTGTTTTTAGCCGGTTTGTGCGGATGCTCGAAAGTCTATCAAAACAAAATTAATTTTCAGGCATTGGCCGGTATTTGTTTTTTGGGTTAGAACGTGGAGGGCTACGGACTAGAGCCGGGAGGATTGCGAAACTCGTGCGAAAATTGAAACGAAACACTTGAGTGCCAAGGCACTTCACACAGACACTGACACAGGCACACACACCTAGTCGGTGTGTCTGTTGGTGAGGTGGGGTAGAAAGTTCAGGCCAAAAACTTTGTGAAACCACTTGAAAAGTTATTTACATTTTAAGTTGTTGAGGTTCACACGACGTCAAGTTGGTTGTATCCTTGTGATGTGCAAAATATCTGTAGGCAGGTAGACCCGGCACAAAGGAGTCACTCCCCTTTTGTAACTGTGTGAGGAGCTTCTTGTATGTGTGGGTGTATCTATGTGGTCGCCGGTGTCAAATCTGAGGACCGCAGAGGCTTACATAGAAAATCTATTAAATTGCGGCAATAGAGGAGCCAGTTTCTGGAGCTGGAGCCGGAGCTGGAGCTGGTGATGGAGCCAGAGACAGAGCCGGCAGAGTGGCAGCTGGCTGGTCTGGTCTGGTCGGTGGCAAAGTTTACAGCATAAAACAAACATTGGCGAGATATCCGCCAGGCCAGAGCCACGCGAGTACTGACTGACGACGTCGCACTCGACGCTCTCAATGGCTGACTAAACTTTTGAATAAAAGCAGCCGGCAGAGCAGTTCCTCGCAGTCCGAGCCTGGCAGCTGGGAGTTTTGAGTTGCTGCAACTTGTTCACACAGTAAGAAAAATACAGGAACTAGTATAAAAATAGTCTAGTATCTTATCCTCTTGACAAAATGAATCAAATTCCAAGGAAAAGTCGGTAGAATACGATAGAACTATTGTTCTGTCTTTAATTTCTTAAAACTTTTTATCCTCAATATAGTAAAACCACAAAAAAAACGAATGCTAAATTTTGTTTTGTGCAATCTTAGACCGCTTCTGGCTGTTGGCATTGCAGTTCAGCCGGAAAACATAAAAAACTACTTGATTCTTCCTGCTGGAGTGCCGAAAGTAAGCACAGCAGCGCCACATAATAAATAAAGCAGACGACGGGGCACGGGGAATCAGGAGCAGGAAATATGGCACTTAAAGTGCTTTAAATAACATTAGAAAGTTGACTCGCTTTCTCTCTGGATGAGTGTGTGTTTGATACCCGGTCTGGGTATCAAGAGCCTTGTCTGGCCTGGATCATACACCCCCCGATTCCGTAATCTCCCACCCCATCATTGTCGACTTTGCCAGTCTGTTTGACTTGTGCGCAAAATCTTTCAAGTTGTGACAATCTCAGGAAAACGCAAAGCAAAAGCAATAGCAACAGCAGAGGCAGCGGCAAAAGCATCCTGCATTTGTTAAAGTTGTTCATTTGCAAGGCAGTTGACAGACAGAAACGGAGACGGCAACTAAGAAGGAGCTGGCAGCAGGCAGAAGCCATCAGGCTGCTGGTGAACACCCCTCATTGTTTGTCTTGTTGCTACAACGCATATGACACTCGCCACGCCCACCGACACAACACGTAGCATACAGCACTCGGTTCCTACGCCCATAAATAAAACATTTCACTTTGTTTTGTCGACTGCCTCTTAGCCTAAACAAACAGAGACCCGAGAGGAGGAGCATCCCCGATCCGAGACCTGAGTTTCCATCACCCAGCTGCTAGCTTCGAGCTGTGGGCTTCTTTCTCCCGAAGTGACACACTTTGATTTGACTTTAATACACAATAACATTTTATGCTGCACTCGCTGGCTGCCTTTGGCTGTTGTCTGTTAAAAAATGCACAAAAGCCGGGCAAATTGATGATGGAATGCTGGAATGCACTCCTCGAGCCTGTACGTTGCAGCCACACCGATGCAATTTCAATTGTTTGCGACTTTTCATGTTCATTTCCATGTTTCCACTCAACCGTCATCCCCGGCTCGGAGATGCAAATGCCATTATTCATTTTATAAATCCCGACAAACGCGTACGCATTTAAAAGCCAATTAGAAGCAAATTGGAAGCTTTGTGGTTTGGGCTTTGAGTTATAAGATGCCGCAACAATGTTATTAAATTGCCAAATTTTCCAAAGGTGAAGTTATGCGGGCAAATTAGTTTGCACATATTTTGGTTACTCAGAAATGCACTTTAAATTAACCTCAGATGGAGTGAAATGCGGAGCAAGATTTTAAGCAAACAGATAGCATGCTTTACGACTTACTAAAAAAGGTTTATTCTATCTGGAAACGTTTTTTTTTTTACCACATAATGAACTATATAATTAGTTGAAAGCAAACTTTTTAAGCTGAGTGACGACTTTGAAATGCTTTACACGGAGAGAATTTGACTTTTACTTTTTAGACATGAGGCCCTTAACTTATCGTCTTAAAGTCGAGAATTGGTCTTGATATATTCAAGTTAAAGCCATTTCAATAAGAATCTAATAAAGTATTAGCATTTTGATTTTTTTTTTAATAATTTTGAATTTTTCTTAGTGACCGACTAATGCAAATTTCAGAAACTCTCCCATCTTCTTTTTTTGTGTGGGCTTGCCTAAAAACTTTTGCCTAATTGGCAGAAGAGAAAGCAGAAAAGGCGCAAGGAACTCCAGATTGCACGACCCTGGCCAGTCGCCTTCAGTTTTTAGTTTCCATAATCTGAAAGCCGCCAACATGTTAACCTCCTGCACAACGTCAGCGGTGCTGTCGTCAAGTTTTGGCCCGGCTACATTTCTTGGGGAAGGAGCTCTCGACAAGTCGCAACTCCGCCAAAGTTTTTGGCTGCCGAGTGCTCTCCACAAATTTTTGCAATGCGCCTGAACATTTGTTGACAGTTCGAGGTCGTTAACTTTGGTCGCATTAGCGCCTATAGCTGCGGCACCAGTTAAATATTGAAAGCGTCTCCCACTCCAAGTTATTCAATAAATGTCAAGCGGGAAGCTATGTCTGCAACTTGTCAGGTGGGTTTAGTTCTCCCCAGAAATTGGCCAAATCATGGTTCTTGGCACGTCTCTCTGGCTTCAACTCCACGCACAATTCTCACGAATTCGTCCACATGTGTTTTGGTTGCTGCTCTCCAGTCTCCGGTCTCCTGGATTCCATTTAGCTAAAAGCGAAATTCTATTCCCCATGGTAGATGTGACCTTCGCTGGCTGGCAAAGCGAATTAATATCAGAGCACATGCAAAATTTAAACTTAATTAAACTTTCCTTTCGTTGCATGTGTGTGTGGTACAGGAGCGAGCGCGAATTCAATTTTAATTATGAACTTAAATCGAAAAACTTTGCATTTACACGAAGCCTCTGTAAGGGTCTGCCTGTGCCACAACCTTTCTTCATGCCGCCGTCTGGTGTCTGCTTTGACTATGAAGCCCATTCAAACAGACATTCGCGGCATTCAGGACATTCACGCAGCTTTTAGTTCATGCACTCGAAAAAAAATGTTTGCTTTCCTAAGAAAATGCTGGCCAAAAACCATTCCTGATTTTGTTAAAGATCTGCTTTACCATTTCCCCAATAAACCATATTCTTCTATTGTCTATTTTTATTCTAAGCCATCTCAGTTAATCTGCAGCTAAACTTTTTCTCCAGTGTGTGGCTGCTGCATTTATTTATGCAAATTTTCGGGTTGTTGCACTTGCGGCGACTCTCCAACGCAGAGAAATGTAAGCTAGCCGGGAGCTAATTAAATGTGGCCCCAGAAATGCAACGCGGCAGCCATTGAAAAGCGAAACAGAACCAAAGCCCGCAGAAAATATGAGGCCGCTGGATGGCCATTTTTAAAGCTAATTTAAAGGCTGGCTGCCATTTGTTGGCAAATTGCTGGCTGCAAAGGCGAGATGGAAACGGGAACTTTGGATGGCAGCGGCATGTGCCACACATCACGTGCCGACGAAGACATTGCAGTCGATGTTCATGCATACAAATGCAGTTGGAGGCGAGCGGCAGGACCCTGGAAGCAATTTTATGACGTCAGGGTGCGACTTTTCCTCTTCGGCCAGAAACTATAGCACGACTTTTAGTGCCGTCTAATGCGACATCGCTACTACAATGTCGCGTTCGTTGAGAATGTCCCTTTCTCCATTTCTCGTCTCGTCCCGTTCCTTTCTTGTCGTTTTGTTTTTAAAACAAATTTCCAAAATCAATATTTGCCGAAAGTGTTTTGCATACCAAATAATTTGGCCAAACAACTTGCAAGGCAGCCAGCAAGATGGGGAAAAAACCCGGAGAATTTGTAGTGGCAACAGCAGCTAAACAAATTGTCAACAAATGATTTTATTTTTCTCTACTTTTTTGGGTCTCTAGCGTGGGACTCACATACGCCATGACCTGGCCGCAGGGCGTTGGCAAACAGTAAAAAATTGAATCGAACTTTAAGTCCGATAGGAATTGGATAAGGGCTTTGTCCTCTCTGCCAGAAGGTGAAACTTAAACGCTCCGAATTGAACAGAAACAGCCATTGAATCGCTGGGGGGATTCGATGAAGCTCATATTCAGCTCACTGCTCATTCGAAAGTAGTTCACAAGCAGCCTGAGCAAATAGGTGCTTCGGCTTAATGCTGATTGTGTGCCTAAGTTTCAGAAAAGTTTTTTCCCTGTTTGTACTTTGCATAAGTAAACAACAAACGATCTTGGGACCGAGCCCATATTTCAAGCGGTCACAGGCAGCCAGGCGAGGTGCATTGATATATTACGTGTCAGTAAACCAAGGACTTGTTATACCCTGTACTTGGTGAGTTGTATCGATTCGATTATTATTCTATAATTTTTAATTGTAGAATCGATTTCTTTTTAAAAGCCAACACTGCGTATGAGTAATTTTTACAGCGTATTAAATTGATGTAGTAATATCTCCTAAAATATCGTATTCAACCATAAAAGGTATCTCTTAGTCATTTCGCTTGGAGTCCAGCCCTCTTAGTTGTTATGCCTTTGGTCCTTGGACATTTTCCCGCCCTCTCTATTCTCGTTAGCCCGCCGGAGTTGGAAACACTTCCGTCAGGCAGTGCAAGTTTGACACGCGCATCAACACGCGCTTTGTCAACTGGCACCCGCCAGCCGTTCTCCGCTTTCTGCCCTCTTTTCCACACACTCTGTAAGTTCCTGAGTTGCAACAGGAAGACCGCTCACAGGCACACTCACACAAAGGCGTGGAGATGTCCTGCCGCTCTTACGTGTGCCTGTGTGTGGGTGTATGTAGGAAATTGGTTTCGCTTGGCTGCACTTTGCTGAAAAACCAATACCTAGGGCCGGGCAGGAAGTCTTCAGTGACCGCGTCGCACTCGATAATCAGCAATGACGGCGGCCAGCCGATGGCGGACAAGCCGACAGACGGACTAACGGATGGACAAATGGACGTAATGCGGACAGTGGGCTTAGCCCAGGTCTGGGCTGTGTTCTTTGAACATACAATTAATTTACTTTGTTTTTCCAGCTGACCAGACATTAACATTACATACTTGACTTCCGTGCGTGCCAGGCGAATGTGTGTCAGAGGCCCCGGGGTCTTCGATTGCTGACCTGCCATATGCCGGTATTTAGCCGTTTACTTACTTTAAGCATCATAAATTATTTTAAGCTGCTAAGCTTGCTTTCACTGATATTCTCGCTGCTCCGCTCCATGTGAGCTCGTGTGTTTTTGTGTAGCGCCCGTTCTGGCAAAAGGTTGGGCAATTATGGCGCACCTGGTTGCTATTAGGGCATTTGCCACGCCCCCGCCAATGCCACCAAGCTTCGCTGCCGCCATCTTACCTCTAATGACAGCCATTTGTGCAGTTTTTGTCAGTTTCGTTTATTTATTACACTTGTGCTGCTCCTCGTAATTTGTTTATTTGTTGCTTCAAAAACTTTTGCCCACGCGACATGGGAGCTTTTTTGCTTAACACTTTTTTTTAAAGAGCTAATGTAATACTTATTTCTAAAGTAGGAAAACGGGGAAGTCATATTTGTATGTATTGAGCTTAAATATACATATGCCACATGTTTCAACATTCTCTACCCTCATTTTGACGTAGATTGATAGACAATCGATCTAAGAATCATTTAAAGTATTCCGCTTTTGAATCGGATGCATTTTGGCTGAGATATAGCCGTCAATGGTTGATGATCAATGATTTTCAAAGGGGACGCTTCAGAAAATGTGACAAAAATTTCAAAAAAATGTTCTGGCCTCAGATTTTAATGTAAATTAATAGAGAATCGATCTAGGAATCATTAAAGGTATTCCGCTAATGAACCGATGTATTTTGGCTGAGATATAGGCATCACTTTAAGCCATATTGATATCAATTGATTCCCCGACCAAACAGGAGGACAGGTGGATAGCAGGACTATCGGGGCAAAGGACGGAGAGCAAACAAAGAAATGAACGGATGGACATGTTGGCTGCGTCACTCGGGTCAGACCACTCAATTTTCAGTTTGGTTTAACTTCCAGAGAGATGCAATGACAGCGAAATTGAATTTGTTGTATGGCGAGTTGATCCGCGCGACGTTCGTTCGCTAATTGAGGGGATTAGTCACCATCAGGTGACCTGCAATGTGCCGCCTGTCCCGTTCAACCTCCATGTGCAACCTGCCAAGATGGTTCCGAATGGGGCTTACCGACGGGTAACAATAAACAAATTAGGGGTGATGGGTGCACTAATGGAAATGCTGTGCACTGGAACACTATTATTATTAAATTTTCTTAAACCCTAATGAGCACAAATATTTTCCTTGCTCCAGGAGCACTGAACTTTCGGCGGAGACTCAAATCCTTTCAATCAAAACCGATCGGAGCGGCAAATGAGCTTCATGACAGACAAAGGCTTTGATTTATTGCCGGAGAGGACTTAAAGTTTGCTGCTGCTTATTTAATTAGTCGAAATTTTAATGACTTTGCCCGGGGATGAACAATTTGGCTTAAAGCATTATGTTCGACTTGCCAAATTAAAACCGGTTGAGCCAGCCTCCAGCCTCTATACTACGTGTGCGTTTGCCTGTTGTTGTTTCCTAATTTCTCAGCATAATTACGGCAATTGCCGTAAAATGTTGGGTACATATAAATTGAAAATTAGTTAATTTGCAGTTGCATTGCCCATGATTTCGGGTTTCGGCCTTTGGCCACTGGCGGGGCATGCCGCAAATCAATATGCAGTGCGCACTGCATAAATATATTTATTGACACGCCAGCAATGGCAGCAATATTTTAATTAAAAACGTTTGCTAATTTCATAATTTAAGCATATTAGTCGAGTTTTTTGTTTTCCTGCCTACTTAAATAATTTCCATGCTCTCAGCTTAATTCACATTATTTATTTGCAAGCCATTTAATTGATTTCGATGTTTATTTGCACTGTTTTTTCCGACTGCACACTTCCATGGAATTATGTTTTTCATGTTAATTTAACAATTTGTCAGATAAAATAATAAATTATTATTAATTTAAGCACACCAAAGCATTTACCTCGACATTCATAAGCAATTTGCTTAGCTACTTATGTATATCAAATACATCTTTTTTTCTCTAATTTCTGTATGCGCTATTATTTATGAATACTAAAATGCACCATCATTTATACTTGACAGAAAAGGGGGGCCAGCGAAAAAGCCCTTCACTACACGCACTTAAAATGCCGAATAATATTCCAAAATAATTTCAATTATGAACAGGCTTTCCAGTCCCAGTCCTGCCCTGTCTCTCCCGCATTCCAGTTCGGAATTCACAAACAAATGGCATTCGGTTTCGTGCTTCAACTCGAGTATGATTCAATTAAGGCTTGGCCAGAACGGGGTTCTGTGTGGCTCTGTGGGAGGATAAATTAGTTTAGGGCAGAATGACCAGTTTAAAAGTCGGCATTCAGCATTGACTATTTAGGCCACAAATCTGGAAGTACGTCAAGTATATTATTCGACGATAATTCTTAATATGAATAGTAAACATTTTTTGATAGAATATTAAGTTTCTATGTTAAATGTTAGTGATATTTAGTGAATAGAAATTAATTTTATAATAATCTAATCAAAGAACCTACATTAAGGTATGTATCAATCTGAATATTTAATGTCTATTTAAGCCAATTACACATAAAATTTTGTTATTTTATTAAACAAAAACTTTCAAAAAGCACACATTACAATATTACAACAATCTTGACATTACAAACTTGTTGTTCCTTTTTTCAATATACATAATTGAATAACTATCTTTTGGCATCCATTTGGCAAACATTAAATTAGATTAAAGTTAGCGCGATGTTAGATATATATAAGCCAGTGGTAGTCATTAAACCCACATGCAATTACCACGCCCCAGACGAGTTCGGTTGGCATTGCAAGTCCGTCGGACACCTTAATGGGCACAAGCCGTGACAATCTCTTTTCACATTCTGACCAAGGCACACACATTTTGACATTCTGTGGCCTTCTAATTGATGTAACAAGTGTTTGGGCCATGTATCTGCCAGAATTTATAAGTGGAAAAAGAGCCAGAGAAGACACAGTCAACAGTCCAAGACACTTGTCGATAGTTGTTGGCCTTAGGTCACCCAGGACGAAGGAAGGAGGACAGCGGACCGAGGACACAATCGCACAGCGGTCTGCGACCTCCCCCAAGGATTCACACTTAATATAAGGCGACACGTAGCTGGCCAAGTGCTGATGGGCCAGACAACTGCCACTGAACCGGACTGGCCTGCGATTGCCGCTCCTCTTCCCGATTCAGATATTGCCTCAGCCTTGGCTTCGGCTGTTGCTTGTAATAAATTTGCTTCAAACATGCAATGCCCTTGGGGACAAGTGTGGAGGATTTTGTTTTCTCGATTCCGGGCTTTGGTCTCTGGACTCTGGACTCTGGATTGTGGACTGTGGACTCGGTGTGTCTGGCTTTTGTTCTATCCATCGCTGATGATGTGGGTTTGCCGTGCAAAGCCACAAATTGCCACTTGGCTGCCTGCTCGTGCCAATCTGCTGCAATGCCTCCACTTATTGTTGCTCCAACTACTCTTTATGTTGTTGTGGTTCCGGTCTCTGAATAAATCTAAAGAAATAGCATTTAATGTCTATTTGCAAGAGATTAAGATAAAAAGCATTCCCTAGCTTCGGCATCCGGAGAAAAAGTCCAGGGAGCCGCTTGCAAGCTGAGCCCTGCAACAGCCCTGGGAATTCGTGCGGCTTATCGATCTGGATTTGGTGCATTGTCTTCCTGTCCAAGCAATCCCTTTTCAAATGGCACGCTCGTAACTGCCACAAACAAGTGACACAATCAACACTTGATAGAACAAACACTTCTAAATTAATTAAATTGCAAATATCCTTGTAGCAGCTGCACTGCTTACTCACACACGTCCAGTTGGCAGGGTTCATGCAGCACAGAAAAAAAGGACTTCAACAATTGAAAAATTGAGTTTCAATGATGTTCTAATTGAGTTTTTTTTAGAACCGATTTGATTATAAAAAGGGTGTTTTTTCTCATATATTTCTAGTTAATAGACACAGCTAAAGTTATTGCTATTTATTTTTCACAGTGTTTTTTTTCACATCCCATATAGTTGTCAACGTACTCTCGTCAATACTCGTCCGTAGGACCACTCTGCTCAAAGATAATCCAGGCCATCAATAATGCAAACAGTCTTTCCTGCCTCGGCCTCAATCCCGGCCCCTCCAAGTCCTTCTGCCGTCTCCTGCTCTGCTTCTCCTGCTCCTGCTGCCCACAGTGCCTTTGGCTTGGAGGAGCCCAAGCCTTGTTTGCTTTTCCTTGCGTCGCCTGCAGTTCTTTGTGCTTTTGCTTCGGCTTAGAAGAGTTTTGCTTTTGTTTTCCCCCCTGACGTCCTTTGTCTTAGCTCTGGCAGTCGCCATGGCTGGCGGCCGTTGCCGAACAATTTGGCCAAAGATTTCTCAAGTCGAGTTGAGTTTGGGTTAAACTTGAAAATTAAATGAAATATTTTGCAAGATACCGGACAGGGGAAGCATCGGTGCATAGGATCGCCTTCGTGCTGCAGCCTGCAGGTCAGTCAGTGCTTAGCTTATGCAAATGCAATCAGCAATACCCCCGAATTCTGGTCACCTTAAAACAAGAACAATGCAATAAGGTGGCCTCGCTGTTTTATGCAGTTGTCTCTTGGGCTATCAATCAAAGTTTTGGGGGGCGGCACCGCAAACAACACATATTGCTTCAGTTTTTACACCCATTTTGCATTTAGGCCACGCCCACAAATATGCAAAGCCGCAGATCCGATGCGGGTGCAGTGGTTATAATGGCAAGAATTACATAACACGAATATAAATTATGGGCGCGTGTAAATTTTTCAATTGCTTAATGAGCGGAAGTGGCCATCATTGTTATATGTTTCAAGTTGTACATGTCGCTTAAATGAATACCGAATGGTTTGGGTTTGGGGGGACTGGGACTTGGGAATCGTCGTGGGTATGGGTCGGTATTCCGGAGGGGCATGACCTCGTCAGGTGCGCTGCATGCACGACATAATTAATTACAAATAGGCGAATCGGAGAGGGGGTTTTGTTTGTGGGCCGGAGGTGGCTGATAATTTGCAAAAGTGTTGCACGTCCAAATGCGTTGAAACGGTCGGCGCGACCGTTTAATTTATGGACCAGCTGTTAAATGTTGTACTTTGTGTGACAAATAGCCTGCAAAGTTGCATATATGTATGCACTCTGAGATTTGTTGGCCAAAAGTAATTAAAGCTGCCAGAGTCGCACGAATGTATGCTACGTTTTATGAGCAATTGCTAAAGGATGTGTGAAAGTTATGCCAAGCCCGAAATTTACTTCATTAAAATCTGTCACAACTGGTTTCAAGTGAGCACGTTAAAAGGTTGCAAATGGCTTAAGACTCTTAAGGATTTCTGTGAAATGAATGGGAAAGAATGACATAAATTGTGGGTTTCGCATTTGAAGCATCCATTTCAACTAATGAAACGATAACTGATTTATTTCTGCATTTCGTTTGGCTGCGGCTAAAATTGATCCATAAATTCCTTATTTGCTGTCAATTGAATCTCACTCTTATTTGGTC
Organism: Drosophila vallismaia; assembly: GCA_035047325.1. Lineage (NCBI taxonomy): Eukaryota > Metazoa > Arthropoda > Insecta > Diptera > Drosophilidae > Drosophila > Drosophila vallismaia. Next base: position 12,660,710 of record JAWNPU010000073.1, read on the forward strand.
CGAACTCAATTTTATGGCATTTAGAGCAGATTGCGAGTGGCGGTTGTCCGACGACCAGCCGGCAGTTGGCAGTTGGCAGTCGGCAGCCGGCTTGTCTCCTGCCGAGTGACGTAAATTAAATTAGTGTCAAAAGAGCATTGTGAGCAAGCGTGAGTGAGTGTCTGTGCGTGCCTGACACGACCGACAAACATAATGACCACCAGCGCCAGGACCGACACCAACACCAACACCAACATGAGCAATGGCAGAGACGCGAGAAGTACAAAAAAAAACAGGAAAAAAATGGAAAAGCAAAAATTGTATGCAAATTATGCTTGACATTGTTTCAGCATACTTTTTGGCGTGTGCGCCAAGACAAAAGCTGACATTTAGCCCAAGGAGCATAAAAAGAGATACAAACGTAGAACACAGAAAGAGACAGGGAGATGGAGATGGCGATGGAAAGTGGGCGAGGAAGCTGGAGGTGGCGATGTCAGAGGCGGGCGAAACTTTGTGACATTTTTTGGCGCGCACAACGGAAACGTGCAAAACTGGCAAATTTATAATGAGCCGCGGGTTCAGCGCTGCGTCCGTTTCTGCATCTTTCCCGACTCCTTCCTCCTGGCCTGGCTCTGGCTCTATCCGTTTTATTCCACTCCCTGCCAGAGGCGTTTTCTTTTGCTCTGCTAAGCACTAAGCGCATTTGTCGCAAGGTTTTGACTTTAAAAGCGAGCCGTCGCAGTTCAAAAGGTTTGGTTAATACCTGAAAATGCTTTTAAGAATTTTCATACGCTGATTTATTGGTTCGTGCGCTTATACACGCTCCATTCCGCAAGGAGCGGAGTTTACTGCCAAGGCATTTGCATTTCAAATATGCCACAAATTGATGTATGGGATCGCTCCTGGTGATGCTTAAACTGGTATCGATGCGCCGCGCGATTTATGGCATTATTGATATTAAATCGGCGAGTGAGTGCTTTAATTTAAAATTAAATTACGCAAATGTACTTCCATCAGCCGGGCATTGTTGTCCGTTTCTCTTTTCCTCTCGAGTCGAGCTGCTCGTTTTGCATTTAAATTTATTTTTCACGCATAATAAATGTTTTTCCGAGCTTAATTGCGATAACGCACCATCTTTTAACCATAAATAAGATAACGAAGGCAGGGCGAGCTATAATTGTATCAGCGGCGGCAACAATAACAAACAAGCGAGAAACATTGTCAAACAAAAGCAATGCCCGAATGAGTCTCTTCGCCGGAAATGAAAATTGTTTATCTTTTAAATTCCACACAAGGCTCGGCTTATTAAATTTGCGCCAGCGCACCATTTTTTCCATTTTCCATTATTTTGGTTAAGCCAGCGAACTTTGAGCCAAGTAATCAGTTTGCACTTGAGCGGCATGTGACGGACTAGTGGGTGGAGAGTGAGCCGGGGCGGGGCTGAAAGGCCAGCCAAGCCGTTGACAAGTTGACTAACTTTTAATGCAGCTCACTTAAAAGTTCTCGGCGACCGGAGCGGCAGCCCTTCGTTTAGTTTATTAAAAGCAAGATAAAATCTTGATGCAATGTCAGCGCACAAAAATTCCATACGGAATGCCGGATAATAAGCAATATCAAGCAAAATGTTTTCTTAACTTTTTTCGTACAACAACTCATAAATTCTTATAAAAAATGAAATTTTAATTTAGCTAAAGTCAGAAATAGTTAATTGCCAACTTCTGCAAATGAATGCCTTTAAAGTGTTACTACACAAGTGTTAAGTTCAAAAGAGCATATTGCATTTTTAAAACATGTAATTCTCTTTGCATGCAAACATTAGTTACTCGCTTGTGTGGCAAGCACCCCGTCACTTCGGTCCAAATTAAAGAGTCCGCAGCCTGGACAGACGGTCCAGAGTCGATTGCCAGGCACTTGGACACGTGTAATAATTCAATTGTGTGAACATCTATTAAGGAAGATTGATGACAAGCGTCGAGGAATAAGAGCAGCAGACAGCATCCTCCATCTCTGGTCTCCTGCTGATGTGGCTGCAGCATGTCCTGGCTGACCGGACAGTTGAGTCAGTGTCAGTGCGTTGCCGGAAAAAAGCAGATGCACACATACAAACGGGATGAATAAATAAATAAAAGCATAGCCAGCTGGGCAGTGGGTGGTGGCCGAGGAGGAGGTGGAGATGAGGCATTTATCATGCGAGCTGGAACTCAGCACTACCCTCCGACGACATCACACGTATTCAAGGTGGGAAAGCCCGAGTTCCTCATTCGCGCTGTTTCTATACCCTGCAGCTAAGAATAAAAAGGTTGTGTTATATTTTTTTTCCAATTTATAGATCACAACAACAGCATTCTCGATTGCCTTATTTTAAGTATTAAGATTGTTAGGACACTTGAGACTTGAACTTAACGATTTCTTTAAATCATAACCAATCGTAGCGGATATTTCGTATTCGTATTTCTCATCCATGAAGTCGTCATGATTTTCATCGCACACCGCAGCGACGCATGTCAAATAAACGCTGTCAAATGGAAAATAATTCAAGCTGGGTCAGCCATGACAGTCGTTTTTAAAGCGCTAACAGGGGAATCGTGCAAGCAAGACGAAGCCAAAGCAATATTGACTTACTTCCGGGCATTTTCAACCTTATTAAGTTGACACTGAGTCGGAGGAAAACTCGGTTCTATGGCACTTTTAAAGTTGCAGCAGCAGAGTCCCGTCGTTTTGGCCCGCCCCCTATGACAATACGCTTGAGTGCCGCCGCAGTGGCTTTAAAAAAGTGTGCGATAAGTGGAAACAAGCTGACATTTATGCAGTTTGCCCAGCCAGCCTGCAGGCAACTGTTCAACCGGAGCAGAGCACACATCTCCGCAAAGAACGGAGTGGAGTGCACATATTTTGCTGTTTCAGCTGCGGCTATGACTCCTCGGCAGCAACAAAGCCAATACAAGGAACTAACGAGCTTATTTCCAGACACCAGCTCAGTCAAAGTCGCAGCAGCAGGAGCTGCTGCCTGGCGGCTACATCACATGCATGATTGACTGCGCAGTTGTGCAGCGAAACGACTGATACAGACAGGACATCAGGACATCGGTGGGGGGTGAAAGTACACCCAAGGATACCCAAGGACAAGGAGGACAGGTGGCCCGCCATCGATTGTCATAAACTCCGGCCACATGTCCCGAGTTTGCCGCCACTTCATTTGTAAGTTTGACGAGTTGACTTCGCTCCGCGGACGGATTATAACAATTCAAGTTCGTGAATCTGCTGATGCACCCTGTTGTACGTGGAAAGCTTCAGCGTAAACCAATTAAGATACGCTGCCTTAATAATGGTCTGACGTTCGGTGCGTATACGTAATGTCTATTCGAAGGTTGAGCGGAGATAGAACGTCAGCAGTTTCTTTTAATAAAAATTGCATTAAAAGTGAATTGTGAGGGGCAAAGGTAAAGAAAGCTCATTCAAGGCAAAAAAAAAACCGTTTAGCTCACCGACTTCGGCTCCAAGTTAATTAAAAGTTTATTGCTGCATCGCTGGCGCCAGGGATGCTCAAAAGTTTATTATCTGAATAATCATTAATTCGCCGAATGTTGATAGTTGATCTGCGGCCAAGTGGAGGTGAATTTCAGACAGAAATAAACAGAACACAAATCATTAACGAGATACTAGGATACTTTTGTATCCCTGGTCTGCAGGGTTCAGCAGCCGTTCATTATCAGGCAAAGTGAACTGCACAAAACGGTACTTTATTAAAGTATTATTAATTAAATGCTAGTTCTGCTTATCAATTAAAAGTGACTACCATGGCAGCATGGCACCAGCAGAGTAGAAACTAGCGGGGAAGCAAAGGAATATTGGATTAATGGGCATCTCCCTTATCCCCAGATCTACTGCCACAGTCCGGCGATGCTCAATCAGCGGACTCAATCATGGCACTTGCGGAAACCGAAAGCAGAACAATTAAAGCAAGCAATTAACAGGCGATCAAATTGAGTGAGTTGCCTTGTTGTTTGTCACTTGTCTTTCGGTTTTATGTGGAAAAGCAGTGCGAAAACACGACGATAGCAAACAACGAAAACCAATAAAATGAACTTGTCATAAAATTAACGCATTTATAAGGCAAACAATGCGGGATTAACAACAGCGTTCCTGCTCCTGCTCGTGCTCCTGCTTCTGCTCCCGACACAGTCCCATTCACCAACAAACGCCCTGATGAGAATGTGAATGGTCCTGGGCGGCATAAAAACTGCCACTTGCCGTATGTCGAACTAAAGCCATTTATAGGGCATTTTTATTTACACGCTGCGGACGAGTTGCGTGAGAAATAACTGCCAGTTCATTTGCACAGTCCCCGGCAAACAGATAAGACAAACATCGAGTCTCGGGTACCCGGAAACACCCACCCAGATCGACGGCGGTATGTTTATGACAGGTCTTACATTCGGTGCTCGTTAAATTAAAATTCCTACGCTTACGACTTGTCAGGATAATACCTCATGTGAGATAGGATAGCTTGTTGGTAAAATCATCAAACAAAAGTATTGATGTGAGTTTTTTGATGAATATTGGTTGTTTTATATATCTAGATTCATATACATTTTTAAGGCTTACAAATTCTCTAAATGATCAGGAAAATAAAACTTAGAATACTTAAAGATATCTTCTTTCAGCTTTTTAATGATCCTACATACATATATCGAGGTCTTTTAATATTTTACACTAAGTAGGGTCTACTTTCTTCGAGTTCCTGAAAATGACTTCTGTTAGAAAATATAAAGCATGCCAATATACGATTTTATGGCTATAGTTCCAAGGATGTTGTTATTGGTAAAGGATGTTGATGTTGTTGTTTTTATTGCATCCTTTGTTGTTATATGTGTTGGTGTAATTGTTGTTGTAGCCCCTCGAACATGTATGACAGCTGGCGCACACTTTGCGCCTTTTCCCACAAATTACTGCAGTCAAATTGATCGATTGTCCTGGACTGGAGGAGAATGACGGAGAGGGGCGACGCTGTGCGAGCGAGAGGGTTACCGGAAGTAAGGGAAAGTGGGTAAGTGCGGGTAAGTGGGTAAAGCGAGGGGCCAAGGGGGGACAGTCAAAAGGAACGACGTAATGGGGCCAAGAGATGAAGCGAGATGGCATGTGAGGGAATTTTATGATATAAGGCATGAGGCACTGAACTGTGGTAAACGATTTGTTGTTGTTTTTGTCTTCAACATTGCATGCCACAAACACACACAAGCACACACATACACACAGACACCGCACGTACACACATACACTTGAGCGTCTTCTCACACAGATGAATTGAATTAAATTGGATTCGTTGAGTTTGTGTAAACAAAATTTTAATGTCTTTTTGCTTTTGAAGTCATTCACTCAAACTCAAGTTGAGCTGTGCACCACAGACTCGCCCACACACAGACACAGAGGCCAAGAGCTTTGGGGGGCTCTGATGGGAGGGGCGGCGCAAAAAGGGGCAGGAGTCACCATGATGTTGATATGTCTGACATAAATTTCATCAACTGTCTAAGTTAATGACAGTAAATTTGTTTGAAAATTGCTTTAAAATGGCAAGGCAACCAAGCAGCGCAAAAACAGAGTCCGGGCACTTTTAGAAGGCACAGAGCAGAGATGAGTTGAGCTGTGAGTTGTGAGGCTGGTACATTGGTTACTTGTTAAGGTAGGTGGGTAGGCAAATACAGATACACCCATCCGGCCGACGCAGACAAGGACATCGTTTGGGCGCCATGTCGCTGTGACAGCCGTACGCCAAAGACGCTGGCAAAGGCAAAAGAAATGACTGAATCCAACGAAATGTGTCATGATAACTCAAATAAAGAATGGAAGCCAACCCATGCTGAAACCCGCTGTCGCAGCCAGCCCCTGCCAGAGCCGGTGCCGGAGCTGGAGCCGGAGCGGAGTGCCCCTCCTCGCGAGTTCAAGTCAGTCAACCAGCCGCGAAATGCAAAGTGCGCGGCATTGGTGGCTGCGGAAGCAACTCACGCACACACATGCAAATTGAAGGGGGAAAAAATGTGAAAAGAAAGCACAGGATGCCGGCTAGGATGAACTTATTACGCAAGGGCGAATTTATGAAGTGAAACGAGTTAAATGCCAGGCCGAAACAACTGTGGGGTGCGTCGTGTAACCAGCAGTTACCAAAAACAACAGAACAAAATCTTAACACGGAAAGAAAACGTTAAAAAATCTGTTTTATGTTTTACCATATTAATGGTTTTCTTTATTTGTCCTTACCAATTGAATTTAACAATGACAAAGTATCTGCTACTCGTAAAAATGGAAATATCTGCCTTCCATAAACACACTTTGTTGAAGATTTGAGTTCACTTTTCAAAAAACTAGTTGTGAGAATATGAAACCTTAACTACATTTAAGTCCATTTTTTGTTAATTCTATTCTGTTTCCTTCGTGCTGTGACAGCTAAGAAATCATTTCGCTCTGCCTGTGTCTTGCGCCCAAAAATTTTTAATCTGATGATGTCAACACAAATTGTGGCCCACAGTCGAGGGGGCCACAAAAACAGAACATCAGAAAAAAGAAGCACCACTCAAGGACTCCGCAAAACGCTCCGGCTGGCAAAAGGTTAGACGGTTAGGCGAGTGTCAGGCGAGGAGCTGAGCTTGCCTTCGAGTGGCGCGCCAGAATCAGAGACTGCTACTGCGACATCCACTGGAACCGAAAGTGCAACTGCCACAGCAGCCAGTTTCGCAGCCACAGCGGCCTTGTAGTGTCACTTACAGCACATAAATTTGCGCGGCTTTTTATTATTTTCCTTTTTTTAGTTTTACTTGGTATTACACAACTGCAATTTGCAGTTCCCGCTGCAGGCGCGCTCCATGGATGCGAGGGTGTCGCGGTAGAGCGCTAATGCTAGGCACTGCGGCATGAAGGATGCGGGCATGCCATGGCTTGTTGAGTGTGTCTCTTTCTTCTAGGATGGCTGCTGCAGCTCTTGAATCTGGGTTCTTAGCTCAAAAATGTTAAATGATGTCGGATTGCAACACTGCCGTGTGGAGCGAAGGTCACTGGACAGGTAATCACGGGACATATATAATTTCCCATATGAGAAGGTTGAAGGTAAGGTAAGGGTCTTGAGATAGCAATTTTTTTTATAAATATATCTTACACATATGTGCAGCACGACTAATATCGTTTAATTATTTATCAACCAAATACCAATAAATAATGTCCGACTGCTTTTAATTAATATGGAAACGCAATTATAATTAAAACGTTCGAGTAGCGTCAAAGCAATACCCGCTGTTCCTTGTGCTATTGGATACCACTATCGTAATATTTGATTTCTAAAACAAATCGGAATGCCGGCTGTGGCCCAGGCCATCTGCAGCCATCCCAGTCAACCTTCACCTAGTGGCAAAAGTCACGAGTTTGCCTGTTCTTGGCCATATCTAGTTTTAATTATCGACATCGCCCGCAAGTGTATCAAATTTACGGCTCCCTTCGTGCATGCATAACAATTATATACGGCGGGTGGATGGTGGGTGGGTGGGTATGTTGCCCCAGGCTGTCAGACAACAGTAACAAACGCAACACAAAGATAACAATGACTTTAGTGGCAAACAACAGTGGCCAATTAAATTGCATTCTGCCCTTGCGCGAATTATGGTAGTGAAGCGAACCCAGCTGAGAGAATTGCAAATGCCGTTTATTAAATTTCGATTCAATAAGAAAAGGGAGACTTTGCGATGCTCCGATGAAGATGCCAAAGCATCGCTTCGATACTCTCCTCCAATCCGGTTCGATCCGGACCGTTCCGGACTGGTCCGCTCCGACGGCTGCAATTTAATGAAAGTATCACAATGATTGGTATCCACTGGCGACTAAGCAGCGGCAAAAATGTCCGGCATAATGAATGGCATTGGGCAAAGACATTGGGCGCCGCTAGCCCCATCGACCGATGTCCTCTTCGTCCGAGTTGCATTAGTCGCCAACATGGAAATGCTATATATAAGCCCGGACAGGAGCCTTGGCTGACAGGCAGCTTAAATCCTGCCGAAAGCGCACAGAATAGTGGCTGCAGAAAGCTGCCGGAGAAGCATCAGCATCACCATCATTGGAGCAGCTACTACACTCGAAAAAAAATTAACTAAAACTGACAAATATTGTAAGAAACATATCATTTAGCGTATAGAAAACTGGCCATAAAAAGTTATGTTGGGTATGTGTAAAAAACACAGTTAGTTTTGTTATCAAATCCATGATTTATTTTTTCAAGTGCTTCAGAAACAAGGCAAGATGCATTGTTTGGCGTAGAATTTAATTTTAGTTTAACTTTGTAATTTATCGATGCCGTATGTCGTCGACGAGCTCAAGCTGCTCTTCCCTTTTTGGTCTTCACGGCTTCAGGACAGTACTGTCTCCCGCTTCTGGTCCTTCTCAGAAAGGAACGTCCGTGGTGTCGTCCGAATGGCAGAAGGTCCTTTTTACAGGATAAGGCTTGGCGGTGGTGATGGCTATCAAGCGCATCTCGCTGCTGACATTGCTGCTGACTACCTTCATTAGTGTTTTGTTTGGCTTTGGCTAACCATGGGGGACAGGCAGGGATCCTTTTTTTGATGTGGGCTTGAGCTTTTTGAAGTTTGCCTCCCAAAAAGTGCACAGCAGTTTTGCAACTGCAAGTTTCCAATCCTTGGTCCCGGTCCCTTTCGCATTTTTTTTTTTTTTTCTGTTTCCTATTTTCGTCTATATTGTTGGTTAGATGGTTTGGATGGTCCGCCTTGCCAGCTGCGCTCTGTCTTGCATTTGTCTTCATCGACAGCCAAGTTGTTAGCTCTTTCATTTTTCTTTCGGTTGCAAAAACTTTTGACTCGCTTCTCTCTTTCTCATTTGCCCGCTTGCTTTCCACTCAATTCCCATTCCCACTCCCATACTGCCGCTGCCACTGCAACAGTCATTCAGTTTTCCTTGGTATCAGTGGCTAACTCGTTTGTCTTTTCAGTTCGCTTTACGTATACGTAATGACAATTAGAATTGACAGACACAGCGCTCCGAAAGTTGCCCCGGCTAGTTGCCTCCAGCAGCTGTTATTGTTGATTGCATCTAATCCTGAAGATTTTATACTTGCTGCCAGCAGCACCCACTCCATTAGTCCCTAATGAACAAGTTACAATTTGGGTGAGCTAAAAGCGAAGACATTCCCTTACCCTTGACAGTCTTTGTGGCTCATCAATATGGAATTAACCCCCTTGTTCCATAGGGTAGAATAATAGTTTTACCCAAAAACGCAAACTGCCACTGATCTGGCTAGTTAGCAGCCACATTACGTGATGGCAGCTTTTAATTTGTGAGTGTCGGGACATTCACCTCAATCAGCAGTCATCAGGGAGAAGGAGGCAGGCAGACAGAAGGACCAGCAAACTCTTAGATACTTTCAAGTGCACTTTGGCAGGTACCCATACATGTATGTATTTGAAGCACAAGTTTCTGAGGCTAATTAATATTCTCGCATTACAAATATGCGCTCAATTATGCATAATTAGTCAAGCACGTGTAGCCACGCCCCATCCATTACAGAGACAGAAAAAGAACAAAGAAGTGAAGAGAGAAGGGCCTTGGTCGTCAGAGTGACGACTCCTGTCTGCCTGTCCAACAGTCCTTCTGTCCGTTGGCTATGTACATGGAAATCCAATTTCGCATGGGTTTCATTAGCAGCACAGCTTAGCTCGATGTCTACCACTCGTGTGGGTGACTCAAGCAATTTAGCTCCGCGCTTTCAAACGGAAAAGGACAAAACCGCAAAAAATAATTAAGCACTCGGCGAACTCACAACTTGGCAATGTCAGCTTCAAAATCGAAAGCTTTCGCAGAAACCCATGTCGCAGTAGCAGCTCAAATCAATGGCTTTTGGTATTGAAATATTGGAAGCCCCTTTTTTGGATACAAATTCTCATACTCTCGAGGCTTAGTCTTAGCCGGAGTGGATATTCTCATGCCAATGACGGCAAACAACAATGGGCCACACCACGGCCATGTCTCGCCTAACATTGCGCCGGAGGCAATCGCGCCGTGGGCTTGTTATATTGAGTTGTCTGCCCATCCGTCAGCCAGATAGCCATCCTGGCAGTCAGTTAGTCAGTTCCCTGTGTTCAAGGCTCGGGGTTCGATGGTCGGTGCTCGGTGTTGGGTTCTCAGCTTGCTCGCTGGCATTAAATGAAGTGAAATCGATGCTCTGCTGGCTCTATTCATATGAGCGAAGTAGGATGGCCAGACGCAGATATAGTCAGTCAACCAGTCAGTCATTCCATGACACTTGGAGAAATTGAAAGGACAATGAGTAAAAGACTCATAATATGCCTGGAAAATATTTTTGACGATCTAATCTGGCATTTTTTGGAGTGCATGCATCAGCCAACGGCGATTGGAGGCCAGAAACCGGAGAGCATTGGTATCCTGCTGCGGGCGGGCCACATGCGGGCAGCTGTCAATGTGTCTATGGAAATGCGCGGCGCACATTTGAGTGGATTTGCTAACTGATTTTGTTGTACAGTCGACTGCCGGCCACTGATGATTGCGATTTGCGATGCCGCCTGTCCAAAGTGTTCCGGCGTTTTGTGCTGACAATCGAATTGTGTTGACGTGGCTGGATTATTACTTCATAAGCTGGCTGAAACAATAAAATAATAATACCCCAAGCCCATGCCCAAGCCCAAGCCCATGACCCGTCCCAGTCTGTAGCAATCCCCCAAAGCAAAGCTTGGAATCCAAATCGCAATCGCAATGCCAATTATCAGCGATTCCCTGTCAATGGTTTGGGCTCTTGTCTTCTTGATTTCTGCCACGATATGCCCTGCCGATCCAGCAAACCCATTAACCATTTCATTCGATTTTCGTATGCGAATCTCAATTGCCAATGGCATTCCCTATTAGCAGTGGCTAAGCTAATTTGCTGCCAAAGACATGCCAGAGTCGTGCAGACTCGTTCAACCGACTTGGAGCCACTTGACGGGTACCACAATGCCAATTGTCGTAGTCAGCGGGGCGTGGCCGGATTTAGTAATAAGCTGGAAGTGCGTCGAGTTCATTTAATTGAGCCCGGAGATAAAATCAATCAGGTTTGTCGAGTCAATGAGATTGCTGTTTGCCAGTATCCCTCACCAGAAAATAATTGCCATCCAGTGAACTGAAGCTAAATAATAAATCAAAGATTTTGGTAACTTCTTATGGTTAATCCTTTCATGCTTTACTTATTCATTTTTAATGCAAAACAGTGAATATTTAATACAATCTCAGATAATATATTCATATCATCATTTAGTGAAGTTTTTTTTATTGAAAACGTTGCACAGGAAAAAAGCTACTGATGGGTTCACAATGACGTGACAAAACCGAATTTCACGAAGGGAATCGATGGGGTGCCATGGGAGTTATTTCCGTTCGCATTCGTGTTCTTTAGAAAGACGAAAACCTGTTAAGCATTCAACGCATTGAAGAAAATATTCGGAAATAAGTTCATTCGCATGGAGTTTGCCTAGGAGCGAGTGGGCCTCAAACGGGAGCAGAGTCCGTGGTTGGACCTTTAAATGGATTTTACGGAATCCTCATTTAAATACACCATGGGAGGCAAGCGTTGATAGTTGATTATAGTCGACAATGGAATACTCTTTAAATAATTCCAAATTAACTAATATCATGCATTTTGTACATCGATATATATATAATTAAAGACTTTGATTAAATTTAACTGAGGCTCATAATAAATTCGCAGTTTAACTGCGAAACTGGAACCCTCGATTAGGGTATGCATATGTATGGCTTCTGTGGTATATGGAACCATGGGAGCCAGTTCGGTAATCGCATATGCCTGGCCGCAGAAACAACCCACATGCACACACAGCTGCCCACGGCTTCAGTGTGGGAAAACCGGGAAAATGAACGGGGAGCCTTACTGGGGAACGGGGTAGGAGCCTTGGTGAGTGGGACGGGGATGGAGGTCAGTGGTAAATGCGAGCGCCGGACCGGCATAAAAAGCTTGTTCTATGCAGTCGTTTAGCTTAACCGCAACATTATGTCGAATGCTGGAATCTTCAATCTGCTGATGTTGCTTCTGGCCCCGCTTCTGTTCCTGCTCCAGAGCGATGATGGGCTTCCAGGATGGGGGTAGTTGGTGGCCTGGAGTTTATGTTTCGGGTCAAGCGTGAAGGCATATTCATTTTACCCCTGCTCTACGGTCGGTACCTAAATTCTCGCTGAAATATGCAGAAAGATGCGTGTCTGTGTGTGTGCTGGTATTGTTTAATTTTGAAATTTTAACCCTGCACAGAGGAGGAGCTTAATAAGCAAACGTTGTTATTAGTACGAGCAAATTTCGGGTTGCATTCCTTAGCCCAGACCTTGAAGAGAACCCTGAATGCGTTTAAATGGCAATTACCAGCCAAACATTTATGTGCGTTTTTCACTTTGAGGAGCAACTTAATTGAATTGCCGCTGCACTCAGTTGTCGGAACTTTTAGGCAGATCAACAGGATGCTTCGCAGAGTAAGAGACGGTACAAAAGCTCCCGCCCACCGGACAAGCTGGGAGCCAAGCCAAGTCCATTAAGTTGCTTTAATTATTTAGCAGCCTTAAAAGCAAAGCAATGGCAACGCCTGGAAAATGCTTCTGCGTTTTTAATACCAACGAGCCTTTGCATTTAATTATGGACAATTTTGTCTGTGCCACAGTCCGTCCATAGCTTCGCAAACTTTGTCATCATCTGACCCTTCGCTCCAGGAAAGGGTCCAGAAGCTCCATCGTCTCATCGACAATAAATATTACGACCTTTAATACGAGGGTGGGGAAGGGCCAGTAAAGCATAGGTTGGGATGGATGGATGGCATACAAATTGTGGAAAAATTCCGATGCCTGCCCGATTGGCTTTTGCCACCTGACAGTTGAAACTTTCGGCAAACCCAAGGAGCACATGCACGAAATCATATCCACGCACAACAAACACAAATCTTACCCACACACACAAAAATAGCATCCAAAGCACACACATACTGATGCAAAGCTATAGCTATTGCCATTCGAACTTGGGCCTGATCCCGAGACGAAGGCTAGCTGCGTCAACGGCACAATTTCGTAATTTTTATGGCAAAAGTTCTCTAATCAAATTTAATGAATTGTGAAAAAGGCAACAAATATACGACAACTTTCTAGCAAAGTTTGTCCTGAGTTGTTCGGCCGGTCCCCTTCAAGTCTGCTCGGCTCGACTTGCCTCGAACTGAGCTGATATTTCTTATAAGTAGACGTCACTCCGCATCCACATCCACAACCAAGTCGTTGTGAATGTCGAGGATGCGGCATCGATTTGGTTCGGCGTTGTAAATTGGCGGATGTGATTTTTGTGGGCTGGCATTATTAAATGCGGAATAAAATCAGCAGCCCAAGAGCCCAACAGCAATCGCAGCACTCACAGCCCACCGGCATTGAAGTCTAACAAATGCTCACAGTTAGCAGGGCAGCCAACAAATTGTTGTGTACATTTTTTTCTTACATTTTTTTTTACTCGGGCTGCTCCACCAAGTCCCCTTTCAAGCGTTCCTGGCTGCGTCCTTTGTCAGAGTTGTCCGGGCATTGTTGAAGCACTTTTGCTGGCTAAAAGTTTGTCAATGTAACGGAAAACTGTGTTTAAGTAAATTTTTCATAAATTTTCTGTTTGTTGAACTTGAGTTCGGCAGTGGGACTACCGATGAGTTGTTGACTCTGAGCTGTCTTAGCTTCGTAGGGTAAAATAAATTATATTGTTAGGTATATAGTATTTATTTTTAGGCCTAGCTCAAATACCTTTAAGTTAATTGCCAGTGGAAAATAAAATTGTCAAAATTTATTAGACACCCTGTATATGCCTGCTGTTTTCTGGGCTCATAATAAGCCACCATAAATTGTTATATTTTATTAATGTGCCTTGAACGCGTCGAGTTTGTTGCCAGTTGGCCATATGGAAGTATTAATCAAAGCAAGAACAAAAAGCGTAGCATACATTTGAGCGCTGCAAAATTTTAGCTATTTTTCATTATGCGCGTATTTTTGGTGCTGCTCTAGCTAAAGTTTTGTACGTCCGGACGTCCCAAAGAGCAAAGGCAATTTACGCATTGCCAGAAATATTCGACGGATCCGAGTGTGTGCGTGAGTCTGCAAGTACGTATGGAAGAAGCCCAGGAGAGGGTCCGTGTGCCGAGGGGTACCATTATGATTACTCATACGCTGCGTTTGCAACAATCATACGCCACGTTATTAGCTGTGTCAGCCCAACAAAAATAATGACAATGAGAATATGCCAAAAGTATTTGTATATTCCCAGCCATATACACACACACAGGCACGCACACACGCGCACATAATCGCACTACAGTTGTGGTAGTTTCCCAGCTCCTTGCCAGAGGATGACGACGTCTTAACTCCTCATTGCCGTCGTCGTTAGCGTCTTGCTGCTCTCGGCTTGGCCAACTGAAACGTCGAGATTTATGTCTTGGCATGATCTTTTGTGCCAGCAGCTAAGGAAATATTTTATGAAATAATACACACTGAAACACGCTTAAACATACAAGCACGCTTATGACTATATACACGTAGTATATACTTATTTTGGGCGCTAAGTGCTTTCTGCTGCGTCATCTTTTAAGTATTTGCGGCATAATTAGCTTGCAGAGTGCGTGTGTCGAGAGTCGAATGTGTCAAGTCGAGTGCCGAATGGAGTGAAATGGATGGGAGTGGAGTGGAGCTGAGGAAACTAACAACAAATATTCGGACTAATTGTTTTGTTAGGAGAAAATTGCAAAAGGTATGTATGTTTGCCGACCCAATTGTGCGCTCGGCTTTTAAAGTCGGTTAATTACGGGCAGAATTTCCATTGAAAGTCATTCCGCTTTAAGCTCACTGCCTTTTCGTTCTAAAATGTCAATAGTCATGAGTCAAGGATCATGTTGGAAAACCACATCAAAGGTTGGTTGCTGGCCCAGAATCTTTTTTTTTCAACCATTCGACTTTTTCTGTTTTCATTTTTAGACATTTTTGCGAATTTGTTAGCTAATTAAACCCCGCTTGGTTGGTTATAAATTTACCGCGCTGCAATGGAAATGCTCGGTTTAAAGTTTTGATTTTGTTTTCTGCTTTTTTATTATTTGTGGACTTTCGGATCCGAAAATTGAGTTCGTTGCCCCTTTCGACCAGCCTGCGGCATTTTGTAGTAGCAATAGCAGGAGCAACAGCGGCAACGCGGCGTATGCGCAATATTTGCTGGCTGTGCAGCATTTCTTTGGCACTTGGCTGGCCAAAACGCAGTCAGCTGAACTTTGACAGTGCCGGGCTGTAATTTATGACTTGTTTTACAGCACCCCCACATATAGGAACACTCCATCGATAGATGGCGCCACTCCCGAGCAAAGGACTTGAAATATTTATGGAGTTTTCTTTTCGTTACAATTTTTTCCCTTTACCCTATTCGTATACTAGTATTCGTTTAGATTTCGTTTTTTCTTGCCTCTGTCCTGCTTTTTCTCTGATGTGGTTTTATCTTGGGGGACACGCCCCCGCTGACAAGCTGTTAAGTTGGCGGAGGAGAAAAGGCGGTGTCCGTTGGGTCGCTTAGTCAACAGTTGACTTTGCCGTTGTTTATGACATGTCCCCTCATTCATTTTAATTAATTCTAGCCAGCATTTCGCGCCCATGGCAATGACGTCGCAATGCAAACAATAAAAAACAATCGCTCGCAGAAAAAAAAGGAAGAATATGGAGTCCAACTTGAGCATTGGCTAAGGATTTGCTTGGACATGACATTTGTGGGTGGCTGTTAGCTTGTTCTTATGTAAAAATCACGGAGGCGTTTATGCTAGCCAACTATTTTTATTTTCATTTTCATTTTTATGCTCATTCTTGGCGACTGCCGCTCAAGTTACCCGGCAACATTGCGATGTCGAGGCCAGGCATTGGGGGCATGGGCATTATTGACGTAGTTTATGGAGCCATTTATGACGATTCAACATTTTTATTTCAACCGCAGTGCAAGGCAAACCGGTGTCAGGGGGAAAAGCGGAAGACCCTCGGGCAGGAGTAGTAGCCGGAGCAGTAGCAGGAGCAGAATCAACTTAAATTTACTGCTTGTAAAAGCCGCCTGCTCCGGTGTGGGTAAATAAAAACAAAAGACGGAGGGAGAACAATGCCAAAACAAGCGACGAGTCAGCCATAGATAGAGCTTAGATGCGCCAAGCGTATCGAGTTTCTATTATCTCTGGAAAAACGTCGCGACGTCTAGGAGTCGAAAAGTTTTTACGCAAAAGACGCAAGGCGAACTTAAAAATAAAAATAAATGCTCTTCGAAAACATAAAGCAAAACCGCCAGGAGCACTGAGCAGGCAGGAGTGCTAAGAAGCAGCCGGCAAGCAGGCTGGCAGGCAACCGGCAGAAGCTTTCCTGGCATCCTCACACAAGCGCATAATGAAGCGCGTCATTATCCTTAAGATA
The DNA here is from genome assembly GCA_035047325.1 of Drosophila vallismaia. Lineage (NCBI taxonomy): Eukaryota > Metazoa > Arthropoda > Insecta > Diptera > Drosophilidae > Drosophila > Drosophila vallismaia. The sequence continues at coordinate 12,677,171 of JAWNPU010000073.1, forward strand.
CATAAACAATGCCAGCAGCGAGGTAGTGCAGCTTCGCCTTAGTTATGGTCCTATCTATAGCTATAGTCTGAACTATGAGCCAAACAAACAGAAACAGAAGCAACAATACAGAAAAGTTGAGCAAGCGACTGGAAAATATGCCCAGGCATTGTTTCTGTTCTGTGCTTAATTACCAGGCAAAAGCCCTTCAGTTCTTTGAACTGGGCAAAAGTTTTGCCATGTGAGGACTTCGACTATTGTGAATTTATACAATTACCTTGCTAAGCCATAGCCCCAAAGAATTTTGATAAAAGCCATAAAGTAATTCCTTTGCTCAAGCTGCTAAAATATTTTCGAAACCAAACACTGCGGACATGGGTTGTAATTCTCGTTACTTGCCCTGTATGGTCAACCTGTTATTGATTATGGTATTTCCAATTAGCTTGCATAAACATTATTCTTAAATGCAGGCACTGGCAGATTGGCAGTTACTGTCAGTCGGAAATATCCACCACAAAGGGTTGCCCGAAATAATAAATTTAATCGAAAAAGTGCATAGAATAATATGCATGAGAAATATTTTTAATGGATGGTTTTGGTGGCATCCTTTTGTGCCGCACATCACATGGAAGTTTATTTTCTCAGGGTAATTCTTGCTATAGCTGCGAAGAGGGCTTTTTGCCCATTTTTTTTCTTGTCAGGCATTTATTGGTTTTTGAGTTTTAATTAAAATTTGATGGCCGCCGGCGCCAAAAGCAGCAGTCGTCGCTTAGCTTGGGCCAAATATTCGCATCTGCAGCAGCCGAGGCGTGGTAAGGGTTTGATTGTGTTTTTGGGGGATCAAGGGGATCATTGGTTTTGGAATCAAAATTTGGGAGTATATTCCCTCCCAAAGCTGACCAGCAACGCTTTTGGCTTGTTATTTTTGTCTAATATTGGCAATGGTTTATGTTTTTCAGTTGCATTTTCGTGTTTCGCAGATATTTGCATCCTCGTTTCGTCCATAAAAGTTTATTAGGCCAGCAAATGCTGCAAGTGCTGCTGTGGCAAGATGGATTGATGAGGCTGTTGGGTTAGGTGAGTGTACCTACGTAGTACGTACGCTACCTGCGCCAATCAAATTAAGGCCGTGGTATAGTGAGCCGGACTCAAAATTTCATTTGTGTTAAGCTGGCTAAATTGTTTGGCTTATTATGTTGCTCTGATACGGCTGCGGCTGCTCCTTCTGCACCGTGCACATGGCGTATGAGTAATGTTTATATGAAAATTATGCAAAATGCATATTAAAAAAACGGGAAAAAAGGTAAAGCTCACCCGCTCACTCTTTCCGGGCTCTCTGGCCCTCTGTGCACTAAAAATGTAAGCCAAAAGCTTCTTAAGGATTAAAAACGTCAGCAATTTTGTGGTACACCAAAAAAGGCAAAACAAAAACGAGGAGGGGGGCAACAAAAAAGCAGAAAAAGGAGGACAAAGCAAAAGCAACAGCCACAAAAATATTTAATAAATTTTACAAGTAAATAAGCACCAGCCATGCAAAGTTATAAAAACTGCAGAAGAGCTGAATTTTTTGTTTCCTCATCGTTGTTTCTCTTGTTGTTGCACTGTGGCATGAAGGGTTAAGGGTGGTGACGTTGGGTGGTGGCGGGGTAAGGTGTGCCACATGTTAATGATAGTTTGCCAAAAGCCGCAGCTGCAACAAATCTGTCGAGGGCAAGGCGTTGGCAGATGGAGCCGGGTCCTGCACCCAAGTTGACTGACATGTAAATAAAAGTAAAGTGCGTCGCCATCAAGTGACGACAAAGTGAAACGGTTGTATACGGAACATTTGGCTTTAATGCTGCATAATCGCCAAACAATTTCATTTCTCACACTCGTGCCTTTCGTAGCCATCGACGTTAGCGTTGTCATGGCCATTCTCCTTGCCTTGGCTTTTTGACTCTGGATTTGGCTTTAGCTTTTTGGCCTTTTGATTTTCCTGCGAATGTCAACAGTTTTGCAAACTGCACGCACGACCATAAACACACATGCTAGAGGAGGAGGAGTAAGCGGAGGAGTGAGTCCGAGGGGCTCCTTCAGATCTCGAGGCTACTGCAGCTCCTGTCGGACTGGTTTCGGGTCACTTAAGTTTTATGTGGCGAAACGCGTTACCAAATTGCGTTCAAATTGCGCACGCAGATAACAGTTTTTCATTACGGCATATAAAAGCGTTTGCCATTGTCCTTGCCGGCCTCCAGCCGTTTGTGGGTGTTTGGCCGGTGGAAACGGCTGCCCTGCCAAATTGTTACGCCAACACGTGCCACACTTTGCAGCTCATGTCAGCAGACACCAACATCAACATCAACGGCAAAAGCAACGCACCACAACGCACAGCAACAGGCAGGGCTTTGTCCAGTTTAATGCTGGACAGGGGGACACTTCGCACTCCAATAGCACTCTTGCCGCACCCGGACCCGAAAAACATCGCAGCCCACATGGTCAGTGCTCGGTGCTGTCACATCGCTGATGATCCCATAGCACTTAGATTAGAAGCTCTCCCAAAACCACACTCGGAGAAATTACTTTTCATCTTTTTTAACTTGTCTTCTTGTTTAAAAGGTAACCCGAGACCTAAAAAACTTTGATTTATTTCTTTGTTAAACAATTTTTTGCTCCCAAATCTTTCCAGTCTGACTTTTTTCAAGTGCCTGCCTTTTATCAAATACCACAACTCTGCTGATTTGCTGGCGCCAGTTGTCGGACAAGTTAATTTTTCAACTGCCTAAGCGGCCGGAAGCCGATTCAAGTCTCCCGATTCTGATTTAAATATGTCGCGAGCATACGCAAAATAAAAAGGACATCCGACGAAATGGAATCGGAAATACCAACATTTTGTTATGCCACGGCACGATGGCCTGCTGGATGGGCGGTTGGGTGATTGGGTGTGTTGGCCACACATATATTTAAATTACGGGCAGATGGATAGGCGCCCGTTGAGTGTCTGGTCGTTGTAGTTGGTACGGCCAAAGTTTCTGTTTAGTCGTTGACAATGAAAAACTTTTGTGCTTATCATGCATGCAAGTTTCGCCGACGTTTAATTGAAAAATACTTGGCAAACTCGGGCTCCACCTATGTCAGGGAGAGTGTCAAAAGGAGGCGCCAGATACTTGGGGGCTCATGCAGCTGCTGAAGTGCATCAGAAGGTGCGAAGTGCACACACCTCCTTAAGGAGGTCTCAGCCAATAAGCCCGATTTTAATTGCCGGCTTAAGTTGGTGGCCTAGTAACCTAGTAAATGGCTTGCCGCTCTTTCCTTCGCCAGGAGCTCTCTCGCCTTCGCTCTAAACGCCTCTCCTGACCGGATGACCGGGATAGTGTTTTTAATTTGGCCAGGATTAGGATAGGGATGCGTGCTTAATTTTAAAACTCCCCGATTTGGCGGCATCGAGTGGCGGAAGGAACCGGATCACGTCCGTGCGGCACGTCTCTCGCTTTCTTATTACGCACTCGTAAAAAGAAACGGCTGCTCGGCTGAACTGACTTGTCCAACTCGTTCGGGACTATAGTCATTAACTTTGCCATTGCATATCGCTGCGTGATGTCTTTAACGCGTGCAGTTCGGACCAGGACAAAACCAGGACCTGACTCGGTTTTGGCTTGTTTGTCACTGTAATAAACTTGGCAACAAATTGTCCTTCTTGACGTTTAACCCTTTGCCTTGACGCCGCATTTTGACACGCACGTGTTAAAAAAAGGCGCATACATTTTTAAGTGATTAAAAAAAGTGAACCACACCAGCCATCCTTCCACCTACCCACTTTCAAGCCTGGTAAACTCAAATTCACTCGTTCGGCAGAGCGAATTCCCTGCGAGAGACCGACAATAAGCAAAAACATTTAAATGCGAGCAACGTGCAAAAAATAAATTGTTGTCAATGCGCGGGGGCAAAAAGTTGCAGCCTCTTATCAGTGGGCGAAGCGGAACGCCATGGACTTGGCACACAGCATCCACATTCCGAATCCCCGGTTCGGAATCGTTCCATTTCGCCGGAAAGGATTCGTTTGGGTTCCACACTCGGCTCCGGCGTCGGAGTCCTTTGCCGAGGCAGGACTTCGGGTCGAGACTTCGCCTCGTTCCGCTTCGAAATTCAATACGAATCAGTTGGAAAACGTGCTTCGTGAGGGTTGGTTAGTGTATCGGTGGAAATTCGGTCCCAGAGGTAAACCTTAATCCTGGCATGGCCTAAAAGTAAACAACAACTTTCGCAAAGCTATCCGACGATAATTAAATAACATTTGTGCATACGCCACTCGAGTGAGATTAAACATACTAACTGGTCTAGAATCACCAGGGGATTCTTTTGGCGATAAGAAAGTGAAACAGAATACCAGAAACAAACCACCACGATCCCCCGGGTTCAATGCATTGCCTTTTGCTGAGGGCAGGGGCAGATAACCCGCCGATAACGCGGTTGTGGTTCAGTGGCAATTTGCATTGATGAACTGTGCGCGCCGCTCGTCGTGCATAACAAAAACCAATCCGCTCCGCCGATAATCAGAGCCCCAGGACCCGAGCCTTCAACAGCTCAGCTCAACTCAATTCAACTCGACTCCTTCCGATTATATCCTTTGAAGTGCCCGGCTCTCGGTGTGCGGAGTGCGGTGTGTTTCGTCTCAGTGTGCAAAGTGTGAAAAAGCGCAAAATAAATATTAAAAGCAAAACGTGCGTGGATTAGAAAGCATAACCCAGGGAGCAGAAGCCGCAACAACTACAGCTAGAACAGCTGGAGGAGCTGAGGAACTGAGGAGCTGAGGAGCTGAGCAGTTCCTCCCAAAAGGTTAGTATCGCTGGTGGTATCCTGTTCGGGAAAAGCAAAGGCAACGCGCTGCCGCGGTTCAATGCACCGCCATCCTGGCATACGGCCTTTCATTCCAGATCCGATGGTTTTGTTTTCCTTTGCTGGTCTTTCTATTTTTATTAGGACGCGCACGTTGGCGCATAATTTACGCTAACTTTTATTTCGCCAGGATCTGGTTCTGAGTTCCCTTTTTCGCTTATTTCCCATGGCAAGTGAACTGGAAACTTTGGAGTGCAAATGCACTGACAGAAGTCTACATCATTTTTTAAACAGCAATCTCAAGTTTTTAGTTTGATAAATTTATTGTCCTTGTAAAAGTTGCAGAAATAGGATTAATGTGAAAGCCACTTTCCATCCGCAAATTGAATTGATATCAGTTTTAAAAAGGTTGTTTTATTGAGTGACAGTTGCACAAGTGCAACTCTGAATTCAATTTCTTTCCGTGCAGAAACTGAAATTTAAATTTTTCTGTTAAGTGGGTCGCTCAAACTTGCACCTGTCAAGCAAATTTTAGAGCCCCAGGCATCGGGCAATGGGCATCGGGCGTTGGGCATCGGAGCGAACATATGCCAACAGCAAACAATCGGTTGACAACAGTCAGCCTTCTCCCTGAGCCCATGACCCATGTTGATTTATGACAATCGAAGACATCGGAAAGGAAGGGGGTTGGAGGTTGGGGAATGCTCCCTATTTACCGAAGTAGCACGGTTTCCGGCCAACTGGAAACTAAATAATTATGTGGCTCAGGTGGGGCGGTCAGGTGAGGCATAGGATCTCTTAGGCACCACATTTCTGGCTGTGTCGGGTTGAGTTTAACGAACATTTATGCGAGTGCGGTTGTTTATGCTAAGCTCGAGTTATGTGGCACTTAAGAGGCGTGGCAGCCGAACACTCGCACTGGGGGCTCATTTCCCAGCCGCACTCATACGCCGTGTGGAACTCTTCGTAGCAGTGGCAACAACGTACGCTTGCATATGTTCATCAAGAATGAATTAAAAGTTATTTTAAATTCGTGACACTCGCCTAATTTTGCAGGTCTACGACTGCCTCTCTGTCTGACTGTCTGACTGTCAGTTTGTCTGTCTGTAAGTGAGTGAGTTTGTGTTTGGGGTCTGTCAGTTGTTCTCCCCGTTTCTGTGTTACTGTACTCAAGTGGCGGAGGTGTCACCTAGCAGGCTGGCGGGTAGGCAGGCAGGAAGGCACTGAGGCAGTCAGGCAGTCAGACAGGTGTGCTTTGCTCTGTTGCGACTATGATGCTGCCACTCACAAGGCAGCTCTAATGTTCGCACACATTGCATACCATGTACGTATCCGTAGGTGGATTTATATTTATATATGTGTGTTTTGGCACACGGGTAGAGGGATACCCAGAAGGACCTAGCTCCGCCTGGAAAGTGAATTAAATTTCAAATGTTTCTTAATTTACTTTTTCGGTTTCTCGTTGACAGTTCAAATTGCTATAACAAATTTTCTAGCGCTACGCATGCCACTCACTCATTCATTTCACTTTTCTCACAGGCTCAGGGGGGGCGCACATGCATAAGTGAAATATTATGTACAACTGTCGAGTTTGTTTTTCCTTTGCGCTTTTCGCAACTTTCCTTCCCCAACACAGTTCCAGTTTTTTTCGGTTTTTCTTGATTTTTTCGCCGGTTGATGGCGGGGAAAATAAATGAAGCCATTGGGGCGCAATCAGAAATTCGCATTAAAGCAGGGCGCTCACGCATTTTCAATGCGATTGTCAGATTGAGAGCACCGAGCACCGGGCACCGAACACCGAACGCATATAGAAATCGTTCAGGACCATTAAAGCCAAAGGGGAATAGGCGATTTCCACCCAGGATGTGGGTGGAAAATGTTGGAAAAGCTAAAAGGCCACAGAAATTGAATTGAAAATTATTATTTTCAGTTTAAAAATTCCCTCGCTAGTTGAATATTTTTTTTCATAAGTGCAAAGAAATCTATTAATACAATCTGTTTAAAGTTTTAAGCTGAGCTTATAATGTTTACAATGAAAAATATATAATATAATGGAGAAGAAATCAAAGACTAAGATTTATAAATGAAATGTTATTTAGCAAAAGTTTAAATAATTGAATACCCAATCTCAAGGAAGTAAAGCTGTTTAAAAATAGATTGAATCCCTAAATTTCAAGCTTGTTTTGCTTCCGTTTTGACGATTTTCAAGTCCTTGGGAAGGAGCGGAAAATGAGTAAATTGCAGACAGCCCTTGAGAACTTTGTTAAATGAAAGGAAACAAGAGGCGACCATCAACGTCTGTTTGCTCGGTTGTCTTAACCGCGAAGCGCTAAAAACCGTTGCAACTTTCATCTAACTCGCTAGGCAAAAGCAATGGCTGCGTGCAAAATAAATAAATACTTTGCACAAATTTCTGCAGCTTCCAGACATTCAGTCTGTCAGTGCGTTAGCTGTTTTTTGTAAGCATCTAGCAAATTGAACTCAAGCAGAGTGCACTGCAATTACAACTTATTCGTGGAATGGATGGATCCTTGCATTGAAATCCTTGTGGCTTCCCACGTTTAGCTGTTGCCCATCCACTTCCGGGGGCTTTGTTTCGTCGGAGGGCTTGGCCACAAAAAATGCTTCCACCAAATGAAATTAGTGTCGAAACTCTGGTTCTGCAAGTGCCGCATGGCTCGTCAAATCCGTTTCCGCGGTGGAGCTCCGGACGGCGACATGATCGGACAGTAGGCGACGTCGTCCAGGACTTTAGACCATCTAGCAACCAACAGACAGCAACTAGCAACAGCTATACACCAAAACTACAACATCATATTGCCATGGTCCCAGCTTAGTTTCTGTTCTCGTTCGTTGTTGCCACTGCCTTTTAAGTTGATTATGGGCCGAAAAAAAGCAACAAACAAAAATATCTAAAAAGCAAAGGAGAGCAAGGAAAAAAATGGCGCCACTGCGCTGAATGAAATTGATGAAGTAGTTTCAAAAGCTGCTGCTACCAGTGCTGCTGTTACAGCTGTCCCAGGAAAAATTCTTTCCTGGGCTATGTAAATAAGCCTTGTTTTTGCTTTCTGCTCTTTGCAACTTGTTTGCTGCTTAGTTTTTGCCAGGAGCGGCCGTGCTTTCACCTGAAAATTGAAAAGGTTTTTGGGCAACGGGTCCTGCGGCGGCAGGATGCTCGCGGAAGTACAGTTAAAGTGCATTGCCCTGAACAAGGACAATGGAGAGCATGACCCGAAGTGCATTGTGGCCAAAAAGAGCTCAGGGCACTAGAGGTTTTTGTTGTGGCTGCGGCATCGGCTTCGGCATCGCTTTGATTAACTTCAATCAGCGTCGGGGAATCGCTTTCAAAATTAAAATTTATTGCCAATTTGCGGCAAATTCGATTAAGCTTAGGCTCCTTCTTCTTTTCCTGGTCGTTGGTCCTTGGTTCTTCGGCACTAAAGCCAAAGCAAGGCAGCAAAAACACTCAGCTGGACATGGAAGGAAGTCTGGGCATTTAAATCCAATATGTAAATGAAAACAGGATGAGATGGAGGACCTCTAGGCACCAGGCACCAGCCACCAGGCATAGTAAGTTCCTGGCCCCACTCGAACTGTTGAAAAGCTGTTGAAGTTTATTGGAAAAATATTCAAATCACGTGGGTGGTCTCAGCTCATCGCCCAGCAACGCCATCCCATCCTGCCAGTGCGATAAAAATGGCCAAGAAATTACTTATAGATTGAATGAAATCGTCAGGCTCTGGCTCAGGCTAAGTCTGGGGAGCACCAGGTTTACTCTCATCTTTTTTCGTTGCTGTGGCTCTGCTCTGCTTTGCTCGGCAACATTTTTGATCAATTTAAATGCCCGGCTAAGACAATAAAAAGTCCTATTGGACCGGCTTAGCTGGGGATTTGCCGACGCCGTATTTGAGGGCAATCCCCTTTGGCATTCGCTTATTTTTGTACCAGATAAGCAAGCAATTAAATTTGAAGTCGAATGGAAAATGGCAAAACGATGTACACGGCCTGGGCTGTCCAAGCTGCAAAAAACTTATCTAATAAGTGTCAGTGGGAAAACAAGAAGGAAACAACGTGCTGTGGTTGACCCGGAGACCTCAACGAAAAGTTTCACTTTTACTTTTGGGGACCGCTCAAGACTTTTGTCACTTTTCCGGTTTGCTGCCGGTTTTGGGGCATTAGACTGCGGAAAATGCCACCCCGGTTGCCCGAAAATCAATGTCTATAAATTGTTTGACGCCCGAGCCCACGCTTATTTATAGCATTGGGATTTATGTTCGGCATATTTATTTATGAACAACAATTTGCCGGCTGCTTTAAGGCTCATTGATGCCCGGGAGATAGTCGTAAATTAGCAGCCGCCCTGCAGCAACAAATGTAAATAGTTCAATAACAAAGGAGATGCTTGGCCAATTCCAATAACAATAACAGGCTGCAGGCATCCCAGGCAGCACAAGCACAGGAACCCCTGAACATCACCGATCCTACCCGCACCCAACACATGGATAGAACGTCTGTCGAGGGCAGCAATAACAAGTTGACATGTTTTATTTATGGAGAAAACGTAGACGACGACAAACGACATCGAAAGTAGCTGTTAAAATTGTTTTAATTTGCTGTTCGCAGTCGAATACACAGCCGCTGAGCAGGCAGGGCCAGAAGGACACCAACGACATTGGTAACGACAGCGACAGGTCCAACAACAAGCTATCATCAAATAAAAGCCCAGACTGAAGGTCAAAGCTAGGATGTGAATCGGTCAGTAAGCCATAGGCGAGCAGTCTAGTAAATTTACGATTCAGGAAAGTTACACCGAAAACAAACTGGGATATTCTGGTTTATTTTCTATATTATTATTCGTCTTCTTCGAATTTTAGCGAATAATCAATAAAAATCTACAACTTGAGACCGCAAAGCTATAATATTTTTGATATATTTTATAAAACATCGCATATTAAACAAATATTTCAGTAATTTATTGCTTCCATTTCGTGCTATTGATATTCCCAGCTATAATTCAATTAAATTATTAACTTTATTAAAATAAAATATTGAGGCTATCCAAAATACTTAGATATTTATTATTTTTCCTTTGAATTTATATCCCAGTGAGTAGTCGATGTCCTTGGGGTTGATATGCTCGGATAAACAAAAAACAAACAAACACACATGGCTGCAAATGAGTGTTGCCATCGCCGATGTCCTTATACTAGTGGCTGCCACTCACATTATCCTTGCTGGCCACTGATGCTACATGCTGTATGCTGGTCCTATCTGCTCCTCGTTGGCTGGTTAAGTGACCAAATCGAGTACCAAATGGCCAAACGTCTGTTCAACCCGATGTAATAATTCAATTGTGCACATCGCCGGCAGAGACAGTGGCAGAAACGGAGGCGGAGGCGGCGGACCGGACCATATCAGATTGGTGGAGTCAAGGGGATATGGGGGAACAAAAGTGGAGCGGAAAAGGCGCCACTGCCCTCGAGATTGATGGCGTGCATTGAGACTTGCTTTTGGCGACATTTGTGTGACGTGTTGCCAGCGTCTTGCTGAATTATGTATAGATATAGAGTTTCGTGTGTGCTTGTGTGTGCTTTGAGGCGCAAATGTTCGAGCTGAAAACTTTGCCAACTTCGAACCAAAAAAAAGGAACAAACAAAAAATAAAAGCTAGAGAAAGTCAGTGGCATGAGGGAGGGAAAAACCAGGAAAAGGCAGCACCACGTGAAGGGAGAAAGCCAAAGCTTTCAGTGGATTTAAGTTGGCTTTGAGACTTGAAGAGCCCCGAAGTTAAAACTAAGGCAAAAGCGGCATAGCCATCGCCATCTAGTCATATACTCGTTGCCAGATAAGCATTTATACGCATTAAAGCGACAGTCAACTTTTGACCAACTTTTCCTCTTGGCAAAGTTATCAAAAATTCCACTTGCGCAGTGAATCAAGTGCCATTTACTGATTGTGCCACGGTGCGGCAGTGGCAAGGAGCGCTTAATCCGCTTCACATTTTATCAGCGTTGTGACAGTGGCTCAGTGTGTGTGTGGGAGTGCGAGTATCTGTGAGCACGCGTATTCATAAGTTGGCCTTGATCCTAGGCCTGTTCCTGAGCCCGGCCTGAAGCGCTTTTATCCGCACGCAAACTTCGAGTGGCCAGAATGAACTGGATGAATTGTGGGTGGATGGAGTCGTGTTAAATCGACGCCTAATGCCACATCTAAGCTCTTAACTAGGACATTGACAGTTGTCGTTGTTGGCGGCTATGGGAATCCGGAACACCGGGTCCCTAGCTTTGCTCCTAATGAAATAATCGAAGGCCAAGCACGCCTTTGCATCTCTCAGTTAAGCCATAGCCTCCGACTGATACTAAAACTATTTCTAGGCGCTTTGGGGCTTTTCTTTAATGTTCTTACTTCGTGTAGTGTATCTTATTTAAAATTAATTAGAAAAGTATTAAGTAAGATTTTGTAAGACGTGATTGTTCAATTAACTGGGCTGTCGGTTGACTCGTTTGGTCAAAGTCCCAAATTTGATCAAACTACGAAAGTGATTATTCACCATTTAAGACGAATTTCTGGTAAAGTCATGGTCCACTGGAGAACCACCCGGATCAGCTTAGCTTTGTTCGGCAAAATCCCAGAGACATGAGATATGTACGAAAAATATGCTTTTTGAACAGTCAACAGGCTGCATTGCGCATACGCCATGTGGGACAGACGACTACGAATGCAGCGCAGAACAGAAATAACAAGCGATTTTTGGCCAAAATCAAAAATCAAGTCATTGCTTTGAACTATGGCAAACATGGGACCAACCAGCATAACCGAAACGCAGCCCAAGCCTGGCAGATAGGAAAAATTCAGAATTTGTGAATTTCGAACCCGTACTGTGAGTGCGACTCCTCCCGAAGTGACTGGAAGACTGGGCAACTGGGAGACAGTGCCGGGCAAAGGGAGCTAAACATTTCCTCAATTTATTGGCGAAATACGATTTGTGCCAAGAGACTTTTACATACCGGCTGCTGAGCTGTGTTCTGCACTTGCTTTTTGAGGCATCAGGGCATTTTATGCAAATGTGGCAAGTTTATGGTTTTGTGCTTGTGCATGTACTCTACGCAACCGAAGCATACGACTTTTAAGTGAACTGTGGCCGGCCATCATTATGCCGTTTTCGATCGGGGGCATATAAATATATTTGTACATGCAATGACCAGAATGGGGTAAGATGGTGGAAAATATATAGCATCAACACAGGCTTGGACAGGCGAATGACACTGACGGGTCGTCAGAAGGCAATAAGAAGCCAAAAGGTGCCAGGTCCTGCCAACAGCAGGGCCCCAAAAGGAGGAGAAACCGAGCGAGAACGAGAACGAGAATTCATGTAAATTCAGTTGAGTTAACAATTGCAATTTTTGAAGCAGCCTTTCTTGTGCCACTCACAAGCTTTAGCTTACGGTATGTTTTGTGCATTGGAAGCATTGTTGGCTTTTTGCTGCCTTCTGCATATTGACAGATAAATCAATCAAAGTTTCCCCTCACTACCCCACGATGCATGTATGCATAAAATGTTGCAAGTGGTAGTCAGCTTTCGGTTTTAGCATTTGGTATTCGCATCAGAATAGCATCAGTTTGCAGCATAGACAGTCAAAGATTTTCAATTAAAACTCAATGTTTTCCGACTTTCAAACAACAACAAAAATGACTAAATTATCCCCCGGCATATTGCTATTCTAACAAAATTCCTCATGCACTACGTATTCAGTATGTTTTGTTTGCCAAGAGCGAGTATCTTTGGCAGCCGCTCTCAGATAATCGAAAAACTTTTCCCTTTTCCCCGGCCATGTATGGTGAATTGCTTCAAGGGATTTTCTAACTATTATCGTGGGTTAAAAAACGATATCCGATCCGTGCAGTGTGGTTTTTAGAAACGCCATTAGTGACTGTTGCTGAAGCTATTAAAAGCGGAAAGTCAAAAAGCAAAATTCATCCCTTTAACGCGCAACTTTTATAGCATAATTAATCATTTCTTAGGGCATTACAAGGAGAGATGAGTGTGTGAGGGCACGGGTCCTGTTCAAAAAGTTTCAACTAAAAAATTCGAATCGGCTCTGACATCAATTATAATTAGCTGGAAGTAGAAGCAGGCCTTAATTATAGAATTCGTGAGATGGGGGAGGCGGGAAGTTCTCAAACTATGGCTGATTGGCAATAATCAAGTGTACGCCGAGTGGCCCTGGGGACAAAGTTTTAAAAGCTGCGTGATTTGCGTTTTACGCTTTTAGTTCACAATTTGTCTTCTATTGACGCTGGATATGGCGCATTTTAAACAATTTACGGGGGTATCAATATTTGCCGAATGTGTTTTGAATATTAAATGAGTTCCGACTGGATCGCAACGGAATGTTTTTTGGGACCTTTCACTCGGTTCAGTGCGGTTCGGTTCAGTTCTGTCCTTGTAAATTCATTAAAAATTTGCTGCCACACGGCGAACACAAAATGCGAACACAAATCCGCAGCGCAAATATAAATTTTGCGGCCTGAAATGGGAGTGGAAACTTTTGCGGGCATGTGGGTGTGTGATAAAAGTCCTCGGGCTTGGTATTCTCTTTTTATATATATTTGTTTTTTTTGTTGGCCTTCCGGCTGTTCGACGAACTAGTTGAGTATCTATAAATAAACACGGAAGCTGTTGAAGAGTTTTCTTCAGTCTACGTTTTCCGCTTGCCCTGTTTTTCCCCTTTCGGTTTTTGGGGTTTCGGGGCTCACGACATAAATCGAATCTTATTTATTTTGGTTTTGCAATTTCTGAAGCACGAGTGTTGCTTGCACAGATAAAACGTATTGAATGCCCTGAATCGCATGCAAGCATATACAAAATAACGTATCCAAAACCATCATTTGTTGTTGCTTCTAATGTCCTGGCCTAAGTCCTTTGGCACCCTCGCACAAACGGAAACGATTTTTGTGGGTTGCAAAAGGGCATGGGAACTTTGTCATCAGGGTTAACTCGAAATTTTGATTGATAAATGCACATGGAAAAATAATATATTAAAATAATTATATATTTATACATTTACCATAAGATTTTTATCGGTGCATCAAAGTCTACGATGTTGTTCATACCATGGTTATCCCATTAGTATGGTAAAACTTCCAATTACTTTTCCGTTTTCCGGATAAGAGCATTTGGCAGTCGCCTTCTTTCGATTGGGAGATCTAAATCTTGTTGCTTTATTTATTTGCACACAGGAACCGGGCAAGTTTAGCAAGAATTCGGGTCAACTTTATGAGCAGCCACGCACCAACAGTGCGTGATGCTTTTGGGCCGGCCGTTTCTTTGCGTCTCTTGCGCTGTTTGTTTGTTTGTTAAATTTTGCAAAATCCTTTCATATAGAAAATGGCAAGAAAACACACACCAGCACAGACTTCTGCCACACAAGACAAAAGGGAGAGCACAGCGAATGAATAAATAAATAAGCCGGGGCCGCTGTTTCGGCTCCCGGTGCTCCTGCCCCATTTTCCAGCTGCCGGCATGTGAAGGACTTCGGTCTGGAGCTGTGAGGGACGCGATCCTGACTGACTGCGCTGGCATTTTTGGACAGAGAGCAGCAATGGCAAATGAAATACCGTGCAAGAATTTATAGAAATTTATTTATGCTCCGTTCCTCTGGATACAAAGTAAACAAATCTAGAAACGTGCCCCATATGCCCGGAAAACACGGATACACCGACACAAATGGCACACATGCATGGTTCGTATACGAGTATGGGTGTACCCGGCACGCACACATGCACAGGATTTGGCGAGCCATGAAAGTGAATCAGAAATTAAATTTTCACAAATTTGATTCGAAATGCGTGCGAGGAAATTCATTTAGCGCGGATTGTCAAACAATTGAAACTACCTTCTAGATTTAATTGCCTGTTTATGCGTCAATCAGTTTGGTTACTGAGCAGCTGCCTGCGGTTCCGTAATGATCATTTGGCTACGCCTAAGGACTTATCCCTATCCGGCCTTTGTGATTTCGTACACGTAATGTCACGTTCTTCAAAATATGAAACGCTGACTGATTTTTAATGAAGCAACTTTGCTTCTGCTGGGCCAAAAGGTACAAAGTCGGAAACTAGAGCAACTCAAACAACACAGCAAAGATTGGGGGCAGTAGAAGGAACCAAAAAACTTCACAGTCCTCTGATTAATACGTGCACTAAACGAGTCCTGGCATTGCTACCTACTGCTACCGTTGCTTCTTCTGCTTCTGTTGCTCTTGCTCATACTTCTTTGTTCTGCCCCTGATCCAGCTCCTGGCGACCTGGTTCCTGTCGGGCATCTTCTCTAAAGTCCGGCTACATCGTTACGGTCATGTACGCAATAATTAAAAGTATCGAAACTTGTGTGTGACTCTGGAGAGTGTGCGGCTGTGTGGTTGTGTGGGCACTTGTCGCCTGGCCAGTGGCCACGCGGCCACTCACAGCGGCTGATTGCAAACGCAAGCCGGTTGGGGGAGCCTGTGAGAGATACGCCACGTTACGTATACGACATGTGGTCCCCAGTCCAGGCCAACTATGTTTGTGTGTGTGGTACGTGCGCTTCAACAATTGTATAGGATTTCTTTTTTCTTCTTTTTTATTCCCATCCACGGATGCAGAGAGAGAGCGCGTGGAACCCAGAATCTAAAATCAATAATCCCAAATTTAGAGTACAGGAAAGTTTTGAATAAAATAAACATCTCTTGCTTTGTTTCGAAATCCTTATCAAAACCCATAAAAATATACATTCCTATATACTTATGGTTTTCTTAGGGTATTGTAGTGGGATTGAGATTTTCCCTCAGTGTCGATGGTTTGTGCCGGTTGCCTGGCCAGTCAATTTAGGGGCATGGCCGCTGTGGCATAGATTGCCAGCGCACGGAACAAAGCAAATGACAAATAAACAAACAAACATACAAACGAATGAAACGAAACGAAACGTAGCCATTCCCGATCCCATTGCCGTGCTGCACACGGAACGTGTGTATAAATAAAAACTTTGCAACAGTCGCCTGGAATCGTCTCAGCAAGGACCACTGGCAGGAGGAACAACTGAAGAGGTCAGAGGACAACTGGGGGCGGGTGGAGATAGCCGGGGAACAGGCGATGC
Organism: Drosophila vallismaia; assembly: GCA_035047325.1. NCBI lineage: Eukaryota > Metazoa > Arthropoda > Insecta > Diptera > Drosophilidae > Drosophila > Drosophila vallismaia. The sequence goes on from JAWNPU010000073.1 coordinate 12,693,092, forward strand.
CCTCACTAATACACAAATACACTTAAGTTATTGTTACTGTTATTTAGTTAGTTTATGCCACTTTGTATTATGTGCGCTAGTGTGTGCGTGTGTTTGCTCTTTGTCTGTGCCCGTATTTGTTCTTCATTGTATTGCATTTTCTTCAGATTTCTTGCCGCCATCGCCATCCCCCTCATCCTCGTCGTCGTCGGGTGCTACCGCAAAAACGGAAATCATCCACAACTCCCAGCCAGCCCGACAATGAATCAAACAACTCCACTTTGATTTGATTGATTTGAGCTGCGTCAGCTGGGCGCGTGTGTGCGGAAATCGGCGGCAGGAACAAGGATATTGTGAGTGGGGTCTTGGCGGTTGGGAGGTTGTGAGGTTGTGAGTGCAAAATTAAAAAAAAAACATTGAGAATCGACAAAGCAAATAGGAACATGGACAGCATATGGTGTTGTTTGCTTGGCAATCAGACGGCAAGGATATACTTTTAAAAAGGTCGAATTTCTAAATGCTCTAAGGTTTCTTATGGTTGGAGGATTTAATCGAAGTATTTCAGTTGGTTTTTAAGGAATTTTTAGTATTTCAGATCCAAAAACAAGAGAAAGTATAACAGTTTTATTTATTTAAAACAATCAAACTGCAAAATATTATTTGCACGAGGAATTAAAACCAGAGAATTATTTCAAAATAATTTCAAGGGTTTCAAACAGAAGTGGAATTAAATTCCAGATTTCGTGAGTAGTGGTACTTGTATACAAAATACCAAGCAACCAGCTCGCACATGTCTAGGTGTTGCTGCCACAAAATATATACACATTTGGGGCTAGGCTTAGGCGGCGGGATCCAGATCCACTTCAGTCCTGCGTCCTCCGGAGGTTTTTTATTTGCCGACTGGCGGGAACATGAAAATTTACTTTGCATGAATTTGTTCGTCACGCTTGATTTTTTATTTATACATCAAGCAAGCTGGCAAACCAAAAATGTCACATGGGTGTGCGTAGGCCGTGAAGGGATTAGGGGCGTAGCCAGAAAATGGGTTCGAGGGAGATTTTCGGGTGCGCATAATAGATTCAAATCTGAGCGACTTTTGCGAGCGTTCTGCGAATGTAAATTAAATGCATTGAATGGTGAGTTTTTTCCATAGTTAATTGTAAAGTGGCGCAGCTTTCTCTAATCCCTTTTAACCCAACCCTAAGCCTTTAACGTGTTGGCCCCGCGTGCATAGTTTAAAGCACTTTCAGAGTTATTACCTCGCACCCAGCTCTTGGGGAATACATAACAGGTTCCTAAATAGTACTTCTACAAGTTACTTTAGGTAAAGTCTAAGCTAATTAAAATTCAAACAGGAGGGACCTTTAGCTTTGTGCATGTATACATTAGCAAAATCTTTTGAATTTGACGCATTGCTCATACGCAATGTGGGATAGAAGGAGCATAAAAGTCAAACAATGGGATATTGAAAACTCGGCCCGATTGACAAGATTTAAGAAAAGGGCCAGAAAGGAAGCAAAGGTATTCGGATGAAACAAGAGGAAGGGCCAAAGAAAGGCCAATATGTAAGTAAGCACACAGTTCGAACTGGCTGGCAGTTCTACGGAGGCTTATTAAAATTTTATTGTTCAACCCTGTTGTCTGGCCAAGGAGGAGTTGTTGACATGGGAAGGCGACGGCGTCAGTAAGTTGGAGTTTGGTAGCAAAGACACGGTAGTGGCATTTTCACAGGAGCACGGAAAAGAAGGTGGACGTGAGGGCAGGATTGTCCATTGATGAGACAAACAAAAGGCAAGTGTAAAATGCGCACAAAGGAGCACTTACTCGCCTTCTTTTGTGCCAGGAGAACAAAGATCATCGCCGCTCTGACTACAGTGAAACAACCACAAAATGGCAAATGGTGGTTTGCTTTATGCGATAAACGGTGAGATGGCTAACCGATTGAAGGGAAACAAAATAGCAGGAATAATTCCCAGAACGGTTTTCAGTTTCCGTGTCTTTTTGTTTTGTTTTTCTCAGTTAAAGTCGTAATATTTTAATAAAAATGTCAGTTCCTGCTCGCTTGACAGGTCGCGTGACATGCTGCCACAGACAGGTGGTGACACAGCAGCAGCAGAAGCAGTGGCGGCATCATTTCCAGTCTCAAGTGTTCCCGGGACAGGGTCCTCGCAGCACAACTTCCCAACTCCCAAGTCCCAGCAGCCACCACCGAAGGCCCAGGACCCATCCTCTCCACCTCTGATGTATTTATGATGAGCCCGAGAACCAAACCAAAGCGATCTTCCGCCTCGCCCCTTTGGTGGTTCATGGGGTGTATGTGAAGCACGTTTTGCGATTTTGTGATTTTTTGCTGAAAATCCATTTGCCGGCTGGCTCGTGTCTCCTGGCTCATGGGCCGGGCTTACAGTTTAGTTTATCTGCGTAAAAATATTTAAAGGACCCTCGTGGCATGGCATCGAAAATCTGGAATCAACGCATGTAGGCCTCATAATTCTGTCAGCGTCATAAACGCGTCGCTTGCCTCAACATGGCAGCTGCATGCGAATGGAATAATAAAAGAGGACACCAATCTGCCAGTCCCTATAACATTCCCATGCCCCCACCACCCACGATCTACCTTACACACACACACACTCGCATACACGCATACACGCAGGTTCACGTTGCCCGACTTTATGTTTTAATTTGATTTGATTTGTGTTGTGTTGTGCACACTGTCGTATGAGCAAATATTGTTAAGGCAACCAAATTTGATTTATCACGCGCCCGCACCATTGGATTTCCCTCTCCACTCGCGCTGATCCCCTGTAATCCCCCGGCGACTTAATTGGTTTTTGAAGCCGCGAATTCGAGAAGGGCGGGGCAATTAGCTGCACTCCGTATGCCACTTGACTCGATGGGAGTGGGAGGGCGATGGCTTGGGAACTTGTTAAGTGCCCGCAAGTAGCAAGAAGACAATTGTTGGCCAAGCTGCCAAGTGGTGCTTCTAAGAAATGCTCGCACTAGAAACTTTGGAAAGTGAGAACATTTTCACTCGGATATTGAGGCTAAAATTTTGAATATAATTTCAGGCTTTTGGCTTTGGACTGTAGAAGAAAGGAGTAGGAGTTGGAGTACCCTATTCCATGAAAGCCTTTTTTGGTAATCCTTTGTTCAAATCACGAATTCAAACAAATTAACGTGTAAATATGGCCTAAATAAAGACGAGCAGTCAATTCTTTGTATTTAGCCACTGTGAGGGCCACTCCGGGGCTGCGTTTAGGCTTGAACTGCCATTTTAATTATGCAGAACGCGGGTGGCTGTAACTCAAGGGAGCGTCGAGGTCACAGCGCCTTCCTGGGCCTGCAAAATTAATATAAAATAACAAAAACTTTGCCCACTGCATTACGAAATTGTGCGCTAGGCGCACAGGGTGTCCGCCAGTAGCTCCAACGGCCACCTCCCCGATTCCCCAGCTTGTGGCGCAAATGCAGCCGCCAACTGCATAAAATTTAACGAGTCAGAGCTCAAAGCTAAGGGCGCAGGGTGAGGGCATTGGGATAAGGGCTGTGAGCCCTGATCCTGGCAGGCACCATAGCATTCAGAAACAATTTGCTACAGATTATGAAAATTGCTTAAGAAATTAAATTGCTGCAATGGGCCGCAGCCAGACGAAATCGGAGGAAACTAGAGAGGGAGTCTAGGTCTGGGTCTGGAGACTAAGGACTGGGAATAGGACGCCAAAGGTTGCGGTCGCAGTCGCAGCCGCGGTAACCGCGGAAAATTTGCATTTCCATTTGCGGTTACGGTCGACTCCTGGCTGTGCTTTTCCTTTGATTTGCCCGGCACGTAGCAGAAGGCAAAATGATGGCATGGGTTATAGGGGAAGAATGCGAGCAGGAAAGCACACAAAAAGGATTTCTGCTGCCTGTCCACTTTCTGCTTTGGTTACTAATTCAATTTGCAATAACAACAAGACCCACATTGGCATGCTCTAATTATATTGCGGTCCGTGGCCGTTTGGTCAGCAAAGCTGCTTAGTGCATGGACTTTATTAAAAATATTTGGCCAGAACAACGGCAACTCATACTTCTGGCTGCTGGGGACTTGGAGTATATTAACATACTTTCTCTGGAAGTGGAAATCGGGTGGAGCCGCGGAAAATTTTTACGAGTCCTAGACCATTCCGGGAGCAAAGCACGCGCCGAGCCTATAAAGTGGTTCGCCCTTTATACATTTTTTTACTGTTCAATTAGCATAATAGGCGCACCAGAAAGGGCCGGGGGACGTAGACAGGAGGACGCGACTGATCCTTTTGCCAAATAAATAAATTCACAAATATAAATACAGTTGCGGTCGAGGTTAAAGTTCCGGGGCGGGGTCCTGGGGTTTAAAAAGCTGAGTGGCTGCGCTGGCCCTTTTTTCTTTGGTTCTAGGTCCTGCCTTCATTTTGAAAATGGTCAGCCGGCAGGCGGCACATCATTTCCGGTTTGTTTACGCAAATCGAGCACATTTCGCATAATTTCCTATTGCCAATGCCAGTGGGAGGGCAAAAGCTGTGCACGACATGCCAAAGTTGTTCGCCAGATCTTCTCCGCCATGTAGAGCCACATATTTATATGTGCGCAATGTTTTTCTTGTGGGAAATTTTATGAAAATGCTTTCCAAATTGAATGAAAACATATTGACTATGCCATGACGACGATGACGACGTCAACGATGGCAAACGGCAAGAAAAACAACGTTGTTGATGGTTGACGGTATGTTTCGGGAACAAAGCGGCCAAAAGGGGCTGAAAAGGAGCCTGAAAAGGAATTGGAGCTTAAAATGGGCGGGCCTGGTGGCAAAACGTTTGATGTTAGCACAGTAAATACATGTCCCTATATTTGCCTGTAAGTATGTCGCCTGTGTAGTGTGTTTTGCGTGTATCTAGGGCTGTGTTGGGCACTTGTATCTGAGAGTTTGCGTTATCGCCTGCTATTTGTATTTGCTACCCGCTGTGTGTGGGTTGCGGCACTTTTTCTGTGGCTTTTTGAATATGTCTCATTTTAAATTGTTCCTCTGATATTTGCATACCATTTCCTTTTTCCCCCATCACACGCACACACACATTTACAATGTCACGGCTGCCAATCCAGGACAAACATGCTCCTTGGAATTTGATTTCACCCACTGAGCTGAGAACTCTGACCACAATGGCTAATAAACAACAAAGCGCATAAATTCTAAACCCTGGCCAATAGCCAGTGTCTGCCTGGATGCCTATGCCATGGCCAATTGGCTGCAATTTAACAAAGTGCAACGGAGCGAGGAGGTCCTGGAGAAAAAGAGAAAAACCGACACAAAAACCAAAATAAAGTACGGGAAAAATGATGAGAAAATGTTCGTTCAGAAGCCAAACGACGAAGGGACCGTCGCAATGTTGCACACATTCTACGGGCACACATATATTCTGGGGAACAGATTACTTTAACAGTTTAGTGATGTAATTTTTCAGGCCATTGAGCAGGGTTAAGGAATCTCCATACTCTTTAAAATAAACTAAGATAAATATTTTTTCCAAATAATATAAATATAACGGGACCTTTTAACTTCGACTATCTGACTTTTGTTTGAAACAAACGTTCTGCTACCCCGCCCATTCAAGTCAAGAATCTGTGCCCGGCAGGTTGTTGTTTCTGTCACTGTTTTTTTCCATGTACATATAAATAACATCCTGCTCCTGGTAGCTGCCTGGCAAGTCCTTTTGACTTGCTGTGCATAATTAAATCAGATCACATTTTAAAATTCCATTTATATTTACCTCTTGTCGGACCAGGGCGTCCGTCTTTCTGTCTGCTCGTAAATCATGATTAAAAGCTTCGGGCGACAGGGCAGCTGCCCAGCAACTTGCCTCCAAATACTATGCCTAACACGTAGCCAAAATACACAAAAAAAACAGAAAGGAGGAGCAGAAACTTCAAATAAAAAGCGCTGTGGCCAGCAAGACGACAAAGCTAGCAGAGCTATGGCGGCAAAGATGGCAGCAGAGGGCGAGATTCAATTCTGTAGATACAAGTGGCAGCTAGTGGCACAAGAAAAGACCGAGTCCTGGTTCCAGCCCACTGCGGTGGTGACTCACTTCACACAGCTTGCGAAAAAAAGGAGATACAGCGGCAACAAAGCGGAAGCAACAAACAACACAGCAAAAAATATACGTGATATGGCGGGATATGCTGGTCTCCTCATATGTACGTACATAGATGTATGTTGCTCGACTTGTATATAAGGCGAGATAAATCAAATGTGGCGAGAAATTGCAACAACAATGGATGGTGAAGCCAAGAGAGGAGCTGCCTTCGCTGGCGTCGCAGCGCAACATACAAAAAAAATAAAAAAGTGCAAAATAGCAAAGCGAAAATGCGAAAAATTTATCCAATTTGGTAAAAATTTAGGTCACAGCCGGGGTTCTACGCTGGAAGCGCCAAAAGCGCAACTACAGCAACGGCATCCATGAGGCCACAGGAAGAGCTCAAGTGCAGCTGAAGCCATTGTCTCGCTCTCGTTTGCTGGCGAGCCGAGGAGCTATTAGATAGCATGAATTTGCAATGGCCGGGACAAGCACCAGGACCGACACTAGTGCCAGCTCCAGGACCAGGAACAGGACAAGGACCAGAACAAGGAAATTCAACTCGACGCGACTTCACTCGATTCAACACGACTGGATGTGCAATTCAGGCAACTCAACGAAGCCAAACGAAACCAGACGAAGGCACACGAACCGAGGCGCAGCCGGCACAAAAGTGAGCCATGATAAATATGGCACAAGAGGACCAAGGAAGATATAAACATAAAGCATAAAGCTGAAGGTCGAAGTCAGAAGACGGCCGAAGTAAGAGTTTTAGTCAGGGAGTGTGTAGAAGGTTTCCAACTAGCGTCGCATTCACAATTTACAATTTACGGCATCTCCATCTGCAGCATCAGGACCAGCATCAGGACCATTCCCACAACCCCATTACTGACAACTAATAGCACATGAAATGAGTAAATTATCGCACACTTGGTGGGGCAGCAGCTAGCTGGGGAGAAGCTGTGAATAGTGCCACGCTCTCAGCCAGCTAATTTGCAGAGAAGCAGTGAAAGGAAAACCAACAAGCCACAACATTGCGTATACGTGATATTTACTCCCTGCCAGTTGGCTCCCTTATATCCTGGTGCAGGATGGTAGATAAGCTAAAAAAAATGCAGCGTAAAAAATCGAATGCATATTTCACAAACACAAATGTCACGAACAAAGAGGAAAATGTTGTGGGGGGAAGGGAAACTGAAAAGGTTTTGAAAATTGTGGCCAGGACCAGCAGGCAGCAAAAGGTAGAAAGAAAGTGACTTGGCGGCAATCCCAATAGAATTTTCTGAATTATTTCGCTCGATATGAACTTTTGTAACAAGTCTCAATAATTCTTAAGCTGGAAATAAAAGAAAAGGAAACCTCTCCTGCTGGGAGTCTGCATTAAACCAATGAATCGAATGCGCAACGGATGTCACCAAGTTGCTATTTTGAGAAATTAAAAGTGCCGATTGCCGTTTTCATTTCCGTTGTGGGAACCACGCTCTTCCGTTGCCTGCGGTCAATATCCCGGGGCGCGCCACTCTCAGGTAATTCCCCCAAACACAATCCTATTAAAAACTGCGTAGGATACTGAAATTACTTTCGCCGGACAGCAAGGGACACACTACGGCAGGAGAGTCTAGCAAAGGAAAGCCGCAAAGCACTCGATAATGATGCCCCAGCCTGCGACTGCGGCCACGCTGATGCTCACGATAATAAGCTGCCTAATAACCCAAGGCGACCTACCGTGAGGCGACAGCAGCTGGGGGCGTGGTCATAGTCATGGCTCTTCCCCGATGGGCGTGATGGTCCAGCAGCTCCCTGCGGAGCTGCCTTTACAGTTCGTCAATTTTAATGGTTAGGATGTTTGTATTGGTGGTGGGAGATGGGACACTCGGAAATCGCTGCTAAAAGTAATTCACTTTTATATTAAAAAGATTTTCGTTATGCCCGGGTCGCTCATTTGCATTGCGTCCTATTTTGTCCTGTCCTGAGCGGATCGGTTGGGTCCCTAGCTGGAGCTTCGCAGAGAAAAAGTAATAAAATAAACAAGTGTCCTGGAAAAAAGGACCCATGCAGTAAAAACTGGGTCTACACCGATGTGCTCCGACAAAATGGTGTGAAAGTGATTTATATTTTAATTCAAAAATGAATTATTTAGCACACTTTTTAATTCCTTTTAGCAGGCCATTCTGCCGGAGTCCTTACGGGTCGAATCTAAAATTCTGATTACTTTTTATTTGCTTTTATTTCGAAAGTTTATTGCATTTGGTGCCGAAGCAAAGAAATGCAAATATTTCGGCTCATTATTGCGCCACATTAAACATCGCAAAGAGGCCTAAAAGCTGTTGACAGTTGGCCAACAGTCCGAAGGACCATTGCCGTCAGACAATTTGCTGCTTAAGCGTGCATTGACATGGTGCGGAAATAGAGGCAAACTTGTGCATAACATGCATTATAAATAGCTGGCGTACTAGCCACGAGGATGCCGAGTACCTAAGCACTCCTGCACTCCCGCATTCCGGAAGACCACAGGGGAAGACTCGCTTCCCTTGGCCTCGTCGTCATATGCAATGCAAAATCCAGGCGACTCTTAAATAAACCATTCGGTGACTTGGAAGCTGGGTGTTATGTCTCGTATTATGAAGCGCATAAAAAACTTGTTATAACCATAACATTTTGGGGGTATCGAGCTGCTGGGTAAATGCCTGTGAAATCGACAGTAAATTCCGCGCTCTACATGCTCCTGCAACTGATTATTACGCAGACAGACACACACAGTCAACTTGGGGCCATAGTGCTAACAATCCGCAGGCCAAAACAGAGCCAGAACGAGAGCCCGAGAAAAATATATAACACAAAAAAATAGTGGGGCAGGGGCAACAAACTGCGAATAAAATTTGCAGTGTCCTGGTAGCTGCCAGACTGCAGCGAAAAAATTTGAATATAAAATGCGTTATGCTGTGGGATTGGCAAGGGCTAAGGGGGTGCGGAAAAGAGCTCAGAGAAGAGGAGAGGAGATCCTGCGGCAACAATGAAATTGCGTATGTAAATTTCATGTCGTTACCAGCGGCAACGGCAGCATGGCTGAAATAATTAAAGTGGAATGCACCCGCAAGAAAAACCGAGAAAAAATCCGCGACAGGGCCAGTTGGAGTAGGAGGTGTGGCGTTGTAGTTGTGATTCCAGTGTCCTTAGTCCTGTTTGTCTATTGCCAGCTTTTCAGTTTCCTTTTTTTCGTTTTTGTTTTTCCGCAGCCACCGCCTGGCGCTTGCCCTACGTCCATATGCAAAACAGTGTCACCAGCTGCTCCGGCTCCTGCTCTGATCCTTGCATTGCAAATGTGCCACTATGTCTGCGACTCTAACTGCAACTTGTCAAAAAATGTCGCAACAACTGCAGCAGCAGCAGCAGAAGCAATGGCAAACGCTTTGGCTTTGCTTTGGCATAAATATGAGTGCCATCAAATTAATATGCACGGCATATGGCTGACGATTTTGTGGTGCAACATGTTAAGTGCATTCAGCGGCAGCTGGTCTGTCATTTCTATCTGCCTCCTTGGGGTTAGGGGACCGCTGCATGATGCAGCCAGTACTCCTCTTGACTCTTTGGCATCTTGGCAGGTTTTTCACGCTCCGTGAGTGACAGGCACGAATGTCTTGGTCTGCTCTTCACTGGGAAAAATATTTCCATACTTTAGGTATTAGTATTAGACCTTTTTTTTACAGATTTCCATTCCACTTGGTTAAGTTAAAGTGACTTTCCAAACACAATAAATAAAATAAATTAAAGCCTATTCTATAATTCATTAAATCATATTAAAGGGGGTAACAATTGTTCTCTCTGCGCCATGAATTATGATGCTTAGCCGCATTGCTGCGGCTGACGTGGCAAAGATAAAACTCCCATCTCCTCGAGCGCTTTTCGAGAGAGCAGCAGGACCAGGACGAGGATCTAGAACTGAAAATTGGAGCTAAAGCGTTTAATTTGGTCCGGAGTTGGCATCCGTAACTGTCCACGGGTGTGAAGCTTTTAGCGGAATTGTTTGCGGCATGTGCGCTGCCTCCAATGCCTCCACTGTCTCCGGAACATGTTGCACTGTCAGCTCAAGTGTTGCAGGAAGAACTCACAGCAACTCCTGTCGCTGTCACCTGTGGCCTTTGTTAATATCTCAAATGGGTCTCACCGCGACGTCGTAGCTGGAGATTGTTCTTAATTTAAAAGCTTTTCATTTTCGTTTTCGCTGCTTGGCAAAACCTCAAATGTGAAAAAGCAACGTGCCAAGTTGTCAAAGCCGTCAATTGCAAGACAAATACGTCCGGCACCACTGCGATTTTATCTCCTGGCTAATGACATGTGAAATGTGTTGATAAAATGCGTGGGAATGGCAGTAAGACATTATAAATTTGCGTTCCGAACGTTTGGCAGCTGTTGATTCAGTGGACTGAACGCATCACTGAGCAGAAAGTGGCCCGGCTTAGGAGGGAGAAAAAGCTGGATGAGCCGCATCGCAACGCCCCAGTCGTCATGGTCAAAAGAGGGCGTGTCCCTCGCCGCCTATCGCTTCCCGCCGGCCATGGCCCTGCGCCCTTTGCCGTATTAGCCACGCATCACCGCACATCCAGAGCCCTGAAAGTGGTTCGGTGGTTCGAGGCCGGCTGTCGGTTTTGATTAGACTTTGTTTGCTCTTCTTGGAGCCTGCTCAAAAGGATATTGATAAAGGCATTGGCTACACATTTGTTTTGTCTCCTCAAAATATATGTGTGTGGATAAAAGAGTGCTTGGCTATGTGAGTGGGTGGGTCGTGTGCAAAGGTGCGTTACAAAAGTTGAGTCAAAGGTTTTCGCTTTGACTCGTAATTAATTTGCTTTGTTCCGTTCGCTTGGTCGGGCAGACATCAGTGGGTGGAGTCACCTCCAGAGGCAAGTGGGCAACCGCTGTGACGCAGTCGGACGCCAGCTGAAATGGCCCTTACACGGCCGGGCTATAAATTATTTTATTAAGCCACTTCGGACGGCCCTTCGGCACGCCCCGAAGTTATGTGAATTATTTTGCAAAAGTTAATTTCATGCAATAAATTCTAAATCGTGTTGGCAACATTTTAGGCCACATTTCTCCACTTGACTCGACTTGAGGCGATTTCGACTTTGGTTTTACTTTCTGTGTTTTGTTTTTGGGTAGCTTCGGAAGCAAAGGACCTGCCCCGAAAGTATGCAACATAATTACATTTTCAGCAGGTGATTAAATGGGCCGTAATTGTTTCTGGCGCTCCTGTTGTTGCTGCCGTTCCACTAATAGCCGTAATTAGTGGCTGATCCCCGGACGGGAGATGAGCCTACCCCCAACCTTGAGCTCCAGCTGCTTCCGAGCCCGGGGCTGACTTTAATTTATGCCCTCGTGTCTTTCAGTCGTTTGTTTGGCGGCGCTTCAGCCACCGGGGCTACATTTAAATTACACAAAGCGGGGCAAATCGTATCGACCTTTTTTCCAGTTGTCGGGCAATAAAACTTTTTCACTCAAAACAATAATTGAGCGTATTTGTCGTTGATATTGCCAGCAGGCTGTTCGAGCTGGTGGCTCTGGTGTGTTTGGTGTTTGTTGTGCTGGTACTGGATAGATGGCTGGGCTGGCACTTCGGGCATCAATAAGCATCTCTTGATAAATGTCCAATTTAATTTTGTTCTCTTTACTTATCTCTGGGCCTTTGAATCGCCGCCTCCCACATGGCCTGGGCCTGAGCCATTGGATTCTCTTCTATATGCAGTGGCACGGCTTTGGCCACGACCCCGCCCCCGAACCGACTTTTTTGCGCCTTTTATCCCATTCGTTTTTCAGACTTTTTTGCAGATTTTATTTCGTTTCATTGCGCGTGGCAAGCCAGTTGCCAGTTGCGAGTTGCTGGCACCATTTCTTACACTTTGTCGGCTTCTTTTTATGCGTTCCGTAATCATGATAGGAGCGAATGAATGGCATATTCGTTTGCCACTTAAGCAGATAAGCATTTCAGCAATTGAGAGCCGGGATTATGGAGAGTTCAATTTATATCCTGCTGCAAATAATTTGATAGAAATATTACACGGTAATATTGCAACGATTCCCTCGGCAGCTTGTTGCTCCATCTTTCCAGGAATTATATTTTCTTGAGAATCAAGTCCAGTGTATCCATACAGTCGTATATCCTGTATCGACTTTCACACAAAGTTCAGTTCTTTTTTGGCTTTCCCACATCAATACCATGATTTTTATTTCATTTTTTTTGTGCGTATTTCACTTGCCACCATAGCTGGCCAATTTATTTTCCTTCCCATTTTTTCTTGCGTTTTTTCTTGAGCAGCCTGCGCTTTAAATGTAATTTAATTCGTCTTCCCATTTATACTTACAGACATTGCCGCCAGCAGACGGCGTCTGGCGCCGGAACTGTCTAGCGGGTAAGAAATATGCTGAGGCTTTGATTTAATTGAACTTGCGTAATTTTCCTCCGAATCCAGGGAAATCAGGGGGCACGGTATTTAAAGTACAGCAGCATATTATTTAGCCGGCGGGTGAAGTCGGTGGATCCGAGTCTTAGAGTTTAGCTAATAGAGCTCCGACACTAATATCATGCCAAACTCGATGTCCTAATGTTGCTATGATGCACTGGAAAATTAGGTTTCAGTTTAAATAATCACAGGTTATTTATACATCTCTTAAAATCTTAAGAATGGAAGTCTAATGTCTCTGATAATGTATGGGAAAATAGAAACTTTAAATAATGAAAGTTTTTACTTAAGAACTCCTTTATATTTCCCCTTTATTTGTTTATAACAGTTCACAAAAACATACAAATGTTCTCTTATTGATTTTATTTTCTTGAAAAAGTGTTCATTGAACATTTTCCGTTGAAAATTAATTTTCTGAGTGGTTGCCACATGTGGGCCAGGATTCCGGCTAGTAAATATTGTCTCATTTGGTATGCTGTGTGCCGTGGCTAAAATCAATAAATCAAAGCCGGCCACCAAGCTGTCGGAGGCGGATGTGGAGAGATGCTGGCATGGAATTGGGATCTCGGGGCATAGGGTAGGGGGCTATGATGGCTGGGAACAGGGTCTTCGATGCGACGTCACGAATGTCGCACTCCGGCGCGTGCCTTGGCCCCAGCTGCCAAACATATTTGCGTGCGACAATGCAAACAATGCTGCCATGTTCCGGCCTGTCCCCTGCCCCACCTGTCACCTACTTCCACCAGCCGCCCATCCCCGCGCCAAGCTAACTATCGTTTCAAGGCCGAATGCTTTTAGCCCGCTATCGCAGCAGCACGCATTGATAGCCTGTCTAATGTTAACAGCGGCTTCCATGCCCGAAGGTCCTGACCTGGCAACAGGTTGACCTGGAACTCCCTTCGCAAGCATGCAGTGCAAACTCTAACATTGCATATTGGCCAACCCGTCCAATAAGTTTGTAAATACATGCTATATATACATGCATGGGTTGGGTGAATGTTGGAGGAAGTATTTGCCGGCATGTCAGCTGGGAACGAAGCGACCACAAAGGCAAATACGCTTGGCTAAAACTTGAAGCCGCTCAAAAGTTTCACGTTTTAAAGGCTTAACTCCCATTTTGGCCCTCCGCCCCATTTGGCCCAGCCCCTGGAGATCGGCTGTGATGTTTTTTTATGCGCCGTTCTGTGGGTTTAAAAAGCAATTCCGCAACTGTTTTTGCAATGCCGCACACAGCACAGAGCACACAGCGAAGAGTACAGAGCCCCGAACATACAGCAGAGAGCATATGTAGCCATGAAAGTGAAGGAGCTTCACATTCGCATCCCAGCGGGCTGGCAGAAACAAAGCTACCGACCCAGACCACTCCCATTACCATTCCCCGTCCGAGCTCCGGCAGCTCCGGCGGCTCTGGAAGCTCCGGCAATCCCAACAATGCTGTCGTTATCGTCGTTTTCACTTCAATTAAAAGTTGGCAACTTTTCTTGCCATGTTTACCTAACTTGGCGAGGACAAGACCAAAGAACGGAACGTGGAATATGGCCACCGAATGGAGGAGGAGCTCCGATTGCCATTATGCTGATTCGTATGGCTGATTACCGAATTACAAACTGTAATGGCAACAATTGTTTTGCCGAGAATGTGACTCGGTGGCATATGGACGAAAATGGCAAGTAGGCCGCAAGTTGTCACAAAAAAACCAGCGCTAAGATACGAAAAAAAGCGCCACTAAACGCCGACAAACGGCCACGAAGTAGATGGAGGAGGGTGCCCCCTCTAAAACAATGTCATGCAACAATTTGCAGCAGACACTCGGCGACACCCACAAACTCACACACACAAAGAAGGTCAGACCTTAAAGCACGTATCCGCCGTGTGGGCCGAACGACTTCCGTGCTGTTCACGCCTCAATGCGTTGGCCCTACTTCCCTGTTAGCCACCTCTTCCCTGTAGCTCTCTATTCTAGCCCACTGTCACTGTGTGCGACTGCCAGGAATTTCCGCGAACGTTAATTGCGACAAGCCAGCAGTGGCAGCGGGGCCAAAGAGCCAAAGAAATGCCATGTGCCTGCACCTGGAAATGGCTAGAGACAGGTGCACGCAAGTGTATAACAACTTAGTTGAGGGACTCGTCGCACTCAAAGGAAATACTTAAAAAAAGAATACGCATTACTTATGACCTGGAATGTTATGAGATACGAGTATGTGCTTGAGTTCTTTAGGCCTTACTTTTTTATAGTTCTATTTCTCTATCCCCGCAAAAAACTATATAATTTTTCCAAAAATAATTAATAAAATATAACGATTTTATTTTGTTGAATTTAATTTCCATTTGGGCTTTGGCTAAATAAATTCTAATGACATTTTTGAAATGAAAAAAAGTTGTAAAAAAGCTATTAATCGAATAATGAAAAGTAAACACAGAATAAAAGAGAGCTTAGTATGAATATATTTTTTTAATTTGTGACAGAATACCATAATTGGTTATTCTTTCAATCTTTTTAATACTTTGTTATATTAAATATTTATCTCATATGAAGCTACCTGTTCGGTAAAATGTAAAAGGTAGAGGGCTTTAAACTATTCGGCTTTAGAATGCGCTGCATATGTTGCAATCGATGTCTGGATGAGTTAGGACAGACCCATTTTATGGAGGTGCCATTTTCCATTTACTCGCCGCCATTCGGTTCGCTTCCTATCCATTGAAGTCACCTGGATGTTCGGTATCATTAAAATTGATTTTACAGAAGGATGCTGGAACGAAAGAAAAGACCGAGAACCGATGGAAGTTGGCTTTTCTATTTGCCAAACACCAAGGAATTTGCTAAATTGCTTTTCAGCTTGCAACTGCCGCACACCTTGCCACATTATTGAAGCCAAAAGGGGGCGTAGATGTCGGTTCGGCAGCTGCTTGGGTGTGCGTTTGGTTTTGCAATTAGTTTTTGCCCCGAGCCACGGCAAAAAGTTGCAATGGCTGCTTAGTCATTTGACAAAGGAGAAGCAACACAGAAACGGGGCGGGAGCAGAGCAGAGGTAGGGACAGTGGCAGGAGCATGAGCTCACACACGCAAGGCTCATTCTTTTTATTGTGGTCTATTGTCAAGTTATTGTTGCGACTTTGGCAACTGTAACAAAAGCGATTAAAACTGCCATAAAACCTGAGCCCATTAATAGCGCAATAATATTATCAGCTTATTTTCAATGCCTCTTGCAGGGGCCAAACGCCGAACTAAACTTTGTCTCTTGTATTTTCATTAACATTTATTGGTTTTTTACTTAGACGTCAGGACATAATAACTTTGCCCGCTTCCTACCCGCAAACACAAAACACAATCTCTCATCCCAGCTCAGTCGTTCGGTGGTCCCAGGCCCAGAGTTTCCCATTTCGCTCGGATTCAATGCAAGTCCTCCAGCTTCTGCGGGTGGTTCTGGTGGCGGCCACACAATATTTCGCGGTCGTATCAGCGTCATCATAAAATAACGTTAATGACGGCAACAAGGTCGTAAAATCAAAATTTCTGCTATTTCAACGCTGAAACCGCTGCGGTTGGCAACAGTGCCGGGGACTTGAAGCTCTGGAGCTGGCAGCTTAGCAACATAGTTGATACGACGAGTGTGGTGGCCTGAGCCAGACGAGATGTGATGAGGCGAGATGATGACGCTGTAGGAAGCGAGGACTGAGACGAAAGACAGAAGACCGAGACCCAAGGCTGCCCTTGCAACCCAGCAGGCGCCATCATGGCCTGAATACAAGCCGCACACTCGCACCCTCCCACCCAAATGGCTCCATGTAACATGTGGCGTATGCGTAATACGACGGAAATTTAATTACCTTAAAGGCATGTTAGGTGGGTCATTGGATCGAAAACTGCAAATAAAGCCATCAAAGTTAAGAAAGGATTGGCAAGTCAATAGCCGGGATTCCCTTACGTTGTTCAGACATTGTCTCAGACGTAACTTGGTATTTGTCCGACACTTACCATATAGCCTTTGCATATTTGCCTAAACAAACTTCACTTTGTCTGATCCTTGTTGGCCAAAGGCCATTGAGACTGCGGCTGGTTTGATTCCCTAGCAACCAGTTTAAGGGGTCTTTATAAATATTCGTGGGACTTGAAGCGGTTTAAATATTCATTTGCCCATCTGACTGGAAAACTCTGGCGCCCAGGTCAGGGCCATAGACTCCATTTGTGGGCAGCAAGTGAGAAATGATATTAGAAATTAATTTAAATGGCCCAAAATGTGAGCCACCAATGAATTGGCCATTGAGATGTTGCACTTGCAGGCCCCGATTTCGAGCGGGTGGATTCTTCGGGGCATCAATACGAAATCGCTACCAGGACCTTTCGCATTCCCATTGTCTGGGCTCCGGTTTACGGCTTGGCCGGGGTTTATGGACGAGTTCGAGCATCGGCGTTCAGATTTTATCGCGCCAGCGTTAAAAGGTCGTAAACGTCTGCTGTCTGTGGCCTAAGTAAATCAGCATAAAACCTAACTAAATGAAGACAATCAAAGTGTGGCCACGCCTCGAACTGCAGATATATGTTAGCATTTAAGAAGATATATACATGTGTCTATTTTCAACATCGGGCTACTCCAATTGAGTCACAGATTCGTCGGCACCAGCTGGCGGGACTTGTTTGTCATGGTTTTTGGTGCCGGGCGCCACAGCACGGCTCTTTGCACTCCAAATTATGCTGTGGCCAGGACTTTGCCTTTTGGCCTCATTCCTCCGCCTCGCTCTTAAAATATTTGCAGGCGTAGCAACAAAAAGTAGCCCAACAATATGGTAAACTATATAAAAATTTGGCCTGGCTGAGGCCGAGGCTGCTGACGGACAAAAGGTCGGGATAGCGACATCGTTATTGTCCTCAGTGTCCGGGCTCTGAGCCTGGGCCTGGTCAAGTGGCTAGCTGCCGGGATTGTGACGCTGTCTACATATAGCCATAGCAATAGCCACAGCAGCAACATCAGCAGTAGCAGCAAGCAACAACAAGGAAGATTTTACTGTTCTAATAAAAGACAAACAAAGGACCTTGGGGTGGCTGGCGGTGGCCAGTGGCCAGTGGTCACCAAGGAGCTCTTTCGTATCGCAATTTTCATTATTTTATTTGCCTATAAACGAAGCCATATTTTGCGCAAGTGTAGGTCACACTCTGGCATATAAATGTATCTATCCATTCATCCCACATAGTCCTGGGCCCGGGCCCGAACTGGGTAGTCCATTTGTTTATTTGCCTACACTACACAATTTTAAGGAAAATAAGTAATTAAAAAAGTCATAAAGTGGTCGGCTTGTGCTTCTATCTTTGTAATAGCCAAAATCCTCCATAAAAATCAATGCCGACCGACTGGGGCCCGGGACTAGACGAGGAGGGCAAAAGGAAAGAGAAAGCGAATGACCGACCGAAAGAGACACCGTCATTGGGTCAGTCGCGTTGAGGTCAATTCACTTGACTTTAAACGATAAACATACTCGGCAACAACAAGGCAAACAACTTGTAAGCAATTAAGGCAACGTATTGACTTCTCCTCTCTGCCAGTTTTGCGTGTTCGAATGTGTGCAGGACTCTGGCCAGGATGTTGGCCAAAAGGGGAAGCTTGGACAATCGGGCTGTCGCCAATCGTCGTCTGGCGGACAACAGCGTTGACATGGCGATTTTTGCCCTACCTTTAAAACCTCTTAGAAACCCTAGATTATCTTTATAATCATTTTATGCAATTCGATACTAAATATGAAAAACAAGTCAGAGGTATTTGAAAGAGGGGGAGTTTAATGGCCGAGAATTATTATTTTCTCGCTTTCCTAAAAGAGTATTTCCCATGGCGACTATCGCTGGGATTTCCCATTGTTAAATATTAACTGGATATCTTGTTCTCGGTAGCTTTACAACCCTCATTCCATCTCCGATCCGTACAGTTCAGCTTTATTTTGATATTGTGGCCGGTTTTGGGGCGCCATTGGCCAATTAAGAACAAATTGTTTTGTCCTTTCTTTGTGTGATGCATTTATTTAAATTGCTTTTTTCTGCGTATTTTGATTTATTTTATACAATATTTGTGCGGCTTTGGTTTGGTACAAATAAATTTCGGTCAATGTGCTGCACAAAGTGAAGCAATTTTATTTTGCATAAAAAGTGTTTATGCTCTGGAAATTGAGGTCGTCAGCGTTTTGGGATACATGTGAGAGTGCATGTGTCTGAATTTCCGAATGTGTGTGAGTGGCAAGTTTTGGCTCACGGCTGAAGTACCTCCACCTTCTTTATGCCTGCCACAAGCTCCATGTCCACACCCCACGCTTTTCCCTGCGAGGGCCGACTAAATGTTGGGCGACATGTAGCAGAAGAGGAGGCAGAAATTGAAATTCTCCGCCTGTTTGCCACTGTTTGTATGTCCTGATGTTGCCGGTTTTTGTTGTTTTTACGGCTGCCATTGTTGCTGTGAAGTTGGGCTGTGTTAATGAAATGCGTTTGGGTTTTTTAGCTGGCACAAAGCGCAACTTGAAGCTCGCAACTAGCGGAGGCCGAGCGAAAACTTTTGCGACTGCCTCTTAAAAAGCGGCATAAAAATCGCATCCCGTCCTCCCTCGTTCACTACAGAAACTGTAATTAAATGCAGCGCATAACTGCTCCGAGCTTGTGGCAGCATTTATATACAAGAGCACTAACACACATATCCTGCCGGCTTTCGCGTATTTAAAGTATATTTTTTTTTGTATGTTTTTGTAGCATTTTGACCTAAAATTTTTGCGGTCTCATTCGCAGCCTCGGCACTAATGTCAAGTATGCCGCAGGCACAGCTGCCAGGAATCAGATACCTCAGAAAAAATTACACAATATTTTTGAATTATTAAATAACAAATGGCATTAATTTTAATTGTAGATTATTAACTCAAATTTTTAAGGGTTAAATAAGTTAAACCTTTCAGATTTTTTCCTCTGTACTTCCCATTCGCGGTAACTATGTTTCCTTTTCTCTGAATCTGCACGGTTTTGCGGGTGTGTGCAGCACAGTAACAGTAATTGCGGGTAATCAAGTAATGCTTATTTGCAAGGCACAACAAAGTGTATCGCGGCGATAAAGACATCGCGGTGACAGCCCGGTGGCGTCAAATGTGACATGTTAATTCCAGGCGAACAGGCAGCCAAGTTGGGTGCCCCCTTTTGTGTCCACATCCTCCGGTCCCCTCGCAACGGGCTGATTGAAGTGCGACGCCCCGCCGATAAGAGCATTTCACTGTGTCGACGTGTTAGAATTCCGAGCGATATTTTCCTCGAAATCTCCTTGTGTCCTCGCCTGCCTACATAAGCGTAAAAGGTGCGACACTTGAGGACGCTTACGTACGTGCGTGTATAAAAAATTGCGGCTATATTGCACTCGACTGTGAGAAAGGCAAACAAAAAGCGTAAAGTACAAGACAAGCCAAACACCAAAAAATTTTAGACAAACACGAGCCCAGTCAATTGTGAAATGAAACAAATTTGGGTCTTCGCCTCGGCAGTCGCAAAATTTTATTTGCACAGAGACAACTTCAGAAATTTTTAATTTTGAACCACCTCACAAGCAAATAGAATGGCTCCATTATATTTCGATCTAGGATAAGAATAAAATTATAAAATTGCAGTCTCTACTATACCATGTGCTTTTCTCTTAAGATGGCAAAACTTTGTTGAAATTAAAATTGTAACAGGAGCTTCGAGAATATTATTTTAAAAACATTTTTGTTGCAAAAGAACAATGAATGTGGAAAAAGAGAACTTCGCCAGATGGAAAATTCTGCCGTTTATCTTGCTCGGCCCATCAATATTCGGCAACTTTTTAAGCCACCCTCCATATTTTGGCCTTTATTTTAATTTATTTGGCATTCTTGCACGCCCCCTCGCACAAATAAACACACAGACATACGCGTATAGACGCATCGCATATAGAGCACAAGCATCAACGCTTTGGCAAAAGCAAAAGGCTAAGAGAGTTGGCTTTTTAAAGAATAACAAACTTTTGCTTCGCTTTGTGCAAAGGGCTAAGATGAGAGAGTAGCAACACCAACAGAAACAGAAACAGAAACAGCAGTTTGGCCGTATGTGTGCCGAGCAGCAGCCTGTCAAAAAGTTACTTATTTTCTTTTAAAAACTTGTACGAGTCTTTTTGCGCTTCTCGACCTCGCTCCTAGCCCCGAATGGCCCCAACAGCTCCACGCCCTGATTGCTCTGCCCTGTGCGATGTTTACACAGCTTTTGCTTTTGATAAGGTTAATCAAAAGTTTTTTAATCCATTCTGCATACAGGCAAACACATAGACCGGCATACACGCCACGCTACGGCATGCCACGCCACGACACGAACCGTCCTGTCCTGTCCTGTCCCACAGAAAAAATGGGAGGAGATCATCAGTATCAGATTCGTGTGTCCTCATTATACATTAGTGCCTGGAAGAGAGCAAAAGGCTGGATAACCAGAGTTCAGAGTTTCGTTGTGCCAGAGTGGCGGGGACACTTTGAGCCCGCGGCTCATTCGAACTTTTCACACTGCAAAAGTGAATTTCATGAATGCCAAATTGTATGTATTTGTATTTTTGAAGTTTTCGGTACTAGCCAAGCCAAAAGAGAACGCGGACCAAAAACCCCGACCTCCGATGAGCTGGCTGTTTAAAAATCGCATAATTTATGTGCCAAAGTTCAGCGAAATCACTTTGGACAGCGCCTCGGTTAGCAAAAACTTTGCAATTAAGCTCTGAGAGACATTTGGCAAACGGCAAAGTGAATTGAACCGCTGTTCAAGCAGCAGAATAAGTACCTCGTGTCCCATTTTCCACTGCCCACCCAACCCGCTGAGTATCGCTGCCACTGCCACCACTTTCCAAGGCAAACCACTCGACTCCACCACCTGCTGCCGCCAAACCTATTCAGGTTGCAACCCAGGCAGCTGCAACTTTTGCGATAACTTTAAATCATCTAATTATGAGTAGCAGCCATTGGACAAGCCAGCTCCACAAAACAGCAAAAACACCGGAGAAGGACCGGGGAACGGCCGGATAAGAGGGAACTGCCAGTGGCAGCATTTAATTTCCGCTGTCTCAGCTCAGCCTGTTCACCTCCGACCCCCCATTTCGATCCCCATCCCCACCCCCATTCCCATACCAATTCTCCATCCCGATCCCGACATAACTGACACTTTACTTCATTTCTGCTGACTGGAATTAATGGCTTTTGTTGGCATAGTTTTAACGCTTGAAGTTCGGTTGCCGCCGTGCCGTACTTTGCTGTGTGTATAAAATTTATGTTCGAATTTATTGCAAAGTTTATTAGACAATTCCTTTTTTGCAAAGTAATTTTCGCCAAAGAAGCCGAAGGGAAAATTTTTTGTGAAATTTATGAGCTTCATAAATGACCAAAGCATAAAGACCAGTTCTCCCTTTGGCCAGTGGAGTCAGTGGAGTCAAGTCGAGACGGGACGAGTTTCTCGGGGCCAACACTGAGTATGAGCAACGTGCCAATTGCCATGATTTCTGTAACTGAACAGGGATATAGAAACGAACGGGCGGAAGTGGCGAGGCAGCGGGTTGGCTAAAGTAAGGTCGGTGGTAACAGCTCTTCACATTACGAAATGATGTCGGCTGAATGCAAAAATGCCATAAATATGAATGAGCTGCCGTGCAGAGAGAAGAAGCCTTACCGCATCCTCGTCTTCAGCACTGCCATTGCCCAACTGATGTACTTTATTTGTTACAACATATTTAACTGTAGTTTTCCGCCCGCTATCCACCGCATCCTCTTCCTTCTTCTCCTCCTCCTCCTCCATCTCCACCTGATCCCTTGCCTGTGGGCAGGCTTTTAGTTTCAGTTTTCTGCTTCTGATTTATGGCGGCGCATGCAAAACATTTCAAAAGCTAACCCAGAAACTGTGTCAGAGTATGTGGCGATGGGCCACCAGGTTTCTGATTGGAGGGTGGAGACCAGGGGGTACTGAGCCTTGATGGATGATGAAGGGACGGGGTTAGCCGAGAGTGGGTGGCCCCAAAAGTTTCCTCATAACTTGCTGGCCCCAGCTCGCCCCGGCTGTCCATCCGCCTGCCACTTGTTGTGTCTCATCAAAAATGTATTAACGAGCTTGCATAGCAAAAGATTTTTATCTGCCGGCGTTGATTTCATTTTGGGCTTAGTCCGTCTGCCTCCCCAAGCCAGTTTGGCTTAGATTTGTATCGCTGGCGTTTTCAACACGTGCATGCAAAGTTGCTTGTGGCAGCTGCGACTCCTTGCCCCCGCGGTTGTGTCCTTTGCGCGGCGCCAGATTTCCTTCTTCGGTCTCTGCGCCTTTCCGCTTTCCACTTTCCGCTGCCCGGGAAAACTTTTAATGGCGCATTATTTCGTGCCATAAATTATGACTAAGGCCGGGTATTAACCACCAGCAGATAAAAACTGTTAACATTTAACAAAGTCGGCGCCACTTGACTTTGTCAATGACTAGGCTCTTTGACATTTACGCTGATGAACCAGCAAGAGTGGTGCCTACAAAAGGTGCATCCTTTCGGTTCCCCAACAATGCATCCTCATCCCTTTCATTTGGTGTTTAAGCAAGCGGAAAGAACAGAGAACTGGGAAAAAGTTTCATTTCCAGGCGTGACGTGATCTTGCGAAAAAGTTGCCCATCAGTACCAAAGTAGCAAAGCACAAACGAAAAACGGAAAAACAAAGCCAACGACAGAAATAGTAAGCACAAGTTTCAAATGCCACTTTATCTTGTGGCTACTGGAACTGGAGGTTGTTGCCACAGCTACGCCTAAAAAAGAACTATACTTTTTTTGGCCGTGTGTGTGACCTGTCGGAGAATTTATGTGGCTGTGGCGGATTTTTGAGCAAAATAAGCAACTACCCCAGGAAAAAGTTATGACTTTCGTGTCATAAAATGCCACCGAAATGGCGGATGCGATTCCACCTGCATGGCCATTGCTTAAACGAGTATTTGTGTGGGCGAGATGTTTATGCAGGAGCTCATTTCACGCTTCCGCTTCCGTTTTCTATTATGTAAGATGAACGAACCGCATGGCAGAAGCGGCGAAGAAAAAACAAAATCATAAATTTGTAATAAAATAAATATTCCGTTATCCCCGTGTAGTCTTCGCCCAAAAGTACAAACATAACTTCAGCTTAAGCTTACAGACAATGCCCGGGGGAAGGACCAAAAAGGATAGCAAGTGAGGCAACTGAGAGCCGAGGGAAAACAATGTTTTCGCCAACTTTGCAGCTTATCTGGGGCCGAAAAAAGAAAATAAATAATTATCTAAAATTAAATTAAAAGCATGGCTAATGAACGCGCATGTATATTTTCGTCTTGCTAATCAAATTAAATGCAGTCAGAGCTTGATGAGAGTTCCCTCAAAGGCAAGCCGAAAGAGGGAAGACGGAAACCGGGCCAAAAATGGGATTTTGCATGTCACACTGAGACCGAGAGGCAACAACAAGGACAAACATTAACCCCAAAACGACTGCGAGAGCTGATTCAATCTGAGCGGCAAAGGCTGGCACGCATCGTGTCGCCTACAATGTGGCAACATAAAACTATTACCACGACGACATGAACACAACTCCTAATTACCCAGGGATTTGCATTTGTCTTGCAAATGGCACACACACACATGCGGAAAGTGTGTGCCACGGCATGTTGGAGGGCGTGGGTGTCATAAACGAATCTTATCAGCCGCGCCTTTTTCTGGGCTGCCACGCCCAGCCTGTCTCCGGCATGCATTCGCTTTCGCTCTCCATCGTTTCAAGTCTCGCTTTCCCCAGATTTTGCTTTCCTTATCCTTTTGCCCCATCCCTACTCCTTTCTCCTCTTTAATTTTATGGCTTGTAGCGGAAACGCAGCCGCCATTTTCTTTTCACTTCATTGCCATCTCGCCATGTCGTTGGTTCTTTCGTCACCACTTCAACCCAAACCACACCACTGCCTGCACTGTAACCCCTTGGAGGGGCCGCTCACTATTTAGCCCCAAAGTCATTAGCTTGTCTCGTTTATCTTTTAATGAGTGTAAAATAAAAACGACATGGGAACGGCCCTGGAGAGTGTGCAGCCTTCTTGCCAGCTTACCGAAATTTCGAGCAAGACGCAAATTATCGGGTTGTTAGCCTGCAGAACCATCTCCTTTATCACCCACCCTCGCCATTTTTTCTTTATCAACAGCCCAAGTCAGAGCCCAGAAGTGGGGAAGGTATAAAAGCATACTAATAGGAAAATGCTCGTTATTAACTAGATACCGGAAAAGATGATGCCAAGCACATGTAAGGAAAATAGCACTTTAAAATACTTTTACTGAATATCTTTAATGTAAAAGAAAAACAATTAATTTCTCCCCTTTTTTTTAGATCTTACATATACTACTTCCTCTTCTATTTCTTTTACACACAGTCATATTTTGTCCTTTAAAAGGTCTTAGTTTTCTGAAGATTACTGCTCGTTTTTCCATTTTTATCCCTGCGTATTTGTTTTCTTCTCTTTAAAGCCACCCAGCCAGATCCTGCTGTTTTTACTATCGGTTCCTTCGACGGGTGGTGGTGCTGGCACTCCTAATCTCCAGTTTCTACTTAACATTAAGCTTGCCTTTAACCAACACTTGCTCACACAAATCAAGTATACGCACTGGGTCCGGCGACTGCCCAGCTCCGCTGTAGTCGCTCCCCGGTTGAAGAAGCTGTTGTCTTGGGCCCCGGGTCCATCCCCCAGGTTCCCTTCTCCCAGACCGCCTCTTCCTGTTTATTCTTAAGCTGCCACTTAATCCAGCCACTTCATCCGCACCACTCCCATTCCCTGTTCAAACAGCCACGCCCACAAGCCAGCGTGTGTTTGCGTGCTCTCGAAATACGAAGCGGTCTTTTGTACGCATATTTTTTTGCCGTTTCCCCTGGACTGCTTTTTTGTCGCTCGACGCTGAAGTTGGTGCCGTTAGCCCTTAATTAAATATTAAATGCGCCTAATTGCGCATTTCATAACTCAGGCAACGGCAGGTAATTAATTATTAACGTTGAACCAAATTGAGCAGCGTAAGGCACAGTATTCACGCAGAAGTTTTCGGTTCCGCAGGCTACGTAAATATATTCGCCCAAATGTATGATATGGTAAAAAATCGGGCTGAAGGGAATTCAAATCTGAATTAATATGTCTATAGCAGGAAAAGGGAAAACCACCTACGTCTTGAGAAAAAAGTGAGCAGGAGCCGCAATCAGTTAAAACAAACACATGCGTGACTTTGATGTTGAAACTTAAGCCAAACGCCCGCGAGGCATTTAATTATGCGAACTCCGGGATGAGCCGGAGAATAGTGCTTACGGTGCCGGCACTGGAGCATGAAATGAGCAGAATTTGGGTGCTGCTTCGGATTTTGGATGGCTGGCATGATTAGCTCCGGCACTCGTACACCCAGCTCGGGCAAAACAATCCAAAAGCATTGAAATTAAAACCGAGAAATCACAGAACTGCCATCCATTGTTCGGCCACAATTTGCACAACTTTTGGCAGACCGTGGTTGCGAAACTTTCACAACAAGGAGACACACAGCCAGAGATAGAACTTGCTCCAGAAACTATTTTCATAAATAGCAGCTACCAGCTACCAGCGGCCAGTGCCGAGCGCCAAATGCAAACACTGTCGGTCTAACCGCCCGCCGCCTGCCGCCTGACGTCGTCTAGTCGCCCAACGTCGTCCTTGGTCCTTCGTGCTTGGTCCTACGTTTTACATCCAATCACGGAAGCCATCTCCCGCCTCTAGCCAACTCCTGACAGCCGCCGGACAGCCAGCGTGAATCCTTTAGGTTTCTTTTGTTCGGAATGTACTAATGCCGGTTTTTCACTGTGTGATTTATCGGTTTCGAGGTTCACAGTTCGAGTTTCAAATGCATTTTCCATGTTGCTAGGACCCAGGACCGCTGTCAGACTTTGGGACTTTGGCCAGAGCAGCTACTACAAACTTCAAATAGCTTTGGTTACCTCTCATTTCATTCCGGGCACTCCTTTTTCTCACTTAATCGCTGCCTGTTTGAGCAAACTATTTGGCTTTAAAGTTGTCAACT
This sequence comes from Drosophila vallismaia, assembly GCA_035047325.1. Classification (NCBI taxonomy): domain Eukaryota; kingdom Metazoa; phylum Arthropoda; class Insecta; order Diptera; family Drosophilidae; genus Drosophila; species Drosophila vallismaia. The sequence continues at coordinate 12,719,672 of JAWNPU010000073.1, forward strand.
TATCCCGAATGGACTTTTTTCAGATGCTATAATAAGTGAAAACTTTTCGAAATTATTCTCGATAAAACAAATTTGAAACTGGTTTTGTAAACATAAATAGGAGAAAAGGTATCAGAGTTTAGAGTTCCGTATATTCAACTTTTAATTTTTGACTGGGTCGGATTATTTAATTGGACAATTGCCATCTTAGCTGTCACTAAATTGTGATTCCACCATCGGTTTTCCTTGTGCCTGAAATCAATGGTTAAATCCCATTCGCCATCAAAGGGATGCTCAATTGCTAATTAGGCCTCTGCGGTCGCCCAAGTCAGAGTGACAAGCTTCAATTGGCGTTTTGATTAAATATTGAATTGAGACTGCCCGAGAATATATTGCTGACCACGTCTTTGGCGACTATCGCTTGAGCCTGCAAACAATTACGGCTAAATTCATTAGTGAGTCATGCATAATTAAGGGAGCGAGCGTGACACCTTGTGGTGTGCCAGGCTAGGTGGAGAATTAGGAGAGGGAGGAAGGCCAAAGGATGCGTGGGGTGCGGTGATGCGGCGGATGCGGAGAATGCCCAGAAGTTGAACAGATAGGGTATAAAAAAGAAATCAATGTCCTTGCAGGAAGTGCCTTGGCAATTTGCAATCCTTTGTGCCATTACACAAAGCTTCCGCTGTCTGCTTCCTGACGATGCCTGGGATCGTGCCCCTGGTCTTGGGTCTGATCTAAGTTAGGTTGCCTGCAGCCAAGCACTTGCTGCTGCCGCAGCTGCTGCAATCAAAGCCCGCCGTCAGTGTTTCAAACCAGCAGCAGAAGGGGTATTAATCCTTCATTGGCAATCAGGAACCTGTGATGAACTCTCTATGCCTTCCCCTTTAAACGGAAGTTGTAAAAACGCTAACGCCGCACAAAGAAAACATGGAGGGAATTTTCGGTGCCTAGCTCTCGGGCTGATGGCTGTTTGCTGCCGGCTTCCTTTCATCGCTCAACCTACCATATCCTTATCCTCATCCACCTCCATGTCCTTTCACCCATTCCTCCACTTACAATCCCCTCATCCGCTAACCAGTGGCACGGAACCGATTATAGTATTCCGTATTTGGATTCAGATTCAGATCTGCCCGGGGGCATTCGTCAAACGACGCAGCAACCGAAGCAATTGTTTCGCCAAGTTTCCTTCTCGCTTGTGCTTTGTTCATTATGTACTTTCTGTTCTTTTCAGTTCTTTTATTTCGGTTCCGTTCCGTTTCGATTCGTTTGTCCTTTGCAAGGAGCCATAGAAACGGAGGAACGAGCATAAACACTGATTGATTGATTAGAGGCTTGAGCCGGAGCTGGAGCCTGAAAGAAGGCAAAGAGGCAAGGAGGCATAAAGCCCAAGTGCCGACTGCCACCAAGAGGGCACAATACCTAATGAGCAGCCCTCGAGCAAGTGTCGCATCAATCAAGGACGCATTTAATGCGTTATAAGTGTATATATATATGTGGCGTGTGTCTATATGTGCGGATGCTAGCAGCGATTTCTCTTGATTTGCGATTATTGTTTAGGTGTGTGCCCTGCCTGACAGCTGGCGATTAGCAAAGTGGATCACCGAAATGAATGATTTCCTCCGTGCTATTGCCACAGCTGACTGAACCCTTAAACAGATTTGTCCAGCCTTAAAGCCCAAAGTCTAAAGCAGTAGCTTCATTGAAGCTATCAACCACAATGCCAATTTCCCTCAGCTCGAAACTGTCTACGTGGCCAGCTCAAGTGTCGGCGATTGGCATCAATGGCACTAAAATCGATACTAACTGAACGTCGAGCAGAGCTTACCTGCTGCTGGATCAGCATTGTGGCTTGTCATGGCTTCCGCATTAGAAACTGGTCAATAACTATCCAATACCAACTACGTCTTCACTCAAAAGAATTGATTGGGAAAAGGTTTGTTAGGTTGTGACACATACCTATCTAGGTTAAAAATTTCATACAAATTCCGTCAAAAATGATTTCTTTACATTGGATTGTTGTATTGTTGAAAAAATGTTGTTGCCATGTGCACCAAACTATTTCATGTCATTCCAGAAAATCATATCAATTTACTCAGCAGCTTTTCAGATTGCCACGCTGACGTGTCCTGCAATCCGATCTCCAACATTTGTCTTTCTTTATTTTCCGCAGTTGGGTCACTTTTTAACCCACTTCGTTTTGCTTTCAGTTGCCTCCCTTGCAAAGTGCTCATTATCAACTGAAATGTTGTCAATTACGGATTTTCGTTTTGTTTTGTTTTGCTTTGAATTCAATTGAATTTTATCCTTGGAATTTGAATATCCGGCATTGCCCTTTGTCCTTGTCGTGGCGTTGCCATCATCACGATTTGTTCCCCTGCCAAGAATCCCCTTTCCATTGACCCCCATCCCCAGATTTTCATTAAGCTAGGCGCTATTTTCAAAGCTGACTGCTTATGATGAGTTTTCCCCCACGATTCCTATTGGTAAACTGCAAACTTTGTACATAAAAAATTAATTTGATTATTTCCTTTTAAAGCTTGGACTTGCGTTAATGATGCCATAATCAACTGTTTTATAGCACTTTAAAAAAGTTAATCTTGTACATATACGTGCACTGGACATTTTATTAAGCTGAGAAGCTGTAACTTTTTTAATTACAGCGTTTTGATGACTGCCTGAAATTGTTGTTTCCACTCAGAAGCTAAGATTCATGGAAACTGTTAATGCATGTTCGTTATTATTTTTAACCGATAAATCAAAAGTTAATAACGACCTCATTTTTTTACAAGACAAAGCCAAAAAGGATTCCAAATACTTTCCCCAAAAATTATATCATCCCACTGTAAAACAAAGGATGGTTACGGGCAGATAGATTTCAATATACTGAGCAATTTCAATTAAAATCATAATGAAATATTTGAAAATTTATTTTATCAAACATGGTACGGACAACAAATTTTGTGAATTCCTAATGCGCTCCAGGAGAGACAAGAACCAAGAACAAAGGGCAGAGGCGGCTGTATTAGTTCAACCGGATACCGTCCCATTCCACGCAACCGCAAAATGATTTCCCTTAGTACCCCAAACAGAAAGGCTATTACTCAGGGTAGAGCAGGGAATGTTCGGGCTGTTTGTCGTTCATCCATTCAAACAATAACGCTGAGACATTAAAGTTCAAAATGATGACCCGAACATAATCGACTTGCCTACAATAATATTTAAATTTAATTTAAATGCTCACATGAGGGCATTTAACAAAGTCCTTGGTCCTTAGTTCTTGGTCCTTAGTCTTTGGTCCTTAGACCTTAGCAATGTCAGAAAACCCGCAAGCAAACAAATCGATAAGAATGTGTCTCAATATGCCGGACAATTTGTAAAACGATATGGAAAGGTTGCTGGGCATGCAAAATGCAAAAGCAACAATTCGCAGCTCCGAGTCCTGTGGCTCGGCTTCGTTTCGTCCTTCCTCGTCTTGTGTAGGTTAATGCGTTTGTTGTCTTTGCGGCGGAGAGACGCAGAGTACAACGACGATAACTTTGAGTCCCATGCTTAAAAGCACAAAATGATTGGAAGCGCTCCGAGGGCTCCGGTCCAGGCTAATGGCATTTTATTGCCAACTCTCTAGCTCTGGCTCTGGCCCTGGCTCTGGCCCTGGCTCTGGCCCTGGCTCTGGTTTTGTGTATATTTTTTGGGGATTGCCATTCAAAATTAGAAGCAACTAAAGCAAAGCAAAGGAAACGAACAGAGCCATTCTGGGCACTCGACCCTAAGACGACGAACGTTCAGCTGGGTGCAGTAAATGACATATAAGCCCCGGCCAGACTTAAGTGCTTAGGGCGCCTTGAGTTAATGCGTTGATATGATGATATCATTATCAAAATATCCTGTCCTCTATCTGAGCTTGTATTTAAAACTTTATCAGCATCTGCAGATTGCTGTGTGCTCTGAGAATGAGCCTCTGGGAGTGGGCCATTTGTAACTTTTGACCATTAGCTTCTGTTTTTGCGGTAAAATGGAAACAAAACAATTGCTGTTGCTGATTTTGTGGTCTAATTGATACATGAAGCAGACGTCTTGTCTTGTCAGCCAAGTTACAAATGCAACCAGAAACTGACAATTGTTTTCAATGTTTCGGTCAGCTTCCACCTCTCCACCTCTTGTCCTGCTCGGAGTGTGTGGCCCCTCGCCCATCCAATCTATTTCAGTTGTCAGTGACACAGTCCTGTATTTGGAACAGCCCCTAGCTGTCAATCAATGGGCGGACGGACTGTCGAACTGTCGGACCTCTCTGGTGCATATGTCTGGGCGTACGCTGCGTATGCTTTATTCCATCTGGCACAGGCACACAAGCATCCTTACTGCTGTTTAGTTAAAGGTTTTTGTCTTTCAGCAAAGTTTTTAAGCACGTTGAGCTGTTGAAACTTGCAGACGCGTGTCATTGAAAGCCTTACAAAGTTTTCAAACGAACAGAAGATACAATACAAAGCGGTACAGATGCAACTGTATCTATGAATATTTCTATAGATTCACATGCAAAGACAAAAAAGACAGACAGAGTATAAATAGACTGGAGACGTTGCACAAAAAGTAAGAGCAACATTTCAATTTGCTGCTCCGAAACTTTGACAAGTAGCCGGCTAGTTATCAATAAGCCGGAGAGCACCATCTCATATATGATGATATGCTGCTACAAACTTTTTCTCATGCACTGTGAATTTCTCAACTCTTTACAGCAGCCGAGGCAGCAAAAAATAAGCTAAAGGAGCAGCAACACTAAGGCAGTTATTGCGACAACAAACAGAAATGGCCAGCAAACGTACCGGGTCCGAAGGAGAAGCTCGGAGATTTTGCGTAACGGGAGGAACCCTGCATGCTACATTCAATATGTTGGCGTTGAGCTGGATTATAATCTCAGAGTTATTGCTCAGTGGTAAGTGCACAAAAGACCATATATAAATGGCATATTGCAGGGCTTCCGCCGCCACAGCCTCCCGAATCCCTACACTCTCTCCCACACTAGTCCATTTATATTTTCACGCCGGCCAGTCCGTCATGTTAAACAAGTTGAATTTATTATGCCAACTGCGTGTGGCCTCGTGGTTAAAATTGATTATTTAATCTACCAAATAACTGTTTATATTATGCACTGCATCCCGCCCACCACGCAAAACCATTTCGACCAACTCTTCCGCCAAGCGTCGGTGAAGTAGTCAATTTATTAAATGCCCCGAGAGTGTCCGAGCGCTTGCTTTTGATTAATATTGGTTTGTTCAATTAAAGTTGCCATAATTTGGCCAACCACATGCCTGTCAGTCGCCCCGCCCGATCCCACAAATCGATGAAACTTTTCGAGTGACAGGCAGACCATTTCCCGGCAGTCCATTTCACAGTTCAGGAACCCGAAACTCCACATTACTTTCAAGGGTGCATTTCATTTTGTATTTTATGAGACTTGATAAAGGAAAATTATAATGGATGAATTTGCATTTCGAAACTTATCAGCCATTGAGATTTATAAGCTTAAAAAGCAAGATAATATATTTTATATTCCGGTTTGGATATAAAGTGCGAACAAGCGTTCTTGAAAATACAATATTTATTTCTCCTACTAAGACCCTTACTTTCTTATTAAAATACTAAAAGCCAAAAAAATAATTTTATTTTACCCCGTTAAAGAATACGGAATTATTGAAATATTATACTTTAATATTAATAAATAAATTTAGCGCGGCTCGTTTATCCTTTAATCGAATTGTGACAACCATTTATAGGAATTAATATAAAATTGTATTTTACACGGATGAGACACGTTACGATTCTCGTTCAATGTTGATAAATGCGGAAACTCGCGTTGATTTCTCCAATTAGCCAGGAAAAAAAGAAATAAACAAAATTGAAATCGCTATGAAATGGAATAAGATTAATAAATTGCATTAAATGCAAATCAAATTTTGGGATGGATGATTTCCCTTTCATTGTCATAAATAAAACACAAGTGGGTCCCAATAGTCCAAAGATGATCCCTTTACTTTGCCGCTTGAGTGGGTAATTGGTTTCATTTTATTTTATTTTATTTTTTCGGTTTATTTTATTTCTGCCTTTTTCGGCTCCACATGGATTAATCAAGTTCGTATAGCTGCTGTATAGCAACTCAGGAGGCTCTTCTTTCAGAGTAAAATTTATATACTTTTGGGCTGATTTTCAATTAACAAAAATCACAGCATGGAAATTTCTAATTTAACCCTTAAATCTTTTATAAAAATCTCTTACATAAAAATAAAATCCATATGTAGAACTGTAACTTAAAACATTTCCTTCTGTGCACTCTCCAAGCTCATTGCCTGAAGGATCTGAAGATATTTGTACCGGAGGCAGTCCTCAATGGAAATGCTGCAACATTGTCCTGTCAATATGATTTGGAGCAGGTAAGCGACACTTCCTTAAGAAGCAGACTCAGACTCACAGAGCGGGAAGAGCAGAACAGAAAAAGCTGCAGCAACCGGCAAGAGAAACAATACGGATATTGTCGTCGGCGGCATGCTTAATTATTATAATTGCTTGCACTTTGTTCTGCCGTCGACGCCGTGTCTCCCGTCGCTCATTGTCGCTTCCTGCAGAGCTCTATCCAGTATCCAATCATTAACGCGTCTTCCTTCCGTTCTTTCGCAGGCGGCGCTCTACTCCGTGCGCTGGTACTTCGGCCAGGAGGAGTTCTACCGGTACATTCCTCGCGAGGCCAAGCCCACATTCGTCTTCGCCGTCTCCGGCATTAATGTTGATGTAAGTTAAATTAAGCATGGGATCGCCCCGTTTCAAGTAGTTGCTTCATTTTCTGTACATTTCAGTTTCCAAGATGCATTCAGAAATTTTTTTAAACCATAAATACAGATTAAACTGACTAAACACATAAAATATTTCTTGATTTTATGTTACACCTTGAAAACACTTCAAAGTATTTCGGTAATCGGAGATTCTTTAGCAAAGATATAGCCCAACCCAGTCAGTGTTCGATATTTTTCCAGGGAGTCCTCCAGAAAATTTGATAAGAAATCTAAAAATTGTTTCTAGATTTTGGCGCAGATTGGTGGGAAATAAATTTTTTAAAGGTATGCCGCTCAAGACTCGGAATTTTGTTGGCAAATATATAGAGACTTTGCTGGAGGGTCTACGGAAATTCTAAAATTCTTCTCAAAACCCATTCACCAGGTATTTTGCTAGTCTTTAGAATAATTTTTTTCTATTTTGACTGGACCTTTGTCAGCTTAATGGACAAATCACTGAAGCTGCAGCGCATGTGTTTCGCTCGGGCCGAGTTTGCATTTCAACAAATGCAAAATGGGAAAGCATTCAGAAGCCCGGGCAAATATTTAAATGTGGACAATGCCGGGACTCTGGCCCGGGGCAGTTGGTGGACAGCATCCTCCAGTCCCTGTCGCCCTGTTTCATTCTCTCCTTGTCACTCTTTTGGGGAGGTATATATCGTACATTTTATTCTATTGCTGTGCAATATTTGTTCACTTTTATTTACAATATTCGGTTGTGTTTTGTATTTACATACGTGTGTGTATGTGTGTGCATGAAATATTTTGCTCCACAATTTTGGAAAGTGCCACAAAACACAACAAGCACAAACACAGAACACTCCGATACAGCAGCTGACTGAAATATTGCGAATGGTGCAAAATAGTTTATGGCGCGGCTGCTGGGAAATAAAACAAACAAAAAATAAAAGCAAATAAACAAGAGAAGCAACAATGAGCAAATTCAAAGAATAACCCACATAGTGGAGAAAAATACTTGGCAGTCGCTTTCCGATGCTACACTCATTAATAAAACTAACAGCCGCAAAGTAAGCAATAAATTATCAAAAAAGGTGGCGAAATACCTCAGACAGCAGTTTAAAATACCTGTGTCCTTTTTTTTGTAACCCGAAGCAATAGGTTAAATTTACCCTTTGAAGACCCATTAAAACTGGTCACTGTTTTCTTTTCAAAGTGTAAACATGAAATGATTTAACACACTAGTTACAATTTGTTTAAAAATATTTTAACACGTGCACTTCATCGCGGCCATTAATTACATATTTTAACTGACTGTAGTGTATTATTTTTTCATTGATTTATTAAATTAAATTTGATTGTTCGGTATCAAATGTATTATATTTTTTCTAGCATATGGCATGGGTTGATTAAGTGCTTCTACCCAAATCTCCCGTCCAGTCTAATGATATTCGATTTGATGGGTGCGGAGGGTCCGGAAAAAAACGAATCGAATGTCGTTTAATCATAAATAAATAAAATTGAATTTTGTATGAAAAATTCGTATGAACGAAATATAAATTGAAAACTCATTCGTCCGCACATAAAACTGCAAACTCATTTACAAACACTTCGGGCACATTTTTCAAATGCGCCAAAAAGGGGAACGTTAAATAATCATAAATAATGGCATAAAGCGGAGGCGAATGATGGAGTAATGTTTGTTTTATGTAAGCGAAACAAAGCAACCAAGGGGTGGCCCTTTCATAGAAATAATTTTTGCCCAGCTTCCGTTTCCTGTCTACTCCCCTTTTCCTGCTCCTATATCTATTGGTCCTTTTGCCAGCTTCGTTCATCGATAATGGCATACTGGCCACATCAATCAGCGGGGGACTGCTGCCGGACTTGATTAATTTGCTTTGATTGTGTCTTTAATTTGCACTCCCATGTAGTGAGGGAACAAAAGGAAAAGAATAAGCCAATAAAACGAAATAAAATACAAATAAAATCGGGCAAAAATCGAGGCAGTGCTGCTCGAATGTTAATTTGCCACTAATTAGCATTCAAAGGCATTTTTGCACTAATTAAATATTTCGATTGCACCAGTAGTCCTTCGCGAGCGGCAGAGAGTTGGGTGCTGGGTTACTGGGGGCGTGGCTGTGGGTAGTGGCGTTAAGCTATGCGTGTTAATTATTTCCCGTTTTTTGTGCGATTTTCTTTCTGATTATATTTGGCCTTACATCGCCAGCGAATTGGAAACTATTCAAAAAACAACCAATGGCATTGAGGTTAATGTGGAAATTTTTGTAGCCTACTTATCGGGGCACCACTAGCACCAGCATCAGTGGAAACTCATTTTAATTTGAGCAAATTTCCACTCCACTCCTGAGCAAACTGCTTGAGATGCAATCAGCTGTGAACCGCAAGAGGTGAAAAGCGTAAGAAAAAAGAACTGGAAGAATACTCCGATGAGGGGTCAAGGGGCCAAGCATTACTGCACAGAAAGAAATATATCTTTTTAAATGCAGGGTATTCTTAGGAGAATGTTTTCCAATTAATAAAGGGAATATATTAATTCCAAGACTCTTTAGATCATATTTAACTCTCCATATTTAAACCTGTTTAAGGACTTTAAAATTCATACTATCATTAGTTTTTTCTTTTAGTATGGACTCTTGGTTTTGGTCGATTGCATAAGGCAAATGATTTAGCCAGTGTGCGCTGTGCAATTAAGTTTGAAGGTTGGCCATAGTTTGGCCCCGCAGGCATGTTAAAAGGTGGCTTTTCAAAAGTGCAAATGTGCAAAACTAAAAAGCTAAAAACAGCAGCAAAAAATAGAAAACTAGGGAAAAATGCTTTACGCCCCAAGGCAGCAAAAAATCGAAATGAGGCGCCATCAGCCAGCCAGCCAGCAGCTGTGTTTTCCAACTTAAATTGATAGTTGCCGGCACTAACGAAGGCAAACGTCAAAGACCAGACCGCAAATGGAAATGGAATTTTTAAGTTATGCCAAGGCAACCGGGCCAGCTGCACAGAAAGAGATAGGTATACACATTCAGAAGGAGATAGATATGCATGTGTATGCGAAGAACTCTTCGAAATTGTGGCAAGTGCCTTAATTGAGATTAAAACATTATAACTTGACTTGTTTTACTTTTGCTAAATCATTTCGAACAGCTAAACACGCTTAATGAGAAAAGTTCCGCCCGTGCCAAGTTGTCGGCCATTATGCATATGCATATCCACATGTGTGTTTGAAGGGGGAGTCAGTGGGTGGGTCATGTAACGGTTGATGGGTGGCAGGTGGCAGGTGGGCGTGTGCGGATAAAGCATCGAGCACTTGAAAAGCAGCTGCAGCGGGTGCTTCTTCTTCTGCTGCTGCTGACATGCCATGCACTTGTGGGCGCTTGCCGTTGGGGGCGTGGTCGAGCAGAGTGCACTCGTGCCGTCCACTTGAGCGTTATTGGAATGTAAATGTATGCATATTAAGGCGGTGAGCGCTGGGCGGTAGTTGGTGAGGGGCGAGCGGTAGGCAAGTCGCGTCGCCCGAACTTCAAAAGTCATTCAGCATGGCAAAGCATCAGCCATGCCCCCTCACCTTACCATCTTACACATGTCAACGGGGACAACAGCGAAAAAAAAGTAAATATACAACATGAAACGAAAGGGGGTAAGTAAACAGGGAAAATCATCATGTTAAATGTAATTAAATTTTTAATTTAGAGACAGTGCTCGCTTCGCTGGCAATCTTCAATTAAAAACACAATTACCAGGCCCACCCGTGGAGCTGAAAAAGAGAGGGCAGGGTTCAAGGGTTAACGGGAGGGCGGCAGAAATGCTGAGCAGGACAGGAATAGGATATGCCAAGTGGTACAAAGTTTTGCGGCTTATTCATTGTCCGCCACAACAATAAAAAATCGCCAGCTAGTAGACGGCCCAAAGGCCTCTGCCCCTGCATCTCTTTGCCATTGGCTTTCCCAAGTCTGGAGTCCGGAGTGCTTCCCGAAAATTTGCGCCCCGAAAAGTTTTTGCACACTGCCAACACGGAAGGAATTATTCCGCATTAAGTTTGCGGTAATGGCAGCGTCAGTTTTACTCTCACACACACACTCAATGTATAGAGTGTCTCTTGGCTTTCGTTGCCAGTGTCCTTTTCGCTCGACCGTTTGCTTTTAACATTGTTAATAACTCGACACGCCTCGCATTTATGCAGAGTAATGTGCGCTTAAAAATAATGCACTTACAACTGGGAAATTCCAGGAGCTGGTAGAAAAGAGTTGACCAAAAAGTTGGTCTGTCCCCCATCCACGGCGTGAATCCTGCCTACATTTTCCAATGTACTCTGGAGCCGGAGTTCTTTAGCCAGTTGTTAATTACATGCACAGGCACTATAGGTGTACGATAAAAAAATTACATTTATGTTTCAAAGAACCATTTTTTCATCTTCAGACAAGTTCTTTATATAAGAGACCGTTGAAAAAACTAACTTTTTTTCTATTCCATATCTTTAAATGCCGTCTTTTTTATACGAGATTGTTTACATTTTTTACATACGAAACTTTTTTTTTCTCAAGCGTTGACTTTCTCTGGCAAGGCTGTTTTTAAGGGTCAACTTCAATTTCCATTAGCCACTTAAGCCACTCACATGCAGGCGATTTCTCCTCCTAACCCTCTATTCTGTTTTCCATTTTATATGGACCCCGTACCCTGTTCCCTGTTGTTTACGTCGTCGTGGCGGCCTTGCCTAGAAATTGTTGTGTGACAAATGGCAACAAATAAACATAATAAATAAAAATGCGAATTGCATTCGTGAAGTGCCCAGAAGCTCCAACCCCTCCAGCAGTAGTCGCACTGGCAATCGGAATCGCAGGGTGTAACTAGCCGAGTCCGTCCGTCGTCCGAGAGCCACCAAATGGCATTGGGCGGGAGGGAGGTCCTATCCTGGCTTTCGGGGTTGTGGGTAGGTGACGGGCCCGAGTGGGGGTATTCCATTCACATTGGCGTGCTGTTGTCTGACTGCGCCAACAATGAGCACAATAAAAAGCCATGCATTTTCCAAACACCAAAAATTGTTCATAGCTCTGCCAGCAGCAATAGCAGCAACAACAAGAACAACAATAGCAATAGCAACATGAGCAACATGCAACAACAACAGAAACGGGACAGAAGAAGAATAACAACTGCACCGGAAACATCTCATTCACTAAATTTGTGGTCGGTTTTTGCCAAGCGTTAGGCAGTCGAAGTTGTGAAATGCCAACAGCAACTGAAAGTGGGATGCGGAAAGAGGGCGTGGAATCAGGGATCCTGTTTAGGGATGGGGAATTGGTTGGGTTACCACCAGCGAAGAAGAGAAAAGGGTTGTGGGTGTGGGAGAAGGGCTCCCAGGCTGGCAGGCGGCACCGCCGTTAGTTACAACAATGCTCGAGGCAACGGAAATTCGGCATGACATAATACGGGCACATGTGAGTATATGTGTGTGCCGGCGGAATAGAAGTGGGCTGCTGCTGCCGCTCTAGCTGCTGCTGCTTCTGGTGTGGTGCAATGGAGCTGTGGCTGTGGTGTGGTCGCGACTTGAGTTGATACAGCAATAATTCATAAAGTGTTGCATGCAAACGAGGCTGCAGCTGAGGCGAGCACACACAGATACTCCACGAGTGCTGCCATGGCTGCACGTGTGTGTATGCCGCATGCGACAGCGTTGGAAAAATTAAAATTGCTGCACAACAAACAGCGGAAACTCAGCGAGGAGCCAACAAACAGCAGCAACCATGGCTAGAATGGCAGAAAGAGCTACAAAAGTGCGCAGCAGAGCAGGAGGAGCCAGAATGGAAGGAAACCAGGGAAAAGTGGAGAAAGTGGGGCTACAACGGATTGCTGGGGACTACGGGCTGGTGGCTGAGGGCTGGCGGCAGTTGCAATGAAATTCATTGTATTCTTACAACTCGACGACTCTGGCAGCTCAGCTCAGCCGGGCCAGAGAGCTTTTTGCAGTAAAGTTATTATTTCATAAAGCCAGAATTATTGAAACAATACTTTACTCTCACACATGGGTTGAAGGGGCGGATGACGGCTGTGGGAAAATGCGGAAAAACCCACATCCACGTGTGTCTGTGTGCGTTTGGCATGCAAAATTACGCTTTAGTGGCGTCATTTTTTTATGCCAGAAAGTTGCAGCTGCAGCTGCTAAAGCAATATAAAATATAAATAGAAATTAAAAGCCAACAAATAAAAATAAATAAAAAGCGGAAAACCGAGAGAGGGGAGGAATCGGAAAAAAACTTTTTCCACGACAAACGCAACTTGAGCTGAGTTTCCCAGCCTCTTTTAACTACAACTGCGAATGTTGTTGCTTTTGACTTTGGCCGGGTTACAAAACGGCTACAGTTTCATCATACGAGCATACCAGAGGATGTGAGCCTGTGAGCGAGGGTGCGTATGTGTGAGGGTCCTTCCTTTTTTATTTGTATCTGTACAAGGCGGCTCTGCATATCATTTCTCAAAATGGCAGACATTTGCGTTTGTTTGGCGCGCTTCCTGGCGCTGCCACTTCCGCTTCCGCCACAAAAAGCCACAGAGTACTAACCAACAAATAAAGTCGCATGCAATTAAATAAATATGACAGTCACAGCCGCCCACCCATAACCAAAAGGACCAACAAGAAACAGTCCGCAACTTAGCCGGCCACATGAAGCAGTTGAATAAATAAAGCACCCGGGCCCAACTTTTCCGTATATGTTTGATTACATAATTAGTGTCATTTAATTAGATGGGGTTGAAACACCCTCAGGCGCGTTGCAAGAGAGGGAAATTTCTTCCGGTTTATTTGCAGACACATTTTTACTCCAAGCTATTTTTCAATAAGTTAAAAAAATACTACCTACAGGAGAGTAATGTGTTATATTTTTTAATATAAATAGCTAAATATAAATAAGCTCGAGGCTAGTTTCATCGGATCACAGAATTTCGTGGCTTAAATATTTATCGGAAAACTAAAGCGAAAGCAGCAGCTTTATGCCGTTGACTCTATAAGCTGGCAGGTCTCATAACTCATGTAAAACAACACAAAATCATAATGTATCTCTGGGCAGTTTCACATTATTCATGGCTGTTACCGCACCCTCTCATGCATATAGAGAACCTTATCAATACGTTTTGCATTTGTTTTCATTTTACGATTGCGTAACGAGATCAGCGTCGACAAATCCGAAAGCCACTAAAACCACAACTCGCCAGAGGCCAATGCGTTGGATCTGGAAGGGGTTGGATGTTGCTGGGTTGCCTTGTTGCCGGGCTGCCGGGTTGCTGCCAGTGGCCAATATGCCAATTTGCAACCGCGAGTGGCAGAGGGTCGAATGGTTGCGGACCAAGAGGCAAGGTAGCCCTTATCGAAGGCTTTATTTGCGAATGAACTGGCGGAACTTGCTAAAAAGAAAACAAACTAAATAGCAGAAAAGCGAAAAGCCAGGCCATGCCAAGCAATGCGCCAAAGTGTTGAAACAATCGTAAAAAGCTGTTGTTCGCCGCGGGGCACCAGAAACGGGTTGCGGAATGAATGGTAATGGGTGGGTGGTCGCAGCTACGTATACATATATGCCAATAGTAGTAACAACAACGACAACAGCAGAAGCAACAGCAACAAGGATTAGTGGAGATGCAAATGAACAAAGCGATGGTAACGTTCGCTCTGGCTTTGGTGGCATATGCAAAACTTGCAACACACTGCTGATTTTGTTGCTACTGCAGCCTGAACTTAAATACAAAAGGCCAGGTCTGCGATAAAAGGACCGCTACGCACTCACACAAACATACCCATGGCTAACACAGACACAAGTACAGACACAGACACAAACAGATACGTACACGGTAATCGCGAATGGTTCGCTGCTGAAGTGGATTTTGAGTAGGATATTGCACAACTGTTTGACAAGTGGCAAGCGCTTGCTGGCAATTAACAGAATATGCTAAACTGCGACATCGGGAGTGGAGGATTTCGGACTTGAATCGAATCGAATGTGGTATGCCCTCGGCAGGAACGTTTCAGGATTGCCCTCAGACCATGGGGACATAACCCTAATAAACGGGGGCTCTGGTTTCTGGTACTTAGTCATGGTCTGTTGATTACCAACAAATGCGTTGCTTGCGCTTTTCATGCCTCCCGTGCATTTACAGATTTTTGGAGGGCGAGGGCTGCCACCTCATTCCGGCGAAAAATGGAATACGACGGAAGATGAAATGGAATTCGTTTCGGATATTGGCATTCTCTCCCTGATTTTCATTCACCGAAAAAAAAATTACCTTAAATTTAAGGGTTTTTATAGGGGAGGTAGTGAGTTTTTTGCTCGGAAAGGTATACGGATTATTGGGCCCCTTTTTTTATTTTTATCTTCAGTGAGTTTGGAAACAAGTTTATAGTTTCCTAACCAGTGTTATATTACCTTCCCTTGCAGCTTACGAACTCGGATGCCACATCCGTTACCCTGAAGGGTGTCACTCGGGAGCTGAGCGGCACCTATCAGTGCGAGGTCTCCGAGGATGCCCCGCTTTTCCACACGGAGATTCGCTCGGCTCACATGCAAGTGATTGAGCTGCCCAAAGACGAGCCGGTGATGCAAGTAGACAAAAAGGTGATTGGCGTGAATGACAACTTCAAAGCTGTGTGCAGGGTCGGCCCATCATATCCTCCTGCGAATATCACCTGGCGCATCAACGGACGAGAGGTGAGTGAATTTTTTTATTAAATCAATTATTAATTTACATAAAAATGATATTTTTTAAAAAAATCTGCAATTTTTTTAGCCAAAAAATCTTTTAAAGATATTATTATTGATTTCTGTTGTTCAAAATTTTGTGGAGTCTGGCTTATAATCCTTATGGATATTTTTTATGTAAATAAGTGACATTTTTCCGCTTCCCGGCGTTACACGATGAAACGTAAAAGATAAATAATTATTTTTTTTTTAAATTACCTATCGTAAATCCTCAAATATTTTTGTTTTAAGTTTTCGAATTTTTAATTTCGTTAATGTTAATCGAAACCATTTCAATTTTCGTTATAGATCCCTAAGACGGCTCTACAGCGAATTACACAGAACGCCTACGAGGACTCCACCACGGAGGGGTCCCTGGAGATCCTTCCGCACAGCCATGTACTGCAGGGCTTCTTCCAGACGATGCTCAAGTACCAGTCCAACATTGTACTCCAGTGCGACGTCTCCATTATGCACATGTTCTACAAGAGCGTCATGCAGCCCATTGGGCTGAGCAACGCGCCGCCGACGACTATCTCGCCAAATCTTCTGGGCCTAGAGGGGTCGAAGCGGTATACCAACGGCGATCCGGACAACTCGGCGCTAACCGGCGCCTCGCAGCGCTGCTGCATCTGTTGCGGAACCCTGGGCGCCGTCTCCCTGGCGCTGTTAACGCTGACGGTGGCCCAGCTGTGACCGCAGCGGGCCCCATAAGCAGTTCACGGAAGCAGTCCGCTGGAGAAGTCACACCGATAATGGAGAAACAAGCCGGAGAAGGCAATGCGCCATCGTAATTAAAAAAAAATAACATGTAGCAGGCCATGGAAAAATATGAACAAGCTGGAGAGACATGCTTATTTGCGGCATAAAAACAAAAAAATAATGCATAAATCAAAAACTAAAAAAAAAAGGATAGGACATGAGAAAGGAGTGGGAGAATTGGTAAAGAAAATTGTTGATGACGGCGACCCTGCTTTTCAACGCCTAGAATTTTGTATTTTGTTTATTTGTATTGTTTGCCAATCAAAACAAGCAACGGGGCCGCAGTCCAAAAGTTCAAAACGAAGAATGTTTTTATATGCGATAATTAATTTTTCAAGGCTACAAACAAAATTCGGATAATAAAAATACATTTATAAATAAGTCAGCCCGAGAAATGGACATTGCATTTTCAAACAAAATCGTGGAAAGTTAAGAGAAAGGTTAAAATAATTAAAGTAAAAAAAATAGTTTAATTTGAATATGTAACAAGCATAATTGCATGTTGTGGATTGAGGCGTGATGTTGATTCTTCTTTACTAAAAAGAAAAACTCCAGAAAAAAATCAGATATAGAACAAATAAAACCATAAACTTAAATAAATTAACACACGCACTTGCAAACAAACCTTGCAAAACTAATTGCATAAATTGCATAAAAAAAAAAAAAAACAATTAATAAACATAAGTGACACACATTTAATACTAAGTACACCCTACCCTCCAACTACCACAACCTAGACACATAAGTTATGTAAATAATTACTGTAAAGAAACCAAAAAGATATATATAAATTAATAAATACAATTAAAGTCCACATAAAGGCAGCAGCCCGCGTGCAGGCAAACATTAATTAAAGCATAAATAAAAACGAGAACAAAAACGAGAACGTGGAGAAAAAGTTAAATGCAAACTAATTAAGTCCTTATGAAAAATCAATGAAATCAAAAAAAGTCAAAATGAATATCGGCAAAATTTAGTTTAATTAGATTTGTTTCAATTTCAATTGTGGCTTATTTGCGGTAACACTTTGTCCACATTCTGTTAGAATTATAATTTCCGTTGAACGGTTATGTGTTAGTGGCGTAAGATTGTATTTGTTTTAGAATAAATTTATATAAAAAATACAAAATATATATGTATCTAATAATAACTGTCAGAACGAGAGAATTTAGAGCGTATATGTTAGTGGGATGATGTTAAGAGTATATACTGCCGAGCAAACTAAGAATAAAACCAAACTCCTTAGCCAAAGGACTATTTTTAGATGTTCATGCACGACGCAAATGGATAACAATATCCTGATTGCGTTCGGTTGCGAAAAGGGCTCTGCGGTAAAAGCAAACAAAGGACGAAACTTTTCGTAGTTCTCAGAAATTTTCCGAAATCAATGAAAACCCACACAACAAAAAATACTGTAAATCACACCTCGAGAAGTAAAAACAAAATATTTTACAGCTGTCGCAGATCGAAATACATTTAAAAACGAACAGCAGTAAACTCAAATGCAACTCATAATAAAATGTAAAATCAAACGTAAATACAGGAAGACACTAACGTAAAACCAACAAATAGGAGCCAAGCAAATGAGTCATAAAAAAACAAAAAAAAAAATTATATATTAAATATGCATAATTATTGATAATTTAATGGGAGTTAAGCGGAGACAAAAAGGTCAAACGAAATCAAACCACACAGACACTGCAAAAAAAACAAAGTAAACGCCAACGTGTGCGTGGAATTTAGCTCAAAATTAAATGCGATAATGGCAAGAATTATATGACAAAATAAATAAATAATACAAAATGTACCAACCTAGTTTCATTGTCCCCAAAAATCTGTTTAATTATTTAAATTTTTGATGGATTTTAGAGCTAAATGCTTAGATAATTATGGCAATGATCCCGTTATAAACACACACGGGCCACACGAGGGTGGTTCTGTGAAAGTTGGTCCTTGTACGCGTACTTGTGTCGCCAGCTACAACCGACCCAACAGCTGCACTTACAAACATGCAACACCAGCTGAAGTTGGGACTGAAAGCGATGCTCTGATACCGCTGCTGACACAGCCGGCGAGTACTGAACACACAACAAGAGAGCCAAGACCGGGACCTGGACCAAAGTCGGGGATCATGGACAACGGACTCCGGACAGGGAACATGTCCCCAAGCCCTGTGTTCAGAACACCGACTGTCGAGCATCGCAAGCGTCTCATGTTTTGTAAATTAAGCAAACAAATTAAGTGCACTTGGCGCCCAGCTCGCATACGCTTTGCTGTTGTTCCTTGTAAACACATTGTGATTGTAACAAAGGCGAACATACATACATACATCATGGGCCCTACACCGTCAGAGGGGATAGACAGAGCCAAAGAGATATACTTAATCAGGTAAAGCCAAGCCTAGAGAGGAATACATAATCATAGGACCTAGCCAAAAGTTTTTTTCATCTAGATGATATTGTCCATTTTAATACTTTCATCTTAGGGAATCTTAGGGACTAAAAAGGTGAAATAGAACACTCTTTTTCCCTACGGTGTATGGCACACGGGTCCCTTTGGCTTCGCCCTTGAGCCGAACTGCCACTCTCAAGGACATGTGGCTCCCCTAAGCGAACCGCGTCAGTACACCTTTCTGCTCGCGTTAGTTTGTCTTAATTAGTTGTTGCAACAGCGGGAGCTCCGGCTTTGGCTCCGGCTCCGACCCCGCCTTCCACACCCAATTCCGTGGCACGGAGCAAAGGCCACAAAATGGCAAAGCCACCAACTGACTGCATCCGCCGCACCGTCAGAACCAGCGAAAACAATACAGCCGCGACCCGCTGGTGAAGGTAACCGCGCTAGTATTATTTACAAGCCATTGGCTGCAGCCAAGACCCAACCACAATTTCAACTTTGCCTCTGCGCCACCCCCAGATCCGTCCACCCACCCGTGGGACCATAATTGTGCAGTCATCGTGCTGTTTAAAGTTTTACACGTAACCGTATTGTCAAAGAGCTGACGGCTCACACGGCGTATGCGTAACGCAATATGAGTAGGCAAAACTGGCATTCTGGAGAACGTGCTGGCAAGAACTCAATCCACTTCACTACCGCTGACACAGCTACTAAGTAAACACGTGGCTTATTCTGCTGAGTAAATCAACTATAATTACACTTGATAACGAAGCGGGAAAACTATTTCCTCAAACTAGGCAATAGGAGCAAAAAATGCATTATCAAGGTGTTTTGGAACAAACGCTTGTAATACATTAAAGTCTAAAAGATTAAATATAGAAAATTTAAACGATTTAATATGGAATCCGTTAAATTCACCAAAAATGCAAAAGCCATTTCGACTATAATTTACCTTTCTCATCCATTTGAACTTTGGGTGGAATTTGTTTCCAGTTTAAATAAACGATTCTAATCCTAGTCGCACTGTGGGCAAACCGATATTAATGGAAATGCGTCACTTTAATTAAATGCGTATCGGACTAGAAATAATGCAAATGGGATACAATGGATTCCCTTCCCAAACACATCGGCAAAATGAGTTGCATATTTTGAAGCATGATCTGCCAGCTCCGGAATCCGAACGCCGGGACAATGTTTCACAGCCTCCGCTTTGGGGGCGTGGCAGCGCCGAATGATTTGGTTTATGGTCTTTGCATGCATTTAACAACACAAAAACGTCGGCAGCAAACACAGTGGCCATTGGTTGACTGGCTGACTGGCTGAATGGCCGCTGCCTAGATGGCAGGGCGAACCCAAAAACATTGTTAAAATACAGCAACATTTTTGGATTTATACCGCGCTAATCGCGGCCAAACAGTAACTGGGCGGCAGCAGAGCTGGGGCGGGCCTGTCCGGCTGGCATTCGGAATTGTAATGGAAATTGAAATGCAAATGCACGGCATGACATTTACGAGTGCTCCGCCAGCAACATCAGACAAGAGCTCTGGCAGGAAAGGCTCTGCCAAAAACTCAACAATAAAATGTTGCAACTAAAATGGGGAAAACCCAAATCGACGTGCACTTGGCAGCGTTGTGTTTTCATTTCGCAAATGCGAAACAAGACGTTGCCGGCCACGCCCTCAGATTGAGACAGCCTATAGATTTATGGCCGCGCAATTAGCGAAAGAAACAATATTTCCTTGTTTCCTTGCCAAGAATAAAACATTCATGGCATCGATAGTCCTGTTTCAGGCGGAGCTAAAGCGTTTTACGGCTGCAACTGAAACTAAAACATCAACATCAGCAGGCGAACACCCCAAAAACTGATGATGAGCATCTTTTATGACAACCATCCGACGCCTTGGACATGCAGCTGACGGGAACGTGATGAATGCAGCTCTTCGAGGCGACATTGCATCATAAATTCAGCAAGTGACGTTTAACAGGCACCCGGGATGGTTGAAATTCAGAGCCAGAAGGTGATGTTGCCATAATGCCGAAGCTACGTGCATTCCATTTGGCTATGATTTGAAGCCATTGATCAAATGGAAATCTTAAAGACCGAAGACCGAGCCCCAGCCCGAGGGACATAAATATCGTATTTCAGCTGGGGAAAATCACACAACTGGCAAATAAACGACTATTATTGCATAACCTTTAGCCCAAAACAGCTCTAAAAGTAAAGTTCAGAGGGTGGAGGATAAGCATTACCAATCGTTTGAACAAATTGACTTTGCTTGTTTTGTCAGCCGTTGTTTGGCTTCGAAATTTGTTAATTTTGCGTTGAATTAAGATAAAATCTGCTTACACTGGCTTATGAAACCAAACATCCACTTCATCCCATCTAACCTCAAGCTCAGCCCCAACCCCAGGCTTGATACAAGTGTACACTGTACATCCCAGCCCACTCAAACAAACCCTTTTATCAGGCATAACTCTTTTGTTGCTGCCAGGAGCCCCCCTGATTGTTTTCAAATTCCGAGAACAACAAGAGATGCTCGGAGCTGAGCAAAGAAGCATCCTTGCCGGCTACAGTTTATTATTTTTTCTCATCAGCGGAGTCTTCACCAACTACCCCGCCCTAGTAGGACTCCCAACATAATAGGCACTTTTTCGGAAGCGTGGAAGCCTTTTTACAGAAACAATTTGTAGCGCAGAGATTAAAACTTTTAATTTGCTTTTAATTAATTAAGTTGAAAATCACAGTTGAAAGTCACTGGATTCCGTACTCGGCTCTCGTTTACACGCTTCACTTTGTTGAAAGCGTTTTGCCGGCGCCAACCCATCGTCGTCGGTGATTTTCGGAAATGAAAGTTGAATTTTTATAGGGGTTTAACTTTCGGAGCAAATTCGTTAACCTGACATTTAGTTTGCCCCCATTGAAGTTGGCCAACTTGAAGTGTATTTTGTGTTTCCACTTTTTCCCCCTTCGAATCACAGACCGTTTCTAGTACCCCTACCTGGCTTAAAACATTCATCAAAGTAAAAGTGGAAAAGTTTCCTCTTTGCCAAAGTGGTTGAATGTATTCCATTTGCATGGTAGCATATCTTTTGGTGGTTTTCTATCAGAAACAGAAACACATTAGGCGGGCAGATAATAGCCAAATTAAAGAAAATTGGAAAAGGAATAACTTGGTTTTTGTTTTTTATTTGATATTTGCCAACTTTATTTGGTATTGGGTACGTTTCAACATTCCTTCGCAAATTTGGGAAGCTATTCAAATAATATACATATGAGAAACCTACCTTAAATTGTCTCAACCGACAATAATAATAATACTTAATATTGCAATTAAAAACTATTAGTACTTTAAGTTTACAATATTACTAAACATTTTCCATGCTTGTATTCTATGCTGTTCTGTAACCAAGACTTTCCACTAAATAACACTTTTGCTCGCATTTCCACATTCATGTGGAAGATGTCATGGTGACTCTCGATACGTGCGTCCGCAGTTTTTTCCCTAGAATTTTGGTGCATCATTCGATACCCAAGCAGTCGATGGTCGCTGCCTTTGATGGCGTATTTTTCTCCTTTTTTTGACGTTGCCTTTTGATAGAAGGCAGACGCCAAGGTTTCGAGTCGACTTCTGCCACATTCCCAGATATTTCTCGGCTGCTCACGTGCCTTGCCGCTCCTTTGTATGCTCAACGTGACGGAAATTAGCGTGGCTTTTGCATGTGTGAATGTGTGTGTTAGCCAGAACAGCATCATATTTATTTTTCCACTTCGCCGTAGTTATGAATTTCTGCACAGATACAAACGCACACAGGCCCATTCTTGTCGAATGTGCATCTTTAGCTCCCCAAAAATTGTACTGGTTTCCTCTGGATTTTTTATTACATTTTTTTTTTGGTTCTGGCGCTGTGATTGATGTGTGCTAGGGCGAACCCCCCACCAGGCGCCTATACCCCCAGAGCACCACCTACCCTCTCCACAGCCGCAAACAAACATTTTACATTTGAGTACGCGCCACTTTTGGTTCGGCGAACCATTCTGCTTTACTTCCGCTGCCAGAGCACGAATTTGCGCATATTTGCTTTATATACACACACTCTCACATGCCCGCACTTCAATCTTTTATCATAATTTCGATGCTGCACGCCTCATAAATTTGTTTGCTGAAAACATTTTCACTTCATTTATTAGAAAAAACAGACGGCCCCAGCACAACCCAAAAAACCATCATGCGCACCCTCTGGGGAAATGCATTTGCCCCACCGACCGGCGGCCATATTTTTTGCAACCACCAGCCAGATGGCCATTTGCATATGAAATTGCAGCTGACTGCTTTCCATCTTGGTCAATTATTTGAGCAAGGCGGCAAGCAAGCGGTCTTTTATACGTTAATTGCTTGAAAATTGAAACATGAAATTAAATGAAAACAGCCTTCGACACAAAAGTGTCCCTGGCATATAACTCATACGCACCGTGCCACCGAGTCTGTCGGGTAGACAGACAGACGGACAGGCCGCCTACAGACCGCGCCTCGACCGCTCTCCGCCACATGCAGGTAATTAATAAAAGTTCAGCCCTTTGCCAGGCTCAAAACCGCATTCAGTGTGCGACAGTACACCAAGAGAAACTGGGAAGTATTTAAACAAAACATTAAAGTTTATTAAAACTGTACATTATATATGACAATTTTAGCAAATATAAAAATATTGTGGCAAACATACAATAGGATCGGATACTTCTTGAATTATTCGAATGCTTTTTGGAAGTTTAAAAAATCGAAATACATTTTGGTACAGCAACTGTGAAATACATCAAATTTCTCCCTCTGAAAGACAATCAAGAGAAATTTCTCAGCGGCTCCGGCAAGGAAAACATTCGGGAATTATAAAATGCCAGTTGGCCCAGGATGAGGCGCCTGACAAGTGACAAATAAATACGCTTTCAATTTGTTCCTTGTCCGCCAGTCCCTCATTTATTCGCTTTCAGTACTCCACTCTCTCCTTTCCATCTGGTAACCAGTCGATCCTAGACGTTCCCGCCTGACAACTGCAGCAGCATTCTGCTGCAGCGAGCTGCGTCTGTTAAATATTGCAAAATATTTTACTGGCCCCCAAAAGTTGGAAATTATGAAAAATTCACCCTGACATCGCCTCGCTCCGAATCGAATTACAAGTGTGCGTGGGTGTATTCGTTAGCTCGGCTTTTGTATAATTTCGTGTGTTTTTTTGCCACAGTATTGCTTGCATATTTTAACGAAACTGCCACATGACGGCTGCCGAGAATACGCCGGCCACGACAGGCCCACATTACTTCCTCTCCTCCCCAGATTCCTCGGTGGAGCAGTTGCACATCTAGAGTAGCTGCTGCTGGCAGGCTTGACTGACAGTCCGCCCGGAGCATTTACGCACCTGGCTTCTGGGTCATCCACGCACAAAAAGTGTCATAACTTATTGACGCGTTTAACTGTGCTAGTGGTATATGGCTGGCTGAAAACTTTATGGTAAATTAAATTCGTATCTGAACTGACAAAAAGCGTGATTCATTAAAGCGTATCAAAAATAACCTTCAGCTGACTTTACATGATCTAATTAATTCTAATTAAAACATGAACGGAAAGCTAACCCTCGAGTGTCTATTGTTATCTCATAAAGCTGATTTAAGATAGAATTTCAAGATACTATTTTTAAAATTATCCATATCCAATTAGTGAACTCGAAAGTCCTAAAAACAAATAGCCTTCCGCTGAATGAAACTATTTTGAAACCCCTGGGCCACCAGTCTTAGATTGCATTCCGAGCACATCTGCCGTCCAATGCTCAGACGAAATTGTATCAAAGCAATTGGTTCGACCATTTCAAATAGCGTCACTCTCTTCGTGGCTCTAACTTTATTTATGAGTCAATGACGTCGCCTGCAACTTCCCGTGACGTGACAATTCCCCCAAGCACTTGGCATAAAGCAAGAGGCGCCAAATGAAAACACGTGACGCCTGGCCAATTGGTGGGCAACAAAGCTCCGGCTTTGAGTTATGGCCAACGCAATGGCATATACAAACAAAGAAGGAGCTCGGAATCAGGACTCTTCTGGTAGAGAGTACTCCGGGCAGCGGAAGACAATCCACTGGCCACGTTTGCATTTCAATTGACTTTTCGTGGCATTCGCTTCCCTCTACAACCTCCCCAACGACTTTCCACGCTCCTTCTTCTCGCTCCGCATTTTTCACGATAAAATCATAAATCAGCGCTGAATCAGGTAAATAAAAATAATGCCCAAACTCTGTATGCAAATTGGACTGAGAGTCGGTGCTGTGGAGACTCTTTCGCTGAGATTTGACTGTGCGAAAAATATGATAAAACTTGAGCCAGTCAAAAACTTTTTGACTGTGGCCAAAACTTGACTTTGCTTATGAGAATGAGTCGAGATGGTTGGGGATGATTTTGAATAATATTGTTGAAGAGAACTCTACATTTTCAGTTAAAAGTTCCAGCGTGTGCAAAGGTTTGTTGAGATTTCTGGATAAGGGTTCGGTGAACTGAAAATGGAAATGACACTGCAATCAGAGCCAAGTTAATTAGCCAGCCAACTAAAAGGCACATCAAATCGTTCAAAACGTGGAGCTCCAACCGCTGTTTGCTACAAAGTATAAAAACATTGTTGGGTAACTAAATAATAATCAGTTTGAAAAGGATACAAACTAGGAGGAGGTTAGGAAAGTTCTGCTGTTTGTTTTACCTTAAATATAAGCTTTGTGTCAATTGATATATATTATCTCCGAATTCGTTGTTGGCGAGTGTAATTGCCCAGTGGGCATTGGCCAATTCCAACCATATCGCTCATATACACATTCCTGTTCCAACTTCAATTGACCTCTGCTTTATTAGACGTGCTTCAAAAATGCGGCATTTTGCAAGTGCTCAAAGGGTTTCCTCATTGCCCAATCACAAATCGTCGGTATTTCATCCCTATACCAAAATCGACCCACTTCTCAGGCGTTGACGGGTTAAGTATCTCCACAGCACGCAATCCCCTGCAATCCGTTTGCTGGAGTTCAGCTTTGTGGCAGACAAAACTCCATTGAAATCGATGCGATGCTGCCATGGCAATGGGAAATAGCCATTGCAGGCGTCGTCTTAAAGTAAAGCCTACTTATTAATTAACACAACCATCCAACTACGGCTTGGTCCTTGCCAAGGCTTTTGACCGCATTTGGCATTTTCAAACTGAATGGAAATTTGGAATGGAGGCAGCCCTTCCCTCTCTTACATGCGAAATCTAAGGTATTCAGACTCAACTTCCTACATCAATTATAGCCAGGTCTGACGCATTTGCTTCCATCTCCCAAAATTCGTCAAATTTCGTTTGGGTTAACACTAGATACTTATCTTTAGACACAGTCGAAGGGCTCAGAATAGTTTGTCTTTAAAATTTTAAGGTATCCTGAATGGACTTTTGAAACTTCCAAATAATTGAAAAATTCTATGGAACATGGTTACAAAAATCTCTTAAGGCTATTACGTATATAATTTTTGATATTCACTCTGCAACTGATTTGCAAATAAAAAGATGAATACATTGACTTGAAAAAAGAAAATATAATTTCCGACAAAATAAAGCTATGAATCAAAGAGAATTGAAAAATGGCGCACTAAGGTTGGCCCCAGGCCCGTGTTGGAGCTGTGATTGGAAACACGGAATGGCATCCAAACCGCACATACGATCCTAATTATGGAATGTTGCCGCAAGCGTACAACCTCCTTGGCACACACTTTCCAATTCAGTTGGCTGCATTTTCAAAGGCAAACCAGGCATCATTTAAAAGTTATTAAGCGCATATGCAAACAGAACCACGAAGCGTTCGAGTTGTCTCGAAGCCATTGCCGTGTTTATCAAACTCATGCGACGTAGATAAATATGCAGTGGGTGCACGGAGGTGGCAGGTGAGTGGAGCCTTGGCAAGACCCAAGCGGAAACGTCGCAGGGCAAACAGAGGCACTCATAGAACAGACATACACAGTAAACACCTACGAAACCAGACTCACACACGCACTTAGGTAGTGTGAAGTCAATAAATTCTCATTTCGCTGGATGCGTGGAATATTTCACCTGCAAACAGAGTGTGCTCGTCGCCACTCTGCTCTCAGCAGACGCAATAATAAATACAAATAAAAACATGACGCATAAAGATTACAGCTACCACGAACGCAGCTGCTGGCAAAGGAGCCAACTCATCTAAGGGATCCGCTTGCTTCCCCCTTCCCTCATTCGCGAACCAATCTATATTAAGTATACGCACCGTTTGAACCATGCATTTTAATGATGTCTCCGTTGCCGCAGGCTCTTCGTCCTAATCTTGCGCCCAACCTTCGGGATGCTCGTCCACAAGCCGTGCTACGACGTAAATGCTCATTTATTTTAATTAGTATTGAGCCAGGTTGTCCTCGATAGATCAAGGATGCTGTGTGCAAACATTTCCTTACCTGGGGGCCCCATGTCTATTAAAAAATACATTAGCCAGATGGATTGTACAGATAAAAATGCCACCACTCTTTAAAATTGTCGATATCTCCGAATTTATTTAAAATCAATGGCATAAAGTGGTAGTGATTTCACATCTTATTACTTTGGCTTTCTAAACATTCATTTCAAAGCATCAAATGTGAAAGTGCGTGTTAAGTAAAGTTATCAAAGAGCTTGGCTGTCGGTTCTTAGGCAATTTCTAGCAGCGAAGTTGACTCTTGCACTTAGCACCACCTGACATACCTATGCCACCAACCACGCACTCTAGCCACTTACTTTGCCCCGTTGACGGTGCCAAGTAAATATTTCCATTTATGGTCTTATACAGTTGAGCCGGAGCCACGTACCCAGGCTACTGACATAGTATTGTTGGATACTTGACCCGGCGTCTCGCAACCAACTTAAAAATTCACTGAACGTAATTATTGAAAATTTTTAAGATCCATTTTGCAATCAGATTGACATTAAAGCCTAATTATTTAACATGTATTAGAATTCAGATAGGTTCTGTTTTATCTTTTTAGACATTGTCTAAGTATTGATAACTTATTTTGGATCAGTGTAGCAATGACCCTGGCACACTGCTAATGTGCACAGCCATTAAGTCAGAGCTGCGTGTTTTGTTTACGCAACGTCGTAACCTGCATAACTGGATCAGGGAAGGTGAAGTGTGTTGGTGGGTTGGTGGGTGGTTCTGAAATAAGGATTCTCTATCGTTGCTATTCGACTGTTGCACGTTGCAAATGCAACTGACAGGTAACCAGGAGAGGGCGAGGGCTGTGGTGGACGTTGGTGGAGCACTGGGAGAAGCAGAAATTACATTAAACCGGAAGGGTTGCCTAACAACGTAAACAATTCTAGCCAAGGCAACAGGGCTAACCGCCAGGCAGGACACAAAGAGTAACTAACGGAATCAAAATAACAACAACAAAGCAACATCAACAAGAAAACTCAATTCGTAGTCTTGAAACCAGAATCAAAGTAAACCTCCTACACTTCCCAGCGAGAGTAATGAAAATATCTTCCATCAAACGTTGTTAACAAATTCCGTATCCGTATCCGTATTCCGTGTAGTCGTTCGTTCGTCGTGGATGTGAGTGCGTGTGGCGGTGAATTTGCATATGTAAACCAAAGAAACCAGCTGAAGAAGAAATTCATATTTGATTTTAGTCGGGCCAGCATTTGGCGCTTTGGCGTCGTGAATCGCCATCGCCACAGCTGCAGCCGCAACTGTTGTTCTGGGATACACAAAAGGATTTGCAGACGCCCCAAAGTAAACACTCCCACGCCACAATCCACATACCTTGTGCCATATACCAGCGGAAACGAAACTGCACAGCGCCGGCTGAAATTGATTGAAAGAACAACAAAAAGATCCAGGGAAGTGGGACTTCTCCTGGCATTTTCCGAAATCAAGGCAAACGTTTGATGTGCAACCGCGCGAAGACGCCGACGAGGCAGGCAAACAACTAAAGAGAGCAAGCAATAGCCCCCATCTCCCCAAAACCGACGACCCACGACCTTATCCCATTTTCAATTTCCACCCACAAGCCATCTTATCCACATTCAAGGAGCAATTCAAAAATCCCAGCCTTAAAATGTCAGTCTTAGGCTCGATGTCGGGCAGGGAAAGCGAAAGCTTATCTGCAGGATCCATTGGCAACGATGAGCCACGCGTTATCTGGTTAAAGACAATTATTTCAAATTTGCTCGGAGTGCACGATCCCATCTACGTGAACACACTCATCCGGCAAAATCTACCGGCCGTAGATGCGTTCTTCCGGCGGCGCTATGAAACCCAGAAAGATCTAAACTACGTCGTCATGTTTGTGTGGCGCACTTTCTACGACAAGCTAATCGAGGAGGAGATCACCGTGCTAGAGGAGGTACCGCGCCCCTCAAAGATCGTTTTGCCCGACAAGAAAGGTAAAGGCAAAAAGGGCAAGGGTGATACCCGGATGACAGGCGGCAAATCGACAGGCAAAGGCGCAGGAGCAGCAGCTGCAGGAGCAAAGGGGCGCAAGAAAGGTGGTCAGGAGGCAGCCAGCGAAAACGATGCTGTAGCGGCAGCGCCAGGGGCATCCGCAGGCGAACAGGAGCATACTGAAGAGGCGTACACAGGCGGGGAAACCACCGATGCAGAGTTGGATGGCGAGATGGAGGGCGAGGAGGAGGCAACCGTGGCAGGCAGTGTAAAGAGCTCCGCAAGATCGAGACGTAAGTAAATTTTAGGTTGAATTGCATTACAATAAAACTAAAATTTAAAGGTGGTAGTATCTACAATTTGCATTAAATAAAATATACAATAGTTCCACATAAATATATAGTATTCGATTTGAAGTAAATATTAAAAATAATATGCCTCTAGTTTGATTCCACCTGTTTAATTCCATTAATTTTTTGCAGCCAGCTCTGATACGGAAAACGGTAATATGTTGAATAAGTTTCATTTGTTCTTGTCCAAGGATTTTAATTTTAAAAGTTTAGTTTTTCGGTTTCTTCATTTATCACCATTCTCGTGACGCATAAATTTGCAGCCCGTCCAACTTAATATCAAACGAAAAATCTTGGTCCACACTTTGATTTGCGCTGGCCACTTCACATCATAAATATTTAAGGGCCTCATTTTCGTTTGCCCGGCTAAAACTCATTTCTTTTGTAACTTTTAATTTGAATCTCCGTCCTGCCAAGCTATCCTTCTCCTTTTCGTACACCAACTCATTTGATTTTCCATTGCCTGGCAAAAAGATAAGAGCAAAGTTTCGCCGGCTCATTCATTGCATTTAAATGGAAGCGCCAAACTTACCACAATGCAAATTCCGGCCGCTGCACTTTGTTCCGTTCCATCAATCTCGATCACAGGAGCAATCGCCATCGCAGATCCTGCATTCGCTTGTTCCTCTTTGTCACACCCACATTGCCTTTTTGCTAATGCACTTTTCGTCCTCCCCTTACTGCCACAGGAGGAAAGAAAAAGAAGAAGCCCTCGTATGTGCCGGTCTACGTAGAGGTGAAGGTAAGTGTTTTGTGAACAAGTGGAAATTGGAACTGATAGAGGTAAAATAATTAATAAAAAATTAAATGAAAAAAAATAATAAAAAGAAGAAAATAAGTACACATAAATTAAAATAAATTTGCAGAAACTAGTACCGGCATACGTCAAGACCCCGGAATTACACTGCCACTTTGGGGAGATGGAGTCCGAAGTCCTGGACCCAAAAATAAAATACATTTACATCTTGCGGAAGAATCGCCGCGAAATCCGTAAGTGAACATAAAAATTAATTAAATGACAAAGTAAATGAAAAAAAAAGGAAAAAAAAATAAAATAAAAAAGGAGACCCCAACGATGATGTTTCACTTCAAACTCTTAACTTAAAATGAAAGAATTCTTGGTCAGTCCAATTTATATAAGATTTACATGACATGGAAAGGGCTACTTAGTTTACAAAAGTGTCGCCACATACTATTTTGTGGTAAAATATAGTACATTTTGTATATTAAAAAAAGAAACTATTTATCTTTTTAGTATATATTTTCTCTATTGATTGATTCTCTAATATTTTCCCATTTCCTTTCTAATTTATTAACTTTAACGACCTTTTTAGCCTGGTACGATGAGATATCAAATTGCTTCGCCGAAATGCCTATGTTCTTCCTCCTGGGAACATGTCGTGGGTCTCTCATCAACTCCCTGCGCGACGACTTCAACTTGGTAAGTTTACAAAACGTGGTCGACCCCTAATCGAACATTAAAAGACGCATCAACCATTCGCCGAAAACCAAAATCACTCAAATTTTCACCCGATTCACTCATTTCACACACCATAAAACGTTGTTCAATCAATCAACGACTTTAAGGCTGGCCTTTGTTTCAAGCCTTCGTTCGTTTGTCCGTTCCACTACACTCTGTCCCTGGATGATGTCCTTTGTCCTGTTGTCCGTTCTCAACCGCAAAACAAAATGTTGTGACGAATTGTAATTAATTCCCGAAACAAGGCAGTCATCTATCAAAATGCCCGCTGTGCCGCAGGATTTTTCCGCTTCACTGCTCAGCGGGTTGGGTGGTTTTTTGGGTGGAGCTACTACCATTACCAGTGCATGAGGGTCTTACTGGGTGGGCTGAGCCTCACGCCTATCCAAGCGAGCCTTAAGCGGTGACCGCCAACGCAAATTGCTTCATCATAGCTTCAAAATGTGCTGCGGTTTCCATTAGGCTGCCTCCCACCCAAAAATCACATCCAATCCAACGTCTTGGACTTGACTGGTGGCCTTGCAAATTTTGCGGTAAACACTAAAAAGAAAATTTTGGAATATTTTCAACCAATTTGGAGCAAATCTATAAACAAAAGCTTTAATTTTTCCCCAATTTTTATTTATAAATAATATAGTAGTTGGATTTATGAACCCTAAAGTTATGGTTATGTGGAATTTATATTACCATTTTTCTGTGTGCCAAAAATCCTGGCATTTGCATTGTGGCCCCTGTTGCCGCTATAATATTAGCTTTGCATGAAAATAAATTGCAAAATTTTTGGCGAAAATCAGTTTTTGGAAAATTTACGCAGCAAATCAATTAGAGACTCTACAGCCAGTGAGTTGGCTTCACACCGCACACCCCAATAACCTTCTTTTAGATCTATTGTACATATGCATTTTTTCGTTTTCTTCCCTCTGTGGCAGGTTTACAAAAGAGCCATTCAATATCAATTTCGCGAACCGGCCACAGCGGACAGCCAGCAAATGGACAGTTATGAGGGGCAAGCTGGCGGCGGCGGAGGCGGCACACCGGGCGATGCCAACGAGGATATTTCCAGCGAGGCGAAGGAATCGGGCCCGGGTCTATTGGAGCTATCCAAACCATCGGAATTTCGTTTGAGAGCGCTTAAACAACAAAAGTATTTAACTTTTAACAAAGGCAGATCGGCATTCGCTACTCCGCTGGCTTTTGGGCAAAATGAAAGCTGGATGAGGGGTTCCCCCATTTTTTTGGGGTCCGGTGGGCGTGGTGCTCCTCGCTTTATTGGTTTCGAGCTTCCGTAGAGTGGAAAGCCCACGCCACCGGAGTGTCTGACTCCGATTGTGATTGTTGGCTTTCCTTTCCTCCCCCTTTAATTTTCCCTTTTTTTTGGTGCAAATTTTTTGTTTGCCTTTGTTTTGCGTTTATCGCTGGTTACCATCACAGTAGCCACAGTAGCCTTTTTTCAGCTGCAGAACCCTTTTCGCACATAAATTACAGCGCATCCGATAAGAAATTTTTATTTTTAATCGGATTTCATGCTACCATCAACGGTTGTGTCCTTGTCGTTGTCGTCGGTGTCTCTCTGTTGTCTTCTGCCCATTTTCCATTTGTTTGGCAGGCAGCATTTATGGCACATCCTGGCGCGCCTCATTCATCCTTACATTGGCCTTTCATTGCCGCCTCGCGAATGCCACTTGACCGCCACAGTTAAATTTCTCCCCCTTTCATTTTGGTATATATAAATTCTCCTCGTATTTTTTTTTGGAGCATGCAGATTAAAAAATGCCAACCCGGAGTCCAAAGTCAGACCCGTCCAGCCGGAGTTGGGTCCACGTCCATGTCCATGACCAGCGTAGTAGCCTTTGTTACGCTTTGTTGTCCGTCCTTCTATTTGTTGCTCATTTTGCTTATCGGGGGCCTTTCATTACGCTTTGTGTTAATTTTGCATGCCTGCCGCCGTTAATTTCGTTTGTTTATTTGCCATCTTATGCAGGAAGAAAAAGGCGATGGAGGCTGCGGCCAAAAAGGCGATGGCCAAAAAGAAAGAAGTCGACGTGGATGACGAAGAAGACTCCCAGGCAGATGCGTTAAAAATGCCCGTATTATCATCCTCCGAGGAAGAAAGTAAGTTCATACAATTTACATATTATTTCATAGGTAATAAGAAGTAATCAATTTGATCTACAATAAATTAAAGTGAAAGGTTTTTAAATGTAAATATTAAAACTATATGCTGTTAAAATATGTAGTAAAATGTTACATATTCATTTCCGGAAAACAAAATGGAGGTTTATGGCGGGTTACTTGATTATGGCGGGTCCAGCGATCTGTCTGGCAACGCTATAACAACCGAGTATGAGAGACGTGCTTAAAATTTTGGGCGATTAAAATTGGAAGTTTTACTAATTTTTGACTAAATAATCCCGTTATCTTCTTCTTGTCCTCAGTCGAAATAAAGCCCGAAAAACTAACGATTGCACAGCGATGGGAGAAGATGCTCAATGAGACAAAGGCCAAAGTGGAAGCCGAACATGCCGCCGAGGAGGCTACGCCTCCGCGCATAACGCCTATTCAGAAACGTCTCATTAAAGAGATCGAGGACTTCCAGAAGGAGATCACTTGGACCATTAACCACATCGTCTGGGCCTTCAGCTTGCCCTCGTCCTACATACTGCCCGGCCAGGAGGAGACCGAGTTCGAGGATGCCATCATTCGAGTGCCTGTTGACCCCAAGAGACTGGATCTGGTGCCCACCTATACCCAGCAGCAGTTGGAGGAGGTTGTTGACGGCTGGATAAAGTACCTTAAGAAGACGATGAAGGGGCTGAGCGACGCCAAGCTGGACGAGTTTACACCGATGGCCGAGTACCGCTACTGGCACAGAATGGAGGTGGAACTGTACGGTACAGTGGAGCAGCTAAAAACCGCTTTCGTGGTGGCTGTTTTGAATCGCCTGACCAGTGACAACTCACCAGTTCTAGCAGAATGGCAAAAAGTTCTCGAGCAAACCGAGAATCGCTTCAAGTTGGCCAAGGAGAACTCCGACTATCTTGGCACCATTACAGACTACTTGGAGGTAAGTTTAAATATCTCTTAATTTTAAATGCCATTTTAATTTATGCTTTTCTCTTGAATAATTAGAAAGTGCGCAGCTATGAAAGCTTCAAGATGGTGGTACTTCAGATACCCAACATCATGGTTGGACTGCGTCACATATGGACTATGTCCAGCTACTATTGCCGCGATCCCGAGATGCAGGTCCTGCTCTGTCAAATCTCCAACGTTTTCGTCCAGAAGGTGAAGAGCATCATTAACTTCGAGAACATTTTCAAGTAAGCTCTTTCTGTTAATTGGCTAAAAACTCTTACCATATTTTAGTTTTTTTTTTTTAGATACTCCGCCACTTACACCCACGAGACGGCCACCAACTGTGCCAATCTGTTGCGCTGCTGGAAACAGGCCTACAAGCTCAGTCGTCAGCATATAGAGGATTCCGGTGCTGGCTCTCGCTGGGAGTTCGATAGGGTGGCCCTCTTCAACGAGGTAAATCACATCCACCGAGTCGCCGTGGACATCGCCTATGTGGGACGTACCTTTATCCAGTATGAGAATCTTTTTGGTAACCGCCTAAAAGCCTGTATTGCCGATCCCTCGATCGTGGATAATCTGATGCGCAAAGTGTATCGCATGCTGGACGATCTTATCAAGACCGTGGACTACGATATGTTCCAGCCGAGCAATTGGGAGAACTGGGAGTACTCACTGGAAATGTTTAACAAACGATTGGAGAATGTTGAAAACGAAGCGAAGAACGTAATCGACCAAAGCATCAACTCACTGCTCTCCTCAGAAAAGGGTTTGGATCTAGTTGTTAATGCCATGAACATCGACACACGGGAGACACTGCAGGAATTTATGGCTACCAAGCACGAAAATCTCCTCCGCTTCTTCGTCTCAGAAATCAATGTCGTTGACCGGGTCTTCTCTGTAAGTCCATGTTGGTTTTATTTCATCAATTTATTTTATTTTATTTTAATGTTTTCTATCACAATGTTAGAAACTAAAAAAATCGCCTCCCATGGCTAAGCACCAGCCTGCCAAAATAAGCGCTATATTCTGGGCAAGACTGCTGGGAAAAAAACTGAAGAACTCCGTCCTGGCATTCAAAAAGGTTGAAGATGAGCCGGCAATCAAAAACAGCTTCTTAAAACGCAGCTCTTTCAAGCAGTACTTCGAGCTTATGACCGTGATGTTTCAGTTCGAGAAGGTTCTTTTCGAAAACTTTATCCAAAATGCTACGTTTTTGGTTAATCATACCAACCGCTCCAATATACTAAGCATCCGCATATGCAAGCCCGACACAAGTAGGTTTCTGGGCAAAAAAAAAATCGTTCAATAATATAACCGATATTTTCGCAGTGTCCTATATATCCGATTCCGTGCAAACACTTAAGTCCAAACCTAGAGAGCTACAAATGAGCAGTTCCAGGCGCATGTCGCCCACAAAATCCAATTTGCAGCCTGTACCATCAGACGTGTTCAGCAGCTACAGCTTAGCCGATTCGTTCGGATCAGCGGATGTGAGTAGTGACGAAGAGGACGAAGCCACTTTAGTAGGGGACACTTCCCAAAAAAAACTTATGTGCCGCATCAACAAGCTCACGGTTTTGGTGGCAATGATCATGTGGATGGTTAGTAATACGCGTCGGGCGAACAAACAACTCCAGGAGTGCTTGTCCTTCGTAAAAATGGTTAAGGAAAAGAAACCTAAAGACGTTACAGCGATGGATAAACATTGCGTGCGGACGTGCGAATGTAAGTTTAAAGAACGATACCTTCTTTTTTTCTTTTAATTTTATTTATATCCACAAATAAGTGCTGAACCGCGCCGAGTCACAGTACTTGCTTCCCATTTGGCGGGAACTGGTGGCCGACAAATCTCTAATCGAATACGACATGGACTTTAAGGTGAACCTGCAACGCGAAGTTTTCGACACACTGTTCGAGGCACAGCAGTTTGAGCATCTGGGATTCACGCTGCCCGCGGTGCTGCGTACAGCTATCATGAAAAAAGAGCTTCTATTCAAGGACTTCGAACGGATGAATGAGGTGATCGATCGCTATAGGGCAATCATTAATAACCTGTCAATGTCTGAGGTAATCTTTCTACGCGGACACATCTACGACACGGAGCTCTTTATCCAGATGGGCGTGGGCCGATATACCTGGACTTCATTTAATATCGGAAAATTCTGCGATCAGATCAACTCACAGCTTCGGAAACTGACTTCCATTGTGTCTCAGATCAACTTTATACGCCTCGACCTACGCTCTCGCATTGACATGATAAAAAACTTTAATCTCTTCAATCTGGATGAAGAGTTGGAGGCCAGCAGGTTCTCTGAATTCATGGATAGACGGTCAACAGCGACGGGAGATAAAAAAAACAGTGTATCGAGATTCAGATCGGCGACTGGAGAAAATGTGACGGTGTTTACAATGGACAAGGATACTCCTGGTCAGCAGAAGAAAGACGACATATGTGGAACCGGCGTGTACCCTTGCCAGGGATACTTCGAACTCTTAGAGGCCTCGCGCAATCGCAAGACTGCGCAAATGAAGAAGCTGTACGACTCCTTGGGTCCCGTCCTCATTAAGCTGGAGAGTTTGGTTCTGGGCACCTTCTCAGGCAGATCTGACCG
Source organism: Drosophila vallismaia (assembly GCA_035047325.1). NCBI lineage: Eukaryota > Metazoa > Arthropoda > Insecta > Diptera > Drosophilidae > Drosophila > Drosophila vallismaia. The sequence continues at coordinate 12,756,274 of JAWNPU010000073.1, forward strand.
AATGAGAACCTACTACGAGTTTTGGGAAGAGGAGACTTTTAAATGCATTGTCGAGTAAGTATAAGCCAAATTTTTGACAATCGCCATTTCCTAAACTACCGTTTCCCTTTTATAGGATGACGTATAATAATCTAAAGTGCTACATTACCCGCTTGCTATCAACGAATCCCATGTTCGAGGTAAATGCTGTACTCCTAATGTCGGAAATAGTGCTGGAACCTTCAGTACAGGAGTTGCAAAATACAATTGTGACTGCCACCAAGGACTGCATATCACGGTGAGAACTCCGATGCATAAGTACTTTTAAATACTCATACGAACATACCATTTTTCAGCTTGAGAATCTTTACGCGGTGGATGACTGGAACCTGCCTCGCATGCCCTCAAGTGGAAATGGGAAAACAGTTCAAATATAACTACACCTACTACGAGGACATTATCCAGATTAGATCTATAGTGGAGTTGGTTATAAATATTCACGAATTGGCACTCAGAATCGCCGCAGAAGCCCGTGCCTTTGTTTCCCAGTAAGTATGATAGGTAGTTTAAATGTAAAGGAAAATGGTTAATACATTATGCCAAAGGTTCCGAAAGTACTTCAATCTGTGGGCCTTCGAGAAGAACTTCATCTGCCAGAAGTTCGTTGAGAAACAGGTGACGCTCGTCGAAATCGATGAGAAATTTACATTTTACTCGTCCATTGTGGAAACGCTGGCCAACATGCGCAAGTACCAGGATATTAAGTGTGTGCGCATAAATTTGCAGCCACTACTGGATAGCATATCGGTACATGCTCAGGAATGGTGCACCATCCTGGGCGAGGAGCTGTTGCGTCATGTCAACGAAAACATGAGGGCAATGCGTAACGAAATCAAAGTGAGTCAAACTACGGCTGGATGGAATCCATCCAAACCACACATACACACCATCACCACCCACACCTTCTAATCTGTGCAAATCTGCCGCAGACCCTGAGCCTGAATCTTAACAAGACCACACGCGAACTGGAGGACTTCAAGCTGGTCATGCAAACAATTGCCACAGTGCAGTCGACAACTCTGACCAACGAGCAGAAGATACATGAAATGCAAGAGACCTTCACCATACTCAGCGAACACAAGATTATGGTATGAATCTGTAGCTTTAATGAGAATTTACACACCAGCCTTTGAAACTAAACCCTGTAACCAAGTACATATAAGTATGATGTTTGATTTTAGTACACAAATATCTTAGAGAAAATAACTAACATTCCATGCTATCTTCTATCGAACTTTATTCAGCGTTCGAATTTATCCAGATCCGTACTAGCTTCTCTTTGCATATTCCATCCAATCCAATCCCTCTAATAGCTACCCATCTCCGCTTTAATGAAAGTTGCTTAAGTTTGCTAACCAGAGCGCTTATTTGTGTATTCAAATGAGCAGTTTTATAAAAATCCCATCGAAATCCCTAGCCGTTCTGGCTGGTGACTGTGACTGCTCCTATTTCTGTTTCTGTTTCTGTTTACATATGCATATTTGGCGGTCGGACGGGCAGAACCATTTGGAAATGGCTTTCCGCTTTTTGGCGTAACCCGCACAAATGGTTACGTAAATGCAGCAACAGGACAGCAGGCAGACCAGCGTCCAGATTAGGATCCGGCTTCTCCGACCAATGCTGCGTATTTGTGTGCTGGTCATTTTGGGATCCATTCGCTTGGCTCCGCTTTTGGCCCATTCATTTATTGATGGCATTTCGTTGCGGTGGCGGAGTCGCTTAGTGCTGGCCAGACAAAACGGAATTAACTTGCATTTTATATAAATTAATGAACGAATGAATGCTTATACAGCCAGACACAGTTCTATAGAATATTGTATATACATATTCTTATATGTTTGTATATCCGATTGCGTTGCCATTGCTGCAAGGGCCAAATGAAAATTTATGCGGTGTCGGCCCTGAAAGCTATGCTATAGTTTTTTTCCAACGCTTTGTGGGTTGCGGATTTCGGTCGGGTGGGAGTTGAATGTTCCACTGCCATGGTAAGCTGGTCGTTAGTGAATTTCGGCACTTTCCGTGATTATTATTTGCACTCAGCTATAATTGAAGGACACTGCTTAATTTTTTTATGCGTTTTATTTATATCGAAACTTTGCACTCACAATTCCCATTCGCCATTTCAGTTCGCCTACGAGGACATGCTGATGGCACACCACCTGGAGAAGCGCTGGAAGCGGCTCTTCCTGTCGGCCTTGTATCGCTCTGAGAAACTGCAACCAATTAAGCAAAAGTTCGCCGACATGACTTCCGTCGAAATCAATGAATTCTGCGATGACGTAAGTCTCGGGACACCACGACGCCACCTCGATAAAGAAGGAAGTCCTCAGGGCGAGGCAATGCGATTAGGACCACGGCTGCATTGCCGACTTTGCATTTCCGCTATTTTGCGTCCTTTTTTCCAGTTCTGTTTTGTTTCCTCCCATTATTATTTCCTTTCAATGGTATTTTAATTGGATTTTTCCGCGCGCTCAACCATTATTGTCAATTGTTAGCGGCGACGGCTCTGTCGTCAGCGTAAAATGAATTAACTTCAAGTGTTTATCGTTTGAATTAGAGCGCAAGATGGATTCGGTGCGGCAGGGGTCTCAGTTTATTCCCTGCCCATCCCATTTTGCGGCTTTTCTACAGTGGACGACACCAACTCATAATATACATAAAAAAATAATCTAATTTGTAATTTACCTTACTTTAATTTAAAATTTTTGATACTTTTCAGTTGGGTGATTTTATCAAGGACTTCGATGAAAACGGACCCGGCTCAGTGGGCCCTGAATTGGAACGGGGAGTTCGCCTTATGGATCCTTATGGTCAGAAAATCGCGGAACGCGAAGCTCGACGAGAAGAACTGGCAAACGCGGAGCGACTCTTCGACATGCCCATGGTGGATTACCATGAGTTTGCACGAGTGCAAACCGAGTACGATGGCTTGCAGCAGGTTAGTGGGCTCTTGCAATAATATTTACCCCTAAGATCCATTCCAACATGATCCTATTTACAGCTGTACAAGCTATACAAGGCCCAGAAATATGCTCGTGAGGGCTGGGGAAAGACCTTGTGGGCCGACTTGGATCCCAACGTGCTAACTGAGGGCGTCGAGAGTTATCTAAAGGAGTTCCGGAAATTGACCAAGGCGGTAAGCTTCTCCGGGCCTCCAGAGGCGGTTCGGTACCGAAAACTTTGCCAATTAAACAAAGTTTTCGGCCTGCTTGGATTTTCATAAAATTACAGACGCCTTGGAACAACAAAAGCAAAATTCTTTAGAACTTTGAACTCACTGTGAATCCAAAGGCCTCTTCACTAAAGCATTTTGGACCGTTCGTCCGAAAAATAATCAATTGTTAACGAGCATAAAAAAGAGGATTTTTATATTCTACAGTTTTTCGTTTCTTATGAATTGAAATTCGACTTATTGCAAGCAAAAAATTAATTTCCATTTAGTTAAAAGTTCCTGGGGTATGCCCCGTTCGTCCACTTTAGCGAAGTACCTGGTTTCATGGGGCTTACTGAAGCTTTGCTTAAACAAGAAATGTGAATTTTCTGGCAACGCCTTGCAGCGACAAAATTTTGCACCTAAACTGATTATGACAAATTGATTTATTTACTTCACTAACAAGTTTTTGAGGAATTTCGCTGGCCGGGCCAAAAAGTTTGTTGCAGTCAAAACTTTTCCCTTTTTGCCCATACAAATGAAGTGGGCGTAGTCCCGAGGGCGGGAAAGCGGAAACGGAAAAGAGGCGAATAGATGCCAGAGCTCTGGACGGGAGGAGGATTGGGGATTAGGTTGGAAAATATTTCAGCGCGCCGCGATTAATATAAATAGCATGGTGGCTGACACAAAATTTGAATATAATCATTCGACATGCACATATTTTAATGCAGTTTTATCAGGCACAATTTTGGCCGCAAGGCTCTAAAACAAACTACTGAAAGGCTCTACATAATCAGCGTCCTAAAATGTAAATCAATTTGTTCAATATTGAAAATAATTAAAATGCCAATGAGCTATCTGCTTTCCCCCTGGCCGCTCCCTCATTTCATTCTTCCATAGACTTGTTGACAGTCCTGTGTTGCTATAGCCGATGTTGTTGTCCTTTTTCTGTTGCTGCTATTCGATTTATGTCCCGGGATGGTCCAAAGTGCCATGAATTTTGCATGTGTAAACAAACGGACAGCCAGGCGTGCAAACAGAATGTGCTTTTTGGCTAACAGCACCGGCAACAGTGAAACATAACCGAAACCAAAAACCACCGACCACAGGACGCACGTTCGTCATAATTCAATGGAGCGACCACAGGCAGCAACCGCACTATTGTTTCAGCTGATTTGAGGAAACTACCTAACGACACCATTTTTGATTGCAGGTACGCACTCTGCCCACCGGCGTGCAGGTTGAGATCCACATGAAGCAGTTCAAGGGGACTGTTCCTTTGATGGTCAGCCTGAAGCACGAGGCCTTACGAGAGCGCCATTGGCTGCAGCTGATGGATAAGACCGGCCAGTACTTCGACATGTCACCCGCTCGCTTTACGCTGGAGAATATGTTCAACATGCAGCTGCACAAATATCAGGAAATTGCCGAGCAAATTCTTACAAATGCCATCAAGGAATTACAGATTGAACGCGGTGTGCAGGCGGTGATCGAAACCTGGGCGGCAATGGCATTTAAGACCTTCAAGCACTTCAAAGGCTCCGATGATCGCGGCTGGGTTTTGGGACCTGTCGACGAAATTATGCAAATACTTGAGGACAATGCAATGAATCTTCAGTCAATGGGAGCAAGTCAGTAAGTATTGGGATTGGCAAACTCATCTTTGCTTATATTGCTTAACTTAAATTAATTTTTACAGGTTTATTGGCCCTTTCCTGGAGACTGTAAACAGGTGGGAGCGCACCTTGGCCCTCATATCGGAGATCATCGATGAATGGCTCGTGGTGCAGCGGAAGTGGCTCTACCTGGAGGGTATTTTCATTGGTGGGGATATCCGCACCCAACTGCCAGAAGAGGCACGCAAATTCGATGACATTGACAAGTCATATCGCAGGGTGAGAAATCAGTAATCCGTTCTGTTTGCTTGGTCTGGTTGTTTGGTTATTGGTTCTTGGGTTGTTTGGTTATTTGGTTATCCACCTATTTGGTCCGTTGGCCACCGAAAACGGGCTGGTTAACAGCCTTTGCCTTGGTCCAAAATACACTCTTAGTGTCTGCTTCAATTTATTTGAGTTGTTTTAATGTGTTTCGACAATATGGCGACTCCTTACTTAACGGTAAACATAATACGCATGCAAACGACTGCTTTTGTGTATGCGTAATTGTGCTGGCCCACTAACGCTTGGAATCCCAGGAGCTAGCACATTACACATACGCAGCGTAAGCCAATGCTGTGTTTACAAATGCCAAGCACTTTCACCTTCCACACCGACCGAGTCCTTATTGTGAGCTCTTCGCCCAGTGTGTGTGCTGATGCGAGTGTGCGTATTTGGATAGATTTGTGTTTGTGTTTGGCGCTTAACTTCACTTAACCTTGCCTGCCAACCACTGGCTTCCTTCGTTTGCTTTACGTTTCATTTGTAACATTTGCCGCCATATTTGATGCCATTTGTGAAATGATTTATTATTTTGATTTGCTCTCGACACTCGTGTTAAGTTCCATACACTAACGCTATTGAGGTCATCTCCTTTTCGAGCGGTATTGAAAAATACATATAATATTAAACAAACGATAGATTTTTGATCCGTTTACTTTCCAAACCCAAATAAAAGAAACCAAACCAAGCAAAGACCTTTTAACAAAATTTTGTATATCAAGTTCTTTCATAGAGTATCTGGAATACCTATTGGATTCTGTAACGACAAACCCATTTTCCTGTAATATGTTTGATTGTATTTGGGTTGGTCGTTGCGCTCATTGCTTTTCATAATAATTTACTGCCCTGACTGGCGTTGCCGCTTCCTACTTCATCTTGCCATACCTACTATATTCCTCTCCCATTGCAGATCATGGTCGATTGTGCCAAAAATCCGTTAGTGGTGCCATTCTGTACAATACCCGGACGCCTTATCGAAATACAAGGTTTGGGCATTGGCTTGGAAAATTGTCAGAAGTCGTTAAACGAATATTTGGACTCGAAGCGTCGCATTTTTCCGCGCTTCTATTTCATATCCACCGATGAGCTGCTCTCCATTTTGGGCAGCAGCGAGCCATCTGCAGTGCAGAACCACATCATTAAGGTGGGTCTGGGTTTAGGGTGTACGACTTCAAGTTTTGTGGGCGTTTTGGTTCGGTTTTGGGCTTGGGTTTGAGTTTTGGCTTGGTCATGGGCCTGAGCCTGAGCTCTTGGTGGTGACAACAACAGATTTGCCAAACTGCCAGCGACATTATTTTTATGTAGGACGGGGCGTGTGTGTGTGGATAGAGTCTTGCCATAAAAGTTAATGTCACTGTTTATTCGTTCTGGCCAATGTCCATGGCGGAAATTACGCCAATTTCTGCAACACATGCATGGACCCACGGATCCGCAGACAGCCGACTGCTGGAGGTGGGTGTATCCGGCATCCTCCTCTTCAGCCGTAGTAAATTTTTATGAATTTATTTGCCTTATAAATAATATTTTTTTTCTCCGCGTTGATTTTACAATTTTTATTTCGCCCTTCTGCCCTGCCCAACCCCACAGATGTACGACAATATCAAGTCACTGCGTTTGGTCAAGGAGGGAAGTCAGACGATTGTTACCGCCATGATTTCCAGTGAAGGAGAGGTCATGGAGTTCCGGCGCGCGGGTAGGTACAACAGCTCCCTTGAATACCAAGCTTCTCCACCTCCTTTGGATCGGCGTCCTGGGCTTCATCCGATCTGCTATGCGGCCCGACTTCGTTCTGGACAATCCAGCATTCAGCTCCACGCACTGATTGCCAATTTTAAAATTGAACTTTTTTATGGCATTATTGTCTGCTGGCTGGCACTGGTTGGCCAATTTCTTTTAATTAATTTGAAGCCATAGCCATCGGCATGGGCATTCGCATCAGTACCGAGGAGTGGAGCTGATTGCTTCTTCTGTTCTTATTGCCGATGTTGTTGGGGCTGTGTACAGCATTTTATTGTTGTTGTATACACTTATTGATATTGGCAACTGGGGTTTATTTATGCGGTTATTGTCTTTCCGTCCCTTCGTTTCTTTTCCGGCGGAGAGCAGCTCGAGCAGCGGGTCGAGTTGAATACTGGATGAACGATGTGCTGGATGAAATGCGTCGCTCCAACCGATTCATATGCAAGACGGCCATCTTCGACTTTGGCACAGATCTGCAAATTGCAAGGTAAGTGCCACCGGCAGCTGGGCATAAAACATATTTTATTCCCTACGCCCCACGGTCCATTCTCGGCCTCCCAGAAAACAAGACAGTCCGGGCGGAGTGACACTTCGGCAGCCAATTCCTTTTATGGCCTGCGATTTACATTGTGGCTCCGGCTGAGGGTCCGGCTCCGGCTCTGTGTTTTCCCACTCCGCACTTGGACTGTATAATTTTGTCATTTCGCGCGATTTATTATTTTGTTTAAGCCGTGGGGCGCATGGCATGGCATATTTATGGCCAATTGTATTAAATTGACAGTCATTGGGCACTTTCGATTTTGACTTCCACTTTGATGTCGTTGTTTTCAGACCGGAGTGGCTAATGAACTACCAGGGCATGGTTGGCCTAGCCGCGAGTCAAGTCTGGTGGACCGCCGAGGTGGAGGAGGCCTTTGACCAGGCCCAGAATCACGGTAACATGCGAGCTATGAAGGACTTTTTGAACAAGAACAACTACCAGATCGAGGAGCTTGTCCTTAAGGTGCGCTCAAATCTGTCGCGCAACGATCGCCTGAAATTTAAGGCCCAGTGTACAGTGGATGTCCATGCCAGAGATATCATCGACAACTTTGTGCGCGACAATGTCCTGGACGCCAGCGAATTCAGTTGGGAGAGCCAGTTGCGATTCTACTGGGTCAAGTTTTATGACAACCTTCACGTGCTTCAATGCTCCGGCAGCTTTGATTTCGGCTACGAGTACATGGGTCTCAATGGTCGCCTGGTGATCACCCCACTGACGGACAGAATTTACCTCACCATCACTCAGGCGCTGCTGATGAATCTCGGAGGAGCACCTGCGGGACCCGCCGGCACGGGAAAGACGGAGACCGTCAAAGATCTGGCCAAAGCCATGGGACTGCTGTGCGTGGTTACCAATTGCGGAGAGGGTATGGACTACCGGGCAGTAGGCACGATTCTCTCTGGCTTGGTCCAGTGTGGTGCCTGGGGATGCTTTGACGAATTCAACCGCATTGACATATCAGTGCTCAGTGTGATTTCCACGCAGTTGCAGACCATCAGGAACGGTTTAATCCGAAAGTTGAAGCGGTTTGTGGTATGTATAAAAGGGATTTTACGAATTCTAAAATATCGTTGAAAATTATTTCCCAACTAGTTTGAAGGTGTCGAAATCAATCTGGACCCGAAATGCGGTGTGTTTGTGACGATGAATCCAGGATACGCAGGGCGTACGGAGTTACCGGAGTCAGTAAAAGCCCTCTTCCGACCAGTGACATGCATTAAACCCGATTTAGAGCTGATTTGTTTGATTTCCCTCTTTTCCGACGGATTCCTTACCGCCAAGGTTTTGGCCAAGAAAATGACGGTGCTGTACGCCCTGGCCCAGGCCCAGTTATCAAAGCAATGTCATTATGATTGGGGACTACGATCTTTGAACTCTGTGCTTAGAATGGCAGGTGTCATGAAGCGCCAATCGGAGGACCTGCCTGAAGCTGTAGTGCTCATGCGAGTACTGCGCGACATGAACTTTCCCAAGTTCATCTTCGAGGATGTCCCGCTGTTCTTGGGATTAATTAAGGACTTGTTCCCGGGCATCGACTGTCCACGCATCGGCTATCCGGATTTCAATGCTGCAACGAGGCATGTGCTGGTCAACGACGGATACATTCTGCTGCCCGATCAGGTGCGAGTTGGTCCTAAGTCAAGATTGTGCCCTGTCATTACCGTGTTGACAGTGGCAACAACCCCTAGCCCTAGTCCTGGTGATGGTAATGGTGCTGGTCCTGGTCCCTGACCGGCACTTTGACACTTTGTAAATTGCGCCGTGTCGCATAATCGCAAATGAAGGAAATGTTATAAAGCACTTTGGCCAGCCCCAGTGCCACCTTCTCTCATCCAATTTCAACTTTGCTCTCGGACACACAAACGCACACTTCTGCAACAACTCCAGCAATTTCCACTAATACAATTTTCCATTTCTTTTGCTCTCCTCCACCCATGCTGTTCTCCTGAACTACTGAACTCCTGCTCAAATCCTTGCCACTTTCATCAAACAAAATGTTGCGCAAATGTCGGGTTACCGACCCGCCACGCCCGCCTCTCCTTGTCTGGCCGGAAATGGACCATTGCTGGACATGCGATGTCACCATGCAACATCATTTATGACAACTAAATCCCCTCAACGGCAACGGTAACGCCTTCGCCCTTCGTTCATCGTTCTCAATCCGCCGGCAGGAGGACAAAGTGGTGCAAATGTACGAGACCATGATGACCCGGCACTCGACCATGCTGGTGGGCCCAACAGGTGGCGGCAAAACTGTCGTCATAAATGCCCTGGTCAAGGCGCAGACCCACATGGGTCTCCCCACCAAGTGCATTGTGCTTAACCCCAAGGTAAGTGTCCCCCAGTTGCCCTTCACCCTCTAAGTACACAGACTCCCTGGCACACAAATTGCTCGAGCGGACGCTTTCAGTTTTCTTCATTTTCTTATCCGGCTCGTCCTTTTATAAGCTCTCTGTCGGACCATTGCGAGTATCCTTTTCTGTCCTGCCTTCGGCTGGTTCTCAAATTGCAGTTTTCTCTATTTTCGCATTTTGCTTTGGCAAAGCCGATATGTTAAGTGCTTGTGAAATTGTTCAATTATGAGACCCGCAATTAGTTGCCATGGAATATTGCATAGAAAATTATATTGGCTAATTTGGCAATAATAAAACTGCAATAAAATCATGACAAATTCTTTGATTTTCTTTGTAGTTTATTTATTGTGCGAATATTTTTTTTAGTCAATTATTACTGAACATGTTCTTAATTTTTGTTGTAATTTTTCGTTGCAGGCCTGTTCTGTTGTTGAATTATACGGCTATTTGGATATGGAAACGAGAGATTGGATTGATGGATTATTCTCAAACATATTCCGTGAAATGAATAAGCCAATCGAGCGTGAGGTAAGTAAAGCACTGCCTCAGGTGTGTTCCAACAAAGAAATAAATCTATGTCTCAAAACCAAACCCAAAGAAACATCAAGACCTGTGTTTAATGGCATGTCAGAAATATCAAATATTAAGTATTATTCATAAGATTTACATTGCAATTATTTCCATAATCGAATGTTTTCATGTTTTGGCTTTATTTCCAACTAAAAACAACTATATACGAGTCTAACAATATTCAACCTAAATTTAGAATTGAAGTTGGATTCTAGATCATTTTCAACTTTTTTTGCAGATTGTTTTGAAACTGATTCGAATGGATTTCTTTTTTGAAATCCATTCCTTTGCAGAGTAATCATTCGGGCCTGGTAAAATAACTGGAGTAGCCATGGCATGGCAGGCTGATTTTCCGTGAAACGTATTTTACAAGGCACTTAGGTTAATGCAACGAAATTAACTTTCCAAATTTCTGCCCAATAGGAGCGCCGATATGCCTGCTTCGACGGAGATGTAGACGCCCTTTGGATTGAGAACATGAACTCAGTAATGGACGATAATAAGCTGCTAACCCTGGCGAACGGCGAAAGAATCCGGTTGGAAAACTACTGCGCCCTGCTCTTTGAAGTGGGTAACTTGAACTACGCCTCTCCGGCAACAGTTTCCCGTGCCGGCATGGTGTACGTGGATCCGAAGAATTTACGGTACGCCCCCTTTTGGCAGAGATGGGTTCTCACACGGCCAGAAGTTCAGAGAGAGCTACTCAACGATATGTTCGAGAAGATCATCACACAGGCCATTGCATTTATTTTGGAGGGTCTCGATGGCACCACGCAGGGTAATCCTCTCAAGCTGGTCATTATGCAGACGGACCTTAACATGGTCACCCAGTTCTGTAACTTTTACGACGCACTCTTGCCGATTTATGGGCCTGGTGACAGCAAGAACTACGATGAACCTGTACTGCAGGTTTACAATTCCGACACCTTGGAATGTTGCTTCCTGCAATCTGTCTATGGCTCTCTGGGCGCCTGTTTGTTGGAGAAGCACCAGATCGTGTTTGATGAGTACATGAAGCGGGTATCCGGCTTTCCATTGGTGACGGACACGAAGGAATCACCCGCAACGGGAGGACAATTCCCGCAGGGCAAGCCCACGCTCTACGACTATTTCTGGGACATCAAGGAGAACATGTGGAAGGCGTGGGAGTGGGTGGTCCAGCCATACAGCCACGACCCCCTTGTGAATTTCAGCGAGATCCTGGTCCCCACGGTGGACAACACGCGCACAAATCGCGTCTTGGGCCTGATGAGCGAGGTGAGGGTGCATGTGTGAAAAACTCATTACTGCGGCTTTGCCGGCGGATTCCCGATTCCTTATTAATGTTCGTCCCTATTTTCGGTACTTCGCCAGATCAAACGACCCGTTCTGCTTGTCGGAGAGGCTGGAACATCAAAGACGGCTACCATCATGCAATATTTGCGCAATCTGAATCCGAATGTCAACGTAATTGAAAAATCTCTCGCACAACTGTCTCGTTCCCGACTAACAAGCACCTTTGCCACCCTTTTCGCATCCCTTTCAGGTCATACTCAATATTAATTTTTCATCGAGAACGTCGTCCCTGGATGTGCAGCGCACCCTGGAAGCCGCCGTGGAAAAACGCACTAAGGATACATATGGCCCACCGATGGGCAAAAGGATTGCTTGCTTTATTGATGACATGAACATGCCGCAGGTGGATGAGTAAGTTCTCCTCGTCGTCTTAATAGCACCCAGCTAGAATGACGGGACTACCATTTCCATTAATATTTTTAATGCCTTTACAGGTACGGCACCCAGCAGCCAATTGCCCTACTGAAGCTCTTCTTTGAGCGCGGCGGAATGTACGACCGCGACAAGGATCTTAACTGGAAGAAGTTCAAGGATCTAACTTTCTACGCGGCCATGGGCACAGCGGGTGGCGGACGAAACGAGGTGGATCCCCGTTTCATCAGCATGTTCTCGACCTACAACATCATCTTCCCCAACGACGAATCACTTATCCAGATTTACTCTTCTATTTTCAAAGGACATTTAACATACGTTAAGTTCGATATTAAGTATATGATGATAGCTGATATGATTGTCGTTATGACGCTCAAACTATTCAAGGTATGCGAAAGTAATTAGATACATCCTGGGGAATATTTTTTTGCAGAACATTCATAAAGTTTCGGTAACAGCCCTTAAAGTGCAAATTTTACTGAATATATTTGTCTCCCCTTGGCTGCAATATAAAAGAAGAAACAATTTCTTGACTGCATTCAGGGCAAATTCAGTAAAAGAAATCAATTCTATCCTGAATAATGCTTTAAGGCCTCTCACAAATTTTATGAAATTCGATTTACATATGCAAATAACGACAATTTTTCATAATCTGCTTTTCTGTGACCCCCGCGCTCGAACACCACCCAACCATAGCGCCGTTCCTGCGACCCCACAATGGAAATGGAAATTATTCAATGGTCTGTAATGCACTACGACGTCGAGTCCTCCGTCCTCTTCATCGTCCTTGTTCTGAATCTCGTAGCTGCTCCATTGGTTTTTCGAGTGCAACTCAGTGCCATAGTCGCAGCAAAGCCGTAATCGTGGTGATGGCCATACTTGCCCCGTAGTCTCCCCATTTGTGCACCACGTCCCGCTCACCGTTCCGAAGCCGGCCCGGCACTCCACATTTCAGTGCCTGCTCTCACAATGGTCACCCGCCTCGACGGCTGCCTAGTTGACTGTATCTGTATCTGGGCCTGCTCCGGTGCCAGTATCTGTATCTGCGTTTGGCTGCTTGGATGGCTCGATGCTTGGATGCTTGGCTATGTGTACGTTGCCTATCTCCGCCGGAATATCTTTGCCGGAACGAAATTTGATTATGCTCAAGTATTGAACCGTAGATGGCTCTTTTCTTAGTAGTGGGCGTGGCTGGCTGACTGGCTGGCTGGGTTGGGAAAGGGCATTAGTTTATGGTTCTTTTAACAATTGTTGACACTAAAATATTATCGCATTTCATTGCGTACAGATAAAAATGCATTTGTCGCCGCAATTGCCACAAGCAGCCTCCTCTCGTTCTTCCGAAAATGCTAGAAAAAATGATTTACTCACACCTGCAGCCCTCGTGGCTATCCCCGACCTTGGTCCTTCCGAGTCGTGGCTCTTAGTTCCTAGTTCGTATGTCTTCTTTACACACTCAGTAGCAAGGATATTAATGCGCCACGAAATGGACTGAAATGAATTATTTGAATAGAATTGTCGTAACTCAAACGCGCTGCTGGAGCGGCGGCTGCAACTCGATAATGGCTGTAAATTCAGCAACTTGGCAACGTCCCGAGGGCGTGTAGGTTGTCCTCTCTTGCGAACGCATATTGCTAGTCTAGATAAAATTGATTTGTGTGGCGTGGCATCCGCGTTGGGCCCGTTTATGTGAGGAGAGAGGAGAGATGGCTGGGTTCTTGTTTGCCCTGCCTTTGCTAATTGCTTCCTGACCCACAGATGGTAATTGTGGACTTGCCCCCGACGCCGTCCAAGTTTCACTACATCTTCAATCTCAAGGATTTATCGCGCATTTTCGCTGGCCTGCTGCTCATCGAACCCACGTGCTTCAAGAACCTTAGAGACCTAATCCGTGTGTGGCGCAACGAGTTCACTAGGATAATTTGCGATCGCTTAATATCGGATCAGGTTAATAGAATTATTATTATTACTAATTATATATTTTAAGAGTTACCCACTAACACCTTGTTCCTTTTTGCTAGGATATCAACGGTGTCCGACGTAATCTCGCCACTGAAGTGTCGGATCGATTTCCACCATCCTTTGAGGAGGAAAACGGATTCATTGATGCTGCCGCCGCCGAGGCAGAAGCTCAGGCTCGCCTACTATACGAACCTGATCCTAAGGACTTTGATATGGGCGAAGAGGAAGGTGAAGAGGAGGAGGAGGGTGAGGATGCCCCCCAGGTGATACTCTCCTTAAAGGACTATGTCCTGCGCGATCCCATTCTCTTTGGCGACTTCCGGAACTTCACCAATGAGTCGGAGGCTCGCTTGTACGAGGACCTTCTTGACTACAACTCTGTGTTCAGCCTCTTCACTGAGATTCTGGACGAGTATTCCGAACGCAAACAAAAAATGACACTTGTCCTATTCGAGGATTGTCTGGAGCACTTGACTCGCGTCCACCGCACCCTTCGTATGAATCGCGGTCATGTGCTGCTCATTGGAGTCGGTGGCAGTGGAAAGAAGTGCATCACCCGCCTGGCGTCGTTTGCCGCTGAGTGCGAAGTCTTCGAAATCACCATATCCCGGGGCTACAACGAAGCAGCCTTTCGCGAGGATCTTAAAATCTTGTATACCATAGCGGGAGTGAAAAGGAAGAAGGTCGTGTTTCTGTTTACGGCTGCTCAGGTTATTTTTTTTTAATTCTAAACAAGTCTAAATGTCTCAAGGTCCCTTTAAACCCTATTAGGTTGCCGAGGAGGGATTCCTGGAGTTGATCAATAACATTCTGACAGTAGGACAAGTTCCAGCCTTATTTGCCGACGAGGATAAGGATGGCATTGTTAATCAAGTCCGCAAATTCGCCGAAGAAGATGGCTATTCAGCATCAAAGTTGGTAATCGTTAACCTTTTTCTTACTTATTTTAACCTTTTCGCAATCTGAACTTCAGAGATTCCGTCTGGTCGTATTTCTTGCGCACTTGTGCTGAAAATTTGCACGTGGTTTTGTGCATGTCTCCGGCTGGCGACGCTCTAAGAAATCGATGCAGGAATTTCCCAGGTCTCATTGGTAGCACATACATCGATTGGGTCTTTCCGTGGCCCAAACAAGCCCTGTATGCAGTGGCCAAGCTTTACTTAACCGAGCACGCTCTGATTCCCGCCGCTCATCGCGATGCCATTGTGGAGCATGTGGTCCATGTGCATACCACTATACAGCAGTACTCGAAGGACTATCTGGCCAAGCTGAGGCGCAATAATTTCGTGACGCCCAAACACTATTTGGATTATATTAATACATACAGAGGATTGTTAGGTTTGTAGTTTTGACCAAGTGCTAAAGCGAGCATGTTAAACCTGTCCTTTCAGAGGAGAAGGCCAAGTTCATCACCCAACAACGTTCTCGTCTCGGCGAGGGTATCAAAAAGATCGAAGAGGCTTCTGTGCAAATCGACGAACTGCGTATCATTGTCACAGAACAGAAGAAAAATGTGGCTGTGGCTTCAGAGGAGTGCGAGGCCATGTTGGTCACTATCGAGTCTTCTACACTGAAGGCAAACACCAAGAAAGCAGAGGCATCCGAAAAGTCCGTAGAGGTTGAGATCAAGGGTAAGCAGATCGCCGTGGAAAAAGAGGAGGCCGAGGAGATTTTGGCCGATGCTATGCCGGCCCTGGAAGAGGCCCGACGAGCTCTATCCGAGCTGGAAAAGGCACAGATTACTGAGATCCGATCCTTTGCCACGCCGCCGGCTGCTGTGCAGGTGGTCTGCGAGTGCGTGGCCATTTTGAAAGGAATTAAAGAAATAAACTGGAAGTCGGCCAAGGGAATGATGAGCGATGTGAACTTCTTGAAGAGCTTGATGGAAATGGACTGCGAAGCCCTAACCCAGAAACAGATTACCTCTTGTCGGGCACACATGAAAACCCAAAACCTAGACGACATGGGGAAGATCTCTATTGCCGGTGCGGGTCTGCTTAAATTCGTAAAAGCTGTTCTTGGCTTCTTTGATGTTTATCGTGAAGTAAAGCCCAAAAAGGAACGAGTGGACTTCCTCGTGGAAGAGCAGGAAGTGCAGATCAAGCTTCTGAATCATCTAAATTCTGAAATCCAGAAGCTGGAGGAGAAATTGGCAGAGTTAAACGAGAACTATGCCGTTTCCATGAAGCAAATGAAGGCCCTTACGGAAATGATGCAGCAGGCGGAGCGTCGATTAATTGCTTCCGACAAGCTGATCAGTGGTCTCAGCTCGGAGTTGATACGCTGGAGCAAGGAAATGGCCAGTCTGGGTGAGCAACTGATAGACAGCGTTGGCGTCTGCCTCATCAGTGCTTCGTTTCTGGCCTACACTGGGGCCTTCACTTGGGAGTTCCGCAAGGCCATGGTGTTCGACGACTGGCTAGAGGATATTCTCTCCCTGGGTATTCCAATGAAGCTTCCCTTCAAGATAGATGGCTACCTCACTACCGACGTGGAGATCTCGCAGTGGAGCAATGAGGGCCTCCCCCCCGATGAGCTCTCCATCCAAAACGGCATCCTTACCATGAGAGCCTCCAGATTTCCCCTCTGTATTGACCCCCAACTACAGGCCCTGCAGTGGATCCGTAAGAAGGAGATGCGCAACAACCTCAAGGTGCTCTCCTTCAGTGACGCAGACTTCCTCAAACAACTGGAGATGGCCATCATGTACGGAAATCCTGTCCTGTTCGAAGACGTCGACGACTACATTGACCCCGTGATTGACGACATCCTGCAGAAAAACCTTCGAGTTCAGGGCGGTCGCAAGTGTGTCATGCTGGGAGACAAGGAAGTGGACTGGGACCCGGGCTTCCGGGTGTACCTGACCACAAAATTTTCTAATCCAAAGTTCGATCCGGCCGTATACGCGAAGGCCCTGGTCATCAACTACACGGTGACCCAGACTGGTCTAGAGGATCAACTGCTAAGTGTCGTAGTGGGTACAGAAAGACCGGATCTGGAGGCGCAGCGCGAGTCCCTCATTGCGCAAACCAGCGAGAATAAGCAGCTGCTGCAGCAGCTAGAGGATTCCCTGCTCCGTGAGTTGGCCACCTCAACAGGCAACATGTTGGACAACGTGGAGCTGATAGAGACTCTGGAGAATACCAAAACAAAGGCGGGCGTTGTGATGGAACAGCTGAAACTGGCTGCGGACACGGCGGCGGACATTGAAGTTTTGCGAAACGGTTATCTACCAGCCGCCAAGCGGGGAGCCGTTCTTTTTTTCGCACTGGCGGATATGGCTACCGTCAACAGCATGTACCAGTACGCTCTGGCTGCCTACCTAGATGTGTTCGTCTACTCCCTGCGAAAAGCGGTTCCAGATGCCAGTCTCAACAAACGGCTCAACAACATCATCAAAACCCTAACCGAAAACGTTTATTGCTACGGATGCACTGGTATCTTCGAACGGCACAAGCTTCTCTTCTCCTTCCAGATAGCCGCCAAACTGGCCCAGCGGGATGGTATCTTGTTGCAATCGGAGTTGGACTTCTTCATTAAGGGCAGCATTGCTCTTACCAAGAGCGAACGCACCAATCCCTGCAAGTGGTTGCCCGAGAAAAGCTGGGAGGATCTGCTTAAACTATCCTTTGACTTTCCCGAGACGTTTGGCACTTTGCCTGATCACTTTGGACGCTATCTAACCGAATGGAAAGATGTAAGTTTAATCGTCTTAACAAATCTTAACAAAAGTGGTAAAGTAGGTATTCCTCTTGGGAATTTGATGTTTTTTAGCAGAGAAAGTCTTTCGGGCACTCTTGCCAATTTTTAAAGTTGGTCCTCTAGAAAATTTAAAAAAAAATTAAAAAAGGTTCAAATAAAGATTGAAATGAAGACTTTTGAACATAACTTTTATACCCTCAGCAGGAGCATAAAAATATACAAAATGATTCCCTAAAAGTCTAGTGCAATCTCCTACAAATATTTGACAGCCATTAAAGACCATCAAAACGAACTACCACTGAACCCTGACAGAAGATTCTTAACCCCTTACTGTTAAATGTTCATGTTTTTCTTATGTATATATATATTTTTTTAATATTTATTTCCGATTTTCTCGCTTCTCGCTTGGGTGCATCATCTTCAACATCAACGTCAACTGTGATGCCGTTATCAAATTGCTGCTACTACCACTGGTCGTGCCACTGCTTTGGGTCCTGTTCCTGTTTCTCTGTCTGTTGCTGGCGTCCTTTTACCCCTTGGCTGGTTTGTGGACGATGCTATAAAATGGACAAAAACAACAAACAAACGCAACAACAACTTGGACTCGGATGGTCGATGGGTCTGTACCGAAACTGCTTCTGATTCTGATTCTGACTGGCATGTGGCATTCACTGACTTCCGTTCCGTTGCCGACGCTCATTTTGCCTGCACTTATCGCCATCGTCATCCGCATCCTCATCCACATTGCCGACGCCAACGCCAATGCCAACGCCATCACCATCACCATCGCCGAATGCCCATGAACCGATGTCGTCCCCACCAACGTTCAGTGGTACGACTTGGAGAATCCCGAGGAGGTCCCATGTCCGGGCGACTACAACATCAAATGCAATGCATTCCAGGCAAGTGCCGGTCCTGCTCTGCTGTGTATTCACCCACTCGCTTTGCATGCTTTCAGCTTCGAGTGGCCACGGCCAGGAGCTGAAGCTTCCCGCGCCTTCAGTATTCTTCAGCTTCTTCAGCCCCTTTAGGTCCTGAAATTGTTGTTTCTGTTGCTGTTGTCGTTGAGCGTTATTGGATTTCGTACTTTATGCCCGCTTCTAGTGGATTATTATGTGCAAGCCTGGCTCCCAAACACACGCCCAAATAACCGCCCGCGCTTACACAGGACACCACTTAGGGTCTGGGCGTTTAGTTTTACCCGACTTTTGCTACGTCCTGCAACTTTGGCGCACATTTTCTTCTCAAGTTATTAGCCGCCTGTTTTTGTCAGCCAGCATGCTGGCACAGTATCCAAGAGTCAGTGTGTATCTCTGTGTGTCCGTCTGTGCGAGAATGTGTCTGTGTGCATTACCATATTTTATCAATTTTCCAAACCATTAGATGAACGGCAATTTGCGTTCGCAGTCGCACTTGAAACCAGCGCCAAGCCAACCCAAGCGAGCCCAATTTGCACTTGAGTTTGGCTAGAAAACCGCAGCTACGTTGGCAAGACAAAATTGCTAAGCAAATAGCAACAGCAACAGCAATAATCGAGCATCAACTGGCCAACTATGACGGAGTGATGGACTAGCTGTCAACGTCTCTTTGTCCTTGAGGTTATTATAATGTTTAAAACCATTCAATCCATTTCGCCCACAGAAATTAATGTTCCTGCGGTGCTTCCGCGTGGATCGAATCTTCCGCTGTATAAATCAATACATTGTAGACACCATGGATGAGTTCTATATAATGCCACCGGTGGTGAGCTTCACGGCCATATACGAGCAGACCACATGCAACATCCCCGTCTGCTTTGTGCTGAGTGCTGGATCGGATCCCACCAACGATCTCATCAAGCTGGCCGACGCTATCATTGGCATGTCTAACTTCTGTCACATCTCCTTGGGACAGGGCCAGGAAAAAGCGGCAATGCGACTAATGGACACGGCCATCAAGCAGGGTCAATGGCTTATGCTGCAGAACGGACACCTGCTGATTAAGTTTGTCCGCGAGCTGGAGAAATATCTGGACCGCATCGAGAACCCACATCCGGACTTTAGGTTGTGGATAACCACAGATCCCACACCCAGCTTCCCAATTGGTATTTTACAAAAGTCTTTGAAGGGTGAGTTGAGTATCTAAAAGATAACATTATATCTAATTCGATAAGTTATGCGTTTTTGGCTTAACCAAATGTTAGGGTTTAGGGATTAAAAGGGTATTCTCTTGAAATTCTAGGGCTCTAGGTAATCAAATAAATTCATACTTTATATTTGTCTTACAATGGAAGCCAGTTAGCCACTTGTACTAAATAAGCTCTAACCCCCGCAGTGGTAACTGAGCCCCCCAACGGTCTGAAGCTCAATCTGCGCTCCACCTACTTTAAACTGCGTCAGGAGCGTCTCGAGAGCTGCGCCCACCCAGCCTTTCGGCCCCTTGTCTACGTGCTGGCTTTCTTCCACGCCGTCGTCCAAGTAAGTGAGCCATAGATAGCGCAATTTACAGTCGGATCCCAGCTGGTCGAGTGTGTGGAGTTGTTTATTTATTAATCTCTTAATTTCCAGCAGCTGAAAGCTTTTCACAGACAAGTTTCACAATTGATTGAGCAGCAGTTGCACTTGCAGCATCAAATTGATATTGATCGTCCAGTTGTTGGGACTTCGATTAATCTGAATTTTCTATCCGCAGGAGCGTCGCAAGTACGACAAATTGGGCTGGAACATAGCGTACGACTTCAACGACACGGACTTTGAGGTGTGCACCGAGATCCTGCGCACATATCTCACCCGATGTATGGGAGCGAAGATACCCTGGAACAGCTTGAAGTACCTTATCGGCGAGGTGATGTACGGCGGACGCGTGATTGATGACTTCGATCGACGTATCACCAACTGCTACATGAACGAGTATATGGGCGACTTTTTGTTTGACGAGTTCAACCAGTTCCACTTCTACGAGGACGAGCATGTGGACTACTGCCTGCCAGAGGAGGACACGATTCTGAAGGAGGACTACATAGGTGAGTGACGGGTGATGGACAGGAGGAGACGCATCTATATGGTACATATGTAATGCATTGATAACAGCTCACATCGACAAACTACCTCTGGTCAACAAGCCGGATGTGTTTGGTTTGCATCCGAACGCGGAAATCGGTTATTACACAATGGCAGCACGCAGCATTTGGAGCAGTTTGATTGAGTTGCAACCGCAAACGGGTGAGTAGCCGACCAATTCGCTATTTAACCGCCATCCCATCGGGCACTTCAGTTCGAGATAGCACCCATACCCACCCATACACCAGCACGTATGTATGAATATATCTGATTCCCATAAAGCCAACCGCTTATCACACGTTTACTCGTCCCATCCGTGGATAATTCGAATCGGAAAAAAGTTATCATAATAATGTAATATACAGAAGTATTGTAGATACGAGCAGCGCCAGTCCTGGTAAATGGTTCAATTTGCATGCAACGTGTGCCAATTGTCAGCCGTTTATTACATTTTATCTTGTTGATTTTCATTCCTGCACAGGGCTGCCCTGCTATGCTATGTTGTATTTTTGGCATGCTGAATTTTTAATTTAATTTAATTAATTAGTTGCGGTTTTGCAATTAACTTTATTGCATGCGCCATTATTGCCGGCGCAGAACAGCAATGCACACATTAAAAATTAAAATAGAACCGCACACACGCGGGTCAGATACACAGAATGGGCGAAGGGACCCATTCCATGCACTCACTCACTCACTTTCATCGGCCTGCCACAAATCGCAGCGAATCGAGTTCAAACCTCACCGCAACGACCGCCATCAGAATTACCAAAAAATGGTGAAAACGTCACCCAAAAGTCGATAATTTTGCTTTACGGGCTTAAACGTGTTAAAAACGCCATCAGAAGTGCACTCTACCCGCACATCCATTCACCTCGTTTATTTGTTTATCCACTCGCACACGTCCATGCAGCCATCCTTGTAAATAAGTGTATATACAATTTTGAATACATTTTTAAATAAATTCGCACACACGAAGTGACCAAGTGGACCCCGACAGAAGTCAATCCTGGTAAAGTATTTCTCGCAAATAAACCCCTCCCTCAATCGGCAAATAAAAATAATATTAAGAGCAAATATTTTAACTGATTAAAAATCGAGTTTAACAATTTAATTTCAATTCATCGGGGAGGGTCCCATGAAAAAATCAAGCAAAAAAATGTCAGCTGTAGGGGATTTAAAATCACTACGAAATTTATTCTCTAATTGATTACTACCAAAAAAAAGTTTAGTTTTTATTGAAATATTCTTATCCATTAATTGAAAGTTTTCATTATTATAACCGCTAAGTTTGATTAAACCTTGTATATAAAATCGTGTAGTCCATGCCAATATGCTTCACATTGCAGCGCGTAGGTCGCTGAATAAAGGCGTTAATTTGCATATTCATGAGCTTTAGTATTTGCTAATTGACACTTGAACAAAAAATGAAGCTGTGAACAAAAAATTTTATTTGGGGCCGTCAATACAGACGAGATAAAAAGGAGAATTAATAAAAACAAACAAGAGATGTGTAAAATCGTTCGGGAAAAAAGGCAAGCGGAAAAACCACAGAATCTGCATATACGAGTTCGTATTCCAGAAGCTTTTTCTCCCTTGTCTTTGTCCTGACCAACAGTCCCACCATCACCACAATCCGCTTTTACACTGCCTTTCCACTTCACCCAGGTGAGGGTACCGGCGGAGTGAGCCGCGACGACTTCATCGACTCAGTGGCCGCCGGGATACTAAAGAAACTGCCACCTGCCTTCGAGACGTGGCGCATTCGCAAACAGATCCAAATGAGCCTGTCACCCACCGGTGTGGTACTGCTGCAGGAGCTAGATCGCTTTAACCTGCTGGTGGTGCGCATCAAGAAGACCCTGGAGCTGCTCCGAAAGGTAACTAAGAGATTGTCTGCCACTGCACTGGCTGTCAATAGAGGCCGCACATAAATCCTTCAGGATTGTTTTGCATTTCCCCATTTGTTTATGCATTTGCCAACTTGGCCGGCGACCAAGCAAACAAAGGACAATTTGGAATGTATGCAGTCGGGAGGTGGGTGGAGGGGATCTCAGCTAAGGCTGCATTTTGTTGCCAAAATAAATTTACAAATGCAAATGAACTCCGGCTCCCTGCTGCCGCAGAAGCAATTGTCCTGGCCTCTGCACCAGTCACGCCCACACATGTGCCGTCTTCATTGTGCCTTTTAATTTAATTGCATGCTCTCCGCAGGCCATTGCCGGCGAAATCGGCATGGACAATGTGCTGGACAACATTGCCAACTCTTTGTTCAATGGCCTCCTGCCAGCCGCGTGGAGCAAACTGGCGCCTGCGACATGCAAGCAGTTGGCCAGTTGGCTGGAACACTTGCGGGTGAGTACGGTTATGGGCCGGATAGCTGGTTTAGGTTTAAGGGTGAGGATGCGCTGGCCACTATTCCATCCTTGCTGGCGCAGCTCATTAATCAACCCGCGCTAAATCAATCAAGGTGAGTTCGTGTCCCCTAATCATTTCATTTGCCTAGCTCCGCGCTGTTCAATACAAATACTGGACTCTGTCCGGAGAACCCCTGGTCATGTGGCTTTCGGGACTTCATATACCGCAGAGTTATCTTACGGCCCTGGTGCAGGTGAGTCTGTGTTGTCACGCCCTTGTGATAGGCGGGAATAAACCCCATTTTGGTCTCACCTGCAGATTGCCTGTCGCAAAAACGCCTGGCCTCTGGATCGCTCCACCCTATTCACCTACGTAACCAAGTTTGCGGACCCCGACGATGTGGAGGAACGTCCAGTGACGGTGAGTGGTGGAGATACGCCCTTCTGGCATTCTAAATGCAAAACGATGACCAAACTCTGTACTGGTCCTGGCTTCTGTGCCCTTTTCGGGTTCAGGAGTTGGATTTATACAGGCAGATATTTTAAAAATTTCACTTCTCTTCACATAAAATATTTTCAATTTTAAGAATTGGCATTTAAATTTTATAATAATTCCATGTTTAGGTTCTATTTGTTACAAAATTAATTTTAATAGCTATTAATATTTAAAGCCTCTTTTCTTGAAGTGCAGTCTAGGACTGGCACTAATTTCGTAATTAGGAATTCTGTTTGCATTTTAATCGCTCAACTTTTTGCAGGGCTGCTTAGTGCATGGTCTGTACATAGAGGGTGCCCGCTTTGACTTGGGCATCAATCAGCTGGCGCGTTCCCAACCCAAGGTCCTGGTCGAGGAGCTGGCTATTCTCGCCGTGGAGCCCATAGAGGCGCATCGTCTCAAGCTGCAGGTATGTTTTGGTTTCGGTATAGAAAAATGAGTCAAAACATCGCTGGGAAACGTTGGCTGGAACCAGGACCACTAGCTATCTGCAGATCCTAGCTTCAACGCCGTCTGGTGGTGACAAGTACTAATGTGCCCTTGTATCTATGAACGTACTACGTATATATGCGGGGGTAGCGTGGGAATGGGCGTGGCCACGCTGATATTTGTTTAAATGCATCGCACTAAATTACCAACAGCTTCCGCACCCTCTCGGGCCACTAATGGGGCATCTGTTGGGCTAATTGTTTCTGATTTTAAAGTTCGGAAGCTCGAATTTAGTCCGATTTTAGGGCTAAGCCAACTAAGCCATTTTTAACGTGTTTTTGTTTAATTTTTAGAATACTTTCCTGGCTCCTGTTTACACAACTTCGCTACGCAGAAATGCAATGGGTGTGGGTCTGGTCTTTGAGGCGAACTTGGCTACTTCCGAGGATCTAAGTCACTGGATATTGCAAGGCGTTTGCCTCACTCTCAATACGGATACCTAAGATCTTACATTGCGTCAAAGACTGAACCACGTTTGATAAATTTTTTTTTTACCAAATTATTC
Organism: Drosophila vallismaia; assembly: GCA_035047325.1. Classification (NCBI taxonomy): domain Eukaryota; kingdom Metazoa; phylum Arthropoda; class Insecta; order Diptera; family Drosophilidae; genus Drosophila; species Drosophila vallismaia. The sequence goes on from JAWNPU010000073.1 coordinate 12,780,865, forward strand.
TTTCCACATTCAAGTGTTCCTACATAAAAAAAACATTCAGGTTCTTTTGACTGGTAAAAAAGTTATTTATTTATTAATACAAAATACTGACGTAAATAGAAAAATCCGAAAATGTCAATTCAGAAAATTTAAATTATTTACCCATTAAGACTGCAAATAAAAGACCATTTCTTGTTAAGTATTGATTAATATTATTCGAAAAGTTTTTACTAAAGCCAAATAAATCTATGTTTACAGCTCTGTAGTGGCAATGGAGTTTATTATTAAGTACGTAGTTTGCTAGTGCCTGTCAATAACGTGATTTGTGCTTGATCCGCCTGATATGCTCCTGATCTGCGTGGCATTACCTCCGCCGCCAGCAGCCGAAACAGCTCCGGAACTTGTCGAGAATGGTCGACTTCATGGAGGGCAACAGAAGCTCAAGATTCTGTGTGCCAGCACTGTCATCCGACTCCAGATCCGAGTCGATGGTCATTTCCTGTATGCTGAACGTGTCCGTCAGTTCATGGTTTTGCTGGCGGCGCTTGGATCGTTTCAGCTGGGCCGGAAAGAAGGATATCTCCTCCGCTTCGTCGCTGCTCTCAGACTTATAATCAACCAGCGGTTTGTGCTCTGGCTCGCCGGGAATGGGCAGACGATTGATTGGTATCAAAGTGGACGACTGAGTTTTTGTGGCCTGCAAAAAGAAACGTTATAGCTCTTAGGTAACCATTTTACAGAACATATGTAGTGTAACTTGTACCTGCTCTTCTTGGAACTGGGTGTAATTCCGTCGGGCGCGCTCGACCTTCAGCTCCAGTTTTCGCTGCAGTATGCGGCAGGTGTTGGGTGGCTCGGGGCCGCGACTAGCAGCCGCTTCCTCCTCATCGATTTCTATGGTCGTGGGGGCATAAACCTTGCCGGCACCCCTGAACGCTACCTCAAACTCCAGATCCGACATGTGTTTGGGGGCTCCGCTGGCCGTTTTCTGCGGTGACGTTGGCAGTGGAAAAATGCATTGTTTTTCCTGTTTTTTTGCACTTACCAGCAGGCCAGCAGCGGCATCCTCGTATATGTTAGACTGCCTGTCCTCGCTATCAATGCCGCTGTCCTCCATTTCCTCCTTTTCTACAAACTCCGTTCAACGATTAAATTTGTTTAAAATAAAGAAAATGCACACTATTTTAATACAAACAAATTCTATTGTGCTACTCCTAACTCCAATCAACCCCAAAGTGGCACAGGGCGCAGAATCTGGGGAACAGCTGGCCCGGAAAAGCTCAGGAAAAATCAATAACCCCTTGCCGTTGGCGTTGCCAGACGGGGTAGTATTTCAAATCCCTTTTCTATTCCAGAACTCTATTCTAGAGTTTTGAAACAAAAATAAATTACCTGTTTATACATATGCACTTTTTATTTTGTAATTTTAATTTATTTACAATTATTTGTTTTAGGCTTAAATGCTTTACTTGATGCACTGAAATGTCGTAGAAACTATAAAGTAGAATGCAAATTCGTTTTAGCCGCTTTCCTCGATGTGTAGAATTTAAGGTTACTCGTAATCAAGAATAAATAGGAACACAAACATAAAAACACTAATACTATTTTCTTTTGTTCTGGAAGAGAGTAAATACTAAATTAGATGTTCGTTCTTTCTTGATCTGTAGGCTATGTAGGCTATGGCTATGGTTGGCTTTTTGGTCTCTTTGCTTTTGAAATGGCCTCCAAACTGGGAGGCTCGAAAATGTTGATCCAATTATTCTTGTGTTGTGCGTTTAAACTTTAAACTCAATTCGATGCAATAATCGAAAAAAATGCTCGGCTCGCTAGGCAGAAGTGTTTGGAATTACACTGCGTTGGGATGTTGGCCCACAATTTGGCCGGCCAGCGTACAGGATCTGCAGCAGAATTTGGCGTAGTAGGGATTGAAGCAGTATCGACCCTGGACGATCAGCCTGCAGTTGGCGAAGTACGGATTGTCGATGCACTCCGGTGACACAGGTATGGCAGCTACAAATTATATATATTTTATTAGCTGCTCCCCTCTATCTGGAGTTTCCAAGACTTACATTGAATGTTAACCTTCTCTTCGCTAATGAAGTAGCTGAAGGCATTGCTGGCCTTGCAACCATATTTGCCCGAGTCCTCGGTAGTCACATCGCTCAGGACCAATCTATGTGGTTGGCCTGTAATTTTAATATTATTTAAAGATTATTTCTTCTATTCCATCCAACAGTAGCTGAGCTACCCACTTGTGATTTGCACACGATCGTTGTTGTACAGTGGCACGTTGTCCTTGATCCATGTCACATTGGGCGCCGGATATCCTTGGACAGAGCAGCTAAGAGCAATTGTGGAGCCTGGTAAGTATTTATTTGCTTGGTCGAGTGCCACCACAGCATGGGCATTAACTGTAAATCAAATAAACGAAGAGATTGAATTATTTCCATTCCTATCTAAAATACTACAGCTTTCACTTATCAAACAGAACAGACACAGTGCCAGGCCAGCAAAAACATGCAAATGCTCTCCACTTACCTTGGGGTGGCGGCACATAGGGCGGCCGAGTAGGGAAGTAGGGGTAGCTAGGTCGCTGGGTCACCGGAGCCTTGGCCGGCTCCAACACGTACTGAAGGTACTCGGCATCCTCGTTGGTCAATGCCCGGGCGGGCCCCACAGCCTTCAGAGTAACGCGGAGCGTCACAGGGCGACCCTTGAAGTATACTTCGCAAGTGTACTGACCCAGATCAGACAACTGAATGGCGTTGAACACCAACGAGTAATCGTCGCGGTCCATCTCTGCCCGGTTGCCGTTTAGACCGAACAATTTATTGTTCCGCCACCAGCTGACATGCGGCCGTGGATAACCGCCGGACGGGCACCGAATCACAGCCGGTCCGTTGAGCTGCACGACCTGGGTCACATTCTTATCACCGAAAATGTAGGCGGGGATGGGTACAGGATCTACCATCACCAAGTTGCAAGCAAGGGATTATAGAAAGCAGGCAGCATGCGCAAATAAAATTGTAATGCAAACAGTTAGTTACCAAACAAATCCAACACCGAAATAATATATTGTAAGAGTCAGATTAAAATAAAACATCTACTAAACGGTAAAGTCTTAAATTTTTACCACTTAGTAGATAGTTTTGTGTGTCATATAGGAATTGTTTTTAGCCAACTTACCTGTCACTTGGAGAACAACCTCACGTCGCACCGGATCTCCCAGGCCGTTGCTGGCCACACAGACGTAGGTGCCATCGTCGGTTTGACGCACTTGGACGATAGTCAAGTCACCGCTAGAGGTCAAAACGTAGCGACCTTGGTTTGTGTCGATCTAGGAAGAAGTTGCTTAATCTAACGTGACTATTGAAGATGAGGCTTTACTTACAACTACGTTCTTCAGCGACCAGGTCACATTCGGAGCTGGGTTTCCGGTGGCGAAGCAGCGCAGCACAGCAATACCACCGATTGACGTCTGCACGTCCAGCTCGTCTTGCCTCTTTGGGTCTAGGGCAACCCTTCGGTCTCCCGGATAGACAACGACTGGAGCTTGAGTGCTGCTGGGAAGTTCGGGGCGGGCGGGACGCACGCAGATCTGGCCGCAACCATCGCTGCAGCACTTGTTGTCGCCACGGCAATCGGCATCGGTGTAGCACTCGCGGTTGCAGTTGCTTACATTAGCGGCCAGGGCGGGGCAGCTGCCGGGCTTGTTCACATCACGGCAGATCGGGACGAACTGGCGGTCGCCTGCCACATCGATGGCGCATTGCTGACCCTCGGGACAGTCATATCCATCGCACGGGTTCTCGCAGACGCACTGGGTGCACTCCGGCTGGGCAGGGGCCGCCTCACGGCGCACGCCGTAAGGACAACGAAGATCGCGACATTCAGCATCGAAGCTGTCGCATTGGCCCTGGCCAATTTCGTTGTTGGTATCGTTTTCAATGGGGTCTGTGGGTGGAAGGAATAAATTATTTTTGAGAATTGCCGGAACAACTGCAATTCATTCCCAACCATAGTACCCGTGCAATCTTAAGTCTATTGAAAGTGCTCAAATTCAAACTACTGATGCTATTTCTAGGTATCTACAAAGTCAAGCAAACTAAGGGTGAGCGGGGTGCTGGGTGTGCTGGGTGGAGTTGTGGGTGGGTGCTGAGTGCTCTGTGGTGCAGAGAGTTTCAGAGAGAGGTGGCCGGAAGGCAGGCTTACTTCCGCAGAGATTCGTGCATGCCTCGAATGACCGGAAGTTGTTTTGATTGCCCGAGCAACCGGCGAAGATGAAGGAAAGACAAGTGCCATGAGAATCGTCGTAGTACCAACGGCGCTCATGCACCGCCGGTCCGTTGCATTGGCCCATCGCCAGCGGCAGCAGGCAGATTTCTACTTACGCAAGAGAAGAACCGTTAGCCCAAGTGATCTCCATGGAAAGCCCCCACTCGAGCTGCCCCATCAAATTTTACCTTTCGCTGAAACCCCGGTGGGCTCGCGGGCACCTATGCAAACCGCTTGGCACTCGTACAGGTCGTTGAAGCGGTTTCCAGTACCGTCACAGCCTCCGTAGGTGAATGGCTCGCACTTCTGGCTTTGACGGTTGAAGAAGTAACGGGTCTGCCACTGAATGCACGGACCAGTTGTCACCGGCTCATTGCAAACGTCTAACGCGAAACATTAAATCACCTGAAAGACCTAAAACCCCCGTCCCAAAGTCGCCACACTTACCCACTCCCTTGAACTCGCCGCATTGCCGCTCGCATTGGTCGCGGGTCTCGAAGCGATTTCCATTTCCACCGCATCCACTGTATGAGAAGGCTGTACAGGCCATCCTCTCGTTGTCGTAGAACCAGGCCGTAGTAATATTTTCACACTCGCCAGCCTCTGGTGCCAGAGTGCACACTGAATAGGTCTAGATGCAAGTGAAAATAGGAAAAAAAATATAAAAATATAAATATAAAAATATAGTATAAAATCTGAGGGAGTAATCATTTTACTTTTATGAAAATTAAGAGCTTGGTCTTAGAGTCTACTGGACTTACCGTAGCTGGTGCTGGGGGCTCCACTGGCTGAACTCCAGGATTCCTACAGTAGCTGAGACATTCACGTTCGGAGAAGAAATTATTGCGGTTTCCGCGGCATCCAGTGAACTCAAACTCGTGGCATCCGCCGCTGCGCTCGTCAAAGTACCAGCGTCGAGAGATTTCGTCGCAACGACCTCGGACTGGGGGTAGCGAACATGTGGTCTGGGCATCATGGCACTCTTCCTGGCAATCCTCCTCGCTGGCATAGTTATTCGCATTGCCTTCACAACCGGTGTAGACAAATTCGTCGCAGAGTCCCTCCTGGCTGTTGTAGAACCAGCGAGTCGCGTTCTCATAACAATTGCCCGGCTCTGGATTCAGGAAACACTTGGAGGTATCCGGTTCTGTTTCACCGAATCGGTTGTCTATTATTGGAGCGCTTGCGCACCGAGCAGAACAGTCCTCCTCAGAATCAAAACGGTTATCGTTGCCGCCACACCCGCCATAGTAGAATGACTGGCAGCGTCCTTCCGTTGAGTTGTAGTTCCATTTGAGCACCCAAACACCGCATTCACCAGGAGCAGCAGGCTGTTCGCACTGACCCAGGGCCGCTGGTGGCGGAGGTTCTCTGGATGGAGCTGGAGCCGGAGCTGGCTCCTGTGCCGTGTTACATTTCTCTTGGCAGTCGGACTCCGTCTCAAAACGATTGCCATTTCCGCCAACACCGCCGTAATAGAACTGACGGCAAAATCCACTGGAACGCTCAAAGTACCACATAAGTTTCCAATCGCTGGAGCTGCCGGCGTCGACTGCTTCGTCGCAGACATCCAAGCTGCTGGGAGCAGAGGGCTGAGGAGTGGTGATCGTCTCAGGTTTGCGTTCACAGCGGGCAAGGCAGCCCTCCTGGCTGGTGAAGCGGTTCTGGTTGCCTCCACACCCTCCGTAGTAGAACTGACGGCATGTCTGCTCCATAGTGTCGTAGTACCAGGCCGGCTCATAGCTTGCGCACTCGCCCACCTCGGCTGGGATCTCGCAGATATCCTTAGCTGTAGGGATTGGGGAAGGCAGAGGTTCAGTAGGGCAGGGTGTTTTTTTGAAAAAGGTGACACATTAAAAGCAGCCGCTTGGGCAGACAACATTGAAAGCTTACCAACTTGCCGGGGGCAGTGGTCCTCGCAGGACTCCAAGGTGGGGAAGTTGTTCTTGTTGCCACCACAACCAGTGTAGTAGAAGGGCACGCAGCGCTTCTCGCTCTCGGAGAAGTGCCACTTGGCGAGGCGTTCGCTGCAATCACCAGTTTGCTTAGGAAGCGAGCAGTGCTCTTTTGTGGCGGAGGATGAAGGTGCAGGAGGAGACAGGTGTAGAATTGGAGGCAGGTTCGGGTACGGGTGGTGGATTCAGGTGGTCGGCATAGCAAGTAACAAGCAATCATGCGCATACATTAAACCAAGTAACCAAGCATTTTGGAAGGAAAAGGAAAGTGCAGGAATAACATACCGTTAACCAGGATAAAGATTCAAGTTAAAGCTTAACACTACCTATAACCTTACGCAAGACAAAGACTATAACTAATCCCCAAACCCAGTAAAAGATACAACAATAAATTCGATCTGATCTCAAACCTTTGAGCACTCCCGGCTGGCGGCAGTTGTAGTTACACGCGTGCTCCGTTGGGTAATTGTTCTTGTTGCCCTTGCAGCCTCCGTAAGTGAAGGGGCGGCAAATATCGGTTTGGTTGTCATAGAACCATCGTTCAAAGTTTCCGTTGCAGGGTCCGCTCTCAACGGGTTGCTCGCAGGTGGCTGAAAGAAGAAAAGAAAGTGTATTATCAAATGAAAATGTTCTCATTTTTTTAGAATTCCAAATTCTTACGAATGCTCTCGCTGATAGCACAAGTGCTCTGGCACTGTTCCAGGCTATCGAATCTGTTATTGGTGCCGTAGCATCCTCCGTACTGGAATTCCTCACAACGATTGCGGTCACCATCGAAGTACCACTTCTTGCTAAAGCCTGAGCAGGGTCCGGAGCTCTTCGGCAGAAGGCATACATGCTGTCCACTGTATTCCTGGCAGGTCTCCTTGCACTCAGCCTCGCTTTCGAACCGGTTGGCGTTTCCATCGCGGCCACCGTACCAAAACCGAGCACAGCCTCCATATGAGGTATCGAAGTAGTACTTGACACTGAAATTGCTTCCAGTTCCGGTTTCCTTGGCCAGACCACATGCCTTTTGCGGTGGCTCCTGGACATTCTCGCAGCCCCCAAACTTTTCGTCTGTCGCCTTGTTGACTCCATCGGGACAGCAACCGAACTTGCTCTCCAAGCAGGTGCAGCCCTCGGAATTGGGTCCCTTGGCCGGGGTCTTTTCATCTTCGCAGCACTTGAACTCCGTTTGGGTGCAATGGCAGCCATGGTGGTGAGGACCCTTGGCAAAGGTGATGCCGTCGGGGCAGCAGCCAAACTGGGTGGTCTCGCAGGGGCATCCCTCAAACTTGGGTCCCTTGGCGATCGTGATCTTGTCGGGACAACAGCCGTGTTTGGTGGTTTCGCATGCGCAGCCCTCCTGGTTATAACCCTGAGCGGCTGTCTTCTTGTCCGGACAGCATCCGTAAGGCGTGTAGTGGCACTCGCAGCCCTCGAAGTTGGGCCCGCGAGCGGCCAAAACGTTGTCGGGGCAGCAACCATACGGGCTTCCCAAACAGCAGCCTTCGTAATTAGGTCCGTGAGCAGGAGTCTCATTATCTGGACAGCATCCAAAGCGTTCAGAGGTACAGGCAGCACATCCCTGGCGATTGGGCCCACTGGCAGCGGTACGACCGTCCGGACAGCAACCGTGCTCGGAGCTACTGCAGCCCTCGGGTGCCTTTGGCTGTTCACATCCCTCAAAGTTCTCCCCCGTGGCTGGTGTCTTTGCATCGGGACAGCATCCGTATTTTCCGAATGAGCAAGACTTTTGGACAGCTTCTGCTTCAGGTTCACCAGAGCCTTCAATCTCAGTGGTTTCCTCTGGTTTCGACTCCTCGGTCGTGGTTGTGGTTGCAACAGTAGTTGTCTCGGGACATCCCTCATTATCTTCACCCTCGGCAGCGGTAAACTTATCGGGACAACAACCGAACAGGCTTTCCGCGCACTGGGACTTGGGGCAGCCCTTGTTGTTCTTGCCCTTCGCCGGAGAGACTCCGTCCAGGCAACATCCGTATTTGGTCTCGGCGCAAGTCTTGACAATGGGGCATCCATCATCAAATGGTCCTTTGGGAGTAGATTTGCCATCCGGACAGCAACCGTATTTCGATTTGACGCAGCTCTTTGTTTTCGGCTTGCATTTGCGAGTTTGGCCCTTGCTGACTGTGGACTCAAAAGAGTAAGGAGTGCTGGATTCATCCTCATCCTTGTCGGTTGAGCTCCAGATATCACTGGTACTGCTGATGGAATCTGTAGACAACGAGCTATCTGTTGATCCTTCTGTTGTGCTGTCAGTGGATGCTTCTGAGGTACTCTCCTCAGTTGATCCACTTTCGGTAGTGTCACCAGTACCAGATGTTTCAGTGCTCTCCGTAGCACCCGTTGAATCTGTGGAAGCGGAATCTGTGGAAGCGGAATCTGTGGAAGCGGAATCTGTGGAATCCGAATCTGTGGAAGCAGAATCTGTCGAAACGGATGAATCTGTGGGTTCTGTGGAGCTTGGAAGGCCTGTAGAAGACGACAAGCTGGCAACTGTGGACTCGGTACCATCTGTTGATCCAGTGCTGCCCTCCGTCGTCGAGCCCTCACTGGCGCCCACTTCAGTACTCTCTGTTGAGCCAATGCTTGAAGATTCAGACGCTTCGGTAGACACTGAGGAGCTGTCAGAGCTGGGACTTTCGGTGGAGTCGTTGCTAGAGGCATCAGTGGAGCCGGTATCCGTGCTACCAGCTTCAGTTGTTGACTCACTAGATCCGTCGCTGGTCTCGGTTGCACCTGAATCTGAAGAGGACACACTAGTATTTTCTACAGTAGTCTCCCCATCGCTGGATGCTTCACTGGTTTCCCCTGTAGTAGAATCTGAGGAGCTAGCACTGGATTCGGTCGATGCTTCACTGCTGGTTGAAGACTCTGATGAAGAGGAAGCATCCGTGGAAGACTCTGTTGATTCTGTAGAAAATTCGGGTGTAGTCGGTGTGGAATTATCCGTAGTCGATTCAGTTGAGTCCGTAGATGAATCAGAACTCTCAGTCGAGCTAGACGACTCCGATTTTTCAGTAGAACTTTCATTAGTCTCAGTAGAGTCGAATGCGGAGGAACCAGAAGCCTCAGTGGAGGACTCAGCATTATCTGAAGTTTGGTCAGAAGAATCAGAGGAGTCGCTAGAAGCAACAGTTGATTCTGTGACAGGGGAAGAAGCTTCCGTTGAGCCATCGGAGATACCTGTAGAACCATCCGACACGTTCGTTGATCCATCTGTAGCCTCCGTGGAGCCGGAAACATCAGTAGAGTCAGAAACAGATGCTTCCGTTGAACCACTCGAAACATCTGTAGAACCGGCGGTAGATTCATCTATAGTAACGCTAGAATCGGACACTGAGGAGCCAGGAGCTTCAGAGGTTGCACTGCTTGTTTCGCTGGAACCATTGTCCGTTGAGCTGGACACATCGGTAGATGCATTTGAGCTGGCTTCAGAAGTTTCATCGTCATCACCGCTTCCCTCTGTAGAAATTCCGCTGTCTGTCGTGGATTCCGAGTCGTCCCCTGAGCCCTCAACGGTGCTGCCTGTTGAAGAAGACTCGTCGTCAGGCGTTGAAGGACTATCACTCAACATCATTTCTTCGGCCTCAATTGTAGTTTCTGTCTTCGCATCGCCATCTAAGTCGACAACGTCAGAAGTCAGATCACCTTCTGTCAAGTTGTCTGTGACCAGCTCGATACCCTCTTCATCGCACTCTTCTTCGTCATCCTCAATAGGTTTGTCTGTGCTAGTCAGTGGCAAAATCTCATCTTCAGTGCAAGCTTCTGTGTTACATTTTTCTGAAATAGATTCGACCTTTGACTCATCGCAGTTCAACGACTCTGTTCCATTGGAGAGGCAGAGCACCTCACGAACTCGTTCACCGCCACCACAAGGTTTACTGCAGTCTCCCCAAGGTCCTGTAAACCATTCGCCAGGACATTCCTTTTCTTCACCTTCACATTCCTCCTCGGATTCGGGCTTGGTTTCTTTGTCACACTTGGAATCGTCAGCAGCTGGAGTCACAGATTTTCCATCGAACTCACCGCAAATGACAATGCGGGACTTGGCACCCTTACCGCAGGCGGCGGAGCATTTGCTCCACTCCGAGGAGAACCACTGGGCTTGGCACTTGGGCGATGTGCAAGGTCGGGTAAGGGAAGGTACTTCAGGCTCACAGAACTTTTCGGGATACACCTTTCCGTCCTTGTTGGCACAAATAGCTGTGCGAGTTTCCGTGTTTTGACCACATGCATTGCACTAGATAAGTACACAGGTTAGCATTAAATACCAAATATAAATGATGACAAACTTACTCCACTCCATTGGGAAATAATCCAATCAACGCCCTCGCAAGGCGCCAGCAGGCAAGTCTTCTCCTCTTCCGGCTTGTCTTCTACACAGTCTTCATCGGGAAGAACCCGCTTTCGTCCGTTCTCCTTGATGTAGCATGTGACCTTTCTCGTTTGCTTGCCATCGCCGCAGAGTTTGTCACAAGGCGTCCATGGCCCTAGATGATACTTTGGGCAGTTTTTGATGTCGCGATTGCACTCCTTGATCGTGGCTGGCTTGTTTCCCACCTCCTTCAAACAAACGGCATCGTCTTCAACGGTGTGTTGACTAAGAAATGTTTTATTTATTTTTATTTCCCTAAATTAAACAATTTAGATTCCTTACCCGCTGGAGGAAATTCGTTCACAAGTAATTGTTCTGTTCTGAGAGCCATCTGATCCACAGCCCTTGGAGCACTTGCCCCACTCTCCCTCCACCCAATGTGGGGCACAGGGTTCAGTACCACATGCTTGCTCTTCGACAGGCTTAGATTTGGCGTCGCACAGAGAGGGATTAACTTCGGCCAGAGTGAGGCGGTTATTGCACGTAACGCCGCGGCTCTGGGTTCCACCGCCACATTTTGCAGTGCAGGGGCTGAACTCCAGATGGGTCCATGTATGCGTGTCTGGCTCAGAATGGCTCAGCGACTCGGGGATGCTATACTCGTAGTCGATGCTAACGTTCTTCTCCTGAACCAGCATCACGATGAAGATGCTTTCCGATATTGGGCCGCTGCAAGTGAGCTGATCGGGAGCCGCAAAACCCATGGGTTTGCGCTGGTAGTTCCACCAGGAGTTAGCGAAGAGCATCGGCCGCGGGAAGTCAATGCGCCAGTCGCCATTCAGGTAGTAGTGTCCACTGTGGTTGCGGCAAGCCAAGTAGTTGCTGGAGGGCGCCGTCTCCTCGACCCGGATGTTGGTGGCCCCTTTCGGCAACAACAGCAAATCATTGTAGCCGGGAGCTAGATCCTTGGTGGTGAAGGTGTTGCGGATTGTTTTGCAGGTACTACCGTCACCGCCGCACTTGCGACACTTGTCCTCCTTGGCGTCGCTCCCCAACATCATGTCGCAGCCCACGGGCATGCACTGGCCGTCCACGCACACGTCCAGATCCTTGTCGTTACACCGGGTGCCATCCACCACCTTCTCCCTCTGGCGGTAGTAAAACCGCTCACCCTTAGGCATGCAGTTTAGCTCGCAAGGATTGGGGGCGTTCGTATAGGGCACCCACTCGTGGAAAATTTCGTTAAACGCTTGGTTATCAAAGCGCGAACACTGAAGAGCTCGAAAGTCAGGCTCCTCCTCCGGACAATCCTGCGTGTTGCAAGAGTAGTAACGACGGTTGCCGCCAGTGCAGACTGCCTCGCCATAATGGCTGGTAAAAAAGTTAAATATTTAACTCATAGTAAATATATGTTTTAAACGGTCTAACAGTCTTATTCTTTAATTCTAGATCCACTTTACAGGCTTTCGTTTTTCTTTTGAACCCATAAAAGACCAATATTGTGTATTCTATGCTGATTAATATTTTTGGCTACTTACTCTCTTCGCAGGCACTCTCGAGTCTGGTAGGATACACCTCCGCCACAGGTCCGGGAGCAGTCAGAGGGTGAGCTCCAATCGGACCACTCGCTGGGATCATCGCCTTCTCCGCCGGGCGTTACGGAACTCTCCGGTAAGTACATGTTCGCTCCATACTGTCTTTTTTGTCGAAATCCTTGCTGGAAAGTAAACCAAAATGTAAGCCGCTGATCCTCGTTAAACAACGCCTGGAATTCTTACGTGTCTGCTCAGAGAGTCGTCGATGCCGGCCAGTACAATGAATGCTACCAAGGCAGTTGAGCTGTAAGGAAAAGCAATGGGGAAGGTTTAATTAAACGCCACCTTATTCTCCGACAACTCGGCCATTCATTAAAATCATGGGACCGAAGTCACGTGTTGACTTGTTGCAGATATTTGTTGACTTTGCCGCATGCTTGGACACACGAGTGCTCAAACTCATTAAAAAGAAGCAACAGGCTGGACAACCGGGGTGTAGGGAACGGAGCTAGGGAAGGCCTGGAAAGAGGACCGAAGTTGGAGTGGGACTTTCTTAAACCACACAAAACCGCGTCCAGCGAAGGGGCACAAACAAAGTTTTGTAAGGCTTCGCGGCGACAACATGATGAACTTGTTTATGCTCGCTGGCCAGAGCAAGCAAACATTGAACTTGTTTTTGCGGCTAATCCAGCGGTTGAGGAAATAGTGGGGATATTGGGTTGTCGGATTGGCGGCGGTAGGTATGGGACTTGGTCAAGGAGGAATCTGCAATTTCTTCGGTAACAATTTTTTTTATTATGCGCCGCAGCACGGACCATAAATATGCAATGCCACATAAACAAGACATAATTTAGCAGCACTTCCTGCCGATTTGCCAAAAAAAAAAAAAGAAGAGGAGGAAAAAGGACAAAACCAAGGCAGAGAACAAGCAAATAATAAGTACAGAGCCAGAGAATATATGATTATGCCGCAGACAATCCGACGCCGCGTCGTCGGTTCGCTTCTTAACTTTTCCCGGCGAGGCCAAGGAGGACACCCTGCCCGAGGACAAGTTGCGTGAATATGTCAAATGCGTTCAATGTTGCAGGCAACGCTTGCAGTGCTGCATCCATTGTTGGGGGATTGCCAATTTAATTTCTGACGCTGCGTGCAGGAAGCCTTCGTTTTGTTACGCTTGGACGCCTCCGACTGATGGCGCTCGCCTCCTGGCTTCCTCGACGGCATCACCACCACCACCAGCATCCTCAGCATCCTTGCTCCTCGCCACAGCAGGCGTGCTGCTTATGACAGCTCCAAAGCCGGGGGCCGGGCGCCAAGTGTGGCCATAATTTTTATGCTTCTGTGTTGGCATTTTAATGCAATTTGAGCGCATTTCCCTTTTGAAACCAATGCCAGGACACCTATTGCTTTGGCAAGGACAACGGCAGCCGACAACCGACAACGGCACACATTTCACAGTCCATTGAGTTTCTTTTTCGGAAGGGGACTCTGGCAGGGAAACGGGGGCGGCGTCACCCAGTCGCCTCCTCCGGCATGGCGTCATGCTAAGAGGATGCTTTGACCAGGACCCCACCCAAAAACCTGGACCAACTCCATTAATTGGGCAGTTCCAAGGAAACTGCTGAAGCAACAGAAACCGAAAGAGCTTTTCTTGATTTCTATTTCATACGCGGCAGCGTCGGCTGCTGATTACGCAAAATCTCCCGGCTAGTTGTTCCCGAATCAGAGCAATATAAAATGGATATGGAAACAGTGGGAGGAATGATCTTACATAGCGGCTATTAAAAACAATACTTTCCTAAGACAGCTTCCTATACCTAGGATATAATAGCTTGTTTCATTTATAATAATAAATAAACTTTTGACTTTAAGGGAAAACTCCCGCAGTAACTTGAAGAATAAAAAAATAAACCAAAAATCGAGGAAATCCCAGCCGGATTTGGCCCACAGTGGGGGTGAATTGGGGGAGGTAAAAAACATTGTTATTGCCACATGCGGCGGATGCCACGTGACACGAGCACAAACAGTTGGCGCAATCGTCAAATAAGTTACACATGTCATGTTAACCACCGACCGCCACCACATAAATGTCAAACAAATGGAGGAAATGCTAAATTCGTCGGAAGCTACACAATAATACTCGCACAAGCTAATGCCACCAGTTGTCTGACCCGGTTTCCCTGGGCCAGCCACAGGGGCAAGGACTTAGTTTCTTTCAAAGGCATCCGTCTTTGGGCCAATTAACGGGTCGCAGTTGCTTTTCGGGCCAGAAATCGAAACCCCTTAGCCGCCACTGCTTCACAATGGACGCCCATTGTTCATTGTCTGCTAGTGGCATTACAATGGCATTTGGGAAGCAGCTTGAAGCGGTGATAATATTTTTTTAAAAGGCAGCGGCAATCACTGCATATACGCGGAGAGAGTGCAGGGAACGTCGGCCGCCCTTTTACTTGGCCCTACAATTGCAGCGATTATCAGTCAACTTGAACAAGTAGCATTGCTGGCATGGATGCAAATCCAGGCCACAGATTCCCGCACTGCCACTCTCTAATAGTGCACTCGGCTTCCAGCATCCCGCGACCAGCATCCAGGCCAGAGATATTCATGATCGTGTAATTGCTTTCAAATGCCTGCAATGCATCGGGTGCATTCTGGGGTAGAATGTTGCAATGACCATCGTAAATAAAGCGCCTGCTAATGAGCCGCAACAACAACATTATCTGCGGCACTTACTCCACAAGTGCGTGCACTTAGCCGCCAAACTCAAGACCGAAAACAAATTACGGCTAATTTTATGCCAAACAAAAAGGAATCTCAAGTTAACCAAAACATATGTGTATGTTTTTCAGTTTCAAGGAACTTGAAATCCAAACAACGCTGGTAGCAATACAAATAAATTCTGGCCAAATTTCACACCTGACCACGGAGGCCGGAATTTGATTTGTTTACATGACTCATCCTCCCACCCAAGGGGTATGTAGCTCCCCCACCATTCCATTCCTCTTGGTGAAGCGACTCTTCTATCTTTTCCCATGCCAATTGATTAGGGCAAAAGCTTTAATCGAAAGGCGAGGCATGCAATATCTGCATGCTGCATGCCACAGCTGCCTCTGCAGCTCCCGGGCCCTTTGATGAAATGAAGATGGAATGCCCATGGCCCCCAGTTGCCAGCTGCAGTCATTTGACTTCTACTGGCCCCTTTAGTTTTTATGTTCATTGTAAAAAACGAAGCCGGGCAATGCTGGAATTTCAGCAGAAGGCAAGCTTTCTGCAAATGCCTTTGATTTAATTACAAAAGTATAAATGAAACTGGAAACACAATATTGACCTTCTGCAACCCCATTTTTAAAGTGGAATAATCTTCGGTTGGTGCAGATCCTGTTTATTAGGATGCCAATTTTATACTCCAAATTAAACAAACACTGGAATTATGTGTTTTATATATAGTCTTAATATTGCTTGGTGCGTGACTGTAGAGCTTCACCAGCAATTAGGCTGAGATACATCTCATTAGACGGAAGGATAAGTGCAAATGTGTGACATCCACGCTCACGTTTGTTTAAATACAATTACATAGTCATACAATTATCGCAAGACAAATACAGACTAATGCAAAACGCCAAATTGTGGCTGAGGTGTGGCCAGGTAAATGTTCATGTTCATGTTTCTGTTAGAGCTGAAGCTGAAGCTGCCGAAGCTAGAGCTGGTGATGATTATGATGACTCTATGAAGATGCGGGCTTGGAAAGGCAGAGGGCGGGAGAAGCCCGACGACATTTGTTGCAACGGAAGTAAATGTTTGCATTGTTGAAATTTTAATTGCATTTGCATAAAGCAACGCACACAGAGTGGGAGCGACATCCTCCATATAGATGATGCTGTTGCTGCTGTTATTGCTGTTGCAAGGGTGCTGCAGTTGCCTCATAGCAGGAGCTTGCCGTGTTGCTGCTGCCATTTTGACTGGCAGTCAAACACTTGCACAGCCCGGCCAAGCAATTATCAATTTCAAAATTAATTTAACTTAATTGAGTAGTGAAAATAATAAACACACGCATAGTGAGTGCCTTTGCCCTGGAGTGTTTACGAAAAGCGGAGCACAAAGTGAGATTATGCAACAGTTTCGGTCCCTTGACAGTTGCAACACAAACGTAGGGTTATGGGTCTGCCTACAAAGTTGCAGCCTTTCGGGGCTAAAATGCACAACAAAGTTTGCACAAATGCCTAATGAAATATTTGCCACGCATTTGGCCAACGAGCAGAGCAAATGAGCAAACAGAATGCACAGTTAAGCGCAGTCAAAGACAGAGTCGTTGAAAAAGACGGCTGTTGGGAGCTAGAAAGAGACGGGTCCACAAAAGGGAAAGAGTTTCACTTGGCGAAGATTTTCTGCTTTTCACTTCGGCAACTTACTGACCCATAAATTTCACTCGCTGACAAAATGTAATGTTCGACATGTAAACAAATTTTTATGGGCAATGTTGCACCAGCCACTTGAAGTGCAGCAGCAACAACAGCAGCAACAGTCTCAGCCACCAGAGCATCAACACACCAGTGGAGCTAATTAGAGGCATCATAATGTAGCTGTCGCGACTGCAAAGTCTCGATCCCATACCCAATACCCGATACCCGGCCTCACTCACCGAACCCTGGGCAAACATTCGCAATTTTCTATTTGCCCAACTCATTCGGTTTGAGATTGCAACAAGCTGCTTGACTTCAAGCTGTATTCACTTATATCTAATAGGCTCTTCAAATGGCAAAGGGAAATGTGTAGTTTTCGGGCTAGAAATACCCAACTTTTACTCTGCCTCGAACTTTGCACTTTCGCAAAACTGTGGGAGTTGTTTCAATCAGGCTCGAGTGTAAACATTTGGAATAAAGAGAACTCGAATAAAGAAAAATATGGGGAAATGGCGAATAGTGCCCACAGGATGCCAAAAAAGTACTAAATTTCCGCACATAATTAGCACAGAACTATGCGGCCAATAAACCTAATGCATAAAAAACTCGGAAAAAGTAAATAGAACTGGCCGAATTTTTCAACAAATGCTTGGGTATTCTGGGAAATAGTACTTTTTATAGAAAAATTGGCTAGGGTCATATTTTTGAATCTGTTAACATAACAAGCGAATTTATTTGTCTGGCCTAATCATTTAGTTTAATCATTATTACTCATTACTTATTTCCATTTGATATTTCGTCTTTAATTTACAGTACAACCTGTTGGAAAGACAAGGCTGATGAAGCAGTCCGTGTTCTTAAATAAACAATGACCAACTCCGCTGCCTGACGCACACAAATTTCAGTTATTTATAATAGCCTTCAAATGAAATGGTTATCCAGCCAATTGTGTTAAATTGTATTTTGTCAGCAATGTACCTGAGTACCTGACTGATAAAATGTGGAGCAGACGTTGATTTATAGCGCAATTACGAGCTTTGGCATTGTTTCACTTAGCAATCAGGCAGTGGAAGTACCATCTTACGAATTCCTGGTGCCGGTTGCCGTTTCGGAAGCACATAATCGAAAGTATGTATAAAAGTCCAGGATGTCAAAGAGATAAAACAAAAGGGATAAGAGGTGGTGGCCCATTACTCCCTTTCGTCCCTGACCTTATAAGGGCCATCAATTGGGGCTGCAGTCGGTCTCTTACTGTCATCAAGATGCGCATCACGTTCCCAAGAACACCCGATCGACGCTTGTCGTCGGTCAAAGCACTTTTATGGGTTTTATTTTTTCGGTCTTTGGTTTGGTGGCGGCGAATATTTCACTTGTTGCTGCTGTAGCATGCTCCCTCAAGTGTGCTCCTCCCTTACACTCGTTTCTCGGCATCATATCTTTGTGCAACTCCCAGTTTTTAGGCACATTTTACTGCATGTGACGCATCGTTGGCCTGCTCCTCCTCGTTGGATCTGCAGAATTTTGGATATTTTTGCCGACATGCCATACTTGTTTTTGGCTTTTTTTTTTCTGTTGCCGTATTTTGTATGTTATTCTGCCTCTGCAATTTGGCGGCGGCATATTTTGGGGCATCCTTTTTATCTTCCGCGTTTCTGGGGACGATGAACCCGTCTGCCTACTGATCGATCCGATCGCGTGTTTCTCTGTCTGTATCTTGATCTGTATCTGCAACATAAAGATTAACACTAGCATATTTGCCACCGCTGGCATTTGATTTACGCGCTGGACTATAGCATAATTAAACTCCGCCCTGTCGGCAGTCTTTGTTAATTAAGCATACAACATTAAGTCATGGGAACGGGCATTGCAGATCGGGAGATTTGTCGATCTTCGGCAGTCGCGAAACCATTAACCATGCCATGGGGGGCCATCCGGAGCTCGGAGCAGCACATGTTGCAAATGCAGCGTGCAACATTGCCGCCATGAACTTGGGAGGTAATTGAGGCATGGAATGAGCAGCGAAGGATGCATTTACAGCCCCTTCAGCCGCACAACAACAAGGCATGCGTTTGTCCAAACGGCACCAAACATAATTTGCTGCTCATTTGCCGCATCATTCGATATTCCCGAGAAATCCATCCCCCGACTCGCAGGCCTGCCTGCATCGCAGACACATTTCCGGGAGATTTTCCCCCCAAACCCCAAAACTACAGAATCTGCAGAATTTGCACACTCAGCGGATGCTGGGCGTTGAGGAGAGCCCACTTTGTTAGATCAACATTTGCCAATCCGATTTATTTATAGCTATTAAGGATCTATTATGCAATCCGAGTGTTTACTTTAGCCTCGTGTGCATGATTTTCGAAAAGACCAAGTTCTGCTTTCAAGGCAGAACTGGCTCTGCGTGTATCATTTTCAAAGCATAAATTTGAAATGTACTGTTTATATTTGGCCTAGCACAGATCACACTCAATAAACAATTTGGCCCAGCTACTATGTGTGTTGCATTCATTTTCCTGTTGAGGTTGCTGTTCAAAATTTAGTGCTTTCCGCGGAATATTATAGTTAAAACATAACAAACACCCGTCCAGCCAAGTGCGGCTAAAAATGATCAGCATAGGTAGAGAGCAATTTATTTAGATTGGGAAATTTCATTTGGTATACAAAAAACTGCTACATTTTAATTCTAAAGAAAACTGGGGGTTCTGCGGATGCTGAATCAACTGAATATATCTTGAATTCCTAAACGATCGTCTGCTGGAAGCTGACAGGCCGGTTGGAGTCAAGTTCAAAGACGTCACGAGTCACAAATTTTGGCTTAATGTAATGTATATTTTGGCCACTTAATGGCCACACACAGAAAATCATGATACTACCTACAAGATACTCGCTTACTGATTTACCGAGTGCGTTAAAATGTTTAGTTTGTACCATTAAACTACAGACATAATGGGGTCTACCCATCTCTCGGGTGGAATTTGTTGACCCGTCTGTGGCTGGAAATTGTTTAAGTCGAGATTCAGGTCGACTGTATTAATGCCCTACCAAGAAATTTTGCTTTTAGCCAGATTTTTAATAACCGATTAAGGCTTTTATCTTGGAACAATTGTCAAATTCTCAAGAACTTTTCCATTAATCTAAATAGAAAATGAAATCGGAAAAATCATTGAAAAATCTGCTTACAAAAACTATGATTTCCTGCTAACTTTGATAAAACCCCAGATAGCGGGCACATGTCCCCAAAAAACAGAAACTAACGGGTCATGTGTTGGCCACATTTCATGACACATATGAAGAACAAAGCCCAACCAGCGGAGGCCATAGATTTTTTCCTGTCGTTGAGAGAGATTTCGCTTTCAAGTGGCTAACGCACGATTTTCGCGAAAAACTTTAAAAATCTTGACGAATGGATGCGCTAACTGCCAGTTGGTAGATATTGGCCGAGGAACAAGTTTCTGGCCTTTTATGTGTCGTTGTCGGGCACCGGCGACTTTATGACTTTGGCCGAAAATAAAACGCACGCAACGCTTGTGGTCAGCAGACAAAAGGCAAAGCCCCAGCAATAACTGGGAAGACCAGCCTCGGACGAAGATTATAGGAAAGATATGTCCAGCATGTGCGTGAGAGCCAATGGCCCGTCAAGATCTGTCGGTGGGCATCGCTGAGTGAGCTGCCCAGCCATCAACTTTGAACCGTCCTGCCCATATCTGGCCTGTCCCAGCATCTCACCTCATCTGGGGAGCTTTTCCTGGACAGCGAGGGCACTTCAAAGCGCACGCACTTCACCTACGCTGGCCATCCGATTCGAACGCAACTCTTTGGGATAAATATTTACATTTCAATTGGAAATTTTGATTTGGTTTCGTTTTCTGTGTGGCAGTGCACACACATTTGGAGGAGCCAACAAAGGCGGTGGTGGAAAACAGAGACCTGTCGATGAGCTGGAGGCAGGTGAGGTAATGGCACAGTTTCTGGGCCACCGTTTGAAGTAATTTGGTTGCCGGAAATTGAGATGTTAAAAGGGGAACTCAATTAAGGAACAAATTATTTGATTAGTTACTTTAATTAAAGTATTTAATTCGGGCACATTTTAAAGTTGTAAATAACCATTTATTGCTTCTTCTCAAACGTTTCTGAAATTAGATTTTATTTACCATTTTCATAATTATCAATTAAACTTTCAAGCATTATTGCTAATGGAAACATTTCGCCAGGACCTGAGAAGGCAGCCATCTGGGCGCATACACACAAACACATTAGAGGGCCGCTTGAAAACGGTTTGAAAAATGTTGCAATTTTCATTAACAAACTTCAATTAAGTTGGCAATGTAATTTGGCATGCAAACAAAATGCTGGCCAGGATAATGGCAGTGGCAGTCGCGTAGTGTCAACATCGGAGCGCCTGTTGCACAGTAAGCACGTAGCCAGGATGCGAGAGAATCCACCCATCCACACGCCCCGGGAATCAAATCCGTACATGTGTGGACAGGATATTCGAGGTGGAGGATGAAGAGGAGATGGAGACGGATGTGGAGCTGGGAAAGGACGTCAACAGAAGCAAAGCAGCCAGTCGGAATCCGTGTCAAGTGTTTGCGCATGTAGTTCAAACGAAATTAAAATTCCAATTGACACAGTAATTTGCTAGCAACACAAAAGGAATCAATTTCATGCCAAACACGAACTCCACAACTTGGATAGCAGCTACATTTGTCGCGCTTGGATGGATACATGTTTGTCGGGTGCTTACCACAACCGCCTCGATAAATCCATTTTGCGGCTCCTTGCTCTGGATGGGACAATAATCGTCGCCGTTTCGGGATTCTCTACTCGCGGTAAATATTTGTATCGGGCCCCGTTCTGAGTGGCCTAACAATGGAGAGTGGTTCGACGTTTGAAGCCACTTGAGTTTTTAATTATTTTGTCACACTTGTCACTATGTTTAATATTGGCAGTAACGGAATCGGTACGACACTTTGCGCCTGCGCATTGCTGAAGGACAATGGCTGGGATGGTTTTGGTATTCGGAGTATCGCGTATTATCCTTAAACTCGATCTCGATCTGGATCTGGATCGACACACACCCGCAGGGTTAGAGCGCACGCCAGCAACTGATCGACTCGGAGCGTATACGATCGCTCTAATTCTGTACCACTGCCAGCAACATAAGCAGCAGCAGCAGAAAAATCGACAGCAGTAGCAACAGCAGCAGCACCAGCAGCGGAACGGCAGAGTAGCGATATCGTCGTGGGGCAGAGCTGCAAGTAGTGCGATAGCGCCACAAAGGACGGCTGCTGTTTCCGCCCCTCTAATCGCACCCGAATTCAATGGATCCCGTCTCTCTGTGAATTTGCTCCGATCCTACATTCAGTTTCTGTGGAGGCTATATAAATATATGAACTTTACGAGTTGCCGACTGATCCTTCGTTAAACCAACCAGCTTCGTGTGGCCCCCACCGGAGACTGAAGTCAAGTTAGCGACTGTTTTTTGCACCGCCAGACGATCGTGGCACTGCAACTGGTTCTCGACGACTCTCACTGATCTTCATGCGTTGCACGTGTGCGCGGCATCCGATCCAATCCGATCCGAAGTGATTTACTGGCCCTACCCTCGCTGTCAAGACCAAACAGGCGTTACTAATGAGCCGCCCCGACAAAACACATGTCGACAACATTGAAAATTTAAATATCCTTAACGGATCCTTGTCATAACCCAACTACTGAATGGCAGCCATCTCAATTTCGTTGCACATGTATTTACTCTGATTCACAGAGACATTTAGGCATCCCGGGCACATGATCCGCTCCATTGTGGGATAATTGGAGTCTGGCATTGCATGAGCGTATCAGTTGGCCAGGGCATCGATTACACCCAATTGGTAGAATTCATTCATGAAATTTACATTTTTTTGCGGCTCAACAATGATTTCCGCATTCCTAATGGCTGAGGAAACTAAATATAGCTTTTATCCAAATATTAATCTCAACCACAAGCGTTTCCGCCTGGCTATCCGAAAACTATATGACAGTGCGTTCCAGTCCAAAATCCAACCAATTTAGAACAGTTTAGTTTTTTCTTCATAAAAAGCTGAGTAGCGGTTATATAACCATTCCTTTACAGTCTATATTTACACAATTCCTTATCGACATTTGTCCAGGGAAAGTCGCCTCCAGTTAGCTAACGAGTCGCAAAAAAAATATAATGAAAAAAATTATCCGCATGTCAAGGCAAGACCGAGTATGTAGAATGATTAGCGATACAAGAATATGTAGAACGTACTTGGCGACTCAACAAATTCGCACACATATTCGCATGAAATATAGTCCATATTCCCTAAGACATTCATTTATGACTAGGCTCAAAATGAGAGAGATTCAGCGGAAGCCGTTTATCTGGATAGAAGTCGCTATGGTCTACGGACACTTGGCCGCCTTGGTGTGGGTGAACTCCAATTAGCATAGCTCTGACCCATTTTGAGCAGCTTCCGTCAAGGGGCGTCCCAGCTACAGCGTCCCTTATCACCCGCCAGTTCCGCTGCGCTGCGGCTGAATATCGGTATCCTAAGCGCTAAGCTAAGCATGTGGGTGAAGGGTGGCAACAGTGCCAGCAGTGGGATCAACAGGAAGTCGATAATAGTGGATTGTTTTATATAAACAGTATATAATAGAAAACTAGAGATACGATAACAAGGCAGAGGTCTCGTTCGAAATAATCTATTAGAAACCTGGATCCCAGTCCGTTTTCTGGGCCTCCATGTGCGTAGTGTAACATTGTAGGATGTCTCCAGCTTGAGGCATAACTTTGGTGTCCCTAAACCGCAATCCGCACTCCACGTCCTTCTTGATAGTATCGACCTCGTTTTTCAGGTGTCGCATTGACTCCAGCGGCCCATCGTAGACAGTTTTTCCATCTCGCACCAGCCTGAACTTCTGGGCCTTCTTTAGTACACCTTTGGTACAGCGGCATCCTGCCACGGGGACCTCTTTGCGACCCTCGTTGATAAGAAAATTTTGCAAGACATTGGCTTCGCCCAACACCTCCTCTACTTCAACGGGTGGCAGCTTGCTGCTTAGCTGGTCCTTAAGGTCATCAATCAATCGGTAGATGATGTTGCAACTGTGTATGTTCACATCTTTTGCAAACTTTGGCTGGGGTGTCTCCACGGCAAAGGCATAGATTATGGCATCGAAAGCCTTGGCCAGCTCCAGATCTCCTTCGGTCACATTGCCAATTCCATAGTGCACGATGTCTAGGCGGCAGTTCTCATTGCTGTTATACGTTTCGAGAACATCCAGAATAGCCTCCACGGATCCGTGCACATCACCCTTGATGATTACACTGACCCTTGGCTTTCCATCGTTATCATCCATTTGCTTCACCCGCTGGCCACCTCGCACCCGGAAACGTCCGGCCAGTCTGCGTGCCTCTCGTTCAGCCCGGTATTTGGCCTGGTGCTCCTCCTCCTTTTTGCGGATCTCATCGCTGCTGGACTCAATCTTTTCTCGCTGTGCCTCGTGTTCACGAAACTTTAACACAGCATGGGCTTTTTTCTAAGGAAGTAAAATAATATTATTTTCACTGCAAACTAGAAATGGCACATAGAGCTACCTCTGTTTCCACCTCGAGTATAAGTTCACCAGCTAAAGGCAGTTCCCGCCAACCAAGTATCTCCACCGGGGTGCCGGGAGGAGCCTCGTTCAGCGGCTGACCATTGTGGTCGAAGAGTCCTCGTACCTTAGCATGTGCCAGACCGCTTAAGAGTACGGATCCCTTTCGAAGAGTACCTCGGGATACTATCGCCGTGGAGAGCTTCCCACGCCGTGGATCAGTTTTGGACTCCACTACTATACCCTCGACCAAACCCTTGGGATCCGCTTTTAGACCCATAAGGGTGGCTTGTGTGCTGACGGCTTCCGCCAAAAGCTGCAAGTTGGTGCCTTTAAGGGCTGAAATGGGTATCACCTGAACATCCCCGCCGTGTTCCTCAAGAGCCAGACCCATCTGGGTCAGTTCTTGCTTGCTTTTCTCCTAGAAATCGCATCAAATTAACAGGTATTTTGTCGGTGTCTTCTCTGTGAACTTACAATATTTGCTTCGGGCTTATCAATTTTATTGAGAGCCACAATAATAGGAACATGTGCCTCTTTAGCCAGCTGTATTACCTCACGGGTCTGAGCCATAACACCATCTTCCGCGGCAACCACCAATACAATGATGTCCGTGGCCACGGCACCCCGAGCTCGCATGGCACTAAACGCAGCATGACCAGGGGTGTCCAGAAACGTGACTCTTTCTCCGTTTTCCAAGGTCACAGTAAAAGCGCCTATGTGCTGCGTTATTCCTCCAGCTTCACCAGCGGCCACATCGGCACCACGAAGAGAATCCAATAGAGTGGTCTTACCATGATCTACATGTCCCATAACTGTGACAACAGGCGGACGGGGTTGCAGTAATTCTGGCAAAGCTGGAGGTCTAGGCGTTACATCTCGCTCCTTTTGGTCATCATCGTTGGCATTATCCGGTGTGGCCACCACCCGAGTTTTAGCCCCCAACTTCTTAGCTATCTCCTGAATGATTTGAAGATCTGAGATCTTTGCATCAGGCTCAATGTTGTCGGCACCCTTTACATACAACATGGCCTCTTGGACATCATCTGCAAATGGTTTTTTTGTTAGCAGATTCAACAAGTGACGGAGCTATTAATTTACCCAATGACCTTCCCAATTCCTTGGCCAATTGGGCTACAGTCATGTGCCGCCATGTGTCCGCAGCGTCGGATTTTCCCGGTTGAGCCTTCTTTGGCGAGTACTCTATAATTCTAGGCGATTTCTACGTTTATTAGTGAGTATGTCCTCGATTTATAAAATTCAAAATCCACCGCCTTACAGTTTGACTTAGACAAGGCAGTGGCTCTCAAACTTACCTTCTCTTCGGCTGTTTTCCGGCGTTTTAGCCGTGACGCTGTAAAATGAAATTCTCGAAACAGCAGTGGTGATTGAATTCTATATAAATGGTTAATACACCTAAAATCGTGTAAATTCTTTTTGATTTTATTCTCTCCTAGGATAATCTGGGCGTTTATTTTGAATGAACTCGTTACATAAAAGCGGCTGGTAGTCTCTAGCCGTTTCCTGTCCACCAATTTGGATACTGTGGCTAGATAGAATATGTTAATTTATATGTAACTTATTTTAGCCAAAGTAATAATTACCATTTCGCGTTACAAATTTGCTTATTTTTAACATTTTCTACTCAGGCTTAACTACAAAAACAGCTGATTACCAGATGTGTTCAAAAGTGCTGCATTCCTTTCGTTTTATAGCACTGTTTGTTTTCAGGGCTGGGTTTCCTCCAATAAATTATTTACAATAAAAAACGTATGAACCAGAACATTATTTTTATTTAATGAATGAGTAAGTAAATAAAAATTAAGAAATCATTTTTAAATTTGATGCCTTCTGCAGCACTGACGTTTGCTATAAATCTTTTTATTGTGATAGTTAGATGGCGCCACTGCAATATGTGCGACTGCTAAGTGGCGGCATGAAACTATTGTAAAATTATAGCATATATTTATAGCATTAAGATCATGATGATTACCCTCTATTCGTGGGCGTGCCACGCCCCAAATATGCCGGAACATAATAGATTTATTGTCAATTCAAAAAGAAGGACATAAAAAATACATGTTCAAATTCCTATTCTAATACTTCTTAATAATGTTCTTAATCCTGTATTGCAAACCATTTGCTTGCTTTAATGAATGAATTTTAAGAATTTGTTAAGCTTTATTAATTTTAATTAAATTTTTCTCTCGCTGCTGCGTGAACGTCAATCAGTGCCAATGGGGCTTCAACTGACATTGCCAGTTAGTTTTCAGGACTTCGAAGGCATATGCAGGGCACAAGGGGGAAAGGACACGGCAGCTCCTACTCTCGACTGGGAGCCCTTCTCGTGACTGACGCTGAATATGCCACTTAATTCGGTTTTGAAGCGAGTTGCATGTCAAAATGATTGCTCTTCTGCAAACAGCGCATCTGTGTTTGAATTATGATGGAGCGCGCAAATATTCCAGATGCAAATATTTGCTCAAAACTACACACACGCAGGCTCATTCCCCCACACACACACTCACGCAGGCGGGCAGACTTGAAGTGCAGAAGCTGGCCAGGAGCAGGACTCTGGCCAGGCGCTCCCCCCGCAGTAAGCCGCCCAATCCAGGAACGCGACTAATGGGAGGCGTGCTAGGTTGGCTGGCCAAGCACTTTTCAAAATGTGTAACCGGCACTGACTGACTTTCGCCAGCTGAGGACGAACCGGACTCGTTTGGCCGGAGCCAACATGCAATGTTTCTGGGCTGCTGGTGGTAGTGGTGGTGCCGCTTCTGCTGTTGCAGACATCCGCTGCCGGAAATACGCTTACAAACGCAACCAGCACGTACCAGGCACTCCGGACAGGGTGTCCTGCCTGCGAAAGAAGAGGGTCCTACTCAGGCGGAGCGCCTCCTTGCCTTACTTCCTGTTCGTTCTGGCCGTCGTTTGTTTACTTTGCAGCGCAAGAAGACGGCAGCGACGCAAAGAACTCAAACAAAATATAACTGCTGAAAGAAGCTGCAGCAACGACAGCAGGTCCTGGGAGGGGAGAGTGGGGCGCGAGCACAGAAAAAGTTTACAATTTATCTAGTAAAATGTAATTAGGATCCTGGGTGCAGTCTTCCCATCGTTGAGCCCCGTTCTTGGGTTTAACTCAGGTTTTAAGTGTGCAAAATTTTCCTTTCCTTGGCTTAAACTTTAAATTGCAAGAGAGACCAAGGACCGCCACTTGTTAAAAGGACCGTAATTTATGGATGAAGGATGCTGCCAACGTGCTTGGTTCGTAATTTCTACAAAGTTTTATTTATTTTCGAGTGGATAAATCTTTTCTAAATTAAATTAATTTTTGGTCAATTACTAAGACTGGAACACCCACAAATCCTGAATCTCTGAACACAAACCCAATGAATTCCTAAGATAGTTGACCATCCCACATCTCAGCTAATCCGTTTCCCATTAAAGCTCCACTAACCAAAGTGTTTGTCTTGGTTGCATCTTAATTTCGCTGCCACAGACATACAAAACGTTTGCATGTGTGCATCCACGCATTGGAATATTTGGTTATTTGCTGAGAAATTGATTTTCGTTAATTTCTGCTACAGCGAAAATGGCGTGCACCGAGGTTCGCCCCATCAGTTGGCACAGTGGCTTGTGCGATAACGAAGGCAACTTTTTAGGCTGCCTGTGCCCAAGACATGCGCAAGAGCGACTGAGATACAGATACTCACAGATACACAATGCACACAGATACAAGATAGATAGAGAGAGAACAAGGCGAGACGGAGGTGACGCACACACTCACATCCATGCCGACGAGGCGGAGCAAAGTAAACAAGCATGGCCGAAAATGTTTGCTGCCCATAATCTGATACAAGAGCTAACACAGATACACGCACACAGACGAAGCACTCGC
This sequence comes from Drosophila vallismaia, assembly GCA_035047325.1. Classification (NCBI taxonomy): domain Eukaryota; kingdom Metazoa; phylum Arthropoda; class Insecta; order Diptera; family Drosophilidae; genus Drosophila; species Drosophila vallismaia. Next base: position 12,808,833 of record JAWNPU010000073.1, read on the forward strand.
AGCATCTCGCAGCTTGCCACTGGCTGGCGATTTAAGGCCGCGTTCCTCGCAATATGTGCGAATTTTTTGGCCAGGTGTTAATCATAGAAGCCATGTAATCGCTTTTCATAATTCAGCTGCTCGTTTTTGGGCCAAATTCAGGCTCTAAGTGCTCATTCAGGCGTTGGCCAGCGATTCTCTTGAATTTGGCCACAATCGAAAATAAATAATTATTTTGCCATTTACTTTGCGTCGATATATTTTTAGAATAAAGTAATCTAATGGTGAGTTTGAGACTTGCGAAAATTAAATTAAATACGCAAATTAATGGGGTTTGACTTTAAGTCAGTGTGTTTTAATTTGTTAATAAATTTGCTTTATTGTCTTTCTAAATATCAGGTCGATTTTATTTCTTCGAAGGTCACGATATTTTCATTTCATTATTTTCATTTCCAATATTAGTCAAATAAAACAAAACTTGTTATCGCTTTTAAAGTTTTATAATTACTAAATAAATTATTTTGTTTTTGTAAATAGAAAAATTCAGATATTAAGATATAAAAATATATTTGTTTATATATTTGTTTATCAACAAGTTCCATGAATGAATTTGTTTTTTTGAACACCTCATCCATTTATCTTACTGATTAAAATTTATTATTTCTTTGAACTCGTTTTCTCACAGTTTTATTCATGGAAGCAATAAATATCTACAACATTCTCTACCATGATTAGTATCTCTTTTTAAACTTGTATAATAAGTATCTTTTTCCTTAGGTGCCAGTTACTTGAGGACCCAGTTTTGATTTTATCTGCAGTTCCTTTTCCGCTTTTTCACCTCATTTGATATTGATTTGAAGTGCACTCTTCAAGTGGCAAGTCCAATCATCGCCGATTGATAGACACTTCAACTAAAATGGAAATTTTTGAAGCTCTTTTTTAATTGGAGAACATTTCCAGCTAATTAGTGGGAAGTCCAGCCTGACAGGTGAGATTGGAGGCTACCGATGGAAATGACCCTGTCACATAGAGGCACTTGAACAGGCGAAAACTTTTTGGACATCGCTGCACTTCAAAGCTGCGACCGGCTCTTGAGAAGGAAAAGTGTCTCCGGGTATGTGGCCACTTGAAGGCACCTACCACAGCGTCGGCTTGGGCTTGGACTTAGGCTTGGGTTTGGGTATACGTTGGCAGAGCTCTCCTCTTGATCGGTCCGATCTTTTTTTGCCATTGGACAGGAAATCATTGGTACGATGGCGGCTTTCAAATATAAGCAAAATATTGACAGAGCGGCAAACTCCAAGGCAAAAAGGCCCCGACAACAGAAATTTCTGGCCTTATATGCATATGTAAGTAAATGCGATCCGGTGCGATATGACGTTGCCGATTCATCTTCTCCAGATACAGATACAGGTACCGACTACAGGTAATACTTCCATCCCCATCCCCATGGTATTTCAATCTTTTGGTTGTACGTTGGCTCGATCGTCCGTCGGGTTTTTACTGTTTACACACATTAGAGACCAACATCCGTTGTAGCCGTTGTCGACTGTCGCATTCAAATGTTGTTTTTAGCCATTGAAGTGGTAAATTTCACCTGTGTGCGAGGAAAACGCTGATGGAACCGGCGGCCCATAGACACGGCCACTTACAACAAATGCATTTTGGTCGGGGCGGCGTTCGGCTCGGCCTTTGATAGTGGACCACACACACACACATTTACAAAAGCGACACTTGAGTTGATTGATTTCGAGATGCAAGCATCCGCGAGATGCAAAAAAATAAACGAAGGAGCCAAACGGGACGGAGAAATCACCGGGGTTGGGGGTGAAATATTCCACTCTGGTGGTCCGAAGTTATTGGTTTTGTTGTTTTTGCTGTTGTCATCATGAGATCGGGCGAGGCTGTTAATTTGCTGGAGGAAGTTTCCATTTAGCACTTGGCCAAACAGTCTCTGCCTTCTGCAGTTGTCACTTATTCGAGCACATTCATTCCTCCACCAGCCACGATGTCCATCCAAGTTTTGCCATAAATACAAAATATCAAAAATATTATTGCGGTTGCCACTGTTGCCAAGGGGGTGGTTCTCTGGCGTTGTGGTGGCAGCTTTATTGTTGCCACTGTTTGCAGTTTGCTGCTGCTTCAAGTGCCATTCAGCTAAATTGTTTGTATGTCAATCAAAGATGAAAACGCGCAACGGAAAATGCGAAAATTAAACAGAGGGCGGTTAGCCTGGTGGGTCAGTGAATCGGTGGGTGGGTGCTTTTCGGATGGCTTCGATGGTTCAACGTGGGCCTTGCCACTTAAAGTTCATTGAGGTGACGCTTGTGGTTAGCAAAAAAGGGGGCTGTGACAATAACACGGCGGCACTACAACAAATTGCTTTGCTACATGAAAATGTCAAAGTGGATGAGTTGAGTTCAACTGAACCGATCTGAAGGGGTGGCATAAACATAAGGCTGAATAATAAAGCAATAACAAAGCCTTCCAGAGCAACAATATAACCAGCGAGAACACTTAATCAATCGGAGGTTGCTTAAAAGCCTCTTTATCCCCTATTCAATTTGTTCACCCAAAATGAGTTACTAAAATATTGGTTTACTCGTGTTTGCTATCAGTCCAATTTTGCATGGTTTGTTAGATTTAGTTAAATTTTCACGTCTTGCTTTAATGATATCTTTAATCTGGCCTTTGAAAGTTTTTGAACAAACCCTTTATTTATTTTGATTGGAAAATCTTGACTTAAAATTTGCCAAAACTGAAATTTACAAGTTGTTCAAGTTCAATTCGCACCTACATGTGCCCTTTGGAATTGCCCTTTAGTTTCCTCCAATAAGCTTTGACGGTCCTTCGTAATTTATGCCACTCCCGACTTGACTAACCCATCACCAGTTTTGACCCCTTCAACTTGCTCGCCCATCCGTTCTCTCGCCCATCTGCCCATCCGTTCTTCCGTGATCCAACGTGCCCCTTGTTGTTGGTTAAATTTACATTGAAATGCGAGACTCGAAGTAATTCGAAAGTTTGATTTTAATTTGTTTTCATTTCGCATTAGGTAGGGTCCCAGCATCACTATCTCGCTCGTTTCGTCCCCATACATGTGTTTGAATGGGAGTGGGTGGATGGGGATCACTCTGTCTCATTCGAATCTCTGTGTCTCTGTCTGTTTACACGCCCAGTTTGCAGCACAAACTGTGACAAAGCAGCTCCACCTCGAATGGATACAAACACGTAGAAAAGATGGCGCAGGTTAAGGTGTCTCTTGAATTCAGAAAACATTTTTAAACTCCATTTTACAACAATCCCCAAGCTCAATGTGAATAGGTCACCGTTTAAATCATTATATTTTTAAATTCTTTAAATATAATTTCTTCAGTGTAGTGTCCAATCCAATAGCTGGTAAGAGCTAGAAGATGTCACCGAAAACCGAGCTCTCAGCCTTTGGATATTGCACAATTTGCGCGCCCGGGCTCCAGGGACATCCCCACATCTCCATTTCTCCAACCCTATGACTCTGTCTTCCGTTCCGCTGGTGTTGGTAAACTTTTGCCTGATTTTGTGTGCTTTTAACAGTTTTAATCAAATAATTGCACATGTGCTAAATGTAAACATATTTGTTCGATTCCACTAACCAGACACGCCCCAAACAACAGGCACCCCTCACTCTTTGGCCCATTCTCTGTCTTGTCTGCAAATTGTGCAAAAATTGTTAAGCAAGAGCTACAAAAACAAACGGGTTAGGAGATAGGGAAATAGGACAGGACGGAGGCAAGGCCAGGAATGAGTGAGTGCACATTTGCAGCTCCAGTTAAAAACTGAAGCTCCACAGGAATATTTACAAATGCAAACGAAACAGGAGAAAGTTCAAACATACAAACAAATGAGCGTGCAAACAGGCCAGAAGACATCGACAAAAAGAAAGCAAACCAAACCATGAACCACCCACCAAATAGGATTGCAGGACGCGTGCCAGGACCTTTTTGTAATTTCCCATTGAGTTTGTACGGGCTATCGCAGCCTAAAGGATAATAAGTTGCAGCAAAATTATAAAAGTATAGAGGGGCCGTGAAATGAAGAGAAAACTTAAGCGCGTGCTTTTGTTTACACGATTCACGTGGCTCAGCCCTCGTCCTGGGATTAAATGCAACTTGAAAATATTAAAACATTTTGCGACAAGTTGGCAAATGAAAGCCCGCCCAATCATGTCAACAGCCAAGTGCCAGGGTGCAGGGATCGGGGATTGGGAGATGGGAGATGGGGAATCAGGCCAGGAACCAGAAACCAGGAACCAGGGACCAGGCAACGACACCAACAACAGGAAGGAATGATTTCTTGTGCCAATATTTTTCCAGAGCACACAATTTCGATTTGTCGAGTGCAACTTTGGCGCTCATCGTACTCATCATGGCTGGCGCTCAGCATTTGGCTCCAGTTTATCCTCCCCGATCCCGATGGCCATCCACTCTTCGTCCTCCGTTCGTCCTGCCGTTTCTCCATGCCACGTCCTTGACACCCAGTCGACAGTCAGAGTCGCAATCGGCAGTGGATGTCTCCTACACGAATGTCAACGGAGCTGCTGCTGCTGCTGCTAAAAAATACGTTGGCTGGAACGTTCTCATCCCCATACTCACACGAAAATGCAGTGAGATAAATCAAGGTATAGAAAATGAATTAAAATGAATTCGAAGAAATATTACTTTCTTGCAAACGTAAAGTGAACTTCAATGGCTTTAAAAAGGTAACAAATATCTGGGAGATACTGTTTTCTGATTACTATTTGACCCAAAAGACTAAACCAGGAACTAATTGTTATAATCAAAATATGTATGACAAATATCTAATTATGGAAAAGGCACAGGAAGAATCTGGCTAAAGTATGGTATTTCCTGTTTACTTTGGAATATAGTACACGATTCAATACAGCTTTTTTTGCAGTGTACACATATTGACAAACACAAACACACTTACAGGAGTCGCCAGAGTCTGGCTTCGAGTGGGTGGTTTGGGGGGCATAGATAGAGGGTGCTGCTACTCGCTTGCAAATCAAGTGAAATGTTTGCAAATAGAATTTGTCTGTGCTTGCTCGAGTGTTTGACTGAAATCTATATACACATATAGTTAGGGTATGTGTGCCAGGATGGTCGCTCTCTTTCGCTCCGTATACATATGTGCATGTGTGTGCACATTATGATCAGTACAAATGTGAACATAACTGCACAAATATGTACATAGCAAGTCGCTCGGCTCGCTCAACGTCGAGTCAGCGGAGCCACCAGAACCAGACCCACAACCAGAAACAGAACCAGAACCAGAACCACCGCACTGCACCGCCAGCCTGGCGGAATCCGCCACCACCCACCACTCACCACCCACCTACTATCCCGTACCCACAACCCACTAGGCAAAGACAGGCAGGCGAGCCAAAGAGTCGTCAGCTTTTTTACTCGTATTTGTGCATATTTGACTCCGCTCTCTTCCAGGCCACGCATCCGCCATGCCATGTGCCCTGTTTGCTTTCCCGGCGTAAGGATTAATTAGCGTGCAAGTGTGGTGTAAAGCAAAGTAAAAAAATTATGTACAAAAAAGAAAAATATATTTAAAAATGAGATAAATAAAATTATTTCTCCAATTGCATCATTTTCCGAATGAAACCCATTGCCATGACACATTTGTTGGCTTGTGAAAAGTTCTTTGGCCTTTCGGGTATTTCTTTTGGCAAATGTATAGCTCATTGCTACCCTTGACTCACGGAATCCAAAAGATATGAAGGTTTATTGCAGTTGGAGATAATCAAGCTACTATGTACTCTATAAGTATATATTACTCAGGATTGTAATCAAAAGCAGAACAAAACTATTAAGGTGCGATTAGAAATATTTATCTTAACAAAAAAACTCAAATAAGTATTAAATGGAAATAATTAAAGTTAAAAGAAACCTTATTGTACTTTCACAGCTCTAAAATATAACACAAAACCCAAACAAGTTGCATCTTTTAACATTTCAAGCAGCTAACAAGGTCCTCCAATATTAGATTCATTTATGATAATTAACCAGACAGTAAATGACATTATTTATATTTGAGGAAATTAGTATACGCTCTATAGACACGACTTTGTTTCTGTAGTATTTGAAGTCTAATTGATTGATGTTATTGCTCTATTATCGCTTTGTCTAAGCAAATTATTGACGAGACAATTAGTTTATATTCCAATGTCACTTTTACTATACTTCTTATATATTCCTATTATATCTTAAAGTGTATTTACATGATAACGAATATTGCCCTGATTTATTTGATCTGGCATAGCTTTCTTTTGGAATGTAATTTGCACGGCTCTTCATTATCACATCGACAACAAGATTATCGCCTGATTAACATTCCATTTCAAGTACATTTGCCCCGTTTTCTGGCTAAGTTGCGCCCTGGCCCGCCGTTCATTAGCACAGAAAATTATAATTTTTTGTCAACGCTGCTGATGCCGGTTAATTGTGCCCGACAATCTTGCAAAATATGCAAACGTTTGAATTTGACATGCACACACGAAACGGTTGGCAAATACGTGTACCAGCCAGCATCCTCCGGATCCCCTCCCACCAGTCTCTTTTTCCAGCCTGTCCTCTGTCGGCCAAATGCAAATTGCTGGCCCAAACGAGAGGAGCGGCAACTGCACCTGCATGCAAAAGCAAACAAAACGCAGCCTGCGACACAGTCGCCCCCTTTATACCCCTGCGATGGGACTCTGGATCGGGGAAAACTGCATAGACCAGCAACTGAAACTGCAACTGGCAATGGGATTGGATCCGAAACTGGAACTGAAACTGAAACTGCAGCCTCTCTGGCTTCAAGATGCTGCCCCGACTGCCTGGCGAATGACTTTGAAGTGGCAACGCATATAGGGCAGGGTGTTCTTAAAAATTCATTTCATTGTCCTGCATTGTCTGGCGAGAGGGGTGCGACGGGGCGAAGGGTAAATACAGCTTTCTGCAGCGGTCGCTGATGTTCCTGCAGCCGCCATCATTTCCGTTTTAGAGCTGCCTGGCTGGGTGTATGGCTGGGTCCTTCGCTGCTCGGCAAAAAGATGCAAAGACAGCTAAGCAAACATCATCAGCACAAAGATGGCAGCGACGGCGACAGGACGCAGCATCATACAGGGTAAACATTTTTTTTAGTTAAATTTATCAAAAATATATGCTTCAGAGGAAAGAACCTCTTGGACTAAATTTGAAATATGTTTCCTGATAAATGTCATCGATAATTCTTGAAAAAACCCGAAACAATTTTCATAATTCTTTATAAGGACGTTGCTGTGATTGTTTTCTGTGCATCTGCAGAAGCTCTGTTTGCACAACGTACGACGGATATTGTGCCGATGTTTAGCAGTAGAAAGTAGTAGAGCCTTTGCAACGGCTGCAGCAGCGGCAGTCAAGCATTTTGGCAAACACGGGAGCAGGAGGAGTGGCGCCGGCAAAGGAACCAGTGCCCGCGGCCATAATAAGGGTGACCAGGACAAGTTGGAGCAGGATCAGGAGCTGGACGAACAGGAGTCGGTGGCCCGAAGCACAAATCTGGACCTAGGCCTAACCCTAACACAATTTGAGGCAGCCCTAAGACGACAAGCGGCCAGAGAGGCCGTGACAAGTGCAGCAGCAAATAGCCGCAGGATGTCACCAGATTCTGAAAAAGGAACAGGACCTGACGGCGGATGGTGTAGATGGTCCACGTCACAGCTGTTGCCCAAATCACGCCGATTTACAATACAAAAAAGTGGCACACAATAAACTGTCAGGCGACTTGAACAATTTATAAATATTTAGCTAGCAAAAAGATAGAGAAAAAGCAAAGGAAATAAGGAGCTGGGGAAAATACAAACCAAAACGAATTTGTCATTGTGGTACCATCTTGGCTCATAAATTTCACCTTTGCCAAATTTCTATGTCAGGATTCCCCCTGCATCCGATTACCCTAATGGGCCATGCAATGTGTCTTGATGCAATAGCCTGGCATCCTGCAGGGATCTCCCGCTGGGCCATACAAATCGCATTACACGACTTTTTGACTCTCGCATTCAACTCTAATTACCCGGTAGTTGATTGTGTCCAGGCCGTTCTTTGTGCCTGGCCTGGGATCCAGGATAGGGGCGTTATCTGTTTGTTGTCCTGATCGGGGCACTGTGTCCTTTCATATGTAGCCAATTTGTCTGCACTGACATGCTTGTTTTTTGGGGAAGACGACGACTTTCACACGCCGCAACCTCTGTCAAAGTCGAAGGTCATTTGGGGTCGTACGCATACCCCGCTCCACCCCTGTCCAGCCAGATCACAGCATGTATAATTAAAAGAAACGACGCATCGTTAGCAGCCTTATCACCATTTGGAAGATAATGCTAAATTCAATTCTATTGTTCCATCCACGCCAGAAACAACTGTGCGGCTTGTTTAAATATTGTATTGTATTGAAAGAGTGCTAAATGAAAAATAAGTGTAGGTGTTTCAGCTAGGCAAATAGAACGCCTCGAAAATTAAAAGAAACACATCAACAAAACGGCAAACCATCAAATATTAGGGGAAGAGCCGATGCCCTAAACCATTAGAGTCCATTTACCCTTGTTATATTTTCATTGCTTAGTTTACAATATTTAAACTGATTTTAAAAGCCTAGCTTTATAAGCTTTCCTATGCCTAAGTATCATTTTTAATTGAAATGTAATGAGACCTTTAATGAGGGTAGATCGATCCTTTGTCGGGTACTTTATTATGTTTCTAACTTTCCAAACAGCTTTCAGTATCGCCGTTGGAGTTGCTATTGTCATTGTCGCCTGCTATTTGCACAGTTGGTGCATTGTTAGATCCAGCAAAAATTCCAAATAAATGGGAAAAATACAAACGACCAGAAATGAGGAAAAAAAATAACACAACTCACAGAAAAAAAAAACATTGTCGCGTTAGGTAAACATGATCTGACATTCGTTCCAATTTCAAGCCTATCAATAATACATACAGACAACTTGAATATTGTTTGCACAGGCCCCAGCATCGGAGTACGGGTATTTTGTAACGATCTTGGCCAGAAGCGGCCGTAATATCTTGACTCGCGTCAAAACACACGTCAAATGTTTGCACACCCCCTCATATAGTACAGATCGCAACAATAGGAAGACAAGCCCAACCAAACTGCTAACTGTGGAAAAAGGCCAAAGGAAAACTGCTGCTTCCGCACATCGTCAACAAAGGCATTTATCCGCCGGCCCTAGTAGTAATCTAGGTAGCAACCTGTCAGCCTCGGATGGGCATGACATTGTCATGATCCACACAAAACACATCCGGCCTGGCCCGTCCAGAGCAGCACAGAATGACAAATCTTGTTGCTTCATACTGGCCAAGAAAAATTCCCCAATTTGCCGGTCATTATTATGAAATCCATTCAACATTACGGGTGCTCCGCTTCCGAATGTTTCCGTTCGCCCGGAGCCCTGAAGAAGATCACTCAGCCGCCCGGCACTCGGAGCTCACCTCACGTCCCATCCATCCGAAATACAGTAGCGGATGCTGTATGCAAATTTCCCTCCATTCATTCCAAGTGCCGCCAAAGAGGCGTCGGTGCTTTAGCATGCAGCTCCAATGGCCCAAACTGCTCCCAAGGGTTGGGGGAGGAGGGAACTTGGCCAAGTGCTTCTCGGCATGGCTAATGAGGCAGCCATAAAGTTGGTCACCTAATTGGGGCCAAGTGTAGAAGGCGGCTGATTGAGAGGCAAACATTTTGAAATTGAAACTTTTCGACAGCCATGTAGAAATGGTTAAGAGTATTTAAGAAAATGTACCTTACGAATTATTAAATCTATAAATAGTGGAATATTAAATAAAAATTAAAGAAAGCTTTCTTCTTTTCAGTTAAAATTAAAAAACATAAACTAATCCTTAAGTGGGTGGCATTTGGCAATTGGTCATATCGCAAGTGTGTTTTTTAGTTTTAACCAAAATGTTGATTCATTTTGTTGCCAAAAGTCATTGAGGCGGCTTAATGCCTCATATAACGGTTGATCGCGCGTATTGATTGCTTCTGCCGCTGCAGATATTATTGGCATTGTTTGATTTGACTGCGGCTGCTCCTGCTCCTGCTCCTGCTGCTGCTCCTGCCATGGATGCTATTCGACTGAATATTTGCATTTGTAATAATTTTTAAAATTAATTACATAAATATCTTCCAAATCTGTAAAATAAATTTTATAATAATTCATTTATCGAAATGCACTTTAAAGTGTGTGCGAACGCACACTCTCGCCCAAACGCACAAGCACCGATGCAAATATTAAACATTAAATGGCCAATGCCAACAACATTAACGGCCATTATTTGCATGGCCCGAGCCGGACTGGCCGGCGGTTGGGCGGGCTTTCCGATGTGGCCGCATGAGCCTCCAATTAGCAATAACTGTAAATGTGAAATTTGCACAAGCATAAAAAGCCTTTGGCCGCCATTTTTCATTTGTCAATTGTCGGCAAATAGAGCACCATCACAGAAGCCCAAGAGTTTCCCCTAGAGATATTTGCCATTATTTGAAAACTTTAAGAAGCTTCCATTCCTCTGTTTAAACTCTAAAGTTTTGTTCATTGAAAAATGGTAAAGGTCTTTCCATAGAAATACGCGCTCACATGTAAAATTCCATCAAAAATCGCGGCTTTTGTACAAATGAAAACTCTCTGTCGAAAATTAAGTTTGCCTTCGCGGTTTTGCGGCAATGCCAAAAGCAATCCTTTCCGGGAACACCAAACTTTATTTGAAATACTCTTGTCTATATTTTGTTAATTCAAAATTAATTAAACGCTAAATCAGTATCCCCGGATTTTTGGCTACAACCCTTAATGTTTGAACATCTTTCGGATCTTCTTTAGAAATTCGCAAATCCTTTAACCCAATCCAATCGAATAATTTGATGTTTCGGCTGGTTTTGTTTAAGACGTTGGTATCTTTATTCCGTCAATGAATCCTATCCTCTTTAATAACTGTGTGCCTTATTTTCCATGACGAATGGCTAATGCCTTTTGGCAGAGAATCGGCAAGGCCTTCTATTTGGTTTGTTACAATAAGCAACCAACATCGTTCCTGTACCCTCTCCTTTCCACAGCCCTTTCCGGCTTGTTGTATTGTACTTTGAGTGCAAATATTGTGCCGCTGTCGACGCCAGCTCGACGTGCTGCTTCAAAAATCAAATTTCAATTGCAACGCTGCGTATACGCAACGCCATTTTTACACTTGTTGGCCAGGTTGTTGGCCTCCTTTCGCGGCCTTTCGTCCCTGGTCCTCCGGTTAACTCTCCATCTCCGTACCGCCTGCAATTCGAGTTATTTGTTTTCACAATTTCGACTGTTTGTTGTAGCTCCGGCTCCGGCTCCGGCTCCGGCTGAACTTGCTGTTTGTTGTTTTTATGGGGTCGGCTGGTGCGAAATCGTAACGTCCTCATTTCTCAGCTCCCCCGGCTGGAGTCACCGTCTTCAGCTCCACCTCTCGCCTGTGTCTATTTGAGTATAAATAAATTTTCATTATAGACCGAGGGCATGGACACCTTAGCAGGCGCTGGTCGTTGCTGGCGATTAGTCAGATTGGTCTCGTTCTGGGTCCGACATTTGTTTGTCCTGTTGCAATCAACCCGCCGCCAGAGGCACTTCGTTGAGCAACACTCTTATTTGCCTTGGCACAAATCCTGCCCCAGCCATTTGACTGCTCTCTGGCAATATTTGTTTAATTTGCAAGCCCTTCGTTTTCCAGTTAATAAAAATGACAATGAAGCTATTTTCGCTGCATTCGCTGCAGATGGGGGGCAGGTTGTGCAATTTTTTGCCATGTCTGTCATCAATTTTGGTTTGTGAATTTTTAAAAATGCTAAATTGCCACGACCATTGTTGTGTTTAGTGAGCGATAAACAGGACGGCGTTAAACTAATACAAAAACAGAAACATAACCCCAATGTGGGAACAGAAGCCGGGTGGAAAAAAGCCGAGAAAATAAAAATGGGGGAATAACACACTAGACTATATACCAAAACACTGCCATATTGGGGGCCAGTCGAGTGTGAGTTTTTTGGTTAAATATTTTATAATTAAAAAGCTAACACCGACTAACACCGTGCGAGGTGTGTGTGCAAACAATAAACAAACAAAATCCTTTTCAAATATTTACCGTTGGCATATAGCAAACGTTGACGGCGACAGCGACAGCGACCGAGCCAAAGTTGACGTTGACGCTGGCGCTAGTGCTGCTGCCCATGATTGCCGTTAGTCCCGCTTTCCTCCCACGACTAAAAATTTAAAATTTCTATTTAATTTCATTTCGTTGTGCTGCAAGAAATGTGACAAAAAAGTGACCACACAAATATCCTGTGTTTAAGAGCGTATATGTGTATATATTGTATGTGCTGCATATCCTAGTGGGCTTGTGCGCCTTTGGGTCATTTAATTCTGCATAGTAATTTATTTAAAGCAACACGAATTTTTTATTGTTCTTTATGTTTTAATTTTTTAGCATGACGCAGTTAAAACAATAGCATTGCCCTTAGTCTATTGGCATTTCAATTGTATGGCTTTTTGCTCCATTTGTTTTTGTGTTTCGTCCTGCTGTTCTGTGTAAGTGTGGGTATATCCTTTATTTATAACTTTTACCAGGACATACCATGTATACACTTTGTTGTACCGGAGAGGAAGTTGCCAACGCGGCAAAATCCTGCGCATGTGTCAAATTTTATCACTACGTGATGAATATTAAAAAAGAAGTTTCCAAAAGAGATGAATTTCTATATATATACATAGAAAGGATCAAAGGTTAGGGCAGGATGAAAAAATAATGCGCTAAAATGAAAAACGGCAATAGGTAATATTGCAGAAACTTTTTTGAAACCTTAATGTCTAGTAAATAAAAGTTAAATTCCCCTCCAAAAAAACATGAATTAATTACATTTGATTTCTTTTTTGTTAAAGAATCAATTTAACTTTGTCTGTTTTAAAACTTAAATCATTTCAAATTTCCAAACCGTTTCATAATACCTCAAATGTCTTTTATACACTCAATTCCTTTATAGATTCCAAAGTAGCGCACATGGGGCTGGTAAAATTCTAATAATTTTTGCGCACTCCAGGCACAAACCGAATCCATCATAAATCTCCGCCCTGCTCGATGACAATGCATCATCCGTGTGCAAACAAAATGCTAAATCTCTTATAATATCCTTTATGTCCAGGATGCGCCATATGCGTGTATAGGCTAAGGCAGGAGCACACACTTGAATCTGTGCCTGTATGTATGTGATGTAACGGAGAGTGTGAGATTTGTTTTAAACTTTGTTATTAAATTCTTACGAAAATAGGAAATAGACTGGGCTTTAAGCGAAATCGAAATAGGGTGAAATGGCAAACGTCTCTATGCTATTTTTGGCTCGGTGCCTGTGTGCGTGTGTATCTACAAGATACAATAACTTGGGCTACTAGTGCCTCCTTCAAAAGTAGCCGAAAAGTACCGACAAAGTATCTGCAAACAGGAGGCCAAAAAGGAGAGCGCATAAAACAAATGAAACTCTTGTAGCAGCAGCCGAGAAAAGCACAAGAAATTTCAAGAAAAATATTAAGACAACAACAAGGGGCGAGGAGTGGAGCGCAATACAGAAGGAAAATGCTTGAGATGCTGCTTAGGTTGGGGATGGCTAGATGGTTGGCTGCTTGGGAAAGGAGGAGCTGCCAGCCATTTGTAATAGTTGCCAGGCTGCTTCCTGTTTGGCAGCCTGGCATCCTGCCTTAGTCCTTACTCTCACTCCTCGCCCCACTCTACCATTTTTTCCTTGACTCGCTCACTGACGGCAATAAAATGATATAAAAGTAAAAATCAAAAGTAAAACAAAGTCAAAGGGGTGAAGAGACAAAAAGGGAGCCAGTTCTTGATCTGGTTGATGCTGCTGCTGCTGTTGAGCTGCTGCGGGCGATTTCACGTAGTGGAATCAATTCAAAACAACTGCGAATGCAATTTAATAAAATCCGTGCACGGGCGAATTTCTTTTCAAGGCAACGACTGGGTGGTGGGGTGGTTGGTGCCCCTGGAAATGGTGGTGTTGGTGGTGGTAGGTTGTCCGCCTGGGTTCGCTGAAAGGCCGGAGTTGCCGGCTCGAGCCCGGGAAGGAGTAAAGCCAGCCCAGCACAAAACAATAAAGCGAGCTTGTGTACACAAGGGATATGCTCCTGTCTTTCAGCACACACACATACGCTCACTCATACAAATACATTCGCCGTGTCCTGGCTAGCAGTCGCCATATTGGCAGTCGTCGGCGTCGTCGGAGTCGACGGTTGCTTTCTTTGTTTGCCGAGCGTTGTTAATTTGGCAATACCCGCTTTCAATTATCTTATAAATATGAAAATGCAGCAGTAAACCCTGCAGGCCATACTCCAGCATCCGGTGGAATCGTAATGAAAAACGTTTCATTTTTCATTAAGAATATCCAGAAGACCAACTGCGCTGTGTGCCTTTCAGATCAATCAAAAAATCATGACGGAAGCCCTGGCTTACTTATGTGTATTTTCATGTTTGAACACCTCCTCCGCCTTGACCAGGTCCTGTTTGCAAGAAACAAGAAAGTGGGAAAAGTCACTGCGACATTGCGAGTACGTGTCAGAGGCAACAGGCAACATCGGTTGCATGTTGCCAGTACGCGACTGTGATGAAATTATGGGATTTACGGGCTGGAGTTGGGAAATCGCTGATCGCGCACCTTCCTTCTAGCTGGCTGGGAATAGGCGAGGTCGCCACTCCGTTGCGCATCTCTGGCAATGAGCAAATATGTGCACACCAGCAACATCCATACAGCAGCAACCCGATCGCCGCAGCGACACTATTTCAATTAGCAACTGCAATGCACGCGCTAAAATATGCAAAGTGCCAGCCACTCGCATTCGCATTCACGTTCGCGTCATGCCAATGTGATCGATCCCCGAGCCCCACCTTCCTCCACTACATCCACTCCCCTGCTCTTTCCTGTAGCCTCCGGAAACCCCTCGCTTCCTATAGAGTTTGCTGATCAATTCAGCACTTGACCCCGCCAGTCCAAGTCTCCACGCTGCTGCTGGCACACTTTGCATCGCACATTGCTCATTGGGCGTGTTCATCACTCGGATGTGTGGGCAAATATTTAACGCGAAATGCCGCAGCGCAGCAACTGGCCAGATACTCCAGCTAGCTGGAGATCAGCCAAGCGAGGCTGCGACGCTCCTGCAAAATGTTAAGCAATCTCCGGAGCATGCGCGTCGATCTGACCAATTATCTCTATTTGCCAATGGAATGCCGCATTTCGATCCCACTTTGGAGTAGATACAATTTAAACACATCCACTTAAGTGCACAAAAATTCAAATCAATCTATTAAGCCTATTTACCTTGGCCCACAATCGAATAAGAAGCCAGTCCTTCTGCTTAGTCCCAACATAAATATAAACGAGAAAAGACTATATCCACCATTTGGAGTCAACCGAGCGCGGCATTTTTGTAGTACGAGTCCGAGTACTTCGTACTCGCTTGAAACACTCATTATAGGTCCGAGATGTGGTTGTTTGCGGTGATAATGACGCTCAAGTTGTACGGCTCGGAGTTCGGAGCTCGACGTTAATCACGACTTTTACTTGTCTTTAATTTTTTTGGCAAATAAGCCGGGAAAGAAGGAGAAACGACACGAAACTCTCGAGGGTCTGAGAAATGGGCGCGGACCGAACGGCGTCACTTCGACCAGCAGGTTGGATCGAGTTAACATGCACATATTCAGATACAGATACATTTGCAGGTACAGATACAGATACAGATACAGCTAAAGGCATGGGTCCAAAAGGTGGATATTTTGGGCTAAGTATGGCCAAGTGGTATGTGTAAATTTTCACTGTCGCTTGCTTATTTTTGGTGTGTTTTCTTTTTTTTTTGTTTCGTGTTCGAATTCAATTTAAAATGCACGTAGTTATGTCTGTTTACTTAAGTTTTTGACGGATATTTTAACGATGTGAGCTCAACACAAATTCACTTTAAACGTTTCTAAGAGGCGCGGGGGAGGTAGCGGTGTTAAGGGGGGTGCCACGTAAAACGCATGGGGTAAGGTGCTGAGACAGGGAATGGGTTAAGACAGCGACAAGCATTCGCGTTCGCATCCGCACCGATGACGAACGACAACGACAAACATGTCGAGATATTCACGTCCGAGTGATAATGAGATGCGCGCCTTTTTCCAGTCAGTCTCCTACTCCCTCTCTATCTCCCCTTATCAGGCCCTCTCTTTCTTCGTCTCCTCCTCCATAGTTCATCGTCTTTTTCTCCTTATTTCTGTATTTTCGCTGATAAACAAGATGGAGTTACATTTTTAGGTTAATTATGTGCTAAAGTGTGGGACGGCAACGAGCTCCCATGGTCGAAAGTCGGAAAGGGGCTGGGGAATTGGGTGCGAGGTCTCCTTGGGAAGAGAAAACGTTAAGTTATATAAATTGTTGATACGAAAATGATATCATACTCTAAAAGTATACATCCTCCGCAGTCTGATTCAGAAACCGAATGCATCACTAGCTCTGGTATTTTGCTATTTACAAGGCTTCTAATTTAAGTCAGCAACATCCAAGAGCCGCCCAAATTTGAATAAACAAATCCTGTTTATTTGCATACCATGTAAGGAGGAATATGAATTTCCTACAATGATTGACGGTTGCATTGAACAACGCCAAAGGTTAAGAAAATTTGTCAAATAACTTACCAATATCTTTAAGTTTATCAAGATTGGCTAATTAACAAAAGCATTAAGGAGATATAAAATAGAAGTATATAAATAAATAAAAATAGTTATTTCGTTTGATAAAAGTTTATCTTGAATAATATAAAATCCAAAACACAGGGTATATTCCTTTTCATTTCCGTTTAACCTTTTTAAAGGAAATATTTTAGGCCTTGATTTGTTGGCTGGTGAATTTGTGCTAATTTATCAAAAATGACCAAAAACCAGACACCGTTCAACATGGTGCAAGACGTTTGCTGATGCGGCAGGTTGTTCTGACAGAAGCATCCCTGAACCCAGATCCTAGTCCCCAGGACCCTGAACCGGATACTGACTGCTGATTCATTAAATCTGCGCTGGGAAAATGCCTGTTGTTGCCTAGTTTATGGACACGGACAAGTTCGAGTCCTCAAAGCCATGGCAAACCCACAGCAGTAGGAGCGGAAGAGCAACAGCATCAGAAGCTGGTGGAGCAGTAGGGACGCTGCACTAGCCGAAAGCTGTGCAAATATTTTATGCAAATGTCCGGGCCCGTCATTGCACGGACCCGGCTATGGCTATGGCTATGGCTACGGCTAAAGTTACGGCAACGGCAAAAGCAACGGCTACGGCTTTGGCTATGGCTACTATGGTTGGGGCCACTGAAACGAAATTAATTTGTGTTTATACATAATATGCCTGGGTACGGGTGTGTCCTGTTTTCCACTCTATGCACACACGCATGCCTGTGCGGATATATGGGCATAGGTATGAGTATGGGTTTTGGGGTGTATGTGGGTGTGGGAATGGGTGTGCTTGCCGCAATGAAATTTCATTATGAATATGCCGGCCAGCATCATTATCAAGAGCGGCAAAACAACGCAGTGCAGCGCACACAGCAAAGGATATGCACACATACTCACGCAAACATTGCACACAAGGATATGCGAATGCTTTTATATGAGCTGATGTTGTTGCTGTTGCTATTGGTGTTGGTGTTGCTGCCGCTCCTGCTGCTGCTGCTGCGGTGGCTTTGGGTCTGACTGTTTGTTGTTGGCACTGTTGTTGCGGTCGGATAGAGAGCATCCGCCAGATAGGCAACAATAATGCACATGTGTCTAAAATTGAGTTTAAATATACATACTGCGGGGGCGGTTACAAAAGTTTTTAACCAGAGATTAAACTGCCATTTAAAGAATTAAATTGTATTTAAAATGGCTCTACAGAGGAATTGCTTAGTAGAAGAATCGCATTAGCAGATACGCCTTTTCAAATACCTATTTATTTATACTAAAGAGCCAAACTTCTTAGGCCAACCTCCTCTAAAGGAACATATATTTATCTGTACATATGCAGGCAGTCCTCAACCAAAATCTGAAGTTAAATATTTCGTGTTGCAACGGTCCAAACTTTGTCCAAGTTGTGCGGGAGACATCCACCACGCACATTGGCCGACGAACTAAAATTCTCACACACATTTACTGGCACTATAATTTGTTGATTTTGCCACTTAAAGTCAGCTACAGTCCCAACTCCATCTTTTCTTGCTCCTTCAAGAGCCATCACGGCATCCCTTCCCCAACCCCAAAACCAGAGAAATCTCCTGCGAGTGTGTGTGTACATTTTTTGGAAATTATGCCGGCGCAGCAGAAAATCGTTGATTCATACGGTTGACTCCGCTATGTAAACTTAACTGCCTGTAAATCGGGTAAACTGTTGATGCATGTGGCAGGCAGGCGTCGCTCCCCCGTCTTCGTCCTGCCAGCACTGCGAACTGTAAATTCAGTTACCACCCCACGGGAACTGCCCAAGTCATCAGCCCTGGGCCGTATGCATATGCAGGCAACTGCGATATTGCTGCTGCAGTTCCAATTCGATGGCGATGGCTATGGCGATGGCGATGGCTCCTTGCTACTGGCTACTGGATACTACGCCTGCTGCCTCCGATGCTACTGCTCCTGCTGCAGCAGCTACTCGCACTGCTGTTGCTTTTGAGCAATCAATCAGCGAGCAAAAGTCAAACATTGACTTACAATCCAATCCACGGATTTAAATTGACGTATTTACCTGCGCAACGACTGCGCCGGGCGCCGGACCCAACCGTAGACAATGGCGGCAGGTTCCGGGTTCCGGTCGGTGAGTTACGAGCTGCATTTCAGGCTGCATTGGCCTCAGTCTTGGACCAAGCTACACGGAAAATAACAGATAATTGAATGGAACATGTGTAGATTTAGGACTTACTAATAAAACTATTACTAATCAGGGATAGATTCTTAGATTTAAATTAAAATGTTTCGATTTAGGGTCAGGTTTAAACATCAATGTTCGTTAACATTTTAAGAGCGTAGATTGTATTCTAAATACTATTCAAATTAGTGTATTTTTATGAATTTCCCAAGACTAAATAATTCTGTATTTTGTGTGTAATCTCCTTCCCAACCCTATCCTATGACCCCCTTGGTGAACTGGCATTAAATTGGGCGACTCGCGAAATTATTGAGTTGTCGCCGGTAGAGCCCAACCGATGGCCTGTAGCAGCATCCTCTGAGGCGCAGATAAAAGGGGGTTGTCCTTTTAAGGGGAGGCGAAAAACTGAGAGTTGGGCGCAAAATGGAGCAGAGAAGGCAGGAGGCGGAGGTTGCCAGTTTCGGGCCTCGTGTGCACGCTGTTTGGCCATTAAAGCTTCATATTTGACTTCTGAATAATTCAAATTACTAATATTGATTCGGGCCACGAGAAAAAATGTGAACGCATTGTTGTTGCTTGCCATTGCTGCGATGTGAGCGACATTTCAGCATTTTGCTATGCAACAGCAAAAACAACAAAAACATCCAAAAGTAGAGAAACGGAAACAGCAACAGCGACAATAAAACAGTCAACATGACAAACGTCGCGTCGCTGACGTTGACATTTGGTTGATTGGCGCCCCAGTCGTATACGTAATCAACGGAATGTTGACCACGTCCACCACGCACACGCCCACCATGCACACGCCTACACCCGCACACTAACACTCTGGCCCACACTCAGGCACTTATGCACACTGGCATAGCTAGGACATAGCCAGAACATGGCCCGGCATAGCTACAATTCAAACGATATATGCTTGATTGGATACGCGCGTATACGGAAAAATGTCAGGCGGTGGCCATCGGCCAGCGGCCATCAAAATTGAAATGGAAATGGAAATGGCTGCTTGTCATGCGAGTGTCAGCTCCATTGGGGACCGAACTTGACTCCGGATCAGAGTCCAGAGAGGAGGGGGCCTAAGGCCCGGATCCGGATTCGGTATGGATCCAACTGCTTATTTCCTTTTTATTGACAACACGGAGACTGGGCCGGGGAAGGGCATGGTGTGGGGGAGTCGTAGCTTTTAACTAGTGTAAATAACGTCCTCATCAAATTGTCATAAGGACTCACCAACACATTGGAATACACATGGACACACACGTAGATAGACAGTTGCAGGCTTAATATGCATGTGGACAGGACAGGAATGGCAGTCAGACACGCTAGGCAGATTTGGCTTAAACGCATAAATACACTATATTTAAAAGGAGCAGGTTGATATTTTGGGCTTAAGGTTTTGGTTTAAATAAACTGTAGAAAGATCTCGTAGCATTATCACTATAAATACGAAAGTAAAATTTTAATATATTATATCAAGAGAACATTAAGTTGTCTACAAATCGAATACGAATTCCCGTATTTCAAGTTTGGGTTGTTATTTTGTAAGTTCTAAGTCCTAGGGAAAAGTGGCTGGATCCACCCTCTCCGTCCTGGACTAGAAGTCCGCCTACCACCCCACCCATTACCGCTGATAGGGCGCGATAAGCAAGGCCAACTATTTTCATTGTCTGGCATGTTTGCCAACTTGTTCTTAATTAAGCCAGGTTGGAGGGCCAGGTACCCCCACCGTCGACTTACTTGGGTCAACAAGCTGTTCACATTTCCCGCCCAACGACCAGAGCAGATCCAAGCAGCGACCATTTTGTATTTGTGGCCTTAATCAGCAGCTATACGTAGAGGTACGGGTGGCCGATAAGAGCTGCAGAAGATTGAGTCTGTCGGAGAGGACCGAGCCAGAGCCAGCGCTATATTTAGCTGGTTTTTGCCAGCGGTTTCTTATCTGCGCGGCTGCCAGAAGAATGAATTTGCTCTGTTCTTGTGATTGTTTGCTCAGTGTGTCGTCGCTGTCGTCTCTCCGGATGCATTCTCCGGCGGGGCTTATCGCGAACCTCGACAACTGTCTCATTTTACCAGTACCAGAACAAAAACCTGGGGTAAAACCCGAACACCACAGTCCGGGGATCGCAGCGATCTCGCGGTATTTGCATTTATGCAGCGTCAGATTAGATAAGTGCCTCCGCCAGATAGGAATGCTTTGTGCGTCTTCCTGTTCTCAGGTCGGTACCTGAACTCCGCGGCCAGATTCAGATAATGAGTAGAAATCCACTGGGACCGCGACTTTATCGTTTGCCCACGCCAGCGATAAACGACGGGGTCTTAGCGTTGATTCTCCGCCCTGTTTACAAAGTGCAATTTACAACTTATTCCGAGAAGTACTATATACAAAAAATATGCCGCCCGTTCGAGGTTTAATAAATGCGGTAAGCCGTAAAATTCATCCGACACACCTTAGAAAGTGTAACCGCCAACCTGGGGATACTCCACTTTTGGAACTGGCGATCGGGACAAACCCCTTGCTAATGCTTTTGCAAATAGTTCACAAATATCCGGTGGGATCGGTATTCGAAATGCCATATTATTAACCGCATTTAAATAACCAAATTACTGTTTGCATTGCT
The DNA here is from genome assembly GCA_035047325.1 of Drosophila vallismaia. Classification (NCBI taxonomy): domain Eukaryota; kingdom Metazoa; phylum Arthropoda; class Insecta; order Diptera; family Drosophilidae; genus Drosophila; species Drosophila vallismaia. Next base: position 12,830,371 of record JAWNPU010000073.1, read on the forward strand.
ACGGCTTATTTCTGCCATTTTTAGCAAAAAATTAAGATCACATTTTGCCACGGACAGTGCGTCAAAGTAACCAAAAGCACTCAACTAAGTAAACAATGCCAAGGCTACAGAAAAAATACAGAAAAAGGCTTGACCGGCTTGAGAGACGATGGCTGCGGCTTGGGCTGGGGCTGGCCCGCTGCTGGTGTGTGAAAAGCAAAAGCTTGACAATTCCAAGAATCTCCAGCACTTTTACATGGTCAGGCCATTAACGGGGATTCCATTCGTTAATGGAATGTTGAGCATTGCCAACGAATCTCAGGGAGTTTGAAGTAAAGGTGATGGACTCTCATACGAGTGTTTTATCTTCTTAGCTAACCGCTTAGTTATCAGCTGTTTTTTACCTTAACCAGTCCCATGAGTGATATATCCCCTAGGACTCCTCAGGAAAGCTGTAGCTAATTGTAAGCCTTGTATTTACCTGTTCCATCGAATCACTTCGATTGGCAGTCGTGGGCTTTGTTCCTCGATTGTTTATTATTATCACCTACAGGTGTCGCTTCATAAACATTTTCAAACATGACAACAGAATTGGCAACAACAATACCACTCTAGCTTAAAGCCAGGGAGCTACATATCTATATAGTACAAATATATATACGAAATCGAAGGCGTAGACGGAGACGGAGCCCAGTGCCTGTATGAATTGAACAATTGCTGCGTTCGTTTGCGCAAAGCAAATATTTTACAAATCAAGCGCTTTTCTGATTTTGTAAATGTGGGCTACCAATTTCCCTTAGCACACATATACACACTCTCCAATCGATGTGTACACATGAACGAAAGCGCAAGTCATTGGCAATGTGGCCTCCTTCAGAGATCTACATACACCCCCCATACCCTACTCCCCAAACCGAAACACAAGCCAATGCCCACGTAACAATAAAAAAAAAACCGGGAAAAAGGAGGCTCGTGCCTCTGCAAGTCCGCAAGAGGCGTTCTACGAGTACTAACAATATTTAACTGAAAAATATTTATTATTTACCAATTTGTTTGCTCGACTAATAACAATAATCGTAGCAGCACAAGAACAACACGACAAGCCACGACAAAAAGGAAAAGTCATTCATAGAAAACCGCCCCCTTGCCACAGCCCAGTGAACATAAACATATATAGTAGTAACCCTACCGATATTTCCACACACCGATTCCACCACCAAGGCTATCCTTCTCTTTCTGGCTGCCAAGGACACTGCACCGCTATGAAAATCGAATATGAAACAATCACAAATATTGGCAGTCAGCAACTGCAGCCGGAGCAGGAGGCGGAGCAGCAGGTCGCCCCCATTTCGCACTTGGCAGACATTCGCTAGACGGCGGCTTGTGTACACTCTGCCCGCCATTTGCCTGTGACTCCGGCAGGGACCGAGACCGGGATTGGAATTGGAAGTGGAACTAGAACTGGGACTGGGACTGGGATTGGAGCAGAAGCAGGAGTGGCAGTGGGCTTGCCTTTCCCATTGCCGTCATCGACATCCTTGCTGTCTCAACAGTACCGTAAGTCGCGTACAGTGAATTATAGGGGGAAAATCTTTATATTTCATTTACATGTTTATATGAACCATTAATACCTATATAGTTATTTTGGTTATTAAAAATCCCGAAATGATTAGAGTTTAATTTTATTACGTATACGTAATTTTTATTAACCCCGAAAAATAGGCAACAAAATATTTTATTCAAGATAACCATTTTTTCAAACTTTTTTTTTAAACTATTTCAGTCGAACCATTAAAGCTTTAATTGCAATTCAAATATTTAATTTCCTCTTTTAAAATAGTTCGTCAGTTACTTAAGCACTTTAGAACATGACAGTTCCTTAACATATTTCTTGACTTTTTCAAGGAGAGCCCACTGTGCGTTATTGTTTTTGTTTGCCTTTTTGTATTTCTATTTACTCGCAAGTTTAGTTTGAGTTTAAATTTATTCCCACCGCCGTTGCCAGTGCCACCGCCCAGCCATCCTGGCCTTCCATGCGTGGGTGTTACGCCGCCTCCTTTGCCGGTTCGATTTCTTGTTGATTCCGCTTTGGATGCGATGCGATTCAATTCAATCCAATTGGACGGGATGGCCTTGCCCCGTCGCCCTGACCGTCCTTTCCTACCCTGCCACTGTGGCAACAGCAGGCTGCATTAGAGCCAAAGTTGTTAAGCAGCGCTAGATAAGTGCTCGAATAAACATAAATAATAAATGACATTTACTAAATAAAAATATTTGCTTTCGCATAATATTTGAGCAGCAAACTCAAACTCGACAGCCAGCTCTAGCTCTCTTCCATGGCCTGGCACTTTGGTTCTGGCTGCCTATGTATGAGTGTGTATGTTTGTAAGCCAGGAATGGCCAACATGGTAACACACACACACATAGAAACCTACACTTGTCGCTTGGCTTTGGTTGATTTCGGAAGCAATTTTGGCACCAAAGCGAACGAACGTCGCGCTTTGCCAACTCTCTCTGCTCCTTTCTCCTCCGGCTTTCATCTGTCTGGTCTGGTCTGGTTTGGTTTGGTCTGCTTTGGTGGCTATGTGTACTATAAAACGAAGGAAAGGAAAGGCAGTAGCATCCGAAAAAAAACATCGCAAAATTTGTGCTTTCACTTTCATTTGTTTGCTGTAATAACAAGCGCAAGGTAGCGAGCGGAGCGCATTTGAAGACTGTATTGTAGTTGGGATTGGGCTTGGGCTTGGGCACACAAATGTGATTCGGAAAGCGATGGCGGTGGGTTCTGGGCGTTTTGTTTATTTTCAGATTTGACTGTGCATTTGTCAATGCAAATATATACACAAAATTAAAACCGTAAACGCACATACCATAAAATGCAAGTGGGAGTCATTGACATTGACACACCGCTGGGCTGTGAAGCTATTCGATTCACCAAATTCAAATCGGGACCTTGATCCACTTGAATAGAGTTTGGGTAACTGGGTAACCTGGCCTAAACAAACCCTGATTAATATGCAGATTTCAACGCAGATTCAATGACAATTAGCTGCGCCAATTATGCAAACTCAATTAAGAAATTTCCAATGAGTGCGAAGGACGAAAAAAATTTGAAGCGCAATCATAATTATTTCCAGCTATTTCCTTTGCTTTTCTTTTGGCCAAGATAGACTGTTGACCCAACGGTGCAATTAAGCGGAATTGGAAAGGCCAAAAGGCAACCAGACGAAAAGACGAAAGATTAAACTGCAATCAAGGGAGAAAGTAAAGTTTCTTGATCGCAATAAATGCAGAAATGCCTTCAATTAGCTTGAAGTATTTGCGAGCAATTTGGAGAGGATGATTGCCAATTGGCTTATCCCTCGGCAGCCAAACAAATGTCGCAAATCGAAATAAAAAAAGGCATCAACAACTGCGCCAATTGCGCTATCTAAGCCGCAACAACAAACCATTCAGCTTAACTACAAAAAAAGGCTAAATACCGCTTTATATTAGCCCATTGCGTCGAATATCAATTGTATTAACACCGCCGTAATCAAATCAAGATCAGAGGCGGGTGTTTAACACCCTCTGCCAGCTTGAATCTTGCCCCTTCGAACCACGAGTACTGTAGCTGTAGTTCACTCGTCCGGGGAAAATCAAAGTTCAGCCGCCGTGGAAAACTATTAACTGCTAAAACGGCAATGTGCACGAGGGCCATGGAAGCCGAGCACAGTTGGATTAGCATCGGTCACCACCCCAGCAATCACGGGCAAGTCGTCACCACATCCACATTCACATCCAGATCAACATCTACCCCGGCTCCGGCAGGACTTTCTTTTCTGCCTCCCTTCACCCACACAGCGAGGACCTGCTTACAAATTGCTCGCCCCTTGCAGTCACACAAATGAATAATGAAACGCTTATTGTCGCAATTATTTTATTACCCTGATATTTGTAGCCTCAAAACATACACCAAAATGAAACTGGGATGCCAACTTCAATGGGAATGACGATGATGGAGAGAAATCAGACGTTTAGAACAAATTAAATGTTCATGCAGTCCTTTCAATACTCTTAGAAGTTTTATATATTTCATATTTTCTATTGAAAATATTTATTTTTCCAATTTTGCAAACTAAACATAAATATGTTTAATTTCGAAGTATAGTTACCGAATTCAAAAAACCTTTGGCAGAGTATTTCCACTTCCTTATGGAAACTAAATATTTCCCGAGTTCCTCCCAGGACAATGCACTCCATCTCTTTCGCTCAACTTAGCCAGGACCTTCGAACACAAACCCAAGTCCCGAGTCTGAGTTCTGATGTATGGCATAATCCTTGCTATTATTTGGGGTTGATTGTTCATGAAACGGAGTGAGCCCAGACGAACGTTTTGTTGTTGGCTTGTTTTTAGGGGATGTCCTGGCAAAAACAACAACAGTGCATTAGCACTTTAATGCGGCTAGTGGGCATAAAATGCAGAAACAAACGCTCGCGCCCCTTTCAATTAAATGCTACACAAGGAAAACAACAAGAATAAGGCCTGGATGAGGACGAAGACCAGGAAGTGGAACAGGAACGGGAACGGGAACAAGAGCAACAACAGCATCAGCAACAATAACAACAATCCTTACATCCACCCACGGCCACTTTCATGTCATGGCAATTTATTTCGAGGGTGTTGATGGGCGGTTTTGTTTTCATTGGATTTCTGTTGCTGTTATTCTAATGGCAAACCAACCACACCGGAATATTTTCAATCAAGGGGCGCAGAGTCACCACCGGACAGACTTGGGCTCAGTTTGATTCCGGGGCTTTATCCCCGGAGCCAAGAACCTGCGTGTTAAATGCCAGCATATGGGAAAATAAGCTGTGACAAATGGCTTAATTTAGTTGTCAATGCTAAAGGGGCCCAACAATTGTTTAACATGTTTTAAGCATGTAAAAATATTGGCACATTACCCAGAGATAACAACCAAACTGAAAAACCTGGCGGGGGCGTTGGCAATATTGGCCATATAAATATGTAGGGCTCGCTTGCTAGTTGACCTGCTGTTAGCATTTGGCAGAGTTCAAGCCGCACACTGGATTAGATCTGACCCGGGGACTTGCACCTGCCGCGAGCTCTGACATTTATTTGCATGTCAGTCAGGTTTAAAAAAGGAGAAGCAGGCCAACTGAATATAAAAACGGAGAAACTTTTGGGCCCTAGAACATCTGCCAGCATTTGCTTGGTTTGCTGGGTTTTGCGGGGTTTTGCCAGGGGGTTCTGGGGCTCCGGATTGCCAGGGTGGCTCAAAGACAGGCGACGCCCTGTCGACGGGTTAGACGTGATTGACATTCGCCTTATGAATGGGCGCCCATTGTGCCGAGCAGGTACTTAGCCGGAGCTGCAGCATTACGGATTTTTATTGGGACTGCACCCGCGGCGACAGCCGGTAAGCTTCGCTCCATGCGGCGATCAATTACAGAGGATTTGCCAGACTTGACATTTACATGTGTTGCGGTGAGCTTTATCGCCGGGGCGTCCCCGAATCGGATTCGGTAGTGGAAATATTAAAAGCAGTTGCTTCGACGATTGTTGTGGCCCCTGCTCAATTGCCCAGAAAAACTCAGACGAGCACTCTCGAACACATGACTGGAAAAGTGCACTGGCACTTTAGCAGATTGCAAATCCTAAGGACTGCCAACAGGCGATTGGTGTTCATTTGATGTGCTGCGGGAATTCCGCTAGCTTAAATCCATTTGACTTGCAATTCGGAAATGATGGCTTATCCTGTTTTCTTTATTGGTTAAAGATGCCGTGTGTCTCGGCCTGAAATGTTTTTGTTTTGATGGCTTAGCTGGCTAAGCAATTTAAACAACAGCAAGGCAGAGGCCTAGGTAGGATCCCTTCAGCTGTTCTTATGCCAGATCGTTTTTGTTGTCCTGTCCGTCTTGCTCATCTTCCTAGTCATTCATAAACACATGAATGGATGAGTACCTGAGTAAGAAGATCCCTCAGGCGGCCTTATATATTTTAGAATTGTATTGGATCTGATCTGAAGGTAAGTAATCTCATCAATTCAATAATTTTCCTCTGATTATTCCTAATAAAAGGTAATATATTTAAATCGGCTATACGCTTTCCATAATTAAATATAGCCACGATCTCAATCCATCACGGCTCTTTAGAGTGAAGTTTACCAACTTGTGTCGGAGCCAAACACATACAATATCCCAGAAAACGATGGAATTAGGGCAGCCGGTTTGTGTGTCACCCGGAGTCATTTGGTTCTGTTTCTAGTCCTGGTTCTGGGTCTGGATTTTGGTTCTAAGGCTGTTGCTCTGCGGCACTTGAGCAATTTGAAGGACACACACATGGACCCTACGACTAAAACGGTTTCGACCAACAAAAATGGCTCCGTTGGCTGCTGCTGCTCTTGCTGAGCTATGCAAATCCAAAATCCCAACATAGTGAAGGACGGGGCAATGTGGGTAATGGGGAAGGAAGACGGACGTGTGGGTGGTCGTGGGAGGATGTGGGAGTGGGTGTGAGTGCGTCGCCCACTTGACAAATACCATTTTCGAAATTGAAAGACAAACTTTTGAACAGTCGACGTTGTTGCTGCTGCTGCTCCTGCTCTTGCTGAAAATGGAAATGAGACACAATGTGCAGCAGCAGTGGCGACGGCATCCTCATCCTGCTGACGAATTTGCTGAGTGTGTTGATTTGTTGATTCGTTTCGCCTAATCGCACCATCACCACCATCAGCCAGAGAGCCGGAATAAGGGGAGCCAGCCGTAGAAGAGAGCCAGCCGGACGAATGGGACGGATTGGAGGACAAAGTTGTCCAGCTGGCGAGCATTGTCCCAAGTTGGAAGCGGGCCAGCCGAGAGTTCCTTTCCTTGGGTCCTTCGTACGCAAATGTGTTTGTCCTGTGCACGGACATGTGTGTGTGCGAATTGGGAAAGTTTATGCTAGTGTGTCTGAAAATGTGTTGAAAATTTATTGACATTATTCAATTAATTATTGTGCAAATATTTTCACCAGCAAACACAGATACGCACCAGAACACACACATACCGAGAGACTCGTAAGTGGTAGGGAATTTGTCATTAATTGTGAATTAGATTGCATGAAACTGTTGCCTGGACCAAATTTGTTTATCCTTGTTGTTCCGGAATCCGGATGCCGTGCATCGCATTCTCTGGTCCACTTATTCAATCACTCACTGGACCGTACGTCCATTCGTCCATTTATGCAGTGAGGCGTTTTCCACAAACATCGAACCAAAGCTGAAGAGGAGTGGCGGATGGGCCATGTCCATGTCCGTTTTCCGCTGCCCGCTTTTTGCATTGGATGTTATTGATACCGCACCAAACCCATACAGCCTGATGATTATTTCGCATTAATTTCGCCTGCGTATGCAAATACATTTTCAAACAAATCGAATTAAATTAATACGAGATTTTGATTTGATTTTTGCCAAATGCTAAATGTATATTTTCCCCCTGTTTGCCATATCCGGGCATTAAGTTAATTGCATTTAAATTGAAAATATTGCAAGTGCATTTTCAACGAATTTTAATTAAAACGAAAAATAAATAATCACATAGCGATGCAAAATGTTCTGCGCTTTCTTCCGCATTTTAATCAATTCGCATAGGGCGTTTTGTTGGTGGCCAAACATAATGCGGTTCATTCATCATACTCAGCGCCTAATGAGTTCCCCTTGTACTCCACTCTCTTGGGTCTAGACTCCACTCAATGCCATCGTCGCTGGGCTGTCAAAACACAATTTGATTATTAGATGCGTTGTCGTTGGCGTTGTGGTCGGTCGTCTGAAATTTCATCCAATCGAATGGGCTGCTGCTCCGCGATAAAGGTGTGTTTAGGAGTGCCAATCGATAAGCCGCCTTTCTCTGGCTGCCTGCCTGCCTTCCTGCACATCAGTCACTGTCATCCGAGCTACCAACCACAAAAGGCCAACCAACCAACCAACCAACCAACCACCCAAACACCTACATAACCTCCCACCCACACCACATGCCGAAACGTGATTAATGCGTTGGCATTGCAGCTAAGCTGGCCATCAACATCAGATACAGTCCAAGATATCGGCCAAAACGTATGGCACCAACTTTCAAGATAATTCTCAACCAACTTCACACCAGACCCGAGACGATTTGTAATGTTTTGATTGCAGGACCTGGGGCGCGTGCCGGGATTCTCATAAAGGCCACGTGCCCGCATTTGAGAGCGTAAGGTTTCGCGGATTAATTTCAATTTGCTAGATGCCCAGAAAATGGCCCAGGGGGTGGTACAGACAAGAGCTTTGCTACTAATTATGTGTGGAATGTTTTGGATAAACAAAGAACACAATGCAGCCAAAAGAACGGCGAGTTGCAACGGTGAAAAGGACAATCGCAGCAAAGGCGGCCACTTGTCAGCTTCTCCGCCGATGTTTCTATAGGATTGTTGATGTTGCTGTTGGTATTGCTGTTGCTGATGCTGATGTTGCTTCTGCTGTCGGCCTAATCCGTAAGTGTCGTTCTCAAGCACGCAGCAGCGGCAGAAGCAGGCACTGATAGAGCACACACACTCACCGAGGACATCCCGGGCTCGAAGAGGACAACCGGACACGGACACGGCCACGACCGGCCCCATGCCCTCCCCTTTTCCATAATGATGTGGCGCTGTCGACATCGACGTGTCATCGACAACCAGCAACGGTTTTGGGTGGGGTCGCTGCTGCGAATATAGCCAGCCTGTTGGTCAGAGATAACAGCAATTTATTTTCAAGTCATCATTTTAATTATCCCGTTCGCAATACTGGCAACCTTGCTGTCTGGGCGCGGCTCGCATTAAACGTGACAACAGTAACACCAACAGCGAAAGCAACAACCATCGCTGGCAACGATGGCAGCCATTTTGCTCATTAAAATATAATATGTATTTTTTAATTTCAGAGAAATGTTTGCACAAAAATTTTCTCGAAACAAAGTTGAGAGCCGTGCTTTAGCTCCCCTTACTCGCCTCAACTTTGGCGTGTCCTTTTTTTCCTTTTGCCAAGCCCCGTACATTTCCATCTTTTATTCCATGTCTGTCTCTCTGCCTGCAGCTCAACCGGAGACCGAAAATCCTTTTTCCTGTTCGTAATTTTTATTTTTTTCATTTTTGTCTCGTCTTCCATTTGCCTAACCGAGCTCCCACGCCCCAAAAAAACACCACCATCCAGAACACCTTACCCCGTTTTTCTGAACCCAACCCCCATCCAGTCCGCCATCATGCGTTTTTATAACCGGAAGCGTTCATGAGAAAGTTTCCGCTTTCATAACCGAATTTTAATTAACTTTCGAAAACCTAATTACAAAGTATTATTATAATGAAAAAGCAGTGCACAAAGCGAGTGGAGGCGGGTCTATGGGGTCCACGTAGAGAACCATCCAAACCATCCAGACCAACCAACCAACCAAGAGTGCTGGCCCTGCAGCGACATCCTCGACTCCAAGCTTCATCCTCTAACCCCTGAGATTGATACACGGAGAAAAACGGCATGGAACCGATGCTTTGAGTTTCCTAAAAATCTGACAGACTATTAATTAAATTCACAAGTTTATGTTGGATTTATATCTATTTCAAATAATGGTATCTTCCCAAATAGGATCCTATAAAAAAGCAAAGCTTTTCTTTTTTCCGTGGAAAAGTGCTGTCTTCGACTGCCATCGTTGTTTGGGAAAGCGGCGGAAGGTAAAAGGAACAGAAGCAGTGACAGGAGGATGGAAACGGAGACCGAAGGATGGAGGATAGCAAAGGCACTACTTCCTGTGTATCCATCCGGCATAAGCTGAGGAAAAAAAGGGTTGCCCGACCACTTTTTCTACTGCCGGCAGAGAATCATCTCCAGCGCTTTGTGTGCCCCAACTTGGATGTGTCTCGTTTTAAAATTAAATATTCCATTAGAAAATTACTACAAGATTGTGGTTCTTTATTAGCAGCTAAAGCCAGAGCTTTTCCATGGACTCAACCAAATTCAACTTTCAAGCCACAATCTCTACTAAAGCTACTAGAAATTGACAGAACCTCTCATTGCTTTTCGTTTATTGCAAATAATAAATTTTCACAAATAAATTAATTTATTTTATTTTTAATGGATTGGGTCACAGACAGACTTCTATGACTTCCATGGAACTGTGGCAAACATCAATTTTTAACGACTTACCAAATGTCATGACAAATTCTCCTATTTGCCAATTTTCTAATGGCTTTGTTTTGAAAGTTGTGAAAGTTCAGTTGAACTTGTTTGTTGAAATGGAATTTTAAATTTGTTTTTAGGCTGAATAATTACAAATTGATGGCATCGTAGCATTTATGAATATATATGGAATATGTCTAGAGAGCTCAACAAACTCTAAAGCCCTTCCTCCTTTGCCAAATCCCTTCCTCGGATCACAAACACACGTTCGCATTATCGTACTCAGCGTCTTCAGCGCGCATGTCTGGCATTAAGGCATCGATATATAAATTGTCGACAAGTTTACGGGCAAATTTTAGGGGGGACTGCGGGCTTAGTGGGTGGTTGGGCAGAGGACGACTGGGTGGTTGTCTGTTTAGCCAAAGCGAACCAACCCCAAAACACAGATTTCCTAAGCCAGACCAGATGGGGTTGTTTGCCCGGCTGGGGTAAAATGAAGAAACTCAGAACGCCAGAACGCTGACAGTCACAATGTCAAGGAAAAATCGAAATTGAAGCGACAACAAACCAAACGCCATTTTGTTGCCGTTCTTGGTACGAATTGAAGCCGTAGACTCAGACCCAGACCAACTCCAAGTCCCAGTCAAAGTCCCAGTCCAATCCCATTTCCCATTCACGACCCTAGGCGAACAACAAAGCGAGCTCTTTATGGAGCAACTCAGCTCACCAGCCGAAGGGGAGACGGCTATAAAAAATGTATTAAAGCCCGCTGCCCACATGCTCATGTATAAATAAAATGTCGTTTATAGATATATAGAATTTGTGACCTTCCTGCTTAATTAAAAGAGACAACAGCTTGTCAAACATACCCCAGCTCTGCGGAGTGAAGATAAATATGCGTATCGTTGGCGGCTTGAAATTCTAATGTCCCGGGCCTAGTTCTAGAATGGAGTTCTAGAATCGTAGATTCCTTCAAATGAATCACACCAAAGTTAATCAGCGATGGATGGGTTTCTGGTGAACTGACGCAGTACCTAGTCCGTGAGGGGAATTGCGTCGGATCAGGCTTTGGCGGTTGTTTATATTGCAGAGATAAGGTGCTAGGGACGATAGGGAACCTATAGAACGTAGAGTATTACCTCCTCTATGAATATTACTAGAGAGCAAACAGTCACTGAACAGGCCGCTCTGGAGAAGACTTATTCACCCTTCCCTAGCCGGATGGGTGGATAGGTGCAAGCTGTCGGTTCGGAGACCGGGCTGGGGATGGGCTGAGATGGGTTAGTCTATCAGTCAGTTAGGTCCGGGACTGTCCCATTCCCATCCTGGTTGTTTACCTTCTTGTTCCGTTGCAATTTATGAGTGCACGGCGATAAGGGTTTATCATCGTCATCGGGGAATGGTGGAAAACTGCACTCTGCATCTGAGTTTTGTGTTTTGAGTTCTGGAGTGGAGATAAGATAGGCAGGGTCTCTTGGAACCCGGCGTAGTTATCGGTCGTTCAATTCGAATTTGCTGCATTGATATACTCGTAGATACTCGTAAAACGCAGCCGAGATAGGGCCCAACCCAATATTCAATATAGAAATGATTGTTGGAGGTCAGTTGTTTGAATCAATAGAGGTGGCTATCCCATACTGTCGGTGTAAATGAAAAATAATTTATGGTTTTTTTTCTTTTTCTTGTATTTCAAACATTAAAATAGTCGATTTTGTTATTTTATTTGTTTTGCATGATTTATAATAATTTTAATTTTAACTAGCTTTAGAGTTGGATTTCTTGCATTGACATTTATTGAATTTTTAATTGTGTATTTTACAATAACTTTCATTTGTTTCTGTGTCAGTGTGTGTTTGTGTTTATATTTAGACTATTTTTTATCAAGTTTAATTAATTAGCTTAGCTCAATGTAAAAATGGGTCTTTTTTTCTTTCATTTTACGCACAATATAACTAATATTAAAAATTATTGAATAATAATTGCAGTTTTCGGATTTTTTTGTTTGTTTTCTTTTATGCTTTTATTATTTATGCTAATTAAATGTTAAATGCTATACAATATTTATATTTATATTATATTTACTTTCATGTTGTGTGGTATAATTTCATACATTTGATTAATTCTCGAGTTAGTTAAAAGTTGGTTGTTTGCAAGTGAGGACCTAAGTTAATTTTTTTGTTTTTGTTTATGTTTTTTTTTTATTTTTTTAGGGCTAGGAGGGGGCGGGTTTTGCTTAAACATATCTATTTATAAATTATGTACAAAATGCCTTAGCCTAACGAATTCGTACAACAACAGAAGACACACAATGTAAATGAAATGCTGGATTTTGGGATACCTTGGGATATCCTTGTATATGTATATCTAGGGGCGCATATACATATAGTACAATATAAATGATAGTTGGATAAATTATAGTATAAGAACGTCACGTTTCCTATGCATGGCCAGATTTTTGTTGCTTAGATAGTTTGAAGATTCTTAGGGTGTGGCGGATCTGCTGAATATGATGATTTAGTTTTAGACTTTTTGGTTTTTGATCATATGCGATTCGAATTCGATTGCGATTGCCTTTGGATAAAGGTTTTTAGTATTTGTATCTATCTTTTTGGGACTGTTTTAGCTTTTGCTTCTTATTTTTTGAAAGAACATTACACAAGATCCCTCTAAGCTCTCTTTCTCTCTCGTTCTTCCCAATTTCTTCTCTCTCTTTCTCTACCGTTTTCACATTTAAAATGTTTAAATTTGTAGTTTTAACCGCTTTGATTGTTATTGCTTGTTTCGAAACAACGAAAACAAATGGCACGGAATTATTATTTTTGTATGTGTTTTTGTCTTTGCAAAAAAAAACATAAAAAGTTAACAAAATCTTAGCTGGGCAGGGGGCAAAACATTCGTATCCCTTGATTTTGACGCCCCGCACGCTGCACTTACAACTACATCACTTTTTTCTTTCGTTTTTTATCGATCTTGAACGACCCCCAAACAGAACGGTATATATGGTATGTATGGATATATTTAATATTGGAACTGAACAACTCGGAGGAGCAGAAATGCAGCCTGTAGTCCGATCGGTATATGTACAAAGGCGAGCCGGCGTACCTACTCACGTGCTCAAAGGATGCGCCCAGGTGCTAAAAGCCACCGAACTCGTCGCACCACTTGCTAATTGGCCGGATGGTGGTCCGGGCCACTATGGCTGCAGCTACAGCTACAGCAAGTTCTGCAGGGCGGCGGCACCGTTGAATGTGAGACTGTGATTCCAGTTGCGGTAGCTGGCCGCCGCAGCATACTGCTGATAGTTGTTGTACTGCTGCAGTTGCTCCTCGCTGAGGTCGCTGGTGATGTTCGAGGAGTCCTCCTGCAGCTCCTGCAGATGCTGTTGCTGCTGCTGTTGGAGGTGCTGGTGTTGCTGCTGCTGTTGTTGCTGCTGCTGCTGAGCCAGCTTCTGTGAGTAGTTGACCGTGCCCGATCCTGACCCGGATCCCGAACCAGATCCGGACCCGGAGCCTGATCCGGACCCCGGCCCCGATCCCGCCTTGCCGCCGCTGGCCTTTCCCCCGGCTGTCGATGAGGCATTAGAAGCGGATGTCAGTTGCTGCGCCGCCTGCTGCTGCTGCTGCTGCAAGTGCTGCTGCTGCTGCGAGCGCAGCATCTGTTCCGCGCGCCCTTAAGCCAGCGGGTACTGGTGGTGTCACAAGCTCGTGGTGCCGGCGGGCGCGTGGTAGCCGAGACTCTGGTAGTAGGAGTCCTGGCCTAAGGCAGCGTGTGAGTTGGTCAGCGGGCTGAGAGCGTTATAGCCGGCGTACTGGCTCATGTCGTACATCTTGATGTCCGCCTTGGACTCCGTGGGCAGGAGGCGGTTGATGGAGAACGGGTGGCTGGAAGGCGTGTAGCCGGAGGGCTCCTGCTTAAGCGGGTGCATCGACGAGTGGTAGTCGCTGATCAGTGACGGATGGCATCGATTGGCCATCATAGCCGATAGCTCCTCTTGCTGCAACTGGTGGTGCTGGTGATGGTGGTGCGTGGGCACATGCTGCGGCTGCTGGCTGAGACACAGCTCTGCATTGGCATGCAACATGGCCAGGGCTTCCGCATCCTTGCTATGCGCTGCGCTCAGCACATTCACTCCGGCGATCGACGCTCCGCCCGCCTCCTTGTGGTGCTGGTGGTGGTCCAAGCGACTGTGATGATGATGGTGCATGTGGTGTGAGTCCTCGTGGTCCTTCTTGCCCGGACTGGTAGCCTCCAAACTACTGTGCGACGGACTCTTGTGAAGCTGCCGAATGGCCTCCTTCTTCTCGTCCTTGAAACGCTTCTGTCGCCGCAGATAGCAGCCATTCTCAAACATGTTTCCCGAATCCGGGTGCAGTGTCCAGAAGGATCCCTTGCCTGGCTTATCCGGTGTCCTAGGGATCTTTACAAAACAATCGTTAAAGCTGAGAGAATGTCGGATGGAGTTTTGCCAGCGTTGCTGGTTCTGTCTGTAGAAGGGGAACAGGTCCATGATAAACTGGTAGATCTCGGAGAGTGTCAGCATTCGCGTCGGGTTATTTTGGATGGCCATCGTGATCAGCGAGATATAGCTATAGGGGGGCTTAGCATGCGTGTAACTTCTCCGGTATGTGGTCGGTTTGTCCACCCGGGATCTGCCCAATGAGTTCGGTGATCCTGTCTCCATGTCTCGCGATCCAGGCGGCATGGACCCGTAGGTGCCGCTCAATCCCGCCGCCGACATGCTGGCCGCCGACATGGCCATACACCCTCCCATGTTTCCCAGCGGGGATCCCATGCTGGCGTAGCTCATCGAACTGGGAGTCATGCAGTTGCCGCCCATCGAGTTCATCGCCGCTGCTCCCATACTGCCGCTCATGCTGGCTACCGCCGCTGCAGAGTCCAGTACGCTTGATCCGAAGGTGGCTGCCGCTTGGGGGGACACGGAGGACATGCCGCCTACCGGCAGACCCATGCTGTTCATTGTGTAGGCAGATCTGGCCAGCGGACTCATGCTGCCGCCGTTCGTTGCGGGATTTGGATTGTTGTTGCTGGGCGGTGGCGGTCCTCCACCACCAGGTCCACCACCGCCACCGCCGCCCGATGCAGGGCCTCCGGCGGTGGCCATGCTCACCGGAACACTGCTGGGCGGCGGCTCCGCGTAGAGCTTCTGCATGATGTCAATGGTGGTCTGGTGGGGGCTACCCTTCAGGAAGCTGTTCAATAGTTGCGCCGTTATGTTGCCGGCTTTTGGACTCGTGTGGATATATGGAAAAGGTAACGCGTGGGGAACGCGTTTTCAAAACGGAAAAATTAAAAACTGTCTGTCGCTTTGACTTGGCTTATTTTGGATTTGGTTTTTACTCGTATTTGGTTTGTTGTTTTCTTGATTTTTGCTTTCAATTCACTGCACTATCACCTCATAAAATCGATTTATATTTCTTTAACAGATGCATTTCTATAGAGCACTATTGCACTTGTCGTCACTCTCTGCAAAAACCGACGCACGAACGTTGCGTGGCTTGTGGCCACTAAAAGTCTGGAGCTTCTGGAGCTGGATCTGAAGCTGAAGCTAAAGCTGTTTCTCTGACGGCTGCTTCTCTGGCTGCTGCCTTGTGCTGCTGCTGTTGCTGCTGCTGGTCCGCTCGAGTGTCTCTTTGGCTTGAGCTCTTGAATGTGACTGTTTGCAGAGGGGAACGCTTGTCTACTATTTGGCTTGCGCTTGCTGCCAACAAATATTGTTTGAGCCGCGCTCAAGTGCCGACGCTGGCAGCGGCGTCGGCCGAGGCAGTGGCCGAGACAGCGACGGTGGCAGCAGCAACTCCGACTCGCTCTGACCCACGGGACCGGTAATAGCGGCTATCCCGCACACACGCACACACCCAAACCAGCTAGCACACAAAGCCACCACTAACCACCGCCGGATGCGGAGTTACCAATGACAGGGTCTGGCTCTCTTACGTACACAAGGGTATCGCGGCGCAAGCGCATTGGCCAAGCGGCTCTTGTAACAACAGAGCAGGGCCGGTTGCCAAGCAACTAACCAGGGGGCGTGGCCAAAATCGGGTGAGCAACGCCCTCAACGAACTTTTGGAGCAGCTGCCCGGCGCACACAGATACAGCGGGCAACGCGCTCACAGATACAAGTGCGCCAGCTCACAGATACAGATACTGTAGCTCACAGATACGCCGTATCGCCTAATGCCGCCAACTGAGCTGAGCGACGCCATGTTACAGTTAACGATTTTCCCTAATGCGATCAATAATCGGTCGCTCTCGCTCTGGCTGTGCCAAAAGCAAAAAACAAAAGGCCGAATAAAACTGGAAAATTCAAAATAAAATCTAGACAAGGTCTGGAGACGAACGAAATCGGGGGGATTGAGTATGAAGTGTGAGAATGCGACGCTCTGTTTTGCCAGAGAACCACCAAGCTCTGTGGGTAGGAATAAAAAAAGAAGAACACCTTGGCTCCCAAAGAAGACATTAATATTGTGTGTGTTTTTCTGTCAGTTCTTGTTTTCATTTTTTTTCTTCTTTGGTTTCGTTTTTTGTGGCCCCCGTGCACATTTTGAGGTTAAGGTACACCAATGTCACTCTCATTCATTCCTCGCATTCGTGGCGAGGCATCGCGAGGCAGCAGTAACAGCAGCAGAATCAGAAGCGCCGCAGTTCTCATTTTTGGCAAGTCATTGCGAAAGTGACCCAGTTCTGGGCCAGCTCCACATCCAACTCATCCGAATCTGAATCAGCATGAGCATCAGCCTCAGCATCTCATCCTTGCCGGCTACCTGGAGCCTCCTGAGCTGTTCATTGATGCAAAATAAGATGCGCGTGCTAGCGGATACTTCCTGGTAGCGCACTTTTATGGACGCAAATAAAACGCATTTTAATTTCGGCCATAAACCAGACTGGGACGACCCGCTTGACGCCTTTCATTGTGCATTCCGCTTAACCCTTTCACCCAGCCAAGTGTCTGTCCATGTGTGTTCGTGTGTGTGTGTGTGAATCCGAGCCCGGCTCATTATGTTGGCCATAAACGATCAATTGTCTCGTTTTCTCAATGAAATGTTCACTGCAATAAGTTCTACCTGAGGATTCGGAAATGCGCGGAATTTCCTTTTTATTAATTACACGTTCTTTGCGATTTAAATTTTTTGTTGCCTATATCTAGGCGCGAGTTTGCAGATACATGAAGATCCTTATTGCATTCATTTTGTTTTTATTGCTGTTATATTCAAAGTTGTTATGCCATTTAAATTAGTAAAAAGTGAACAATATCTTTTGTTAACACAGCGCCTAGATCCAGATTTCATCGTAACACCATTACACACCAAACATTTTCGGTGTCTGAACACACATTTAGCTAAGCCTTTATGTGCACTTCTAACAACCGTAATGTGCTTAAATATTTAACATTTTTATAGTATTTCACAGGCAATTCAAGTGGCTTTGGCTCATTTATGTCTGCGATGGCGAGCGATTCGAGGGGGAGCGCATCACGCTTTTTTGTGTAGACTCTTCTGCAAATAGTAATGCCAACAGTCCAAAAATGTGTATTTATTTACCTTTTAGTCATTTATCTATTTATTTATTTGCTTTAAAAGCGCGCCACTGTATGTCGGATTCGCTGTCACCGCCGCTGACGTTTCGGTTTGCTTTCGGTTGGCTTTGCAACGGTGCGATTTGATACAGTTCGGCTGCACTCGGCGCCAAATCGGGTCTAAGCCATGCTCAAACTTTTTAATTAGTTTCAATTGTGGGCGCCAGCGCCAGCGCCCCATGCCCCACGCATCCTCCAATGGATATTTATGGAAAATATTTACTTTGCTGCTTTTTTCCCGGCGTTGTTTTGATTTTGTTGCTGTTGCTGTTCCTGTTGTTGTTGCGGTTGATATTGCTTTAAAACGCTGCGCTTTCTGTTTGTTTTAAGCATTTGTGTGACGCATGCGCTATGTGGCAATGACTTTACAAAAATATATCTATCACAAAGCATTTGACCAATATTTCTCAGATAGATGACGTCCACCGACCGCCGCTGGCAAGTATCCGTATCTGCTGCTGTCGCTGTCGCGGTCCCTGTATCTGTATCTATATCGGTGTATTGCCATAATATGTATAATATTTATTTTTATTGTTATTATTTGTTATTGTTGATTTATTTGTTTGTACAATATTTTCACACAAATTAAAATACCCGGCCGTATATGAGTCGGCACCATCGCGTATTGGGCATCGGACATCGGACAGCGGACGCCGGGCATCAATGTCGTTTAAATTGTTTTTTCTTTTGTTTTATTTACTTTTTATTTTTTGGCTTAACCCAATTATCGAGGCTCATTAGTGATTATTTAATCATTTGCAAAAACACAAGATCACAACGTTCTAATATGCCCAGCAAACAAAATGAGATCTTGCAATGTTTTATAATTTTGAAATCATTTTATTTTAATGATTAATACCCGCTTATTGTTTTAAGATGGTTTGACCCCTTTTATTTCCTTTTATTTAAAATATTTAGTACTATAAAAAAATTATAGATGTCAGTTGATGGGAACTTCCATCATTTATGAGTCTCGAAATAAAACTGTTAAGTGGAAGGTTGTGTTTTTCTCAATCAATATTAATACTAAATGAGTTGATTAGCCGGTTTTAGCTAGCAAATTAATCTTGTTTCGGTTCTTTGAAGTTGGGGTAATATTATCATGGAATTGTTTATTTAGTTCCTGTTCTCAAGTACTTTTCCTTAATTTATGATAGCCGCCTTAACTTCTAGTGTTTTAATGAGTTTAAAAGGTATAAAATTTGGTGTTAATTTGATTTATTTCTAAATTAAATATTAAAATTTAATTGATAGAGTTTTAGCTCTAAAATGTTGTATCTCCTTGTTGTGTTCTCCGTAGGTTTATTTATCTTTATCCGTATCTCTTGGCCCGTGTGTATCTGGGTCTTTTGTATTGCGTGTGCCGTAATGAGCGTAACCATAAAAGCGTCTTTTGTTTTACGACCGCATTGCGCGCGTGTTTACCGTAGAAAACAATGCCAATTTTATGGCTGCCCCTGCCACGCAGACAATGCCCCGGCGAACCGCATCCCGGCCAGTCCAGCATTACAGCATCCGCCGAAACACCTTTCCAAAGGTGATACCAAAACTAGAGCAGCCAACTCAAAGGGGTAAAGAGCTAGCGGATCGCCGCATTCTAGCATTAATTGGAACGCGACAGACTGAGGACATTGGGTACACTTAACAAAAACACCAAAGTCAGAAATTGCTTGGTAACAGAACTGATTGTATCCTCTTTTAATAAAAAATTAATAATAATAATATATAGGAAATTAAGAACAGTATCAGCAGATAATTCATTTAATTCACATTGCAATTATTTCCCATTGAGAAGTTCTCAGTTATATAGTAAATTAACTATTTTGTTTCAGTGTTAAAATATATATGCTGTTCTTTAGGGATAATGAATACTTTCTTCGGGACCATAAAATCTGCTGGTGCTGGACTGGACTCTGGCGGCTCTTATCTAAATTAGGATGTTGCTTGTTTGCGGCTGTGTCTGCTCATCGTTTGCATTATTTGCGTAGGTGTTTCATTTCCGTTTCACAATTTAACTAGCGATTGTTTGTCGGGGTACTCGGCGCACCTTTTCCCAGCGCCTTTGCACCCCGAGATTTTCCTTTTCCCAACTTTCACATGTGATTCCCTTTGTTGTCTTATCAGTTTTGGCGCGTCAGTCGTCGGCCAAGTCTTAGCCGTCATCGTGATTCACATTTTTCCCTCTGCCAGCCCTGTTTCCATACAAAACTGCACTTTCACATGGCTCCTTGGGTTCACTCGCTGCAGTTCTCCTATCCGGAGGGAATTTGGCGCATTTGGGGTGCGTGCCTTATCAGAGCTGGGGCTACGACACTAGTTATCGCATAAATCACGGCCTAGTCGTGGTTTTGCTTGATTATTTCCATTTTTATCTATTTTGCTGCGGTTGGCTATAAAGTTTCTGGTTTTTATCTTTGTGCAAACACAGGCAAGCAGGGCTATTAAGGCCCCGGCGACCTTATTTCCTCTGTCCCCAAGAAAACAGCGAATTCAATTCTTTTAATTAAAAGACCACAGGCCCTCTCCCCCGCTAAGGAATGAATTCCCAAGCATTGAGGTCAGCATAGCAACGGCATTAAATGGGATAAGAAATAAGAGCTTTATATAAGGTAGGACTGCAGGATTAAAATTTGTTTCAAATTTGATTTGCTTTGCAAAAAAATGATTCCTTAGTTGTATAGTTTGTCTTCCTAACTTTAAGTTTTTTTCCAAACAAATTATTAGGTAAATTCAATTGAAATGATTTGTGTGATTGGAGGACCCGATCCGGTTTCTCCCACCAAACCCGTTTATGCAACGATTTCGAGAATGGGTACTAGTGCCCAAATTGATCATGCCAAAGAATGTTTTGTTCATTTCATTTCTCGGCCGAACGTTAAGATTTAAGATTTCTGTTCGCTCCTTTCAAAATACTCATGCAACTTAGCACATGGCTGCTAATTATTTATTCGTTGCCAGAAAAATTAACTTTCCAGCAGAGGGCAGGTCTGTTGCTATTGTTGTACAGCGGTGGCGACAACAAGACTACTGCCAGTTTTACTCAAAAAAAACCCAACAAATATTTTATATCTACCCATCTATCTAACAATATGCCATGGACTGAGCCCGGGCCCAGAAGCCTTCCGTCCAATGACGAGCGTAGCGGGAGCCGAAAAGCTGTCAAATTGCCGAAAAAAATTATTGTTATCGTGCTTCATGTTATTGAGTGGACGTGTTCACATGGGCGCATTTCTAGCCAAGTCTGCGGCTCCAGCTCAAGATATAGATACAGGGACATAGATACATTTGTATCTACACATGTCCGTGCAAACAATTCAATTAATTGTTGTAGAGCAGAATATGTCACATTGGGGATATGGATGGTTAATTTTGGAAAGGAGCTGGGGAGCTATACCATTTCGGTAGTTTATTGATTTACAAGCCGACCCGCTATCGCCGATAGATGCAAGTAGTTTATATACCACACTCGCCCTCACATTTTTATGGGTGGCGTCCTCTTCCAGTATCAAATGTAGGCACTGGAACTGGAACTGACTTATCGGTGTGGTGTTTTGATTTTTTGAAGTGTTGAAACGCCATAGCAAATATGATTGGAGCTTTATTTACTTAGCCCCGTCCGATTGGGTCTTAATTACTTCCGAAAACAATGACAACGATGACCAGTGGCGATACGTACTGAGAGCTAAGTCCCAACGCATTAATCAATTTACAACGAGATTTAAGTGATGGCATCGGTAAATAATAAAATAAATAAAAGCGGCCATAGACATACATAGGACAGATACTCGTACAATTTGAATACCGGTTTTGCATTTTCTGGCTATCATTCATAAACTTTTGCCCGGCTGACATGAAAATTAGCTCTTCAGCCAAGGTAGACAGCGCAGATATCTCGGAGCTGGGAGATCGGATCCAATTCGAGCCAAAGGTAGAGACAAGATTGACGCTGAAGGGCTGCAGACTGGGGAGACTCTGAGGACCTGAAGAGCACCCGTCCCCACGGCTGTTGATCATGGTGATGACTGCGTAAAAACGAAAAGTAAAAACACCAAACTGGCACACAGCTTTGGATGCTTGAGATGTGTTGGCCGTTTGTGTTAATCCCATCAAGACCCAGCACATTATGAAGTAGCAACACTAGCAAGAATAACACGGCAGCAGCCGGAGCAACATCAGTCTAGCATAAACTGGAGCTGGAATCCGACTCGGGGTCGGAGTCAGCGTCGGAGTTGGAGCTGCATGTTGTGAGTGCTCATGTGCTCCAATGGAGGCTCCATCTCCATCTCTACATCAACGGCACAAGTGACATAAGTGGCGCTTACCCGATGATGCGTGCGCATCCAACAAGCAGCCAAAAGTCCAACTCCAACTCCAGTACCAGCTCTGGAACTTGTCTTCATCGTTTTGTAAGAGTCATCATCGCCGTCGTCATCTGGGTTCGGTTCGTCAGTTGATAAGAATGTGTGATGTGCCATGGAGTTGTTAAAAGCATCACCGCTTCTGCTCCGTCCACGTCGTGTGTGGTCCATCGATTTCTATTGATAAGAGAATTTTGGATGTCCCTGCTCCATGGATTCTACATCTGGTAAATGTGGTTTTTGACCAATGTTTTTCATAGATACCCCTATACACAGAGAAAAATGTTTTGAATTAAATAACAATAAATTCACAACTTTAAAAATATTTTTGTATGAATTTTCTTCTGTGCACTTATGACGTGACGGGCCGCGGACGTGCCAAGTGCCATTGAAAATGGCAAGTCATTGGCATTTCAACTGGACATGCGGCACCCTTGTTAGCCAGAGCTGTCTCTGGTTCAAACTCAGGCTTAAACCCGGACTCCGTCTGTGGCAGTGACTGTTACCGGCCGCCGTAACATCCTTCGACGCATAACGGGCTGCACAGGATAGTCAACTCCATCTCTTGCCTGTTCAAGGCCCTGTATGATGACGCAGCAATACGGCAAAATCGTTAATTTAATAATGGCCAAAAATGGAAGTCAGCCAGTTACAATAATTTGGTGCAATACAAAATATATGCTGTGTCCTTCTGTCGGGAGGTGTGTTTGTTTTCCTAGTCGCTTGCTGTCCATAATTGTTCCACCCGGCTGCACCAAAGTCAAAGCTACAAAGTCAATGACATCCAAAGCAAACAGCCCAGGAGCCGGCAATTGTCGGCAAAACCGAAAGTTTAAATCAATCAATAAGTGAAAGGGGGCCTTAGAAACGTAAATTTCATGGTAAATTTGAGTAAAGTAAAGACTTTTTAGACTTTGAAAGACTTTAGTTCTTTGTTTTTTCAAAAGAAAGCTATAGGTATAGTTTTTTGCCAATCCCTTGATATAAACATTTTTGTTTCTCAAATGTAAGTGCCATTAAAAATCGTAAATTTTATTGTCCTCCACATTAATTTGCTGGACAAACAAAGGTTGCCGTGCGATGGATCGCAACACTTCATAAATAGTTTGCACTTGACAGCTACTGCTGCAGCAGCTCCCTACGATTGGATGGATCCCCCTTATCCCGCTCTAGAATTTTGGTGTGAAGTTCTTGTGATTCACTCACTGTGGTCGGTGCGAAATCAAAGAGATCTCCAGCGACGGCCAAAAGCATCATAAAAACTGTGGATCTGGTATCCACCAGCACCAGAGTTCATTGATTTTCTGTTGGGCAACTCAATCAAAAAATACAAAAAAGAATCTAAAGACATAAAACCCAAACGAAGAACTTGGGAAAACGCGCACGGCGGTGGCACTCTATTAACACCTTTAAAGCACAATTTACAACAAACATTTACAACTGTCAATTGGCAACAAAGCAACGTCCACCGGCCAAAAACATAACATATATCTGAGCCTAAGAGGTCGACCGTCCCGTGGATGAATCAAGGATACAGGTCAGACGGCACACAAAGGGACCGCCGATGAGATGGTTTTTTCGGAACCGAATTTGTGGAGCTGACGAATTGCCCGCAATTTGTTAGCATTTAACAAAACAACTAATGTGCGACGGGTTCGCCATTGATGAGATGGAGTATCAAGAACATTTAATAATTTATATGAATGTGTCACATCGTGTGTGTGTCTCTGGGATGGTGCAGTTTAAAAACGAAATTAATAAAAATTTCACTTGAATTGACAAAGTGCCTGAACGCCGTGACGTTCAACTGACGACAAGTGCCACTTGACAAGCTGCCGAACTTGAAATTTTTTTCCCCAGCAGCACAATATTTCATTGTTATATAGAAGTCTGACTCCTTGTCTGGCTCGATTCGCTGGTAAGCTATAGCTATAGCTGGAGCTGGGGCCGGGCTGATGTTACCTGTCCGCTAACCTCGTCCCACAGCTGGCGATTAATCTTGACATTGACTCGCTTAGCTCGCACAGATGCGAAGACAATGCCATTGCCTGGCATATATAAATGTTCCATTCGATTCGATTGTTGACAATAAATAATTTAGTGCTGGTGATGAGTGTTTAGCCCAAGAGGAGACGCTCTCACAGTCTGTCCGCTGGCGATTGCATGTGAGATCATTATCAAGGAAGCTCACGTGCAGAGCACGCGGCCGCTGGCCACAAGTGCCAGGACTTTGAAAACAGGACGAGTAAAGCGATGTACAAATAGATTCCCAGGCCGAAACTAGATGCTTCACGACAAGTGCGGGTCATCATAATCAGCGGCATCATTATCGACATCATCATAACGAACCGCTACTACTTTAATTACATAGTTCGCCGAAGGACAATTACACTAGGTTACACATATTGTGTTTTTTTAATTTATAGTACACAGAACCATTCCGCTTTCCGCTTTGGAATCGAATGATTATTGGAAAAGATAGAGCCTTGGTTAATGAATGGATCAGATTTTAGATTCCTTACCCAATATCTTGTATGATATGTTCTTGTTCAAAAACGAATGAATTCAGTCTACCCCAATAAATCCCTGATATCCTCAACTTCATTACACATTCAATAAAATATGATGCCCCTGTTGCCCAGTGCTAGTTGAGGTTAATAACTGTAGCATGCCGTGGGCGTAGGTCGAGGGGTGTGCCGGTTGGCAATTGAAATGCAAAGCTCGCGCGTGTGTGCGTGAGTGGTGGTATCGGCATGTAAGTGGGCTTCGGGCCAGGAGCCTGGGGCGTATTGCAAAATTCAGTTTCGTTGGATGGCAAAGTTGAGCGTCTCGCTGCTCAAGTGCCAGCCCGCCGGGCTATTGACAGAAATCAAAACGGGCCGGTTGGGCGACTTGCCGGGTGGCTCATTGGGATCAGACCCAAATGGCAAGCGCTCCGATTTTTCCAGTTCCAGTTGAGATGACGTTGTCGGTTGGCGGCTTATCACGGCATCAAAACAAATTCGTCTGAAATTAATGCGGAGATTTGCTTTCATTAGGCGGCTTGCCGGGTGCAAAATGTAACTGTTGGCAAACACAAAAGGAGAAACCACCAAACCTATCCAGCTCGCTTTGAGCTGCGGCTAATCCCTTGGCAAAACTTTTGGCTGGTGGAAGGACGTCGGGCAGGTCTAACCGTTCAAACCTCACCCATGCACATCACCCCCTTTCCATCTGCGGCCCCCGACTCCGGCACGTGGCCTTCGATTGTTACCACCCTCAGCCACCCAATAGTTGGGAATCGCTTTTTGGGCTGCGTCATCGCTTTGCATTTGGGTGAAGAGCTGCGTGCTTGTATTCTCCTAATGTGACAGTATAATTGCAGGTGAAGCGGAGGGGTCACGTGGCAAGAGAAGCGCCGCTGATGCAATTAGAGTGCCAACGACTTTCCCATTGTCCTGCCGTGACTTATCAACCGGTTGTGCGGGTGTCATGGTATCGCTTTCGGTCTCCGGTAGCATCGGTTCCTTTCCATTGTGCGGGTGCAGTGCAGCACACCTGGATAAACCATTTTTCTGGGCTTGAAAAGATGACTTTCTAACCTCTTTTGAAAAGTTCAAATTATCGCTTAACCCAAATTCATTTCTTTAAGTTCCTTAAAACAAATGGTTGTATCATGTTTCAAAAATGTTTCTACTACTATCTTTGAACCTTCCGAATAGATAGGTAGTCCTGCGGGAATCCTTGCCCTAATTAGGCGTTATTATTTTGGAGACTTATTTTCAAAGACTCGCCCTAAGATCCTAATATATCAAAGGCGTATCCGGGCAAAGACCACCCTATCCACCTCATTCCCTTTCAACCATAGGCCAAAAAAACTTTCTCAAATTACATCACGGGCCAGCGAGGACGACTAAAACAACAACGACAACTGGAGCGTTCTAAATGGACACCGGCCGAAATCGTTTAATATTGATGGACATTGTTTGAGCTCTTTATGATGGGAAAATGAGGCCATCGCTCTGGTACTGCCTACGCTCTTGTGCTGGCTTTTATTGTTGGTGTTGTGCTTCAAGTGAATATTTAATTAAATTGTTTTCTAATAACCACGCGCAACTTTGTCGGACTCCCAACACGCGCCCGCAAGCGGCAAGCGGCGGCAGGACACGCGGCAATCGGTCCGGTACTATAGCAGGCCAGGACACACCTTGTTGTGCCAACAACATTAGCAAAGGCCGAAATAAAAAATACGGTAGAAAAGGAAAAGAGGAAACGAGAGCGAATCGGGCGGAGCCACCCCTTTTCTGCGTATCCTGCTTCTAATTTTCCAAATTACGCACCATCAATCATCGCTAGCTTTGATGAACGTCGATATGGCAAAGTGGATGATGTTGATGATGACGTTAGAAACTATGCCACATGACCCCCACTCCATCCGACCACCCACCAGCCAATCCCATGGCGCAATCACTAGAGACCAGCGACGTTGCGGCAGCCGCAAGGAAAAATTAAATTAAATTTCAAGTGGCCGCAAGAACTTGCAGCTCCTGCCACTTCTGAATTCCAAAATCTGGGACCCAGAATCTTTTCCTGCAGCCATGGGAAGTGATGCTTTGCCACTGCTGTTTTCCGTCGTAATTAACGCTAATTGCGTTTTCCCATAAGCCGGACTTTTTGACTTTTCCACGTGTTTTTCGGTTTGTCCATAGGATTTTCCCACCTAATCCGCAGTCCGGTCTATGTTTTTGTTATGGCTTGACTTCGGCCGGAACAAAATATTTTTATTGCATAAATAAGCAAAAGATAATGCCGATCGGAAGTAAAAATCCGAAGAGTTTTCCAGAGAAGCGGAGTTTCAAAGACCGTATCTTTGTAGGGGCTTAATCCTTGGATGGTCAATCGGTTGTTAGATAACTCACGACCCTTCCATCTGATAATTGAGAATGCACTTCGGCTAATGAAAATGGTGTCTGAAATGGGAAGTCGCCAAAAATGGAAGGACTGTGGGTGGTAGACCTAAGGATTAATATCGCAGTGCAATTAAGAGCTCAATCACAGTGACTCGACTTGGGTCGTGTTTGCCTCCTTCTGATTACATTTATGAAATTATTATTGATGTTTGGCAGTGACCACAACTCAATTCGCTCCAATCCAATCCAGCCCCACCAGGAAATCCACCCCAAGCCAATGGTATTTCCAATTTCGTTGAGTAGCCCTTACTCTGATGGCTTGGACACTGCTTGTCCCAGCCTAGGCTGGCCATTTTGATTGAAATGCAGACACAAAATGCTGGCAGGCAGCCATTATATTTAAGCTGGCCACGACATGCGTGTGTGTAGAAACAGGAGCGGTCAAAATAATAGCCCAGATAACACTTGCCTTGTAAATTTGATTATATATAAAGTTTTGTATTGCTGTAGGTGTATTTACTTGTTTACTCTAGAGTAAAATGTTATATTACGGATCAATGAATAAACTTTATTCAATAAAGTGTTAAAAATCTTGTCGATGCTTTAAAAAATGTACTGGTTGCAAACAAATTTGATTCTTAAGAGCATTTTCCGTTTCCGTTGAGGTGGTATTTTTCTAGAAAGCATATCCTTTCTGTTTATGAAAGTTCTTGATAGCTGCAAATGTTTCCCAATCATCTATTAACATCTATTGTTTTGTCCAACACTGTATGTGCATCCTATATCTTCTCATACTAATCTGTATTATGTACACAGTTGATTTTCCTGCCACTCATCCTACCCCATTTATGGGAACCTTCCTACATGGAGTAAGTAACAGCCCATATGATTTCATTCATATGCAGAAACTACGCTTCTCTTTACCCATCAAGCCCATCATTGATTTGCAATGACTAAAATGTTTCAGCCTTATGATGGGTTCTCCTCTCATGCCCGCTTCCAATCCTGCAAGCATCCACCCCCAGCCCATCCGTTGTTGCTGTTCCGCTCTGCCTAACTGCCAAAAATTCCCCAAATGCCGATGTGCGTGGCTGCGTGTGTGTTTGCCATCGTTTTTGGAAATATTATATGCTCATACCTCCGATTTCGAGTAAATTGTGTAAATATTTGCGCTCGTAAGTGGATTGGAGATGGATGAGTCTATCAACAGAGGAGTCGGCGTCGTCGCCAGCAGCGCCGCTGGCATAGCCATCACCATTTTAGTCCCCAACCCTCTTCCCCCAATTTCCTGACTGTTGTATCCTTTTGCTTATAACTGCCCCTTTGCGGATTTGGTGGTACATAAAGTCCATTTCATTGGTGGTCAGTAGCCAAATTTCAGCTTGTTGCAATCTGCCTCTTTACAGTTTTCAACATGACAGAGAATTTATTTCATTACAATATAAAAACAAGTGCACAGCTCAAAGCTTGAAATAAATGGGCGCAACCCAAGATTAATTACATCTCTATTTGGTGCCTGTTTTACCGGCCTTTTCAGACTCTTTCTCTGGCTCACTTTCAGTGGTTTCGCCTTCCTCCACGTCTTCATCATCATCATCATCACTCTCGTCATCATCATAATCTCCATCAGATTCATCCTCATCATCGTCGCCGTAAGCGGCCCCGCCATAATAGCCAGAGCTGCCGCTGGCTCCTCCATAGTAACCGCCGTAGCCGTCCTCATCGTCGCTGCCGCCGCCCTGTTGCTGGCGTCCAAACTTGTGTGAACGCGTAGACATGCTGAGGTCCTTGGTGACCGAGGTATCGTAGTTGCACTTTGGACAGGGAATAGCCTTGTTCTTGTCATACTTGAAACCTTTGCGGCGCACATGATCCTCGCAATAGCAGGTCTTGCAGCGCAGGCAGGAGTACTGACCCAGTCGGTTGCATGATTGGCATTTATAGTTCTCCGACTCCAGAACCTGTAAGAAACAAGAAACCTTGATTGGTAGGAGCTTGAAAAAACAAGTTAGGGACACCCACCTGGCAGCTAGCCTGATGCTCGAACTGGTCGTCTTCGCAAAGGAAGCCATCGCAAAATGAGCACTTGAAGATGCGGCCTCCGTGTTCCCAAACTCCTCGCTCGCATTCCAAGCAAACGGCGTTCTGCAATGGGCAGGTGCAAGCGTGCGTTTGGAGGCACTTGCGGCCATGACACACCCAAGCCTCACAGAAGTCGCATATGGCTCCCACCATACCCAGGCCGGTGGTGTACACCCCAGGATGCTTCACTACGCAGTCGCCCGTCTTCAGCATGCACTTGATCTTTCCACATTGGGCACATATTGGGAGTCTTTGGACACTTTGACAAAAGTAGCAGAATGCTCGGGACTTCTGCTTCTTTTCGCATTTGTCGCAGTCCATCGGCGCATTGCAGGGGAGATCAGCCAGAGGAGTTTCACGGCTGCGGATCTCCTTAAGGCGGAGCTTCTGCTTTTCGGCCTTTTTTCGCTGGCCAGTCTTTTTCTTAGGCATTTTCTAAAACCGGATAAATTTAATTCCCATACGTGTGCCACAAGTGTGCCCACACAAAGGATGCTGAAAAATACCAAGAAAGTTAGCAAAAGTTATTGGCAATACTGGTTATTTTAATTTCAAAATTGAAAGGCTTTGGGGTTTTCAAACTTTATAAAATAATCGCCACAAAATAAAAACCAAATTTTGATAGTTTGCTGATATTCCTAAATTCTTTACGTGAAATAATCCCAAAACAGTATATATTTAATGTGGAAAAATTGGTCCCACTGTGCGGATTAGTGTGGCCAATAAACAGGTTATGCAAAAATCCATCAATAAGATGTTTCATGCGGTTTGCTAGTTCAATGTCACTTCATTGAATATTTTTTCATCTTGTGCTTCGGTCGACTTTGAGTTTTCTCTGCAGCAAAAAAAAAAAAAAAGAATAATTTTATTCAAAGCAAATCTAACGCAAAAATATATAAATAATTATAAAATATAAAATGGGAGGCCACAACGACAACCAAAATGGAAACACCAACGGCCATGATGATGTAAGTAGAAAATCAGCTTAAGAAAATTTTATGCACGCGGGTGTCTCACCGGTCGCCATTTTGAAAAAAAGAAAGTGAGGTTAGGTGCTCCTGGGTACACAAATCAATACTGTGCATTTGTCTTTTTGTCTAGGAAATCACTGAGCCGGAGCATATGCGTAAGCTTTTTATTGGCGGGCTAGACTACCGTACCACCGACGAGAACCTGAAGGCTCATTTCGAAAAATGGGGCAATATAGTGGATGTGGTGGTAATGAAAGACCCCCGCACCAAGCGTTCACGTGGTTTCGGCTTCATTACCTACTCGCACTCGAGCATGATTGACGAGGCGCAGAAGTCCCGGCCCCACAAGATTGATGGCCGTGTGGTGGAACCGAAACGTGCCGTTCCCCGCCAGGACATCGACTCTCCCAACGCCGGCGCCACTGTGAAGAAACTTTTCGTTGGAGCATTAAAGGACGAACATGACGAACAGAGCCTCCGCGACTACTTCCAGAACTTTGGTAACATTGTCGACATCAACATTGTGATGGACAAAGACACCGGCAAGAAGCGAGGTTTCGCTTTTGTGGAATTCGACGACTACGATCCAGTCGACAAAGTTGTCTGTAAGTACCTAGAAAATTTAACACATGACAGTTGAGAGTTGACAGTTGACAGTTCAATGTGTCAAACAGTCCCAGCTCCGCATAGCAATGCTCGATGTGCTCATGCGGCGTTTGCGACTGTAAGAAAAACTCGGTTCATATTATATCTATGTTGCCTGCCTCAATCCCAATGGGTTGTCGATGAAAATGTATGTGCCACATTTTTATATTTTAGAATTCTTTAACATCACAGCGCTGACAAATTGAGAGGTTTGCTTCCCTACACCTGGTCAGTTTTTCCTTTGGAACGTTGTGAGATGAATCTTAGCGTCGGCTTACGCTATGTTATGCGAATGTAAATCTATACCAATTCAGTGTAACACGCAGCCTCGTTACAAATGCATTAATTAAATTAGTTTGGGTCTATCATCCACAGTCCCAGCTCCGCATGGCAATGCTCGATGTGCTCATGCGGCGTTTGCGACTGTAAGAATAACTTGGCTTATATTATATCTATGTTGACTGCTCATTCCCAGTGTGCAGTTGATGAAAATGTATAAGCCACATCTAAATAATTAAGAGTTCCTTGTTAACATCACAACGCTGACAAATTGAGAGGTTTGATGTCCAACGCCTGGTCAGTTTTTCCTTTGGACCGTTGTGAGATGAATATTAGCGTCGGCTTACGCTATGTTATGCGAATGTAAATCAGTCCCAATTCAGTGTAACACGCAGCCTCGTTACAATATAGTTATAGAATCAAAATTTTATAAATTCAGGATATTTATTCCACAGTCCCAGCTCCGCATAGCAATGCTCGATGTGCTCTTGCGGCGTTTGCGACTGTAAAATGAAAACCCAGCCACTATTATATTATTGTTGTTGGTGCTGTTGTGCATCAACGATGAAAAAGTATATGGCACATTCCTATCAGTTAACTTTTGACCCTTAATTATAGCACCTAACGTTTGTTTCATTTTCTTATTGCAGTGCAAAAGCAGCATCAGCTCAAGGGCAAGATGGTGGATGTGAAGAAGGCCCTGCCCAAACAAAACGATATGCAAGGCGGCGGCGGAGGTGGCGGACGCGGTCAGGGCGGCCGAGGAGGCGGTAACCGTGGAAGCAACACCGGCGGCGGTGGCGGCGGAAATTATGGCAGCCAGAACGGAGGCGGCAACTGGGTTAGTTTAACGAAATGGTATTTCAAGTATGGGTATTTATTCTCGCTGATTGAAATTTTAGAACGGAGGTGGCAATTGGGGAAATAGAGGCAACAACGATAACTGGGGCAACAACAGCTACGGAAGCACCGGTAGCTATGGGGGCGGCAATAATAGCTGGGGCAACAACGTGGGTCCCTGGGACAACGGCAACGGCGGTGGAAACTTTGGCGGAAGCTCAAACTGGGGCAACGGCGGCAATGGTAACGATTTCGGTGGTTATCAGCAGAACTACGGCGGCGGTCCCCAGCGAGGTGGCAACTTCAGCAACAATCGCATGCAGCCCTACCAAGGAAATTTCAACAAATCAGGTGAGCAAAAGCCAACTCTTAAAAAAGAAGCATCCATTCAACACATCACCCTAACACCTAACTGTTAGGACATCGTTAGAGTTTGGCAGTTAACTTTCTTTAATTTTCTGAGATTAAGTGACGCTGGCTTTGGCTATGTTATGCGTATGTGAGATTAGCCATTACCTTTCCCTAGATATTAGCGCAAAGAATAGTTAAATGTAAACATGTAAACGATCATGGGTTTGTTTTTTAGGCGGTGGCAACCAAGGAAACTATGGCGGAAACAATCAGGGCTTCAATAACGGTGGCAACAACCGCAGATATTGAGTTCTAAAGCCAAGGTGAGAACACCCAAATACACATTTAACTAACTAGAACTAGATAACTAGTCAAGGAACCAACCGACGTTAGTCTATTAACATAGCACCCGCTAATCAAACTAGAATGATGATTACCCGATCGGTTTTAAATAAATAATCTTTTTTTTTTTTTTTTGTTTGGTTGATATAGCGCCCTTTTGGCCATTTTTAGTTTAGTTTTTTGTTAGTAGAAATAACAGCATCTGGGACTAAACAAACTGCTTAAACCAGTCCAATACCCACCTAACGCAACAAACCTTATTAAGCCCTATGTACCATATTTATTTGAGAGAAGACAACATTAAGAACAATCTTTCTGCTTAACAATTGTTTACAATAACGTTTCTCATTTATCGACATTTTATAGGTGATAAATTAGAAGTCAAGTATAATCCCAAAATACACAGTCAAGTAAACGATACGCAATTAAATGATAACTATCGAGCATAAACGAATGTTCATAGACCTAAGAAGTAAGAAGTTTTCCGTTCCGACCACCACAAAGCAAACCAAACATGACAGAGAAGGGAGTGATGAGATCAGGATCAGTGCAGTGCAGTGCAGTGCAGTACAGTCATAAGAAGATTGGTTGAGACAGAAAAGATTGAGATATGAGTCAAGAGCAGAAGAACAGAAGAGGAGAAGAGCAGAAGAACAGAAGAGTATGTGAGCTAAGCAGGACAAATAAATCCTTAAAAGCTTTGCACAAAACGGTCAGCAGTACACGTACAGAGAAGCTGGCCAGGATTCCACTCGATTTGTTTGCTGGTATTTGAATAAGGCGCAACTGTCTCAACTGTCCAATACCCCAATACATAGAATTATGACTATATTTCATATTGTAGTCCCTGAACATAAGTAATATTGTAATTTAGAAACTATCCAACGATCTAAACATTTGTATCTCCACACAACTGAATTATTTTCCCCAGCGATAAATACTTTAGTTATGTAAAAAAAAAAAAAAACAAGGCAAACAAGGCGGCAGTTATAAGATCGTTTATTTGGATTTATAGACAGCTCCTGGTTGCCGGTGGCATCTTCTGATAATCGATAATCAGTCTCAGTATCAGAATCAGAATCACAACTAAAAATCGTGTATTACCTTTTATGACTTTCACTAGCTTAAGTTCTCATAATTTTAGTAAAGTGTGCGGCAATTCTTCAATGGTCGCACGCTGCCCTAGTTTAGTCTAACTATTTTACTATTCAAGTTCATGGCGAACCTGAGATCTGGACGAATCTAGACTTCTTGGAGTATGACGATGTGGAAAATCTTTATCTTCTCTGTTTAGATGTAAATCGATTAAAACCAAAATCGAACTTAATGTAATCTATACCTTTTAGAGAGCAGTTTGTATGCTGTACCGAGTATGCAGTTGTCTGAGGTCAGTGGCGCTGACAAACATACAAAACTTACATTTCGATGTAGCGAAAAAAATACAAGATTTAAAAATACTTCAAGTGTACAGAAATTTATGTATGTTCCATATTGGAATTCCTTGTTTTAGCCGAGACTCGTAGTATTGTATTTTTGTAGCAACAACAACAGCAGCAGCAGCAGCAGCTAAACGAGGAGTTACGAGGGACGAGTGCAAGGATCAAGAAGCAAGTAGAGCTCAGTCGCGAAGACAGTATTTATTTGTATTGTAGAGTTGTTGTGGGCGGTCCATTAACCAATATCGTTTGAGAGGTTCATTGTTCTTTGGCTAACAGGTTTATTTTCCCTCGATTTTTGAAATGACTACACTTCCCACACCACCATGTCATTTAAAATCAATGTATATTATTGTGATTTCTGTTGCAAGTCGGCTGTGAAAAGTATGCGAAGCGTTGAAAGAGGGTCGCAGAAACCAGCCATGGACACCGATCGTGCCCAAGGAATTAATACCTCCCACTGGAACAAAGGGTAAGTTTCCAGGAAATGTTTTAATTTGCAGGCTGCTTCATTACCGAGACAAAGGTATTAGCACCGTCTTCCAGGCCAAAGTGGAGTATATATTAAACTAACGTGAAATTCAATAATTTCTTTTTTAATATATTTCTTAAATGTTTCAAATAAACGATGATTTACATTAAAAATAATTGTTTCTATTGGGATGGTCTTGGTGTTTTCTTTTAACAGAGCCCAGTGTGCACACACTTATCGATAACGTGGGACTGCAAATGTTAACAGTGCTTGTGCGCATAACAGCACATTTTCTTCAAACAATTTTCATATATATATAAAAGGATAAATAAAAAAAACTTTAATTTAATATTATGTTATGATCTTCTTAAAATAAAGCAATACAAACTAAAAATATATGCACGACTTATTCAAAACTTCACACTTTCGAACAAGCAAATTATTATGTTTAACACACTGTTGCCCGTTTAAGGGTTAAAGTATCAGCTGATCAGCCGCTTTCTTGCTTGACTTTTTTGGGGGGCGTAAACTAACAAATTAATGACTTAAACTAACTTAAGGAGCGACTAAAAGACGCAGCATGGATTCGATAGCTACGCGCACGCTTCCATTTGTGTATAAATATAGAAATCATGAAGGCAAAGACTGCGAGTCTCGACTGGATGTGACCTTTCCATTCGACCAGGAGGATATAGACGCTTGTGTGACCCAGCTCATGAGCAAAATGGATCCAATGATGCGGATTCTCGACGAGAATATCAGTAGGTGCCTGCTGCTACTCTATTTTAGGGAAATACACAATGGTATCGTTTTCAGATTTGGAAAAGGAGCTGCAGATCTTCGTAGACATGGAACAGCAAAAGTTTCTGGACGAGCGCGCCGCATGTCTCTTGAAACAGGCAGCCAACGAGGAGCTCGACCTGGAAGCCATTGTGCGGGATACCGAGCGTCTGTATAAGGATGAATTATTGCAGTTTGCCGACCGTTTTGGACCCAGTGACGAGGAAATCTTTGCCCAAAGTTTCCACCGGCTAGTACACTCCTCCTCGCTGGAGGAGATTCTCAAGCGCGAACGAGCCTATGCCAAGGTGGTATCCGATATGACAGATCTGATGGACAGCGAAGTGGAGACGCTGAATAATTCCCAGCAGCAGGAAATGGACAGCCAGATTAACCAGTTGGACATCACTACCACCTCTGAGGACATCAATAACTTGCTGGCCCAGCAGTACACCACCCAAAACTATGTGCGCAAGCGCTATGAATCCGAGCTGGAGGCAATGGTGGGCCACCAGAAAAACGAGTACCGTAACTGGATCACCAGCCAGGTGAGCCAGATGTTCCAGGTTTCGCCTGTGGCTACTCCATTGGGCAACCGCTCTTCAATGTTTATCTCGCAACAACCTTCGATGGAGGAGAGCTTCACCATTCATCTGGGTTCACAGCTGAAGCACATGCACAACATCCGCATACTCAGCGCTAACGTCACGGCGCTTTGTAGCCCTTTGCATGCCGAAGAGAGTTTAAATGGTTTGAATATGGCCCTGGGGTTGTACTCTAGTTCGTTGTGTGGTGTTGTGGTCTTGACGCCATCTATTCAGGCGCAGGCTAATAAGAACATCATTAAGAATGCCAAGAAGTCCACGGAGT
This sequence comes from Drosophila vallismaia, assembly GCA_035047325.1. NCBI lineage: Eukaryota > Metazoa > Arthropoda > Insecta > Diptera > Drosophilidae > Drosophila > Drosophila vallismaia. The sequence continues at coordinate 12,866,419 of JAWNPU010000073.1, forward strand.
TTCACTTCGATCAGATCGACGCTCAGTTGGAGAAGATCGAGAAACAGATTCTCAGCCTAAACACTGGGGATTCCAGCGTCAGCAGCGGAAGTAGTAGCAGCAGCAGCGCCGAGGGAAGTTCTGAGGGCAGTTCCACGCCTTCACCTACTAAAAAATCGAAACCACGATTGAAGACCGGAGACTTTTTTATAACGAAACACTCGAATCTCTCGCAGTCGCACGTAATTTTCCACCTGATCTCGGACGAGCCAATCAACAGTCCTAGTGAGATCAATTCGCGGCACCCGGTTATCCTGGGCTTGCGAAATATTCTTAAGACTGCAAGCAGGCACGATATAACGACACTTACTATTCCGGCACTATTGCGGCACGAAATGAGCGAGGATATGACGGTGCAATGGTGCATAAGGCGAGCTGAGCTGGTTTTCAAATGCGCCAAGGGATTCATGATAGAATCAGCCTCATGGGGTGGAGCTGAACTAAGGCAGGTGAAAGCTTCAATTCATAGCATTCTCTCGTTAATAGTGTTCTAACACTTTTCAGCACCCTTCAACTACTACTGCCAGAAGACATCTCAGAGAGCTTGTTCACCACATTGGCTGGAATGGTCCCCAGCGTTTTCCATGTGGCCAACCCAAAAATACTTGTGGACACCAACAAGTAGACTGTGAACTGATTACATTCCTCGAAATAATTTATACAAGCGACTTTTAATTATTTGTATGAATATACAGTTTATTCAGATTCAGAGTTATATATATGTATGTATATGCTTCGTTATTCGTCGCTTCGCTCAAAAAGTTGTTTAACTTCAACACACTCAGAATTTTCTGTAAATGTTCCTGTATCAATTTTTGTCAATAATTCATCGCAACCTTTTTCAAAACTACAACACTACAATGTATAAGTACATATTCTCATATATTTATATATATTTTAATTATTAGGTATATGTAGGTATCATGTGTATACTACTTCCAAATGTAAATGTTTATCTTTGGTTTCGCCCCTTATCTGATGCATTTTGTGTAATTTGTGTGTGTCTCTGTGGTTTAAAATTAAGTCTGTTCTTTTATCTCGGTTATGAATATAATAATGATACTTTGATTAACTCTGATCATTAACTTGTAAATACGCTTTGAAATATATATATTTTCATGTATATCTAAACAATTGTAACTCTTGCGGTATTCTTTAGGTTTGTTAACAATTAATTAGGTTCTGTTCATTAACATTTCGCTGTTTAACTTTTGCTTCGATTTTTTGTTTTTTTGTGGATCGAGTCCAGTGCGTTGTTTCCTGTCTTCTGTGCTTTGCTGCTTTGCAGTGGGGAGTAGAGTTTCAGAAAATATTTGATTAGTTTTTCAGCTGTGTATTTGATTGGTTTGTCCGGCTTAAGGGTTACATAAAATTAGTGACAAGATTTAAGGTACAGGAACGGACCGCTTTGAGTTTAAGTGCGAGCAATATAATACACATATACTGTATCTCTTGGATCTCTGCGTTGTGTTGTATTCACGTGGATAGGAAGGAAATGGTTTTTGGTACTTTTTGGGAACTGCATTAAAACAATTGACATAAACAGCTTAGTTAGTTGTTAAATTAGCTTGTATAAAAAAATTACGTTGCTATAGCCGTCCGCCAAAAAATGCTCATTGGATTTGTATGGCTTCCATCCAGTAGGATGCTGTTTCCGGTTAAATTATAAGCCCTTGCTCTGTATTACGCAAAAGCTGATTTAATAAATACTTTATAATTAATTCTGAGAACAGTGTCGTAATCTGAGCTCTCTTAAGTATACATTCGTGTCAAGTTCTATTTAAATTTCGTTACTTTTCTCGCTACGTTTGAAGAAGTCTGCTGCAATTCGCATGCCAAAAGTTTAGTTTTAGGGTATTCTATATATTGGGGGTTTATCCTAATACTTGGGTCGTGCCTTAAACTACGTTGTGTGGGTAGTATGTCTAAGATTTAGTTAAATCAGAATAATATTAAAAGTTTACTAAAATTGAAACTATCACAAAAACAAATACTTTCTCAAAAGTACAAGGGTGTATAACTGAAAGTGTGTTTCAAAGATTGAGTATGCAAGTTGAGTGAGTTTTTGCGAATACATCAATATGTAATCCAGCTAATCGTAGTCCAGGTTTACATTTGGCTCTCCTTGCGCCACTGGAAGGTGCCAGACTTGACGCCAATGCTGGAGGATCCTTGGTTGTTGCTGGAGGAGAGCATGTTGTTGGTGCGCCGGATTAATTGGGACGCCGCATCGAAGCGGCTGCGAATTAGCCGCATTGCCGGGTTACTGGAAACACCACTCCGCTTGCTTTTGCTGTAAATAATAAAAACGAAAGGGTTAAGCTAAAAGGCTTAGAAAACATTATATTATCTGACTCACCCCGAGGAACTGGGCTGGTTTTCTTTAAGGTTGCCCAATATAATGCGCATGTGCGTGTCCCGCGCGAAGTGGTTATCCGGCAGCGAGGGCTTGGAACCTCCGCCACTTGTTCCAGCTCTGTCGTCATCCACAAATGCATTCAGGCCAGGCAACTGTCCCGGTGAACTCAACTCGCTGCTAGGCGAATGCGGAGGCGTAGCATATAGTGGTGACATGCACTCCATGTCGTACATGTCCGCCTCATTGGTCATGTTAGATGCTATTTTGGGGAAAATTTCAATAAGCTTAAAAAACAAACAATCTTGATGATATTCAACTTACCAAGTTGATGCTCGCTGAGATCAGGCAGAACCTGGGAGTGGCGCTGACCTCCACCGCCATTGGATTTGTGTCCTCCAGCCGCCGAGCCGGAGGCGTGCTTCGAGTTCACCATCAAATTGTTACGGGAGCTCAGTTTGCTTTGTCGCTGCAATTGCTGGGTGAAGGTAAGAGGCGCTTGCTGTTGAGATGAAATGCAATATAAAGTTAGATACAGTCTTCAACCCATATAAATGATAGCTTAAAACTCACATCATTGCTGCTACCCGTGGACTGACTAGAGATGACGCTCTTGCGCTTGTGCAAACTGCTCGCGTCCGACTGCATCGTGTTCTGGTAAAAGTTGTTGGAGCTGTGCGTAGAACTGGAGGCGTTAAGGGCGTGCAGGTTACTGCCATTGTGTACTGTTGCTGTGGTGGCTGCCGAACAGACCGAGGAGGCGGATGCGTGCGCCGGATATGGAGCCAAGTTCTGGTGAAGAGGCAACGCTGGCGGCTGATCCGGAGATCTCAACATGCTGGCATGCGCGTGGAACTTGGGTTCGTTGGGATTGCTAGCTTCATCTAAATTGGGAAAGGAAGGAAGTGGGACAAGAGGGAAAGCATTAGTAACACAGCAAGATACTTCTCCTGCGCGGATTCTTACTTTTGGTATAGCTCTCGAAGATCTTCAGAATGCTGGTGCGGCTTGACTTGGCCGCTAGCTTTATAGGCGTGCGTCCGCAGTGATCCGACTTGTATGGATTGGCTCCGAACTGGAGCAGGGCGATGACACACTTTTCGTGACCCTCTTGGGCAGATATTCCAAGAGCAGTAGCTCCCTGCTTACAAGCGTGATCAGCCAGAGCTCCGTAATAGAGCAGAATGTTCATCACGTCATGGTTACCCTGCCAGGCACAAGAGTGGAGCGGGGTTCGAGCCTCCAAGTCCATTGAGTTCACATCAGCCCCAGCCTCGATCAGGGTCTTGACCATGTCGGCGTGACCCTGCCAGGCGGCCACATGCAGGGCCGTGCGCCCCTCGCTGTCCGGAATGTTAACGTCGACATTGGTCATGTCCAGCAGGTACTTCACAATCTCCAGCTTGTTCTCCAGAGCTAGAATGTAGAGAGTTGTACGGGAGTCGGCGTCCTTAGAGTTAACATCGCAGCAAAACTTCAGCAGGTACTCCACGGTGTCCATGTGGCCCTCCAGGCAGGCCAACCTAAATGCAGTCTTGCCATCGTGCGCCTTCTGATCCACGAAGCTGGAGTGGATATCCAGAAGGGCCTGCACACAGTTGAGGCGTCCCTCTTGGGCAGCCAAGTGGAGAGCAGTCTTGCCCTCGTTGTCGCATTCATCGATCTTAGCCCCAGACTCCAGCAGCTGGTGGCACACCTCGTGGAAGCCCTCGAAGGCTGCGTAGTGAAGTGGTGTCCATCCGGCGTTATCCCGATGAGTCTCGTCCAGGCCCCGATCGAGGAGCTGTCTTACTGTTTCTACATTCCCCTGAGCGGCGCCAATGCTGAGAACAGTTCGTCCCTCGGAGTCCATGCAATCTATGCCGCATCCCCAGAAGAGTAGGAGCTTTACCACGGTGGCGTGTCCTGCGGTACAGGCAGCCCACAGAGGGGTGCGTCCCATGAAGTCCGCTAGATCCGGATCTGCGGCGTTCTCCAGGAGCAGCTCGCATACTTCCGCGTTGCCTTCAAAGGAGCTGACCAGCAGCGGCGACATCCCATCGTTGTCTAGTTGATCCGTGTTGGCGCCGTGATCTAAAAGGGTAGATATCACCTTGCTATAACCAGAGGATCCGCACAGGGCAGCAACGCACAACGCACTGCGTCCGTCCAAGTCCAGATGATTCACATTTGCCCCATTCTCGAGCAGAATCTCCACAATATCATAGTGGCCCATGTAGGAGGCGGCAATCAGAGAGGTGCGACCCTGACGATCTACTGAGTTAACATCGGCTCCCGAGTCGATAAGTAGCTTTAAAATATCCTCATGTCCGCTCCAGGCGGCTGCCCTCAGGGCAGTGCGTCCTTCCTTATCGGCGAGATCGATCTTACAAGCGGGCTGGGATATCAGAAGGCGCACCACCTCGCTGTGACCGCCCCAGGAGGCCGATCTCAATGGAGTCCAGCCATCACGATCGGCATGGTTTACATCAACTCGCTTCATTCGTCCAGTGCCGTCGTTGCAGGGCTGCGAGAAACTTAGTAAAAGCTTTACTACATCAAGGTGACCATTCCTAGCCGCAATATTCAAGGCCGTTTGGCCATTGTAGTCCTCAATCTCCAGGTCGATGGGACTCTTGCAGGCGTTAAGTGCCCGTTCCAAAAGCTGGTGATTGCCGTCGTTAGACAGGATGTGGATGAGGGCCTTGCCCTTGTGCAGTTCGATGTGATGCGAGTCGGAGAGTTGGTGCAAGGTGCTAGAGGCGTTCTCGTCCTGGCTCTCGGCCGGCGGTTCGCTGTGTTCCGAAGGACTGCCCGCTCGTTGAGTCTCCATCAGGCAGCTCTTCTCGCTGGAAAGCAGAAGATCGGCCAACTCGAAGTCGATGTTTTGCGATTTCTCCGACAGTTCTGGTGACATTAGAGATGATTCGCAGGAGTTTTGCGACTCTGCATTGTTGATTCCCGTCTCGATGAGCAGCTTCAGCATCTTGGCGTCCGTCGGAAGACTGGGCTTAAAGAAATCGCACAGAAATTGGGCGAAGGGTTCGTTCAGCTCGCTGGCCAGGAAGCGTTCCAGCATTGAGCGCGTCTTGGGCAGGAAGTTAGCATCATACTTGAAGTCATGCTCACACTGGGCGCAGCAATTCATCTGGTTTGTGTAGAAGCAGTCGCTGAGATTGAGTCGCGACTCCAATAACATAAGGATAAGATCCAGGTCCACGTGCCGACTGGTAAGATACTCGCCAGACCGGATCAGATGGTAGGCAAACTTTCGCACCGTATTTGCACAGAGCGTGTCCGCCACGAGCAGGTAATACATTGAGATCATCACGTGGCCCTCGTTTACATCGCAAATAAACTTTTTGGTGGCGAACTTTACATCCACCAGCCAGTCGGCAAAGGAGTTGTGGAAGATCTTGAGGCGCTGTGCGTTGGAATCATAGGCCAGGATGTTTCTCATCAGCTGAAGGCGTTTCTCGAATTCCTGACAGTCGATGGTGTAGTTGTGGGTGCGCAAGCAGTTGAACAGGAAGAGCTTATCCACGTAGCCAGAGGAGGCCAAGAGGACATTGAGCAGAGGCCGGATCTTCATGTATTGCTTCTTATTAAAGGACTTTTGGCAGATATACAAGTACAGGCCGTTTAGGGTGCAGGGAATCAGCTTAATCTCCCGGAAACTGAAAAAATTATCCTTGATGCCGTGTAAGACCTTCTCCAAGTAGAGGATGCATCCATTCGACTTGATATACAGCTGGTGCAGTGACTCGATGATCTCTTTGGTAAGCATGATGCTGTCCTTGAAGTCGGAGTTTAATCGGTTGATGATATACTCCTGGACATCCTTAACAACATGAGACTTACGCAGATCATCCAGTGTGATTTTCTTGAAGCCGGTAAACATCTTGGTGATCTGCTTAGTCTGCTTTTTGGTGGTGCATACCAGGAAAAGCCACTTCGGGAACAGGTGGATGTGATTTGAGAGTAATTCCGCGACGTTGCGGCTCTTATGGTTGGTAGCTGTGCCTCTCCCGCCCTTTAGCGTGGAAATTAAGTTTCCCTCATTGATGTAATTCTCATCGATGGAATCAATAAGCAGAAGTAATGCTGTTTTTGGAGGCGTGAGCTCTAAAAGCGGGAAGAGAAAGGCCTTCTTGAAGCATTCATCCGGATTCTTTTCGATGTTGTCAACGTTGAGACACTCCAGTATTTCCGGATTTGAGAGCAGCAACTCATAGTAACCATCAGCCACTATGGTGCGGCAGCTTTTGGTCTTGGGCAGAGGCGGAGGTAGAGTGTTGGTGCTCATCCTAGGCTTATCCCCTGGTACTGGAGGAGCTGTCTGGAGTTCCTTCTCCTGTTTACCATTCTCCTCTTTGCTTTCGTTAAAATTGATGAGAACTTCGGAACTGGAATCTACATCGCATTTGGGTTCTGGTTTTGGTTCTTCCTGACATGGCGTTTTCAACTCTTCCTTTTGCTCTTCCTCCAATGCCTTGTCCACCTCCTCGGCTGGGTCTTCCTGCTTGTTTTCATTTTTTGAGTTGCGATCCTCCACTTTATCATCCTTAATAGCGGCCTCAATGTCGTGCTTTTCTTGGTCGTTATTTAGATCCGCTATATCCTCACCACCTCCCTGCTGAATGGCCTGGCCTCCGCCATTGCTGATAGTGGCCAGTTTCGATGGCGAGAGAACGCCACTGCCAGAACGACCGCGCTTCACTGGGATCTTTGATTTTGTTTTTCCGGGGCTTGATTTGGCTGGCTCCTTGAGCTTCTGCTCCTTTTCATTGCCCACATCCTTGTCCTGCTCCGGATCCCGCTCACGCTCCCGTTCCCTGGAGGCTCGTTTGGGGGGATGCGTACCGAAGTTACCGCCACCCTTCTCTTCCGGAACCACTGCATCGACGGTTTGCAAAGGTGCAGGTTCCGATTGTTGCCGCGTAAGACTCGACTTGGAGGTCTTGTTTATCGTTGAAGTACGTTTAGACTGGAAGCTATCGAGTTCCTTTGTGTCGCATTCGCTGGCACCTCGTTTCAGCTCTTCGATGAGCAGCTCCTCGGCGTTTTCACTCAGGCTGATGTTGTTCATCGCCTCGTCCAGTTTGAATTCTTGCTGTTGGGCCTCTTCGCGAAGGAAGGAAAACCCGTCGTCAATGATCCTCTGACTTTCGTCCTTGCTAATCAATGAGGCATGGCTAAGAAGCTGCAGAATGATCTTTCTCATAAACAGCGAGAGACTATGGCACTCTGGATTCTGGGACTCGATCAGGTAGCAGGCTAGCAGTTTCCTGTTGAGAATTCCCTTGGTGCCGGAATTACCTTTCATGATGGCCTGGCAAATAGAAGTCTTACCGGATCCATTAGATCCGAGAACCAAGCACCCATTGTAGCTGGAGCTGGATATAGCAGACGCTTTAGCACGTGCGGACACGTAGCTGGAGGAGGCTGCTCCCAAAGCTGCAGGAACTGGTTTCTTGCCAGCCGTGCGCTGTTCCAGGCACAGAGCAATCTTCTTCAGCACCCATTCGCGGTGGATATACACCGTGCTGACGATGCGATTGTTTGGCTCCAGACCACTGCTAACCAGGCCGTTTACTTCCTTGTCCGGCGAGATCTTTCGCTGCATTAAAGCCTCCAGATTGCCATCCGTGTCCTCAACTGTTTGAGGTTTTGATCCACCAGCCGCCTCCTGGCCATCTTCCTCAGGCGCTGATCCGCTCCCGTTCGTCTCGCCATTCGAGTGTGGTGTTATGTCCAGTGGAAAATTCTGCTGCACCAGATTGGCGAAGTGTTCTTCCCGCGCCAGGTTCGAGAAGCTGGCGTTGGGACAGTCGCGTCCTGTGATCTCCAACTTCTTCTGCAACTGTGTGGTATCCTTGAGAAAGTTGAGAATTCGCCGATCCTCGAGCTGCTGGTTAGGTGTGCCTCCAGCTGACTGGTTGCCATATTTGGAACCACCGACCAAGGCGCTAGTCGAGGCACAACCCTCCATGACCTCGCCGACGCCATTGTCCTCTTCAGCATCCAGATCCGTGATTTGTACAGGATTTCCATTCCGAGAACTGGCCAAGCGATTGGAGTCCCTGTAGTTGGAGAGCTTTGAATCCGGATTTGCCGAGGAGGACTGACGACCCCGCTCGCCGCTTTTATAGCGATCAGACTTCCGGAGAGGCGTGGCATAAAGCATCTCCTTGGGCATGTTGTTGGCGGGCGGTGTTGGGTTGTGCTTGGTATTCGCTGGTGTGGAGTGGCAGTTTCCAATAGAGTTCGCATTGGGATTGTTGCTGTTTATCGCCGGCGTGCCTGATTTCTGCTGCTGCATTTTGCGCACGGACTCGTTGTACATGGCCTGGCAGGGCAGGTTCTCGTAGATGTCATTGCGCAGATTATCGTTATCCGTGTGCTTAGACATGTTGATGGCGCTGATGAACCGTCTGTTGCTTCTGCTGATGTTGCAGGATGTGGGTAATCCGTTTGCTGTCTGTCTGCTCCCAGAGCCTGATTCGGCAGCTTTCGCTGTGTCAGCCTTTCACTTAAGCCGCTCAGTTCACTGAAAATACAGAATAGTAATGGGTTTTGTTAGCACTTTGTAAAGTACTGGCCAAAAAAGTCGAAAGTGAGAGAAAATGGTTATAAGGACTTGATTTCCCAAGACCCCCTTTCAAGAATACTTAAAAATGCATTATAATAGTTCCCTACATTTTCATAGCATTATCGTTAGTTGCATTATGTCCTTCAGATAGCTAAAATTACCTTTTCCCTTATTGCCTGACCCTCTCCTTTGGCTTTTTTATGCCCTTACTTGAGCTTAACTAGCACTTTCTTCTTACACTTTTTCACTGGCTTCACTTTTTTAGCATCCTGCAAACAATTGACCTGATTTCTATACTATTTTTTTAACCCTTTGGCAGTCAACGGGCTCCTCCCAGCCATTCACCTCAACCCACACACCCGCTTGTTAAGCACACACAGATACACCAACACTAGCATACTTGTCATCATTTTTCCTGCGCTTGTCTTTACGCGCAGTATCTTTTGTTCTCGGGCTTTTGCCATATCTACTAAGCTTATATGCCATTTATGTGCGTCGTTGAGGAGTGGGGCTCTGAGGTGGGGGGATTGCAGGCCAGGTCTGTGTAAATAATGCTTTTCATGCCACAAAGTTTTTATTTTAAACTTCAATTTACTCGTTGAGTGTGTATAGCTTTCTGTGGCAACAGAGGGAAAGGATGCCAAACTAAGCAAGGTACAAGTTACGTTCAAAAAAGTACTACACAATTGAAAAGCTAGAGACTTCGGGAGGATTCAAAAGCCGGAAAAATATTATTTTTAAAGCAATTTGTTAAAGAATGAAATGTGCTCAGCAAACAACCACACAAGTTACCTAAAAGAAACCATCTCTTTTAACGTTTCGAAGGACCAACGACCATGTAACTAATGATACGTCCCAGCACGCTGCTTGTTGTGCAACTTTCCGACAGAAATGGAGCAAATTCAGCACGTTCCGTTCATCTGTCCGTTGATGGGCCACAAAACTCTGTCCGTAAAAAGAATCGGAGCAAGTGAAATGAATGATTTACGCCTGCGACCCGTTGACGCCGCCAACGGTTTCCATTTGCCGATGGTGAATGACAGACAGCGAGGAAGGGACTGACGGATTACCATAATGTTGGCAAGTCAACTGTAAATTCCAGTGATTGGAGCAGGAGCAGGTGGCAGGAGCAGGAGCAAAATTGGTGGGGGGAGGGGAAAAGTCAGATGGAAATGGTCCGGACTCCGGGCAGGGACACATCAACTTCCTGACCGCGGCGGCACGTGAGAGCTTTTGCTTTTGCCGCTGCGGACGTTTAACCGTAATTATTGGATTCGATGGATACCGATTGCATCCCGCATTGTTGAACCCAGTTTGCCGCCGCCACATTCTGTGGTTCCGCCCACCGCCAAAAGCACGTACGGAGTTGCATTTGACTTTGCAACATTCGAACATCGCACAATTTGCACGTTTTCGCCGGTTCTTCATTCTTGAGAGCCCCAAATTGATTTGCCTTTGTGAGTGAAATGTAAAAGGGTTCGGATTTTCGCTCCGAATGGTTCTTCGCTTTCCGTAGTTGGCAGTTTTCTCGCTGTGATCAAACACCCCTTAAATGTGCTAATTATGCAAGTTTAATGGGTTCCTCGTAGGCACCAGAAGTGCGTGTCTCACACTCGTGCTAGCAGGCTCAAAGCAAGGGAAAAAAGAGGGAACAGCATTGCTAATTGCAATTTCCACAGCACGGAGGAGTAAGTTTTCCTTTTACACGACTACTGGCTGGAACTTGACTAGCTAGCAGACCGTGTAGTTCCCGATGCGATTGCGGTCCCATTTTTCATCCCCAAGCTTGCAGGGTTTAAATGCCTTCATGCAATTATGCTAATTAAACGTGAAGAACCAATCATGCAATATAATTGGAGGAAATTCTGCGTACGATTCAGCTTCGATTAATTCACCAAATTCTTTTGGTTTGTAAATGGCTAAATCAAATCTAGGCACACAAAGGAATTTAAACGAATAGGGAAAGAGATATTTAATTAATTGAACAGAATATTCGTTGCTTGCAAACAAATTGAAGATAATCATGTGTGTATGAAAACAGACCGACAACTGGCAAGCCCCATGGGGCAGACTCCTAAGACATCTGGGGCTTCAAATGTATCTGTATCTTTATTTGTGCGAGTATCTGTATCTGTCTGCCACTGGCAGCTGGTTGAACTTGAGTCTTTTGCGGCGTGGGAATATTTTACCCGCTGCCGTGGGCCCACAAAAAAATGCAAATGAACATTTTTTCCGCAATACCTACAGTGTGAGCCCCGCCCAAAATAAAAGACCAAGCAAGGCCTGAAAGAAAAGGAAGTCGGTGGTCGGCAGATATCGCCTGGGATGTAATTGAAATGTTTCACCCATAGACAGGGCGTTAAATGCACCTCGCATTTGCATTTACAGCTTGGTATTCAACATTTTTATTCTCCCTTTTTTTTGGGTCCTAGGAGCCAAAAGGATGCCAGACAGGAAGTACTCCATTAATTTGTATTTACATATTTTGATTTCGTATTTTTCTCATTGCTGTCTGATGGCGTTGTTTGTCGGCGTTTTAAAATTTGTTTACGCTACCTCTGGATGCTCTTGATTATAAGCAGCACTTCTCATGTTTAAATAATAACTTTCTGACTTGTTGACTTGCTAAATTATGCAGGCAATAACTTTTCGCAAAACAAAATATATTCCATGCATCGCAAATAGTTCGCAGTCACAAAAAATACGGGTATGTTTTATGGAATAAAAACAATTTTGATTGCATATCTAGGGGTCTAGGCGAGCTCAATGCAACGATTCATCAGAGCGACAATTGAGAAAGAAAATAGTAAATCAAATATTGTATTCGATTGTCGTCAAGGTACATGGAAAAAATTCAGTTAAATTCACAATACGTGCAGAAACATGTGAAAAACAGCGGCAAAAGGGAGCTTAGAGGCAACCAGCACCAAATACAGTCAACATCAGGGAGCACTTCCGTATCGATTTTCAAGCTCCTGTGCTCCAGGCAATGGGAAACGAGAGTAAAAACTGAAGGATTTCGCCCTCAATGATTCGAAGTCTGTTTACCCTTCAAAGATAGTTGAGAAAGATGAAACATAAATATGTTTGGTTCGAACATCTAAAATATAAATAAACCCAATAAGTGGAATATAATCTAATCCCAGTTCTGCTCAAAGCTAAGTGGAGCTGATGCAACATTTACAAGCCCAACTCTCTCTACATGAGAGAATCACGGAATAAAAGCATTTTAGGGCGAAATCAAAACGAATGCTCTGGGCTCCGCTTACAGATGCGCTTAATTTTGTAATAAAACGCCGCTGGAGAATGGCGAATCAAGGCTGGAGCAGAGCAGCTTCCTTCCAAACGCAAAGGACTCCCAGCAGGTTGAGTCGGTGGTGGCTTGGAACGTGCCCAAACTGATGGCATTGTGTTTTGGCTGGGGGCTGGCTTTTGGTGCCCCTTTCCGTTTCCCCTTTTCCGACCGTGTTTGCTACATTTGCGGCTGCACCGGAAGCGGATTCAATGCGGGCATTGGAAAGGACAATGGCGTGTGCAGCATCACAAATGGGAACAGGATGTCACAGAGCAGAGCTGCCAGGATGCGATGTCCGTGGGCCCCAGGGTGAACGCTTAATTAAACTTAAATTTTTCATGCCTTCGTAAATGCATTTTATGCAATCCACAGTACATTATGTGGATCAAAATGAGCAGGAGCAGGAAGCGTTTCCGCCTTATATAAATGCAAACATTAATCCTGACACTGCCGTCATCATCATCGTCATCATCGTCATCATCGTCACGGCTCTTGGCAAGGATTTTTGTGTAATATTGCCTGAAAGTCTGAAGGCATGCATCCTTGCCCTCGTATGCTCCCCAACATCCTGCTACTCAACATCCTGCCATGCATTTTTCAGCACTCTGGAAAACACACAACGTCCATGATTCACGATTTCGGCGAAAATGCAGGAGTTCCTTAAGTGCCGAGGAAACATTCAGCGCATGCCATGGCACGCTAGTCATTCCGGAGCTTTTATTTGTTTCAATTTCCAAAGTTATGATACATATACTTACTCGAAAAAGTGAATCACTTGAATACAGAATGAATATAGTGAAAATCCCCTACTTATTTGCTGGCAGGGCAATCATAAAAACAGATATCTTTTCGAGAAATGTTCCACAGAATATTACAAAATCAATCTTATACAGCCCCAAATATGGCAGCTAGCCAAGATTCAGTGTTTGGCTAAAGTGGCCCATAAATCTTTAGCAAACCGTATCAATTATTCGAGTCATATATTCTAAACCACTGAAAGTGCATTCGTTTTTTCCGACTCCTGTTATCTGGAAGCTGGTGCATTGTATTTGCAAATTGAAAAGTCTGCCAGTGGCAACTCTTTTCTGGTTTATCTGTGTCAACTGCCTTGTTCGTCGTCCTTTGCTGCTCCGGGCACACATATTGACATCGTTTTTGACAAACACTACGTATATGCCCCCGATATCACCTTTGCATCTGAACTACAGCCATCTGCACACTCTTTGCTCCCTGCTGCCACTTGGGTTCCGCCTGGGAAATGCAGGCCCACGCACTCGTCTCTTGCCATTTCCGCCTCCCTTCCGATCAACTGCGTGGGCCATGTTTTTGTGTTTGTCTTTCAATAAACGCATGCTGGGTTCCACAGTGGGTCATATCAGATAAAAACTATCACCCATTTATGTTTTTGAAGTGTCCATTAAATTCAATAAGCCAACTTGAAAATTAAACTAATCTATTCAGTTTATTTTAATACCTTCTTTGAGGTAATTAGGCTTCCCCAGATGACTGCCATAATATTATAAAAATCCTCCTCGTACCATATTCTGGGCTTTCTCGCCCAACTTCCATAAAAAGTCATCATCCATCGGAACAACCTGCCCAAAGCTCGAGACCGAGTATGCCGAGGCATGTGAAAAAGTTGTTGGATTTGGGTTATGTTCCATGTGTTTGTCGAGCAACATTTAATCAAATTAAAACACACACACGGACTCTCGACACGGACGCAACTGGGACAGACGGAGCCGGCTGGCCTGACAGCCGACTGACATTTTACAACCTTGTCCTTTCCTCCGTTTATTGATGAATGAGTAGGAGTGGCTGTGGCATAAAAGTGGATGAGTGGAGTGGAGAAATGGGGTTGGAGATGAATACGAAATTTAATTCATGGCCGCTTTTTTGTTGGGAACTTTAAGGATATCTGACGTGTCCTTTGATATTTTCTTTGCAGTTTCCTTTCATTATAGAGTTGTATCTGCTAACTCATTGAGCAAATGAAGAGAACGGTCGAAAAGCCGACAGACGACTGTCTGATGGGATAAAAGGGCATTGGGAAGTAGCTCTTTTTGGCTCTTTCTGGGGCTGGCTAAAGCAAATGGAATTAATTTGGACCGAAATCGGAGACGCAGCCAAGCATGTCCTATCCAAGGATGTCCCTACCAACTTCAGTTCAATTAAAGTGTATAGAAGGGACACGTTGGCACTGTCTGGCATCCTAAGCTCAGGTTTAATTAATGTTTCTGGTGATTACGGAGCAAATGGCAGCAAAGTCCCGGGTCGCCCCCAAGTATGCAGTAACAAATGACCCTCGCTGTGGCTTTGATTTACCCTTCCTTTCTATAGGGCGAAAGATACGAAAAAATGCAGATAAATGGGATAAAGAGGGGGCGATGCGTGTGCACTTTGGGTCAGCTTAATTGCAGAATTTCCGCTGCCACCAGACACTAGAAGTGGCCAAGTGCAAGACCGCACATCAACAGAATTAAACTTGACATCAAGTGGGCTGCCGGTCGGTTTGTCGTGTTGGATAAAGTCTAAACAACCTCAACCTAGAACAAAGCCACCAAACTGACAGCTAAATTGCTCTTATAAACATGATGAGTGCAATCAATGAGATAATGGCTCATTGGCAAGTGTTATTCTTCCACTTAACTTGCACTTGCAGTGGCAGGAAAAGGCTGAGTCCTGATGAATTTTAAACTTTGCTGCTTTTTGACAAAGCCAATTTAAATGTTAAATGTCACCATGTCTGTCAGCAAACGTTTCGAAAATTAATTACGAATCCTGACAGACAGAATTAGGTATATATGTTTAGGCCAATTACGCCATTAAATCGCATGTTGAATGCACAAAATAATCATCTGCACATAATTAATTAAATCGATTTGGTATCAGCACTTAAAAATGATTTGCAATATTTTTTATTTGATTTGATTGTAAACATGGTGGCTGCTAAATGTGTTACAGCATTTAACACTAATTGAAAAAAAAAATCAATAAACCAAATTTGGGGGCTTATAAATGATCAGCCGTTGAGGTTTGCCCTAATGAAGCGTATAATCGTGGCGTGGCATCAATTTGGGCCACCGATGTGTTAACCAACATGAAGCAGCTGCCATCACAACTTATGGGCCAAGTGAGCTTTAGTGATGGATGACGCTAATTCGCAGGCAGGTGGCAGCATCCTCAGGTGCTTGGGATGCTAATCAAAATCAACAGCACCTAAATGAGCAACGCACGCCGCAAAGCTCAAGAGTCCGACGCACCCGCCCCACTCGTCTGTTGAAGTTTTCAATTTGCGAGGCAACTTAGATTATGTTCTGTTGGTCGTCTTCATGTCAAGCGTAAATTGAATCAGATCTGAAGCCAGGAAGCAGATGAAAGGGTAACTGGATTGGGGTTTTCGACCAAGTCAGGGATGCTAGGTCTCTCCAATCTCTCTGAAAATCAAAAGCTAATTTGCGCTTAGTAATGGAAAATCAATTAGAGCCAGAAAGGCAGTTATTTCTTTGTTAATTTTGTTTATAAAAATACACTGCGTATCGAGCTCTGTGCTTCGGTTATTCAACTTCTGCGGAAGTTGGAGCTGCTCGACCTTGAGCTCGCCGTACCAGTGCGATAACGGAACGCATAAACAACAACAATGGCTCCGCCATTAGTATGGAAATGCACTAACACACCCACACTCACAACCACACCCCCACAGCCACTAAACTCAGCGGTGGCAGAGCCATGTGATGTCAGCAGCCCCACGCAAAAAATGGATGTGGCTGTGACAAGGCTCAAATTTAACTCTGCATATTGCATATTTTATTTAATTTATTGCTGCACATATTTTGATGGAAATTCATGGGCTCTGAGCACGTGTTTCCTTTGGATGAAAACGCCGAATGAAACGAAAGCTTGGATTACGCCGGATTACAATTGGAATTGTGTCAGTGGTGGCGACTCAGCTGGACATGGTCAGGGCGTATGGAGACCGCTCTTGATATACATTTTAAAAGGGGCAACAAATTGTCAGCGAACAGTGGTTAAATTTTGAAGGAAAATAAACCTCAAAATATGTATGGCTGTTATTGAGCATTTTAGAATTAAATCTAGGGTTTTGTTAAGTACAATTTATGAGAATCGAGGAGGAGGGCGCTGTTATTTAATATTAGAATTAAATATAACATTAAAATTAAAGTTAACATTAAAATTAAAGTTAAATTCTGTTAGGTGCGCTGTTATTTAACACTTTAAAATTGAATCTAAGGTTTTGTTAAGTACAATTTATGAGAATCGAGGAGGAGGGCGCTGTTATTTAACATTAGAATTAAAATTAAAGTTAAATTCTGTTAAGTGCGCTGTTATTACAGACCAATTCAAATAAATATAAAAACCTATGAATATATGTTTGATACAGCTTAAATACTGACCCACTAAAGCATCCAAATTTTAGGTATGTTTCTTTCTGTTTTATGTAAAGAGTCAAAATTTTTTTGTGCGACAATTGGACAATGTTTTTTCACTGTTCTGGCCTCAACTGTGTGTCTTTTATGTAGGGTTTCAATGCCTGGCCACAGCCGTAACTCAAAGAAACGACAGCCGTGGGAGCCATGCAAATGCCCCATACCAATACCCGCCAATTGGTCACTTGATACACATTTCGATTGCCGCCTGCCGCTTGCCGGGTGCCGTTTGCCGGGTGCCGGAAAAACTTGGTCCAGAACCGACTTCGAGTTGCAGTTGCTTCCTGGTTGCTTCGACTCACTCGGTAGAGGATTCGGCTAATTAACGGCCGAACAGAAAATTAAAATGCTGTTTAGCCAGCGCCAGTGCAGCTGTCACTTTGGCGTCATCGTAATCCTCCACGAGACATGTGCCTACGACGCCATGAAAGCCAAAGTCAGACTTGGCCAACTCCGGGCTTCTGGCCTGCTCTCGGCATAATGTGAAACGAAGTCGCAGTTGCACTTCAAGTTGTTGTTTTTGCGGCTGGCTTTGGCCAAAGGCAAATGTGGGTTAAATGCTTTTTGTGGCTTGTGACCGCAGCTGAGCTCCGGGCAACTTTGAGTCTGGCGAGATTTTACCCTCTCTTTGTGTGTCAGATGCAAATTTTCAATTTTCCGCAAAAAGGTTGTTTACTTAATTTAATTAAAACACTCAACAAATTGCGAATACAGACTACCTTCGCGTTTGCTCCTCTTCAAATGCACTATGGAAAATTAAAAAATACAATAATGGTTCGAGTAATAAACTAAATATAAAGTCAATTATTTCGCAATTAAGAGCAGTTGACTCTTTGCGGTGGCACTAAATGCAATTGAGAGGGCAGAGTGGTTGGGTTTAATTGGCGTGGGGGAGGCCTGTGCTTTTTTAAAATGTTTTTCAACTCGTAAAAAGTGTGGGGCGTTAAAGTGCAGCTATTAATCTTTATCATTTGCATTACGTTGCCAGCTGACGAATTCAGCGCAACCAGAGCCATATCTATCCAGAGCACAGCAAGAAACCATCATGTTATCAATTAATAATTTCCCAATGGTAGGGTCTTGTTTTTGAAATACATGAGGCATTGATTAAACAAATAACATTCATTGCACATAAATTGCGACTACATGACTATATCAAATAGCTTTTTTAAAAATGAAATATCGGTTTTCATAAAGGTTGTCGATTCGTTAAGAATCTGTAGCCTAGTGACGGCTACCGATCCTTAACCGGAACCTTTAAAGAAATCATGGACTCCTGTTTCGTTTTAACAGATCGAAATCTGTTTATTTGTCATTTAGATTTGACCACGAATGCAGATTTTTGTGCAGGCCAGTGGGCGGTAGTTGGCTAAATGCAAAACGAATGAATAGGTTGAAGTCGCAAACGAGTTTGTGTTGAATGAATAATGAAATATCTCCTGCGGGGCATAAACCAATGGGAGCTTGTAAATAAACTTGTTTGTTGCTAAAAATTGCTAATAATTACAAACGAATTTCCGCCTACCGCTGGCCAGTTTGTTGACTTAACTATGTCAGACCGATAAGATTGGCATTTGCATCACAAAGAATCCACATGGGTCTGTCTGACTGGATCTCGGCTCGTCTCGTCTCGTCTGGTCTGGCACTTTGGCCAGTCAATTATTTATACCGACACTTTGTGCGGCTTGAAATGCATAGGTAATTGGCAAAGCGCTCCTATACAGAGGAGCCAGCCGTCTACATGTGGTTGAGTGCACACGTGGCGTATGCGTAATGCGCTAGTTGCTCGATGCATTTTAATGCGTTGGCAAACAGCATTAACGATCGATTCGCGGGAGCCGGGCAGACATGACCATAGACACCACCACAACATGCACAGCACCACCTCTCCTCCTGATTCTCATCATTTTAATGGCATCCACCGGCGCTGCAGTAATTTTCTAATTTGGAAGTCCAAAGCCAAAAGCGGTTAGTGGCTTGGTTCGCTGCGTTTAATTGCACCGTTCTGTGGCAAGGGGGCCACACTGCCAAAATAGTTTGCTAATACTTTCATAATTGAATTCGCAGCATAGTTTATTTCCAACGGAAGTGCAGACCACTCTCCAAAACACTGAGAATAATAAAAGCTATTGAGGAAGTGTCAACTTCAGCCGAAAGATAAGCGAAAATAGCAAAGGCGTAGCGTCAGCAATGAAGAATTCTTTATAGTGAGTCAACAAGAATAATAATCACAAATAAGATTATGACAGGAACAATGAAAGGTTTTTGCCTAAATATTCCTTTCTGATTGGCCATTGTTCTGCCGACTTCTCAAGTTAGTTTTCGAGAAAACTTAGAAGGCAATTTTGTGTTTCGGCTTATCGGTTTCGGCTTAGCCAAGAAAACACAGAAGCCACTGGCAAGTGCTTGTTGCCACAAACAATTAGCCCAAGTGCTGGCGTCGATGTCGCTTGTTGTTGTATTTCCCAACGCCCCCAACGACGACAATGTGTGTCCCTGCCTGGAGGCAAAACCACGCAATACAGGCCATACAGGCATACAGTCATATAGCCGGATAGCCGTACATATGGCCAAAGCCCGTAAAACCCCGGCAAACAACCGACTGGCGCCGTTGGGGTCGTGGGCGTGGTCGTGGCAACCGGACGAACATTGCCCGGCGTACGCTCACAGAGCGGTTCATTCATGGAACTTTTGGCCAGATTGCCGCCGCTCTCGTTGTTCACGCTTCATTTGGCTATTATTTTTTACCACGCTTCATTTGTGGGGCTGTCGTTGCCGTTTTTGGGGCAGGGTGGGGACCTTGTGGCCACGCTTGGAGTGCCAATTAACAGTTGGTCCCAAATCGCATACATTAGCGCAGATATATTTATTGCCATAATTGTGCGATGCCTTGCCACAGTTATATATAGATTAATGGCATTTAACTATGGGTTTCGATTGCCTCACTTTTGCCAGGGGAATAAATATAAATAGGAAAAACAGAAAAAACGGCAACCGCGGAAAGTAATGAGTAAACAATTTGAGACATGTATTTGCTTTGGAATTAGCGGAGTGCAAAATGTTTTTTGTGGTTGTGTGATTTTTGTTTACCAGAAGCTCACTGCCTTTTCAGTTTGTTTGCCATCGATTGCCCACTTCAACGTTCCCTTCACCCGAAATGTTCTGTCGAATTTTCTTTTCCGATTATGGCCAGATTTGAATTGGGATTTGTGAGAATCCTAAGCCCAGGATTCGACTCCAGACCCCATGTACCGAACAGCCGACAACAACTTCATTGAGGTAATAAAACAAAGCAATTAAAATGGCTGCCAGGAACTGGCAGACGTATGTGGGTCAGGCTGGCAGAAGTTTCAGCTACGGCCACTTGTTGGCCAGTCGGAGCAGTGAAAGGCCATTACAATGCCAATCGACAAACTAAAGTGGCAGTTCGGCTAATGCAACCGGGGGAGGAAGTGTGCCACCAGTACTCTAAACTTTTTCCCCATACAATGGAAATGGTGCAGAAAACCAACTGCCCAGAGTTGACAGACCCGACTCGTCTTTCTTCTCACTCCTAAGCTATACTGTGGAATAACTTACATTTTGAATATGCAATAAGCAGGCGTCAGTGGATATTAGCTGCATGAGTCAACCAGTGTTTATGTAAGGATTTCTCCGACCGAACGAGAGTTTATTGTCAACATTTTCGCTTTCTTGTTACTCTGCAAGTTGTATATTGTGCTCCAGCCAGCGAGTATAGCCATAAATTAAACAACGCTTGTGTCACTTGACTTGGGTATTTATTCATTAATCAGGCTCGGGTGTGCCATCTCCATCCTCCCACCCTTACTATTAATATTAAGGGGCCTGACAATAAGCTAAATGAAAATCCAAGAGACAGACACTTTGACAGACCAGATGGGTAGTCTAGATTTGGCTCAAAGCGGGAACGTATTTTTTGTCTGTAGTCTTAAAGAATTTTCCCATTTTTCCCTCAGACAACGCCTCTCTGTGATCTGTTTAGCCAAAATGGGGGGACCTATTGAAAGACCACCCACCCACGCACGCCTTTGCTGCAAGGCACTTTCCATTGCCTGGGCAGCCATTGAGGCGTGCCATTTAAGCTCGGCACACATGCCATGATGAATGCTTGCTGCAAGTTGCACAAGACTTTCGCAACAGACTATTAATGATGGGCTGCAGATTGGAAGGCGTGGGACAGGACATTCGTTTACTACAGGTTGAGTTTAATGGCCGATTGTCATATATGGCGACTGTTAAATGAATTTTTGGTGCTCATAGACAAGCACAAATGCATTAATTACCATTCATTGGTTGGCTAAAGTGGCCTAATAGCTTTGCTGTATGTATTCCCTGGACTGGACAAAAAACAAATTAAGCAAATTGCTGACTTTATGAATATTTAACAAAAGTAATGAGACTATAGCAACCAAATTCGCTTTCACCTCACGCCTTTGAGGCAGACACAAAATCCCTGACCTTTGCGGTTGCTTCCGCTGCTCCCTCCAAGTTAATTACAGTCCACGATCTCTAGATTTCGTGCCTCGAAACATTCCGTGGCATCTCCCCCGGAATCCTCTTCGCCATCGCACAAAGGACCCCATGGAATTCAGCTTCGGCTTCGTTAGCAGGTGGGGGCGCTGGCGGTTGTTAAATTTAGGTCAGGCACTAAGTGCAAGTGAGTGTTATGTAAATTATGGAGCGCGTTGCTTAAAAGGACCTGCAAGGTCTACCTGCCCCGCCCCTCTACCCAGCTCTCTCTTCTTGTCAGGAGTATTTCTGTGTTGTGCTGGCGTTTGTATTCATCTTTGAGCAAATGGAAAACTAACTGGAAAACTAACACCGCGCCCATTTGACAGGCCGTTAGCAAAACTGAACGGAACGACACTTGCCGGCAGCACTTCTTCCCATTGCCATTCCGCACTCCCCACTACCTCTTTCCCTCTCACTCTTTGGGGCATCTCCATCTCGCTCTTTTTTAATTTAGCCATTGGTGCTGCTGTTGGCAGCTGACAAAGCTGCAGTGTGTAGATATGGCGAGTGGTCTGGGACCTTGGGGGGAATAATATGGTCGAGAACAAATGATGAAGCTGCCACATGGAAGTCTTAGAAGAAATGCTATTCCAGTTGCTGGGCAACCGCAGATTATATCATAACACAGCTCTAGCCGCGCCACTCGTCAACG
Organism: Drosophila vallismaia; assembly: GCA_035047325.1. Classification (NCBI taxonomy): domain Eukaryota; kingdom Metazoa; phylum Arthropoda; class Insecta; order Diptera; family Drosophilidae; genus Drosophila; species Drosophila vallismaia. Next base: position 12,888,313 of record JAWNPU010000073.1, read on the forward strand.
CTGTCGTATAGCCACAAAGCCCCTTTCGGGCCCCTTGTGCAGGGAATCGGCCATTGACCATGAAGAAGAGCACCGCCAAGCGGAATGTAAATAAAGTGAAAGAACAAGGGGAGCTGTGTTAAAGTGCGAGTGCTCCACTACACTGAGAATAATTAAAGGCAATGAATGAAGAACTCAAGAAACCATCTATAGAAGGTAAGTATTACTTGTTTGTTTTATATTTTAATTACCTGACCCCTTCATGCAGTTTCACAACAAGTATCTACCGGATTTCGCAGTATTACGAGAGACACTTTTCCCTCTGCAGATACATATTTATAGAGCTAGCCCCCAGTATTTTTCTTCTGCTGTTTCACCAAAGCCACGCACAGGAAAAGAAGGCGCACACAAGTCAACAATCTCATAATCAGTTGAATTACAAAAAAGAAAAGACAGCACATGGGTTGGGTGGTGGTGAGCTGGAGATCTGGGGATGTGAGGAGCGTGACAAGGGCTCGCCGACTTGTGAGCGATTTCACTTAATGAGTGGCGGTTGTGGGGCAGGCCACCGATAAACCGATAAAAACAATTGGGTTGCAGTTGCAACAATTTAACACGCCAATAAAAAGCGCAATAACCGAATCTATCTGATTCTAGAGCAAAGGCCGAAAGGGCAAATGGCTGGGAGAGCCCATTTATGGGCGTGGGATGACGCAACATGGGCGTCGGCATCATAATCATGATCACTAAACAAAAGGCAGGAAACCACCGGCCGGCTTACAATTGCTGACCCATTTCTGGCGGAGGTGAGCTCGGTTGAGTCGAGCTGAGCCGGGCTGGCCGAAATTGTTTGGCCAATGCAATGAATTAATTATTCCCTCCGTCATGTGCAGTGCCATGGCTTCCTCCACTTCCTCCTCTCATGCCCCAAAGATATGCGGTATCTTTTCCTCTTGGGTGCGTCCAGTCCAGCGGTTGCGCTAAAAATAACAAACTCTACACACTTGACGCTGGCTAAAAAATAAAAAATCTCTCAACGAGCAGGGCCTTTGAACTATTTGTCATAGGTTTTTCTCTATTTTTTTCCTCGTTGGTTGCAATGGCTATAAAAATAGCCGCGCACAAATCTCATTTTTGGGAGTTGCGCCGTGTGCTCCACTTGGTCGATGGAAAAGCTGCGGCAAACTGAAGTGCCTTTGAAAAGTCGACTTTTAGATACTCTCCTGTACCACCGTCATAGCTCTATTTACGTTTTTAAGGTGATTTTAATACAAATTGGTATTTATGAAACTATTAGGAACGGAATTCATTAGAAATATTGGTGCAATGGCTAATTTTAGCAGCGTTTAATCTCTCTAATTCTTGGGGTCTTTCTGATCGTTTGATTTCCTCAATAAATTCTGATTTCGTGCGATTAATCAATGACCAATCTGTTCTCCTGGGAAAAGAGGCTGCACGCGAAACCATCACACAATTCGTTCCTCGACCCGACACACCGAAAAACACAGAAATTGTAAAAGAGGCTGGATGAGAACGTTAATCTCAGGGGTCTCAGCTGGCTGGCCTATCAAATTGAAACGGACGCGGCCGTCTGGTTATGCTGCTGGATGCTGGGCCCCTGGAAGTGTTCCAAAACGTTTGCCGGAGATGAAAATTTAATGCGGTCACTGGCTTTTTGACATGCCGCAAACTATTTTCGAATGTGTACGGAGTCGCATTTGTCGTTTTTATATTCATTTCATTTTGCTTTGGTCAGCGCATTGGGAGTTTGTTTTTGTTATTTTTAGCGCCGGCTAGAGTGAAGTGTGCCCGGTCTGTGGAGCATCCTTCAGCATCCGAGTCTTATGTAAATTTTCGTTTCTTCGTTCGTTTATTTTTTGTATTTGCCATGGAGATGTCGATGTCGATGTTGATGACGATGATCATAATGATGGTGGCGGTTTGGTAGAGTGCGGCTGCTTCGGGCCAGTTGGAAACTAATAAAACGTCAAAGCAATTTTGACAACATGCAACTTGGAGATCTCGAGAAGGCAACAAAAAAGTAGAAAAGCCCAACTACACAAAAACCAACCTACACGACGACATCGCCCGCCTTGAGTTGGAGCAGCTTGCATATTGCAAATGGAAAGTTTGTCTGTAAGTTTTTCATCTTCTGCGAGGTTTTTCCTGGGCAATGCTTTCATTTTGCCATATTTCTTTGCTTTTAGCGTTTTCGTTTTATTTTTCTTTTCGTCTTGGCAACTTCTGGAGGGGAGATTCGCGAGTTAAGCCGGCCTTAAAGCTATCTAACCAGCGTATCAGCTATAAAACCGAGCATTAAAGCCGTGTGAAAATTTGGGGGCCAACTGCTAAAGCTGATGGCAGTAAGAGATGGAGATATCGGGGGTCATGGAGGTGTTCTAAGGGTGATAAGCGTTCTGTGTTTAAAGAGTTGTCAAGTGCTCATAAAATCGTTGTCTTCTTTGACACAAGCTACCTGCTGGGTCGGCATTGGACACTCCTCTTTTCGGGTAACATGGGTCAAGTGCGTCGTCATTAGCACACACCCGCAGTTGCCAATATCGAGGACGAAGGACGGAGGAATGTGCGATGAATTTTGCAGGAACCGCAGCGTGTTGCCTATACAAGAACAATATACTCTGATACAAGGTTGCGCGCAGGACTCTTTTATGGCCTATCCTCACCGGCGCTTCACACTCTAGAGCTCGGTTGAAAATGACTCAGCCTGGCTGGGATTTTACACTAGCACAAAATGTTTTGGAAACTTCTGGTTGCCTTCTGCTAAAGAACCAAAGAGAATTTCCCCTAACAATTTTAAAAATGACCTTAAAATATAATAAATATTTTCAGAAAATACTAAATATTCTTCAGTTTATGTATAAATAGTTTTTAGTGCATTGTGCGTGGGTCATGGTGTGCGTGCTTTCTCCACATTGACTGCCAAGGACCTTCCGATTGCTGTCATTCCAGCAAATGGATGAAAAAAAACGCTGTCCTAATAAAATTATAAATGTATTTGATGTGCCAGCCGCACGAAAAAATGTTTCCCAAAATAATTTCTCCTTTTTTGTGGCCGCTCGCAAATGTGTCTCAATTCAATTAATTTTGGGATTTGGGGTTTGGTGCCGTGGTGGAGAGGTATGGAGGTGTCGAGCTCTAAAGTGGCCAGCCGGTAGGCAATTTGGCCGCAGGACCTGCTGCGTTGTTAAATTTTAATTCTGCGGTTTATGTGCGATATCTCGAGGCTCGGGAAAATTAAATTTTAATTGCTTGTGGCCTGCCCAAATTGGTAGTCAGCGATGCTTTGGTGCTGCTTGGTCTGCTGGGTTTACTAGGAATCCAGAATTTATCAGACCATTCATTGCTTTTGTGCGATTTCGACAACAACGCGAAAATTAAGCCAGAAAACTCTGCCAAAAGCTTGACAAAAGTGCAACGAACCGTGCCCAAAGGAAAAATGTGTTGGAAAAATCGGAGCAGAGTGAAAATTATGGAAAAATACGATCTGAATAAGCTAGTCCGAGTGTAGACGGCGGCCGCAAATGCAAATTCATGAAAAGCCCCAGAATTAAGAGCAGGGGCGCCGCCTGCTGCCGGCACTGCTCTTGAGCTTGAAAAAGCCAGACGGGAGCGAGCTGGAACTAGAGCTAGAGTTGCGATGGTGGCTCGGTTGTGTAGTAAAGTAGAGAGTGTCTGGGCCGGGTCTGACAATTACGTCAATGGAGTAAATGTCGAAAAATGTAAAAAAAAAACCAAAAACCCGTTAAGAGCAGAAAGCCATCACAATTTATGGCAGACTCATGGTCGTAATCCTTGTCATGGCATTTGATACACTCGAAGTCATGGGTTAATTTGGTTCCATCATGTTTTTGACCTCTCCTATAAGTCAGCAACTTAATCATAACTATTCCTAAAGGCGTTCTATTTATTTTCCGCACTTTAAGATTATTTTCATTTGGTTAAGATTATAGCACACAAGACTAGAGTCCCTCCGGAAAAAGAGTATCAAGTTTCCAGCCAACACATTTCTTTATGCCCTTGCTGGTTTTCCCTTCTGATTCATTGCAGTTTCTAGTGAAACTTTAGTGCAATTGTTTTCCTGTTTTGTTTGCCGTTGATGGCAACCAAAGAGCCCTGGCAGACGATGCGTCTGCTGACTGTTGCCTTTTGGCGATTTACCTCCTCTCCCTGATTAACTCATTCATACATTCAGGCTTTTCCAGCAGAGGCTCAAAACATGGGGCAGTGTAGGGACTATAGGGACTGTAGGGAGTGTAGGGAGCGTAGGGGGTGTGGCATTGTCGAGAGGCTCCAGCTCTGGCCCCGTCCCTTTGATTATGATTATTTTTATTTCAAAAGTTGGCGGGCAGAAAAAAACCACAGCCCGAGAAGAGTTCTGTGTGTAGTTAGGTGAAATATTTAAAGCATGCTGCCCCTTGGTGGGGTATTATTGCAAAAACACACACGCCCCAGGCCAAACTGGCATAAATTGCATTTTTTATTAAAATATTTCATATTTGAAAGCACTACTTAACAGGGAAGAGCCATAAAGAGTATACACGATTGCAATTGGGTGGAAAAGCTAAATACAAAAGTACAAATTGAGTCGAAAGTCGAGTTTATCGAAGCCATACTGTATTTGGTGCAAAGTGTTTTGTTGTTTCTGCCGCCACTTGGCTCGTTTAACTTTGAGCAGAACTGAAATGCAGCATTTGCAGCAGCAGCCGGCATGCCGGTTTTTCTTTCTTTTTCACCATCTCTTTAATTGGACGTGGTTGTTGTTGCTTCTGGCGTTGGCAAACGTGTTTTTATTTTGGATAATTTTGGCATTCGTTTCCTACACGACTGTTTTGCGAGGTCAGACCTGGCCCTGGGTCTGGCTTGGGTTAGGTGTATTTGGCTTACCTCCTTGAGAATGCACTCAGTGGTGCATGGCGGGCGGCTTTAGTTATCAGCCTCAATTTCTGATAAGCGGCCACGGGGTGGTGGATGTTTTTCCGGCTTTGGCAAATTTTCCCAGCGATTGAGAAGACATCCCCTTGGACGCAAAAGTCACTCGTTCGCTGCGTTTCGCAAAAGCAAATATAAATTAAACGATAATTTGTTGTGAGCACCAACACACACGAACTAACACGGTCACAAACTTCCTCACAGATACACCAATATGCGCGCAGGGCACTCTCTTTCTTTCTCTCTCTTTCTCTCAGGCTGTGTATTTTGTTTGTTCTGGCTTTGCATTTACTTTGCGCTGCAACATTACAAATCGAATCTATGCGATAATAAAATACATTTCCACCCGAATTTATATGACAAAACAAAGCACTCTTCTATTTAGACTTATGAATTGTCTTAGCAAAACATACACATTTTTTGTAGAGCAGAAGATATGAAATCGCGATTGTATCTCAACTTTGGATGTTCACTTTATGTCGTCCTATTCGATTTCTGTTTTGACGGCGGCAGATGCGGCTCCGCCTGTTCCTCTTCTTCTTCTTATCCTTCCTAGTCGCTGACGACTTATCCTCGCGTTTGTTTTACACGGCCATCGTGCGTCAGCAAGGATATTTTTCTTTTCTCTGGTTCGGCGTGGGAACGCCTGCTTTTCACTTTTTTCACGCTGATTTCAACCGGATCGCGACCGACACTCAGCCAACATGCGTAATATTTTTTGGTGCTTATTTAATCGAGTATTTACTACATTTTGGGTTTTTGAATTTCCGAAACGTATCCGTACCCGTATCAGATACCCACGCAGTCCAACAAAAGATACAATATAAGAGAAAATACGCGGCGTATCTGAAAGATACTGTTCAGCTGGTGAGCAGTGTTGCCCATTTAGCTATCTTTCCACAGATGTGGCAATGTTGGTATTTTAATGTATTTTACCATTTTCAAATCACATAAAAGATAGACAATCATGTGCCTCCCAAATGAGTCAGAAGTTTTTAAAATGCATTTATTTAATTCTGTATTTATAATTTCTGCGATGATTTAAATATTTTTAGAAGCAAAATCAAGTCAAAATATATTAACATTGTAATTCCAACATTTCCTTATCGCCTTCGTGGGTATACTACCCATACAGGAAATTAATTTACACTCTTATTTAGTTGTTATTGAATTTTTCTTGCTTATATTTAGCCATTTTTAAGTGCAGGTTTTGGCTATTTTGTGTAGTTCTGGTAACACTGTAGGTGAGAGCCTGAAAACGCTTAACAATGAGGGTGAGTGTGTGGTTTTCTTTTTACACAGAGAACAATTTTATAACTTTAAAAGAAATTTGGGAAATTTAACAAAATAGTAAAAATCACTTGTTTAAACAGACCATAAGATAATTATGGTGGCGAAAGTGCCCCCAATAGAAAGCTAATCGGAAGTATAGACCAATTCATCAATTTACAACTTCTGTGTCTTCGGAAAAAAGATTTTAGGCAACTATTTTTAGGGAAATTAATTTTCTGTGATTATAATTAAATAGTCACACCTTTTCGCTTTTGCCATTTTCTTTTTTGGATTCTCTCAGCAAAATGAAGAATACCGCCATGTTGAAATCCATTTTCCACCACAGTTTTGTTCATATTGGTATGGTTTGTGTCTAAGCTTTGTATTTCGACAGTTTTGCATCCAAAAAATTTGCATCGTTCAAAATTGTATACATCTTCCAATTTTACAATCTTTTTAAGCTTTTATTAGACTCTTCTAAAAAGGGAATATTTAAATATATTTTTTAGATAATCATAATAATTATATTCAAGTAAAATATATAATATATTATATTGATAATATACTGATTAAAATTTTAGAGTCCTATTTAGATCCAAGAACGACAAACTAGACACCATGGTTAAATGTTCGACATAACAACTATTTTATCTAATAAATGACTTCCTTCCTATACGGTGGTTTTTAACATTTTTTTAAACATACGTTTGAAGTTAATTATTATCAGCTCCCCCTGATAACTGCATTTACAAACGTAACGTGTGCCTCATTAATAAATAGATACGATTCGGGGACCAAACTTTTAGTCTTCAAACGAACATCTTTTGCCTAGTACGATGCTCTCGGTAACACCTTCGAAACGAAAATGGCTAGTTTTGTGCTTACTCGCAGTGATATTAACACTTACTTTGTTAAGTCAGAATGCCGATGTTCAATACATGGAAAATAAATCAATTAAAAAGCTAAGAAAAAACTATAAAATTCAATTGAGATCTGAATTCGATTATGATGATAGTGATCTGGACATCCTTGTAGGAGGTCCTAAAACATTCTCAGAAATCGAGGCTAGTGAAATTGTTTCGAAGCCCCTGCCTAAATACTTTGTGGATACCCCCAAGTGCAAGATTCCTTACATAGATCCCTTCGAGCCTGCAGCCATGGCCATTTTTGACCCCGAAAAGTTTGAGGTCTGCTCCAATGAGTCCGCTCTAGTGACCCCGATCTATGATGTCCTAAGGAAACGGTATTTTCTACTTATCAATGAGACCCTCGCTACTCAATTATTAAACTCCTCAGAACCCGCCTACAACTGTCATTACCAAGAGATAGTTCGCGATAAGGAGCATGACAGTTATGACAAGTAATTAGAATTTAATATTTGCTTCTAATCGATCTTTTAATGGAGTTACCTTACAGAAAAGACCGAAAATATTTTTCTCAGAACTTTGAAGTGCCTTTACACGTGGACGGACTTATTGTGGAGTGTCATCGCCTTGGCAACGACTCCGACATACTTCAGAGCGATGCATATATCCTGATACAACATAGGCCGCCTCCACGAGGTCTAACCTTGGATCCGACAAAGAGGAAGCCCAGTGTCCTTATGTTCGGAATAGATAGTTTATCCCGTATCAATCTTCGACGCACCATGCCAAAGGTGTACAATTTCCTTACGGGTAGTGGCTGGTACGAAATGCAGGGATACAATAAGGCAAGCAATACAGTCTTATTTACAAACTAAATATAAAAACAATAAACTTCTTTACTTTACAGATAGGCGATAATACGTTTCCTAATCTGATGGCCATATTGACTGGCTACGATTCTGAATCGGCTTTGAATAATGTCTGCAATTGGCACGAGAGAGGCTGTTTGGATGAAACTCCTTTCATATGGAAGTACTTTCAAAATGCCAGCTACTTGACCGCCTTTGCTGAGGACGAAGCTGGTATAAATACGTTTAATTATTTGAAGCCCGGATTTGTGGAACAACCCACCGACTACTACGGACGACCGAATTACAAGTCCTTTGAGTCGGTCCTGAACAGGTGGAAGTGCGCGGGCTGTTCTATGGCTTACTGTATTGGTCGTCGCATTACCAGCAGCTACGTATACGACATGGCAAAGGAATTTGCTCGGCGATATGTTGAAACGCAACCTATTTGGGGGCTATTTTGGTCCAACAGCTTCAGCCACGACAGCTTCCAGATGCCAGCGAAAATGGAGGACTATGTGCTGCAGTATCTGATGGATTTTGAGGCTGACGGCACTTTCGAACACAGCATTATGGTGTTCATGTCGGATCACGGGTCACGGTATGGCAAAATAATGAACTTACCCAGCGGCTTCTTGGAGGAGCGTCTGCCAGCGATGTTTATCTACCTCCCATCTTGGTTTCGGGCGCAATATCCGGAATACGCTGTAGCCCTTGAGGTGAATAAGAACCGCTTGTCATCCAACTACGATCTCCACAACACCCTGAAGCACATTATTGAGCTGGGAAGTCCAGACATTGCTCCCCTACCTCAGGCCTACGACTGCCCCAAATGCCAATCTCTGTTCCATCCGTTGGATGAACTGCGCACCTGTGAGGAAGTCGGAATTCCAGAGCATTACTGCACCTGTGTGCCTTATAAGACGATTTCGGCGGACTGGGCGGATCGGATTGCGCCTCTGGTTATTAAAAAGATTAACGAGTACTTGGCTGGCAGGAATCTCAGTGAAATTTGCTCCAAGCTAACACTCAGTTACATTCACCACACCGAGATAAAAATTGATCTGGACCAGAACTTTCACGACATCGATTACATCCGAGATGTAGCCATTTATCGTACGAAATTTAAAGTGAAACAAAATACTGCGGACTTCCAAGCGACGGTCGTCTTTAATAATAAAACGGAAACCGTCGAGGTCGATGTACCAAAAATTAGTCGCACCGATTCATATGAAAAGGTTTCCACTTGTGTGGAAGACAAAACAGATAAGATGTATTGCATTTGCAAAAGTGATATAAAAAATGAATGAGGTTTACAAATTAGTTATTAGTTAGTAGATTTACAAAATTTACACCATAATGAAGAAAATCCATTTCATTGATATTTATATATCTAGATTTCTTAATATTCGACGATATTACATGTAGTTTTAAGCATTCAAATTGTAAAATTCAAATACTCATTTTGCTGATTAAAATATATATAATATAAATGACTGGTTACTACAATGATCTAAAAATATTATTATATTTTCTTTTGTTTGATTCAGTCCAGTACTATGCTATTCATCAACCCAGTTCTGGGACCATCGGTGATAAGTGTTCGTAGCACATGAGGTTCAAGACAGTCCTTGCCCCGGGCCGATTGGGAGGGTCTGGCTAAGACTGGGTGGTTTTTGGAGTGTCGGGCCAACCTTTTTCTTCCTCTGGCCTGCACTCTGTCTTATCTGGGTTTATTATCAGTCATCAGTGAGTGGTTTGCGGGTTGCGTTGTTTACCTTGCCAGTGCACGTTTAATAACAAAGGTGTTGCCCTTTCGTTCTTTTCAGGCTGCATCCCATGAACTTTATGTGGCTTGCATTTTGTCATCAGCACTCATAAAATCCTATCTAAAATTGAATCTAAGGTGCAGCAGAGAGAAAAGAAATAGGATTCCGTACCTGAAATGATTAGGCAGGAGTGGGAAAAAAGCAGACAGCTTGATTTCTGGGGGTGATTTCGTTGGGTACGTGATCCAGGAAATAGGAGATAAGTAGGCAAATTAATTGAAGAAAAAATTGACTGCATTTTATATTTTTCGAACAGAAGATATATTTTATTCATATACTTCTGGTTTTCTTGAAGAAATTCATTTATTTTTTAGCGATTGAAACTGGCGGCATTGCAACAGAAGGTGAATCCAGCCGCTGCTGTGTTGACTAGGGCCAGGGGGCAGGCTACACTTCGGCAGAAGTTGGGCGCATTGGGTCGACGGGTGGCGAATATATTGTTGTATGTGAGAAAGACAGTGTGCGGGAGATTGTTGGCGGTGCGGACCACCTTGAAAATCCACTCCGGCACGGGGTTTTTGTTGGCGCCGATTAGGAAAATGCGGTGCTGGCGACGTCTGCGCTCTGTTCCGCGCAGGCTCAAAATTCCCAGGATACCGGTTTTGACCCGCATATGGCCTCCAACACCGACACTACTTTGCACCCACTTCTCAATTTTCAGCCAGTTGCCGTTGCTGATGCTGTTGAACAGCGGCACCACGTTTATATACTTGGAGGTGGCGCAAATCTGGTCTCCGAACAGATAGTCCGTCGATGGGGTAAGTCTTGCAGGAGTTATGACAGTGTCCCTGTTATTTCGAATAAAGCGTTGGTTCCTACCAAGAATTCGCCTGAAGGAGTTAAAGACATTGTCTGGTGAAAAGCTACTTGTATCCGCAACACTGAGGGCTCCATCCGTTGTCAATTGGGGACAAGAACGTTCAGTGGCTGTAAAATAGGAAAGGTTAGTTATGTTTCTTTTTCAAAGAAGCTGGATCTGTTAACTAACGGATGGATTTTGGATACATCAGGTGTGTAGTGAACAGAGCTTTCACCCCGGAACGATCGTAGCAGGTGCGGTAGAGCTCCAACTGACGGTTATTGATGACATAGCCCACCGAGTAAGTGGTGGCCGCACAAGAAGGGTCTGGAACAATCGTTGCCGAGACGGCCAAGGGATTGTTGCACTGCATGGGTAGCGGAATACTGAAGGTCGAGTTCGGCAAGCAGATGGTCCTTATAATATCGTTGGCCTGGCAGAACATGTTAAGCACTTCCCCGGTCCGGACCTGCTCTGTCCGTTTTAGTTCTAAAATTCCGACAGGAGCTGGGCTTTGGAATATGCGGTTAGTGCCCTCAATTATTGCCTTGGAAAGTGGGCAGTCGGCAGCCGACTGAAATACTTTAAAATAGGACATTATTTACAAATATTACAAATTCAAGATATTATTTTACTTACCCAAGCCGACTAAAAGTACGGCCATCAACTGGATTATCCTTTGCAGAAGTTTAGTTTCCATCGTTCTGATTAATCGAATGAGCGTTACAATTTTCATTTATGTCATTTATACCTTATGTTTTAAAGCTGCGATCATTGTTCTGGGCCAAGCACGTGCCGGCCTTTATTAAATGAGACCGAAACAATATACTATTTTTGGCTGAGAATAATGTTAATTTTTTTTAATTAAAAGTACTTTATGTTAAATTCTATTGTTTTTGAAATAAAAGAACTTATGAAAAGCTTAATAAGGGCTTTTAACAAATATGTAAAGTTTTCATATCAATGGGCTAATTGAATGCTAACACTTTCCCCTTGTTTTATATTTATCTGGAGGAGTATATAGAATGGAATAGCATCTCGGCATTTCGTCAAAATCCTTGACAATGATTATGCACCAAAATTTTTGTTATATGTGTGATGTGTTGCTGCCTTGCGCATTTTGTACTTCAAATTAAAATTTTTTTCTTTTAATAAAACAAAAAATAATTTATTGCGACATCATATTAATTTATTTGTAAAATTGTAGCTTTACATGTGAAATTTAATATTTTGAAAAGAGATTTTAAAGAGCAAAAATGGTGGCATTGCAACAGAAGGTGTAGCCAGCAGCTGCCGTATTAACCAAGGTCATAGGGCAGGGTATACTACGGCAAAAGTTTGGAGCGTTGGGGCGAGCGGTGGCAAATATGTTGTTGTAGGTAACGAAGACTGTGTGGGGCTGATTGGTGGCAGTGCGCACTACTTTGAACATCCACTCGGGAACTGGATTCTTCACATTCGCTCCCAAAATAACGCGTCGTTGCCTTCGCTGGCGATCCGGCAGGGTGAGAGTGCCCGATACACCTGTTTTGATTCTCAAACGACCTCCGGCACTGATGCGACCCCGAATCCACCGTTCAATGGTTTCCCAGTTGTGGTCGTTGATACTCTTGAATTGGGGCACTACGTTTATGTACTTAAAGGTGGCGCACATTTGTTCCCCGTAAAGGTAGTCGCCGGACGGCGTTAGATGTCCTCGGTTGATAATCACATCCCGATCATTTCGGATGTACCTTTGGGCATTACCAAATATTTGCCGGAAGGACCTGTAGACATTGCTTGGCCTGAAACTTTCGCTATCCGCCTGGCTGAGAGCTCCATCTCGAGTAAAAGCAGCACAAGGTCGTTGAGGGACTGCAAAGTCAAAAATCAAATAGGAAATAGGATTAGGAATGTAAGAATTTACTCATAAATACTTACAGAAGGTCTTATGATAAACAGAGTGCGTGGTGAACAAAGCCTTGACAGTGGTGCGATCGTAACAAGCCCGGTAGAGCTCCAGGTGACGATTTCTAATGGTAAAGCCCACTGAGTACATGGTAGCCGAACAGGATGCATCTGTCACGATTGAAGCTGTGGGAGCTATGGGGTTGGTGCAGCGCATGGGGAATGGACGACTGAAATTTGTGTTCTGCTGGCAGGTGGTCTGGACGATGTCATTATCTTTGCAGACCATGTGCAGTACCTCTCCAGTGCGTACTCGCTGCACACGTTTTAGTTCGTAGTTGCTAGAGGCGTCGCGGTTTGTGAATATACGGTTGGTGCCCTCGATCATGGCCCTGGTGAGAGTACAGTCGCCAGCAGACTGGGGAACTAAAATTAGTGTAATTAGCTAGTTAGTCTTTTTTTACAACTTGACCTTATTTAAGTTACCCCACTCCATTCCAATGGCCATAACCACCAGCAGAGTTCGTATCAGTTGTTGAGCGTCCATTTTTGTGGTTTAACAACTGAGCTTAGCCACTCCTATTTATATTTCTTTTAGACCTCATTGTTCTACACAAGCATTCATGTAGAAATATTTTTTATCACTAGCTTGTTTATGCTGAAAAAGTTTTGTATTATTTTACATTGTGCCTTCAAACCATGGACAGCTGAATCTAAAAATATACATCTTGCAAATATGTGTTGGAGTTTTCTAAAGGGGTCCGTTTTTTTCTAGATTATTAAAAGCTATATATGTTTAGGTAATCACATAAAGCGTTACGGCGTGGCTTTTTGTGTGAATAAAACCAGTCTACAACGAAAGCTACAAAAGGAAAGCTAACTTTGGGCGGAGACGAAGTTCATATAGCCTTGCAGTGAAATATCAACAGATATAACAAATATCAAAAGGATTTCGGAAACAGTTCAAATAGATCAGTTATATAGCAGTTATATTACTTTAAAACAAAGAGTGACTAGTTCAGGAGGTGATCCTGATCAGGAATATATATTCTTTTCACGGTCGAAGATGTCTCCCTCACTGCGTTGAACACTTGTGACCAAAATTAGAATACCCTCTTCTAGGGTATAAAAAGACTCTGCATGTAATGTTTGTCAATAAAACAACAAAATCTGACCCAGACTAAACACAAATAATGGCCATGAAGCATCCATCTGTCAGCATCCATTGTCTGGTCATTGAATGTGTCCTTGTCCGACTGCTCAGGAGACGCGATGGCTAAGTGGCTGTGTATTTTAATGGGCTTGTTGCAAGCGGTTAATGCGCGGCAAAGTATGCTAGGCTTTTGTCCGCCTTCCGTTTCGTTTTGCTGGACTTGGGGCGGGACGGAACGGTCTACACGGGGGCGTAGCGCAATTTCCGCAGCTTACGAGCAATTTGGCGCTATTTGGGCACTTTTAATGTATGCTCACAGAAGCGAACCAAATTATGCCATATAAAATTTGTGACTCAAATCGTGTGGTGCGAGGCCGGGTGGGTGCTTGTGTGGAATTGTAATGGTCAATAAAAATAAAAGGGGCAAAGCAGCAAAATCAACAAGCCGACCACAGAACGGGGCATAAATTAAATTGTGCCGCACTGCAGGCGTGTGAGTAGGCGATGGATTCATAGACATCCCAAGTGAATGGTGGGTGGAGTTTGGTGTGCTCGTAGTTGGGCGGTGCAAGTGCGGGGCCCATTTACAATGCCATTAAGTTGCGTGTTTACAGCACAATTACAACTGTTAGGTTTTATGAGAGCCCAGTTCAACGCATGTCCGGGTTGGCCCGCTTGCTAAATTTATTCTGTACTTTTATGAGCTCCCAGTATCCCGGTATCCGCCACCCCTTTCCACTTCCACTTTCACTTCCGATACCCATACCATCGTTTGGTTGATATTCCATCAGGCTGCCTGCCTTCCCACACTCGCACACAAAACAATTTCGCAGGCGTGCGTATTTAAAAGCTACACAGCCAAGCCCTGCTGAATAATTTATTTAATGTCTACTTTTAGGCGCAACCCACCAGCCAAGCAATTGCCATGTCCTTTATTGCACTCGCACGCATTGAAAAGCGCTTGCCCCCAGTGCCTGCCACAATCGCAGCTTGAATTTAAATGGGCCAAAAGCGAGTGTCGAGCGGCTCTAGAGTCGCCGGCGGAATTTATGAGAAGCCACCGAATGACCATTAAAAGTGGAAACAGGAGTCAATTTTGAATGAGGCATGAATTTCAAGAGTTTAGATGCCTTTTAAACTGCCCCGCGAACTTTTACGATTTATGAAAATTGATTTACGCCACGAAAACATAAAAATATATTTAATTTGACCTTAATTCGCCCAATGTTTGTTAAAAGTAATATGGCTTTCGGGGCTTTTGAGAATCCGTTCTAAAATAGAAAACAACAACACACTGAACAGAAATCAACATCGTTTTATATTCTGGAACATTTTATTGTGGATTTTATTTGAATGCTTTCTTACTTCTTTTCAAATAAAAAGCAATGTTATTCTTGTCATGTCAGTGCAACTCAAATTTTTCTCATTGAGTCTTCAAATAGCAAACATTCTAGGGTCTAAAAGTGGCAGGATTACAGCAGGTTGTGTAGCCATCTATGCCGGTTTGAGGAAATTGCAAATTGTTTGGACAAGGAACTCTGTTACAGAAGTTGGGTACCGCCGGGGGCCTCGTGGCAAATCTATTGTTCAATGTGAGAAACACCACAATTGGAGTCCTAGCTGCATTTCGCACAATCTTATAAAACCATAAAGGTACCGGGTTGTTGTTACCGCTAAGGGTTACAGCTTTGGGACCAGTCGGCGAGGGAAGACTCAGAACTCCTCGCGTCCCGGTGCGTACGCTAACAAATTGATTTCCTCTTGGCAAAGATCGGACGTAGTCCTCAACACGGTTCCAGTTGCGACCGTTTATGGTGCTGAACTGAGGTGCCACGTTCACCAACTTGAAGGTGGAGCACATCTGATCCTGAAACAGGAAGTCATTCGACGCGGCCAGATGGCCACGACTAAGGAGGACGGTCCGATTGTTGGCTATATACCGCTGGTTCGAACCAAATAGACGTCGGAATGTGGCGTAAATGCTACCCGTGAAGAAGCTGCCCTCCTCTGCTCTCCCCATCACGCCGTCGGCGGTGAATTCAGTGCAAGGTCGCCGTGCGTCTGAAATGAAGCCATTAATAAAGCTTTGATTCGATTGAAGCTGATGAAATGCTACTCACTAAAAGGTTTAGCGTAAATCCGATGCTCCACGAAAAGTGGCCGTACTTGAGCCCTGTTATAGCATACTCTATATAGTTCTGCGAATTGTTGATTCCCGAGATTATAACCCACTCGGTACATGGTGCCGGGCTGGCGACAGCTGCCATCCCGCACAGGTACCACAATTGCTCTTGGGTTGATAGTGCAGTTCATGGGAAGACGTGGATTGAACCTCGGAGGGTTACCCGCCTGGCAGGTTATGGCTCGCGAAGATGCCCGGCTGCACCACATATTGAGGGTTTCGCCCACCGGTGAAGATGCCGTCCTTTTCGGGGTCATCACGTTGCCTTGCCGTTGCAAAAAGACACGGGGAGTTGCCTCCACCTCTGCCCGGGTAATTTGGCACTGGGCCTGGGCCTCGGCTGCAACATCAGAACTATCGTTACCAGCACGTAGACAGAAGACTCAAAGTTCTTTACCCATGGCACAGAGGGCCAGTAGTGCCAGCAGAACTTTTAACATATCCAAATTATTTCGTCTAGTTTCCCGATCGGCAGTGTGTAGCCTATTTATATAAAATGGGTTTGCGCAGCACGTTTATAAATTAATTGTTTATGCATCTGTTTCAAAATGAATTCATTTATTGGTTTCGTTTTCTTTATTCCCAATGGCACGTTTTCGCCCATGTGGCACAACTTTTTGTTATTTTTAGGTATTTAACAATACATTTTTTACTTTAAAAGATGCTTTCCTGGGAATCCTGCATATCCCCTTAATTGGTAACTCGATTTTTGTTTGATTACTTTGAGGTTAAACTTTTGTGTACATATTCAGGCTCTCTATTGCAAATGTGTCTGGCAGAGTAAATGAAATTAGTTATTGGTCCAAAGCCACAGCCTGACCTGAACCACCCGAATCACCCCATGATTTCATTATCGATGTTTGTTTCACAAACAACATTAGTTCGGTTTGGTTAAGCATTGATTTTGACCGAATCCGATGGCCAATAGATTGGTTCTGTTACCAAATCGTATTATTTGGACTTGACTCTTTGGCTTTGTTTTTGCGGCAAGGTGCCATGCATGTTATGTGGTGCTTTAAATATCCGATACAGTCTCGTTCATCCTGCCCGTTGCCTGTGCTCTTGTCGAATATTTCATAAATTTATATTTTCCTGCTAAATCCCATAACGACTGGGAGCTCTTTCGTTTGTGGATGTGTGGAAAAGAAACTAATACATGCGCATATATAAAGGCGACTTACATCAGGACATCAGGAGCCCAAAAACGTGAAAAACTTTGCATGTGTGTGCGTGCAATATAGGAATGTGTGCGCCCAGGAAGCATTCCGAAGGCAGGAAGGAAGAAGTAAAGCAGGAGACATTTGACTTTTACGCGCAATTGAGCCGGGGATAGTTGAGCCTGGTTGAGGCAGTAGGAGCTCTTAGCAGCAGACCTAGGACTGTCATGGACGGCCTCTCAGGATATCAAGCCGCACTTATAAATATTTATAACAGCCCACTCGACACCCACTAAATTATTAAGTTAATGTGTCGCGCTATTCAAAAAAGGTACGCCCCCAGCCTGGCTTGGGAGCAATAAAATGCCTGAGGCCAGGCCCGGATCGCTGTGGTTGGGCATGAAATGTTGCTAAAACACTTTGACAATTTCACGCGCCCTACACATCATATGGTGGTATTAGGATCATGGGACGTGCTTGATTTCTTCGGGTTGTCGGGTTGGGTGTGCTGGCAACGATTAATAAGCTTGTTAATGTTGCGCGAAATTATTGGCGAAATGGGAAAAGTTTGGCTTGCCAAGAACTTGGCCTAGGATTTATAAATGGTCCATGTTTATAAGTGCAATTATAAGACCACCAGGCAGACATATGAGCGATGGTAAGTTAAGCAACTTAAAGACCATAAATCAGAGATGGGTCTTAGGAGGGGACAATCTGAGCATCTGGGCATCTGGAATCTGGGCAGAGACTTATGAAGTTTCCAGATATCAGGGATCAAGGATGTCTGCCTGTGGCGCCATTTAAAATGCTCCTGCTTATGGCTCTTGGCTCTCGGCTCTCGGCTGGCTTTGCTCGTTTCTTGTCCTAAATGTGTCACGGGTCGTATACGTTATATTGCGTACGTATAATATATATTCAGAATTTGTTTGCTGTAAGACTTCTTATGTGGACAATACCTTAACTAAGGTCCACCCCCAAAAGTCTCCACCTGCATTCCCGATTGCGGTCAACTGCAGGTGCAATGTTTGGTCCTTCCTTCTCTCGCCGCCCAGCTTGACGTTTATTAAATTTTTCCTCCAGCCACAGGATAGTATCCCCGGAAGCGGAAGCCACCCAGAAACAGGACGGGGGAGTGCACTTTATGCTCGACTGCGCGGCAGCTTAAACTCTTTTATAGCGAGAGTCTTTAAGCTTTCTCCATTGACTGCGGCCGCTTGAGTAAACACTTTCCAAGTATTTTACTTCGTTCTACTGTTTTCCACTCTGTCAGCTCTCTTTATTTGATTCAGTTCTTTTTGGAAATATCATCATTAGGGCTACACATGCGACGACGTTCAAAGCGAAACGGCTCCATTACATTACAGTTTGCATGGCCTCAATTTCTGGGGCAATTATTTGCTTTGTAGCTTGCCAAAAAGGCTGCCACCAGCAGGCAGTGTGCCCTGTTCGAAAGACAGACAAGGCTGCTGTTGGGTGCTATCCGGGTTGTCCTGGCACGCTTATTCTCAGCCGCTAGCCGCCAGCCACCACCCGCTTGCCGCTTGCCGCTTTTACACAATTTCCTTCCGCTTTGCTTTCGCTGGGAAAGTATTACGATGATTTGCATAATTTTAGCGCACCTACAGCAGCCGCAAAATAAGGCCTAAACCACAGACCTCTGCCATGCCACTTGCCAACTGAATTCTCCAGCGCATCCTTGTATGCCTATACCAAGGATGGCCTTTTATTTATACTCAGTATTTGTTGATATGGGCGTTCCGCTTTATAATTAATTTGGGATATTATTATTCACAAAACTTAGATTTTGTATAGAAAAGGATTAGTATTTTTTCTGAATAGCAAAACTTGTGTAGTACCAGATACTATAGCACCTGACTACCAGGTACCTCACATTCGAAACATTTGTTTTTTTTTACGGACTCCTTGTTCGTTTTTTCGGCTATTCTTTATCTCCTTTGCCTTTGCAGTACCTCTCTGGGTCTTTGTTGAGGTGTGGGGGTGGCCTGTGGGTGGTGTGAGGTTGGCGGGTGGTTGGTTTGGTTTGGGTATTGGGTAGTAGCCTACATTTTTGTAACTGATGTGCTGCGTTGGCTCTCTGCTTGAATCCGCTTCTTATCTTTGTGCCTGATCGAAATTGCTTTTGTGTGGTTGCCGGTTGCCCTCCTTGTCCCCACTGCTCTTGCTGCTTCCACAGCTCCTCGTACTGTTGCTGTTGCTATTTTAATTTCAGTCATGTGTGCAGCTGCCTGCTGCCTACCGCCTACCGCCTACTGCCTGGTGAGTCCTTGTCTGCGGATTCTTTTTAGGCACTTTTGCAATTTTCTGCCTGTTTTGGGTTAGATATTCATATCAGCTCTATACATATTATAGCTATTTTCCGCTATAACTGTTACTGATTGCCGCTTTGTGGCAGCATTTTTTCTCATCCCCCGTTCCACCCTCGATTCACCCTCTTTCCTTTGCCCTGCCCTGTGGTGGGGACCACCCCACCGCCACACTTCCTCTCACGATTTTTGAGTACCAATTGAGATGCAAATTGCTTTTGCCTAGAATGATTCAAAAATAATTCAGTTGGTTAGCATTTTTGCCTTTATATATTTGGCTCCCTTTTATCTGGAATTTCTGCACTCGTATTAATTTGATTCACTGGCGATAATCTATGGCCTTAAAGATGAGCATTAAATTTGAAATCATGATTTTGGGTCAGGAAAAATTGGTCGCCACGAATATTGTAAGGAATTCCGGTTACGGAATTTGGGTTCAGGGCTGGCGCAAATTGTTTTACGGCCGTAAAACCACATTCATTATAGTTTGGACATATTCTACACATATAAAACGTTTTAGCGCTTGTCGCTGCCACATGGCGCTTCCATTTCCTTGTTCATTTTCATTTGCAAATATTTATTTGTACATTTCCTCTTTGCACTATTTACCCACTTCCGATGCACACATACACCCAGATACTCCAGAGCTCTAAGGGCTTTCGTTTTCACTTGCCAGGAGCTGTGCAAGCCCGCCCCACTTCCCCAAAAATTGCTGACCTAGACTCGAAGTGCAGCTCTGCAGATGTGAGTTTGGTTGCGACGTTTTAGTTTTCATTTCGGTTTTGGTTTGGTACGGTTTCGTCTCCGTCTCCGGCTCCGGCTCCGTCTCCTTTCAGGGGTAAATGCCTTCCTGCAATTTGCTAAAACCTAGCCAAAATGCCAAGCTCTTTAGGCGCTGCCAAGAAGGCCACAGCTAAAAACCGAGCCTCCTGGTCAACGTCACAAAAACTAAACTGAATTTAGTATACATCTACATCCTTGCATGTTGAAATATTCTTAGTAGAACTTACTTAAAATGATAGTAATCATAAATGTCTGCTTTGATTTAGTTCTTCAGGGATTGTCTTTATGAGTTGTCCACTGTGACTATTGTATGAGTTCATTGGATAAGCCGTTCATCATCCATAAGATGACGTTAGACATTTGGTAAATGCGAGTCGCCTGTTAAGAGTCACTTGATCTGACGAAAACTCGCCAATTAAATCGGACTTATGAGGCAATTGATTAATTGTCTTACGATTCTTAAGCCCGGCTGTCGAATTAAAGCACCCCTCCAGCAATGGCGCCACATTTCGAGCAGCTGCGAAAGGCAGCTCGCAAGGGAAATCACAGTGACGTCCTGCTGCCTCTAGCTGGGACAAGGACGCTGTTGCGTTGGACATGCCAATGCCGAGATACATATCATAAATTCGTAATGGCCATACATGAGCAGCTCTGCATCTGCAACAGCAACTGCAACAGAGACCGATGCGAAAAATCGCTGGTGAAACGGCTGGCAATCTGGGCGGATGTCAGGAATCGCATCGAGATAACTCCATGTGCATTGCGTGTCTGTTAAATTAATAAATAATTGCTCGTTCAATTTCCCTCAGTTGTGTCCTCATTTTTTCCGCTTTATTTTATCCTTGCCGGCTCTTCCTTGCTGCCTGACGAAACATTGCCGGAGCAATACATCGCCGATGGTTGGTTTCCTATGCTGGATTTTCGAGCGCACCTGTCCACAGCTGAGCCAGATTAATTGCCTATTTACCTCCTGCAGCCGCGCCCCTCTCAGGATTTTCTTTGTTTAATGATAAGCCGTGGCCGAAAATCTCTGACACTGACATGCTAATTAATAAATTATTTTGCAACAAATTAATTAGATCGTTGCGGCTGGTGAAAGTGATTGGTCATGTTGCGCCAAGTCGTTGTCTGTAGCAATTCGGCAATGGCACAGAATTTATTTCCTTAAAGGGATAGCCCTTGATTGATTGAAACGTGCGGTTTAATGATTTGAGGTTTTAGAGAATATTTCTTCGCAATAGATCTATATTTTCTGTAAAAGTATATGTATATCTGTATCATTATCTGGGATATTCATTATCTTAGACCCATTCTGAGTCACAAGCTGTTCCACATGTTGCTCCTTCTAGTCGCTACCTGTGACCCAGCCTTGGCCCGGCTTTTCTTGGCTTTTGTCCTGACACGCACAAAAGCCGCTGGGTGCTCGTCCTCGTCTATCTATCTTCATTAAAATAATATTTCATCACCGAAGCTCGTGCGTTACCTCTCATACCTCTTCATTAATTTTATCCAGCCCGTATCTAATTGAATAAAAAATGTATTAATTAAAAGAAAGTAATTATTGGCCAATGCTTTTATTGCATGCTCAAGCTTTTGAGTTAATTAAAATGGTGTTTTTATTTATTTTGGAAAAATAGTTGTTAAAGTTTTATGACAGTCGCATAAAATATGAATTTTGTCTGCTTTCAATTACAAAAGCAGAACAGAAAAAACAAAGCAATTTCTGTTTAAATATCGTTTATTACTTTGCGCTCGACCATTAATTAAGGGCAAATGCCGGGCGATTATTGCGTGCCGGGTGAGCAACCTGCCGCACCCATGGCCGAAAGCCCTTGCCCGGTAGGGACCACATCCTCACCTCATCCTTGGGCCCCCTAAAGCATCTGGCATCTTGGCAGAAGCGGCTGGGGGTGGTCATGGCGATGGGGTAACGAATGCGGAGACAATTAATTGTTGCGCTGTGTGTTCAGTTCGCGCTTTCAACATTTCATCTGCAGTTGTCAGTTACTTTTGTCGTAAGCCTCAGCACTCTGCCACAGTCCCTACCCCTTCAACTTGCCACCCACTGCAGTCCGCTTATGATAAATGAGTTGTTTTCACAATGCGGTGGCAGTCAGCCGCCTTTGTGTGTGCAGCGAGCATTTAATCCTTTGGGCTTCGAGGCTCTTCAAGCGGCCATTCATTTAGTTTTCATTCCCAATGCGGAGCCACTTAGTGCGATACCCTCGGCACGGGGCATAATGAGTGCTTGGATAACAGAACTGACTGCCAGTCATTCATTCAACTCTGCCACCAAGATAAAAAATTTGATTATTTTATGAAACGATATGTATTGCAAGTGTATCAGAAGATGCACTCCAGGCATTAAAATAAACTAAAGGTATTAGTTGATCATGAAGATTTTTAAAGGTTTCAGAACATTATGTGGAGTGTGGCAAGGGTTACCATTGTCCATTAAGGTCACGTTTTAAAGCGATCCGCAACCAAACGGAAAAAGTTTGCCTTGGCCAAGTTCGCGCCCGTGCCCAAGTGGTGGGTGGCAGAAAGTTGCAACTTGCATGTGCTGGCACATTTCGAGAAAAGTTTACCACTTCGGCTTTGGGCAGTCCGGAACACACCTGGGTCCTGCATAAAGCACACACCCATATATTTATATAATACGAGCGGAATGTATGATGCTAAAAGAACACTTTGTCGTGCACTTGGCCAATTAATATGTCAAGGGCCGTCGGACAATGATGAGTTGGTGGGGGAAAACTGATTGAAAAGGTCGAGCCTTATACAAACTATTCGTATATACAAGACTTTGTATACGTATATCCCACTGTGTGCATATTCGATTAAGCAAATCCCAGCAGGAGCGCGTGCCGCAACTTTTGTAATTTATTATTTTGCTTATTTTGTCAACAGAACTTACAAATCCCAGCCCCTGGATACCGATACCGACAGGCGTCCCACCGACGAGCCGCCGCAATGCGACCAAATCACATATAAATTATTGCGTCAAATTGGAGCTGCTGCCCGACCCGAAAGCCGATTTAAAACTTGACATCCTGTGACAGATATACACATGTGTATTTAACGGACGCGGGCTTGGGCGATTCGAAATCCTACCCATAAGCCGAAGCATTAAAGGTATCTATTTAAGAATTTCGTGAGGACCCTTTTAACTTCTGAAAATGAAGAAATTTTTACATAAAAAACCCCTAATACGACTATGATTTTTGTTTACATATATATTGAGTCGGTGAGGGCCTAAAAAGTTGTCAATTTTGTCTAATAGCTAAATACTACCAAGGTGGCAACAATTTAATAGGTGGACACTTGCGGCGCTCGGCGCGAGTCCAATGCACGACAATGTCCTCCTTGCTTTTCTTTTCGAGAAAATGCAATGGGTTCTTGACTCCAACAGGTTGCTCCCTTGGTGGTTGTGGTTGTTGATGGCTAACAGTTCCTGCTATTCCCCTGACTTCTAATTTTGTCTTGCCTAAAATAATGTATACATATAAAATATATTCAAAGAGTTAGCAAGCCTAGAATATACTTACGCGGGCTAATGCGCCTTGATTGTGTCGATTGCGACAATTCGCTGTATTTTAATACCTGACGAGGCATTTTTGTTGAACCGAAAAAAAGCTAGTGTATCTTACGAATATTTATACAGTTTTCTACAACATTGATTTGTGACAAGTAACGCCAAACAAATCGTGTGCATTGAGTATAACAAAAACGCGTATAATCCCCCGATTGTTGTCGTGGATTATGTTGAGGGAATTTTGGGAAATGCAAACACAATCTCATGGTTGTCTTCTCTTCTTCTGCTACTGTGTTTCCAGTTACCAGAGTCCTGTTTCCAGGCTTTGTTGTCATCGTTGCGCTGATAAATCTAAAGAGATTTGTTGCGCATCCATCAAAGTGAGCATTCTTATTATTCAAAGTACTTACACTTGCGCCGGAATGTTTCGGGCAAGTGCGTGTCCTGCTTTGTTGTGTGTCTGATGTGTTAAGGAGCAACAGTGGCAACAGTGGCAAGGCAAGGCTCAGATAAAAAGTAAGCGCCACAAATAGCACACTCACACATACAAAATCCATTAACTAAAGTGTCAATTTAGCGACAGAGATAAAACGTCACACGCACACGCTCACACACACCGACGACGCACAGATATTCGAGCAAGGACTTGGACTTGGACACACCCGCACATCCTGGCACCGGCACATCCATATGCCAGGCTGTTGGTGTGTCCTGTGCGTGGATCAAAAGGAAAACAAAAAGAAGGGGGCGTAGCATGGAGGGAGACAGAGTCCCAGGGAATGTCACTGAAACTGCCTTGGCAAATAGCAGAGCACAATGAATGACAGCACTTTGTGTGTATTTTTCCACGTATTTTTTCTCCATCGCATTTCATTTTTTCACCCTCTGCTCCTTTAGCTGTTGCGTGCTTTCTTTATTTGTTTGCTCATGTCAAAAGATCTTTGGATAAAGTTATCGTTATCGGTTTTTTTATTGTTTGATTTTGGTTTGGCCTAGACCTATTCACCTGTTAGATTGTCACTTTCTTTGTTTTTTTCCAGCACAGATTCTTATGCAAAGTTTTTGTTACCCAAAAGAAATTACTACTGTTACAATTAATATTTCTCTTTGGAGTCAAAATTGTAGTATATCTAGCTGCAAACAATAAATTTCAAAAAATAATTCATATTGTATCGTTACACATGTCGTATACGTAATTTGTAGTATTAGGTTATGAGGGGATAAAATAATAGAAAAGTTGTTATTAATTATTGTTATTTAAATCTAAAGTAACAATTAAAAAAAAAAAAAGTTGTTTTGCTTATATAACCGTAATCCAAAGCGGAAGATTAAAAACCGAAGAAAGCCGAGAAGTGAATTTTCCTCAAAGATGAACCGCAGGAAAAAATGGTTTTTGGTGATTTTTTTAACTCTTCTTTTTGTGAATTGTCTGCCAGGCATTTCGTCTGCACTACGCCATACCGCAAAGCGCCACAAAGTGCAAGTCAATATCAGAGGAACGAGTCGAGATGCTGCCACACCAGTCTCGGTAAGCGCTGCCGGTTCTGCTACTGCTCCTGCTCCGGCTCCTGCCTCATTCCTGGTCCTGCTACCTCTTTTTCTGTTTCAGCTGGCAACGGCTCCAATTGCAACGTGGCAGCATAGTGGTTTCTTTCAATCCATTGGCTGCCAATCGAGAACGCGTTCCGTGCGTGCTGCTGGTGGGAATTTTCGCGACTAAGCAAACATTTGCCAACTCACACACATAAGTACGGCTCTGAAAATGTTTCGATGGCAAAGAGTTGCATTTGCTTTTATGCAAAGTATGGCAAATTGTATAAGCTGCATTGAAATTCAAGAGCAGACCCACTGATAAATGACAAGCTCGTGCAAATGCAGCTCGAGAGCCATTCGAATTCGAGACACCAAAAGTGGCATAACACACTGGCACCTTCTCCGAGGAATAGGGCAAAAAAGTGTGGAGAAATTCCACCCGAGCTGTATAAATTGAGAGGAATTGCCCTACACGTTTTAATTGTTTCAGTCCTTGTGAAGGGACCAATCGGCTCCCACCACGTCATTAGGCCTCTGGTGCGCTTCTAAGTAAGACACGCATATTTTTCATACTTTACAAAATCCACAAGCGGGGCGTAGCACAATTATTCAAAGCAGCTGCAGGGCCGGGACCGAAAATAAAACAAGGAAAAGGATTTGAGATCATGGTTCGAATATGATATACCCAATATGTATGCAAAACAAAAATTTTAAAATACAAATTGTTATAATATTACTTTTAAAACTTTTTCAAAGCATTAGGTTAGTAATATTGAAAGTTCTTTGTTTTTGCAACTAATTAATTATACACTTCTCCTTGAACTTGGTATACCTTAGAGCTCTGGCACTTGATGTTACAAAAAAAATAACCAACAGAAAGATAGGGTGGCCTAGACACGGGTACTCCGTTACACGACATTGACTAATGTTGATATGTCGTCGTTTTTTGTAGCCACTGCTCCGGTTGTTGTTGGTTCTTCCCAGTCTTGGCCTGATGGTTTATTTTTGATGTGTGTGCAGTTGAGCTTTGGCGACGTGCGACTCCCGCGCCGAAGGATGCCTGGATCCTGGACTGGCATGGGAGGATTCTCGGAACCGGGGACAGGGAATGCTCCGATGATATGCGGCCCGACTGCCGCTTGGCGTCCCTTTTGTAGCAATTGCTGTCGCTGCTGCCAATTTGCTACTGTGCGTTTTGTCCTGTGACAGGAAGCGTAGGCTTCTCTATTGCGCCTCTCCATGTGTGTGCGACTGTGATGTGTCCTTCGCCGAAGGAAACGAAGGAGGTCTGTGGCTGTGGGGGTGTGCGCTGTGACGTGACACATGGTCGTAAAGGATTTTCTTTGATGATGTTATCGTTAATGGTGCATGGTCTCAGTCCCAGTTTCAGAGTCAGTTTCAGCCTCAGCCGCAGCCTTAGTCTCAGGCCAGTTTTCTTCGGTGTGGCTCGATTTCGCATCAGTTTCAGCTTGTGCCGCTTTGGCAGATCGTTAGCGCTGCCAGTGAACTTTTTCCAAAGTCTACTTCTTGAATAATGATGCTGTTGATGCCATCCAACCAACCACCCGCCCACCAAGACTCTTTAAAAGCTAGCTAGCTGGCTCCCAGACGCCTTAATTTATCCCACAGGACTGAGTTCGAAACAACAAAGCAATACATTTTAATTAGCCACCAAAGGGACCCAAGGACCTGCTGCTAATTCAACTGACCATTGCCAAGCAAATAAGCTGGCGGCTTGTTGTTATGTCATGTTTTTGGTTGGCGGCTTTGTCGCAAGAGTGTCAGAGTTGTTATTGTTAATTACCTGGCGGCGGACGTAAGTGGGAGTGGGATAAGAAGGCCTGACTTCACTCAGCTCTGCCCAGAATGCTAATTTTAATTGAAAGCCCAGCCAGAGCCACAGACTGAAGGAAAATGGTTGCCGCATTGCTTACGAATATTTGTCTTGGCAAGTTATTTGGCTTAGCCAAACCTAACTGAGAGGCTGAGACTGTGGCTTCATTTTCGGCAACTGATTGTCGGCTCAACTGGCTGGAACCTACAGAATGCACTCAACCTGGCCATAATGCAGCACTTAATGTCTTATTTAATTTAACCACACAACATAAATTCATCATGAAACGAGACAGGAATTCAATTTCCTGCTGCAATGTGCACACTCCGGTTACGGTGCTACGTTTGTGCATTAAAATTCTTATTAAATGATACGAGTCTGCACTGGATCTGGACACCTACTCCTTCCTCTTTCCATCTGGGCCGCAGCAACAATGTTTGGCCACAATAATGCAAAACACATGGCAACATAAATATCAGAAGCAATGAAGCTGCCTCCTAGCAGCTGGAAGCCGCAAAAACCTTTGTTGACCGCTCATTAATTAACTTGGGGGTCAGGAGATTTTCGGCCCGAATGCTGGGTGGCCAAAATATTATACGTTTAAGCATACAAAACATGCGGTGGCCTGGTTATTGGAATGAATGGAGTGTGTGTGCATAAATCATTTTAAAATTGGCAGCAGAACACCTCAAATTTGCATTGCAATCCATTACGAACTCTCGATAGGTGTAAACTTAATGGGTTGATGGCGTAATTTATATGCCCGCTGGGCACGCCCCCTTCATGTTTTCCCAGCTAATTAGACGTGAACGGTGGAAAAAGGATCCGAAGCGGGGCCCTCGAAAAAGAGGCACAAAATTGTTCCAACTGCAGTTTGGCTGTCTAGTCTAATTGGCTCAAACGTTCGGTTAATGCAAAACTTAGCTGGTTAAATGGAAATTGCGAGGCTTGTTAAACAATTCGCAGTCGTGTTTAGCATGGCTGCCATTCCAGCAGGAGTTGTTGTTGCTGATGTTGTGGTCCTAGTACCCTAAACAAGCAAACTGCACAAATAACAATTTCGGTTTAACATTTTACATGTATGCAAGGGTAGAAATTGTCGGGGGGGTGCTAAAGTACTCAGTGGCCAATATCGTAAGTGTAACTCTTAAGGGGTGTCCTGCTCTCTTAAGTTTTTTAGAACACGAAAGCTCTTTTCACGAGCTTTCTGTCGCTCTCGCGTTCTCACATCGTCGTGTCCTAGCAAATC
Source organism: Drosophila vallismaia (assembly GCA_035047325.1). Classification (NCBI taxonomy): domain Eukaryota; kingdom Metazoa; phylum Arthropoda; class Insecta; order Diptera; family Drosophilidae; genus Drosophila; species Drosophila vallismaia. The sequence continues at coordinate 12,916,493 of JAWNPU010000073.1, forward strand.
CCGAGTCCTAGGACAACGACAGTTCAGTTGCCTCTTGCCAGTTGCCACTCAGCGGTTTGTTCTCGAGCGTTTACTAGAAAATTATGCCAAGACTTAATGCGTAAACTATGTAGTTTATTAGTTTGGCATTGCCTCTGGGCCAAGCGTCCTTCCATCATTCCCTTGTATCTTCAACTGTTGCTAAACACAGATCCATCTTGCCAGCTGAAACTAAACTTTATGCTGTATATCGTCCTCCACCCGAGAGGTACTTCCTCTGATTTTATTCGGGACACGTGACAAAATGTTAGCGCCATGGTCCCCAAATTGTCTTGACATCCGCTGCTTGTACTCTTGTTAAGTTTTATGATATTTTACTAATAAATAATGAATGCATATTGCTCAGCTCCTCCAAGTTTCCCACGACGCTAGCCAGCTCTATGACTGGCGAAGGGGTCACGTTCATTGCAGACGTTTCACACCAATTACTCGCAATTTGCATACAACAGAACCGCATGCAAATGACACAATGCAAAGTTATCCACGTCCCAGTCGCCGGTGCCCCATTTGCATTGGCCATGCATCTCAAATGTAATCAACGAAAGCCGAAACCAAAGCAAACTTTGCTCCCTCACCGCCAACCAGCCAACCAGCCAGTCAGAGCCAAAGAGCCAAAGAGCCAAAGAGCCAGGAAGCCTGACGTTGACTCTATTAAGTAATGAATTAAGATGTGAATCGAGATCAATTGTTCGAAAATGCCGCAGTGTCGAGTTTTGCAAACGGGGGGTAGGAGGCGAGAGTTTCAAAAATGCATTCGGAAAATTGCAAAACTTTCTACTTTCCAATGGTTTTGCATTGGAGTAGTCTTACTTCTTTTTTTTGTGTTCCGGTCGCACTTATAAATTAATGATTTACTCCGGAAAACTTTTTGCCGCTCAACCAATGACAGCGGCAATCACTTGATTGCAGCCTTCGGCCATCATTTTGACAAATTGTCAATGCATCAATAAGGAAATCCTGCCAGAATGCCAGAGTTCATCGACTGCCGTCCAAAATGCTAAATGAGGTTTAATTATGTCCTCGTTAGCCGGCGTTTAATTAACAATCGCGTCATTTACAGCTGAGGCCGAATGAGGAACTTGTCTCGGCCACCAAGGCGTATACGTGACGTATCATTAGCCCTGGCTATAAATACGACTGGATGGCATGGCCTGAAATTAATTTGTCGAAGAGCCGAATTGGTGTAAGTGGCGTTTCAATTTCGGCTGAATAATTTATAAAGCCGAATCGTTAATTGGCCCAACCAACTCGAGCCATATGCGTGCGATGTCATAAGCCAAGGAGGAGGTTCAACAAGTGCGAAATGAAATTTGCCGCTGACTTTGGCTTGTGTCGCCTTGTTTGCAAAATAAACATGCAAAAAAATTGTTGTGCTGTAAACAAGAAGATAAGCTTCTGGTATAAGCCGAACGAACGTACACCGCCCCCACATATAATTTAGAATGCAAATCGCCAAGTCACCGACGGAGGGATACTCAAGAATTGAACTATGATATATATATACGAAGGACTAACTCGTGTGGAAAGTACTTCTGGCATAACCCCATTGGAAAAGGGTATCGTGGGACGCTCGAGATCATTTGCATACACGATATGGCGCAAAAGGCTGGTAAGCAGGACGAGCTTTTAGCCGCTTTGCTGCTTTTCTGTTTGTCGACGCAAAGTCGATTGTCGATATACCAAATTGACGTTTAGTATAATAAATTGTATCTCGTGCCCCACATTGTTCCGAATCAGGGTTCGGATCGAGATGTCGGGATGTCGGGGCGAATGAGACGGAGCAAAAGCAAAAGCAGTCGCCATTTGGTATTTGGTATTGTAAATTATATTAAATATGCAAGACAATGCTTTCATATAAATCCTCTAAATGAATTTCAAGCACGCAAACACACGCGCCGCTGAGCGCCCCCACCTCACACGCACACTTGGGCATGTGTATAAGTGGGTATCTCTGTACTGGTGACAAAAAATGACACACACACACTCACTCTTAAAAACATACACTCGTATTGCTAAGGATTTTTCCGAGCTGCTTTGCACGCGCGTCGAAAAAAACTTTCGAGCTGTTTATTGGATATTAGTTAAAGCATCCTCCAGGCGGCGAGTGTCCTGTTAGTCTTGCAAGCTCTGCGTGTCCCATTGCCCTTGGCTAGTTAAGCTGCTTCCGAGCTGTTCAGTGGCTTAATTTCTAGCGGGCTCGTAAATCTCTGCAAAATGTTGCAGACTTTTTAAAAATTAGAAACCCAGATCACGTCCTGCAGCGAAGAAAGTTTCGACTTCCTATAAACACTTGAGACGCTTTGTGTTTTGTCGTAAACGGAAATGGGAAACAATTGCATAAGCAGATGATGGAGAAGAGGGCGGTAAATGCACACGCCGCTGAGGTGTACATTTAACCCCACTGTACCACGCTTAACCCATTGACAACCAGCAATGGTGGGACTTAACCCGACTTGGCATGGCCCATTTGTTGCTGGTGCTCTTTGGCACGCCGTCGCTTTGAATGCTTTACGCTCGATTGAGTATTTATTTGATTTCTCATTTGTGTCTGCCAGTTGACTATTTTTCTTTTTTTTTTTTTTGTTACCCAGCTTCTACCCATTTCACACTGCGACTCCCCGACTTCCCGACTTCTTGGCATTTCTCTTTCTCATTTCGGGTCTTGGCAGTTGGCAGGCCACCCACCTTCGCCCTCATCGTGTCGGGGGTTGTAATTCAAGTTCTGTGGCCAAAAGTTAGCCACAGTTGATTGGTTAGACAAGGCTTTTTGTTCTTGCGAACTTCGATGGCTGTTTCTGGTTTGTCTGCCACAATTTTTCAAGAATTGGTTGGCACAAAGTTAATGAAACTTCTGCCATGTAACAATAAACTGCATTAAAGCCAGGATTCAGTAGCTGGTATTGTCGGTTCCATGTTTCCAGTTCGTGCCCACGCACAGCCAAGAGTTCATTTTATTTTTTCGCTCTGATGTGCCTTTGGTGAAAAACAGAATATATATTGCCTGCCATTTGTTGCCGTTGCTGTTGCCGTTGCCTGTTGTTGAATGCACTAAATATTTTTTCAGTTGATATAGTGAGCAATATTGCGCATACGCCACGTGGTCATAAAGTACTCAGCCAAAGCCGTAGCTCGCTCGCGTTTTCACACGCATCACCATCAGAGGCAGAGACAGAAGCCAAAGCCATTGCCAAAGCCACCGTGGCAAACTATACAATGTATCTGGCCAATCGATGGCGGGTAACAACTTTAGCATACTTTATGCTCCGCGGCAATACCGTTTAATCGAAACACGTGTCCTGGCTGTCAATGGCCAAGGATAATTGCTATCGACGTAAACAAAAAGACAGCCAGTCAGATAATCTGCACCATCGTAACCATCGCTCTTCATTTGGCCTTCCATTTTACAGCCGGCAGCCAAAGGCAATTTTCAGCTGAATTCAATTCCGTTTGAGTGGCAGAGTGGTTTCTTTGCCGAAAATTTTTAAGTGCCCCTTAAATCAAAAGATAGCTATAATTATGACCTGAAACTTGGCTAACTTTTTCCGCCCGCTTATCTAGACTAAGTATAATTGGAAAAGTGTGAACCTCTAATGTGCTTCTGATCTGTCAGCAGCTAAAGATTGGCCCGGAAAACCAATCCTTCTCCTCCTCCTTGGATAATGCCTTAATAGGGGCTTTTTGGCCGGGGCTCCGTCATATTCCAGGCGGTATCCACAATGGGTTGGCATATTAAAAATGCCTTCTGCCAGTGCAATATGTCAGGATGACAGACAACATGCCACGACCTAGACCGGCTGCTGTCATCTCCGGAGCGAATTTCAGAGACGTGTCTACTGCGGCAAACCATTGACACTGATTTGCAGCAGTTACAGAGCTCAGCTGAGGTTGTGTCAAAAAACGAGAAGCATTCCATTTTTTCCATTAACATTCAGCAAACTCTGATGCCAGGCTTCAAATTATTGATTCTCTTGCAAATAATAAAATAAAAATGAAATATATACGAATGAGTATTTCGTAAGCAATTAAAATGCCAGGAATTCAATTTGATAGAATTATAAAAATCTTTTACTCGGTGGCAACTGCACTTTTTGTTACTCAACGGTATAAATAATGAATGTGATCGGTTTAAAAAATCATTCTACCAATTTTCTGGTTGATTTCATCGGGACGCAATCTTTTTTGCGAGCAAATGCACTCATCTGCGAATTTTGTGTAAGTTGCGAGGCGAGTTTATGTGAATTTGTTTTAGTTTTGTGCCCTCATTAGACTAACATGGTCTGCAGGCAAAGTTGGCGCATTCAACATAATCATCCCGCTAAGCCCATTCCGCAAAATGTCAAACAAATCCGACAAATTGCTCGAGGCGCAGCTGGGTGGCACGCACAAATTTATATTTTACATTTCACTAAAATTTGTGCAAGTGTGCAGTTGTGCGATTGTGAGTGCCGGCAACGTTGCCATTTATTTGGGAGCAGCTTTCTTGTGGCAAACAATGCGAGTGCAAATGAATATGCCTCGGCAGCTGCATCATGCAGGATGCAAATGAAATGCAATCAGTTTGTGTATTTTTAATATGCATATCTATCTCTGGCTTGGCATCGGCATTGGTAACGGCACTAAGCAAGCTAAATTACAAAAATTTTTGGCATTTCATTTAGGATTCCCAAGGAGCTTGGCTCAGGCCGGATCAGCCGGACAATGGCATTTGAATATTTAAATTCGATTAGAAGGCCGAAGGGCTATGTTACCCACAAGCCTTATGCTGGTTCAGGGTTTTTGGCAACTTGTTCCTCGGCCAGCTACACGTTTCTGCATATCCTTTTAGCATTGGCACCTCTTGGGCATTGCTACGACTTGGTAATCTACTTTTGAGCTCCTTGTTTCCGGATACCAATCGACTTTTCGGGACTTCTCAATCTACGAAGTGGAAAAGCGGAATTCAGCATTTACTTTGAGCTCGCCCAGCCCAGCCCAGCCCAGCTCAGGCCTGGATCCCTGGATACAATAAAATGTTCGTTTACTGCGTACAATCAACAAATACTTTTCAATATTTAACTTGCACATTTGCGGATTTCCGCCCCGGGGGCGTGGCACACATCCTTAGCCAGGCCCAAGTCCTGAAAGTGCTCGTTTGGATTTGGATTTTGCTTCAGATTTGGATTCCGTTCTCTGGCCTGGCTTGGCTTGTTGAGTTGTTTAACTTTTGTGCCGAAAACCCTTTGAAACCCGGTTGAGTGGCTCTCATAAATTTGTTGAGTCCGGCCTCCCAGTTCGGCGCGCCCCCCTATTTACACTTGCCATATAATTTGGTTCTGAATTTATGTGCCATGTGCCACGTCGAGTCGTTTTCCCTGGGCTGCGGGGCCATCCTAACTACCAATTTGTTGTCATAATTCATTGACGAAATTATTGTGAGAGTGGCAAGCGGCGGGCGTTTTGAATTTAATTGGTACTCTCCACAAGAGTGGTAAAACATTTGGTCAAACATTTGGCTCCTCTCCTTGTTATTCCTTAACTTGTTAACTTTTTGCTTACAACCAATCCTGGCCCGGGGGGCTGTCTTTGGATGTGTGTACCTCATAAGTGGCCTTTATCTAACATGCAAACTGAAGGAAAAAACGAGCCGAGCAATACAGCTGGATAATCTGGAAAACAGTTGCCAAACTTTTGCACAGAAGTCGCAGCCCTAAGGCAGTTTGCGAAAATTTCCCCTTCTGTGGCTTGTTCTTACTCTCTGCCGCCTCTTTATCTGAGTCCTGCTAAATGCTTTGGCAGTTTTTACTCTGGCTCTGAATAGATCACAAAGACACAATGGAGTACTAGCTTCAAGTTTTTCGCGATAAGCATTTGCATTTATTCGACGTACTTCAGATCCACTTGCAGGCGAAATTAGCTGCAGTTTTGCATGCAAAACTCTCAATTTTTCATATTCGCCCAAAGCTTTGAGATTTGAGATTGTCTCCTAGCAGAATATTTCAGCTATTAGTGAGCAGGACAAGACAATGCTGAACTGCGATACAATGCGCATCTATTCTTTAAGTTTAATATTCTTTCAGGCGGTATCCTACAATTTTAAGGAAATATGTCAAGGAAGTGTTCTTCAGTTCATATCGGATAAGTCTTGTCTTCGAAGTCTGATGCTTAAATTTAATAAGTATTTTTAGAATTCTCAAGTCAATTACATTTACAAGTTAGGGTGTATAAACTTTAGCTTGCTCCAAAGCCAGATTTCTTTTCTTGTTCATAAATTATTCACGACAAAAGGACTTTCTGCTATAGTCGGAATAAATGCAAAATAGTCCAGAATGTTTTATTGCGAGCTGCTAAAAAGATGGCGTACAAAGGAACGTGAGACGTGCAGCAAAGACTCGGCTTCCTGTTGTTTCCACTATTTTCATTTCCTTTATTTGTTCTTGTTATGTGTTTTGTTTGGTTCTTGTTTTATTATTTCTAAAGTGCATCTTAAAGTGGGTGAGTGGATAATTTGGCTAACAATTGAAAATAAAGCAGATATATCTATTCGCTTTGATTTAGCCACTGGGGACTTTTTATCCTCCTAGCAGTTTTTCCAGTTTAGTATTAAAAGCGAATTCTTGTGCCTTATCTGACCAAATGAGTGCATTCATGAGTTCACCCAAATTCATGAGCACATATGCTTCGGGTTTTAGCTGCATAATGACCACAATAATGAGCGTTGAGTCTGCTCTGCCATTTCATGTTTCAGGTGTGTGCATTTTTTCTACGTTTTATTTTTTGTGTTTTAGGTCTTAAGTGGGTTAAGTGATTTTCAGCTCAATTAAAATGGCCGGGAAAAGTCGAGTGGCCAATGGGGCGTATGTGCACTTCCACCGCTGTCCGGCAAACAAGGCTCTGTCATATTAACTCTACTCTCCAGCCAGGACATAGAGCCAGAGCTTGACAAGCTGACAGCCTGTCAACCGTAAAACACTAAAGACCACTTGCGGGTCGTTGCTGTTGCTCCTTCAAATCCTGCACCAGTAGAGGCACTGGAGCTGGTGAGTCTCTTTACAAACTTGAGCGTGAATTGCTACTAAATTGCAACATCAGAGTTAACTGCTCTAAACTTACGTGACATAATTATGCGTTTCACTAAGAAGCACCAACAAAAACAAAAACAGCAACAAGGATACAATGGGGCGGGGTGGTGAGGCGATGTTGGTTTGGCATATGCCCGCCTGGGAGTGTCTGTTGAGTCCTGGCTGGCGTGTGTGTGCGTATATGTGCGAGTAAGTTGGCTTGTTTACACAATTACTACGAAATGCATGCACCACGCAAAACGTGCAGACAGCAGACATCAGACAGGAGGCCAGACGCACACACAAACAGTGAGCAAGCAGGAAATAAACAGTAGCAGTAACCCCTTGGATCGTGCCTGGTTTCATTTACATAAGAGTACGCCGTATGGACTACAAACCCCACAGCTCACACCCCATACTCTGTACTCATCACACATCCTTAAAGGACAGCTGTTAACCAGGCGAAGCCGCTTGATGAGCAGGCACCAAAAACACACACATACTTGGAGTCATAAAACAGATTTTTCATTGGGTTTTATTGCGACCAAATTAACTTTGCAACACGCACCGGGATTTCAATGAAGTTTGTCCCCTAAAATTCGTCTGACCGAAAATCACTTCAAGGTCGCTAAATGGAATTCCCTTCCATGTCATAATGCCAGTAACTGTCTGTGAAAAGCCATCTCATTGAATTAGAGTGTGTGTGCGTCTGCGGCTGGTTATAGGAGGGTGCCCGGTGCCGGGTACCGGGTTCTGGGTGCCACATAGGTCGCATAGTCCTGCCCTGATTGCCGCATACAAAACAAACACGCAACCATCCAGGCATTGACATTCGACACATGCCAAGCATTAGGCTGCCAGTTGGCTGGATGCTGGATTTCGCATTCTGGATTCCAGCTACTGGATACTTGGACCTGAATTGGGCCAGACCCGAAAGCATTTTGATTAACGACATTGTGCACTAATGTCAAAAGTCATTCAATCAGTCGGTGGCATCCAGCATCCAGAATCCAGCGTTCATAAGAGAACGAGAGCGAGTAAGTTCCGAGAGTAAAGCAGGGTCGACCTAAAGCCCCGGCTGAGTTCCATTCCATTCCAGTTAGGCGATGCTTCATTCATGGTTTCACGGGCATCGCCATCGGTATCGGCATTGTATTTTCCGTTGACAGTATCGATTGATCATTGGCACGTGATTGAATTCAATTTGATAAAATACTTTAGCCAATATGTCGTTGCGTTGCGCAAATTTTTAACGATGTGGATTTTTATTTTTGCTTTGTTGTCACACCGAGTTAGGAGCCGTATATAAAAACATCGCCAAATAGACGATGATGGTCGATTTTAATGGTTGACACTTTCCCACCATGATGACATTATAATAAAGCACTGACGGGATGACAAATGTGCTCGTTTTGGTGAATCGTTTTGTGAAAGCCAAGGCTTTTGCCAGGCCAAGCCTCCCCTCATCGGTGTTCTTCCGGCCGATCCATTTCAATTAGAATTTGCACTCGTTATGCATCAGTTGCTTGTTCGAGTTAAACAAAATGTCATTGGGATGGATAACTTTCGGGTCTCATACCGATGAGACACACATTCAGCAAATCAGCGAAATTGTGCAGCCATCGCAAATTTGGGTTCTCGAACTAAAAACCAATACCGCAGTGCCATCACCCGCAGCTAACCCGAGGCCCCGCAACCTCCAATCCCAGACCATCCCAGCAAAACCCACCAGAAACCATCTGCCCCGAAATGTTCCATGCAAATCAATTAAAATGGACGAAGCGGTCGATCCTGACCAAAAGTTGACAGCAGCAAAACGAAATCCGCTTAAATGTTGTTACTACTCGCCGTTGTTGTTACTGCTACTTTTGCTCCTGATGCTGCTGCTGCTGTGTTGCAAACAACAAACAAACAGACAAATGGATATTATCTTTTTATCTCTCGGGCTTGCCATTATTGTAACTGTTGTTCTTCTTGCTTTTTAGTTGTTGTTGCAAATGGGGCAAAGCTTTTAGAGCAGCAACAGCCGATGGCGAAAAGTAGCAGCCTTAGAAATGGAAATGGAAATGGAAGTGGAGATGGAACTCCAGCAACTGGAACTGGAGCTGAAGCTGGAGCTGTTAAAAATGCTTTAACTTTCACAGACAACAAAATTAAAAGGGAGCAAGAAGCGGACGAAGGGCGAGGGAGTTTTATGTGCGACCAACGTGGCGTATACGTAATGTACTTAAGACTCAAACTTTAATTTGATTTTCCAATTAAAATCTGCGTCGGCAGTTAAATGCGAAATGTTTAAATGTGTAAACCTGGCTGGCAGGCACTCGCGTCTATATGCATGTACAAAAATATGCAATTCTTAATTGAAAATTGATTTCGCCTGTAAGGCAGCCAGGCAGCCTCAAGTGCAAATTGCTTCATTTGTATGCAATTTGCGGGTTTGCCTGTGCGTTTCGGCTTTGGGTTGCCTTGGTTTGCTTTTTGGTTGCAGCTGCATTTACGGTTTGTTTGTGTGCAGCATTTTTACCGTTTCCATTCCTGTTTCCCGTTAGCATAGTCGTTGCCACAGAACTTACCTGGCTGTTACCTGACAGCTGTTTACTTTGGAGTCGGCCATTTAATTTAATGAATTATTTAAAGCAAACAATTTGGCACAGCATTGCGGTGCGGTGCAGTGAGCCACGCCACGGGCTGAACTCTGATCTGAGCCCGTTGCCTGACAACTAATGCCCAACGACATGGCCTAATTCGTGACATGCAATGACCCCCGCGCCCTGGAGGCAGCAATTGGCGGAGGAGCAATATCAATCATAGTATGCATTAAGGTGCATTCGCTGATTTCTCGTCGGGTTATGGGCTTTCAGAATTACGCATTATTATTATTATTGTTATTATGGGCTGTGACATGAGAGCCAGCAACCACACGCCACGCAAGCCGCCCGACCACCTTGCCACTTCTACTGCCCTCACATTCGATAGGCAGTTAAATGACCGATGGATGTGCATATCGAATGAACGGGGTCGGTGTTGACGTTGGGGATTAACATGTTGCGGCATGTCGCATGTAATTTATTCAAGCAACATGTCAGGAGTTTACCAATGGACCCCGAACCACAAAAGATGTTAATTAAGAAGCCAAAGTTAATCGATTTGTGGCCATTGTCGGGCCAACATGTTGATAGCCTTGGTCCGGTCAACCTTATTGTTGGCCAGGGAAAACTCAGATTTCCACCTTTCACCTTTGCCCCGCTTAAATCCAGATAGAATTCACTTTTCCTGGCTTATCTCGGTCAAAAGCAAACTTGCCTTGCCAACTCTTTGAGCCGAGCTTTTCCAAAAGCAAAACAAACAAGTGCCCGGCAAAAATAAAAAAATAGCAAAGCTGTTTCTGCCCGACAGAAAGTCAAACAAAAAGTAAAGCTGAAACACTGCCGAGATAGAGCGTTTTCCCTTTGCCCTCCAAAATTGTTGCATTTTATCTGAGACGTTGAGACGGTTGAAAAAAATAGAATTAAAACATTTTTGCCAGCCAGAATTGTTGTTGTACCGGAAATTCACTAATTCAAAGATGGAGTTTGCGTTGCTTCGACCCTGTAAACGGGGCTGTAAACTTTAACTTGCACTGTTTCCGTTTACCCTGTTTTCCCTCAAGTTTTTCCTGTTTCGTCCTCTTCCTTGGATGCCTGTCTGGGGGCGGCAGAACCATGCAACGCCTTCCATCTCGGCTTCCTTCTTTCGAACGGTTCGTGCTACTTGGGGAGCTTTTAATGTTTTATGCCTGATTGAGTTCTGCTTTCGGGTTTTCAATTTTTTTTCTTTGTTCACAGACTTTTGTTTGGTCTGCTCCTGCTGGACATTTCTATGCGATTTCCGCCTTTGTGGTTTATGTTTTGAGCATTTCTATTATTAAACTTGCAGCCACTTCAACTGGCTTTGCGCTTCCGGCCGTTGCTAAGTAATGAGATCGATTCCCTTTATTTTTCATTATTATTTACCGTTTCTCAGCCCCCTTCTTTCCTTTGTTCTTACCAATTTTTAATTGTGGTTCTGCGCCTGATGAATTGGAATTTGTAGATGGCTGGCGTTGGTTTTGGCTTTGGTTTTATGTGTGAGTATTTCGCCATGATTGACCGAATACCGATTTTTTGTAGCACACTTATTGGGGCAACACAGTTTTCGATTTGTTCGTAAAAGACAATGGTTTAGCCAGCAAGCAGAGTTGGTTTGTATACGGAAGTATCTCCTGGATTGCATGCTAACACATCGTGTTCTCAATTAGTCATTACATTAGCCGGTTTCTACGTATCTAATTGATGTATTTGCGCGCCAACGTTTTGTTTCAGTTCACCTCCACCCAATGCCTCCTGGCCTTTGCATTTGTTCTGGACGGTTTCCTCTGGTTTATTCAGTTTGCCGGGGCTAAATAAATAAAGCAATTTGTAACTGAGTCACGTAAATTGTAATCTAGCAAATAAATTGATTTGTTTGTTAAAATCGCTACAAGCCAGCACGAAGGACAAACTGTACCGAGTGTCAGGCGACAGCTCGGATGGAAACGGAAATGGAGCATCCACCATCCACCGTGCAACTATCTAAAATATATCGATATCCATTACGAACTGCCTTCCAGGCTCAACTGTTTTTCAGAATTGGGATCGGAAAAAATACGGCAAAAAAAAAGCAGGGATGCAGGAAGCGGTTGGTTCCTTCGGCCTGCACATTGAATTAAATAGTTCTCCATACCTGGGCTACTTTGGCATATGGAAAAGTCGAAATAAGGCCTTAATTATTAACTTGTTAATCAAATTCCTATGTAACTTATATAATTTATGGCTTCTAATTGGTTGCCCACCAGTCAGAAGCATTTATCTCATTATTATGGGCCTGCCTGCAACGTTTGTTCTGCTGCATCTTGGCAGTAAATAATTTAATGCAAAATGGAATGGTCTCGGCAAATATTTGTCTATCAAATGTCAACGTGTTGCCCTTCGAAATGAAATTTATCTCAAGGAATTTGGTTTTAATATTAAATGGGGCTGAGAGGGGGTATATATATGTATATACAAATGTGTACCTCCATGAAGGCATACACACATGGAGACATATTGGATCTAGCAGGTTTTGGTAGGTTGGTAGAGGCAGCTCAACTATTTGGAGCTTTCCAACCATATCATCCCGGCTTTTGGTCTCTAATATCCGCTTACTTGCCGATGCCAACTTTTTGGTTTTGGCCCCGTCTGTCTGTTACTGGTTCTGTGTCTGTCTGACTGCGGCTTGGACTCTGATTTACAAGCGTAAAATAGCAGCTGCATAAAATATTTAACTATGTTGTATCGACCGCCCAGTGTCTGGGCTAAGTTCGGATAGCTGCCAGTTTGTTTCTGCGGCTGCTCTGAGGACGCTTCATTTTTGTGGAGCCAGTGGTTTTTCCTGCCTCTTCCTGCAGAGTTCCTAACCCAGGTCCGTGTGTGCTGTGCTTCTGTTTGTGCGCCAGGGGCTTATGTAAATTTTTAATGAGTTGTTATTGTTGGTTCTGGCGTGCACGAAATATTTATTCAAATACTTGACATTTGGGTATAATTTTAATCAGAGCACTTTTAAAGCCACAGCCAACCAAAAAATGGCGCTGTCCATCAAATAATTGCTGAAATTTCCACAATAACTGGAAAGCTATAACACCAACAATGCAGACCGACCAAAACTCTCCAGCCGACACATTTATTAAATTTTCATTAAAATTTATAGTTGCCCTCTCTGTGGGCTGGCGCTCATAAATCAGCAAATTAATATTAGGTTGCGGGAATGCCGTCGGAAGGCCGGCTAGCCATTATGCATAACACGTGGATAAGCATAATTCATGTTTGCCGTCGTGTGAGTGCGTCCTTTTCGGGGCCTGTGTAAAATTCGTGACACATTCAAAAATATTTCGTCCAAATATGCGACAGTATGGTATGCGACAGATTGAATGGACCACAAGTATGGCACCACTTAGTCCAACAAAGCGGCTTGTTGTAGTTGAAGTTTAAAGTGCACTTTAAGAAAGCGTGGGCCATACTCGTCCATTAGTCTGGCCATGGCCGCCGGCTGGTCTTGGGCCTGGATCCTGAGTCCTGGACCCTGAGTCGTAGACCATGGCTGCCATGTAACGTGCAAATAACAAATAAATGGCCATCTAAAACCAACATCAATCAGGGTATGTTTATGCGGGCGTGCTATGCCAAAGCTTGTCTTGCCTTGCCACGCTGCAGCAAGTTTTCCGGAGCATCGGCAATCCGCGATGCTGCAGCAGTCGGCCATATAATGCAATAAGTTCAAGTTATAGATGAAGCCTACAACCTCAAACACCCACAAGAAATGCCAACGGAAAGTCTATAAAAGTAAAGAAATGAGAGCAGAGTTCATATGAAACTTTATTGGAAAGAAGCAAATAAAAAAATATAGAATGGATAATAAATGAAATGTATAATCCTGAAAATATAATAGCCTCTCTAACTAATGATTTTTTTTTATTATTTCTTAAATTTCTTGATAATTTTTCTGGGAGACCCCTTTAAAAATCGCGAAGAATGCTTAGATCGGACAATATGATATCCATAGATGGCTATATCTTTACAAATAGTCATCCTTTCTATAGGTAGAATAACTTTAAAGATTCCTGGATCAATTATATTTAAATTGATTTATTTATGAATTGAGGATTCAAAAATATTGAGAGGAAATATTATGGAATGAAAATTTGACCTCCAGAGTAGTTTGACAATAATCTAAAATGATGTAAATGTATGTTTTTTCATCATATTCTAAAAATACTGACACCTTAATAGCAGACTGCTATAATATATTTTGAGGTACAATATTCTCGTACTTGGTATAACATATATATTATTTAGGTTCCGCCACCTAGCGGCATATTTATGTTACCTGTAATACGTACCTATAATATATGTTCAGGTACAATTTATGCGTACCTAGTATAACACATTTTTATATGCCGCTAGGTGGCGCTAGGTAGTTAGCTGAGTGAGACAACTATATGTTAATATGAGACAGCTGTTTGATGGCGCAATTTTTAAATTTTTTGGCGCAATTTTTAAACAAGGGAAATTTATAAAAACTCACAAAAATAACATTTTAAAAGTTTTTCGTAGATAAATATTAATAATATTACAGGTGCAACGATTTTTGCAGCCTAGTTATTGCGTTCTAAAATGGTATATCGAAGTTTTTGTGGTTTCGTTTTATTATAATAAATGTGCAAAATTGCCACCCTTATCCGCTATAAATTTTTCTCGCAACCTATAGTTTTATGTGTAATTAGGATTTTAATAGTTTCTTACACACCCTTTAACCTATAAATAAAAATTAAGCTACCATTAATGTTTCAATAAGAGTTTAGAAACGTGCTAATAGAAATGGGAATGTGGAATAATATTTGGACTTTAAAATTAGGACTACTGATCCTGGCGAAGACGGTGTTTTTAATCGAAGGATACAAATACATAAAAATACGATGTTGACAATAACAAAATATTTTGAAAACTGTCCAAATCCAAAACCCATGGTTTTTGGAATGGACCGATTGTTTACCATTTCAAAGTTTTCGGACATCCTTCAATAACGATGTTTTAACGATTGGTGGTAATGTGACTTCGACGTGGGATTTAACCGCCTTGGATCGGGTTGTGGTTAGTCACCAGTATAAAGTTGTTATAATTTAATGCTTCAAACCAACATTTTAGGCAAAAATTGACACTTACCAACTTGAAATTAGTATCCAACTATATTCTCCATCGTAAGTCTTAATTTTTGTAATGACTTGTATGGCAAGAGTTTTTATTGGTACACTTATTGGACCCAATAATTGACCAACAAAAAAGCACCTCTGTCTCTTACCTGGGGTAATTCTAGATCGATCAACTTTAAGTGTACTTACAAAACATTTCTTAATTTCAGACAAATCTAAACTTAAGGAATTACGAATTAAATGTCGTTGTTGACATTCCGAACATAAATTTAAGTGGAGTTTATAAAATTCAGTGTACTATGGAATCCTATGATTTGATTGGTAGCAAACGTCCTTCAAGCTTTTGTTTTGAAATGAAACTAAATTTCATAGAGCAAATCGAATAATTACGACGGCTTTAATTTCTACACCTTATTAACGCTTTTACACCATTATATTTTTAACTGATAATGTGAAAAATAATCGAACCATTTTGAATTGCAATTGCTTGTAAAGTATCGCTCCATTTACGAATTACTCCGCTTCCGATTCATGTCAAACACCCATGATCGTCAACGTTGCTTTTGGCCAATTTACTTATTGGCTTACTCCACAGACACAGCCTGGCTGTGACCATTTTTGAAATCTGTACGCATTTTACCGGGTCTGTGTTGCAAATTTATTCAACTAATTTTATGCTCTTGGCAACCATTTTCTCCTGGAACTATTTTCCAAACTTCCGTCAAGGCGGCTTTGGCAAGCCGGTCTCGGTTGGTTATGTAACGTTTGCAAATTGCAGTTTTTCTTCTCCTCAGCACTGTGGTATGTTTTTGCCATTGCCATTGCACAGTGGTTACAAAAATGTTATGCGTATTTGTTGTGGCTTGCCTGGTACAAGTTTATAAACTAACTGCAGTGTTGGATTAAAAAAATGTACTCTTCCCATTTCACTTTTTTAATAAAGCTTTTATAAAATAACATTCTACACTTTTACACTTATAAAATTCCAAAAAGAAGCAAAGTTTGGCCATAAAATCGTTTAATATTTAATCATCGGTATTTTTTCAAAAACCAAGCTCCTTCTATATTTTCCTTTACCAAACATTGCTCATACGCCGCGTGTGCAGTCGCTGCAATCGAGCTGGTCTTGGGCGGGCGTTGTGCAAGCTGACACAAATTCTTTGGCGCGCATTCGACGGTTTTGTAATTTTTGGTTATTTACCCGACTTCGGCGGGAAAGGCAACCCAACAAGCTCGGCTTCTTGTCGTCCACCGAAATTGAGGTAATTATCAAATGCAGTCTTGCCATTTGCGACTTGCTTACTGGTTTTATTTGTGGCACAAAAACACTTTGTCCAGCTGTATACACAAATAAAAATCAAATTCGTAAAACCACCAACGAAACGATATCAAAGCAAAGTAATGGAAAAAAGAGCTTTAACTTTCTTTTTATGCGCCACTTTTAGCATTCATTTCTTTGGTCAAACATTCGTAGCATGTGGACGTCTTGTCTCTGACTCGATTTTTCTCCGTTTGTTACCCGCTTCATTGATTTTCATTTACGCTGCCGACTCCAGCCGTGGCGCCTCTGTCCCAGCCTCTGCCTGGGGCTCCGCCTGGTGCGCTGCGCCGTCCCGTAATTGTTGCAATTTAACGACGCCCGCCGATGAGGTAACCCGAAAGAAGCGGTGGTCCCCACATTTTTGCGGTAAGTGTGGTGAGTGAAAGAAAGAAAGAAGAAAAGAGCGGCATTGTTTTGGCTAAGAGAGCCATCCGGCAATACGAGCTTCCATTTGCATTTTGGGAAATGCTATGACAGTTGTGGGGCCATTTGCATACCAATTGGCTCGAAATGTATTTGATTAACCGGCCTATTGTAAATGAATATTTAGATAAGCTTTTATTTGGGACTGGTAATGGGACTGGGAATCGGCGGTTTTGTTTCTGCTGCAATTTGCGTAATAAATGCCAACGCTTTCACTGGCCGCATCGGATTGGGCCGGAAACTGACCTTAGATCATAGAAATGCCTTGTTTTGATTTGACTTTAATTTATTGGCCCGAGGGCAAAATAATGCAGCGTAAAATTTGAATCTCTTGTTGTGTGCGATTTTCGAATTTCGCTAGATCTTTGGATGACTCAAGTCACGTTGACGGAAATGTGTGAATTATACTAAAATTTTTATTAGTTTTTATAAAGTTTTCACCGTCCGTCGTTAGTTTCGCTTTTTATTAGCGGTACTAATGTTACTCTTCTTTAACGTTGTATTCCACTGTTTTAGTGGTGTCGAGTAAATGGCCACTGCTAGATAATCGGCTTTAAAGTTCATCAATCTTTTGGGTAGTTCATCATTAGTTGTTGCCAGTAATGCGACACTGAGAGGTTGTTATTCAGACCCATAAGACGCTTAGGGGACTCTTAACGGCATCGTGTAATGTCTTAATTAACTCGCAAAAAATGCCGTGAAAAATTATTAAATGAAGCCCAGTAGGCGTGACAAAAGCTACCTGGAGTTATGTACTAAAGCTATAATTTGGCCTTTTAATAGCATTGATTGAACGCGATTGGTTAAAGGTATAGGTAGGCTGGACAATCTTTTGAAAGTAATCCCATTGCATTTATGGTAAATGCAACAAGGTAAAAGTAATAAAATAACATTTAATAGCTATTTCCTTTGGTTCTATACAAATTAACACTTACAAAGTTGTTATAATTTTATAGCTAATAATACAGCTTATTCCAGCTCAATTATCTCATTAACTGGTCGCATTTACATTTCCCCCACAAGTTCGTTGCCTTGCGTTATTCGATTTCTCGATTTTCAGCTGGTCCAAGTGCATGAATAGAGCCGTGCATGTTTATCTATAGAAAAAAAAAACTATATCAACATCGAATTAAACACAGACTCTCTGGCTTACGATCTCTCTCCAGGTAACACGCTCTCTTTGCACCTTTTGCCGCATTTTGGCAGCACTTGGCTTTATGCGCGCGTCTAGAGGTTTCAGTTTCGTTCACGACTTCGGCGCGGTAGGCAGCAAGCTAAACCCATACAGCTCTTCCACATAGCCAAAAACGATATCACTTTGTGCTCTTTTGTTACGTGTACCTTATACAAAAAAAAAGAGTTAAATTATAAATCCAATTACGTGTTTTACCTGCCCTCATCGTCGTCGTCGTTGTCGCCTGGTGTTGTCGTTTTCATTTTCATTTTCGTTGTCGCATGTTGTCCACGTTGCGAGCAATCCGTTTTGGCCAAAACTCGAATCAAGCAAACAGCTGTTAGCGTTACAGCTGTCAGGGAACTTAAAGCCAGAAAAAAAAGTAAAAAACAAAACAACAAAACAGTAAAACGCGCCTAATATGAAGTCTTAGTTCGTTGCTTAAGTCTTTTGTTTGGTGCGGCGGCGCACGCGAATTTCTGTGCGAGAAACTGAAAAGAGGTGTGTGCAGATACAAATCGACATAAACAAGACTGTTTACTGGAAACCAGTTGTGAAACTGAGATTCGAATATTCCATTGGACCATTGACAGACAGCATCCCTTGCATCCGCAACACAAAAAATGGCGCCGAAGAAAGAGGCAACCTTGAACCAACAGCAGCAGCAGCAGCAGAGCCAGCAGCCTGTAATGGACTTTGAAAGGATAAAGCGTCACTTTAGCTGGTCGGACCCCAGTGCCATGTGAGTCAGCGATACAAGTTTTAGCCATGCATTAACCAGACCCCTTGATGGCCCATAAAGTAGTCGTTAAGATGGGGGAATCCGAAACGGAACTCAGTTAACAACCATTCCGACCGATGTGATTTCCATCTACGAATTATCTCAAGTTCGTTGCCTAAGTCTTTCGATGGCTTTGGTTACCCTAGGCAATGTAGGCATTAACAAAAACAAAACAAAAAGTGGTTTCTTCGAGGTCGCCCCTCAAGAACATTGTGTTTTCGTTTCGATTGAATAGAGATGTGTTTTTTATTGTCGCTTTTATAATCGAAAACCCAGTATCTGCTTCACACATTGCATAACAAATGCACGCGTTTTCTGTCATTTATTTTTGGAGTATCGAAATTGAAAAAGCATTTATCACTGAGATTTACTGATCAATGAATAATTAAGTGAGACAAAGCGAAAGATAACGAAAATAAGCACATTTATTTCTTTGCATGCCGGGTCGAGGAGCTTATATTTGGAAAGCAAACGTGAATGACATCTCGATAGGAATGATATAGGGGGCCAGTGCATTTGCCAAGGCTCAGATGACGGGGCCAAGTGAAATGTAAATTTCGACAACTCATCTTCAAGCTAAGGAATCGTAAACAGTCGCCGCCTTGCAAATTTCAAATTTTTCAGCGCCTTTTGTCTAACACACAGTCTGTTGTTTGCAAATTTCACGTCATGCTTATTAAGCGCTGGGGCTTAATTGCATTTACTCATTCGCAGGCTAAGCAACTGTAGCCACATCAAAGAGTGATGAGCGAAATTCGCAATTACATAAATACGATGTAAGGTAACAAATTCATAACAAGTTATGGCACATGCTCCGCTCGTAGCTAAGCAAGTTTGAGCAACTAAATGCCTCCGAAGGCTTAAAAATAGAACCCAGGGTCGCCGACAATAGGGCGATGGTACCGAAGAGGCAACGGCTGGTTGGCTTTCAGCACTTTGCATTTAATTTAACTAATTTAAAATTTCAATAATTTCCCTCGTAACAAATCCGCTGCCAGGCAGACACAATAAATGGCAAACAAATGTGTTTTCGTGCAAATTAACGTCCATCATTACCACAAATCGGCGTCAACTGGGCGATTTTTGCAGCCGAATGGATTATAACACATCCGGCAAACAGTTGATTTGGCACGATGTGTGAAAAATAATTTTGGCCACAATTCAATACAATTGTACTCACGGTCTGAAATCAGAGGTGTGTGTCCGGTCTGTTCGAAACTCTCGGCTTTTTATGTAAATAAAAATTGGCCATTCATTTATGCTGAATCTCTTCCATCTTTCGAGATGTGAATGACATAATATTGGCAGCACCTGCGATTCATAGAAGGGCGGGACTCTCCAGAGCAGTAGCCCCAATTGATTTTTTTTGTTAAATAAGTACATTTTTGCTTTTACAATATTCTTATATTTTTAAAAATCCTTTATAGTCTTAAACAATGCTCTTGAAATTTTCAATAAGTTAACGTCTTCTTACCCCTCTTTGGCCCCACCTCTGTGAATTTAATATTTTGGATATAATTATATTCGCATTCGAATAGGTTTGTGTTTGGGCCGGGTCTATAACCGACGCTTCGACGGTCAGTTTGAGTTTGTTTGTTGCTTTTAACGGTATTTCTCTTGTGGTGGCCTTCATTATACAACATCCACCTTACAATCAGCTACGTCACTTCCGCATGAACTAGTTCAGTTGTGAGAGGAATCGAAATATTGGGCAATCACCATGGTTTCGTTTTTGTCAACATTCCTGGTGCCTGGTGTCTGGTGTCTAGTGGCGTGCCATTAATTGTTTATTATTGCTCATATCATTTGATTGTTGCTGATTTATATGCCGAGCCACTGGCAGTGCTTTCAGCACGCGTCGAAAGTAAATTTCTAATTGCGGCAATTAAAATGCCAAAAACATTCATCCGTAAACTAGAATCACTTCTATCAACTGCGCATTTATTGCATAAGAATTATTACTATTTTTAAGCCAGTTCCTAGAAATATAAAATATTAATATTGCCTTTGTTGTTTAGTGTTAAAAGCTTTATGAAAAGCTTCAATGACGACGGAGCAATGCATTTAATTTTATTTTACTCTAAACCAGGCTTAAGCTTTTTCAAAGCTAGCTTTTTAAGCGTTTCAGGTAATCCGTGAAAGCTAAGTGCTATATAACTAAAATATAGTAGGGCTTAAGCTTCCTCGTCTTAAGCTTTTTATAATTTTATAAATTATCTGACATTAGTGGAGTACAAAATCTGAGCCCGGTAACCATTTGATTGTCCAGTTAAATGATTATTTTTAAGCACGTCACTTACCCTTTTTCCGCCCTCATCTAATAGGTTTCAAAGGTTAGGATTTAAAAAGATTAACAGGCCATATTTGAGAAACTAGTCGTGCGTAAGAACGTTCTTTGAACCTTTGAGTTTAGCCATTAAGGGGTTTTAAACAAAATTTCCACTCCAGTATAAGTGGAGTCTGTCGTTTGCCCTAAAAGGCCACAGAATCTAGACAAAAGCCACTGGTATCTTAATTTAAAAAAATAAGCATAATGTTACGACCATAATGCCTGACAATTGAAGATTTATTTCCGCAATATGCGAATGTCAGCGGCTTTTGCTTCCCTGAGTAACCCGGCGAACTCAAGAATGAGTTTCAGAATTTTAATATCTGAGTCCAATTTGAATGCCTTTCAGCCACATCACGTAGACCTTCAGTGATTGTCCTGAATAAAGACTGTCTCATAAATTACGGACGATTCTTAGGGCCTGATAGTCGTCACCTTTTCCTTGAAGCGATGAAGTCACTTAATGTTTAAAGTTTTGGCAATACCTTTTGAGATACTTTCACCTCTGCCTGTACTGCAAGAAGCCTTATGCATTGTCTTAGAGTAGCAGTTTCGGTTTCAGTATTTGTTCATGGCATTAACAGCAATTTGGCTAGGCTGCTAATTGGCTCGAAATGTGGCCGAATAGGTGGCCAGCAGACACAAAAGATTGCACAATGCGGCCAATCAACTTGGCAAAAATCTGACTCAAATGCCGTGCATTGTGTGCCAAAAAGTTTTCCTCCGATAATTATAGACATCCATAGATATCTACCAAAAAGTTGAGCCCACTCCGAGCTCAACATCGCTCGACTAGCTTTCGGTTTCAATTTGATTTGATTTTATGTAGCCCGTATCTTTTACTCATTTGCCAGTTTACAAATAACCTTGGCACATTTGGGGCGTGTGTCTTTTGTTTTTGTTTTTATTTTAGGTGGCTTTGGCCAAAATCTTTAAAAATTATTCAAGCCAAAGACGAGTCGAGCTAGATTTGTATTAAAGGCCAGCTTCATTTCATATCCAAAGTGGACCAAGCAATTACAGCAGAGATAAGCAAAAACGACTGAATCGTTTGCCATTTTGTGGATTTCTCTTGTTTTTTTTGGGGGCTCTGCTACAGTCTCTAATTGTAATTAATTAAGCTGCTTACATTAGCAGCATTTTGCATGTAGCTGCTCAAAAGTAACCGTGGCACAAACAAAACTCTCAACTTGGAGTTGCAAAAATTGCATAATATTTGGCACATTTGAGATCCGAAAAGCTTTGCAGCAGCTTAAGCTTTACACTCCATTGCTCTGAGCTGCAGTGAGCGAAAATAAGGTATGGATCAGAGTTAGGAAATACATTTTCGAATATGTACGTCACTCACTCCTCACTACGAAAGTATCTTTAAATTTTAATAACAATAACATTAAAAAATATAGTTTAAAATCAATAACCTGATGGTTTTAAAGACTTTGCCCAAAAAGACTTAAAAGCCTAATAGTACCGCCTTTGAAATCTACCATCCCAGACCTCTCGTTCCTTATTTTGGGAACCATAAAAGGCGTAACCGAAATAGGTGATTAGGACACAGCACGAACACGCGAATGGAAAACGAGTTTCAAGCGAAAGGGAAATTTTATCGCCGAGTGCAATCCGTTTTACGAGTTTGAAGCTGACGACTCAGACTCAGACTCATCTCGTCGCGATGCAATTAATTTAAGCCAGTCTGGAGCTTCTACCAGCTACCACTGCCTGGCCAGATTCCCAGCCAACTTCCTCCTGATCGCAATCCACGACCTTGTGCCCGTTTTCACAGTAGCATAAACCAAAACAGAGCCAGAGCGAAATGAAATTTTGTTGTCTCAATGGGAAACGAGACTGGGAATGGTCGGGCTATAAAGGCGTTGGTGAAGTAAACAATACGAAAATGTAGATTTGAAATGTGCACATCGCACAACATCCCACAAGACAAAATGCCGAAAAAGCCGAAAGAAATCGAGACTCTAAGTAATATTGTCGAGAGTAACATTGATGCCATGGCAAAATCCAAAAGTTGTCAACCAATTTCTTTAATACTTTGTTGCCATTTTCGCCGTTCGATGTAACTGTTGAAACTGTTGTTGCTGTTGCTCTTAGCCGTTTTTCCGAGCCGAAGTCAACAAACTGGTCCAAGGTATTGTTGTTGCTGACGCAGAATGACTTGTCAAAAGCCAAAAACAAAGAAACACAACAAGACACATTTAGAAAATTGCAAGCTTAGTTTTTGGGATTAGTGTTGGTCGAGCAACAACAGTTTCGAAATTGCCAGCTTGGGAGACTCAAGAGATCGAAGGCTTAGATGGCTTATATGGTTTCTATCTAAATAAGTGTACCATGAGCTGGAAGTTAGCTGGAAGACACAGTGAAGTGTCCATTTGATGACCGGCATTATGATTCATAAACGATATAGCGCCATTGCAACATTGCCAAGTTAATGATGAGGAGCCGTCTGGCTGGGTCGGATTTTCAGGGCTCATTAGCACGTTGCTTGTCGTATTCCAAAAACCATGTCAAGTGCGACGGCGACGTATTTCGCTTATATACACGCATATTCGCTGGAATAGCTTGTTTTTTACTGCAATTATGTCCATTGCACCGGCAACGAGGATGTTTACAGGCTCATCATTCAGCCGAGAAATTGCTTTTATGCGATTCATTAAATCCCGACTGACGAGCCGGGCGTGTGATCAATCTGGAATAAATAAAAATACACGATTTTATTAAATTTCGATTTGGGAGCTAGATAGCTTCGCACTTCGGGAGCGGGCATGACGGGCCGATATTATAATGTAAAGCAGGCGACCTTGGTAGTTAATTGCCGTTTAATAGCAAAAGAAAAAATGTAAAATCGAATTGGTTATTGTACCGCCGGGTTGGCACTGTGGCTTATGTCCGTTGACCATTGACCACCTGCTTAAGATGTTCGAGCGCGATTCGTTGCAACACTCGATTTGATGGCACATTTGGCCAGAAACACCCACAGCTTTGGGTTAGCTGTGCATTTTCAATGTCAGCATTGCGCAAAACTGGACAGTTTAGTCTCTTTGGATGTTGTTTCTTCTTGTACTTTGGCTTCGTTTTTCTCTAACACGGCAATCGCCCTTAGTCACGCCCTTAACGCCGGCTTGTTAATTTTTTTTCCGACGATGACATTGAAATTGTGCAATAAGCAAATAACAAAATTTTAATATAGACATGTTTATTGATTTTGTGGCTTGGGCTGCGCGAAGCCTGTCCATCACAATCCATCACAATCGATACAAATCAGACAGACAAAAAGCATTCTTTTTGGCACATTAATTATAGTAATTAAGGCATTTAATTTCGCCTTGGCCAGCTGCGAAAAATATGTGAATAGAGTCGGAAGGTAGCGGGCTGGCAATCGCTCCATTAATCAATTACTGGTGAACTTTGGTCCAGTTGCATTGGCCGTAGCTTACATAAATCCTAATTAAAAGTGCTCGGGAATTTTAATGAAATTGCAATCGCAATTACAGTTCATGAAATCCAAAGCCAAATGAAGCCATTAACCGATCTGGGAGCTGCAGTGAATGGGTGAGCGGCATTTTGGGCTGTAGGCTTTGGGCTTTTGCAATTCTGGCTGCTCAAAAGTGGGAAGAAGAGCCAGAAGCGCTGAAGGTCGCCGGTGCATTGCATAAGCATTTCAACGTCACAACAACGACGTAAAGAAGACAAAAAAAAAAACCCAGAAAGCGGGGCCCTTTTAAGCGAGCTTGGGTTCCCCCCTTTTCGGCCCGAAGGTGAACTGGCCGAAAGCTGCCAGGAGCGAAGCCAACAAACCTTGCCAGGTGCGCTCATTCCGGCTCATTCCACAAGCTGCCACAAGCCACTCAATCGGCTCAATCGCGCGTTGAGTTGAGTGAACTGGGTAGCGAGTGGAGTGGAATGGCCGTATTGAGAGCTGAGCGGGTCGACAGGTGTTTTAGCTTTGCTTTGGCTTCGTCTAGCTTTCAGTTGAGTTTCTGGCAGCAAGGCAGCCGCAAGTCCATCGTCTACACGCGTTTAAAGTCGCGCTCGAAACGCACGTGCAAAAGTGCAATAGCTTCGCTGGTTCGCTCTCTCCCGCCTGCTCCACTGCCTGCTCTCCGTCTCTTTCATTGATAAAGTGTAAAGTGCAAAGCTAGCAACGTCGACGCCAACGCCAACGCCGACTCCGACACAGCATCAGATCTGCTAACTTGGCTCAGTTCAGCTCAACTCAGCTCTTGGCCATCGACTGGCAGTCAGTCTTAGTCGAACCTTTCAACGCAGCGCAAGTGCCTCGCAGCTTGCTCGGGATTCGCGATTTTTGGGTGAACCCCCTTGCCTCAAACGATAAGTGGATCGTGTCCGGTACAGACTTGGATAAACGTATTAACAATCAAATAGATACAAACATACGTTAGCGATCTATTGATCTATATACCGCGTTCGCGTTCGTTTCCTAAGTCTTTCGTTTGGCGAGAATCCCAGGAACTGGAAGTGGATTATAGCAACGGCAAAACGACAGTAAAATTGTTTGCAAACTAAACACACATATTTAGAACTCGAATTGTAAGTGTAAATTTGCTGAACAAACAAATGACTTGGCCGGACTTTATGGGACTTGCCGTACTTGCCCGCACACGTTTCAGGAAATCGCAGCTCAAACATTGCCCAAAAAATGTAGTCAAACAGAGCTAAATGGTATTCAAGCAAATAACAGCGAATGGGGAAGAAAAGTATTCTTTGCTGAAAAACAAATGGCTGCCTGGCAATTACTTTGTACGCCAACTTCCACCGCTCTGCCGCCATCGTCGTCATCGTTATTATCATCGAGATCCACATCATCAATAACAAAGTACTGCCTTCTCTTCACGCCCCAATATCCCGGGGGCCGGCTATTCTTTATTCAAAATGTTCAAACGCGTGTGTTTCGCACTCGGCATACAAATGGGCGACCGCTTGGATCGTCATCGTTTGCCCAAACGCTTTTAGAATGCCTACTCTTCGCCGAAAACGCAACTGACACCCCTCCCTCCAGATATTGTTACACTTTTGAGTCCAACTGAATAATTGCATATTACACAGAAATACAAATGATAATTCCACTCATTAGCTGCACTTAAAATGGTTCGATGTGTTATTTATGCAACCATTCGGTTTCCGATATTATCGTAAGTCCACTTTTTGTGGATCCATTGAAGAAGCAGTTGAAAAAAGACTTGTTTTACCCTGCCTTTGTGCAATTTTCGTTGTTCGTGCTGGCTTTAATGGACATTTCGTTGACTATAATAAAGAAAAAAAACAAAAGCTCGAAAACAGTTAAAAACACATCTGAACCTACGACCCCCTTCAGATTTTAGATAATAGCTGTTTAGAATCTTAGATCACCTCATGCCGCCCTTTAGATAAGGCGGTAGTGTGTGTTTTAAGTAAATTAATGACTAACTTAGAGTATCGCCCACCAGCGGAATTCAACGTTAAGAGGTCAACAACAATCCTAGAGCCGCAGGGAAAAAGTTAGCCAGTTTTTATTCTAGTCACTCTCTCTCTCTATTTGCACTGGACTATCGTTAGGAATTCGAGCAAAGTTCAGTGTAATTAAGCGCTGTGACTTTTTGAATTTCCATTGCTCAAGTGCAAACACATACGAGCAAACAGCGAGGAGAATCGGTTGCTGGAAAAGCTTAATAATAATAACAATTATTCCGAGCGCTTATGTCTTGCGATAAACTGCATTCATCGTCATATTTTGTGCACCCAGAGACCTTCGCGGAAGGCCCTGAAATTAGTTGTCAAGGTTTTCTCCCCACCACTTCACTCGGCTACCCGTGTGCATTTCCGAACTGTGCAGCATTTTAAGTTTAAACTTGAACTGGTATTTTGGACTTGGGTTTTTTTTTCACTATCCGTCTGTCTTTCTTTCCGTCTCAGTTCGGTTTCTGCGATTTTGGGGCCTCTCAGTCTCTTTTTTATCACGTCGCGGCTATGCTTCGAGCAGAGTTCAAGGTGCCTCCAGTCGGCTCAGCAACTAAACGATGACAGCTGTGTCCGGATCTGGGAGATATAGATATAGATATAGACATGATGAAGCCGTAAACACGGTGCGACATTTAATTAATACCAAGGCAGCGCCGCCATTTAGCTAAAGCTTTATATAAATAGGCAGAACTCTAGATAACTCGACTTGCACTGCTCTAACAGATTCAATATGATTGGGGGGAACGATTGTTAAGCTAATTGCGAACAATTTGCATTGCTTTAATCGACTTTAAATGAACGGTTAATACTTCCCCTTGATGATTGCCCTGAGTCGCATAACCGATTCAATTAGACTTAAACTGGACTTAATGTTATGGGCCACGGGTTGCAGTCACATATTTTATAATAATGGCTGCCCAGCCTTCCCCAACTTCTAATAGCTCAATTATGTCTACTTAGCATTCTGACATGTCTCGCTTTAACTAAACTTAAAGGTGGCAACCTTAAAGGAACATTAGTGATTCAAGCATGTGGCAATTAACCATTTCATAAATAGGAAAGTACGTTCTGCGGCAGAGACAACATCTGTCGGAGTTCACGTGACCCCTTCTGAACTCCACTCCCCAACCCGAAGATTGTGCAACTGTGAGACCCACAACAATTGAGAAAATTAAATATTAATTGTGGCAATCGGACATTCTCTTTCGAGTTTTGCCAGGAATCGGGTTATTGACTGGAATCGGACTCTGGACTGGTTTGTGGAGTAGCAACTGGGACAACTAAAGCAACCAGACCAGAGCTACTGGCCGCACGATAAGGTTTGTTGTGTTCCTTACCAAGCTGTAAGCTGTGGGCCAATCAATCCTATCTGTCTGGATTATCTAATACTAGTTTAGTGCGGGTGACTAGTGTTCGACTATTTATTTTTGGCCACCAGCCACTGGCTTCAGAAAAGTCTAAAGACCTGTTGCAGAACCAGTTGCGAGCCATTACCAGTCGACTGGTTTACCATTTGCAGAAATGCCCAAAAGCCCGCTTCGAAGAAGTCGAAGAAGTGGCTGCCACAACAGAAAAACTGTGTCGCACACAGTTGCATGAGGCACGGGCAAACGTGCCAGAAATTATGTCATCGGAAAAGCCAGTCGAGGAAAATGAAAACGGTTTGGAAAACGCAAGCCAATCCGAAGAAAACAAGAAGAGGCTTGCAAATAGAGATCGAAAGTATAGGCCTCGAGCCAAAGCAGTTCTAATAGGCTCAGTCTGCCTTTGGAGGCCGTCCTAATGTCTGTCACATGTCTCAGTTGGTTTCAGCCAACAGCTTGCTTAATGCCACACACGTAGCCGTATCAGCATACGAGCCACATAAAGAGTTTTAATTTAATCATCAGGCCAAAATGGGTTTTCCTGTCTGCAAACAACGCGTCACAGCTGCTGAAAAGTCATTCAGCGGTTGCATTGAGATTGCCTCATTGAAATTTAAATTGTATATGAATAAACTTATTCATGCACTGTCTAAGCTGTGTCTGCAGCTGGCTGAATGCTTTCATGCTCGAGCAACCTGCTGTTTGCCTAATGTACGGGCCAAAGCGGCTATATGGCTTTAAAAAATTTTCCTGATTTAAAAATTTCCAAATTTGTGGTATAAACTCATTCAAAATATTTAATTATTTATTGGCAAGCCAATTCGGAGTCTCTGGTGACTCACTTACAGGTTGTTTTAGGTTCTCCACTTAGCACATTCGATGACGCACTTCCAACCCCTTAGAGAAAATTTTCCGCTGCACGGGAAAGCACCGGAAAGACATTGCATGCCAGCCTCCATTGACCTTGGCATGGCAACGCGCTCGGCATGCAAACTAAGCATCAGCAATCAATTGTTAAGAACTCGAACTGATTGTTTTTGTCTCCTGCCTTGTTTTGAAAGCTAAAACTCCGATACTGAAAAACATCTCCAAGTAGCTGGAGAGTCATGTCCAAAAACATACCGAATCCAATGTCAAATGCGTACATTGCTTTCGGGCTCAATTATTATTGTTATTTTGGTTGTTTTTGTTGTTGGCTAAGCGGCTTTTGGTCCGTTCGCATATCGAATCGCTACTGCCCCCTCAAGAAATACACAGTTCACAGTTTTCTTTCAATCGCACATACAATAATGCTCTGCAACCATATAGCATGACTTGGCGCAATGTTGTGGCTATTAGATACAAAAAAAAAAAGAAAAACAATAACAAGCAGCAAACACCGCAAGGTGTTGATTGTATAATGTGTTTTGCGTTTTAATTTGATTTGATCGCATACTGATGTCGCACAGGGAATTCGATACAACGGTTAGGGCGAATCTGCTTTTCTGGACAATCTGATTCTTTTGGGCAATCAGCTTTTGGAATCGGTTAATTAAGCTTCTTAGAAAGAGGAGTCATTGATGAATTCTTGCCCATCCTTTTAACAATCAGTCGGGATGACAGTACAAAATTCCAAAGTGATCAATGTACAACATGACGTATGCGCAATGCGCAGTGAGGTGAAAGAAACAAAAGCCGGGCTAAAACACAACGCAAATAAAAGCCCCGGCAAGCTCGGCAAGCCCTCCAAAGTCCGGCCAATGTATAAATCAAACAACAATTTACGCTCAAACATGATTATTATTTATACATTTCAGCAATGTGTGCCCGAAACACATAAAACACAGCCTCACATCCACCTGGGCAAAAGATTGCAAAAGATTGGTCTTTAGCCTGGCCAGCAGCGAAGTAAAAGTAAACGCTTAACAAAGTAACTAGCATTAGACAAAGGCAAATAAAACATAAGATATAAACAGTGAGCGGTAGGCAAAGGCAAACAAAGCAACACCCACCATCGGAGCACCAAAAAGCACAAAAAAAATAAATAAAATGCTGATATCAACGTAAGTAAATTCGTGGGTAAACGTGCCGAGATTACGGCCATAAATTGCAATCAAAGCGCGAAACAAACGCAATCATTTTGTAGTTTTTTCCCCCATTTATTTGAGTTACTCTTTTAGTTTTTGACCCACTGATGTTGACCCACTTGTGCTCCAGTCAATCGCTGCCTATCAGTCATTGGCTGAGTTCGGTTTTGTCTTCCAGTTTCCTGCTGTCAACGCCCGATCTCGGCTTTAACACTTGTCGCCCCATTAACATTGCATAATTAAGCCTCGAGCTGGCTTGTTGCCTTTGATTTGACTTTTCCAGCGCTTCGCCCTTTTGCGGCCATATTTTTTGTCTTTTTGGCTTATTTTTTTGTTCAACTCTACCTTTGCATATTTGCGAGCCGGGCTGAGCGAAAAATACGACCGCATTTCTCGGCGGGGCGAACAAGTTTCCAGTTTGCTGTAATTATGTCAAATTCCAATGGGCCCATTGCATAATCCCAGGCCGTATCAACGCCATCGCGATTGCCATTGCGAATTCATCTTCTGGCAGTCATTTCAGCTTAACTCAACTCATCTCATCTCTTCACTTGAGATCCGCCACTCGATTTAAGTGAGACAATGTCTGGGTATCTCCCGCAGACTGTTATTCATAACAACCCGCTGATTTATTTGGCAAATGACAGCTCTGTCATTTCAATGGCTTCCTCGTTCACTTAAGAATAGAATCTCATAATTATGTGCCACTGACAAGGCTAGCTAAGTAGTACAGAAAAAGTCAATTACACGACATTTCCATCTTCCGCACTCGTATGGAAATGGCAAAAAGGTGTTTTGCCTACCAATATCCTGCTACCAATAGCCGGTATAAACATGGAATTCCCCACAAAGTCTGGCCGCAAGTTTCCATCGTTTGTTCCCTGGGGATGGGCGAGCTTAAAATTCAACACATCGCCACAATCGATGCGTGACAGACCCCCGGGCTTTGAGCGGAGCCAGGAACAGTTCTAGTACCACAATGTTGTTTACCTGGCATTCCGTGCCTCTCCCTGGACTGATTACCGGCGATTAGGCGGATCAATCATCAATGAAATCGCTGCACGAAATGAATCTTTAACTCAAGGATTGTGTAATCGCGTTTCTGGACTCGGTTTTAGTAGATAGTCTTAATCTTAGAATGACCTCACTGATCGGCACTTCGGAGGGAGTCACTCTGAACTTTGTAAGCCTCAAATATCGGTTTTATATTTATTTTTTCCTGCTATTTGCTGCTATAATTACAGTCGGCTTGCATTCTAAAGTTCAAAAATTTTAGACACCAGGCAAAATGGTGAGGGAAACGAAAATGTGTCACTCTTTTCCATTGCTGCTTTTACTGATTTTTCAAACTGGTTTAAGGGAATGACACATATCGATTTGGAGAGTGGATACGTTAAACTAGCAAAATATTAGTGCCTAGTGAGCAACTATAAAGTGTTTTTCCCGTCAATAAGTCAAAAAGTTGTTTATAAGCTCCACAGATTTCTCACGCCCTGTCACAGGCTGGAGAAATCGGCCATCGAAACTGAAAAGAAAAAATTCCCTAAAAAAACGCTCTAATAGTTAATTAATTTATCAATAAGCATTTATAGATAAATGCACACAAAGCCTGTATGGAGGTCCAAATTTTTGGCCATAGATGTCAAGCACAAAAACGAAGAGAGAAGGAAAAAATGTTCGTTTGTTGTCATTATAAAAAACTACCTGGCCTGACCTTGTCCATTGTTGACTGTGCGCACACGAATACACAGACGAGCGAACCCATTGATTTACGCAACCTGCGAGTGTTGGCTTTTTGGCTGTGACTAACTCCAGCAGACACAGTACGCAAATCGAAAGACTCAGGCAACGAACTTGAAACGCATTTCGTCAACATCGTCGCACCGGGTGGAATTGCAGCATACCTTTTCTGAGTGCGTTTCGTATTCAGAATCCGTTGTGCCCAGCCCCGAATTATGCAAATATTTGATAGGCCGCATAATAAAGCTACTTTATTTTCACTGCAAGCCCGCGCGTTATTCGAGGATGTTTGTTTTCCACTCAGACCGTCGGAGTCCATTGGGAAACCGCCATCGCATCGCATTTCATCTTATCGTGTCTCTTTTCGTGCCTTAAAAAATGCAAATATTTGATTCCAATTGTCTGTTTATCTTAACGAGAAGTAACGCAATCGATTAGCAAAAACTCGAGGCAACCCAAAATCGAATCCAAATCGTTTTCGAAAGCGGCATCAGCTATAAAGGCAACAACATCGGCGATCGAATGCGCTCAATCAGTGACCTTGAACTAGTTTCCCCCTTCCAGCGTGTTATTTTATTTATTGATTTTTTTGGAGTGTGTGTTTCGTTTCTCGTTTTCTTGTATGACTTGCTCGTTCGCCATCGCAGCTAATGATATGAAAACCCCGAAAAAAAAAGAAATAGCTGCCAGTCAAAATATGTTAAATAGGTGTGAATGTGATTAATTGCAGGCAATTATTAACTTTCTTCCTCTTGTTCATCGGCCAGACCGTGGCTAACAATGCAGCTAACCTTGACCCAAAACCGATGTTACTTTTTCCCACCAAATATTTGCGATACGATGCGCCAAAGCGCACTGCGTGCAGCTTGAAGCTAAAAAAATGCAATGGGAATTGCATAATGGGCGATGCCAATGCAAATGCAAACGGCGCGTCAGTTTGCATATTTGCTTAACGGCTGACCAACTTGGTAGTGGATGGCAGTTGCCTGTTTCTTTTGGATGTTGGGCAATCCACCAAAGCCGAGCTGGTCAGACCCGACCTGGCCAAAACCGAATAGCGAAAACCATTGCGGCTCCATAGCGATTTGCTCTGTGCGCATTCACTTCGCTGAAACTCCGGCCTACCGAGTGGCCGAAAAGCGCGTTGGGTAAGAGACGTCTGCGAGTGCCCCAACCTCACTGTTTGTGCCTGAGCCGGACTAAGTATATATATCGAAATGAAAAGTATTGCTAAGTTGGTCCATTGTTGTTGCTGTTTCTCTTCGCTTTTTTAAGCTTTTTTTGCAATGTGTGCCGCTGACATAGTTTTGATGGCAACTCAATGAAGCATAGACCGTCTACACCACACTCCCCGGCAACTGCTGGCCGGTTGAAATGCAAATTTATCATTAATCGTTATGCAAATAAAATATGCGGCAGCAGGAAGCTACTAATGGCCAACGACAATTCAAAATTCTATGGCTTTATTAAACAACTCGAATGAGCAACAAAATTGCAGAGCGTCTCTAATTAAAAGTGGCAGTACTGTAACTTTATTTGTTATTTTTTTTTATCTTTTTACTATTCTTATTGTTTTTTGCTTTTATTCATTGGCACAGTCAATTAGTTGACTACTATTTAAGTCAAATGCCTTTTTAAATTCCCGTTTTTATATATTTGGTTGATTTATGAAGTGATTGAGGGAACTAGGTAAGAACTTAGTTTATTTTTTTTGTACCTATAAAAAGTAAATTACTTTTGAACATTTATATAGTCAGTTACATGGATCATGAACAAAGTCTTTTTGATTTATAGTTTTTATAAAATGACATCAATTATTTCATCTTATTTCATACTATTTATTTCCCTCTCCCTTTGCAGCATCTCCACAGACTCCGCTATGGCGGCCACAAACAACGATGGCGGCACACAGCCCAATGCCGTGGCAGCCTGGGGAGCTCCGGCGAATGGACCCCGGAACACACAGGCCGCCGTATCCGTGCGACATGCCTTCAAGGCCTACGGCAAAAAGAAGAACGCCAACCAAGTGCTGAATAACCTCAACATGACAGTCCCCAAGGGAACAATGTGAGTAATGTGGGAGTCATGGAGTAACTCATCAATAAAAGTGAAATGTTGACGGCTCAATTTAGCAAGTTAATAAAATAGAAACGGGGAAAGTAATTAGCACTTAATTTGTGATCGACTCAGTTGAGCTGTCGAGATCGAGTCGAATGCTGGGAGCGATTTCCTTGTGGATGCGATTTAATTGCATGGTTACGGATTGCTCAGAATACATCTATCAGAGGTCACTTGGCTATGCTCTGATGTCTAATTGCGAGTTTTATACGTACATATATGTGTACGACAAACCTGTTCATTGTAGACTTGTAATGGAAACGGCATTTTTGCATGATAATTCGATGCCGCTAACGAGGGTCGTTAGGGAAGTTCTCCGATGGCGATGGCGATGCCGGAGAGATGCCCCCGTGGCTGTCTTGATCCCAATTAAGCGGCTTCCCAACTGACGTCAATGCCGTGGCTAATTCCACACGTTCTATCAATTAAAGCAAAAACCGATTCGTATGCCAGACAGTGAGGTTAAAAGCGATATTCGCAAATAAAACCATAACCCCGCCAATATTGATCGATTATCAGTCCGAAGCTGGAATGGTTATTGAGATTTCGATTTGTTTGGCTGCTTGTTTGTCGACTTCTTGGGCTGTTTGTCTATCTCAGTCGCGGCACATGCGCTTAATGGTGGTTCCCCCCGATCTGCCCCACCATACCCCACGTGCTGCCAAATATCTATTACCCCCCAAAGACCCCCAAATGCGGTTCATGAATATTTGCGTTTTCTTTTTTTTTGGCAAACATTTAGGGGCCATAAAAATAAAGTCGTAAATCATTTTTTGTTTCTTAGCCGCGTTTGGCATTGATATGGCTCGAACAGATACGTTATTAATTTTTGTTTGTTTCTTGTTTTCGCCATTCTGAGTTTTTAATACGACGAATAAAAGCCAAGCCGTCAATCATGTCGTAACGGAATTTTATTCTATCATAAGCCAAGCAGTGAAACCTGCCAATATGCAGCAGTTCTGACCCAGTTAAGAGCTCGGTTCGTTCAGCTTTGACCTAGGTCAGGTCAGTAAGTTAGTCATAACTTTAAGCCAAGTCAACGAACTGCAAGCAACTGGCCAAATCGCTTTCGGGGGCTTTCAAAGTCAGCGATCATGTCAATTAAAACTGGCTGGCCCAGCCAGAGACTTTAGAAACAAACAGGCACTCCTTCCCAGCGGCCATTTCAGATATATTTTTGTTTTTTAGATTCGTTAAATGGCTCAGCGCGCTAATTATAATAATAAATCCAATAACAGGCCAAAACGTGCGACCTACGTGCTGCAATAGTTTGTCAAAGGCCGAAAACCAAAACACAAAACGCAAAACTGAAAACTTGAAACCCCAAATCAAAATACGAAAACACACGGAGCCAACTAACAGAGTGATAATCACAATAATCACCGCCTCGAAGTTCATCGTGATAATAGTAATGCCGACGATGTAGAAAAGGTCTTCCACTCCAAAAATAAAGGGGAGGAGTGGGTTTTGATAGCTGACTGTGAAAAGACAGAGCCACTTTTCAAGGTGAACATTTCGAAATAATTCAACTTGAACTGCTGGAATTAACATTGACATCGCGGCAGACACCCGATGTTACATATATAATCATGTTTTTGGTGGCGACAGTTTTCGTGCTGAAATGGCAAAACGTTTTCTTTCTTTTGAGCACTTTTTTGTCGCAATGCTTCTCCAGTTTTGTCATGGTTGGCTGACCCCTTGACGACCTCCATCAAAAATATAAGAATTTATGTATACTTAAGAAAATCATGTTATTTTAAATAAATATATTTATGTTTTATGGTAGTTATGGCCTCTTGGGAGCCTCTGGATGTGGTAAGACCACCTTACTGTCCTGTATCGTGGGCCGTCGTTATTTGGACTCCGGAGAAATCTTTGTGTTGGGCGGCAAGCCAGGCACTAGAGGATCAGGAGTGCCCGGAAAACGTGTAGGCTACATGCCCCAGGAAATAGCCCTCTACGGTGAATTTTCCATTCAGGAGACAATGATGTATTTTGGTTGGATCTTCGGTATGGAGACCAAGGAGATCATGGAGCGGCTTCAGTTCCTATTGAACTTCCTTGATCTTCCCTCGGAGAAGCGTCTGGTTAAGAACCTGAGTGGTGGCCAACAACGACGTGTTAGCTTCGCGGTGGCCCTGATGCACGATCCTGAGCTGCTGATCCTTGATGAGCCCACCGTGGGAGTAGATCCCCTACTGCGCCAGAGCATCTGGAATCACTTGGTGCACATCACAAAGGCCGGCCAAAAGACGGTCATCATCACCACACATTATATTGAAGAAGCGCGACAGGCGCATACGGTAAGAGAGAAATATTATTTTAATCAAGTAAAAGAAATTACAAAATTTGGTGTCTTTCGAAACAGATTGGTCTAATGCGATCCGGTCACTTGTTGGCCGAGGAATCCCCTAGCGTCCTGCTCACCATGTACAAATGCATCAGCCTAGAGGAGGTCTTCCTCAAGCTCTCCCGCATCCAAAGCCAGAAAGGCGATGTGACCCATGTAAATTTCAGGTAAGCCTCCCGCCCTGGGATTGACAGCATGTAGCACCAAGTGGCTAACCGGTACCGGCACTCAAAATCTAATCCACACTCCAAATTACAATTCTGACTCTTTCCCATCCGACACTCGCATGCTCGCAATCTGTGTTCCACCCTCCATCTGTCACCCTGTGTGTTTTGTGATCATTTCGGGAGTAGTAACAACATCTCGTTGCACGCTATGGCCTTCGGCAGCAAGATGGACAAGCCCAGTTCCAGTCAGGAGGGCGGTGTAGTTGGTCTCAACTTCCACCAGAGCAAGGAGGTACTCATTAACGACAGCAACGGTTCTATTTACACGGTTCGTGTGGCTTACTCTCTAAAAAGTCCTGAGTTAATGTAAATCCTTTATTCCTTTGGTATTAGCTTAACCAGGAGCCGTACAACCCGCCGCCGTCGAGGCGGAACAACAATCCCAATGACGAGGAGAGCTGCCAGGACTGCTATGCCAGCCTGTGCAAGGTCACCTCCAAGGGCAAGATCCGTGCCCTGCTCACCAAGAACATGTTGCGCATGTGGCGTAATGTGGGCGTCATGTTGTTCATCTTTGCCCTACCCGTCATGCAAGTAATCCTCTTCTGCTTGGCCATTGGACGCGATCCCCAGGGCCTAAATCTGGCCATAGTCAATGGGGAGATGAATAATACGGTACGATTTCTATTTCTTGAGAAGGTTGCAAACAAGGGTACAATTCTGAAACATGTAACTTCATTCTCTTCATTAGGAGACCTGCTTCTGGGAGGACGGTTGTCATTTTGCCAACCTAGGCTGTCGCTATCTGAATCACCTGAACACGAGTGTAGTTAAAACATATTATACGGACTTGGAGGAAGCCAAAGCAGCCGTTAGAAATGGCGATGCCTGGGGAGCCCTTTATATCAGCGAGAATTTCACGGATGCCTTTACCGCTCGAGCCGCCCTGGGACGTGACTCAGATGATGAAACCATCGACCAGTCCGAGGTGAAGGTATGGCTCGACATGTCCAACCAACAGATCGGCGTCATGCTCAATCGGGACATCCAGCTGGCCTACAGAGACTTCGCCATGGGTCTGCTCGGACAGTGCGGCAACAATCCCAAACTGGGCGATGTGCCCATTCAGTTCAGGGATCCCATCTACGGCACCATGAATCCCTCCTTCACTGACTTTGTGGCTCCGGGCGTGATCTTGACGTAAGTCATTCTGTTCACAACTTTATGACTGTATCATTAATGTTTTTAATTGTTTAATAGCATTGTTTTCTTCTTGGCTGTGGCTTTGACGTCATCCGCTTTGATCATTGAGCGTACTGAGGTAAGACTGAAAATCATTTCGGCTTCCGTAATTATGCAAAGCTTGGAAACCTAGAATAAATTAGAGCCAATGTTATACAGGGATTAATCCCAAAAACAGAGAAAATAAGTTCTATATTACCAAACAAAATTAACAAATTTATCATCTTTCAGGGTCTGCTGGATCGTTCCTGGGTGGCTGGTGTCTCCCCCGGCGAGATCCTTTTCTCCCACGTCATTACCCAGTTTGTGGTGATGTGCGGACAGACCACTCTTGTGCTGATCTTCATGTTGGTGGTGTTCGGAGTGACCAACAATGGAGATCTCTTCTGGGTGATTGTGCTGACCTTGCTGCAGGGCATGTGCGGTATGTGCTTCGGCTTCCTCATCTCCTCCGTTTGCGAGTTGGAGCGGAATGCCATCCAGTTGGCGCTGGGCTCCTTCTACCCCACCCTGCTCCTCTCCGGTGTGATCTGGCCCATTGAGGGCATGCCCGTAGTGCTGAGGTAAGTCCGAAAAATGATTTCTCTGTTTCTGGAGCTCATGTAAACCTTTTAAACCTTTTAACAGATACATTTCACTCTGCCTGCCTCTGACACTGGCCACCTCGTCACTGCGCTCCATCCTGACACGTGGTTGGGCGATACTGGAGTCCGATGTGTACATCGGATACGTTAGCACGCTCTCCTGGATCCTGGGCTTCCTGGTGCTGACGCTCCTCGTACTGCGGGCAAAACGCGGCTAAGCCGACACAAAGGATAATAATTTTAGATGCGTACTTTAGATTGCGATTAGTCGTCCTCGTCGTCTTAGTTAGGTCCTCCTCGGCTTTATTTCTTTCTCCCCCTCTTCTCTATTTTCCTCTTCATACCTATGTACGTTTATTACTCCTTTATTTCTATTATTCTTTTCTGCCCAAAACGTCATAAATTATTTAAGCAATGCGCTGGTTTCCTTACCTTTTCACCCCGCACCCTGTTTATGTAAGTTAAGTCCTGCACGTTTAGTAGTTTAAAGCGTAGGGTTTAGGCACCTAAATGAATTGAATTGAATTGTTGTAAATATTTTGTGTCACGAATTCATTAATCCGTTGCTAGATGTCCATTATTTGCAACCCTCTCTTCTAGACCTTTCTTGATTCCAAAACGGGCAATTTATTACAAACACAACAACTAATTTTATATATTTTTCAATGGACTGTGATTGTTTTTATTTACATATTTCACGCGAATATACCTAGGGCAAGCCTAAAGAAAAACAAAAAAGATTAAGAAAAGCGAGCAAAAATCAATGGTGGGTTTTGTTAATAACGTTAAGTAGCTTAAAACATTTTTTGTATGGGTTTAAGTTTTTAAGGTAAAACATAATTAAATACAATAATGTAAACTACCCTAAAATATATAAAAAGAAATCTATTTCAGGAAATATTATGCACAGAGCATAAGTATTTCACAACGAAAAAATGAAAGACAATGAACAACGAACAAGTGAAATGAATATGTTAATATTTAAGTATGACAAATCATTAACTATGTGAACGCAGTTATATATAAAGACCAATAAATGATAAATAAATCTAAATAGTCTTTTATTTGTACATGTTTTAAAGATACTAATAAATTCAGTTTTAAAAAGCACAACTCCAAACAAAAGCGCCAAATGAAAAAGAAATGCTTTCTAGCTCTAATCAATGCCTTCGATAGTTAGTGGGTAATTGGCGCTTTCAAATAGCTGCAATAAATGGAAAAACAACGTATAGAATTAATAATAAAGAAACAACTCGGTGTTAGTTTTATATTCGCGAATCAGAATTTGAAATAGAAGTCAATTGATGCTGCCAGACTGTTTTAAATAAGCCAATGTTTTTTCTTTGCTTCTCAGCACTTTTTACTTGGTTATCGATACTTTTCGGGAAAATTGCTCATCTCTAGGTACAGCTGATGGAAAAAACAAAACAAACGCAAATCAGAAAAATAATAACAAAGAAATTTCTTATTGGATGGAATTTGCCCACAAGAAATGGACAAATCCAGGTTCAGTGCCTACGAAAAGTTTATAGGATACGTGGACCAGCTAAGAAATACAGAATGCAGGTGGGATTTCGTTATGCAAAGCCCTTTTTGGGAGAGGACCGGCAACAGTTTGTTTTTCATTCTCTAAAATAAAAATATGGATTGAATTTCCTAAAATATGTCATTTAAAACGAACCTAAAGTTATTCTAATTGGTAGAGTAACTGGTTAGACCGTTACACATTATGTTGCAACACTCTTACTTTGCTGCATCCGTTATGACATCATGCCACATACCTTTTGAATTACTAACTTCCCTACCCTGTTTTTTCAGTCAAAAGCAAAAGATTGCCTGCTTCCAGCAGATTGCGGAGTGCATAATGTCCACTTCTCTGGCGGGTCATATAAACTATGCAGCCCACTGTGGAACAGCCACAAATGTCCTGCTGCTCTTCTGCGAGGACCTCGACTCTGTGGTGCGAATGAGCGCCGAGGAGAACCTTAACAAGATCTTCCGGGCCCTGGAAAAGACTCGAGTAAGTCGGATTCTGATGGACCTGTATGGGGAAATCAAACGGAATGGTAACCAAAGGTATGAAATTTCAAAACCAAAGGAAATCAGAACTTATAAGAGAATCAATTTTAGATCCCTGAGGATTTGCTTGAATCTGTTTTCGTATTATGCCCCACAAATAAAGGAGAAAAACATTAAGTGGTATGCACTCCGGCTCCTCCAATGTATGTCAAACATTTCTCAGCGGAGAGAAACACTTCTCCAAGAGACACTTTGCGAGTTTGTTAAGAATTTTGGACGCTATATGCAACAAGGTCTTAGTGATACAGAGATCTGTAAACTGTTTGAGGTAAGTTGTCAATTATAATCTTCATTGACCCCTTTTAATGGTATTCATTAAAATTTCCTTTTTTCAGATATTTGTGAATAATATTGCGTCCGATTGTGCAGTGAAACGACGTTGTTCTGCCCAAAATTGCATCAGTCTGATTGAGCATGCACGCAATAGGAGCCTCATGGCCCGACACGGACTCAATAAAGTGATGGGTAAGCGGAATGGGTAACCGGAAATTAAGCGCACGATGAGAATAGCCGAAAAGCATTTAAACCAAAAGGCATTTTGTGATGGAATTGATATTAGAAAAACTATAGGCAAGCACGTTTAGAACGTGATCGGTAACCAATGCCAAGAGAAGCTATACTTGCAAATCCAGGCATTTGCCTAACAAGAAGTCAAAAATAATAGTATTCCATTGAAAAATTCAAGTATTACATTGATAAGTTTATGCACTTTTAAAGTTTTAAGTTAACTAATCCGCGATGCTATGGAAAATCTCCATTGCTGTTAGTCAGTTAACGCATTTTCGATCCGAACATGTTCAGCGAAACGCTCTTTATTCTCATCAATAATGAAAGTTGTGCTTAAAAAGCGTGTAACGGCCAAATGCTAAGCCCCACCTTGATCTGCATATATATTGTTAGGAATGCTAGCGTAGTTGGCTAAAAAATGTTTTTAATATTCTAAAAAGCCGCAAATCCATGAAAAATACCATTGCTGAATATAAAACCATTGAGTCGCGAACTACGTGCGAGTGGGCAGCGGGGAAAGCTTTTCGGGTCTATCCAAACTGGTATTGTGAATGCAATCACAGTCATGGGGTTGTTTGCCTGTGGTCTGTGGATACTGGGGCAGGAAGCAGGATGCGGGATGCAGCGGATTGAAATGGAGAGGTGGCACAATAAAAGTAACTAGACAGTTGATATAAATTATATTTCTATGTTGCTGTTGGTTGCCTATCGCAATCGATGGACGAACAGTGGAATATATTTTTGTTGCGATTTGTTTTGATTTTAGACAACGATACCGGGAAAGTTTTTATTTTAGCATTTGCTGACTGCTGGACTGCAGCAATAACTGCAGCGGCAAAAACAAAAGTCATGGCAACCCGAGCCATGTGAAAATGCTTAAAAATTGCAAACACAAATCATTTTTTATTGAATTTTCATGAAAATATTATTGGCAAACATCGAGGCAAAGGTAAATGCAACTTAGTTACAGTTTCAAATGGTTTCTTTTTTTTTTTGATATTTTCTGCTTTGCAAAAATACAAAAGTGAAGAACCAAACAATTTCTAGTGGAACGCAATTTCTAGTGGATCTCTGGAGGGCCAGAGATAATGGTATTCGCATACTAGCCCGAGTGGAAAAACTAATTTATTAAAGTTGATTACTTTCGGCTTTGATATGGGAAAATTTAAATTGTGACCACACCTAAGCCCATAAAAAAAAAACTTCGACTTGACTTTACCTTTGCTCTTTTCTTGTCCAAATGTTTACCTTCAAATCAACTCCTTCAACTACGTTTCCGGGCATCGCACCCCTTCCCGCCAGTCAACTGGTCTTCTAGTCCTGTGTCAACTTTATGCCACTTCTCGACAAAAGGCACAATGCCAGGCAACTCTTCAGCGCATCCTTATACAGTCTGGCGCCTCTTTTTATGGGCACCCATCATAGCAGCATAGCAGCACAGAAGCAGTACTTGTGCTGCCTGTATCCCGGTACGCCCCAACAAACAGAAGCAAAAGTACGCCCCTTGGTCCTTAGACCTCAGACCCACCACTACCACTCCCACCATCTCCGTTTGTTTGTCTCTGTCCGTAGACGAAATGAAATTTATGCACTTGGACACTTCCATGCAATAATTCATGCGAAATTGAATCAGATATTCATTCCTGGGCAGCTTTAAAGCGGATAATCAACGCTGTAAACAAATGCAAGCCGAACGAGGCCAAACCCCGGGCAAGGGAGGTGGCAGAGTTTGTGTTGCAAACTGACTGATACCAAGCTGAACAAAAAGTGCAAATTATTTTTCATGTCAACTGTGGCACCATAAATACCCAAATGGCCAGTTCATCCTCGAAACATTTTTTGAAAATCTATTTTATGGCTCCTGTTCGCTGATTCGAGATACTTTAGAAGATTAAGCAGATTACAAAGATACTTCATGTATTCATAATTACAGAGGACTCTTTATACCTGCAATATCAGCTTAGTTTCAATTTAAAGCATTAATAATGTTCAAATGTCCCCTTATTATAAGCTTGCCAAGTAAGAAGATCAAACTGAACACCTTCTGTTAGGGCTATTAATTGCAGCCTTTAAACGTGCCCAGCATTAAGACGTCCCCAGGCCGGGATCGCCCCTTTTTTAGGCTCGGAAATTTTGCAGAAAGTTCTTGCGGCTTCTGCCGCAATTAATTGATACACATGGAAACAGGCCGCAAGTTGCGCTCGGAAAAGTCACTTGGCTGCCATGAGGACCATGTAAAAAGTTTCTCCGGCGAGAAGTGTTTTCAATTTTGCGCCCCAAAGGAAGAAAATGAAAACTAATTGAGTAACAAACTTCCAACATGGCGTTTTGTGATTGGTGGCGTATACGTAATAAAACGACAAATAAGTGGAGACAACAAGAACAAGAACAGCGGGAGGTCTAGGCTCCCATTTTCCTCCTGTCCGTAAGTCCGTATGTCTGTATGTTTAAGTGTGTAAGTGTGTGCAGAGTCTATAAATATCAGATGGAAAGTTTTCAACGAGATAAATTTAATTGGAGGCAATTTGTTGCAAAACATATGAGGGAAAAGTTGCCAACACAACGAAAGAAGTATGAACTGCAATTGGCCGGCCAAGCGCAGAAGTGGGTAAAAGGTATCGCTGGCATTGGCATTACCAATGGCGTGGGTGGGTTTCCGTATCTGTAACTTGCTTATTGAGCAAATTGGAATTGCCAGCACACGCTGCGCAAAAAGTTTGAAGAACGTTTTTAATTTGTATCAACAGCAGCCATAAGTTTCTCTCCATTAACTAACTTATCTGAAACACTCACTTCTCCTTTCCCTGCAGATCTTCTTCTTAGGGATCAGCAAACCAGCAGTGTGCTGGGAGCCTTGGGATTGCTGCGTCTCCTCTTGCCACTGCTAATACGCGGCTCCCACGTCGATGACCAGGAGGATGCCGGGTCCTTGGCTGGCCAGCAGAGGCAGCAACAAAAACATCAGACTTTGACCTCCGACTGTCGGCAAATTATTGAAATTTATGATTATTGTTTGCACCTGCTGAGCACGCAGCCCACCACGAATCACGCCGTCATAAATGCCACACTGGAGGTCATCAATAGCATACTTCAGGCGGTGGATGCCGCAGTCGAAGGCCAGAATCCGAGTCAGACTCTGGGCCAAAGTTTGCGCCAACTGTTGTGCAATCAACAACTGCAGCACAATGAGTATTTGCGGCAAAGGAAATCATTAAAGAATCAAATATTCCAATTGAAAAATTACGAAGTGACGAGAAGTCAACAGCGACCGAAGGATGGGTATACGGATGAGGAGGTGGAGGCGGAGACGGATGCAGATGCAGATGCGGATGGTGCGACGGCAATGCAAATGAAAAAGAATTCAAATGCAAAACTGCAGCAGCCAAAGTGTCAACAACAACGACGCGAGGTCGGCAGTGGAAGCTCGCTGGGAATTAATGCCGGAGAAGATGCCACCACGACCGAGGCAGCAAGTTCCGTTGCTGATGAAGGTATGGCAAATAAGGCAGAAAGCAACTCGAGATGGGTTTGGCTTTTACTACTGCTTCTGAGTGTTATTGGGAGTGTGTGTGGGTTGGGGCAGTCATGTGGAAATGTGACATGCTGACAGTGGAACTGGGAGACGGACCAACAGACTACAGACCAGACCGAAATCAAGAAAATTGAGCAATTGCACAGGCAACCTCCGCACCCACACACAATGCACACACGAAAATTATTAGTGCATGCTTTTAGGCGGCACATGCAGGAACGAGGTCAGGACAAATTTGCATTTGCCGCCAGCGAATTTCTGCATAAATATTTACACAAATTATATGGCTAACTTTCTCTCTCTCCCCTGTTTTATGGTCTACCCTATGGTAGCAGCGACAGGGCAGCGCTGCCACATTAGAAATGCCGCTCGCAGCATCAGCGAATGCGTTGCCACAGACGATTATAGGCTGGGACAGGGACAACAGGAGGACGATGTCGACGAAGACGATGACATGGAGCTGTTGAGTGCCGAGTGTGATGACTTTACAAGCCTGTCGCAACTAAATGAACAACAACAGCCGCTGTCAGCGACATTGAAATTGCCCGCAACGTCTGCAGCAGCAACAATAGCAACAAAAATAACCGCTTCGCAGGAGGATAAGCTGATTGATGTGGATGCCGATGTCGCGGGGCTGTCTAAACCGCAGCATCAGTCATCTCTGCAAAATCTGCTCTCCGGCAGCGATGACAAATCCCAGCACTTGAGTGACATCGACAATGAATCTTTCAACAGCATTGATTTCGAAGCCGAAATCACAATTGCCGGCAGCAAAGAGCAGCAGCAACAGCAGCAGGAGC
The DNA here is from genome assembly GCA_035047325.1 of Drosophila vallismaia. Lineage (NCBI taxonomy): Eukaryota > Metazoa > Arthropoda > Insecta > Diptera > Drosophilidae > Drosophila > Drosophila vallismaia. Next base: position 12,961,353 of record JAWNPU010000073.1, read on the forward strand.
CCCAACCACCATCGGAGGATTCCGGCGAACCAGGGGAAGCAACAGGAATCAGCACATTCTTCAACAATCTGCTGTCGCATTCCAATGCAGGTGAGCTAGCGGGCTATAACTATGACTACATTACATAACCTGGGAAAATATTTCATTAGCAAAGTTCAAAGTCAGCGCAGCGAGTGGAAAACTATTTCCATTCGATTTTATTGCATTTCACGGTCTACCACAGTCGCAACCAAATAGAATTTTCCCAGCAATGGGTCTGGCTTTTCTTTTGTTTTTTTATTTCACTGTATGTGTATCTTTTGTTTTCTGCAAACAAATATACATTTATTTGCCATATTTGGGCAATGGAATTATTTGCATAATTGAGGCAGAAGTACAGACGTGCCTCGGTGGTAACCGGTGCTCAATTGTCGATCGAATTTGCGGTTTAATGAAGCGTAATTGCCGTTGCAATTGCTGAAGCCTGCCGTCTAGCGAAAGTCGCGTAATATTAGACAATTCGTGCACAGGATTCGGCAATGGAAGACTCGGCATTGGTTGCAACTTTGGATGCAATGTGCCTTGATTGTTGACATCGCCAAATAAGGCTTCACAGCGATTTTAATGCTATTTGCTAGAGTCCCATTGCATATTGATTGTTTGCCATGCTCTCCTATTGTCCTGGATATAATTTGTTTTAATATTTAAATCGTTTAACATTGCAACTTGCTGAAATAAACTTAATTTCGCGAGCGCAAGCCAAGTGCACATAAGTATGCCACACTTTTCCCCTGACCCATAAACAGGGTTGCCAACGTAAGGATATCAGACATGATGCCAGACCCATGTCCTGTCGTTAGTTAGTGCGCGAGGGTGGAGGCTAGTAATAAACAAAGGAAATGTACTGCACTGAGCCGGAAGTACTAATTAAGCGAATGAGTTGTGGGCGGAGCAGAGGCAGAGAGAGAGTCCTGGCGAAAGGGAAAAAGACAACGATCCGGGCTGGAGGATTGGAGGGGTGTATATAAAAACCCACATCCACTTGACGTAAATGTTGGGCTTAAATCCGGCATTTCTTGTAAATGTGTCCGTGAGGCTGTGGGTGTGCGAGTGGATGCGGATTAAGCTTGAAACATGGCAATGCATTTGCTGTGCGATGGCCCCAAAACTCAACCCACGTCCTCCGCCAACCTCATTGCTGGTTTTCTTGTGCCGGCACTGCCACTTGGCCAAAGCATCACACTGCAAGTTGGCAACAAAGTGGTTAAGACAAATGGGTTACGTGATAAAATGCGGTTACTCAAATTGCATGTATGCAAGCTTACATGTTGTGTCACAGTGTTCGTGTGCCTCTCTATGTGTGTGTTCTGTGTGTGTGCTGGTGTGTGCTGGTGTGTTGGTGTTGGCGGTGGTGTGCGTGTGTATGGGTTTATTTAGCATTGCCAGGACAGAGGAGTCAGCCGCGCGGGTCGAAAGGAGAGGAACCAGCCATCAGTTGCTGCACTTTGCCTGGTTCCCGTTTAGCTGTTTTTATTTTCGTTGTTGTTTCCATCGCCTCCTGATGATATTCTTCCTTTTTTTCGTCCTTTATTTCTGGGCCGCAGTTTTTACTGTTGTTTTTGTTGTTGTTGTTGTGCACTTATGCGCTATCAGCCTTTTTTGCGCTGCTTAGCTTGTCCGTCCGCGATACTTATTGCCGGTTGCTTTTTTTGTATTAAATATATGTAAGGTCCTATGTGTGTGGGTATATCTGCATATATCTGGCTAAATGCACAGCCGCTCATCTTCATCTGGAGTAGAGCCTTAACGATTAGTGTACTCTTCCAAACGACTCTGGCTATATTCCATCCTCAAGTTTATTCCACTCCTTTAAATCATTTTTGGGTCTTTGAATAAAAATTGATCCTTAATTTTTACGATATCAACGTGAAACTTTCTGAAAAAGTACTATCCATTGTTTGCTCAAAATCATTCAGCGTCACTCCCTTTTTACTAAACTTTTCTAAAATTATTTAAATCAATAATTATTTAAAAGATAGAGCATTTAATCGTAGCTTTCCACCCACAAGTTTATCCCGTTTTCATAAACAATTTTTTCGTCCTTGTTCTTGTTACAGTTCCTTGTTTGCCCCTCTGCCCCAAAGCTGATCCATATGTATCTGGAGCCATAAAAAAACATTTGCATGTATGGAAGTAAGCGGAGAGGTTTCCCGTCTGTGTGCCGGGCATAAAGTAGCAACCATGAGACATACTCTCCGCGGTTTTTCCAACCGCCGCGGCGGAGGAGACTGAGACCCTAACCTACCCGTGGCACTGCGTTTTCCGCTTCTGCCATCGCGTTTCCCATGCGGTTTCCAGTGTCGTCTAGTTTTGGGTTTTGTTGCCTTTGTATCGCATCAAAGTTTTATTTTCCATTTTTGCTTGGTGCTTGGTTTTTGTTTTCGTTTTCATCGTGATTTTTACAATACAAACCAAAAAACCAACTGAACAGAAATTGCAGAGCTGTTGGTGTTTTCACTTTTATGGAGGCGAAGCTATTAAAACATAAAATGGCAGACGACTCCCCCTACGTTCCGTCCACGAAAAGCATAATTACATGCGAGTATATGAGCATGAAAGCTTCATAAAACTGCAACCAAAGCCCCACGATTTTGGGGTTCTTTTACGAGCGCAGCGTTTTCACTAATTTGAAGTCAATATCGGGAAATGCAGATTGAATTCCGTTTGGTATTGCATCCTCATAGAGGAACATACGGGGATGATTGAAAGCCCTTTCAAGGCGGGATTCTGGGAAAGTCTGTGTGTGCCTGGTTGTGGGTTATCCCGTTTAAAGCACTTTGGCTCCTTCCGCTGGCCGCAGTTGGAATCGTGGTTGCTCTAATTTTTACAGCACTTGCATGTGGCCGGAACATCCATTAGAACAATAAAAACAGAATCAGAAACAACAAAAATAGAATAAAACATGAGAAGCCACAACAAGTGCATCGCAAAGATGCAGCCATTTTTAACCCACTTAAGTGGCCACTGGCCAGTGGGGGAGCGAGTGCGGGACCAGCACCACTATTTACTTTCCATGAAATTGAAGTTTTCAATTAATTTTCAATACAAGAGCTGGAGAGGGCTGGAAACTTTTGCCGGCAGCGGCCAGCTAATAAAACAACACAAAAAGCATCTTTACAAAATAGTTTTAGCTGTTTTAGGATAAAAGGATAGGGATAGGGACACACATCCGACCACAAACCCGGCTTGATTGCAAAAAAAAAGTTTGCAACGATAGACGAATGTGCCTGGTAATTGGCGTCTGGCTGCCGCAAATTAGCCAACGCCATTGCCAGCATTAGTGTCAAACAAAGTTATCTGGCGGACTCTAAACTGGGCGCACTAACTCCTGGGCTTTGTGCTTCCAGCTTCGGACTCGGTCAGTAAGCTCTTTCGTCAATCAAGCGGCTCTAAGTCCACGCCCTCCAAGTCGGCTGCCCCGACAGACAAATCGGATGCCGTCTCCACGGCTTCGCTCACGCTCTCGCTGAGCTCCTTGGCCAGCAGCAACATGGAACCGCCGGAGCGGCAAGCCTCGATTGCCGAGACGCCCACACCGGTGGAGGACTCCTGCTCGATGACTGCCTCCCACACCGCCTCCACGGCTCTCATGATGGATGGTCCTGCAGTTGTGTCTTCTAAGCCCGAAACACCACAACTAAGGAGCACCCTCTACGGTTCGTCGCTTTTTTGCTTGTTCTACCTAGGAGCCACTAATTAAGAATTTTATCCATGCAGGTAATCCCTTTCTGGTGGAGAACTCGCCGCTCCGCCAGACCGTAGTGGGGCGTGCGCTGATCAGCGTGAAAATTGGCAGCATCATGGAGCAGCCTTTGGTCTACTACACGACTCGTCTGGTGGCAGCCCGTTTTCTGCTAAGTGGACAGTCTGGAGCGAATGCACTGCAGTCGGACAGTGTCAGCCGGGTTTCTATCAAGAGCCTCTCCCTTTCGGTAATCGCCCAGTGTGTCCGCCTTGCCCCGGGGTTGCTCCAACTCAATCTGGAGATCAGTGCTGAAGAGCTGGAGCTCCTGGAGGAGACCGCTTCGCAGGCGGGCAGTGGTGATAGCACCCAGGTGTCCAGTCCCCAAAGCAGCGATAACTCGCAAGTAAGTGAAGAGCTGAAGCAAGCAGAGACTTCCCTTATTCAAACAGATATGGAAGAGAATATGCTCCTGTTGGACATCAAAGATGACCATTTTGGGCCAAGCACGTGTCCAGTTTATTTGCAACAAGCAACACCCACACTTAGTCGCAGTGCAGATGCCACTGTGCTCCAACGACAGCTGAGTGGTGGGCACAGTTCCACCCCAAAGACAACGAAATCAAAAGCCAACGAAGAAAAACTATCCAAGTCTGAGATCATAGGCAGCTCTTTCCAGCCCACTGTGGCAGCGGAGGATGTACCTCCTTTAAGCCTACCTCCGCGACCTCCGAAACGGACCAAGTCAACGCGCAACCGCACGGGTATTATTGGAATGCCCAATTCTACAGGAAAGCCCCAAAGCTCTGGCTGCCAAAGAGTATCGGATATTTTACTTTTTTACAACCACTGTGATCCCATTCTGCGAGGAGGAGTCCAGCAGTTGGTTGGAAACTTTTTACAAGCCACAGGGGCTGGACTTTATCTGGAGCTGCAGCAGAGTCTAGGCTTGCAACACCTGCTGGTCATTTTGCTAAAGGTATGTGAAGTATACTTTATTTTTGCAAAACATTTTACTTGATCCGCCAGCGCTTGTATAATGGTAAGCCACATTACATGTTCTGTAAACCGCTTTTCTACTTTACATCCAAGAGTATTTGGTATTGTATATTTTGTGCAACACGCCTATTACCGTCCCCTATTTATATACTTTTAAACTTTAATATACCTCGGGTGTGTGCTTAATCAATATATTGAATATTCTATTAAGTGAGCGTTTAAGTTTGTCTAAAGAATGGCTTTCTTTAGTCGAGAAATCACAGAAGAGTATATACGAAGGTGTTACTAAAAGCTGGGTTTGCTTTTCCTAGGGCATTCCAAGTCCACCATGGCTAGATTATTAGGTGTCAGTAGCACAGCGTTTATCCTCCTTTTTCGTCTCTGTGCAAACAGTCTATATCTATAAATATGTACCCCCACCTTTTCGCTGTACTTTTTTCTATGTTAAACCATCAAGCCAACATATTTTAACACATCCATGCAAACACACACGGACAGGGATACGGACACGGACACGGACACGGACTATCAATGGTGGCTGCCTTTTGAATATTTTGCAGCTCCAGCACCAGCATCAACCCAAGAACCAGCTCCATCGCCACTTGCATCTCCCAGTTGCAGTCAGAGCTTAGCCGAAGGCATTTTATGTGTGGTTGGTTGTTTTTCATTTGAAAATAAGAAAGAAAATTCTTATCTCCTTCGCAATGTGCAAGTGCAAATGCCCCTAAAGGGAGCAGCGCATCCGTTGCCATCTCAGTTTGCTGCCTGCTTTCCATACCCCTTTTCCCTATCATGCTACGCGGATGGGGGAATGTGCGCATAAGTTGCACATTGATTTCTGTCTGGGGATTGGCCGTGGCAGTAAGTTGAGGCTCCGATGCGGGAATGGTTTCTTATTGAATTCAATAATTTAGTGGCCAGCGCCAAACATTTAAATTGCTGCTGGCTGTGTGGGCCTCCCCAAAAGTGCAATTTGATTATGCAATGTTGTTGCAGCGAGAATAGTGTAGGAAGCCACGACCAACTACAAGCTACGAACTACGGACGACGACGTGCTAGCTGAAAATCACATTAGAAGCCTTCTACATAATGGCTGCAAATCCGTCTCAATGGCACTTGCCAGCACACAGAAATTGGAGTCGAAAAGGGGGCCAGAGCGTAGATAGTAGAAGATCTTCCCCAGAGCAGGCCAGGCCAAGCCGGGCCAAAGGCAAAGCAACTTTGATAACAATAGCCCTTTTTGGCCGGGTCTGGAGCTAGAAAAGCTTGTTAGGGATTCGTTAAAAATGCACACACTCTCAAATGAATGCCCGGATGGAAACGAGGGGATGCCAGAGAGCTGGCCACTATGTGATTGTGGAAAACTTTTTGCTTGTGCAAACAATAAAACACAAATTCGCTTAGCCCAACGTAGTCTCGTTTTGGCCGAGCCAACTCGAATCGCCTTATGCCTGTTCTTGAGATCCTGTATAAAGAAATTTGGCCAAAAACTTTCATCTTCCTTTCCCTTCCCCTCACTTATTGCAGGGCTTTGAGGACGAGATCCATACAGTGGTTATACAAGCGTTGAATGCATTCGATAAGATATTTCCGCATGTGGTGTCCAAATATTTGACAGAGCCGCCATGTCATTATCATGCTCATCAGCAGCAGCAGCAGAAGTTAGAGCAGGACCACAAGCAGTCGAAGCGACAGGATCAAGAGCAGAAGCAGGAGAATGAGATGGAGCTGCAGCGACATTCAAGTGGACAACAAAAGCGCCCGGGCCAGGCGAAAACATTTGGCCAACAAACTTTTGCAAAGGAGCAGGATAATGCCTTAAGCAGTCAACGGCAGCAACAAAGGCATCCTAACGATGCCGGGACATGTGCCAAGAACTCTTCCATGGCCACTGATAATGATGAGCTACTGGCTGCTCTTTTGAATGATTTCCAATTGCAATCGACTGGCATGCAGGAGCAGGAGCATCATAATAAAAATAATGACAAGAGTAGCAGCAGTGGGCATTTGGGTAATGAGAGCGACCCGTCGTCCCGTGCTTGTGTGTTTGCTATCTCACCCAAATTGCTCTTGAGCAAACTCCGGCTTTGCCATCACAATAAATATTGGCTGGTCCAGAATAAATACGCCGAAGTTATTTCGAATTTAAATTACGTGCTACTGCGGTCGTACTACGCAAATTTGCATCCTTGCTGCGGCAAGAGCAACATTCACCAAGAGCAGGAACAACAGCAGTCGCCCAAGGATGCCTGCGATTCTGGCCAGGATGCGGAGGCAGGCGAGGACATTGTCTGCACTTATGAGGTAAGCAGCTAAATCGTCTTATTACAGCCGGGCCCGCTGGCAGTCCGCCGCTCACCAGCTTGTTTATTGTGAAGATTATTTTACGAGTGTGTTTTCGCCTCGCCTTGCCTTTCGTCGAAAGCAATTCGAGTCCTGCTCCTCTGACAACTCTTATTGAACATTTGTGCACTCAAGTGTGTGGCCGGGCTCTTTGTGCATTCTGCAGGAGACTGTGGAGCGCATCCCACGGAATGCCGGATACCGAATGCCGAATACCGAAAGCCTGAACGACTGAACCTCTGACAGACTGACGGACTGGCTGACAGCACTGGCTTGGGGGGCCTTCAGGGTTTTTAGGGAGCTTGCACATATATTTGTTTATTTATTATTTTGACAAAGCTAAGCAATTTGCTAAATGGCACTGTGAAGCCCTCTCCACCCTGACACACACACGTACTCGTACATCGACCAGAGAAAGGAGTCGACAAACAATCGAGGCGAAATACGATTGACGGATCAAACCGAGTTCGCATACCAAAGATATGTAATCAATTGATTCAGATTCGGGTCCTAGTTGCAATTATGGTTGTCTATGATCACACAAAGTTTAGAGCTAGCTCCTTTGCATTTTGAGGAGGCTTACACCTGAAAAATAAAAGGGATAAGTTACCTCCAAGGAAATTGAATATTTTTTAAATTATTATTTAGGCATTTATAATTATAGTCTTGTTGTTGGTAACTATTGAGTAAATACAGATTTTCAAGTTTGAAATTGTAAAATCCACCTTCCACTTATATCCTTTGAGTGCTGCAGAGCCCACGAAAAATCAACAAGCCAAACCGCATCTGCACGGCCAACCGAAACTGCCAAACTGCATAATGAGAACTTGGCTCACTTTTTGATTTACAACGTGCCGTCAACTAACTCAAAAACACTTTGCTCTCCTCGCAGGCACAGTTCCTGGCTGAACTTTTGCATCTGCTCGGCGACGATGATGCGCGGGTGCGGGAACACGCCGCCTGCTGTCTTTGCCGTTTTATAATGCAAACGGCGCGCCAGGAGCAGCCACCATCGTCTTTGGCCAAGGATGCTCTAGTCGATGGAGGAGTCGAAATCGATGGCAACAACACCAGCCTGGAAACTCAACAAACTAATTTCAATTTGCTGTGGGATTTTTTCGACTATCGCATATTTGGCAGCATGTCCGTGACGTTGCGTAATTTATTCCGGGCCAGTTCGACGATTGTGCCGCCGCTGGCTGAAATGGATGCACTGCCCTCCTTTGCCGGCCCGGAGTCTGGCAGCACGTCCGTCCTGTCGATGGGGAGCACATCATCTTCATCCTCGATCTCGGCCTTAGCCTCGGCATCTTCTTCCTCCCCAGCATCTTCGTCTGCAGGAGCAGCGGCAGCCTTCGCGGCGTCGGCCTACTTCGATGGCAGCTACGGCATTGGCATCGCCGAGGGGCATGTTTTTGCGGCGCAACGTAAAATCGGGCAGGAGGAAAAAGTTTTGGCCAAAGTTTTGTATCGCTTGACAAATAAATTGATGACGCTGAATGATAAAAATTTGCAGGTAAATATTTGTGTGCCAGCCAAAAATCGAACTGTATCGAATCGAGACTCATACCATTCCATTCGATGTCATTTCCCTTTACAGTTTGGCATAATTTACGCCCTGCGACTCCTGCTCAGGCACTTCAATTTCGTGGACTATCAACAGGCCTGGCTGGAATTCAATTTCGTCGAAATTTGCATTAGCTATGCCTACTACAATAATGCAACAGCTGCGGACCTCAGCTGCCAGAACGATTTGATTGATGTGTTGGGCAAATTAATGGCAGGTAAGTGGGCCAACTATCCCTGGAGAGGCTGGATGGTCCGGCAAGGATGTACCTAGTTATTTCCTTGCTGGGCCCTAAATATTTTAATATTAATAGTAGAAGGCATTCAAATCCACATCGACATCGCCGGCGTGCTTGCTGATTTGTCTTGCGCGCCTGAGTGCGTTTCCGATATTTCCGATATTTACGGAAAATAATTTGAACGGGCCGGGACAGGCGGGCGCTGGCCGATTTGCGGCTCGTTTGGCTAATTTAATTTAACAGAAATTACAAAAACTGTAATTTTTAGCCTCAGACTGAATATTTAATTGCATTATTGTGTAATGAATGCTGTGGAAACGATTGCATAAATCATTTTAATTAATTGTTTGTCATTAAATAGATTTGCATAAATATTTTCATGCTGTGGTGTAAGTGCAGGGCAGGGTTACTTTATATTTAAATTTAATAAAAAACAACACAAAATTAGCTTTGTTTTTTCTATATAAAAAAAACAAATATGCAGTATTACTAGTGAAATTTAAGTTACACTTATAAACAAATTTATTAGAAAATTATTCAGTTTTTTTCACAAACAATTGTTTTTTTTTTTAAACCGTTTCAATCAGTTGCACAAATCGCCGTTTATCGCAAAAAATGTCTGGCATCTAAAACTATATTAAATCCATTTTATCAAATCTACCCAAATCAAAGTTACTGTTGAGCAATTTGCGATACAAATTTCGCACAACTTGCAAGCTGAACTTATTAATTTAATAATTTTTCATGCCATCATTAACATAGTGCACCTAGAAAAAGTGCCACAACTGAAATAACATGGACAACAGCGGCAGCAGTAATGCAAATAGGTCGCTAATAAACATTTCAATTCAATTTGCAAAAATGTTTATATCACGCAGCAAAAAACACAAAAAGGGAAAACCAACCTTCAACTCAATTTCATTAGTGCCATTTCACAATTTTTCCCTTCGACATGTATTAGGACGCTATAAATTTCCGCGAGGGGCTTTGAGGGCAGCAGAGGAGCCATGGCGACAGGCGCTTTATTATTTATCATGCCAGCCACGTATTTGCTATGCGCTAATGTAATCCACCATAATCAAAAAGTAATTAAATTATTAATAAACCATTAAATGTTAAACAATTTTTGTGCCAGTGGCGTCAGCTGCACCCCTTCCTAGTCCCATTACGATTTGCATTTGCATTTTCTGCACCGCACATGTCCTGCACATTCAACAATTTAATATTTAAGCCTTGTATGTGTGTGTTTTCGAATTTGCGTGTATGGCCTGGCATATCAGGACATCGATTTGAAAACAAAATCGCCAAATACTTTCCGACATACTCGCGTGTGCCCCATGATAAGTTTTGACAGTTGCCAAAATGTATGCAAATAGTTTTCGATTCGGAACAGACCCCCGAACCAAAACAAACATCCAACGAAAATCCTTTAATTGCGGCAGGAGTAATTCCCAGTTAACCGATGGCTTAAAGCTAAAGCAGAACCACCGTCTGCAATTCCATTGTTGGCCATGTTGCATATTAAAACATGGTTGAGCTTTTGCAATGTTGCTTAAATCGGACAAAGACTCGTTTATATGGCCTGATAATTGGATACATTCGAGCTCCTTGGAGTGGCTCGATTGTGGAGATCTATTTATTATTTACAAGCTTCTCAAGACCTAATTAGATGTAACTGCTTCCGGGAGTCATTCATCGAAATTTCCCGTGCATGTTTGGATGTTTCATTATTACGGTATTTAATCCATCTATTTACGTGTACGTGAGCCGTGCCACAATCGAACATTGCTGTGGCGCCAATATCGACCAGGATAAGGACCGAAAAAAACGTAAATGCAGCTGAAATTCACAATATAATAAATATAAATCGGTAACGGAAGAACGGCGTCGTCTCATTGCAATTGTGTGCAATTTTCAATTAATTAGCAAATGTAATGCAAACTGCGATCCGGGCCGCAGGCTGGCCTCCGAAGGGGTTCTTTAAATGGCTCCCTTAACACTTAATTTTTATAAATATTTATGCGCATTCAATTTAATTTATTTGTAAATACAAATTTTTTCATCGGCATTTCCTTTGCAACTACAAATATACAAATTTATATTGCTTATTGCGATTGCCGCTGTGCATTGTTGACACATAAATTGAAATGTTGCATGTCTCACACAGATGCATACACGTGAATGCCACACACGCACATATTAATTAATGCATATAAATCATAGCATACTTTGAAGCGTTTTCCGCTTGTTACCTATGCATTTTTTTGTTTTTTATTTTTTTCATTTCCACATTATTTTCCTGCCCTCAGTGTTCGGATGCGTATTGCCATAGGAATATACCATTCAATCGTGCATTTTTCAATTGCAAATCCATTAATACGTTTTTAATTTTGTGAGCTGCAATTACGCGGCATTTGTATAATTTTAAGTGCTCGTTTGCATTTTAACACAATTAGCCGAGGCGGGATCACTTAATTTGCCATTAATACGGCTTAAATCCCTTATTCATTCATCTACCCGAACAGGTGCTATGTTGAGCTCTGGATCAGCGAATGCCACACACTTGGACTTTTTGCTGCACCACAGCATCAAGATGCTGAACATCTACTACCACCTGGTCACCAATCAGCGCCCACCCACCACGGCCCACCCACCCGGCTCCAGGGCACCCAAAAGCGAGCTCTTCACCCTCAGCAGCAGCGGACGGGAACCGCCGGGGGCATCGCTCCAGGCTCTGGGTTACTTTGCTGGCGATTACGTTTACATGAAACTTTACAACATTTTAAGAGGTGCTAATGACAGCTACAAGGTAAGTCGCGCCACGGACTCGCAGATTCAGTGCGAGCAACCGCCATTAAGTCGCTGGTGGATACTGGTTTCTGGTGTTGGTGGTGCCGAAATGGCAAAAGTTCCGCGGCACGTGCACTGAGATTTGCTGGGATCCCACAGAGCTTCAGCTCGAACTCCAGAACCAGAACCAAAACCAGGACCAGCACCATCTCTCTCTCCATCTCGTTCTTCTGATGCACGTACAACGCAATGCAACGTTTTATATGCAACACTTTCTGGCTGTGCCGCAGCAATGGCAATGAGTTGTAAAAATTCAACCCGCGACGAAATGCAGTCAGCGTAGCATCTTCACTTGACTTTTGCCACTCGCAGCTCAAACACAAACTTCACCCCAGCTGACTGACTTAATGTACGAGTTGCATTAGCTCTCCACCAACCCACATACCAGATCCACCATTCATCCAAACAAACTAAGCAACTCTTTCGCCTTTCTTTTCACAGATAACCATAAATCACGAGGCCGGCAGCTTATTAATTTGTCTCCTGAAGACCTCCCTGAACGCATTGAGCTTCTGCCTGGAGGCCACGCCCAGCACCTCCCCGCCAGACCTAAAATTAATCGAAGAAATTCTTCACTATTTGACCAAACTCATAAATTATGCACCCGCCGAGTGCGTTGCATGTCTGCGGCAACTGCTGAAATATTTATTCGGCCAAAATTATGCCAGCCAAGTGGTGCTGCAGCCGGCCGATGCCGATGCCAATGTCGATGGCCACCACAGTGCCTTCATACGTTCCTACTTTGCGGCCAAGGGCAGGGGTCATGGCGCCGGCTCTACATTGTTGCCAACCATAAATTCAAAACTTCGAGCTGGAGGTGGAGCAGGTGGAACCGCTGCCGAGCAACCAATTGATACTAGCCCACTCCAGGTCCTGGGAATGCTCTTTGTCCAAGGCCTCCAGCCAGCCGCTCCGCCCGCAGGCAACTGCGCTCGGCATATAAAGCTATTTGAGCCTTTGGTCATCTACTGTCTGACGGTGAGTACACTTTAATAAAATTCAGGGCTTTACGACAAGGCTTGGACATTTAATACGTCTACTATAACAACGATAGTTATTACATCTAAAGTGAAAATATAAATAAAGTCTAAGGTTTTATCATTGTATGCATAATATTTTACTAGATATAAGATAAAGCCTACGCCTTTGATAAACTTATTCCAGCTTAGTTGTTGCATTTTAATTATACCATCTTTTTAAATGTAAAATTATTACTCCGAGTGTAGCGGCGCAACCGATGGCCAGCGATTGCTAATTAATTTTAGTTGTAGCCAATTTGTTTGATTAAAAATGCAGAGACACGAATACTACCCGTACCCAGAGAGTGGCCTTTAATCTTTTACGTGTGTGGAGTTTATGCGAGGGGTTTCAGAGTGCATCCATTGATACTTTATTAATGGCAAACAATTTGCCGGCTCCAGTATACTCCATGTAATATTATTTCCCTTTGCTCCTGGGCCCCGTCTTTGTCTTTGCAGCTCTTTATGAAATCCAATGCGCTTATTCAGGCGCCCATACTACGGCTGCTTTCACAGTTACTGGAGCTAAATGTTACCTATAGTATATTGGATTCCAAGAATGTAATATTCGAGCAGTTACTCAGCAATATGGATCTGATAGAAAGCGGAATAGATAGGTGAGTAATTGCCAATAGTGGGTTAAAGGATAATTAAATAGAAATAAAAATTATTTCCTTAAATTTAAATCCTTTCATTTTTCTTAGAAATGCCTTCATCATCGTTCCGCCCATGCTGAGATTCCTCGTCCAACTGACCCACAAAAGCGACCGTCAGCTGATCACCATACCCAAGATTATCAGCATTACCAACAATCTGTTGGCCAATGGGGCCGTGCGGGATGTGGCTTTGCTGGCCCTCAAGACCTTGAGCTACGAGCTCTTCTTCATGCAGAGTCAGATGGAGGAAGCCTTGGACAGTGACTCCGGCCACAGCTCAGACCGGGCGGCATGCCAGAGTCCGCTGAGTGCAACCCCCACTCCGGAAACCAGAGAGGCCTTGATGGCGCAACGACGCGAACTCGACACGCAGCGCGAAGTAGTGCTGGGCATGCTAGAGAAATTCATCGAGGCACGGCCAAGTCAACAGGTACTGGGCTTGCTGCTGCTGTTCGAGCGAAGTGGGCAAATAACGGAGACCCCGCCGCCATATCACGGTTCCCAGGATGCGGATGCCGTGTACGGAGCAGTGTGCCGTGGCCTCTGCACACAGCAGTGGCGATTGCATTCCGCCGGAGATTTGCGGCTGGTGGAGAGCTGTTTCCGCAACAACGAGAACCATGTCCTGGCCGACAGTAAGGGATTCCTGCAGCTGTTGCAGCTGTTCATCGAGCAGGTAAGCGATAAAATATGCAGTGGCCTAAAACTTGACAAAGCACTCATGCAATTCATAGATGCCCGTCAATGCTTCAATTACGGCATTCATTAAGATTCCGCCCTTGGGCACTTTCCGGAGTCTGTCCGCCTGCCCACCTGCCTGTCTGCCTGCCTGTCTGCGGTATCCACCTCGATTGAAATCATAAATATTCGCAATATCTGCTTAAATATTCATGTGCACACACACTTGCACTTGCACTTGCCGGTGCACTTGCACTTACATTGAAGGCGTCAGGCAATTTGTAATATTTATGAATGCAGGCAGAAACTTAAAATCCAGCTCCACATGCAAATGCACACGAATCTGACTATCAGTCGGCAGTTTGGTTTGGTTTGGTTCGGTTTGGCAATCTGCCAATGCAAATGACATATGAATGTCCTGAGTAGGTGTCACTGGGCTTGCCTGGCATCCACTTAATAATATAATTGAAGTAATGCCACAAATTACAACACTCTCAGTTTGCCAGCAATGGCCGACGTGCGACATAACTGGTGCTTAAATCCAAATTGATCTCAATGACATTAAATTGGCGCATGTGGGAGATGCTCCATCTCTTGGATGACAGACGGTTGCTTTCATTGAAAGAGTTGCTGTGTTGTCCTTGCTTCTCACTTACCTACCACTACAACTTGTACAACACCTGTAGGCCCCACCTATTTGCCTCAAAGTTCCTGGCGAGCTCATCAACGATTTGTCATGGCCTGTCCGTCTCGCCGTCCGTTCAACCCTTCGTATTTTACATACACACGAATGCACTTAGTTGCAGTTACGGGGCAATTTTTTATTTGGTAGCTGTTGCTGTTGGTGTTGCTATTGCTATTACTGGTACTGTTGCTGCCACTGGTGTTGCTGATCCATGTGGCACTGTAGTTAATGTGGCACATGTCGTATACGTGACATTTTTAATACCTACGCTTCAACGCCGCACATTTTCAACTATTAATGCGCATTTAAGCTACACATGCATTAACTGTCGGGTCGCCCGGCTGGCATGAACTCATGCTCTGGCATGCCTTTACGGCTGCCACGCCCTCCCATTCATCGCCGATTGCCCCGCCCCGCCATTGCCCCGATTCGGCCCTCCGTTAGGGCCAGTCAACCGTTATGCTACAGTTAAAACCAACTTAATTACACAGTCTCACTCGCAAGTATTAGTGACAGGACCTTCCGTGTGTGTTGTGAGTGGGTGGGTGGGTATTGGTAGGACCTCGTTGTAGGCAGTCGATTGCATGTGAAGACTCAGCTCGAGTGCAACTCACCTGCATCCACCTGTCTAACACCGCTAGTCGACGTTCGCCAGACCCCAGACCAGCCGCTGCTCAAACGCCGCTATTAATGGCCATCTGACACTTTATGGCCGAAGGCAATTCAGCTTCATTTAACTTGTAAATTATGCGCCCAGGTTAAAAACTTTAACTAATTATCGTTTATTTAATTTGGGCATCCTCATGCTAAATAAAGAGAGGCAAAAAGCGGAAAGAGGCGGGGGAATTAACTGAGTTGCACAGAGACTTTGCCGCTCAGGTGGCATGAGTAATTAAGCTCGGCCTTCTTTGCCTTCACACGAATGTATACTTATATTTAAATATACATTTTTATAAGAGCATTTTAGTGGGATGCGAGCGTGTGACGAGTTTATGGCAACTGCATTTTAATTGAAATTGAAATTGCGCCGCAACTTAAATAACATTCTGCGTGTAAACATTGACTGGAGAAGGCAGAATCCGGAGGGCAGGAGATGGGTTGTGCTGAAAAAGCTTATTTAAAATGCTCCACCATCCAGCGGTCCGAGCCAAGAGGCGTAAATGGATTGCATTCGCCACCAGCCCACATGAGCAGGATTTTTTGGATGTGGGAGGGGGGCATCCTTTCTAATTACTGCCGGAAAATATGGTGATGTTAGCTCTGGCAACTTTGTCACACAAATTTATGCAAAGTTTCACACTTTACTGCACTGGCGGTCAACAACGAAAGGAGTCATCAGCCAACGAACTTACAGCTCTCTGCATCTCACTCGCTTTTTGTTTCCCATTCCTATTTTCCAGGACGTCGGCAACTTTGGTGATTTGGCTTTGGCCATGGTTATGCTGGCGAACGTAATCCTTAAAACCGAGGAAATTTATTTAGTGAATCACATAAAACTTTATTTGAATAATAATCCAACGGCCGACCGGCAGCTCCGGGCCTTAATGCCATCGACAGGATCGCCTCACTGGCAGGACGAAGCCCCATCAACATCTTCGGCGGCTGCAGCTGCCAGAGCAGCTGCCTCCGTCTGCCGTTCCACCGTCAGCGAAATAAACTACTTTGCCAAAGTGCTCAGCGAGAAGCTGCTTTCCTGCTTGGATACCATAATGGGTCTGGACACAGGACTATACTCTGCCGCCAGCCACGCCTACTGCCATCTGGCCGGCCGTTTTGTCGACGCCCTGCACAATGTTTGCTGTCGCTCTCGGCACAAGGATGCCCTTCAATCGGTCTTCCGCTTGGTCCTTGCGGAGTCCGAGTTCCTATGCAAATACTATAACCTGCTGCTGATGAGCGCTGCCGGCCAAGGTGGATCCGGTTTGTTGGATGCCATTCTAATCGCCTGCCAGAGATTGGCGTTGTCCGTGCGATTGGAGGAGCCTGTAGTCCTGCTAGACCACGCGACCCAACTACCGCTGAGGCTAAACTTGCAGAGGGAGTTGCTGCGCGAAGTTTGTCGTTCTAATGTGGTAAGTACACTGGAAATAAACGTTGCATTGTGTATCTGGAAATATGATGAATTAATGGAAAACTACATACAGATAAATATAAATTTAAAATACTGTTCCTTCCGAAGTCAAGTCAATGTCCAAAATTGCGAACAGTTCGCGGTTTTATTCAGCCTTTAAACGGTTGACTTACTTTAATCCTAGTTCATATCGGGGCATAATTTTAATTGATTGCCACTCGAACATGCGCCACTTGTTGGCTAATGGCCCGTGGCACTCGGCAGTCCTCCAACCCGGCTACTCCTCCCCAAACCTTCGCCCCAAACCTGAAGCAAATCACGATTGTCCACTAATTGCAGGGCTGTGAGTGGAGTGCGCAACAAGTGCGCCAGTTGTTTGAAGGCAGGTATCTGAAGTTCCTAATTGCTGACCACTTGGAATTCCTTTGCGAGCTATGCCAAGAGCGTCCCGAGTGCGGCTCATTATTGCTGGTGGCCCTCCTCCGGAACGCGCACCAATTGAATCCGGTAAGTTGCGAAAGACTTTTGCATAACAAAGCCATTCATTCGCCGCGCTTTTGCCACAGCAATCCATTCGGCTAGTCCTGCGGCTGCTGGGACGTCTTTGTGAGTCCGCACGGGAAGTCCCTGGAGAAGCCACCGACGGGGATGCCCAACCAATATTGCAGGCCCTGCAGCTCCTGAGTCGCCTGCACCAGCTGCACGAGGGCCGTTCTCTGCAGCTGTCCATGGAGCGGATGGCCCGGCGACTAACTGCCCAGGGCGGGAACGCCACCAGGAATGTCATCTACGGGCGACTCGTGGAAGGCGAGCTGGCCGGAGGAGAGGACCAGGACGTCCTGCGAACCCTGCTGTAAGTAATGCCCTGCCATTATTCATCGAGAGAAATTGCCATTTTTATTCATCTCAAAAGGAGGATACATATTATGTTGGGGTGTTTCAATATAAGGAATTTATTCATTTTAATTTACCCATCTTATAAAATCATAATATTTTTTATAGAGAAACCGCTGTACTTAATCATTCTAAAAAAAAAATTCTCAAAGAAAGCTTCTCAGTTTATTTAAATATCAAAAACATTCCATTCACCCTGCTAAAGGCGTTTTTTTTTGCAAATCCAAACGTAAACACAATAAGTAGAAGTAGAGTAGTACTCAAAATTCGGATCAACAGACTCTCATTATATCCCTTGATGCTTTTATTTATGTTTCATTGCTTTCCATCGCAGTCTGAAGGACTTGGAGTGCCGCCAGGACAATGAAACTGCAACGCCGTCGCGCATAATTGATGAGAGCTGGCTCTTTGCTCAGGTAAATGGGACAAGCACTCGGCCATTATGGCACTGCCACAGCTAATTTGTTGTCCTTTTCCACCTCCACTCTGCTTCTACTGCCTTTGACAATATTTCCCGCCCACACAGCTAATCAAGTTCGCCACCCAGCACGAGGATGCTCCTCAGCAGCAGAAGCAACTGATGTTGTTGCTCCTGGAGATACAGTCTGAGCCAAAGCTGAACCGGCTGCTCCGTAGCCTGGGGCCGGTACAAGAGGCAAGGATACTCCGCCATGCCATCACCGGCTCTCTAGCCGCAATGCTGGCTGCCTTCCGGCAAAATTGCATCCAGCATGCCCCGCACATCAACTACATGCACCCTCCGCCACTGGCGCGTGTGTCCAGCTCCATGCTCTTGGCGAAGTTGGCGGCCACTGCAGAAGCATCGGCTATACCCAATGGCGAGCAACTAGACGTGGCCAGAGCAGTCACCGCCCTGGTGACCTGCGTTTCGAATGTGGAGCAAACAGCTCTTATATACATCGATGCCCGCCTGATTGAGAAGTTCGTGAATGAGCACCTGCTGCGCCAGGAGCATCTGTCCCAGTTGCTGGTCTACCTAGGCTGGTTGGTGGGGGCGGTCAAACAGATTTTGGCACAGCCAAAGCGGCAGGAGTCCGAACAGGATGCACTGGAGGTGCTACTTGCTACCATGGATGCCCTGCTGATGCAGCCGCGTGTCTGGAGGGAACTGAATGCTAGCTCGGATCCTAGCCTGCGCTTCGAACTACTCGAACTGTTGGTCCGCGTGTCTCGGTGCATTCTGCGGGACACCATTTTCTGTCAGCGCCATCGCCTGGAGAAGGGCAGCGCCAATAAGGGACCGGCACCGCAGGCTATTTTCCTGGCCAAATTGATTGAAACGCAAATTGATATCGAGTCCCAGGGCAGCGGCAGGGTCTTGGCAAGCAACGGCGATGCTCGCCTCCAGTTCGCTGGGCAAGAGCTGGCCCAGATCCAAGTGCCACTGGTAAGTGACGTTCGTCTGGCCATTTGTCAGTCTGCCTCTGCATCGCAACCTTGCACAAACCTGTCTTTCCCTTTCCCTTTTCAGAGCCTGGTGGCCTCCATCGGCATCTCCCTACTGCGTACGCACCAGTTTTATGCCTACGCGGTAACTCCGCACGAGCTCATCCAGCTGCCAGAGGAACAGCAGAAGCAACAGGCCGATGGCAAGCTGCCCACCATTCCAGTGGACAGTCTGAGCGATGTGGATATCCTTCGTCAATTTGTCAAGCGGTAAGTAGGGAAAGGCAGTTGCTTAACTTTCCACAGAAGAGGATAACCTCAGTTTAAATTAAAATGGCTTTAGTCTTACACATTTTTCAATTCAAGGGAAGGCAAAGTTTCGTTTTTCCTTTTCCTATTTTAAAATCAATCTAATTGCAAGTTATATGTAGTTGTGGTTTCAATAATTGCTTTTATATAGTTCTTATTGAATTCGTTCGGATACTCCACTTTAGTCTAATTAAATCCGCTTAATCTGTGGGTCATAGCGTAAAGCAAGAAAGTTATGATTTTGTCACCTTGACTAAAGGCGGCATTGTCCAGAGGCTGGTCAGATGTTCCTTAGGCTTTCCTTATCAACTGACCAGGCTCTGTTGCATTGTTGCTGTTGGTGTTGGTGTCGCTCCTGTCGTTTCCATTGTGTTTAACAGCAACAACAGCAACAGCATCCAGGACAACAACAATAGCAAAGTTGCTGACAATGCTCTGACAGAAGTGACGAGCGCATGGCAGCTACATGGAGCGATGATGAGGACGACAACGAGGATGGGTGGATGAGTAAACCGCAACTGGAAACATCAACATCCTGTTGTTCTATTACAAACACAAGCACATATGTATGTGCGATTGCGGTGCTAGCCGTAAGACTTCATTGTCCTCGTCATTGTCCTTGGCTGGGCCCGGCTTGTTTGCCTCGTGCTTGTCACTTGACAGGCTCCCCATGCCGCCACCACTTTTGGCGATTGCTATAGCTATTGCTATTGCTGCTCCATTGTTTCGATGGGAGTCGTCATCATTACGCTGTCAGGCCAAAAGCTGAATCGTCATCAGCCAGGAATTGGGCGGAATAATTGTGCACGGCTAGCTGGCTAACTGTCTGCCTTTCCGTGTCTGGGTCTTTGTGGCCAGCCTCAAAAAGTGTACTCCCTTAAAGTATGCATGGATTCTCGCTCCCACACCCTACCCTATATCCCCGGCCGAAGTCGGCAAGCCAATCCATTTTTGGCTGTTGTCCTGGCCGACGAGGGCACAAACATCAAAACCACATCAGCACAGGGAGCAGCATCAGTGCAGCGATGAAAGCTGCGGTACTGCGGTGAAGCGGCGAAGCGGTGCAGCGTTGAAAAGGAGCAGCGGCGGTGCCCAAGGATGATAACGACAAAATCCCCCAAAGGGCTGACGGAGCGGAACATCAACAACTCTATTAGACGAAACTCTGGCAACGACGGCGCAGAGGATCAGCTTCAGCATCAACATAGACATGCATTTTGGTCCGGGAGGTCGTAAGGAGAAGAGGGTAGGGCAGGGTAGGGTAGGGGTCTAAAAGCTGGCTAAAAGACACAGCAGGAAGAGCCGCCGTTGAGGCAGCGAGCGATATAAACAAATTATGAGCAGCAAAGTGAGATAAATGCATGTGTGCGTGCTGCAGATGGCTGCCAACAAAAGACACGTCATGCCAGGATGCGGATGAAAATGGGAATGGAGCATGAAGGATTCTGATGGAGAGGCGGATAGGGGGCGGATGTGGATGTGGATGTGGATGCGGACGGCTGCCTCTACTCCACAAACATTGTTGCTAATTGCACAGAAACCACCATGATACAGAAACAACCCATCCAGCTAGGGTGGAAGAATGAAGTTGCTGCTTCACTGGCTGCCTGCAGCCTGCGACTAGAGTAATCGAAGACTAATTGACATTTTAGGCCAACTAAAATATTACTTTAAACACACACCAATGTGTACTGCATATCGTATCGTACTCGTACACACATATTTGTATGTTGCATATATTGCATATTTTAAATATTTGAAGAGGTCGGACTAATTGAATTAAAATTTCAAGCATTGGCTGAAAACATTTTATGCAGAAATTTCAATTTTCAATTAATTACACACACGCCCAAACGTAGTCACATAGTCTGGAATTCCAGCAGCTGGTAATTAAATTGACACTCATGACCAACCAC
Source organism: Drosophila vallismaia (assembly GCA_035047325.1). NCBI lineage: Eukaryota > Metazoa > Arthropoda > Insecta > Diptera > Drosophilidae > Drosophila > Drosophila vallismaia. Next base: position 12,982,706 of record JAWNPU010000073.1, read on the forward strand.
TCTATCCCGATTTCTCGATTTCAGGCTCTCAATCTTCGGCTTCACCACCCGGCAGCAGTTCGAGGAGTACTTCATGACTTGCCTCCTGCTGATCAATAAGCTGTACGACGAGCACATGGTCGATCAGCAGGAACAGTTCCAGATCAAGCAGGTCTGCCTCCAGGCCATCCTCGAACTTTTAATGACGTACAAAACTTTTCCCATTGTGGGCCAGTCCGGCGGACAGTTCCATCACACGACTCGCTGGCATCGCATCACTTGTGACAGCATTAGGTGAGTTTTAGTTGTTTCGCTCGATGGTGTTGGTGGTGTTTTGGGTGTTCTGGGTGTTCAGGGTGTCCTGGCTATCCTGAGTGTGCTGTTGTTGCCACACACTCTCCTGTTGCCAGGCTGAAATTTATGAAAATTAAAATTCAGAGCGCAGTGGGAAAAGTTTTTAATGTGTAAATGGCAAAAAGTACAAATTAAATGCGAACGGCAAAAGTTGAGTCTGTGAATGAGCGCGTGTACATCCTGATTTTGTTGTACCCTCGCTCCCACACACACACACACACACATACCTCCATCGTATATTATTTGGTTCCAATTGTGGAAAAAAAATACTTCAACTTTAAATGCACAACTAATTTGTTAACATGAGAGCGGCCAAAAACAATTTGTTAAATAAGTTTTTCGTTGCTTTTACAATGTCTGCGCTTTTAATTAAAGCGACAAAAAGTCTTTGTCGGAACCACCACGATATTGCATATGGCGTGACGGGAACACATGAATTATGAATATAATTTTAAAAGTTAACGAATGCCAAACACTTTTTATATCTACGTCTCGGTGACCGACCCGACCCGATCCAATTGCCTGAAGGAACCGAAAAAAAACCAACCAAAAATCATTCATAAAAGTTAAAATATCAGAAACTCTGTTGACAAGCCCTAGGAAATTTTTTGCCAAGCACATATTTTTCGTATTAGTTGACCAAAAATTACTTTTACACATCCTTGTTGTTGTGCGTGTGTGTGTGTGTGTGTGTGTAACACGAAACACCAACAGAAGCTTGTATTCCGCTTGTTGACTTTATAAATTTGTTTTTAATTACAAGCAAATACTTTTAACTTGCAACTCTAGTTGCTCTGTCAACAGGGCGAATGCGCAATTTAATCGATACGAGTTGGCAGCAATTATGACACGCTTTATCGCCACCAACAACCCGATGCATTTCCCACACATCAATCAGGTTCATATATCAAATTTTAAATGCATTTTCAGCTTGAAGAAACTGCACAAAGTGCAGCTACTGGTGGATGCATGCAATGTCTTCTATCACCCCAATCTGGAGCGGCAGCTGGCCCACGACAATGTGATTGGCACACGCACTTTTGCGGCCAATCAATACGATCTCAATTTCAGTTGGGCCCAAATGGAAGTGCACGCAGACGTTGGGCTAGGGGATGCCTCCACCACGGCGGACATTAAGCAGTCCGGGGATGCGGATGTGCCTGACATGGCAATACGCAACTATCGCCATTTTACGCAGCTGTCGGGAATTGACTTTCGCAGCAGCACGCAGCTGGTCTTTGACGTACTGCAGCAGATGATCGAGGTGAGTCCCTGGTCCGGGGGGTATGTCAAACTTTGCCCAGCATCACGTCCTGCCATGGCCCATCGCGTGCATGGGCTGCAATCCTTGTGCATCCCGTGCATTCGATGGCTTTTAATTTAATTATGCATGCTGCTCGGCAGACATTACGATGCCGGGCCTTGGCAGTCCATTTTTGGAGAGATCCTTTGGGCCGACGTCGTGACTCGTGATTTGGCACTAATTCAATTTGGAGCTGCAAGTTGCTATAACTCTTTCCTCTGACTCGCCTGACAGCTAAATCACATCCTGGTGCTGCCCAATTTGGTAAAGTTTTGCGAGATCTGCGAGAGTCGCGACCACATCAAATGGATTAAGGAGCGGTGCCTTAAACTGCAGGAGCAAGTGGCCATGGACGACACAATTTCGCATCAGGTAAGTCCCAATAACCAAGGACCAATAATAACCTATTTTCATTGTTAATTTTATTTAGAGTTAAGTACCTTCTTTTATTGTAAACTATATTTTGAGGAAAGTTTTAAAATAGTGCATTGTTTTGGCTTAACTAATTTTCTGTGCATTCTGTAGCATATAATCTACTTATTGTGTCGAAGCCAGGCCCTTCTCATTCCAAGCATGAGTGAGCTGCAGACTCTGTGCTCTTTAATTGGGAACATCTATTTGAAGAGCACGCACGGCTTTATACGTATCGCCACGCTGCAGGGGCTGCTGTGCCTTCTGGAATCCTGCAGCAAGACCAACACGACAATGGGCCGGCTCAGCGAGGAGTTGGCATTGTTGCGAGCCCTTATTGTGGGCTACATCAATCGCCATGGCATTATTGATGAGAGGTGAGTTTCATAAAGAGATTTTGGGTACCTGGTCTACTGTCGATAATAAGCCAACTCTCTGCCTGCCCCCGGGTTTTATCGGACCATTTTCAGGACTTTTGTAACATATTCGTAGGTTGAAAGTCATACCTGGTACCTGGCACCATCTCCACTGCAAAGTCATCAATTGACGCGGAGGGGTTCTTCATGAGGTTCTTCCCAGCTCCTGCTGTTCGAGGAGTTATCTGCTCCTCAGATCCACTCACTAATGGCAAAAGTTCTCATTTCGCATTAGTTACTTTGGCTCATCGGCATCTGTGCCGGGTGGTCTGTGCAGTGTACTGTGTGCTGTGTGGCCAAGTTCCACCTGGTGGAAGCCACCCCCCTGCTTTGGTGTTTAGGGTGTTATCAAAAACTTTTCAAGGACTGCGCCGGAACCAGCCAGCCACCTTCCCAGAAAAGGATACGTCGGAGGCAAAGGGAGTTGATATAACTCGACAACGCCCGGAACATCGATGAACCATGGCCATTGAAACTTTGCGGTTGCCACGGCTGGCTTGGATAAATTTTGCCTTAGTCAAGTGCAGCCTCTGATCAGTGCGTTTCTTGTTACACGGTTTTCTTGTTGTTTATGCTCGCCAGCGGATTCTAATTATTGACGGAGCAGCTGCCTCATCGCTTGCTGGCTTTGATGGAATTTCATATGCTGCACTTTGGCTTCCGCCTTATGCCATCTTTGCCGTCCTTGCCACACCGCACGAAAGTTTGTTTGGGTACTTTGGGAAGATGTGGAAAATGCGTCCAAAACTTGAACTATGTGTGCACTGTTGCAAGCGTGTTTAACCTTGAAAGAAATAACTCAAATTCCATTTGAGGGAACAACTTATTGAGCATACGCAGCAGTATGCGAAACCAATATGCTAAAACCTCAGCGAAATTTTCACCAACACAACAGGCACAAGGCATCAGCATAAAATCAATGTTTGTTCCCTTCGATTGGGAGCCCAGTTTGGAGCCACTAGCCGAACCAATCAACCAAACAGGCCCAATCCACGCCTAAAACTAATTATTTTCTAATTTTACGCGAGAAAGGCAATAAGCAGGGATGGGTGATTGGCAACAGGGGAACGCAGCAGCGGATGCAATTCTGCGGTCATCAGACTTGTAATTAATTTAGATGGCTACACACCGATAGGGGCACTAGGCCGATTGGATATCGTTTTACTAAACGTTTCTGACGTTTCGTCTTTTCAGCCCGTTGCCGTTCAGCGTGGAGCACGCCAAGCTGGTATGGACGCTCAATTACAGCCTGATCGAGTGGACATCGAAATTTGTGCCGCAATGTCATCTCTTGTCAAATACAATCATTGCGGCCGGCAATTTCCTGAAGGAGACCACCAACGAGGAGCTGTATTTGTGTGTTCTGCATGTAAGTAAAATTCACAAAATTGCATTTGATTTCCGATGGTTCTCGTTCTGTCACACCATAAGTATTTTGTCGAAAAGTTTTTAAAGCCAATCCGTTGGATCAATCAATCAAAACGGCTTCCTCTTTTCCCCGATCAAAGAACCGAACGAAGTGGTATTACTTAGCATGCCAGTTAAATGGTTGTCAGCCTTGTCTAGCCGCCATCAAGCCACTTACTAACTGTCTGCCAACTAGCCATTGACCGGAGTAAACGCTCCGCAACCAAATATCCAACCTCTGACCTAGGATCTCGAACCCTGAGCCGCGAATGGCAGTGGCTAAGCCGGAGCGTCGTAGCCCTCGTTGCGCTTAATTGGTTTTTTGATTGACAATTTTCAAAAGTCCCGGCATGCGAAAGCGGACCAAGCTGTCAGGCCGTCGGCGGACCCAGTGCCCAGTGCCCAATACCCAGTCCCCAAAAGCTCCACGAACTGAGACGGACCGCAACCAAGGCTGTCATAACTGACGCAACCATGGGGACGGGCTGAATGGCAGAAGCAACAGTCAAATGTTTATTGGCCAGACCGGAACTCCCATGCGCTGTTGGTCAATCGGAGTCCGGCTCAAAATTGAGCGCCATCAGGAAAAAAAACCGAAAGGATGGTAGAGTAGAAAAAGTTTGTTTTAATCGTCTGATTGTCCGCTTCATATATGGATGGTATATACAATATATGGAAATTCCTCAGTCAGCGAGCGTACGTAATTTGCCGCCATTTAATATAGAGTTGAGATTTTAATTGCAGTTTACGAGTATGGCAAGCGGCAAGTAATTAAAAACTGTTTTTGCGCTGCATACTTCCGGGAAATGTTCGGGCGAAAATTAAATTCGACTTTTTAAGCAATTTATGAAATTTGCACGCAATTCAATTGTCCCATTTTGTTGCTTTCGCTGGTTATGTCCTTGTTGTTGGTGATGCTTTTTGCTTTTGCTGCTGCTTTTGCTTTTGCCCTTGTTTTGATGTCAGCGAGCAACGGAGAAAGCGAGCCAGGAGCAAGGAGAAATGGCAGGAGAAAGCGCAATGGCGCGCAGCGACAACAGCGCCCATAACAATAACAATTTGCCACTCAATTAGCCTGGCCATTACTGAAAAGCCACTTAAGTATGCAATGATAAAAATTCAAAAGCGAATCGAGAGCCGCCGCATTGCTATTTCTATGAAATGCCACCCACCCCACCCAGATTTCCCCAATCTCCCGATCGTCCGTTCTGCCACATCCCCGAAATTCCATCCTATATATTGCTTATTGTATTTATTTATCTCTTTGTCGTTGCCAGGGCCTGGAGCGCATGGTAGTCAATAGCGGAGCCCGGGCTTCTGGAACTCTGCCTACTATAAAGGGGGATACCCTGGGTAAGGCTGGAGCTCCTAGCTCCGAAACTGGAGTCGTGGTCACACCGCAGATGCGACATAAAATTGAAAAACTTGCACTCGAATTGCTGAAAATGGAAAACGAGAAATTTTCGATTCCGGCATTGAAATTGCTTTTGTCCTGCATGTATGTGGGTGAGTATTCCGGGAAGAAAATAACAAAGTAAAAACAAAAAAATAATAATAACACAAAGATCAAATAAGTGCGCGCACAGAGGGGAGAACAGAAATATTTTGTAATTTCATTTAATGCCGCCTGGGCCGCGAAAGGGTTTGCATTGTTACAAGAAAATGGCACAAAGGGACTTTTGGGGGAACACCCAGAGACAATTGACTGCGCTGTGGGATGGGAAATGGCAAGGGCTCCAAATTCTCAATTTAGAAGAGTAGAAAATTTAAAGAGACTCGCTTAAAAAGGAAAGAAACACTTTGGTCAAGTGTACTCCACGCCGCTCAAAATCCTTTATTTTTGCCGCTCCCAATGTGCGATTTCCATCACGCACTTTGTGGGTTTGCGGGTCAACAGTTTGGTGCTGATCATTATGGTTGTGGATGCATTGGGTCTGTGAGTCCTTTATGTCCTGTTTGTATTCCGAGTATGTGTGTGTGCCCTTGCCAGCGAAATGCAAATTGCTGCAGCCGACTAACATGCCACCGACTGTTGCTGCCGCTTTGGTGTCCTGCGCATATCTCCACTGTCGCCGGCCAGCAATTATCCCTGTTGCTGTTATTAGCGCAATTCCAGGACAATTATTATCGTTTCAGCTGTCCCCCCTACACAAACACACCAATACAGGCCAGCTCCTGTCATGTGCTCATGGCATTCATGCTAAAATGTTGGCTTAGTGGCGTTTGGGAGCACAAGTTCAATTTTTGTGACATAAATTGGTTTCCATTCATACCGAAAATGCAAGAAAATTTGAATCCAATGCTGTTCAATGGGGTGCCATTAAATTTTAGTTAATCAGAAATAAGAATACTTTGATTGGTATAGGAAGAAGACTAAAAAGCCACAGGAAATTAATGAAGAGAAAACCCTATTCTTTATTTAACGTCCATTTAAATCCTTGTTTACTTCATTAGCTGTGAGTCTTGTTTAAAGGTACACATATGCATATGAAAATCTTGTCGATGCGGGTCAATCGTAATCCGCTCAGTCTCGTTTCATTTAACAGTCCTAAGCCAATCGATTCCTTTACCTCACCGGACATTCTCTTCACAAACAAAAAAAAATTAGAAAACAAAGAATAGAACCCAAAGCCGTCAACCATTTTAAGGCCAGCAAAAAAAAGGAGAAATGCCTTCCTCTTCCCTGTTTTTCTCCACATTTACTAGCACGTCCCCGTGACAGGGAGGAGATTCACAGGAAGGTGCATCTAACCGATGGCCATTTAACTTGCCCCCGCCCATGGCAACACAGTCCTGGCCAGAAACAGAAATTATGCAAGCCGCTCCACAAATATGTCGAAGAGTGTGCCAGTGGCAAAATGCATGTGGAGGCGGAGCCGTGCGTGTTTGCCTTGCACTTTGTCAGTGCGCAGGATTCCCGTTGCCGTATAGTCCTTTTATTCCATGGCCACAGCACGCAAATCCTTTGAGAAATGTCAATGTTTGTGAAGCAGGCCATTCGCGGTGCTTACTTCGCCCACTAAGCGGCGGCAACCGCCTCGATTTTAGGCCCTGCCACCGCACAAATCTCGAATATGGCAACCAGGCACGGTTCATTTTTGGGCTTGGGACGAAACAAGCGCATCCTAGCGGAAGTTGGCCATTGCTGGAAACGCTTTTTTTGCTCTTTTTCCGCCTGCTTGCTTTTTTAAAGCCTTCTGCGCTTCACGCGAAAATAAACAAAGGTCCTCGTCGCCGAAAACACTACAGGTCCTAGTCCACTAAAAAGGGACTGGAAAGAAAGCTTACAAAAAGACATACGAAAGAAAAACACGGAAAGTCGAAAAAAAGATACATATAGTATTTGGACTCAAACCTTCGGAACGAAACAATAAATATTTTCGGTAATATTGGTCAGTAGGTCTTGAATCGCAGTCTTGAATCGTTAAAGTCTTGGTGGGACACAACTTGCTGGGTATAAATTATTCGAGCTAATGTCTCGGCTTTTTAAAGGATATACTTACGGTCTATTGAGCTCCTTTTTTTATAGCGTTCCTTAAACGAATTTTAGAGTTTGTAAGGTTTTTCGTTCATGTTTTTTTGTTTTTTGAATTGCCTGGGGCATTCGTGGCGCGCATAATTGCGGCCAGGCGCCGGATTATGCTGCCCTTCCCAACTTACACCACCGTTCCGCCCGCACGGTCACTTCACCTCATACTTCATCCCAATTCAAAGCCTGCAACAATTCCGAAATTGGCCACAGCCACCCAAACATGCTGCCCGCAGGCCAATAGCCACTACCAACAATGTTAAGCTGCAAAACAAAGAAATCGTCTAAGCCGGTATGATTGAAGGTGGAGGGTTGCTGGGCATTGGGTGATGGTAAGCCGGGAAGGAGCACTACCATTTTGTATAATTCGATGCCGCTAAACCATATTAAGCAGCCGTGGCTTTTACCCACACAACCGCTGCCTTTTTCGGTGGTCTCCTTGGCCCGCCATCATTTTTCACCTGGCCGAAGGTACGCACATTTGTTTGGTGACCTTCCTTGGTTCCGGGTTTAATCGAACAACTCTAATCTATAGCTGTGGTTGGCCTTGGAACCAGCTTCGGCGCATCAAACTCCTCTCCACTTCTGGCTTTTTTTTTTTTGAGTTTTCAATTTGATGTCCATGGGAGAAAGTTTTGCAAACAGAATAGCTGGTGCTGCGAAAGCGTCAAGCTCTACTCGGTACGAAAAATCCATAAAATTTAAATGCAAATTTATGTACGTGTGTGTCCTGGGGGATAACCGGGAAAGGTATAGGGAGATGGAGTGAGAAAACGGGGGAGAAGGGTGACAGGCGGGCGTGTAAAGAACCGCAAGCATGTGAATAATGGCCATTGGCATGCGCCTTCAAGGCTGCTTTGTTAATTAGAAAGTTTCACTTTCTCCCTTTTGGGTTTGCAATTTTTTTGTTGCTTGGTGACTTACATATTTTTGGGTTTGTTTCCATTTTGTTTCCCGCCAGGTTCGGCCACGCAGCTGGAGAACACAGAACTGTCGAACGGCATTGTCCAAGACGATCCGGAGATTATAGCCCAGCAAAACGATAAAGTCGATATACTTTTGCATTGTATTAAATCATCGACTCGAGATGCCGCCTGGATTTATGGACAAGTGCTGTGCCAAATTATTCGTGATTTAGTGCCACCGAATGAAATATTGACGAAGGTCATAAAGGAGTTTCTGGCCATAAATCAACCACACGGCGATGTTATTGCCATGATTGTATATCAGGTGAGTAGTGGCCAAAGATATCCCATCCCCATTCCCATTCCTAGCCAGCCAAGCATCCAACCAAGCATCTAGCCCTTCGTGCGTAACCCGGACAGCCACATATGAATGGATTCACGTGTAGGGTTCATTTTACGAGTCCAGGTTCGAGTTCAGGACCAGGTCCTGGTTCTCATTCTCGGCTAGTGCCAAGAGACCGGAACGGAATGGGGCCAATGCAGCGCTAATGTTTGCCAGGATAGCCACAAGTCGAAAGGGTAAAATACTTGCCGCCAGCTGCCAACTGTCGAAGGTCTCTCTGGCCTTCCTCTCTCGTCCCGGTCGTCCTGGTGCTTCTGGTCCTGGCAAGTTAGGGATGTGCGTGTGCGTCTGTGGAATTTTTGGCAGCTTGAAAATTAATGGAATTCATGGCTACAGCTTGGCCCCTGTCCAGCGGCAGGTACACTCGTACGAGTATGTGGGTCAATGTGAGGCGCCACCGACTGCGACCACTGTGGTGCCATAAAATTTTTTCATTAGGTTCAAGGTTGTCCAGTGGGTGCGCTCCGATGGGATGCGTGCATGGAAATTAATAAAAACAAGCTGGGCGCCCAGTGGGAAAGAGGCCGGATCCCAGAATCCCTTGATCCCGTAGCGGTACAATTTGCACTGTCATTTGCAGAGATTCCCAGGCTGCGGAATTTCATTAGCCAACTTTTAGCCACAAAGTATGCCGCTGACGCTGCCGTTGCCGCTGCCGCTCCTTACTTTTGCGGCCCGACAACGAGGCACCTTTTGAACGAAGCACAATAAAATTTAATTTCCGTATAGCCGACCTGGTTTTTATTTAAGAATTTCGCTCGCAGTCACTAACCCATTTTTCCACTTTTCTCTCCTACATTCCCACCCACAGGTCTTTAGGTCGGCCATCGACTCGTCATACCTGCAGATGCTACAGGACTGGCTGATCTGCACCCTGCCAACATTCCTCGAACAGCCGGAGCAGCAAGGTGTCTGGGGTCTCAGCGTCATCTTTTTATCCGCTTCCATAAATCTGCATTTGATTAAACTATTTCCGCTGGTGCTCGGCATCGGAGCAGCCAACTCAGCGGCGGCAACTTTGGCAACGGCGACTCCATTGCCAGGAACCCCCAGAAAATTGGGTCAACACGAAATTGCATTGTTCGTGACAGCTGCACAAGATTTCCATGCGAAATTGAGTGGCGAGCAGCGGCAGCGTTTCCGCGAGGCCTTCAGCAGCTTTGAGCAGAGTCAAGTATATGGCAGGATGTTGCAGCGGCTGTGATAGTGATATCCTGTAATCAACATCGAGCTCCCCGTATATTTTTCCTACGTTTAATTCCAATAGCAAACCTGGAGAAATGAAATGTGCAGCAGATTTGGATTTGGCAGAGGATAAACTGGCTCCAAAGACAAGCGCAAACATGAATAACTAATTGCCCAGAGTCGAGGCGAAAGTTTAAGAGGCTGCCGGACATCCTTCAACCTCCTTATCCTTCTGCATCGCCTTGTACTTTTAGGTCATCGCTGTGGTCGCCGGAGCGAGCCAAAAGTTTTTTAATAGTTGGCGAATACAAAATTAATTTATGCTTTACATTATGTGTAACTAATATTTAAATTATTGCAAACGAATGTTCACCCCCACCGCCGCCACCCCGTCATCCCGTCCTGCAATCCCTGATCTGGGCAAAAGTTTAACGAGGCCACCAGCGAACGACCCGCAATTAATTCCTGCGGCAACGCAGAGCCTTCGACAAGGAACCCAAAGGACACGGCACACCGGACAGGCAACGGACGCGCACTGAAATTATGTTCTTGGCAGTTTTTGGTAAAGTTTATCATTTATTTATTATGACGCTCCATGCCTGGCAACGGGAGAGAAAGAAAACTTAGCCACAGGACGCTAGTAGGCATTAGTATGCGGCCGAACCAATTGCTGGCTAATTCCTAATCAAAATTATTTAAAAATTCCATTATGCAAACAAACCTAACCCTAAACCACTCACTTGTCTATTCCAATTGTAATCAAAATACTAATCGCCTTGTTAAACAAAATAAAATCACAAATTAAATAATTATAACCACTTCAATACTGTGTTGTTCTTTAAGTAAAGGGAGCAAATTTATTTGAATTTTAAAAATGTGTAAAAGTACTTTGCAAACTAACCGAGAAATTCGTTTTTGGATTACCGATCTATATGCAAATCTTTCGAACTTTTGAGCTTTTACCTGGTGGCACATGTAACGTGGTTCTCGAGCAGCGTTTCTTCTTCGTTTTACCATCTTAACAACAAAGAGCATTAAAGTTGACAAAATGTTTCTTCCTTGAACTATCGAAGAAGTCCTGTGTGCGAAAAAGTTTCATTTACCTGGCTATTGCGTGAATATCAGATGCCCTAAAAAGTATGCTACATTTTTTCTCTTCCCCTTTAGAAGAAAAATATGGTTTTATGTTTCTTACAGTCATATTATATGACTAATTCTTCTTCTGGTTTAACAGTTAATGGTTAAGTATAATATTTTAAAATATAAATATTGACATAACAATCCTCCTTTTTTATTCCCAGGACTGCAGACAAGGATTTAAGTTGGGACACAAGACGCGCTGTCGATTTTTGAATTTTTAAAATACTGAAATTTCCCGAATCTTCCTCAGTTTTCCACTATTTTCAGAGTTTTTCCAATTTTCCGAATTTCCCTGAATTTCCCTGAAGTTCCTGGATTTTCGGAATTTTTCGGATTTTTCGTGAACTTTTCTGAATTTATGTCAGATGACGGTTAAATTCAAAAAACAAATACCAGATGTAAAATTTCAAATTCAAAAAAACTGGGGGAAAGTCGGGAAATTTAAGAATTTTAAAAATCCAAAAATCGACCTCCGCCACTTCTGAAGTACCAGGCGAACAGAAATCAGCAGAAGGTGGATGCCAAATTTAAAATGGTGCATACTTTTTTGAGCTTTTTAAATAAAAGACCACTACACACTTTAATACTTATTTTTGCAAAAATTTAAATGTTTCATACTTTTTGAAGCTTTTTAAATTTAAGAATTTTAAAAATCCAAAAATCGACCTCTGCCACTTCTGAAGTACCAGGCGAAGAGAAATCAGCAGAAGGTGGATACCAAAATTTTAATTTTTCGCGGGAATCCGTTAAAATTTGAATTTGAAATTTTGGAATCTGGTATTTGGTTTTTGAATTTAACCGCCATCTGGGATAAATTCGGAAAAAGTTCAGGAAAAATCCGGAAAATTTCGGAAAAATCCAGGAAATTCTCTGAAACTTTGGATTTTTAAAATTCTTAAATTTTCCGACTTTCCCTTAGTTTTCCATGGTTTTCCAATTTTTTTTTAATTTTCTGACTTTTCCTGAATTTCCCGGAATTTTCCGGATTTTTCCTAATTTTTTCCCGAATTTTTCTAATTTTTAAAATACACCAATATCCACCTTCAACCTAAAATCCCTTAAAATAAAACAAAAAACATATCTTTTAAATTCATTTTTATTTTCGATTATACTTTTTACAGGATAACAGGATGATTTACAGAATGAATGGTGTGAATTTCCTCGGGTTGGGGTTGCCGTCCCAGGGATGTCCTACCTGGTTCCTACTGCAGATGGTTCCTACTCAAACATTTTTAGAAGGAAGAACTGTCCAGCGCCTTGAAGCGCTCTTCAGGTGTTGCAGTATCCGGTTACAGTCCTGATCGATGTACTGGAGATAGAGATATGCAGGATTATCTTCATATTATTTATTATATAAATTACTATTGTTATTTTAATATAATTTATTAGAATATAGGTTTGTTAATTTATAAATTTAAAGCATAAGTAATATAACTACATAATAGTTACTTAAGAAATTAATTTACCTTATTAACTAAATTGTTCAAAATGTTATTTGAAGAACTGTGGATTTACAATAAACTTTGATTTCAACTATTTAATTGGAGTTTTGCTTAGAAATTAAGGGGACCAATGGAAAAATGCTAAACTACAGTCTGATATGATAAAATGGCTAATTTGAAGCTTTAAGTTTAGGCAACTAAAAGTGGGCATAACATGCTTAATTCTTGACATATCGATAAGTTTTATACCTTCCCGATAAGAATTAGATATACAAGTAACTTGGTTAATAAACCTCCAATCGGCGAATGTTATACCTTCCAGATCTTGTATTTTCGAGTACTTTCATTCCCAATCAAAATCTGGCAAACTAAAATCTGACCCGCAATTTTGGAAAGGGGTACCATCATGATTTTTTGCCGAAAAATGGAGCCAAATTTTTTTTTGTTCCAGTTTTTCGAACTTTTAATGCAGATTGAAAGGGAATGAAGTTCTGATTCATATTTGGTATTCCGTTGCGAAATTGAATGAGAAATGGTAAAAATATTCATTAAAAACCTGAGAAAAAAGTCGAAAAAAGGACATTCGGGCTTGTAAAGATGTTTGAAAGGCTTTATTTCGATACATTTTGGGGAATTAGCCATAACTTGGTTAATATACCTTCGATATTGAAATGGTTTACCATTCTGATCTCATATCTTCGAGTACTATCATATTATTATATATTTTGGTAAAACAATCCTTACAAACCAAAGTTAGAGGTCGAGAAAGGTTGGTTTGGGTTCAAATGGGACATTTGACCACACTTTATAAAGTTTACGCTTCGATTATATATTAATGTGTGGTAAAGATTAAAAGCGAGTGAAGTCCCGATTCATTAATGCTGTTTCGTTTTGAAATCGGATGTAAAATGGTGAAAATATTTGCTAAAAACCTAAGAATAAGGACAAAAAAGGACATTCGGAGTTATAACTGATTTGGGAAATGATTTCATTTTGACAAATTTTAGGGAATTTGCCATAACTTGGTTAATACACCTCCAATTGACGAATGTTTTACCTTCCAGATCTTGTATTTTCGAGTACTTTCATTCCCAATCAAAATCTGGCAAACTAAAATCTGACCCGATTTTCGCAATTTTGGAAAGAGGTACCATCATGATTTTTTGCCGAAAAATGGAGCTAAATTTTTTTTTGTTCCAGTTTTTCGAACTTTTAATGCAGATTGAAAGGGAATGAAGTTCTGATTCATATTTGGTATTCCGTTGCGAAATTGAATGAGAAATGGTAAAAATATTCATTAAAAACCTGAGAAAAAAGTCGAAAAAAGGACATTCGGGCTTGTAAAGATGTTTGAAAGGCTTTATTTCGATACATTTTGGGGAATTAGCTATAACTTGGTTAATATACCTTCGATATTGAAATGGTTTACCATTCTGATCTCATATCTTCGAGTACTATCATATTATTATATATTTTGGTAAAACAATCCTTCCAAACCAAAGTTAGAGGTCGAGAAAGGTTGGTTTGGGTTCAAATGGGACATTTGACCACACTTTATAAAGTTTACGCTTCGATTATATATTAATGTGTGGTAAAGATTAAAAGCGAGTGAAGTCCCGATTCATTAATGCTGTTTCGTTTTAAAAACGGATGTAAAATGGCGAAAATATTCGCTAAAAACCTAAGAATAAGGGCAAAAAAGGACATTCGGAGTTATAACTGATTTGGGAAATGATTTCATTTTGACAAATTTTAGGGAATTTGCCATAACTTGGTTAATACACCTCCAATCGGCGAATGTTTTACCTTCCAGATCTTGTATTTTCGAGTACTTTCATTCCCAATCAAAATCTGGCAAACTAAAATCTGACCCGATTTTCGCAATTTTGGAAAGGGGTACCATCATGATTTTTTGCCGAAAAATGGAGCCAAATTTTTTTTTGTTCCAGTTTTTCGAACTTTTAATGCAGATTGAAAGGGAATGAAGTTCTGATTCATATTTGGTATTCCGTTGCGAAATTGAATGAGAAATGGTAAAAATATTCATTAAAAACCTGAGAAAAAAGTCGAAAAAAGGACATTCGGGCTTGTAAAGATGTTTGAAAGGCTTTATTTCGATACATTTTGGGGAATTAGCCATAACTTGGTTAATATACCTTCGATATTGAAATGGTTTACCATTCTGATCTCATATCTTCGAGTACTATCATATTATTATATATTTTGGTAAAAAAATCCTTACAAACCAAAGTTAGAGGTCGAGAAAGGTTGGTTTGGGTTCAAATGGGACATTTGACCACACTTTATAAAGTTTACGCTTCGATTATATATTAATGTGTGGTAAAGATTAAAAGCGAGTGAAGTCCCGATTCATTAATGCTGTTTCGTTTTAAAAACGGATGTAAAATGGCGAAAATATTTGCTAAAAACCTAAGAATAAGGGCAAAAAAGGACATTCGGAGTTATAACTGGGAAATGATTTCATTTTGACAAATTTTAGGGAATTTGCCATAACTTGGTTAATACACCTCCAATCGGCGAATGTTTTACCTTCCAGATCTTGTATTTTCGAGTACTTTCATTCCCAATCAAAATCTGGCAAACTAAAATCTGACCCGATTTTCGCAATTTTGGAAAGGGGTACCATCATGATTTTTTGCCGAAAAATGGAGCCAAATTTTTTTTTGTTCCAGTTTTTCGAACTTTTAATGCAGATTGAAAGGGAATGAAGTTCTGATTCATATTTGGTATTCCGTTGCGAAATTGAATGAGAAATGGTAAAAATATTCATTAAAAACCTGAGAAAAAAGTCGAAAAAAGGACATTCGGGCTTGTAAAGATGTTTGAAAGGCTTTATTTCGATACATTTTGGGGAATTAGCCATAACTTGGTTAATATACCTTCGATATTGAAATGGTTTACCATTCTGATCTCATATCTTCGAGTACTATCATATTATTATATATTTTGGTAAAACAATCCTTACAAACCAAAGTTAGAGGTCGAGAAAGGTTGGTTTGTGTTCAAATGGGACATTTGACCACACTTTATAAAGTTTACGCTTCGATTATATATTAATGTGTGGTAAAGATTAAAAGCGAGTGAAGTCCCGATTCATTAATGCTGTTTCGTTTTAAAAACGGATGTAAAATGGCGAAAATATTCGCTAAAAACCTAAGAATAAGGGCAAAAAAGGACATTCGGAGTTATAACTGATTTGGGAAATGATTTCATTTTGACAAATTTTAGGGAATTTGCCATAACTTGGTTAATACACCTCCAATCGGCGAATGTTTTACCTTCCAGATCTTGTATTTTCGAGTACTTTCATTCCCAATCAAAATCTGGCAAACTAAAATCTGACCCGATTTTCGCAATTTTGGAAAGGGGTACCATCATGATTTTTTGCCGAAAAATGGAGCCAAATTTTTTTTTGTTCCAGTTTTTCGAACTTTTAATGCAGATTGAAAGGGAATGAAGTTCTGATTCATATTTGGTATTCCGTTGCGAAATTGAATGAGAAATGGTAAAAATATTCATTAAAAACCTGAGAAAAAAGTCGAAAAAAGGACATTCGGGCTTGTAAAGATGTTTGAAAGGCTTTATTTCGATACATTTTGGGGAATTAGCCATAACTTGGTTAATATACCTTCGATATTGAAATGGTTTACCATTCTGATCTCATATCTTCGAGTACTATCATATTATTATATATTTTGGTAAAAAAATCCTTACAAACCAAAGTTAGAGGTCGAGAAAGGTTGGTTTGGGTTCAAATGGGACATTTGACCACACTTTATAAAGTTTACGCTTCGATTATATATTAATGTGTGGTAAAGATTAAAAGCGAGTGAAGTCCCGATTCATTAATGCTGTTTCGTTTTAAAAACGGATGTAAAATGGCGAAAATATTCGCTAAAAACCTAAGAATAAGGGCAAAAAAGGACATTCGGAGTTATAACTGATTTGGGAAATGATTTCATTTTGACAAATTTTAGGGAATTTGCCATAACTTGGTTAATACACCTCCAATCGGCGAATGTTTTACCTTCCAGATCTTATATTTTCGAGTACTTTCATTCCCAATCAAAATCTGGCAAACTAAAATCTGACCCGATTTTCGCAATTTTGGAAAGGGGTACCATCATGATTTTTTGCCGAAAAATGGAGCCAAATTTTTTTTTGTTCCAGTTTTTCGAACTTTTAATGCAGATTGAAAGGGAATGAAGTTCTGATTCATATTTGGTATTCCGTTGCGAAATTGAATGAGAAATGGTAAAAATATTCATTAAAAACCTGAGAAAAAAGTCGAAAAAAGGACATTCGGGCTTGTAAAGATGTTTGAAAGGCTTTATTTCGATACATTTTGGGGAATTAGCCATAACTTGGTTAATATACCTTCGATATTGAAATGGTTTACCATTCTGATCTCATATCTTCGAGTACTATCATATTATTATATATTTTGGTAAAACAATCCTTACAAACCAAAGTTAGAGGTCGAGAAAGGTTGGTTTGGGTTCAAATGGGACAATTGACCACACTTTATAAAGTTTACGCTTCGATTATATATTAATGTGTGGTAAAGATTAAAAGCGAGTGAAGTCCCGATTCATTAATGCTGTTTCGTTTTAAAAACGGATGTAAAATGGCGAAAATATTCGCTAAAAACCTAAGAATAAGGGCAAAAAAGGACATTCGGAGTTATAACTGATTTGGGAAATGATTTCATTTTGACAAATTTTAGGGAATTTGCCATAACTTGGTTAATACACCTCCAATCGGCGAATGTTTTACCTTCCAGATCTTGTATTTTCGAGTACTTTCATTCCCAATCAAAATCTGGCAAACTAAAATCTGACCCGATTTTCGCAATTTTGGAAAGGGGTACCATCATGATTTTTTGCCGAAAAATGGAGCCAAATTTTTTTTTGTTCCAGTTTTTCGAACTTTTAATGCAGATTGAAAGGGAATGAAGTTCTGATTCATATTTGGTATTCCGTTGCGAAATTGAATGAGAAATGAGAAATTGAATGCAAAATTGTAGGTTTCAATACTTACTATAAATAAAAATTTAAAAAAAAAATTTGTGTCCACTTTTTTATGAACTTCTTGGCCATTTCACATCCTATTTGGGAATGGAATACCAATTCATAATCAGCACTTTGTTTGCTTTAAAACTGCATCAAAAATAGTTGACAACTGAACAACAAAGTTTTTACCAATTTTTTGAATTTTTAATAGGGGTACTATTAGTAATTTTTATGAAAATATTATATTAATTTTAGCTTTTTCTATATTTCCGTCAATTATTTTTTGAATTTTTCGGCCAATTCATATCCGATTTGAGAATGGAATACCATTTTATAATCAGCACTTTATGAGCTTTAAAGCTGCATCAAAAATAGTTGACAACTAAACAAAAAAAATGTTACTGATTTTTTGAATTTTTGGAAAGGGGTACCATCAGTAATTTTGACAAAAATCGACCAAAAATGTTTTTTTTCATTTTTTAAACTTTTGATTACTGTTTGAAGGGGATTGAAGCTCTGATTAAAAAATGGTACTCCTTTCCCAAATCGGATAAAAATTAGCCAAAATATTCACAAAAAGGTGTCTTAAAAAGTTGATTTTGAAAAAGCAATCTTAACGTATAAATTAGCGTATATTTAAAGAAGTTGATCATATATTTTAGAATTGTGGTTTCGTTAAAAACTCGGTTTCGACTTTTGAGGGTGCAGGATAACCCTCATAGGGTATGAAAATCGCTTCAGTGCGTTGCCTTTGCCGCCTGCGTGTGTTTGAATACGAAAATAGACAGATAAACTTGAGTTTGGAGTTGTGTGCGTGGAAAAAGAATGCAGGAGGGCTTTGTGTGCAGGCAAAGCTTGCCGGAAATTTGCCAATTCAACGCGAAACGACAAAAAGCCGGTGGAAAAAGGAAGTTACAGCACCCACACCGAAATGAACTGTGCAAAGCTGTTCAAAGTTGTTTTTCTGTTTTGGCGCGACCGCATTATGCAATCGAGCAAAACGCGGTGGGTGTGCCTTCCGTCGCTTTCTCTCTCTCTCTCTCTCTTTCTTTCTTGGCAAACTGTCTCTCTCACTCTGGCGCTCTGATTCAGTGTGAAGACAATGTGCCCATTGTCGCCATTATGCCGCACGCCAAGAGGCAATTTGGCCAATGCCTTGGCCATAAACTGCAACATTTCGGCTATCAGCATTTGGTTACGCTTCATTTGGCCAAACAACCGTAGCGGCGGCAGCACAGATTGTGGCTGCCTCATCGCCCACAAGCACCATCTATCGCTACCACCCTCCACCCATCTTCTAAATTCCGGCGACATGCCACTGACCGGACCAGGAGCCGAAGATTGGGCGCAGGTGGACCGCATAATCAAGTATACGACCCGTTGGCCAACGGCTGCCCTGACCTACGCAGCCCGAATGGCGAACGGTGGCACTAAACGCCGAGCTCCGAGCTCCGAGCCGGGAACAATGACACTGAAACACTGAGCTCAGAGCGCGGCTTCGGGCTTTCGTTCTCTTTCGCTGTTAACTTTCAAACTCACCACGATTCGGAGTTGTTCTCTTTTTGGGCTGCTTTCCTAAGAGAATGACTACATTCTCTTGGTTTGTGGACTAGGTCAGTAGTGTAACAGTTTCCATTCCATTCGTTCTCCAGCAAACAGAACCTGCTTTGTATGCAGGCCAGGATAAGCCGCAATTTCTTAATACTGAGATGGCTTTAAAGCCGCAGTAAGCGAGAAGAGGGAGAGGGAGAGGGAGGCTGTCAGCGACAATTGTTACACTCACAGTTATGATTATTGTTATTATGATAATGTCAGTAGCAGGAGCAGAACCAGCTTTAACGGTATTGCCGGGCCATTGGCCTGGCCTAGCCTATGCTGGCAAGATGCGGAATGTGGCCGGAAAAGCCAAACAAGTTGCGACTCCCTTTTAAGGCATCAGTTGTTGCCTATGTTTATTTTGGCATCCTGGCGAATCGATCTATTGATTTTCCCGGCTCTTTCACAAGAAAACATGAAGCCCGGTCGACAGGTGTCTTCGAAGTACCCATCTCTGCTGAGTCTGCCTACGCCTGGAAGCTCTCCTTGTAGCTGGGGCTCATTTGAAATTTTGATTACATTGGCAACGCGTCGAAGAGGAACCTGTCAGCGACTGATACGCATTAATTACGTTACCCGGTGTAAAAAGCCACGCCTTGTCACTAGACGGGGCCGCTTATTAAAATTGAATAAATTATGCAAAAGTGTGCGTGGCAGGAAGAGCCAATACTACCTTCGTCCTTGTCGATCCGCAAAGTGGACGCGGCATAATTAATTCCGGTCAGTTGCCGGCGGAGAGCGCAAATGCAATCAACATCTTGAGCCTCCTGCCAAAGACAGGGGGCTTCGCAGTCACACAGTGCAGGCTCCAAGGTGGAGTCCTTCCAAAAGCTTCAGAGATGCCAAGCAGGAATACCATTTAAAAGACCTTCTCATCATATTTTTATACAATTACCTTGTGTAGAACATTCTTTTAAAAAAGCAAAACCCCTTTTCCGGCATATTTTTTTTTTTAATTTCAAAGATAAGCGAAACTCAAATCAGTCAGTGTCACTTGATATTTTCAATTACGAAACAGCATACAAATACTTGAAATCCTTTCGACAATTTTATTATACCAATCGTAGCAATCAATTTCAATTACGACATTAAAAATAAAGCTGAAAGGGAAGGATTTCACATAAAGGTTTCAAATTTATATCACCTTTTCTTTATTGAAATATTAAAAATGAATAAATAAACCGAGAATATTGTGATAAAGTCAATTGCAATCACTGGTTAGCTTAAGGACATCATCAAAAAGTCTGTCATTCGGTCGACAGAAGACACTGTTTCACAATTTATAAATATAAAATGCACTTTCGAAGACAATTTATGTGGATAAATATTTGAAAGCTTGGTTGGTTTTAAATATACGAGTACGTAAATAAAATCGAGTTATCTTTTTTTTTTATAAAAATTCGAAATTGGAAAAAAAATTAAAAAGCCATCACTGATTGACTTAAGCATGTCATCGGAGCAGTTTGTCAATTGGTTGACAGAGGACATGGATGCTGCCCCCGGGAACGGAGAAGTCGAAGGCCGCAGGGGGGCTTTAGAATAAATGAATGCCCAAGTGGCTCTGGAAATGAATCCGAGTTCGAATGATTGCACAAATGCAGCAGACAGCTCTCGATGGCAGCGCGAACATTCGACAACTATTTCAATTTCATGTTTCTCGCGTCACTAAATGCCCATTTAAATGCCGGCGGCTGCATTTGCATGCATTTTTGATTTAGCCAATAGTTTGGCCAATTGCCTTAAAAGCCGCAGGCTGTCAGCTGAATGTTTTGTTAACTCCGTTCAAAGCAAATCAAACAAGCCAAATTGTGGGTGTTGCGTTTGTTAATTCTTTAATGGGTTTAAATATATATATTTACATCTACAAACATACACAGACGTACAAATAACAAGTAAAGTGGTTAACAATATGCCAAGCGAGTATGGAATATATATTTCGATCCGTGCTCTATATATTTATGTCGTAATACTCATTTTCCGATTCAAATTCAGAGAATGCGGTTATGCTTAATCTATAGAAATACTTTCAAGTTAATTGCTATTTACAATAGTATTTAAGATTAGAAATTCGAAGGTTGCAACTCCCAGTGTTGTAGGACTCGTCCTTTGGCCCCTTTATCCAGACACTCTGTGTTTCGCTGAGAGAGATTCAGCTATGTTGAGGTGATTCCTGTGGTCACCTATCGGTCAAGCGCATCGCTATGCTCTGCCATCGCTCCTTATCCTTAGAGTCCTGTGGTTGAGGTCCTGGCACAGGACGTCTTGCGGGGCGGCGGCAAATCAGATGTGTAGTTCTGATATCGAGTCGAACAGTTAATGGCCTGCCGGAACAGAAGAAAAGAAATTGAGATTGGGCAGAAAATATCTGAAAATAGGCAGACTTTAACGCGAAAAGTACATCGAATACTGATGGCCCAGTGAGTTCACAGTTCGGGCCACAATATTTGATTAATGATGTGTTTGATGCAGAGCATAGGGTGGGCTGAGAAATGGGAAATGGAAAATGGGAAACGGGAAATGGGGCGAAAGCTATTCCCTTGTCAAGGCCTCTAGCTGCGATTGTTGCCGTCGCTTTGCATTTGAATGATTAGATTTGATTCAATATTCAATTATTAAACTGGTTTGAGGTGTTGAAATGCCGGCAGACAAACTGTGCCTGGCCCAGTCGCCAGGCAACCGACTGAGCCCGGATTGGGACTGGGATTCAGGACTGGATTTTGGGTTCAGTCCCAAATTGGGGAGTGAGAGTTTGCATATAAATGATTTATGAATTTGCGCTTTGATTGAACTGCCTGAAATTGTTGATTAGTGCCTCGTCATAGAGACAACAACAACAGCTAGAACAGAAGCTTCCAACTCGAAATTCCATTTCTCCGTGGGTAGCCGGGCCCTAGGGGAAAGGAATTACAGCTTTATGGTCTTTGGGCTCCAAGGTGTGCTTTGCCTGCCTTCCCATTGTCTGAATTTTGCTCATTATTTGATTATATTTGCTCCGAAAATGCATAGGAATTCCTTTAAATGTTGAAAATCATTCTCAGGAAAATTCGGTGGTATTTTTAAAATAGGAGAAAATGTTGTACATTTCATGCAGTAATAAAAGAGAGAGATTTTCTAATGATTACTCTAATTGAAAACTTTTAAAGTAAGCTTTTACCAAAAGTGTGCCACAATAAAAAATAGTGTTTACCAAAAAATAAAATTAAAGAAAATCTAAAAACACTATTTCTTACTCTTAAATATATTTAGTGGATTTCTCCGAACTCACATCCTGTTGTCCTGTCCACATTCTAGATCTCTTGGATTGTATGCTCTTTGGGAATGTTTTTGCGATTCAAGCGTGATGGGTGGAAAAGGGAAAATGGATAAATCGACAAATTTGACTAATCTACAGGGTCAGGTAGATGGCCAATTAATCAGATTGACATATATGCCCGACCATTTCGATTTCAGAGAATGTAAAATACCAGGAAACACATTCCTGTTGCCACAAAATAGAGAACATAGAAAAACAATACAAAAAACATTCACCGCGGCAATTTAATTAACGTAATTAATCTAATTTAATGACTTGACAAACACATCAATTAGCGAAAGGCAAACCAAGACAGAAACAGTCCATGCCTGGTTTCTTGCCCGGGAACACAATTTATATGCAAAGTGCCAAAAGCTTTGCACAAAATAGGATATTTTCCTCGAACCGAGGACTCACGTACCGCAGCGGCCACAGAGACGGCAACAAAACAAATTAAAATATTAAAATTAAGCCACAAAATGATTGAAAGGAAATGTTGTACGGGAAAAGTAAAACTCGGCGGCTTCGCCATAGCCATCACCATCGCCATCGATGCCTGATGTCTCCAGGTTCTCCCCGCCCGCTGCTTTCTTTAGCTGTTTGTGTCTGTTTGTCCCTAAAGTAATTAAAAGTAAGTAAAGCAAAATCACCCAAGGAACTGGAATGAGGAGGGGTGAGGCGCAGTACAGAGTGTTGGCTGGACGGGGGCGTGCCTGTCCAGTGATTTGCGTCCCGCACCGTTTTTTGTGTTTATGCAAATGGCCACTGACCAAAAGAATTAATGCGTCCCGAAAGTGAGTTGAATTGGAATGAGCCGACCGGAGCTTCACAAAACTGCGGCCAGACCGTCCGTCCGTCCGTCTGTCCGTCTGACCGCCTTTCTGTCTATCCTCCTGGGCGGGATGTTGTCGAATGCCAACGACCATCAATGTATTTACAAGGAATCCTATAAAACGGGCCAAACAAAAGCGAAAGTCTTTACTTTTTCTTTGTCTCGGTGCGTTGCTAATTTGGGCATATCTTTAAATAGCAAATCTTGAAAAAGTCGAATTAATGAAGAGTTCTAAATTCGGGATTCGTAGCAATGTATCAAAAGCATATTCCCAAATATCTGACATCGCCTCGTAACATACCTTGATGCACTTCATTAAAACGTACAAGAGAAACGAATTTCTACACATTCAATAATAGGAAATATTTATTTGACCAACTCGACAGACTCGGAGGCAGAAAAAACACATAGTTTCCAGCCACAATGCAGAACAGCTGCCATTTGTCTATGGAATGGATAATGCCCTGTTGTCTGGCTATATAAATAGAGATGGATGGTCGGCTGATAATCTCGTTGAGCCAATTTGATGGGCCTGCTTGGCTGGGTAGTTTGAAATTTTTGTGTAAATTTTACCTATTTATATCGTAAATATAAATTTTGATGCCAATGCTGATGCTGATGGTGCTGCTGCTGCGATTGAAGCCAATCCGAATTCGACCCACACGGCGTATGCGCGTTTTTCGCACTTAACTCATTAAAACGGCCCCCGTCTCTCCGAAAATGATTGGAAAAACGCGTTCCGGCATTTTTTCTAATTTTATTTTTTTATTTTTTAGTTTTTTTTCCTTCTATCCGTTATTATCGTAAATTATTTAATTGGATTGCAGGTTTTTGATTTGAAATGGAAATATTCCCGCATTTAAAATCTCATTAGAAATGAAAATGGAAATGCGGTTGAGCGGAAATGAGCGCGTATTTTGGAAGTTTATATAGGCACAACGAATTCCATTTATCGGAAAAGTTTAAACAGGTATAGTTTAAGCCTTTTTTGTTTGTCACTTAATAAATGAAAATAAAAACCTACTGTACTGGATGGATGGAAGACCCTTCAAAAATTATGACAAATAAAAAAGGGATGGTTTAAAATAAAATGCAGACGAAAACAATGATCTGAAAATGTAACAACCGACATTGGCAGCAGTGGAACCGTCAATATATTGACCGAGCACTCGGCTTCCAGGTATTGGAGAGCCCTTCAGGTGGCAACCAGTGTGCCACCATCCACTTACCTTGTAAAAGGCCTTCCGGAAATTGTCGGAGAGGAAGGCGTAGAGCAGCGGATTGATGCAAGAGCTGCTGTAGGCCAGGGTCTGGGCACTGATTTGCAGGATGACTTTGAATAGGGTATCGGCCTGGTAGAGATTAAGTGCCTTGAGCAGTAAAATCAACTGGTCGGGGGTAGAGATAAAATTGGTTGGAAATTACAAAAATCTTTCAGTTCTTCTTTGACAGACCCGAATCACTCACCTGAACGGGCAGCCAAAGGGAGGCGAAGGCGATGACCACCACCACGACCAGGCGGGTGACCCTCTTGCGACCTCGCTGCGACTCCTTAGACATACGAACCCCACTGCCCTGGTGCCAGAGCCGCATTATCATCCGGACGTACAGCCCACTGATGATCATCAGGGGCAGCAGGTAGGAGCTGACGAAGAAGGATATTTGGAAGGAGCGCGGGCTGAGCAGCTCGTTGCCCGCATCGAAGGTGCAAAGGACATAGGTGATGTTCGTCTTGTTGTCGTACGATACCTGTCGAAAATCGATGAAGGAATGTATTAGTTTACGGGTTGGGAATCGAATATTGCGCATACGTCATGTAGGTTGTGACAGTTGCATGGCAGCAAAGCAACGTCACACAGTTAACAGCCAGACATCGTAAATAAAACTAAACTGTCATCCGAATAGTTCCAACTCGCAATCTCACTTTGTTTCCCTGTCGCTGACATTTGCCTGACAAATTGTTCAGTTTGTGAGTTTGTGTGGAGGGGCCAGGGAATGGGAACCGGATCGGGAACGGGACTCGGAGTGAGTTTTGGGCTATTGGCTAGACCAGACTGGTGTGTTGACGCTGACGGAGGGTCATAAACTGGCCTGGCCTGGCGTATCGTAAAAATATTTTCCAGCCTTTGTTTACAATATTGTTTACAATCTCCGACGCACTTGCCCGCCCATAGCTCTTTTCCCCGGTGCAGCGGTAGGTTTTCGGGAAAGTCGTATTTAAAAAATCTTCTCGTTAATGCCGACAAAATGCTTACAAAAATGTTTGTTTATTACCCTCGACTGTTTTCATTACACTGAATGCTATATTGGCCCCACAAATTGAGTTCGATGGATCTGCGCATCGTCAAGTGGCCAAGGCCGCCTTGCCCCCAGTTTATTTAACCAGCTCCTCTGCGGACAACCAAGTCCAAAGCGTTTACAGACTTGACATGTTCTTAATGCCAGCCCCTTGTTTTTATTTAGGGCTTCGGGAATCTGAGTCTTTGGAGAGCTTGCGAACAGCTGTCAATCAATGCCATGACCTGGATATCTGCCATTCTGGTTATGCGGACGGACATATGTGTTTATGATTATTAGCTATCGATTTCTAATAAAAAGATAATGGCAAACGTACACATTGAAGGCGAAATCCCTAGTACCAGAGTGTGTGTGTGTTCCAGGCAATGTAATATGGAAATAATTAATAGCAAACTGTTAATTAACATGTTGATCAAACATGACTTAATTATGCCTTTTTATCGCACGCTTTCTTTGTATTTGTACACGCACACAGCTAGGCATGTGGGTGTGATTTTGAGATAACAAAGCATTCAATTTGGACCTATATTTTTCCAGCTTAATCCTTAGACAAAGCAGAGCAAACACATAAACAAACAATAATGCGACGCGCTCGAGCTTTCCCCCACGTAAACAAAGCAAACACAAGAAGGCCGAAAAAAAGAACGACGCGTGAAATGCCATTAAATAAAATATTAGATTACAATAACAAGAAGAGCCGCAGGGCAACCAATTGGCCATGCCCATCTCGTAGATAAAATAGCTCATCATTTAATTAGCCTTGGCAAGCGAGATTCAGGCAAATGTAACAAAAAATCCCATTATTGTTAGTTCAAGGATTCAGCTTTATTCCAATGACAAAAGCGCCTTTGGGTGACGTCAAAGGGAAGATTAGTCTGCGTTGATTGTAAGCCGTTAACAGGTAATTAATGACAATAATTATCGCTCTCAAAGTGACGTGAAGCGATCTGACATGGCCTATTTGATCAGAATTTCCAAAACTTATTCCGCCAATTATTCGGCAATTAAGTCGTTTTTCGCACTTCTTGTCTTAATCATAAAAGTCGAATATGAAGCGCGAAAAAATGGCGCACTGGTCAGTACTATTTCAAATTCGGTTCCAAGGTCACGACCCGCCGAGACATTTATCATCCGCCCCGTGGGCCCGAAGTTTGCAAGTGCAAAGTTCGCATAATGACCACTTGTTATGAGTTGCAATGATTTATGTGCCTCTGAACGGTGGACTTTACCAAGAAACATTTTCAAATTGGCCAAAATACACAAAAAGAGCGAAAAAGCTGGGGAGGACGTGGGTCTTTGCGCCAGTTGGCAAGTGTTTCTCGCTGGCTATCTGCTATATAATTAAAAATTTATGAATTCAAAATAGCAAATTAGTAACAAAAACAAATCGGGCGCCGCGCATCCAGCAAAATTTTCAATATAAACACAAAACAGAAAACAAGATAAAGACCAAAGAAACTTTAATAAAAGCACGTTGAAGGCAAATGATTTGTATCAGGATCAGCCAAGAGGGGGCAGGCAGGATGAGTTCATCTTTTGGATTACGATCAAGAGGCTGAGATAGAGGCAGACTATCTATCTATCTATAGAATCCCCCCAAAAGCATTGACGTGCAGCCCGGCCAGTTTGGCCAGTTCGGAGAATCTAACGAGGTGACGATGATGGAAAGCAATAAATTTGCCTGGCCCGTGTTATTCACAGCAAATTTAAACCCAGCAGGCAATCGACCAATAACCGCCCTCCCACCTTCAACCTCCCACTTTCCGCCGCTTCCCCGCCTACTTACCACCATGTCGTTGACGAAGCCAACTGGTGTCGAGACGACCAGTATGACCGCCCAAAGGGTCACGATGGCAATCATTGTGATGTTCTCCGTCCGCATCATCCGCGATCGTATGGGATGAACCACTGCCAGAAATCGGTCAATAGACATAAGAACCAGGGTGTAGATCGACGCGAAGGCCGTCACCACGATCAGGTACTGGACACTTCGACACCAGAACAGGCCAAAAGGCCAAACCTTGGTCACGTAGTCGGTGGCGGTGAAGGGAATGCAGAAGATCACGAACAGCAGATCGGCCACTGCCAAATTAACTATCATCAGGTTGGTAGTGGAGCGCATGTTCTTGTTGAAGACCACCACCAGGATGACCAGCAGGTTGCCGAAAAATCCCGTCAAGGCAATGATTCCAAAGAAGAACGGCACCAGCCAGATCAGGGTGCCCTCGATGGCCTGTCGCTCCTCCTCGGAAAAGAAGGACGTGAAATTGTCATCGTACGTGGCCATCGTGGTCAGTAGCTCGGAGGTTGCCAGCGTTGTATTATCCATTTTGATTTTAATTTCAGTTATTTTCCTTTTTTGAGAGTTAGTTTTCCTTGGTTACATTTCACTTGATTTCAATTTTTTTCGCTCACAGTTCATTGAACTTGAATAACAAAATTCCAATTATGGCAGCGGCCAGAAAAAAATTCAATTATAAGTCGCAATATTACGACAACTGTGAGGAGAAGGCTCCTTCATGGACTTGGCCGGAACTGTTCAGGGACAAAAGCAATTTGGCCTTCACATCCATCGAACGGGGGCAAGCGATAACGGTAATTGTGGCCAGGTAAGACAATAAAAGGACGCACGGCGAGGACGTTGGAAAGGAAACCAAAGCGAAAGGCACGTGCAAATCGGTGTCGGCGCCGACGCAACCAAACTGTTTCGTGTCACACCCTTCCAACAAGGACACACGTACACACACTGATAAACCGTTATACCGTTTCACCTTTATACCGATATGGCCTTATTGGGGTCCCCCAATCCTTGCGGACATGTCGCTGCACCTACACCATAAATTCAATATGATGTCTTCCTTTCGCTTGGCTCGGTTTGCTTTGGTTCTGTTTACGTTTCTCTGTTTTTATTGACAAACGGATGACAATTTATGTTTTTTTTTGTGTACAATTATAATGGCTTTGTTTCACCAAGAGGTCTTGTAATTTAACTTATTGGTAGTCCTCGTTTTCGGTTATTTTTCCACTCTTTTTATTCGGTTTTGGCCAAACCGAAAAATACAAACTGCACACGTTCGATTCCAGCTCCCAACTGATTGCTGGCTGAGGTCGCAGATGACTACGTCGATCTGCCGGCGGCAGAAGCAGCAGAAACGCCAGCGCCAGAGCGCCGGCAGCGACGCCAGCCATCCCACCAAGAAAATAATAGCAACAATGGCAACTAAAATAACAACAATGGGCGCCGCCGGTCGGCCGTCACCGCTACCGCCGCCGCCGCCGCCATCCACATTCCGCCTCCTGGCCCTCATCATCACAATGTCGCCTCTGGTTGGAATGTTTGCATTTGCTCCCGAGAATGAGCAGCCCAGCAACAACTGGAACAACAGTCAAACAGCGATTGTCGGGCAATCACTACTGGTTCTGGGACATGGGTTCTGGGTTTCTCGGGTTCGGGGTTCCTCCCGCTGGCATAAGCCGCCATTGTACTGCACAGCTGGATGTCCTTGCCAGTGCCGGCAGCGTCGAAGTCGGCGTCCGCGTCGGCGGCACAGCTGGCTTCTCTGCCCGTCCGGCTTTAGTACTTTGCTTAATTTCTCTGATTAACTGCCAGTCGTTGGGAGAAAAAAAGCAAACAAAAAGCAACCGGCACGCGCCCATGTCTACACGCCCCCAAAAAGCAATTGCCGGCCGCCCAGCTCTTATCGCTTACTTGCGGATGTGGGTGGTAATGGGTGGTTGGTGGTTTTCGGGGTGGTACGGCCCATAGGAGACCAACTGGTAAAACATCATTCACACCTTTTGACGGCCTGTGTCAGAACGTTATGTAACCGCAGCTGGCAGATCTGGGAGGATTCCCAGAGTCTTGGCCTAGCCGAAAGCCCCATTTACATGCTTTTTATTGCCGCTGCCGACGCAGCAGTAGCAACGCACTCACCTGTCACCTGCAGACGCCAATGCCTCGCTGTGGCAGCGATGTCAAAGCTGGCGTCGGCAGCAAAAGCACCAACAACAGCTGTGGCCCATCAAACCTGCGGCGGGCTGTCTCTCGACATTTGTGCCGGCTGATGTCTCGGTCTCCCGATGCCCCGATGCCCCGGTGCTTCATCGTCCTGATGTGGGCCATGGCTCACGCCCCCCTGACGAGGACGTCGCCAACCTGATGAGATTAAAAGCGAATTAACCGCCATGAACAACAACAAAAACGGCAGCATCCGAACAAAAAACATGCCAAGACGGTAAAAAGCAAAAAGCGCTGCCGGAATTATGTTTATTTAACGCGAAGCATTTTGGATTTAATGAAGTCTTTAATTCTTAATGCAAGTATATTTGCTATTAAAATGGCCTACGCAGCAAAAAAGCTGCTCAGTTTCAAAAGGAAAGACTCTAGGAAATTTACCATTCTAATCGATTTCTAAATTATTCTTGAATCTTAATTTTCCAAAATTCCACAAAATTTTAATTAGATAATCAAAATGTATCAAAAATCTTACCTTCTTTTATGACTTCTTGACTTCAGATTTAAAATAAATTTAAATCATTTTTTCTGGAGTCTAAATAAATGACAGCCAGACAGAAATCCACCCAACCCATATCTACTAAAATAATCAAAGTCCACTCATCCCTTTTAGAATCTTTTCCCACTTCCTTTCCAGCAGAAGCAACAATTTTTGTGTTGTCGGAAAAGTTTCGACATGATTGAAATGCTTTTTAATTTTTCATAAAAATCATTTCATTGCGTCAAAATTGTTTGGATGCTGCGAAGGTAACGGGAATCCCATATCCACACACACATACTCATCAGGACACACTCAGGACACACCCATCTTGCAGGGACACTGAGCTTAACCTTTTCCGTTTCTTCGAGGGCGGCGATGGATTTGTTTATTTTTGGCATAATCATGCGATGGGGATTACAAGGCTCACCCAGGATCGTGAACTTTGAAGCCACAGTGGGATAAGGAACCTAAAAATAAAATCTATAATGACTTTTAGGGTTTAAGCTTTATAGGAAAGACTACTGAACCATTAATCATTGTATTTAAATGGCCAAATCAAGAGAAATTTTACTAAAAGTAAATAGAACTGATTGTGTGTGCCACTGTGAACATCATTACCTTTCAGTTTTGCAGTCAACTTGTGACGAAAATGATGGATTATCGCTTTTTGCGCCAACGTTCACATGTTTTTGTTTACTTTTTATACATCACGCAGCCTGACCCTTTTTTCGGCAGCTGCCTCTCGTCGCTGCCAGGCGAATTAATAAATGTAAATCTGCATGAGAGTTTTCCAAAAAAGCAAAAATATAGGAGGCAGCGGAAGCAGGGAGATGCTTAAGCCCCACAAAGACCAAACTAATCGTTTCTTTTTTTTCGTTGCCCACGGACCCTAGGATTGGGATTGGATATGTTTTTGTGATGGGGCTTGCCGGGAAAAAGCACGGGGAACTGATGCCTCATGGACGACACAACTTTTACACAGCTTTTGCTATTTAATCATTCAAATTGACTTTTTTCTTGCCTGATGGACGTTAATTTTGAAATCCTTTTTTAAACGGCACCCCACCAAAGCCGCCCAAAAAACACCCAACCCATTGGATTTTCCGCAACTTCGCTTTACGCTTGCGGCTTATAAGTTTTTTAGCCTTCGCTCATTTAATTTTTTCCACGAATTTCCTTTTTGTTTTTCCGCTGGAGCACTTACAATGCGCTGAGTTTGCATTTGGCTTTCATTTCACCATTATACTGACCGCCTTTCTTCTAGTTCCTACCACCGCCATTCCTACTTCGCCTGACCGAACCAGGACCCGTGCCCAGTTTTTTTTAGTTTTTTAATCAAGATGTTTTAAATGCGGCCACGCCAGTGAATGATGGATTTCATTTTGTCTTTTTTCTTTCTGGCCCCCGCCGACAAAGTAAACAGAAAGTTGGTCGGCAAGTGGGGTTCGGCAAAGATTTATGCAGATAATAAAATGAGTCTTCAAATGAATAATCAAGTTTTGCCTGGCATGGGCTTGGGCTTGGTCTCGTCCATAATTAAGGTCCGTCCTTGAGCCCGGCTCTGTTCACTGATGATAGAGCAACTTTTTCGTAATCCGACAAAAGCAATACAACATTCTCGGGCCAAATAAGTCAGTCAAGGACTGCAACAGGGTTTTTTTACTCTCATTCCCTCGTATCCAGCCAACTAGCATCTTAAAGTGGTCTCGCAATTTAACCTTTTACCTGGAAAAATGCAATGGAAAATGAAATTTTCTAGTGCTTTGCCGGCATATTTCTGAGGCAAGTCTGTGACGGAGCTCCGTTTATTGTTACCTGGCATTCCGGGGGCAGGACAATAAAATGTCGCGGCCATAACTTCCCGGAAACTAAACGCCGGGACAAAGTTAGGGCCAAACAAAACCAAAACCAATGCCAAAGGAAAACTAAAACTGAAACTGCAACAGCAACTTGTTAGACTTCCGCCCACTGGCTTCCCACCTAAGGCTTTTTTTTATTAACTTCCGTGAAAAATGCGATTTTTACGCGCAGCTGCAGCGGCTATTGTGAGGAAAATATTGCACTTCCAGATGCGGACTTGAATGAGAGTCCGGGTGCGGATACGGATGCAGGCTTGTCAGCCCCGTACCCGTGGACACACTTGTTGCCATTGTGTTGAGATACAAAAATTAACTTTTACGCTTTATTACCGCAACAATGGTGAAACAAAACAAATCTTAAGTTGCAACTGCCACACCATAAACTTCTGCCACTCTAGATGTTACTGTTTCTGTTTGTGCTGCTGTTTCTATTTTCCATTTTTCTGGTTTATTTTGTTTCGTCTCCGGCGGAGAGGCCCGCAGTCGTAGACGGAGCTTTTTGTCACCAGCATCCGGAGGCCATCAAAATTGCCGGAAGCGCGCGCCGGGCAGTCAGTGGCATTGTCGTCAACTCAATTACATTTGCGACTCCTTGCCCGCCGGCAATTGCAATGCAGCGGAAAGGAAGCCCAGTCGCGACCCCGCGATACCAGAACCTTCTAAACAAGCCGCACAATACGCGTGGCGTCGCTGGCATTTATCTGGCCCCGCCTTCAGTTCTCCTGTTCCCGATCCCGCCTCCAGCCAACAATTCCGTTGCCGGCCCATTGTGTCCTGTCTCGTGTGACGGATGCGACAGGAAGCGCTGCGAGTCTTGATAGTCAGTCCACACAAAGGCTCGAAAAAAACAGTAAGAATGGTTGCAGACAAGTGTATCGACTTCTGATACCCGGTACACTCATGGCTTTTGTGAGAGATGAAATATGGCATTGCCTACGTTTATTTGCTAATTTCTACCAAGTAGACATTCTTAGGTTGAGATCATCCTTAATGAAATAATGCAAAAACAGAAGTTACAGAAGTTAGCTCTAAGTTTTAATCTTAATAGTAAATAAAGACGCATGTCTAGGTCAACAGATTTAGAACAAATCGTTAAAAATGTCTACAACAAAATTTAAATATACCTTCCAACTTATGCTATCCAGTATGTAAACCCACAACATCCACAAGAAGTTGAAACTGGAGAAGAGTGCCGCACCTTTTCGTATATCTGTGGCGCCATAATTTACTGCTTCCCCTCCGCCGAAGCCGTAATCTATGACGGACTCTGTTGCTCCGGCAGCGGAAATGTTTCACAGAGATTAGCACAACATGTCAGTATTTTGATTTACCTGCACGCCCAGAGATTTACTAACTTCACCGTCTCCAATTCACTTCAACCCGCTGGTTAGAGGCTCATGTTCATCGAATCAGAATCAGCATCGGTATCAGTCTCGGTATCGGCATGGGTATCATTAGCCAAGTTTATGTTTGCCTCTCCATTTCCAATGCAAATTGAAAGGACTGCGATACCGCATGCGAGCGGCAGGAGCTCAACTCCAGTCGGTCCTTGATCGGATTATCCAGGCACAGGTGCGTTGCGGCGTGCATCAGTTGAGTGCCTGTTCGCACCCATCGCTGGGAGTGCCTCACGGTTTCGTTTCGGCCACAAGGCTCCAGGCTGAGACGACGTCCAAATCCGACCCCCAGGCAGAGTTCCCGTTGAGTGCTCAGTTGTCCGGTGACGCGAAACAAGCTCCACTGGGTAATGTCCTGGTTAAAGCAGCTGGTAAGGATCAACTGGCGGTGAACCTTTGAATCCCTGTGGTATCTGGCATGCAGACACCGATCCTCGTTGTGCAGAGTTCCGGTGGCTAAAAGCTCCTCGAAGTTCCATCTGAAAACAATCATTGAGTTTTATGAGCTCGGCAAAAATATATTCTTGGTTTGAATACTCCAGTTGGAATACTAAATAAATAATTCAACATTTTTTACTATTCTGAAAATAAAATCACATTAATTTAAAAATCTTGCACTCTAACTCTGAATTTAAACCCAAAATACAAAAAACTCTAAGCTTCCAAAGAAGATTATTCTATTTAAAAAAATATCTGCAAATATTATTTGCAAGCAGACTCATGGTTATTTTTTCATTATTAACTGAACTGTGACTCAGTTTTTTGATTAAAAGCGCCTCGGATAACTTGGCACTGACCTTAGTTCGGGACTGACATTCCACAAATACCAGTGGAAGCGACGACACTGCCTCTCCCGCCGGAACTGCTGCAACTCTTCGATGGTGGTGTCATTCAATGGAATTCCCTTAGCCGCTGGCTTCAGTGCGTAGAACATATTTTTGTACTCGTCCAACCAGGACTCGGCTATGATTTTTGAGTTGCTGTGCGGGCGAGAAAGACAAAGAGTGGATTCAATCAGCATGCGAGTATAGCCTGATAGGAATGTTTATATTAAACGGATGCTCGCTGAAATAAATTGAAAAATACCAGAGGACAGTGGTGACCATTTCACACCTAATCCTCGACCCCAAAACTCACTGCAAATAGGTGGTTTGGGCGGAGCTCATCTCCAAACTGTGCAGCTCCGTAAAGTGCCTCTCAGGCGGAAATTCAAAGGCATGGAAGCGGCGAAAGATGTGTCCAATTCGACTGCAGGGCACGATCTCAATTTGTCCACCGCAAAGCCACAATTTAATGGCCAGCTCGATGGACTCGCCGCCCCAGATCTGTAAGAGCCACAAAAAGAAGGGATCAAATGTGATTACGAGCACTATAATAAAAAGTTTTGAAAGGTTACTAAAATTCTTAAATACTCTTAAGTACTTTACGGGGTAAGTTATTAAGCCTAAGCTAATAATAAGTCAAATTTTTAACTATTTACAAATGCGAATACCAATTAATTTCTCCTAGTGTGAAAATCCAAACACCTGGCTTATAAATGCTAGTTTCTTTTTAGTCGACATTAGTAATTAGAGAAACTGACATCGTCTAATTAGCTTTTCTCACCTTTAGATTGGGGTTGAAGGAGTTGAGCTTAAGAAACCATTCGCGCGATATCATCAGGACACCTCCGGCAAAGGATGGACTTTTGTAGGGCACCTCTGGGCGCTCTTTGTGAAGCAGCCGTCGTTTCAGCCAGTGGAAGTGCAGGGACCAGTCGAAGCCACCCTTCAGCATCTCGTTGCCCTTCCGGTATCTCAGGGTCTTTGGGTCAATGGGATCCAGAAGAGGGCTAACCGCCAGGCGGGGATTCAGCGCCAGCCTCTCCAGCAGGGGTTCCAGCCAACCCTCGTTCACCTCGCAATGGCTGTCCAGAAAAAGGACGTAATGGCCACTGGCGAGGAGAGCGCCCCTGTTGCGCGACCAAATTAGGCCCTGGCGCTCTTGGTTGGTCAGAAAGATGAGACCGAGATGACTCCGTGCGGCGAACACGCGACTCAGCCACCGCCCGAGGTCATCCAGCAGAGTCGCTGTTAATTGAGTGATAAGTGTACTCCTAATGGGTGAGTGGGTTCAACGGCCTACCGTCCTGGCTCTTATCGTCGACAATGATAAGCTCGTGCAAATACTCCTCCGGGGTGCGTCTTATCAGGGTCACAATAGTCCGCAGTACCATGGATCGGGCTTCATTGTGGAAACTGATCACAACACTCACATTTGCCTTCGAGGGTTTGGGCAACTTGTAGCTGCGAAAGGTGCAACTGTAAGAAAATAAGTTAGCGGTTTGAGTTCTAGTGATTCTGAAAAGTATCCAAAACTCCTAACCTTTCATGTCTGGTTGTGGGCAGTCCTCTGAAAGCACCCAAATTATCACTCATGGAAAGACTGTATTG
Source organism: Drosophila vallismaia (assembly GCA_035047325.1). NCBI lineage: Eukaryota > Metazoa > Arthropoda > Insecta > Diptera > Drosophilidae > Drosophila > Drosophila vallismaia. The sequence goes on from JAWNPU010000073.1 coordinate 13,018,415, forward strand.
AAAGAACGCATCTGGATACCGCGGGGTATGACTGATAAACCCATTCCAGACTTTTATAAGATCCACTCCGACATTAACAAGCTATAACATAGGATGTATGAAAGTAATTATTGCTTTTAAATCGTAATTAAACAATAAACGCACTCTCTTGTGCTCGAATATTCCACTTCTCAAGAACAGCAGCACTAAAACCAGCTGGCAACTAACAAAACTTAGGATATAAAACTTCCATTGACTTGACCGAGAACGAAGTCTACAGCCGAACATGGTTGAAAGGGCAACTGGCGACTGAGGCGGCTCCCCATGGCGTTCCAAGTTCAGAAACCAAACCGATACTAAATGGCTTCGATGAAAATTTCACGCCAGGCCACTACCTTCGCGACTAAAGAAATATTCCCAGCACCCTAATAACTCCCATATTTGAGTTTGTATTATTATTTTTGTTGTTTGTTGGTTAGCAAATTAGTAACTTTGATTATGTCGTCACATGAAGAGTGAGCGATGATATATGGTAGAATGCCATATTCGTGACTTACCCCAGCCCCATATCCGTATCATCGCCTTTGTGTCACACACTTGTCATTGATAAATGCTCGATAAGTTTGGCAAATATTTGTGCGGAGCTCGCGAGGTGTTAATTGCAGCAAACGAAACTATCTATTACCCATGAGCTGTCAAGCTTGGTGGGGTTTGGCTGGGTAAGGTTTTTCGTTTTCGTTTTCCGACAGGTGAACTCTCCTCACCTAATACCTATCGACGATATTTCATTCATAGCCGACGGCCGCAGTCGCCGCTATCAAATATGCTCAACTTTTTATCCTAGCATGCAGCAAATTGTGATTAAATGTTATTGATATGGCGAAACTATTTTGTAAACACCAGTTAAAAAAATTCAATTATTAATATTAGTCCCATTTGATTTTTCGCCCAGAATAACCCAGACAGAGTGTTCTCCTGTGTCTACATTGCTTTTTCATTATTATTTTATTATTTGCATTGGGGTGGCAAAGTTTTGCAATTCATATTTTTGCCAGGCAATTAATTGACTGTAATGATTTGCACAATTTTGCGGATCCTACCCCACCCTGTGGCTGCAATTATATACTGATTTGGTTTATTTGCTTTGCATGCAAATAATTGCTGTTGATTCAGTTTGCAACATAATAATGTGATGGTCTTGCAAATATTATGTATATTCAGTCATTCAATCAGTTCAGTGGCAAATAAATTGACGCTGCAGGGATCTTGGGCAGAGTGAATTAAATTGGCTACCAAATGGCCAGCGCTTTCATTGAGTCGAGATTCAGTGGCGACGGGCACCGATGTGGCACCGAGCTGTCCAGTGGCCACTCGCATATTGGCATTGCCTTTTTATGGCCTTTTGTTGCTGCCATAAATATTTCAAAGCCTAGCGTCGCGTCGGTTTCCAGGCACACAGAACACACATAAACCAAACCAAAAGAAAAAAATTGAAATTGTAACAACTGTTATCCACACATGCACTTCGTCCTGCTCCGAAGCCCAGACCATTGTCCATATTGGTGAGAGTCCGTGTTTGTGCTGGATCCTTCTGTTTCCGCCCTCATGCTCCTCTTCTGCCCTAGTCCGTCTCCCTGTCTCGCTGTCCGTCTCACTTTGCCAGGATTTGTGATGTGATTTTATTTAAAATTGTTAGGCAAAGCGGAAGTAACTCATTCAGTTAGCAACAAAATCAGGGGCAGTGCCTCCGCCCGGCTAAATTGGAGTGTGACTTCCGCATTGCATTAGGGTTATACTTAGTTGTTAGTGCCGCACTGTGGCTGCCCCTCCTGCTGCTGCTGCCCAGTTACTGATTGACTTACGTGCCTCTCGTTTTCCTCTTCGCTTTCGGTTCGGTTTGCTGTGGTGGCGTCCTCTATTTTTTTCTGCCCGGCTTTTACGTGCAGCGGAAATGCATTTTTCCAGTCACGTCTTCTCCGCCCAGACAAGTGTGCAGACAGACGCCAGCTCCAGCACCAGCTTCAGCTTCCCCCGGACCGGATCCTGAATCCCGAATCCTGGATCCTGAATCCGGATTCAGCTCCAATTTTAGTTTCAGGTAAGACATACATCGCCACTGAGTGGCAACGACGGCCAAGGATTCTTTTGTTTTCGGTTGCTTGGCATGGGAATTTATTAAGCCGGGCGTGATCTATGCGCTCAGGCTGTGTGAATTAAAGTGCTTTGTAATGAATGTAAAGCCAGGACCTGGGGCCGCCACCAACCCCGACCTCTAGGGTCTAATTGTATGCCGGGTGACGTGTGCAGCTTAGCAATTAAGTGAGCCACCCGTTTCAAGGGCAGCCGTGGGAGCGGAACAAATTCGATATTCAATATGTTTTCAATTTGCCGTATTTTCTGTTTTTTTTTCTGCTTAGAAAGGACCTACGCGCGCGTTCGTCACCGTATCAAAGGCAATCGCAAAAGCCGTAAAACAAATAAAAATAAAACGAAATTATGCCAATAAATGAATTATAAGACGCACGCACAACGCGGCGTATACGCAACGCTAGTCAAAGGAGCGGGCGACACTGCCTAAGTGGCATGTAAATGTGTGTCAGAGTCTATGTGTCTGATGGTGTCTGAGTGTGTAAGTGTGCGGGTGTGCGGGTGTGCGGCCATGATTATTATACGGCCACTCACACATACATGTGCGTCTGTGTGCGTTATGATAATGTTAACAGCCCCGGCCTGGGCTTCTAAAATTTTATTAGCCAGCTTCTTATGGAACTTTGAAAATAATAACAAAAGCATCACAAAAACCAGGCAAAGATTGTCCCCTAGCCCTCTGGCCCCATGGGCCCCCTGTTCCCCTTCACCGGTATCCTATTTCCGCTTTCTTTACCCCGTTTTCCCCCGCTCTTTCTTTAGCTAGCCATAAAGAATATTGAGGAAATTGCTTTCTTTGCACTCGAAATGCTCGACAGTCTCAGCCGCTTAGCAGGGTGCACTCATTTCGAAATTGTTGGGAATTATCGTAAAATTTTACGCACACCCATACACTGGCAAACACGCCCGAGTCGAGTCCTGCCAAGGACGTGCGCAAACATACAAATGCGTTCGAGTTCTCCCTCGAGCAGGCGGCGGCATTTTTCTTGTCAAACATTTCCATATCCAGTTGCAGTGCGTGTGTTAGTTGAAAATATTTGCAAAACAAAAGAAGCGACTGCCAGTTGCGAATTTTGTGTATTTTCCTTTTTTATGAAATGCGGTCGCGCCCTTCAATTATTTAGTTTAATTTAACAAAGTGCTTTTTCCATAAAGTGATACTCGGCTAATTCGCTGGGACCCCAAACCGTTGAGTTTCTTTTTTGGGATCCGTCGGGGGAGAGACAAATCGCAAAAAGAAAATGTAAGCTAAACACATGGACGAAAATATAATTTCAATGATTTTCCATTTCGATTTTGAACGTGGGTGTAAGTGGATGTCAAGGTGGTGGGTGGTCTGGGTAGGTGGTCTTAGATGAAAAAAAAAAACCATTTTAATGATGTTTACACAGTTTGTATGCTCCTGTCAACATTCGTTCCCGTCCCACCCGCACATTATGTGCTTTATGGCGATTGACTAGAACTTTTCACTATACCCGATGGAGTACTTTCGTTGATGACATTATCGCTGCAATACAAAAGGTTTTTTTGCGACTGCCACTTCATCTCGGCCGTGTTTGTGCTCGATGATGGTACGGTATGCCATGGTATTATTTCTTTCATCCGCCCTGGGTTTTTCGTCAATGACACGGCTCTGGCCGTAGAATACCCCAGCGGAGGAGGAGCAGGAGCCCGAGTCGGAATATGGCTTAGCTTCTGCGCGTTTAATGGCTCTTGTTGGGGAACTTTGATTTGGCGACAGCAGTAGCAGCAATATTTCATTAATTTGATTGAACCTCAGCCAGGCCATCGGAAATGAGGCAGAACAATTTAATGTCATATTTGAAAAATCAAACAGAAAATTGTTTTCATTTGATCTAAGCGAGCATGCGACTGATTTCGTTATTATTTCATTAATTTAAAATGAAACTTTTTTGTTTACAAAATGAATGTAAACAAAAACATATTTTGCTTAACTGTGAGTACACTCATAAACCAAAATATATTTATGCAATTATTTGCATTTATTTTTCCCAAATTATACATGAAACAATCTTTCCTTAATGCCCTTCAACAGTTTAATTGTTTTTTTAATGACATATTTTAAAAAAATGAATAACGCTCCCTCAACCGAACAAAGATGTCAACGTTGCTAGGACTGGGGCAGTTATGCCCCAAGATATTCATGCCACAGAACTTTCCGTTCCAATCGTAGGGCAGCCCAAAGTTTGGCATGCAACCCACTGAATAATCTGAGTTTTCCAAGCAAATAGTGGCATTGTTGACCACCATTCCATCGGGGTCCTTTATCTGGCGCATACAGGTCGGAGGGTCAGCCGGTCGGGCCGCCTTAATCTTCAGTCTATTCCCCTCCTTGTCCCAGCTCCAGAGCCAAACCGCGTCTGTCAGCTGGGGACCGTCGACACAGAAAGGCGGGTTGATGGGAAAGCGACTCTCCAGGTCGGTTTCCAATTGGAGAAGCGTTAGCAGACCCTTTGCTTCTTTCAAGGTGTACTGGCTGGTAGCAGAACTATTTTTTACTGTGTATGTAGTGTCATCGTACATCTTAAGGGTCAGCAAATGCGGTCGCACATCCAGCACACAAATACTAGCCGTGAGAACCTGCTGCCGGTTCACAATAAGGCCATTGCAGACGATCCTATCCTTTTCCAATATTCGCACCACAAACTGATTGAGGTTTACCGGCGGATCTCTATCCACCTGTTCAAAGACAGATCGGCTAAACCGCGATCCATGATCTGTGCCATAGTGACTGGGGCGATACCCAAAGTGCGGACGCCAGTTTCCGAGTAAATACTTCATTTTAATGTGTTGCTTTTTCGTGCTCTTTTTCGTGGGCTTATTATCCGATTCCGAAGATTCCAACTCTGCGAGGACATGGCAGATTAAAGCCACACAAATCAACACCAATTTCCACATTGCTACTGGCAAGACTCTGTTCAAGAAGAGCATCTTAAGGCAATTTAATTTGATGCATCGCGATTCTAATTAAATAGAACAGACCATGGCTTTTAGAAATTAGGCAAGCTTTATTAAAAAGCTCAAGAGTACAATTTTTTAGGGCTTATCTTTTAATTTTTATTTTGATATTTTACAGTATAGACTCTTCCATATGAGTCTTTTTAATCAACGTCATACCAGCAACCGAAAAGCTGACTGCATCGTAAATAGTCATGTACACATCGACACCAGTGTGGTGTGGACAGTTGTGGCCTGCCACATTGATGCCGCAGATCATCCCGTCGTAGATGAGGGGATTTCCAATGGCTTGCTGGCACTTCCTGGTGTACTGCTGATTCCTTACACAGATCATATTGTCCTGTGCAATAGCTCCGTTGGGATCCTTCATACGGTGCCGGCACTCCTGCAGCGGCCATACCACCGATATCTGCGAGTGGACACTGTGACGCTGTCTTATCCAAATGGGAAGCTCGACAAAAACGTAGTCCTTAATCTTGGTATCGCAGAGCTTCACCGTGTTCTCGCCTATAATAGGACGAGGAAAGGATTTCTCTAAGGCGATCACTTCCAGCAGCGGGGCTTCGCTCTTCAGATATGTCTCATTGGGGTACTTTCGGATTCCCTCAGTGACTTCATTATAGAAGTTCTTTAACGTTAGCGTATCGGTGATGTTGTTTTCGAAACAGGTGGATGCCGTAGCTACTAGGACCTCAGATATAATCGTCCCCATGCACAGGAACTCTTCATCCAGGTAAATACGCACCATCAGTTCGTGAAGCTGAAGTTTGTGGTCGTCTTTGTTCAACTTAATCACAGGTTCTTTAGACCGCGATGTAATCTTCAGAATTTCTGGAGCTAGGTTATCGCCCTCCAATTTGGGCGGAGATCGCATGCGTTTATAGTCCATTTGTGTCTTGGGATTGTGCTGCGGCTTATAGTCGGAGAGCATGTATCGGTGGTAATGACTATTGGGGGATAGTGAATTGTCCGCAGCAACGACAGGGAGCAGGAGGACTCCCAAAAAAAATAACCTGGGCATCCACATAGTTTTCCTTTTACTGACTCTAAAGTTTTTCTTCAGAAAAGATTGCTTTTACAAATTGATTTGTAACATATTAAACTGAAATTAGAGGCACATTTTTTCTACAAATATTATTCATTGAGAATGTCAGCTAGTTTAATACACTTACAACTTTAAATTTAAAAAATGAATTGCAACTAAACTGTATTTTCTTCATTATTTTGAAGTTCCCCCTTCCATTAAGGGCTAGACCAACTGCGAAATTCCGGATGAAACCTGTGCCTGTGAATGCCCGCCAGACATCAGTAGCCAGTTGGATGAACGGAACGCTGGGACGGATCGGAAGGTATATGTCCATGTTGACCACGTCGTCGACTTCGACGTCTCTCTATCGGTGGAGTTTTTTCCCGGTCTTCCAAAGCAGTGCGGTTGTAGTCTACGTGATCCAGGGAACTGTGCCCCTTATTATAGTAGGTCGGACGGTGGTAGTTTTCGACGTATTTTTTTATCCATTTCGAGGTCGTATAGTGAAGGCTTAAGACCAAAACGAGCAACGTTGCTAAATCTCGCATATCAAAAAGAGACTGATGCAAAGAATAACCATGAAAAGAAGATTTCGGAATCTACTAACTACATTAGTTTCAAATGATGCACAGAAAATAATATTTTAAAGGCTTACAAATATAATGTTACTGAAAATAAATAGCTTGTGGAGTAAAGGCATGACCTTAAGCTAATATTATCGATCGAGCAGCAATATCTTATTTATTAATATCAAAAGTCTTCTTATTATTGTAAGGTCTTATAAGCTATTATAAAAGTTTTTTTTACCTTCCTTTCTTGATTTAAATTTAAGGTTCAAAATAAAAGTTATTCAAAATCCCCTCAAAATGATAATTTTATTGTAAGAAATTGATTTATTTTAAAATATTCTTAGTCTCCGTCCCAAAATTTGGGCTTACTGTTCATTAAGGACTCAACCAAAGGAGAAATTTCGGGTGGGTTGGCTGTCTCATTGAAGGGTCCCGTTAAAGTAAATGCACGCAAGGCATCCACTGCTAATTGAATAAACGGAACCACCGGTCGGATTGGCAGGTATATGTCCATGTTGACCACGTCGTCCACTTCGCAGCGTTCCCCAAAGATGTTTATCCCAGCTAACTCGTTGTCCAAAACTAGCGGGTCCCCGGGGCGGGTGTTACACGTGGTCTTTTTGGAATGCCGCCTGTTTTTGACACAGAAGAAGTCCGGCTGGTAGGTGGTCACGTCGAAGAAGTCCAGGGTGTCATAGTAATTTTTGCATCGATCAAAGTTCAAAACTGTTGTGCGGTAGAACTTGAGACGTCGAGTGGCTGCACCCACGTAGACAATTGTTACTTGATCCCCAAATTTTGGTATCCTCCGATAAAGAGGAATGTAGCGATACTTATAGCTCAGCTTTTTCTGAAGGCCCAGGAGGCAAATGTGATTGAGCTTTACATTGTGCTTGTTCACCGGCAAATAGAATCCGATCACCTGGTGCGGCATGGTCTCCCTAAATGGAACCATGTCAATGGCTGCCAGCACGGATAGGTGAATGGTCTTGTATTCATAGGTGTTATCCCTTTCAGGTGCCTGAAAACAAACCGTCGAGGTGATCACCATCCGGCGGGAGATCAGTGCTCCAGAACAGAAGACGGATGCTTGGTGCAGAATAGTTACATAGAAGCTCTGGTGCTTCATAGCATCAAAAGGCTCTATGGTTCGTCTGTTTAAGTCCTCCTCATCCGTCTCGTCATATTCTTCTTCATTTTTATTGTTTTCATGGTTGTAATTGTTTTGATTTATATTAAATTCAAATTTAATCTTATTCTTATTCTTTATTTTAGGTACTTTTATTTTAATTTTGGGAAATTTTAATCTAAAAGAAAATGTGAACTGAAGAACTAAGATTAATAAAAATAGCGTTACTAAGACTCGCATATCGAACAAAGACTGATGGAGAGTTTGTAAAGTTTCAGTTTAGTAGAAAGTTTACCGTAGAAAATAGATTTGGATTCCCACTAACCAAATTAGAGTCAGATACAATATAGGAAAACTAATTTTAAACTTGTGTTTATTTTGAGTACCGGATGTTCCCATCCGTGACTCTGTTAATCTTGCACATTATTCGTATTGTTGAGCCCTAAGGCCAAGATAACTAACGCCCCTAAGACTCGCATGTCGAACAAGAAAGAAATTAAATTTCTAATTCAAATAAATTAGTTTTCGAATAAAACAAAAAAATCTTATATACATATAAACCATTAAATTATTATTTAGAGTAAATTATATTCGCTTAGTCTGGCTTATCTTAATTTAATAAGAAACTAAAAACTACAAATCAATAATATTGAACAAGGTATATGTGTTTTATGCGTTGTAATTCAGAAAGTTTGAAACCTTCTCTAAATAAACGCTACAATTTTAATTAAAATGCTTAATCGAAGCCAATCAAAGTACCCATTGTTCTCTAATTCACTGTACGTCGTTCATACGCGCCAACTTCCTTCTTTTTTGTTTACCACTGGTATTTGCATTTTTTGCGCCCATCGAAAGGATATGGCAAAGGACAAAGACATTGCAACGTATCCAGAACTACTGCCGAGGGTATGGCACATTGAATTATAAACCGAGCATCAATGGCTGTCATTTAACTCTTGCCTTTTGCCGCCATCCGGACTGGACGGTCCTGACAACAGCAGACGTCATTGTGCAGGACATGAAAGGCTTGAGAGCAATACGCAAGGCCACAAAAAAATACCCCGTACAACGAAGGACATAGATAATTAATTTGCTTTGATTAGAGTTGTCTGGCAAGGCCGAGGAAAGGCAAGGCACGGAGGGCCAAAACTGATTCAGGATCTAGCCGGATCTGGCAGGCGGAAATTGAAGTGTTTGTAATGTATGCGAGGGACTGGGACCACCTACTCCTCCACCCACGCCTTCGTTTTTCCCTCCAAGCCTTTGGCGAGAAAACGGATGAGCCAAAGGCACTTCCATCTGACTCTCTGGTGTCGACAGCAAAAAGTGACAGGCTCGACGACGACGTCGGCGACGACGAGTGTGTCTAATTGATGGGCAGCCAAAGGCTTTTCCATGCAAATATTGCCGTGGATTTCGCTTTCGGAGCCTGCCTCCGGAGGCAGCTGTCGGGTCGGGTTCGCTCATCAATTATTTAAAATATGCTACACTTGGCACATAACTTGACTGACAAACATGTGTTTGCCGGCAGGCCCGTAAGCCGAGCCAGTGGCCATAATAGCTGGTCATTATGTTTATGGGACGGCGCAAGGGCCCATCCGAACAGGACATCCAGCAAGACCGGCAAAGACGGGGGGATCCAACACACCTGACTCGGGAAAAAAGGATATGCGTTCACTCTGGTCTCTGCCAAACGTCCTTGTTGAAATTTATGCGTACGTGCCCGGTTGAAAAACGTGGTCGACGACAACCAACCTCGGGTCATTTATTATTAGCTGCAAAATGCGTGCCGGCTCGGGTTCTGCTTTCCATGTTGTTTCAGTTTAAATTTTAGAGCTTTGGTTGACTGATTAATAAAACCAGAATATCACGAACAAAGCTGTGTTTGGGATTTGATAAAGATTGTTAAAAAAATTTAAGTGTTTTCCTTGGAAAAAGCTAAAACACAATTATTTACCTAGTTTAAAAGTTGATTTCAGCTGGGGCGCCTCTCCTGTTTTATCCCAACACACTGTCGACGGCAAATTAAATGTCACTCACACGCCATGTAAGTCGGGCAAAGATTTTGCAGCTCATTATGCACGATGACGCAATGAAAAACACTGGCTCCCCGCGTGGCATGATGGGGTTGGGTCGGGTTGGGTGGCGCTAGGTTGGGGACGGATGATGGAGTTGAGCTTATTTGAATTTACAAGTTGCCAACGACTAATGGCAAATTCAATTTCGAGCACAGAACGCTTTAAAAGCAATCAAAGGCAGGGTAGCTTCCCATCTTGAGCAGTATCTCTGGTTCAGATTTGGCTGCAGGGTCAGCTGTGTGAGAGTACATTTGTCTTATGCTGTTTGGACATGGACATGGACACGGCAAAGGCAAAGGCGAAGGAAGTGAGTTGCGCTGGACACGAACCGCCGCTGGCCGAGCAGTAAAAGCAAACCAGGAGCTAAAGGAGCACGGCTAGTCGAAGGACTCGGGGAGAGAACTCAGCGCTGATTGCGCTGCTTCTGCCGGTCCTTCTGCCAGTCTTCAGCTCAAATACAGTTCGTTGCACATTTGAACATACCCTCAGAAAATAAATGCAAATTTAGCCATGGCAAACACATAGACACACATATATTGGCCATGGACATGCGCTGCTCCTTTTGTTGCCGCCACCAACGTCGCCGCCGTCACCGCCGTCACCGCCGTCACCGCCGCCGCCGCCACATTTCCCGAACGCCAAAGCTCCGCTCTACTTTGTTCTATTTTCCCGCATTCCCGTCCAGCTCTTTCAACATATTTGTATAAATTTTCGATTTTCTGCTTCACTAGCCTGCCGGAGCTGTGCTGCACTGCTCCTCTTCACTTTGTTTATGTCTCAAGAATTCAATATTTTTTCAAACTATTTCTGCTGCCGTTTCTGCTGTTTTTCTCGCACTTGCTTTGTTGTTCAACTCTTGTTCCTGGTGAGACGTACAAACGTATATGCTATATGGTATTGCATTACCACCAAAGGATTGAAAATAGTCAGGCACACACTTGGCAGTCTTTAGACGAATCTGGCGCACCTTTAAGCACTACCCGTAAATCTATTCGATTTCAGATGTTATCAGACGTTGCGGCAGCTACTGAATTTACTTTTCACTCTCACATTTTATATGCTCATTAAATTTTATTGCTCTTATATAGTTCTAAGTCCCTAAGAAGGCAGCACGCAGGACCCGTTTTGTTTTGGCATGTACGTGCTTAAACGCTGCCTGATGCCGTTTGCTACTTAATGGCTAATTAGTGGTATAATTTACACCTTAATGACTCTACAACAATGCCCAGGCAGCTCTTTAAGCCGGAGAGAGGCAGAGACGGAGGGCGAGCCTCCAGCCAAGAAGCCACAACCAAGAGAGAGCAGGAGCTCTATCATCTAGTTTAATCCCAGCACCTTGTAAGCCACGCCTCCATGGAAACCCTCCTCCAAGTCCTCCTCCTCCGACTTAGGGCCAGGGCCACATTTTATCGCTCGGCTCATATGTACTATTTGTGCTTTGCTTTATGTGCAAATCAGCGTCCATTAATAAAGACAGCCAGCGAAACGTTACGTATACGCCGCGTTGCATTAATCACAGCGAACGATACTCTCCCCCTCTGCTCCTTAACAAGGATATGCGTATATGCCAATTGTATTGTGTGTGTTTGTGCGTCGTCCCTGTGCTGCCAGAGCACGGCGTGTTAATTTCATCGCAAATGCCTTTTTCCAGTATGGAAATTTATGTGTGCCATTTTAGACAGTTTGATTTATGATCTCGCCTCCGGAATGAATTGAGTTTTTGCGAATTTATCCAGCTACAACCAGCTTTAACAGCCACAAGGAAGTGCTCGCCGCAGCTATTTTCATCAAATGCATACAAATAGTATATCAATTAATTAATTGATTACGAAAATGTATAAGCTTACCAAAGCATTAGTTCCCTTTAGCTGCATTTTGAATGCCGTCGTCGTACCTACTATGTAATATTACTTTTCAATATTTTTCCCGACTATACTGATTGACTTGCATGCAAGGCGAGCTCAAAAAATGTAGTCACGCACTGTGCCATGTCACATATGAAATTATTCAAAATGACACAGCTCCTGACAAAGCTGCGGAGCTCAGTGTGTTGCAATGCAATTTGCAAATTGCCATAAGCTTAAATTGTATGAAATAAAATGCTTGAATGTAATAAGGTCCACAGAAGGATTGCGCGAGAACGTTGAATATGGGTGAATGCATTGGGCACCGCTAATGGCCTACGCGGCGTATACGCAATGTGTCAGAAATGACATCAGCACTGGTTTGCTGGATCAAATAAATTGGCATTGATTTCGAGTAGCTATAGGCAAGGCTTATCGCCAGGACGATTCCGCTTGAAAGATCAATTACGACGGAGCATAAATCCGTTTAGAACCGCAAAATCTAAACGGCTCACCCCAAATAAAATCCGGGACAAACTAAAGACAAGCTAACCATGGCCATTCAGTTTTTATTTTCTATTTTTATTTATGGTTCCGGTCCTTAAACCAAAACTCGAAATATATGCTGGCCGGGCCGGAGAATGACGACGAGGACAATCGGCAGCGCGTTAAAAAACAAGCGAGAATATTACTACATTTTAATAGCGAAAATGAAGATTTATTGCCCACGACGACGACAGCGACGGATGACGCCGCCAAAATGTACCAAACCTAAAAGAAATAACAAGAGTTGAACTAAAAAGCGCGTTTAAAACAAGAGGAAATCGCGGACACTGACCAAAAAAAGTAAAGGAGTTAAAGATTCATCTAGCACTTGGAATAAAAAAGCTTTAAGTTGGTAAATTGTTCGGAAAAAACTGTTAAAGTCCATAGCATATACAGCTTAGTAATAATTTATCAATTCTTTTATAGTCTGTAACACCCTTGCCAATTAAAAATGTCTAGGGTATCGGGAGATGTGAAAAAAAGTGCAAAGTGTAAAAATCGCTGCCGCGTCACGTCACGTCAGCCGCATGATAGACCAGTCAGTACGACCAGTGGGCGTGTCCAGCTGCCGAGTCCCTTATCGCAACCATAGTTGTTACCATTGTGTGGCTCCTGGTGCTTCTTCATCTCCTACTCCTAGGTCCTGGTCCTGGTGCTTGTGGTGGTGGTGGTCCTCGTCCTGGCCCTCGTGCAGCTCCTGTTCGAGCCTAGCGCACGTCGCAGTTTGTTAGCTGCAATCCAGACCACACCAGACCAGAGCCAGCTCCTCCCAAAGCGTCGCCCATTGTTTGCTCGCCCATTCTGCACACACAACTGGGCGTGTCCAATCAAAATATGCAAATGTTTTATCCGTAAAACGTCGCTTTGATGGAATTTCGGCACATTTCGCTTTCTCTTTCGCTTTATCCCTCTCTTTCTTTTCTATCCATTGTTGCTGTTGTTGCTTTTGTTTGTTTTGGTTTGGCTTGGCCGGGTTTGCCTTGTTTTGGTTGTTTGAGACACTTTTTTTCTATTCTCGTACCCTTTTAGGGTTACTCAAGTGTTCTCTTACAGTTTGTTTTATGAGAATCCTTCTCGATCCTTCTTGATCTTTTCCGATCCTTTTTCCTTTCCTTTCCACCTCATATTTGCAAGTAAAAAACCTCATTACTTTTTCCATTCGGGATATCTAATCAAGGGTATGTACGCTTCGGTCTCATGCAAAGTTTCGTCCTTTTTTGTTTCTATCTGAAGAGGCAGGGAAATGCTACCGACAAATTAGCAGTAGTTTGCAGGGCCAGCCTGGCAGGCACACGTCAATCAGCGAGCGTCGTCCACGTCCTCCGGATTTATATGCATAAATTTTCGCGTGCGGTTGGAGCCAGTTTACGACGCTTTAATTTAATGTTGCCAACATTTGCGCGTCATTTTTGGTCAACCGTTTTTCAATAGTCATTGCCGGTAATGGGGGCGTGGCATTTGGCAGACTGGCTAGCTGGCAGGATGGCAGGATGGCAGGCTGTTGATGAGCTACTGACCTCCGACCGGGCTTTGGTGAAATGTGAAAGCTCATTACTGGGAGGACTTTGTGAGTGTTTTTGTTTTCGAATGAGGCTGGGGTGAGGCTGGGGTTGCGGTTTTTTGGGAGGATAAACATGTAGTCGACTTACGGGTAATGAATTTATGATATTATTGGTCTGGTCAATAGTCCAGCAATAATCCTGACCAGATATTTAAACACCCAACCAAGAGTCCCCAAACGAATCCTCAAATAATTTAACCTGCGAATCGATTGTAAAATTTGCGGTTTTCATGTATCATTCTGGGGAAGCCCATTGATGGCCCTTCTAAAGGCTCTGGCCAGGACCAAAATTTAGAAACAATGTGTAATTGGGTGTGCCACGGCAATAGGTATTGTAATTACCAGCTAACTCAATAAACAGTTGGCATGTGAATTAGTGTTCGGAGAAACTCCATGCAAATTGCAATTAGTTTCTGTTTTGCATTTGCACTTGCAATTATTATTGAATTTTGACTAATACGCAAATAACATCGGCTAGTCACAATCATTTGTCCTGCCAGCAGCTAGAAACCTGTAACTCAATCAATTCACAAGCCTATCAAATTGGCAAGCACAAAGACTGCTTATGCACGGTGTATTGAGTGGAAAGTTTAAGCTCATTATTGATAACAATAGGACATTTTTGTTTTCCCAATAGCGATGAGGAGATGAGGGGATGAAGGGGCGTGGTAGCCAAACCCTTGAACTTCCGGCATCACCTCATTAAAATTAGTAAAACCCACACGCCGATATACAGACTTCCGTTCTGGCCAGAATGAAATTTATAATGACAGCTACAGCAAACAAACAAACAAATCATCCCCTTCCTGCCCGGTCCACAATTATGGCCCCAAGTTGAGCGATACAAGGGGAATATAATCAGCCAGGACCGAACTATATACATATACTCGTATTTTATACATACAATATTTGCAGCAAAGTACCTATCCATGTAGTTCGCACCATGTTGAGTTTGTCTGTTTGTTTTAATTAAAATTGCCGAGCCATGTCAGTGGCCCTATTTGGTCTTTGTTTCGCTTTGTTTCGCTCACTATTTCTGGTTGTCCTGGTTTTAATGCTTTGTTAGTAAATAAATTATATTCAATTTTCAAATAAATTACAAACAAAAATCATTAGCCAATGTCTGTCGGTTAGAATGGACCATTTCAGCTTGAATGGAAGTGCAAATATAACAAACAAAACAAGTTTGATCCACAATATTTAATTCCATTAATCTCAACTATGTTGTTATGAAAAAAAAAACACTTCCTTTTTGTTTCCCTGAATTTATTTTAATTGACAATTGATTTTCGATTATCCAATTGTTATGACTAAAGCCCTATAACATGTTGAGTCCATTTACAGCCACGTAGAGATTATTATAATTCTGTTAAAAAATACCATATGTGTGTTTTGACTGAAAAGTTTTGTGGTCCGACTGGATATGGGATTTTCTTGTATATGAGGTCCACAAGGTCCATCCGCATTGCCAGCCAAACTACCGGATTCAAGTGTCAAATTAGTGGAGCCAAAGCCGCCTTTAAATATTAACTCTTACTTAAAAATGCACACAACCCGCCCGAGCCGCCTCGTCCTGCCTCGGCCTGCCTGGTTACCAATTAAACTTAAGTGTTGCGTTTTTCCAACCAGCTTCTCGG
Source organism: Drosophila vallismaia (assembly GCA_035047325.1). NCBI lineage: Eukaryota > Metazoa > Arthropoda > Insecta > Diptera > Drosophilidae > Drosophila > Drosophila vallismaia. The sequence continues at coordinate 13,033,912 of JAWNPU010000073.1, forward strand.
CCGCAGCTCGCTCTCAAATTTTAAACTGGTAGCAAGATAAACAGTCCTCCTGGTCCGCCCTCGCAGGCGCAAATATTGATAGTCTAACACAAAAGTTTGATGCACCATAAGAACGCCTAGTGGAGGCAACTGGGAAAGCGGGAAAGTCAATTTTCACCCAAGTCGACGTTGGTTGAAAAGTTGGCAGCACGGCCAGAATGGTGGGAGGAGTGCCGAACTACAGGAAAAAAACTACTATAGGAAAACTAACATAGGAAAAAGAAAATGAAAGCCCAAACGTAAATTTTTATCTGTGCGCGGTGCAGTGCAAAAAGGTTTCGAGTGCAAAATAAAGTTACTTTGGCAATGCGATGCATCAAACCGCAAAACAAGATAATTTCAACGGTAAATAAATCACAGCCACGAGTACTGCTGCATTGGGTGGGATGGTTTGGTGGGTGGATGGGTGGGTGGGTGGTTAGTTAAGGGTTGGGGTATACTCGTAGCTCTCATACTATACGGTTCAGTGGCTTGCCTCTTTCGCAACCTGCGCAATCTAGTTCCCCAAAGGAAAACAACTGAAAAGTTGCAGCTCGACTAGCAGGCAAATCCAAAGCCAAATCATTCCATTACCACCTCGAGCAACACTTGCGCAGGTTGCACAAAAAGCTGATTAGTTGCTATTGTAGCTCGGTCCTGCACTGGGCGAAAAAAATGTATAATTAAAAAAAACGTGCTTTCAAACTACCTTTTATGTCTTCAGGACCTACGGATCATAGCAAATTATAAATACATTATCTTAGGAAACCTTTATCTGACTTTTCACAGTGATCTTGCACATCTGCATATCCACAGCTCCATTCGTGGAGGACCGTAGGTGTTGGAAATGCTGTTGCCTCCCAAAGGATTACCCTGATGCATACCATTCCCAATAGATCACATTTCAGTCGCTTTTATTAGTTGAATTTATTGAAATACTTCACATTAGCAAACGATTTCTTAATTGGATTGAATGCACTCGATAAATTTCAAAACCTATTTGTGCAAATAATCGTATTCATTGGATATTTAACTATTTGGCCGATTAAAATCCAATTAAATAAGATCTTTATAGGGAATAGAGCAATAAAAACCTGATCCAGGACTAAGCTCTGTAGTGAGAGCCCAAAAGAAACTGCCGGGCTGGCAGGGTAATAAATAAAATGGCCTTGTTACCCGAGAAACCAAAAAAGGAAAGGTGTCACACCCCTGAGAGGAGCTCGGAACTGCAACTGCAGAGAAGGCTTATGCCAAAGTTGAACTTTAAGTAGTTGCCACCTTAAGACGCTTCCAGCTGCAGGCGTGGCATCTAGCCCTCTATATGGAATGCCACGCCCAAAGACAATCCACTTTCTCAGCCTGATACTTATACTGGCAAAAAGTGAGCAAAACTTTTCCATTATTTTTATCTTCTTCACATTTTCAAGTGGCAAAAACTTTGATTCTGTATGCAAAAATAAAATGCCAAAGACGGCAACAAAAATACAATCCGCAAGCAGAAAAAACAAAACCAAAAATTAAATATGTTTTTTTTCCGCCGCACACTAAGCCAAAAACAGATTTTCATATAGCCCGACTAAGACCTTCTACCGACGGCCCAGAGCCAGCCAACTGTTGTTGTTGGCCGGCCAATTCAAGGCCCCTCGGGGTGGTGTCTTTGGCATTTTATTTAGTTTGTTATTTGTTCATACTTAAGTGTGTCGCCAGCGTCTTGTATTGGTTTTATTTGAAAAACTTGTCGTATGTCGTCCTCGAATCGAAGCCAGTCAGCGATGCCCAAGACAATAGCCTCACACCCTCATATCCCTGCCCGGGCCACACTGATTTCACATCCCCATCCTTGGGCTGTGTCCCTCTCCCTCTCCACATTTCCTCGGATTGTACCAGCACGAGTATAAGCAAAGTAAGTTGTTGAGTAGATTAGGTTTTTGTTACGTTTGCCTGCCATTGTCTTTAAGTTTTTGCCGTCTTTTATGGGCAACGAGGTCCCCAAGTCCCCGGCGACCCTGTAAACTTCAAATTGCTACAAGTGACAAAGCAGCCATAGTCCCCATCCATTCCATTTCCTCTCGTAAGGTTCTACCAGTCCAGGACAATGGTCAGGTGAACAGGTCAGTATGAGTGTGTGAATGTGAGTCGTTGAGTGTGCGTTTTTGTCCCAGTGCCAAAGAATCTTCCAATGACACGAGCTGGCGAAAAAATCCTAAGATAAACAAATTCAGGCAATGTCTTTTCTAGTTCAAACAGGATGTCAGTTGCTTTTGGCAATGTTAACTGCAGATTCCATGATTTTAATCGTTGAGAAGAAAAGGAGATTCAAAATCTATCCAAGGTGTTTTCAAGAAAATACCTCATTATTGAGTGTTTATTTCCTTCATACCATATTTATTACCTCTTAACCCATATTTTAATAGGGATTTCTGGTCTACTGAACTAAATCTATATCCTGACCAATTTGGACTCGAGGCCAATTCAATACAAAACGGAATTTCTGCGACTGGGAGCTCGGAGGGACTCGGAAGGATATAAGTCCCAGGGGGCATACTCATGACATGGCATGGCTAAACCATATTTGTGCCACAGTCATGTAAGTACATAATTCAACAAAATGTTAATTTAATTAAAATATGAATATGAAATTTTTGGTGGCTGCCTTGCTGTGTCAGGTGGAGGATAAATGGGAGTGGAGGCTGGACCATTTTGAATGGCACCAAAAACTCGACGCGCCTCGACTGAACAAATTCATTTATATTTCGCACACGGGGGCGACTCGCTTTTTGCTCCAGCTTTGTGTGGCAGGCAGCTCGGAATATGCAAACACAAACACGACAACAAACTCACTGGAAAGCCAACTCAATAACGATACTCCGCCGCCGTACAAAATGTTGCCCACAGCCGCCGCACAAGCCAAAAGGCATCATGACCATCAGAGGCAGCATCAGCCATTGCCACATGTTGATTTTGCAAACTGAAATTATATAATGCAATGCATGGTAAACAAGCCGCGACACACATGACTGCATAAATAAACTGAAATTCGAAGAAAACAACATCATTAAAGTAGAGTCTCTGGGCACCGAGCCGCACAGTGGAGGATCACGGAGGTGAATGGAGGAGGTGGCAAACATTCTCATACAGCGGCAATACACCATATCCTATACATATAGGATAAATACCGTTTAGGCCAAAACCGAAACCCCAAAAATATGTATTAGGGTGCAAATACTCGTATGCTGCGGCAGTCATAACGCGAACCCGGTCCCGGCTAATCCAGAATTACTAAAAACCAAATGTGCAGCCGCATTATAAACATGCACTGAGGCAGTTACTAAAAATAATGAGCCAGCTGAGTGAATGTTTGGTCAGCAGGAGGTAAGGGACATAATAAAATACACTTGTGAAAAATATTTTTAAAAAAGTATTGATATTTAAACAAGCATTACATCTGCCTTTACAATTGGTTCTTTAGGTTTAATTTGTACTTCTACATTCTTATTCTGATTCTGATTCTGTATATGTCTTAACATAAACTGAAAATACATTTTAACTGTATTTATATTTTAAGTGTCCTCACGAAATAGCGCTCGAATTAATGAAATTCAAGATTGAAAAGTGCGAAATTCACTCGAATTTTGCAATTCGCGTGCTTGGTCAGTTGATTTCAGTTGGCGAGATGAAATAAAATCCAGAAGGAAACCGAAGCTCGGGAGCACCATTGGAAGCCACGAAATTGAGTTGCTGAGCCAGGCCAAAAGCTATCGGCCAAAAGAATCTGCGTGGCCAGCAGAATGCGAGAACACCGAAAGTCCCCATCATAAATTCAATTTTTTTATGTGGTCTTGCTAAGACAAAACGCCAAGAGTTGACATTAAGCAGCAAGATGACGGAGACAGCCCCTTAGCTCTACGGCTCTAAGGAATACCCGGACGGAGAGCTCGGACCCCGACTGCTGCACTGACAGCGATGACGACAAGTGGGAGTGAGGACATCAAGTGAAATGCAACCGAGGCTTCGGATGCGGATTCAATGCGCGTGACAGAAACCACAGGGCTGTCAGCAGAGCAACCGCCTTGGATGGCCATTACCCCAAGTTGCTTGGTCCTCCGTTTGACATGGAGCTTTGGCCAGGATGGGTTGTGGATTGCTGGATTGGTGGCTTGAGGATGTGGCAAGAGTTTCCAGCTGTAACTGTAACCGTATATGGCAGCATTCTTATTGTCGGCCCAACGCTGTCCCACAGTCCGTTGTGCATTTGTAACTGAGCTTTTCGTAAATTGATCCAATTTATGCTTATTTTATGGTAAATTACGAACGAAGGAAGCGCAGACTTCTGGCATTGCCACTGACACCGCAGGGAAATCGCTACTGGTCCGAGGATCTGATTAAAGAAGCATTAAGTATCCGTAGTGTCAGCGAAATTCCGTGCATCGGAATTGGGGAAACAGCTTAAATTGAAACTGAAATAATATTGAATTATCTGGTAGTCGCAATGTCAGAGAACAAATAAACAGAAATCGTATGTAAAGTTCAATAACTGCCAAAACCAGAAGCGTACATCATGTTTTATTGGCATAAACGAAGGGCATCTGCTACTGCTGACTTAAAAAAAAAACGCAATTCCCAGGACGAGTTCCTCATCTGCATACTACTGTAGTGGTACAACCAACTCACATTCGCATACATTTTTTATACATATATTCGATGCTGCATCCACTTGAGTCACCGCCAGGCGCCAACTGCTGATTGTTCGCTACTTTCACCCACAGGATTTGCCTGCTAACTTGCCTTTATTGGCTTCTAAATGCAGCTCTAAATCCTTTGTACAAATTGCCATATTGCTGCCAGTTGCTGCTGCCATTTTGCCATTTTACCATTTGCCTCTTGTGCGGAATGTCCTTGCTTGTTGCATTGTTTTCATATAATAAAATTAAACTTATGCACTCTCCCTTTCTCCGACTGGGTCCCTGGAGAAAGTTGCCACCCGGGGCGTTTCGGGGTGAGCATTTGTTAAGTGGCAAAAGATTGAAATGAAGGCAAGCTAGCACATTCGCAAATACTCGTACATATTCAGGGGATGACGTCCAGATTATTGGTTATATGAAGGCTACACAAAGGAAAAGCATTTTAATGCCAAGTATTTTATTTCCCTTGATTCCTTTGAGGTCTCCTTCCTTTAAAATGCATTTTTTGCAGTGCATTTGTGAGGGTGTGCAAGTGAAATGAAATGGAATGAATTGGTTGCAACTTGCAACAAAGTGGGGGGCTTACCGACTGCCAGATAAAGTTAAAAGGGGCGCCAACGCAATTTGCTCGGGGTCAGCTCTCCTGCAATTTCGTTGATAACTTATGTCATTCAACAAATGAAGTTGACATGCAGTACCCTGGTGCATAGCACGGGTTGCATTTAATTTTCGAACTTAACTTTTGCCCTGCCTGCCAAGCGACCCGCTTACATATGACACAGCAGGCAGTCAGTCACATAGTTTACATATCACCTGGCCATGAACCCTTTACCGAGCCACCACCTTTCAATTACCTAATTGGAAGCCAAGCCAACAAGATGGGAACATAGTCAAAGCCTGATTCCATTTCAGATTCAGCAGCAGATTGAGCAGCCAACTCCAAGGTCTTTCAAGGCTCAATCCCGGGGCTGCATATGATTATAAGTCTCAGTTCTTCTGCCATTTCAATTTGGTCTTTGACATTCTCGTTCTGTGTCAAATGCAAATTGAAAAATCATCGAATGGCTCTGACCAACAACAACACCACTGCCAGAGCTGACATTTGGCTGCCGGAAACGTTTCGCTTCGGCTCCAAACTAATATTGAGGCAGGCACGCTGCTGTAGGAACTGTTTCCCTTCCGGGCCCAACACAGTGGAATCAATGCAACAATTTAGTCTTCAACATGAATACTATTTCCGAAACCAATAATAAGATAGCTTAACATAAAAATATTTCAAATGGTTGTCCCAAAAACTCCTTTTATATTCTTTTAAAACGATATTTTTTTGAACACTGTACTGGACCGGCGGCACAAAGGGAAAGGTCTAATGTAAAAGTTGGCAAAGGGAGAGGGATCAGGCGACTGGGGCTGAAGCTGCGCACCAAGAGCGAATGCCTTGAGCGGCATCAAGCTCTGGCTTTTTTGGCACGCATTTGGCGTACATTGCTTTGGCACTGGCAGCTACTCATCTGTTCCTCCGGATCCTTCCTACAGCCAATCCTCCAGTTGTTGATGTTGTTGTTTTTGCAGCCATTGCCAAAAGTCGCTTGTTAAACAGCGGAAACGGAAACGCCAACAGTTGCACAAAGGGAGCCCAGGCTTTGGCAACATGGAGCCCACCGGGCGAGCGAGTGGCAACGTTTTGAAAAGTGTAAATCAAACTAATTGAATGTTTTTCGCCGAGCGCACAGCCGGTGCCAAAGATATAGCTCGTACATGCCCCGTTTAACATAAAAAATCTGAAGCACTACTACAGTGATGATAAGAAATTCAATTTCATTCAATGCACACTGAATTGGATGCTTCTGGTTGAGTGGAACACACTTCTTTGCCAATTTGATTTGACAAATATTGCGTATTCGCAGTGTTGTCAAAGCTACACTAATCAAAAATCCATTGAATCAATGGTCCATTGAGTAAAGACAGAGCTGTCTGGCCTAATAGTCGCTATTCATTAGCGGGACCAAACAAATCTAAGAATTTGATATTAAATGAGCTCCTAATGCAGGGCAATTCCTTGCGCAATCCAGCAGGATCCTGTTTTCACCTGGCTGGATGCATTTGTCTGTGGCAGCAAATTGCCGTTAATTTAATGAGCATTTTAGCCATAAAATCACTTGGCACGGCTCAATTGCCACGACGCTGGCAGCTGGCACAATTTATTTGACTGTTAATTAGAAATTTAAATTATGCGCCTAGCCTTTGGCCTCGAAGAAGTACTGCCACCGCGGATTGCCCTTCGTTCTGCCATTCAATTGGCGCTCGCTGCACAAAATTAATTGCAGGCACCAACGTCGGCGGCCACCGTCTTGAAGCATCCCTTGTGCCCTGGCAAATTCGAAATAATTTATAATTTGGCACAATTACTCCCAGCCACAGGCTGAATGGCCCCTCGACTTGCTGCCACAGAATCTTGCCGCAGGAGTGGGCCATGAACTGGCCCGATCAGCTCTGGGGGGCTTCGAGCTCGAGACTGGGTCTTGGGTTATGTGGGTCATTTGCTATGCAATTGCATTTTATTGATTTTCCTGCTATCCGGCAGCTGGCCGGCTGGTTCGAGATGTAATAAACTTTCACTTGTTTTGTCGCCGTTGCCCCAAAATAGGGGAGTTCAACGGGAATCAGAGGACGCCGCGGGTTGGCTCTGGCCAGTGGTAAACACATAGCTCATAGCCAAAACATTTGGCACACTGCCCCAGGCAGACAACCGCGATAAACAGGGAGAGAAAAATATGGTTTTAGTCTCATGGATTTATCCTTACCAAACCTTTGTGTAACCAATTTAACAATTAAATAGAGACTCTGAACTTTACCATCGTCTTAAACCTGGCCTAACCACGTCTGAACTTCAAGTTCAAATAACCATTAAGTTTCGGAATTCAGAAGTATAGTTGAATCTATTTTTTTTGGGTGTACATCAGGAGTTGAGATGGTTGGGATTGTCAAGAGGTTTTTGGCTCTGGCCCGAGATTTGGCTTCGCTTTTGTGATTTCTTTTCTGCTGGTCCATTGTTTTCCAGGAAATTGGGTCAATGGCCTTTTGGGGGAGGTGTCCTGCCCGCAGCTGGTGCTGGTTCTGCTGCTCTGAGTGCTCCAAGGGCTCTGGGTGCTCCTGCTGCTGATAATGACGGGGATGATGAGTATAGAGCCTGGGCCAGACCTCCAGCTATTGTTTCAACTTTTATGCATGTGAAACGATTTCCTTCAGCCCCTGTGTGTGTAAATGCAACACACAGTCGGGTGTGTGGTGTTAGTTTTTTGCTTTTATTGCTGCAACACTGATTACTGGTGCTTGTTAGTGCGTTTGGCTGTGCGGTTTTTAAGCTCGTTTACATGCATGTATTTGTGTGCCAAGTTGTCCACCAAGCCGCCCCCTGTACTCTTCCCAAAATACACATTTTAGCTTAATTTGCAACTTGTTAGCTGCCAGCAAAACAATCTCCCTCGGTCTCGCCAAAACTCATGTGTAAACAAATCAAACTTGAAACTAAAGCTTAGCCAAAAACATTTCGCAATAATGAGCAATGCTCGGGGCCCAAAGAAAACTTCGTCCGCCATGAGGGCAACAAGTGGAGCCCATTTGAGAAGCCAACTTTGTTAAATCAGCTTTAAGCTGCAGCTATTTCCAGACCCTTTACACCTCCCATCTCCTCCACCCGGCAATCTGTACTGTTTGTCTGCTCAAGATACGAGTGAGCCAATGTTTACCAATCTCCTTTTCAGTTTGGTAAAACAAAGGCGGGACCCCACCTCTCTCTGGCTCCGTTTCCGCCCTATTTTTTCCGATTCCTGACTTAGCCGGCGAGCGTTGTTTAAAATGCGTAGCCATATCCCATGAATTTATGCAGTCAACTGTATAAAAGGCGTAAAAATGTCCAAAGACCATCGCCAGTATTAGGATTGTGTGGTGGCGGTGTCCTGGGGCTCGAAAGAAACCGCCGCCACAGCCACTTTTCCAGTCGCATCCAAACCGACGGCCTCTTCATTTATTTCATGGTCCATTGCATTGCGATATGTGTCAGGCGGTGGACAACCAGGCACACTTAGTCCCAAGGGGTTCAGATCACATTGCTACACACCCAGGAAAATATATGGTTCTGATCGGGGAGAAAAATATTATGCGATAAATTTGATATCGTTTTATCAGCATAAATAAAATTTAAATTGAGTTCAAATTTTTTCGAGCTAATGTTCGTGATTTGTTTAAAGACTACTATACTATAAAAAACTGTCCTTTCAAGGTGCAATCCATATTTTTTCGTGCATTTGCTTTGCTATCAGAAATTGTTTGGCTTGGGCACTGTTGGTAGTGCTTGTTTTTATTCAATTACCAATTCCAATGCTGGCATTGGCCCTCCCTCTCAGCTTCTTAACCAGAACCAGCCGCGTTTCCAGCAGCTGTAGCAGTTTGTCTTGCCAATTGGAAGACGCCATCAAACCAACAAACCGAACCCAGGCCGAAGCATTATTGTAATTCAGTTTCTTCTCTCTGTCGCTGGACTTTAAATTGTTTGGAAGCAATAAAAAGTTTATCAAGTGTAAAGCGAAAAACAGCGCACGAAGCCCTTGACTTTCGGCACTCACTGTTAATTGTTTTGGGTCAGGAGGCTTTAAGTTCTCGAAACAAAAACATCAAGAATGTAGAAAATGGTGCCACATACCAAAGACCTGGCAAGCTAAGCTCCCAGGGCTTTAGTCAAGGCGAAAGTAATACAAAACAATGGCTCCACCCACACATACACCCACGCACGCACACACACACACACACACACACATGAAAATGAAGCCAACACAATCCCAAACAACCGAGTGAGACAAAAATAGGGAGAAAAGTGAGAGCGCTGCACACAACAAATAAATCAATTGGCTTTGCCTAAAACGTTTGAAATTGATTTCAAGTTCTTCGGCCCATTGTTTTTATATGCAACAAAGGGACAATTTTTCATTTCCAGCGACAACAATAAAAGCAACACAAGGTCCTTTTCAAACATGCACACACACAAACTCGCACACGCACAAGCTGGAATTGACACACACATGCGGTCGATCCCTGGGCATGTAAATTGGCCGCATTGTTTATGAGCTCGACTCCGATCTGGGATGGTGGGATGGCCATTGGTGCCTCTTCTGGCTTTCGTACCCCTCAGTCTCTTGTCCTGCCCCGAGACTATTGATTGTCAATTCAGTTTAAGCGCCAGCCATAAATTCAGCAAATGAGCAGAGGTCCAGCCAAAGCTGCCGCCATTCTTCTTAATTTAGTGAAATGCACAAAAACAATTTTCAAATGCACAAAAGACGCCCACAACATAGGCGATAATAGAATTGAAGTCTTTGGATAATTTGGCTATTTTTGGATGTACATAGGGTGTTTCATTCTCTTGTTTGAGAAAGAATTTCTCAACGTAAAGCTCAAACACCGGCGTTTCACAAATATCTAAACAACGTCGGATCAAAGGCTATCGGATGGCACTTGGAATGTTTTGGGTGACCGAGCGCGTGTTTGGTCATTAGACCTGACACACACTAAATACACATTTCACAAAGCCCGCGTTCCGACTGACAGTCGTCAACTGTTTATGTTTGTCATTTAGCAGGCAAAACATTTTGATTACGCATACGCCATGTGGATCGAAGCGCCGTTTGTTGCTTTGACAGGCGCCTCGAATTCCCCCATAAATAAAAGTCAAATGCTGCTGGCCGCCGTCATCAGTCGATTGGAGATGCATTCGCTGCTTGTTTGTTTTTCATCGCTTTGCTGTGGCTTTTGTCAGCTTCGGCTTTATGGGGCGGCAGAGCCCCTCTGCGAGGATTGTCGAGTGGCTGTTATATATCCCAGGAAAGAAAACTCTACGGACCTTGACTTGTCCAGAAATCTGAAAATTGTGCGCATTATCAACAAATACAAACAACTCAGTTGGGAAGAGTTCAAGCTCCGGGATAGGATCAAAATGCGTAGCCTACTATTAACGGAATTAAGTTTCTTGGTTAAGCTGCAAATAGAAAACTCTGTGCGATGCAGTGGTGCTCTAATAGCTCCGACTCTGGTTCTAACATCCAGCAATTGTTTCACGAAAGATAAAATCAATCAACTGAAAGTCGTATTAAGTAATGGAAAAGCCTTGGGGGTGCAGAGTCAGGAAAATACAAACACTTTTCCGGAACTCAGTTTGCTCTTTTTAAAAGAACCATCTAAAGTACAACCCGCTGTATTATGTGACAAAATTTTAAACCTGGGGCAAAATGTCTCAATGCTGATGGCTAGTTCAGATCTTAGCTTCTATGGTCGCCGACAGACTCAAATCATTCCAAATGCAGCATGTAAGAAATCCTTTCAGGATGATGATTCTGTTTATGTAACTTCATACATGTTTTGTGTAAAGAACTCCCAGAAACCTGAGAAATGCGCCACGAGCCCTGGAGATGCCTTGCTAATCGATCACCAACTTTGCGGACTAAATGTTTATGGATCGCACTGTCAAGTAAATTCAATAAACTCCGATCTCTATCTTAACCTCAGCAAACTCCAGCCATGGCTAAAAGATATTGTAGAAAAAGCGAAACTAACATAGTGACTTTCGTTATATGTAATTTCCAACAAGCATCGCTTTGATTTTAGGTAGGACTAATTCAATTTGTTACTGAAATTAAATAAAATTAAATTTATTTTCTTTACCTCGTTTGTAAAATATATTAAATGGTATTCTCACTTGTACGAGTACTTATCATACTCTTTTTTCAGCAGAAATCTGCAATAGTCTCATCAGAATGGTGGCCACAAATAAATGTGGGCGATATTCCGCTCAATGGAAAGCCCTACCAGGTGGTTCGCGTAATTGAATATATAGTGCCATATCCCTACAAAATATCCCTAGAAAAGAGTGCCAGAGCTCCAAGTGCCACCACCGCCTTTCCTGATAGCTTGGAGGTAATTCCAGGTCGAATTGAAAATTTGTTGGCCATGGAACAAGCCAGTACGAGTACAGCCAAGCCAAAATCAACAAAGCACTTTCTGTTGAAGCTCCTCCATGGAAATACAACCATCTGCAGCGGGGCTTTAATCTCCGGCCGGCTGGTTCTTACCTCCGCTCACTGTTTTGTCGATGGTCCGATTGATGGGCAGACACACAAGCCGCTGGCCGAGGAATACAAAGTGCAGGCCAGCCGTAGTCGCATCTACGATGTGGCCAACATTATCCTTGGCACAGACGCGGGCATGGCCGAAGACATGGCCCTAGCGGTGCTTAAGGTGTCCGTGCAGGATGCCTTTGTCCAGCCGGTTGCACTTTGTGACACACAGCTCCAAAGACCGGACAATGTCACCATGTTCATGTCACAGCAGCATCTACGTTTCCTGCGCACCGAAATCATCACCAATGGGGCTTGTAAGCGGAGCTATGCCCAGGACGAATCCGTCTTCATCACCGCAACTATGTTGTGCGCCAGGAACTCCAACAAGCAGCTCGACTGCCAGACGACCAGGGGGGACCTCTTGCTGCATCAGGACACACTCTGTGGCATCAATATATACGGATCACACTGCCTGGAAGGATCGCTAAATGGAGACCTTTACGCTGATGTCTTCAAAGCAAGGAAACAACTTAAACAACTAATTAAGACCTATGGTTAGATTAATACCAATATTCGTATAAATATTTTCTGATGTACCATTCAATAAAAGTTGAAAAATATACTTTTTGTGTTTGTATTCATTGCTTTCAACTTTCTTAAAGAAACATTTTAAAAGCTGCCCATGTTCAATGTTGAACAAAGAGCAGGAGCGGACAAATAAATTTATTGTAGCCGTTCAGTGCTCGTGTGCTGCCCAAATCAAATCAATCTCACTAAACAAACAACGAATATAAAAAAGGGGGAAACCGGGAGAAACAAAAAAAATAGCAAATGGAAAGACGCCTCCTTCTGTTGGGAAAATTGAAAGTCGCCGTCAACGCCAACAAAATCAGAGAAACACAAAGAACACAAACTCGCGATGTTTTTTTAACTTTTTATTTTCTTTCAATTTGTGGCTTAAAAAAGTTAACTGTTTTCATCAAAATGTCCTGAACTGCAATGACGATGATGTATGTAAATTTGAGCAAAAAACAAATGCCTGCAAATACCAAAAAAATCAAAAGCAGACACAAACGATGGCCCCCAAAAACATCATGACAGCAAAAAGGTGTTACACTTGGCTTGAAATTTACACCATTGGGTGGAAGGGCCTGGAGGAGCTGAAGCTGCATTGGCTGCCAGGGATCCAGACCTGGCTTCTGGCTTTGGCTATGCGCTAAAATATGCAATTTTGTCATGAAATATGCACATGTCCAGCCGGCAAGGACGATTCACCGACGCCAGCCGAACCACCGCGTCTACTATCAGCAAAAGCAAAAAATAAATTTAAAAAGCAACATACATAAATAAATTAAACATTTAAAAAACTCAACGGGAATAATGAAAGATATGAAAGATTTGAATATAGCGAATTTTTAGATGCTCTTTTTTAAAAGCAAAAGATTAATTCAATAAAAGCTTATGTCTATGGACAAAAAAAGGTTTTCGCAAAAATATGCTTTAATAAATTATAAGTTTTATATGCAAGAGCATTTAAGCAACAATTGTGGTTGAACCAAAAGTCTGGTATGACTTCCAAAGCCACGCCCACCATTTGACATTAAAATGCAGCGAAGCCTGTCGAAAATGTTGCCAGCAACATCACCGGGAACAACTAAATTTATGTACATAGAAATTAATATTAAAGAAAAAAACGAACAGCTTGTATTTTGTGTTCTGGGTGAAATCTGAAAATAAAGGATTCAGTTTCAGTTGATGATTTTAGTGCAGGACGGGATAATATTGCCAACAACACACAAAAAACGAGAAAAACGAAAAAAAGGTGGCAGAAAAAAGTTTGCACTCTCGTGGGATAATAAAAACAATAAAACAAATATATATTCCATTTGACTAAAAAATTATATCTCGAGGGGATGGCTGGATAATGGGCCCCAACTCACTTCAGAGGGTCAACTTCAAGCCACCCCCTTCAGCGACCCGCTGACCTACCACAAATATTTATTGTTTGACAATTTTTATTGCCTACTTTCAGGCGATTGTCGCTGGCACACCCACTCTCAATGAAAAACGGAAACGGAAACGCATTGGGGACGAAAAAAAGAAGAGGAGAAACTTTTCAGAAAAAAATTCAAAAGGCGTTAAAATGATTTTGAAAAACTTTTGCCTTACGTGACTTTGGCCCAGCTTTCCAGCGACCACTCGCTGGGCCTACATATTGTTCAATTTCCGACCGGGCCGACTGAATCAAATAGGTGGCATAAACAGCAGCAGCAGTGGCAACAAAAGCGTTTGGGGACAATCCAACAGACGCCGCCGTCCCTCTGATGGGTATAAAATAAAAGTTTTCCACTTAAGGTTTATGAAAAGTTTAAGCCCGCTCGCCCGTTCGTCCACTCTCCCGCCGGTGACACGCACACATTCACACCTACCGACAAGAAAAATCACCGAATGCGGAAACGGAAACTAAGGTCGAAAAATGATGAATACCCACTCCGGTCGCGGGTCGGAGGATCCCACAGCCCGCAATCCCTCACAAATACACAAAACACACTCCAGAGGGATGCCGGCAATGGCCATAATAACCTCGGAGTCGGTCAAAGATTTTTCGCAATAAGGAAACAGCGCTCGTCTTTTCCCACTCCTTTGCCCTTCTTCAGCTTTCGTCCTGACCATAACCACTTAGGACTCTTAAAGTTTTCCATGAGACAGTGGCAATGACAGGATGGGGAACAGGGCAGAAAACTCCCCGAATGCAAATAATAATGTAATTGCTGGCAATTTTCCTCAAGTCTGTTTACCTTTATCTCCAGCCTTGTTAAACTTTTATGAGATTTGAACTGAAATTTAAAGCATTTACACCTGACCCGCAGTGACAAATGAGCAAATGAATTGAAGCCTGGCCTGAAGCTGTTTCCGATCCCATTGCCCATTTCCATTTCCCTTCCACTTCCGTATCCGATTCCAACTCCGGGACTTAGAGCCAATTTAAAATCGCCAGGCTAATTGCATGTCGGCACTAACGGCGGCCCACTAATTGAGTGCAAGTCAAGCAAACCGGCTAATTAGTAGCGGCAGTCTAAGCGGACCAAGATTGACAGCCGAAACCTATAAACCGGCGAAAAGGATATGCAATTTGCACAGGCAGGACATTTGATCTCTGTTAGTGCAAATGCGACCAAACAGAGCATTTTCACAGTTTGCTTGGCTAATGCGATATTAATTGGCTTCCCAAGAGGCGTTTGGACTTCGAAAGAATTCTTTTTGATTCGATTCTATATTATAATAATATAACGCCGCCCCAAAGCCTTTAGTTTAAGTGTAATAAAACATAAATATTTAGATGATTAAAAAAGTATTCAAGTGTTTAACCCATAGCCTAGCATTCATGTAAATTGTTCTGCATATTTTTGCCGACTTCACCTTTTTTGGCGACTAAGTGCTAGGCTTGGCTTGGAGCACATTTGGAGAATGTTTTCGAATGTCCCCGGCAGCACCACGTTCAAGAAGGCAACGGCAACGTGCCACCAAGTCCAACCACGTCGCCCGCTGACTTTTCATAGATTTAGGAGTACATTTTTTCTGCGGGCACCAGAGCACCACTTTACCGCTGAGCCGAACGCACCACACACACACATTTCGGATGATGGAAGAGTGGGTGGGTGTGGAGAAGGCGGTATACGTGCCACGTCCCACTGACACTGTCTTTTGGCTGCCAAATGTGCCTGTGGGCGGTCGCACCCATACATTTATACATATTTATTTGAGCTGCGCATAATGAGCGTTATTTATACTTAAGCAGCTGCAAAGCAGACGCAAATCGTAAATAAAACGCTTTAATTTATTAGCCAAGTGATAATTTCCGAGCACATAGTAACTGAAAGTACCATAAAATCGCTATGATAATTGCAAAACAGGGCGTCCATACTCTCAGGGCCACGACACAGCCCCAGGACAATCAATCAAATTAACCCAAAGCCCCAGGCCAACTACCAATAGGCGTGAATTGATTTTTTGGCTCTCGACCAAGGTCAGACCTCGGGTCGATGATGCTAGACGACTAAAATTAATTTGCCATAAAAGCCAATTAACCAAAAAAAAAACCCAATAAGCCTACTTGCCTTCCTATAGAATTAGGGCGGATCACACTATTGAATTGCTAAAAAAGAAAATATTTCGAATACTAATTGCCACCTACTAATTGCACCTGTGCACCTGAACACACCGCAAAAGTGTCTTTTTCTTATTTAGATTTATTCTGCAGGTTCCGGTCCCAAAGCGTATTATGATAATTGGAAATTATATACATATAAAAATGATGACTTGGTGGTCAAGTGTTCAAGGACCTGGGGACAATGAAACTAGCATTTATGCCGCATTAATCTGATTATTAATGGGCAGGGAAACCACGCATAAAAGAATGATTCGTTGCCGATAGAAAGGCAGATGGAGTCTGGAACAGAATGTAATTGAATACTAATGCAATCAATTAAAGTTAAACTCTTGGCACACGTGCCGGGAAGGGAGGAGCGCAGTCACCGGAAGATATATCCCATTGAACGTCTTCGGGCTGGGATATAAATGCGAATGGAAAATGGAATTGCATGTCCCGCTCGGGAGGGATGGGTTCTGTGGGGGATTCAGACCGATGGCCCGATGGTGATGAGTTCAATCAAGTTGTAAACATGTTTCAGATTCTATTAATGCGCCGCCAGTGCTGCCATTCACTGTAACTCAATACAATCAACAGCGTTTTAGAGTTTGTTTGTGCGGCTCCGGGAAGGGCGATATAAAAAAGGGAAATCAAATCATAAAAATAATATGCCGCTTTGCAGCATTCAGGACGCAACAGGATTTCCTTCACGTACCTATGTATGTAAGTGTGCCTAGAAGACAGATTCAATAGGAATAAAAAAAGAAGCAAGTGTAGCCTACAGTGAGGACTAAGAGTTACCCGGTGGGTTTGTTTGGAGAAAATTTTCATAGACTTCCAGAAGCTCCTAATGTAAATACCTTAATTAAATATACTAATTGTTACCTAACTATATGTAATATTTAAGACGTTATCTATTTTAAGATGAAAAATACTATAATTTTATACAATTAAGCCCCATAAACTTTACAAGTAATAGGTACAGAAAAAAGCAACGAATCAACTAGGAGAAAGCCCTTTCTTACCTTTGGCATGCTTACAGAGACGAACCTCACGCCCCCACTAGCTCCATCTCGGTTCAACTTCAAATTGATGCAATTTATGAGAACTTTTGTGCGCTCAATTGCAAATACAAGTGTACAAGTGTACAATCTCTGTCATTTTTATGCACTCTCTACCCCACCCCAGGGTATGCCAAAGCAATTTTCTTTCTTTTGGCAAGTCTGCTTTCGTTTTCGCCCGAGTTCCTATCTTGATTTTCTTGATTTTTCTACTCTCGGACCTGGACCTGAACCTGAACCAGGTATTTTGTGCCCTTTTCCATTCGTGCATTGTGCGGTAAATTAAGCGCATTGCAAGTGATTTGATTTTCTTTTATATAGAAAATACTTCAAATTTCATTTGCCATCGCAGCAATTACTTTAAAGTTCCCAATGCGAGCTGGAAATGCGAACGAAAAGTAATTCGCAGCTAATGACTGTCATTTATATCTGAAAATGAAATGTACGCCACTCTTGGCGGCGTTTATTTATTTTTATGGCAATACCCTCAACCAGGACCAACAGGCACAGCGCGTGGATGTAATTAGGACCAAACGTTCAAAAGTTCCGTCGAAAAATTAAGGCAATGCGGAAATTTAAGGATCCAAAGCTACTCTCGAAACAAAATAATGATTAATATTTAGGTTTTGTATTTATATTTTTAAAAAATTTTTGAGTTGACTTGAAATTTATAACAAAAAGGTATTTATTAATTTATTTAACATGTTAAACATATCATAAAATGTTAAGCTGTATTCTGGATTTACAGAGCACTGTTATTGCGACAAGTCAATACAAAAATAATTTTAAGATATACATGAAATATACATATTTTAATTTAAGGTTAACCTTAATATATATTTATAAATGTAAATTAAAATTAAAGTTTTATCAACTTACCAGATACCATTATTAACTTAACAGAGATATGTAGAATACAGAAACTTTTACATTGCATGGTTCTTAACATCTGTTTGCTAACATGCGCTGGGGTAAAGTTCGAAAAGCAGGGGGAATTCAGGGGCTCCTTATATGTTAGCCGTTGTACAGTTCTGTTAAGTGTCGCTGCTATGTTAACGCCATGTTAAGATCTATGTTAGAGTCGTCCCACATATTTTTGTGTTTGTATTTTAATTTTTGTTTAAAATGGATATTTATAATATTATTTCTATTATTATAATATTATTATTATTTTATTATTATTACATGGTAAATTTGATTTTATTTTTGAATCAATTTTGAACATACAAATAATAAAGAGATTTACATTTTAACAGGCCAACAATACGACCATATTTCTTTAAATAAAATGGCGGCAGTAAAGGAGCACCGACACCAAATCAATGGCTTCCCGTGCCTGTGTGTGTATATGTGGGTGTATATGCGACTAATGAATAGAAATGTCGGCCCTTAAAACTTTTCGGTTGCCAAGTCAGAGCAAGAGAATCTCTATATTTGTGGCCCACATCCCGCCATTACATTCGTGGGGGGTTTAATGAAAATCAGATATTAGTTCCTGTCCCACATACATGTTCGCACACACGAAGTCTAGTTTACTTTCAGTTTTTGACTTTTTGAGAGCTTAAGGAAGCGTGGCAAAGGATTTGCAACCCCTTAGGAATCAAAAACTTCGTTGCGTGGAATATGAATCGTTAATTGTGTGGGCATGGCAGCTGATGGGATCAAATGCGGGTATAGAAGTGAAAGTACAAAATAGAAGTGGAAAAATTGAATAAATTTAAAATATCTATATCATAACTGAAAAGGTACGTTAAGTTTTGATCCAAAGGTCCAAAGTTACCTTTCGTTTCTTGTTCTTTCTTATCGTATTCTAATTCTATCGTATTCATCAACTAATTTTTTTCTAATAATATGAATATTTTTATCAACTTAAAATCAAAATGACTCCTCATTTTCTCATTTTAATACTGCAATGCAAATATTTTCATGCTCATTCATAAAATTTGACATTAGCATATTGCATTTCCATTGCGTTAATGTGACAAAATGACAAATGAAGTTGGCTTCGCTCCTCCAGTCGCATTCCCAGTCGAATGCCGTCTGTCTCCTTTCACATCCGCCCGCACCGTTCCGCATCCGAGAATTGGATTTAATGCGTTTCGCGGCGAGCTGCACTTGAATTTGCATTTCGATTTTTTTTCCAGCGTGGCAAAAAGCAAAACACTTTGACAAGCGTTTACAAACTCGCCAGTGCGGCAACAACAGCAAAAAGCCAAGTAGCGCGGCAACTTTGAAATTGATAAATTGATTTATGCAAACAAAACACGAAAAGAATCTCCTCCTGCCTCTTCCAAGGAATATGAAAAATGAT
The DNA here is from genome assembly GCA_035047325.1 of Drosophila vallismaia. Taxonomy (NCBI): domain Eukaryota; kingdom Metazoa; phylum Arthropoda; class Insecta; order Diptera; family Drosophilidae; genus Drosophila; species Drosophila vallismaia. The sequence goes on from JAWNPU010000073.1 coordinate 13,053,243, forward strand.
GATGAGGGGGCGAAAAGCAAAAATTTGTTCACATCAGCAGGCTGGGTGGGAGAATGTGGACTCCGATATAGCCAGAGGCTCAGACAGGCCCAGAAACAAAATACACATAAAATCAATTAATAAACAATATAAAACGAAATATGCAATTGTTAAATTGTCTGCCGCAGACTTGACCTCTCAACGAATTTTTACAATATTCGGCAGCTTTTGTGGCTGTAATTGCTGTCATTCGGTGTTTTTGTTGGGATTTTCCTGCTCTTAAAGTCACTCCCACGTCTATTGTGTGGCCATTACGGTTGCTGTATTGGTAGCTGTTGGTTGACTCACGCCCCCTCACGTAAAAACAGAAAAACCAGCAATGCCACAACATTTTTTCGCATCAATTTCAGTTTTTCAACTTAAGTTATTCTTTTAGTTTTTACAGCAGAGTAAGAAAAGTTAGCATTTATTCATTCCTAATATCCTGGATTTATGAAAATAGTGATGGAAAATAATCCCTTTTTGGTGTATCACTTATTTCGATCGGACTAGCACTATTTAAAGATTTTTAGCGCATACAGCAGCGTGCGGCTCGTCACCTTCGTGGACTGCCGTGTTCAGTGATATTACGTATCCGACATATTGAACATAATCACCTGTCAAAACTGTCATAATAAAAAAGTAACCATTGTCATTTTACACAAAACAGAGAAGGAAAAAACTTACAAAAACGAAATACCAATTGATAGAGCAAAAAAATAGGCAAATCAATAGCATTGATAATATTATTTCGAAACTAAAAATACCATGAAAATGCATGTAAGTGTATTTTTCTCCATATGCATATGCATTGAGACATGGAAACTGAAAAGAAAAAGAAATCTATATGGTAAACAAGTCACGTGCCCAAGTGGCTAGTTAGCCAAATGCCAGCTATTGAAGCATTGCCACGCCTCCCATTGGGATGTTGCCATTAAGACTGATTTTATAAGCAGACGGCATTATAAACTTAATTAAAATATTGGCAGGCAGGTAATAACAACAGCCCCCGAATGTAGGCAATGTTTTCTTTTAGAAAGGCAAGCGGCAAATATTTAACGCCCGCCCACATCACTTAAACATATTGTGCCGACTTTGGCGCAGATACATGAGGGTATATGTATTTATAGCCACACATCCTTTTAACACACACCCACACACCCGCACACCTACACTCTATCACACAATGGGGCTACAATCACAGGTAACTGCTACATGTGTAAATATTTACAAAACGCGCCAAGCGTCGACAAACCGACGCCAGGCATCTTCACTTTTACCGCCAGCGAAAGGCTCTACCTTGTTGTTGCTGGCGTTTGTAACTCTTTCACTTCGCACAGGAGCGGATTAGTTATGTCAACGAGTAAAGGATATGACTACAACTCGCATCTCTCAAGGTTTCCTTTCGCTCCTTACACATATACTGTATTCCATTTTAAATTGCAGCAATTCATTTTATATATAAAGGTATCCTTTTTAAGGTGCAGAGTAGTATGCACAAATTTAAAATAACCGTAGGACATTCTAATCTGTCCCTGTTTCTCCACTCTCCCACGCAGCCAAACACGGGTTTATTTATGCCTTTCGATATTTATCGCTGTTGCTCTATTTGTTTTTGTTGTTGCCACTGCTGACTGTTCCAGAGTCCCCATGCCCCATCCCGGATGTGGGTGCTCGTCCATGAACATGTGTGTGTGTGCCGTGTGTTTTATTCCCTTTTATTATTATTATGCTGTCATTTCTGTTGTCGCGACATTGTCAGCAAACGTTGTGTGTGGAGTCCCTTCTATTCGTTTCCACGTATACGTATGGTTAACTCAAAATCGGACTCACCGCGGGCATGTCCTTGTTTATCCCTTTATGTTGTAGTTGCCACGACTGAGCAAACCGTTTTATGTAGCATCATAAATGTTTGCCATTTATAAGCTACCAGAAACTGCTCATAATATAATATCAAAAAGCGAGCTTCGGTTCGTTTCTATTACCACCCATCGTACAAATCAATGTTGTAGTGATTCCTATCTCAAAATTTGTCAAATATGCCTCTTTATGTTAATAGATAATATGTCAATTGGTATGCGAAGCACTTTTTTATGGAGCCACCACCACCATTAGGGTTCCACAAGGGTGCTATAAACTTAATACCAGCTGTCAAGGCGAGGTTTTTCCATAGTTTTTGAGTGACTTTTGGGCAACAAGGTATTACATTCTAAAATATATTGTATTAGTACATTTTTAATAAATTCGAAACATTTAAATAAAAAAAAGGCTCTATAATTACAGGAAAAATACACAAAGAACCACCCCTCTTAAGTCAACAACCCTTCTTACCTCTCGTACACATTAGAGACGGAGTGGATGGTGGAACAACCCCTGACCAGATAAAAACCTCAAAGGCAAACGTTTAAGCGTTCCTCCGCTTGCAGTTGACTTGCCACACAGAGAGTTGAGTGTCGGTCAAAGTAAAAGGAAAACCCAGAAGCAGAGAAAGGCTCAAGTATATGGAACAGCCCCTAGGGCAATACAATATCCTTTTTGTAGCTCCACAATTTCCCCTATTGTACATTCTATGAAATAAATATACAATTAGTGAATTAAATATAAGCGTTTTAGAAATATTTGACTATCCAATCGGCTAATGAAACATTTATGGATAGATTAATAATCAATATAGAATTCGTTCAAGGTACTTCGATTAAGAATCGGATATTGATTTGCAAATATATAGCCATAGTTAGGGGACATATTGTCCCTCCCGTGTATTGTTCATGAAATTTTAAAGTGGATTCTCTTTGATCAATCGATTCTTAATAATAAGAATGGGATGCTTATTGGCCAACACATATCCTTAGCTGTGGCGCATATTCTCTTTTCCATGCAATATTGGAAATTTTTGAAGTGGATCGTCTAGAAACGTGCGAAAAAAAGTTCTGTTGACAACTCCTGATATTTGAAATAACTCTTATAATATATATATATATATATATATAATATTATTAAAACTCTTATTTAATAACTTAACTTAACTTAACTTAGCTTTGTGTACACCAGGTAAAATATTAACAATAGCTTATTTAATTACATATAGATCAAATGATTAAAATCATGTATGAAAGTAAATTTGATGCCTTATTACTATAAATCACTATAATTAATAAAGGCTGCGTGTTTTCATAAATGGTATATATTGGGTTTGATTCCCTTTAATTCCGTTTTATTGAACAAGACAATGGATATGAGAGGAGTCTCACTGGTATTAATGGCCTTTTTAAGTCAATCTAACGCAAGGGACTATGAATTTGTGGTGGCAGATGAGAACATTTTTAGTGATTGTGTAGATACGGATTCCGGTACTAATAATATTAGTTATCTGTTCGATTTCTCTCGATTCACCTCCACCCTGAGTGCCGATGGTATAAAAGTTGAAGGAAACGTGACTGTAGTGTGGAATATTCAACCAACGGATCGTGTAGAGGTAAGTCAAGCATTGAGAAACATAGCTACAACACTGTTTAAATTTTGTATATTTTACTCTCTATTCAGATGAGGTTGCGGATCTTTATTATGGAACGCGGAACTTGGCAACCAACTGTATTCGCCATGACTTCAAAAGACTTCTGCAAAATAATGTATGACAAAAACCAATACTGGTACAACTATTGGACGAAACATATTACAAATTCTGAACATATCAAGGATAAATGTATCACTGTTCCAGGAGTAAGTCTGAAACCTATATTTTTATAGCCGTATTATTTATATAGATATTTAAACATTGCGTTAATTTATATCCCGATTATTTAAATTGCAATTCTAATTTATTTTTATTTTATTTTTAACAGACAGTTTTCCTTCTGGAGACCTACTTGCTGGACTTGAAGGCATCAGCTTCCTCAACCGGCTCAGTGCGCGATGGACGATACAAAATTCGCATAAACTTTAGAGCATTTGATTCCACTGACATCGAACGACCGAATCCCATTTGTTTTGAAGTCATTGGAGAGTTTTTTAAAATATAATGGAAAAATAAAGGTTTAACAAAAATGAATTCATTTCATCGCACCTCTTAAGCCAATTAAGCCAAATCAATTCAAATTACTAAAATATGTACGAAATTTTATTATTGGTGTGAAGCGTACAAATCATACACTAATCATATATAATATATGTAAACGTTTATATATACAAGCAATTACACTTAGGGCTATGCAAAAATGAGCTTAAGCCTATCACTTAAACAAATGTAGCGTCGCACTCTTAAAAACCTAAGGACTTAACACTCATCCGTCGGATTTCTTAATCGATTGCTAGCGGTCAGCATGGTCGGTACTGCTAACTTAACTAAGACACAGGAGATCGTAGAGGCTTTCATTTTGATCAAGCGATCATGTCAGATGCGGCGTAGGTGCCGGTGCTGATTTTCCCGCGAAAAATCGATTGCCACCTGTTTGGGTGGTAAACAGCAGTGTGTCCACTGAGGGCAGCATCTGGTTGGAGCGTACCAGCAGTGGCACATTAACTACTGGCATCGCAGAGCTTGCAGACGGAGCTCCTGTGGCTACGGATTGCACTGTATTAACCATGCGGCTCAACTTTCCTTGCGCGTTCAGCGTAAAGGCGGGCAGATAATAGTTCCCCGAACGCGCCGGCATCGCTTGCGAAGCGCTTGGTACATTACTGGGTACAGAAGCGGATACTGCGGTCAGTTCCATAGAGGCTGGCGAAGAAAACGGCGAGGACTCAAGTGATGGGCAGGCAAGGCGATCACTTGGTTTACAAGACACTGCAAGAATAATACTTTTTAAAAATTTGTTATATTTCAAATTTTAAAGTTAATATCTTACTGAAATCTTCATCTGGCAAAAGTTCGTCTGGCAATTCGTTTTTTATCTGAAAGTGCAGGGCAGCAGCAGAATCTGAGATGGCATTATCCGACGTCCCCATATCGGTGTTAGCATTGGGTGCATCGTAAAGGCCACATTCTTCCATTTCAAGTGCCTGCTCCATAATCAGATCCTCAGCGGAAGTCAAGCTAAGACCATGTAGGTCCAAGAATGGGCCCTGATTCTGCACCGGTTCCTTCTTAATCTGCGAAATGCTACTCAGGGGAGCACTTGCGGGTTGTTGCTGTTGCTGATTTGTTATCTGAAGTTGTGGTTTCTGCTGTAGTTGCTTTGGGGTCAGCTGCTTTCGCTCCCGCTTAGTCTTGGCCTGCTTGGGAGGCGGTGGAGGAAGCGCCACCATTACAGTAGATAGTTCCGATTGCTGCGTAGCTGGCGGCACAGGATGAACCTGTTGCAATGCTGTTCCGGCTGGAAGAGTGATTCCTAAGGCGGCAAGAGTGGCCTGCTGGGGCTGTTTTTTTTTGCGCACCTGTTTCGCAGGTGCCGGCGTGGATATAGGAGACGGGTCGGACTTAATTTTCAAATCATGCGTTGTCACAGAATTATCGGTATTAGCAGATGATGTTGCCGCCGCCGCCGCCGCCGCCGCCGCCGCCGCCGCTGCAGCTGCTGCTGCTGCGGCTGCTTTCTGGGCCTTGTTGGTGGTGGACTTCTTAGAGCAGTAAGAAGGAATGTTCTCAAGGTGTTCGCCCGTCTTATGGTCGACCTTATGACGACGTCTCGTGTGCTTAAGCCAGTTGGGGAAATTTGTAAAGTCGCGCGGACAGTAGTTGCATTTGAATGGTCGCATGCCCGTGTGGATATTCGAGTGCTGTTTAAGCTTGGAATTACTGATAAAGCTCTTATCACACACGGTACAGGCGAATGGGCGCTGCTCCAGATGCACCAAATTGTGAACCTTAAGACAACGCTCGGTTTTATACATCTTGCCACACTTCTCACAACGGTAGGAACGCGTCTGGGCATGGTACTTTTGGTGGCGCTGTAGATGTGACCGCTCTTGGAATCTTTTCTGACACTCTGGGCATTCGAAGGGCTTCTCCGAGGAGTGGATGCGGGCATGGTGCGTAAGGTTAATCTTTTGGACAAACTTCTGGCCGCAGATGTCACACTGGTATTTCTTGTTGTCGCTGTGGATCTTTCGGTGCATCCACATACTTCCCAATTTGAGGCTGAAAAGGCAGTATCTTTGTAAGAAAAAGTTACATAAAGAGAAAATTATTCGATACTCACCACTTGCCACAGTCAGGACACTTCTTCCACGTATCTTTGCGGCCATCCGTGCGGTGAGTCTTAAGGTGCTTCTTTAGCCCGGCTAAAATCTCAAATTCCCGCTGACACTCACCGCAGCGGTAGATGAGACGCAGCCGATGGGCGGCCGACTCATGCTTGGCCAACTCCTCGGGCGTCTCCAGCAGCTGCCCGTTGCAGTCCAAGCACTTATGCAACGGCGCCGGGTCCACCTCCACTGGTTTTTCGTGGATCTCCATGACAGGAGGCGGCATACTGGCCGCATCCGTGTCTGCAAAGGTTGTGGATGTTGGCTTTGGCTGCTGAAAAATGGTAAACGAAGGAGGCATGAACTCGGCCTCGCTCATCTCCACCTTGGTGACCACCGGCGCGGGACTTTGACCCATTTGAATCTGCTTCTCCTCAAGTGGCTCTTCCTTGAAGACTTTTAGACGCAACGCTGTCGTTGCTGGCAACTTGGGTTTGCGCTGGATGGGAGGTTGAACTAGTAGTTGTTGCTGCTGGATGTGCAGCTGCTCAGGCGAGAGCTTGACGGTTGAGGGGGCTCCGCTGGAAGTTTTCTTGAACGGCGAATTGGTAAACGCGTTCGGTGGTTCGGGGCGCAGGAACGTGACGTTGAATTCGGAGCTAGAATGGTGTTCACTGGTACTGGGTACGGGTACAAGGGAGCTGTGGCCGAGACCGGAGCCAGAGCCAGAGCTGGAACCCGCCAGGTCATCGCGGCACACGTCCGCCAATAGATTCAGTTCTGTGTTGTTCTGCGCGCTTTCGTCGAGCACGCGCCAAAAGTCCGTCGACGAGAGGCTATTTCCGTTGACCAGACTGGCGGAGCTGATGGTCACGCAGGCGGACAGATCAATGTCCAACGACTCATCCTTGATGCTCGATATCGAGTCGAAGTTATTGATCCGCAGCAGAGAGCTGAGGATTTCGTCGTGGGCCGCTTTTGTTGGTGTTCCAGCATCGCCGTAGATTTTAGGCGGCAACTTCTTGCTTGGCGCCTCCTTCTTCATTCTCTTGCCCTTGCCTTTGCACTCCATTCCCGCCTCGCTCACGTACACGTACAGGTTATGCCTATGCGGTCGGCGTTTTCGGCCGACGTATTTTGTCCTATTTGGTCGCGCCGCTGGCGATTCTCGTTCACTGGGTCCCTTTCCCCGATCACTAGGCTCTTGGCTCACACATTGCGGTCGCTCTTGTTGAGAAACACACGCGGTAACGACCCGAAAAACATTTAATTATTGTGAAATGCGCCTCGGCTTTGTTGTTTTTGTCACGCTTACGATTCTTTGAGTCGCCATTTTGGAAGCAGTGTTGAAAGGCGCGCGTCAGTGGCAGTCCCGCCAACAGTGCTATCGTGTTGGCTTTTGAATCCTAAAATGGTCTGTAAAAGTTAAATTTTAAATAATTCCGATATATTATTAGGAAAGACGCCTGAAAAGGAAACACCCGCTTGATCTCCCCCAACAATAGACACCTAAGTCAGACTCATATTATGTACATTCCTTGTACCCCCTTAAGTTAAGGTCACCGCCAAATCATTTAATGATTGTCCATTCGGACAGATTTTAAATATAAAATAAGAATGATAACAAAAAAAAAAAAAAAAAAAATAAAAGTTTTAACGGTCAAATAAATTAATTTGAGATCACATTTAACATATTTATGTAAAAACATTGAAGATTTTTTGTATTATATTTTTATACAAGTAAAGTAACATAATTACATTAACTTAAAGTATGCAGAAGTTAAATTATATTATAATTGTAAACGTTTAAATTACATTTTAACTATTAATAAAGATTATGTATATATTAGTTTTCACAGCAATTTACTTGTTTAAATTTGAACAAGTTGGCAGTTACATTCACGTGTTCCGATAACGATTATTGGTGTAATAAATATGGCGTCAGAGGAAAACGTTGCGATGGAGAGTCCAGGTGAAGTATTTTCTATATTTTATCAAATTTGTTTAACCAAGAGAAAAGCAGTAGTCAGGGACAAATCATTCAGTTCCTTCAATTCCGCATTGTGATTCAGTTTAAGGTGCGACTTGAACAGCGTAAAAAGCATTGTCGAGAAACTCAAAGATCACGAGGCAGCGTACTCTCTAGCGACACCGGGATATGCCATAACATCTGTCTCTTTAGTTTATGTAAACCCTGGTCGATTAACCACATTTCTCGGGCCATGTTTGTTGCAGGTCGTCGTACTCGTTCAGGCAGGAAGGCAGTTTCGCCGGCTGTATCGGTTCCGACGAGAAGCACCCGCCGCACATCCAAAAGAAACACCCAGGTCAGTACCACCTAAAATCTATCTAAAATTATGCTGGTTGCTCTGTAAATACTCGATGATGTAGACTATTGCAATGTGCTTATGTGGCGCTGATCCATAGGCACATGATTACCCTTTTTGGGGGCAAATGATTACCTGCAAGGGCCAACTGATTTCACAGACGCAACCAAGCGAAATGATTTGTGATGTCAACCTTTATTCACATACTAATTCGGTTTGCGTTCCAGTTAAGTGACCACGAAGAGGAGGCAGTTAGAGAGGTGATGCCGGAGGAGGAGATGGATCCTGTGCCAGCGGCGGCCGAAAACTCGTCTGTGGGACCCACCTTTGATGAGCCGCAGATGGACGACGATGTTGATATGATTCCCGCGGAGACGGGCGGCGTGGACGAAAAGAGTTCCTCGTTTCCATTTGGAACCGTGGCAGAGCAGCATTCGGAGACCAGTGATGATATTAAGGAGAGCAGGGGCGAGGACACTCTTTTGGCCTCCCTTGCCGGTGACAACGCCAATAGTTTGCCTTCTGTTGGGGGTAACGATGAGAACGAGACCAAAAAAGGCCATGGCTTCGGTTACAATTCTGAGGCATTGCAGCCCAACGCCGACAAACTCAATTCATCCGAGGATTCTAGTTCGCACCATGCCATAGCCGAGAGCTTGGGGGACGAGGCGGACACCAGCAATGCAACTATAGTCAACACCGAAATAATTTCGGAAGACGAACTTCCACCGCCCAGCAAGCCGGAAATCAACGATGCCGAGGAGGTGTCGGATGAGGAACTGCCGGCTCCCCAACGAGCCGAGTTACCCGCAGATGCAGAGGTCATCTCTGAAGACGAGCTCCCCACCCACAACAACAATAACAATAACAATAACAATTCAAGCGATCCTAAGGGGTCTTTAAAGCGAAAGGTTGATAAAGAAACTGAAAACGAGTCTGATGGTAAAGAACCGACAAGCCGGGAGTCGAACTCAAAGGATAAATCTCTGGAACAATACAATCCCAGCAGTCCCACGTCCGAGAGCAACGATGCTCAACCTTCTGAAAAAAGGGTTAAAGTTGATGGTAAGTTTAGGGAATAATAGAATAGGGATGGTGTTATTTATTCCATTATAATTCAATAGATAATGATGCCAAGGAGAAGAAGAAAGACAAAGATAAGGAGAAGGAAAAAGACACTGATAAGGATAAAGAAAAGGAACGAAAGAAGTTGCCAGACCTGGACAAATATTGGAGGGCTGTCAAAGAAGATTCCACCGACTTTACCGGCTGGACATACTTGCTACAGTATGTGGACAGTGAGGTAATTATATAATTATATAAAGAAAATTGTACTTTTGCAATATAATATGTTATGGGTCCTTGTTCTTAGTCCGATGCTGAGGCAGCTAGAGAAGCCTACGATACATTCCTGTCGCACTATCCCTACTGCTATGGGTACTGGCGGAAGTATGCAGACTACGAGAAGCGCAAAGGCATCAAGGCCAACTGCTACAAGGTGAGTACTGCTCTTAAATTTGGTCGTGCAATTAAATACCTTTCGCAATTTTTTGTATTACGCTTACAATTACGATTATTACTGATATTCATATATTTGTTGTTAAATTCAATTTATTATGACCTAATAAAAACTACATTCAATAAATGCGACATCTACAATGAAAAGAAAAACCGATTTAGAAGACCAAGCAGCCGTTAAGTCAGTCAGATTCGTGTACTTTTTTAGGGTTTGAATCTTTTTGTGTATTTCAAATAAATCGAAAGGGGTTATGGTATCGGGTTTCCATCATGGGGTGCGGGTTGAGAATCTACGAATTAAAATCCGTTCGGTGTTAATAAAAGTTTAAAAAAATTAAACAAAATGTTTTCAATATAATCTCACCACACCAGAGTCACTATTTTAACGAATATATTTTTGTTTTGATTTCATTTTCTTGATTCCTCATCTTAAAACACAGTTCATTGCGCCCTTCGGTATATTTTACCAAGTCTTATCAATGGATCCAATTATTGCACACAAGGCACTTTCGCATTTTTTCCCCGAACTGTTCTGTTTTATATTATATTTTATTTTATTTTCTCACGACTCAAAGTGGACGTTTTGAGTAGATTATCACCCCTGTGTCGCACAACTTGTGTCGTAATAGCTTAGTTGATGGTCAATCCTATAGGATATAGATCCGAAAACGACTTCTCGTCTAGTCGCTGTTCGATCCGTCTACTTTTTGATCTTCGAACGTTTGTATCACCAGTTACTTCTTCAGTTACGTTACCTCCATCCCTCTTCAACACGAAATAAATAGTGAGCTCACATCTCGTACAGTCGTAAGTACAAATGGCGTTTAAATGAAATTTTTAAGTCTCTTTGTGAAGTTTCTATTAAATCAAACACTAAAAGTGTGTGCTTTTTAAATCGACAACTGCAACATGTGTGTTATGTATTGTATTGCGTGTTTATGTAAAGTTTCTAAGTTAGTTTCTAAGACCAAACACCATCCACATCAAAACGTTAGTTCTAAGCCTTCGAGTCCGTAACTGTTAAAAAATGTTTTTTTAAATCATAAACATTTCTATATTTCTTCTTTGCGATCGATCAACAATAAATCAAATCAAAAAATACAAAATAAAATAAAACAAAATTGTACCGAACACACGAAAATGACCAAAACCGTAGGTATTTGAGCGCGGACTGGAAGCCATTCCTCTGTCGGTTGATTTATGGATCCATTACCTGATGCACGTCAAGTCCCAGCACTCTGAGGATGAGCAGTTCATCCGCACCCAGTACGAGCGTGCTGTGAAGGCTTGTGGACTGGAGTTTCGTTCGGATAAGCTTTGGGACGCATATATCCGATGGGAGAATGAGTCGAAACGCTACCACCGAGTGGTTCAGATCTACGACAGGCTACTTGCCATTCCCACCCAGGGTTACAATGGACATTTTGACAAGTAAGTGTATTATTCAATTTTAAATGTGAAATTAACATTACACTATGCTACCGTCATCTTAAATTTTCCGTAGGAACTGGCCTAGACATACTCGGCGAAAGAACAATAGTTTCAATTTCATAAATTTGTGTAAAATATGTTTGAAAATATTCGATGTCAAATCGAAATCAATAAAACCAAATTTTATTCGATCACACTCTTTTTTTTATATATATAAATAATTAAAATAGAATTTAAATAAGATATTTCTTATCTAATGCTTGTTTTTTTTTTATTACCCATGAAATTTATCATATTTAAAAACTCATATTTAATTTTTTTCTAGTTTTCAAGATGTAATTAATCAGCATGCAATTACCAGTACGATTGGCAGTGATGAGCTCGTTCGCCTTCGAAAGGACTACCACGATCGTCAGCAAAGCAAGGCAAACAAGTCCTCATCCAAGAGCCGTCGCGACAGCAGTAGCAGTAGCTCCAAAGACAAGGATTCAAAGGGCGATCGCGAGAGGGAACGGGAAAAGGATAAGGATAAGGAAAAAGACAAGGAAAAGGAAAAGCGCGAGTCTGGCGGGGGTAAGTCGCCAAAGGATACTAGTGACATGCATGTCGATGAATCAGACAGTACAACCGATCCAATCGAAAGCGAGTCAACGGCAGTCACAAAGACCACAGCTCAGATCGATTTTAGTGATCTGAGCACCCTAAATGACGAGGAGATAGCAAGCGTAAAGGATCGGGCAATATCGGCGCGGCGCAAGGTTCACAAACTGACTGTGAGTGCCGTTACTGCCAGGTGGTCATTCGAGGAGGGCATTAAGCGACCATATTTCCATGTTAAGCCTCTCGAGCGGGCTCAGCTAAAGAACTGGAAGGACTATCTTGACTTTGAAATCGAAAAGGGTGATCGCGATCGCGTCTTGGTTCTGTTCGAACGATGCCTGATTGCTTGTGCTTTGTACGATGAGTTTTGGCTAAAAATGCTTCGCTATCTGGAATCTTTAGAAGATTTGCCAGGAGTGACAGACCTTATACGCGACGTCTACCGTCGCGCCTGCCGCATTCATCACCCAGACAAGCCCAGCCTTCACCTGATGTGGGCCGCCTTCGAGGAGTGCCAGATAAACTTCGATGCAGCTGCAGAAATTCTACAGCGCATCGATCAGCGCTGCCCTAATCTCCTGCAGATCGCCTATCGCCGCATCAATGTAGAGAGACGACGTGGTGATATGGACAAATGTCGAGAGTTGTATAAGAATTATATAGAAAGTACAAAGAACAAGGGTATCGCTGGAACTCTTACTATTAAGTTTGCTCGATTCCTGAATAAGATTTGCCACGATCTCGACGCGGGCTTGGCCGCCCTGCAGCAAGCGCTGGACCGCGATCCGGCCAACACGCGAGTGGCCCTCCAAATGATTGATCTGTGCCTACAACGGTCGAATGTCGACGAGCAGGAAGTGGTCCAGATAATGGATAAGTTCATGGCTCGCACAGACATTGAGCCCGATCAGAAGGTGCTATTTGCTCAGCGTAAGGTGGAGTTCCTGGAGGACTTTGGAAGCTCTGCTAAAGGACTGCAAGATGCCCAGCGTGCCCTTCAGCAGGCGCTTACCAAAGCCAAAGAAAGTCAAAAGAAGAGGTAAGATAATTTATACCAATTAATTCCATTCGACTAATATTAAAAATTCTACTTTTCACAGCGATGGAAGCCCGAGTCGCAAGAATTCATCAGGCAAAGATGGAGCACCTGCTGCAGGGTCATCCGCCGCTTCGGCTACTTATAACAACGGTGGCTCGGCAACGACGGCAGCAGCATACAACTATGGGGCAGCCAGTGCATCCGCCTACTATAGTCAAGCGAATAGCGCTGCGGGCGCAACCTATCCCGCAGCCCAGGCCCAGCAGCAGACGTCATACGACTCGTATTACAATCAGTGGGGCTATGGGTCGGGCGGTGCCAGCGGAAGCTACAACTACGGCCAATGGAGTGGATACGGAAATTACTACTAAGGTTCAAACTCTCAAATGCAGCCAGCTCGTCTTTGTAACTCTAGGATGCCCCATAGTCGTTTAGTTTTGCCTTGATGCTCTGTTAAGTTATAGATTTTTAACTTTAATTTTAAATTGATACCTAATTTTACATATGTATATGTAGCAGACCTTACACTTTTGACGCGTAAAAATAAAAGCCGTCGACTTATTTGGTTCACCAAATTCTTGCGTGCATATATTTCGCCAAGAAACAATTGGGGGAGGTCAAGTTTTAAACCTAAACAGAAAGTAAAATGTACAGTACCTACTCCGGTCTTTAACAAAGCCTAGAGATATGGTCGATACCAAGTCACCTCTCCTCGTTTACAGCCGGTCACAAGCAGCGGCTCCTTGGGACTAAACTTGGCACATAGAACAACATCGTGGTGTTCGGTGATTTTTACAAGCTCCACCAGCTGCCTAGGCTGGCGCTTCACTTCGTCAAACATCTGATACCTGGGATAGTCACAACAGTCCGCATCATAACCCAACAGTCGCACTCCATTTCCGTAGGGAGAGCAAATAATCCTCCCGTCCGCAGAAAATCCAGGCTCCTTAATAAAGCCCGATTTAGTATTGGTTTCGGCAGTATAGTATAAGAGTTTCTTAGCGTTCACCAGGATGGAGTGACTCTCCATAGACGTCGATCCCATTGCGGCACCGATCAAGGGACGCAGTCGCAGCCGCTGGCCGGACTCTAATCGCACCGGGGTATCACCACTGCTTGTGCTACTATTGCTGCTACTACTACTGCTGCTACTAGAGCTGCTGCCATTGCCGTTTAAGCCAGAGGCTTCGGCATTGGTTTGATTCGACTGCTGTCGGCTATTTGACGCAGGCCTTAACGGCAGAACCCCACTGCTTATGGCGTACACGAAATTATAGCCGCCAACGTGGTTACTAGAGTTTCTCGCACGGTTCTGTCGAATAGCGCGCTCCTGAACGGTGACCTCCGCGGCCCAGATGTCAGGAATAAAAGTATCTGGCCTTTGGGTAGGAGGGAGACCAGATTCAAGGAGGGCTGAACCGGCGTTGTCTAAATGAAAAACTTCCACATTGCCCAAATGCAGAGTCCTTCTTGGCTGTCTTGTAGTAAAACCAGAAACTTCCAGATTTTGGGAGGCAACAGGGTAACTTCCATTGGTACTGCTACCTCGGGAATTATTTGGTGTGGTCAAGCACTTTTTCTTTGGGTGCGGCTCCTCCGATCGCAGCTCATCTTCACTCGGCACCGGCTCCTCGTTGATGTCATGGATACAGGTCCACTCGCTCTTCTCGTCGCAGCTGACGTTGCGGGTCAGCATGCAACGGCAATGTGGATGGATCTGCAATGCCATTATCATCTCGGCGTCGTTGTGCTCGGGAAAATCGGTCACAAGCTCCACACGGTTTTTTTTCTGGTTCTTTGAAAACACGTGGTCGTATTTGGCTGCCTGGGGGATGTATTGTTCGCCCAGCTGCATTAGGCGGTAAATACCAGGCTGTAAAAAATATACAATTAAGTTTTTATAGGATCTGTCCTGTTAACAAACTGATCAGTAATGATCAGTAATCGTATACCCGGTACTTACTCTAAAGCCACAGAGATCGTTGTGTAAAGTAGTAAGGTCCAGGTGGTGGATAATCATTATGTAGCCCCCACTGGTGCACAGCACAAGTTTGTCACCTTCTGGGGAAATACGGCAGCGCATCAGGCCGCTGGCATGAAAGACACGGTGCGAAATAAGGCCCTGCTCCGTCTGTGAGTTAATGTCCCAGGTGAAGATGCTGCCGTCAAATCCAGAGCTAACAAGCAATTTGTCCTTCGAGGAGTACTCGATGTTTTTCACCCAGTTGGAGTGGCCATGCAAGACACGCATCTTCTGCTTCATGTTCCGGAGGTCCCATAGCGCCACCGTGTAATCATCGGATCCGGTGGCGAAGAGGCGCTCGTCGAAAAATCTAAAACAGCACATGGATTCGGCTGCGATCGAGTTTCTCAATCATCTGTTCTGTTCAACTCACTTAATGCAGTTAACGCTGTCCGTGTGTGCGTCCGGGACCTTAAAGATCTCTTTCTGTGTGATGGCGTCGAAGACGAGGACACATTTGCGCTCAGTTGCGGCCACGACTACATTGCCATTTGCATTGAATTCCAAATTGAAAATGGCTCCTGTCCAGCCGGCCATAGCCGGACTGCAACATGCCCACCGTTGGCTATTGAACATGCCCACTGAACTGTAAATCCGCCGCATTACATAGTTCTCGTCACCTCTGTGGGTGAACCCGCTTTCGCGACGGCTTAGGTACTGCTCCATGCTATAATCCATGTGTCGTGGGTGCCCAGCGACCCAGTTTCCCTTTTCTAAAATCTCAGAACCTCACCCAGGACCATAAAAGTGTTAATTCCCCTTTCTGCAAGAACGGACACCACGAATTGGACTCTTGTTTACTATTTGAACGAGGGCTGGAAAATGGTGTTGCCAATTTTTCTTTTCTAACAGGACTAAAACAATTTTGCGATTTTTTTTAAATGTATTCTTTCGAAAATGAGGAAAAACTTTAAAACTAGAATTTAATCAATTGAATCCTATGAATCCTATGAAGTAAAAAAATGTAATAAAATTATATGTTACATGATCTAGTATTTTACTGAATAAATACAGTTAAAAAAATAATATGGTAAAAAGTAAAAAAGCAATTTATATATTTGACAAACATTTTAAATTATTTTATCATTATTATAACTCATAAATCTTGTTATGTATTGGGATTTAATAATGCCTTTATAAGCTATTCAATCATATCTCAATCCGGTTATTACAACACCTTAAGATGGATTACGTTATAATCCAGATGTGGTCACATTGTTTTTAAAGGAATAAACAAAATGCAAGTTTTTCCAAGATAAAACCGCAGCAATGTAGAATTTTGTAAAAACAATAGAAAAGAGATCCCCCAAAAGCTGGCCATCATGGAGCGGTTCGCGTTCAAAATCGACGCGGCGCTTAAGGCAAATCTCTACAAGATATGTCGGCTGTGCGGCATTGATAATCCTGAAAAAGTTCAGATAGAAAATGTGACAGATATCATCGACCTGGACGAACCCAATCTGTGCCAGAAAGTTTACGAACTGATTGGGTTTAGGGTGTGTTGCAATAATTATTCATTACCTACCTTACGATTTATTAAAAATGTCCTTTGCAGGTTTCATCTACTGACCAAATGCCGCAGACAATGTGCAGTCTGTGCGTGGATAAAATCAATGATTTCTACGAGTTTAGAGAGATGTGCTATGCCACCAATAAGCAAACGCGAAACCTCCTGGGCCTCCAGCAAATAGAACCGATGAAGGTGGGTAAGGGCACAGAGTGTCACAGATGAGTAGTATAAATAGTAAAAAATAATCCATATATTGTGTCTGGGAAAAAGTTTGTGCTTTTTTCCCGTAGACGGCGTCAATTGTAAATAATTTAGGACAAACAAATGACAGCGACATCGCTAAATGCTCGATGGAAAGCTCACATTTCGGGCTTTAATTTGAGAACGCTGCGCAGGCTTGACAAAAAGTTTTTACTGTGTACGGTGAAGGTACTTTAAAATCTGCTGCGCGGAAATGGTTTACTCGCTTTCATTCTTGTAATTTTAATGTTAAAAGATGACCTACGCTGTGCTTGTCCATTTACTGAAAAAGTTAATGAATTTTTTGAAAAGGTTCAGCAAGATAAGCATATCAGTGGTATCGATACTGCTATGGACCTAAGATTGACCACAAAACTGACGAGTCATCAAAGAAGTGTGGGATCGGGCATTGTCATGATGAAACAAAACACCTTTCCTATAAAATAGTGTCCATATCTGTGAATGTTTTGATCAACAATTTCTATAAATATTTTCAATTGTTGCTTTTTCTAGCTCGTTGATTTTAAGCCTATAGTTAAGGAGGAGCCTCAACTGTCAATCCCACTTTCCAAGCGCGGGAGGAAAAGGAAAATAGCAGAAACCTGGCCTAGATGCAACCTGATAAAAGGCAAGCAGCAGGTGAAAAAGGAAACTTTACCTTCTGACAAGAAGTTACGACTTCAACAGACTCAGCTGGTTGCTACATCAAAGCCCGATATGTAAGTTGAAGAAAACCTTAATGGAAATTTCCTATATTTTATATTCCTACCACAGAAAAGATGAGCCTGGGGAGGCTTCAAGCATAAGGATTCCTCCCAAAAAAGGAGGCCGGAAAACTGGATGCAGCGTTTGTGGGGAGAAGTTTATCAATAAGGAGCTGGCGGATAAGCACAAGAGCCTGGTGCACGTGCCTTCAATCCCGCGCTATATTTGCAACGCCTGCAATCAGACACACCACAACCAGAGCGATATCCGGGCTCATCAGTTGTGGCACAAACTATCAAAGACGCCATATAAATGTCCGCTGTGCGATGCGAGCGTTCCTAACGCCCACGCTTTCACTCGTCACTTACGGGAGCATACACTGCCGACGCCAGTCCAGCTGCTTGTCCTCGATCGCGAGTGTCCGCTGTGCAAGAAGGCATTTGTCACAAACTATTTCTACAACACCCACCGTTGTGCCATTCGAAAACGCAAGTGTGGCGGCTGCAGTCGCGTTTTGAACACAGACGCCGCATACATGCGACATGCACCCACCTGTGCGAAAATTTATCTCCATCATTCAAAACACATTCTTCCTGAGGTGGCGAAAAATGAGTCCCAGATTCAGATCAAGAACGAAGTTGAGGACTTGGATCTAAGGGGACTTCCACCAGCTACTACAATGCCACCAGATTTCGTGATAGACGAGGAAATGCAGCCAGTAGTTGTCCTGGAACGCCTGTCGTCGCCGCTTTTGCGTGCATCGACGGACGCTAACGTTGGGACGCTAGGAACACCACAAAATAAGAGTAGAGATAGAGTGTCCTCTAAGAATTACTTGAAGCGCATGGACCAGCTGTTAAAGAATACAATGAGTACGTTGGTGAGCATTAAACACGAGCCGGAAGTTCACATCAACGACACAGAGCAGGACCAGGAAGAACATGAGGATCCTGACTTTGGAGGTCATTTTCAGGACGGTAACGATGAAAGTGAAGAAGAACCAGCACCAACAACTTCCTCCAACATTATTGGCAATGAAAATGATGCCAATATATCCACTATATCTGTAAAACAAGAGCCCGCAGACGATGTCTACGAAAAGCAATTGGAGTTTAAGCAAGAGCCCCTTAAGCTCAAATTAAAAATAACCAAAAATCACGGTAAGCTTAACTCTTCGCTTATTGATGATCTGGATGAAGCGGGATTCTCTTCTGAAAGAGGGAATAAAAAGAAGAAAAAACGCAAGCACAAAGAACGTGAAAAGGAGGCTGTGCTTGATGCTGCCCCGAGTGCGCCCATGGTTAGCATTAAACAAGAGCCCGGCACAGAAAGTACTTCTGCTGGTTTCGTTCCAGAGGCTACTGTTATGACCACCATACCTATGACCCAATTCGGAAACAGTTTTGATGAGACTGAACCAGTACAAGAAACTGTGGCGGAACAGGAGATGCTTTCAGAGCAAGCGGATGTCAAACCGAATAGACAGGAATTAGATCGTCTAATGCAAATATCAAACGTATTCAGTGGTGTAGATATGGCAGAGGAAGCCATACCATTGGAAAGAGCTGTTGAAGCTACTCCAGATGAGGCTGAGCATGAGATGTCGGATGCAAAAGAATCCCCGCCTAAACCCAAGTCCACCGCCCGCAAAAGTACTGGAGGTGCCTTACGAAAGCCATCTTCAGAAACGGATACACCTTTGCCACAGATTGTCGCGGTGGAAGGTGGCAATGCAGTAGCCTTCAACATGGTATCGGATATTTGTATTAAGCCCGAGCCTCGTAATCGCGGCTATGCGGATGATGAACCACATGAAGAGCATGTCGCCTTGGAAGAGATAAACCATAACGAGAAACTGGAGGAGGAAAATGCCTATATTAACAATTTAGACCTAAGTAACGTTTCAGTTAAGCAAGAAAGTGACTTGGATATACCTGATGAGCCACATAATTCGCATTTCAATGGATTAGAAAAAATTACAGACAGTGAATACGATGACAATGGCAATGAAGACAGCCTTTCGACGGCTGATGAAGCAGAGGAAGCTATAGAGGAAGAGGAGGATAAACGGATCTATCGTGAAATCGAGCTGCCCCTATTGGAAACTCCAGACGAAACCGAAAAAGTACCAGTCCCTGCTTCTGGCTCGGATTGTTCCCCCGAATTGCAAGGCTCCACCCGTAACGTTTCGCAGGTTTCTGCAGTAATAGAACCAACAACTCCCGCGTTTAACTTGGTTATAACCAACATATGCAGTCAAGCAAGGGAATCAGAATGTCCTAATATAGAGAACCAAGCGGCAGGGTTTAGCCCTGCAAGTCCGGAGGCTGATAAAATTGACACCCAATTATTGGCTGATGGTGGTTCTCAACTCACCATTGAAAGTCAATCATTGACAGCAGCAGGCTTTAGCCCTGCAAGTCCGAAGGCTGATAAAAATGATACCCAATTATTGGCTGATGGTGGTTCTCAACTCACCATTGAAAGTCAATCATTGTCAGCAGCAGGCTTTACATTGACAGATTTTATACCCCCTGCAGAGAAGCAGAACCGAGAAGTTATTGTTACCAACTTGCCCGAATCCAGCCAAAACCAGCGAGCAGTTTGTTTGACTAAAGAGCTCTCTAAACAGAACACAGACTTGGGTTCGGAAAATGTAACTTTAGGTGATAGTAGCCGTGCTGTTCCGCCAAATGAACCCCCACATCCAACTCACAAATGTGATGTAAATGCTGGAACTGCAGCTACCAATGCTGAAACCTTACCAGCGATTTCCTTCAATTCTCCCAAAGACATTGAAGTTCAAGCTCTGTCATTGGGCGTTGCAGAAGATGCCAGTGATGAGGAACATCAAAATTTGCTCAACCACGAGCTCTCAGAGCAGCAAGAACAGATTCCGCCGGTTAACATTTCTGGGTCTAACGAGGAAAATGAGAACCGCAATAATGAGCATCAGCAACAGCTGGAACTACAGGTAGTCGATCTGGAGGAGCGGCGACAGCAACGTTTCCAAGAAAACTACGACTCCAATATCAACGAGATTGCTGAGAACAATAACAATGCCAATATCGAGCGCGAATTGCAAGACGATGCGTTAGGGGCTCAGGAAAATGTTAATCAATAGACTTGGCTTAGCGAATATACCCATTATACAATATACGATGTTCAATATAATTCAATCATCAATTGTAAATATATAGATTGCTTTAGAATTTCAGCTAGAGCCCAAGAAGTGCGAATAGTCTCTATACGAATAGCTTTAGTTTTAAGTTAGATATACAGAACTTTATTACATAAATTAATGGCTTATATAATAGATTATGTATGTATTATGTATTTAAATACATAAACGCACAAAACTCGTTAGACATGCGTACATTTTTAAATCGAAATTCTGATCCACATAATTTATTTCGCTTTTATAAGCTTATTGGGGTTATTAGTTCCGACAAATAAAGAAGAATCATACGTACATGTAAGTAAAGTTCAATTAAATACATACACACCAAAGAAAAATGACTACATGTTTGCATTAAATGCAATCTAACTAAGTATAAAATACTTATGAGTTACTATGTCAATCGATTGGGCGTAACCGGATGTATTTGACAGCTGTAGTGGGCCCAGCAGAGCCAGAGGAAGCAATGGTCTGGATAATTTCAATGCATCGCCTATATTTGAATTTATTTTGTTAATTATTGTATCAAGTAATGAATTAATTATTGAGCAAATATTTGTTAAATTTAATGGATTATTTTGCTCTCAAATTTATTGGATTACACTTGCTTAATTGAACAACTTTCCGCTGCTACCAATACGAAATGTAGGCGCAGTGATCCAGTCTGAATTTTTTGTTTGTTATAGATTGTTAAAATATATTTAGCTAATATTTAACGCTCAGTTAAATGTTTTTCTCAGTTCACCGATAGGGGTTTTTGTTTTTGATACACTCACAAACTCGTTTTGGATTTTGGTGTTCTCAAGTTTTTGGCACAGTAGTCTGAACAGGGTTGAATTGCAATTCATTCACTTATATATTGTTCAAGTAACATATAGTATGTTGTGTTCATATTTAATTGAGCAGTTTATGGATATGCAAATTTGAGTCGAAACAAACGAAAGCGGGAAAGTTTCTGATAAAATTTATAAAATTTTGTTTATCCGTTAGTACTTTTTACGTTCGTTAAACTCGTACAATTATATTAAAGAGGTATGAAAATTTACTAACAGTATGTACAGGGATTTATCTAATGATAAACCGAAATGCCAAAGCACAAACTAAATTATTGCTTATATTTGGAATTGTTACTGCTCCCGCATCGTGTCGACTGTCCTCCCTTGCTCCTTTAGTCCCACTCGCCGTCGTTGTCCGAGGATCCCGTAGAATCGTCGTCCGAATGCATAGCGTTTCCGCGTGCTGCCAGCGCACGACGGAGTGCATCGGCCAAGGCATCGGTGCCTCCAGTGCTGTCACTGGTCCGTTGACTGCCTAGTTCTCGTTCGTGGGCCGGCTTGAGTTCAAAGCCCTGGCGAATCTCCGACATCAGATCGCTACGAGAGTCGGCGCTACCGGTACTAAGTGCAGCAGTGTCCACTTTCTAAGGGTATTAAGTAAAAATTGAAGTAAAATTTAGTTATTAATTCTTTAAACAAAGAAAAGACAAAGAGGATATGATAAAGTTCACTAACCTTTAACTGGGTTCCCTTTCGAATGGCGTCCATTAATGCGTTACGAGGATCTGGAGCTGCTGCTACTGGCGGAGCAGCTGGACTTGCTGCCTGGTTGGGTGCTTGTGTGGTCGTAATGACTGGTAGTTCACCAACTGGCATGGGCGGGGGTGGTGGTGGCGGCGCTGCTGCTGGTGGTGGCGGTGGTGGTGGAGGTGGCTGCAATTTGGGATTCATTTTTAATATCTGCCATAGAGATTAATGCTATAGAGCTTACCGCTACAGCGGGCGCACAGACTGGCGGTGGTGGTGGTGCTGTGTTGATGCTGATGGGTGGAGGCCTACTGGGTGGTGGAGGAGCACGCGAGGCTCCCGGCACTGTGGTAGGCACAGGAGGCGGTGGCTGCCGTGCCGACGGTGGCGGTGGCGGCGGCGCAGTTCTTTGGCCATTTTGCGACTTTTGAAAACGAATAGATTAAGTATTTTGTAATCTTTTTTATTAGGATTAATACTTACATGATGCTGGCGACTTGGCACCGGTGGCGGCATATGCTGCGTAGGTTCCGTTGGCGACTCTACACTGTCCTGCTTCACCGATGCCAAAACATTGTTGCTCTGTATAAAGTCATAAATAAAGGCACGGGTATCCCGATCCTTTAACTGCAGTTCCGAAACACCCGCCCTGAGGAAGAACTCATTGAGCACCTTATCATTTTCGTTGCCCGACAGATCAAAGCCTTTGTTCACAGTCCAACCGACGTGGCTGAGATGTTGAAAGTCCGTCGGCTGGCTAATGTCCGCCTTGGTCACTTTGCGCTTCTTGTCTTTGAAATGGTTGCCCAGTCCAAAGCTGCTGGACAGGAAATTTTTCGTCGGCGCTGGCGCTGGCGCTGGGGTTAGCGTTACCGAG
Source organism: Drosophila vallismaia (assembly GCA_035047325.1). Lineage (NCBI taxonomy): Eukaryota > Metazoa > Arthropoda > Insecta > Diptera > Drosophilidae > Drosophila > Drosophila vallismaia. The sequence goes on from JAWNPU010000073.1 coordinate 13,076,355, forward strand.
TTGATCATGTTTTTGCGCAATTTTACGGGACCACCGTCGGTGGATGAGAGACCACCCTGCGTTGGCGGCGGTCGGAAGGGTTCACGTGGCACCGGAGGCACTGGCGCGTTGGGTGCTTGCTGGCTTTTCTGGCGATTCTGGCGCTTTTCCTGCCGCTTACGATTACGCGTTTCGATGGTGGCATCTACAATGCGAAAGAAGGAGTCGCACTCCTCCTCAGAGACAAAGTTTAAGCCCACGTGGCCGTCCTAAAAAGTAATTACGAATTAAAACATTATTATTATTAAATCAACAATGACTATTATTAAAGGATACTTACGCTGCCCTCAAAGGTGAGCAGGAAAGGCCTCGATTTGACCACCTGCATGTCATCGTAGATCTCGTGCTCCCAAATCAGCTCATTTTTAATCAGGCAATAGGCGCGCATAAAGTACGACCGGATGGCGCTGTCCTTGACGAAGCAGACAACACCTGTGTGGCGCTTCTTCCAATGGGCGTGGGCACTGCCCTCCGTCTTGTAGATTTGTACTACGGCGGTGTTCAATGTCTGAAAGTGGAGCAAACAAAGGGCATTGCGTTATGGTTATGCTCATCGATAGAAAGGCCCCCGGCGATTATCTAATCCGAGATAACAAAAGCCTTCAACACCTTCAGTTTGCGCCTCATTTTGAATGCAACGATCAATCCGACTCCGAACTCAATGAACTGTCGCGTTCGAGCTTAAAAACTCATCTGACTTTCGGTTTCGCTGCTTTCTGGCCATCGAGTCGATGGCCCCATGCGAACGGGTCTTATTTGAATACAGATTAGTCTTGCAGCAACTGCAACTGGAAGACGGCTCGCTAATCCCGCCGCTTGGCATGAGGAGCACGTAGTGCCAGTCGCTGGCAGCCGTAAGTCTAATCGGGGGCTACTAGTCTTCAAGAGCCCTCTTCCCAGAGCTGGTTGCAACGGAAACGTATAGTGCGGCTCCCCGTGGTAATGGCAAACACTCTTTTATGACCCAGACAGGAAACACTGGCGACATTATCAATAGAGGACCCGGAGATGCCGCATCATAATACTTGTAGTTGCCAAGACAATAATATACTATGCGACAGTCCTCTGGCGCCAGAAGAGTCAAGGCAAAATGTCCTTAATTTATTGGAAACTGTCGTGAGAATTTTGCTCTGGGTGCAAGGCCACAGAAATTACTTGTGCTTTTCAAGTCATAAAGTGAGTGTGTGATTTGTGGCCGTAACCTTTGCCGTTTACCCAAGGCCAAAACCTCTTCCGAGTTCGTTGCTAATTGATTGAGCTTGCTGTTGGGCATTGGGCATTGGGCGTTGGGCGTTGGGCGAAGCTCCAAAAATGTTACGTGCTAGTAATTGATTCACTGCAGCTGAATTACAAGCTAACACTATCAATTAATGGCTATGAGAGGTTTGGATGGATAGACGACCATGCAGAAATATTTCCAGCTGACCTTTGTCGCAAATAAAAGTGAAAGAGACATTGACGAGGCGGTTGTGGATATGGATGTGGATGCTTTCCAACCCACACACACTCGCAGACAACTTGTATCTTCCAAGTGCGAAATTGTGAACATTTGAATTTTTATTGATGCTTAGCACAGGCTTTAGCTTTTAAGCCCATGTATTCGCTTGGACATAAATAGCATTGTAACAATGATGTCTTGCCTTCTATGTACACGCTTGTTTTTTCTTGTGTGTTTTGAAAAGCATTAAAATCGATGGAAAACCAGCAGCAAACGCTAGCTAAAGCAAAAAGTGGTCATTGCCACCGAACGTTTGGCTAACGCAAAAAGAGATGGTAATTGAGGAGGGGCAACTGCCCCGGCCCCTGTCCCGGCCCAAGCGGTAAACGTTAACGCAAACGGACCGAACTGTAAAAATTCTCATACGCCCTGTGGGCATCGGTTCATTATGTCACACGCATCACTATGCCTTTCTACCTATAAAGCTCTCAATTTTTTTGCAATATATTTAAAGAAAAATTAGCTATTTTTAGAAGTTTATAAATATTTATATTATCCCGTGTAAACATTTCTATATAAAAGTTTAGCAACAGCTTGGGTCAAACCCTACATTTACCAAATGTGTGGTAAACTATATAAATTTAAACAAAAGACGAAAATAAACATAAATATAAACATCAATTAGAAAGTCTGGCTTTGGAAGTGGTGGCAAATGTGCAGAAAAAATGCGTTAAATAAGTGTATACAAATAAATGCGAGCAACTGTTGCGACAAGAGACTGCCAAACCACAATAACAACTTGGGGCTTGCTAAGCTGCAGCTTTGTGTGTTATCAAACGCCGAGTGTGACACTATGTCATCCACTACAAAGGCAAACACTACATAAAAAAAAAAGTGGGAATATAAATGGGAATGGTGAGGGTAACTACCTTAACCAGTGCGCGGTTGCATTTCTTTGCCAGAGTTCAAATGCATTTGGAAATGGTTGGGTTTTTGTCAATGGAAAGTTGCGAAATTAGCAAAGCGTGAATTGCGAATCGAAATTAGCGATTTTTTCATGTTATGCTCACTGTAATTATCCGCATAACGGCAACCGTTAAATGGTCTACTATGCCTCGCACAAATACTCAAAATTCTTATCGCATTTGGCATTGGCCGGCGATTCACATTGGGCGGATGGATTGATAAGATAAGGATGGCTAACAGCAGTATTGGGACGGACGCAAATACCAAACACCTTATCGCTGTTTAAGGGGTTTGGTTTCTCTTTCACTTTTGCTGCGGGGAGCAACGGCTATTGAACCGATCGACTTGGACGAAAAAATAGATCGCAAAATCAATGTTTTTGTCAATTGGACCCTTTGCCGATAAAACAGCTATGTAAATATTAGTAATACACTTACAGGTGGAGCCAATTATTTTAAACAAAAGTCTTCCTAGAATGATGGGATTTATAACAAAAAAATATGTCTTTTTTGCTAATTGAATGTATTTTAAACGATGTAATGAGTCACTCTGGGTAAGCCATTGAGTCAGGGAGAAGGTATTCAAAAGATATTCTAATTCCTATGTTTTATTTAAATGTATCTTCAGTTGTTTTATAAAGATATGTATGTATTTTAATTAGAAATTCGCTTGGCAAACTAAAAACCACTTAAATAAATATTATAAAATTCAAATGTGTTGAACAGTGAGAGCTGATATGGAGTAAGTAAGTCATCCGCCACAGCTGTTGACCGATATAAGGTTACAGAGGTTCTCCGAAGCCTCATTTTTCGCACATTACCACCAATGGGCGACACTTGAGCCGCAGGAAGTGCTTCATCAAGCTTATTTCGGTGACGAAGCAGGGGGGATAAGTGTTTGAGCTCTGTCATCGCTTAATTATTAATCACCCACACTATCCATATACTGACTTACCTGACACTTTTTGCCCAAGAGTTTGAAGACGGCGTCGTTCTCATCCTGGGTGAGCAGGGAGCTAGCAGCGTTGATCTTTGGCCGGGGTCCCACGGCTGCCTGTGGATCGTCCTGCGACCTCATGGCGTTCATCTAAGTGGACTCTGTAATTCTTGAACTGGAGCTGTTGCTGGAGATGGCGCTGGGCTGGTGTTCCTGCATAATGGGACACAACACTGACTTATTGTTGGGTGAAAACAAAACGCAAATAACGGCGGATGATGAATGGAAAGGGCACACGACACAAAACAAAAGCTAAATGTATTAATTTAATAATACAATACAGCACACTGGGGACCGAAAAACCCAAAAATATATAAAAATGATGCTAAATAACAATAAAGAAACACACAGTTATTGCGAAAAATGCCAGCAACTGAATTTGGAATCGATTTGGAGCTTGGAGGTAGCGTTTTTTTGATTGGTAGCAGTATTTTCGTATTCAAATCGAACAAAAATATGGCCAAGAGGCCAGACGAGGCGAGACGTTGAGAGAGCGAGACTTGCGACGGCTATGAGGCTATGACGAGAGCTGTGGGTCTGGTGGCTTGGTTTTTTTTTCGTTTCTGTCGCTTGTCGCACTGTGGGGCTGTGTTACAATCGCGGAGAGGTTGAGTCACAGGTCCAGAGCAGAAACAGTCAGCCAGCTGCGTTCCAAAACTGAATGGGTAGAAAAGCGGGGCAGCTCTTCAGCTCTTTGGCTCTTTGGTGCGGGCCCTTATCTTTGGCAAAACCTCTGATTAGGTTTGCGCATGTATCTGTGGTACACACAATCGCACACACTCAGAAGCAAACAGAGGTTTGTGTATGTGCGTTACTCAACGCTCGACCAGTGGAGATGCATTTGACAACACCTGTCGTGCGTCTCCAGGTGGGGTGGAAATAGAAATGTAAATAGACGGTGGAGAATAGCTTGCTCCCAAGGTCTCTGGCTGCCGTTTGGCCTCTGCAGGTCCGTCATTGATTTTTTAAGTCTATTTTCGCGCAGATTCGCATTTTCACTTTTTACACACCACACACACTGCCAGTCGCTGGGTTGGTGCTGTCTCCTGGATGCTCCTCGGATATCTCGTGGGGGTCGTCGGCTGACAATGTCTACTGTAGGCGCGACCTCGTCATCCGCTGCATGTTGAGGTTTCTCCGGATTCTACACTTGCACGGATCACTCGAGTTTGTTTATTTGCCACTCATCGCCAAAACGGCTCCCCAACAAGTCAAGATATTTTCAGTGCTGCCACCTTCGACGGTTTTCAAGTGCTGCCAGATCTCTAATGGTCAATGCGATGGTTTTACGAGATTTTCTTAAGTTTACTGCATAAAACTTAAAAGATTTTATTAATATATCTAATCTTTTAAACTATTTGAAGTGAAAAACTATTGTTCAAATTCGTCTTTCGAGACTTGCAGTCCGGCAGCCCAAGCAAACAGTCTGGCAACGTTGTCAACTTTTTTTCAGTGTAATGTTAACCAGATTAATATTAATTAACATTTCACTGTTAAAGTTGTTTAATATGTAGATTACTTTATAATCTAATTACTTTTTATATTAATACAGCTTAGAGTAAGAGCAGCTTTATGATCTAGATAGGGGGAAGTAGCATTTTTTTTCATTTCTTTGCTGTTAATTTTCAAAAATTCTAAAAGCTTTAATGATGCCAAAAAGAATACCGACTCTAAACTTAATAAAAAACTTTTTCCTTCCACTGTGCTAAAAATGTACAGTTTAAAAGTTTGTTTTTAGATCATATTACGGTTAAGAATAATCTACGTATATATATTTCCATAGTCTAGGTTCAATAATGTTGAGAATCCGGTTGTACAGTTGTGTTTGATTTTAATGTGTCCAAAGAGTGCATCGTTTTGTGTTGTTTTTTAAAATAAAAAAGATATTTATTTATATACGTCATGCCAATCAATAAAAATCTCAATTTTCATGTTAAAGTCGAGCAAATTAAGCTCGATAATGAGGATTCAGCAACGAACTCTCAGGATTCTGATTCAGGTGGTGATGAAGAGGACGACGAAGATTTGGAAGAATCTGTAGGCGAAGAACCGGAATCTGATGAAAATGCTTCCGATTCTGAACCAGCCCAGCATCCTTATCCTACTCCGCCACCTGATGAGGGCGCGAAATTGCCGGACAAGGCTAAAACAAAACCGAAAATGAAAGGCACTATTCTTTCCCTGGCCACGATGGCAATCGAAAAGCTGGCCAGCCGCTCTGGATCCTCCGCCATGGCGATCATGGCATATCTTAAATCGGAGGGCCATCAGTGGGATGAAGACAAGCGCTTCAGCCGGCTTCTCCTTCGGGCCCTCAAAGCAGGCGTCTTAACTGGGCAGTTTGAGCAGGTGAAACGGTCCTTCAAGCTAACCGAGCAGGCCAAGAAAACCTCCAAGGCGATGGAGAAGATGAAAGCTAAAAAGTTGAAGGAAAAGGCCAAGGATAAGGCAATGAAAATCAAAGCAATTGAGAAGGAAAAGCTGAAAAAGTCTAAAAAGGAGGAAAAAGAGAAGGCTAAAGCCGCTGGAAAACAAAAAACAATCAAACACGCCGATCGCAAAACAAATCAGGTAGGTTTAGGGCTACAGATTTTTAACCAAGGAAGTCAAGGAAAGCTTTTAACTTTTTTTTGATTTTTTAGCGCACCAAAAGACCAAAACCTCAGGAAGGCGATAATATAGCTCCGCCTAAGGCGAAGGGAGCCGCCCTGGCGATGGTTAATGCCGCCTTAGAAACTCCTAAATCTGCCCAATCTGCTCCAAGAAAAAAGCCCGCCAAGCCCAAGCCCCGAAAATCCATAGTATCCCTTGCGCAGCCTAAGACGACCAAGATAAGTGTGAAGGCAGTCAAGGATCTGGTTTCTGCCAAGACCACAAAGACTGTCGATGAATCAATTGCCAATATAATCGATGCCGCAGCCACGTCCACGCCCCAAACTGCTCCGGCCAAAGGAAAGCGCAAGCGCAAGGTGTGATGCAACTTGGGTACATCCCATTTATTTGTTCCTTTCACTGTTTTATTATACTAGAATTGTATTCAAGTTGTATTAATTTTAAATTATATTTTTATCATGAATTCAAAAAGCAAAAAAAAAAAAACGTCTTTATTTGATGCAGATGTACTTATTTAATGCATGAAAGGGGAATCAGGCAGTTGTGGAATAACCATTATTTCATATATAACAATATTCAGAGCTTTTCACGAAGACTATTATAGTCGAATTTCACCAAGGGCATGGACCTGGCCTCATACTCCTCCTCAGACAAACGCAGCATTTGGAACATTATTGCCAGAAGTCCCGTGCCCAGAGCATCCCCCAAAGCAGTGAGATATGGAATTGCCGCCGAATCCGGGTCGAGCTTGAACCGCCACAGAACGTGAACCAAGACATGGGAAGTCCAAAGTAGGATAAGCAGTTGCACCATGCTGGTAACAAGAAAACCAACCACAAATGGCCATCGTACATTTATGTAGGATTTGTATAGATAGTCGGCTACGTAGACGAGTATGATGTTACCCGGCACTGAAATGGCGATCAGAATGCGGGACACGCGGGAGTAAACAGTGCCCCTGAAGTACACCCGATGTGGCCATTCAAAAATTCGTGTGTCCGGGGGAACCTCACCAAGGGCGGCGCGCTGATAGAGGATGCTGCCCATGTTGTTGGCCTGCACTGAAACAAGGTTGCCTCCAATCCCGTTTATAATTGGTGAGAACACAGCGATGCCTCGGAATTTATCGACTGTGCTGCTAAGCACAAACCCGGCTATTTGGCTGATGCAAAGCGCTCCAAACACCGGTATCCAACTGTGCATCAATACAGGACGCACGTAACTGTTTCGCATGACCACAATTATCCATATGGGCAGTAAAATCAATACGTAAAAGATAATCAGACCGATGGAGATCCACGCGAATGAGACCCTTAGGTCATAAAGAAAAGCGGCTGTAAAGGACAGCATGCAGATGGTCACAACATCGCCGATGGAAGCTACAATGGGTGTAGCCATGTAATCCGGATTAAAGCTATATCGATGCGAAAACAGTATGGTTATCATCAAAATGGAATCCAATATAAAGCAAGAAATGCTAGCCGTAACAAGACCAGCAGCCGTCAGGATGGGGAGGTCATGAAATTTATGTTGGTCCTGTTGCAATGCCAAACTGATAAACATAATAGAACACGTCAGGAATATTACGCAAACGATGGCCTGTAACTGGACTAGTGCCATGTTGCCCATAAATATCTGCATCACAGTATGCCGTTTCGTAAGATTTCCTAGATTAGCGTGCGTGCAGACTCTTGATGCCACGCACATATCCAGATTCCCCTTTAAACCGCACAGAACAGAGACGAGCACGAAGAGCTCGTTCACCTCGCGGTACACCGTCCAGTCTTGAACATTGCCCAGCAGCAGACCAGCGGTAATGGTGCCTACACCAGCCAGCGCAAAGGGAATGAGGATCTGAATGAATGTGGAGTACCAGCGTTCCTGATAGATCTCATCGGACGAGATCACCGGCTTGATGTGTTCCGTTGAATTCGCCATTGCGATCCGTAGGCCAGAATCTTGAAAACATATCTGAGCAGTCTCAAAACATCTAACCGTGAATATAAACCAAGCAAAAATCTATATTATACACACTAAATTTTACTCTGTGTTTCAAAAATTGTCATTGAAAAGTAAACATTTTAAACCCAAAGAGCTTACTTGGTATTTCAAAAATTATCATTGACAAGTAAACATTTTAAGCCCAAACTTCAAATTCATGTTCAACTCATTGGTTTTAATTGATCGGCTGAAAAGCATATTTCATTTTATTGATATTTAAAATTGTAAAGCGCCTTTAATTGTAAAAAACTTAGCTGAAAATTATAGACCTAATAAGAAGCTTCACTCTCAAACCATTTTTCTTAGGTATACAAATTATGTAAAAGAATACTTAAAAAGCTGTGACTAAAAAATGTGACTTTCTTCTTTTCACATACATATTTGGTTTTTGCATTAAGGAAGGCCTACTAGAAATAAAAAACAATAATTATACAAAAAATATGTGTTCAATTATTCCAATCGTACTGGTACTGGCTACTCTTTTATACTTAAATAAAAAAAATACACATTTGATTTGGTAAACCTTCGTTACGGAGTCCTGACTGTGTCAAATCGAATATATATAGCATTATATATGTTCCTGTATACATTTTATATATAAATATATATAGGGGAGTTGTACACATGTTGAAAGGCCTGATCTAGTGTATCTATGCAATACATTTGGCTACACACGATCTGGAGCATGCTCCTTCTCTGACTGTGAATTGGATTAGTTCAAATTACTAGAAGTTGGCGCTAACTCTAGGGACTACACGTAGGTATATATAAAGTAGATGGAGTAGTACAATGATTAAATATATACTTATATATTGCCTTCTATCCTAAAAACTCTTTGATTTTCACTCTGATTTTAGCTCAGCTTGTGGATGTGGATGTGTGGATCTGTGCGTGTACCGTTCCAGAAAAATGCGTGTCAAATACAAATACAATCCGGTATCAATTGCCGCTTGAGCACTATCCCTATTTAAGTTCCTATTACTTTCGAGACCCGACCACAGGCAACTTGGACCTGACAATTCCTGACGCTGGTGCGGAAGTAGCTGGAGTATTATCAAATGTGGAGCTACGCAAAAGAGTCGGTTTCGTTCCATTTCCGTTGAGCGTATTGGAAGATTTCGTTTGCAGCGCCCTAAGGTTGGACGGCGATTGCTTCGTTTGCTTTTTGGCATCGTCTACGCGTTTCCAGATATTGGCGATGCGACTCTGGGCCTGGTTGATCTTGGCTGCTGCCGCGGCTGCAGCACTGCTGCCGTTTAGGTTAGAGTTGCTCCGGGAGGGAGGCGTGGTAGTCGATACCCTTGTGGTAACAGCCCGTGAAGCAGCTGAGGATTTTGTGCCCGCCAATCGTAGGCTGGTATTGGCTCTTTGGGGAGTAACGCGACGGGCTGGAGCTGAAACCACTCGTTTCGGTGAGCCGCCCTTCGATGGTGAATCAGATCCAGTCCCGGACTTCTTTGTAGGTAGCTTAGAAACCCGATGGCTGGGACTAGTTTTTGTCTCGACTACGGGCACCTGGACATTCGTATTTGTAGGTTCATCCTTTACAAAAGTACCCTGACGCTCCAAACGTACCGGAGGCGCTTCTGGAGGCGGCGTTGCTTTCTTTTTGGGGGGAAACTTTACACCAGCAACTGTGGGTGCCATATTGCGTTTTGCAATAGTCGGCGACAGTAGTTTCTTTTTGGGTTTGGCGGCGATACCATTGGTACTCCGCTGACTCTGCATACTGTACGGAGAAACGTAAGCAGGCTTTTTACGACCTCGTACAATTTTCGTGGCCGTGGAGGGTTCCAAATCAATATTTTTGGCAATTGGGGATTTTACTTCGACTATTGGCGGGGGAGAAGGCAACTGGGCCGGTTCTTGACCATTACAAGACTCAGTTTCCGAGTTCTGATCGCACTCTGGCGAATCCTCTATTTCAATTTCTGCGGCTGGCTCAGCAGTTGCAGGTTGTGCAATGTTAATGTCCGTGATAAAAGTAAACTGTTGCATCATTGCTCGAATCGAGGAGAGCTGCTCGCTGGGACAGTCATCGGTTTGACTCTGGAGCAAAGCCCTCGGACACTCAATCAACTGTGTCTTGTACCTCTCGGCACTTCCTCTCCTTCGCCCGTTCGCTCGAGGCGACTGTGTCTCCGGACCGACCGGAGCTGCCGCCTCGACAATCTCAATCTGCAACATTTCGTTGGCCTCCAGAGCCTCCATTTCGGTACTGGTTGCAATAGTGTATGTTTTGTAGCGATCCTTGGCTAAGCGGCGCTTCTGTTTAGGAGTCAGGGACCGCCTATTGGGAGAGGGAGTGGATCCATGCTTGGGCGTGGACTCCGCAGAGCTATAGTCATTCATGGTTGCATCTTCATCCTCGTCACAGCAGCTCTGAAGTATTGTGAGTGTCTGGTCATCGCAGGGAGCTGTCTCATAGTTAGAAACCGAAATGGTTGTCGCCATACTACAGTCCTGTTCGCCATCGACAACTTCCGACTGGATGCTATCGACGCTGATCATAGAATCTAGAAGCTCATCCATAAGCGATGGCGGTTTAATATTGTCCAGCAGGTTGCAACTAGAGTTCACGCTTTCTGCACTGCCCGCAAGTTGACCCAGTGCCCGTCTGGCTACCAAGTTGGCAGGAAAAACCTTCCTGGCGAACCGGGGACTCTTGCTTGGGAGTTGCTGGCGTAGAGAACTTGGTTGGGAGTGCTCTTGGTAGCAGCTATTCAACGACTCCATTCCAGAAGGTGGTCGTACGTTATCGAGATCCAAACTGTTAATGCTAAAGGTGAGCTCCGTGTTGTCATCATCCGTGGGCTGAAGAAGATTCTCGGCCAAGGCTCGCGCCTCATAAGCAATAATCGTGGAGTTGCTCATCATAGAGGCGCTGGTTCCATTGAACAGTAGTTTTTGGGGTTCCAGTCTTACGCCAGCATTTTGAACCTGTCCGCCCAACTGAAAGTTGAGACCACCCGAAGAACTGGAGTAACTAGAGTCTGCGTGTCCATTGACCACAGTATGTGTTTCTCCATCGAGGGAAATCGTCTGATGTTCATTCGTTGGCGTAATATCGGGAAGTTCTTGCAAGGATTTTGCTTCAGTCAAGTCCTCGTCCAAACTTAATGATGCCAGAACTGGTGCAGTTTGACTTATGCTGGGAAAGCTCACGTCATTTGGACAAGTGTGATCGTTCCAGGTGTTGCTGCTGCTGGAAATTTTGTGACTATTGCTGTGACTGTTGTTGCTGCTGCTGCGAAGCTGCTCTGCCGATGTTACAAATTCCAGAGTTAACCTCTCAACGGACCTGAGCATTAGATCTGGATCCTTTTGCTTCTCACTGGCTCCCGATGCCTTGAAATTTTCGTTGATCGCAACCTGGTCCAACCTTACCATTGTGTCCATGATAAATGATTGGTTTGACTCGTCGCTAGAGCGGTCTTCCGAGTCCAGTTCCTTAGACCCAATACCGATCACGTGATTTCTCTCGTTCCCGATCCCGTTCACGCTCTCGTTCCCTTGACCTGGAGCTGGAGGATTTTTTTCTGTGCCGGTGTCTGTGGCGATGGCGGCGATAGGCATCGGGAGGCTGCTCGACTGCGGGTGCAGGTGCAAGTGCTGGTGTTCTACGTCTGGAGCTGCTGTGTTGGGGGCACTTGCTGATGTAGTAGGTGCCATTGGGGGACACAGTTCCAATGCAGCTGCAGACGTAGCCTGGACGTTTTTTGGCACGGCACTGATCTTCTTGGATATGCCTGTGCTGATGCACTCCTGCAAAAGCTTCTCGTCTTTTCGCTCACGCTCCCTATGATCCCTGTGATGATGTTCTCGATGGTGGTGGCGCTGCCGCTTTGCGTGTCCGCCGGATGGCAACTGCACAGGCAGCGAATCGAACTGCTTGAGATTTGGATTTGACTGAGTGGAGGTAGCGCCAACAATAGTTTGTTGCTGGGACCTGATGCCAGGCTCTTTCGACTTGTACATTCCCTTCAGGATACATAGTTCGAAGAGCGACTTGGACTGGTTGTCGTTCGAGTCGCTGGAATCCACTGAACTATAGGACTCCTGCTGTTGGTGTTTGCGCACGGTCATCCCCGAGTTCAGAGAGCTGGCCGAGGCTACATTGATAGCTATTGGTTGCGAGGAGCTCAACGAACTAGATCGCTTGCCGTTCGAACTGAAGCCAAGATTTGATTTGGGCCTATTGCAGCCAGCAGCTATAGCCTGAAAAATAATCAAGTATTATTGGATATTATTGGAAATCCACAACCAGGTGAGATGCGGTTATTACCTGACTCAGCAAATTAGTGTCATCTTCCGAGTCAATGGATAGGGAACTCAGTGAATCGTCTTGCCAATGCGTCGGTCGTCGAACTGGCTCTTGTTTTACGGGCTGCTCCGAATTGGCTTTCGAATCTCTGTTAAAAAAGATTACTAAAAAGTTATAACCAAGTTTTAGTGCAACTTACCCAAGTGGTTCCTTTAGGCGAACTGCTGGTCCCACCAGACTGGAGCCCACCGTCAGATTGGACAGACCAGATACCACAGAGAAGTTACAGGGGCTATCCTCCACCAGGAACTTATTCGTTTCATCGGCTGATGGTAAGTAACTACCCAAACTATTTCCTCCGCGTCGGAGCATGGCAATGGGATCTTGTATAGACTCCGTATTCGACTTCTTCATACCGTCCCGGATGCACTGCTCCAAAATTTGCCCTGCTGCCACACCGCAGTCGGAAGCGTTGGACGACACATCGTCGGATAGCTGATGAGCATAGATTTGTGCCTGACCAGCCGCGACATCCTTCTGTTCATTGGAGCCCATCGAGATGGCCGATAAATTGGTGTTGCTAGCCACCTTGGAGAGCAGGGCCGGCGTATCCTCCGTACAATAACTTCTGACGGTCTCTTCTGCCACTCCCTCTTCTAGAGATTTTACGACCTCAGCGGGCTTGCGTAGCATCCCCATGTTGATGCAGTTGGCCAAAAGGAGTTCATCTTCGTTATCCTCCTCAGCCACACTGGCCGGGGCTTTCTCGTCGTCCACAATGCTCAGATTGCTTAAACTAGTAGCTGTGGAAAATTGTGCAGGGGTATGCTCCACGTTGAAGCTACTTAAGTCATCTTCAAAGACACTGCGAAGAGGTCGCAGAATGGCTGGAGCTAAGGACGATGTTGAGTCAACAATTACTCCTGATCCAGAACCAGCTACACTATTCCTTCTGGGCGATTGCGGCATGCTTTGTGTCGGGGAATCTGGAATCTCTGAAGGGGAGATAACCCCACTCGCCAGGCGACTGAAATCACTAACCACAGAGCTCTTGTCATCGCAATTGGCCACATCTACGTCCGGATCGTGAACTAAGGAATCCATTGAGCTTCGTCGCGAGAACATCAGCGGCGTCTCCAGAGCTGAATTCGCCTGAGTGGGGGCTTTGGCCAATACCTGTTCAGCTGGCTGGGATTCCAGTTCAAGTTCTTTCGGTTTTAATGCCGTTTCTGCCGCCGCTGTGGAAACAGTTGCTTGATTGGCTTTTCCCAACTCATCCAAACTGCTTAGCGAATCATAGCGACTGAAGTAACCAGGTGTTCCCTCTTCGCAATAGTTGATTGGCTTCTCTGGTGTATAAGAACCAGATCCGCACTGTGGCAACTTGGTCTGCTTTTTGGTAGCAGCCTCCTTTGATACTACTTCCTTGACATCAGATTTAACTTCGGTTTCTGTATCAGTTTTGGCAGCCACACGGAGATCCGTTACAGAGGCCGCATTGGAGATGACATATGGAGTATCCTCAGTCTGATAGCACTTGACACTATCCTCCAGGATTAGAAGAATCTCCTGGCCCTCAGCTTTAACCTCGCTGGTTCGAATTGGAGGAATCGTTGTGTTTTTCTGGTCAGCAGCCGATCCTGATATGTCTATGTCAGACTCTATTTGGTTCTCCGCGTAGCGCAGGCTAAAGTCAGTTGGCTGATCAAGGTCCGTCTCCTGATATGTTGCACTCTTGGCAGCACTCTCGCTGTACTTGGCCGAGTAGTCGATTGGCTGCTCTTCGGTAGCGTCTTCATCCGGTTCCATTTCCAGTTCGAAATCTGTTATCTTGGGTGGTTTCTTTCGCTGGGCATCGGAAGCCGAGGCAGACCGCATAAGATGCTCGTAGGCAGAGTCGGACTTGGCGGAGTAAACTGAATCCCTGCTCTCGCTTTTGGTGAGCATTGTAGAACGAGTAAGCCGAGGAACGGCTGGATGTCTTCGAGAGGAGCTAGATGCGCGCTCCTTGGCAATCTTTCCTCCTGTGTCCAGATTGTCGCACGTCTCTGCGGTGTGGCGCTCACCCAGTTCCTGCTGCAGAGCCTTTGCCTTTCGCGCCTCCAAGGTTGGCAACACCTTAAGTCCCATTGATCGAGCAATGGGATCAAGTTGATGCTGATTCTGCACAGCCGGACGGAAGTTTAGCAGGTTCTTCAGTGCCGAGGAACTGCCCTCCGAGATCATGGCGTGCTTGGAGTGAATTAACGAACGCAACATGGGCACGGCCCCGTTGTCCCAAAGGAACTTTTGATCCTCAGGGGAACGAGCCGAGAGGTTCCACAGGGTGCCGCAGGAATTGCTCACCACCGTCAGGCTCTCCGACTTTAGTTGCTGCAAAAGAATGGCCAAGCAGTTGTGCTGGCGCAGGATCTGCCGGTAAGGTTCGCACACTGCAATGTGGCTAGATACATTACGCAGAATACCGCCAGCGTTTTCGATAATTTTCAACGTCTTGCTGGGACCCTCGTAGCTGAGCATCCCCACCAGGAAAGCCAGAGCCCCGTCCACGGCACAGAATTCCGCTTTGTTTGTGCTGCAGTGCGCCGAAAGGTTCCAAAGAGCCGAAAGTATGGCCTTCAGGGTATTCTCACTCTTGTTCCGCATGGCAGCCAGTGCCAGTGCAGTCACAGTTCCAATCTCATTTAAAACCGCCTTCATGTTGCTATCCGCTCGCCAGGAAAGGTTGCGCAGCACACTGGCCGTGACCTGGAGGAGATCGTCGGGAGCAGAGTCCAGTTGAGCCACCAGGGCCTCCATAAACTGTTTTTGGCCGCACAGCAGGGCTTTGTTGTTCTCGTCGCCGAAGGTAAGATTGGTCAGGGCCATCAGGGCGTACCGCCGAAGTGAGTTGCAACATTGATCTTCTGGCTTGGGACCGTGGACCGCGTGATCAAGGTGAACCAAATTTGGGATAGCGTGCAGGGCTCCAAGCTCACACATGGCATGGCGGTGCTCCTCGTCGAAACTGACCTTCATCAGAGAAGATATCGCCGCCAGCGGGTGACGATCTGAGTCGTCCGCTATTGCCTCCCCGCCGCTTTGAAGTAGCGTCTTCAGGAAGGAGCAGTAATCTTGGATCTGGTCAAGCAGTCGCAACACCTTGGCTTCCCGTCTGCCAGCCTTTTCGTCCGGATGGCTATGCACTACGTTGTGCAGCGCTTGGCTGGCATACTTTCTCACCTCCGGCTCGTTGTCCGGGGCATGCATCATCTGGACCAGAAGAGGCATACAACCAGATCGGCGCAAAGTGGCACAGCTTTGAGCGTTTCCCGATAATTCCAAGAACTTTTTTGCCATTTCAAGAGGATCGTTTGAGCCCAGCATGGAGAGCAGTGAGTAGACGCATTCAACTTTGGAGCCTAGAGTAGCATCCACTGCCGAGCTTGTGTACCGTTCGTCAAAGCTCGTTGTCCAGGCGGCTCCCTTGGGTAATCGGGGCACTGGCGGAGGATTGTCCCCGTCTAAAAACCGCGAGAGTGTATAGGACGGTTCCTTGCTGCGGGAGGGCCGACCCGCACTAGCCGGGGATCCACCGCCGTTCCGCGAAGGCAACTCCTCCAGTTGCTGCTGCTGTGCCGACTGCCGCTCAAAGTTTCTGTCCAGACTGCGGTGCTCCCGCATTTCACGCAATTCCTGCGCCAGCATATAGTCCGGTGGAATCGGATTCTCGTCGAGGAAGTGTTTGGCGGCCGGCTTCTTAATCACGGCTCCCGATGCTCCAGCAGTGCTACTTTGCGTAAAGTGCAGCGTGTTGTCATCCTGCGTGAACTCCTTCTTTGTATACCCACTGGCTGCCAGCTCGTAGTCGCTGATCTCCCCATCGCGTTCGAACTTCTTGTCCATCTTCAGTTGCTCGCCGGAACTCGTACCGAACCCATCCTCGTAGTCGGTTGGTGGTACTGCATCGTAGTCGAGGAAGTGCGGCTTTCGCTCTGGCACAGAGTCCACATCGACGTCCTCAACGCTCAGGCCGGCGATGCCGTCCTCCAGTTCGGGCGTTAGCGTTGGCTCCAACATAGCTTTGCGATTCGCCGAGTCAATGCCCCATGGCCTGCAAAAAGAGAAGAGGCGAAATCGAGAT
Source organism: Drosophila vallismaia (assembly GCA_035047325.1). Taxonomy (NCBI): domain Eukaryota; kingdom Metazoa; phylum Arthropoda; class Insecta; order Diptera; family Drosophilidae; genus Drosophila; species Drosophila vallismaia. The sequence goes on from JAWNPU010000073.1 coordinate 13,092,795, forward strand.
CTTATGAGATGCTTCAAATATAGTGGCGAGTGAACCAGGGCGTAGGCTAATTATAGACATTCTGCTTGCAACGCCTGTAATAATCTGAAATAGAGACTCATGGCTTGCATATCAGGTGTGGGCAGATCTGAAACCAAAACCGGATAAAGATGAGATATGTACATATAGAATCACAGAACACAATCCGATTAGGAATCTTTATTGGCCATGAACGAGGGCGAGGGCGAGGACGAGGACGCAGCCGAGAACGTGGACGTAAACGAGGACAAGTCTGTCAAAGGCGCCAAAACAGAAATCGCGTAAAAGCTTTGCCAAGCTTTTTCCAAACAAATAATAAATATTAAAGGCTAGAAAAAAATGGATTAAAAATGTAGAGCTCTCCTCCTCGATTCCCAATAATTGCACTTAACAAAACTTAATTCTATGATGTTAAATAACAGTGCCCTTAACAGAATTTCCCTTTAATTCTAATGTTAACTGGAATTCTAATGTTAAATAAAAGCGCCCTCCTCCTCGATTCTCATTAATTGTACTTAACAAAACTTAAAATTTAATTCTATAATGTTAAATAACAGCGTAATTAACAGAATTTTGCTTTAATTATAATGTTAACTTGAATTCTAATGTTAAATAACAGTGCTCTCCTCCTCGATTCTCATAAGTTGCACTTAACAAAACTGAAAATTTAAATCTATAATGTTAAATAACAGCGCACTTAACAGAATTTACCTTAAATTCTAATGTTAACTTTAACTTTAATGTTAAAAAGCAGTGCCCTCCTCCTCGATTCTCATTAATTGCACTTAACAAAACCTAATATTTAATTCGATAATCTCAAATAACAGCGCACTTAACAGAATTTCCCTTTAATTCTAATGTTAACTTGAATTCTAATGTTAAATAACAGTGCCCTCCTCCTCGATTTTCATGAAATGCTCTTGACAAAACTCAACATTTATTTCTATGATGCTAAATAAAGAATGTGTTTAGTATCTGATATAAGCTTTTCGCATAAAAATAAGTGTATGGGAATGAGTGTACTCTATAAATGACTACGGCCTTTAATCACAGTTGCTAGTTTAACTATCCTAGGCTCAACTCATCATTAACATGTGATTCTAATGATCGATGGCGGTTATGTCATCATTATCTATCGATAAGGTGATAGGACTTTACAAAGTGTCCCTGATACCATCAAGGAAATTAAAAATAAATGAAGGAGTTTAACATGATATGCTGCATGAGATTTCGTTACAAATTCCCCCCAAGAATTTGATTATTGCGGCAGGTTCTCTCGATCCATGGCTGATCCATCGCCCGGAAACTTAATCATCAAGCCAACTTTCAGCCAGAAACAATGGCAAACGAGCTTAATCATTATCATGATTAGCTGGTGCTGCATCTTTTGAGCGTTTTAGAAAGTTAGCGGCACACGGCTTCGTCTTTGCGGAATTTCCAGTGCATGAAAAAGATACAGATGCGTTTTCAGCTGATTGTTGTTACACATATGCTGCTGCTACACATATTTCTCATTTGGGCTACCGTTGAGTTATGTGCAAATGCAATTTGGTGCTGCACTTCTTTTCAGTTGTTATTGTAGCGTAAAATTGAGCATGGACGGGCATGCCACAGATGGGGCGAAGTGGAGTAATGGATTCCGAATGACCCGGGTGGGTCGTGTACTCATTCTCGGATCGCACAAGTCAACTTGTTCAGGCTCCAATTGGCAAATTAATCAAATTTTAATTGCGACCAACATAAAAATACGATAATACGATTGGTAACCGCAATTCGAGCGGCTGAAAAATGCAAATTGCTTGTGCAACAGCGGAAATGCATCCATCCAATGCATTCGAATGGAATGTTGGACTGGGCCAACAGTGGCCAATCATTCATCATCGACAGCTGATTATTTTCCGAGGTCTTACGCGGGTGTGACCCTCCTCCTATCGGTGCCTTGATAAGACAAACGCTGATTATCATTTAGTTGGAACTTTGTATTTGTCTCGCAGCTGAAAGAACTCTAGAGACAACAATACGATGAATCAACGCATTAAGGGTTAGACAAATCAGCATGAACACTATACCAGAGATATATCTGGTGGACATGTGTTGGCAACTGCCACAAGGAATGCGAAAATATGCGTCACTTGTCTAGCCGCCAGCTTCAAAGCCCCCCTAGAGGCGTCGCCGCGAGTCATTAACCGGCCACCAGCCACCAGCCACCGCCAAAAGCCATCGCCAAAGGGAAGCGTATCGCACAATGGAAACAATTGAAATTAAATAGTTGAGCTAGGAGCACTTTGGAAAATAAATTGAAGCATTTAATATCTGTAGTGTGGGAGCCAGTATAGCTTAGGCAGTTTAAATATGGTTTAAGAAAGCTTTAGAAACCTGAAAATTTACCCATAAACGATTTAGAAATTACAAATAGAAAACATTATTTTATCTGACAAAGAAATTTCGAGTACAACCGGGTCAATAAAATGTGAATAAACTTAAGAAATACAAACTTTTTGATCGTTTTTTTTTTTTATTGCCAAAAAGTTTAGTCCCATTTTGTACATTTTGAATATTAAATTTTAAGATTAAGGAATGCTATTTTATATAGATTTTACTCATAATCGATGATTTTGTGACCAAATCTATACAAAGACCCCCACAGTATCTACAGATTTGGCTTGGCACACATTTTGCATACGAAATATCCACGCAGTAGAATTATCAAAGATATAGAAAGGTTAACCGGGAAGGGGCGTAAGTGGGAGCGGATGGATGATTCTGGTGATGGAACCGAAAGCCATTAAAAAGGCACACAGTAATATGCGAAAAATTATAAATAATAAAAAGTACACACAAACAGAGAGCAACTAATAAATCTATGTACTCACAATAGGCATGTACGGTTTGACTAGTTTAATGATCACTTGGCGGTGTTGTTTATGTCTTTGCCACCGCGAGTCGAGTCGCGAGATGATGATTATGTAAATTGTAGAAAAGTAAAAGGGAAACTAAATACGAGCGCCTGCATTGTTTTGTTGTTCGAGTTTGTTCGTAAAACAATCGACCGTGGCCGGTGCACGGCCGGACTATGGCTGTTTGAATTCAATTTTTTATGCCCAAAACTTACCATGCAACCGCGATACGCTGCCGCCAAGTGATTAATTATGCTTGGTCCAAGAAATGGAAATGGAAATGGAATTGGGAATGTAAGTGGCCAAAATAGTTATCAATTAGGTGTGCCACAATCACTTGCAGCGCACTCAAAACAACAACAACAACAACACACTGCTGATAAAGGAGAACAATACATACACACACACGCACCTCACCACCCACCCGCAGTGAAGCGCAGCCGCTCACGCACACTCACACTCCCATGGGCACAGCTGTGTATATTGCGGGGACTTTTATTGATTTTTCCTGTAAAAGGAATCGGCAAAAAAACAGGAATTGCAAACACATTAGCACACCAAAATTATCAATTATAGACCAACTTCCGCTGTACAAGGCGTGGGTAAACATTCATAGTAAACATTCAGTTTTATTGCCAACCAAAAAAGACGATTCCAATTGGACGGGAGGGTGACAAACTCCCACACAGGCAGATTCTCAAGTAGCATACCTTGATTAAAACCGTTTTTCAACAGCTTCTCCAGATGGCAGCTGACACATTTCTCGCTTTATCACTAGTATTTACTCAAGATATTGCATTTAAATTTATGATATATTGTATTCCGTGGTTAGCTAAAAATAAGACGCACGCACTACTCTGGTGTTCCGAACTGCGACCAGCGACGTCGGATTATTTATGTTGGGGTTCAACAACAGAATTTCACCGAATTAATTAAACAATATATTATCTGTTAAAGTATATTTTGTTAATTTTAACCCGCGCGGAGCTGTTAAAGTTTAGTGAATTGGAGATGAACAAACAGCGATAGACTCCACATCGATTGGTTGAAAATCTTGTATTGCTCTTTCGATTTCGATAATCAGCTGATAGTTCTTAACCGGTTCAGTTTGTATTTAAATTCGGCATAACCCTTAAAAACTATGTGGCAAAACACCAAAAGCAACACAAATAAGGTTACTTTGGAACACCTTCCAACAATTAACTATTTATTCACCTATTGCAGTGTTACGGTTTTTTATGTACACAGAAAGTTTTCTACCAATTGGAGTCCCCTATAAGAAATAGGAAACTAACTGGATGGTTTTAAAATATGAAGTTTTAAATATTTCTTTAATTCATTCATTTAAATTTTGCCGCCATTTATCGATTAGCCAAATTGTTGACGATCCCATGCCCCAGTATCAGGCTTCCATACGATAGTCCATCTCGATATCAAGTATTTACATTTTTTCAATATTAGGGGCAGCTGAAAAAGTCTATAAATTGTTGCATCGCAGGGAATAGCAAATGGAAGCACCACAGGAGGACAGCCTGTGCACCGAGGTGTTGCTCGTCACGGCGAACGTGGGAAGTCTCTTCGAGGATGTAAGTTCTTGCCAGGAAGCATCTTCACCCTAAATGTATATACATGTTTACGTATTGGCCATGCATATACATATGTTCAAATGTGTATGTACGTTGGGGCGATCCTAATTTGTTCGAAAATAATTCTTATCAGAAAAATATTCGTAAAGGTTTGGTACAAGATGTCGCTTGTAATTGTACGTAGTGTACTCTTATCTTGAAGATACAAAGATAAAATTTCGCTTTTTGAAATAAAGACAAAGTGGGGGACCACCCTAATCTACACACGATGCGTTTAAATACGCATATTTATGTGGGGCCCACTAACATAGATAAATATGTATCTATGGGCTGCAAAACAAATTCGTGGTTACAAAAAATTTGATATACACAAGAGGGCTACGACCAGAAAAGATATGCTAATTGAATTTTCCTTATATTGTAGCCGGAGAGGCTGCTCCAGTTATGGCTCCACGAATTTCTCGACAAAGTTTCACACGTTCAGGCCAAGTTCCTGGCACTACACCTACAGGAAGTGGGCGGGAAGACCTACGAGAAGTCTATGGAGTATGTGCAGGAGTTCATCAAATCACTCTGCGATGCACCCGTCATGGCAGACTACACTTGCGTGCAGATATTCATGGACGAGGATTTTAAGTCGGCCGAACATTTTACGGTGAGCCAAAATTGTGTTTCTAGGTCAGTCGGAACTTCAGATACTAATGTGCCTTGAGCTTAAGTTTTTGTATATTTCTAAATTATACCAACAAATAGTGTATCTAATTTACCAATTTAAATACAACTTTTTATCAATATCTTTTAATTTAATTTATACTTTAACATTGGAAACTCTCTCAGGCTCTTGGAAGTCTCTACTTTGTCCACCAAGACGTTGTGTCTTTGAAGCTGTGGAATTTCCTTACTCACAGTTGGGAGGATGATGATAAAGTTATTAAAGGTAAACATATCTATTCGGGCAACATAGAGACAATTGCCACCAAGGAAAAGTCAAAATTTCCCCAACATTTTTTTCCTGAGGTGTGTATGATTTTAATGCTTTCAAATTTGGAGTAAAGTATTTGGTTTCTAACTATAGTGCAAGTGGTCGCGAAAAGGTTTTATGCGAACCCGTTGGGAAATAAATGGAACTGTTATCGATCTAGTCAATATCCACTTATTCCATGACGCCTCCAACCTGGCTGCGTGCGAAAACTTCCCCTCCGTTTACTGCAAAACCAGAAGAAGAGCTTTAGTTCATACCATTGAAAGGTCAGCTCCCAAACCCTATATTTAGGTCTAGTCCAAAGATTAATATTGATATCTTCCTTTAGATTCCATTTGGATGAACTGAATGGCACGGTTCCCTTTTTCCTTTTTGGTGATTTTAATTTTAGATGCGACACCGAAGGCGTAGTTAAAGTAAGTTTTAAATATTTAATTGTGTACACAATACAATTTGTATCTTTTAACAGGAGCTAACTAAAAACTTGATTGCCCATCGAGTGCAGAATATTAAGAATGAGAACGATAAAATCAACTATCGGAACTCAACAGGGGATAATGTACTTACTGTGGGAAAAAAAGAATTTAGTCATGCCGATCATCAACTCAAGTTTAAAGAAGACTGGGTAAGAACATCTTATAATACAAAAGGTTACATTTTGAATGTGGTCTTTTTTTAGCTTAAAAAATTTGATAGGGAACTGGAACCACTGAAGGACGTACTGGTTGAATATCCCATTCAGTTCGTTCCGTCATATCCCTTTGAAGAAGATCCAGAAATGCCTACGGACTATATGTCTACGCGTTGTCCGGCGTGGTGTGATAGAATTTTAATGAGTCCCCAAATCAAAGAGATCGTCTGCAGGGAAGAATCTACATACGGCATGATTGGTGAAGGGGTATGCATGGGCGACCATAAGGTACGGTATTTCTACGGTATTCAAAAAAAGATTTTGAACCAATTTTCATAACCTAAGGCTCAATCGAAAACTACTTACAAATCTTGATTGACTTGCAGAAAAGTATGCACTACTTTTAAAAAATATTCTTGCTCTTCGCTATTAGAAGCTTTACCTTGTTTCCGAATGTGTTCACTTAAAAAGGCTTTTTCTAATTCTGCTTAAATTCCTAACCAATTGTGTTTTATTTCAGCTAAAGTAGTATGCTTATCCTCCCAAATTATTTCGAACAATACAACCAATGGGACATTTTGAAACTATTCTGAAAACACTCCACATTTGATCTATTTATAAAGAAAATATACAGCACCGTCCATACTTTAGATTAGCATGTTGTATATATATTTAATATACTTTTTCTACGAGGGTCTCATTTCAATTGATTCTGTATGAAACAGCAAGGATATTTGAAAGCTTCGGTAATGCGAAGATAGATAATCGTAAAACTTTCGAAAATAAAATGATCATTCAAATGAAAGGGTTGTATTGCACTCTTTCTTAGTGCTATTGGATTTCGTATACATTTTCCCCATCAGTCTAATGAATATTATCTCTTCTTTTTTTGTCATGTAGCCTGTTTACTTAACTGTCCGTCTTAAACCAAACAAAGGTACTTATAGATCTTGTGATTGCAACTACACGCCTACTTACGAAAAGCCCAACGATATCTCAACATCACCTCTGCCCGCAGTAAAACTGAAATTCTGTCCGTACTCGAATAAGCTCTTTAAAGAAATAGCCACCAGTTCAAAAATTAAAAACGAAACGGATGCTCGAAACATGTACAATTCCCTCAAAATTAGTCAAAATGATAAGACGACTTCCTCCAACTTTCCGAATATTAGTATTAATATAATTGATTCAGATAATATCTGTATGTGCTTGTGCGCACATTTATCTAGCAATAATCTCCAGTTCGACGACTGTAGCCGAGCTGACGAAGCCATTTGTCCAATGTGCCGGAACATAATCAAAAAACAGCCAGTCGCCCACAGATATAAATTGGTGTCGAAGCGTCTGATGTTGACACAAGATATTATAATCAATCGAATCGACACGCAGCACCTTAGCACTGACTCCGAGCGACTGTTCGAGGACCCCTACACACCGGAGAGCACAGAGTCGCACTCCCCATATCCGGAAGTTACTAGCTCATCCTCGAGCAGTTCGCGTAGTCCCCTTGACCGTAGATTAATGCCGGACAAAGTGCTAGAGAGTAAAGCAGGTGAATCAGACGCTTCGCCCCTTCCCGAGACAGACAATCGTACACCGGAAAAGCCATCCAGAGGCGCCGTAACTCCTGGCCAGCTCAAGTCTAGGCTAGAGAATCTGAAGCGCTTGTCCATTAAAGGCGAGAGCGAAGGCGATATGGCAATGGCTGAGGATGCGGATGCGGATGCGGGAGCGGGTGATGTTGACAAAGTTGACGCTGTTCCACCGCGCCAAAGACGCAGCTCTAGTGTTATTCCTATGTGTTGTACTATCCACTAATTCCAGTTGTTGCTTGTTATTTTGATTTATATTTTAATTAAGAAAAATATTTTAAAATCGGCGACTAGAATACTGCTTTTAAAGCCCCATACATTTTATATAGACAAAAGAATAGATTTTTTTCTATCTGCATGCACACAATACCAAAAACTTGCCAAAAGGCATTTTCTGTATCATTTTAATTAAGCACAAATGCGTAGAGTGAAAACAAACTTATTCGCATTGCAATTTTTAAAAGTATTTTAAGTTAATTAATTTTGTTATCTCTAAATAAATCTCATATACATTGTCTACACAGTTTTCCAAAAGCTTTTATTCTAGAAAGCAAAACATATTTAAGTCCATGAGCTGTGTCAAAAGTTCTAAGCGCCAAGGTTTTAAAAACTTGTTGGTTTCTCTTTGTAATTAATTTATTTTAAACTAACGAAATGTATTGTATGTATGTATATATGTCAGTCGTACAATTCTATGCATTTCTAAAGTAATATCGATTTTCTAGCTTCCATTTAATTATTTGGTTCCTTCTTGCATTAGCAGCGACTCTGTTTAAGCCCGTATTAAAATATTTCTTTAAATCTGTGTTTTAATTATGTATATTGTTTATTATGTGTTCCGTCTATTTTAAGAAAATAAACTACGTTTTTTTACCTCACACATCTTTTATTTTCATTTGAATTTTACTCTATTTTGTATTATTTTCAGTTTCGATATTCTCATAACTTTCAAGCTGTTAACCGATCAAAAGAAATCTTTGTAAACGGCCTGCCTTTTGAACTGGTTTGCAGGACTGTGTCTGTATTTAAATATTGCAATTTCATGTTTATTTTTGTTTGTAGGCCCCGCGGATCCGAAATGTCTGTCTAAAATACCAGAGGGCTTGGCGCATTTGGTGAAGCAGGCATTAAACGACGACAGCCTATGGATGGAACAGTCTGTCGTGGATGATTCAAGCGGCCCGAACTGCCCTACTCTTGCCAAGTCGCGCTACATCTTGATTCAGCCGGCTTCCTCGAGTCCGGAAAAATTAAACTCAGATAAAGAAGGAGCTTCGGCCCACAAGGACGACGACGGCAAGGAGGAAAGCGCCATGCTTTTAAAGGAAACAACCGTCTAAAGCTTCGGATTTATCAATTAAATGCAATGCAAGCTGCTGAGCCAATAACTTGTACCGCGCGGTTTTGTGTTATGTACCTGTTATGTTAAACTCGTCCAATACCAACTATTTATTTGTCACACCGCAAAATTATGTGAAGAGCTATTGCAGTAATAAAATATACATACGTGGTAGTTGCATTTATTTCGGAAAAACATACTAAGAGATGAAATTTTAAACCCAGTCATTCAAATACAGTTCCACACACAAAACGTCTATAAATCTAAGTTCAACTATTCGATCAGTTTTTTAGCCTTGAAGTAGCGACGGAGGTAAAGGACCTGCCACGTTGCCAAGCCGAGCAGACAGCACATACTGAAAATGCTGAAGAATAGGACGCGGCTGTTTGTTTTCTCTGCAAATAGATAAAATTAAATAGAAATATTCTTCAGTATTCCGAGTGGCAACTCACCATTAGTGTCGCGCATTTCCTCCTCCCTCTTGCGCATGAGAACGAAATCCCTGACAATCGAGTCCGAAAGGTCTTCCAAGCGCTTGAGATCAACTTCCAGGGGCTTTAACTTGGAGGCTTCACCAATCTTTGGATAGAAACGTTTGGAAAACAATTAATAATGATTAGAACGCTTAGGGAACACTTAAAAATTTGAACTTACACCTTCGTAGCTCTTGGTTTCTACTCCCTTCTTTGTTACCAGCGAAACTTCTTGAGCAATGCCGCGTTGGTCTGTGTTGATCAAGCATGGTTTAGAATGAATGGTTAGCAGCTGCTGGCGGTGTTTGACTTACGTGGAGGAACTTTGGATATGAAGCATATCTCGTAGGCGTCGTAGATCTCAGACATGAAACTGAACTTTCCCTTGGTGATGTGTTCCTTTTGGGAAAGGATATGACCTTTGGTGTCACGGGCCTAAAACATAAGCATGCGTTCATATATAACTCAAACTATAGTCGATGCGAACTCACAATATAGTCGATGATTTGGCCGGGTACGTCGGAGACCTCATATTCGCCCATTACTAGTTGGTTGGCCTGGATGTCCTCCTTCAGGCACTTTTGTGTGTTTGGTGTTAGCTTGAACATGACGGCCTCGCCGGACCAGGCCCAAGCCATCAGTGTGCACAGGATGAGTAGGGTCCTCGCCATTTCTCTAATTTAAATCAACAAATTTTACGACTGACAAAGATGAGGTGGCTACTTGTCTTCTTCTTGCTCTCCACAAAACGTTTTCCAAGACTGAGTACCACCAGTACTCGTATTAATCTGGTATTTAAATACTGCAACTGCGGTCCAACAACGCCGTTCGGAAAGAGACGGCTTCGGAAGCGTTAAGAATGGTGTTGATGTATTGGTTAATGTGCGTGTGGTGTCAGTGTATGTGGTTCTTTAAGTAAAAAATATATCGGAGTTTACCAAAACTTTTAAGCAACAAATTCCACCTGCCTTGTGTTTTTATATAATTTATTTTTAAAGGGGTAATTCAACGAAGCCCGACAGACCTTTTCCGCATCGGATATTAACGTATTTCCCCCATTTTCAGGCAGAAAAGTGCAGCAAATGTCAGGCGTGGATCAGGTAATTGTATTTTGCATACACACAAACCTACATATGTTCGATGCGATTTAGTTGGGGCTCTGCAGGAAGTTTTCAGATGTTTATATACATCCCCGTGATGTACATACAAACGTTTATCCTTAGATAATAATAAAACATGCTGTGCTATCGTTTCAGATGAAAATACCAGGAAACACAGGTATATAACCACCACCACAACCACCACCACAGACAAAGGCTCCCCACAGACAGGAAGCAGCTTTAGATCTCCTTAGCGTACGGTTTTAATTCCCTTTTAACTCCCCTTTTTCTGATCCCATAGCTAAATCGGTCGAGGAGCGAAATATACCATGGAGCCAACAAGTTGATGAGGCCTCGTACGAAAATCTATCTTCCCCCAGTCACGACGATGTCTCTGGTATGCCAAGCTATCTTTTTTTTTGTTACTTCCATGTATCTTACATTGTTTACTGATTCCTTTGCCCCCACCCCCGCCCACTTGCACCCACACCTGCTTCGAAAAGTCAATGAAAACTCAATGCAATTCCAAAATCCGCCGTTTAACTTTAAGGAGAATTGCAACAACCCATGGAATAATATGAACAAGGGTCGCAAGATTAACGCCAACCATGGTATGTATAACTGTTTTAGCTTTTAGCTTTTAGCAAGTACTTAGTATGTAACGTTCTCGTAACTGGTTTTTGGTCCAAGCATCTGTCTAGAGAGGCGCCTAGAGGAATTTTCTGATTTTGTTCCGATTGGAATTTCTAGACAGAAATTTTCGGCTAAAACCATACTGTTGCAGATATACATAGCTTTAATTTTAAGTCATTAATATTAAATAAAACCCGTAATTTTTTTTATATAAAGATTTACTGAAAATTTGAAACAGATATGTTATTTACTATTCGCGAAATTACTGCACACCAGCACCTGTAAGCGGTACAATAATAATAAGAATAAGCATAAGTATTGGAACAAAAAAAAAAATATTTTCAAAACTTACCTTGGCTTTAAGAATATCCTCGGCCCAATCCTCATCGGCTATATACTTAATCGCCGACAACAAAACATTTTTCACATTCTCGGCATGCTTTCTGAAGATGTAGATTATCTCGTGGGTGGTGGCAATTTGCTGCTGGGCACACCAGCACTCCATGTTGGTGACCAGTCCCAAGGATGCGTACAGGATGCCGGCTTCCTTGGCCAGAGTTGCCTCAGGGCAGAGGGTCATACTCAGTAAATCGGCTCCCCATTTGCGAAACATGTTGTTCTCGGCTAAGGTGGAGTAGCGAGGTCCCTCCATGGTCAAAACCGTGCCCTTGGAATGGGCGTGAAACTCCAGCTCGGCAGCGGCGCTTAAAAGCTGTCGCCGTGTGCGATCGCAGAATGCCGGATGCATGGGGACGTGACAAACGCCCAGCGGACTCCCAATGGCTCCGTCATAGAAACTCTGTGCCCGTCTCGTCGTGTTGTCTATCACGTCTTGTGGAACAACCAAAGTCCCTGGTTGAATGTCGTCGCGCAAAGAACTGTAGATATTAGTTGCCAGTATGTGGGTGCAACCCATCTTCCGCATGGCCCACACATTCGCCCTGTAGTTAATGTTCGTGGGCATAATATCGTGCAGACGACCGTTCCGAGACAAAAGGGATACCTTAACGCCATCGATCTCGCCGTCGATAAGCAAGTCAGACGGCTTCCCGAAAGGTGTGCAAACCGAATATTCCATGCGATCCTTTAGCAAAAGCGGAGAGTCCAGGCTGGCTTCTCCTATAACCCCAATCTTCACGGGGACTGTGTCTTTGTCGCTGAGTGATAACGTCTCCTCCTCCATCGAAAATAGTTAATTTTAAGAAATTTTGGAAATTTGTTGTACCTTTAACCGAAATAAAAATCGAAATGACATGTTGCTGTGCAAGTTTAAAAAAATAACTTCTTTGTTTTTCTCTTTTCAGACTCCTATAAAAGACATGGCCATATTTTTCTCAATAACACACGACGCGATGAGCACCAAGTAAATCCGTGGAATTCCAGGAAACCAGTAACACAGGTAATGTTCAATATGACTAAATCTCTCTTTAATATGACTAAATTACTTCTTTTTGTATCGTTTCAGACAATTCGTAATGAGAACGACCACCCGTCTATTAAGCTGGACAGCAGAACCTGCGATGAAGCACAAAATCACGAAGTTGTCGCTGCGCCAAAGAAGACGACCTGGGCTTCGATTGCCTCTCAGCCAGCTAAACTAACATCTAGAGTAATCACTATACACCTAATATGTGTTAATTGAATGTATATCTCATATAATTCATTTATGAATACAGGCAGCGTCCACAACTTCCAACAATAAGAAAAAGGGTCCTGGCATGCCACCACCGCCGATGGTGCCCGGAAAGCACAATCTAGATGTTAATGTTTGGGACTTACCAAACAATAAGCCGCCTCCCGTACCTTCTCCTCCCTCTCCGATCGACTTGGGCTATTCTGACCTAAGCTCTGACTTCTCCATATCGGGAAACACAGCTCCCCCGTTGGGGGCACGATCTGAGAAAGTGCACAAGGACTCGGAGAACTTCCAGAAGTATGAAAATAAGGGACTGGGCAACAATAATAATTTCAGCAGAGCCAAGGTTTCGCCCACGGGTCAGGTTCGAAGGAACCTGCCACCACAGCAGTATCCGACACACTACGCAGGCCCACGTCCAACGAACAATGCTGGTCCTTTTGTGCCACCAAACTCCCGGAGGCCAGAGGTCGCCGCTCATCCAGCCCGAAACTCGGAACGCCCTGGAAACTATTCCAGCTTTCGCAGTGGCGACTTTGAGAGTTCTTCCAAGTTCGAGTATCGAGACGAAAACCATACACGAACAGTGGAGGCTACTTCTGCAGTCGAAGAGGTTACCGTCGATCCTCAGCTGCTGTTGGATGAATTAAAAGACAAGAACAATTACAATCCAAAACACATGGACTTAAAACAAGCGTCGGCAGCAAGGTTAGTCATTAAATTTATAGTCATTTAAAATCTTTATAACCAATTTCAAATGGCAGGTTTTTTGTCATTAAATCTTATTCCGAAGATGACATACACCGCAGTATAAAGTATGAGATTTGGTGCTCTACCGATCACGGCAATAAGAGATTGGACGCTGCTTTCAAAGAGCGCCACAAAGAGGGTGGAAATATTATGCTGTTCTTCTCGGTGAATGGCTCCGGGCACTTTTGCGGCATGGCACAAATGATGACCGCCGTGGACTATAACTCAACGTCCAGCGTTTGGTCACAGGACAAGTGGAGAGGCAAGTTTAAAGTAAAGTGGATATACGTGAAAGATGTGCCCAACTTAGAACTGCGGCACATTCGACTGGAGAACAATGAGAATAAGTCGGTGACGAACTCGCGAGACACCCAGGAAGTCCCCAACGACAAGGGCATTGAGGTGCTGCAGATCATGCACTCATATAACCACTCAATGTCCATTTTCGATGACTTTATCCACTACGAAAAGAAGCAAGAAGAGGAGGTATCCTCGAAGCGTCCGCCAATGCACGTTTCTGAGGGTAATAACCAATCCCAAGCTCCCCAAATTCGCAGTTTCAATCGTCACCCAGACGACAAGGAGAGATACCGCGACGGGCGCGGTGGTAACATGTCACAAAAGCACTTTAATGCTGGCGGAGCAGGTTTCCGAAATCCAGTTCACAGGGGCAATTACGGCGAGTATCGGCGGGGTTTCGAAGGACCAAAACAAAGCAGCGACTATCAGTTTAAGGACAGAGAATCTGGGGATTTCGATAGAGACAGAGAAAATGAGTTCGGGTCTCACTACGGTTCCAATAACAGGAAAAACGAATATCAAAATAACACAAACAAGAGCCGGTTAAAAAACCGCGATCGTGATTTCAGCACTGAACAAATGAAAATCGATGTGCGCTTTAGAGCGGGTTTGTCCACATCGAAGGATATGCCAAGAGTAAGTGTTTTCGATATTAAGTCCCTATATTGAAAGACATTTAAACAAAATATACTTTCAGGACACCGACAAGGAAAAAATGCGAAGCAATGAATATTCATAAATTTAATGAGCTGCGGTAGAAATCTTTTTTAAATGATATTGAATGGACTCCCACAATCCGTTGAATTGCTAGAGATGTTAAATTATAATTTTTAGATTTTTTAACAATTGCGTGTACAAGATAGATCCCTAAATCATGAAGAACATATAAAAGAACATGTGGGAAATAGGATTAATGATTAAAATATGATAACATTTTTACGTAATTATTTATTACAATATTTATATAAATCTATTGACGCTCACATTGAACAGTTCATAAAATATTAATGATCGATTTTGCCGATATATACAACATTTATAAACACCAAGGAGTCTGCTTCAGCCATTCCTTGTAGTTGCACTGTAACAATTTATACAACTTATTTGAATCTAAAGTGTACACGACTTATGTATGTATAATATAATTAAAGTAACCAATCCATCATTTATTCATTGACTAAATTAGCAACATCTCTTAATATATTAAACGCCGATATTTGTAAGAGATTGATCAAAACTTTCCTTTCCATCAAGCTTAAATAGTATTTCCAAAATAATACATATAGAAATATGGGCCGATAGTTGAAAACTTTCACAGCGCTATCCAATATAAAAATTTATACGTTAGTGGAAGACTGAAAAACAATAAAAGTCATGTACCAAAAAATAGTTCACTTGATGAGTATAACCATTCATGAAGCGATCTCCAGGGAAAAGGATTAGGAGTGGGTGCGTAAGTGAAGAATATGCAATGCTCCTCTTTTATTCTGAAGAGATATTATTTGTATCTTAACTTGTCGCCGGCACTGTGTCTGTTTATTTATATCAGGCAGAGAGTACTTCCGAGGAATATTTACAGTGATGTTTAGGATGGGATGTGCTCAGTTCGCTCCCATCCGCCAAATGGCCAACAACGCCCGTATCGAATACACGTCCACTGAGGGACACGAAGGGGATGCTACATGCGTGGCGTACTTCGGAGGACAGCTGTTCTCCGGTGGTGCTGATGGCAAAATTCGAGTGGGTATCAATAAGCACCGTCCTAAGAATTGGTAAATGTTCTAGATTTTTGGCAGATCTGGTCTCCCCAACTAGAACTTATATCAACAGTCAACGCCCATGAAACGTACATATATTGTATGGCTGTAAACCAGCATGGAAAGATCTACTCGAGCAGTTGCGATGGTCAGGTGCACTTCATGCTTCCGCCTTATAAAGACTCAGATGTGCAGGTGCTTTTCCGTTGTGACGATGCGATCCAGACCATGTATTGCGACGGATCCGTGCTGTACACCGGGGATGATAAGGGAGTGGTGACCACATGGAGCAATGACCGTATGCTCTTTAAATACAATCTGGTGGAGGAGGTGAAGTCCCTAGCCGGTGAACAGAACCTCGTCTATACGGTCCGTGACCTAGACGTGGTAGTCTCCCTGGTAGTCGAAGGAAAATCAGGAAAGTACAGCAACAAAGCAGTTATTCCGGGTAAGTCCCCGCTTCTGTTGCTCGGCCCACTTGTGGAGGGCAAACGCAGTTTTCTTGCCTTTCCCGATAGATCGGGAATGGGCCTTCAACTGATCAAAAATCTGCCTCAACAACAATTCGCCCGAATCTGGCACCTACCGGTAAGTCAGTTCGTTTGCATTAAAGTTTGATGTTAATCTATCGTTTCTGCAGAATTGTCATGAATGGATCGTGAACGCCATTTGCGGAGATGAAGAATTCTTATACTCTGGTGGCTACGACAAAAAGCTCAAGAGCTGGACCGATCTTGATGCAATACAGCCAAGGGCTCTTGGGGAAGTGGATGTAGGCAGCTGCGTGAATAGTGTTTGTTGTGGGGAAAAAAATATGGTATATATTGCAAGTAGCGATGGTTTTATACGCGCCGCAAAGTTTGTTTAATCAATGAAGTGATCTAAGGCTTTTGATGGCTTTTGAAGGATCTTGTCTAAAAGTTCTGAAGAATAATTCTGCGATTCATTGGCTGAATACCTTAATTTGAATATCCACCCATCTGTATAAAAAATAAAACAAAAATGTTTTTTAGAAGACAATTTAATTTATGAAGTGGGCTTAAGGTTTAATCTGTGCTGCAGGCTGTCAAACTCAACCTGGGCCTCAATCCAGCGAGCTACAGTAAGAAGCATCTTTTCGTTTAGATTTTTGCTCATCAGTTGCAGACTTAAGGGAAGACCCGCTCGTGAAAGGCGAATAGGTATGGATACGGCAGGAATACCCGCCATATTGGCTGGTTGAGTACAAAAATCCTGAACAGCGCACTGGTCTCTATTGGTCATGCCAGCAAAGTCCTTGTACAGTGGAGCGTCTGTTAGTGTTGTCGGTGTGAGAAGGATATCAATTCGGTCTTCTTTTTGAGGAGCCTCAAAAACCTTGGAAAAATCCTCAGCAATCAAACGACGTACTCGCAGGGCTTTCTCAAAGTAGAGGTCATAGTTCTTTCGCAACAACAAAAAGTTTCCAGTGAGGATGCGCGTTTTGACCACTTCGTTAAATCCTTCTGCTCGGGATTGAGCATAAAGCTGCTCCGTGCTGCGCTCGTCGATAGCTCGGTGGCCATACTCGATTCCATCATAACGAGCCATATTACTGGCTACCTCGCACTGGTTCAGGATAGAATAAACGAATATACTGGCTGCTGTGTTGGGCAAAGAAACCTGCCTCACAGAGGCTCCGGCGCATTCCAGGAGATCCGCTACCTTGGACCACGTTTCCAGCACTTCAAGGGAAAGTCCTTCACAGTGATATTCTTTTGGTATTCCTATTCGCACCTTGGATATGTCAATTTCTTCAATCTCTGGAAGCCTCAGATGTTCATAGGGCTTTCTTATTGTCGTCGAGTCCATGCTATCCGGACCAGCCACAGTATTTAGAACATCAACGCAGTCACTAATAGATCGGGCCAGAATACCGGGAACATCCATGGAGTTTACTAACGGTATTAGACCATGTCGGGATACAAGTCCATAGGTTGGTTTCAAGCCCACCACGCCGCAGTAAGAGGCTGGATTGCGGGTAGAGCCTCCCGTGTCCGATCCTATTGCACTAGAAGACAAAAGAAATTAAATATATTATTCTTTTAAATTTATGTATTTAAGAGCCATTTAGAATAAACCGTTTTTCAAATAAGCCATAAGTAAATACCAGCTATAAAAGTTAATGGGCAGCACTTTCGAACAGCTGATATTTCTTGCCAAACGGTCTCTCTGCGCAGCTGTCAGAAGTCAAGTAATCATAGAAAAACTTGATTATTTACGAAAATTACGAACTTATCTGAGCCCAAGCGATGTCTGCGCTCTTCCGTCTGACCAGCCGCGCCGTGGCGATGCAGCGATCCCTGGTAGCCAGGCAGGCAACCGCTGTTCGAGCGATTAATACGTCCCCGAAGAAGGACGAGACGGTTGCCGCTCCCGCTTCGGTTACGACGGAGGACTTTGCAAATCCCAGCCCCAAGAACTGGGTGAGTTATGGATTTGACTACAAGGAACAAGCTGAGGATCGCAAAGCCACAAAGTCGACATTCTTTGTCACCGTAACACTGTGCCTAGTGTGGGGTACTTTCTACTGGGCCTACTTGCCCGACACGCAGTTCCGTGACTGGGCCCAGCGCGAGGGCTTCTTGGAGTTGCGTCGACGTGAACAGGCCGGCGCTGATTTGGTTAGCCCCAACTACGTGGACCCTGCCAGCATCTCGCTGCCTTCCGACGAGGATCTTGGCGGACAGGAAATCATCATCTAAACATTTAGTGCCCTATCCTTAGTCTGTTATGTAATATGAGTACTGGTGGCCTGCATCGCTGCCGTGCGAACTGTCTGTTAATAAAACTGCAAGCCTCCTATTGGAATAATTCTTCTAAACATGTGTTGGATCGCACTTTAAAGCAAATATACGAATTTTTTCCCTACTTGCTTTTGAGGTTAGGACGAAAAACGTAAACAATCTACTCGGAAATACTCACGCATAACAGATTCCAGAGGCCACGGCTGAGGCAGAGCCTCCTGAGCTGCCACCCGCTATGCGCCAACGGTCCTGATCCAGTTCCTCGCTCCAGACGTTCTTGGTGGGACCATAAAGAGAGTCCACCGTTCCAGCACCCATGGCGAATTGATCCATGTTGGTTTTTCCCAGGAGCACTGCTCCGGCTTTTTTCAGGCGGGAACACACCGTTGCATCATAGGGAGGTATAAAATCCTGTAACATTCTGTAAATGCATGAACTGAGTATTTCATCTTGTCTTGTTTTTTTTACTTGATTACTTAGAAGCGCAGGTAGTAGGGATGCCTTCAGTGCAAAAGTTATCCTTAAGGGCAATCGTTACTCCATCTAGGGCGCCTATAGGTTTCTTGCTCTGGTATCGAGTTAAGGAGTCCTGTGCCTGCTGGATAGCCTTCTCTGGGGTCAGACGCACAAAAGCGTTCAGGGTTTTCAGATGTTTAGCATCCTGCAGAGCCTGTTCTGTCAGCCGGCGAGGAGATAGCTGTCCATCAGCATAACTGGCCGTTAACTTGAATATGAATTTATTTAAAGGGCAATATTCAGAACGCTAAATTAACCCACCTGTTTAATGTTCAACTGCAAGTGACGCCGCATTATTGGAATTTAATAAGATCTGGATACAAATATATTTGCCCAATCTCTGGGACCCATCAGACAGTAGTAGAATTCATAACAAATAAATTCAAGTTGCAAGAAGGCCTAAAATATTTGGTATTTTTTCGACTAAGAAACAAGCCGAACGGTCACATATGATTTCTGGGTCTATGCATGGGGCTTTAAGCTTAAATTATTTAAAATTGAATATATTAAAATAATAATTTAATTGATTATTATTTATCCTGAATAAATAAAAAAAAAAAATTTCCAACCCTCAAAAAATGTACTAACTAGCCGTGTTTACAAAAAGTACCAATGAATCAATATAGGAGTTTAAAAATAAGTTTTTCAATAATTTTTAATTAGTTATTAAAAAAAAGATTTGTGTTTCCAACAATGTACTTCAGATCCCCTTATTTATACAAATATACTTGTGTTACGCCCATGTATTCGACAGCTGTTATTGATTAGAGGAGCGATAAAATCCAGCTTCACGCAATTATTGATAATACATTTAGTAATACAAAAGTGTATATTTTAAGTTATCTAACATCAATCAATCGGTTGGAGTACAGTCCAGAGACGGTTGTCTCCCAACGCACTTGAAATTTAAGACATGGCCAAGCTGGACGAACGAATCGGCTTCATCGGAGGCGGAAATATGGCATTTGCCATTGGTTCCGGACTAGTACGTTGTGGGATCGTTAAGCCCAGCCAAGTACTGGTATCTGGACCGCACATCGAGAATTTGCAGCGCTGGCGGGATTTGGGAGCCCTCACCAGTGACGACAATTGCGAGGTGCTGGAGCACACGGACATCGTATTTATATGTGTGAAGCCGCATATGCTCACTCCATGCACCAACCAACTTAAGTTCAAGCATGTTCCCTCGGCCAAAGACGCCAACAAGGTTATTGTCTCCGTACTAGCCGGTACCAGCCTTCAAACCTTAGAGGAGAAGTTTGACTTCATGGATAACTCTGGTCTGAAAGTAATTCGAACCATGCCCAACACATCCATGCAGGTGGGCGAAGGCTGCACTGTTTATACAGGCAATTCGCGGGTGTCGCATCATGACCTGGAGAAAGTACACCTCATGTTGAATGCTCTCGGTCTGGCCCAGCAGGTTCCAGAGTCGATGATTGACGCCTGCACTGGGGTAGCCGGCTGTGGACCTGCCTTTGTGTATACTATAATTGAAGCTCTGGCAGATGGAGGAGTTAAGCAGGGCGTACCCCGTCAGATGGCCATTCAGTTCGCTGCCCAAACATTGTTAGGTGCGGCCAAGACTGTGCTACTTACAGGCAAGCATCCGGCAGTGCTACGTGATGAAGTTTGCTCACCTGGCGGAGCCACTATTGTGGGCGTACACGAGCTGGAAAAGGGAAATCTTAGGTAGGTCTTAAGGGTTAAAATTTAACGGATTTATTTACAAACTATTTATACTTAAGAATCTCTAAGTAACATACAAAATTGGTTTTCATTTTAGGGCGACGCTGATAAATGCCGTGGAAAAATCCTCGCAGCGGTCGACTGAGCTAGGAAAGAAGTGAGCCGTGGCCCTGTGTCTAATACCTATCGTTTTTGCTCTATGTAACCTGGTGTTGATAATATAATTACGCATAAAATAAAACTCAAGTCTATTCACGGTCCTTTTTGCTAACATATTCCACGCACTTGGAGGGATCTGTTGGGAAGTACTCTTGGCATTTGGTCATCAGTCGTTTCAGGCCTTGGATATACTTTCGCTGCGTCTCGTCATTCATTACATGGGCCACATTTTTGGAGAAGATCTTTTCGCGACCAGTACGAGCGTGAATGCCCACCATGGTGACACCAATTGGCCACGGAGCATTGCCAATGGCCATCTCCAAATATGCATCACTGGCCGAGATGTAGTTACGGTTTAGCAGGTGCTTGCAGATATCTCGCAGGCTGTCCAGAATGTCCTCAGGCAGGGTGTGGTGCTTTAGTTTGCGAAAGAGCGGCTTTACATACTCCTTCGTCTGCGTATAAATGACGCGCGTCATTTTTACTTTGTTGGACATCTTTTCATGTTTGCTATAGTTGGCTATTTGGTCGTTCCATAGTTTCAATAGGAATGTCAGTAGTGTGATGATAACATCCATGTCGTAGTCCTTGTTGCGTCCCATTTTTTGAGCCATTGTCTGGATGCTTTCCCATGAAACGGTTTCGTCTAGCTCTGCAAAATCCAACTTTTTATCTTCCTTGGCGGTGGGTGCGTTGGCAAACATCTCCTGTAGATATGCGGCATCAACCTGTTCCATGGCCTCCTGAAAATCGTTTCGGAACCCTCTGTTTGCTTCTGGTTGCGAGATCTCGCACTGGCGCAACCTTTCGAAGGCTTCCGACTCTGTCTCCCCGAATATGAAAATTGGTTCTCCGCGTTCCCTAAGTCGACGAACAACTTCCGTGCGGGGTAGTATGTTTTGACCATCGGCTACAAAGCTGTAGGCACCTTCGTTTGTTTGGCCCTTCGCCTCCACGGATTCCTGCTTCTTGTAGCCCACTTTTTCCAGAACCTCTTCTGTGTCCTTGGCGTTCAGGTCGCCGCGCCTAAAGTACTTCTTTTTGTCGTCCACCAGCTGCTTTTGCTCCAGGAGCTTTCGCTTTCGAGCAATTTCTGCTTTTAATATATCCATTTAACGAGGTTTGTTGTTAGTTTCGTAAACAATAAATAATGTGCAAGGGATGGCGTTGTTTTATCTAGTATTTAAATGGTATTTTACTGAATCCAAGAGTTGCCAGATCTTTCGATTTGGAGCTGCCGGACAACTGTAGTCAAAGAACTTTGATGTAGGGTTGGGGCTGTTTTTCTTTTATTTTTCAGTACTTGGAGAATTTTTTGGCAGCGCCCGTCTAAAACATATCTCTAAAAACGATTCCGCTCTTAGCCGAGGTAAATTCATCTATTTATTTTCTTCTACATTGCCGCCCATATACACAGACCTTACCTTTTCTAATTCTTAACAGAACCAAATTAAGTTTGTTTTGGAAAAAGCTTAAAATTTTATTGACAATATGCCGAAGAAAATGGGAATCAACTCAAAGGCAGTGGAGGCGCGTGAACGCAAGGAGGCTACCAAGAAGGCGACACAGGACAAGAAAACCCGGGAGGCGGAGGACCGACTTTGGAAAGACGACGACAAGAACCTGGCCAAGAAGCAACAACGAAAAGAGGAGGAGGAGCGCAAGCGAGCGGAAGCTGTTAGACGAAAGGCAGAGTCAAAGGCTCTTCTCGACCAGGAGATGAGCTCCATCACCACGCAGCGCAAGCAGCCGCTGGCCAAGATCAACCGCCAGCAGATCGTCGAGGAAATGGAAAAGAAACAGCGTGTCATCGATGCAATCAACGAAGCTAACAAGCCTCCAGCGACACGGGTAGTCGTCCAAAGCCCAGTCGTTGAGGAGAACTTGAACCGCTCTCTGACCGACACCGACGTGGCCACCAATATTGACCAGGCCTTGGTGGTGCTCAGGTGAGTGTGCTCTTTTAGTACAACTTTATCATTTGTTAACCATATATTTCATTTTTTTCTAACTAGTGTTAATGACGATGATGACAAGCATCCGGAGAAGCGGATGCGTGCCGCCTACAAGACCTTTGAAACCAACAATCTTCCCCGCATTAAGGCCGAGAATCCTTCGCTTCGCATGTCCCAATGGAAGCAGCTCCTAATGAAGGAGTGGAATAAGTCCCCCGACAACCCTTTTAACCAGGCGCGATAATTGCCCATAGATTCGAGGACATCCACCGCCCAATTTTATGAGTGTGCATACTCTAGTGACTGGTTGCTGCACAGCAGCAAAAAAACAAATATGCCGGATTTAGTTTCTATATAAAGTTGAGCGCAAAATAAATTTATTTATTTATTTAAGTCTTGCCACGGTTTGAAAACGTTGTTTTCTTTATTATCTTACGGAATCAAATATCCTACAACTTCGTGAGACACTTGATACATTAGAGAATTGAATTTTGTCGATGAGACTTCTTACACGTGTAAAGCAATTCTATAACCGTCACCTTTAATGCCCTTCATTGAAGATTGTATACATAATATTAAATAGCTAATCCCTTTTATAAACATTTGGTTTTTTTAAACAACCACTGAGGATCTACTATTGTAATGCTGATATTACAATTTCGTTATATAATGAATCAAGAAAATCGGACGAGTAAACATTGGCTAGGAGTTTCTGACTCTTTAAGCGAAACCCGCCAGCTTTCCACTGCTTATTTAATGCCCAATTTTTATTCGCCACCGACTAAAAACTTTGTGGCCCTGATCCGATTCCGGTTGCGTTTGTGAATGAAGTAATTACAAGTATTGCTTTGATTGCTGTTGTCGTTCCATCGTTTTGTCCATCACTTTTTTCTGTGGTGCAAAATAGAGAGAATAATAAGTGCTTCCGCTTTCACTGCTGGCTGCTTGGAAGTTTGGCGGCGTTTCTTCTGAGCCACCAAAATATTTTTTGGACGGTGCGGCAGTGTCTTCTCCCCAAATGCACGTAACATCAGCCAGTTAAGTATGTGCTTAAAGTCATTAGGCACCTGCTTTTTTCGCATTAAATTTGATTTTATATAAGATATTAGGGCTTAATTGAGCGATTTTATAAATAAAAGGCGTTTTCTTTTGACTTGGCTTCTTGGCTTGGTCAGCTTTCATCTGAGACCTTAATGATTTTCAGTGAAACTTTAAAGTTCTGCCTTTTTGTAGCATGTGAAAATGTATTTCGGATAAGCAGATATTTTTATGTATGATGGATCCAAATCTAAATAGATTGCGCAAAACATATTTCCACCTAGGGATTAAAACCGTTATCGGTTTTATAATGCTCAGAGCATAGATAATTCGGAAGCGGCTCATAAATGTCCGGATTGCATTCGACAATTAAAATGTTCCACTGCAGAAGCTTGGCTTTTTGAATTTCCACCACCAGTTGGCAGTTACTGGCGGTTTTGTTAACCGTTTCCAGCAGTGGATAACCGCTTCTGCTGCTGGTGCTGGTGCTGCTGCTGCTGCGGCGGCCGTTGTCGCTGGCTATGCTTTCTTTTTAATAAAAATTTCTTTTGTCGACGAGCAACTTCATTCAGTGCCAGGCCTTCGAAGGCATCGGACGCGACGTCGTGATCTTCTTTGGAGAATTCTTCCGCGAGAGAAATGCAAATGCTAGAGGCTGAAAATCAATATTGAAGCCGAGAGAAAAGAAAAGTGCGAGACGTGTTTGGAAAATTAAATCGAATTTCGTACGGCATCGACAACGGAAATCGCAAAAACGGTAATTTGTGTGTATTCTCAGTACCTTTCTCTCCGTGTGTGTGTCTGTGGCTCTGTGAACTTTATTATTTAAACAAAAATTTGTTTAAAACAAACAGTTTATTTGAGGAATATTTAAACAAGGATATCAACCGTTTTACGGGGTAAGGTTTGTGGGTTAAGCGGTTAGGAATGCATGTCGGACCTTACGGTTGCAGCTAATTAGCATTCCGTACTCAACAAAAACGAAACAAAAAAATGGCCCAGCCAACTGCAGCTGCTGGTCACCGGCTGGAAATCAGGGCAAGCCCAACAACCCACTCGAGTTTGTGCCCTAAGTCTTTTGTTCGAGACTTCTTCACTCGCTTGGTTTTTCTTTTTTGTCGTAGACGACCCTTGCACTTCGGCAAAATGGCACTTGACGCAAAAACTTGCTCAGCTTTCTGTGGAACAATTATGTGTAATAAGCAATTGCTGGTGACAAGAAATACTCTTTATTTTTTCCCGCATCTTGCTGACATACTTTCAAGTCGTCAAATTCGCTTGACCCATATGGTAATTGACGCTAAAATGTGTCTTAAATCCGGAATATGCTCGCCAAAAAAGTCTAGGTTCATTGACCATCATTGGCGTTATGTAAAGCACTGTAAATGAAATTCTGGTAATGAATTCACACTTTGCATGAGATCCGCGATCGGTTGCGTGTTGGCTACGATGTTGTTATTATGCACTGGGCACCCCCGGCGGATTATTCAATACACAGACGAGGAGATAACGAGATCAATTGGCGGGCAACCGTTAGTTAATTTATTACTTTCACAAAAGGTCGGAGCAGCGTACCCAAAAGGAGTCATCCGACTGATTTATAGTCATCGTCAGCGACCTAAATTGGCAGGCAGACCGGCACACCGGCAGACCGGCAGATCGGCCGACAAGAATATAAGCGGAATCTGAATCAGAATCAGAAAGAGAAACAGAACTTGGAGCCAACCCATTTACTTGATGGCACGCGCGGGCGCAGTTGCAATTGCAATTTATATTGCTATTGCTCCTCCATTACTCAGCCGAGTGAGCCAAAAAGCCAAGTGACCATAAAAGAGCTGGAAGATGCAGCAGGCCTAAACCGAATTACCTATGAGCGTTCCCCCGTTCAAGCGTTCAAGATCAAGCCGAATAAGGTGTTTTCCTTCTTGCCGAGGAAGTCACACTCTACCACCAAAAACGAACTGACAGCCTTGAAAGATTTATTGGCTGCCCAGGTCGGAGACGTGAGGCGATTCCCCTCTGAAAATGGGCTACATGAAGCCCCAGCCTTGGTCAATCATCGCTCGGTTATCTGTGCTATCGCAATTCGCTGAATTTGTCTTTTTAGCCAGATATCTTCAGCACTTTCCTTTTTATTTGAGCCGCTGCTTAAGCCTGCGACTCGTGCTGCTCCACTCAGAGAATGGTCTTTGAAATATTTTAAAATTATTCATTTATCCCCAACTACAAATTACAATATTTGAAATTTCTATGCACCTGCAGTCCCATCGCAATGGCTGTCACTCAAAGCTGGCGTGCTTTTGCTCGTATGTACGCTTTTTCTTTAAATCAGCACTTGAGCAGCGGTTTCCATTTGATTGTTCGGACAGTAATTTAATAATAGCATTTCCATTGTAAAATTTATATCGTTTGCTCATGTGTGCTGCGCATAATTTCCTCGTGCGGTGCCATAAGTTGTTGTAAATTTCGTCTTGCGTCGACTTCATTAAATCCAATAAAATAGCAACAAATTCAAGTCTTCAAGACTGTATTGTCTGTGTGTGTGGCATTTGAAGTGCTCTCGACTTGAACTTCACACTCTGGCGCGGAGGCAAGCTCAAATTTCACCATTTCTTTTTGAAGAACCTGCGAATGTGTATTATAATTAAGATTTCAGGCACGTTGCCTTGACTTTCGTTGGCAATTCATAGACGCGGTCGTTGGCTATTTTGGTTTATTGATTTTCAGTTTTTAGTTGCTCGTTTTTATTTTGTTTATTTTGTGGCCAAAAGAATTTCGCCTGATTTGGCCAATGGGGTTATGCATTTCTATATGCTAATCACCCCTTAGCATGTGGGCGTCACTTTCTTTATTGGCGACGACGGCCAAGACGGCGAGAGAGCGGAAATCCGATTTGAGCTATGGCTCACGGATTTCCTTAGCTCGAGGTGTTTTGGGAATTCGCTCGAAATCATTCGAGATTGCCGTACTCGAGTGACTCACGGGGCTGTAGTCAAGGTGTGTGCATTTGGCACTGTTTATAAATACCGAGCCGTGGAGATCAACTCCGGGATTTGTGAGTGAGTGTGCGCGTGGTATGGCCAAGAGCGATTACGCACCTTAAAAAGTGAAATTTGGTGGCATTGGTTTGACTCGTATTTTCGTTTTTCGCCAGAAAGAAATTCAAATTAATTCCAATGACTAACACCAAGTTGGTCAAGACTGCTTGGGGTCTTTAAAATAGAAATAGCTTAAGGCCTCTAAAACACATTTTAATATTCAAAAAAAATTTGATTTAAAGAAAGCCCTTTGAAAAAAGTCGAAACTTTAAGCACAATATGCACATTTTTTTGTTGCATTTGAATATCTCGGGGAAGTGGGATGGCAAGGGAAGACCAGGCTCCGTCCACATTCCATCGTACTCGCCATTGACTGTTTGTCCAATGATCGTTAACGGGGTCAGCTACGTACACGGGTTTCTGTTTCTGCGCGCCTCTCCCGCGGCTGTCGTTGTTGGTTTTTAGTTTTTGTACCCCGGTTGGGGTCTGGTATCTTGGCTTGGTCCGGTCTGGCTGATTCACAAAAGAAATAAACGTGAGCCAGACCGCCGGTCGGCGGGCAACTCTTCGACAGCGACAGCGGCAGCAAGAAGGTATTTGTATTTGTGGATTACTACAAGTTGCCTCACATACAACCAAAAAATTTCACTGATTTTAATTATTTTTATTTTGCGTCCTACCGTTCTGGTTTGGCTGCTTTGCCGCTTGTGCGTTTCTTTCGCTTGCGGTTAAAGTTGAGACATAAATTCGTTAAGCCATAAATAATTCTCTCTGGCGCCGCACCACATCGAGCCACACCACTCAGAAGCTGAGCGAGAAATTTCGGCTGCCAAAAGTGAAAGTTGCAGCTGCTGCTGCTGGCTATGCCATTGAAAGAAATATAAGAAACGTAGGAAAGCGCTGGACCCCTCGCCGATCTTCGCCCTGGTAAATCAGCTTGCTAGAGACAGTTTAGAGCCCAGTCTAGAGGTCTGTCTAATGACCCTGCTGGCTATACTACCGCGCTCTTTGTCAACAATGGCCCCAGGGGGGAATTAAGTATTTTCGTTATTATGTGTTTCGTTTTGTCGTTGTAATTATGTTTACCACGCTTTTGATTGCTACTATTTCTGTGCCATTAAAAATTACACCTAATTGCGGTGGTCTGTAATAGACGTGCGACTTTTTCGGGGTGGCTTCTTTTCTTTTAAGAGTGACACCTCCCAGCGGGCGGGATAGAGGAAAGTTATGGTGCTTATGAGCTTTGCCATTATAATTGTGGGAACTGACGGCGAAATGAGTTAATCGGAGACCACAGCCAATTGTGTAATGTGAAAGTAAAAGGTGCCAGTAAGGAAGAGATATCAGAGATCCTCGAGCGACTTCCTTTAAAAGGAACTGGGTCAGTTGGCGTGGTTGAGGCGGTTCATTGAACCTCTGAATCTGAATATCGAGGAATGCCAAAGCAACATAAGCCATAACTCGTTTCTGTATTTAAATTTAATTAAATTAGCACTTTCTACACGACAAGAAAGCCATGTCTCGTATATTGAATAATAATTACAAACAATTAGCACAGTGACCCAAAAGCGTAAATTATGAAAATGAAAATGTTTCCTTCGCCGGTGGCGGAGCCGCCCAGAAATTCCTTTGGCGACATTCATAATGGAAAGTGGCAATCAACCATGGCTAATCTGATCTGCATGGAATGGCTGCGATGTGCAATGAAAAGCACGTTCGCGTTTCAGCGGCTTGTCAACAAGACAAGACAAGAAGTTTCTGTCTTAAGTCTTTCGTTTGCCGCACACATAGAGGCCAGCGCGTGCTATTAAACGATTGACGTATGACTGGTTTTTATTTGCTATTCGGGCATCTGAAAACAGGACGCTCCAGAATAGATTCTTTAACAGCTACCACTGTCTCAGATTTGTCTTCGGCTTCGCTTCTAGCAGGTTGATCTTTTTTATTAGCATACTGATAAAAGCGAACGTGTTGTCAAGCAAGTTGTGTATTTGTCTGTGTTGGAAGTGGACATTAAAAAATGATGGAAAAAGTAAACAAGTTCCTAAATTGTGACCCAATTACCCAGATAGCCAGTCTACTGATACAGGTTTTAGTTGGCCTTATGAATTGCTTGCCAAATTGAGCCTAGCATTTGCATAACATTTTGTCTGGCTTTCGAGAACATTAAAAGGCACACTGGCCGAATCATTGACAATTGGAATGAAAGTTGGTAACAAAACGAGCCGCAAATAAAAGTCGCGATTGTTTCGGTGGCTCGTGCCACATGCAGCATGCAATCGAAAGGAAATCTAGACCATAATAATAACCAGCCACGGCAATTGCCACAATTGCACTTTCGCTTGGGATTCTTGCGGCTTACATACGAGTACGAGCTATGTTGGCCAAAACGATTCAGATACCTCCAGCTCTTTGAATAAATTTCAGCTGGTCGCTTGATTGACAGGCCGCTGCGATTAGCTCGCTCCTTGACTTTGGAGCAGTGTTTTTGACATTGATGTTGCGTTTTTTTACCGATGCTGATGCTGGTGAGTCAGTCATAATTAGCGTTGGGTATTTTGGCTGGGTGACACTATCGATGTATTTTGATTGAATGAAAGTTGAATTGGGTTTTTGAAAGTGAATTTCTGTCACGGCAGAAGACGGGGCAAACCGAATCGAATCGAATTGAGTCGAATCGAATAGCCTCAAATCGAAAGCACAGTGGGCCCACTCGAACTTGGATTTCTTTGTGGAGGCAGAATATTGAAAAGCATTAGACAATAGCCACCAAGGCTAGGTTGTCGGTTGGCATTTGGCTTGTTTGACATAACCACCACAATGGGCAACCACAACGAGCAACAACTCCCAGACGGGTTTTCCACTGCTGCAAAAACTGGCTGCTCACATTTGGTAAAATTTCACTTTTTCCTTTTATTTGCTAGCTGGCCGCAATGCTAACTGATGCTGCAGCCTGCAGCCTGCAGCAGCTGCTTTTTATGAAAATCCAACTGATCTCATCCCGTAATTCGCGGGCGCAATTCACACTCGACATTCGAATAGTACTGGCGCTTTGTTTTGGCCAAAACACTTCTTGCCCAGAAGCAGACACGGTCATGTCTCAATTAAAGCAACCTACGGTGCTCGGTCCGCTGACAAATTGCAGTAGCTGTTGTTATTGATTTTTCTGTGGCTGTCGGGATTTGGATTCAAGGCAGAAAGCACCAGCAAACTCGGTCAGCAACTGGCTGCAATTTTCGCACCATAAATGTGGAAGCGGTTCGTTGTCAAAGCTTTTGAAGTGACAGCGGCCTTGTGAAGATTTTGAAAACAAGAGTGGTTTCTGTTTGGGCGGAAGGTCTATTCAAACAATGATTTGAATTAAAGACTTTGTTTCTCTTTTCTCGTTGCAGACGATAAATATGAGACGCAGTTGCAGCATCTGTTTGGTGCTGCTGGTGTCCCTAATGAATGTGGCAACCAATGCGAGCGGAGAATCGACCACAGAGACCCCATCGGCCCTGCTACCTCTGGAAGCCAGAAATGCCGATATCTCCGGTGAGGAGGACGTCATCTCCACCAGCTACGTGCTTCCCAATCAGATTTTCAACGAGGGAAAACCTTACTATGCCCGCCAGGATCCGATTTCTGGGCAGCTGGACTTTAGCGCCAAGAAACCAGCTGGAATTCAGCCTGAGGTCAATGAAGTAGTGGATCCCGACGAGAAGGTCGTGCTAAGTGGGGCCAGTTCACCGAATATTCATGACTTCTTGAACCTTCCTGTGAAATACTCCTCATCGAAGTTCGTCTACCCCCTGGTTTCCAGCTCGTACGCTAACCTTAAATACCAGGGTAGCAATAAAAACTATATGACAAACAAGAAACCGACTTCGGTGGTGGCTCCTGTCACTCCGCCACCACCCAGCTATCACAGCTCCAACTATTTTACGGTTCCGACCACGAAGCTTACGGCTATAACTCCCACGGCTGGGGCTTATTATCCAAGCAGCAGCACTACCAGCAGCACTTCTACCACAACTACTACGACTACTGCTGCTGTTACAACCACCAGGGGAACTCTGCCACCAAGGAGACCGAGTCCTACTACCACAACAACGACTGCGGCCACCAGTCCGGCTCCCAAATACACCACCACTTCGCGCAGACCAATCCCAATAAGCACGGTTTCTACCACGCCCCAGCCTCCGCGTACCACTACCACTCGTAAGAAGTTTGTCCCCACCAAGAAATATTCCCCCGCAATTCCCAGTAGGCCTCCATTTCCTCAAGAGGATCGTCGACCGGTAAAATCATCTCCAAGACCAACACCCAGCAGCAATGACGTGTCCCTAACCACCCACCATGCTACACCCCAGGCGCCGATCTTCCCCACAGAGCCATCTACCACCACGAAGATGTTTACCACGTCTAGCACGAGTCCCCCTGTAGTGTTCACCGAAGATCCGACACCTCCACCAGCTTTCAGTCCAATTCCCGCAACTGGTATTCCCAATTTGGATCCGGCGGATGTGTACCATACCCTTGGTCAGAAGAACACGCAGGCTGAAGAGCAGCAGCAGCAACAGATGGAGAAGCAGCAGCACTTACAGCAGCAGCAGCAATATCAGGAGCAACAATATCAGCAGCAACAATATCAGTTGCAGTTGGAAAAGCAGCAGCAACAAAAGCAGAAACACCCCTACCAGCAACAACTTGAGAAGCAACAACAGCAGCAGCACTTGACCGAACAACAGCAACTGCAGCAACACCAACAGCAACTGCAACATCAGCAACAGCACCAGCATCAACAGCAACTCCAGCCACAGCCACCCAATCAGCCCCAGAATCCTGTGCCTTCCAAGCCTCCCATGAGTCTTAGCGATATTTTCAACAGTCTGGCAGAAGAAGAGTCCAATGTGGCACACAACTACCAGCAGAACCAAGGTTTCGATGCCCAGGGCAACCTCATTCAACCCATTGCTCCATCCAAACCATCGCCTTTCGCCATGCAACAGCCAGGACCCCAAGGATTACCGCAACAGCGTCCGCTTCCCAGCGATCAAAAGGTGATCTCTGGCAGCCAGGAGAACTATAGTAACGAATACGTGTCCTATCAGGTGCAACAACCAAATATGATGCAGTACCGACCAGCTCCCGGCCAAATCAATAACGTGGTGATTTCACCTGGCCAGCAGTCGGCATCCTTTGTCCTTGGAAGCCAAGTGCAGCAGGTGAGCGTGGGGCACCCGAGTGTGGAGAAGGAGCCGCTCTTTGCCAAGGATAAGCCCGGAGTGCAGTATGGTCAGGTAATTAACGAGGACATTGGTAACATCAAGCGTCCTGCCAAGGAACCAGCACCACCGACAAACTATCAGCAGATGCCAATTGTGCAGCAGAACTCCAATTTCCATCAGAACGGAAATGTGCCTACTGCTGCCGTCCCTTCGTACCAAGAACCACCACCAGAAGCACCCAGCCCGTATCAGCAGTTGCCACTGATTGGTTCTAACAAGCGACCATCCAAGAAGCCACAGCCAAAACCTGTTAAGGAACTGACCCATCCGCCTTACCCACAATCTCCCATGCCGTCGCAAACGCCACCGCCTCCTCCAGCTGAGCCTCAAGCCGATGAAACCAAGGAACTCCTGGTCTCCACCAACATTCGATTCCCCGCCCAGGGTGAGGAATCCATGGAACTCCCCTCTTCGGCAGTAATGCCTGGACCGCCAGCAGGACCTCACATTAATGGGCACGCTCAGCCTCTCAGCTTACAGCAGATTCAGAACTCGAACCCCGTTGTTTTCCCCAAAATCCAGGATGAAATGGCCCCAGGTGGGGCCAGTGTTCAGATCCAGCAGCACGAGGTTGTAAATCTTAATCAGCAGCAAAAACCAGCATTGGTGAGTGCTTCTAATTTGAAACCATCAGAATATACTTTTATCATATAAAATTTTATCCCATAGAAATTCCCTGCCCAGCAGCCTGGTCATGGCGATCAACCGTCGCAAAATATGGAGCCACCACCACGATACCCTACCACCTTGCCGGTACCTCAGGCCCCACCAACGCCTGGCAAGCGACCCCTCGGCCCATCTTCTCCATTCTACAATGAGTTCAACCGCAAGCCCCAGACAGGTCCGCGGCCCAACAACTTGCCCAACATACTACCCCAGTTTCGACCAAACGCAAAGATCTCTAGCGGCCATCCACCGTCCATGAAGGAGCCAGGAAACATCCGACTGCCCCAGCAGCAACAGCAACAGCGTCCGTACAATCCATCGGTTCCGCCGCAGTTTGCCCATCGTCGCCAGCCTTTGCCACAGCAACAGATGTTGCACAAACGCTATCCCATGAATCGTATTTCGGAGTATCCGGTCGGTCCTGGGCCAGGAGGCGAAGTTAACAGGAGGGTTTACAGACTGCCCCCTTACGGAGGCCAAAATATGCCCTATCATCCTGACCATATGTACCCAAGACGTCCTCACGGGCCTGGACCATTGAGATCCGTCGATGGCTACCTCGCCGAGCGACATGCTCCATCGGCGACTGCGGAACCTTACAAAACAATTGATCCCGAAGCAGCTGCTGACTTTGAGGAGGAAGATCTGGTGATTAATGACCCGCCACAGCCAGTGACCCCGGCTAAAGATCGTACGGGCGTGGAGGACACTAAACTGGAGCCAGTGGTAACCTTGCAGATGCTGCAGTCACAGAAGAAAGCAGTTAGCTTGCCTGGTGATGAAACAGGAGCTGGGGAGATCCAAGTGACGGCTGACAACGATCCTCAGGAAGCAGAGGCCTCCAAGCTAGGCCAACAGAAATTAGACCCCAGTGGACTGTATGTTGTGTTCCCAATGAAAGGAGCAGAAAAAGGCCAAATGCAAGGAGAGGCACCGTCTGCTCCAGCAGAATACCAAAACACTCCATTTTCCGTGATCCGTGACCAGCCGCAAGAACCGATTCTGAAGAACAAGAAACCACAATCTCTACAGCAGCATAACAAGGCCCAGCAGATGCCCCCCAAAGAGAAGTTCCCCTATCCTATCGAGAAGCCCGATCCCTCATTTACAGAACTCAATCCCGATTCTCAGGGAGCTGTGCCGGGAGTACTTGTTGCACCAAGGATCATCACCGGAGCTCTGGGAACTGGCACAGAAACACCCATTGCCATTGCCTACACGCCCACGGAGCCAAGTACCTTCCGTCGCGATCCAGGTCAGAAGTTCTCCAACATCAACCTCGCCACGTCGGTTATCAATGAGATCCGTCAGGATACCCAGACGGAGGAAGGCCTGAGCAGTGACTTTGATTTGCGGGGTCAAAACTTCGAGAAGGACTTCATGGCACCATTCTATCCAAGTGTTAGCTTGGGTGGCGATGTCAGTGGAGCAGCTGCAGTGAATCCAGCGGCGCCCAGCAACTGGAACATAGTACCTTCCACCACAGATCAGGCAATTTTTGAGAAAAACAAAATAAATAGAGCCGATGTGGATGCCACAGAGGAGAAGAAAGTGCCTGAAGAGCCTCCCACGGCTAGTGCTTTAACGGATGAAAAGAGTTCCGACATGGATAGTTTCCAGCCTCAGTTGCAGGGTGGTTTCAAGCCCATCTATCCGCCAGGATACAAGCATGTTGAGCAAATCGAGCAGGAGGAGATTGCCGGAGCAAAGAACGCTGCCCAAGAGCAGCCACTAGCTCTGCCGCTGGTGGGGACCACCACGAAGCCAATGATTCACAGCAGTAGTTCAACCTCAACTTCCCCATCCTCTGCCACAAGCAGCACAACCTCTACAACCCATCAGCCTGGGGTAATAAGATCCGAGGACTCTGCATCTAGCAGCACAACCAATTCGCCAGTCGTAAGTCAGAAGCCCACGCAGCGCAAGAAGTCCACCTTCGAAACGAGTCTAGCGGCACTTCTCTTCGGGGACGAAAACGAGGATGATGAAGATGGAGCCCGGAAGTCTGCGGAACTACCTAAAGCCCAGGCCGGACCCAGGAATGTGCCCCGCATGGGTCCTCGGAGTCTAACGCTGAGCTAAAACCACAATCTCACAATCTATTTTAGTCCGTACTTAGTTTGTATTATTTATTCGGAGTTTATGAGACATCCAGGGCTCGATTATAATGACAATGATGTCCGACTTAGAGTTTAACGATGTGGTAATCTAGTTCTGTTCTACAGCTTATGTGTAGGAAATAAGCGCACCATCCCGATATATAGACCATGGCCACCAAAAAACGACAAACCCAGCGACTTTTGCGAGTCTGATTTGAAATGCGCACATTAAGGACTTTCTCATTGGACTCCCGAATCGTCGAAAACCAGATAAAAGCTTTTTGTATTCTGTTTAACTCAAAAATAACTTTAAAATAGTACTCACAACAGAACATTCTACCATTATAAAAGAAATGGGAAATAAAAATAGTTATACTAGAAAAATAATGCCTTATTTGCCGTACATATTTAATGCCAAAAGAACATCACATTATAAGATTTGGGGAAGAAATATTTTGGGTTTATTAAAACTTTACAATTTTTTTGAACGCATATGAAAATGGATTATTACTAATTATTAATTGTACCCCTTATCTCTGTACAAATTTTTTCATCGCGAGCATTATTGTTGTTATCTATTGCCATTGTGACAAATATAATCTTGTAACGTCCTGGTTTTAAAGGTACGTCAAAGCCAAATTGAAGTTTTACCGTGAAAGGCTCCAGTATCAGCGTTGTCTAGTTTTAAAAATAGTTTATGTTATAGCCTCGGGGGAAGATTAGATTAATATTATACTTACTCCGGGAATGGGACAATTTTTCTGTACGTATTCGTAATTTAAAACATGTTTTGTCCAAAATTTGTACCAAAATTGTTTAGGGTCGAACATGGTCTCGCAAAAATCTTTATATTTGATATTAAGAACTGTTGGTTGCCAATTTCCACGATCAAAGTAAGAAATTGAACATGAAGCCTAAAAAAAATGGTTGACTCGGTAAAATGAACAATTTTTAGAGCTTTACTTACCTCTAGCCGATCAGTTTTGGTTACGTTCCACCAAAAGGTCAAATTTCCTGACATTAATACTCCCTCTTCAGACATGGAAAAAGTTGTTTTTGATAAATCGAACAGTTTATTAATGTCAACGTATCCTGGGAGCTTTGTTTGGCATTTAGAGAAAATTTCATCGCTTTCCAATAAATAGTCGTACGTAGTTTCTACAGAATAATTGACGAATGTTAGGAGGAATATGATATTCCAAACGATTAAAGTGCTTGTATCCATGGCTCAAAATGTATTGTTAATAGGCCTTGGA
This sequence comes from Drosophila vallismaia, assembly GCA_035047325.1. Lineage (NCBI taxonomy): Eukaryota > Metazoa > Arthropoda > Insecta > Diptera > Drosophilidae > Drosophila > Drosophila vallismaia. The sequence continues at coordinate 13,128,943 of JAWNPU010000073.1, forward strand.
CCAGAAAGGGTTTTTATACGTTTTCAGCTACTGAAAATCTCTACCATAATAATAGTAATTAGATTTGGTGTATTATAATAAAACCAATAATTAAAAACATTTATCAATTATCTGATTGAAAGCTTACTAAAAATCAAAAACCATTACTTTGCGTGTGTCGTTTTTTTTTTGACTATATAAAATTATAAGATATATTTTGTTTATAATATACAGCTATTGATTTGATTTTAAAACTTAATAATAATAATAGTAATTAAAGAAATATTTTAGATCTGCAAGAACTCAAACAAGAAAAGCAAGCAATCGAAATTACATCTACTTCTGGACTGTCATTTATTTTACATGAATTTAAAAATAAAATTGCATACTTTTTGGGATTAATTTTAATTTTGGTCCACCCAAAACCCTTGTTTTTAATAATAATAAACACAGGATATTACTTTTTCTATATCAGTATCTTTATTATACGAGTACAATTGTTGCTTTATCTGACAGGTTCTCGTCCTGGGATCTTGTGGCAATTTATGTTAAAATCGAAACTGATATTTAGTGTCTGGGATGGACTGCGATTTCAATGTTGATAATATACGTGTATATAATATTATATATATATATAATACTTATTTATGATCGACTTATGCCGTCAAGTGCATTAAAATGTTAGATTGGCAACCGGAAACGAATTTTAAATTCATGATTCTTTAATGTTTGGATTTACTTAGTACCCATTTAACAAGACGATGCGATGAGGTTGAGGTGTTATGATCAAATGGACGACTTACAATTCTTAACAATCTTCACTAGAGTGCCATATCGTATATACACAAATCGGATTTTATTTACAGCTGCCACGGAAGTATATTTTCTTAATTTATTTATTCTGTTTGACAGTGTCTATGTTGGTAAAGTAAGATGCTTCAGTTGGAGCCACTAATTCCTAATGATTTTTCGATAATATAACCAATTGTCGGGTATATTTGTCTATCATTTGTATAATAATGGAAACTACCAGCCAATTGAAAACGGAGGCTCAGTCTTCGCCTTGCATTTGCAATATGTAATATAATTGAAGTCTAATTGCAGACAAATTCCATATAAATCGAATACTTTCGTTGGAATATATTCGTATATTCACGATGATAAATGGGAAGGGAAAAATCAAAAATCATACCTGACTAAACACTTTATCAGGCATTTTATTTTAATGTATACATATGTATTTATTTGTAATGCAGATAACCCCGTATCAACAACATACGCATTTAAAAATAAAGTATCATAATCATAATTTAGGCGTTATAGCAACGCCAACGATATAATTTTCGGTCCTTAAACTCATCCGGGAGTATATGTACATTTTCGATGATAAAACCGATTCAAGTCTTACAACCTCAAGTCGAATGGTCTTTATAGATATAGATATAGATATTTATATTTGATCTTATATCATAAATAAGTTCTAAAGGTAAAATTTATATATTGCAATATGCCATTTAAAGTATATGTGTATATTTGTATTGTATTTTAAACATAATCATTTTATACAGAGTTTTAAACAAAATCAAATAAATATAGCAATAAATTTAAAATAATAATAATAATGTATGTTTAGAAAACAGCTTTGCCATTTCGTAGGAGTATACCGGTGACAGATTTAATTAATAAGAATAAATACTTTCCAAGATTGGTTTCTAGAATACGGATACCCACTAATTTAGCGTAATATATAGCGATGTAAATTTGAAAGACTAGGAACCAGTACGACATATGATTATGTTTATGTATATGCATTTGTATTTGCATGTTAATGATAATTAGACACAATTTTCCAACTAATACAAACGAAATGTTTTCTCTTACGGTTATTTAAGGGCATGATTAATTTATAGTAGAACATTTTGGCTTATTTGAAATTGCTCTCTATACACATGATAAGGAAATAAAACTATTAACTAAAGTACACTTTCAGACATCGGAAACTAAGCAACTTTTGTGGACAAACGATTGCCGGTATTTTTTTTTTTTGTATTCTTATCAAGCGTTTCTGCCAGGAGTAAAGGAATCGGGTATGAGGGTAAAAATCTCACTGAATCTAACAAAGTCGCAAGGTGACTGAACGAATAAATTAATAAATAGGAATCCGGACTGTGTTTTTCATTGCTAGATTCTGTTCCTTAGCCGCCAAGGTGTTGTTTTTTCTTGTCAAAGATGGGCAGCTTTGATTTAACCGCCCCCTCACACACCATCATCCGCTGCTGAGCCGGCTTTTTATCCAGGTCAAAGCACAAGGCATCTGCGTTCAAGTGCCGCTTGAAGTCAGAATAGCGACGTGACTCGTACGAGAGGTAGTTGGATCCCAGTGCCGATGCAGCCACGGCGGCGGCCACAGTCCCATTTCCGGTCCGATGATGCATCGACGGTGGCGAGGAATCCTGCCGCTTGCGCTCAAAGTACTCTACTATCTTGGCTATTTGGGCAGATCGAGTACTGGGCAGTGCCGTAAAGGAGCGATCGTCCCAGAGTAACGAGTCCGATCCTGCCAGACTGCTGATGTCATCGGAGCTGTCTGTATAGATGGAGGACGTTCGGTTTTTGCAGTACAGCAGCTGGTTCGTCGCAAATGGGCTGCGCTGGAGCAGATTATGGATCTCCGAGTCCAGAGCCAGGCGGTTGATGAGTCCTGCGGTGGCTGCCATTTGCGAATCACTTCCGTTTCCCCCCAGCAGAGCATGGTGACAGGTATAGCGGCGTTGGTGCACCGGTCGCGTTGGTACAATCTCCGCGTCCAGGTCGTCCATCGAGTCTAACGCTGTGGAGGATGAGGTGTTGCCCCCGAGAACGCAGGGATCGTTGTCTATCAGCAGCACTGACGATGACGTGGAGGAGGTGTCATTAAGAAGCTGGTTCTGGTGTTGCTGTTGGACAGCAGCAGCTGCTGCAGTCACAGCAGCATTGGATGTTGAGGTGGCGTAGTAGCAACATCGACACAGACTCGCCAGTTTATCACTAAAAGATAAAATATAATAGAGAATAAGTATGAGAATCACTAAATGAATGACAAAACCCAATTATTTAATATTCTATGCTTTGGTGGATTTTCAAATTCCACAGTTCCAATTTCAAATCAGTTTTTTGGACCACTTCCACTTACTTTATTTTGTGTTAGGGCTCGACATGTATGCTGCAGTTTAATGTGGAGTTTAGCCTGAATATTGGAAAGAGTATCCTAACATTACTTATTTGGTTAAAGGCAATCGTAAATGAAAGGCACTTAGAAATGGTTTCACTATTCAATGCACACATATGCCACAAATACAATGCTGAAGAATCTGAACTGAGGGTCGTGTGGTTTTGTGGGTAACTGAGGATGTCACACCTGAGGATGCCTACTTACTTGATTTCACTGCTGGCGCCACTTCCTGCGTCGAGCAGGAGCTGCGTCTTCAACTGCTCGTAACAACAGTTGCTGCTGTTTGCTCCTCCGCCGCCACAAGCGATTCCTAATGATCCGATTCCGTTAAACTGGCGACCGAAACTGTTGTTAGTTATGGCAGCATCCGATTCCTCATTGAAGCAGGAGAAGAAGCCACTTTCGATGGAGTCGCGTCGCGTCAGATTCGTTTTCGAGGGTAGCTGTTCACAGGAGTTCTTCAGCTCACTCAGGTCGCAGGTGTTCTTCAATTCGTCGAGCTCAAGGTCGGTGCATGATGATACAGATGCGGGGGTCTCCACCAATCTGGCCGAGCAGCCCGAAGAGAGAGGTGTGGGTGAAGGTAGGGCGGTAATCGCTGCAACACTGGCAGCCGATTGTTCTTTGGATTTTTTGCAATCAGTCAAGTCCTCGTTGGAATTTGAAGCGCCTCCCGTGGAGGCTGTCAACGTTACCGTCGAAGCACTGGCCTTCAGCAGAGCTGGACTTTCGAATTCGCCGGTGCTGTTGCTCTTCAAGCTGGTGCCGCTGGTGCCACGGAAGAGCGGATGGGTATACAGAGAGTTTGCACGGTATTTGCGAGTGGTTGGAACGGTGGTGGGCCGAACGGCACTGTCATCACTGCTGGATTCCGCATCCGCGCAGTTTCCGCCACCATCGGGATCCTCGCCCTCTGAATTGCACTCATCACAGTCATCCTCATCCGCATGCAGTTCTGCAGCTGCTGGAGTCGGGTCTGGAGCAGGGGCAGGAGCCGCATTACTAATCCTGTGCGGAAGTCGAAGCTCGATGGCGCTATATTTGCGAGTCATGTGCGGAGACACAGGCAGACTCTTTGGTTCACTGGGCGTGGCTGTCGCTGCTGATGCTTGTGGTGCCAATTCATTGCCTTCTGCTGACCCAGCTCCCACTCCTTGCGGCACCGCCTTGCCCTGCATGGCGGCCAATTCCTTGAAGAATGGAGCCAGCATCTCGAAGCACGAGCTGAACAGATCACCCACTCCTGCTGCATAAGTCTTGGGATTGGCGTCTAGAATCTTTTTCACGCCGCGTAGCTGGGCCAGCGCCTCGAAGGGATTCGGCTTGGAGCCGTTGTGATCTTTGACAGAGGGGCGCTTGTACTGTGGATCCTTGAGGCACATCGTTTCTCCCACTTTACGAAGTGTGAGGACCGGCTGCGGAACTGGCTGCGGAAGTGGCGGGGGATCTGGAATAGCAGCGGCGGGCAACTGTACGGATGAAAGCTGCCTCGGCGGCGTTGGTGAGTGGGTGGAGGAACGTTGACGCTGCATTTGGTGGCAACGCGCCTTGTCGCTGGGAGACGTGTGCATCGGGAAGTGGATGATGTTCTCGCTCAGCGAGCGTCGGTGCAGCAGGATCTCGGCTTCCAGTTTTTGTGTAGCCCTTCGCACTCGCGACTTCAGCATGTGATCATCAAAGCCATTGCTGCCGGCGGATCCGTTCGGAGTTCCCGGCAGAGCAGCTGATGCTGACTTCTTGCTCGGGAAACGGAAACCTTCTTCGTCTACTTCCCTTAGATGACGTGGCGTCAATACACCCGCCGGAGCCGTGGAAATTGTGGCAACGGTGGGTGCCGAGTTTAGGGGCGTAGCTGTGGCCGCAATGTGTTCCGTGTCACTGCCCCCTGGCGAGCAGGTGATCAGCTCCAGGGAGCTCAGAGGACTCGCTCCCGCCGACGACTCGTGTTCGTATTTTTCCAGCAGAAGCATCAGCTTTTTGCCGGCATCGTGGAAAGTAGGCCTGCTCTTTGGATCGTACTGTAGGGGAAAGCGTTCAAAATTTAATAATGATGTTGTAGCCAAAAATTGGCCAAGACAAATTACTTACCAAGCAGCAGTAGAAGGCCAGGCGCAGAAACACAGGTGGCGTATCCATAGGACAGAGCTCGACGAAGGCCAGGTAGTCCAGGCCAAAGGATGGAGTGCGCGGCATCATATCCGGATCGGCTTCGATGCGGGCGATAATCTCGCACTGGATAATGCCAAAGGAGAAGACATCGCTGGTCTGGTCATACCACTGCCCCTTCAGACACTCCGGGCTGACCCAGTAGGGGGAACCAACAGTCTCCAAGCGCGATTTTCTGCTGCAAGCAAGCCGGTGACGGATTTACATTAGTTTTACGGGAATTTCATCAAATTGACGGGCACTTACGATTTGACGGGTATCTTTGCGGCTAGACCAAAGTCACCCACGACGGCTTCGTACTGATCATTGGCCAGATTGCGGATAAGTACGTTCTGCAAGGAACATAACAAATCCGATTAATTAAAAGTTGCATTGGGTTTTTTGGGAAGTACTTACCTTGCTCGTCAGATCCCTGTGGAAGATGCCTGCGTCATGGACGTAAGCCATGCCACGCGCTATACCAAGCGCCAGTCTTATCTTCTGCGTGGCGCTAAGCACCACCTCCTTGTTGGCCAGCAGCTGCTCCAGGGAGCCACCGTTGATGTACTCGGTCAGGGCATGCAGTTGGCCCTCCTGCACGCAGACGCCCATAAAGCTGCAAAGCACAGAAAAGCAGAACACTCGGTTAGCTCGGTTAGTCCGGGAAAACTTTTTAACTGCATTGCCACTATTTGGCGTGGTCGGAATAAATTTCACTTTCAATCACCGAACCCTGACAGGAGACGCCTCCAACTGCAATTCCGTTCCGCCAGAGCCCGGAGCCGCTTATCGCGAGGCGACATGCAATCAACCAGGTCGCCCCCCACTGGCTTGGATGGCATTGTTTTGGTTTTGATTCAATGCAAAATGAAATCGTAATTCGAAGCTACCAATGCCACAGGAGCACGCAATAAATGGAGAAAGTTTCTCCTTGCCGGTAAGGAATTCCCAAGGAATTAACAAACAAAGGAGCCATCACTTAAGAGCACTCATCTCCGCTTCCTGTTTCCAGACACAATGTCAATGACTCTCGCCAAGTCCTAAGCCTAAGGAGCTCAACTTTATCTACTCTAGAGCCGTTCCAGGCGACAGGACAAGCTGAGGTCATCAGGGAAACCGGAACTGTAAGCTTATTAAGAAAATGGCAACGCATGCGTCAGTCTGCTTCTAACTCCATCTCCTCCTCCAGGTACGGCTGTGCAGTCAGGTAAAAAAGGTTAACTGCCGCCAGACAGGCCCCACAACGATGCTCTGAAGTGACAATGAACTTTGCATCCACTCCAGATTGCATCATTGTGTGGATGCACCCTACGGATGTGGATGTGGGTGCACCAGGTGACGGTAATACCAAATTATTTTTAGAAAATTTTAATTCATTACTCGATTCCATAAGGAAATATATGTACAAATATTCCACACCGATTGGGGCATGTGACCAAAGTCCCGTGCAGGTGTTCAATACATTTAGAGATTCGATAAGGGTCCGTTCTCAAATTCAAGTTATGCCAATTGGTCTAATCGGAGCGGCGGGTTTATCTGCGGCACATGCTCCGAACCGCTGACCCGGACGGTTGGCTCTAGCCATGGCCCAAAACGTTTGCCAAATTGTTGGCCACACACCGTCGTGTGTCAGATAAGCTTTATCGCTCGTCAAGCTACAAAACAATATACATACATATATTGTAGAAACTGTCAAGTGGCGTTTGATAAAGTTTACGTATCCATTCAGGCCATTAATTTTCACTTAGAGTAAAAATTAATTTCATTAGTTTAACCGCAACGCATCAAATCCCTAATAAATTTTGCAAACGTTGAACGGGCCAACGATAATTGCTTCGGGCACGCAACCTGTCACCCCATCCTCTGGCCTATCTGGCCCTGAATGAAGGTCTCAGGGGTGTGACTGATGACTGACGATGTGACGTCACGACAATCAAATGTTACACCAACAACCCGTTTCCCACAGGACCAAGGGATGGCTTGATGGCTTTTGCATATGAGCTCGGGAAGGGTTGTCACCTGTTGCACTCCGTCGTGCTTTATTGACTTTCGTGCTATGGAGTGTTAGGAATCACAGCAGCCAGATAGAATCAAACCCGTTCACAAGGTCAGCTTTATTATAATCTCTAAGGGCATATGGACTATTTATCAGAAACTTTGTACCTGGAGTCCAGATAAGGTATTGCAGGGGAGCTCATGTAACTTGAAAGCCTCGCGCCACAACCACAATTCAAAGTTAAGCCTAAGTAGCTTTGAAAATGATAAGCCAAATGGTGTGTTTTCCAAATCTATAATAGGTCTCTTATAACAACACTTGATTAGTGTTTAGATTGCGGAATTTTCCCCAAGAGGTCTTACAAGATTGTTTTGATTTCTTTTAAAACGTTGAATAACAGTTGAATTCTAAATTAAACATTTAGAATCAATCTTCATCTATCAGAAGTCCAACTGTACTTGTGGCCACAAAGCGCTATACATTACGTGGCATAAAAAATGAAGATGTCTTGGACAAGAGGGCATGACCCTTTTGAGATTCTTGATAGATGCCACGCCAGTGTGTGGCAGACACATGTCAGCCCTTCAGACAGCCCAAGGGCTCGCTTGGCTTGGCTCAGTTTGGGTCGGATCCAAAATGAAGTTATCACAAAAGCCGGGGACTCACTCCCTTTCAGGTTCCAGGTGTTGAAGGCAGGCAGGGCTCTGGCAGGGCTCTGGCCCGAGGGTTTTGTCTGCTGCACATCCTCTGCTGCTGCAACATGAGGCACACCTCTTTCCTCTGCCTTTCGTTCGAAGTTCGTGACCGTGGGTGCAGGAGGCCGCACTTCCATTTGCATGGCCATCGCCGGGATTTACGGTTCTAATTCAATTTATTTCCCTGCGTGAGGCACGATTAGCGCCTCGAGTGAGTGCCCCTGCCCACCGTCTATCTTTATTTCTCCTGCCTGCCCAGCCCATTAGCGGCTTACATTAATCGGCTTTCCCGCCCGTAAACACCTCTAATGTGCTCTTTAAGCCGCACTCGACTCCCAATGCCCTTTTGGAGAAGCAATCTGTTGACAGAAATGATTTAATTTAAGGGTTAAGGTCTCGGCTTACAAAAAAAAAGAGTAAGCAAATCAGCGAGTAAAAAAACAAAGTAAAAAATGGAAAGTGGCTACCGAAAAAAAAAAATCTGTCGACAAGGTTCGATTGCACGAAGAGCACTTTGTTAATTGGGCGATTAATTTATTTCGCATTCATCAGCCAGGGTGCAAAATGTTGTTATTTTGAGAAACGCGAAAAGATTCATTAATTATCAGAAGCGAAAACAAAAGCTTAATGCTGTGGGCGTTTCCAGATTTGAAGCCAAACACGAGAGTGGCAAGTTCGTCAACCCTCTCGACATCAAATTGGCTGGAAATGCAAATCAGTAGTCAGTAGTCAGACATAAAAGGAGAAGTAGTCAGTGGGATAGGATCCTACGAAAGGTGTCGAGTCTATCCAAAGGGCATTCTCTTTGCGCTGTGCTTGCAGCAGGAAATGAATACACTTTGAATGTTGCACTGTTGTTGTTTTTGACGATATATGCCCATGGTCAGGAAGTCTGGAAGTCTGGAAGTGTTTCTCTGTGTGTAATCCTCCGCCCTCTTGAAACACATAGCTCTCGGGGTCTGGCAACCAAAGAAGACCATGCCGAAGCCAAGCAGGAAGCGAGAACTACTCAAGCGGCTATAAACCTTTTCTGCGCCTCTGAAACTGCCGATGCATTGTTCTGACAGCGTTTAGATTTTCAATTTGTTTTTTTTCTCGTTTCTTGCCCGGAGGTTTGGTTTTTCGCCAAAGATGTGATTGTGTAAAATTGAAATGTGTTGCCTTGTGTTGGGTGCTGGCTGCTGGTACAACGAGCATTACCGAGTTTTCCCGGGAAACGGCTTGCCGGCTTTTCTTTTTGCAAGTCTCTGCAATGAAAACCATAAATTGACACGTTTGCACGTTTCTCTCTCTTTCGAGACTGCGCCAATTGGTTTCCCAGACTCTGCTCAGACGCTTCGATCTGGAGTCCAGCTCAAAGTCGCTTGCCTCTGGCCCGGCAGCTAAAATGCAAAGTCCCGATCGGAATTCTTTCACTCGTGTATGATGTTGCAATCTCGGCGGCATTTAATGTTGGCAAATCGAACTGGAGCATAAAAGCATTTTGCGCTTAATTGAAAATTATTACCACAACATCAACTCCTGAGACAGCAGCAGCAACTGCAACAGGGATTGCAACGGCAACTGCAACTGCAAATGCAACTGCAGCACGATCGGGGGTTAAAAGGTTGACACAATGCAAACAAAACTTGCTTTTAGCCAAACAACAAATGGCCCAAACCCAATCTCAGGCTTGGGCCTTCAAATGAGGGGCGTGGCAATGGGCGTTATAAATGCTCCTAAACGCTGCCAACTGCAATTACCATTCAGTGGACTGGACGGGGTAACAACAGAGCATTTCGAAATGAAATGATTGAATTTGGTTTTCAATTAGAAAAATATGCAAAACGTGATGCGAAAATTATGCAGATTGCAGCTGCAGCAGCAGCAGCAGCAGCAACAGCAACAGCAGCAACTGTTGCTCGTTACTTCCTCTTCTTGTTTTAACTGCTGACCGATTTTTTCAGAGCCCAAAAAGAAAGCGCCTGCATGGGTGTTGCATAAATCTGAATATCTAATGCTCGCTGTTTTGTTGTGCAAAATTGATTGAAGTGTATTGAAATTGATTGAAAGTTGATGACATAATTTCGAGCAACAAAAGACAATGGACAAACGCAGCACAGTCACAGACTCGAGCGCTGAAGCAAACGCAAATTGGAAGTGAATGTTGGCAGCCGAGAGCCGAGAGCCGCCTCACCATTTGGGTGAAAGATGTTTTATGGGACAACAGCCTGACACGTTTATTTACCATTTTATGGGTATATTTTTTTGTTTGATGCGGAAGTTGACAATTACACATGCGACTTATGCTGACAAAATGGCAAGCGATTTACAGCCGAGAGATAAACTAAATCCGAGCAAAGAAATCATCCGTAGCGTAAATGCAAACCTAAATTATGGCTTTGGCGAGTAATTGCTGTCAAGAAACTTGTTACATTATTGCCGGCACGCAACTAAAAAATGGAATGCCGTGCAGCTCATTAAATTCCAATCTGTATCTGTATCTGTATCTGCATCTGTCTCTCTGTCTCAGCGCATTGTGTTCGCTTGTGAGATACTCGTACAGATTACTCATTTTGGGTACATCAATCCTTCTGCTCGCCTTTATTTTTCTCGTATTTTTACATGTGTTAGCACTTACAGGGCAGCACAATGTAACATTGTGAGTTCAATGACTTGCAATTGCGTCGCCCTGCGTTTCTGTAGTTTTTTATTTACTTGGTTTTGTTGAGACGCTGCGCTGGCAGAGGCAGGCATACTCATAAAGCATTACCAAAATAAATAAAAGCTGAAATACTCGTACATAATGCACCATCTCCAATCTCCACCCGCCCCAATTTTGGGTCAGTGAGTGAGTTCAGCTCATTTTTGGCATTCGAAGGCAAACAGAATTGATAAACAGAGTCTGCCTCCCGTGAATATATTCGTAAAGATGAGGTGTGGATAATTATTGTCGGATTTATGAATGCAAAATTTCACGCTTGCCTAGTCTAAAAATATCGCCCACCTATGCTCTATGAATAGACTTTCGGAAGCCGAAATCCGTGATGCAAAAACTACACTATACATTGCAAGAAAACGCGAAACCAGAAAAAGAAGGCGTCTTTTGACGTCAATTCGATCCAGATCGAAACAACCTGATCTCGTGTGCCTCGAAACAAGCTGCTTAATGAAATTGCTCGCTCGGAGTATTTACCGGGCCATGTTGATCATCAATCAGAAATTAACCCAATTTAGCTTTCTTGGTTGTGGCAGCTTCAATTACAGATACAGAGATACAGATACTTGTCGTACGTTGCTATACCTATCGACGCTCGATTGACAATCCACAATTGAGGATCGGTAGGTAAACATGAAATGCACATGCTGCACTGCACTGATAAAAGTGCAATCCAAGCAGTAGTCAACCAGTCTAGTCTGGCAGTCGTGTATCCATTAAGCAATAAAGAGAAATGTTTATGTGGCCGCAATCATGACACGCTCTCTTTTGGTGGCAGCCTCAGGTGTTGCAACTGGTAACAGGCTGCTTGCAACTCGAGTGCAATAACTGTACAAACTAGGTGGCAGTTTAAAATTAGGAACTCAATTTGTATAGAGTTTAGAGTCTAGACGCTAAATCCTTAAATCCTCCTCCTTTATTGAATAATTATACATTCGCGAATGAACGGCCAATTTACAAGCTCTTGCCCAATAAAATGCTCATTAAATTGTCAACAATTTTTGCTGGTTCTCGGCAATCTTTTCATTAGTAGCTTGACAAAGCGCCACTGGCCGCCCATTCATTTCAAGGCCAACAATTTCAGTTTATTGGCAAGCATTTCATAAAAAGGGGGACAGCAACGTCGAGGCGAGGCGAGCCGAGCCGCCAACACACAAATCAAGCCAAGACAAATACGAATAATGACCGAGACAACAATGTGCAGTGGCCCCCTCGAAAAAGGCAGAAGCCGCCACCGCCGACGACGCCGCCGCCGGAGGAGGAGATCAGCTTGTGGCGAACAAACAGCCAATACACGAGCACACTGAGAGAAGGCCCTAAGGAAAACGAATGGTAATTAAATTGTAGACCTATTATATGGCAAATGATTTAAAAACTGTTCTCTGAGTGATTATTATTCCCCTCACCACAAACGACCTTCACGTCAGTGGGACGGGACTCATCAAACCCAACATGAGTGGGTCGGACCAGCGACAAGCGACAAGCGACTGGCTATCGGCACACAATCAATTAAGTGCAATCTGACCTTAGTGCAATCTCTTGAGACCGCGATTGCACAAACTGCTATACACTATACCCTATACTCAGCCCTGAAACGGGGTCACTGAGAGCTGCAGCGATTGAGCGATTGGAACTCTCGACACCTCATCTGGGTCTTGTGCGGGGCGGCGGTGGAGTCATTAACCCTCGCACAAAACCCGCACATTTGCATGCCAACAATTTGTCAACATTTGCCCACAACTTATCACCTGCTTAGCATCTCAGTCAGGCGCAAAGATCAACTGCCGCCAAAGGAGAAACAGCGGCAGCACTTGCGGAATTTCTACCATTGTTTACAATCGTAATGACTCGGCCCAAGAACTGTGACAAGTCTTGGCTGGGCTTAGACGCGTTAAATGAGCGTTAAAATGGCTTTAAGCCAAAGGCAACATGTTTGTGTTTCCTCGCTACAAATGTTACAAAAAAAACCAGAACAGAGAACCACCGGCGCCAGCCTCGTCATCGCAGCGTGTTTACATTTCCCTAAAGCCACTCTATGGAAGCCAACTCCAGCAATGAGATTTGTGAGTCAAACAATGAATGCATTTTCCACTCGACAAAATATATATAAATAAATCTAAACATGTGTTTTATTATTACTCAGAGAAAATACTAAATAAATACTAAACAAATAAATCATTTTTTAAATATTAGAAAGCTGAAAGTTTCTCCAAAAGAATTCGTAAGTCATTTATAAAATTGATGGTTTCAGTTCTTGTTGCCATTATAATTATTTTTGTTAACTTTTTAGCCAATTTTCTCGAGTGTAATTTAAGGCTAGTAAAGTAGAGTGACTATATGTCAAGTTGGCGGCTATATGGGAGCGGCGATGGCTACATGTGGGTGGCGGGACAGTTGCAGTTGCAATGCAATTGCCTGACTTGGCCGACTCGCTGCTGGCGCGTTCTCATTGTGCGACATTCCGCATTACGGCGGGCGCGTGATAAGCCCATAAAAAATACATACATGTCGGCTGTGAGAGAGTTTCAGTTTCAGGCTTGTGGCCAATAAGTCACCCATTCGGTCGGGCGTGAGTGGGTGTTTGACTTTATATTGTACGAGTATCTGGCTGGGAGCACACAAGGCTGCCGGCGTGCTGCCGGCTAGAAAGGTGGTTTCAATTACTCAACAACGAAGCAATCAAGCCACCCCCCAACCGCCAAACGCCAAAGATTAGTTCTATTGACGCTCGACTGTATTAGAATTAGCATTAGCATTGGTAATACTCGGGAGATGCAACGGTACTGCCAATCAATAGGCTTCATTAGCTGGGAGGCAGCAGCTGTCCCGGGAAGCCATGGGAGGTGGCGCAGTGGCCCGCATGGACGCCCAGCGGTGTAGCTGTTAAAATTTGACAGTTAGCCGACAGCCGCGATCGTTAAGCATCATTAAACCTGCCCGCCAACAAGAGCAACGCCTAACTAACTGCCAGTCAGTTAGTCAGTTAGTCAGTCAGTCAGCCAGTCCAGCTTAGTTCGGAGCAGAGTGTGTTTTCCGATCCACGTCACTGATAAAAGCCCAATCTCGGATCGAGGATCGGAGATCTAGGCAGGGCTCATTTGAAGTGGAACTATTCAAGCACAAGCTAGAGATAATTAAAGCCCCATCAAATGTCAGATAACCGATTGATATAGTCATGATTATGGCAAATAAATAGAATATAAAATAAAGATTTGAGGAGGCCTATAATATGTCACTCATTTCTCTGACTTTCTCAATAATATTCTCAATTAAAAATCCTTTTTGTGCTGCAGGGGAGCAATAAAACAAAGATCTACTACATATGCGTGTGGCTGCATTTTAATTTCAGTATCCAGTCGGCCTATGGCGCCATAGCTGCATTCCAGAGTTTTCAGAATTTTCATTTAATGCCCACGAATAAAGAAAAGTTGGCAGCTGCATTCGCCTTCATAGAATTGTGTGTTTTCGTTGCCTGGCCAGGCGGTTGTTTGGTTGGTTGTTCCGCTGACCCAAATCCATCTCTCAACGCGCTAGGCACACAGCGAAATAAGTTGGCCAGGGCATTTAATCGCCAGAATCCGTTGCATTTAATACTCCGGCTGTGATCCGCCGCACGTTTTGGGGCAACCCACCCGGCTGCTTGGCGGATGATGACAGATGTCATAAAAATCAGGTGTGCTCCTCAAGCCGGAGGATCTAGTCGGATTGCCATAGCGGATTCATACGGATTATGAGGTTAAACTTTGACTTTAGCCAGAAATCCTGATCCTAAATTATGGTGGGAAGAAAGAACGGTGTCGAATGCAAGACAACTATCCGATATTGCCGGGGTGTTAACATTGTTAATGAAAGGGCGGGCCGCAAAAAAGTCCAAGCCAGAAATTGCATATTCATGGCTATCGTCGAAGAGGAGGAAAGCACACACACACAGGAAAAGATGGGCGGTGCAAAATGGATTGGTCTATCCTCCGATTGTCTGGCGGTTTACGGAAGAAATGGCTAAAATGGCTAAAATAGAAAACGGGCAAAAAGTCCCTCAGAATTGCATACAATTGTACAAAGTCGCTGGCTGGCAGGCTGGCATTCATTGTTGCGTGCAGTCACGTGATGATGGCAAACGGAAAAAATAAAGTATAAATCAAGCCGAAAAACAAAAACAATCAACCATTGAAGTGAGTAAGCTACGCAGTAGTAAGCTCGGCAATTAAATCTAGTCAGGCCAGACAACAATGTCATGACTATCGCAATTGCCTCCGAGGAGAGCCTGAGACTTGGCTTTTCGCGCGGCCACTCAGTCAGTCAATTACATCAGCACTTTTTGTGACCCGTACACCCGTGAGAGGGGGTATCCCTCCCCGGAAAACCCACCTGGTCACTGCCAAGGTAATTACAATACAAGCAGTGAGTGCAACAACAGCAGCCCCTGAACTTGACCTTTCGTCGAGCATCGGAAATGTTTTGGGTACACAAGCCGCAATTTGGACTTGAACCGCTCTGAACTCGCACTCGCACTCGAACTCGAACGCGAACGCGAACTCTTTAAAATGCCAAAAAGTATGGCAAATGGCAAATGGCCAGTCGAAAAAATAAACAAAAACCACCAAACAATAACAAAGCAATACCATTTGAATATGCAGTAAATATTTGTTTAGCATTACTTTGAAAATAAACTCTCAATAAACAAGAAGGAAAACTTCTGTTCTTCCTTTACTGCGTTGCAAAAATTCGGCCACGTGACCCAAATTGTAATACCCTCTGCAGCTGGAAGGGTATAAAAAGAATTCCATTATGATGTCAGTTTAGTCAGAATGCCAGCTTCAACCGAGTGATTCATACTCCACAACTATAGTATTCACATTTATCATAGGTCAGTATTGTGAATGTGGGAATCCGTGAGGCTTTTATTCGCTTTTATACACACAGCCCCTATCAGGCGAGTACTAGTGTTTAAAAAATGTGACACTGAATTAAACTGACAGCCAGAACATCATCATTATTTGCGTAGCATTCCCAATCCGAAATAAAAACAGAATGAACCCATTAAATTGTTTACGTAATCGACTCAAATAAATGGCCAATTTGCAGGGAGATGTGAACTGAATGCGTAAACACGATCAGAGCACATGATCATCATATCAGGATTGAGAAGCAAAACAACCATAATCATTCATTAAGCCCTCAGAGTCAAGTTTGCAATTAAAAGTAAAGTATATATTTTAATGCTTTATTTAAGCGACAAGAAAACTTACCTCAGTATATTTGCATGGGAGAGTTTGTTCAGAAGCTGCACTTCCCGCAGCATATTCGGCCGGTTGGCCCGGAGCTGATTCATTTTCAGGACCATCACCTGCCCGGTTGAACGATGAGTGACCTAGAAAACAAATCCAAAACATAGCTAATCAGAAACATGATTTTGTATACAAGTATAGTATAGTGAGTGAGTAAGTGAGCGGCAGATCCATAAATCGTTCTGCCCGCGTTGACAACTCAAGACCAGACAATGTATGGGGACGTGTTAATTGGAAGGACATGACAAACTAAACCAGATATGACATGTTCCAGGGTCAAGTTCGCTGGAGGAAAGCGTTTTGCCTGCGAGTGCAAAACAAATATCGAGAGCTGGCCGGGTAATTGCATCGGGACCAGTGAGACAAACAAGTGGAGTGGTTTTCATGGATTTGTGCAGAGCAAATGAAAAATCAATAAACTCGTCTGTCTGCAATGCAATTTGACGGTGGTCGGTGGTCGGTGCTCGGTGGTTGCCAGATCCCGCTGTCTGCAATCACAATTAAAATTGTAAATTGAATTTGCCTTTAATAGGGGGTTAAGAGGGGGGTTTCCCAGGGATCACCTCTTTCTAATGGGTTAAATGGCAGCAGGAGAGGTGCTATTTCTGTCCTGCACGTCGAGATTATTTTTAAATAACTCCCTACACTATTAAAAAAGTTTATTTAAATTATTTAAGCTTATAAAACATAACCTTGAGTAAAAGATTCCTAAGTGGTTATTCATTTTATTATGATATTTTCTAAAATTAAGTTGAATTTTTTTCTCAGTTTTGTAGGTGCTATTCTGAGTCGGGATCGCCACTTGGCGCCAGACAACATTATTCACAATTCACTTAAATAAATAGCCCGGAGACGGTGCCGAGGCACACAAAACTTGAGCTCAACCCTACTTAAATTTTATTCTATTTTTAAGCCATTCCAAAAAAGTGTGTGTAATGAAAAAAATAACAAACAAAGCGGGCACTTCTATTCCTTGCGGTGGTACGTACGTTCTCGGTCCTCCACCAATGACAGAAAATTAAGTTTCCTTCTGGCCAAAGACTGAGACCCCTTCTCCAACCGATCTCCTCCTGAGTTGGACCCGTAGGTGAGTAAGTTGATATGCTGAATGGATATGGGTATGGATATGGGAATGGGAATTGGAATGGAAATGGGGACTGGGGAATGGGACCTAGGGACACGTGTGCGTGGGTGACACACACGACGCCGACAAAAAACAACAGTCGTAACCAAGTCATTGTCATTCTTTATTGTCCTGTTGCGCTTTTAGCTCATTTTGGCCTCTATTTTTCCTTTGCCTTTGGCTTTGCCTTTGCGTCGGTGGTAACAAATTTATGAAGTTTCTGTCGGTGGCGCTCTTGGCCATTTGCTTGGTTTGCTATTTGCTCACGCCCAGGGGCCAAAGTCCAATTCACGGCGGTCCCCAGTCTTGAGTCTTGAGTTGTTTACCCCATTGTCTGGCTGGCTATATGTGGCAATCAAAAAATGGGGAACCTCGAGGGGATTAAGAAGTTCGACAAAAAAAAAATAAACCTGCAAATGTGTCCAAGATTCTTAACTCGGCTCAGAATTCGATTTCCGCTTTATGTCACTTTATTTTCGGCTATTCGACTCCTCATGTCTCAGCAGCTCATTTGCTTATCTGTCGGCTATCCACTCCAAGAGCTTTTTATATATTTATATTTTATGCGTGTTTTCCGCAATCAAAAATGCTGAATGCTAAATGCTGACACACCCTGCTAGGGTAAGGTTCCTTTTCGTATCAAAGTGTTGTTTATCAAATCGATAAGGCTAGAATATTGGGATTTACCAAAATATCGCCTTACGCACGTAATTAGAAATTTCCATTCTTTAGTTGTTTGATTTGCATAAACTTAACCTGTATCGTACAAAGTCTGACTCGTTGAAACGAGCCCCTCCCATGACTGTTTGCTTCAACAATTAAACCATTAAATGCATTTTAGAATGCTTTAGAAGCGCTTAATGAGCGCTGCAGATGAAAAGAGCCAGTTCGGGCCAGTTCCTACAAAATGCATGCTGAGTACGTGTATTTATCAAAAAATGTTCGAAATGTTCGAACTGTTCGTGCGGCGGACAATGCGAATGCCGGCTGACTCTGTGGCCAGTGCAGTGGACCAAAAAGTGGCACGTCGTTCCAAGTTCCTAAGTCCGGCGGCGACTGGGCCTGCAACTGTGCTAAAAAAAAAAAAAAAAAAACGAGGAAAAAGAAAAGAGAACTCACAACTCACAGACAATGTGTGGATTGATCTTTCGCCTGGCTTGGCGGTCAGCTTCAAAGACTGCTGCGGTCTTTTATTGAAAAGCGTTTAGGCCAGCAATGACGTGAGAAAAGAATTGCCGGCACACATATGTATGGCCATACATCATACAACGTCGATGGGCTTCCAAAATAATCAATTACGAGAAGGTGTTCGAGTGAAAGAAGACTCCATTCATCTGGGTCGTGGTCGTCGTGTGTGGGAAAGTGAATATGGATTCTAAAAGCTTCATAATCCGCTTTGGAAAATCCAATCGAAGAATCCTCAGTTCGCACCTCTCAAAGATTTTCATTTTTTTTTTGCTGGCCATTAACGATTGATAAACAATCTTTGAGAGTAAACATCAAGAAACAAGAAATTATATTTGAAAATAAACAATTGTTTGCTTATTTTAAAGCAAGAAAAAGCTTTTAAAAACTCATTTACTCTGCAAATAATGCCAAACTTTAAAACCCAAAAGAAGTTCCCCAAATATAAGCTGTCAATAGCTGTACGAAAATCGAAACGGAGAGAGTGAAGTCATCCGTTCTGTGCATTCAAATGAAGCACCTCAGATTATTATTATTACTTAACCAGTTTTTATGTCCAGCAGAGACTCATCCGCATCCCATTGCATCGCATCGCATCGATGGTTATGTCAACGGGCATCATCTCGGCATGCAAACAAATTTCTTGCCGTTGCCGTTTTTTTTTTTTTTTTTTTTTTTTTTGATGGTAAATACCCGTATTTTCACTTTCAGTTGAGGCAAAAATGAAAATAACAGCGTCCACAATAAAATGGTGGCGGTTGCGGAAACAAAACACAACCAAAGCAACGAAAGTTGCCGCACCACCTCACCACCTCGCCAAAAAAACACATCCTTTTCCACCAAAAGGCCAAAAAACCGAAACCAGTCGGCAAGTCAGGCTCGCACTGACATTTCAGCCGGCAAAAAAAAAAACCCGCTCGCTTTTGGGCCTGGTCTGCGCTGTTACATGTTTTTGTTGGCCGAAAACGCGTTTTGGCCGCAACGGACGCGGCATGGGGCACACGTGTGACATTCGATCTGCCAGGTGAGCGAGCGCTCAGCCTCCGAGTCGATTGCACCGGCTACTGCCGATCGGAGAAAATATTCCAGCTATTTCCACGTCGCGACTCCCAGGTTCCAGCTACCAGCTACCAGCTCCCGGTGCTGAGGCTGATGCTGATGCTGGGTTTCGTTTTGCTGGTTAACAAATACTTGATGCGATTTACAGTTGGCTTTTTTACTCATTCACTTAAAGCACTAAGCCGGTCCAATCATCTTTCCATGCACTTCAAATAAGTTACCCAAAAACAGGGGACTAATCATGAATAAAAGGACTCTCTCTCTGCCGAAGCGACCCGATTAAATAGTTCGATTTCCCTGATTTCTGTTTAAGTTTTTTCTCCAAGTGCAGAGGCAACATGTTGAAGGAACACCAGTTAGCGGTACAATGTCACAGAAGGAGGAGGTGGGCAGGTAACAGGTAACAGGTAAGAGGCAAGTCTAGCCGAAACGTGTTCTGGCACACTCTTGCGCGTTTTTCACGCCGCTATGCGAACCCAGAAATACGCACGACAAATGTCGGCTAAAACCATGTAAGACAAATATTAGGCGAAGCGAGAGGTGTTGCTACCAAGCTACCAAGCTACCAAGCTGACAAGCTACCAACTTCTGGTCATTCCCATTGCCATTGCCAATCCCGGCCAGTTGGCTGCCGAGAAGAACCAGCCGAGTGAGCCGGCTTTGAATGGAATTTAACCCAGTTTGCTTTCTTCTTTCTCTAGCCAAGTTTACAGCTTTACAAAGCTTAGTTTTGGGCGTCCAGAGTTGCTGCTGACTTTATTGCTTTGGTCAGTTATAACGAGGCAATAGAGCGACAGGTGACTTTGTTTCGATATTTGCATGGAACACGAATACGAACACGAACACGAAACGAGTTTAATGACTCGATTATTATCTGGTGGCAGAGGCAAGCATGCGAAAGTTGGAATTTAAGACACTAAATTATCATCTCACTGGAACCAAAAACCAAAAACCAAAATTAACCCTGACAAGCACCTTGACTGCGACTGTACTGACGTATTGGCAAATATTTTTAGACATCATGATGTCGCTAGAAATTGCTTTGCCATCGGGACTTATCGGGACTATATACGAGTATTAATAAACCCGCATCATGGCGATATCAGCAGAGTTCTTCAAGAGTATATATGGATTATAATTTAATGGGTAATCTAATCGGGGCGACAGCTCTTATCTGGTAATGGAAAGTTCAGGCGCCCAAGGGCGAGCTTGTGGATTGGCCATAAAGATGCCTCAGGTGGATGAACGGTCGGATGGTGGAAATTCGAATTAATTAGCTGGCGTGTGGATCCATCGTCATAAACATAAATGGAGGCGGCAATAGCGGAAAACAATTGCATATAAACCGCTCCGATCCCACCCCCAAATAACGAATATATATCTCTATATTACTTTTTTTTGCCACAAACAGAGTCATAAACAACAGCAGCAAACAAAATCTATGAGCTCAAGTGCCGTTTAAAGCGATTTCCAACTTGGCTTTAACATGTGGCAAGCGGAATTTGTTGCTGTTGTTGCAGCGTGTACATTCACACAACGCTGAGTAGGCGGTGGGTGTTGCAACAGCAACAAAAATATGCTATACCATAAACCAGGAAGTGTCCGCTTTGGAGCCGAGCGAATCAAAGAATATTTCAAGCTTCAGAGCCAAGCTTCAGATGTTGCAAGCTGCAATTATCGAGATACAGAAACTGGGTCCCGATACAGTTATATAGGTTTATGCAACCTTATGTATTGAACTTGTTACGTATGGCTCGGACTTGGACTTGGATGATTATTATGGGTTTTTTTTTAGTTTTAAGCAGCCGCCGTGTGTATCTTTTGGTCTGTGCTTTTAATTGTTAACGGAAGCCAGCAGCGCGCAGTTATGCAAATGCCTTTGCTTTTGTTTTCTTTTGTTTTTGGCGGTTGTATTGGATTTTTTGTTTGCAACTCCTGGTTGTTGTTTCACCTTTTCCTTTGTGGCACATGTTTAACAAAATTTTATTTCGTGTTAAGCAAATAATTTAACAAGTAAAATGCTGTTGCTATTGCTGTTGCCAGTGGATGTTGCTAGTGTGGTTGGAGGCAGGAAGCGCTGCAACAGCAACAGCAACAGTAACAGCAACAGCTGCAACTGCAACACCAGCTCACGCATATTGCACAACGTTTTGTGGGAGGATGAGGTGGGTGCAAAATTTTTGAAAAACAGCAATTATTAGCTGTTAGCTGTTAGCGGCCAGGCCAACATGGAAATTCGATATCAAATTGAAAAAGGCGATGGAAAATCGGGGGCGGAGACAATTAACGCATCACGAACATGCGGAAGTTGCAAGTACCTCATCTGAAAGCAAAAAGGCAATAATAACAAACATTGCATAATCAATTAAATCTGACAAGGAGGGCCCCACTATCAGCCTCGAGATCACCTTCAGCAGTTCATTCACGTTGGCCTATCTACGAGCCGCGTATAACTAAGTATAAATATAAGTATAAGTATAGTTTAATGGCCGGTGTTATGTCATCCGATTTCATTACCCTTAATGCCATTCTCACGATCTAGAGATCCGGGGGGCAGGAGACTGGTAGGACTATGAGACTATGACAAGCTTTTAATGACATCGACATCGAACGACAGCGAACTTTACGATTACACGACGATCGACCGGGCCGGGCCGGGCCGCGCCGCATAAAAAGAGATTCCGAATCGAACACGTTCTACATATTGAAATATAACAATGTCACAATAGAAACAATCGGGGCCCAAGTAGGATGACTTGGCAGCTGGAGTTCTTTCATTAACCGGGAGGAATGTGCCCTGCATATGCTTAAGGGTTCGTGAGGAACCCTTCCCTCGCACGGAAATTAATAAACTAGAATACGTGCCCCGGGTTATGGATGTTATGGATGGAGAGAGAGAGAGAGAGAATGTGGCACGACTACGACAAGACATTCTTCGAATGAACCTGATTTGTTTATGGGCTTATGGGCTTGTCCAACTGCATAGTTCCTTCTAAGCGACGGTCGAACCCCTGCCACGATCGAAGGTCATAATTATTTGTATTCCCCCGGCATCAATCATTTGCGACGAAGGAATGTGCTGAAATCTACTTTAGAGAATATGAGTTAATGGCTTGTCGAACAATATATTAGACTGATATATTGGATAGTTCCCGCTATCTCTGCCTTGCTTCACCTCCGCTATATATTTGTGTACTTAACTTTACGATACCTTGCTGTACCGCACAATAATAAAATTAAAAGCCGCTTAACTTGTTTACTTTTGCATCAATGGCATGGCAAAAGACATAATAAATGGGTTAAGCAAACAAAAACGTAAAAAAACGAGCAACGTCATTAACTGACAAAGTTTCTGGCCCGTTGAGTGCCACAGATACCCGAGTATTTTTGTCAGTGATCTTAGATTGTAGATACATGCTCGTAGCTCGTACTGACGGAACGATTGCATGGAAATTACGGTTTTAAGTTATTTCGTTTTTTTGTAATATTCGGAGGGGAACAAAACCTCAACAACACCTCAAGGTAGTTCCGCAAAAGCGTTTTTTCATTAAAATTTAACGGGATAACCTTAGAAAGTGTCGGACACCCCAACTCGAGTTTTTATGGCCTGAGTCATGGGCAGATCTATCTATAAATCAAAATGTAGCTACCATCGCAGCTTTATAACCCTAACAGGCTCTTGCCAATATTTGTATTGTGATAACCATATTACTCAATATTCTGATGAAAACCCTATCTGGTATTAGCCAAACAAACTCGAGTGTTGTTCTAGTTTTCTAGTCTTAAAGTTCTCCTGCTGCTCAGTGTGAGAAATAATTGAATCTTAGATATTGTGGCACTGCAATTAAGTCGATAAATGCAACACAAAATCAATTAAAGGCGTCACCAATACCGCATCAATATCGACAACAAACTGTGCTAAATACCAGAAATGAAATATATAAAAAAAAAACCGCACAAGACAGTAGCAAACTGTTAATTGGATGTGGCGACTGTCAATCGATAGGTGGAAGTGTAAGTGGAAAGAAAAACGAAATTCCCTGCCTTTTGCAGCGGGATTAGGGGTGCCTTAAAAAAACTATTTGACCTTAGAGCCGAATTGATTGAATTGCCATTTGATTGGAAGCATTACAACAGACAGAACTGAACGGAGTTTGGGTGGGAAATGTAGTTTTCGTAAGGCTTGGCGCCAGCAGCTGCCCATCCCCTTCTTAAGACCTTAAGACCACTTTTCGATCAAATATGCGCAGCGAGTAAGTCATACAATTTAATTGCTTTTATCGCACGCCTTAAATCGCAGACATCAGTCGATGTGGGCTCGAGCACAATGTCAATTAAATTAGAAAACCACGCGTTTTCCTCCCCTACTCGACCAGCCAGCTAGCCAGCCTGCCTGCCAACCGCCGAGTGGATGAGTCGATGCATTTGGCCAGTTGTGACACGTCTCTGCGATTAAAATCAACATAAAGTCCAGACAGACACACGCTTTCCGATCCGCTGAGTACTTTTCTATTTTCATTAAATGACAACAACAAGCACTTCCGTTTCTCTGTGGCGTATGCTGAGGCACCACCTCGCCGCTGCTTCCTTTCAACCCAACCGCGATCCAATCAAGACGCCCTGCTACTCGTTGTCCCGTTGGTGATGTTGTCCATAAAGGGGTCACTGGCATGCTGGTGGCGATTAGCACGGGATACCAGTTGAAAGGGTTTTCGCCTCCCGATTTGGTTAGAAGTGAGGATACCCTTTCTTCTACCGATTCCTGGGTTTTGTATCCTAACAGTACTACGACTTTGATACTCCTTCAAAAGTGTATTCAAAAGTAAGAGCTCGAAGATATTTTTGGCACAAAGACTTGCATTGGGGATCAACGCAATTTCCATACCAGAGCCGATCCAAGCCATCTTCAAGGCGGCTTGAACTTTGCCGGCTCGTTAAGTTGGATCGGCAACGAAATGTAATTGGTTTGGCGCGTTAATAATCAATTGGCGTTTACATTTTCAATGTGGCATGTCGTCGCTGAGGAGAAAAGTCGGCGACGTTTGTTCTCCAGCGAGACGCCAAAGAATGCCAGCCGAGGAGCAACAGCAGCACTCGAAGCCATTGAGATTGTGGCGACGTCTGCTGCTGCCCTTGATGAAGTGCCACATGTTGCCCGTTACAGTAGCCAGTCGGTATGATCGACGAGCCTACAGCCCCATTCCAGCTATCTGTCCGCAGTTTGTGCAACTCATGTCAAGTGGGCCGCCGGATTGGACGGCGGCTACACGTGTCGCCCAACGACAACGCCATCGCCATCGCCATCGCCATTCCGGGCACCCAACTCGTTCTAATCGCAGACGGATTTTGTTACACCGAGGAAAAACCTGAAGACCATTCTATATAGAAATCCTTAGTTATTCTCGATAAGTTGTCAGTGTAGAAACCAGTTGGGCTGGATCGATTGGTGGCGTTTCAAGCTCAAGTCCATCAATCAGTGGCTTGTTTAGGAGGTGAGTGAGCCATGGGCAGCAGGCAGCAGGCAGCAGGCAGCACTTTGGCTGAAATAGCTTTTTAATTGTCGCAAATATTTATAGGAAATTTCTCACGCATAGCCAAGCTAACAGCTTTTTTGCAATTAAATCCAAGGATTTGGCAATAAGGAACCGAACGATCGCTTACCTGTAAGCAGACAAAAAACAAGGCATTTATTAGTTTTGAGCTGTAGCTGTGAGTATGAAATCATTGCCAGATGGCATTGAACCTAACTAAGCCACAATACTGTACTCTTGATAATTAAATTGTGCGCATAAATTATATATTGCACTTGAAAAACAAACAAAAAAATGGCTATGGCTAACGCTCCATATAAAGAAAGCTGAGAAGAAAGAAACATAAAGAAACACAATAAACAATTTAATTACGCATCGTTTGAGCATCGAGTGCAATCCACAATATTCGAAACAAAAAAGTGAAATGCAGTTATAAATCGTATTTTTTTAAGGCTCTCCTGCTTCGATAAGAAAACAAACAAAGACACGACGGCCCACAACAGTTGGCTGCACATTTGAAATTGGCCAAAAAGCTGCTCTTCATTTTCATTACACTTTTCATGTAGCCATCAACATCAACATCAACATCAAATGTGAGAAAATTTTTGTATTAAAAACACCTCCTGCACTCTGGCGATTTATTTCATAAACACGAGGGCGATAAATTACGGAGTATTGGAAAAACCTACGCAGGTGCCTTCTGTGTCGCGTGTTTACATCTTGAAAAATGAAATAGAAAGTTTGCATTATAATTGCTTTGTTTCAGTTTTCCACACTCTATCCATTGTTAGCAGCGAAAATATCTAAAAAAATATTTGAGCTCTTTTGGCAAATTGCGGCAAATACAACCGTACTTACCGCAAAATAAATCACAAAACTTTGCCAATCGCCGGCATGCCATGCCGAGCTCCCCTGACAATGACAATGAATCCGAGAGATACAGATACAATACAGCAGCACCATCTGCATAGCATCTTGTCACTTTAGTTTTTACAACTCGGTTTTCAGCTTTTATTGCTTCATTGCTGCGGAGGGATATGAATGGTCGGTCCGTCAGTTGGATAGTTGGATGGTTTGCGGGGGAGAAAATTCCCGAGCCCGGGCCCGGGCCTGGGCCTCAGCCTGCGCCTGCGACATGTCAACTATTTCAAGGCTAAATCAGCGAGGCAGCCAGTCGTGTGTCAACAATGTCTCACCCTCGTTGAAAGTGCATTGAACTCTGGAGTGGAGTTGCAGTCGCGTGGATTTATGGAACAAGTTGGAATGCATTTGCTTGTCATTTCGTTAATTGAAAGTTGGTGACAAGCAAACAGCACACACATCACACACAGCACACACAGCACCCAGTGAGTAATTCCATTTGGATATCCTCCACACATGAGCTGCCAACATAAACAAATGCCAACTAACTAACTAAGAGCAAACTCGCAATCAATTAGAACAAACACAGAGGTCGGTGGGTATGTTTTTCCCAGGCCCATTTGGTCTGACTCGTTAAAATACTTTTCAGACGCCGCACCCTGCCACGAAAAATGTTGCTCATTATTTTCGGTATCCAATGGTTTTCCAATGCGTTCAAAATAAATAATAATAATAAAGTTGCACAACTCATATACATATATGTAGGGTACGTGTACGAATTTGTGTCTCTTTTGTGTTTCTTTTAAAATTTATTTAATTTTGTATCGCTCTTTTTTGGGGCATTTGGTGGGAGCAGCCGTCAACCCGTCAACCCGTCACATCGTCAGATGCGTTTATTTCCTCACCCTGAGCCAAAAGCTTAGAAATGCAACCGAAAAATAATAATATTTCGTGGCTGCTTGGCTTGGCGCCGTGACAAATTAAAACGAGCACCGCTTTTGGGTGCAGCCCCTCAACCTCAAGACGACAACATGAAAGGAAAACCACAAAATAAGGTAAGAAATAATAATAAGGCGGCTATATATTACTAATGTGTTTGGATTGCCAGCGTCTGCCCGAAGCTCTGAGCTCTGAGCTCCCAGCTCCGAAATGAATCAATGCAAAACTATAAAATGCATATCGCAACGACAGCAGCGACAACTCTGATGACAAGCGTGGCCCGAGGGAAACAGTGGGTTTTCTATATCTATTTATTTGCGATATCCAAATATTTGATAAACTCTAAAATATAGCCAAACCATTGTCTGGTATTTAACTATAGAAATATGAGTCACACTTATTGATATTAACATGTGTTTCTATATCAGGAGACCCACTGTGCCCTGTCGCGGATGATGAATCAACATTACAGCGGATGGAGGCATGGCAATCGTCGTCGTTGTCGTCGTCGTGGGGCAATATGCTCAAGGCCTTGTGTCAGAATTTTTATGAATGAATGCAAATGCAAATGCAAATGCAAATGCATACAATTTACACGTATTGGGAGCGCTTAAATGCTCAGCGAATCGGAAATCGCGAAAGCTGTAGCTCTGATCTGTGATGTTATCTGGGATCTGTGCGATGTGAGATGTGGAAGTTGAACAGCATCCTTGATTTGGCTAAATTCGCTAAAAAGCCATTGCCACTAAAGAGATAGCGAGGAGCATTGAACCCGACTGAGCGACTGAGCGACCGAGCGACCGAGCATCGGATGGATCAACCAGTTGAGCAGTCACACAAACGCTCAACGCTCAACGCTCGACAGTCAATTCCAACAGGCGACTCCATTCAATTCAATTCGAGTATTCGAGTATCTGAGTATCTGCTAAAAGCAGATATTACTAACTGGCTTTTGGTTTTGGACTTTACCAGCTTTGCAGCCTGTTTTCGTTCGTTTTTGGGCGGCCCGGCCCCATGCTCCATCCATGAGCAGCCGGTCACGTTTCAACTATCAACTGGAAATGGGATTTTGATTGGCTCCAGATCCCCAGAGCAATGCCTACTATATAGTTCTCGAAATGCGGAAGTTATGAGCTGCTTAAGCCAAAGTCAAGATTAACCTGCGCTCCCTTGGCTTAATGCCAGGCATTTTTCTAATTTTCTAATCAATTTTCCCTCCAAAAATGAGCACTTTCAGCCTTGGAGCGTTTAATCGATAAATTGTCAGGTTTGTAGCCGCTATCCACCCATTAGACCACAGGCCGTGCAATCTTTAGTGTCGTTTGTCACCATATTTGCCACTGCAGTTGACACTGATGGCAGACAAACGGTGGAGAGCCACCGAGAACCCAGAAACCACCCAGACAGTCGGCATCTGTGGTCAGCCAAAGCAGACTAGACTCTGCTTCTCGTACACCGATAATAATTATTGCAGTTTTTGGAATAAGAGAAAATATTCATACAAAAATATACATTTATAATAGTTTAATGTTAATATTAATAGAAGGTTGTTTTAAAAAAATAAACAATTGATTAATGATCTTACGATTTGTTCTAACTTTTCTTTCGCTGCATGTAGCCTGGTCGAGAGGTACCACCAAAACTTGTTGCTACCCGCACCCTTCATTAATCTTGTACTAGGATGGTCGGTTCGGTTTGGGTTCAGGTTTCGTGTCTGGTCAGAGGAGGAAAGACTGTACCGTATAGTAGAGTCAGAGTGCGGTGATGGCATTTGATGTGATCTGACTGACTCCCCAGGGTGTGCCCAGGATTTTGGCTGGGCTTTGGATTTGATTATGCACCAGCCGCCAGCGGAGGAAGTCGGAGGAAGTCTCTCTCCCAGATGCGGATTCGGTTTTGGTTTCCCATTCCCTGTTGCATCTCCGCCAAAGCGTCGAGTGCAACTTGTCATTGTTTATCTGTTGCAACGATAGCTGGAGCTGCTGTGGCTGCTGTAGCTTCCGCTGGACAAGAAGTTGCAGTTGCAGCTGCATACAATGCGACTTGGTTGTGCCATTTCCATTTCTTTGCCTGCCCAAATGTGCGCAACAAAGCTTATCTTGGAAAAAAAACAGAAAAAATAAAAAGCGAGAGGCTAGATGGGGGACTCGGACTCGGACTCGGACTCGGTTCTATGCCATGCCATTCACTGCCTCTATTTAGGGTTTCCTTGCCACAAGAAGCGGCCATAGAAGTGCCCGCGTCACAGAGTTCTTTGCTGCTGCTGCTGCTGCTGCTGCTAATTAAAAGAGCCTGCCAGTGACTAGATACAACTAGCTGGATGCGGGATAGAAGTGGAGGTTCAGAGGTTCACAAGTGATATCAACCAGAGGCATCACCCAAGACAACGACAAAGACAAAAACACAAGCAGAAAATGCAACTGCAACTGCAACTGCAACTGGAAATGCGGCGACCATCCATCGCAGAGGGACAGACAGTGCCTGGGTGGCAGCCTGTTAAATGCATTTGCTGCCCTGACCCCTATTGCGACTATCAGGCCGTTTGGCGGAAATTTAAATTTAATTAGAGCTCGTCGTATCGGCAGCTGTTCTGTTCGAGAGAGCCTTTGATAGCCCTCAATTGGGGAATTGAACAAAGGCATAAATATATCAGAAGACTTCTAGCCACAACGGATGCGTGAGAATGATCAGAGGAAAGCTATAAATTTTATTTGTTTTCCTTGTTTCAAATTTTTGAAAGGGGAAATCGTATTCCACTTGAACAAAACGTTTGCCAAATTAATTGCTAAACGAGTCTATATGGTTTTTCATAATAATAAGTTTTGTTTCAGTGCAGAGCATTCCTTGAAGCACGATTGTATCTCAACGCTCTATTGAAGATGCTATGGGGGTGTGCACATTATATCTGTCATTTTACCATTGTTGAGAAGTTTATTTAGCATACTTATGCCCATAGTTTGTTTTATTCGCTGCTGGTGGGCATGACGCAGTCTATATAGTCGAAGAATATATTGTGTATTCATAGACGATTGAAAAAAGAGCGCCAAAATAAAACAAAACTGTTGGAAAGTACGCACTTGAGTCACTAAAAGGGTGCCTGGGCGGGATAGGAAAGAAACAAAATTTCCAATTTGAAAATTGTCTGGCCCCCAATGACACTTGGACAATTGAG
The DNA here is from genome assembly GCA_035047325.1 of Drosophila vallismaia. NCBI lineage: Eukaryota > Metazoa > Arthropoda > Insecta > Diptera > Drosophilidae > Drosophila > Drosophila vallismaia. The sequence goes on from JAWNPU010000073.1 coordinate 13,158,825, forward strand.
TTATGACAGCTGGCCGAGTGTTTGGTTCTATTGGAGTGGCTCTGAGATGCTCTCAGATACCTATTAGATCGACGCATTGATAGAAGAAGATATATTTTGTTGGTTTTGAAACCGCGCCAGAGTTTCTCCCATCTCGAGGGGGGGGACCCAACAAATTTGCACCGCAAATAGAAACGCCGCGATGTTTAACCAAATGGACAATTGTCACGCCAATTTGAGACTCCGAATCTCCTTTGGCGGCTGCCGACCGACATCCCAATCATTTGCGTTGTTTGTTTTCGTGCCGCGAGCCAAAACCAAACTGACCATGAAATAAAAACATTGCCAGTTTAATAAAGATATTCGAATATTCGGAAATTTGTCTCTGAGCTACGCTTGACCGGATCGAAGGGTATATTTAGTTCAGGTGGTGTTTAGAAAACTCGAGACATTCCAACGACGACAACGATGACAACGACGACGATTTTATTTACATTTAGTTGATGGATATCGTTGGCATGGACCCAGGCCATAATTAATTACGATCGATCGACTCCGTCTTGGCTTGGCGATATTATCTCGACTTTCGTCTCATTTTTTGGGTATTTTTTTTGTACAGAAACTGTCGGGCATTTTTCAAATACGCAGTATACGCAGTAGTTTCTCCCTCGATCATCGGTTCTTGTATTGTAGTTGAATTTTTCACTGGAACCCGTTGGGGAGAGTGCTTTCTTTCCGAGCACACAATGACTTTACACGAGTTCACTGACACGGTCAGCCAAGATCGTTTATAATTTCCCGGGAAGGGGTAGTCCCTATTGTGTCTCCATTGAGGGGTGTACTTGTAGTCGACGAGGTACATAAAGCCGCTTTATCCTGGCATGCGGTCTAGGGCAATCGCTGGGCTTTTGTGTGCCGATTTCCTCCCTTTTTACAGGCAATTTATGGATTTGCATTGTTTGTGGGGCGGCAGCTGTTTAAGACCAAAAATGTCGTTAATTGACTTGCTTTGGAACACCGACCACCCACCCATCCACTCCCTGCGTTAATTGCAAATGCAATCACGTGGCTAAATGGCAATTCGTTAACGTGCCCAGCCCTCTGTTAATTGAATTTATTTTGATATTAACCCACCTTGCGCAAAGTTTTCCATTTGGCTTAATTGTTTGTTTGTTTCGTTTCGTTTACGCTAAAAAAAGATAAGTTAATTTCGTTGTTTACGATGCGATAACAATAAAGTATGCCACAATCCATATTTAAAGTGTAAATTGAGGGTATGACTATATGGAGGGAAGCATTCTTTAAATACTCCCCAAGCTTCTTTCATTTGCGAAACTCACATGGCTGACAGCTCCAAGGAGCAGAGCTGAGCAGAGCAGACCGTGGAAAATGCAGCATCCTAAGGCGGAAAACCTGGGATAAAGTTAATTGCAATTTTACGCTAGATGAGTGTCAGAGCTTGCAACATTGTGGCTGTGACTGCAACTTGAATGTTGAACTTGAACAGAGGGCTAGGAGTGTGGGAAAGCCCCTATAAATATCGATTGGGTGGCTACACATATTCGATGACCAACTTTTGAAGACAATAAGAAATAAGAAATGCAAAGGGTCGTCGATGTCTGGCACCCACGTACAAAAACAATACAAAAAGCGAAACTAAATCGTGATTTATGATGATTATATTTGAATTGCTCATTGTCTCTCACACTCACTGCTCATTGCAGCTCCAGCTCCAGCTCCAACTCCGCCACGATGGCCAAACATTTGGCTTTAACGAACGATTTTATTTTTATCTCATTGCAAATAAATAAAAATCAAAATTGGGACTCGCTGCCTGCCAGTGGCCTGACCATGACCATGTTGCAGCTTTGCGCAGCTGTTGCTGTTGCCGTTGCCGTTGGAGTCGCTTTTCCGGCGATCGCTGCGCGATAGAAAATCTTTGAAAAGCCCCAAAAAAGGGAGCTCTCGGCTGGAGTTTCACTTTGGCTCTCCCTTCGGGGCCAGAAGACTCGAGTGCATTGGGTCTGTAGGGCGCTGGGAAAGTTAATTAATTAGCTAGCGAAAGTTGATTTAATTAATGCACTCCACCAGCTCCATTTCAGGCTGCATTTTAGGGGCAGCTTAGTCTTAGTCCGCCGAGCAGAAAGTTTTATCTACGACCGAGACACCCTTTAAAGTCCTGGCGATTGTTTGCCCAACGTTTTAAATTACAGTTTCACTTTTTAATTAAGCCCCACCCCAGCCAGACGTCTATGCAAAAGTCGAATAGAGAGCGCACATAAAAAGGAAATTTTAATTAAACAGTCTACGAGTCTACGACTCTGCGAGGGTTAGCTGGAGCTGGAGCTGGAGCTGGAGCTGGAGCTGGGTCTGGTGCTGGGTGCCACAAAAAAGTGCAAAAAACGCACACAAAACTCCGATACACGAGCCAAAGAACACTCAGAGCTGGTCAAAGCTGGTCAGTTGCGAAAAATGTTTCGAGGGGCTTGGCCAGGAAAAGGAGGCGGGACAGGAAAGACAATAAATAGAGTCGCACCGGACACTATACACTGTGAAACCCTACTCTTGATACCCTTTTCGAAGTTAATGAAATCATTTGCTATCGTTTTTTGCATCAGTGTAGCTTATTTGCAGACCTGGGCTGTCTGAGGGATTCGAATAGGGCACGGCATTCAGCTCAGCTCAGCTTTGGTCAGAGCCAGAGCCAGAGCAAGAGTTCTTGGTTTAATAGCTTCGCTCTTGGCATTGAAATATTTATCATGTCGTGCTAATATTGCCCAGAACCTCAAGGACTGGACACGCTCGATTGGACAGTTGGATAGGGCGCAGCTCTGGGTCTGTATCTATGCACCTCAGAAGGAACCCCTGCTCGTTCTCCCGACAGCTCAGCTCTTTGCGTTGCCTGTCATCATTGACACGCGAATTGCAAAAGTTAATTTAAGTAGTTTTGGCCAAAAGACGACAACCAAACGGCCAAACGGCCCAAACTGCAGTGGATTCGACTCCTTCAGGCCCTGTCTCTGGCTTTGGCTAGTCATGGCCAGATTTATATGGCCATTTGGCTAATGAATTGCAGCTGGCGGCAGACGGAGGAAGGCATCGAAGAAATAAGAGCTGATCCATGGGCGCGCATAAATCATGAGAACTCAACTTTGTCCAGTTTGCGGCTTTTACTACTTCGATTTCATTCCCGAGAAGTCAGATCATCGATGAGCTCCTCTCCTCTACTCGTGTCTTGTCGATGTTATTGTTTTTCTTTGAATTTCACAGCCATCAGCGGTTTTGTTTGGATCCAACCGACCCGCATTTGTTTTCAAACCTTGTTTTGTTTATTTATTTTTTTCGTCTCGTCGCACGCCACGTGAATTATGTGGGAGTTTTGTGTTGGACCTGCGCGCAAACATTTCAATTTCAACTGGTTGTAATTATTGCGCAAATGCGACGAGACAAACATGTGTACCATATGCAGATGAGAAAGGCAAAGCCCCGACTAAAAAACAAGGCAAAGTGATGACAAGGTCAACAAAGCGAGCTGAGACCCTTCGCTAAGGTTTCTTTCAATTCGTTTTATGGCCAAAACAACGAAAAATGCGGGCCCAAAGGAAATACCCAGAATGTATACGATCTGAATCATCATTGCTTGGCAAAAGATCGTGCAAAATAGGAAATACATATCGTAGATCGCAGATTGCAGATCGCAGATCGCGGGTGCTAAACAAAGCGAGAAGCGAGTCCCCACAAATTAAGGCAGCGTCAAGCAGCGTGAAAAGAAACAAAAACGAGACTAAAGTCAAGCAATATAAAAGTGTTTTTTTCTGGGCATCCGAGTATTTATTACATATTTTTGACTGAATCGAAAAAAATCAACCAAAAATATTTGGCACACTTTCAAAAGTATCTACACAAAAGTTTGGGGCACGCGACACGTATAGCGGGGACCTGGCGTTCCGATACTCCGATGTTCGGATCAATAATAAAAATAGCCACTTGCAGTCGGTGGAAAGACGTGGGCGAGCATCATCGACATCGGATGAGAAAAACATCATCATCGCCGGATGATGGCCCAGTGGAATGCCATCTATGCCACAGTTAAGAGGCAAACAAAGTGCAAGGACGTCCCAAGGGGCCTGGGCCTGGGCCTGGGCAGCATCCATCCTCATCTACAAAACCCACCCATGCTCGCTGGATATAAAAATATCTTCTTCTCAGTATCTTCGGCTTCGGCTTCGGCTTCGACTAGCCAGAGGTGAATGAATCCAAAAATATTTCTGCACGCAAGTTGTGCGCGTAATTGCACGTTGCTGCGCCTTGCTCTCGGTTATGGGATTCACTCCAAGGAGGAGATGGAGTCAGTGTCAGAGTAAGAGCCAGATTGAGATCCAGACTCTGTGGGCTGCGAGCTGCTAGCTGCTAGCTGCCGTCGAAGGCTTCTTCGGCTTAACCCACATACACACAGGCACAGCACAGACACACGGCTGATATGCCGATGCATTCCAAGCATTTCGAGTCGCTGATTGGCGGCATCCCTGTCCCAGTATCTAACTGGATCTAAATGGAGTTGTGGGTTTTGAGTTCCCTGAACTATGTTAGGGCATCTAACGATGACTACTTTCCTTTCTTCCCTCGCTTGTAGCAATGTGGCGGGTCTCCTTGAACCTTGTAGCAGCTCGTTAGACGCTGTAGGAATGACATATGGCAAAGTGGGATCAGCCACGTATATACCTTATAAACCTGTGGTGGCGGCGCGTCTTATTAGAATTTATGATTTGCCATCTTTTCAGCGACGACTTTCTGTGGCGCTCGCAGCTCGCCGGCTTCCCAGCTGCCCTGCTGGCATTTACTCCAAGTTCATTATTTATCATGCACTTTATGGAGAGCCCCGAACAGCGCCACGTATATATTTGCATTTATAATTTCAAATTGTTTATGGCCAGGCGTGAAAATGCCTCACAAGACACCACACACTGCACTGGGAAATACTTGTACAATAAAAAAAAAATGGCCAGCAACAAATCTTTTCCTAATGCATGAAAATATAATCTGCATGACTCATCCGGCGCAAAAGCAAAAACAAAAGCAAAGGCAAAGGCAGTGAAATTATTTATAAATTATACAAGAGTCGGCTAATTGAATTCGATTATTCAGCAAACCCTTGGGGTGGATAAACCGGAGATTTGCATAAAGCTGGTAGATGAAAGTAAAGATTAATTTGCCAGGAAGCGTGGGACAAGCAAATATCCCAAATATTTGTCATAAACTCAAACATAACTAATGAACCGTCAATTGGATTAATTATGAACAAATTTGATTAACGTTGCAAGATAATTTTGTGACAAATTTGGGTTGGAATTTCTCAATTCTGTTTGTAAAAGTCTAAAAAGTAGACATTTGCAGTGACTAATTACCATCCATCGATTGATCAATAAATCTATTCATGAATGAAATGCTTCACTGCCCACATTGCAACAAAACGGAAAATATTTGCATATTTCAAAATGATATTTACGAGCTGGCCGACTCCAATCAATTAACGCATTAACATGCTTTTATTATGTATCACATTCAAATTGGCCAAATCGGGCAAATTGTGGCTAAATCGGCGGTAGCCAGTGCGAAACCCGTTCTCGGCGCCATTACCAAAAAAAGTGAAATAACTCGAAAGATTTCTATGTGGGCGTTCGGATCGTTAATCGTTAAGTATTATAACTTAATTAGCCGTGCAAAGCATCGCCGAGATGCTTGAAAGGAAATCAAATATTTTCGGACTTCATTGTTAAGTTTTTACGGTAAACGGTAAATATTTTAGCGGTATTTTTCGACCATTGACCATTACATAACTCTGTTGCAATTTTTCAAAGTGCAAAAATCTGTTTTGGGTTTCTTCAAGCCTTTTGTTATTGAGATTTGGGTTTCTTTTCGGTTTGGTTTGCCTGATTAGTGCGTTGAGCACTTTTACTTTTTCTCGTCCGTCCAAAGACAATGCCTCTTGTTATGTTAATGGGATTTCAATTTCTTCCATTTGATAGGCTTATTTTTAGACTCTGTATGTCTGGATGTCTGGATGTCCAATATTAGTCAAGCTTACGGGGAAATATGCATTAAAATCCGAGTTGAATTAATTAGGACGCATCAGAGGGAACGAGGAGCTGGATGCTGGGACGTTGTTGCTTTTTTGTGTAAACATTTGCATGCACATCAAAAGTAACTGTAACTGAATGGCCAGCAAAAAGTAACAAACAACAAACAACAAACAGACAGGCAACAACACCAAAAAAAAAGATCAAAATCATTTGAAAAATTGTTTGGCGAAATGGTAAGGCAACAGCAATCGCCTTAGCCTCCAAAATCGAAGATGGAAAAAAAAACGAGTGGCCAGCGGAAGAGACACCAGCTCCCGAGCCAATGTTGCAGTTGCAGCCGTGGCTGTTGCAGTTTCTAAATGCAACGCCGCGCACCAATTCACCGACAGTCAGTCGGGCAGCAACGAGAATGCAACTTTGCATAATTTATGGCAATCAATTTCGCGTGAACATCAACACGGCAGCAATGCAAAAAGCTACAAAGCTACAAAGCACTGCAGACTCTGCAACTCCGCAGATGAAGACAGCAAAAAAAAAAAAAAAAAGAAAGAAAGAAATTTCTATGCCAAGACAACCGGCAATAGGCGGCAATAGAAACTGCAAGCCATCCATCTGCTATCAACTTATTTAGTTCTACTTAAATGTTTACTTTCATCAATTCGCAACGAGCAATGTGGCGCTACGGATCGGATTGGATTGTGATGTTGCTTTTTTTGGTCACAAAACTGTAGCTGGTCAAAAGCAACTCTCAACAGGATGCCCGCCAACAGAGATGGCCGTACATTCACTTTGTTTGTGGAACACTTGGACATGCAAAAGCCGGAGCCGGAGACGCCGTGAAGTACAATTCGCTGTCTGGCCCTAATCTAATGGCCATCGCGTGGCCCAATTTCGCACTTCTCCGATTCCTTTTCCAATTTAGAACTTTCACTCGGCACTAGAAGGCAGCCGCCTTGGGTCACCAGCGCCACCCACTAAACAATTGTTTGTGGGTCATACCAAGCACTTACTTTCCACAGATCGAGTCTCGAAATACATATCATTTTACATAATAAATTTAATGCCGTGTGCAGCAAATTGTAGCCTGCATGGCGATCTCCTTTGTCTTCGCTGACAGCTCGCAGGTGCCGGTGCCTATGCGCTTTATAGTAGTGCCTACTGTAGTTATCAAATAAATACTAAGCACTCTACTCGACTCTACTTTAGTCTACTTCCATTCTGCTTGAGTGCGGCGTTATGCATTCACCGTTGCTTTTGGCCCACTTTGGCCCACTAACAACTCTAAGTCTAACTCTAAAAAAAAATGGTAAGAAAAAATGGAAAAACAAAAAATGTTAAACACAAAAACCAAGTTTTTCCTGATTTATGTCTGAACAAATTGTGTGTTGGCTTGGCGGTTTCCTTATACGACACGATTTAAGTGGATTATGTTGTGATTTTGATATATTTTTTAGCACTTTCCAGGTAATAAATGAGCTACGGTTTAGCAGCAAATAAATTACTTAGTAAAGAGGCTGCAGATCCTTTGATTTCATTTTTCAATTACTATATGCAATCAGACTTTTACCGCCTGATTAACCCCATTTGGATAAGGTTAAATCCAACTTGTGCAGTGCATTGCAGTCCGTTGCACGCAATAGATGGAAATGGATGGGAAATTGTGAAAGAGTTTTAATCAAAACTGGAATGCTGATCTCTCTCCCCTTGGCAGCTCTTTTTGATATCTTTGTCGGGCTGCCTTGACACGCAATTGAAGTGGAAGTGAGGAAGCCCGTTCGGTCCAGAAGCCAAAAATAAATCTTGCAGAGATTCCTCATTTCGAAATACACTTCTTAGAAGGAAATTGGGGGCAAAAGCGTGGCACCCCAAAAAGAAATCCAGGCGTGCACTTGACGCCGCTGAACCCACAAATTGGTGGTGTCATTAGACAGATATTGATTTGAATTTATTGGCAATTCAATTAACTTGAACCGAATGATAGGGGGAGAGGGATTTAACTTTCTTAACCAGCAAAAAGGGGTTCTGCAGCCATTAATTGTCTGGCAGATGGGGCATAACAATGCGGAAATGCAATCGAATCGAATCGAATGGAGCCGATTGGAATGGAATATCGAACGCACTTCACACGCAAATAAACAGTCTGTCTGGCCTGGAGTTTATCTTCGGGATGCACGCCAGCAATTTATTCTTGATCGCGGGGCAAAGAAAGTGAATAGTAAATAGGGAAGAGCAAGGGAAGCAGGCTAGCAGTTATGCAAATCAGCAGGTAGTCCCCGGTAGAAAGGTAGAAAAACAGACGCACAGGTCGGCCGGTCATTCACCGCGGCCACAAGTACCCATGAGATACGACGCGGCATTAGAATGCGCGCACATGAAAAGATACTGCTGATACTAGGAATCCTTGCTGCTCCAATGAATGGCAGAGATTTCCATTTACGCGAAACGCGATTTATGCGCTTTCATTAAACTGAAACTGAAAAAAACTGAGAAAATAATTGCAAGTAAGGGAGCGATGATTGTGGCAGCCGATGGGAAAGCTGAAGAAAATACAAATAATGGCAACAAATAACCGAATAATGCCTGCGAAACACAATAAACATATGGCTATAGAAATGTATAAATATCACTTAAAAATGAAAATGAAAGTGAAACCGTTTTCTTTCATTCATTCAGGCATATCTCTTGAAGACAAAAATGATGAGAAAGTTCAATTCGACCCGGGAAAGAGTTGACAATTCGAGTGTAGGAGCAATGTATGTTCAGTTTTAATTTCCATTTCGATTCATCAAATCTTTCTATCTAGATAGACGAGTACTTGAACCTCCAATGCCACCGTCGATTGCGTAATCAGCTAACCGTCACTAATTCCGACGTAATTGGAAAGCGTTAATGTCAAAGTCTTTGCTTTGGGCCATCCCCAGCCCCAGCCCCAGCGTATGCATCGTATGCACCACATCTGTTGCAACTTATTAATTTGTGGGGCCAACAACCGTTCCGCGAGCTGTAAACGAAAAACCATAAAAAAAAACACCTAAAACACAAAGCGGCTTAGAGCTGGGCCGGGTCTGAAACTAAACGCTATTAATTTTTACACACGGTTTCGGTTTCGGTTTCACTGCAGTTCGAATGCGCTTTTCATGAGTTCGAGCTGTAGCTTTTGGGCCTTTAGAGTTTTGAGCTCCCGGCTAAGCTGCAGTGGCAATGGGTTTGGATTCGAGTTAGGTCGCTGGCCCAGGCCATTGTTTTGCAATTTACCCAGAGACGGGACGGTGATAATGAATGATGAGCAGCAGCAGCAGCAGCAGCTATTGAGTAATTACGAAAAGTTTTCAAGTTTAATTAATATTGTGTAAATAATCGTATTGGTTTGGCATTGTTACTGCGACTGTTGCGAAAACGAAAGTGCTATCAAATTATTGCGGCTCTATTGTGATAGATTTCAACGACTCCGCATGACAAGGGGAAAAATATTTTGAGTACTTGCAGGGGAGACAAGTCTACTATTATTTTAAAATTTCATCAAGACTCGTCAAAAGACCTTGTCAAAATATTTATCAATTCAATATAAAAAACGGTATAAGATGTTTCTCTCTGTGTAAATCACTTACCTTGTACACTTCCGAAAAAAATCCAGAGCCTATTTTCTCCTTGACGAAATCATCAACGGAATATAATGCTGAGACGGCGGTGCGTAGGGCCCGACAGGATATGCCCGTGACCAGGCGGTCCGAGGATATTGTCCGCGCAACAGGCGCCGGCGGGAGGCCACCTGCTCCGTTGTGGAGTTCCGCGATGGCATCTCCGTTAGTGGCGACTCCTGCTCCCTTGTAAGCGGTGGCGGGGTTGATGCTGCTGTTGCTGCTGCCGGTGCTGGTGCTGCTGCACATTCCCGCTGTGCTGGGCCAGACAAAGGGCGAGGAGTGGGCGGAGGAGGAGAAGGTTGAGGTTGAGGTTGAAGAGTCCACCTGGTCGCCCGACGGCGGCCCAGGTCCACTGTGCTGGTTCAGATTCATGTCTATCAGCTACGACGTATGTTGCTGTCGTATCCGGATGAGCGTATGGTTCGAGTACCGAAAACGAGGATGGTTTTACCCAACTACAATGTCGACGACGAGTCTGGCGACCTTGCCCCGGGCTGCTGGTGGGTGTGACTCGCGGGGATCAATGAGGATCGGAGCTGTGGCTAGACCATGGCATCTTCCATGACAACACAAATATGGCTGGGCTGAGGCGACGTAATGATGACAGCTACTATTGTTACAACGGATGCTATTTTTTTTGGATTGTTTTTTTTTTTATTGAACGCAGCACGATACATTTATCGGAGCCATCGGTTCGACATTCGACAATTTGGAACAAATAAAAAACACACACTTCTATAACACTGAATGTATAATTTTAAACTAAATCCTTGTGTACTTTGTTGCTTATTAGGTTTTAGGTTTTTGCTGGAATGATTGGCACCGGAAGTTGCAATTCTTGGAAGCTGCTCTGGAAGCACTTGCAGGTGGAAGTCTTGCACTTGGAAGTCTAAAAAGAAAGATAGAAAAAACAAAATGAACAAATTAATATTATACAATCTCAGCGCTCTAATGAAATGCAAATAAATTCGAGGTATTTTTGCAAAACAAACGAAGGTGCGCGTGATAGTTATTATTCTGTTTTCTCTTGATTCTGTTTGCAAATTAAAAAAAACTTTAAAGACACGCGCCTTGTAGGCAGGCCTACATTTTATACAAAACTTTATCGATTAAAGAAAACAATAATTGCAGAATAGAATTATAATAATGGGAAAAGATTAAACTGGCAAATAGGTAAGAAAGTTTCTCGAAATATTTAAATTTTTGGATCAGATTAGAGTACCCAGAAATCGAGGTAATCGTCCAAGTCCTCCTCCTGCTGCTATATTTATGATTCAAGTTTTCGTATAAATTTGTGATTAGCACTCAGAAGAAGAAACATCGCCATCTAACAAGAGCAAATTAATCGACCCCTACCCAGGGGTTTGCTAATAAATATTCAGGGTCAGAGTCGAAACCTCAAACCTGCTTCGCTTTGGCCAAGTTGTGGCCCTCAGAGCTCTGGCTTATCAGTCAGGTTCTTATGGTGATGTACTTGTTTTGTTGCCGGTTGATAGCGGCTTTTCAAGTGCGATAAAATACTCGTACACGAACCGAAAAACAAACGTTTTTTTTTGTACAAAAACAATGTAATTTAGCAGCAATTTCGCCGACTGCCATCGTCGTCGTCGTTTGGTTTCGTTGTCTCGCTGGTTCAGGGCAAATGAGGAGTTCAGTTCATCAGCAAATAAACTGAAAGTAAGATAAACTGCAACCTTGGCCGCGAGCTTGAAAACCAAAGCCAGGGAATAGGCCAAATAATGTCAAGCCCTTCAACTCGGCAACACTTTGTTTCCTCTCCCATAGATAACTCTATAAATGATATAACAAAACAGGTTGGAATTTTTTCGATTTGCCATTCCTTATCTCTATTATATTCCACATATACTCCACGATAAGATAAGGGAAAATTGCTTTCGAAGCGGCAAACAATTTTTGGCTCGTAAAGGATGAGGCGAGTGGCGAAAAAAGAGGTTCGATTACGATTGATAACAAAAGAGCCAGGCCAGCTCACAGTTAAAAACTATAACAAAGTAATTACACCAAATTTCGACATAATGATAATAATAGGAGGTGAAAACAACAACAAATAACCAGCTATAACCGTAGCTCTCACTTTTTCCACTAACCAAAAACTAAAAACTAAAAACTAAAATAAAAGACAAATTACTAAGCACATTTTTTGAAGTCAAACGGCAAAACGGCAAAACGGGGAAGTTGTGCGAATTGAGATTTACCATTTTACTATTTTGTGTTTTTTTTTCTTTGCGAAATCTGTCCAGCAAACAGGCAGGCCAGGCAGACCGGCAGACCGGCAGCAGGCCATAATTAGGGTCAATTGCGGCTAACCGCCGCCAATCGGCAAGCGACAACGAAAGCTTTTGGCCAAATGAAGAGCCCAGACCCGATACCTGGTGGTGGCTGGAAAAAGTACTACACTTCATTAGGCGCCATGACAAACGAAGCTGCCCCTCGATTACCTAAGGATCGCTTTCGGACAGGCGCCACGCCCTCTAATACAGTCTTGTCCAATTACAAGGCAGTTGTAAAATTATCTCGTTTTGGGCCATTCGGGCTATACGTGTAATCTTCACAGTCAGTTGTGAAAGTTCCCATAAAACCTAATGAGTGGCAAAGTTAAATATTTTTGTTAAAAATAGCATTAAGCTAAAATATATATCTTTCGGCGAAGAAAAATAAAGATAGAGAGTGCTGTAGGGAGCTGTTTCAGAGGGAAATCTGTTCCGTGGCCCACAAATGGCCCCAAAATGAGCTTAGCACGCTCCGCAAACTGAGTCAAGGCCCCGAAGCAACGATTTTTGATTTCCCATCTGCATCTATCAAGTCCGAAAAAAACTCTTAAATAGCTGCTTTTATTCCACACTCTTAAAGAGTCGCGTATCTCGTGTGGAAAACCAACAGCAAGGCATCAAAATATTTATATTTCAATAGAAATGCCAGCCAAAGACAAAGGTCAATCCGTGGATGTGTTGCCAAACATATGGAAAATAGATGTCGATGTCGGGTTTTTGAGTAACAAATGCAGTGCTGCAATAGGAAAAGGTTGTGGCAGACACTTCTTGAAGGTCAATGAATGGCTCGAAAATTAAACTCAATTTGGAGAAATCAATGCACTTAATTTCTGAATCTAAATCTGAATCCCACTTATCTTTATTTGGTTTTGATGGCGGTTTTTTGAACGTTCTCGAAATCTTGTCTTGAACCGTTAACCGCCACAAGGTTTAGCGAGAGTCGGAGACTCGAAACCGATAGGCCACTGCGAAGATCAAGTTGCATTTTTATGGGGCCAAGGGTCGTCGCCATCTTCTCCACCATCATCATCATCATCATCATCGTCTGCGCCTACGTAGGCGCGTGCCACAGAAGCGTGTGCAACAGAGACTGTGTGCCATTAAAGGCCCATAAATCTTTGTTATGAAATTGGAAATGATTTTCCCGGCACGGCAGACACGTACAAGTACGTAAGTAGGAGCACCAGAATCGATGCGTTCAGGAAGCGTCAGAAGGCCCGGAGAGACCCCGAAAAAGCGTTAATGAAAAGGAAAGTTGGTCAGCAAAGCAGCACAAAAAAAGTGCCACTTCATGGCCCACACTGTAGTGGCATGGAAAGAAAAACAAAGATGAAGACGAAGCAAAAAGTAGAAGGCGGCCAGCACCACAAATTTCTATAAACAAAGACCTGAGACCTAAGACTGAGACTGAGACTGAGACTGAGACTGAGACTGAGACCGAGATGAGGAGGTCTCTGAGCAAAATTATCAAAGAACAACAACGAAAAAAAAGTGGAAAATGGGGCATGGCACAAAAACGACACCGAAACAAAGACCGAATGAGATTCATGTCGTTGTCGCGCTCATAAATTCTACGCCTATATGCCGGGCCGATATCGTTGGGTATCTGTATCTCTAAGATATACCCTCACACGCACCCACACACGAAAACTACCAACTCATTGACTGCAACCGCTGTTCGGGAAAAAAAGAATCTATGTAAATTTTTGTGTATTTTAAATAAATTCCAAGCCTATCCAAGGTGTGAGGTTGCGAGGTTCTGAGCCCTACAACAAGTGATTCATGTTTGAAACCCAACGAAATGGAAAGCTTTGAGAAATCTAACCAAAAATTCATATTAATTCAAACATTCGAATGGAATGCTGCGGCAGAGATAAGCTAATTAAGCTTGCAGAGAAAAAAATTTCACTTTCTTTTACAAAATAAAGAATTGTCTTGTTTTTGGCTTGCACTCAAAATGCCTAAAATATTTCTTTCCCAAATCATTACTGCGCCATTTAGGCATTCACTTAATTTTGGGGAACGCCTTAAATACCTTTTAAAAAAATCATTAGAAAAGTTTAACAAAACTAATCACTAATACAATCTTTTCTGTGTATATTTTTGATAAAATAACATCAAGTTTTTTCTTTAATTTTAACGATTTAGGTATATTTTTACCGGCAACTAAAACTAAAACCATTGCCAGGCGTAAATGAACTTTGAAAGACAGAAAAACCAACTAGAACGAAATGGGTTTATTTTCAGCCTCAAGTGCAAGTCCTATAAGAAGATCGAACACAACAAAACACTTGATGAATGCAGCCGAAGAAAGTGCAAAATCCAAACAAACAAAAAAAAAATGCCACAGAGGTGAGTGCGGGTAAGGGCGGGAAATGAGAACAAATGGCGCATGGGCTGAAGGTTTGTATTTTATTTTATTTATTTATTTATTCTTCCCCCTCGATGCGGGCGCACGCACACAATGCAAACAAATTAGCCCGGTCCGGACGACATTAGCAGCCGGCGGAAGTACGAGGGAGTATGTTGTTAATTTCATAAACACCACAACGCACCAAAAAAAAAACGGAAAACACATCTCCCTGGCAGCCAGCAACAACCACAAAAATGCAGCAGAAGCAACCACCAAACCGGCAAAATCCCAATCAGGCAGCTGCATTTTAGTTGGAAATTTGAAGATGAAGCCATGAATGGGATAAGGGATAGCTAGGCTATAGAGCTATACCCCTCGATCCAATCCAATCCGTAATAACGAGCGAAACATCTGTCGCAGCATTTGCATTTTACGTGGAAAACTGTCTTTCCGCTGGAATAGGAAAAAGCGGAGAAAAAACGGAGAAAAAACGGAGAAGAGGGAGCTCCAAAGATGGGGAGAGATGGGGAAAAGACAAACATCGGAAGCATCTTCATAAGTTGCAAATGTGTTTGTGTTATTTTTACATTTCCGCTGCTTACGAAAATATTCCCCTTCTCCTTCTTTCCGATTTCGGAATTCCAATCTCACGCAAACTGGTACTCGGAGTGCATCACAATCTGTCGGAATTAGAACACGAAAAAAAAACAGAAACTTTTCCAACGAAAGTCTGTAACTAACTTTTGGGTAACCATTAAATGGCAATTTCTGTTTACGGGATTCCAAGTTCCGGCTAAAACAGCCGTTGGAAACCGTAACCCTTTCAGCGGCCTTGACAAAAACATCTGTTTTGTACCGTTAACATCTGATTTTTTCAAAAATTTTATATAATTGTTTTTCTAGTTGAGTTTTGAGTAACTTTTAGGGCAATGTCAAGAAACAAAGAGCTCTACTGTTAGCGCACATTTTGGGGGAGCACTGTCTGGAAACTAAGGTCAGGCCCCCCCATCTCTGGGCTGCGCTGCTTCCGCTCACAGACACGCAGACGTATGTACACCCAGACACCCACACCGAACAGCACGCACCGAAAATTGTCGTACAACATAGCTAATCCGTAAATCTACAAATTCTGCAAATTCTGCATTTTACTCGATACTTGATTCTTGATAAAAAAAAAACAATTTATTTACCTGTTTGGCTTGGCGACTGGTGTTCTTATTGCCGTGTGGCCATAATCCAATTATGTGTGTATGTGAATGCTCTCTGCTGCTGCTGCTGCTGCAATTGCAGTTATTCGCGATGGTATGCGACCCACACACTCGCACACGCGTACGCACTCGCACTCGCAGACACCGAAATATCCAAATTAAATATAGATCCCTGTTTTAAAATAGGGTTTCACTCGATTCTGCTCGATTTTGTGTATGGTCTTTGAGTTGTTTATTTGCTTGTGTGTACTTATTTCGTTGGACGCGACGCCGTCCGTTAGCATTTCTCTGAGACACTTTTTGCGGAGCGCGTCCCTTGGGTTTTTGGGTTTCTGTGGCGGCGTCTCGTTCAGTTTAAGTGCAAGCACGGCAGGTGTAGCCAGGGAATTAATTACTCGCGAAATAACAGTCCAAATATCCAGGCGTAAACAAGAAGAAAGTTCCACGGAGCGACGCGAAAACACGACCGAACGCTTTGAGAGGAAGAATTATAAAAACACAAACAACACAACTTCCCTCAATTGTTATCGCGGCCCGAAATACTGAAAATACGGAATATACCAAAACTGATTAATTTCCCTCTCGGACCATTTCCCTTCTGTCATACTGCTCACTTTGCAACATGTTGAATACCACCTCTTATTTTGTACATGGGCCAGAACGAGAGATACGATATGCCCATCCCGTTCCTTCATACTGCGCGCTTTTCAACTTGTCACAACAACTTAGCAATCGATTTATCGTTATCGCGGCAGAAATACTATAAAAAATACCCGCTTTCGTCGTGTAGGGGTCCCATCTCTATTGCCCGGTTCGAGAAGGTTAACGTATTTTGGTAAAATTTCGAAAATTGGTAAAACTTATTAAAGGCAATTAAACAATCCACAAACGATGTTTTTTACAACAGTATGCTACGCATGGTCTTGTCGGTCCCACTAACGGGTATTTTCTACCAGGCGGATACTTTCGTCTTACGAATTAAGTCAGTCCTTTTATCTTGAAGATATCCAAATTTATTTTATATTTTTTCAATACATTTTTATTGTAGCCAAATTAAGTCCTGATTAAGAGCTGAGAAAACCTTTCATCACGCGCGGCTGTTTAAATCAAGTTTAAAAACTGGTGGAGCTTGAGTACTTTCTTGAGGGTACTTTCTTGAGTACCCTATTAAACGGGTTTGTGTCTATGATAATGGGGTCAGTTTAGCACAGACTCAAACCACAATATCGTTGGGACTTTTTTAAATTTACCTTTATTTTACAATTACCCAATAGTCCCTATGGTCGGGATGATCCCCGACTTTTAATATATTTATGTTTGTATATATGTCCATAAAAAATATATCTGTTCCGAGTCCAGATGTTATAAGATTTTCTGTCAATTGATATATTTTCACAAAATATTTTTTACGCCCAATTTCTTGTAATTCATTATATAGAACGTTTTAATATTATTTAAAAAAATATACCCTAAAAGTGTTAAATAAAAATAGATGCAATAAAGTAAAGTGCATCTCACTTGATATAATCATTATGTTTGTTGTTTACTAAACTCATAAAACAAAGTGTGCGAAAATCTGCACTTGAGCTCCACTTGACGCCCAGTTTATATACAAATCATACCTCAAAGATACAGGCGAACGGAATATAAAACTTAAGGACTTTACAATAATAAATACAGATACTCAAGCTCAAGTAGCGAAACAAAATCAGCATAAAGTGGCTGCGAACAAACAAGTAATATAATAGGGAGAGGACAGGAGTTTGTGACATAAGTGGAAAAGTCAGTTTCGTTTTATAGAAAGGTATTATGTTGAATATTGTACATCGTCGGATGGACATACATACTTGTGATGAATAAATATAAAGACATAAGTATCTCAAGATGGACAGAGCGAGAAGGATGCTCATAGAGATGGAAACTCACCAAACATCAAATATGTTCTAATGTTTCAAAAAATCTTCTATTTATTGTACCTAAATATCAGTAATTTTATAATAAATTATATTGAATTTTTTACATTTTAAATGTTATTTTTTATATTTTAAAATCCCATGTAAATAAATAAAAGAATCTTAAAAAATCTTTAAAAATAAAACACATCTCTATCCACACCAACAAAAGGGAAATGAAAGAGAAAGCGTAGCGCATGGCGATGCGATGCTGTGATTGGTTTCTCAGCGGCCATTTTCCCCCTAACGGTACTCGTGTGCGTGGGAGCACCCACATGGACACACATGTATACAGTATCAATAAGCGGCCTCTGGGCCGGAGGCTGCCTTCGTTCAGTACCAAAATCGAGCTGACAAATTGCAGACACGGTCGAGTGCGCATCGGGATTGTTGTACGTTGTACGGGAACAATTACGGTTTACGGGTTTACGGGTGTCCCGGCTCAGTTCCTTTACCGTTGCCAGGGGTGCGGGTGCAAGCCATCCTACTGCAAGCACCTACTTGATTACCCAACCAACTACTTAACTGTTCAGTGGCTTTCTTACAGTGGCTTTCAAGTGTCGCAAGTTCAAGTGCGATTTGGCAAATTGGATTTGTTGTATTTATTTAAATTTTTAAGTGCCTGTCAAGTGGCCGAGTGATCGATTCGGATCGAGAATGTTGCAGCACCATCAGCAGCAAGCACAGGTGCCACAATCGGGTGGCTACTACGACTACAATCAGTCCCCCAGTCCGGGAAGTTTAACAAATGCGGATTCTTTAAATACCACTCCATTTTCCGTCAAGGATATTCTAAACATGGTGAATCAAACGGAACCCTACGAAGGAGCTTACGGACATCTGGATAGGTGAGATTTCATTATTAATTAAATCTTTTTTTAATAATGAAGATGCTAAAAATAATAACAACATATTTAACGTGATAAATGCAAAGTTTATTAAAATGAGAAAGAAAGATTCCAATAACCTGTTTCCATAAAAGAATAGTTTCTAAAAAACCATCTGTTATTTAACTATTTTTTCAAGTCTATGAACTACCACATCTACCTGTCAGCAACTACTTTTCAAAGACAGCAATAACTTCTCCTTCCCAATCGCATCTTATTTATTTTTATTAAATAAGGCTCCATAGGAAAATTAATTTCTACCAATTTTCCAACGAAAGATAATATTGTGATAACCTTCCGTCGAGACGCTGAAGCAGCAAAAGAAATCCTATGAAAACACATAGAAAGCATGAATTGCAAATAGGATCTGGGCAGAGGGAACTCGAAGAACCTCAAGGCTTTGACAAATCATCGTTATTTGTACAAGAGGCCGAAGACAAAGATGCGACGTAGAGACACAGTGGGTTAACAATAAGAAAAACAAAGTCCGTTCGGAGGTAGGCAGTCCGGAGTCCGGAGTCAGGGTCAGAGACGGTGGTGGTCGGTGACCGTTCGGTGACCGTTCGGTGATCGGTTTTAGGCTGGCCAACATGTGTGATTCGCATGTGAGGAGTCGAGTCCGCCGCTCTGGGGCGTCCTTAATTTCCTGATGAGGCATGAAATGATGTCACCAAAAATAGGATCCCGTGTCGCGCCAGCAGGAAGTGGGCAAAAATCCATGCTCCGCTCCTGGCGTGATGCAACACATGGTGGCCATGTACGGAACCTAGTCTAACCTTTTGCTTTCCCTGTTTTCTTCTGCTTTCCAGTAGTGCGGCGCTCTATGGCGCCGGCGAGTACCAACATCCACACCAGTATCCGCATCATCAACAGCATCAGCATGTCCAGCAGCCGGAGCAGCAATTGCACACCCACAACCTGGACGAAGGCGCCGCGACCTCGCCGCCCTTGCTGCCCTCGCATCATCAACTGTACGGGGGATACCAGGACTACGGAATGCCCTCTCACATGTTTCAACATCCCCACCAGAGTTTCCAGCACGCCTCGGCTTACAATATGCCCGCCGCGCAGTTTTACGCCGGAGCCCCATCTATGCCCTACCAAAATCCCGCCCCCTACAACTACAATTATGCCGGAGCCGGGGAGGTTTACGGCGGAGCAGCAGCGCCGGCGGCAGTCAGCATCAAGAGCGAGTACATCCCCACACCGTATGTGACCCCATCGCCAACCCTGGACCTCAACAGCTCCACGGAGGTGGACAGCCTCCAGGCGCCGGCGCAGAAGCTATGTGGAAATGGGAATCCTTTGTCCCAGCGCCTGATGGAGACGGTCAACAACTCAGCTTCTTTGCGGAGTATTCACGGATCAGAAGAGAGCATCAAGAGAAGTGAGTATTTGCAAGAGTTTTTATTAAAATTTTATTGTCTTTAGATTCATTTTATTAACCGAATATTGTTTGGAATTCTCTTATTTTCAGAGGACAATAGCCTGGTGACCTCTTCGCGTTCCGAGTTGCGAAAAAACAACTCCAGTGGAAGTAGCAGCCAAGGAAGTAATGGATCCTCAAAGCCGCGAATGAAACGGAAGCCCCGGGTCCTTTTTTCACAAGCTCAGGTCCTGGAGCTGGAGTGCCGTTTCCGGCTGAAAAAGTACCTGACTGGAGCGGAGAGAGAAATAATCGCCCAGAAACTAAACCTTTCAGCCACTCAAGTGAAGATCTGGTTCCAAAATCGTCGCTACAAATCCAAAAGAGGCGACATTGACTGCGAAGGACTGGCCAAGAACCTGAAGCTAAAGACCGAGCCGCTCCAGTCCCCAAATTCCCTGCCTCCGATCCCAAATCACATGATTTGGACACCGACCATCCAGCAGCCCCAACATCAACAGCATCACCAAAATCCCTTGCAGCACCTGCAGTAATGTGGCGATATTAGAGGAATGATTACGGTTTTAATTTATTTTAATTTCAAGCCAATTAAATGTTGTAGAGTAAACAAAATGCCTCATAGATTTAGTAATTTGTTTTATGTATATATTGGACAATAAATAAAGATTAAGAGAAACTAAGAGTGTCAGAGAATGTATTTAATATCTCAAGGAGACAGATGTCCTACCATCACAGTATTTCAAGTGCTTCTGCGTGTAAAAGGACAAAATATTTATAAGTTTTTGGCATTCGATTAAATACTTTTTCTTTGGGGTTAACTGCTCTGTTGTTGGCTTTTCTGTCACACTTTTGAGGCTTTGTAATTTCCATGACTCCTTGCATTCCCGCACTCGTATTTATATCTTTATGAACAGCTTTCGATCGGCCACCGATCCATTAGGCACCGCATCTGCGTATAATTGCCACCGATCGCCGCATAAATCAATTTTATCGGAACGAGCGATCAGTTTTATGAAAAAAGAATTCGAAAACCCAATGAAAACACAACAATTTCCGTTTTCAGAGCTGGAAATGTTTTCCCTTTCAGCTTTTCGCATGGGCAAAGGGGTGCCAGGGATTTAAGGCGATGGGGAGTGGGAAGTGCGTTGGCGGCAGACACTACAAAGGTTGCATTTATGAAACGTTTAAGTGGCAGCAATGCAACTGTAAAATGTTTTCCTGCATCCGCAGCTACAGATACTCTTGTTCAGATAGAACTCCTCCTCAGCATTTTATGACAGCCATCGGGATCAGGGCAAAAGGCTAATATTTCATTGGGGGGCTGCTTCTGGTGGCTATGGTGATGGTGGTGCTTCTGTGATTCAGTGGTTTTTGTGGCATATCAATTACTCGACAAACACATGCCAGGGATCAGGGTTCAGGGGGTTAGATGCGAGGGGTGAGTGGGAGGTGGCTGCCACAGACCAACAAGTGCAGCTGATCACACGTTTGGCTTGAGTTTCCACATTTCCGAGGGGCAGAGCTTCTGTGGTTGTGATTCCGGGATAAGTGTCAGTCACGGAGATTGGGCATTAGCTGAAATGGATATACACATGACGGGAATCATACTGAACTAGCCATATTTATATTTGAGATTTTGGGGAAAATGCAAGGGCCTTAAAAAACAAACCAGTTGATATCCAATGATTTCTTCTAAGGGTTTTTATCATAGATTTAAAACTACTACAAAGACTATATCCCCAAAGTTACTTGGGCTTGTAAAGGAAAAATGGGAGCCGTGTTCCAAATCTGCAAGGGAGTTATCCCTAGAGGCCAAACAAAACTCCCCCAACCGAGGAGGGATAATGCATGTCAAGTGCCACTAAACATTACCTAATGGACCACACTGACCAGACACGCCCTCGGGGCATAGGCGAGGTCGGTATCGAAATATGCAACCCATAAACAATAATGGTTTCGTCTTTCAGTGTCGGCGGCAATGTTGCGGCGACGTGTGCTCCCACGTCCCACGTCCTACGTCCAAGAAACATATCCTATATGTCCCAAAGTCGGACAGAGTCGGGCCTCAGCATATATTCTCGTCTCGTCTAGACTGACGCAACTCTCAAGTGGAGAATTTGTCATTCCCATATATCACACAAAGGATCGGGGGGTACGGCGATAAGCCAGGATGGGGGAATAGAGCTCGCCCCGTAGCGCCGTTTAATTCATGTTCCGTTAGAGGATCAAAGGCTGCACAAGCCGCTGTTGCAGCTGTGCCCCAACTCCAGTCCTTTGCCCTCTTCCCCACTGTTTTCTCCTTTCCCCCGGCCTTTCGCGACTGCTTTCACTGCTCTCATTTGCATTTCCTCAATTAGCCAAGCCGCCAAAGCCGACTAAGGTAAGCAAATTAAGATTTATTAGCCCCACTAAATAAACAATATGAAATACTATTGTTACAATAGTAACAGATCCATTGGCGGTTTTTGCTGGATGCAACCATTTCCCATTTCCGCAGTCTTTGAATATTGCCGCCAATTGCGTAATTCGATGGGGCACAAGAAAAATTAAAGGGTATTCCAAAGGGTATACTAGAGGAAAATAAGGAAGAGAGATGTATAAAGAATCTTATATATTAGATCTGTACACATATTTGGTTATTAATATACTTTGAATTCGAATAAACTGCCATCTTTATCCCTTAACTTTGTGGTTATTAAATGTAATGTAATTAAGTTTAAAAGGTTCTAGGAACATAAACAAACCCTTTAAAGACAATTACCCAGTATTTTATATTCGATTCCTTTTCTCAAATATTAACTTTTTCTTGGCCTTTCCAACTTTCACTCTCGCTGTCACTGCTCCAGATCCACATAGAAATTCTGTGATGTCAAGTGGATAGCAGAGTGATTCTGGCAGTTCTTCCATTAAAGCCTTTGACATTTTATCGGAAAATCAATCGAGTCTGGGTATATGGACTCGTACATACATTTTTGTTTGATGTACGCATAAAATTGCGATCTCGTTTTACATTTACCCCGCGGCTGAACGTCTCTGTTTTATTTCCATTTCTTTATGGCTTTGGGTAACTTTCAAGTGGAAAATTGTGACAATTATATTCAAATTAATTGAGTAATTGCATACGGAATCCGAGCAGGGGCATTTTGGAGCATTTGATTTATGGCGTGTGGAAGCTGGCACTCAAAGATACAAAGATCCCAATAAGCAAATAATCCCATGGTGTTGATATCAAGCTCAGATCGCTTCACTGACAGACGCTTCCAGTCAATGAAATTCGAGTTATTTCCGTCGGTATTTCAACATCTTGATCTTTTACTTGATACACTTGATACCTGTAAACAATTGATTCCATTTTTTAAAGCACTTTCTATTTATAAAAGGACTTCCCGTGGGCCATGACATGTTGGGACCATAACCTCATATGGATTATGGGTTATACAAATTTGTTGTTAAATTATGATTCAGATTGATGCAGAATATATTTAGTAATCTTTTAAAGTATTCTGCTTATAAATTGTATGAATTTGAAAAGATTTGGCTATCTCTGGGGGCCACATTGGCGCTGCCATATATTCTTCAGGACTTTTTAAAGAGGATTTACTAGATTGGATGTACTAAATTGTTAAGGAACTCAAAAGTTATAGATAATCTATCAAAACAAAACTTATTTTGGTTTAGAATCGGATGTTTATTATAAAATATATGGGCTTTAATAAATCGCTTTTTATTGACATTTTTGTATATATGTATATATTATTGAAGTTCTTAAATAAATTAAAACAAATATTTTATAAACTACTGGATGTTTCAATTCCTTAATTTTAATTATATCAAAATGTTTTAGTTCAAATATAAAGCCATCTATGGTACAGAAAAACATTGCGCCACCTATGAGTGGTGCTAAGTTTTAGATTTAGCTCACCAAAACCGGGTGGCGCTACTGTTCCTTGTTGGAGATGAACTATCGAAGCAGGTTTTATAATTTAAATAAATTTAATTTAAATTTTAAATGCGTTTAAATAACTAAATATTCATTATTTGGACTATTTTTTCAATATTACATATTCTATAAACGGATAGAAAATGTTGAAGACCTGCAAAAACTGTTTTATATCATATATTTCATAAAATTTAAGTAAGGATTAAAAAGGATATATAATATGTTTTTAATATATGTTTTTGGAATATTGTTAAGTCCATGTATGAAGTTTTTCTTTAAGAAATATTGCCTTGTTTAAAATAAGTGTATAGCTATTATATTTTGTTGAGTAAAAGAAAACATAAAGCGAATAGTATTTGATTAATATTGCTTGATTTAGAAGTGACTGTTTGCATATCCAAATGTCGTACATAATACCAAAACATATAAATTTAATAAAGAATATTGAAAATCAATAAGATTTCTAAGCCCAAAGAGAGTCAAAGCGGAACACTTGTCCGTGTAAAATGCCAAAGTACTACCATGAATCTGTATCGGGTTTCATTGCGATGAATGATAATCAAAAACAGGGAAGAGTAAACAGTTGAAGTGGCTTTTGATAAACCATTAAATAAAATTTAATACCACAAAAACAACAACTCGAAGGATATCGAGTGGGTGAGAGGGCGGGAGACATTTCGAAATCAAACAAGAAACTGTCGGATTTAATTGAAAATGCCAATTCATCATAGAGGGAGGGCAATCCTTAACACAATGGACTTGGCACAGGATAATCATACTGTCCACTCCTCCCTCGTTTCATGTAATCGAATACCTGCTCTATTCAAGGATAATCGCATCAACCATCAAAGCGACTTTAAAGGCGAACACATATTGCCTCTAACAAAATTAGCGACACAATTGCGATCTAGGACTCTTGAACGTGTGGCTGCCACAAGCGTAATTATATCCTAATTATTCGAGTATTATTGAAAACCATTCAATCGAAAAGGAATAACGAGTAACAACTCCTGGCCCGATCCTTTCTCATCGCACTTGGTGCACTCGCATTGTCCTCTTGAATTGGTTACTCAAATCTAACCGCAAAACATCCAAGCTCTCCATACAAATCGGTCTCTGGTCCAAGTTGTCCTCTTCCCTGTCTGGCTTTGTTGGCTTGACTCTTGCGCCCGCGGCATTAAGAGCCACTGAATTGGCAATAAAAAGATTATAGCCCGAAGGTGTGAAGTGTAGCAGCGACCAGGGAATCGAGCAGCACTACCCGATACAAAACACCCCCAACGGCGAACATGTGCCTGGGTCGACTTGCCATTGTTCCCAGCATCTCACTCAGAACCCGAGTGAAAGCCATTGAGTCTCTTTCCATGCGAGTGTGCGGCCATGTTGCCACAACATCTGGCATCCAATCAGCGATGGATGGAGCTCCTATTGCCGGAGAACAACCAATGGCAGATTATTTTGGAGATGCTTCAGGCGTTCTCCTACAATTATTAGGGTTCACTGTCTAGGAAAAGAGGGTCTCAAGTCTCTAATTTGTTTGCTAAAAAGTGTAAAGGTTAAAAGAACTTCATGGGATTTAGGTTGTATAATAAATAGTTAGTTACTTTCTTATTTAAATCTTTAGGATGCTATTAAAATTTATAACCTATATGAATAAATTGATTGATGAAAACATAAACAATTGAAAAATTTAAATTAAATTGATCATTTGTGGTTTGATGTCTTTATTTGTTACCTATGTGGAAAACACGAACAATTAAATTAATTATTGTAAAAAAGCATCAATCCTTAATATGGTTTAGGTATATTATGGAAACAGCACTGATTTAAGTACTCCGAAAAGGATTCAAAAGGAAGACGTTTCCCATTTCAAAGACCTGAAAAGAAGATTTCACCTAAAAGGTGTAAAAAAAATGTATTTAAAAGAAATGTAGATTTTTAGTAGTACAATTCTTAATATACGTTTGATTTGTCGGTTTAGTCTCCAAAACAATGTGATTACCCACCTAACCTACTTATAGACAAAAGTGCGAGTGTACGGATACCTTTTCCTCGATTCCTTTCCAATGATTTAAAATCTAAACAAATCTATAGCCTAAACAAATCATTTAGTTTGGCTTTAGGAACTGTACCCAAAATCTTAAAAAATACAAAATACGAAAAGAAAAGGAGTCTAGTTAGCTATAGAATAAACAATAAACAGGATGCATGCACTCCGGAAGAAATGGGGCGCAACCGTAACCATTTTACGAGGAATTCTGTTTACGTACTTGAGAGGAACTCAACTGCTCTCTTGCCCGTCGATTGGGCGTCCGCCAATGGGAGGTATCCGTATCCACTAATCCACCACCAGATGCAGGCGAGCCACTTGAGTACGGAGCACATTTCCACTCCGTGATTCTGATTCCGAGTGATTCTCGCCGGAGATCGCCGCAGCTATTTAAAGACAGCCCGGAGCACACCACTCAAGCACATTCGTGGCGCAGCCTTCGAGACGTGAAAACGTATCCGAAAATTAAACTAACCGATAAAGAAATCCGGAGTGAACAAGTGGCGGAAAATATCTAAGAAAAAGTTTATACAAAAAAATGCTGAATATGGAAAGTGCCGGTGTGGGTGCCTCGATGGCGGGCCTGAGCAAATCCCTAACAACTCCTTTCTCCATCAACGACATCCTGACGCGCAGCAGTCCTGACCCACGGCGAGTTTCCAGTGTGGACTCCGAACCAGAGCCGGAGAAGAATGGAGCCTCCATTAAGTCTTCCGATCGGGAGCGTTCTGCCTCCAAGTCTCCGATGCTCTGCTGCCGCGATCTCAGCCTCTACAAACTGGCCCAAGCCAAAGAGATGCCACCGAATCCCAGCCAGCGGCAAGCCACCAACTATCTTCAGTATTATGCGGCGGCAATGGATAACAATAATCATCACCAGGCAACGGCCACCGCATCCAACTCCAGTGCCGCGGACTACATGCAGCGAAAATTGGCCTATTTCGGGTCCACCCTCGCCGCTCCCCTCGACATGAGGCGGTGCACCAGCAATGATTCAGGTGGGTTATTCAAAAGTTTTGCTCATTTAGTGGTTTTAATGGAAGCTATAAAAACGAATCTTTTGTTGTCCTACCAGGGGTTAGAGTTAATTTTCGTAACTTTGGCTTCCAATAAAGCTTCTTTGCGTTTAATGCTTTAATGTCTTTAATTTCATTGCAACTTCAGTGTAGGGTTTCTTTTATACAAGTATTTTATGAAACTTTATTCTATCCTTGCAGATTGTGATTCTCCGCCACCATTAAGCAGTTCTCCATCCGAATCACCGCTTTCCCATGAAAGCAGCATGAGCCGCAAGAAGAGATCTCGGGCAGCTTTTAGCCACGCTCAGGTGTTTGAGCTGGAACGCCGATTCGCCCAACAGCGGTACTTGTCGGGGCCGGAACGTAGCGAGATGGCCAAGAGCTTGAGGCTCACTGAGACCCAGGTGAAGATCTGGTTCCAGAACCGGCGCTACAAGACCAAACGCAAGCAAATCCAGCAGCACGAGGCAGCTTTGTTGGGGGCCAGCAAGAGGGTTCCCGTTCAGGTGTTGGTCCGGGAAGATGGCAGCACTGCCTACGCCCACATGGCGGCTCCAGGGGCTGGCCACGGACTGGATCCGGCACTGATCAACATCTATCGTCATCAGTTGCAGCTGGCTTACGGGGGACTGCCATTACACCAGATGCAAATGCCTTTCCCGTACTTCTACCCGCAGCCCAAGGTGCCGCAGCCCATACCGCCGCCCAACCAATCCTCCAGCTTCGTGACAGGATCGTCTGCCTCCTCCTCCCCGGTCCCTGTGCCAGGAGCAGTGCGTCCTCAGCGCACTCCCTGCCCCAGTCCCAGTGCCCAGATCATGAGCGTGGAAAGCGGTCCGGAGAGCAATCATTCAGCGGCTGATGACATCGACGAGAATGTGGAAATTGACTAAAAAACTTTTCAATCTTTGGGGGTTTTAGCGGAATGTGGTTACTTTTTTGTGATAGCCGTAGAAGTTGTGTTTTAGTCTCTATGCGTAAAAAATAGATGTCATATAGCTTTAGTAGTCATAAGTAATAAGAAAATGAATAAAACTTTAATTGAAATAATACTTAAATTGTTCATACATTATTTGCATTTAATGGCTAAAAATGGGACTCATTTTGAAAGAGAAACCTTTAATAAAATCCTTTAAATGATCGATTCCTTATTTAAAAAAATAATTCAATTCTATTCTCATTAATACGTATTTTCGTCCGCCGATTTCCTGTACTCTAAATATTAACTTCAAAAATGAATTATGACAAAAAGATACATACTTGCCCTGGCGAGAACATTTATTTATTCAAGTAATTACAAGTGTCAATCGATTTTAGTGTCCCAAATTTGTCAAACGTCTGGGCTTTTAGTCGAGGAATGCGTCCAAGAGCATTAAATGATGAGGGATCATCCATTCGCGTATTGTTATTTCAGTTGGCAATCCCCAGACAGAAAGTGCGTTCAATGTCCTACTTTGAATGGGAAAGGGTTCTTGTGGCACAGAAAGAATAGCTTTTTGAATGAAAACCGTTTCAATAAATTTCAAGTATTAAAATACAATATACAGATATTCTTTATACTACACTTTATAAAAATTATGAAATAACTTAAAATATAAACCTAGTAATTAGTGCTCTAGAATATAAACGGAATTTATCTGTGTGTAAAGAAATCTGAGCAACATTGTTGCCAGGCGCTGCCGCTCCCGCTTGAAGTGGTTTAGCGATGATCGGTCGATTGAATTTTCCAGTGGTCGCATGTCCTTGTATCGAGCCTGATCCTGGGCGTCAACTTGTGATTCTATTTGTTTGTTTGTTTATAAACATCGCCTAGTCGGGCCGTTGAATTTGTCGCCGCCAGCCACTTGACAAGTGTCCTTGTTGTCGTCAGCCACCAACTGTGCTGCTAAGGACATGTCTATGTTCTCGATCCTTTTTCCCACCAAGTCGATCTTGTGCAAAAGCCCTTGTTTAACTCGTAATCGTATGTAAGTCAGTGGTTTGTGGGTCACAGACGTCGGTCCCGACCCTCCTGACACATTGAAGCACTTCTATGTCGACATTGAGTGCGCCCCTCATAGTCGGTCATCATCGTCGGTCGGATATATCTCTCATATATTTGGTATATATTCGCAAGACCCATGGCCACACGCATTGCCACTTCAGCGGAATGCATCTTGAGGCCCTCTTCCAGCCTGATCGCTGTCACTCGTGAAGAGTCTGTCCGAGAAGCCTCCTCCCAGGCGGCAGCCTGTTGATGCGAATTGAGGTCATCTGGAATTAAATTAATAGATCATATTTCTAGAATTTATATACATCTTAAAACTGTTAGATTAAAGCTATGGTTCAGGTTATTCACTCGAAATTAGTTCATGGAAAAGGAAATTTGGAAAAAGGATATTCAGACTAGAAATAATCAATCAATACCAATAGGAACCTCTTATTTTCTATTGCATTCGAATAATTAAGTTTTAAATATGAATTTACGGAAATGAACAAAAAATCTTGAGCCTGTCCAGGGAGTTTCGAGGGAGACTTCCAAATGAGTGTCTTTTTGAATTAATACGAGTGAGTTCTCTAGATCCTCCCTTAACAATACTTTCCCATTGAGTTATATTTTATGGCGTGCTTCGGATCTCATATCATTGTGCTGAAGGGTTGAAGACACACGCTGCATGTGGTCTGGGAGAGGAATCGCTTCGTCCTGCTGCTGGCGGCTTGGCTACTAATTTGTTTATACAGCGCCGCCTTCGGATTTGTTTATGCAACCTTTTTTTATGACACACATGCTTCACGTACGAGAACTGTCAGCTACTTGACGGCAATCCTTTTAAAACAGGCCGCCGTGGTAGTAATCCCGATATCTGGCTTGTAATTGATATGGAAATTAGTCATATATAAGCGACGGGATGAAAAGGGGCCAAGTGGCGTATACGCAATCTTTGAACTGCAATTAGCAATCGCCTGTCACCGGACGTCCTCGGCGTTGGGTAAACAATTTTAGCGCTATTTGTTTAAACATATTTCATTGGGTGAGGTGAGGCAGGGGCGGTCTGGTGCATTCTTAACCCGAGAGTGCATTTAATGGCATTAAATGCGAAATTCAAAAGAAAATTCTAAAACGGTTGCACGGACAGCTTAAAGTGTAAACAAAATGCCCGAAATGTTCACTTATTATTAAAAATTCACTGCATTCTTGTTTTGGCCCATTTCAATGCACTTTTCTCTAGCGCTTTGGCGTTGCTGTCCATGCTCCTGCGCATTATACCCTTGCCTCTGTTGGAGTCCCCCGTTCCCAGATTCCTTACTTTTGGATTCCTGGTTCCCGATCTCCAATCCCCGATCCCTGGGTCCCCATACCCCGTGTCCCGCGATCGAATTCAACGTCGTCTGCTGCACACATGTGTGCCATAAAAGGAGGCTGATGAAGCGGCGACTTTCCTCTGCGACTGACACTTCGATTTGCAGCCAATTCTATATGGCTATTGTTGTTGTTGTTGCACGTGTTGTGCCATAGAGGCGTTTGTTTATGCAACAGTCCCTGCTCCTAACAGTTCTTGGTAGGAATAACTCCACAACAAATTCATCAACTAAACTCTAAAGCGATTTAATCTATTTTAAAGGGGTTCATTCAATTTAACATGTCTCTTGGTATGATTTGAGTTTTGGATACGATTTAAACATTACATAGGACATAATATACAATGAATAATTAATCAGTGTATTCTCTATTAGTTTTTTGCAACCAAGATATATTTAATTATTTGAAATGATTAACAGAAAACTGTTTAACTTGTTGCGGTTTCCTTTTTTAGCTTAATAAATGAATAGTTTAAAAGAATTTATACCCCGTATTACCCATTGATTTTAAAGAGTATTCGAAAAGGAGCTGCCTACTTCTCCGGGTATTTCTAATTTGATTTTGTTGGTAAAGTTGTGCTCTTTGTTTTATGAGATAGACTGGATTCTAAGAGGGGGACTCTGAAAGGGATTCACGTTGCCTAATTGCTTGGATGCCAGGCTGGCGATGGGACAGGGACTGGGATTGGAATTGGGATGGATTTGGCTGGTCTAGGTAAATGAAAGGTCGCCCCACACCACGACGACTAACCCACTCACAACCCCGCCACCGATGGCTCTCTGTAAACAAAACACGAAAAACAAAGTACAAATGATGCCCTGGCCTATTTATGTTTATTTTGTTTTGAAAATTGTGCGTTTAATTTATAGTTAATTGTTTTTCAGCTTTTCATTAGCCAACCAAAAACCGAGCGGTGACTGTGTGCGGTCTTCGAAAATTCATGGGAATCCAGCCCACAGCCGGAGCGGATGAAATAATACTCGTACCAATTGTTGATGATGGTGCTATTTGCGCAAGTTGTTGAGGCCGCATCAACCCCGGGTCCGTCCTCCAACAAAATGGCCACCCACCTCAATTTCATTTTCGAATTCAATTTTCAACTCAATCTGCCGTCCGGCAGCTGTTGGAAAAATCTTTGCGCAATGCTAAATCGGAATATCCGAATATCCGTATTTGAATCGGAATCCTCCTCTCTCTCCATTGCTTATTTGGCTTTAAATAAAAAATCGTTTAAATGATTTCCAGAACGGCAGCCCAGCAATAGCATCGGCATCAAATTGAATGATAAATGTTTTGGCTTTTGTGATTTTGTTTATTGTTCAAATTTCGGCTAAAAAATTTCAAATTTTCACCGCATGCATAAAATGGTTTTGGTTATCTTGCCCCCAAGCCTCACCATATCGCAGATTTCCTCCTTTTTTATTTGGCATTTACTTTATCGCGTTTTATAGACAGCCATTCAAATCGGCAAATGCTGAGTTGTTGAGTCCAACTAGCACTAGATGGATGGTTTGTTGTTTCGCGAGCTGTTTAGATGAAAACGTTGTGGTGTGGCAGACTGAGAGAGGAGAAATATATACATTGATGGGTAGACTCACACATGTGTCCGAAGTTCCATTGGGGCAACTTAATTAACATTTTTAATGGACCTGCCGACTCGTAATGCCCGACAATTAAAGTCGCAATAGGCATTTGGTTGGCCTGCCGATCGATGCAGGCGTTAGATTGGCCCCGGGGCCAGGAACCAAAAAAAACTGAGTGGGTGAGATCTGCTACATAGAATTTCCAAACAATTTCGGGGCCTTATCAGCTGCCTGAGCGCTACTAATAGGCCCCAAAGACGAAAAACACTTGAAGATACAGTGATAAACCCGATCACTTGGCATGTGAACTGTTCGGTTCGGTTTAGCCTTCCGCCATCCGGCATTTGGCACCGAATAGTGTTTGAATGAAAGGAAAAAAAACTAAATGGTGTCGTATAGGGTAAACACTTCAATGAATCAGTTTCCTGGGTGGAAAAGTTTTTTGGTTCAGTACAGAATCTTTTTGTTGAGCACCTGCAACTTATTCGGGTCGTTAATCTTTTGTTTTCACATATTTATTTCGGAAAACATAAAAGCGCTTAAAGTCTATTTAAGTGCCCATTGCTTAGTGTAAACAGTTTTTAACTGACTCACATTCAGGAGGAAATGTCGGTTCTACAGTGAATCCTGGGTAGCAGGAAAACACAAATATTGGAAGACTTTCTCCCCTGTATTTGGGGTCATTAGAATTATCCTTAAATTGCTGCACTGAATAAATCAACAGCAATTGGCTGAAGAAGCGCAGTATGATGGCTCGTTAGCTTTCGTCACTAAGCTGAGCAATTTGGGTTTCAAATGAATTCCTCCCACTTTTTCTTATTACCAGCTCTTCATCTTTCCTCGGTGTGTTTTATTTTTGTTCTTTCATTTATTTTATTTTTTTCATAATCATTATACGAAAAGGAAAGAATTTCAGTCGTTTCTTACCCACACGCCTATCGGCTCCGCCCACTCTACCGTCGCCGGCTATTAGCAGCAATTTTCAATTTCCTTTCTGATGAAGCACATGGCAAGAGAGCAAATTACATGGCGCACAAGATGAGACATTCACTTTTCTTTTGGCTTAGCACTGCCTTAGCTTTTCCTTCTATTTTGTCCTTTTTTTATTTCGTGTCGTCTTCCCCATCGTTTTGAACTCTGCCCTGTGCCGCACACGTACGCAATTGTCCTCAGCGCTCGACTTCGATTCGAAAAGAACATTTTCTTGCAATTTCCACTGGGGCGGTGGTTGAGTGGGTCGAGAGGACGAGAGGAATGCCCACCAACTCAGACCCGGACACGGTCTCAGACCCAGACCCAGACTGGCGCAAATGAACGGCCATTATGTTTATACGAAGTGAAAGCGACGGCTGAAGTGAATTTTTAACGAGGAGCATACCCGAAGAACTTGCTCAGTGCGTTGCAGTGAGTTATCCTGCTGGCAAAGGACATGCTTCAATAGAATAAGAAGAAAATTACACTTAAACGTTGCGGCGTGTCGACAGCTTCAGCTTCCTTGGATGGTGGTCAGCTTTTTATACGAGGTAATAGGAAAACATCACCAGGTATATGGAATTTTTGACTATTCTTAGCAATTTTTCCTCAACTAAACCATTTCCAAAGATACTTGTTGGTTCTAAGAATACTCCTAAGTATATAACTATATAGAAGATAAATAACAGGTATTACAGAGTCGCATCCATAAAGGCTTATTCCTGTATCTTCCTTTTGCTTCCCATCTCTGATTAGGCTGCATTCAAAGGTGTGTGTCAAGAAAGTCTTTGTCCTTATGGCCTCACCAAATTGCCGGTCAATTAACAATTTACTCAGAACTCTCTTCTCATTAACCTGCCTTCTTCAACGCAGAAAGCCAATACCTAGCCCAATGGAAGACTTGGCGTTTATTTGGCTACGCCGTTGACAGACAAACAGCTTCGGCTCACCCCTTTCCGCTTTGGCACAGCACAGCACTCATACGCCCTGTGCGCCATCTGCATTAACATATCATTAGTGCGTCGTGCGTGTGTTTGGCTGTTTATCGAGGCTTTTGTTTACAATAAAGCGTAATCATGTGTTACAAATACCAATAATAATGTCAATGGGCAATGTAACCCTAGCAGCACAGCTTCCATTGCCCCAAGGGGCGTCGCACCCACTTCAATGTCAGTTCGTGAATGCATAATGAGCTCCACGGAGGCTACGGAGCATCGTGTCTCCGCACTTTCGCTTCAAGTGCACTTTGTTGGAGCTCCAGGGCCCGCCCGGAGTCTAGTAAACATCCCATTCCTGTGTCCACATCCACATTCTTGGCGGCGGAATCCGCATCCAAATGGCGCTGGCTCTGGCGCTGCCATTACAGGAAGCAACTGTCTTTTGGGTCATTTTGTTTATGCGACTCTCGATAATGGACAGAAATTGCATGTAAATAATGTGTACTTTAAAATCGTTTATACTTACGTGCTGCATAAGACCTTGTATCGCATACACTGGGAAATATTAGCAGAAAACTTGTTTTTAAATTGAAAATGGTTTAATATTTATAAGAACAATTTGGTTGTTGTCAGCATTGATGGTTAATCCCATTTCTTGGGGTGAACTTGATGATTTGGTAAGCTGCTTTGGTAGCACCCATAAAGAGAATATCAACAAATTAGGCAATCAAAATCCCAGACAACATTATGATGATGTTGAAATACCATTAAATCTAAGATGATCAAGCTTTTTGAACGGGAAACAAGTTTCTTCTTAGAAAATGCCAAAAGTTTAAGTATTTTTGTTTAATTCATAAAGAACACTTGGTCTGGCACTCAGGCGCCTTAAGTAGTATATTGTATGGATATACCAATTTGGATTCATTAAATTCTTAAGTAGAAGTTCAAGTGCCAAAGCTTAAGTGTTCGAGTTATTATTGCAAAAATGTATAAAAAGCAACAAAGTGCAGGTCAAAATGCTTAATGGAAACGAGCATATGGCAAGGAGAGGTTAAAAATCATCATAATTATCCGTAGTATTTAAAATTTATTACTATTACGTTCAGTCAGCTTTAGATTTTACAACTGATGCCTTAACTTTTCTATAAATCAAATATAATGCCAAAATTGGCAATAGAATAATGGCCATCAAAATCCCCAAGACGTCCAGAAGATAAAATTTATACCAGGGAAGGTGGACACCGGCAGCTACTAGATGTGGAGCTCCTCTATGTTTGATGACATACTCAATCCAGTATATAGCTGTATCCATGGCACCTACTTGACGATCCCGAAAGATTTCCGAAGCCCTATCCATGTTGATTTTATAGCTAGGATTGTTGAGGAACTCTCCAAGGGCCCAGCTTAGACGCTCTTCGGAAATGGTTCGATAATCGAGACCGATAGCATAGCCTGCTGCTTGGCCTGCATTTATATTTAACTCTTGGTCGAAATAGAAGGGCATTCCCAGCACTGGAATCGCATGATGCACTGCCTCTTGCATTCCAAAGATCCCTCCATGAGCTATAAAAACTTTGACCTTAGGATGTGCCAGGATGTCTGACTGAGGTAGCCATTTCTCGACTTTCACATTTGCAGGAAGACTGGAAATCTTGTCGTCCTCGAATTTCCACAATACCCGCTGCTTCAACTTTGCAAAAACATTGAGAAATATTTGGCGAGTTTCGGGCGACATGTCGGCACTGCGTACTTGGGAACCTAAATAGAAATATATGATTAAAAAAATGAAAACTTCTCTAATAGGAACCCTTACCCAAACTAAAGTAAATAACGCCATGCTCTGCCTCATCTATAAAGCTTTTGATATGACCTTTTAGTGGCTTGGGTGGCAGAATATGCAGGCCACCCACGGATATCATGTTAAAGGTCAAGGGCCTCGAGGTTGTCATCGGCATGTAGCTATTCAAGAGAATGGCTGAAATGTTGTGTTCCAATTCCTTGACAGTTGGGACCTTTGGTAGTAAATTAGCGAAATGTTTCCTTATGACTGCATTCTGGGCGGGGTAGTACGCGGTTTCTCGGATAAAATCTTCAGATGCGGTAATTAAAACATTTTCCAAACGCTGCCACAAACTCATTTTATCGGTGTAGGGCAGGAAAACGCTTGGGACATAAGATAGCGGAGTTATAAAGCCGAAAACCTGACTAAAATAATTGGCATAGGCAAAAGTGGCTATGCTGATGGTCGGTATTTCATAAAGATGGCCCAGCATCAAAGCTCCTTCATTGTGGAATTGTTCCACTAAAAGTAGGTCGTACTTTCCAACTTTATCCTTGGCGTGGATGAGCTTCTGAACTTCCGGGTGTGCCAAGGCAAAATCTGTTGACGTAACCCCGATGTGCTGGGCCAATTTCATGTGTGTTAGTTTCGATAAATTAACCATATCGACAGCAGAGTTTGTTTTAATCAATTTGGCAACTGCGTGGGTACATATAAAATTTACAATAACCTCATTTTGAATTATATATTTTATATTCACTTACTATCAGACCATGTGTCGTAGTGCGGCAATAATATCTCCTTGTAATTAGGCCCCAAATTTTCACTGGCCAATGATAATGGTGTTATAAAGGTGACCTCGTGTCCACGTTTTACCAGCTCCCGGATTATGGCGTTTGTCATCATAAAATGGCTTCGCACTGGCAGGAAGAAAGGTGCCAGAATTCGTGCCCCATTTCCAAAACCCACACAGCATAGGAGTAATATCCTTATAAAGGGTATTTGATTCTTGAAATAAAATTAATTTACTTTTTTACTTGTTTTGTTACGGAAAATAGCACTGAAACTAACCATTTTTAGATATAAAGCACTAGCGGATTGTAGCCAGACTAGACTCCCAAATAATACTACTTATTCTTAAATATATCAAGAGCAGCCAAGTCCCGGAGATAAACCTCATCATTACCACATAGGACAGCATCGATAAGATAGCTACGACTCTCTACAACAACACATATCGCATCTTGGGAGATTGTTGGCTTATGAAAGTATAAGAACATTATCTTTTTTGGCCAACAGCTATATCGTAGCATCCCCGATTTTATCAGCTAGACAGACATTGTTATAAAAATAATTGGTTCAAACTCTGCTGTTTTTTCTTCTCATGATCACAAATATTTTTTTTTATCATTTCTTGACCTTTCTCCCTATTTTTTTGAGATAGGAAGTTCATTGAATAAATGGAAACCTTCTCAGAACTCTGAATTAGTATTTCATTTCCGCATTTGGAAATTTTCCTCTTCAAGTTTATGTTGTACTTCCCAAACCGATCAAGCCAAACGATGGGAAATCGTAATCGTAAATAAATCATCGACATTTGACTAAATTAAATATTTGCTTTCCGGCTGCCACCCACCCGCAAAGGGTGGTAAATTGTAGTGCTAAAGCAAACTGATTTCTTCAATATACATCTATTTGTATATACATCATTGTACATTCATTTAAATTGTTAAATTGCAATAAAACTCAACGCGCCAATTTGTAGGCAATTAAATTTTATATTCGCAGAGGAATTTTGATTTGTTGATGGTGGGTGGCGTCCGGGTTGGACTTTTCGACGTACACCGATTACGATTCAGATTAAGATTCGGATTCAGATTCAGATTCGTATTCGGATTCTGATCAGCCATCAGATCATTCAATTTGGCAGCCATTCGCCGTTGGCGTTGCGGACTTATTATTGTTTACTTTGTCATATTTTGCCAATGTGTTTTTATTGTTCTTCGGGCCGCATTCGTACTCGTATTTAGATTGCCTCTATTTGTTTCTGCATGCCAACAGCAGTGATACTTTGTTTATTATCTCGGCCAGGCCAAATAAATGCAACGACTTTTCTGCGGTAAATTTGGCCATAAACCTTGATCACCCATCCAGCTGGTGTCGATTAGAATCGATTTGTAGGATGGATATGAGCTCAAGTGGTTTGACTATTGCAATTTTTTTAATCTAGGATATGGGTCTGGGGGATCCACTTTGGAGAATGCCTCATTGCTGGGCAGTGGCTATCATTGCAATGATCTCAACAGCCTCCAAATGCAGCCATAAATTCCACGCCGATGGCCAAGTGTTCCTTCGAAATCAAAGCTTTTAAGCCGCTGCCTGAAGTGTTTCGCCGGCGTTCTAATTTGCGTTTGGCAGCGAATGCGCAATTAGCCGCTATTACATTAATAATACGCGTACTTGTCTTCTGCAGGCCCAACAATAATTGATCTGAAAAATCCTCCATCTATTTTCAGTATGGAAATCGAAAAGAAATTGAACTGAAAAGCGCACATTTGGCCAAAGTGAATCGTCTGTACTTAAGAGCTTAAAAGTGCGCATCTTGCTTTATTGCATCAGTATCTCTATTTG
Source organism: Drosophila vallismaia (assembly GCA_035047325.1). Lineage (NCBI taxonomy): Eukaryota > Metazoa > Arthropoda > Insecta > Diptera > Drosophilidae > Drosophila > Drosophila vallismaia. The sequence continues at coordinate 13,196,856 of JAWNPU010000073.1, forward strand.
TTTGGGTATCTGTATCTATTCTCTATTTTCATTTGTGAGCTGTTTTCAATTCCAATATTACTTTAATAATTTTATATTATTTTGAAATAGAATAAACTATCGCCGTCGCTTTGCTGCAATTAGAAACCGTCGGTCGCCATCCACGATCATGTAATCATGAGCGAGTAGCTTTGTTTACAAATCACGCCTTGTCGCCGCTGCCGACTAGACAGGACACACTCGAGGATGTCGGCAGGCGGATGAAATATGTGTGAACGCCGGCTCCTCTCCTCCAGCGGCTTCTTCCCCATCAGGGATTTTCAAGTGGACAATGCCTTGGTCAGTTGCACAGTCCTGGCTATGTGTGGTCAAGGTGGCTAATTGGGATCTTGTCTAGACAGCTGTTCGATGGTGGTCCAGCGTCAAGTGCCTTGTTATGATTGCCACCCCGCTGCAATTGCAACATATTAGTTGACCACTGTTTGGAAACAGATATAGAAAAGGCAGCGCCACGCCGGAGAATTACAAGCGGTCCAAAAAAGACCACACAACCGACGCAAATAACTCGAAACCGTACTCCAAATAAGCAAAGCGCGGGGCAACAACAAACACAGACACACTGAGAAAAAAACTGTAGTCGAAATTATAGATTCGTTTTGAAATAAGTTCGGAAAAACGTCTAGTGTTAGTCTTATAATATGGCTAATTTGTTCCCTCTGTATAGCCTGGTGCAGGGGAAATGCATTTAATGTTGCAGGGCAACTGCCAAGCCCTCAGAGGAGGAACCATCCCCATCATCCACCCATCCATCTATCCATCAGGGCCATCAGGTGTGTGGTGGCGTTGGCTTTGTGGATGTGAATGCTCGACTGTCCCCGACTCCTCCTCCGCCGCCGCCGTTAGAAGCGCAATTTGTTTATGCTACTTTGTGAGCAATAAAAGCACAGACGGCCATGTGGGTGGTCCCACCTTCGGTCTTGGGGTTTTATGCAGTCCCTGGTTATGATGAACTACTACCCGTGCCGGTGGGGATGGACTGGATAAATGGATGGATGGATTTATGGATGGCAGCTCCCGCGCCGTGTGCTAATCGTCAGCAGCCCTTCAGAGCTGGTCGTGTGGAATTAATCAAAGCATTGTACTCGAGTGCAGCAGGATGTTGATGGGTGCTAGTCTTAATCCCTGTGAGAATGAAATTAACTCATAATTGAATCGAGTTCCAGTGAAAGCGCCCACTTGCAAGTGTCGGAATCGAGGGCTCTGGGAGCAGCTTTATGTGGCTATATCTGAAGTGGCCGCCGAATAATTTGACATAATAGTGCCATAATGAAGCGCTATCTGCGCCTGGGAAAAGGGCGCAGCTACTCAAGTCAAGTGAGCTCTCATTGAGCTCTAATGGTTATACGATGATATTATTTAATAGTTTGTTGACCCCAAAAGCCTCTGTATTTGTTTACCAGAAGTTAATTAAAATCCGCATAGATAACCCTGAAAGACATCACTGAGACAGTGGCCTTGTTCTATCGTGTAAATAAATTAATTATTAAATAAAAAAGTTTTTAGGATATATTGTATGATTTACTTTAGGGGTATTTTATTTTTAACTAAGCTTAGCGAACTGTTTGAAACTATTTACTTTTCCAGATTAATTTATAACTGCCACAATACCTGTCAGATCGGTTTTGATATCAATCAAAAGTTGGCATCCGAAATGTTATGAATCTATAACATTAATTTCTCGGTCGCTTATCTTCATAATTAATTTAATGTATTGTTCAGAAAACATGTAGATTTAGTTTTTAAATCTTGTAAATTAATATCAACCGGAAATGCTGATTCTATTAATATTTCCCTAATTATTCCTATAAAAACTTGTAGCTTTTTGGTCTCACTTTATTCAGTTTTCTTATGTATTTCGGGATGGAAATAAAAACAAAGTGGACATGGAAGATTTTGGTCCTGCTGTTAATTGTCAACCTCTCCATTGAAGTTAAATATAATTTCGAATTGGAAAATGAAGACATTTTCAGTAAATGTACTGATTATCCAGAAAAGTTAGATATACACAACGGTGTTAACCTCACTAATATCAGTTTTGAGATGGTTGAGAATGGGGTACATGTTGATGGAAATGCCACTTTTATTTGGGATGTTCAGCCCACGGATCGAATTGAGGTAACAAAATAAAAAGAAACCAAATATATATGCAGGCGAAAATTAAAATATGCTTTCTGAAGCTCTCTCTGAGAACAGTACATTGGGAACGAGGTGCATGGCAGCCAACTGTATTCCAATTAAATATTCCCGATATCTGCAAAGTAATGTTTGAAAAGACACAACTTTGGTACGATAGTTGGATAAAACACATTAAAAACATAAATGAAACAAAGGACAAATGTGTCAATCATAAGGGAGTGAGTTTAATTAGCAAAGTTAGCAAACTATTTTATTATTTAAACATTTACATTTCAGTTTGTAATGGTACTCGACCCATATGTTATTAGCTTGCAGTTCGGAATTGGCGTCAGACCGAGTTCTGGTCGATATCGTTTTATTTTCACAGTTGTTGCATATGATTCTGAAAATGTTAAGAGACCAAATTCAATTTGCTATGAAATAAGGGGACAATTCGTTTTATACTAAGAGATAATTGTTGTCTTTTAATGCATAAATGTTGTCAAATAAAAGTTTTCTAGTTGAAATAATATACTGATCCTGATGTTTTCTTTAACTTTAATTATTTAGTTAAAACCCAATGAAATTTGATTTCAAATTAAATATTTGGTTTGATGTTTGAACTTCCCAACACTGTTGGAAATAGAGTACAATGCCCATATCCTAGATGGCGCCACAATATGGTACTAAAATTGAATACATTTTTGTGGTTCAGCTCTTAGCTATATAACAGTTTCCCATAAAAAATCGTTTCAATATCAATCACTATATAACTAAAATTAATTCTATAAAAAAATAAAAGTAAGAAAATATGTGAATATGAGTTACTATTTGTTAATATTCTTAATTGCTCAAAAAGTAACTTACAAAATAAATTAATTGGAAAAAAGTTTACTGACAACTCATGTACATACTTTGCATGTTTATTATTTTTTGATTAAAATCTTAATATATTCCTTGTTGGATTATTATCATGAGATCTGTACTTTCATATACCATGAACAATAATTATTGTCTATATAAAAAATTCTCGTAAAAGGTTTAAAAAGTCAGAAATAAACTTCATTTCAAAATTCGCTTAACATGGCTCGGCTACTTGTTATACTTTGGAAAATATTGATTCTACTTAAGGTGGTAAACCTTTCATTGCAAAAAGATCGCGAATTTATCCTGGAAAACGAATACGTATATTCCAATTGTGAGGAAATGCCTCGAGGATTTGTCCCTGTGGATAAGTTTATCGATACATCAAATTTGACCCTTAAAAGGAGCAGTGATGGTGGAATTAACTTATCAGGAAATGTAACGTTCGTATGGAATGTTGAAAGTTCAGATCGAGTTGATGTAAGTAAGCCAGTCTCTCTAATCCTGTGAATCCCGTGAGTTATTCCATAGAATATTTAAGTTGGATTTGGCTGCATTCAAATGGGAACGAGAAAAATGGAAGCCAACCGCATTTAAAACGATTTTAAACGATTTTTGCAAGTCCTTGCACGATAAAAACCAATTGCATTATTCCTATACGACTGCCCACGTGATTAACAAGGAAGATGTAAAGGATAAATGCTTAACATCTGGGGTAAGTCAATAAAAATATGCATTTTTTAAGTAATGATAATGATTTTTCTTCAGACTGTGTTTATTTTCGAGCCCTACCGCATCAAACTGATTGTAGGAATGGCGGTACTAGTAGGACCAGGACATTATAAAGTCGTTTTCAAATTTTCTGCCTTTGACACTCATGGGGTGAAGAGACCACATCAAATATGTGCACAAATTACGGGAGATCTAAATTAGAATTGATCAATACAAGTATAATTTATATTTTATGCATTAAAAATAAAACCTTAGGCTTAAGTTTCTAGCACAAATTTGGTATAAGGGTAAAATATATTTTAGTTTCAATAAAAAGTTAACTCTCATTCTAAAACGGCAATCTACGACTTTCTCCTCAAAACCCCCAAATGAATAGAGTTTAAGCTCATCTCCTCTTTTTAATATGTAAACATTTACTTCTGGAATAATCAGTTACACATCAATGACTTAAAAACAATACCAGAAAAATTACATCCGAAATATAATACAACGTTTATAATTGAATTAGATTTATATTTTTGCGCTTCTCTTTCATTTTTTGCGAGGATTTTATAATAAATTTGATACTCCAATTAGGAAAATCATGAGAAGAAAATATGGGCGCTTTATCGTCAATAATACATAAATATTTATTACATTTTTTGGCAAATTAGATGCGAAAAAGCGTTCATATAGAGGAATTTACAAATTATGCTAATCACTGTATTGCATGTGGGGAAGCGGTAATTGAGGCGGTGCTGGTGGTGGCTGCGGATGTATCAACTTTCCATCCGAGTAGCGCATCAATGTCATAAGCTTCAGCATACGCAAGTCCTCCTTGCCTTTGTCCTTGTCCCTGTCCTTATCCTGGGATTGTGGCTGGGGGTGGAGTGGGTGGCGGTGGTGAGAGCGCATGGGATCTGCTGACTGGTCGGGTCTTTAAAATACTCAAGTCATTAACGTTCTCTAAAAAGCTTTTGTTCGCTGACAATTTCACGCTCTGCACGTCCTTCTTCAGCTCCTCCATGTCGCGCTTGAGTTTGGCACGTCTATTTTGGAACCAGGTGATGACCTAATAAATTATATGAAAATATTAAATTGGATATTCACTAGCAAGTAACCACAGACTCTCTTCATACTCACCTGTGCGTTTGACAGGCCCAACCCGCCGGCAATCTCGTCGCGATCCGCTGGCGAGAGATATTTTTGGTATAGGAATCGCTTCTCCAGCTCGAAAATTTGCTGATTGGTGAATGCTGTGCGGGACTTGCGTTTCTTCTTTGGATTGGACCGAGTGGCAAAGATGTTCAACGTTGCGGGATCTGTAATGTACCACAAGATTTAAATCAATATGAGTTTCTACATCTTGCTATTTTAAATAAAAAATCGAAATCATAACGAAAAGGTGTGATGGCACCGTAAATTATTCAACGGTCAGTCAAATTTTTAATGTTCTTCACACAGATGATCGTAAAACGGAAGAGTTTATGGGGCTGTTGTTTCTTCTGCAGCCCAGAATTTGACCTAGGTTTATTTTATTTGTTCCAGAGAGCATCCTCAGCGCAGCCGGCTTTAATGACCGACTTTATGACCGATCTCTACGCATCATCCATTGGCACTTTCAATTCAATCAGTGAAATGTGCTCGTGGTTAAAACAATTTCAAAACACAATTCAATGGAATTCATAATAGACAATCGACAATAACAAATCTGTGGCCATAAAGCCGCCTGGTAGGCCATATTTTGATCCAGCTTCTTCGGTTTATACCCGTTCATTTTATTGGCCCTGCCGCTTGAATGATTTTATCTGTGTACGTAAGCGGTTGTTTTCTTAAGCGATTCGATTGGGATTTGATTTGGATTTTGATTGCCGGTATTTGTTTTTAGCATGTTTAAAGGTAATACAGCGCCTGATTGATGTTTCTCTTCTTTTGTTGCGGCGGAAATGGCTTTCAACCCAGTTGAACGCTATGGGAGTCAGTTTAACCCCATTAGGAATTGTTTATTTATCGCGGGCAATTCAATTTTTGCGCCTTTCCATTTTTAGATATTTACAAGCCAATGGAATGATCGTGGTGAGTAAGTGCTCATCTTAAGTATCAACGGAAATGGCTGTTGCTCCGTTTGTTTACGGGGTTGAATAAATTAAGGAAAGGGGACGATATGAGGACGATATAGGGAGGCCCTCAGGAAGTCCGACACTGAAAATGGCAGCTGCCCCTTTGAGGCAACATTGTTGTTGCTAAACATGTCCGACAATTAACAATTAAGACACCCGAATTTGGCCCTTAAACAACACAGGGACAGGGTTGGTACCTTCCCGGGTTTTTTTATGGCCTTGCGGCTGAAGCCCCAGTTCCATTTTGACACTATCCTGATGTGTTTATTGTGAGGTTAGATAATCTTCTGTTTTGAACACGCCCCATGTTTTCATTCCGGGAGGGTTGTTTCCAACCTTGGAACAACAATACGAACACGAAAAGTTGAAAAAAATTGGCATTAAGTCAAGAAATAAAATAGTTTTCAGGGAGCTAAATGGTTGGTAGGATAGTTGTCGAGTTTAAATGATTTTGAATGGTTAAAGGTTAAACCCTCATCTAGATAATTCCAATATGATTTTAATCTCAAAATCAAACCGTTATCCGAACCGTTTTCGATTTGGATTCCTGAAAGCAGATTGGCCATGTATAGCAAAACACGCCTCTAATTAAAAGCCATGGCAAGCCTGACCATAAACTGGTCAGACCTGAGCTCCATTGGGGTGGGTGTGTTTTTGGCCATTTTCCGAGCTTTATTAATTAAGGAAACTCCACTCGAAGGCTGGACCGAGTCGGAGCCTGGTTAATAGCTTAACCCACATGCAGAGCCGCATGTCAGTGGCTGCACTCACAACTGCCTAGTCAAAGCTAAAGTACACTCTGTGGGACATATGTACATAAATATATTGGCTGCAAGAGTTACGAGCTGGACACCCACACCTCTGCACCGGCGTGCCATACAACAAACAATGTCATCAGCATAACTAATCATTGTGACAGGCAGCGGAGAGTTGGACTCGCTGACACCGAACCACCGGGTGAGAGTAGCTAAAGGAGCAGCTCCTGGTTGCCCGGGAAAAGTAAGCATAACTTATGCCGGTCTGCCTGCCACCGTTGCTAATTGAGACACAAACAGAATGACGCATTGTCCTTGCGTAAGAAGGCTGGGCAGGAATGCTCCACTCACAAAAAGCATTTAGGGGGTTCCAACTATACAAAGGTAACCATCAATATTTTCGTATCAGTCTTTTTTCCAAGTGCATTAGAAAAACACGATACGAGTATATGGCGTGCCTTATCAACCGCCAATCTGAGACATTGACTTGGTGTGCTTGGCTAATGGTGTGGATGGTAATTAGGCAAATTAGCTGGACTCTGCTACTGGGAGGCACATAAATTAACAGCAATTAATTAAATGCTCGCTCTTTAATGCCGGATCACGGCCTGCTTCAGATGCCTCAGATATCTATAGATTTCCATTAGAGAATAAAAAGATTAACGAAATCGGAATAAAACTCAAAGTGCTAAAGCAATTATGCTGATTAACTCAGGGTGAGCAACGATCCAATCAAAGCCATCTACAAATCAATCAGAGTTGGCCGCAATGGTAATCTTCTTAAAAAGGAACATCATAATAAGTGCCAGTCGAGATCGCATTCTCAAGATACTCGATTCAAAATTGTGCTACCAAGATGCGTATCGCTCGGATAAGGCTAATGCATTGTAGGATTCCCGGTGCCCAGTACCACCACAAGGTGCCTGCTGTTCACACGCTCCTCAAATGCCTCGCATACGATCGGAACCTTTGAAAGATGAGCGCTAACTTCTCAAAGGTAGGTAGGTAGCCGGGTTCTGACCAGGCCAGGAGCATGACATGTGGAATGTGATTGGGGCTGCCAGCGGAAGACTCAATTAGAAGTTTTGGACTTTTTGGGGATTTATGACCACAAGGAATTTCACATTCTCAGGGCTCTGCCTAAATAGCTGCCAATAGCTTTTTAGGTTTGCCGCCACCACAGAGTCATGACAAATCGGCAAAGGACAAAGCCAAGAAGGCAGGAACTCGACCTTCGAATGCAAAAGAGTCGCCGGCTTTAGAAGTTTGGCTAAAAGCGCTAATTATGTGGAAAAGAGATAAAGGAGACGCTGCAGCCGACCGACCACAAATTGCGTTGTCCAGAAGCTCGAAAGCGTAATCAAAAACTAATTTTAATCCTGTTTGGGGGATCACTCCCGCATTGCTTCACTCATAAACCCCGAAAAGGAACGCAGAAACAGAAATCCAAATCCCGGTCCCAAAACAAAACCGAAATGGACGCGGAGATGGAGAAGGAGATGGGATGGGGTAGAGCCTCTTTTTGTCTGATAGCGGTAGGTCCAAGTTAATTTATTCTAAATGGCTTTTTGAAATCCCCGAAACAACACGAGAAATTTACTTATGACGTTGCCAAGTCTCTTATTCTCTCTGTGTCTCTTGACAAGCCGCAGAACAGCAGCTTCGGGATCCCAGAGATCCGAGAGATCCCATCGGATGATTCAGACCGGATCAAAGTCGATGGAGGGCCCTGCATATTTTTCTCACTTTGGCGTGTCTGCGTGTTGTTAGCAATGAAATTGATGAGTTCGAGCAGGTTATAAAACCCGATACCTTTTGGCTACCTTTGTTTGGTGGGTCTCTTTTATTATTATTATTGCTGTTGCTGCCGTTGTTTTTCGACCTACGAAAAGCCGAAATACAATAACACAAATTAATATGAGAAGATGAGACAAATTTAGCCGCCGACAAAGTAAACTGGCCACAGCGATTCCCATTACCATTACTGACTGTTGAGGCGCAGCTCTTCTCCATAACGAGAAAGTTATAAATTTTGGTATTTTCGTTTCGACATGGATGCCGATGTCGTCGGAGGAGGAGGCTTTTCGACTGGTGGGGTCTCAACTTTTTAGCCCGAACTCGACAACTGTCATTGTTGGTGGCTTGTTTACACGCTCGTAATGTGTCCAATAATTTTTTGTATTTTGTTGTCATTTGTACCGCCCCAGAGTTGGGAGAACTGGCTTTTGAGGTGCAGGTAACCAGAAACCTTATAAGGAATTTGGTTAAAGCTCAAAATGGAAGTTATTTGGGGGCTGGCGATTTTTAGAGGATTAAAAGTAACAAATAACATGCATTTTAAATTGTTTCAACAAATAATAAATGTAAGTTTCAATTCTGCTATAATAAAGGTGAATGTCCTGGGATTTTCCGAGAGACGCCTTTCCAAATCTTTTGTAATGCCTCCATAAAACCATTTCGACTACCTTTGGCCATAAAGGACTTTCTCTACAGCTTGTCCCTCTTCGTTATAATTGAAAATTTTATTGTTTATTAAGGCAAAGCGTCACCGTCCCGGCGTAAAGTTTTCATGTTCATGTCGGCCCGCAGCTATTTTGATTGCAGCATTACATGTTGTAAACATTAACATGGCCAATAATTTCCAGTGCCCTGGCAATTTGCAGAGCCGAAAAACATGTCAACGGTACCTGGGGGCAGTAATCAGATGTTATTGAGGGTTAATTTCTTTATACATATATTGAACGATCGGTGAGTCGGCTACTTTCTTTTGAACGGACCCGGGGGCAGGGCTTTGGAACTTGAATAAAAACATAAACGGGTAAATCAACAAACCGTTTGCGCACGATGTTCACTCACTCACTTTAGATGGCGTAAAAAATTGCACTTGCATTGGGAAAAAATGTTAAAGGATGTGAAAAACACGACCAAATGCTTTCTTTTCGCCCTGTTGATAAAAGCCATATAACTTTTTTACTGTGTACTATTACCGACGATTCATTAGCGTTGAGCTTGCGGCTTTCACATGTAATTGCTAGTGAACTCCTCGGACGACCCTCGACTTTATATTTTGATTGATTTTAATGGCTGGCAAATCAATTGCAACTCCGACGCAGCGAAACAGAGCGCCGAAAACGTGGCCATCCTTAATTCAATAATGAATACGTAAAGTCCAGGCCAAAAAGAGTCCCAGAGCAGAGTCCCAACCGCGGCCACACACCAATTCTCTTCCTTTTCGCCCTCTGAAGTCCATCCAACCCATATCCCCCAGCCGTAGCAACGGCCACATGATTCACGATCGGACCGTCGAGCATGCGCTACGCAAAAGTTTCCGGCGGTAGGGTTGGCGAGGGGTTTGGTGGGGCGAGGGAACCGCGGCGGCTTCGGGACAAAGCGGCGGCCTTCTTTGATCAACACATATAAAATACTATGGCCACGCCCTCTAAAAGGCAGATTAAACGAGATGGCGCTCGGGCAGTGGGCAACGTATACTTAAACTTAACGTAACGTAAAGAGCAATGAAGTCAGTCAGTGCAAGAGTTGTTCCAACACGAAGACGAGGATGTGGTAGTGGGATGGGAGCGGGTTGTGGGATGAAATGGTGGCTCCAGACAGTAGACGACGGCGATGTCTGCAAGAGCCATGTTCGAATGCCTCCCCAGGCGCAGTGGGTCGACAGTGGGTCAAGACCATAAACTCATTGTTACTTATAAGCAAGAAACACTAACTGGTGTATTTTTAAAAGTCTTCTGTGGTTTAGTTGCTTAAAATAATAAAATTCTATAATAAACTAAAAGAATGTTTCTCAATATTTATTCAGAAGCGGTAAATGACAGTTTTTCATCATGAAATAATATGTGAGCAAAGGTTATTAAAATAAATTAAATAATTCCCAGCAGCTTAATTAAAAATCAAATAAAAAATATTCTCATATAACTCATAACTAATTTAGCCACTAATGAGTTATTTTCCCAAGACATGAGTTTTACAACCAATTGCAGTAGACCCATTTCCACTGTATTTGGTTTGTGCGAGACAATAAAAATTACGCTGCATTGCAATTTGGATCGCTGAGCACCCGATGATACTGCCCAGACCAGACCAGGCAAGTTCCAACCCGCCCTACGCCGATTTGCCCACCTCCTTGGGATATTGGGATGGTGGAGATCCTGGGGAGTGCATCGTCTTTATGTTTGCATGCCCTTTTAGCTCTCCGGCGTTTGGCGGCTGTTGTTAAGTGAAAATCTGAGTTTGCAATCGCTAACATCAGCTAACAATGGTCATCATCATTAAATAGCGATCAAAGAATAACAGGCGGCGGCTCTTGGCGTCTCTGGGATCTGAGATCTGGATTCTGGGTGCTGGGGTCCTGGGCACTGATTGAGTGACCTTCCCCAACCCCAAATCCCAACTTTCAGCTCCAGTTCCAACATCAATGTGGGCCAAACGAAAGGGGCTGGACCGGGCCTGAACTTGGAATGAGTTGGCTGGCTTAATGTCTTTATAAGTAGCATGTATTCCGTGTTAGGAGATGGGATAGCAAGAAATATGCGCTGTAATCAAAACCGTTTAAAAAACTACACACTAATTGAGTTAGAAGTTCGTGGGGGCTTTGAACTGACCGACGAATCAAAGGTACCGCCGCTCTATTGGTGGCACAACAAAGAGCGTTGACAACGGCATGTAAAGCCAACAATGCCCCAAGCAGCCACCATGATCGCCGGGTGATTGGATCGGCGGCCAGCAAGCCGCTAAACTTGCCCCAAAGACATTGTACGATAGTTTTGACAACTCAGCGAAACCAAAGCGGCGGCAAACAAGAAAAAAATCGAACATTTTATTAATGAGCACACACTAACAAAAAGGCACTGGCTCGAAATCAATTTAAAATATAATTAAATATGAATAAGTCAGGGAATCACGAACCCATTTCCAGAAAGATTGAAGCAAAAAGCTGATTGAATTCTTGTTACCGGTTTATCGATTTGCACAAATTGGGCTAGGCGTCTAAAATTTCTTCCAGTGCCCTTCCTGACGAAGGATTTTGGTAACAATAGCAATGATATTATGACAAGCTGTCATAAATTACAAATTAATGTAATGATTCCCAGGCAGAGAAAGAGAGAGTTTCCAGTCGGTGTGAGAATGTCGGGGAATGACTTCCTCAACTTTGGACGTCCAGGACCAGGGGCAATCTAACTCGCTGCAGGTAGCCGACTTTTACTTCGTGGTCAGGGTCGTGCGATCGATAGTGTGGATCTCGATCTCGATCTCGGACTCACTCGATCCCAATGCTCATCGATTGTCCGTGGTTCTGGGCTCTGGGCTCTCAGTTCTCCCTTGGTTCTGGACTCTGGGTGGGGGTATCTTGTGGTATCTTCAGGTGCCGGCATTGCCACCGCATTGACTTGCCTACCTTACACCTCGGAGGAGCGAAGATCAAAGACAGCGGTGCCGACTTAATAACATAAATTAATCTTCTCATTGTTGGGCTCACTAAAAGCAAGACAGAGACGGAGGAAGAGTGTGCGAAAGAGGCAGCTGATCCAGTTAGACAAAGCAAGGGCGAGAAGACGGTGCGCATGCGTGCCAAAAATGATACAGTAACCGCACGCTATGCTAATCCGTCCATTTCCTAACCAGGCTCTGTTAACGCACAAAGCCAAAACGGCATTTAATTTGATTTTAGCCTGGTATTTGGCTTCGAATCGATTTCATTCATTATTTCGAGCCGAGATTTGGTTAGGTGCCTAAGCGGGGATCAAAGAAAACATGCCGACGGGCAGATATGGTTAAAAAGGAGGCGGTCTATCGGAGTGCACTTTAAAAAGAATAGATCTTCAAAAATAGAACTAAGATAGATAAATACACTTGGCTAGAAAGTAAGTTCATTGCTAGGAAGTTTAAAGAATAGAAGAGTCTGCCCTCAATTGATGGAACGCGATAGCAATACAATATTATACGATTGAAGACCTCATTGTGAATAAATTTTAAAGAATATAAGCGCTTCTCATTGTAAATATTTTTCTCTTAGTGCAGAGACTTCCTGACTTGGACGTGGGAAATTCACCGTGGAGACGGTTTTGATCGAACGACGAAAAGCAGCCAACGAGCATTAAGTATTTGAAATGACTTGCTGGGCATGAGTAGAAAATGAAACGAGCGCAGCAAATTAGCTAATCAACGCCCATTAGTAGTAAGGTATTGGAATTTATGATAAATTTCCGTTAATGCAGCAGATTGCGGCACGAGCAGATCTCACAACTCAGGAACAAGTTAATTTTGCGATACCCCCTCGCTCTTTGATCGTCGATCCCGTGAGGCCAAAAGTGATAAAGCAGGCATCTTTATAACGCTGCAAAGGCACAGCAGGACAACAAACAAGTGCATCTTTCATCCCAAAAGGCCCTCTGCCAGAGTGTATGTATGTGCGTTAATAATACATAATTTCCTTGTAAAACAACAAACTGCTGCGCATCGTTATCGTTATCATTATTGTGCATTTTTATGTGCGCCTGCATGTTGACTGCCCATTTTGGTGCAAAAGGCGTTGGCCGCTGGTCGGCAGTTGGCAGTTGGCAGCCTGTAGTCGATGTTGCTGTTGCAGTCGCAGTTGCCGGTTTTGGGCGACAACGACAATATCGTTTTATTTATGTTTATCGATATAGCCGGCCAGATAAGCGGCTTTAAGCCGGAGCAGTATGTAGAGTTTGCGACCAGCGGTGTGCTCGTAGGTTTTGTTTTTAGTGGGCGCCATAAAATGAAAGTTCAGTTTATATTCGAGAAGGTGAGAAAAAAATATGGCCAGTTTAATGGCTAAGAGAGTGGACAAACTTAATAAACTTAGGCATGACTTTCCTTTTGGTAAGGAAATCTGCATAGACTCATTTCGATCGATATTGCAGATTTTCTTTCAATATCCATTTGCCATATTTATGTTAGAACTTCACATTTCGAAATAGCTTCAGTAAAGACATTCCAACGAAGAGATAAATATCATAATTATCAAGCCAGATTGACAATAATTTCTGTTAAAACAGCCATGTTTAATTTTTGTTACCATCCAATAACCGTTTCTGGCATCCTCTATTCGGTGCAGTTGAGAACGAGTTCTGTTTCATGACCGATCCGAGCCATTAGCCATAACAAGCGAGCATTTGCATGGCGCTTTTGATGTGCGTTCGTGTTACGAGGGCCATAAAATAGTTTTGCATGTTGCACCGAATAAAAATGAAAAAAATGGAATGAAAACTAGTTACGGTTATGTATATAATTACTGCGACAGCATGTTGGCATGACAAATAAACTGCGAGCGAGACCATAAATTAAAGTATCAGAATGCGTGTGGAAGGCGTCTAAAAGAGGGGAGTGGGTCTTGAACTGGAGGAGGGTGGTGGTAGACGTGGATGAGGACGAGGACAAGGACGAGGTGGGGTGGACGAAGGCTTTACGGCAATGGCCACCTGACGACAAGTCTGAGCCAATTGTTAAGCCGTTGATATATGCCTGATTCTAAGAGTGTGTGTGTATGCCACTACATCAGTGTCTGTGAGTGCGTGTTGGTGTTGCCAACTCAGCATTTTGGTTACTGTGGGCGTGTCACACATTTTGCCTTCGTAATTGCAAGACTCGTCGTATGACCAGCAAAATAAATTAACAATAAATTTGTTCGCACAAGCCGAAACTGGAATTATTGTCTTGTACACTAAACTTTAAAATAATTAATCAAGCACTTTAATAAACATCTTAATATATTTATCATTAAATTTATGTAAAAATTCATTAAAATTTAACCAATAACTTATCATTAGATTATCCGAAGAAAACCTGTTTCATATTAGTCAAGCAGCAAATAAATATTTCAATTAAAGTGTATTTCATTTGTTTATAGTGAATGTACAACTTGCAGCTGCAACGGCGTTGCAAACAATGCACAGATTTATTTAATTACAAATGACGCACACACCTTCAGCGGCACATACACACTGACACAGTTATAATGCGAATTTACGCACAGATATGCAAAAGCGTCGTCGCCGAATGCTTTGCTCTTGGAATTTATTTAATTAAATATACGCCCCGTTGGCAGCCGCCTTGCCTGGCCTCCTCCTGCACCACGGTGGCTCCTCTCCGGTCCACCAAATAGGCATAAATTCAACACTTTATGCATTGGCTCAGCGGCAGCCGCAGGCGTAGTGGCAACCGCTTAGGCGCCCATTACGTATACGCACCGTATACCGTACCGTATGGCATGTGTGTGGAAAAAATAATATACAGAAATCGTAAAAAAGAAGGAAAATGCGGCTAGCTGTGCGATTTGCGATGACAATTTCGTTGGAGTTTATAAATGTGCGTATTTATTCCCAACGGATAAACAGCGGTCATCGTCAATTGAATGTGAATAAAAATGCCATAAAGTGAAGAGTGAGCTGAGGTCATTTTTGATGCTAATCTCTTTGTTCATGGTTCTAGTTTTAATTGAGTCTAACAGGTATAATATAGATATCCGGTAATATTTATGTATGGATGTATGGAATATTTAAGTATATGTATTTGAAAATGCTGCAATAGACCCACGCTTTTTTGGTAAAGGAGAATTTATGGATGATAAAATATGTAAAATCACACAAGTTAAGTCAATTTTTCGCAGCCTTTTTCGTATTTCAAAACTTGTTATTCGAACTGATATACAAAGCAAAAATTGGGTTAAAAATTGATTTCTTGTAACTGATCTTTTACTCGAACTGATCCACTAAGGGAATAGTTATTTCAAGGGCAGCTCCTGAAAGCAAAGGATCCACTCAAGGCTAAGGAGAAGTGCTAATGCGAGCTCCTTTGTGTCCAGATGCTGCCTCCGCAATCTAAAGTGGTAAGTGGCCGGGTCTTTGTAAGAGACTCTCAACACCCGGCAGCAACTACAAATAAAACTACAACAGCTCCATAGGTATAAGCACATTCGAGCTGCCGACTGGTACAACAAAAGCGCATAGTTAAGCATAATTTAATAGATACGCGGCTCGGGCTTTGCAATCTCTTTATGGTTGACACTATTGTCTAGGCCAAGTTTGTATGTGGGGCTGTCATAAAGTGATGAATGCATTATTATTATTGTTATTGTGGCCGGTGTTGTGCTGGGTTGCCGTTTTGCTGGCCGGGCCTTTGTTGAAAAGCGTTAATTGAGTGTTGCGAATGTTCAACGGCAATTGAAATTGTTTATGACTTGCAGTTGTTGCCGCTGCTCGGGCTCATGTTCAATAATGTAATGCAATTGGGGGACTGCTAATGGATAGTCAGAGCACAATACTAATCAGCTAATCAGCCGGCGATATCTGACTAATATCCTGGAGACAAAAGGATTTCGCCGCTGCTCCGGCTGGAATCCTACTTGACAAAACACTTTAGGCTTCCATTTGGCGCGGTGTAATTATGCTTTATTAAGATGCCATTTTCATTACGGGAATCCGAGCCACTTGAACCCAACTGGCTGGCGAGCACTTGACGGCGACATAGGAAATTTCGTTTCTTTCTTATATTTAGTGGTTTTTAATTGCCGTAATTAGCGAGAACTGGAGTGCTGGGAGCTGGAAAGATATTCAAGTGCATTCTGAAGCGACGTCTGTTTGGTGGATTTTGTTCTCCTCTCTGTAAACCCGAACATGACCGCCAAGACGGAAGCAATTGATGACCAAGAATCAGTCCGGGCCATGGGCCATAAAGATACGCCATAAATTAACACCAAACCGATTAATGAAAAGTGCCGATCCATATCGGGTACACATGTTTTTTGTCAGCAAAGACGATCCAGTCAGGATATTGGAACATTAAACTCAATTAACTGGACCGACTTTGATGGACGCTGCTTAGGAGTGGGTTGGAGACGATCAACTGGAACTCGAACTAAAACTGGAACTTCAGCTGTAACTGCTTGAGCTGGCAATGTGACAACCCAGATCTTTGCCTGGCATCTTAATGAGGCTATTTTGTTCGATTGCCAGTTGGTAATTTGGTGGACGCCGTGTCATAAAACTTTACGGCTATTTAAATGCTGACTTGTAATTTGTAAAGGTGTCACCCTGACTCGATCTCAGTTAAGCGCTTCATTACATTCAGTTTTGCATTGTAAATTATTCCGTAGACCCGATAGATTTTGGTGCTTTAGCTTAGACTTTGTTTTAAGGTTGCTTTTCACCAGAAAACTATTTTAAGTGTAATAACACCTGAATTCTTAAGCAGGGTGGGCGACCCCAGTTCGATTAGTTCTGCTCACTCGCTCTGATGTTATGACAAATTAAACTTAGCATTTAAATGCATTTGAACTTGAATGTCTGGCAGAATAGTTGAATGGCTGGATGGCTGCCTGGCAGGCAGTCAATTAATTAATCGAAAAACTGCCGAAATTCCAAAGCTGTCAGCCCGCAGACATGTCCGTGAAATGATAAACTCCCAAGCCCAGAAAACCGTCGGCCGATCCCCAGACGCTTTTAGCCACTTGAGCAACCCTTGTGTGCACCTCCTCGTTTTGTTTTCTCGTATTTTTTCGTTGACTGTCTCTTTTATTCGTTAGTTGCCCACTGGGCCTCTGGCATTTATGTTTAACACTTTAATTGTGATTACAAGCTGCAATCAAACAGCAACACCAACAGCAACAGCAACAGCAAAAGCAAGAGGAACACCAACACCAAGTGCAAGAGCTGGGCAAAAAATAAACTAAAGGTTGGCTCGAACCATTGACTGAGTGACTAACTGACTGGCACTCGAGGTGGTTCCTTTACTCTCGGCTAAACTTGGCTTATGCATGTTTAAGCAACTGAAACTGCAACAGCAACACCTTTGGCAACAACAACGCGTCATGTCGCTGGCTTTATTAAATTACTTGTCAAAAGTGCATACACGAGCTGGAGTTAAAGTTGCAATGTCGGCGGACATGAAACAGCCCCCGACATCCACGCTTTTATATGTGCTCCTCATCTGCATAAGCCAGTACTTACTTCACCCTGAAATATTTCAACAAAAAAAAGTAAAAACGAAATTTAAGCCTTTCGTTGGCATAACGAGACTTGTCATAACAATTCTTGGCTTGGAAAAAAGGAAAATAAATGAAAACGAAACGGAATGGCTTGGAAAAGAAAATCAATTACGGAAAACATTTTCGTTCTTGTTTTTATTTCATTTCCACCCACAGAGACACAAGATATTCTTGGGGGATCAATTAATCTTGTCAACGATTGCAAGTCATTTTGCCATAGAAACATCTGAGATACTCAGATAGTCAAATTAATTTTCTTCACACTTTAATAAACGATTACCCAAATACATGGGGTTGATATTTGATTAAGGTGTTAAATGTTTTGTTGACATTCCAGCCACTCGGCCCTGGATGCCGCTCGCAGAGGAAGCAATCCGGGGGAAGAAACATATTTCACAGCTTCCCCCGATTTTAACGCGAAGTTTGTCGTCCTACGGCTGCTTTATTGCGGTGATTGTTGGTGGTGGCTTCCGAGTCGTGTTGCATGTAAACAGCAGCATTTACATCACTATCAAAACAATAGCAACTCCAGCACCAACTTTTGCTTGTTTTTCCAAAACACTGAATTTCGTTTTCGGCTTTTCGACCCGAAATTTGTTCTGCTCTTTCAAATATAATTCGGGGAAGGGCTGAATATGTTCTTTGATGTACGGAAAATGCGGGGAAATTGTTTCAGGAAGAGGAAGGCGTGAAAATGATTCACTAAGTTAATTATTCCAAGTCAATCGTCGGGTAGGAAATGATTTTATTTGATTTTATTGAAAGAAAGATAATGAAATGAATACTATGAGTTTAATGGCACGTTTCATCAAGTATTTTCAGAAAATACTCCTTGCAACTCAATGAATATTCATATTTTTTGTATCTTACCTTATTTTTTAATATCTTGTATCCCCAGACACTCCAAATTCGATATGCCATATATTTGGGAGAGTTTTCTGAAACGCAAAACACCTGGAAAAGTCTGATTATGAACCTGAACGAATTCACTTTTCATTGCAATGCATCAAACGATACTCGAGGCTCATCAAAAATGAAGTGCAGACATCGAGATGGAGTGCCTGGACATGAATACGGGATAGGAGTCCGCACCTGTCGGCGCAGCGAATCCCAGGAAGAGAAGACACCTTGGCGGGTGGGGAACTGGCTTCGAGGATCGGGGAGGAAGTGCATCTGAGAGTCATTCGCATTAATGTCGTCGGAGCCGTAGCTGTGAATAATTTCCCCATCCGCTCTTGGCCAGCACCTCCAATCCTCCCTCCTTCCCCAAATGTCCAACGATCATTGCTCGTTTGTTCGGCACCGCTGCTAATGATTTGAATGCTTTAATTTATGCCGGCTTTTAAACATTTATCATCAAAGACTCGGACTTCAGAAGTGAGCATATAAATATGATTTGTCGCCGTGAATTTTCACGATTATCATAGATACGCCCGCGTCTCTTGGTTTTTTTCCAGTCACTGAGAAAAGTTAGGGGGCTTAAATCCATAAAACGTTGCCACAAAAAATAAACAAACAAAATTACAGCATTGAACATAAAACAAACGAAGAAAGCATTGTTATTACGTAAATCTTCTATTTTTTTCCAGTGAATCCTTAGATCTAGATGCAATCACTAGCAATACCCAACACCTAGGATAGGAAACTGGTTTTGCCTGCTTTGGCGCCAACTGACCCATTTAAATTTGCAGCTGGAAAAGCCGCAAGAAAATGCGTTTTCCCCTAGCCCCTTTTGGCCTTGCCGTCTTGGACTTGGGACGCAGTAGTTGGCTGGGCTGTCTGTGAACGCATCAATCTCGCGAATTGCATTTCCTGGCCAAGATTGGAGGACTCCGTTTGGGTTTGCAGTCCCTGCGGGTCAGTGGGGAGTGCTCTGTGAGGCCAGAGGCCATGGGCCAGGCAGAAAATGCGTTTTTAAATGGCTTTTTATGCGTGGCGCGGGCTTTTGATGTTCGACACATGCCGAAAATTCACAGCTCGGGCGGTCCCGGCTCCTCACTTCGAGTCCGTGATTAATGTTTGGCAAAAACGCGAATGGGAATGCGAATGGTTATATGAATACGGATGGGAATGAGAAGGCGAATGTGTTTTTAAAGAACTTTGACAAGGTCCTGACTTGAATGCCGCATTCCAGCCCCTTTTTTCTGGGGTTCATTTGTTACACAGAAAGAAATTGAGCAGATATTAAACAAAGTTTTTAAAAGTCCTTCTCAGCGAATAAAGATTTCAAACATAGTGTCGTTAGATTCATAAAAATGTATTTAGTTTCGCTGGCCATAAGAGTTTCTTTTAGTTGCATCCTTCCGATGTATATGTTTCTGTGTAGGAAACCCTTTTGGCATTTTGCAACAGTTGGACCTGGACCTGGGCCTCCCATATGGCCCTGATAGAGTTATTACCAAAATGTAGCCCTTTTTAGCAGACTCTCTGGCTCACCTCGATCTCTCGGCTGCCTGTCTGTCTCCCTGGTTAATTCTCTCATTTGCTGTCTCTTGTGCAACTGTCGATGCTTGATTTTCGCTTGTCTTTATGATCGGACCGCTGGCTTTGATCTTGACGCCGATTCTCGATCCCAGCCCCGGTCTCAGGTCCCGGTCCCTGTCCCGGTCTCAGTTCGGAATCCCCTCCATTGGGCAGAAAAGAAAAATGCAACTTGAGCTCAATTAGTGCTCATCAAAAGCGTGCAGGTAACACCTTCAGTGCGTTGCTTTCGCACACCTCTTTGTATCCGAGTATCTGCCTTGTCTGCATCTGTATCTAAGTATCTGTGTATCTCAGCATCTCGCTGTGTATCTGGTCAGGCATCTCCCGGCCCGGCGTCACTTGTTCCTGTTCTGAATTTTGCTCTAACCGGACTTCAGAAGTATGCAATTTGCTCAAGGGGTGCCCCTTGATGATGGACCACCCGAGTGGCATAGTGAAGTGGCATAATATAGGATTGTCCATCCCTGAGGGCTGCGGTTAGTGAAAGCAAATCAGGCAGTTAACCATTTTTGAAAGCCAACCACGCAAGTCTCGCTAGTTTTTGTTTCGTATTTATTTCGTTTTTTTCCCGAGCCCCGTATTAATGCTAATGCTTTATGGATAGTCGGCACGCAAACTCATATTTCTCTGCCACTTTTACTACTGGCAAATTATAATTTTTAATAAAATATTTGAGGCGCAACCGTTAATTAGAGAATTTATGCCAGCGCCGGCTTGTCAACTTGTTTCGGATGCTCGGAGGCAATTTTGCAATATCTCATGCATATTTAATGCATAGATGCCGCAGATGTTAGAACAGTTTTGGCCCGCAGACATTTTCTTGATTTTATTGAGGCAAACGAGTCTCGCCTTACAGCATTTAATATACCCAAATATACCCAAATATTTTTCATACCGTATGTGTGTTTGTGGGCATACGAATTTCAATTTTTTCCTATAGTTTTTGCGAGCTGTTTTAATGTCATTAACGAATTTTGTTGAAACGTTGTGCAGCTATTAATCATTTGAAATGAATTTTTATTTTACACTTCGGCGGTGATTTCTTTTTGTTTGCATGATTTATGTGTTGTCTGAGTCTGAGTTCGCAGCTTGTTGAGAGAGAGATTTTATTTAGTCTATTGAATACGATTCCTGGGAAGCTCTTAAAATGAATGAAATTGCAATTGCATTTGAGGAATTTGCGTAATGCTGACTTTTAAAGTGCTTGCAATTTTTCATTCGAGGGAGAACTAACTTAATTGTTAAATGAAACCCCAATGGCCTTGTCTAGCGTTGAGAAATGTGTTTAAAAATTATCACAGTAAGTTTTCTATTATTCGAGTAGTTGCGCTAAATTGTTTATGCCTTCATAGCCATTTGTTCTATCAGTGAACTAGATTTTTAATGCCTAACGATCCCCCAGCCAATATTTGAACTAAAATTACTGGTTAAAAGGACTGTAATGTGAGAGATTGAAATCTATCTGGCACAGTGGATATAATACATATGGGGGCGTGACTCTCTGCCCAGATGGCCAAGACACGCTATTTAAAATGTCACGTTATTCGGATAGCAGAACCTCAAAAACCTATTTGTCCAACTACCATTTCCATTATAGATTTTTATTCGAGTATATACCATATATAGTACTTGTGAACCGGTTGTAGATCAGCTATTATATGAATGGTTGTTAGCAAACGACTTGCCACACTCTCCGTGCGGATTTCCAATTATAATTATAATTTATGCTCAATCTAGCACTTATTTACATTTTTCAACTTCGCTCCCATTCAAAATTAAGTATACGTCTAGTTGAACTAATTAGTTTTGACTTTTTGTCTCTGGGCAGAACCACCTCACACCCGGCTGGCTACATTTTACATTTGGCCCCGCCTTGCAACCCACCGCGACCCTCCGACCCGCACGTTGTAAATGTTTACACTGCTATCTGTCAAATCAACTGTCAACCCGAAGTGCCATCATCATTGTTGCCGCCGTTTCAGTATCTGCATCTGTATTTTCGGTTTGTATCTGTGTGTGGTTGGGGTTTTCGCAAGTGTGTGTGCGTTTTGTGGTTCATGCTCGGGTAGGTCTTCGGTACTGAGTACGCGGCTGCCATTGCCGCCGCCTTTTGTCAAGTGGGAAAAGTTGTAGTAATTAAATTGTAATTAGGGATGCATCCGTCCGCCGCAGCTCTGTGCCGTTTGTGCGTTCAATAATGCGACTATACGACTGTCTCTGCCAATTGTCTTGGCGTTTCATCAACAGCCAACCCGTGCTGATCACCCCTTTTATGTGCTTCCTTTATGCTCCCTTCTCCCATCTGGTTCATTAAAAAATTACAGCAATACCCTTTTCGAAGGGTCTGCCCAGCAATAAATGAAACTTTCTATATGATCTTGTGAAAGTTCCTTGAATATTGTATCAACAACTTTTATATTATAAAGATGATAAATATTTCCTTTCTGGCTAAGCCTAAAAGATTAGTTCATTGGTTCCTTATTGAAACCTGATTGTAAACCTATGTTGATACATAGGTCAATATGCCATATTTTTAAATGAATACTTTCCACCTTTCCAATACAAAAGTCTATCCATGGTTCGTAGTCATGTACTTCTACTAATATGAATTTTATATTTCTACTAAGTTATTTAGAAAGCGTATTAAGCTTTCGGTTACTTAGAATATGTATGTCTATTGGATTACTAATTGACAAGACCTAACGACAGGTTCATTGTTCAAATAGCTGCAACTTTTCAGCCATTTTCATTGTAATTATTTTGTATGCGGGAATGCACTTTGGTTTATCTGCTGGCAATCGTCATGACCACCGAGCAGGGCCCTCCAAGTCTGGAGTTGGAGTTGGAATTGAAGTTGACGCTGCTCCTAATTACCAGACGGAAGTTCCTCACATCTTACCCTCAATAGGGCCGGTTACGGCTTTTGATCAACATGGAAACTGCAATGGTACCAAGAGGGGCGATTGTACACCGGATGCTGTCCTGGGAAAATACAATTTTCGCAAAGTGAGGCGCTTAAGTGCAACCCGGCTGCCTCTGTGTGATAATCATAATCATCCTGGGGCAGCACTCAATCCCAGTAGCAGTTGATCAACCGATCAAATCAGCTGATGCTGATTAGATGGCTCTGTGGCAATCCGAGAGTGGAGCACGAACCAATTGCCCGAGTACGTGCGCCGCGTAAATTCAATTTCAGTAGCAGATGAACAAACCGCGCATCATGGGTCTGCTGATGCATTGGGTGCACTTTGCAAAAAATATGCCCCAAAAAATGGAATTTTCTTGCTTAAAATTGGAGAGGACCCAAGTTACAGGAGACAACATTGTCCTAACTTATACCAGAAAAGTCTTTTATTGCGTTTTGAGTTAAAAATAAATTCTATAATTAAATAAATTTCTTCAGGTGTGTTATAAATCGGTTCGCGTCTGCGACTTAACGAGAAATCAACGCCGCTAAGCAAATTATGCCGAACGATACGCATGCGCCAGAGCCATCAGTCTGCGGCTCCAGACTTGGATCAACATCGGTATCTGGCTTGGGTTTGGGTCTGGGTTTGGCTCTGGGTCTGTGTTGGGTCTGGGAAAGGCAATTGCCATCAAAGCGATGCCAAGCAAAGTGATGGATCCGGCTGGCTAGCCAGGCCAGAAATTGATTTAGCCACCTCGGCCGGGCCGACTGACCTCACTACTGTTTTTACGCCTTAAGCAGAATCTCATCAAGACGTAATGACAACAATTGATCAATCGCTCGCCGGGCTAATGGTTATGATGGGTCTTGTTGGGAAATCAGTTTATTTTAAAATATAATTTCGTTGCGGTTGTGGGTATTGGAAAGGTTTGAGGCAGTAGGGAAATTAATTATATGAATGTGTAAACACAGTTCTCTATAGGATATTGTCTTAATCTATATTATCAACATCACTATTTTCTAACTCACCCTGCTCCTCATCGAAGTTTTTGGTGGATAACTGGAAGAGGGCATCCAAAGGGGTGTCACCACCAGGAGCCGCTGCTACCTTCCCCTCCTCCAATTTTTTTGGGGACTCTTGGGACACCGGCTTGTCCCCCTGACCCGGACTGCAGCAGTCAGTGCTCCCGTTGCTTGTGCTGGAACGCTGCTCCGAGCGCTCGGAGCTGCCGTCCTCGGAGGTAATGATGGCGGGGTTGATGCTCATGTGGCGCAGCAGGTGGGCCTGCGCCTGGAAGTGCTCCTGCAGCTGGCGCTGGTAGTCCCAGGCCAAGCGTTGCTCGTAACTGTGGAGCAGGGCCGGCGAAAGGAATTGATGCAGTCCAGCCGCAGGTGGAGGAGCACAGTTTATCATTCCTGGCGGTTGCAAGCGCTCATGGATAAGCATCAACGGAGCTGGTGCTGGTGCTGGTGCTATTGCTCCAGGAAGCAGGGGAGTTGCCACAATTGCACTGGGCGGAGGCTCTACTTTTCTTTCCCGCGGCTCCTTATCATTTCCTCGACCCAGGATATCGGCTATGGAAAAGCTTTTGACTCGCACGGGCGACGACTTTTGTCGGCTGTTCTCTAGGGGATTGGGGCTTCTCAAAAGCCTCAAACGCTTCATGTTGAGGGCCTTCATCGGTGGTGGACTTGGTGATCCCACCGAGATCTCCGAGTTGGCTGGGCTGGGGGTACGTTGCGGCATCTTTTACGTCTAAGTCCAAATCTTTTCCAGCTGATTAGAACATTTTGGGGCTCCGTGGCGAGGCGATTAAAAACGCGTCGGCAAAAACGCGCGGCAGCAACACGAAACACACGGCACAACGTGCAACACAAACACCAACAACGAAAATGGCTCGTGGATGACTTTTGTGGCGGATTCTCTCGGTGGTCTCTCTTCCCCGATTTCTCTCGAATTTTTTCCCTTTTAGCCACCTCTCTTGACCGGTTTGGGGGCTTTAAACTTGTTTTGATGACGTCACGGCCGCGCAGTGGCGCAGCTCGTGGGCGGGGCTGCGAGAAAGAGAACAGAATCGGACCAATAACAGCGGGCCAAGACCGTTTCAGGCCCCATCACCCTCCCTGATCGCTGTCAACGTGCAAACGTCATCAATTTGAACAATTTGACATGCGCTCGGCAAGCTCTCTCTCCCTTTCTTTTCCCTTTCTCCGAGCCTTTGTAGCTGCCTCTCCTTCTGGCCAACTGGTTTCCAGGCGGCTGACTGCGTTAATTATCGTAATTGCTGGCTCTCTCTACGACTCTTGCGGAGCTCTCTGTTGGCCCACTCAATTGTCATCAATAATGATGTCTCGTTGTACCGTTGGCTCCTCATCTATTTTCCGCTGAAAAAGCAAGCGTCTTTGACTTTCAAGTTCCAAGACCTTTTGCCACACAGGGAGAATCTCTCTATTTTTTTCCATTTGTCAAATTTGGGACTCCACAAGTTTAAATACCTTTTTTTTACGAATTTAAAATATTTTGGCAATCAAAAAATAAGCTTTTAAAGTTTCTTTGTCACTAAAACATTTGAAATAATTTTTTCCAATGCACTCTCTTGGCACACATCCGTTTGTCTTGCCATTTCCATTTCCCATTCCCTAAGTTACCTCAAATGCATTTCCAAATTGATTGCAACTTTGCTTCGCTTGCTGTATCACGTATACGCCCTGTATGCTCCTCGCTTCGTTTGTTTGTCAGTGTCAGTTTTTTATTCAATTTCGCTCCGCTGTTTGTCCTGGTTTTCTTTTTATTTCTCGCTTTTTCTTGCATTTTGCATGCAAATGTCTATTTAACTGCAATGCGCCCTTTGCCAGTGGGAATGTGAGTGTGGAGCTTGGCTAAGTGAAATGATGTAACTGCTAGGCCGTAATCGATAATAGGGTCTTCTCCCCCAAAACGCCCTTTAAAGACGGAGTATAATTGTTTATTTTGAAATACTTAACGTAATTAGCAGGGTTGCCTATTTAAATGACCTTTTCCTCTATTTTGTTATTTTTGTGAAATGATAGGTTTAACATTTTGAGCTTACCATATCTTTGTAACCACTATTCCAACTAAGTTACTTATTATAAAAATTACTTAATTATGTGTAACTATAATGTGGCGCAACTAAATAGTTAGATAACAATTATAATAATTTATAATATTAATGATTTAATAGTTTAGATTTTGCTTACCACAAAAGCTTAAATTTAGTTTCCTGCGGTTTAGATTCTAGAGTATTCCTTTCTCGTTGTTGATTTTCCAGGTTCGTGCTCCTTTCCCTTTTAATGGTGTTTCCTTTATTTGCATTTGCATAACAGCCCTGAATCCCTTCCCCTCTATTTTGTTGCAAGATGGCCGCTTTGTTTTGATTAATGCCTGCACTTGACTGACTTGACGAACTCGAAGGCCTCAAGTTTGTTTTGCGCCTTTCGCTTGTGCATTCAATTTAGGGAAATTGGCCTGCCTTGGGAACATTCACCATCGCTGTTGCATTCGTATTCAAAATCAATTACAAAACTACTCTTAATTGGGCGCCTCAATAGACGCGACACGCCCTGTCAATCTTAATTAGCCATAGCCCCTAGGAAAATCACTCGCACCGACACTTCACATTCGTGGCCTTTCGACACGCCTCTAATTCTGCAAATTCATAAGCCAAATGTATCGGCACTATGTCCTTTATTAGTCAGCGCAAGATGGCGAGGCCCGTGTTCATTAAAACCTCATAAATAGCTAAAGTGTTTATTGTCGCATCTGGCAAGCCCAAATCCCCGGAGAGGTCTCTTCACTTAGGTATATTGTATATATTGTCATCCGGGGGGTGATCAGGGATCAGGAAACCGAGCGACCAGAGAACAGTGAGCTGAAGTCAGTTGGTAATAAAGTCATTGCTGTTGTGTCAAATTTGTCACGCCCCTTCGGCGGGTTTTGTGGTACGAAAGTGGCTGCTGGCAATGCATTAATGTCGCCTTTTGTTTTGCTGATGTTCCCAGTTCCTGCGCCTGACGATGATGAAGTTGTGCCAGCCAGTTGTCAACAATCAACAATCAACGCTCCCAGAGCGATCCGATCCGATCCGAAACGAACTGCAGCTCGAAGCAATCCTCCAGTCAGTTCAACTTAACGCCGAACGAACTCAACCTTTTTTTTCGTTCAGCTGCACCCGATGCGAAAAATCCGTGACGAATGCGCTTATGGCTGCAGGCAAAACGATCCTCTCGCCTTATCATCGAATAATCTTCGACAGCTTGGGACAGCTGTCAGCGTTTTGCCAACTCATTATGCAGATTTCGACCACAAATGCGACTCGAAAATGTCGAAAACAATTTACTGAACGCGACCTGACACACGGCATCACACCGCAACATTTGTCAATACGGAACGGATCCGTCTATTGAGACCAACATCACCGGAGATCGCTCAACTTAACTTAAGTAGTCGGCCAGACTCGGGCAACGCAACACAATATAAGACAACACGAAATGAAACGAAATGAAAATGAAAAACTTTTGGGCTACCGCATACAAATTATGGTCTCGTATGAAATACCCCAGCGTTTATCCATAAGATACACAAAAAGTGCCGCGCCCTGCGGCAAGATACAGAATACAGCATGGACCTCAACCGAGGCTGGGGCAGTGGCAATTTGTATATCTTTGTGATAAATCAAAACATTATCAATAATAAAATCGGTAGCCGTTTGCCACTTGGAAGCGTTTGGGGCGAAATTTGTCGGCTTTTTGTTGTGGTCACAAAAGTCCGAGAGCCAAAAACCAAAGACCGAAAACTAAAAGACCAAAAACCCGAAGATGACGACGAGGAGGGAGCATTTTTGAGTGCTAGTGCTCGTGTGTAATTTGTATGCTAATTCAGCATCGAGTTGAATGTCTGATGAAGCTTAATGTCAGCCGAAGGTAGATTGGAGCAATGGGAATGAAAGGGCGTAGGGGGACCAACTAAAGTGACATCCATTAACACTTCCCTTCGGCTTGTAGGAGCTGTGAACCTTTTGATTCTCCAAATTTCTTGCTATTGGATGCTTATCGAAGATATAGCGGTATTGCTGCGGAGGCTGGCGTCAACTCGCTGCCATCAAACGAATTAAGTGGATCAAACAACAACAGCAACAAAAGATTTGAATCTTTGTCCGCGAACGTGTCCGGCAAATTCGAGGTCCGTTGACGGACAACGAACCTGCTGCTGGAGGCGCCTACGTGTGTGTTCCCCGCAAGATGGGGCTAAGTGGCTGATTGCCCTGGGTTGGGAGGTGGGGACGAGTGGAGTCTGGGGAATCTCAGGCCATCGCGTCGGGAATGTGATTGGATATGGCGGCCTCTGGCATATGATCTTATCGTGATATAAATTAGCCGCTACCAGATTTGAGGATTAGCATATCTGCCCTAAATTACGTTTGAAAAGGTTTTATGATATGAGGGGGTTTTCTTTTTTATATAGGAAAGGGTATTTGGGGAAAGGTTCGGTAAGAAGATGTGAGCTTTTATTAAATCGATTTATAGAAAATAATTTTGATTACTTGAAAAAGTACCGGAAATATATAGTTCCTATAATTTAAAATAACAAAGACTCGATTAGATTTATATCTAAATTAGTGTGAATTGTGTTTCTTCCACTTAATTTCTCTCTTATTCCCCCTTTGTACTATAATAAATGAACCGGCTTCATATTTGTAGCCTTTTAAGCTTGTAAGAGGTAAATTTAAATATTGCTTTTCATAATTTACAACTTCATTAACGCGTTTAAGGGCGATCACAACGAATCATAAAATTTCATTCATGGATTAAAAGATATGTGTGGGGTACTGTGGGGTTTCTTCTTATAGTTTCGTATTTTTTGATCGAAATATGCCGCATCACGATCAAGTTGCCGGGATGAATGGAACAGAAATCTGAAGCGCAGAAAAGAGAAACAAATTGCTATCAGTTGGTACCCACTTTGTGTGCTCCCCTTGGTTTCTTTTTTATTTTGCTGCATCATTTCCATGCGGCATTATCCTGTGGCCCAAAACGTGGCCAAGTCGCCGGCCCGAGGTGTCGGCTGTAAGCTAATTGGAAGCGCGTTCAAAGGTGCCGCCAACAAATTAAGTATGAGTTACCAATTTAGCTTTTATATCTCTATCGTACACACACACATGCTCGCTCGCCGGCACATAGATACTCATACCAATACCAATGCGGATGGCAGGAAGAGAGATGCGGATGTTAGCCGAACCTCTTGGGGGGGCACCCAATGCTCTGGCAGCGTCTCTCCGAACTGGTTTGGGCCCAGCTCCGGCAACTAAGTTGTAATTGCAGTCCTTTGATTGCATTTGTGTGCCAGCCTGAATTGTTTACATTTATCATAATCAGCACTCGGCCGAGCGGATCCAAGTCGCTTTTTCAACCGCCGCGAGGGTAACTTTTCATCTTTTGGCAACGCGGCGCCAGTTAAACTGGAAGTCTGACTCCGAGTTGCCATTCGGGAGATGCATCTGCATCCCAGACTGGCACTTGATGTAGGTCGAGCGCCGTTTTCTGGATTCGTACAAGTATTTATGTGTTTGCAAGCACTTGATCACCTGACAGGGGAAACGTTGAGTAATTGCTGACAATATGGCTGAGCAGGGAAGAAAACGCATTTAGTTAGGGGAATGACAGCTAAATAGGGGGAGATATTCTTCAATTTCCGAAGTCGAACTTGTACTTTTCTACATGAAAAAGTTTTTAAATAGGAACAAAGCCATTTAAATTTCCTCATTTCTGCCTAATTTCCATGTAAATCTAAATGAATTAAAGATTCTATTCCCCGTTTCCTACAACCATTTTTCGAGAAGCATACTATTAATTCTATTAACAGGGCCATTTCCCGAACTTACTCGAACACCGTAATCAAGACCATCAGCGGCCATCTTACTGGCATCTGGCCTCATTAAAGCGGGCTGTAAGGCTCATGGGGCACTTCCAGTCATCGTGCGGTAGGTTCATTAGTCATTTTTAGTTGATTCGATTAATGGGTTTCGACATTTACGCATTTCTGTTTGTTTTTTACGGAAGCGCCGAGACATGCCGAGAGATTTTCCCATAATTAGAGCCGGGCACAGTTTACCTCGATTTGCTCGGCAAATTTTCTCAGCTACTAAACCCAAATGCCACCGGTAATGGCCCCGGGCTTAGTAATTTGTAGTACAACTCAATTTCAATTAAATACTGTTCGGCGATACTTTCGCCGACCACTTTCCAAGCGCATTAATAACACCCAAGAGCCCTGTAATCAGAAGGCAGTATTTTCTTTTAGTCCCATAGTTTGGGCGGTGCACCGCGTTGGACTCTAAAAGTTTCTTTATCACGGCGCATGCGTTGCATTGTCACACATTTGGAAATGAAAATAAATTGCTTTTAAGTGAGTTTCGGATCTGGATCGTTGATCTGCATCTCATCCATATGCAGGAGGCTTTTCCCGTCTAGTTTACGAACTGTGAGCCAGTCTGGGAGTGGGTTTTCGGACCAGTTGGTCCGCATTGGTACTGGTATCGGGCATCATTAGCAGCGGAATTGATAGCTTGATTATTCAAATGATTAACAAACGATCGGTTGCTGGCTGGCTTTGCTGGTTTTTTTGGCTTGGCTGTGGCTGCTGGCCAAGTTCGTTGGGGTCGATACCGAGATTGATGGCGCACTTCAGCCGCGGAGAGCTCGCAGGTCATCTTTTCACTATCTCGGCTTCTCATCTCGGTTCGGGAGTGAAAAATGTGTGCGCCGCTGGCGACGATGGGCCACCTTTGAACTTAGCCGCAAACGGTAGCCGGAGATCGGCCGGCTTCCAGTTCCAAATTTATGAAAATGATCGCTTCGAAAATTAATAAATATCGAAATAATTTCGAGTAAATTTTATATGCAAATTGGCGCCGTGCACAAATCTGCAAATAAAAAACCAAAAACAAAGCGATCAACTCACACCAGAGCTCGGCTTTAGACACTTGGATTCATTCTGGGTTTTGTTTTGGATTGGACTTTTCGACCAACTCGTTTTCGTTCGTGGCAAGTGATTAAATTAATAATTAATTAGTTTGAATTTATGAATAACGGTTGTAAATAATCATTAATAAAAATTAAAAAAGATTTCTTTTATTTTAAGGCTCCGCCACTCAGCATCATCATCAAATTTAACAAAATACGTAGCAACATCATTAAGATCGATCGAAGCAGAATTAAAATATTCAAATTCCAGTTCGTCTCCAGATATACAAAATTTAAATTGAACTCACCGACACAGACACAAGCCAAATGGAAGCTATCGACCAGCATTGTTTGCTTAAATATGCTTAAATTTATTGACAACAATTTGCGGTCTTTTGTATATCCCTTTGTTTGCCTCAAATTATTAATTGGAGTGAAACTGATTTCGCTTTTAAACGCTAATTGGTCGACGAACTTGTATAACAACAGCCTCTTAGAATACATTTTCTGTAACTTGGACTTTGCTTACTAATTACTTTAGATTTGAAAAATACCCGTAGATAAGAGACATTAATATTTTTAAGAATATTGAAATTTAAAAAATCACTTTTAATAATAAGATTGGTGGCTCTGAAAAGAGCCGATTCGAATTGGTTCTGGTCGATGGGTCACCGGCTTGGCGCCGGATCCTTGTTCTGGCTGGTTGCATATCCATTTCCGTTTCCGGTTTGGTTGTTCTGGCAAATTCTGGCCACAAAAAGGCCTTGGTCCTGTCTGGGTAGCTGGTTTTATTCCGATTGGGGCTGGCTTCTGATGTCACCTTTTGCTCCCTTAGTTTTATTGGCATTGGAAGCGGGTTAGGATATCCTGCCACTTCCTTGAGCCGCCAAATGCTTTAGCGGGGAAATTTATTGGATAAAAATAGCTTTTACCCAACTCCCCGGCACTCGACACAAAATTAAACAAAATACTCGTCTCCTCGTTGCTCACTTTCTGTACCAATCTTCAGGTTGTCTTGGCGGTTCGGTGCGCACCTGACCACGCCCTCATTTTGGCGGGGCACCACCCAGGTTGCCAGATCCTGGCACCGGCACCGCCACCATTCCAGCAGCAGCTGCTGCAGCTGCAAGTCCCACCATATCCGCCTCGTGCATGGGCTTTTTCTTCAGGATACTCAGATCGTTCACGTTCTCCAGGAAGGACTTGTGCGCGGAGAAGACCTTGACGCTGTCAAAGTCCTTCTTCAGCTCCTCGATGTCGCGCTTCTGCTTGGCCCTGCGGTTCTGGAACCAGGTGATCACCTGTGCGTTGGACAGGCCCAGAGAGGCGGCGATCTCGTCGCGATCTGCAGGGGACAGGTACTTCTGGTAGAGGAAACGCTTCTCCAGCTCAAAGATCTGGTGGTTTGTGAAGGCGGTACGCGATTTGCGCTTCTTCTTGGGCTGCGGGCGGTTCGAGAAGATGTCCAAGTGGGATTTATCTAAAATATAGAAGGCAAAAGTAAGTGGTTAGATTTGTTGTTTCAATTAGATATTTCCATATAAAATAGACATTAAATCGATCCGATCAAATCTAGAAGAACTCAAGACTTTTACTGAGATGCAAAACCGGTTGCTAATAAGCGATTTTGCAATTAGTTTTAATTGGTGCGCGGCGTGAGAGGGTGCGCGTTAATTTAAATGCTATGATTGATACATTTTATGAATGCAATTGCAATTGTAATTGCAGTCGCGATTCCGCGAGCACCTCGCTTCGAGCTTGGAGCTTGGAGGGTATAATTTCGAGCTGATTGATTGCGCGACTTGTGGGCGTTTGTGGGGTTTGTGGGTCTAATGACGCTCGCAGATTTCTCGGGCATTGTGCAAGGCGAGCTGAGCTGCTCATTTGTCTTGTTTGTCGTGTGATTTATAATAATTATTGACACCTACAAATCAGTTTTAAGTGGTACACGTAGCTTGATTAATGAGCCACTGACCTGTACTTAAGGCTCTGATTGAGCTTGCATAACGTTTCCTGGTATGCCATCGAGTCATCGTCATCGAATAGTTGAGATATAAAATCGCAGATTGGCGGTGCCAATCAAAGTGGTCAGCGATCAACGATCTGGTCTCGATCATCGGCA
The DNA here is from genome assembly GCA_035047325.1 of Drosophila vallismaia. NCBI lineage: Eukaryota > Metazoa > Arthropoda > Insecta > Diptera > Drosophilidae > Drosophila > Drosophila vallismaia. Next base: position 13,229,977 of record JAWNPU010000073.1, read on the forward strand.
TAAATATTTATTTATTGAATATTGGCTAACCGGTTCGCCGGCCGATACGGCTATGGCTTCACACCCCTTCGGATTGTGGGATTGTCGGATTGCTTGTCAAACAAACTAGATCAACATTAAAAACTAATTAAATGCCCTCCAAACAAACAAATGCAAACGATGCCATGTGGGTAGACCAGTTTTTTGTGTACGAGTACGAGTATATTCAAAATGCAAACGCATAATTTGGCCGTTTGTTATCTCGAGCACGTTTTGTAACCCAAAACCCATTAGGCACTTGACTGCACGCCTCCCTTTCTCCTTTCTCGAGCCTGTTTTACTCTCACTACACCACTATTTTCTATTTTGTTTTTATCGGGGACTCATTAAGTAATTTCCATGACTTATCTCTAAGCTCGGGCCACTTGGGTATCCTTGCCGAGTCTCAGGTGTCCACTTACAGGGCATAAATTTCAGCATTAGTTAAGGGGAGTTTTGTTTTGGTGGCATTTGTCAGAGAGAAATGTTCAATATGTTAAAACATGGCGAGGGAAACCTGATCGATTTTCGAGGAATACCTTTAGAGCAACAGTTGGAAACAGCAACAGTTTTATGTTTTAATTTGGCGTACTGAGCGGGTACTGAGTTACTGAGAATTGCAATTACTCCAAACTCGGGGCGACACTATGTCTGGCGTTTTTTCCAGGGTCATTAAATCCACCGAAGTGAAAAAAAAGAAAGCCAAATGAGTTTCACAAAAAACTTGACTATAGTATATCTGTGCTATAGTGTCATTGATATTAATGTCTACTCCCCATAAATTAACATCGTCCGTATCCTCGCAGCTGTCTATCGTTATAGAGCCACGAGCCGTTGATGGACAAACGATGGCTTCGAAGCTGAAACACTCCAAGAGTCATAAATATTTCGACTTGGGGTTATACAATCCCCGATAAACAATAATATGTGTATTTTGTCAACTTAATACTCAAAGATACACTATTATACAACCGAGCGGCCGAGTGTCGCCGCTAATCGCTCGATCAGTGTATTTTAAAACATGTTTACGAGTGGAGCTGTACGACTATAAGGCTATGGCCAAAGCAATAACCACTAGCGTTTGTCGGCCATTAGTTTTGAGTAGCAACAAATAACAAATAACAAATAACAAATGAAAACGGCATGTTAATTGTTCGATGAGCAGCCGCAATAACGAAGCTCGATTAGGTAATGCACCGCACCGCCAGCTAATTGTTGCTAATCGCTGCAGAATCGACACGACTAGGCGAGCAAACTAATGCGGACAGTTGGGACTATTAACCATTAATTGCCATGAAATCACTAGAGAGGTTTGGAGTGCATTCTAGACTAACTAAAACGCCCACCAAATGCCCTCGAATCAGTATTGGTTTGAACTGTGCCGATGGAGTCAATACTCGTAGATTCATCATGCATCCAAAGTTTGAGGAGCAAAAGTTCTGCTGTATAGTATTTCGATTCCATCTAACATGTTCAATTTATTTCTGTCCGATCGAGACTTTGGCGCATGCTGCCAATTAATTAAAAGCCAGAAATCGAATCGGTTAAGGAATTTACATAACAAGCAAAAAGCTTATATCGTGCCAGTGGGGCGAAAGGGAACACTGCCATTCATTTCAATTAACGAAATTCGAATTTTTTGATTGATAAATGGCAAATATCGTAATAATATCCAAACGATAACAAATTATAAGCTTTTATTCTAATTAAGAAATCGGGGAAATTCATTACGAAAATTGAGACATTTATCAATCAATGATTGAGAGTTCCATTCTTGTTGTTCTTTTTTTTTAGTTTCATAAAATTATTATTATAAAAGCTTACCTTGTGACTCATCAAAGTCCTTGGTGGTCATCTGGAACAGTGCATCCAATGGTGTGCCATTGGCCTTGGCCTTGGCAACGGCGGCGGCATTGTTGGCTCCAGTAACGGATCCTGTAGCTCCTCCGGACGAGGCTGCTCCGCCCTGGGATGGACTGGCTGCAGTGACGGATCCGCTGCAACCCGCCTGCGCCGAGGACTGGGGGCTGTGCCGGGAGGCAGCGGCGGCGGAAGCTGCAGCAGTGGCAGCTGCCGAGTCCCGGGCGATCTCCGGAGAACAACAGTCGCTGGCAGCGGAGCTGGAACGATCCGAGCCACTCTCCGACGGAATGATATCCATGCCCATGTGCCGGAGCAGTTGGGCCTGGGCGTTGAAGTGCTCCTGCAACTGGCGGTGGTAATCCAGGGCCAGGCGCTGCTCGTAGTGCAACAGGGCGGATGGAATGAAGGGGCGCACGGGCATGGCCGGGCCCAGAAGGTGATCCCACGGCCGGACGATTTGTCCGCCGGGCAAAAGCATGGCGGCCGCTGCAGCTGGATGGACATCCAGGGGTTCGGTTCGCGGTTGCAACAATCCTCCCGCGGAAGGCGCCGGTCGGGAGGCGGGTGGAGCCAACAAAGAGGCCGGCGGCGGCGACACGGACTCCTCACGCTGCTTCTCCGAATGCCCCAAGATATCCGCAATGGAGAAGCTCTTGACGCCCTCAATGGCGGATTTAGTGTTTGTTTGTCCAGCTGTCTGGTTTTCCGCAACAGCAGCCGGGGCCGGAGGACTTGGGGTGTGATCCCGAGGCTCCGAGGACGAGGAGGACATGCGCAGGCGCTTCAGCGGCTGAAAGTAATCCTCCGGCAGACCGCCGACGGCAGTACGGCCAAGTCCAAAGGCGGCAGCCGCCGCGGCAGCATGTTGTTGCATGAGCAACTGCTGCTGCTGGAGCAGATCGATGGTGCTGGCACGCGGGTGGTGCATGGGATGAGGATGCGGATGTGGACTCGGAAGCGAGTGCTGGATGGGCAGCGGGCTGGGTGCTCCACCCACGGAGATCTCGGATTCGGCAGGACTGGCCGGACGCATGGTTGGAGGGCAGAGCATTTAAGGAGGTCTCTGATGTGATTTTACACTTGGTTCGTTTGGTTCGTTGGTTTAGCGTTTAGCGTTAGAGCACAAACTGTTCTGTGTCACTGGGTTGCAAGTATTCGAAAATACATATATCTCTCGGGTTATCACTAATTTATCTGTTTGTTAAACGACGACGGCGACGCTGATCCAATGGTGTAGGACCTCTCAACTCGACGCTCGAAACTAGATTGAAGATTGGTTTGCTAACTAGACACGTCGATATTTCTTCAGTTCTTTTTCTGCTGCGGCGCTGCTCTCTTCTCGTAGCTCGACCCTCTCTGTCTTTCCGCTTGTTGCCTTCTCTTTCGCTCGCTTGCTCTCTCGGCGCTGCCTCGTTCGTGTCTCGTTTGTCGGTGGTTAAAGTTAAACCCTCGGCATCGGCAATCAAATCATAACTGCACAACAAGCTGCTTCGTTTTCGACGTTTCCGTTTTCTCTCTTGTGGAGAGAAAAAAACCAGTTTTCCCCTTACCAACCCGGGCTAGAGAAGGACAGCAGCTTGTTTAGGCCATCTCAGTCGCGGCAGCTCTCAGCACCAATCGGCTACAGCAACAAAAAATAGCAATGGTGGCGTATACGTAACGGTAATTATGGCGTTCATCATACGACCGGGTGTACAACAGAGATGGCGTACCGAGCGGAAAAGAGACGCGAAGTGCGACGCTCCTCAGATTGTAACGAGACTGTATTTAGTATTTTAGTCGCTGCAAAGTTTTCACAACTTCAAACGACGTCGGCAGCGACAGCGGCTGAGGGCCACATCCCCATCAGCTCCATCAGCTCCATCAGCCGCTCCAGCACCGCCAGCCACCTCTCGGCCACCTCCAGGAACCCCCCTTTCAGTTAGCATTAATGACGATGACCCCCTAAAGGCAGTCTGCGTTTAATTGTCAAGCGTTTGCAATTAATTTGGTGTAAGAAAAACGAATAATTAATTTGGAGAAGAAAAAAAAACAATGCTAGAAACGAAGCGGTAGGGTAACCGTATCGTGGGTAAGGAAAATAAAAATGCGCATAAATTTGAAGACATTTTGAAATTAATTTGAGTCTGAGAATGAAAATGAAGGCAGTTTGGATGGTGGAGTAGGAAGTATTAAATGTAGAACCCATACTTTGTTGTTAAAAGCCAATTGCTGAATTGAAACAAATTGCCCGACTGGCTTTTCCTACAACCAACTGCTTATTTAGTGTCGCTACGAAATTATAAGATTGCCAGTTGTAAGTCTATATATTCTTTTATATGGGGGTGAATATTCTAGAACCGTCGGCTTGTTGAATGGTTGGAAAAAGTGTATACTTTGTTACTGTGTATACATTTTTAATTGGTTTAAATTTTCAAATAGGTATTTTAGTTGCTAAAAATCAACAGCAAGCTATGCCTTCTTGACACGCTCTGATCCTTGCCGCTCTGCGTCAGACATCAACTTAAATAGAACCAATTTGCAATTGTCCACACGTTTTAGCCAACTTGAAGGCGAATGCTGACACTTACAGGCCCAACATACAACTCCAAATCCCTTTAATTGAAACAAATGTGAATTGTTGCAACAACCATTGGAGAACAAAGGCAGCAGCAGCTAAAACAGCAGAAAAGACGGCAGCACAAAGGCGTCAGGTCGTCTGAAGACAAAGGCCAAAGGTCTATTAACGAAAAATCGAAAATCGAAACCAATTGCCGTCGCAGCAGGATGCTAAACGAGAAAGGAATCGACGGCGCGACCACCGCAGGCTCAGCGCCCGACTTTAGCCGCAGTGGGTCCACAGGGTTTCGAGTATATTTGGGACCTTTTCGTAACCCGGATGGTCGGTCGGAATGCCTGGCCCGATCCCGGTCCCGGGCTACCTGATGCTCCTGCAGAGCGGCTATTGATAAGGACTAATCACACAAATATTTGAGCATTCGGTTTGTGATTGAGTTTCGCCGCGAGCGGTACGTTTGATTTCCCGCGTTTAGCGCTTCTGTATTTTTTATAATTCTAATTTCTTCTGTATATTTCCTTCTTTGTTCTTGGCGGCTATTAGTGTATCTATTAGATACACACAAGTATTCTGGCTGCGTGGGAAAAGCCGCGGTGTTAATTATGCTAGGTCCTTGAGACTCAAGAAATCCTTTGCAGGGAAGGTCAATTTACACCTGTACCCCCGACTCTCTGATAGGTGTGTGTGTGGCTTCATTCACACGCTGATAAACTCCTGCGGTGAAAGTGCAGGCAAAGGGTTCATTAATATTCAAATTTAAATATCGGACGACGATTTCAATGATTTATCGGGTCGAGGCAGCTGCCGGATAAAGGTTGGACAAAGCAGCCGGAGCAGCTGATCCAATTGATGGTCCGGAAATTATAAATTTTCTATAATTTAGATGGTGACTTCCATCATATCTATGCAAAGCTAATATTAGTTCAAGTATCGCATTAGACATTAAGCATTAAACAAGTAACGCCCAACCTATAAATGGTCGGTAATTTAAGTTCATCAGACCAATAATTACAAGTAAAAACCAGCGCATTTTTATATTCTTACTTACAAAGGAAATTGTTCCAAATTATGTAAATTTATAACCAATTTGTTAATTAACCTTTTCCTAATGCAGTATATAACCTAAAGCCCCCGACTATTAAAACAACTTGTCTGTAATTGTCAATTAGCAAGCTTTCAACAGCAGCCACAACTTGGAGTCACAGCTTCCATAACCATATTTATTTTCGATTTTTAGTAGTTTTTGCCGTGGGCCCTGAACAATTTGCATATGCCATGGAGTCACTTTCAGTTTATATTTCCAGTCACCGACCCACGCAGCATTGACACATGCCTCTCACTGCCACCTGATGTTGTGGGGCAGATACAAAAATCGAGGTTCCCGCGGTCTAAAATCGGAATTGTTTCGATTTTGGTAGCATGACGAAAATCGTATTACTACCGAAAGCTATACGTTAATTATGCATTTACACGCCTTTATATTGTCCGTTTGAGTTAGGTGTGTTTTTTGGTTCACTTAAAGTAGACGGTAAGACTGGTATTTTTGGTTTATTTTAGCTCAAATCTTGCTTAACCAAGATACCATTAGTCGATTGTTTATTCGGCAGAAATTCCCAAGTTTAGCTTCAGAATCAAAGAGAAAGTCCTCCGACTTTAGAGCATTGTGTTCGAAAGACAAATGACAGAAAAGAAAACTCATCAAAGAGAAAAGTAGTTAGACACAAAAGACACTTGAGCTGGAGCGACCATTAAACATTGCCAATTTCACAGTAATCATCGGCATGGCCAAGAAAGCCCTGGCCGAACAAAAGATGGCCCAGAGGAAAAAGTAGCAGAGCGAACTAAGCCGTTTAGGGGCCACCCACAAAGCGAATGCCCTCATCCGGAGGTTGGCCTTTTTTGGAGTCGGAGTCGGATTCGGAGTCGGAATTGGAATTGGACTTGGGCTGGAGGCGAAGTCAAAGACCAGGCCAAAAGATCTCGCTTTCGGGCAGCCTCCGTTGGGCACGCTAATCAAGCCATCCCGGCTAAAAGCCAGAAAGCAAATGCGAGTCAACAAATCAAACGCTCGATGGAAAGCACAAAAACGGAAAACAATGAACAAGCGCATGCTAATTAAAGCGATGCTCAAATTGAAATGTTTAACTTTTTCATCTTCGTTTCTATTTTCGGGGCTTGTGCTTTTATCTCAATCTGTTACTTTTTTTGGGATTTCTTACTGTGAGAGTGGCTAGCGAACCGCAGCAGAGCAGTTCGATCCGGGCCAAGAAGCTTACACTGGCAGAAAAAGAGATTACCAATTAAACTTGATTTTTCTGCAGAAAAATTTTTATTTGGCATTGGTAAGAGTATACTGGACTAGTCCTACGAATTATTATATTAATATTCGAAGTGTAAAAATCTTAGATTTCATTTTCTTCGTAGCTTACAACTTCGCTACGTGCCACATGGCGTATACGCAACGAAATCCCATGAGTCAATGTGGGACCCCTCATGCTCCAACGCGTTCTTGTAAAAGCCTGCGGCATTCTCTTATTTACATCCGATAGAGACCACTGTTTGGATACTTTTTCGACTGAATGCCGCATACAAATATTTGTGCGTTGGCCTCTTAATTGAGTTAATAGAGTTGGACGAGAGTGCGCGTGGCCGTTGGTGGCGTTGATTTTGACCGACGTGTGATAATTACAGCGCTGCCCCAGCTGCGGCGGCTTTGATGAGGCTGTCGATGCTGTAGATGCTGCTGACTGGTCCACAAAACCCAAAAACAAGAGAAGGAAATAAAACAAAAAATAAAAGAAAAAAGCAGTAGCTGCTGCAGCGGTGGCGGCCTCTTTGTCTTTGACTTTTGCGTTGGCCGTGCTCAAACAAACGGTTCAGTGGTTCATTTGGACTGCACTTTTTTCGGGGGGCCGCTTGTTTAAATATTGAGACTTGTGTTTAACATAATTAATGCGAGTGGAAATTACAGTAGCTCTCACATATCGAGACCATTCCACGCGGACACGCACTGACTCACCTCAGCTGACTGACAAGAGGAAATAATGTTTTATTTTTTCGCTGCCTGGCGGTCTTCTTGGGGAGCAAATGCAATCAGCATTTGTATGCAAAAAAGAAGTAATTATATAGCCGCGACTGACCATTGACGGTGTTGTTATACTTATTCATTGACGGAGGGTATCATAGTTTGGTAAAAAATCTGGCCAAGGAATCTGGAGGTTAATTTGAAGAAACTAGACCACGAAATATCAATCTTTGCTTATTTTCTAGGTTTGCTTCTAAAATAAAACATTTAACATCATAGATATTAGAATCAACCTTTAATCCCTTTTTTTAATGTTAGTTTGAATCTAAACCAGCATCTTTTTTCTGTTATAAGCTAAAACTTAATACAAAAGTCTCATTGAAAAGGGTATTACCAAGGCCTCACTTCTTTTATTAACTGCTTTTATTACTAAAGAGGCCGACAAACCAACACAATTACACTGAAAGATGAGAAGCGGCGAAGCCGCAGAAAGTATGAATATCAAATCAACTACATTGCAGTTAAAAAGCACATTTCAAACACCTCGGAGTTGCATTCGCGCGTTTGGTGGTCCAGAACGCCCCGAGAGCATTAAGACTCTTCCGTCGGCGGGCCGCGGGAAGGGTTCGGACCACATTGCCTGATTGCCGTGCGCCTCTCGAGATGACGTTGCATTTGCGATGCTGCCCCAGAGATCGGCTTTGAGCCGGGAGACGTTGGCAGGAAGCGAGGAACGTTTTTTTCTTCCCCTCGTCTTTATTTTCTTGTCTCGGTTCTTTTCTCTGATTTTTGTGGTTATTTTTTTTTTTTTTTGCGAGCCCATATGTGGAAGAAACAATTCCTGTTCTCTCCCGATTCGAACTGGCTTCAGGTTTTGGCCTCATCACGATGAGCCGCAACGTTCTGGGTCTTCCTCTTGGTGGATGCAACAGAGAACTTGCAAGCTGGAATCTATTGCTCCACACTGTCCAGCTTCTCAATCTGTGTGTATGAGTGAGGAGCCGAGCGCCATCTCGTTTAATGCCTTTAAGGCGTGACCATAGTATTTTATAATATGAACTGATCAAAGGATGCCGTCGTGTTTTAAGTTAGCCGCTAAAGCTGCGGCGACTCCAGATTTGCGCGCATCGTTCTTAGCTGGCTGGCAAAAAGGTTGTCCACTAAGAAAAATAATGTGGGTTAACTGTCAAGAAAAAATCTAAGTAATGATGGTTTTCGTTGCTTTTAAAAAAGCACCAACAGTGATTCTTAGACCAAAACAAAAGTCATTTTTAAAATATTTATAATACCCAGTTCACTCTATTTAGGAGTACCTTTTTCTTGAAGTACTCTTAGCCAAGTTAAGGGAAAGACCAGTATAACCTACAGAAGACGGCTGCAACAATAACAAATTGAGCAAATCGATTTCTTGCCGCCGTGTCTGGCTATGTCGCTGTCTTGTCGCTGCCTTTTCTTGTTGGCTTTTCCTCTTGTGGCATTTTCATTTAATTCTATTGCTCATTAGCCGCATGAGTGTGAAAATGGCGAGTGCCGCGACACTGGCCCTGAAACCTGCACTTGGGCAATGGTCTGCTGAGTAACGTGGCCTCCACCAGATACCATCCGCCCCGGAAAAGGGCGCGTTTTGATGTTGCCTCTTGGCAATTCTTGGCGCATGCGAGATGAGTGGACAGTTGTTTGGGGCTGAGGCTTGGATTTATGTCATTTTAATGCAAACAAATTAAATCCCGCCACTCGAGTGGAAAAGGGCAAAAAGGGGTGCCAAACGAAAAAAACAGGGCCGTGACGAATGCGGCGTATACGTGATATCGAAAACTGGGGTGGCTCATCCTGGAACTCGTCCTGATTCCCTGCGCTGACAAACCCGATGTCACACTTAATTGAAAACTCATTAGAGCCTCGGAGCAGGAGCTGTTCGAGTGCTCTGTGGGCAGGATACAATAAATATGAAGCAGACAATGGCCCAGAGAGTCAAAGCCAAACTGATTGCCAGCGTGAAATCGACAGCAAATGCAGCTGGGCGATGGAAATTTGCAGTTCATATTTATGACTCTATTAAATTCATGAGTTGGGCCTGGAGGGGTGACTTTTCCAAGTGCTATATGCACCATAGACTATTTTTCTTTACTGTTTGCCACATTGAAGTTGCCAATTTGAGGGCTATACATGGCTTTGATTGGCACCGTATCCAAAGCGAGGATCAGGATGTAGAATTCTGTTGAAATTAATGTAAAATGGATCGTATTTTTATGATACTACTTTTACTACTTTTTATTATACTATTTCTTGTTCATTAAATTTAGGGCCTCGTGTATCCCTTTATTTGCAAAAGGATACTTTTAGAGCCAACTATGTAAGTTAAATTTTCTTTCCATTTTCATAATTTTGATTTCCATCTACAATCTCTATTCCCAGCGGAAGCACACCCAGAATTACCACCCCACGTGCTCATCACGGCATTCGGTCTGGGGCTCTATGCTTTTTGCATTTATTAATTGCCTGACATGTCCATTAATTTAAATCAATGATATTTTCGCGCTCTAGTGCATTAAAAACCTGATGTACAAGTTGTGTTGGCATCAGTGATGCACCACCATGAGCACCACCATTGGCACCACCGCCAACACAACCACCACGTCTGCCATCAGCACCACTCCTCGGCCGCCGTCCATTCCTCTGCTGCAATTAACATAATTTTACGCAAATTGCAGCATAAATCTCATCTTCATTTTTATTTAGTGCCATTCGCCTATTTCATGCTATTAAATATGAGCGAAATTAAATCTTTGGCATTGGTTTGGCATAGGGGTATAGGCAGGAATAGCTACACGACGTATAAAAAAATGGAAATATTTGTTTCCTATAATTTACACACATTTTCGCTCACTGTAGCTTAATGAAATGACTTATTTTTCGCGTCCAATACATATAGTTGATGACTTATTTATGTTAGTTTGTTGCAAATTTATTTATTGTCAAATATGCAAAATCGTTGTCTATTTGGCTGAGCTAATAAACTGTGATTAGTTCCATGCGGTCGGCCAATGGTCGGATGCCACTGATTTCTATGGTTATTTTGAATTTATTATGGCCAAGTTTCAGTTTCACTGTGGCGGCGGCATCTGTGTCTTTCAAAGGTAAATAATTAATTAATTTGATTAGTGAGAGGCAAGATGCCTTAATTTATTTTAATTTAATTTAAAATGCCCAGACATATACCCAAGGTGTATGAGTGTATGAGTTTGAATGCCATGAATATTCATTGCCATCAACGCAATAATTTAGCCGCGTAAACATTTTAATTTACAGCCAAGTTTTGGGCTTTTGCGATTAATTTTTGATGATTAGCCTGTAATTTATTTCTTGGTCCCAGATCCGACATGATCATGATGTATGGCACAGTTTTTTCAGTTTCAAGCTCGAAAGCCATCAATCAAGAGGCCAGTTCTTATCCATAATCTGTGTTACGACCGATCCATGCCAGTGAGCATTCGATCTGATGATGTGGCAAGTTTTCGCCGTGGCGTGTGTGTGGCATTGCGATTGATTCTCATCAACGCCTGCCACGGAACAAATTCACAAATTAACATTTTTGTGTGCTTTAATTAGCAGAAGCCCTGCCACTCGGGATATGGTCCAGGGCTAGTGAGACTCGTTCCCGCGTTCTGGGAAGGCCTGGCAAGGGGCTTCAAAAGCGCCGTCCACACAGCCGTTGTCGCAGTAGCCTTCGCATTTCTACGAAAACTCCGTTTGTTAATGAAAATAGTGTACATAAAACGGAAAGAGCCCGGTGCCGCCCCGAAATCAATGCCGGCAATACAATACGGATCCAAGAATGCCTCCTAACTAGCTACCGTTTAATTTTTATTACGCCCCAAAGAGGTGAGTGTGAAATCGTCGGCGTTTTTACGATTCCGAATCCGAATTCGAATCGGAGTCCCGGAGTCGAGTCCATTGGTAAATCCCTTTGATTCTCCTGGCTCCTCTATCTCCTGCAGCCTTTTCGTGTTTGACGATTCTATTCACACGCTTTTGACAAGTGCCCAGCCTTGGTTGTTTTTCCTTTCTTATTTTTTTAATACCAATCCCTGGACCTGGTCAAGGAGATTCAATCCAAGGCGGTGGGAAGTGTTCGTTTTTTTGTGTTTGGTGGTCATAAAATATCTTAAGGGATCTTGACTTTTGCCTATTTTGACGTTTATAAATATCCTACAATTTGTTGTTCTTTCACGTCCCTCTGACGTAATGCTGATGGAGAAAGGTTTCCGCTGCATGTGGGAAAAGAACATGTGTCGTTCGCCGGATCGTCTTCACTGCCTTCCACTTTGATTGCTTTATTTGTTGTTTTAGGCCTCTCAGGGGTGAGAGGGCGTTGCAAGTGTGTTTTGATTGTGCAACAACAGTGTAGCTGTACCTTTGTAATTGCCTTTGAATTTTCCACGCTTCCTTGGTGGCACTTGCTTGTCCTGCAGCCGTCAGGATGTTTCCTTTTTTTGCTAGTCGGCGGCGACTTTTAATGTCAGGAAGTGCATGGGTAGAAAAGATATTTTGTATCCTTCCAGAAGTTCATTTTGAAGACAGTAGATAAGATGAATAAGTAATTGATTAATAATTGTTTGAGAACCTTAACTCATGTATATTTGAAGCTCTTTTTTTTGGAAGCTCCATCATAACAAATTTCATGTGTATTTTTCATTAGGTATAACATATCTCCCCAAATATTTCCCAAGTCTTTTCCACTTAAGTGGCGACTGATCGCTCCCAGTTTTAATGTTTAACGCGAATTTATTTAGCTGATATTTGTCTGCTTGGCAGCGATGCGTGCTCTTTTGGGTAGCAGACGCCTTTGATGTGGCCCCTCTTCGCGTTTTGGGGCCTTTGACAGTTATGCTAATGACACTTTGGGGGTCGGGACGAGCCAAAGATTCGGAGCCAATGCCCCGAATGACTGACTTTAATTTGACAGAATTTTGCATGTCACTTTTGTCGCATTTTGTCTGCGAAATACTCGTAAGCAATCCACCCAAATCGTGGCGGCGTCTTGAAACGCCACTCATTTTGCCACTTCCGCTGGCACAATGTCATGGGAATGTGAAAATATCACAAATATCACTTTTTGCTGGCCTCGTATGTTTATTTGTTTGTTGGTGGTATTGGCATTGAAATCGGCATCGGCTTCGGGATCGGCATGTCATTTGGTCGGATGCCGCCGCGCAGCTACCTGCCAATTATTCTAGCCGAGCACTGGAATGCCAAAGACTGGGATTCGAAAGCCCAGAGCGACCACCAAGCTAGCCGCTTCTAACAGCCAAAGGTGCTGCTGGCTTTGATCTTTCGCCGCCTGGCCAATGGCCAAGCAATGTGATTAACACACACCATCTACAGAAAGTCCAGACACACACGAGCACACACATACCCCATAAGATTCTTCGAGCCTCCGAAGCTCGTTACAGCGCCGAGGCCTGTTTTCGCTCGTTATTCTCCACTTTGTACGCCTGTCTGGCCATTTATCAAACCTGGCCAAGACGAGGCGGCCGAGTGCGTGCCCTCTCGCTCGCACGTTATCCATTGGATGCGTTAAGCGGCTCATATCTTAGGCCTGGCTTTGAAGTTCAGCGCGGCTGCGTGATTGGCCAAAGTAGTTTAACTTCAGCTCCCCAACTCCAACTTCATCTCCGTCTCCATCTCCATATACCATATAGCATACAGAATATAGCATCGCATCTGCGTCAGCTCTCTGCTGGTTCATTAGAAAAATGACGGCTTTGTCTTTTTTATGGCTTACTTTAACGCTTCGCTCTGAGCCGAGTATTGGTGTTGTTCTTGTTGGCTTAACTCATTTGCCCGCCAGGCCTTTTGCCCATTAGCCATAATGGCCACATTGCCACCTGTGTTGCTCACGCACTCACACACTTGTAAAAAGTTGAGTGGCCCCTAAATTGCTGCATATCTTCAGGCGTTTTCTCTACACACAAACACATTCATTCATTCAAAAACTTTCAAAGAAATCTTAAGAAACTCATATGATATGTCATACTTTTATTTATTAATTTCAGTTATTTCAATGTATTTGTTTGGTTACTTAAGCATTCATATCTCTAGCTTTACCAATTGGTTATAATCCATCATTTTGTCATATTGAAGTTGGCCAATCTTTTGGATTTCTTTCAATTTTTGCCATGGGAAATTCGTGTTGGCGATCTGCAAGTCTTGGGAAAGTTTTGTTTTCTTTTCGCTGCGATTAGGGCAATCTCTGTGGGAACCTGTCGTTTCCGCATTTCGGTAAATTTAGACTAATCATGCCAATAATTTATTGTCACTCCCCAGCAAAGTCGCAAAGCTGCGCAACAAATCGCCACAGCCAGGACTTTGGCAAACGCAAAGGCAAAGCCACCCCAAAAGTAACCCATCGAATAAACAAAAGTCCAAAGTCAACAAATCGAAGTCGATGATACATGCGAGTGGGCAAAAACTAATGGATTGATTTATGTGTTATCACCTGGAGTGAAGAAATTTATTACGACCCAGGCAATAAATCACGGCGACACTTTAGTGTGGGCGAGACAGAGAGATTGAACGGCAAAAGTTTGGCCAAAATTGAAAAGGGATAAGAATTCGCCACATTTTTTTTGGGGGGGACTAGACTACGACTGGCAATTTGAGTAATTAATGGCACGCAGTGGTATTTTTGCGATGCGACCATAAAAATATGTTTTCCGATTTGTTTATCTTTGACTTTTGGGGTCATGGCGGCTGCCTCATACAATATCAGCCTGGGGTCCTCTTCCTTTTGTGGGGGTGTCGGAAAATTAATTGCTATCATTAACATGCAACATTTCTGGAGAGAGAATCCCGCACAGGATGTTAACGAAAAGTAATTTGAGATTTTATTGCTTCCGCGTTGAAAGCAGTTGAATGATTTTATATTGCGTCCAAGGGATTTGAATTTTCCCTTTTTTGGGGGTCCAGGGCTAATGGAGATTAATTTTTGGGGCGTGATCTGGGAGGCAGATGCAGATAGATCAGATCAGGGTGCAATGACTGGGCATGGACAGCAATTAACACAGTGACGCCACATTTTTCGCTCCGCTCGGCGATTGTTGTAGGAAAATGTGTAAATTAGCTTAAAATTTCAACAGCAAATACAGCAACGCCCTCGACTTTGGAATGGAAATGGGCTTGGGATCGGAATTGGGATTGGGATTGGGACTGGGATAGCCGATCGATATCGATCCCATTCTCATGAAATTTGAGTGCTGGATTTTAACACAATTATAAATCTCTTCCCGGCGTATTAACGCCTAATTGTGGCCTTGCTCTAAGCGGGCTAAGCGACACCTGTGTGTGTCGGCACTGATCAAAGATAGGCAGCGAAACACCCAAAAAGGACGATCGCTAGGACGAAACCCGCTCTCTAGTTTACGATTCTCCACGCTCGTCGGATTGTAGGTGTGAAAGGCATTGACCAAAACTAAAGTGCTCAGCGCTCAGAGCCCAGTTCATTAGCCACCCAAAGAAGGACTCAGATCCTTGCGCTAACTACGTGTGCCTAATGCGAGTCCTTTGTGCCGAGCTGTGGATTATCACACGCTCCGTAATGAGTTTTCCAAGTCCGACAAAACCAGACCTGCCGGCAAACCTGTGCCAATTCCTTTTGTCCAGGACATTTGCTACGCATCTCGAGACAAAGGAGCTTCATACCCGAATCCTCGATCCAGGATTGTTGCATTTGTAAAGCGTCATTAATGGGATAGCATCAACAAACTAAAGACGTACAAAAAGAACCGAGAAGAAAAAGTATATCAAAATAAATCGAATTAAGTGGACTCGCATTCAGTTTGTGCAGCAGAATGGAGGGATTGAAAAATTGGATTTGATGTTTTGAAAAATTGAATTTTAATTTGCCACCCAAGATGCCTAAAAGGTTTCCACTTTCGGCCATTTTCGATAAGCGTGATGGGCGACCAATCCGAAAATTAATTTAGCTGATGGTTCCCGAAACTGCGTGTGGCAATCCACTTGCTTTCGGATCGGATCAAATAGGTGGGGTCTTCAAGTGGGCGCTACTTCGGCCAGCTACTATTTCAGATAACTAAATGACCGCGAAGCCATGATTTCCAATTAGGCCACCGTCCAAATGAATTAGGCCTTGGGCGACTGGGAAAGGTTTTTGTGTAGAACGCCCTTTAATTATTTAGTGGAAACAATCAAAGACTTAATTTGGGCAAAGGGGTGATGTTTGCTAGATTCATAGGGAAATTCTTGAAAGCTACGATGCTTTTTCAAGCCCTTAAGTAATAAAGAGCCTCTCTTTCTACTTGAAAAATAACTTAAAGAAATATGTTTTTGTTTTTATTATTATTACTTAAAGTAATGTATGCTTAATAAATTTAAATATTAATTAATAAAGTAGATCTTCTAGTTACTCCCCAACTGTATAGCAGTTGCAACTTCAAACATGTTGCAAGCAGCAACATCTTACCAAAGCCAACAGCAACACACTCTCCAGCTGTCTCTCTTTCTGGCCAACTGCGGCAGGCGTGTCTTACTTGCCACTTGCAACAGTGACGTCACGAGGCAGACAGCCAATCAGAGCTGGGAAGAGTGAGTCGGCGCAAACGAAGCACGGGATACACAGCCAAGGGCAGAACATTTAGCCAAATTAATTGCAGGATAATAACTTACGTCCTGACACGGCCACCGCCCAGGCCCGCTTCCCAACCACGTAATTGGTTTTTTTTCGTTCTCGGTTGTTTTTTTCCCTTCTGGGTTTTCTTATAGCGAGGAGTCTCCCACTGCCGCCTCCACTTCCCGACCAGAGCCTGGAGACCCAGAGCCATAGCCAAAGCCATCGCCCCGATCCCGAAATTCTGGCGGCCATTATGCCGAATGAGAACGCTATCTTGATGCCATCTGCATTTCATTTCATTTGTAATTGGACGTAATTCAATTTTAAAATAATTGTGGCTATAATTTCAGTGTAATTTTCTCCTGTTTTGTTTTTGCCTTGTGCCAATTCCATTGCTCCCCCAACGGCCCCGACCATCGGACTCATAAATAAATTAATGAAGTGAGTTCACATGGCAGACGAATGTCATTGTGACATTTCGTTGCCGTTTCGTTGCTGTTTCCCCATTTCAATATCAATACCAGAGAGTGGAAACACAGCTAAGCTATAATTTGGCCAGGCTAAAAAATTACATGCAGCACCAGACATAAATTTACCTAACTTATAATGTCATATTATTAACGATAATGGCGCATTTGGCTTTCAGCTTTTAGCTGATCGAGCAAATCCATCAGAGCTTGGAGTGCGGAGCTTGGAGAGGCCCCATTCGAGGCCCATTGTCTAATTAATTAGCCCGACGCTCGGACAGTCACAAATTAATTAACGCCACCGACGAACGAGTACATCAGCAGTGTAATCCATTAGGCTTTACAACTTGGCTGGAGGGGCTTAAAACAAAAAATGGCTTTCGGTATTTGGCCTAATCTAAGGATACAGTCAGAAAATGGCTTGGAGTTTGTAAAAAACTTTGGTAAAAAAATGAATATAGAAAAAGTTTAAGGGAAGTAGGATATTTATGGCAGATTTGAGCAAGTATATTGGACTAATACTTTTATTCTCTCAGTGCAAACACTCATTCGTCAGTTGGCATGGCACAAAACAATCATTCTCTATTCATAATTGAAAAAGTAACGTTCCACTACCGTTTGACAGATCAGTGTCTATATCTGAGTATATTCACGTCGTCGACTAATTGCCACCAGTTAATGGTGCAATTTGATTTTCAAATAGCGGCTGGGTTGCGGCCAACATTATCAATGACAGCTTTTGTCAGCAGCTTTTCAATTGACCATACAGTTGGGGGTTTTTTTTTTATTTTTACACATTTTGTATTTTGGATTGGGTTTTGGGGAACTGATGTTCTGGTTTTTTGGGGCTCCGGTTGAAATCTGTGTGGCGGAGAGAAAGAGATGCGGTCAAAGAGTTTAACACGAATGAAATTCCTCAATTAAGGCTAATTGTAGAGCGACCACAAGTTCCCCAGCCGATCTGGAGAGTACGTGTCGATAATAATATTTCAAGCTAATTGCTTCTACAATTTCAAAGTGCTGCCGATCGACATCGATCGGTAGCCACAAAAGTGACATGCAGCTGACAGCTGAGTTATGATGAAGGGCTCCAACTACGGTCCTCAGTCTCCAGACCCGATATCGGGCTACTTAAATCCAAATTTGGGGTTATGTGCGACTTTGCAGCCGGCGGCCATGTTTGGCTCGAGAAGTGCGTATAAATTTGCTGCGAAGCTTTCACCGGCACAACGAGATCACCAACAAGGCCAAGTTCTTAATCAACGAGAGGCCAAGGAAAAAAAAAACTACACAAGTCCCTCTTGGGCCAGAGTCGGTAAAAAGCTCTGTTCTGAACGCATCTCTTGGATCGCATCGCAGCGCTTCGAAGGCGACCATATACGTCGAAAGTGAGGCATAATTACCACCTTTAAGAAGATGATGGTGGTTTTTCGCGGGCTTTGATCATTGCCGCGGCCAAGGCAAGTCCGCGAGCCGATCTCCGGAGAAGTCGCACAGAGGCCTCGACGAGAAGAGACCACAGTGACGGCGACCAGAGTCTGGCCGGTAGTTGCCAGAGCCCAATCCATCTATCGATTTTTAACGCGAGCCTGACGTTAATGGGGTCCCGGATCGGAACCTACCAAAGAGCTTCACCTGCACTGAGAAAAAGTGAGTGGAAAAAGGATGAACAAGCAGTGCAGTTGAAGGGAGTTTATAATTTTATAAAATTTAATTAAATAGTTGCACACATTCGTAGTACCTCAAGCTTAAAGTTATTAAAAAATAAGCCTCATCCCTTATCCCTATATGAATATACTATAAAGAGAATACAAATGGGGTTTGTCTAACAGTTCTGGACATGCGAATAGAACTCTTTGAGGACAAGCATGCAACATGGGCTCCCCTGCATTGCAGTTTTACCTTTATGCAATTTTCGTGTGCATTGCAATTACGCGCATGCGTCATGCCCTCTCCTCTGCCACCCTACAACCCTGGCCCGCCAATGGCCTCTTCTTGGCCATGTAATTATGGCCATACTCCCATTTTGCAAGGCAAAAGGCTGCAATTAAACTTTCTCGCTATTTTGTCTGCTGATTGCATTGCCATAATATGCGTCGTTGGCAATAATTAATGGGTTCCTCGAGTGTGTGGGTGTAGAATGAAATCAAATTATAATAGTTTATTTGTTTAATAATTAAAACTGAAGGTATAGGGTAAAAGCCCCCAGAAGTGATAGCATTTAAACCTGCCTAGTCGGAAGTCTGGGCCGCAATCTAGTGCGATACTTCATCTTCAGTCACGGCACGTTCATAAATCACTGGACTTTCTAATTTCACCAAATCACCAAATAGGGGAAAGATATCCGTACATGGTAATAAATGTTGGAAATTTCAAGTTCATTAAGTTGTGCTAATAAAAATAAAGTCACTTGAGTGCACCAAATCGCATTGGACACGCGCACTTGTACCCGAAATCCGGAATCTGGATTTTGGATTTCAGGCCTAGCCCTCACCCACCTCAACACCCCCTTTTTTGTTGGCCAAAGGACTTGAAAACTTACAAGTGGTAAAGTTTAGCTTCATGTGTAGCCCACCACCGCAGGATAATGAATGCAGGTGCAAATGGGAAGCGGAAATACGTCACGCTTTTTATGAGAGAACACGAATCAGGAGGGGGATGGGCATTAACTTTGCCCACGATGTCACATCGTCATGGCTTTGATGACTACGAGGAATTTTCAATTTGCTGAGGATGAGCCCGGGGTTGTCTGTGGGCTATTGGATGTTTTCTGGATGGGATGTTTTTCTCGTCGAGAGTTCGAGAGTGCGAGAGACCAGTTAGGCAATCATGTGCATGTCATTTGAGGTGAGGCGTCATAATGTTGCCGTATCCTGCTCCGTTTTATGATGCCGACGTTACTGCGACTCCTGCTCCGAAGGGGGAGTGTCGCTTAATGAACATTTCCAAGTGAATGGACACATTCATTTCAATTTGTCAATCTCGCTCCAGAGCCCCCTTTATTCTGGCTTAATGGGCGGCCGATGGGCTGGCGGATGAATACAAGTGTGGGTGTGGCATGGGGCTTTTAATTCCACTAAATGGCCAGCCATTGTCATATCAAATATGCATGACAGGCTTTCTCAGTTTCAATTATAAGCAACAATGTGGAGCATGATCTTCCCCAGGTCTCTGGCACCTCTGCCTCATTCACTCGATCGCTGATCGATGTGGCACCAATATATATATCGTTTCGGAGCGATTCGATCGCTGCTGTAGGTCGCTTGGGGCATTCAGTCACTGGCGATCTTGCTGCGCCATAATTTAAGCGATTTATCTATGAAATAAAATCACCGTTCTTCAACTTTCTTGGCCATCTGTCTTTCTCTTTCTGGCCTACACTTAAAAAAAATGATTTTCTATTGGAAAAGATTGAATAAAAGTTATTTAAAAGTCATGGAGTTTCTGTTACTGTTTCAAGAATTCTCAAGAACTATTCGCTACTTTTTTCCTGGTTCTACTTTAAGTATTTGATGAATCAGCAAACCTAATTTTTAGCTTTAATTGCTATTAGAAACATATTCGTAGTCCAGATTTGTTTGTAATTGCGGCCACTCCTCTTACCCCCTACCATACACCACCTTCTATCAATTCGTTTACCCTCCGATCCGCTTTTCTTTCGACCATAATGTCTCAATATTTCTCAATTATGCGCAACGCATATAATTTGTTGTTGTTATTCGCGCCACACAATCAACTTGGCCAACAACATCGGCAGCAGATGGCTCAGAGTCCAGGCCCAGAGAGTGCCAGTTCCAGATCCAGTACCAGTATCAGTGCCGAGGCAATCGTACAAATAACTCCATCGTTGACTCCAATCAACTTTCGGGCTGCACACGGCGTCGGATCGGATCGGATCCACCAGACTGGGAGGTCTCTGCCTCGGAGCCACTCCGTTTTGGTATCTCTTTCTGATGTCTGATGGCTCTTGCTGTGGCTCTTTCTCCAACCATCCTGCCAGCGGAGCTCCAAGTTTCGGGCCTCGGCCATCGGTAGATCGTGCACCGAATGCAGCGCTTCACATTATTAGATGCGGATTACCACTTTGGTGCAAAGATCAAATCACTTTGTGGCCACACAGCTTGGTCGACAGCCTCAGTGCTGCGAAAGTGGCCTTTTTAGTTAGTTAGGGGCTTATAGATATTTATCTTTTTTATCTTATTTATCTTTATATTTATTTCTACATAAGAAGGGTATAGATAAAAATTGTAGGTCACATTTCATCATTGACATATTGCTTTTAAAATTTATACCATGCTTAACACTATTCTTTATTACAAAATATCTTCTTACATTAAAGCAATATATCTTTTAATACAAAAAATTATAATCCATCAAATATATTCCTTTGCCAATTAATAAGTTCCGCCTTAGCTGTTTTTAAAAATCCCGCTGAGACAACAATTGGCAACACTCTTGGCCAGATAGAGCACAGGGTGGCTGGAGATTGGCGGCTTTGAGGAAGGGATCGGATGGAGGAGTGCCGACCTGGTGGCGTCAGCTTGAGGTGGCTCCAATCACGTTTTGGTGTTGGTTTTGCGAATTTTTCCTTGGTTAGCCCACTGCCTGCCTTTTACGATTTGTTTGATTTGGCCAAATGAATTGCGCCGTTTCAATTTTGAATTACGATACGACGGCAATGGATCTCTGGCCACATGCTGGGCGCACAATTGAAATGTCATTTGTCAAGATAAATTTAACGGCCTTTCAAGCTGCCGCCGCAACGCCCCCCACAAACTCTATTCGTTCGGTGTATTACCTAAAACCGCACCTAAGATCGATCGATGCGGCGATCGGTTTTATCCCATCTGAGCCAGGTTCTTAGCCAATGTCCCACAATGGCGTGCGTGTTCAACACGTGTGCTAATCTCATCAAAACAACCGACCAGGTACCAAAAGCCAGTCCGAGCCACTAAATGCAACAAATCAACCTTCAATCAAGACAACCGCACACCGAAGCAGGGCGTTGTTCGCCGATCCTTGTGCGGCATCATCAAACTGGCATAAATCTTTAATGGAATTCATTCATTATGGGGCCTCAAAGAGGCCAAAGAGAGGCAGTCAACCTCACTTTCGCATGGCCAACAATGGCCATCCCCTTCCCTGAGCCCTTGTTGTTTTTATTCTTGTATCCTTGCGGGTATTGTAAATTCCCTTTTGTATTTGATGGGCTCCGACCAAAAGGTTTCAAAGGTTGCAATTATGTATGTGTTGCGGCAAATGAAAAAGTCGATCCTGGACCTTTGTTGCGTTTTGTCAGTGATAAAGCGAAGGCGCTAAAGGATAACACCTTCTTAACACCTACCAGGCATATTATGTATTGCCGTAAATTTTAAATGGAGACTATGCCAAAAAGCATTCACAAGTCATTAAAAGAAAAAGATGAACTAAAGGGGATTTTAGAAAAATAGATCAAGGACTGAATGGGTATAAAGGTTCTTTCTTTTATTACTATGGTTTTCATTTAAGAATTGTCTTTGTTATTGTGAGATTAATGAATCTTAGTATGAAGCATAAGACCCTAAGATCCAACGACTTCGAACCCAGCGAAGCCCGATCAAATTTTCCGGTGGGTTCCTATAAAAATTTTAAGTCTTCCATGAAAAGGACCACGAGGCCCCCAGCTATATTTTTGCTTTGCATCTGTTTTTAATTCTTATCTTCATCAAAGTTTAGGTTTAGGTATTATTTCTATATTTTAAAGATTAGGTTTTGACCGTTCTTAACTAAGGATAAGGTTTGTGCGTCCTGGCTCTTATTTTCTCCTGATTGGCCACGTTTCCTCACCAACTTGGTGGCCACTAAGAGTAGGCGTTTCCAATCCTTTCCCATGTGAATTACTCATTACTATCATCAACTTCCTACCGATCCCTGCCACACAGTACGTCGGCAACACCCCCGATCGTAATTAAGCCGTTGCCTTCAATCGCTCGATCCCGTCGAGCAATTCGGCCCCTAGCTCTTTGGCCCCCGCCTCTAATCCTTGATGGTTGTTGTGATTTCGAGGCGTGAAATAAATTGATAATTTCGGCTTTATTGGATTCTCCAGCCGCACATGCTGGGGTATGCTTCAAATACAAATGTATGTCTGCTGCATGTTTCGATGCGCTGCTGTAGGTCCCCATTTCTCCTCCATCTCGGTTCTCCATTCCTGATTCTCCGACACATACCAACCGATCAGAACCGATCCCATACCATACCATACCATCCTTCATCTGCTTGTGGGCAATTAATCTGGGCGAGCGTGCGCGTCTGGCAAGGATTAAATCGATTTTATGTAGCCGCAACTCGGTCATGATTTTCGTGTGGCCCATTCCCATGCTGGAGCTGGAGCTGGAGCTTGAGGTGCGAAAGGGGAAAACCACGAGAATAGTCGGAAACATCTTTAGCAGGCAAACGCTTATGAAAATTACGAATTACGGTAGCCATCGGCCACAAGCCATGGGCTAAGACGACGATGACGACCACCAGAGAGTCCAATCGAAACCCACAGCAGCCGCAACAGTTTAGCGCTTTTTGTTTTCCGCTTTTGGTTTATGGCTCCCAAAAATGCTGTTTATTGATGGGCACAACGACTAAGCGGATCTACATGCGCATAAATTGCCTTAACTCTGTCCGAGACTCTTAAAAATCAATAAATTTCGAGTCAAATTTTTTGTCGAAGAGTGCGTTTCGAAAAACGCGTTAAAATGTCATAAACAACTTTGTCATAATTTTGGTAATTAAAATTGGCCGCCCGCAAGCATTATAGGTATCCAAAGGTTTTGGGAACGAGGCGTGAGTCACAAATTTAATACTATGTGGTATATCGTTGTATATTTTACTTTACAATTTTTGTAATACTGAAAATAATAAGCTTAGGTCTTGGTATCCAATCTTTTATCGTTACAAGCTTTAACTACAAAGAGTTTGATAGTTTAGTGTAAATAGAATCACGACCCCTTCACGTACACATCCCAAGTTTAAAAGGTTATTCTTCCCAACTGATTTATCTCACCGCCCTGAGGTGCGAGTGTAACTTTGTAGCGCGGTTTTATGGGCTACTTACAGAGGGAATACCTGGTCTTGGGGGCACTTTATAGGGCCTTAATGACGGCTTTTACAGTTAATTGAATTACTTCTGAAAAGTCGGTCTTTATGGCCGATTGATGAGTAAGAAACTTGCTGGGAGGTGAGCATTCGATTTGCCATATTTCATACATGGACGTTTGTACGCTTTTTTATGGGCCCTGAGGCAGTTATTTCTACCGAATAAGCAGCAATTGATTAGCATCTGTGACGAACGGTGTGCACCGGCCAAGTTTAGCCGAGTCGCTGCGGATTAGCACATCCTTCAACTGGTACCAGTTGATCTAAACACATATAATTGCCGAATCTTTCGGACTCCGGACTAATTGACGCCAATCAAAGAGGCCACGACAATGATGATGCGACTAGCATCGAGGTACGTTCCAGTCCATAACAGTTGTTGGATCGACTGGACCGAAATTGTAGATGCGGAACCACAAGTCGGAAGATTAACTCATTCCGAGCCGAGCGGTTGGCCAACAACAGTTGGCCGCTGGTAAAAAGAGTCGTGGCCAAATAGAAAGCGGCTGCATTAGGAGTATAAACAATTTAAAAACCATTTGGCAAAACAATTTTCTAATGACGTTCATATGTTGTCCGTGCATTTTCGTTGCGGTTTTCGAGCGGCAATTTACCCGGGCCACGGGCAATTAGTCCATCGAAATCCTTTATCAAAACAATGGCCCGTCAACAAAGGGTTTCCTTGGTGCCCCACAGCCCACAGACGTAGTCGGATATTGAAAAAATGAAGATGAAAAGAAAGGAAGATAGAAAGGGCGCACTAATAGATACAATGCCTAATAGATACATTTTACAATGCTAGCGGAGCGTGCTCAATGGCCATCAAACACTGGCACTCAAACAAACAATAAAAAAAATTTATTAAAGAAAGGCAAGGAAAATTACACAACGCACAAATTAAAAACCATGGCTCTCACAATGAACTAAAGAAAGTGGCATGTCATATGGCCAATGGAAGGAACACCCAGAAGTAAGTTCCAGCCCGAGAAAACAAAACCAACAAAACACAAAAACAAATTGATGAAGAAAACGAACCCAGCCCCGAAATTGAAATATCGCTTGGGGGAAATGTATCAATTTGGTTGCTTTGGTCTTTGGGCTTTGGGCTTGATTGGTGCGCTTAGGGCTTGCCATGGAATCATTTAGGAAATTGATATGGCTTTGGTTAAATATAGCCATTCTGTATTTGGTGCCCTACCACACGCCACCAGCGATTATAAACAAATTTCCGCTTTTGACGCGCGTTCTCTCCATCACCACAAAAAAGTACCAAATTGGTCGGTCGGTTGGTTAGGTCAGTGGGAGGGGGTGATGACCTGAGAAAGTCTAGCATTGGGCTGCTCAAAAACGAATTTGTGCAATTAACGCCAGCACCCGAAAGAAATGAAATATGGATTTATATAGAAAAACACTCGCTTGTAGCGCGTGTACAATATATTAATTATACGCCACGTTGGCCCGGACTTAGGGCTACGCCCCACAAAGATAGGACGACCACACAGCGACTTGATTCGAAGTTCGAACCTCATTTGGCTTCCATTTTGTTTCATTAAAATGCTTACTTGCTTTAGAAAAGCTAAAATTACTTTCTTAGAAAAGAAAGTGAGCAAAAAATAAACTCCAAAAATATGAAAAAAAGTCAGAACTCCCCCAACTCTAAAAGCCTTTTAACAAAAACCCCCAAGAAAGGACCCTTCATTAAAACTATTATTTGGGACTTTATTGAGGGCTAACTACGAGCCTATTGTACAAAATGCTTAGGCAAACGAAAGCGATTTGCGTTTAATTAGATTTTAATATAGGCAACTCACTGGCAAGGCAGGGCGCTGCCTGGTAAATGATCTTTACATAATGAGTTGCCTTTGCGATTACATCATCATTAGAGGCCAAGGAAACTTTGCATACCGGTAATTACTCGAAGTGAGCCAAGGTATCGTTTAGGGGCTCAAATACTCAACATGTGTGTATGTTTTCTCGTGTGTAACATGAGTCAGACCCATTCCCCGGACCGAAAACAAAGCCACGTGCCGCGCCCAGCGGAAATTCAAAACCCAGCATGTGGCAGGCCGCAAATTGCAAATTAAAACAAATATGTAAACGGCAAGCAAATTATACAAATTTAATGATTCGATTCGATTGGGTTCGATTCGCAAAGTAAGCGTTCAATATGGCGTTCGTCAAATATTTCGGAGCATATGTTCCCAACTTCCGCTTTAAGCCTCTTTAAGCCATTTTCCAGTCGCCAGTTAAATCATCCACCAGTCCAATAGGTCCTGGCCCAGGACCAGAAGGGTGGCTTAGCTTCTGGTTGGCTTCGACCCGTGGGTTGTTGGATTTTTCCATTAGTGTCCAGCCAGGCGATTGATGTGATGATAGAACCGAGCGTAACACTCCTGCCGCCATTACATTCGTCCAGGACCTGACTTGCATATAAATAACCAGCGAAAGCAAACGAAAATATTTTCGGCTGCCGCATCTGGTAAACAACCACAAAGACAGATAAAGTTAAACTCATTTTACGGTGTGCGAAATTGTAAATATTTACGTTCACACTGCTAACGTGTTCAGTGGTTGATGTGGCAGGATCTCAAAAGCTTCAAAAAAACAGTGGAACGTAAAGGAGATTTTCATGGAATATTAAAAATACATAGTACTACGTTTTTACTTTATCATTTATTAATATTTAAGTGTTGGTATTAGGTATTAAGTCGCATGGCTACTTTTATAAGCTTAAATTTAATACAATGTTTATGGCCTAAATAACGCAGTTTTCCCAAATGTTTACTGGTTTTAGAAATAAGATAGGTATTTATATTTAAAGAAATTTTACCACTGTGTTGACCACCATCGCCGCTCCTCCTTCCTTTCGGCGCCATGATGGTTTCGTTGTTGGCACTCTTATTATTGTCATAGTCATTGTTGCTGCAGGGCGCTGTTGTTATCCTTACGCATCACAACACTTAATGCGGATAAATGGTCTGACAATTACGTTTATGTCAACAATAAAAATTAAATTAAATCGCTTTTCAGAATGCCCCTTTCTTTCCCTTCAGTGCCACCCTGGCAGATGTTGGAAATAGATTGAGGTGACGGTGCCAACAATACAAACCAATCAGAATGAGCTGCCAGGACGTGGGGATCGGGCAGGGTAAAGTGGTAGATGCACATAAGAAAATCAGGTATTAGCTAGGGATTTTGTTAGAGCTTTGATATCTTTTCTCTCTATGACTTAAAAAAGGAAACAACCCATACGTTTACTAGTTATACAATTTATTGATTCAATAAAGGTATTTGCGGTTTCTTTCTGTGTGGGGATGTATTTTTTTATGTGCGTCGGAATATTATGAAAAATCAGGCAACGTGTGAGGAGTGTCATGCCGCCATGCAAACTGTCAACCGGCATGTCAGGAAAGTGTCAACGTTTGGCGGCCCATTCGGGCGAAGGCGACACTTCAAAGTGCTCCCGCCCTGGCCACGACCCCGCGGATACCGCCCTCCGCTCCTAGGAGTCATCTTGCGCCAGGATGAACACACAACATGCGTGACAATTTAATGAGCACTCTCTGGTAGCCCGGCAAGGCAATGTTTTAATCAAAATTACGCATAATGGATTTTGATTTTATTAAATGCGACTTAAATGAGTTGGGACCCCAATGGATGTCGCAGGAGATTCTGGCGGGGAATTAGGGGTACGGATTGTGGAATATCATGGGCTTGTGTAGACTAATTAAGCAGACTGCACTCGAAAACAGCGGCCATGCCACATCAGCATCAGCGCCGCCCGTGTTTGTAGGGGGTGTATCTTGTGCATATGTATCTTGAAGATACGCAGCCTAGTGGATTCGCGAAGGGGGTGTGTCAATGGCGAGGCCCTGGCGATTTGCTTGAGATACCCTCGGCGCTAATTGCGTTTATATCCTTCAGTTAATGGCACTTAATTAACAACTGTGTCGCGGCACTGAGGCGTTCGGCAAAACGCTTTTCGGATATGAACAGAGAATACTATGAAAAACTAGAAAGTGCTTCAATCAAATTTAAATATATCTAGAAAATTATAAAGAATCAGTGCAATGTGGGAGAGTGCTCTGTGAAGATCAAACAGATGAGAGGAAGTTTGAAAAATGAAACTGCAGTAAAACATGAATGTTCAATAGAATTTTTCGGAAGCTTTAGATTCATTTAATTCCATTCGGATATGGGTCATACTATACCGTGTCCCCACGGAACTTTACGAGATCGAAAAACATGTTGATTTTTGTTATTTGTGGATTAGAACAGGAAATATTTTATTTCATCATTAATTATTGTTAATTCTCTAAAAATCAAACTGGTCTCCATAACGTTTTACACAGTTTGGCTTTGTTCCAGAGTCTAACTAATTAGCAGTCAAAGGTACTGGAAACTTCTAGTTAACTCCCAGTTTCTGGCAGTGTAATGTGGTATCCCCCATCTATTGGCGACTCATTGGGTCTTTTCCTCAGTATTTTTGGACATCGCTAACCAAAGTGAAATTTATGCCAGTTAAATGCGGCAAACAAAAGTCATCGCCAAACTGACAGTCCAATTAGCAGACTTGAGGCACACATTTGTATGGGTGTATCTCCAATATGGATATATCCATTTCCATATTTGGGCCGGATGTCATGAATCGCCCCCAAAGCAGCCGGAGAGCGTGGAACATTTATTCATGAATTTTAAGTGCCAAACAGATCGGATCGTAGTGGATCGAGGATGGGGATCGGGGATCTTATACAGGGCCATGGCGATTCCCAGGCCCCCAGCCAAGCATAAAGCCTGTGGAAGTCACGCCCCCGTCTGCGGAAAAGTCTGCTCATTGCACGCATCAGTGCCGAATTCTTAGGAATTATACGAGACGTTGAGTTTTATTAAGCAGACATCAATTATTTTGAACACAATAAAATTCAAATAAATAACAAAGCTAAAATGCCAGTTGGCAGCTTTTGCGGGTACAGTTGGCGCCAACCAACAGTATATTGTCATTCAGTCATTGGGTTATGATTTCTAGTTACCTCAAATATTGTTTGATGAATATTAATGCTAATTGGCATCTGTTGACTGTCTGTGGCTCTGGCTTTTTCGTCTGTTGCCATGGCTAAAGTATGACTATTGTTTCGGCTTAATTGTTTAGCTTGATTATGGCGGGGCCGCTAATGAAACTCATATGAGAGCATAAAAACAAGTGACTCTGACTTTTTGGGGGGCCCTCTAATTGAGGAATGCTGTCTCAGGCCCCGGTCTGTGATCTGAAATCCGAAAGACGAAGATCGAAATACAAAACGTGGGTCTGGGCCTGGGCCTGATTGGGGCGTGATTTGCGCAACGATAAAATGGGTTCAAGTGGGTTTTAACTAATTTTGATTAGCGGCTTTTTGTGGCCGCCACGACGTGATATTTTTGAAAAGTGCGAATTCAAATCGCCATACCTTCGGTCGGCTATTAATACAAATGCAAATATGTACTCGTATATCTGATGCTGCGATAACGAAAATTACCATAAAGAAAATGTGCTAATTGGTGAAACTTTAAACAAATTAATTTACGCAGTCGCCACAAAAATAGTCGGCGACTAATTAGCCAGCCAGCCAGTAAGGTAGCCAGCCAGTAAGGTAGCCAGCCATTAGGCTAACACCAAACGCAAATCAATAGCCAAGTCCAAACAAAGTCGATCTAATTGATTTATTTTCGTATTTGTGTTTGTCTTTCCTAACAAAATGGTCGTTTCACCTTAAATCGGGCAGCTGACTCAACTTTCAGTTCTCTTCCCCATTACCGTGTCCCGGTCACGAGCATTACCACTTTTGGGGGCCTGGAATCAATACCACCAGCACCACATGACAAGCAAACCCATCTGATAATTATGACATGGGAGCTTAAACCATATACTCGAACGTAGGCATACACATGATCAAATTAGCACTTTGATTTGGTTTCGCTTTACGTTAACATGGCTACAGAATCAAGAAAAATGCAATTAAGACAATCAAGCCGAGATCGTAGCTCCAGGCAACAGTACTTAGGCTAATGATACACTTTGAGAAATACGTTTGGTTTGTTTTTAATAAAATGGCAGGTTCTTCTTACCCATTGGAATGTAATTCTAGATTCGTTGCTAAACATTGAAACATTTTTTAATGACATCATATTCTTTTTTCACACTTTTTATAGGACTCATGTATAAAGCATTTACAGCCATATTTTTCTATGCAGATTTTATCGCAGTGATACTACCAATATGGCGGACAATGCAAGAGGGCAATATACAAATTTCCAGCTAAGCCTTTCGGGCCGCGCTTTTAAGCCAAGGCAATGGCCGCCTGCACAGCTGGCTGACCAATCAAAGCGTCCAATTTCCAGTTTCAGGTCCACTTGCAGCGCCTTCTGGCCAAGTTGCTGGATCGCGATTGCAGTTCCCTCCACAGATTTAAGACTGGAACCGAATCAAGAATTGAGCTGGGTCTGGGCAGGATTTAGAGCTAAGAATGTGTGCGTGTTTGGCGAAACCAAGTAAGCCATTTGCATAAGACCAAACGTCAACCGACATGGTCCGGGACATTATGTTATTATTATATCGTTGCAACGTGTAATTGGAGGAAAACTTTTGCCGCCAAATGACAAATGAATGCGCCAAAACGGACGAAAACATCAAAAAGCCGCCGTCGAGCTTATGAATTACAAATAACCAGGCGACCAGGCAATGAAATGGCCCCAGTTGGGCGTGGCAAACACATCTGCATACCCGCAGCTCAAGTCCAGGCCAAGAAAAGCTTCGGTGGGAGAGGATATCACATGGAGAAAAGTATTTTTCATATCGAAATTCACTTGAAAATTCAGATTATAAAAACAACGTTTCTTTTCTATTCTTATAACAGTGATGTTGCTAACAATTTTTTAATTAACTTAAACTTGTTTTGACAGAAAATAAAATATGTCTAATATATGCTGCTAAAATAGGGGAAAGTAAGATTATGATTATTTATTCAGTTCATTATGGAACAATCAAGATAAGAAGGTAGCTACATGATTATTTCAGGCTAACCCATTCAAACAAGTTTGAGACAGTATTCGCCAACCCAATTCCCAATTTTTGTTAAATAATTATGAAATTGTAAAAAAAATCCACAGATTGTGCAATTTTTCGCAGTGACTGCCATTCGTCATGGTGGTTCGTCTCGTTCAAACTGCGGCTACATAAAGTGCAAGCCAAGAAAATACATTTAGCCAACTAATGCGCCAATTTAAATGCAGCAAACAGACAAAATATTTAAGTTAAATGGCAGTTGGGTCTGAATTGGAAATGAAAATGGAATTGGCATCGAAACCGGGGGATGGAAATGGGAATAGGACTGCGAGTGCGGCTGGGACTGGGACTGGGGAATGGAGCTGGGGCTGGGGTTGGGCCTTTTGTTTAGCGTGTGTAATTTGGAAAATGAGATACTTTTGTGACTTGCTGGGTCTACCATGTAATTAATTCGAATACAACTGCAACATCAGCACCACCGACACCACCAGCTATATTTGTACATTTGCTGGCACAATTTCAAATATGGCGGCGGCAACGTCAACGCTGTCATTATATTTATCTTTTATTATTGTTACCACTTTGTTGCTCCTTTCCGCCGACATTGTTGTTGTGGGTGTTGTCAATGTTGTTGCTGTGTTGTGTTGCAGTGTTGCACGCCGTTGGCCTAGCGCTCTTGAATTAATTGCATTTCACATGGCTCTTGCATTCGGCATTTTGGTATTTTGCATCGAAATTAATTGCGGTTATTATTTATGTGATTTTCCGAATGACATTAGCCAACAGTTTTATATTTTGCAATGTGATGTTCAGCCTCAAATAGACCAAAATTAAGAGACCATTATTTCGATGGCAATCGTTTTGAATTGTTTTATTTTTCGATCGTTGGCTGTAGGTCCCTGAACAAGTGAATGGATCTCATCACTATAGTTTTAATTACTCTATTATGGGAATATAAATTATACAGATAGATCATTTGACGATTCGTTTCTAGGTAATTCTGTTGTGCCATGAAAAAGTTATGAAATTTAATGTGTGATTTAGGTATTGAAAAGATCCGAAATATTAGGTTAATTTTATAATACCAGAGCAAGGGCACAGATATATTTACTTAATAAATTCAAAAGCCAATAAAAATTAGGTTTTTTTTTATATTTACCAATTGAAACTAAAACATGGCCCTAAACAAGCAAAGTTTCCATTGAATACCTGGAAAATGGCTGAAAATTAGCAATACAAGTGTCGCAAAGTTTCCTCTTCCATCAGCTAAGTACATGTGACACAACCAGGTCATAAGCCTAATGGCCTTTGATGGCTCCAGCAAACTGATCGATTTGGCTTGTTTGTCTTGAATGCATCGATGAGGCAACAACGAACAGTAGCTCCTTGCCGGGCTTCAAACCCGCAATTACATGCATCGACGGTGGGCAAAGCGGAGCATTGAAGTGTCACGCAAGTGGCTTTATGAGCTGCTTAGAGCCCCGGCATTAATAAGCAGCTATACGAAAATTTAACAAAAAAGAGCCAAGTCACAATTACGTGCTGCATTGGCGGACGGAAGGCGTCGAGAGAAGGCCAAGAGGAGAAGAGGGCCTGCATGCGGCGACTGTAGTTAAGTGACCAACGAACGCCTTCTCATTAAACGCTAAATTGCCCGGGCTCATGACACGAATTTTAGAGAGACACCCTGACAAAAAAGTGCAACAAAAAAACGCCTAAATTTACTAAATATTGTAACTACGATAGCACTGTAAGCAGGTTGCATGCAATACTCAACTATGCCATTTAAGCCTAGAATGTTAACGAACAAACAAAGTCGATGCTGGGGATTTGGACAGGAAGAGAAAACGGGGGCAGCTGATCAGGTTTTTGTTGGCTGATTTAAAATGGCACATGGCATGCAAGGAAACTGCACTGGAAAATGTCTGGATTTCATCCAAATGATATTAAATAAATTAATTTCAAATAAGAAAATCAGTATTCAAGTAAATATTCAACAATGAGGGTAATTATTTTTCCTCTAGACATTTAAAATTAATTTGACTGGGAAAAATTTCTCCTAGTGCATAACTTTATTTACATATGGGTCTAGGATTATAAAACGATATAGCCGCCGACAATTTTGTAGACTAGAGGGCCAGGGCTGAAAGCTGGTAGCCGGAGTCGGGAGCTCCGACGCATGCAAAAATCAGGCTAATAGACGCTTGACGTTTTGACGTTTACTGCACCGCCCGTCAACTCTATCATTAGGGACCAAGGTTTTTTGGGGGAGGGCCAAAGGGGAGTTTGACAACATGCAATATGGTGATTTCTGATTTGCATGTCGGCCCCAACAGACTTTGGCGCTGCTGCAACAAACGAAGCCGTCAACTCCGGAACAACGATGTTGCGAGCCAGGTAATTGCCAACAACAGTAATCGGCAAGAACGGCAACTAGAACAACACCACCAGCAACTTGTAACTCATAGTTAGCTGCAGTAATATGCTAAATTAATTGGACGATATGAAGTGCGTGATATTGACTGCTAATTAAGCAAGTTATAGTCAAGTTAGTGGAGATTAAGCACGCTTGTGATTTTCTACACGATTTACTTTATGTATATTATTAAAGAAAAATGTAGTATTATTAATTTACATTAAAAATATATTCTTGGAAACATATAATTTGTTTTTTTTAAGTAACTTCTTTGCATTTTTCTTGTGTGAAAAGTTGGCGAATTCTAAACTTGTTTAAATCTAAGATTAAAACAATTTATTATCAGTTCAAAAGGCTAGTGTTCGACATTAAACTCGTGCGGTTTTTTCGTTTTCTTGGACACCTTTTTTTGGTCACCTGCCAGCCCCGTCACACCCACGTACATTTGATGAACAAATAGACGGCGGCTTTCATTCATTGATCACTCCGATCGCAAGCCGAGAAGGCTGATCCTTTGCCAACCCAGCAGGTAACTCGGTAGCTTGGCCTTCTAGGAAGGACACCGAAAAAGAGAGCCCGGCCCAGGGCATTCGGTATAAATTGCATATAATTATGCAACGGCAACAGTCTTTGGAAGTTCACACCTACCCGCCAGAGGGTCCGGGGCTGCGTGCTCTGCTAGCATATCCTGTTGGCCGTATCCAATTTCCAGGCTAACGCTAAAACGCCGCTAGCCTCTCGGACTGTCTCTTTCCGCCTTGCAGCCCATTAAAGCTGTCGGACAATTTGATGCCCTGGACGCCATTAGAGTCGATAGCCATCAAGCTGTGGCCATTCCATCGGCTCCTGCAACCCGTTTGTTTGCATGGCATCAAACACTTAGGATCTACCCATGACAACAGGTGCGGCACGTATGCAAAAGGATTGGCCGAAGGATAATCGATTTGATCATCGACTTGGCAGCGGCGCCTGCAGCTGCCCGGTAATCTGATGAAGGGTTGATGGGGCCAGGCCAACCTTTTAGGGGATCTGGTCTGGCTATTGCCTTTATAATGAAATTGTGTTGACCAATTTGTTATTTAATTTTGTTGATTCACAGCGGCTTAAGGCGCATCCTTTTTTGTTTGGGCCTGTGAAAGTGTGAAGTGTTCGTGGCTCGGAATGGGCGTGTCCTGATGAGTTTGGAATATCTTAGCTGTGCAGGTGCTGCCAAGTCAAAAAAAAAATTAACTGCTTGCAAACACGAGCCAACACAAAGTATGCCTGCAATTTTTGGCAATTTCTGCTAATGGGCAATTCGAATGTTTGGCTAAATTTGTTTCTGAAACTTTACTTCCTTTACACAAAGAAATTCAAAATGAATATAGGTTTTCTAAATTTGTTCTGTCTTCTTTCATTTAGAAATTATTTCGTTCGGTGTAACCCATCGGGTGGTGGCTAATAATCGAAATGTTTTATTGCCCAG
The DNA here is from genome assembly GCA_035047325.1 of Drosophila vallismaia. Classification (NCBI taxonomy): domain Eukaryota; kingdom Metazoa; phylum Arthropoda; class Insecta; order Diptera; family Drosophilidae; genus Drosophila; species Drosophila vallismaia. The sequence continues at coordinate 13,264,584 of JAWNPU010000073.1, forward strand.
CAACTACCAGGGGGAAACAAAAATGGCAGCCCAGATAATTGGCAGCCATTTTTAAAATGCATTCGTTTCTCTGTTTGTTGGTTTGTTTGTTTGTTTGCTTGTCTGCTGGCGACACGCGCCACTGAGTTCTGAGACCTGGCAACCGACAATATGCCACTGCTGCTCCGAATGAAACCAATGTACATGACATATATGTAGGTAAGACTCCAACTGCCGCAGACAATTGCTGAAATGTTGATTACCGACTGGCGCAGCTGTCGCCAAAGTAATCGTTACTTGGACCGCAAATCCAGGCCCATTTCCGCCCAAGGTACCCCAGCACTTAGTTTTAATAAGTGCTAATGAGTTGCACAAGCCACAGATGCATTGCTCGTTTGCGAACCCAAGATGCATCCTTCAATAGCCACAGAATAAGAATGCTTCTTAAGCTTTACCATACACCGAGGGGAAATTCTTATAAAAGTTCTACTACTTACCATAGAATTATGCCTTATTAACCAATAAGGTTTGACTCAAGTTTCAAAACTTTGTCAGGCTAATTTTAAAAGGGGATAAGATATTTGAACGCTTCTTATAATTAAAAAAAAATACTGGTAACCCTTCCAATGTTTCTGAGTGTATAATTATAATTATTTTTTTAAGTGAGCCACCATTAACGACCCTTCACGCACCCATCTCCGGCAGAAAGCACTTTGCATAAATGGGTCTGTGCCCTTGTGGCCCTGTTTCGAAGCTTCCATGTTGCCATGCTTCCATGTTTCCATGGCGGCTGCTTCCGCTGGCTGCCAGAGTTGGCAACTTTGTATGGAAAGTGCTCGTTATGATGCCGACCGCAAATACTCGTAACTTGGCGACTTGGCGACTTGACGACGTCGGAGATAAGTCGAAAACGGCTATTGGTCTGACGGCAACCGCAAACTTGGCCGATCAGCATCAGTGCCTCATAAGTCATGACATTTATGTTGGCCATGTCAGGCGACGATAATCTCTGACTCATCGCATTTGCAGATACATCCTATATGCAGATACAAACACGAATACTTACGAATATGTACCCAGCAGATATCTGGCCATTAGGCTCATTAGTACGGTAGCCAATTAATAAACAAAAATAAATAATTGCACAATTCATTTGGTAATTAGACATGGCTCATAAAGCTGAATTAGGCAAAAGGCCTAATGCCTTTGGCCTACAGATATCTCAGAGATACCAATCGCCGAGTGAGGGAGAGTAAGAAAGGGAGGGGCTGATAGGGATGGAAAGAGACGGAGGAACCCGCACAGACGGAGAACTTCATGCAAATGAAATGAAATTGACTAGAGAGCCAACAAATTGAGTGTGTCCCATGTACCCCTGTGTATATTTCTGTCCCCGCTTACAGTGGCTGCCAACATTACACAGCCAGTCCCTCCACGGGCCCGCCCCCGCCACGGCCCCAGACGACCTCGCCACCCATTACCCCCACAAAAGGCACACGGACGCGCATGTAAGTGAACAATTCATTTGTCACACTAAATTTGTTTCAATTCATTTGCTCGAAATGACAAATAATGCGATATAATTACATTTCAGAGCGTTCGCTTGTGCTTTTGCTTCAGCTTGGGATTCGTGGAGCGGCTCCCCTTCTACCTCACCCACGGTCGGCGCTCATTAGGCCCTGGCAGTGGAGATTTTTTAATGAGATTGCTACTATTTATGTACGTTTTTCCATTAAACTCAACCCCATGTGTGTGAGTGCTCTAATTATCATTTTCTCTCATCAGCAGCGGAAAACAAGGATTCAGCGAATCAGAATCTCTGGGAGCATGTGGAGGACTGGGCTTGCCAAATACTTCGTTTGTTTATCCCAGAGAGCCAAAGGCTAACGTAGCTAGGGTCTTCTAAATCCAAAATTAATATTAAAACTTTATGATAAATAAATTATTCCAGAATTCACCTTGAAAAAAGAAAATGATAAGGAAAAGACCACTGCCAATCCTATGAAAAACAGGCAGCATTCGTTGGAATCGCTTAATTTAAGACAATCAGAACATCTACGGCAGAAATATCTTAAAATTGCTTGGAAAATCTGTCGCCCAATTACGAACTGGCGACAATTAATGGGGCTTGCCCTTCGTCACGCTGTTTTAAATTTGTTTCCGGAAAACTTTTCAGGTAACTTGCGCAGAGAATACAAAATATTATAGATTTACAGAAATGAAGACATTCATAGAACATAGAAAATAATAATACATAAAATAACTTAGAAATTAATAAAATTAAAAAAAGCTTAAAGTTTTGTGGACCTCTTGAGTTTTCAGTCACAACTTATTTTATTCTACGGGAATCAAAGATAATAAAATAGGATAATCTGACTTTTCACCTTTCAAATGTTAATCATTATTAAAAACAAAATTACGTTTATTAATTTCACATAAAAATATTTATAATCCTGGTAAACTTTTAAAAATTTAAAGAGGACAATATTCTTGTTCACCATAGACTGTTATTGGAACTAGTTCCATTGGCGCTCGAGCGATACTTACTGCTTTGCCCCATAGATGGCGCAGCCGAAAAGATTCTGAACTGGCGTTGGCCACACAAATATCTCGCAAAACATAAACAAAGCATAATCTGATATGCCTGTGATTGTGGATCAGTTAATCAAGTTTATGATTGGCTTCTCATGGACGTAGATTGGCTCGACGATGACGCCGAGCTGGCGGCAGCCATGGCAATCCACGAGCAGCAGGAAACTGAGGTATGTTTTAAATATTTCATAACGAACCGCTCTTGATAAGAAATTCTCCGCAGCAGAAAAGTACTGGGACGAGGATGTCGCAGCCAGGAGTCGCAGATGATGCCTGCGAAGGCTTCGATCTATCCACTGGCCACAACTGGATCTATCCAACCAACCTGCCCCTGAGATCCTACCAGCAGACCATCGTCCAGTCGGCCCTGTACAAGAACACCCTGGTGGTGCTGCCCACGGGATTGGGAAAAACTTTCATTGCCGCAGTAGTAATGTACAACTTCTACCGGTGGTATCCCGAGGGAAAAATCGTCTTCATGGCTCCTACCCGGCCACTGGTGGCCCAGCAGATCAACGCCTCTCAAAAGATAATGCCATTTGCAGCCGACGACACAGTGCAGTTGACTGGTAACAATTCGATCGCTTTTAACCGTAGGGCTGAGCTTTTACATAAATTCTCTTACTTTCAGGACAACTTCCTCGCCCCAAACGGGCTCAGCTGTGGGCCACCAAGCGAGTCTTCTTCGTCACACCCCAAGTCGTCCATTCCGACATGCTGGATGCGGAAGGTGGTGCGACGTTTCCCTTTGCGTCCGTCAAACTGGTTGTGGTGGATGAGGCGCATCGGGCGAAAGGCCGGTATTCCTACACACAAGTGGCGGACTCCTTGATGGCCCACAATCGCAACTTTCGGATGCTGGCTCTGTCTGCAACCCCCGGCAGAACCATGGAAGATGTGGCCACCGTTTGCCAGAACCTTTTCATCTCCAATCTTCAAGTGCGCTGGGATACGTCAATCGATGTTCAGCCCTACATACACCGTCGCACAATACGCACGATAGTTGTTTCTATTAAGGATCGAATAAAGGATCACCGGGAACAATTACTGCAGATCATAGAGCCGTATTTGAGACAACTTATCGAAGCGGATATTCTCAAGGGAAACAGGGGAAGCATGAGCAAGAATAGCTTGTTGTATGAGCAGAAATTGTTCACGGAAAGGTCTTCCAAAAACCGGCACCCGGAACACAATATAATTTTGGGAAATTTTGCCATGTGCATCAGCTTATACCACTCACTGGAACTGATGGAACGCCATGGCCTGCGGGTTTTTGTTAACAATTTCGATGCGGATGCGGAAGGACGGGAAAAGTTTGTCCTAGCCAGAGATCGTTCCCTAAGAGATTTAGTGGAGCAGGTGCGTCAGGATCTGGGCGCCAATCCATTGAACTACACCACTAGTGCCATGACAAACGGCGAGGTGCCGCCACTGCCGGCAGATCTTGATTTTGGCCATGCCAAGTACGAAAAGTTGAGGCAGGTCCTGCTCCAGCATTTTCAAGTAATATTCCCCTTAATTTTTAACCCTAACATTTTAATCACTATGGCTTTTTTTTATCCAGGCAAATGCTGATTCCCGTGCCATTGTGTTCTGTGAGTATCGTGAGTCCGTGATGCTGATTCAACGTCTACTGCTGCAGCACAGACCCCTGCTTCGGCCGCGCTGCTTTGTGGGCCAAGGTGCCACCATAGGAGCTAGCTACGCCCTCACACAAAAGCAGCAGCTCCAGATCATGGCCGATTTCCGATCAGGCATTAGTAACGTACTAGTGGCTACTTCGATCGGGGAAGAGGGAATCGACGTGGGCGAGGTGGAGATGATTGTGTGCTTTGACATCTGCAGCTCAAATCCCACTCGCTTTGTGCAAAGGATTGGACGAACTGGAAGAAAGAAGAATGGCGAAGTTGTAATGTTGGTAACCGAGGGTCGGGAGCAACAAATACTCAAGGATGTCCTGGTTAATAAAGATCAGATTAACAAGAAGATCCTGAACTCATCAGCCGTGCAAATATCTCTCTACCAACACAATCCCCGAATGGTGCCAGCGCAATTTAACCCGCAATGCGAGGAGAAACAAATGGAGGCGGCTGTTGAGGAAAAACCAAAACCCACAGTGAAGAAAAAAGAGCCTCGGAAACGAAAGGAACTGCCCATGAAGACTAATACTCTGACCAAATACCTTAAGGAATCTGCTCAGTCAGAAAGCCAGCAAGGCATCTTGCAGGGAATGCCAGCCTACACGATGAGTGACGCTTCTCAAGCAATGGTCAAAGATCAAGTTTCTCGGCGCAGTATTACCCTTAAAAATTTCTTTGCGGAAACACAAGCCACATCCTCCAGTACCAGCAGTAGTCAAGAAGAAGTGCAGCGTTTGCGAAAGCTCAACCGTCTCCTGCAGTCGAATAAACCCATTATATCGGAATGCCAAGATCTAATTGCGCATTTGAAGGACGAACATTTGCCACGACCAATAAAACTCTATTTGCTGCAAAGTAATCCTGACTTTGTAAAGGATATCCATACCAAGATGCTGCTTCAAAACCAGCTCGATATAGCTGAGAATAGGTTGAACAGCAGACAGCAGCGTACTAGAAATAACTATGAATTACTCTTAGAGATTTGCAATGGACCTGAAATGATAGAGGAACTACTGCAATCGAACGAGTCTGGTGCTGAAATTACTCTCAGGGACTTGGAGGATCCCTTGGAAGCGAAGAGGGAGAAGAAGTTCATAGCCACCTGTGATAAAATATTTGAGGGTTTAGATGAGCAAGGCTTAAACTCGGATAACTTTGAACTGAAGCAACAGCTTCTGCAAAAGCTGGAGATGCGGAATCTAGAGGCTACGGTGAATGAGCAACTAGGTGGGATAGAAATCAGCTCAGATGAAGAAGAACTGGAGGAGCTCAATGAAGAGCAATGTGATTCCTTGTACGTAAGCCAGAGAATGGACTTTGCACCTCCCGAAACTATGCACCATAGCTCTACACCTTTAAGAGCGAAGCCCTTGAGCAAACTGATGTTTGAAGCTCCGCCGGAGGAGACGGAGGAAGGTTTTCTTATGAAAGGCAATGCTTTGGGAGACAACTTATCCCGTTTAAATAACCTGATGAGCCATTCCGCTTTGAGCTCTGAATCATTTGGTGGATCAACTTCAGATCCGCCTCCTATTCCGGAAAGTGCTATTTATCCAATTAGCCCAGAAGAATGTCCCGTAAAAATAGAATCCTCTCTTGATCAGGAAAATGTAGAGTCCACTCCCGAGGAATTGCAATTAGAACCGATGGCCGAAAGTTTATCAAGCCAGCAGAAGCTCGATAAGTGCAAACAAGAAGTAGCTTTACTGCTCGACGAAATGGGTATTGTCCTGGAGCCTATGGAGGAGGAAGTCGCGTTAATGAGACACCAAGAAAGTGGTTCCCAGGATCAGAAAACTGAATTAAAAGTGGAAAAGTCGGAACTAGAAAAAGCAGTAGAAGATTTACTTCTTGATGACTTCGATTGTTTTCTAGAGCCCATGGCTGAGGAAGTCGAATTAATGAGTCAACAAAACAAAAAGTGCATTATTGAAAAGCCTGAGCACTTAAAAAAGAAGGAAGAAAAATTTAACGAGGATGTGGATTTAAACCTGGAAGATTTCGATGATTTTCTAGAGCCTATGGCCGAAGAAGTAGCGCTAATGAGTCAACGAAAAGAAAATAGTGTAGTAGAAAAGAACGGTGTCGAATCACTGCCGAAGCCACTGGAACTTACCAGCCCCGAGAGAAGAAACTTGAGCTCTCCAACAATGGAATGCAAAGAAAATAAGACCCAACAGGCTCCCTGCACCTCCCCTGATATCTTTGGCGGGGACTCCTTGTCACCTTGGAAGCCTCAGGGCAAAACCTTGGCCGCGAAACTGGCAAGTAAAACTTCAGCAAAACTTCCCTGTGCTCCATCAAGCTCCAAAAATGGCCTGCAGTCCCCCGAGAACCGCAAAAGCACGAATCCACTGGGCCAAGAGAAATCGCCGAGTATATTTGATCTATATCTCAAGCGGATGGGAGGTCGTGGACATTTGGCCAAAGCGGCTGCATCTCTACATCGGATGACTTCTACAACACCGTCAACAACGTCAATGAAAAAGGAGCAAGAAGTGGATTCGCCAGTGATACGACGTCCATCAAAAAGGAAGATAATCATAAGCTCTGACGAGGAGGGGGATGAAAACCCTACGTCCCAAGTTCCCAGCACTCAGGCCGATTTCGATGACGTCCAGTCAATTCCTGATACTCAAATGGTAGTTAACTTATATGCAGATATTGAAAATGGTTTTAAACTTTAAATTACTTTTAAATTACTAAAATATTTTACTTTTCAGCTGGCTACACCATCGCCGCCGTTAAGAGCGCGGAAAAGACAAAGATTTTATAATTCATTTATTGCTGATGAGGCCGAAAAAAGTGGATCGGATCATGATGAGGAAGCCGAGACCACGATTGGCACTTACCTAAAGGATTCTATGATAGCTTCAAGCGATGAAGATGATCATAACGATACTAATATGCATGCCATTTATCTGCAAGCAGTAAGGTAATATTGATTGAATACTTTTGAAAAAGCTGTTTCTAAAACCTAATTTAAGGAGCCCAATTCAACGACCTGGTGCCTTTAAAATGCCACCTCGTAGGGACTATCGCAATGATTCTGAAATATTCTCCCAACCAGTGGAAGATGACCTATCCCAGTATCTGCCCAGCTCCTTCCTCGTTGCCGATGACACGTCTACAACTGAAAGAGGACTAGACGTTTCCGAATGCCCATTAGAGAAAGCAGAAAGAATTTTAAAGGAAAGGCGACGGCAACGGAGATTGGGAAAACTGCCACCAGATCCTCCTCCTAACAAGCGACGGCGAGTCCAGATGCTAAGTACCTCCAGTGACGAAGACGATGTGATATTTTTAGAGTAAAGAACTAACTTTCATAAACCATTGTCTGCCCGAGTTGGCACTGCCCGCCATACAAGTTTTTGATTTTGTTGAATGTTTCCGAAGGTTTAAAAGTACAATAAGTGTTACATTTTATATTGATTACATTTTATTTTGTGTAAATACTTTTAATTAGTCTTTGACGTAAGAACTATTAAAAATCAAAATATAAAATGTAAGGGAATACTCTAAGCATTGAATATGTTTTTAAATAAAATGTTAGATATATTTTTAAAATAAACCTTTATTTCAATTCTAAGAAAATATTATAAATGTAATGTCTACATCGATACGTTATATACATTTGGATAACGCCACCTATGGCATTGGTCAGTTACCTCGAATAAAAGCGACGCCTGTTGAAAATTTAAGGTACTTTGGAATACCAACCGGAAATGAAGTTTTTGCCATTACATTTTTAAATCTAAAGCAAATAATCTTTTTAAATAGTCAATAGTTAAAATATTAGTTAAGTTAATAGAAAGTATGTCACATTATCATTAATTTTATAATTCCTTTCAGTAAAAACTCCTAACGAAACATAGTTTTCATATTTAATATAACACAATTATTAAAATATATGGAAATGTACCTTTCCAAAAACATTTTTTCACTACTCTATGTGCGCTATAATCAATAATTTTTAATTTAACAACAATCGCACAATCGTTTCAGCGTAATAACCATTATTATATTTTCAACAATAACAGGCACCACAGAAATAGCAATAGCAATAGCAAAGCAACAGAAACAGCAACAAAAAGTCAATTCAATTTTAATGGAGTAGCAATAAAACAGAAAAAGCGCAAAAAATTGCTAGAGCCATGCGGCGCGGGGAGGGCGTAAGCCAAACTCAGTCTGCCATGGCTAAAGCTGGATATGAAGCCAAGCTGAAAGCGAACCAGTCGGGCAATACAATTTTGCAATCGCAATAAAATAATTTAAAATCGTTTTCATCAACATCAGCTCAAAGAGTTTTTGTTGCCAGTCGAAATGCAAAAATTATTTTGCGGCAATCAGCAATTGCCTGGTTGATGATCAAAACGATGGATGGATGGATGGCTATTTGAAATTGATTCGTTGTGAATGTCTGTCTGCCATAGCATAGCCGACGCCATGGCCAGAGTCCATACCAATTGCAGGCTCTTGCTGGATACTGAATACTGGATAGAGGGGTTCCACTGGGTATCTGTATATCAAACTCCTACCCAACCCAGATCTTGCCCAGTCTTTACGGCCTCGACGATTTTCTTAATACGAAACGTGCTTGCCTGATGCGCCGTGTCCAATTTTGTAGTTCGTTCTTTTTTGTAGGGTATGCTAAATCGCAGTCAAACTCCAATCCGTTCTCAGAGTTTCACTTTGAGATGGGCTTTCATAAACGGTCGGCCATAAAAGGGGGCGGGCCTATCGTTTTAGCCGATTTGCGGTTAAATTGTCTTGCGAAACAAAACCAATTTCAATTTCAAACAAAACGTTTTGCGAAAATTACGCAAAGGTGTACGCCGGACGTGCTGATGCAATGTATAGGGCTGGGCTCTCACTCTTTATGGCCATAAAGAACTGCAATAAATGGCCTGCAATCAAATACGAAATCTCATCGGAAGTGTTTTCGCTGATTGCCTTGGCCATTGCCTCAAAAGGTCTAACTCGGTTCAAGGAAATGATCGATGAAAATGATTAATAATGAAGAGTTGCAAAAGTTGCAGAGAAAAAATATATGTCTTAGATTTAAGATTGAATGCTTCTAAAATGAAGAGACTTCCGGGCTCAACTTTAAGCAGCTAAAAGAACCTTAAAAGATCATCCTTTTTTACGTTAATATAACTCGATGTTATTTACTTTTGAGATATTTACCAATTCTTCCATTAGGTAGACCACACTTCTTTCCGTTTCAGCCATATGCTTAATTTGGCTTCAATGACAAATCGATTTAAAATTGCTCTGCTGGCCATTTGGTAACACAATGGCAACGCCCACCAACGAGGTCGGTTCCCCTCCATTGCTCTCTATCATATCTCTTGACAAATTGATATTGTCTAAGCCATTTTCGATATGCATATTTATGTTCTTGATAGTTTTCTTTGTTTGAGTCACGGGCAGCGTGTTGCCTGGCTTTATCGTTTTATAATTTTTCTTGGCTTTCATTCACGGAGCTGGCCTCTTGTCAACACGATCGCTTATGGACAAAGAGCATAATAAGTGCCACGGGCAGGGCTATGGCCCACCGAGCGCATCCACTTCGGCCACATCCGGTCTGTAGTTCTTTGTGGCCTCTCAGATAAGTTTTTTGATGGGCCGTTGACTTGTCTTGTCATATCGCGTTAGCTTGTCAAAAGCGCCAGGCAATTATGGCCTGAAACTGGACTTTGTGTGGGCCACGATGCGATGTAACATATATTTATGAGGCTTGTCTTTGATTAATGTGAGGGGCCAAGGCACCACTGGCCATATGAATATTAAACTTTGCTTCCCAGAGGCGACATCAATTAGCCGCTGGGCAAGCTAGCGTCTCGTCTCGGGCATAAATACATTAACACAAATCGCCGAGCATTCGGAGTGCCAGTCCCGTCGCTTATCTCCGCTTGTAAATGTCTCAACTATTTGTTAAATGCTAAAGCGACATGGTCATAATGGAAATGACAACTTAACAGAGAGGATTGCGATGGGCACTCGACTATGGCAAAAATGTTAAAAGGCTCGGTCAAGTGGCCAGATCTCCGCCGCGATCCTTGCCGCCCCATTCAGTGATAACTGTATTGAGAGTGTCATTAACATTTTGATTTGGTTGTCTCGAAGTCGGAATCGCAGTTGGAGTCGCGGTCGCCGCGCCACTTCAACTCTATTATGAGCTCCGACTGCATTTCGCAGGCTACTTATCGGTTCCTCAGACATGCACATCATTTGTTAAATAAAGTGTACTGTGAGAAAATCTTCTTAATATATGTATTAAAAATAAATATTTACATAGTTTAACACAAACAAGATCATCATAAATTTTATTTAGCACGCAGAGAACTTGCTTTCAACACTGCATAGAGTTAAAACTTTTTTTGAGTGCAAAGTCACTGTTCAGTTTGGATCGCCTTCACCCTCACGATCTTGCGTGGCAATTAATCAGGTCGATGTTTTTGCACGCAAAATGAAAACACCTTTTTAAAGGCATCAGCAGGACACGGAGCAGCACAACAACAAGAACCGCAATGATGTCATCAATCAGCAGAATACTTGGGATTCCGGAGTGGCCGGGACTGGGGGATGCTGGATCCGTGTGGCGCTTTTCGTTTTAAGAGGTGTGGGTGCAGGGAAAAATTAAAAAGCGTCAATTTGTCACACGTGGTCAGCTTTGGACAGAACAGAATCCGGATCCTGTCTCACGTCCAATTCCTGTTCTCCGGCTGTCATTAACAACGGTTTTGCGGTTGAGTTTTTAATTGACCCCCGGTTCGCTTTGAGCATCCGATTTGGTTTTGGCAGTCCGAGTAACCAAGTTGGCACACTTTTATTGCCTTCGGAGGTAGAGTTATTAACTGGGCCTGCGATCCATTAAGTTAGCAATTGGATGGTGACAGCGGAATCGGATGGAGCGTGGGTGTAATGCAGAGTTGGAAGCTGGCCAATGGGAATGACTTGGCAGTGGAAAAATCCAAATGGGGCGGCCGAAGTAGTGATGGTTCAAGGGGTCGTACGACGACATCTTATATCTTTCAATACACGATAAATACATCTTGAAGATTTGTCAAAGGGGCTTTGATTTGTACTTTGGTGTTCGATGGTAAACCTCTTCGATTAATAAAATAAAATTTGGATTTAATAATAGGTTACTTGGCCTATAAGTTACCAAATGCCGTTGCTCAACCTTTTCCCACACTTTTCTTTGACACTCTCCCCCGTTGTTTGGGGTTCATCATTCTTCCGCTAATGACAGGGCAGCCATTTTCAAATATTCAAGAGAGGCTGGAACAACCGGAAGATTGTTCTATCACCATTAGCTGCAGTTCGTGTAACTCCCACTTGCCTGCCGGAGCTTTGGGACGCGGCCACTCCTCACCTCACCCTTAGCCAAACAAGTTTCATTTGTCAGTTGGCTAAGGCAATTTTCTGGTCTTCAGACTGAGCTCAAAATCGCTGGATGCATTTTCCAGCCGAGAAAGTACTGACACCTGGACACATGGACACCAGACCAGGCATCCAGGCTGACACCGGCATGAGGCCATTTTAAATTAATGAACTGTGATTCACTGCCTCTCTTCATTTCTCTGCTTCCCTGCTTTCTTCCGGCCAAGATTTTTCCTCTCCACTAAAGTGCATTTCGCATAATGAACGAAGCACCAATGGAGCCCGAACCCAGTTATCCCGGCATCCTTTTTGCTAATTTTAATTGTTTTGGGAAAAGACAGGACAGCTAAAATGAAAATTTTCATTTGTTATACTCGAACAGAAAAAAAGAGAATAATAGCTACAGGGAAAAAATAAATGGAAAATGCTAATTTGCATATCCATTTGAAAAATGATTTCTGATTTCTATTTCACTCACCGTAGCACACTCATTTATAATCTCACGTTCAGTAATTTTTCAGCTTGCTCCCTTGCCAATATTGGGGCACGGGTTCCCAAATTAAATATTAAACACCTCGGCCAAAAACTTGTTAATGATTTGCTTTAAGAAATAAACACATTTTAATTAACATTTAAAATGCGTTTTAAGCAAAAAGCTTTTAAGAAACGGCGCCATAACAATAATCATAATAAAAGCACAAAACAAACTCGCTCACAGATCGATGCATCAAAATATGAAAGGGGCTGGGGCTGGTGCTGGGAGGAGAAGCCATTGATGGTCAGAAAAGGCACTGAAAAAAAATATACTAGGCTAATTTTAAGGGAATTTAAGGTTATTCTTTATGTAAGAAAGGTCCGAAAATTAGACGAAACAAATTAATAGTTCTAAGTCAATTTAAGTACTCTTTTAAAACGCAACTTGGCTTTAAATTTGTTGACTCCTTCACCTAATTAATGCACACAATATTTCGGGAATAGTTTGTAATACATTAGTTAATATTTTTGTTCTGGTTAAGTATTATTTTAAAGTGTGTTCCAGCCTCAACTCGTTCATTAACGAGCGCGTCAAAGTGATAAGAGTGAGCAGTAAGCAGCGAGGAGATTTGTAAAGGAGGGCAGGGAATCGGTTGGTGGAAAGGTACATGGGGCAAGGGCCGGATGAAGACGGAGGCAGATCGGTTGAGAAACAGGTCACAATGCTAATTGATTGCGGCGACGTCGTCGTCGACTTGGGCTATAGCAATAAAATTATTGAAGCCACCGCCAGGAGACACGCATTTCTCGAGTCGTTTTCGGAGTGTCGATAAGCAAATTGCATCCCAAAAAATTCGAATATGACTCATCCATCCACCTTATGTAGATGGGTTGCATCAGGCATCAGGTAGAAAAGGTTTTCGAGTCTGTCTAATGCCCTGAGGGCCATATTCTGATCAGCCAGTTCGGTCTGTCCCAACAAATTAAGCAATTAACTTGGGTAGTTGAGATAAGTACGAGTATATGGGTTTTTAGGAGTGAGCCAAAGCCAAGGTGTTGGCTTAATATTTGTAACCCGATCGCGGCGATTAAAATGCATTTAGCCAATTTGTATATGCAAATCAAATTCCGAACGGGTTGTAGAAACTTCGATTCAAAACCAAAGTCAGGAATTCCAAGCCAGGCACTTTTACGATCCGCATTTTAATGGCACTTAAATGTTATAATTTGCTTTCAAAATATCTAATGTCTTTCCGAGATCGGTTTTGGACATTGGAGTCATTTGTTTAGTCAACCAAATGGCTTAAACGAAAGCTTGGACTTGAGCTTTGTTTGCCTTTTACGAGCGTGTCTTATTTAATTATTTTTATGTGGAAAAAAGGCATTAAAATGTTGAATTTTTACGTGAATATAAAGTAAAAGAGTTGTTATATAAATTAGTTCAATGTGCTAAATATTTCGACATTCCTTACGATAAAAATGAAAGGGGTTCTCCCTTGATTCAATAAAGACAATCAAATTTTTATTCCTTCATATATTAATACATATATTTTTCCCATGCAGTACTTCTGCTAATAACTAACTGCAGTAACTAATTGATTATTTGTATAAAATAAGGCTCATGTTTGGTAAATTTATGTCCCTCGTATAATACTCCCTCTGCTTAAAAACCAAATTATTTTATACTCCATTATTCCCACTCCGCCAGAAACCACTTGGAACAATAAAAATCATGACTCCCCCATTGCAAAGTTGGCGGGAATGATCCATAAATTCGAAAGCTAATCGCACACACAGGCGGAAATTGTTTGTAATCGTACGAAAATTGCCTACAAATGAACTGCTTAACGGTGTGTCGCCCATTCAGACAATTGTAATCAGAGTCCCCCCAAAAGTCCCCACACAATCAACACACCCACAGCCTTCCCACGGAAAATCCATTTAACCCGGCCCGAAAATTGTGCCAAATTTGCGTTTGCCGCTCAAATTCCCGGCTCGAATGGGGCGAGGGCATATTTAATTTATAAAACGGCTAAAGCACCGTTCCTCTTTTGAGCCAAAGTGAGTGGAAAAGGGGAAAGCTTTGTTTTCTCTCCCCAATGAAGAAGTCCTGGGTGGAAGACGTTGGCCAAAATGCGTGAGCAAAATCTGTTTCTTATTAAAAATGCCCATATACATGCAACATGCATGAACAGTCGAGTATTTCTATATGGTTAGATTAGCGGGTGTGTGGAAACATAAAAATCAGTAACTCCTTTTGGCCATTAAGTGGCTTGGGAAGGGGACCGAAACTAATTCGAAACACTCTTCAATATATTTTCGATTCTTTTAAGATGGTTTCTAAAATGAAATGTATTTGGATTTAATTAAATTTGTCTAACCAACTTTTTGTGGAATTTGATGATATCTAAATGGAACATATTTTATGGCTCCCATTATTTTCTATATTTTAGGAAGAACCTTTTACTTTAAGAGAATTTAGTGAGAGAATTTTCATAACTTTTGCATAAAAATATCTAATCTTCAAGTGAAATCAGTGCTTCTGAATTCAACATTTTGTTTGAGCCAAATTATCAACGACGTGGGACTCTATTCCCTTTTCACCATTCGCCTCGAAAGTGGCTGAAACCACTTAGACACAACGGACTGATCAATAATTGATGCGTTAATTTATCGCTTGGCGAATTGTGTGGCCAATTCGCTACACAAAAACACACACGCATTGAGCCAAATCGAAACATTTTGGGCCAGTCCCTAATCGAATCCAAGTGAGGAAAGACAGAATGTATTTCGGAAAACAATCACGACGTCTTTGGTCTAGGACCTAGGATCATGAGTGGTATTTCCTAGTGCTAAGGGAAATCACGTTAATGAAGTGCACAGATACGTTGTTCTTATGAAAGTGTACGAACTAAACAATTATATTTCAAGACCGATGCTCTAAGAACCTAAAAATATTGAGATAATCCTGTACTACATTTTGAATACTTCTACCTATCCTTTAACATTCAAACAAGAATTCCCTATCACGTTCGTATTTGAAAGGAACTCGCATAAAGTTAAAACTGTCACCAATAATAGCCAAGCCCTGACCGCACATAAAGTCCTCGGCGCGACATCCTGCCACAGCTAGATGAGAAGGGCGCCGGCAGGAGAAGGTAGCCATAATCAGTATTGGCATTTTAAGTGACACTTGGGCACGGCTGGGCTGGGGATAGCAATCTGGATCGCATCCCCCGCCAGCGAAATCAACTCGCGTCGTGCTCCGCCATTTGTATATGAGCCAAATAAAAATGCATACGAAATGAAGCTGGCGAGCTGGCGAAGCTGCCAGGAATTCGGGCAGGAGCTGCTCGGAAGGCGATATTATTCGGAGGCACTTGCGCAAAACTTTGCTGCTGAATATTCCATGAAGTTGCCAATAAAGTCAAGTGGCAAGTCCTGGCAGCATTGGAGGCTGGAGGTGGAGCAGCGACTGGAGCCTGCACCAGTTATAGTGCATACACTGTATTTAATTGGCAAATAAAAAGGGCTTAGATATCTAAATGATATATTTGTTTAATCTTTTAAAGTTCGTGCTTAATTTGAGTATATTCTAGAGCGTATTATATAGTTTTAATAGACATTTATTCGAATATATCTTAAGATTTCTCCCAGTGTATGTATGTGTTCTACACTTACATTCTGTTCTGGTTGCTTTTGCTTCTCCTGATGCTGGTGTGCCTGCCATCCAACTGCAGTGCGCTGCTGCATACTAATTTTCCTCCACCCTGCCACCCAGCCAGCCTGCCACTCTGCAACCCTGCCACTCTGCTACCCTGCCACCGTCTTCCCATCTCCATCCCCCATTTGGATCCCCCATTTCGAGACTCAGCCCCCGCTCCTGGCCAATCGTTGTGGTGGTCTTGGCATCATTCCGTATTCATACCAAGCACCAATTTCTTGTTTTTGCTGCAGTTATTGTTGCTGCCTGCTATTAAGTGAAATAAAAGTAAAAATGCAATAAAAATGTTGGCCGCCTCTCGTTTTGCATTAAAATTGCATTACAATTGCCATGGATGGAGGCAATGTCTTTGTTGTACTTTTTGTTGTTTTTATTATGGCAATTGTTTGGCCATTGCTGCTGTTGTTGTTCAAATGAAATCCAATTAGCCAACTACAAGGCCTACCAGCACAGTCAGCAACAAAAGCAACCGTGACCACGATGCAATGCGGGGAGAAATGAGAGTTCGCGTCGTGAATTTTCCAATGTCCTTTTGTGTAGGATGTGCGTGTATTGGTGTATCTGTAAATTTGAGTATCTGTGAGTCCGTACATGGACCTGTGTGCGTGGGCAATTTAGTATGCAGTAATTGCCTGTTGCCATTCTTCATTTTTAGCCATGATTTTTTCGTGTCTGACACAGAAACATGCCACGTTAAGTGCAAAAATGAATATTTATAAAAGTTTCTACTAGGACTTGATTAAATGATAAGTGGTTGAATTAAAATGACTCGAATGACTCGAAATTAATTTCAATATTTTCGACTAAGAAAATAGTTGACTCCTTCCAATAAAAGTTATTTGTAAAAGACACTTTAAACTAAAGATCACTCATAAAATAGGTCTAGAATTTTAATTGGAATAAGGCCAGCCTTATGATGGATCAAAACGAGCCTCAGATTGCTTTGATTAATGCGTATGAATGTTTTCTTTAGCCAACTATTGGTTACTCCTTCAATTAATTGTAACCTCTGCCTCATTGAGAAGGATATGGGGATGGGGTTACCACACATTCCACTTGTGGCCCCACACACGCCACATGAGTGGCGTTCGCATTTGGATACAAAGCCGGCTCAGGGAACACCTGAGATCTTGGCCAGAAAGAACGTGGCTCGTGCCCGAGTCGCCGTAGAAAAGTGCCAATTAACCCGTGGGGTGAACTTGAGCTAAAATACCAAAGATGCTGAATCTGCCGAGCAGAAGATGCAATTTCCATTTGCATAGTTTTGCTGGAGGATAGGTATGGCAAATGGATTAGATTTGTGTGGTTTGCAGCTCCAGTCCTCTAGACTCTCTCTTATCGCAATCGCCGCCTGCCAAATGCCAAACGCCGGGCGATAGCAACCAGAACACTTTGCGCTAATAAAGATCTCAGTAGTAGCTAGGGACATTAGGAATACGCGGTGCTGAGGCCCAGAACTCCCATACCCTCTCCTACCCATATCCGCTCCCCTCTTGGTAAATCCGCTGCTTTGTGAACTCAAGCTGACAGAACGCTATTTCCAATTGTGCTATTAATCTGCCACATTTGCACTTTCACGGAAAAGAGTCGGAAAATAGAGTCGATTTTTCCACCTCGCTTGCACTTTGTGTTCCATTAAATGCGAGCAAGTGGGATGTGAGATATAGAGCGAGTGCGAAACGTTTCTATAAGAAGGTGGAGTGTGGGGAGTGCTGGAAACGCTTGGCTAACCCGAAAATAGAAACAATCAAAATAAAAATACATTCTCTTCATGCTCTCGTCTAATAAAAAACCCCAAAAGCAAAACGTTTTCCATTTAAAATGTCGTCGCAAATGCCAGCTCTTTCGGCTCCAAAAAGCGCGCTTCAAGCTCCAAGCTGCTCCCCAGCTGTAGGGGGAACCAATGGCAACCGGGCTCGGCCACGCCCCCAGGCCCAATTACCGGCCAGTGCTGCCCATCGCCAGGCAGAGCAAAACCAGTTTCCACGAGCGAGAGGCCACGAAGCGCATGCGCGACAACAGAGTGGGATAGCGAGATGGGCGAACCAACCAAAAGTGGCAGGAACAGGTGCTGGGCCAGGGGCGGGTGGCTGCTGGCGGAATTATGGTAGGTTAGGTTCAAACAAGGTGGCAAACTGGCTCGTTAACCGAAATAGGAAGGAAGTCGACGCCGCAGCCGCTGCCAACGTCGTCGTTGACGCGCAGGCAACCAGTTTGACTTGTTTCCGGCGGGGTGACTCTCACTCCAACCACCAACCTCCTGGAACCACCAACGAGCAGCTCCGGAGCAGAAGCAAAGCAGCATCAGAGCAGCAAAGAGGCGATCCAGTGTCCGTCGGCACATTTTCATTGCATTTATGAAAAACGTTTTCGCCCGCCAGCACGCGCCCGCTCCCAGCTCGCAATCCCACTTTTTGATCCGTAATCACATCCGTATCCGTAACCGCAGCTCGCAGTCCGGATCTTAAAGTGAAACGAATCGGGTTAAATCGCGCCAATAAAAATCAAAATCAATTAAACTGAAACATTCTGTGAATGTGCCACCCGCTGTGAAAAAGTAGTAAAGCAAAGTATAAAAGCTAACAATTATCAAGAGTGATTTTTACGATTGTGCTCCACTCTGGTTGACAGTTGCAAGAAAGTGAAGTGAAGAGCTCCCAAATTGGCGCCACTGGTTATCAGCATGTCCAGCCACGAGGAAGATGATCATGATCATGAGACCGAGCACGGCGACGATGTGGAGGAGCAGGAGATCCACGTGGATGTTGACTCCGATTCTCGCATGTCGTGCGGCAGCGGATCCGATGTGGATATGGACGGTGGCAGCTGCTACGACGAGTCCGAGACGCCATTAAGGTAGGAGTTGATTTTGGGGGAGTCGGTAAAGGATATAAAAATGGTATTCAAAAGGTTTTATAAATGGGGAATTTCCATAATTCCATACTTAAACGAAAGTTTTGGGATTTAATGATACAATAGGCTTTTCTTCACAAATATTTCCAAAGATGACTGGAAAAATTGACTAGTATTCATAATAATTCGTTTTATTTTAAAGCTTGGAAATTTTATTACTCAAAATAGTATGAATGCATCGAAAAGCTATAAAATTATCTTATTATGAGTTCATAATTCTCGCTGTTTAATAGTTTTTCGAGTTTTCTCTAACAAAGCCTATAAAGCCCCATTCATCGCGTTAGGCTTAACTCAATTAAAATGCAGGGACAAAGTTCCTTTTGTGTGGAGGTACAAAACACATCTTTTCAGAGCAACAAAAGAGGCTAACAAGCTGACAGAATGTCGAGCAAGGTCCGTGCTAACTGCTCCCATATTCAACCCATTGATCGGCATGAAGAACGGTGTGAACAAACCTCTTAAACGCTAATGAATTGACCACAATGCCACCAAAAGAATCAAGTCCCCAAATGTCACATAAACTTACAAAGAAACTCCCTGAATTTACATAGTGCACAGATAGAAAGAGTTCGAATGGATCGAGACGATAAAACGCACATTAGTAAGGCGCCAAAAACGCGCTCTGATAAAGGTAGAGGCATCCCAAATGGACCCCAACGGGTTCGATCTTGGCTAGAAATCGAGACAAAGGCGGGATCGTTTGTCCGATTAACATTTTAATAGAGCATGTCATAAAAATGCCATAAAACTGGCGTTCCAGGGAATGTAGAGCACCAAATGGCTGCGAGTTTTAGCAAATACAAAAATACAAAAAAAAAAGAATATACTCAGATTATAACTATTCATTTTTGGAAAGTGTGTATCTGGCAATTTGAAATCATTGTTCCGATACGATTACTGGCTTTTTCCAAATGGGTTTTATTTTTGGACTTTTAAATTAAATGCTGTGCGTGACTTGTTTTTAGTGCGTCACTTGATGGCGGCCGATGATTTATAGGCGCGTATTAAATGTCACTAACGGCCGTCAGCATTTGCATAATTACTTAATTTTTAGCCGCATTGCGTATACGCAGTGTTGATCACACGAGCCATTCGTATGTCTGGCTGGTCTTATCCGTTTGCGTGGGTTTCTGGTCAGAGGCTTTGGAACTGGACCAGTCTTAATTACTACCAATGTTCTCAGGCTTTTCCGCTTATCGGGCGACACTTTTTAATGAGCCCGCGCCTATATGCATTCCTTTTCCCTGCTTATATTCGATTTCATTTCTTTTCGTTTCCCATAGTGAATCGCTTCAGTCGGAGCAGACACGATCCTCGTCCAGCGAGAATCTCCCCTTCAGCATATCACGCCTGCTATCCAAACCCTTCGAGACGAATCACCACCACAACAACAACAACAACCAGCACAGCGCCAGTCCCGGCTCCAGCGGCCACAACAACAACAACGGAGAAAAGAGTGAGGAGAAGGAGCTGCTGCAGGCCGAGGACCAGGAACTGGCCGCCTATAAGCTGGCCACCAGCATTGCCAATTCGACGTACGGAAGCGCCGCGGCCCTTTACTCGTATCCGCATCTTTACCCCTCGGCGGCGGCAGCGGCCGCCGGCCATGTTCTGCGTGTGCCGCCCCAGCGAACGCCGCTCACCTGGGCGCTGCCGCCTCTGCACCACGCGGCGCTGGCCCATCAGGCGGTCAAGGATCGGCTGGCAGGTGAGTGAAGTCGAAGGAGTGCAGTCTGTTGGGGGAAGGCCCCATGTCGCGGTGGCCCTTGTTCGAGGGTTTGCTTGATCCCCTAATGACCCGCGGTGGCAATTGCTACTGTTCCCCAAATAAGCACGATCACAGAAGTCTTTTAAGGCAACAAGCCTATCGGCATGTCACTGGAGGCCAGAATCCGAAGACCTCTACACAGAAAATAATTAAAGGGCTTAAAATTATTGATTAAGACAAGGAAATCCTATTAAAAAAAAGTTTCCTGTGCGCCATTTGCCAAGATTTAAACTTCTACCCCAAAATCCTTTTCTTATAAGCCACTGCCTTTTTTGCCCGAGTGTACCCACACGGGATGCTAAAGTATAAAAACATGTTTGCCTTCAAATGCGCAATCGCAGCTTAAGTTAAAAACTTAACGCTGAGCCACCGCCCAGAAGCGACACAGGAATGGACTGCTTATTTGCATACGCATAAGCATCTGTATCTGTATCTGTCTTCGGATATCCCCATCTTTACGGGTATCTGCATCTGCATATGCATCTGTATGGGGCACAGGGATCCTCGGGCTGCCTTTTGTTAATTTGTTTACATTATGAGCTTCACTTGTAGCTACAAGCGGAGGGGCACAGCGCGAGCCTTTTGAAATAATGAGACGGCGTTGATTTTATTACGCCTTGGTAGCCAGGCATCGATGCTATCGATCTTTCAGATCAGAGTCCCTTGGCCCAATATAGATCATAATATTTGGGGAATTTTTTCGGTCATGAGGAAAAGCGGCTTAGGACCAATCTGATGAGCTTTTATGGCCAACATCCGCCCGGAGAATCGGCATGGCTTTGAGCCTGTTTTTTTTTTTTAGTTATTTTAATGAGCTGGTTTACATGACTTTTTAATTTCGCGCTGAGCCCGAAAAGGAATTAATTACGCATTGGGCGGTCGCAGGGCTCAGACAGTGAGTGAGTTTTCTGTCTTCGCCGGCTTATTTATTTATTTATCGCCGCATACCGCACTTCACATTCACATTTGAGTCCAACTGACATGGTCAGCTTTTAATTAGCCAGCCGAATGCCAGGGGATGCATCCGTAGTCCCGCAGCCGAAGGGGGGATCCACTCGGATCCGTCTAGTCCACCTGAGAGAGGCACACTTATGAGGCCGCCGGGTGATCCCAGTCTTGGTCCGTTTCGTTTTGTCAACATCTTCGTCGACGTCGTCGTCGCAGTCTGTCTCTTGTTGTGTTTATTGTGTCGCTTGCCTTGTGGCTGATAAGCTGGCGCCTTGGCTTTTTTCATTAACAAGACAAACGAGCGTCCACCAGTCTTCAGTTCCGAGACCCTGCCCTTTTATTTCCCTTCTATTTCCCCTACCAGAGCTCTTAGCGCCATATGATTAATAACCATTGCATGTTAATTTTCGTTATTTTTTGGAAACAACATCGCAGCAGGCGCCAATTACTTTTCGGCCGTGCAGACCTCTAATGCAGTTCCATAACAGCCATAATAATCCAAATGGGAGTTGGGCTTTTGTCACGACCAATGCCCACACGAATGGCTACGGGATTAGACAACCCAACATGGCTTTCAATTGACATGGAAATTTGTTTCCCTTAAAATCGTATTTGCACTCTTCTAAATTGTAATCAAAAAGTTTACTAACTGCATAGTTTTGTGGCGAATCAGTTGAAAAGGTCAAAGTGTAGCAGCTCCTTAAAAAGGCAATGCGGAGCCAAAAGGGTAGAAAACCAGGCCGAACCACAGGCCGCCATCAATAATGCATGCTAAAAGCTTTTTGCATTATTTTACGTATTTCTGGAGAGGCGTCTTGGCCACAACCACACTCGCACACCGTCGGGGAACGTATATCTTGAAGATACTTATGTGAGCTTGTGAGCCAAAACATCATAAATAAACGTGGCAGGAGCGGCGTATGCCTGTAAAGCTATAAAATTATGCTTATGCGCCTTATTCCTCCCTCTAAGCCGGGATATCCTTAAAGGATACGCAGGTCTGTGTGTGGGAAAATCATAAGGATGGTGCTTATGTGGTGCGATAAATGGCTTTTTATTGAAATTGATATTGCCTGAAATATTCAAATGATCGGCAGCCCACATGACCCCAAAAGCCATTGGAAATTTATGCCTGCCAACGGAGAAAAGCCCGAAAAAAGGGTTACCGTGAATTTGTTCAATAAGAAGCATGATTTGTCAGCTTAACACCCGCCATACATTCGTTGCCATTTGATGGCTTCTGACAGCACTACGCCTTTTTCCAAAGCCAATACAATCGTTTTCCGATGGGAGTTGAGCCTAGTTGAAGTCGATAAAGAGGTTTTCATATTTTAGAAAGTTTTACGGCGGTACTATTGGGGCCAAAGCAATTTGGAGCTGTAAATTATTCGACATTTATGCTCTAGTAAATAATTTGAAGCTTTTATTGGCGTGGTTTTATTAACTTTAGATGCGAGTAACATAAATTTATTATAAACAAGTCAAAATTTGAAATGTATTTTGAGCTTGGGTTTGCTTATCAATAAATTAAAATTTTTTTTTGAATATGTATGACACATTTTAGGCAAATTCTTTTTTGTTTTAGAAAATTCCTCCCAAAGGCCTGTTAGCTGGCAAATTTCTCAGAGAAATTAACGAGACTTGGGTTTAATTTTTTTTGCTTTGACCCCAGCAGCGAGTTCGGTCTTCAAGCCGGTTTCCTAATTGTCGCTGGTGTTGGCTTCGTCGTTGGTGTTGCTGTTAGCGAGATTGCCTCAATATTTTGTTGCCCGCCTTATCGCACCCAATAAACAACAAAGCACACACACAGGCGACTGGCAGGAATTTTAAAAGGTTCAGCGCCAGTGCAGGCTTAGCCACCGTTTTTGGTTATAAGATCCAGACTGGGAATCGGATTCGGCCTCTGACTCGGATCCGGATCCGGACACTGGGTCACTTACGCGTCCTACGAACGCGACTTTATGACTCAGCCCAAGACCAAATTGATGTCGCGTGCTTTGTCTACAAGAGGCTCTGATAAGGGATTCCAATGGCCAGACCGCTAGACCCAAAACCTCAATTAGGCAAGGCGCTTGGCCAACGAGTCAGCGGCATCTAAATTGATTTCACAGCGGGAGGGCCAGGTAACAGGTACTGGGATACTGGATAGCAGGTACCAGTACAAAGTAACTTGGAGCGCTAAGTACTCTGAATAGCTGTGGCACAGGTGCCGCCGTTCAACTCCGGAAGCGGTTTCGGAAATGGCCAGTTATCTAGGAATTTATTGTTTGCTAATTGCTCGGCAGGACACACACCGTTCTTAGGGGATATGCTTGGTAGCGACAGAATAGTGTTTTTTATGAAGAGGATAACCTTCCGATTAAGAGTACTTATTTGTATCCCTCATTACAGCTGCCTTTCCCATTGCCCGAAGGATCGGACATCCCTACCAGAATCGCACGCCGCCGAAGCGAAAAAAGCCGCGCACCTCCTTCACCCGGATCCAGGTGGCCGAACTGGAGAAGCGATTCCACAAGCAGAAGTATCTGGCCTCCGCGGAGCGAGCGGCTTTGGCCCGGGGCCTCAAAATGACCGATGCCCAGGTGAAGACATGGTTCCAGAATCGACGCACCAAGTGGAGGTGAGTTCACGTTCCCCTTCGATCAGAAACTTTTGAAGCCCCCAGCTGGGCTAGAAGCAAAAAATCAATACCCATGCCCATCCCCTCGTTCACATTTTTGTTTTACTTTGGAAGTGCTGACAGCTTGACACTTACCCTCTTCTACACTCACCGCTTTTCCGTTTATTTTTTTCTTTTCCATGATGTTTTAAACTACAATATGCACAAAAGGCTTTTTGTTAAAAAGAAAAAATGAGTAACTCGATAAAAACCGACTCTTAAATTCTCTAGAAAAAGTTATTCAGGATATTATTGTAATTATTGTAGGTTTATTTTGTTGACTAGCAAAAATACACTTGTAAATTGTCTTTACAGAAGTTAGGATAATAGTTTAAACTTTAAACCAAAAAAACCTACAACTTGTTAAGTCTCTTTGTTCTTGAAATAAACATATAATTTGGGCGTCCCTAGCATGATTAGTAAAAAGAAGATGATTGTTTTAATACACCCCAACTAGACCAGAGTTCCTGACTTAAACCGGGAGTAAATGGCTTATACAAAATTCATGAACACATTAAACGAGCGACACTCGCAGCCCCAAAGACAGGGGACCGTATTTATGGGGCTTACCTGAGGGGTAGTTACATTTTGTAACCACAAAGTTTGCTCTTGTTAAACAAGGTACTAGGCATGGTTTTTTTTATAAAAAGTAGCTTAAGGGAGCTCCTTTTAAACAACATAATATTGAATATGGTTAAAAGAACACCATTTGTAAGAGTTTAAGAGAGTTTGAATCATCCCAAATACTGTGTAGTTTATTAAAGATCATTTATTCGTATAATTCAATTATTTTTTTACTGAAGCGTTCATTTACATATCGTGCAAGTAGAATTTGCATATATAGTGTAGTGTAGTGTAGGCTGCAGTGTAGAAACTTCTACTTAACACGCATCTGGAACTAGCTGTCAGACGGCAATTACAAATTTGATTTATTAGCCCCCAACGAAAGTTGTTTGGATAAGTAAATATACGAATACTTTTATAGGTAAATACATTGTACTCACATTCGGCATGCAAATGACAATTTATTTGAAATTGGAACTCGGTGGAACTGACTAATTTGTTGAGGCATTGATGCGATGAGGGCGCTTGCGTGTGGAAAATTGTTTTCTATTTTATTACTACCAACTAGAAGTATTCGGATATGGAATAATTTGAGCCATCGAATTAGGCTGGCAAGGCGGGTTGTATTCATAAGCGATTACCCACGATCATAATGTAATGATGATGGCAAATGGCGGCTAAATGGACGGGAGTTACCAACTTTTCTCAGGAGAAAGGGAGCCGGTAGCCGAGAGCCGGGAAGAGGGGCGGCCAAGACGCGTTAATTGCCGCTTAGCAGGCCCAGTTTTCGAGGCAGTCCTCTCGGCTTATCAGCCATTTTGGACCTATTCCAGCTCGTAAAAATTAATGATGTAAAACGCAATTTTGTTAACGGCAACTGCCTCGGCTACGGCTCGTTTGCGGTTAAGTGAAATGGCAATGGCACATTATAGCAGCGCCATGATTACGAGTTAGCATAACTCGTAAATATCCAGGCTATGTGTTATGTGTTCACATAATTGCCTTAATGCATACTGTGCTGCATTTGCAAGTAATTTGAATAATTAGCCCTGTCCAACATGGCGTATGTGCGATGCCCATTAGGCAACTTATGTATAAAGCGATTGCATAAAGTAGTTGCTTTGGCAATTCCTAATAAATAGCAACTTGTTTGGCGACATGGCAAGTGCCTCATTACGAGTATTGTTATTGAGTGTCTTTCGAGCGATTCTACTCGATAGAAACACCAACAGCTTGGCATCAATAATTAATAACAAATTGCGGGGCCAAATGAATGAAATCTTGTTGCCTGTCAGTGTCTAACAATGTGTTTAGCAAAAAAATCAAAAGAAAAACAGACAATCGAAAATCCAGACACAGAGCAGATACAGATAGAAATAAAGATAGAAAACAGAGGGAAGAAAAAATGTGGGGATTTGAAGCATACTTTCTGGCGTCGCGTCCCTGTGGAAATGTTTTTTTTTTGTTCCTGGCCAAGAACAAATGGCTCAGTCTGAGTTTTGTCTGGCTGCTGGTGGGGCTATTGTCCGCCCTTTTGTTGGGTACATAATTCAATTAGTTTCAGTGCCATAAATCAAGCTGCCGCTAAACCCCTTTTTAATTACACGTTCATTTATCATCTCAAAAATTCGAGCCATCTCACATGCCACATCTTTTCTTGGGAAAATCCTGGGGAGAGCATAGTCACTAACTCACTACATATTAATTGCCTGACATATGCTAAACTTTTCCTTGCTGAAAGCTGGCTAATTAAAAATTTACACACATGCCAGGAAAAACTTTAACCACAGAGCCAAAATCAATTTGACTGAAAGCAAAGTTTTTGTGGCTCGTTGCCAAAAAATCAAATAAAATTAATTACAACTCCGAGAGCCATTTGTAAATTAACTTGAAGTCTTCTTTGGGCCGTCGGCACGTGTCCTGCGGGGAAATCTTCAAGTTTGCGGTCGGCCAGTCCCTCGGGACTCCCGTTTTGGGGGCGAAGAGCTCCTTGGCCGCCTTGGGCAGTCAATTAATGGCCTGACTAAATTGTTATGTCTTGAAAGATAATTACCGCAGGACCTTTTTTGGGCCAGGAAACCAGGCTCTCGATTTTCCGACATCGTTTGCGTGTAGTGTGTGAAATGATTTTAATTACCCGAACTGCCAGTTGCCAGAGACAATTTTAAGCCATGGCAAGTAGCGACGGGGGAGTACGAGAAAATTTATGTGCCGAGCTTTAATAAACATTTTAGGCTAATGCTTGGCCATTACTTATCTCTGGCAGCAACAAAAACTTTCCACATCAACGCGATGGCGCCAAGAGACCAACATTTAACATTTGTAAAGCGTTTGTAGCATTTCCCAGCTCTCCGTGACTCCGGAGATAAATTACAATCGTGTCTCAGACCCAAAGAGCAAATTAAACTCGCACACACTCGCCGGCACAGAGCCACTTTCGTTTGTTTTGCCATTTTGGAGTTTTTAATCAATTTTCGTTGAATTTTTTATGCGGTAGCTGTTAAAAATTTTGCCCGATAGACCCTGGCTCTCCCAGGCAGGGGGCGAAAAGGTGAAAAAGTAAAAGCAAGGCGCTAAATAACTCACTTTCTGCCAAAAAAAGGAGACAATTGAATTGTTAGGTCACCGACTGGAGTTGGGCAAGACAGAAAATATAGAAACGGGCACATGTGGAATATCATTTAGTTAGGCAAAAGGAATCCCATTTTAGTTATTCCAATTTGTGGGCCCAAAGTTTGCACTAAATACCCGGACTAATGCATTATTAATGGGCTCGCTGGCTTGTTATGAAACCGTAGTTTGAACGATGACATTGCTGATGAAAACCTTAATGAAAGCATATTAAACAATAATTCTGATATGTGCGTGGTAGTTGTGGTTTTAGTGCGAGCTCTTCCAGCCAGTCTATTAGCTTCCACCTAGGCAACATAAGAACTTCATTAGCTCATGAAATATTCAAGATGGCGCACAAACATCCCTTAGTGCTGCGGGGGTGGTTGGAGCTTCCCAAGTACGATGGTGGTGGTAATTTCCGGCCAGTGGTGGTGGTAGCATCTCCAGCTCCAATTCCATGGCCACAATTAGAGCAAAATGCTGCGCAAACGCAGGGGAGGGAAACCGAATCGAATGGAAAATTGCAGGACAACTGCATCTGCAATGCCATGGGGCAGTGAATAATTTATCAGTTGGCAGGGCACTCTTGCCCGTATCCCGGGACAAATCCCTTTTAAGCACAAAACATTTAAAATGCAATTTTACGCAGCTCCAACTCGGTTCGAAATTAATTTTCCACAGAAACAAGACCAATCGACGGAGATACCGGCTGATTGGACCTGTGTGGCAGTCAGCATATTTGATTTGATTAGTTTTAAATGGTCTTAATAGGCCGCCCACGTAATGACTTGATGAGCTTCTGAACCACCCCTGACCCCGAAGTGACCGAAATGAGTTTCTCGCAAATTGGTTTTCCATAATGAATATGTACATTAAGCGATACTATTTAACAGATAAGACTAAATGTCATCATTCACATTGATTGGCAGCTGATGGATTTAATAACGCAAGATTTTATGAACTCTGGAATTCCGGTTCTCACTTAACGATGAAATAATTAAGCAATTTTAATTGGTACTCGAAAGAGATTGAACAGTTAATTATGGAATTGATTATTTCAAAAATACTTAATCGAAACAGCTACTTGCACCCCAGTGCTATAGCACCTTCAAAGTTTTTAAAGAACATTGTTTTTCAAAAACCTTTCTTTTAATATATAATTTGCTAAGTTCCTGGTTTTTTCTTCCATTTCAGACGTCAGACCGCCGAAGAGCGAGAGGCGGAACGGCAGGCTGCCAACCGGCTGATGCTCTCCCTCCAGGCGGAGGCCATCAGCAAGGGCTTTGCTCCTCCGGCGGCGCCCCTCAGCTCCCAGGGGGGTGTGAATGGGGCGCCCCTGGCGGCGCTCCATGGCCTGCAGCCTTGGGCAGAAGCGTCGCATGCGGCGGGATGCTAATCGCCAGGCCCACCGACAAATGGGCGGCAGCTGGTTTATTTGTGATACACTTCGCTTTGTACATACATCTGTAGTTCGAGGAGCATGAACAGTGAACACTCGAACAGAGGACTGTTCGCACTGTACATAGGATAGGGGGAGAGCAAAGGAGGGCCCCGACTCCCACCTGTAAATACGTAGCTTTACTCTGTAGAGACGCTTAGTTAATCCACGACCAGGAGCTGGAGGTCCTGGACTATCGCTTTAAGTTTGTGTAGACTTTCCAATTTTGGTTCTGTGTTTCGTAGTGCTGCATTTAGACTCTTAGTTATTGTTCGGAAAGTTCAATCGAGGCAAAACGCATCTCAAAATGTCGCAGTGAGCTGCGAAGCCGTCTAGAAGTAATATATTTAAAATACGAAATTATATATCGATTGTAATGTATTGTAATTGTAATATTTGTCCCTAGGCTTAAGTCAACTGGCATTACTTAGTATTATAAATTATGAACCATAACTATATGTATGAACATTAAAAAGTAAAAGAGAAAAGCAATGAAAATAAACACATTACGAAATCAAAGAATATAATTGAGTCTCTTAAAAATTGTTATTGAAAGTGATTTTATTTTCCAGAAGATTCTTGAAGATGTAATATAATATTAAAAGTATAAAAGTCTGGTTCTTTCCTAAACTTCCTAAACCAAACATATTCGATGTGGGAGACATTTTTGGTGTTTCCGGTTGAGTTTCATCAATAAAAGGTGTTGTCCCAACCCTTAAGTATTCGAATAAATCCAATGAAGATGATTTATAGAGAGGTATTGACAGGCCATAGGCGTTTCTATCGTGTAGACCAATTTAGAAAGGAACTTGCAATTTAACCGGATACCATTCGACGTGCTAATGATTCAGCTACCAAAAAATATATTAGCCATATGCTCGATCCACGAAAAACTAACAACAATTAGCAGGCGAATAGCCCGGGGCCATTCATTATAAATATATTACGTGTTTTTGTGTTGAAGGCAAAACAAACAGGCGCCGCTGGACAGGTAGCCCTATACTTAGGGCCATCTTCCTTTGGGCCGTCTCTAAAGTGTTGGCCGCTGTCACATTAGCGCTGAAATCGGTCTCGAATCGAAGAGGACCCTAACTTGACTCCTACAAGTTACCCGGTGGCCGGTGGTCGGTGGTCGCCTGTGCGGAAGTAAACGATTTTCGGGAAAAAAAGAGTTGAAAGACGGCGCCCAAAAACAAAGTTGCAGACGCCGGGTCGATCAAACGCTGTTTATTTGTAGTTCAGCAGAGACACCTTTTTAATTTGCCATTTTGCCGCTGGTGTATTTACACTATGAAAAAGGGATACGATTTCAGATTGGAATATATTTAATAGATATACTATATCGCAAACTAACAGCAAACTTTATCAAACTATCAGTTCTTTTATTAAATTCCTATTACATATATTTGAAAAACTAAACTAATTGAATTTTTTCGAGTGCGTGCTCTCAATTTAAAGCTGGGCTACTTGGAAATCCGCATAAATTGCGTTTAATTGGACAATCTGAGGTTTATTTCTTTGTGGCCAGCGGCCAACGAACGAATCAAATTTTGTATGTAATGAGGATAATCCCCCCCCTTCAGTTCTTTCAACTCGATTCGTTTGAATCCTTGGCCCCATCGATTGTGTGGCATTGCATGTGGGGTTGGCTCTAATTGGCCACCACGTCGTCCGCAGCCCCGGGTTCCAGGTTCCAGTTCCAAATTTCGAAATCCAAAACTCCAGGTTTGATTGATTATTGAGCAAAGTTGCGGACAGGCGTATGGTTGGAGGCCGAACAGCAATCTATTTGTGTCCACTTAGTGTAATACAAGATGAAATGACTTCGGCTTGGGCCGAAGTTTGGGCTTGCAAAAGCCAACGGATATGGGTCGATTCTGGACAACTGGACAATTGGATGACCGGGCATTGGCATTGGCGAAGGCAAAGCTAGCCAGTGCAGCAAAAGTTTTCGAAGGCGAAATCCCCCGAAAAAGAAAGACAAATTGGAAGTGACCAGGGGGTGGCAGGGCGTGTGTCAGTCAAAAAAGTGGATGCGAGTATGAAAAATACAAACGAACAGCCCGAACAGAGTGCGGTTGGTCAACAAGACAGCCGCCAGATACAGAACAGATACAGATACAGATGCGAGGCAGGACTTCGAGAGAAGTACGTCTGCACATGTACGTGTCAATTTGGATTATGGAAAGATTGAAAAGGATTAAGCTGGCCGCCAATGGAACAACTGAAAAGGAGGCTATATAAAGTTGAAACAGGAGCTGGCTGCTGGAGCATAACCACAAAGCTAAGCACAATTTTTCAAATTAGTTTTTCATCATTTCAACTGTGGCAGCAATTTTCGAGTTAAG
Organism: Drosophila vallismaia; assembly: GCA_035047325.1. NCBI lineage: Eukaryota > Metazoa > Arthropoda > Insecta > Diptera > Drosophilidae > Drosophila > Drosophila vallismaia. The sequence goes on from JAWNPU010000073.1 coordinate 13,295,633, forward strand.
GCCACAAAAGAGTTGACAACAACTTGGACAGTTTGCTGTCCGTCTGTCAGTCATTCGGAGCATTCACTCGCCGGATGCACTGTGCGCACAGTGACAGCGAATAATTAGCGGCCATCGTGGGGAGATTTAAATTAAAAATGAGCCGCTATCTCGCCGTAAAGGTAAAATACATACATGGGCCTCAGGGGTTCTCTAATTATGGCTACTATGAAACTGTCAGCCCCTGCCTTGACTGCACATGGCAGTCATAAAAACGTCATAAAGAAAACAATTTTAACTAACGTACGAGCTTTTTTCCCCGCAATATGGGTATGAGTGCGGTTATAAAAAAGAAACAGGGCGGCCATTGTTTGCGGCCAACTGTCATTAGTCGTCTCCCTCTTTCTCGCCAGTTATATGCTTCTCTTTCTATTCACTTATATAAATACATACCCATGTATATGTAGGAGCCCTATTAAAGGTGCTACACACTGACCCGCCGCTAAATGAGTTTAAAAATGGAGTAAATGGAGTGCGCTAATCACTATGAACCCCCTGGTGGAGTACACCACCGCTTCCATGCCTGAAAACATACTTGTATAAAGCGGTATCGGTGTTCCGGGGAACGACCCTCGACTAACAGCACCCTAATGGCAGGCAGCTAGCCTCATTTGTGCTGAAAACTAATGATTTAACTTGTCATTAGCCTGTCCGTTAAAGTAAACAATTCGTTTGCCGTATCCGTAGTTTTTGTTATATTTCGAAAGCTCACGAACCGATTTAGATTTTATCATGTTAAAGCGGAATAGCTAATTGAATTCTTAAATTGAGAAAAACAGATCAAAGACATAATACAATAATAAGCAATTACTTCAGCTCTAAATCTTGGAAACAACAAAGCTAAAGCCAAGTTCTGTTACCTGTCAGCTGGCTTCGTTTTCTAACCCTTATCAAAGGACGAATTATCTGTGACAATGGGGTAAAGAAAAAAGTTATATCCCGGGGTAAACTTTTGTAGAAATCTTTTCCGTAAAAATACTCTAAGATATTTCTAGAAATAAAAATTACATTTTAAATATTCCTCAAATTTTGTACACACTTCTAACAGGCCAATTTAAACGTTTACACATCATTCGAATTTCTCTAAACTGATGAGTTTTCAATAGATGGTCAAGGCTCATGGAGTGGCAAGCCATGTAGCAGGGTTTGTCATGAAAATTTAATAGAGTTTCTTTTCAATTGAGTGCAAAATCACATCAGCAGCAAATAAAAATTGTGTAAAGTGCCAGAGCTGTGCTCGATGGTCAGCCCTGAGGTACGATTCGTATTTGGGGTGGATGAGTTCCTTTTTTATGTTACACCACTCCCAACCCAACCCACAAATGTCAACAGGATGGTTGAACCATGCACGTTCGACCGTGTGGCTCTGATAGAATTATTTTGATATTTATTGCCGAACACACAAATTTATAACCGACCAATGAAACGCCATAAAAAAGTACCACACCGACTTTGACGGAACTGTCGGAGCTGCCAGAGTTCGACTCTGGTCGAAAACATTTCAATTTTATAGCCATGCTCCGTCCAAAAAGGTCTAATAAAATATTGAAAAGTCTGGAAAATTTATGTTGAATTCCATTAGAGTTATGGCGTGAAAATTGCTCTGTTTGTCGTTTATTGCGCACCGGAAATCAATGGAGAGCATTAATTACTTGCTACGTAGTCCTTGGTTAGCAAATGCCAGAAATCCAGGATACCAGGTACAAAGGGAGAAGGTTCAGTAAAAAGCCAATCAAGTAGGCTAAAAAATATTCCAGGACATTGTCTCCAGTGTCCGTTTAAGGTGCCGTCTTTTCAGGTATTCAAATTGTCCGAGCTCGCCAAGTTAAAGCCCATTTCATTTCCTGTCGGACTTGCTTGGCTTACACGCTTTATTTTTTTTAGGGAGTTAGGAAGTCCAGTTCCCAGTTGTCCATTTCACGGACATAGCATTTGCATTTTTTATTTAGCACAAAACAGGAATTGACCCTTGTTTTGGCGCAATTGTATTTGGACTCTCAGTCAGACCTTTTGTAAGTGGTCTTCAGGGTAAATTTTGATTACTGCCTAATTTTTCTTCTGCCCGTTTCGGAGCATGTCAAAATTCGGGCCTGCCCACTAAATAATTCAAATAAAACTGGACAGAAGCCGTCGCATGGATTGCCTCAATCCCATCAACAGGCTGCCTGTTTGGCCTCTCAAATTTTCACGCATTTGTGAGGGAAGTCCGCTGGCAAATTGAAAGGAAAAGAACCTCATTTGGATGCCGTCGGATGAACTGCACCGGCAAAATTTCTCCCAGATGCATATTAAAATATCTAACCCCAGGTGGGGGGTGGCCGAAACATTCACTGATTTCTCTGGCCAAATAAATGTTTGGCCATAAAAGTAAACGGCAAACGAATGGGGTGGCAATAAAAAAGCTGAAAAAACCAGAAAATGCACAATAAGGCTCCGTACGACACTTTGGAAGGTGGCAAGCAAGGGAGGCAAGGTGGCAGGTTCATGTTGACTAATGTTAAACGCGCACAACTTGTCCGTGTTGTTGATGTTGTTTATGAGCCTCGCTGGCTGGCAGCCTGGCTGCCTGACTGACTGCCTTTTTGGGCTATTCAAATCCCTGCGGCCTCAGGGATCCCCGCATCGACCCCGCCGGAAAATTGACGCGTGTGCCTTCGAGTCACGCGTTTGGCAACATTTCAAATTGATGAAGTTGTATTCCGACCAGGCAAAGAAGCCGGAGAGATTCCCGGGCAGCGGGCCTAGGCTGGATGGGGTGGTGCAACCACCCTTCGGCTGGTGTCAATTGTATAATTGCTGAATGTTGTTTTCAAATATTTAATTGAAAGGGTGTTTTGTCGTTGTTGCGATGGCTGCTGTTTGTGCCTCTCATCCCGCCAGCCAGCCTCGCCATTTCGTGGTTACACGCGTATCCTGTTACAAATCCTGTGTCAATGTTGTTTTGCCTGCTGTTTAATATAATTGTTATCCGCTTGTGTCGGCGTTGAGTGTTTGAATGGGCAAAGGGGGTTGGGTGGATGTAATGTTGTAGTGGCTCGTGTTCTACGATGGCAAGTGCCGAGACTTTCTCAGGAGATAAAAGAACATCCCAGGAGTGATCGAAGATAGCAGATGCTACTGAAATAAAAACGATATGTTTGAATTAGTCAAAGCCTGGGAAAAATGATTGTATCTGTTTGTGTTGGCCCCTATTTCTCCCTAAAAGTGAAAATATGACAATTTGCCCATCTTTCCTTGTTTCCATCGATAAATGTCCCCTAACTACAGACGACGTTCTTTCAACGTGTCCTCGGCCAGTCACCTCAATCGGAACCGAGCCACAAGGATATGGCAAGTGCGTTGAAGGCAGCTATCAATAAAGTTTACGCAGATCCCTAGAGGTAGGGACCTGTTCGGGTAGGGATACGTACATGGTGACACCTATACTCAATGGAATTCAACGATTCGGAAACTGCCAGGTCACGCCTGTCGACTGGCAACTGGCTGCCCAAAGTGGCCTGGGAAAAGTCAGATTCGACTGTCGACTGGCAATTGGAGTTGCATTTTAATGCAATTACAAGGATGTCAGTCAGTGCGCTTCCACCCCAATTCCGTGAACTTTGCCACTTTACTCCCCCGAAGGCCCACTTGACATGGACAATGAACAGAGTGCGGTATCTGAATGCCGCTTTGTTGAAATATGTCCTGCGTCCTTAATTTCACTTTTATTTTTTCCAGAGACCAGGGCCAGAGCTGGGAGAGTCATTGCTTCTGTCGCAGATTAAAAGATATAAATTCATATTCCCCAAGCACTAAGGGAAGCAGCAGGACTACGTCGGAACGTGCGTACATCCTGCTACATCCCCCTGCCACGACCAGTGGCATTCAACTCCCTCCCCGAGGATCGATTAGCTTGTTTGCAATTCAATTTGAACTACAGTGCTTCTCGCATTTCTGCGTGACTCTGCCATATATCTTTTTTATGAATGGATTGCGTGAATGATGAGCTGGACTAGCTTTATGGCAGGGTGTTTGATTTGGCAGCTCCTGTGTTCTTTTGGCTATCCCGTTCCGTGCTTGACAGCTGTATTCCGAGGGCAGGTGCAGGAGGACCTTCAGTAACTAGCAACTATTGCCCGTGCCACTTACAGTAATTAACTGTGAGATGCTGAACGCCGCTCGTCAGCATCTAACATCTAAAACGAGTCCCGGGCCGCGTGTCCTTTCATCCCCGCAGGAATAAATGAGCTTGTTTCTGTTCCTCGTACAGGTTTTCTTCAAAAGAGCAAAAGTCGCATGAAAACGTGCCTACATCGTTTTCACATCAAGATGCACAGCATTTGTCATAAATACAAAGCTCTGCTCATCCCTCGGTCTAATTTGATTGGACCATTTATTAGATGTAGAGCCTTCTATCTGCATATTAACCAAATTGATTTGCTCCTTTTAATGGTCTTCATTCAATTGATTTGAGTGCTCATTTTCCTCTCAAATAAAGCCAAGAAATATGCTTTTCTAAGAGTACTTCGAAGGATACGTCTCAAGGGCCTGTGGCCTGACCATCGATTTTTCATCCGCGCCGAAATTGTGGCTTCAACCCGTTTAATGTCTGCCATAAGCGCCTTCGGCCACAGACTCTTCCGGCGAAAATTGATTGATGATAATGACACAAAATGATAAAGAAACTGTTCAGCCATCACTGACTAAGGCGCACAATCAATTTAGTATTTTAAAGAAAAGGATACACAGAAATATCGGATATCGGATTTGAAATACAGCAATTTGAGGGACCTGAAGGTGTTTTTTACTTGCTAAATAAAACTTTTATATATAAATTACCTTAAGTTATAAAATAACCATTTAGGTAAGTTGTGGCGCCATCGGAAATGGATGTTGGCCACAGTTACGTTGTAAGTGCGATCCGCACAGATGGCGCTACTCAAATGTCTGAACTGCTGGCGTAACAGAGCCATTGGTATAAAAGCAATGCTGCTTAGTATTTTACTCGATTAAATTAGCTCACTTATATTATTGAAACAATTAAAAAAGAAGTGACAAGGATCAAGAAAAGGAGAATGAAGTTTTGATATCGATTATGAATTCGTAAATTATGGCATATAGTCCAGCAGTATTTCCGGAAACAGCTGATCCGTATAGTAAGCGGTCACATTTTAAAAATCAGCTGTTGTGATTGTGCCTCTACATCAGTTTCGTAAACAATTGAACCAAAAATTATTCGGATAATGTCGCAAATATAGTAGTCCAGCGGATATCAAAAATTATGGAGGTGTTCCAGACCGATTCCTATTACATATTCGTAAAAAGGGACAAGAGTCTCTGGTGGAATCGCAAGAATTCGGAGTTCACAATAAAAGCAGGTAAGTTACAAAATATACAAAGTTCAAACAAAGAGGATGAATCAGTTTACGTTTACATGAGTTTAATAAATCACTTGAAAGCAAAATATTGAATGATTTAATTCATGCGAAGTGTTTTTTCATGACTCACAAAGTGAAGCTGTTTTTTCAGTGTCGCCAATTGTGGGTGGGTGTTTCAAGTTGAGGCGCTCCATATTTGTTTGTACTTCGGTCAATGTCAAGGTTTCTGGTTGTTCAGGTTTATTTACTTGATGTTCAGTTTGCTTGATTTCATTATGAATAATTTGTGTCCAGGAATAAGCCCAGAAAACCCATCCATGTGAGAGTCGTAAATAATTCTGTTCCTTGTTATCAAGGTCATCGTTTCTAATGCTTAATCATTCGCTTAATGCGCACTAAGCTTATATGGGTTTTCAATTTCAGTTGATTTGCGGAACTGAGTTTGATAAACAAAGCTCAACATTATATGTAACAATAATGAATTAACTTGATAGCCTAAGTAATTTAATTTTTATTAAAACTCTATTAAAACTCTGATATCATTTCACTTCGTATAGTTTTAGTTACTTCAAAGCTCATGGTGTATTAAAAATAGAAGTTATTACACTAGAAAGCCATCTAAAATTATCAGTTTATAGTGTCGCTGCCCTTATCGCACTGACAACCTGCTGTGTCTATTAATAATCTCTATGAAATACATTTCTGATGCATGTCCTGCCATCAGGATTCGAAACGCTAATTGCTTGTTTATTGCGCAGCAATTACACTTGGATCAATTTCGCTGACACGCAATCTGTCGTATTTAATTGACTCCTCGGACTTATTTAGCTCCTACAGCCCCTTCTCCTTTCTCCCGGTTCCTAGGAGTAGCCACTGTCCGTGACTCATCATCCGTGGTGTGACCTGACCTCTTTCCCTAAAAACCTTTCTACGGGGCAGCCCATAAATCTGTTCCAAGGTCAACAGAGTAGCTCCGCCTGTCAAGTTTCATTGTTTGCCGAAAATTTTTGTCCGCTCAATGAAAAGTGGACCTCACATAATTTATAGCTTCCAACACTCTTCCGGTCTGTGGACTTACAGATAAACAAAAGTCAGCCAAAAAATTGTTTCGCACTTTTTCTGCTACTATCTGTCTGGCAAAGTCAGATAAGTTCCTGCTGAGATAAGATTAATGCAAAATGTAACCTAAAATTTAAGATTTTAAAAGAAACTTGGGAGCTAAGCCACCCAGCTCTCATCCACATGCGAAGGATGCTCAAGGATGCACGTTTGTAGGTGGCACGTAAAGGGCACTTTTCATGCCTGTTTTTAGCTGCAAGTGCCCGGGTGGTATGGGCTGGATTCATTGCCGTTTCGTGGGTGTAGCGTAATGAGCAGCAAAAACCCCAAAGGGGGCACTATGGCGACACGCAACGCCCCAGATGCAAATATGTAACGAGAAATTACAGACTTGGGCGTCATTAGTTGGCGGTCAATATTGTTCCGCCCGGCTTTTCAGGTATTTATTCCACCTACTTGAGCTTGCCCAAGTTCTTGGCCATTGTGTGAGTTTTTGCTATGAAAGTTATAGTCTGGTTTAGGGGGCGTACGTTAATCAAAAGCAAACAAGGTCTTATTAACTGGAAATTATAGTTGTTTGCTTGGTAATTATGAGTGTGATTGACGGATATCTTTACTGCAATTTTAGGTTGGGACCTCAGCTCTGTAGACGATATAGAGTGCATTGGCATAACACATGGAATTGTGGGTGTGATCTCGCTTCCCAATGTCTACGAGCCGCATTTGGTGGTGGTCAAGGAGGCCACACCAGTGGGCGTACTGTACCCTCCACATTTGGTGTACCAAATAAAGTCGATATGCATATTAAGTGCCGAGGAACCTGACTCCAACTTGCCCAACTGCACCAAACACTCAAAGTAAGTCTGTAATTTGTTATTCAATCGTATCAATATTTAATTTTTTGATTTCTTTTTCCCCCCAGGAGCAACCAGTCCACGCCCACCCACTCTGCCTCAAACAACAACAATGCCAGCGCGTCCTCAAGTGCAGGAACCGCCTCCTCGAATAGCACGAAGCTATTCAAGGGCATGAACAAGACATGGGGTGCTGTAAAAAGTGCCGGCAATACCATTAAGAACACCACTCAGCAGGCGGCAAATTTGGCAACCAAGCAGGTTAAGTCTTCGGTGGGAATTCGGGAACCCAAGCACATAGAGCGGCGCATTACGGAGGAGCTCCACAAGATTTTCGATGACACGGATAGCTTTTACTTTAGTTTTGACTGCGACATAACCAACAACCTACAGCGTCACAATGCGGTGTCGGCAGAGAGTAAACTGCAGCCCGATGAAAGATTCTTTTGGAACATGCACATGATACAAGACATTCTTAAGATGAATGTAAGTAACCAAGAAGGATATTTTGGGATTGTAATAATAATAGCTTCTCATTCTGCAGGACAAAACTTGGATACTTCCTGTGATTCAGGGATTTGTGCAAGTCGAGCCATGTGTGATTGGAAATGAGTGCTTTACGTTGGCCTTAGTCTCGCGGAGATCACGTCATCGTGCTGGAACTCGGTATTATGAAGTGACTAAAGTATATCCATTCATCAAATCTAATATTTGCTTTTAAAACAGATATAAAAGACGCGGTGTAGATGAGAAGGGAAATTGCGCCAATTACGTAGAGACCGAACAAATATTATCGTTTAGACATCATCAACTGTCTTTTACTCAAGTCCGAGGTTCCGTTCCCATCTATTGGAGCCAGCCTGGTTACAAGTATCGCCCTCCACCACGCCTCGATCGGGGACCGGCCGAAACTCAGCAGGCTTTTGAGAAACACTTCACCAATGAGTTGGACATCTACAGTCGCGTCTGCATTGTAAATCTTGTGGAGCAGAGCGGCAAGGAAAAACTAATTGGAGACGCCTATGCCGAGCATGTGATTAAGTACAACAACGAGAAGATTATTTACGTTACTTTCGATTTTCATGATTACTGGTAATTAAGTTATCCCCATTTAATTAGCTTAGTAACTAACAATAAATCATGCTTTATTTTAGCCGCGGTATGCGCTTCGAGAACGTATCTGCACTAATCGATGCAGTGGGTCCTGAAACAGGGGCAATGGGCTTTCACTGGCGCGATCAGCATGGAATGCTCTGCAATCAGATGTCGGTGTTCCGGGTGAACTGCATGGATTGCTTGGATCGTACCAACGTGGTCCAAACGGCGATTGCCAAGGCTGTCCTGGTGTCTCAGCTCGTCAAGTTAGGACTCTCGGTCCCACAAGCCCCAATTCCAGATAAACTAAAGTCGGCGTTCCGGCTGCTCTGGGCTAACAATGGTGATGTTATCAGTAGGCAGTATGCGGGCACCAATGCTTTAAAGGTATTGAACAAACCAGGAAATGGGATTTAAACCTATTAACTACCTTAATCCACAGGGAGATTACACTAGAACTGGCGAACGAAATATCAGCGGCATGATGAAGGACGGAATGAATTCTGCTAATCGGTTCGTATATCACTGCAGACTTTTTTACATATTTGTGTACCTCCCTTGGCCATTATCATGATGACCCCCTTAACGAAACCATTTCCAAATTAATCCGTAGCTTACTTTTGTTGATAGCTAGACCATATTGTCTTTTGCAATATATCTGGGCATTTGGGCTTCCAATCAATCAAAACATTCCAAGTCTAAAAGCCATGACATGTCATTAGTTTCTAATTATCGTCTTCCTACCCGATTTGGATCGCACTTGTCAGTTTTTACTAATAATGCTGCATGCTTCTTTTATCCATAAAATAACAAAAATACCTGTGTTTTTCATAAAATCAAAAAATATTCAAAATTAGGGATTACTAGTCTAACCAAATCCTTTTCAAACACTATTCAAATATCTCTTCCGATGCACAAACCCGTAGCTAATTACGTGCCCAACTTCTTCGTAGCTTTTTCATTCAAAACTTTGCCGACTCGTTCCGCCAATGCGTCATCGATCTGATGCAGGGCCAGCTGCAGCGGCCCGATGAGCTGCAGGAGGACGAAGTGTTTTCCACAATTATCCAGATTCTCATCCCCGATTGCAAGCCACCACTGGGAGGCTATTATAATCCTGGGGTACTGGGGCCAGAGCTGCAGTTGCTCGAATCCATCGTCATGACCAGGTGCGCAGTTCCATGGTTCCGAAGAAGAAGTTGACGGCCAAAAAATCAAGCCCATGCAGTTACAGTTTTTAGTTGCTCCAATTGTTATATATCCTTTGAATCTTATTTCTCAAAAGGTACTCTTCCCATATAAAACAAGCATTATAATTTTTTAAAGCATCCATGCATCCGCTTATTATTTTTTTTTCGAGTTTAATACTTGAAATTTAATGAATACTTGAATGCCTTTCTAGTTACTATTTAGCTCGCTTTAAGGACTCCTATCGCCAGGCCACCATTGATCTGATGCTGGGCAATCAGGTCTCCTCGGAACTGCTCACTGCCTTGGGTGGCCAAGCGGCTCCGGATGAAAACGATGCGTCCGAAAACGCCGAACACGCCAAGATGCTTGTAGAGGACTGCCGGCGACTGCTTTTGGGATCTGCTCAGTATCCTGTCGGAACCTGGGGACTCATCGACGCTGACCCAAGGTAGGTTTGAAGCTTAAAAAATTGCTTTTACCATAATAAAAAAAAATATTTCGCAGCTCGGGAAATGCCAACGAAACCGAGGTGGATTCTATACTGCTGCTGACAGATGACTGCTACATAGTGGCTGAGTACGACTCACATCTGGACAAGATCGTCCGTTTTGAGAAAGTGTACCTCCCTCTGGTGCGTCTCATAGAGCTGGGAATGCACCAGCAGACGAAGATATTCCAGGGATCAGCTCCGGCCCATCTCTGCCTGCGAATAAACTACATCGTGGATGAGCAGGAGGGTTATTTTCACATGTTCCGCTCCGCCAATTTGCGCTTCTTTAACAACGTGGCGTATGTGATCAAGACGCAGGAAGAACTAACTGAATCTATGACCTCTATTGTTGACATGTTCCGCATTGCTCTGGATAATGCTGGAAATACAGATGTACGTTTTGTCACAGGTGGAGTGCTCCAGCGAAGGAAGAGCAAGATACCCAATCTTGATGTGCCCAGGGGAATGCCGCGAAATCGTTCGGAATCTCAGTTGGTGCAGCTCAGTTCTAAGGCTCTGTCTAACGTAGCCGGGCAGTTCTCAAAACTTGGTCAGACTTTCAAAAAGCCCACAAGCTCTGCTTCAGAGCAACATGCCCATTCTAGCAACTTGGCAGCTACAATAAACCCACAGGTAATGCGTCAGTCTGGGGGGAATGACATAGAATCGGGTCAGGAGGCAGGGAATACCATCTTTACTGTGGGTCACAAGCCACGAAACTCTAACAGCGGTAGTAGCACAGACACTGAGGAGCACGATAACAGTTTGTACGAGCCCGAGGTGGACTCCGATGTGGAAATAGCTTTGGACAAGTCTAACTACAATGAGAACGCGTTTCTGCCATCGGTGGGAATTGTGATGGGCAATCAGAAGGAGAAGTCACCCACTTCCTCGGACGAAATGCGGCAGTTGGAGCAAAAGGACAGCATGTGCAAAACTGCCGAGGACGTGTTATCCATTTCCATCACATCGGTGACGGATCACGTAAGCCTGCCCACGGGCCTGCTGGAAAATGCTCCGCCCATCCGGCCGATAACGCCCAATCCGCAGATATGTGTACAGGCCCAGGAAGCTTACGAGGCGGACGAGGAAGAGGAACGGGTGCAGCCTCTGTCCAGGTCGGTATTCTACAATTGATCATTGGTTGTAGATGTGATTTCGATTCGAGCTTTATGTTATCGCCTTTTGTTATTTATTAGCCAATATTTTTCTAGTAGAATTTGTAAATGTGTTTACGTAATGACTTCGGTCTGTTTTAATACCTTTCAAGCTCAAAGTATTATTATATTCCTTTTATACGTTCAATGTGTTCTATGTATTTATAACGATTACCTAAGATTAGCATGTATTATTGAACAAAAATCGAAATATTTGTGCCTGCTCTTTACACAACCACATACACTCTGGCCTCTGGGCCAAAAAAAAGCTCAAAATAAAACATTATGTAGAAGCTAAGCCAGCCGTGTTTGAATTGTAACTATTTGCCTGCCGCGTTTCCAGTGCCTCAGCCAGAGATCTCAACCTCCCGTTGGGCCTGCCCACTCAGCCGGAGGTCAACAAGCTAAAGCAGCTCACCAGTCCCCTCTCAAAGTTGGCCAAAAACATTGGCTTGAATTTGGATCCCCGCAAGATTGCCACCAAGGTTGGTTAAGATATTAAGCAATAAATATTTGTATCGTACTTATACCTTATTTGTTTTAGACCGGAGTCCTCTCTCCCACAAGTGTTTCCGGTGAGAATACTCCTCCAGAACGTGGACCCAGCTCCCGAGATCATCTGCTGGAACTTTGGGAGTCCGAAAAGTGCAAAACCAAATTAATAGCCCTTTAATTATTAGCGAAAGTGATATATTATATTTATTGAAATAATGGATTGCAGCAAAATTAAATTTGTTTTACGAATCACTTCCATTGATGTCACATTAGGGAAACACTTTATATGAATCCGCAACGTTTTAAAGGTTCTAATACTTGTAGATTATAACGGGCGTATTTGTGATTGTTATAGCACCATGCTGTAGTGAGTTAAATCTTTTTTGTGTCTAAAGTATTTATCGTTTAAGTTATCTAAAAGTTTTGCCATTATATATACATACTCGTATGTCACAATAATTCTTTGCGAATTACTAAGCCGCTTAGCCTTTATTAGAGAAAGTTTCGGCACTTTGCTTATAAATGCAACAGTTATACGTACATCCAGGTTGGTAAACTACTAAATCTATAAACGAACCACAAAAAGACATTACAAACAAAAGACTTGGCACTGGCCATTTTTATACACGCTACACTTGAAACAAAATATATAAAATTTTTTGGCTAGGAATTAGGCCTATTTGGCTACCGAATTATACATAAAAATGAGAGGAAAGTCAACGAATATTTTGGCTGATTGAACACATAATTATTGGATTCGGTGGGTTCGTTCGATAGTATAACTCTATGTAGTGTGTTTGTAAATAGCGAAATAATCTATGTAAACGTTCTTCAATTAGAACTATATATGCGCCACCGATTATATAAAATATATTTGTGTGTTTAAATGCTTAAGAAAAATTTTATCCTTTGGAAACATGTGTCGTGGAAATCTTTCTTGACTTTTAGCATTGAACCGCAACATACCATGGATATCAAGTGGCGTCCTTTGGCCTGTTTACATAAGCGATAAACAAGGAAGCAAAAAAATCCTGCAACCCAGCAGCAACCCCTGAATATGCGGACCAAGTGGAAATCAAAAAGCCATTAAAACATCACGGAAACGGACCCTGTAATGCTGTCAATCAGCTTACACATACACAAGTGTCTCTATTGATATTGGACTTTATTTATGCGAACTTTGAACCAACGCCTCGCATCCTCGCATCCTTCCAACCTCGCCTTCTGGCCCCGAACTTTTGGCCTGCCAGCTGATAAGAGCCACACGCTCTGGCATCTCTGATGACCAGGCGTCCAATATCATGCTAATGTGTACGCACAGTTGCATCAATTGTTTTTCAATCAAAGTGCCATCAATCTTATTGGCTGTTTGTTTAATTAACGTACGCATTGTCTACCTACGAGAAATGGAAAGCGGAAGGCAGAAGGACGAAAGAAATACCGGAATGGCTGAACCGACCTGAGTGGTTGTCAGCTGGGTGAGAAAAAGCGGACGTTCGGATACGTAAGAATATTTCATGCCAATCCATTTGACCCCCGGTCACGCCTGATTGCCACTCACCCCCAAACATTCCTGCCAAGAATGCAGTGCCTCCCGAAGTTCCTGGCATTTTTCTTTCGCATTTCACTTCTTAACTTTGTCCATGTCTTTTGCGTCCATTAAGTGTGTCTGTGCTAAGACTTGGAAATTGTCTTTTGAATGTTTCAATTACACGCCTTCTTAAGCACAGCTTCCCTTTTCAAATTGAACCGAAAGCAAAGACTCCGTCCGGCTTCCATGGTCGGGTGGTCGGACGTACTACCATCCATACGGACGGAGACTGATCTGGGTTGCCGTTGGCTTCCTTCCCTTTTGCTGATTTTCTTCTCTCCGTATTCGTTTCGGTTTGACTCTGTTTTTATGCGCCAATAAAGTGAAATGCGGAGATAGTCGCTGGGAATTTACTGCCTTCAGAGTAGGCTACATGGTTTATCGTGTGTGCATGCGAGTGTTGCCTTTTCTGCTTTTCCAGGATAACCCCCGTTCCCAACACCAGCCAATTTTGTTAAACACTTTTGCCTTAAACCATTAATTTCCTATACGTTCGACTTGTACGTGCTGTCGGGTCCTCCCGTCAACCCAAACCCTATTGCAAAGTTAATTTTATTGCTAAAAGCGGGTTAAGTGCTTGACGTTCAGCTGAGTGCCTCTATTCTATAGCCCGAAGAGGGTTACAGATTGCGGAATTGCGGGTGGTCTTGATAGAAATCAAATTTGCTTTATGGTATGTATGCTAATTTTCTGTCTGGTCTGCATAGTGACACCAACGTCGCAGGCTATGGTCGATGGCTTGGGCCACATTGCACTTGATGGTCCTTTAATTTCAGATTGAGCCCGAATTCTGAGATAGAATCCCGTATTAGAGGAATTCATTTGGAAGTTACTAGGATAAACATATTTAGTGCTAAGAAAAAGCTATTTGAAAGACATAATAAATTTGAAATTGTTTTTTTATAAATAAAATATTATCAAAAATAAGAAGATAAGCTAGCTTTTGGCTAAGCTCTTGAGTTATTTAAAACATAAGCCAAACTACGGATAGTTCCCCTTAATAAAGTGAGTTAAGATCATAGGTAACAGTATATGGATAAAATGGGAATTTTTGTCACACTTTATAGCCAATTATTTAGCCATTTCTCCTCCGATTTTAAAAAGGAGTACCATTTTCGAATCAGGGCTTTAATCCCTTTCGATCTTCCTATTCCTATTTTTGCAAATTTTAATGTACCCCTTCAAAAATTTGAAAAAATCGATGAAATTTTGTTTGTTCAGTTTTCCAGATATTTGAATGCAGAAATGAAGAGAATGAAGCTCTGATTCCAAAATGGTATCCCATTAAAAAATAATTTATTGGAATAAAATCGTTTCATAAATCATTATTACTCCGAATGTTTTTTTGGATCTTTTCCTCAGGTTTTTAGGAAATATTTAAGCCATTTCACATCCGATTTTTAAACGGAATACCATTTATGAATCAGAACTTCATTTCTCTTAAATCTGCATCAAAAGTTAGAAAAATTGGACCTTTCAAAAATTGCGAAAATCGGGTCAGATTTTAGTTTGCCAGATTTTGATTGAGAATGATAGTACTCGAAGATCTAAGATCGGGAAGGTATAACATTCGCCGATTGGAAGAGTATTAGTCGAGTTATGACTATTTCTCTGAAATTTATCGAGGTCTACACTTTTAAAAAATTACATATCCACACTTGTGCCCTATTTTGTCCTTTTCCTTAGCTTTTGATGGAATAGTTACGCCATTTTAGATCCGATTTCGAAACGAAACAGCAATAATGAATCAGGACTTCATTCGCTTCTAATTTTTATCGAAGATTAGTATTTAATCAAAGCGTAACCTTAATAAAATCTTTTCAAATGTCACATTTGAACCTAATCAATCATTTCTCGACCTATAACTTCGGTTTTTAAGAAATGGTTTTTAAAAACGTATAATAATATGATAGTACTCCAAGATATTAGTTCAAAATGGTATAACATTTGACAATCGAAGCCGTATTAACAAAGTTATGGCAAATTCCCCAAAATTTATTGAAATAAAATCGTTTCATAAATCATTATTACTCCGAATGTCCTTTTTTCGACCTTTTCCTCAGGTTTTTAGGAAATATTTAAGCCATTTCACATCCGATTTTAAAACGGAATACCATTTATGAATCAGAACTTCATTTGCTTTTAATTTTTATCGAAGATTAATATTTAATCAAAGCGTAACCTTAATAAAATCTGTTCAAATGTCACATTTGAACCTAAACAATCATTTCTCGCCCTATAACTTCGGTTTTCAAGAAATGGTTTCTAAAAACGTATAATAATATGATAGTACTCCAAGATATTAGTTCAAAATGGTATAACATTTGACAATCGAAGCCGTATTAACAAAGTTATGGCTAATTCCCTAAAATTTATTGAAATAAAATCGTTTCATAAATCATTATTACTCCGAATGTCCTTTTTTCGACCTTTTCCTCAGGTTTTTAGGAAACATTTAAGCCATTTCACATCCGACTTTAAAACAGAATACCATTTATGATTCAGAACTTCATTCGCTTTTAATTTTTATCGAAGATTAATATTTAATCAAAGCGTAACCTTAATAAAATCTGTTCAAATGTCACATTTGAACCTAAACAATCATTTCTCGCCCTATAACTTCGGTTTTCAAGAAATGGTTTCTAAAAACGTATAATAATATGATAGTACTCCAAGATATTAGTTCAAAATGGTATAACATTTGACAATCGAAGTCGTATTAACAAAGTTATGGCTAATTCCCTAAAATTTATTGAAATAAAATCGTTTCATAAATCATTATTACTCCGAATGTCCTTTTTTCGACCTTTTCCTCAGGTTTTTAGGAAATATTTAGGCCATTTCACATCCGATTTTAAAACGGAATACCATTTATGAATCAGAACTTCATTCGCTTTTAATTTTTATCGAAAATTAATATTTAATCAAAGCATAACCTTAATAAAATCTTTTCAAATGTCACATTTGAACCTAATCAATCATTTCTCGCCCTATAACTTCGGTTTTCAAGAAATGGTTTCAAAAACGTATAATTATATGATAGTACTCCAAGATATTAGTTCAAAATGGTATAACATTTGACAATCGAAGCCGCATTAACAAAGTTATGGCAAATTCCCTAAAATTTATTGAAATAAAATCGTTTCATAAATCATTATTACTGCGAATGTCCTTTTTTCGACCTTTTCCTCAGGTTCTTAGGAAATATTTAAGCCATTTCACATCCGATTTTAAAACGGAATACCATTTATGAATCAGAACTTCATTCGCTTTTAATTTTTATCGAAGATTAATATTTAATCAAAGCGTAACCTTAATAAAATCTTTTCAAATGTCACATTTGAACCTAATCAAACATTTCTCGCCCTATAACTTCGGTTTTTAAGAAATGGTTTCTAAAAACGTATAATAATATGATAGTACTCCAAGATATTAGTTCAAAATGGTTAAACATTTGACTATCGAAGCCGTATTAACAAAGTTATGGCTAATTCCCTAAAATTTATTGAAATAAAATCGTTTCATAAATCATTATTACTCCGAATGTCCTTTTTTCGACCATTTCCTCAGGTTTTTAGGAAATATTTAAGCCATTTCACATCCGATTTTAAAACGGAATACCATTTATGAATCAGAACTTCATTCGCTTTTAATTTTTATTGAAGATTAATATTTAATTAAAGCGTAAACTTAATAAAATCTTTTCAAATGTCACATTTGAACCTAATCAATCATTTCTCGCCCTATAACTACGGTTTTTAAGAAATGGTTTCTAAAAACGTATAATATTATGATAGTACTCCAAGATATTAGTTCAAAATGGTATAACATTTGACAATCGAAGCCGTATTAACAAAGTTATGGCTAATTCCCTAAAATTTATTGAAATAAAATCGTTTCATAAATCATTATTACTCCGAATGTCCTTTTTTCGACCTTTTCCTCAGGTTTTTAGGAAATATTTAAGACATTTCACATCCGATTTTGGAACGGAATACCATTTATGAATCAGAACTTCATTCGCTTTTAATTTTTATCGAAGATTAATATTTAATCAAAGCGTAACCTTAATAAAATCTTTTCAAATGTCACATTTGAACCTAAACAATCATTTCTCGCCCTATAACTTCGGTTTTTAAGAAATGATTTCTAAAAACGTATAATAATATGATAGTACTCCAAGATATTAGTTCAAAATGGTATAACATTTGACAATCGAAGCCGTATTAACAAAGTTATGGCTAATTCCCTAAAATTTATTGAAATAAAATCGTTTCATAAATCATTATTACTGCGAATGTCCTTTTTTCGACCTTTTCCTCAGGTTTTTAGGAAATATTTAAGCCATTTCACATCCGATTTTAAAACGGAATACCATTTATGAATCAGAACTTCATTCGCTTTTAATTTTTATCGAAGATTAATATTTAATCAAAGCGTAACCTTAATAAAATCTTTTCAAATGTCACATTTGAACCTAAACAATCATTTCTCGCCCTATAACTTCGGTTTTTAAGAAATGATTTCTAAAAACGTATAATAATATGATAGTACTCCAAGATATTAGTTCAAAATGGTTAAACATTTGACTATCGAAGCCGTATTAACAAAGTTATGGCTAATTCCCTAAAATTTATTGAAATAAAATCGTTTGATAAATCATTATTACTCCGAATGTCCTTTTTTCGACCATTTCCTCAGGTTTTTAGGAAATATTTAAGCCATTTCACATCCGATTTTAAAACGGAATACCATTTATGAATCAGAACTTCATTCGCTTTTAATTTTTATTGAAGATTAATATTTAATTAAAGCGTAAACTTAATAAAATCTTTTCAAATGTCACATTTGAACCTAATCAATCATTTCTCGCCCTATAACTACGGTTTTTAAGAAATGGTTTCTAAAAACGTATAATATTATGATAGTACTCCAAGATATTAGTTCAAAATGGTATAACATTTGACAATCGAAGCCGTATTAACAAAGTTATGGATAATTCCCTAAAATTTATTGAAATAAAATCGTTTCATAAATCATTATTACTCCGAATGTCCTTTTTTCGACCTCT
This sequence comes from Drosophila vallismaia, assembly GCA_035047325.1. NCBI lineage: Eukaryota > Metazoa > Arthropoda > Insecta > Diptera > Drosophilidae > Drosophila > Drosophila vallismaia. Next base: position 13,314,032 of record JAWNPU010000073.1, read on the forward strand.
TCCTCAGGTTTTTAGGAAATATTTAAGCTATTTCACATCCGATTTTAAAACGGAATACCATTTATGAATCAGAACTTCATTTCTCTTAAATCTGCATCAAAAGTTAGAAAAATTGGACCAAAAAAAAATTTGACTCTATTTTTCAGCAAAAAATCATGATGGTACCCCTTTCAAAAATTGCGAAAATCGGGTCAGATTTTAGTTTGCCAGATTTTGATTGAGAATGATAGTACTCGAAGATCTAAGATCGGGAAGGTATAACATTCGCCGATTGGAAGAGTATTAGTCGAGTTATGACTATTTCTCTGAAATTTATCGAAGTCTACACTTTTAAAAAATTACATATCCATACTGGTGCCCTATTTTGTCCTTTTCCTTAGCTTTTAATGGAATATTTACGCCATTTCACATCCGAATTCAAAACGGAACAGCATTAATGAATCAGGACTTCATTCGCTTTATATTAATATCGAAGAATAATATTTAATCAAAGCATAAACTTAATAAAATCTGTTCAAATGTCACATTTGAACCTAAACAGTCATTTCTCGCCCTAAAACTTCGGCTTTCAAGAAATGGTTTCTAAAAACGTATAATAATATGATAGTACTCCAAGATATTAGTTCAAAATGGTATAACATTTGACAATCGAAGCCGTATTAACAAAGTTATGGCTAATTCCCTAAAATTTATTGAAATAAAATCGTTTCATAAATCATTATTACTCAGAATGTCCTTTTTTCGACCTTTTCCTCAGGTTTTTAGGAAATATTTAAGCCATTTCACATCCGATTTTAAAACGGAATACCATTTATGAATCAGAACTTTATTTCTCTTAAATCTGCATCAAAAGTTAGAAAAATTGGACCAAAAAAAAATTTGACTCTATTTTTCAGCAAAAAATCATGATGGTACCCCTTTCAAAAATTGCGAAAATCGGGTCAGATTTTAGTTTGCCAGATTTTGATTGAGAATGATAGTACTCGAAGATCTAAGATCGGGAAGGTATAACATTCGCCGATTGGAAGAGTATTAGTCGAGTTATGACTATTTCTCTGAAATTTATCGAGGTCTACACTTTTAAAAAATTACATATCCATACTGGTGCCCTATTTTGTCCTTTTCCTTAGCTTTTAATGGAATATTTACGCCATTTCACATCCGAATTCAAAACGGAACAGCATTAATGAATCAGGACTTCATTCGCTTTATATTAATATCGAAGAATAATATTTAATCAAAGCATAAACTTAATAAAATCTGTTCAAATGTCACATTTGAACCTAAACAGTCATTTCTCGCCCTAAAACTTCGGCTTTCAGGAAATGGTTTCTAAAAACGTATAATAATATGATAGTACTCCAAGATATTAGTTCAAAATGGTATAACATTTGACAATCGAAGCCGTATTAACAAAGTTATGGCTAATTCCCTAAAATTTATTGAAATAAAATCGTTTCATAAATCATTATTACTCAGAATGTCCTTTTTTCGACCTTTTCCTCAGGTTTTTAGGAAATATTTAAGCCATTTCACATCCGATTTTGGAACGGAATACCATTTATGAATCAGAACTTCATTCGCTTTTAATTTTTATCGAAGATCAATATTTAATCAAAGCGTAAACTTAATAAAATCTTTTCAAATGTCACATTTGAACCTAAACAATCATTTCTCGCCCTATAACTTCGGTTTTTAAGAAATGATTTCTAAAAACGTATAATAATATGATAGTACTCCAAGATATTAGTTCAAAATGGTATAACATTTGACAATCGAAGCCGTATTAACAAAGTTATGGCTAATTCCCTAAAATTTATTGAAATAAAATCGTTTCATAAATCATTATTACTCCGAATGTCCTTTTTTCGACCTTTTCCTCAGGTTTTTAGGAAATATTTAAGCCATTTCACATCCGATTTTAAAACGGAATACCATTTATGAATCAGAACTTCATTCGCTTTTAATTTTTATCGAAGATCAATATTTAATCAAAGCGTAAACTTAATAAAATCTTTTCAAATGTCACATTTGAACCTAAACAATCATTTCTCGCCCTATAACTTCGGTTTTTAAGAAATGATTTCTAAAAACGTATAATAATATGATAGTACTCCAAGATATTAGTTCAAAATGGTATAACATTTGACAATCGAAGCCGTATTAACAAAGTTATGGCAAATTCCCTAAAATTTATTGAAATAAAATCGTTTCATAAATCATTATTACTCCGAATGTCCTTTTTTCGACCTTTTCCTCAGGTTTTTAGGAAATATTTAAACCATTTCACATCCGATTTTAAAACGGAATACCATTTATGAATCAGAACTTCATTCGCTTTTAATTTTTATCGAAGATCAATATTTAATCAAAGCGTAAACTTAATAAAATCTTTTCAAATGTCACATTTGAACCTAAACAATCATTTCTCGCCCTATAACTTCGGTTTTTAAGAAATGATTTCTAAAAACGTATAATAATATGATAGTACTCCAAGATATTAGTTCAAAATGGTATAACATTTGACAATCGAAGCCGTATTAACAAAGTTATGGCAAATTCCCTAAAATTTATTGAAATAAAATCGTTTCATAAATCATTATTACTCCGAATGTCCTTTTTTCGACCTTTTCCTCAGGTTTTTAGGAAATATTTAAGCCATTTCACATCCGATTTTGGAACGGAATACCATTTATGAATCAGAACTTCATTCGCTTTTAATTTTTATCGAAGATCAATATTTAATCAAAGCGTAACCTTAATAAAATCTTTTCAAATGTCACATTTGAACCTAAACAATCATTTCTCGCCCTATAACTTCGGTTTTTAAGAAATGATTTCTAAAAACGTATAATAATATGATAGTACTCCAAGATATTAGTTCAAAATGGTATAACATTTGACAATCGAAGCCGTATTAACAAAGTTATGGCTAATTCCCTAAAATTTATTGAAATAAAATCGTTTCATAAATCATTATTACTCCAAATGTCCTTTTTTCGACCTTTTCCTCAGGTTTTAAGGAAATATTTAAGCCATTTCACATCCGATTTTAAAACGGAATACCATTTATGAATCAGAACTTCATTCGCTTTTAATTTTTATCGAAGATTAATATTTAATAAAAGCGTAACCTTAATAAAATCTTTTCAAATGTCACATTTGAACCTAATCAAACATTTCTCGCCCTATAACTTCGGTTTTTAAGAAATGGTTTCTAAAAACGTATAATAATATGATAGTACTCCAAGATATTAGTTCAAAATGTTTAAACATTTGACTATCGAAGCCGTATTAACAAAGTTATGGCTAATTCCCTAAAATTTATTGAAATAAAATCGTTTGATAAATCATTATTACTCCGAATGTCCTTTTTTCGACCATTTCCTCAGGTTTTTAGGAAATATTTAAGCCATTTCACATCCGATTTTAAAACGGAATACCATTTATGAATCAGAACTTCATTCGCTTTTAATTTTTATCGAAGATCAATATTTAATCAAAGCGTAACCTTAATAAAATCTTTTCAAATGTCACATTTGAACCTAAACAATCATTTCTCGCCCTATAACTTCGGTTTTTAAGAAATGATTTCTAAAAACGTATAATAATATGATAGTACTCCAAGATATTAGTTCAAAATGGTATAACATTTGACAATCGAAGCCGTATTAACAAAGTTATGGCTAATTCCCTAAAATTTATTGAAATAAAATCGTTTCATAAATCATTATTACTCCGAAAGTCCTTTTTTCGATCTTTTTCTCAGGTTTTTAGGAAATATTTAAGCTATTTCACATCCGATTTTGGAACGGAATACCATTTATGAATCAGAACTTCATTTCTCTTAAATCTGCATCAAAAGTTAGAAAAATTGGACCAAAAAAAAATTTGACTCTATTTTCAGCAAAAAATCATGATGGTACCCCTTTCAAAAATTGCGAAAATCGGGTCAGATTTTAGTTTGCCAGATTTTGATTTAGAATGATAGTACTCGAAGATCTAAGATCGGGAAGGTATAACATTCGCCGATTGGAAGAGTATTAGTCGAGTTATGACTATTTCTCTGAAATTTATCGAGGTCTACACTTTTAAAAAATTACATATCCATACTGGTGCCCTATTTTGTCCTTTTCCTTAGCTTTTAATGGAATATTTACGCCATTTCACATCCGATTTCAAAACGGAACAGCATTAATGAATCAGGACTTCATTCGCTTTAAATTAATATCGAAGAATAATATTTAATCAAAGCGTAAACTTAATAAAATTGTTCAAATATCACATTTGAACCTAAACAATCATTTCTCGCCCTAAAACTTCGGCTTTCAAGAAATGGTTTCTAAAAACGTATAATAATATGATAGTACTCCAAGATATTAGTTCAAAATGGTATAACATTTGACAATCGAAGCCGTATTAACAAAGTTATGGCTAATTCCCTAAAAATTATTGAAATAAAATCGTTTCATAAATCATTATTACTACGAATGTCCTTTTTTCGACCTTTTCCTCAGGTTTTTAGGAAATATTTAAGCCATTTCACATCCGATTTTGGAACGGAATACCATTTATGAATCAGAACTTCATTCGCTTTTAATTTTTATCGAAGATCAATACTTAATCAAAGCGTAACCTTAATAAAATCTTTTCAAATGTCACATTTGAACCTAAACAATCATTTCTCGCCCTATAACTTCGGTTTTTAAGAAGTGGTTTCTAAAAACGTATAATAATATGATAGTACTCCAAGATATTAGTTCAAAATGTTTAAACATTTGACAATCGAAGCCGTATTAACAAAGTTATGGCTAATTCCCTAAAATTTATTGAAATAAAATCGTTTCATAAATCATTATTACTCCGAATGTCCTTTTTTCGACCTTTTCCTCAGGTTTTTAGGAAATATTTAAGCCATTTCACATCCGATTTTAAAACGGAATACCATTTATGAATCAGAACTTACGATGGTACCCCTTTCAAAAATTGCGAAAATCGGGTCAGATTTTAGTTTGCCAGATTTTGATTGAGAATGATAGTACTCGAAGATCTAAGATCGGGAAGGTATAACATTCGCCGATTGGAAGAGTATTAGTCGAGTTATGACTATTTCTCTGAAATTTATCGAGGTCTACACTTTTAAAAAATTACATATCCATACTGGTGCCCTATTTTGTCCTTTTCCTTAGCTTTTAATGGAATATTTACGCCATTTCACGTCCGATTTCAAAACGGAACAGCATTAATGAATCAGGACTTCATTCGCCTTAAATTAATATCGAAGAATAATATTTAATCAAAGCGTAAACTTAATAAAATTGTTCAAATATCACATTTGAACCTAAAAAATCATTTCTCGCCCTAAAACTTCGGCTTTCAAGAAATGGTTTCTAAAAACGTATAATAATATGATAGTACTCCAAGATATTAGTTCAAAATGGTATAACATTTGACAATCGAAGCCGTATTAACAAAGTTATGGCTAATTCCCTAAAAATTATTGAAATAAAATCGTTTCATAAACCATTATTACTCCGAATGTCCTTTTTTCGACCTTTTCCTCAGGTTTTTAGGAAATATTTAAGCCATTTCACATCCGATTTTGGAACGGAATACCATTTATGAATCAGAACTTCATTCGCTTTTAATTTTTATCGAAGATCAATATTTAATCAAAGCGTAAACTTAATAAAATCTTTTCCCTAAAATTTATTGAAATAAAATCGTTTCATAAATCATTATTACTCCGAATGTCCTTTTTTCGACCTTTTCCTTAGGTTTTTAGGAAATATTTAAGCCATTTCACATCCGATTTTGGAACGGAATACCATTTATGAATCAGAACTTCATTCGCTTTTAATTTTTATCGAAGATCAATATTTAATCAAAGCGTAAACTTAATAAAATCTTTTCAAATGTCACATTTGAACCTAAACAATCATTTCTCGCCCTATAACTTCTGTTTTTAAGAAATGATTTCTAAAAACGTATAATAATATGATAGTACTCCAAGATATTAGTTCAAAATAGTATAACATTTGACAATCGAAGCCGTATTAACAAAGTTATGGCTAATTCCCTAAAAGTTATTGAAATAAAATCGTTTGATAAATCATTATTACTCCGAATGTCCTTTTTTCGACCTTTTCCTCAGGTTTTTAGGAAATATTTAAGCCATTTCACATCCGATTTTAAAACGGAATACCATTTATGAATCAGAACTTCATTCGCTTTTAATTTTTATTGAAGATTAATATTTAATTAAAGCGTAAACTTAATAAAATCTTTTCAAATGTCACATTTGAACCTAATCAATCATTTCTCGCCCTATAACTACGGTTTTTAAGAAATGGTTTCTAAAAACGTATAATATTATGATAGTACTCCAAGATATTAGTTCAAAATGGTATAACATTTGACAATCGAAGCCGTATTAACAAAGTTATGGCTAATTCCCTAAAATTTATTGAAATAAAATCGTTTCATAAATCATTATTACTCCGAATGTCCTTTTTTCGACCTTTTCCTCAGGTTTTTAGGAAATATTTAAGCCATTTCACATCCGATTTTAAAACGGAATACCATTTATGAATCAGAACTTCATTTCTCTTAAATCTTCATCAAAAGTTAGAAAAATTGGACCAAAAAAAAATTTGACTCTATTTTTCAGCAAAAAATCATGATGGTACCCCTTTCAAAAATTGCGAAAATCGGGTCAGATTTTAGTTTGCCAGATTTTGATTGAGAATGATAGTACTCGAAGATCTAAGATCGGGAAGGTATAACATTCGCCGATTGGAAGAGTATTAGTCGAGTTATGACTATTTCTCTGAAATTTATCGAGGTCTACACTATTAAAAAATTACATATCCATACTGGTACTCCAAGATATTAGTTCAAAATGGTATAACATTTGACAATCGAAGCCGTATTAACAAAGTTATGGCTAATTCCCTAAAATTTATTGAAATAAAATCGTTTCATAAATCATTATTACTCCGAATGTCCTTTTTTCGACCTTTTCCTCAGGTTTTAAGGAAATATTTAAGCCATTTCACATCCGATTTTGGAACGGAATACCATTTATGAATCAGAACTTCATTCGCTTTTAATTTTTATCGAAGATCAATACTTAATCAAAGCGTAACCTTAATAAAATCTTTTCAAATGTCACATTTGAACCTAAACAATCATTTCTCGCCCTATAACTTCGGTTTTTAAGAAATGATTTCTAAAAACGTATAATAATATGATAGTACTCCAAGATATTAGTTCAAAATGGTATAACATTTGACAATCGAAGCCGTATTAACAAAGTTATGGCTAATTCCCTAAAATTTATTGAAATAAAATCGTTTCATAAATCATTATTACTCCAAATGTCCTTTTTTCGACCTTTTCCTCAGGTTTTTAGGAAATATTTAAGCCATTTCACATCCGATTTTAAAACGGAATACCATTTATGAATTAGAACTTCATTCGCTTTTAATTTTTATCGAAGATTAATATTTAATCAAAGCGTAACCTTAATAAAATCTTTTCAAATGTCACATTTGAACCTAAACAATCATTTCTCGCCCTATAACTTCGGTTTTTAAGAAGTGGTTTCTAAAAACGTATAATAATATGATAGTACTCCAAGATATTAGTTCAAAATGGTATAACATTTGACAATCGAAGCCGTATTAACAAAGTTATGGCTAATTCCCTAAAATTTATTAAAATAAAATCGTTTCATAAATCATTATTACTCCAAATGTCCTTTTTTCGACCTTTTCCTCAGGTTTTTAGGAAATATTTAAGCCATTTCACATCCGAATTTAAAACGGAATACCATTTATGAATCAGAACTTCATTCGCTTTTAATTTTTATTGAAGATTAATATTTAATCAAAGCGTAACCTTAATAAAATCTTTTCAAATGTCACATATGAACCTAAACAATCATTTCTCGCCCTATAACTTAGGTTTTTAAGAAATGATTTCTAAAAACGTATAATAATATGATAGTACTCCAAGATATTAGTTCAAAATGGTATAACATTTGACAATCGAAGCCGTATTAACAAAGTTATGGCTAATTCCCTAAAATTTATTGAAATAAAATCGTTTCATAAATCATTATTACTCCGAATGTCCTTTTTTCGACCATTTCCTCAGGTTTTTAGGAAATATTTAAGCCATTTCACATCCGATTTTAAAACGGAATACCATTTATGAATCAGAACTTTATTCGCTTTTAATTTTTATCGAAGATTAATATTTAATCAAAGCGTAACCTTAATAAAATCTTTTCAAATGTCACATTTGAACCTAATCAATCATTTCTCGCCCTATAACTTCGGTTTTCAAGAAATGGTTTCTAAAAACGTATAATAATATGATAGTACTCCAAGATATAAGTTCAAAATGGTATAACATTTGACAATCGAAGCCGTATTAACAAAGTTATGGCTAATTCCCTAAAATTTATTAAAATAAAAACGTTTCATAAATCATTATTACTCCGAATGTCCTTTTTTCGACCTTTTCCTCAGGTTTTTAGGAAATATTTAAGTCATTTCACATCCGATTTTGGAACGGAATACCATTTATGAATCAGAACTTCATTCGCTTTTAATTTTTATCGAAGATCAATATTTAATCAAAGCGTAAAACTAATAAAATCTTTTCAAATGTCACATTTGAACCTAAACAATCATTTCTCGCCCTATAACTTCGGTTTTTGAGAAATGATTTCTAAAAACGTATAATAATATGATAGTACTCCAAGATATTAGTTCAAAATGGTATAACATTTGACAATCAAAGCCGTATTAACAAAGTTATGGCTAATTCCCTAAAATTTAATGAAATAAAATCGTTTCATAAATCATTATTACTGCGAATGTCCTTTTTTCGACCTTTTCCTCAGGTTTTTAGGAAATATTTAAGCCATTTCACATCCGATTTTAAAACGGAATACCATTTATGAATCAGAACTTCATTCGCTTTTAATTTTTATCGAAGATTAATATTTAATCAAAGCGTAACCTTAATAAAATCTTTTCAAATGTTACATTTGAACCTAATCAATCATTTCTCGCCCTATAACTTCGGTTTTCAAGAAATGGTTTCTAAAAACGTATAATAATATGATAGTACTCCAAGATATTAGTTCAAAATGGTATAACATTTGACAATCGAAGCCGTATTAACAAAGTTATGGCTAATTCCCTAAAATTTATTAAAATGAAATCGTTTCATAAATCATTATTACTCCGAATGTCTTTTTCGACCTTTTCCTCAGGTTTTAAGAAAATATTTAAGCCATTTCACATCCGATTTTGGAACGGAATACCATTTATGAATCAGAACTTCATTCGCTTTTAATTTTTATCGAAGATCAATATTTAATCAAAGCGTAACTTTAATAAAATCTTTTCAAATGTCACATTTGAACCTAAACAATCATTTCTCGCCCTATAACTTCGGTTTTTAAGAAATGATTTCTAAAAACGTATAATAATATGATAGTACTCCAAGATATTAGTTCAAAATGGTATAACATTTGACAATCAAAGCCGTATTAACAAAGTTATGGCTAATTCTCTAAAATTTATTGAAATAAAATCGTTTCATAAATCATTATTACTGCGAATGTCCTTTTTTCGACCTTTTCCTCAGGTTTTTAGGAAATATTTAAGCCATTTCACATCCGATTTTAAAACGGAATACCATTTATGAATCAGAACTTCATTCGCTTTTAATTTTTATCGACGATTAATATTTAATCAAAGCGTAACCTTAATAAAATCTTTTCAAATGTTACATTTGAACCTAATCAATCATTTCTCGCCCTATAACTTCGGTTTTCAAGAAATGGTTTCTAAAAACGTATAATAATATGATAGTAATCCAAGATATTAGTTCAAAATGGTATAACATTTGACAATCGAAGCCGTATTAACAAAGTTATGGCTAATTCCCTAAAATTTATTAAAATAAAATCGTTTCATAAATCATTATTACTCCGAATGTCCTTTTTTCGACCTTTTCCTCAGGTTTTTAGGAAATATTTAAGCCATTTCACATCCGATTTTGGAACGGAATACCATTTATGAATCAGAACTTCATTCGCTTTTAATTTTTATCGAAGATCAATATTTAATCAAAGCGTAACCTTAATAAAATCTTTTCAAATGTCACATTTGAACCTAATCAATAATTTCTCGCCCTATAACTTCGGTTTTCAAGAAATGGTTTCTAAAAACGTATAATAATATGATAGTACTCCAAGATATTAGTTCAAAATGGTATAACATTTGACAATCGAAGCCGTATTAACAAAGTTATGGCTAATTCCCTAAAATTTATTGAAATAAAATCGTTTCATAAATCATTATTACTCCGAATGTCCTTTTTTCGACCTTTTCCTCAGGTTTTAAGGAAATATTTAAGCCATATCACATCCGATTTTAAAACGGAATACCATTTATGAATCAGAACTTCATTTCTCTTAAATCTGCATCAAAAGTTAGAAAAATTGGACCAAAAAAAAATTTGACTCTATTTTTCAGCAAAAAATCATGATGGTACCCCTTTCAAAAATTGCGAAAATCGGGTCAGATTTTAGTTTGCCAGATTTTATTGAGAATGATAGTACTCGAAGATCTAAGATCGGGAAGGTATAACATTCGCCGATTGGAAGAGTATTAGTCGAGTTATGACTATTTCTCTGAAATTTATCGAGGTCTACACTATTAAAAAATTACATATCCATACTGGTACTCCAAGATATTAGTTCAAAATGGTATAACATTTGACAATCGAAGCCGTATTAACAAAGTTATGGCTAATTCCCTAAAATTTATTGAAATAAAATCGTTTCATAAATCATTATTACTCCGAATGTCCTTTTTTCGACCTTTTCCTCAGGTTTTAAGGAAATATTTAAGCCATTTCACATCCGATTTTGGAACGGAATACCATTTATGAATCAGAACTTCATTCGCTTTTAATTTTTATCGAAGATCAATATTTAATCAAAGCGTAACTTTAATAAAATCTTTTCAAATGTCACATTTGAACCTAAACAATCATTTCTCGCCCTATAACTTCGGTTTTTAAGAAATGATAACTAAAAACGTATAATAATATGATAGTACTCCAAGATATTAGTTCAAAATGGTATAACATTTGACAATCGAAGCCGTATTAACAAAGTTATGGCAAATTCCCTAATATTTATTGAAATAAAATCGTTTCATAAATCATTATTACTCCGAATGTCCTTTTTTTGACCTTTTCCTCAGGTTTTTAGGAAATATTTAAGCCATTTCACATCCGATTTTAAAACGGAATACCATTTATGAATCAGAACTTCATTCGCTTTTAATTTTTATCGAAGATTAATATTTAATCAAAGCCTTAATAAAACCTTAATAAAATCTTTTCAAATGTCACATTTGAACCTAATCAATCATTTCTCGCCCTATAACTTCGGTTTTCAAGAAATGGTTTCTAAAAACTAAATAATAAAATAATAATATGATAAATAATAAATAATATGACAGTACTCCAAGATATTAGTTCAAAATGGTATAACATTTGACAATCGAAGCCGTATTAACAAAGTTATGGCTAATTCACTAAAATTTATTGAAATAAAATCGTTTCATAAATCATTATTACTCCGAATGTCCTTTTTTCGACCTTTTCCTCAGGTTTTTAGGAAATATTTAAGCCATTTCACATCCGATTTTAAAACGGAATACCATTTATGAATCAGAACTTCATTTCTCTTAAATCTGCATCAAAAGTTAGAAAAATTGGACCAAAAAAAAATTTGACTCTATTTTTCAGCAAAAAATCATGATGGTACCCCTTTCAAAAATTGCGAAAATCGGGTCAGATTTTAGTTTGCCAGATTTTATTGAGAATGATAGTACTCGAAGATCTAAGATCGGGAAGGTATAACATTCGCCGATTGGAAGAGTATTAGTCGAGTTATGACTATTTCTCTGAAATTTATCGAGGTCTACACTATTAAAAAATTACATATCCATACTGGTGCCCTATTTTGTCCTTTTCCTTAGCTTTTAATGGAATATTTACGCCATTTCACATCCGATTTCAAAACGGAACAGCATTAATGAATCAGGACTTCATTCGTTTTAAATTAATATCGAAGAATAATATTTATTCAAAGCGTAAACTTAATAAAATCTGTTCAAATGTCACATTTGAACCTAAACAATCATTTCTCGCCCTATAACTTCGGTTTTCAAGAAATGGTTTCTAAAAACGTATAATAATATGATAGTACTCCAAGATATTAGTTCAAAATGGTATAACATTTGACAATCGAAGCCGTATTAACAAAGTTATGGCTAATTCCCTAAAATTTATTGAAATAAAATCGTTTCATAAATCATTATTACTCCGAATGTCCTTTTTTCGACCTTTTCCTCAGGTTTTTAGGAAATATTTAAGCCATTTCACATCCGATTTTGGAACGGAATACCATTTATGAATCAGAACTTCATTCGCTTTTAATTTTTATCGAAGATTAATATTTAATCAAAGCGTAACCTTAATAAAATCTTTTCAAATGTCACATTTGAACCTAAACAATCATTTCTCGCCCTATAACTTCGGTTTTTAACAAATGATTTCTAAAAACGTATAATAATATGATAGTACTCCAAGATATTAGTTCAAAATGGTATAACATTTGACAATCGAAGCCGTATTAACAAAGTTATGGCTAATTCCCTAAAATTTATTGAAATAAAATCGTTTCATAAATCATTATTACTCCGAATGTCCTTCTTTCGACCTTTTCCTCAGGTTTTTAGGAAATATTTAAGCCATTTCACATCCGATTTTAAAACGGAATACCATTTATGAATCAGAACTTCATTCGCTTTTAATTTTTATCGAAGATTAATATTTAATCAAAGCGTAACCTTAATAAAATCTTTTCAAATGTCACATTTGAACCTAATCAATCATTTCTCGCCCTATAACTTCGGTTTTCAAGAAATGGTTTCTAAAAACGTATAATAATATGATAGTACTCCAAGATATTAGTTCAAAATGGTATAACATTTGACAATCGAAGCCGTATTAACAAAGTTATGGCTAATTCCCTAAAAATTATTGAAATAAAATCGTTTCATAAACCATTATTACTCCGAATGTCCTTTTTTCGACCTTTTCCTCAGGTTTTTAGGAAATATTTAAGCCATTTCACATCCGATTTTAAAACGGAATACCATTTATGAATCAGAACTTCATTCGCTTTTAATTTTTATCGAAGATTAATATTTAATCAAAGCGTGACCTTAATAAAATCTTTTCAAATGTCACATTTGAACCTAAACAATCATTTCTCGCCCTATAACTTCGGTTTTTAAGAAATGATTTCTAAAAACGTATAATAATATGATAGTACTCCAAGATATTAGTTCAAAATGGTATAACAT